>OX382268.1:35824401-38656198 GCA_947507595.1 Pyralis farinalis | reverse complement strand
CAGGTGAGGTTGACTTGGGCCCCAAAGATGTTAGTGGTACCCCATACACCCATTTTACAGCTGTTATGTCTACTTGAAATTATGTTTCGTAGAAGCAATATAATGTAAACAAGCTTCTTAAGGAGCCCGGAACATTAATATTAACAATATTGTCGCGCTATTAGTAAATTGTTTCGTATTGTACCGATGAACAACAGTTGGAGGAAATTGGAGCTCGTCTCCGGAGGCCCGTTTCGAGTACGCGGCTGACAATCAGCCTTTTTAGGCAGTCGCATTTACATTACGGCGATTTCTCCAGCGGCAGCTTAACGCCGCGGCCCCGGGGAGCAGGGGCCTGGCACAAGAAGCACTCCATAAAATATTTACAACGAGCAATCCGACGCTGTACCTCTCCGCGAACAAGTCTCGGCCGCGGTAATGTAAACAACTGTACATTTCTCCAAACGACCGATGAACGAACCATTATATCGCTCGGTGGAAGGAGACATTCTGTACTAGTACAGGCGTGATAGTAAGCCACTGTCACGAACTAGTACAGAATATCTCTTCATCATCTTTAAAACTACAGCCTACCACACGTGCACGTGGTGCGCACTACCCATAGCAAACTGACCGCTTGCGGAAAAATATACTACAATATTTAATATACAAATGCATACTATTGACTAAACCTCTAACTTAACTAAAGAAATCGCAGCAAAAGTAACTTCCCGAAATGTTGTTTTTGCATAATCTGATTAAAGAATAAGCAATTTTAGAAAAACGAGGAATGAATCGCCTGTAATACAAAGGCAATACATCTTTTTAGTTCTTCTGCATTTTTAGGCACAGGAAAATTTTGTAAGATTTCTATTTTGCATGGATCTGGAAGTATTCCATTTGATGTTATTTTAAAGTACTAAGTACTTTGCGAAAAAATCACATTTTAAATTATTAGTTTTTAAATTTATTTTCCTCAATGTTTCGAATGCACTAATTACATTTTTTGTGCGATCTGATATTGGTTTACCAATTACAACTATATCATCTAGTTATATAAAACCTTGTTTGTAATTAATGCCAGACATTGCCAACGTCATTGAAAAAACACTAGGAGATGTTTTGAGCCCCGATTGATATCTGATACATTTTGTCTACATTAAAAGCTGTATACTTTCTGTAATTACTTTCTAACATCAGTTGATCATAACTTAGCGATAAATCCAGTTTTGAAAAATAAATATTACCGGAAAGAGCATCTAAAATATCTGCTATATTAGGCGATGGAAACTTACTCGTATCGTCTGCGATTTCATTATTTAGTTGACGATAATGTAACAAGTCTCCATTTTATCTGATTAGACTTATCTGCTCTTTTGGGAACGAGTAAGACCGGTCTAGACCACTCAGAAGTACTTTCCTCTGTACTATTTGTTTATATATTATACTGTTGTCTAGCATTTCCTGGATTTGTTTTTGGACCACTGATTTCAAATAATGCGGAATTCTATAATGTTTGACATAAACCGGACTAACCTTTTTTTTTCAAAGTTGTATTGTGTTGTGTTGTAATGCTCTAATATACACACATCAAAAGTGTCTAGGGATCAACATATATTTTTGCAATAACTTTTCTCCTGATTGATATTAATTAAAATTTTCTTTAAGGATTCATCAAATAAAGTGTTTTCGTTTGTCTACAGTAACGATAAACCAAGTCACCTTTGCATTAATAAAGAAATTTGCCATTTTCATAATAAAGGGATTATTGACATTTGAACCACTAACATTAAAGTTCGAAAAAAAGACTGAAATAACAGTTTTCTTTAAAATTTTATTGGGTAACTTAAACAATTAATAATCCGTGTTTCTACCGCGAATACTAACAACACGTGGGAATGATAGAAGCTGGTTCCCGGCAACGTACTGTGGCTTTAGCTCTGAATACAAGTCAGAGTGTTATCAGTCGACTTTGGACACTTTACCGAAGCACTGGTACCGTGGCTGAGCGCCATGGAGGACGGTATCGCTGCACCACACGGAGACAAGACCGATACATTCAAATCACAACTCGAAGAGCTCCAACAATAACCGCCATGATGTTAGCCGTGACGCTTCATCACTCTTCAGGGAACTTAATTAGGGACCAAACAGTCAGAAACCGCTTGCATGAAGTGAACCTTCATTCCCGAAGACCGCTAAGGGTACCACCTATAGCAATGCACAATCGTAGGATTCGATATCAATGGGCTCTTGAACACAGAAATTGGGCAGAAGAACAATGGCGTTTCGTGTGCTTTTCTGATGAGTCTCGTTTTGGTATGAGACCGGATACAAGACGTATACGACACTGGAGAACACCTGGACGCCAACAGCGATTAAAATCCTGCCAGGAAGTCCATCCTTATAGTGGTGGAACCATCATGGTATGGGCGGGTATTTGGATCGGCGGAAGAACTGAGTTGATTTGTATCAGAGGCAACCTCAACGCTCAAATTTATGCTGAGACGATTGTATCAGACATCATCGTTCCTCTATAAGTGCAAATCGGTCCCTTATTTCAGTTAATGCATGATAATGCACGACCGCACACCGCAAGAGTTGTAAGACAGACTCTCGCCGCAGCTAACATCAATGTCATGCCCTGGCCTGCTCAGTCGCCAGACTTGAACCCGATTGAGCATGCATGGGATATGCTATAGAGAAGAGCTCTGCCGAATATGGAGGGTATCCAGTCGCAAGAAGACCTTTTTTTGTTGTTGCAACGAACATGGGCGGCCATTCCACAGCGTGATTTGGATGAACTCATTTTGAGTATGCCAAACCGATGTTCTTGTGTTGTTAGTGTTCGCGGTAGAAACACGGATTATTAATTGTTTAAGTTACCCAATAAAATTTTAAAGAAAACTGTTATTTCAGTCTTTTTTTCGAACTTTAATGTTAGTGGTTCAAATGTCAAAAATCCCTTTATTATGAAAATGGCAAATTTCTTTATTAATGCAAAGGTGACTTGGTTTATCGTTACTGTAGACAAACGAAAACACTTTATTTGATGAATCCTTAAAGAAAATTTTAATTAATATCAATCAGGAGAAAAGTTATTGCAAAAATATATGTTGATCCCTAGACACTTTTGATGTGTGTATATCTAATAAACAAAAAATATTTAATCCTCTTCGTAGAATTTTTTCTTCTTCAAAATTACCAATCTCAAAGTCATTTAGATGAAATATATCTAAACTAGAAAAATCAATAGTTAAGTCTTTATCGGTTGTATTTAATATCTTTATGGGAATCAGTCCACTTTCGGGACGGAGTACCACCAGCCTGAGATAACGAACACCTTGTATTTCGGTATCTAAAACAACACAATCATTATTATTGTAACTGTAACATTATTTCGCATCGGGCAGGTATCATATTTGTTTTATATTAGAGGGGGGTAAACGAGCATGTGGATCACATGATGGTAAGTGTTCACTCCTGCCCATTGACATCAGCAACTGTCCAACCAAAGTGTCACTGATCCGTTGCCAGCCTTTTCAGGTAAACATAGGCTCTTTTCTTGAAGGCATCCATATCGTATTTGTTCGGGAACACCAGTAAGGGTCGTTAATTCCACAATTCACCGTACGTGGTAAAAATGCCTCAAGAAGCGTACTGTAGCGGATTGCCTCTCATCAAGATGATGAGGGTGAGATTTGAGTATGTGAGTGTGTATGTAGTGATACGACAGTGGAACTCAGCGGCTGGTATTAAGTTGAACAGCTCCTCCGAACACTCCCCATGATACAATTTGTACTGTACACAAAGAGAAGCAACGTCTCTTCGTGTACAAAGCGTGTCCAGCCGAATGGAGATCACTGGGTCGCCGACGATTCGAACTGCTCTACGTTGTATTCGATCAAATGGCGTAAGCAAATATTGTGGAGTGCCAGCACAAAGATGTGAACAGTATTCCATGCGAGGCCGGACCTGGGCCTTATAAAGTTGAAGGCGATGTTGAGCTGTAAAGTATTGTTTAGCTCTATTGTTCCCACCAATCTTCTTGAACGCCAACTTGGGTTTGTTCTCCAGGTGACCGCGAAATTGTACATTGCTTGATATGATGACACACAGGATAACAATGCTAGGAGTAACACTGAGGGGTATACCTTCTAATCGAGGAGCTACGATAAATGGACACTTTTTTGCGGTGAATGTACACTTGTGTCTTTAGGGGATTAAGTTGAACTAAATTCAGTGTACCCCAATCCGAGACCTGTTCTAATGATGTTTCAATTTCAGAAAAAAACTATGATCGGCTGTCATTGATGCATGGCCGAGAGATAGTGGCTTGGCCAGTGTATTTTGCGTCCACCGTACTGTCATCTGCATAGCAATTAATGTTACGCACTTGCAACAAGTGATTGATATGCAGAAGGAACAGAGTGGGAGACAACACAGCCTTGTAGGATGCTGTGGGCTGTGGCACGCACCGTCAACTCCTACCTTGATTCTTCGCCCAATCAGAAAACTGGCAACCCATGCACAAAATTTTTCGGGTAGCCCTAAACAAGGAAACTTCGAGACAAGTGCTTTGTGCCACGTCCGATCGAAGGCCCTCCCTATGTCCAAACTAATAGCTAAAGCCTCGCCTTTGCTTTCTACTGACTCCGTCTAGCGGTGGGTCAAGTATACCAGAAGATAGCCACATAGTCGAGCGGCCACGGCGGAAGCCAATATATATGTGAATGCTTGTAAGTGTTTTTATTACTTTGTTTAGGAATACAAACACTTTATTCTAACTCGTGAACGTCCTTATTATAGTAAATCATAACAGTATTTGTCAAAAAATTCTTACCTAAGATTCCATCAAAAGTACAAGACAAGTTTCTAAAAACATAAAATTTTTCGTTAATAGGTACGCCATTATAAATTACATTTAAATAAATATACCCTTCTGATTCTAATTTCCGCCGACGCCCTTAATTACTATCCTATCAAAATGTTATATTACTTATTACTTGTTTACATTGTCTCAACTATTTGCATTTAATTAGACAAAGGCTAGCACCACTATCAACTACTAAATTACTGTACTGTGCGGTTCCTGAGAAGTTTTCTACCGAGAACTATTAAGTTGTGGAGTCCCTGCCGAGGTTTTCCCAAGGGACTACAGTTTGGGGTTCTTCAAGAAAAGCGTGAAGAGGCTCTTACAGGGTCGGCAACGCAAGAGTGACACCCCTGGTGTTGCAAATGTCCACAGGCTACGATAACTGCTTACCATCTGGCCGGCCATAAACTTGTTTGCCACCATAGAGGTATATTAAAAAATGCCATAATTGCCTAAGTTAAAAGAAACATTAATACAGGTACTACAGCTGAAAATAAAATTCTGTTTTACGTTAGGAACGATAAAAGTTATTATTTTCGGGTGCATTGTTACTGTCTCGCTCTGACACACCAGAATATATATTGCACTCAAAGTCCGTATGCTGAACACGCGAAAACGTGGCCGTGTGGCCGCGCATTGCACGTGAACCGCGTCCGCGTCACGATGACGTATTTTGCTGACCGCGCGCAAACTTAGTGGCGTTGAACTGTGAATTGTTTTGAAATGTCGAAAATGCTGACCTATTGGAACTATTGCGAAAATTACAACTGGACAAGCCACGATCCCAGTTTTCTCCGTACACATTTTGGTTATTATAATGTCCCCTATTATTTCGAGAAATAGTTTTTCCTCGATTATCTTCTATTGACACTCATAAAGTCATAACGTTCTGGGTGTCTAAGTTTAAGTTGTACTTGTGAGACCATCTGAAAATCTTTTAATGGCTAATTTCTCATTGATAGGCCGGACAATTTTGTAACTTTCTTCGTCTCCATTGGCCTGCATTATGGTTAAATTAACGAACAGTTCCTTTAGATCAGAGCTAAAGTTTTCCAAAGACTTATTTCTCTGTTTAGAACGTGCGTTTGTAAATACAGTGCGTGACGTTGGGTGAATTAAACATGATTTTATCTCTGTAAAAAGTTATCCACGCCGCTTTATGATGACTTTAAACGTAACTTAGCGCTAGGAGAAAGTCAAGCTTATAGAACTATTAAGTTGAATACCATCTATATTTTTTTGTGTCGGTCATTTCGGGTAGCGAGGCGATAGCCGTCTCAAAATCAAATGTCGAACTCGCCACCTCTGTGTTCTTCACTAGTAAATGATAATGATAAGTGACTCGTAGCCCTAAATGTAACTAAATTACGAGTATTAATAGTAGAATATAAATCTGAAGTAATAACTTTTTTGTATGTATGTATATCTTCACGCCAGGTCCTTTGCGGGGTAGGCAGAGAGAAATATTGTTATTTTATAATAACTTATTTGCAGTAAATTTAATCCGTGGTACTTATCTGTGTGTCAATCTCAGACAAAATATGCTTTAAAACCCTTTATGACAATTTTTAGCTTCTATGCCAACTCAGAGTTCCTTCTCTCTGGTTCTAATCTAATTCTAATCTAATAGTTGTACTCGTAACTTATCGTACAATTCATGTAATTCTTTTGTCATATGAAATTTAAAAGAAATTAATAAAATATAATTACAATAACCTTCTCTAATTGGCCTAATTGACGCGTTACGAAGTACAGGCTGCTTGGCAAGGCTGCATGGACCATGGACATCTGGTTCCAGTGGGCCGGGAAAATCCTAGACACCGGGATCCTCTGCTATACTGCTACTGTTCGTGGTGCACCAGTTGCTGTAGCCAGCTACAAATTAGAGCCAACCATTCCTGCTCTGTTGGTCTCTCGTCGCATAGCCCTGACTTGTTGAGTGCGACACTTCTTGTACATCCAGTACACAATCGTTAGTACTAAAAGTGTCAAAAGAAGAAAGAATGAAAGAAAGAAATATGTTTATTACAACAAACATTTCCAATAATACAGTATCCTGTGACTTCTAAACTAGGCTAAGCCTGTCCCATAGGAGTCACCCGCGTAGAATCAAACAAATAAATTTGCAGGCGGCAATAAATCAGTAACAAAGTATAATAAAAGCCACTATTGTTCAAAGCATCAAAGGACACAGCAACATAAATCAGTATCACAAGCAGACAGCAAGTCAGGCAATGATTCGTCCACCATGTTCACTATTCATTACTGCTTCTATTACTGCAGCCTGAACGATGATAATCAAGATATCGGTGCGGGTCCGTGCATCACCAGCGTGTCTTGAAACTGTTTGAGCATCATCACTCGCAGTCTGGGCGATGATCACGTCTTCTTTGGTGTTTGTCGAGCCCATTATACCATCAGTGACTCAAATGCCATTTAATATTATCAAGAAGTGTCAGGATGGAAACAAAGGGGAGTGTGAGCAAAACAACGAGGGCAATAAAAATGTGTGTATCTTTTGACATAATTAACTTATTTCTTCAGTATTTTGTGTTCTTTCTTCAGTATTCGTCTTTTTTCTCGTCGTAACGTAAGAAATGTAAAACCTCTCTGCGATGGCATAATGGTAAATAAAGATTTTTATCTTTATTTTATGTAATGGAAGTGATCTGCTGAAGTATGTGTACAGTCATTCGTCGTTTAAATGTGATCCACAAGACGCTCCGTGGTGCGATGTATCCCACTGCGACTGTACACACACATGCCAAGAGCACAGGAGCGATCACACAGTTGTCTTGCTCCGTTGAACCTCGGCACTAATAATAATAATAGATCACCTGAGGACAGTTACTACCACTCGTGACATTTCTTGATGCACCATGCCCTTATTTAGGTAAAGATTCTCCTTCAACGACGGTAGAATACTACTCCATGCCGTCTATCACAAAACTGTGGACATGCTCGAGGACTGTGAAGACAGAGACAGACGGAGAAAGCTTCCTGCAGAAGTCATGTCTGACATGACTTCTGCAGGAAGCTTTTCAGCGTTCAGACATGCACCCCCCACTAACAAGCATGTATTCAGTGCGCCAAGTACCAGCAAGATAAATGCAATAGATTGTGTTCGGACATGAGCTGTTATGTTGATATATTTGCCGCCGGACGTACGGACGCACCGTGGCCGTCCGAGGCCGACTGCTGTCGCTAGTAACTCGCTTTCGATAGTACACAAATTGCGTCCGGTGTCCGGCGCGTGTCGCCTTCTTCAATAAAGAATCAACTGAGTTCGAGGAATTGATTTAGTACCTTCCTTTGTGAACATTTGTCGGCATGTTTACATATTTTATACTACATCTTGTAAAAATAAGGATACAAAATACAGCTAGCCGTACTCGAAGCGTCCTGCAAGACAAGTAAGTAATCGCGCGTCGCTATAAAAACAATATCTGTTATTTGTCTGCGCTCTTTTGAAAGGGGGTGGGCTTTCCTACTGGAATTAAAGTGCCTTTGCTGAGTGACCTCCCTGTCTATATCTCCTGTATCTTGCCCACACGCACTGTATCATAAGGGTTTAAATTGAAGGAACCCCGGGTAATTCATATCGGACTGTACCGACATTGTTGGAGTTTCAAAGGAGATTAGTTTTTGAAGTATTTGCACAAAGATGACCTTCGTTTAAAATTACTTGCGATATAAACTTTAGTAATTTATACTAAATTATCTACCTAGACTTTAGACCAGTGTTACCTCGATGACATCGTTGCGCCTTTCAGCGTAATCGAACGCGCAAGGTAAACAACGTCGAGCTACCTGTTTATGGATGAGTTTATGTATCTTGAGTTCCTCCAAGCTTGGAGTGCACGTTAATCATAATCAGTCAAGTCCGACAATGGTTCTCATAAGACAGTCTCGAAAGCACCGCCAATCTACAATTGAGCAGTGTTCCGGAGCGTGCTTCTAGTGAATGAAATCCGCACCCAGCAGCGGTAAGTATAGTTGACATGAGCACTCCGCTGTCACAACTAAGAGTGAATAGTGTCTCTGGTGAACGGCGTCGTCCACTACCGTGCAGAACACTCGGCTGCGACTCACACACTCGTGAGGTTCTTCATTTCCAAATATAAAAAAAAACGTGTGCGTCTCGGGACGCCCGACAGAAGTGATAACTTAAACTAATCTACATATAATGAAAGCTGCCGTATGCGTGAGAGAAGGGGAAGCAAGACAGAATGGCGCCGTAACGCGTTACGTAACGAAGCGGTTTACCCTCTCATAAGAAGTTATCACATCAAAAAAGTGACTCTTTACGATGTCACTATCAACCTGACATTTTTATTTGTTTAAATACCTTTAAGTGTTAGATATAATATTTACGTCGTTTGCGGCCACTTCGAATTGCAGGTAGTAAGACATGGCAGGTACCACAAAAAGTCTTTCAAAATATCGTCGACGCACTCGATGAGATGTTATCCATTATCATTAGCAATCAAAATAAACCCTCGAAAATAAGTATAATAATTAACGACCTAGGTACGTACAAATAATTATTAACATTACCAAATATATTCAGAACACAATAATAATGAAAGTTGTATACGGTTACTTCCGACGTTACTTCCAATGGCAATCCAATTACAATGCCAAAGTTTTGTTCTACTCGTATATTTCCTGATCTCGAACATACTTTCTCCAACTTGATATTGAATATCGTCAATAATCAACAATCAAGATCAAAGCAATCTGGCGTTACTGTACTGACTCGAGGGTTTGATTTCAAATTCGATGTTTTGGAATAACTTCCAGAGTAACCTGCCGGTTGACACTCGCGATTGTGACTAACTGGAGTGTTCATATACTTTTCATCGTCGACTACACACTATAGCTCTCATCGACTATCCAACTGATTTAATGGAATTGTGTGGCTTTAAGATGTACACTGCTCAACCATACATAAACCGGCCAAGTGCGAGTCGGACTCGCGCACCAACGGTTCCGTACCATTATCTATAAAAACAGCAAAAAAATCACGTTTGTTGTAAGGGGGGCTCCCTTAAATATTTGTTTTATTTTAATTTAATTATTTATTTTTAAAAGTTAAAAAGATATATAACTAAATATTCTGTGAATATTTCAAGCGTCTACCTGTTGCCGTTATCAATATCGAGCAAAAACATCACGTTTGTTGTATGGAACCCCCTTAAATATTTATTTTATTCTATTTTTTGTTATAGCGGCAACAGAAATACATCATTTGTGAAAAATTCAAATGTCTAACTATCACGGTTCATGAGATACAGCCTGGTGACAGACGGACGGACGGACAGCGGAGTCTCAATAATAGTCCGTTTTACCCTTTGGGTACGGAACCCTAAAAACCGTGGAACTGGTATCATAAAAGGAGTTGGAAGGAAGGTGGGGCTCGATTGAGCCCTCTAATCAAATATAAACGTTAAGCGACGTCGACCGCAGTCTGTTTATGGACAAATGTATCTGTCCAGAGCTTCTCCGATTCCGAGCGCACGATTAGCCAGCGGTCCCGGCTATTGTCGATAGACGACAATTGTTAAGCTAAGCCAGTGCAGCTGGAATGCCGCTGGACAATACCCTCCCCAGAGTAAATCGGGCAAATCAAAAACGCATAAGTTACGTATGTTGGTCTCAGCCTACACACGACAGGACTAGAAATATTTATTCTACGAGGAAAATCAACTCCGAAGTGTTAACAGGTCAATAATTCTGGACCAGGTCCCGTGGGAAAGGCAAATAAACGAGCCGGTGGGCGGAGCAAGGCAGCCCCAGAAATGAGTGCACGTTACCAGAAATACACGGTGGTGGTACAAGAATAGCCTGCTTTGGAGTAAATAGAATCCCCGACATGAAAATGATAATGTCAAATGGTCACAAATTGCAATCATTGTAAATTTTAACATATGTCGGCCATCGACACTATATTAACGTAGAAAAAAAACTCTAACCGTATTCAACATACCGTATGAAACAACTGAGCCGGCACAGTGTTCTCGACTAAACACTGAAACATCTATAAAACTAACTATATATATATATATATATTTTACTAAATTCATGAAGTAATTTTACTATTTGAACAACATTTTAGTCATAATTTCTCGTGCGTTTTCAAAGTCGACAATATGTGATGCCCCGGTGTTGTAAACGTCCATAGTTTACGGTAACTGCTTTCCATTACGCAGGCCGTATGCTTGTTTGTTACTTAGGGAGATAAAACAAATTGCATAATAAATATTTGTTATGTAAAATAAGATAGATCACGGCCGTGCGTCTCTTGCCCTGGCCTTCGCTACGCGTAATATAAGAAAACATCGTCTGTGCAATATTGCATATTTTGTTGTTGCATACGAGCTCGTTTTTTACTTAGAATTTTATTTTAGTGTCGCTATTAATGCAGCTGTCTTTTAACGAGTTTAATAACAACTTTTATTAACACAGTGCCAAAAATGTGTATTTTATAATGAACAACCGTGTTAAAGACCGGCGTTTAATCTTCTACGATTATGATTTTGTTACCTAAATGTTTCGTACATGTTTGTAATCTAACCTCGCAAGTGTGGGAGGCAACATGGAGTGCAGGGTGCGCAGAGATGAAAGGGGATACCCCAAATGCGTCGAGGCGTTTGTGTACATGATTTGCGCAATTTTGTACGATGTGGTGATATTCGCGGCGAGGCGACGCGACGTGTCGCAGTCAGCGGCCGCCGGCGGTACTCGCGGCCGCGGAAACGAAATAAATCTTTCGCCGCCAGATTAATCAAGTCATTTATAATATCACTAGTGGAGCGGTTATTCTCGTATTCCGCGATTTTTTATACTCGGCGTTACGGAAAATGTCGGCTATTTTGATTTTCACAGTTCATTCAGCCGATGTGGCCAGCGATAAATAAAT
This sequence comes from Pyralis farinalis, assembly GCA_947507595.1. Taxonomy (NCBI): domain Eukaryota; kingdom Metazoa; phylum Arthropoda; class Insecta; order Lepidoptera; family Pyralidae; genus Pyralis; species Pyralis farinalis. The sequence continues at coordinate 38,644,421 of OX382268.1, read as the reverse complement.
TTCTGTATTTTACTTATCGAGTATGTACGTTATTATATGTTTCTGACTTCGAACAGGTGCTGTTTCCCGTATATTTTTTGCGGTGATGTTTTCGTCCATTTAAACCGACCGTAAACAATATTTATTCATAGGAAAGGTCCTAACGTGTACTCGGTCTCATGTAATATAATTATACTCATCGAAGTCAGTTGTGACGGTAAAGAGCCGCGCGGCCCGCCCGATGGAAGCACTTACCGTAACCTCTAGACCCCCGGTCGTCGGGATGCTTTGAAAGGCCCTACCTCTCTTAAAAATATAAATATGTCCAATAATAACGTAACGTAACTGAAATTAAACGTTTCGAAACACTGGATTAATATAATCTTCAAACGGCAAGAGTGGAGGAAATGACTATAATTAGTTGGCCTTCACCGTGCAGGCAGCTCTCGGGGCGCAGTCTCGGGCCGCGGATCAATCAGCTCCCGCAAATTGCTGCAACTTTCAACTTTCCCGCAAATGGTGAACACTTGCTTCAAGTTAATTGTAGGAACCTGCATCGGCGGAATTCAAAGCAGCCTGTAATGGCTGCGGGAACATTGTTGGTGATTCCGGTTATTCTGGGAATCGTGTGGGTTTACTGGTGTACGTACGTACGTCGCATCACTCAAGACTGGCTAGGCTTAAACACTTGAACTTGGAGGCAAGATCATCATAAGTATTATCGCTGCAAGTTATTTCTGGCGTGTTGTGTGCGTGTACACGCACGCAGAGGAATTCCGAAATGGTAGAGGATCTAGTTCTCTTACTCCGCAGTACATATCGTGAAGAAACGTATGGTGCTAGACTAGAAGGGGTTGACTAGGGGACTTGCTGCGAGTTTCTGGATCTTGAGAAAGCTTTTGACAGAGTCGTGCGTAAGTACCTTTCTAGGGCATATTACCGTGGCCGTGATACGGGACTGATGGTACTCAATTCCGTGCTACATAGTCATCTTATAAGATGTGAAAGTTTAAAATTATAATTTTAAACTTTCACAGCTATTTATATTACTATTGTAGGTACGGGTCTTAACGTGATTCTTTTTTAAATATTTTCCCAATATTTTGACGACTTTGCAGACGCTACGGTCATAGTCAGTCATCCCGGGCAAAGTCGCCGAAATGTCGGGAAAATAGGATAACAAATCGCGCTAAGTCCCGTGCCTATAACAGAGATATGTAGTCATCTTGTGAGCAATGTGAGGTAATAGGTAGTATTACTTGTAAGGGATCTCTTTCAATTTTAAAATATTTATGTGAATAATGGAATGTATAGGTACATATAATGATTACGGCAAAATAATTATTGAAACTACTAGGCGATGCAAAATAATTTGTTTATTGTTTAAAACATGGCCACGTGCAACACCCGGGGACATCGATCGATAAAAAACTCTTCAGGCCTTTTCTGAAAAGGCTCATGTAGTAATCCCCATGGAAAATCTCAGCAGGGAGTTCATTTTATAACTTATGAGTTCACGGAAGAAAACTTCTCTAGAATGTGCGAGGATGAATTCTTTTTTTTAGTTTTCCAGAGTAAACGGAAAAACCAAACCAGAAAACAAACAGGCGTGTGCGTCTGTCGCAGTAGCCGTTGGAGACCACAGTGAAAATAAAACGCGAACATGGCACGACTGGAGCTCCCCTGAAAGACAGGACTTAATGGCTGCCCTCTACCATACTTGTAGTAAAGTCGAACTTCTTTCTCTATCGTGTTCGAAATTTGAATTACTTTATTATTTGCGAAAGGCCGGAGGAGGGGGAAGGCGAGTTTGACGGCGAGTAAAAATGCTGGCGATTACATAACCTCTCTTGTGCGACACGATCATAAACTAGTTTATGGCTTTTGAAAAATTGCGCTACGACCAGCATGGGCATGGTCCCTCCACACACACAAAACTTTCCCTCTTGTTAGTAGGATAATAACTAGTTAAACTTGGTCTGGAAACCAATCACAGTGATCGCCCGACGTGCGCGCGCCGTCGGCGGCCGGACTCTCCCGTCTCTAGGGAAATATACCATTATTAGAGAAAAGTCAGTGCAATACGTTCCATTCATATATTGTTTCAAATTATTGTTTAAACATATTCCTTATTTCATACGCACATGAGAAATAATTTACGCGAACCAATTTCTGTAATCAATTATGATCCAATAAACTATGGCACGCGAAAAGCGGCGGACGGTTTTGTAATTTGTGAAGCTAATTTATATTCGTTTCGGCGACGACGTGAGAAACTTTTCCTTTGACAAATATTTGCGGCAATTTGTGAACAAACCTGTCTCCGGCGCCGCGCCCTTCTTCATTGGAGTCTGGAGCTGTTCTTCCGAGTAAACTCTATTATATTTGTCTGCAATTAATAAACTGCGCGTCGAGACGCCGACTGTGCTCTTCTAATGATAAGAAGAATACTTTACTGCTTGCAATGAGCACTGACCTACTTTATTATACCATCCTATTACTTAAATTTTATTTATTCGTTTTCATTATTGTTTGAATTATATATATATATATATAACTATTTATTTAATTGCTACAAGTTATAGTACTATGAACTTAACGCAAATTTTAAATCACGATGTGATTAGTAAATAATCTCAATGCAATTTACACTGTACTTTCTATCGTTTCTATTGAAGCGCAATCACTGTTTCCGCCTTCGTGTGTTCGCCAGCGTTGCAGCTGCGACTACGTGCTGACACGAAAACGTTTCTACTCAGTAAAGGTTATCTGACAATGTTCTGTAAAATGTAGTCGTTATTGTTATGCAGCAATGTAAATCTTCGTTCTTTTTTTCTTCCGAAATATCGTTTATTAGCTTTTTTTATGACACCTTCGTCTCAAAAGTGAAACGAGAACATACTCGTTTGAGTCTATATTACGTAGTTGCCGTGTTCATTTTTCCAAGTCAAAAGAAATCTGTGTTGTCAGTATTATAATTAGGAAATACGTTTGTATTGTATCTATGTGGGGAAGAGCCCGGTGGTGGAGCAGTCATTAATGCTTCTTATTACCTGCACCGAGGCCTGTGATCTCGAGTCCAATGCAGTACAAGCATTTGTGTGCATGCACACGTTTGTCTGTTGGCGGGAGTGTTTTAAGAGAGGTAGAGCGCCTCAAAGTAGCCTGCCTGGGGAAGTACCTCCACTCTTCACAAACACGCAAATATGTAACAACTCTCTGCAGAGTTGTATGCCTATATGAGTGAGTGAGGTTATCAGCGAGCTCTTGAGAAGTTGCGTTTATAGCAAGTGTTTACAGGCTACAGTAACCACTTGACTACATCGGGTGGGTCATTTGCTTATGACTTATAGCCTCCACGTTGTATACATATAAATAAAGACAATACGGCTTTACTCAGTTGAGCCGGGGCGCCTCGACCGGTATCAAACAAGGAGCGACAATGGACGGCGAACCTGTCCGCGAGGCGGCGACATTCTCGGCGGTAGTCACAGGGCACGGAGGCACACGGAGGCACACGGAGGCGGTGGCACCGTGTCGTTATCACCATGTATGGGGAGGGCTGACGCCGAGACCACACAGCGCTTTATTGTTACGATGTAACCATTACCTTCATTTTGTGAGTTCGATTTAAACAGATTGATGTACAGTTAATTACGAAACTGATATAAAACGCGAGAGTAAAAGGATGTACTCGTAGCAGCCGAGAAAGCGTTTTGTTCACAAACTTCTATAGTCAACTCTTGGACCGGCTTTGGTGGAGGTTACTCCATCTACATTGTAGTCGTATCGGACTATATGTCTGTTATAGGCTGTCAATACAGTCGCGTGCCAGCCCTGCATGCAGTGGGAACGCAGCAGCCCTCCGCGAGCTCATTAGAGCCCCGGGAAGGTTAGTTGGCAGGCAGCAGGCGGGGCAGGTTTTTGCTTGTGTGACGGGTATGGTAGTGCCCACAGCTCCTGTGGTCAAGCGAGATGTCCGCACAGTGTCTGCTCTTTGACGTGTACTGTAAAATTGCTGTTTGAAACGGTAATTTTTAGTTTTAAATGATTATCAGGATTCAAGTCATTTATGAAATCAACATCAGCCTCACTGATGCGTTTTCAGGTATCCTGAGTAATACTGGTAACGTGGTCTTTTGTTCTCTTGGAATAATGAACGTTTTTTATATCAGAGGGGGGCAAACGTGCATGACTGATGGTAAGTGGTCACCCCCGCCCGTAGACATCAGCAACACCAAAGGGTCATTGATCCGTTGCCAGCCTTTTTAGGGAAACGTACTACGAATAAATAATGATTTATTCGTAGGAAATATAGGATTTTGCTTGAATGCACTAACACACAGACTGTAACAGACATATCGTATTTGTTCGGGAACACCGCTGAGGGTAGAAAACGTCTCAAAAAGCGTAGGTACTGTAGTGAGATTTCAGTTTGTGGCGAGTGGTGTGACAGTGGACAGCTCCTCCGAACACTTCCCATGATACAATTTGTACAGTACACGAAGAGAGGCAATGTCTCTTCGTGTACAACGTGGCGAGTCCAGCCGAGCGGAGATCACTGGCTCGCCGACGATTCGAACTGCTTTACATTGTATGCTTTTTTTTCAAATAGAGTAAGTAAATATTGTGGCGCGCCGGCCTATAGATGTGAGCAGTATTCCACGTGAGGCCGGACCGGGCCTTGAGAAGCTAAAGGCGATGTACAGTTCACGTACAATATCAAACGAGTATGTACTCATTCACAAATGTATCTTAATTACCCTTCCTTTTCTACAAAAGGTAAAACAGAACAATAATTTTGCATCTGCTCGTCCGTATGTCTGTCAAAGGTACCTGGTGCACCTAACCCTTAAGATTTTTGCTTGTAAATCCTATAGCATTTTCTTCAAGTGACATACTGATAACTTTTTGTTTAAATGAAACTAAAAGACCTGCAAAGTTGATTCTTTTTTCTTTGGGAAGAATAATTAATACTTTCTTCATTTCTTTCTTCTTTGGGAAGAATTTTGAATACTTTCTTCACAGATAGATATTTCCCTTACCTTAGAAGTTGGTCAAGAGAAAATACTGTAAAATGGAGTAATTCTACGGTGTATCGGTAGTAATGGTTCGATAATACACGCCCGGGGCGGATACGTGTCTCGTAATAACAATATCGCGCGGCCGTCGAGGAATCAACACAGCGACGTCATCGCCAGCCATTGTTCGCTGCCGACAAGGATCCTCCGGCGGCCACTTTCTCCGCGGGCCGCTGTTTCACAACATTGCGTCAGAGGCTCGCCGTCGCGTCACCCATTGAACTCGGTAGTGGTGGTGTGGTGTTATGGTGGTCGGTCGGTGCCGTTATTTCTCAGTACACTTCCGTAAACACCATTACATTCGTATTTAAGGTGAAGCGACGCGTACCCCGCGCCCCGCGACCCGGGCCCCGCGCCCTATTATTGTACACAGCAAACTGCACTCACTTCATGTGTGGATCACTCGACAGGAAAATTTGCACAGCATGGTCGATGTCGGCCCTGCAAAACATTACTATATAATTCTAATATTTTTTGGTGGTTACTTCTTATGGTGCAATAAATATTTCTTGATTAGGATTACAGTTAATTAGGAAAAAATGTCCTCATAACATTTTTCTGCGTAATTTTCCTCGTATTACAAAAACTGTTGGTTATGTATTTAATTTTCTAATGTAAATGACTCACCGTCATCTTTACTACACAAACCACTTCAACTGCACGTGGTGATTAAATATACGTATATATATACAGCCCGTCTGATGTGAAACGGTTACCGTAGCCTGTGAACGTTTGTAATACATTAAGTATCACTAACGTGATGTCACCTTTACTGCTAACATGACAACTCCTTAGGATGTTCTTGGTGTTGTTATGTTCCCGCGAGGAAGTGAGGTCATGCACTCGCGGGAACACAATAACCCTGTAGTGAGTTGTTATTTACCTGCGGTTTTCTGTAGGTATATTAATAATTATATATATGTTAAAATAATAATTACAGAGAGGGTATTTTAATACGCCCTACATCTCTTAAAAACACCCAGATCAAGACAAACAGACATGTTCATACACACAAATATTTGTTTCATATGGGAATCGAACTTACGAGCGTAGGTGTCAAAGTAGCGTAAAAACTAATCACTGCGCCACCGAACTCGTCTGTCTGTCTGTCGTCGTCATATTTACTCACCCCTGCAGCTTGCCTTAAGGCAGGGTACATTCTCTTACCTAGCGCTAGGAGACAACAACGTACTCGTAGAAGAAAGGAGTGTAAAAAAATCGGCCAAGTGCGAGTCGGACTCGCGCACGAAGGGTTCCGTACCATTATCTATAAAAACGGCGAAAAAATCACGTTTGTTGTATGGGAGCCCCCTTAAATATTTATTTTATTCTATTTTTTAGTATTTGTTGTTATAGCGGCAACAGAAATACATCATCTGTGAAAATTTCAATTGTCTAACTATCACGGTTCATGAGATACAGCCTGGTGACAGACGGACGGACGGATGGACGGACGGACAGCGGAGCCTCAGTAATAGGGTTCCGTTTTACCCTTTGGGTACGGAACCCTAAAAACGGTCTAGTTTCATACTGCAGGATGTAAAACAGTAATTACTACGCGCTAGAGTACTGGACTTAAAATATGTTTATAATTCACTTCAAGCACAACAAATGCACTTTGCTGCCATACGAGTTGTGTAACCTGCTCTCGCTGCAGCGCCGGTACTCCAGTTCCCAGGCCACAGGTCCCGTTACCGACCACCGGGCGCCGCCGCCGGCCGCGGGCAGGAAGCGGAGCCCGTCTGCTGACACTGGCAATCAACATATAATTACTTTGACTACAGACTGCGATCGATAAATTAGCTCAAAGGCGGCGGCACTCCGTAATTATAACGGGTATGCGAACTGCGTACCGGTTGATTGTAGCCTTACACGGTTTATAATACGTCGCCAAATAATAACTTCGTGGAGATTTATTGAGTTTCTGTACCCATAAGCAGTTGCTGTGTTAGCAGCGGCGATGGCAACGCGTGAGCGATACCCTAATTGCAAGCGTTCATATGCTACGGTAACCACTTTACATCGGCGGGTCCTATGCTTCCGACGTTGTATAAAAAATAACTCCCTGGGAAGTTTGCGTTCATGTGAATGAGTACTTACTCATTACTGGGAATACTTATTCCCAGTAAGTTTCTGAGGAGTTCACAGTAATCGCTTCACATGAGTCATTCGATCTGTGGTATTCACATTGCTTCGGAAAACCGTATTCGAAACGGTTTCGAAAACCTTTCACTCAGATTCCGTACATTTTGATAGATAAATTTTCGATTTCAATTCGAATATAGTGTTTCGAGGCAATGTGAATACGCGTACAGAACAAAAAAGCTTTGTTTTAGCCGAGGGTCTCCAAGAGGTGTTGGTATGTACAGACCCTAATCTCAATGAAATCCTTCAAAGGTAAAATACGAGACAGTGAGCCTCGCACCGAACAAAAAGTGTTGATCGGACCCTAACGTGCGAGTTTGAGAGGCCTTGGTTCAGGCGTCAAAGTCATGTTCGTACTCTCTGACACAAGTAATGGTGGTTTTTATTGTCTCGTAAACGTTTTATTGTCGCTACAAAGTAGGCTCAGCTCCTCGTGCACAGATAACAAGTCTCGGCGCTAGGGATGCGGGGCTGCGCCCTGCGCTTTCGTGGTAGTTGTCACTGCCGACGTGTTTAACTGCGGTTACACTACTTATGAATGTGAATTGTCATGAAAATGTCTGTAACTAAAACTACGTGGCGTTTTTGTACAAATATATGGCAGAGAGAGAGTTTGAAAGTAGAAGAAACGTGGTCGAGATCCGACATTTACAACACAGGGAGCTAAGCCTATTTATCATAATCAAAATAAAATAATCGTTTATACAATCTTTGAGACCTTGACTTTAACTTCTAGAAAATCCCAGGTCGCAAAAAATCACACTTTGAGCAAGTAAGAGAAATCCTTTTGGTTCATTGGTGGTTTCCCTGAAGAAATGTACCACCTGCGCAGTAGTCCAAAGACACTATAACAGCTATAAATATAATTGAGTAATAATATGAAGTTATAATTTGTCTCTTTTTACAGGAACATAATAAAACTCGGCGAGCGTTAGAGACCCTGACCCTAGCCTTAACTACTCGTGTCGGCGGACACAAGGACCCCTACAGACACACACACACTAAATTTCATTCTAGTACTTTATATATTAATAACGATGCCTCTACGAGTTATCGAAATACGAGCACATTGGAAGATATTGTATGTATACGATTTGTTATATGCTGACACGCTGAAAAACCTCTTTTGTGTATGTCATGGAGAAAATCAGATAAGAAAAGAAATTTGATTTTACCAATGATTTTTGCAAAGATAGGGATTTATTTAATAAAATAGATATATTTTTGTAAATAATGGCTGTATTTTGTAATAGAAAATAGTTTCCATATCAGCCGCTTTTCCCCGCAATAGTACACCGTTCGACATAATAATGTGAAAGTAGCTGAAATAGACTAAGCGCGCAGTAGCCACGTCCGTCAATTGTCTGATTCTCCTAACTGCATGCGCGGCGGATCTGACCTTACTGGACAGTTTATTTATATGGGGGCTCCACTGCAACTTAAAGTGCATAGTAATTCCAAGAAATTCAATATCACTAAAAATTCTGATACATTATTGTCAATGAGAAGTTCTGTATTGGAAGAAGCCACATTTGGAAAACAAAATTTATTATATTTTGTATTATATATATATTTTTAATTTTATATAACTCGTTGAGTTTAATAAAATATTACTAAATGTGAAATAATGAATTTACTATTCAATTATTTCACATTCAGTAATTTCTTTCAGTAGTTTCTTATACCACCATAATTTCTAAACGTGTTTACCGATTTAAATGTACGAGGTATTCTTAGAATCTTGCGTTATTCTGACTAAAGTAATAAATAAAATAAATATTGTCGGACAAATTACACAGCGCCTTCTAGCCCCAAAGTAAGCGAAGCTTGTGTTATGGGTACTAGACAACTGATAAACATACGTAAATATATTTTTTTTTTGTAAATACATACTTATTATACATAGAAAATACCCAGATCAAGACAAACAGACATGTTCATGCACACAAATGTTTGTCCTGTGTGGGAATCGAACCCACGAGCGTTGGTGTCAAAGTAGCGTAACAACGCGTTTCACCACTGCGCCACCGAGCTCGTCAAGTAACCTGTGTGACGTTTAAATCACGTTTTATCCACTTTATTTACAAACTCAGCTTTAGTCTAAATACACCTTCTAATCCTGAGCCGGAATGCCAGTGGCCTCAAGGCACTGAAATGACTTCATTGCTACAGAAGTGACTGTCATGAAACGAATGATAAATTAATTCTGTAGTAACAAGTGGATAAATAAAAATAAAGTGTCCGCCGCATAACGCTCGTCTACTAAAATATGGATACTATTAGTTAGATTTGAATGTCAATCAGTTAACGATGTGAGAAAAGGCTGTGTTGTAGCCTGAGGAATAAAGTCTTCGAAAATTGTGTGTTGCCAGTGATGATATGCGGAACTGAGCCACTGCGGGCCGTGTGAAGAAGCTCAAGACTGTTCAGTGTGCTATGGAAATGACAATGCTCGGAGATTTCTGCATGATAGAATCAGGAATGGAGATATCCGCAGTAGAACTATGGTAACTGACATAGCACAAAGGGTATGCAAGCTTAAATGGTAGTAGATTGGCCACATAGCTCGTAGAACCGACAAGTAGCGGGATGGAAGGCTTCCCAATGGCACCTCCCCAAAAGTTGTAACGACGACCTCAAATGATTGCAGGTGGCTCAGGATCGAGACATAGGGCTCTTTAGAGGGCAGGCCTACGTTCAGCAGTGGACGAATGCAGGATGATGAACAATAATATGAACTTGTATGTCGTAATACTAACACGACCAGGTGCGTAATGCATGAACCCGCGCCTCGCATGCATGTTATTTCAGTCGCAGTTTCCGCTCGCGTATAATTCAGCGGCTTCCGGCCGGATGTTATCGTTGTTTCCAATGAAACTAATTTTCGCGACGCAAGTAAATAACTCTTGGTTTATTTATACTACAACCGATCCTGCAACGTGACTTCACAACAAAACTAAATCATACACACACATATATACCGTACTGTAAATGGGAAGTAAGTATCGTTTGTTAAATTTTCAGGAACTGAACTCCAAAACTGACCGCAATACAATGACGTAGCGAGGGACCCACGTCTCACTACATCTACTACTGCTTACAATCAGGTAGTCTGTACGCTTGTTTGTCACCTTAGTGATACAAATACAGGACATAGGCTAACGATAACAGCTCGGGCTACTTCTGAAATAAATTCAAACAGACAAGTAAATTACATGAAATCAAATCGTTTATTTGCAAAAGACATTTATTTATAACATTATGGCGGTTTGCACCGTAGAGGCGATCCAATAAATTAATTATTGTTTACATTCTTTCCACGTATTTGTGTGTCACTACTGTGTTTCCGGCAGCTACAGTGGAAAATATCATCATCTTCTCCCATATTGTTTATGATACGAATGACTTGTGACGAGAGAGCGCATTAGAGGCAAGTCGGCGACGAGCGCTCACGCGCCCGGCGGGGACTGGCAGCCGGGCGGACGCCGACAGGCCTGGGTGATGCACCCGTCCACCTAAAACATTACACGCTTGGCGAGTGGAACGTGGTCCACAGGTTGTTGAGAGGAAGTGGCTCGCTTATTGGCTAGTCAACGCGCAAAATTTGAATACATCTTCGCAAAATCTTAGACTTAGGTAACGGATCCCGCCGATCTTTATCTATTATAATGAAACAGGAGATAGAAGAGTACATTGTTATCTAAACATTTATTGACGAGCTCGGTGGCGCAGTGGTGAAACGCGCTGTTACGTTACTTTGACACCGATGCTCGTGGGTTCGATTCCCACACAGTACAAACATTTGTGTGCATGAACATGTCTGTTTGTCTTGGTCTGAGTATTTTCTATGTATGATAAGTATGTATTTACAAAAAATGTATTTACGTATGTTTATCAGTTGCCTAGTACCCATAACACAAGCTTCGCTTACTTTGGGGCTAGATGGCGCTGTGTAATTTGTCCGACTCCAGCGCTGTATATGATATTGTTGCCGGCAATAAAACTAATGAAGTATGATTTTAGTTAGCGAGCTGTGCATAGTACGAGTACCTAATACTTACACGAAAATAAATAAAACTTTATTAATAAAGGAAAGTTACATATGAGTGCGTGGCGAGCTCCCTCTGCGCGCGCGAGCCTGTCTACAGTTACATTGAAGTCCATCGCCGACAACCTGATACATTACGACAGTTTCCTGCTACTATATAAAATGTAAGAAGACATTGTATTTTATACGAAAGACACGAAGGCTTCACATTTTAAGGGACAAATTTTTTTAAGTACTTGAATAAATGAATGAATATTTTTATTTCAATAAATATGGCATAAAGTTGTACATAATCATTATTACATTAGTTTCACAATATAGTCAACTTACTGACATTCAACATTGTCTCGTAGATACTCGTACATTAAGATATTAATTTTAAACTACATTACAGATGACAAGTACACTTCAGTCATAATTCAGACAAGCGGTATGATAGATATTCTTGGACACTATAGAAATATTGCCTAATTAGCCATTTATGTAATTTTTTCTTGAATTTACTTTTAGGCAAATCTTTAACCTCTCTGGGTAATTTATTATACATTTTGATTGCCATTGGATAACAATTGGAACTAAATAGTGTAGTTTTAATTGCTGGAACCACTAATTTGTGTGGATATCGTCTACTGAATTTGCGTCTATCACCGTAACGTTCAAATAATAGTGGGTTTAATTTCACAAGCTGACAAATTTCATAAATGTACATACACGGCAAGGTTAATAAATTGGGAGTCTTGAACAGTGGTTTACAGCTAATTTTAGGAGTGGCATGGACTATTGTACAGACACATTGTTTTTGTGAGATAAATGCTCTAACTACTTCGGCCGAATTTCCCCACAAACGTAGGCCATACCTAAGTTTAAAGGCAATGTATCCATGATAAGCAAGAATAGCCATCTTTTCCCCTGATATATCTGTTAATCGCATAAGTGCGTATGAAATTTTTTTTAATTTACTACATACAGTATTTATATGATTTGTCCAAGAATAATTGTTGTCCAAAACAATTCCCAAAAATGTAGTAATGTTTACTTCATCAATCTTTAGTCCATTGTAATTTACATTTATATTTTTTTTATTGTTGCTACGTTTGTTATAAAACTGTACCTATTTTGTCTTTGTGATATTTATTTTTAATATTTCGACAACCCAGGACAGACCATCCTGGCGCCACAGAACGAGGAGAGCCGACCCTAAATAATGGGAAATGGCTAGGACAAAGAAGAGAGAAGATATTTATTTTTAAATTATTATGATTGAGCCAATATATTATGTCACGTAATGTATTGTTAATGTCATTATTATAGTTTGTCAAGTCATTATGTAAGTCAGGAATGATTATACAAATGTCGTCAGCAAAGAGTGTCTCGTGATATTCGATATGTCAATAACATAAATTGGGAATTATAATGGTCCCAAGACGCTACCTTGTGGGACTCCAGCTGCGTTCGATATAGTTTTTGATGTATATGTTTCTTTTCTTTGTTTTATGTAATGTAATGTAATTAATCAAACCTGTAGGTTGATAAAGCTGAAAATGTAAACAGACTTCAGTCAAGAGACACCTGTCACACAACACGCACAAACATGCGCACACGGGTTACGTATAATACGTCCTCTTCTTTCTAGCTTTATCCCGTTTCCTAATCCATTAGGATCGGCGGGGTCCGCTACCTACGCCTAAAGATTTGGCGAAGATACTTCTTTTTACATGAAGCGACTGCCGCCCGACTTCCACAACCCAGAAGGAAAACTAGACCTGTCTTAGGTTAAGTCACTCGTCTATCGAAACTCTTGGACTCACGATGTTTCCGTCACCGCCGAACAAGTGATAATTACAAATATGTACATAAATCCGAACGAATTTAATGGTACACGCCAGGATTCGAACTGAGGACCTGTCGCTCAATAGTTTCTTATCCTATCACTATCACTGCTTTACGGATAATACGTATACAAGCTATAAAGTTTTTTTTTATTGACTAGTAAGGTAGGAAACAAGCGCCTGAACTGGTAATGTAAGACAATCGATTTAAAACTAATTGAGACAGATCAGAAAGGCTTAAAATGTAAATATCAATAAATTTTGTTTGTCTTACTTCTGGTACAATTGAAATGACCTAAAATGGGAAGACAAACACCCTCAGTATGCCGTATTCGGAGTCGAGAGCGCCATTTATGGATTTATTTTGCGTCATTACGTGCCTATAGCCGTATGTCTGGCTGTGATCAGGTACCTCGGCTCGTGGACACTTGCAACCTGTTGCTCTTGCGTTGCGACCCGAGATATACGCGAGACAAATCTCTTTATTTTTGTTGAAGAACCCCATACTGTACTTTCTTGAGAAATACTTCATAGTAAGCTTTTATCTAATACCACAATGGTCGTGTGCTGTGCTATATTAGAGGACTTACTCTGAGAATCGTCAAGTTAACCTACTGAACCCTATCCTAAAATAAAAAAGAATGGAGTTATTCAGAAAGGGTGTAAAGAGGTTTTTATGTGATCGACAAATCATGTGTGACGTCACGGTGATACAAGTGTCCATACGTAACGGTATCGACACGCAGGCGTAAGGCCATCATCAAGTAGTGAAATAAAAACACGCCACCATTGAAGACCAGGCGCAGGCCAGAGGTGTCAAGCTAATAGGTACGTAGAACGCCGCCATCGACGATGCAGAGGAGCTCGTAATTCCTTTCACCATCATCTCGGCTAAACTGAACCGAGGACGTTGATTGCTGAACATGCTCGCTGAACAGGCTTCCCCCTTTGACTTTCATGACCATCAATCTTGTTCTACCTGCATCTATCGGCTACCTGCAATCTTTACCACACCGGTCTGTAGTGTGGGGGACGATCCTATTTTCCGTTTTCCGGTTCGTGGTCATCCGAGAACCTTTTGTCCTCAGCGGCCGTCGATTCTTCGAGCCTACCCAGTGCAACTTCAGCTTGTTAAACATTAGAGCCATATCGGTACGTAGAAACCAGATATGACTCTCTCCGTCTCCCGCCGTTCAACCTTGAGCTTTCGTATGAGACCCATCGTTAGAGCGTTTAAACAATGTCTTTGGATTTCAATAATTATCACGTATTTTTCTATGCTACGTCCGGAAGTATCCTGTTCTCTCAGTGCACTCTGCATAAGAGCAAACAATGTGATTTTATGCAGAGTGTACTCCGCCTGGGTAAGATCAAAGAGCGACTTGCACTCTAGGCTTACTCTTAAACTTTTTAAACGATAGTTACAGTTAGTTCTCGATACACAAGGACTCGCGAGTCAACGAACAGTAACAAAGTCAAAAGTCCGGCTGGTGAATACCAATTCAGCTCAAGATCCGCGTTCATCGCCTCGTGGAATCCATAATGTAAAATAATAAATTTAGGGTGTACGGTACCGTCGCTCCTGCCACAGCAATGCTCAAATGGTAGGGCCCTGTGATTTATTTAGAAACGTGCTGTGAGAACATGTTGATGGTCTTAAGCGTACATACGGCATTGAGATATGTTTAAAGTACTTGCCTCCCTTTATGTGTACAATAGGTTGTATTCAGAATTGTTGTATAATACTAACAACTTCTTTTGGCAGGCAATTAATCCTCACTTACTGCCTCAATGGTCGCCATGCAGTGCTGAACGCCATGTGCCCTGTTGCTGACAGATCCGGGGCACCACACCAACGCGGCCGATGGCATTTCGCGGGGTCGTTTAGTGGGTATACCGTCGGACAGCCGCCGGGGAGTCCCACACTACCACCGGAGGCCATCCAGGCACCGGTGGTGCGCGTAACGCATTTTTTCCCGCGTCACAAAAAAATAAGTGCTGAACGCCATACGATACACGAGAGCACTAATGAAACAACTAGTTCAATCCAACAATTAAAGTATATATTTTCTTCTGAGACGTCGATACATATATAAGACTAGCTCATACCCGCGGCTTCGCACGCGTAGTTTTTGGAATTTCGACAGTTTTACTTATTTTTATTTTACTTCTTATTTTTTGGTACAGTCCGCATTATATAGTTAGTAAAAGTACCAAATATTCGTATTTGTGTAGTAATGAAGATATGTCACGATCTGTTCGGTTTTTATTAACTATTTGATATTGACTGAATACACTCAAAGCACCTCTCTATTAAATACACAACATTGCCTATTTTAAACACATAACTGTACAAAGTCACTAACTTCAAAAGATATTTCTAATTCATACAAAGTGTCTACCCCCTTTTTAGCCACCTAAGGGTTTGAAAAATGCTGAAATTACTTTTTTGGTGTTTTGTTTGAGAATATATTTACCAAGCCTAAAGTAGCTCACTTTAAAAAAAATCAATCCCTTAACAGTTCAACTTTTAATTCAAGAAATACTTTTAACCCCCATTATACACTTTAAGACGTGGAATTTTTGAAAACGCTGAAATCACTTTTTTTGGACTCTAATACAGAGTATCTGTGCAAAGTTTCAAGTCACTAACTTAAAAAAAAAAATCCGGTCCATACAAACTGTTAACCTCCTTTTCAGCCCCCTAAAGGTGGAATTTTGAAAAACGCTGAAATGAATTTTTTGACGTCTTGATTGAGAGTTTATTTACAAAGTCTAAAGCAGGTCACTTTAAAAAAAACAATTTCTTAACAATTTTGAAATTAAACAATTTTTAACGGAACTATCGCGTGTTTTATTTATTTTGTTGAACCTGACGTTTCCAACGCTTTGCAGCGTCCATGGTCGCAGGAAGACTTAATTTCAATGTGTAACAATCGCGAAAACCTAAGACAATTTCTTAACAACTTTCAACTTTTAATTCAAGAAATATTTTTTTTTTTTTTTTATATTGGCTCAGCATAGTGGCTCCTCTTCGCCTGTTGGTAAGCGAAAAGGGGAGCCCAAATTGCAGCGGCAACTGACAAAGGACTACGGTGTCCTGTCAGTTGACGCTACCATGCTGGCCCGCAAGGTGCTTCTTCACGCTTCGTTTGAAGGATCCCATGTTGTAGGAAGGAGGAAACACATGTGCAGGCAAGGCGTTCCACTTTTTAATAGTTCGACAGAGATAGGAGTTGCCGAACTTTTTAGTACGAGAACAAATGTCCTCAACAGTGGAATGATGACATCGCAAGCCTGCACGTGTGGTTCTATGACGGAAGGGAGAGGGTGGGATAAGGGAAAATAGTTCTTCAGAGCATTCACCATGGTACAGGCGGTAAAATGTACTTAGGGAGCCTATGTCCCTACGAAGTTGCAGAGGTTCTAGGTGTTTTGTGACCTCTTCGTCGTCGATTATGCGGATAGCCCGTCGCTGCAACCTATCGAGAGCCTCGAGAAGATACTGTGCGGAGCCGTCCCAGAGATGCGAGCCATACTCCACGCAGGCCCGAACTTGAGTCTTATAAAGAAGACAAAGTTGGTCCGGCGTGAAGAACCGGCGCACCCTGTTCAGGACTCCGAGTTTCTTTGAAGCTGTTAAAATGAGGCTCTCGATGTAATTTCGTTGGTTTGTAATTTTGACCCCCATTACACCCTGTAAGGAGTGGAATTTTTGAAAACGCTGAAATCACTTTTTTTGGACTCTAATACAGAGTATCTGTGCAAAGTTTCAAGTCACTAACTTAAAAAAAAAAAATCCGGTCCATACAAACTGTTAACCTCCTTTTCAGCCCCCTAAAGGTGGAATTTTGAAAAACGCTGAAATGAATTTTTTGACGTCTTGATTGAGAGTTTATTTACAAAGTCTAAAGCAGGTCACTTTAAAAAAAAACAATTTCCTAACAATTCAACTTTTAGTTCAAGAAATATTTTGACCCCCATTACACCCTTTAAGAGGTGGAATTTTTGAAAACGCTGAAATCACTTTTTATGAATTCTAATAGAGAGTATGTGTGCAAAGTTTCAAGTCATTAACTTAATTATATATATAATAATGAAAAAATTATTCTGTTCCATACAAACTGTAAACCCCATTTTCAACCCCCTAAAGGTGGAATTTTGAAAAACACTGAAATTACTTTATTGATTTCTTGATTGAGAGTATAGGTACTTACAAAGTCTAAAGCAACTCACTTTAAATAAAAACAATTTCTTAACAATTCAACTTTTAGTTCAAGAAATACTTTTGACCCCCCATTACACACTTTAAGGGGTGGAATTTTTGAAAACGCTGAAATTACTTTTACATTTGGTTCATAACTTTCAATGAAACACCTTAATATTGAATTTCAATCGAATAACTTCAAAAACATCAAAGTTTCATACTAACTTTGCGCCCCCGTTTAACCCCCTAAGGGATGAATTTTGAAAAAAATATTTTACTCATGTTTCATGCCTTCCAATAAAGAACCTTCATGCTGAATTTCATTCGAATAACTTCAAAAACGGCAAAGTTTCATACTTCATTTGCACCCCCGTTTTACCCCCTTAGGGATGAATTTTCAAAAATCCTTTCTTAGTGCTCCCCTACGTTATAAAAGGAACCCCTGTGCAAAATTTCAAGTTTCTAACACTTATAGTTTAGGCCCTGCGTTGATATGTCAGTCAGTCAGCTTCTCCTTTTATATATATAGATAAAATGCTAACATAAACACTTCTTAACTCACGCACAAAACATACTACTCGTATTATTACGAAGCAATTACGTTAACTATAAATTAAGGACTATGTACACTGTACAGCGTACTGTGCGGATGCGGTTGTGAAAGAAACTCTCTGCTGAGGTTACCTCAAGGGACTACAGTATGAAGTTCTTAAAAAAATCCTGAAGATGAATGTAGGATCAGCAATGCACGAGTGACGTTTCTAATGTGCAAGTATCCATAAGCTACGATATCAGCTTATCATTAGGCTGCCCTTATTATACGCCTGAGTCTATTACCTATTGTATATTTTTGTCTTATACATTTAACCGAGCAAATAATTTTATTTAATTTATTTATAGGCAGGGAAGGGGAAGCAATATTCATTCGACGGCAACTCTTTAGAAGGGTGTCTTCATTTGTTAACAAAAGGAACAGTTTCAAAGTTACGACAGACGTACTTATATAAATAAAGTCATAATGTACCTTTTGGTTTCGCCATAGTCGGGTAAAAACGGGCTCATCCAGGCGTATGTCCGGGTTCAACTCGGACGTGATCTGTTAGCGTAATGTCCACGATGGAGCACACGTCACTCACGTATTGGAAGAGTTGTTCCGCAACTTGAAGCTGAGTGTGGAGATAGTAGTTTGTTGGAAAAACTAGATTGAGTATCACTCAACCGAACGATCATTGGTTGTTCAATGATCGCGAGCAGAGTTTATGTTATTTTCATGATGTTTTCAAGCTGGGGTCAATTTTAGTCTAGGATCATCACTCCATTCGGGTAGGCAGAGACTATAGAACACACCCCTCCATCCTCCTCCATCCACATCCAAACAGACCCCTCTCGTTTTTTCCACACTCATCAACCTCTATAGCATAATATTAGGTGGTGAAATCCCAGTGGGGTAAACCCCGCGAAGTAGTTTCTCCCACAATGGTTTTATTTGTTATATATTAGGTTTTAGCGATAACCATTATCCTGAACTATTTCCCACTGAGGGGAATGGAAAGTAGAATGTATTATTCAGTTGCGCAGATATTATAGGCTACCTATATTTTGGGTACTTCTTTTATGCGAAATAGCATTAGTTAATCGCAGCAGATGCATGCTATCTCTGCCATGGCTGGTGTAGTCGTTCCCGCTTCGGCTGCTGCGGTCGTCTCTGGAATCGCCCGCCACCTGACGGGCATGCAGTCGTGCGGTCGTCTTAACGCGTGTTCGCCATCTATAGCAAAAATTACAACATTTCGCTCCTGCAACGGCTGTTGAAGTTGCATCGGCACATGTATCAGCTGAAATTGACCAACACAAATAGTAATATATTTATATATTTTATGTATGGATATGATATACCTACATTTTTTATACCACAATGGTGACAAACAAGCAAGGCTGCCTGATGGTAAGCATTTTTGGAAAACTTCAACAGGGAGCTCATTCCGCAACTTAAGAATTCTCGGTAGATAGCGTCTGTGGAATCGCAAATAATCTATACATACATACATATAAATAAAATTGAAGTGTCTGTGATTTCAAAATAAAGCCTTTATTTTAAGCTCATATTATTATTTGTTACCAAAGCCTAAATACGCATTTTAACTTTTTTGTCTGTCTGTCTGTCTGTTTGTTTGTCCGGGCTAATCTTCGAAATGGCTAAACCGATTTTGACGAGACTTTCACTGGTAGGTAGAGGACTGTTCAGAGCAGTATATAGGTTACTTTTTATCCCGTAAATATTTAGGGTTCCTGCATAAAAAATGAAAAACTGTTAAAATTAGGGGGAAATATCTTCCCCTTCGGGGAACTTTGTAATTTTATTTTTATTATTTACACAGAATACGTATTTTTTGTGACATAAAATAACTACGCATTTTTTATATAATGAAAATAAAATAAATATACGTTGCCTCCCGTAAAGGTCAATAGATAGCGCTGTATGAAAATTGAATCTACTACGACCCTGAACTTCGTTTTTTTGAAACAGAAAGAATTTCAGGCCTGTAGAGAAATAAAGGCTACTAAAAGCCCAAATCTCATGCGTGCGAAGCCGAGGGCTTCAGCTAGTTAATAATATAAATAAAAAAAGAACAGAAGTAACAGTTTATGTAACAAATTAGTTTGTGTAAAAAGTAACAATATGATTTATATTGTAAGCAGATACTGTAGCCTATGGACATACCAAATGAAGTACCAAAGGTGTTACTGACAATATTCACTGTAACGATATGACTGAGTCTTGCTCGCAAATAGAGATAACTCGAAATCTTTAATAAATGTCAGTTTATTCAAATAAAGAGCATTACATTTAGTGACGTGGCAATGGACGATTAGACTCGTGCGTGTTAAATAGGTAATGAGCACAATTAGTTAGAGTGAGGCGAGGAACTGGAATCGATTTAGTGACTGCCAATGTTCTTCGAATATTTACGTGAAAATAGCTCGCGTAGGTACTGTAGGCGGCACACTAAACGACACACTCAGTAACGACCACTCGAAACAATAACTGGGGTGCAAGTGTAACGGAGTGTTTTGACGAGTTCCGTGACGCAGTGCTTAATAACGCGACTTTGTCCCCGAAGGTTTCCCACACAGGACAAACATTTGTGTGCATGGTCTGGGTGTTTTTTAAAAGAGATAGGGCGCATCAAAGTAGCTCGTCTGGGGTAGTAACTCCATCTCACAAAAAACCGCAGGCAAATAATCTCTGGAGGGTTGTTCTGTTCCCGCGTGTGAGTAAGGTCACCAGTAACTCAGCAAGCCTAAGGAGTCGCTGTGTATCGCGCGAGTGATATTTAACGTATTACAAGAGTTCATAGACTGCGGTAATCGTTTTAACAACAGAAACTCTTTAGTAAAACCATCCACACTAATCTACCTTTCACTAAAAGATCACAAGTCTCCAAACGCAGCTTACGTCGACCAGGCTTGCTCGTGTTACCAAAAACACGTACCAAGCTTGGGACAAAAAGTATTACCTTTGAGGGAGCACGCCTCTACAACAAATTACCTTCTCGTATCAAAGACGCAGCCACCTGACACAGTTTTAAATCCCAGTTACGCGACCATATTATCCAAAACTGCCCAATCTCTGAGTAATAAAGTGGGATAAATGTCACTCATGTAGTCCTCTATTTTCCTCTATTTTGTTGTGTTTTAAATATTTTTTTGTGCTTGTCATCATATTTGCTATTGTTACCCACATTAGCAAATATGTAAAAAATCTTATATAACTAATTTCAGAAATTAATATACGAGTATATATGATCTACCTATATTTAAATACGGTGACAGCTTTCTAATTAAGTACCTTTTTAGTAATTCTGTTCCCATGTAAGTGGATTGTTGCAATCTTTTATGAGAATAAATTCTTTAAACATAACTCTGAAACAGTCCAACTAGGGGAAACACCTCACCTCACAGAAAACAGCAGCTATATAACTCGCTGGAGGTGGTTGTGTTCACGGGAACGTGTGAGACAGGTTACCGGTAAGCTCTTGAATAGAATTCAGAATTTGTTTGAACAAATTCTCAGGTCTCTATAATAAGCTTAATATATTAGAATTAACGCTGCAGCAGTTTTGTCGAGAAAACGAAGAGGAGGCTCCTGTATCTTTGTAACGAAATACTTGTATGTGAAACCATTACATTTAGGTGAGGATTGTCCTACACACATGTACTTTGAATATTGTGGTATTGAAATAACTCGCATGAATTTGATAATCTGTAATATATATAGAATCCCAGAGCAAACTAAAGCTGCCATAGGTATATTTTTACATAAATTGGAAAAACTTTTAGAATTTTTAACGGGCAAATTTAAGCGTGCAAAAATAGTGATTTTTGGAGACTGGAATATGGACATCTTAAAACAAAATAATTATATTCAGGATCTATTAAGCATTCTTAGAGGTTTTAACTTAGAAATCCATATACAGTCACCTACAAGAAAAAATGCTTGTCTGTACCAAATAGCCAGTAATGTGAAACATGTGGAGCCTGATATACACCCTTGAGGTCTCTCAAATCATGCATCAGCTCAGTCCATATCATTCAAGAGCGACAAAAAGAAATGTTACACTACTTGGTTCGAGTACAGACGCGATTATAGCCGAGACAATATTAGGAAAACTTGCGAATGTATTTCAGTTCTCTCATTCACAGAAGTGATGAGAGCTAGCGAGATGACTGTTGCTTTTAATATTTTTTATGACATCTTCCTAATGTTCTAAGAGTTGTGTTTACCTGTAATTAAAGTAAAAAGGAACAATCGCCCTGGAAAATTAAGGTGGCTCACTAAAGGCCTAAAGAAGTCTAGTAAAAATAAACGCCAGCTGTACCTTTTATGTAAATCAGATAAATATAACAAATCAATGAATAAAATGAAATGTAAACTATGTATCTATCTATAACTTCACGCCAAATCCCTTGCGGGGTAGGCAGAGAGAACCGAGCGCCACGTGACTCGATCCTTACATATCTCACTCGCTTCTTTAACATTCATTGCTCTTCTCATGCACGCTCGCCGGTGTCTAGGGCTCCTGACATCACCTTCTGATAGAACACGACCAATTTGGTCATGGTAGGTAAGTCTTCCCCGGCTCCTACATCCTTCCACTTTTGCATTGTATATCTGCTTCGTCATTCTTTCATCTTGCATTCTTTCTACATGTCCGAACCATCGGAGCATGCCTCTTCTTATTTTAACACCGACGCTCTCTTTCAGACCAACTCTGTTTCTAACATCATCATTGCGAATACGGTCTACAAGCCTTACGCCACAAATTTTGCGCAGCGCTCGCATTTTAACCGCGTTTATTCTACTTTCATGCTCTTTCTGCCATACCCAGCTCTCGCTTCCATAAGTTAGCGTTGGGACCAACACTGCATTGTGTATAGCGAGTTATATTATATTATACTTCTGGCTCAGGATTTTACAGCCAAGAAGCTTTCCCAATGTTCCATTCACACTATTCCTAGCACTCACTCGTCTTTCTACATCTGCGGTGTACCTTCCATCCCTGCTGAAAGAGCATCCAAGATATACAAACTCATCCACTTGTTCCAACACTTCATAATCAATCGTAATCCTTACATTAGTTCTGGATTCTTCTCTTTCAAATACCATTATCTTTGTTTTCTTCGCATTCAGTAGTAAGCCTTTCTCCGTACATTCGTCTTTCATCGTTGTGACCAGTGTTTGCAGTTCAGATGGTGTATCTGCTAATAGCTCGGCATCGTCTGCATACAGCAGACAGTTCACCACTAGGTCACCCATGCGCAATCCCACATTCGTTGACCTTATTCTCTGCAGACAACTATCGGGATACAGGATAAACAGCCTAGCAGATAACATGCAACCCTGTTTGACACCAATTCTAACATCAAACCAGGGTCACATGCCACCATCTATCCGCACACATGCTGAGCAATCCTTGTAAGTGGACTGCACAGCACGGAGCAGTGAACCGTCAATCCCATATCTCGGCAATATGCACCACAGTTCCTTTCGCACAACCCTATCAAAGGCTTTCTCAAGATCCACAAAACCGCAGAAAACCTTCTGGTCTATGGCCAAATGCTTCTCTACGATATTGCGGAGCGAGAAAACTTGATCCGTACATCCCCTTCCATTTCGGAAACCTCCTTGTGCGTCCCACAGCATTTCATCGGATTTCACCCTCATCTTCCTTTCAATCACCTTTCCATATACATTTGCTGCTAAGCTGATCAAACTGATGGCCCGACCGAACTGATGTAAACAATATAATAAAATTAAAAAAAAATGAATCTTTGTCTCAAATCTCTCATCTTTGTCAAAAAATTAATAATAATAAATACACTAATGTACCTGACAATCATAATTCGACAAACACAGACATTATATTAAACCATTTGCACAAAAATGCACACTCAATGTTTCTGAATCCGATTAATGACAACGAGACTTCAATTCAGTATCATTATGTCTCTAAATAATAGTAAAGTGAGTGGTGTCGATAACATAATAACAAAAGTACTTAAAACCTGTGCCAACTACATATGTAAGACCCGATATATATAGATAAAACTAAATTTCTAGGGATAAATTTGGACTCACATCGTAACTGGAAGGACCACATTGATGTAGTATGCCAAAGGGTAGACCGCTTTGCTCATGCTCTTAGAAGACTGTGTCAAACAGTGTCTACTGCAGCTGCTCTTACAGCCTACTACGGGTACGTTTCGTTTCCTCTGTACTCAACTATGGTATCGTGCTATGGGGAAACTGTTCTTGTGGATAAAGTATTTAAGCTGCAGAAGATGTGCATTCGCGCTTTAAGTATTGCATGGTATCTAGATGGTTGTAAGCCCCTACTTAAAAAGTTTAATATACTACTTGTGCCATGCATGTATAAAAAGAGAGATATGCATTTTTGTAAAACAAAATTCAGGATTTTACAAAATGCGATCGGTTTGTACTGCTAGGCGAACTAGAGCTCAATATAAAAACTTAATACATCGACCAGACTGTCATAAGTATATATACATATATATAAAATGCCTTTTATATGAGAATATTAATATATAACAAACTACCAGGGGAATTTAAGACTATAATGGGAAATATGTTTAAGACGAAATTCACAAAATGGCTCTTAGATCACTGTTATAGTATTAAGGAATATCTGGACTACAAATGTAAATGACAACAGTACTTAATAGTAATTCATAATGTTAATTTTTATATGGCATGATTAATAATAATACATGTGACATGGTAGGTATTTGTTGCACGTCTGCACGCAGACTGAATGCACTACCACACACGCCATTTGTAACACCTATTACAATATTGTGTATTCTTGCAAATAAAATTATTTGATTTGATTTGAGAAGGGCTCCCTATCCATTTGCATAAAATTTTAAAACATAATAGAACATGGCATACGTTTTTTTCTCTTAGCATAATAAATTAAAGCTAACGTTAATGATATTTTAACTTAATGTTATTTCATTAAGCTTAAATAAATTTATGCTTTAATTACAAAAATAATAAAAATATGTTTTAATAAAAACAAACATATTATTAATAAAAACAAACATATTTTTATAGGCATTATAAAAATATACTTAGAGAAAAGATACGTTTTGTAAATTTGTTATATGTATGTAAAACAAATTGGCAGCTTAGGGGTGGTCCGAGGGCCACCCCCGCCGCACCTTAACTATTGATACACTGCATTACACAAAAACTATTAGGTTAATAGTCATTATGCCTAGTAACAACATGCGAATTAAAATTATATGCCAAAACAAATTAGGCTAAAAGATAATTATGTCAACATAAAATGAATGCCAAAAAACAATTATGCCAAAATATTTATGTAAAAGTATAATATAAAAGGAATAATTATGCGAAAAGAAGGGATCCCCTTGAAAAGTTGCGGTGTTAGCAGTAGGTGGCAACAGGCGAGAGATATTCCTCGTATTACTCGTGAGAGTCGTACACTACGGTCACTATTTCACATTAAATTACCATTTTAGTAATAATCTCTTCTCAGTTTGATCAAAGACTTTAACCATAAACTAAAGAGTAAATGTATATGAGGGTACACATGTGTTCGTGTTTCTAACGCATGGTAATTTTTGTAAAAAGTCGTACAAAGTTTTTGCTTCACACATTAATATATTGATTCTTTTATATTTTCTTGTTGCTCCATCGATTTGCTTATTAGTACTAAATAACATTAGGTCAACATTTTAAAATTTTACAGTTAAATTAACAAGAAAGTAGAAATATTTGCTTTAGTTGAAGAGAGGATCTGAGGAAGAAGGCAAAATATAAAAACACAGAAGGGAAAAGAGCAGGAAATATCAGATGATAGTTTTGTTGTAATTAAATACACACAATTTGGTGTTGCCATGAAACTTAAACCACGGGATTTGATAGGAACGATGTTGAGAAAACAGTTAAGTTAGTGAAGGGCCCTTAGAGACGGACATCAAGCATGGCGGAAGCCGTAGTCAAATCAGTTGTCATAGGCTATAGTTGGTTGGTATTTCATAAAAGTTCATACTATAGATTCACTTCTTGTTGTACTTTTTCTAAAGACGTCAATAATGTTATGTTTTTTTCATTGTTTCTGGTAGTAAATAGCAGTCATAGGGCAGACTAGTTGCGGCATGGCCGAATGTAGGAGTGTGTCAGAAGTATCAGAAGTGTCAGTGCGTGTCTACGGTATTATAAAAATTCTTGTAAAACGTAAGATGTCGTGTTGTTTTTTGGTATTCAAATAAAAGTTTCACAGTAGCTTTCGGTTTAATTTTCCAACAAATATAATGAAGACAAGTGGTATGTAAAAGATGTATTAATACATTTGTTATAATGTTATGTATTAATCATTTCCAGACATGTCAGCGAGTCGGATATTTACCAATACTTAGTTATACTACTTACTTATTATTACTTATTACTTACTTTTGATATGCCTTTTGAACATTTATCAAAGGACAGCTGTTTCACACAAACAGAAAAGATATACCAGTCTTTGCAAGAATGTACATATGTAATCTATTCTTGCTTCTAAGGTTTTTTACTGAATTTCGAAAACAATTATGTTTTTGTGAGCATCCGTACATTATGTTTTCATAAATATACTGACGAGTAACAGTGAGAATATTTATTTAAATTTGTGAGGATTCAAATAGATCAACACGGATCAGTAATTTCGGTGATCTTACATAAAAGAAACAAAAATATTCGCGACGAGTAACATTTGCCTTTTTTGAGACAGTAAAAATGGTGCCCTGTTACTTTATTACGTCGGGAAGCAAACGAGCGTACTAAAATGCTAATTTAATGTGAAATAGTTACTGAAGTGTATATAAACCTTCATCTTCATTCTGAATGCGGATTCCAGAATCCGTCGATCTTCAATGAATGTAAGAACAGCATCCTTAGTAATCTGTTCACCATATATTACGATAATATAACTCATGAAAACTTTAGGACATACTACTAAACCAAGGAACGCTCAGAAACTCATACTGTCCATTATACGTAACAAACGTAAACGTACTTAATAGAGTAGGAATGAATTGGCAGATGAAAAATAAAACATTTTTCAGGTCAATCCGACTTGCCATTTTGTCAATATGGTCTCTACTGGTATCTACAATTGGCAACGAAAACTCACCCATCATGATTTTTTTATTGATCGCTCTGTCCCTTAATAGCTAACCGTCAAGGTCGCTGTGCTGCCGGAATATTTTTTTTTTTAATACAATACGCAATTGAACAGGAACCTACTTCGTCTTCATCGGCATAAGTCAGATAGTCTGTCCTTTCTTACAAAGTCGACTTCTATTCATCTGTATATCTCTCCAAGTCTAAAGTCAAGTATAGAGTCGACTTACTTTCTGATAGAGTGAGTGTGGCAGGCGCGGTGCGGGCGGGAGGTATTTCAGCGCGGGCCGGCAGACGTTTATCCAACACGAGCAGCGGCCTCCCGACCTCCCGACCTCCCGAGCGACCGCCGGCCCTCACGAGAATACACTACGTGCGTAACATTATATCTATTCACTATTTTCAGCAAAATTTTTAAAGGCTTATTGTATAAAAGGGGTAATATTTCAGCAGAAAAAGTGTTTAAAGAAACGAAAAATATTGCATTTGCCATCGGATCTTATTTGATTGTTAGAGTGTACCGCGGGATATTTATAAGTTCTGTATAACTTACGAAGAGAATAAATCTTTACCATTACGTATACGAATATCTGAGTTTTCGTTATTTTAAACCTGAAATCTCATAAAAGCAATGCAAAAATAGAATATATTATATGTAATGGTGTTGATCGTACCGTGGACGACGCGGGAAATTCCTACATATCAGTCGATCTACTGATAGATATAGGGGTTTCTCTAATGTTTTCCACCAGATGTGGATGTGCCAAGTTTCCCAAATGTCGACTCGACCAGTCGGATGAGTTTATCCTTCTCTTTGTTGAAGTCACCCAGCCAAGTTGTACTCGTTCTGTACTTGCCCGCAGATATAGTCATTACACACTTCAAACAGTGTATTTTCGACGGTAACCGAGCGTGTAATATCTGTTATAATTAAGCTCATCACAAACAACTTACATTTCCAACACAAAACACAACACAACCAGAATTAATCTCGTCCTCGGCCTCCTATCACGAAGCAATCTCCGTGAACAAACATTGCATTTACTTACTTATGAGTATTTGTTTGTGCTAATCGTTCCCGTTTAATGACTTGCTAATTACGTGTCGATCAGAAGAGACCTTCGAAGTTTCCTCCGCGGCTCACAGTCTCGACTGGACCGAGACGCAGCTGCAAGGACGCTCGCAGGCTCCGCAGGACTTCGCGCAGTTGTAAGGACACTCGCCGAGCAAATAAGGATGGGATACCCGCTTATGTTTACTTCGTTAATATTCTCTGCATCGCAAAACCTTGTAAACTTTTAAGGGTCTTATATTTGTTATCGAGGAGTTGATTCTCAATATTTTTTATTGCATTCCAGTGATGATGTAATATTTCATGATATTCGAGCAATGAGCTAACAGGACAACTCGCGAAACCAATCCCCGGGCAGTGGTTATTTGTTTGCGATCTTTAGTAAGTGTTGTATTGCCTCAGACGGGCTTAGTACCTAATAGCGCTGTGCTGCCTCTCCCATACCAGATTCTTGTTTGCTGAACAATATACAGGTGGGATCGACTTTGGCTCATTACATGACAAATTAATATGTAATAAAAAATCTCAATTAAAAACTGAGCTAGGAAGAATATAGTATGTACAAACAAGCAGATCAGAACACGAGAGACCATCCAATATGTCGACAGTTCCTCGTAGTTTTGAAACACTGTCGAATGACAGATATTGGATGTATTCTGTTTACTTTCTGACCATCACCAAACTAAAATCGTTCAAAATTAAAATACAGGCTTCGTTAAAGTTCAAACATTGATCTACAATACAAAACAATACAATATTTCATCACACAAGGCAGTAAACTTGTGAAATATTTCTCGGTAACGACACCCCACACTACGGGATCGGCCAAGCTTTTGATGCATCTATTGTCATAAAGATCATAAGCAGTGATCGGATAATCGGGCGCTTATATACCTAAACTTCTTTCCTTGAAAGAATAATATGGATATTCCTTCCTGAATTAATAAGTAATCATATTTTTTGTGAAAGATTTTATAATTATAATTTGCTTTTTGTACGAAAATAAATGGTGCTACACATAAAATTACAATTGTTTCAATTTCATAAGTAGTTTAGATTGCTGGGCTGTTACGAAACCAGTTTTCATAAAAACTTTTATTGTAAATTAAAAGTTTCATTAGAATCGGCTTTTTAAATCTGAAAAAAAAAATACAATAAGAGTTTAACAAGGAACAGCCGTCTTGAAAGTACGAGAGGGTATGTAAGCATTATTCAATGTAAATATGTCATTTTCACAACAAGTTCTAACTATATTTTGTATGCAGGTAACATTTTTAGCAATCTCAGGAATTTCAAACGACTCCGGGATCCGGGATTCTGAAAGGCATGTCCGTATTATTCTTTTGTGGGAAATAAAATGAAGTTTAGGTATATTAGCGCCCGATTATCCGATCACTGGTCATAAGCATAACGGAATCGCTTGGAAAAGATTATCCTGTTTCTTGGTCAGTCGAGTAAAAGTTAGTGACGTAGAAATACTTCAATATCTTTACAATTAATGAGTATTAATTAATTCCTCTGTATTAGCATAGATTTGGCCTTCACCAGAACATACACATGGGGGTCACTCTGCGGCGGGGAAACGGCGCTAAGCGGCCCCTGCCGGCCGGCCTGGCCCCGCCGCCGGCCCGGCCCGGCCCCGGCCCCGAGGACATCTGCATGCAAACACAAACATGCTCGTAAAGTGGCGCCCTCTGCCAACACCATTATTATTCCGCGAATGACCCGGTAATTTGTCGTGAGCGACGTCGTCTGTTTGTCTGGTTCAAGCTGACCTACGTGATTTGTTTGTTTATGATGCAGGAGATGATAGGGGTGGTGTATTGATCAAATATTCTCAACCTAGAGCCATCGACTCATTACTCTACTCAAAGTAGTTACACATGTTTACACTTTCACAGAAATAACTAAAGGTGGCCATCACGGGGTGCCGTCAGATGTGAAAAATCTTAGAGAATATTCAAATTTTTAATAAATAAAAATCAAAAACCATCGGATAGATATAGTGGCCAGTGTCTAGTACGCACACTGCACGCACACGCAAGGGAGTCGCGAGTGGCGGCGTAGAGCGGGCGTGACGGCACGAGAGAGCGTCATGCCATTTGCCGTCACGGCGTACGGTTCGATTTTACTGGCATGGCGCGCCAATTGATGTTTCACATCACATAAAATTTCCATTGAGTATTATATTTAAGAAAACAACACATATAGCTTTTGATTCCTGTTAGAGACGTGGTGGAGCACGCGAGAACAGGCTCGCTGCTAAAAGGCAGGTACATTAAACAGTACGGCTAGGCGCTGTACAATTTGACATAACGCCTACCTTTTTAACAGCGAGTAGTAAATAGTCGACGAGTTCGGTGGCTCAGTCGTGAATGACGCAACTTTAACACCAACGCTCGTGGATTCGATTCCCACACAAGGCAAACATTTGTGTGCATGAGCATGTCTGTTTTTTCTTGGTCTGGATGTTTTAAGAGACGTAAGGCGCGTCAAAGCAGCCCATCTGGGGAAGTACCTCCACCTCACAGAAAACCGCAGCCAAATAACAAATCCCTAGAGGGTTGTTGTGTTCCTGCGTGTTAGTGAGGTCACCAGTAAGTAACCAGCAGAGCAGGCATCGCACGAGTGATACTTAATATATCACAAGCGTTAATAATAGGCTACGGTACCCGCTTTACATCAGGTGGGCCGTATGCTTGTATACCTCCCGACGTAGTTAAAAAAAAACTATATTACATTGTGGAGCCGTTCAGCCGCGCTGAGCCTCGTCGCTGTGATTAATTCTAATTGGAAGCGTTAACCGACGAGTTCAAGACAAATAAACCAAGAAGGCGTCCTTTGTCAATCCACAACAGTCAATTGTTTCCTTATTACTTCAGCTCCTCCAATCAACTGGTAAACTAATTAGCTCGTCGTCCTCGGCCGACTACTCGGCGGACTGGTCGGCGGACTGGTCGGCGATTTAAAGCTCGGCTCACACAGACGCACGGCTGCCGACACCTCGCCGGGAGTACCAGACACCCCCTCAGCAGCTGATTGCAAGCAAGAGATGATTCAATTATAGTTTCTGATGCCTAAACTAGCGGGGAAAACAAAATATTAAAGACAAATAAGACATTACGAATGATCCATCAATATCTTAAAAAAAAATTATACCACTAAGGTGGCAAACGAGCGAACGGTTTACCTGGTGGTAAGCAGTTACTGTAGCTCATGTAATTTCGCAACACCAAGGGTGTCACTCTTGCGTTGCCGACCCTAAATTATAACGCAAGAAATATGTTGCTGTGTAGGTAACGCAAATGCGTTCGAAAAATCGATCAAGATCTAGGAAAAGGACGAATTCTGGAAAATCTAGAAAAATCGAAATGACATTGCCCCGGTGATAAAGATCCAAAGCTCTAAACCCTGCTTTCTTTCTAAACATAAAATAAAGTTTAAAATTAACAGAGGTCCTGTACGAGAAATGGGGTTTAGGTATTCTTATTACATAATGGTGTGGCGCCGTTTTCCTCCGGCACTTCTCGATTACCGCACTCAATCAAATGTGTTTTTATAAATAACATTTTTTTTCCTATTTGCAAAAGTTTATGAGTTTTGAACGTGAGTGTGAGTGTTTGTACGTGAGTGTAACTAGCACACGGGCGTCACGTGATCTAGAGTTCCACATCTCACTTCGTTCTTTAACATTGGCAAGCTGCCATGAAAAAAACCATGAATTGAACATGGTTTTGTATGACTCGTGCCATTTTTTGATTAAAAAGTTTTAATTTCCATTACGTTAGTGGTTTTCCTTTGTTGTCATGGCGGCCCTTATAACATACATTCTGCAAAGTTCAAGTGTTCATGTACATTTTATAAGATACAGGACTGTGACAAATGGAAAACAGTGGGGACTTGGAATATGGTCGCGTAACCATTTGGGTACGGAACTCTAAAATAGTCAAATGCTATATTTCACACAAAATCTTGTTTCCTACTTTTAGATTTCTTCGTTTAATAATTAATCATTATTTTTCACTTCACCGTCTAAGAGCATAACGATTCTCGGTGCCGAGATTTCCAATGAAACTCCCAATTCACGTAGAGAAGGTCAAGATGGCGTCCAAAAAACTCGATGTGCTAAATAGCGCGAAACAGTACTTCAGCTCCAGAATAAAACTTTCGTAATGCCATTGAAATCAGAGCGCACATGGCGTTCTGTAGTCGCCTATGGGCGGGTGTCATGTCCGGATACCAGCTACCCGGCTTGTAACTTGGTGCAAAGACCAGCTGTGACAATTCAATAACCCGAAACTCACCAATAACAAGGCATCATCTACGCAATCCGTACCGTCGTGGAAAATGTGTGCCATGAGACAGCTTCGACGGCGTTTACTCGGGAGAACCTTCGGTGGTTCGTTTGTTTTCCAAACAAATATAAATTCAGTTGGCTTTTTGTTCGCCGCAATGAAAACAATTTGTTTCGAAGCGAGCCAGTGAGATGAAAACCTTGTGCCGCGCTTCATCAAACATTAATAAAAGGAGTTCACGGCTCGGCGGCGAACAGAAACACGCGAACACTCTTGATCGCGAACCGTTTGGATGTTTGTTGTTGAATGTACGAGTGCGAGTGCGCCGATGGAACGGACAATGAGTGCGGCGGCGCGGGGGAGTGACTCATCTCATCGACGAAACACGACACCGCTGAACTTACAAACGAGACATCGTAACATTATGTTTTTTTTTATTTTATTTTTATTTTTATTTATTTAGGACAACAAACAATTGTACAAAAAGGCATATTATAGATACTTATTACTAACAAAATAAACTTTAGGTATATGTACAACCAACACCGTTGTCCACTAAAGTAATAATAAAATTTCTGAGTAATCAATCCTCCACAATAATATAAATATCATCTCTTACAACAAAGCAAATTGGGTATGAAATTAATACTAATAATATTAATGTTAACCATAAGTCAGCAAGTTACAACTCCTGACAACTGTCGTCATCAAACATTTCTATCAGTCTCTCAGCCACGCAAGCCTTGAATTGTGCAGTCGATAACATAAACAAATCAATATTCGTGAAATGATTATTATAGAGTTTCATGTTGCGATGCAAAGGTGCGCGCTCGCCCGCATTCGTTCTGCACAGCCTAGGTGCGAAAAGACCGCAGGGATGTGCAGAACGTATACGGTGCGAACTACTAGGAATTTTTAAGTATATTTGATTCATCAAGTGATTACAATCATATTTGTTGTGACAGATGTTATATAACGTTGATAAATCTATTAACCATCTTCTCATTTTGAGTGTCGGCAGGGAAAATTTTACCAGTGAGTCGTGATAAGAGCATTTTTTACCATAAATTCTATAGTTTACCGCTCGGAGGTATTTACGCTGTACCGTTTCTAATTTATCACCGTATATATTGTAATAGGGATTCCACACTACAGAGGCATATTCAAGTTGAGATATGATCAGTGTTTTGAGTAGCAGTAGGTAGGAACCTGGCTTTCTAAAAGGCGTGCAAGTACGCATGATAAATCCATACATTTGAAAAGCTTTATTAACTATATAACCAATGTGAACGTTCAGATGGAGTTTTGAGTCCAGGTATATTCCAAGGTCTCTAATCTGCATAACCTTCTCTAACGCATTGTTGCATAAGTAATAAGTTTGATTTATTTTATTATTTTTTTTTGTAAATGTTATTGCCTTACATTTATTAAAACTTAGAAGTAGCTTGTTCGTAATGCAATAATTAGAAAGGCGATTCAGATCTTCCTGTAATTTATCGCAATCATTTTGAGATTGAATTTGTCGATATATTTTTAAATCATCGGCATATAAAAGATACTGAGAGTGCTTAAAGCATTCACCGATGTCATTAATAAATAATATAAATAGCAAAGGGCCTAAAATAGAACCTTGAACTATACCTGATCTGACTTGTATTACGTTAGAAAAGAAGCCATTTAATGCAACTTTTTGAGTTCTATTAGTTATATAGGACTCAAACCATCGCCATAAGTTTCCACGTATACCGTTATATGCAATTTTTTTTTAACAGTATTGAGTGATCAACCTTATCGAATGCCTTGCAAAAGTCAGTATAAACTGAGTCCACCTGTACGCGATTATCCATTTTTTCGAACAGATAGTTAGTATATGTCAGTAAGTTAGTTACAGTGGACCGATCTTTTATAAACCCATGCTGTTCAGGAATTATAGCCTTGTGTAAGAGTGGATAAATTACTTTATGTACTATGCGTTCAAATATCTTTGCCATAATTGAAAGCAGAGATATGGGGCGGTAGTTGGTAACTTCAGATTTACACCCACTTTTATATACCGGAGTTACGTTAGCAGATTTCCAAACCCGAGGTACCTCACCGCTTTTCAGACTACGGTTGAATATAATGAACAGTGGTAAACTAATTGTATCGGCAGTATGTTTTAAGAAAAAAGGAGGTATACCATCCGGACCTGCACCTTTATTTACATTCAAGGATGTAAGTTCTCTAACTATCATGTCTCTGCTTATGTGTATGTCAGATATTATTGTGTCACTGTTGGGATATATTGGTAAGGAATCGGGACGAAATTTCAAACGGACGCTATTTTCATAAACTGAACTGAAAAAGTCCGAAAAAAGGTTGCAAATCTCAACCGGATTGTCACATTTTGTATCGCCGTAAGTCATTTCGCTTGGAACTCCGGATTTATTTTTTTGACTGTTTACAAAAGACCAGAAAGCTTTAACATCATTTCTCAAACCTTCCTCTATAGAATCAATGTATTTTCTGAAACATTCTGCACAAACAGTCTTGAATCTATCACGAAGGATTGAGAATGTTTCATAATCTGTTCTATTATTATATTTTTTCCATTTAACCCAGGCTTTCTGCTTATTTTTAAAGATATGAATAAGAGGGCGAGAAAACCATGTAGGGTATCGTCTATTCTTAGTTGGACGACAAGGTACGTGTGATTTAATGATACTATATATTGTGTCATAAAAAATTGCAGTAGCGTCATCTATTGATAAACCTCGGAGAACATTATACCAATCGACCTTAGAAATATCTTCATTAATTTTAACGTAATCGCCCTCTAAAAACCGATATTTTCTATCCGCACTGTTTATCATCGGTTTGTAATGTTTGTTCAAATTAAAATGAATACAAAATGGCGGGTGCAAATTGTCTATTGGTATTAGAGCGCTAGTTGGTGGTTCACAAATACAGTCGTGGCTATTTGAAATGAATAAATCCAATAATCGATTCATATCATTGTATATAACATTATATTGTTTACAATCCGATAAAGATAGAAAATTTGAAAAATAAGAGTAGACATTGTGACAGTTTGACGGTGCGGGAATAACAGCTGAGGAATCACATTCCTGCCACTCAATATGTGGCATATTAAAATCACCGAGAATATATATTCTGTCCACGTTTGGAGACATAACCTCTAGTTGTAATGCATCGAAGAAAGCTTTGTATGACAAAAATGACTGGTTGGGCGGTATATATACTGCGATAATTATGTGGTACTTACCGGTAATTCCTGTATCCAATTTAATAAACACGTAATCAAAGTTTGCCGGCAGGCTGACAGTATTTTCACTACAATTAAGATCCGGCGCTGGTTGTAAATAACAGCGTTTCGAATGCAATCCATGTCGCAATGCAATCAAGGCACCACCCCCATCCATCCTACCACTCAACACACGATCCCTATCACAGCGATAAACAGTATAACGTGAGTCAAAACATTCATTGTCACTAATATTTACTGTTAACCAAGTTTCCGACAACACGATTATGTCATAACAATCAGATAAAGCATTAGTGTACAGATTGTTAAGTTTAGTTCTCAAACCACGACTATTTTGGTAATATAATGAAATGTTATCAGTCACTATATCGGCATAATTGTATAATTATTACTAGTAAAAAGACTAGGTATTACACTAGTCCAAGTCGTATAATAGTTTCTGCAAACCATGGTGATTTTTATTAGCAAAGAGATGAACATCATCGCCGAAATAATATCACAATGAATACGACTGCACAAGAATTGCACTGCACTTAATTTAGTCACAACATACACTAATACTATAACATACATACACCATATATCCAGAATATAATTAAAATCAAACAAATAATAAATTAAATAATTGATTAAAGAAACATTTTTAGTGTAGACGGTTGTTGAATATTTTACCGTCTGCAACTGCCTGCCTGTGAATAGATACACAGAGTAATGCGTGGTTGAGAGCTTGCGGCAATAATGAGATTTATAAACAACTATTTGGCTACACAATATTAATAAGAAAGAAAAAAATGTAATATAAATGATACTGACTCTGACTACAGAACTACTACCCTTGTGGTTTAATCTTGAGGACATCTTCCTTCGTGCGGATTGCGAAGACCGGAGTGGTATCTTTTGCTCTGACCAATATATTCCCATGTTTAATCCACACATATCTATACCCATGTTTCTTGGCTGCTTCCCGGGCATCACGAAATAAAGTTTTATTTTTTAATGTCAACTGCTCATTTATGTACACTTTAACAGGTGGACCCGAAATATTCAGTTGCTCTGAGGTGACTCCCTTGTTCCGCCGAACAGCGGATATGAAATTGTCACGAACTACTTGACTCGTGAACCTCACGACGACATTCTTTGGTTGAGAGTTCTTTGGGTTAGCTTGTGGGACCCGATGTATGGATGCTATGTGATGTGAAGGAGAGGGCTGCTTTGTTGCGGTTGCAATGGACTCAATCAGTGACATCAAGTTTTCACCCCGCTTTTCGGGAAGGTTACTGATCTCAGCATTGCAGTGCCGTGCTTGTTGTTCCATCACGTCTAATTTTGCCTCAAGGTCAGACGACTTTTTTACAGCAGACGAACACTGGACTTCCAATGAAGAGACGCGCTTTTCTATCACTTCATGTCGCTTAAGCAGGTCATCGTATTTATCACTTAGGTATTTTATCGACGACTTTATATCTTCAACATCATTGCCCAATTTGTCCATTCTTTGGTCCTGCTTCGTGAACCATCTCTCAAGCATTTCATTTATACTTTTCTGGAAAGATTTCAATTCTTTGCGCAACTCCGTATCGCTCCGTTCTGGCACAGCCTTCCGATATGTTACATGGATAGCGGGTGATACTTGGTGCGATGGTGACCCTTCGATGCTGGACTGCTCCGATAACAGTTCACACTCTTCTGTGTTTATTGTCGTCATGGCAGAAATACTCCTAAAATTCTCTATATGATTCAGTACTCTGTGCTATTGATGACTACGTCACAGCGATGCAACTATGCGTGATTTTTATTCGCTGACTAACTGAGCCACAACTAAAACAAGATATATTATTCGTGGTCGTTTATTGCAATAAACGGCCTTACTTTCGTGGCGCGCACATGTCGCCACATCGAGTGAACAATTACGAGTATAATACAGGTGAGGAATGTGAACTTAAAGTCAGGAATTCGTACTCTAAGGATATAAAATAACTAAAAGCTTGCATGGCCACTTGTTTTTATGTACAATTTACTCGAAACTAAAATGTATTATAATAAAAATGTTGTCTTAGCGGACACTATGGAGCTTATAATTAAACCCTAAAACTTGTATAATACGTTTAATTTACTGTGAAATATATTTATGTGACAAACTGCTGACGATCGTGCGAATGGTGTTAATGCACTAATTTGTAGGGTAGAGTATTTACGAGTATAATTGTTACAAACGCCTTGGTAACTTAGAGTAGCAAGTCCACGAACTATTGCATGAATAAAAGATCATGCATGAAATGAACTATGAATGTTAAAGAAGCGAGTGAAGTGTGTAAGGACAGAGTCTTATGGCGCTCAGTTCTCTCTGTCTACTCCGCATATGATCTGGTGTGAAGATATACATACATAATGCAATAAATATGGCAACTATTCTCAATTTTTTCTTCTAAGAATGAATCATGGGTGATTATTTTTTAATTTAAGGTGTCGTTCTCTGCCATCACTGGAGCAAAAAAATCTTGAAATTATATTTGATATTTGTTGTGACCGAAGCTACGAGTACAATCAGCTCCGAGGTTGTATTTGATCCGCGGCGCCGCGCTCTACACTATTAATGGTGGTAAAGTTTGTGAAGGTGCATATGACTCATAGATTGGGATGAAGCAAATAGAATAACAAGCAAGTAAAGTATTTACTGGATTAAGACACGATTTCTTTTTATCTTCAAAAAATTTAGGTTTCCTGTGTAAAACTTGAAAAGCAGAGCACGCGGGCGGAGCCGCGGGCAGCAGCAAAGCAATGAAGATGGCCGATACAATTAAAACTAATGTTTTCCTATGTAAATCTGCATTCATAAGTAAGGCTTGTAGAGAAAGCTAGTTGGTTCAGTTTTGTACGTGAGTTTTTATTAAGAAAGTGTTAAATAATGATCATCACTAGCTAAATAGGCTTGTACGACTCAACTCAACGTGTTGTTCAGTAAAATGTCTTAGTTAGTGTAGCAAAAACAGTAAGACTTCCCAACTATACAAAGGATAATATTTCACAAAAAACTCTACTTTGGTTGTAATATGAAGGAAATACAGGTGATTTTTTTTTTTATACTACGTCGGCATACAAACAATACCGTAGCCTATTAACGCTTGAGATATATTAATTATCACTCGCGCGATGCTTCCTCTGCTGCTTACACAACACCTCCTTGGGAGCTTACTGGTGACCTCACTAACTCGCAGGAACACAACAATCCTCTAGGAAGTTATTAATTGGCTGCGGTTTTCTGTGCGGCGGAGGTACTTCCCCAGACGGGCTGCTTTGATGCGCCCTACCTCTCTTAAAACATGCAGACCAAGACAAACAGACATGTTCATGCACACAAATGTTTGCCTTGTGTGGGAATCGAACCCACGAGCGTTGGTGTCAAAGTCGCGTTCACAACTGAGCCACCGAGCTTGTCAAATTGATGTGATTTAATAATTTCTTAGTTTTTTTTCTGTCTCGTTCGTTTACACGCAATTTGAAACTGCTCTGTCTCTGTTTTTCTGACAGATGTATCTAGTGTGGTGTAGTAGCCATCTTGACGTAGTATTATCGATAAATAAGGATATTGTATCTGTGAATTTTTAGATTTAGTAGAACTGACTTTAATATCATTTAATACCGTAAATATGGACAGACAGTTAATAGTGTTGGTTTATTAGATCTACTGTTATTATTTATATTAAACCACGTTCTTTATAAATCATAATTTATGTGTCAAATGGTTGCGATGTGATTGCCATCTTAGTGGTATAAAAAAGAAATAATAATTGAATTAACGAGACAAATAAAAGTGTTAGGCTCAAAAACTAAATTAAAAAATAATTATAATTACTGCTGATTATGCTTAGAATTGTGGTAACAAAACAGAGAAATGTGAATGAACGTGAAGTTAGTATACTGACGGTCAAAATCCGTTCAAAACAACCCGTTCGGTTGTAGACGACGGTCGATACGCCTGATCAAATATTCGAATCTCGTAACGCTATATTTTTATAAGAGTATTATTTTTATTCTATTATATCTGTGCCCATTAAAATGATATACCCATCGGCGTATACTTGACACGCGGCAGATGAAATGTGGATGTAGTAATCTATTTGTTTCTGGACGAGCGTTCCGCCCCGCACACAAGCGGGCCGCACGCCGCACGCAGCACGCCGCACGCCGCCGCACGCCGCGGGCGGACCGCCCACACGACGACGGACCATATCGTCAAATCATCCTTTCAATTGACAGATCACTTTCACTACAGGTCATTAGCGGGCTCGCACGCGTGCTCTTACCGATGTTAAGGCGACACCTCGATCGTGAAGCTTTAAAATGGCTCCGCCCAATCACCCCGCGCCCCTCAATTGACACTCGACGCTCGATTTGTAAAATTTGAAATTAGCGCCTAATAGGTAACCTGGGGTCAACGTATAGTCAATGCAAACGAACAGAAAAGCTACAGAGTCGCGTCACACTTAAATAAAATTTATAATATCAATATTTAATAAAAATTATTGATTTAATTATTATTTAGCTTTATACATACTGAACCAAACATATTTATTTAAGCTAGACGGAAAACAATAGTAATAATAGTAATAAAAAACTACAGAAACGTATTCACTTTTAAAAGTTTATTGAAAGAGAAATCAATGACATCGTTTTATGTTTATATCTCTACAAGTTAACATGTCTTGGTATCTATGTTGTTCTTACTTAGGTCTCGTCCAGTGGCGCCCTCATTGAATAAAAAAACATATTATAGCATAGAAGATAAACATTATGAAATCTTATGTTGCATTTATTACGAAGATAGTAAAGTATTTTTACGTCATTAAACCAACACTCAAAATATTCCACTATCGTTGTTATAAGCAAAAGTGCTAAAAGAGGCCGTTTTTTGGCAATTATGCCTATAACAACGAAAGCAAAACATTTCAATTGTTGGTTTAATGACGTAAAAGTACGTTATTGTATTTGTAACACACGCAACACATGACTTTATAATGTTTATCTTCCACGCTAAGATACGATATTTTATTCCTTGAGGCGCCACTGGACCCCGCTTAAGAAGAATGAAACACCAGCTACATAATACAACATTGTTTATCGAGAGGCTAAAGCGGGCCATTTGTTGATTCGGACACATATGTTTAGTTAGCAGATACACCATCTAAACTGCAAACACTGGTCACAGCGATGAAAGACGACTGTATGGAGAAAGGCTTACTACTGAATGCGAAGAAAACAAAGATAATGGTATTTGAAAGAGAAGAATCCAGAACTAATGTAAGGATTACGATTGGTGATGAAGTGTTGGAACAAGTGGATGAGTTTGTATATCTTGGATGCGCTTTCAGCAGGGATGGAAGGTACACCGCAGATGTGGAAAGACGAGTGAGTGCTGGGAATAGTGTGAATGGAGCGTTGGGAAAACTTCTTGGCAGTAAAATCCTGAGCCAGAAGGCACAACTCGCTATACACAATGCAGTGTTGGTCCCAACGCTAACTTATGGAAGCGAGAGTTGGGTATGGCAGAAAGAGCATGAAAGTAGAATAAACGCGGTTGAAATGCGAGCGCTGCGCATAATTTGTGGCGTAAGGCTTGTAGACCGTATTCGTAATGATGATGTTAGAAATAGAGTTGGTCTGAAAGAGAGCGTCGGTGTTAAAATAAGAAGAGGCATGCTCCGATGGTTCGGGCATGTAGAAAGAATGCAAGATGAAAGAATGATTAAGCAGATATACAATGCAAAAGTGGAAGGATGTAGGAGCCGGGGAAGGCCAAGACTTACCTACCATGACCAAATTGGTCATGTTCTATCAGAAGGTGATGTCAGGAGCCCTAGAAACCGGCGTGCGTGCATGAGAAGAGCAATGAATGTTAAAGAAGCGAGTGAGATATGTAAGGATCGAGTCACGTGGCGCTCGGCTCTCTCTGCCTACCCCGCAAGGGATTTGGCTTGAAGTTATAGATGTTCGAGTGTCATAATGGCTGATAGCGCCGAGTAAACACTGGATTTTTTTATTTCGAATAAATAAGAGAAATAAAATTATCAGATTGAATTAGATTGAAATTGAAATAGAAAATTGGAATTTTTTTGCAACTCCCTCCTGGTGAAGATTCACAAGTTATTTTACACAGGTATAGCTCTGGTAGGGATCCTAGCTTTTTCCCTAAATATAATACACTCTCGAATGACTAGGTATGCGCTTTCACTAACAGTCAATTTAACTTCGCGAATTTTATAAAAAAGTACAGGAAGAACTTGACGGTTAGACGGTAATTTTGCGCCTATTATTTGATAATTTACGTCTCCAACTAAGAAAATACTTGATTTATTGCTTCTCAATTCCACTGCCATCTTATAAAAGTTAAAACATTACGTATTAATCACGAGAATAACTGACATTCAAAATTAATAGACGGTTAGGTAATTATGACGAAGTTAACGATGCTCTCTCTAAAGTTATTCATTGGTTTAGTGTTAATAATCTGCTTTTAAATGATAAAAAGACTAAAGTAATTAAGTTCTCAACACCTAATGTAAGGCAGGTGGCTACCAATGTACATGTTAATGGAACTAATTTAGCCTCTGTGGAGACAACTGTGTTCTTGGGTATAACAATTGACTCCAGACTACAAAGGGGCCCACAAATTGAAAAATTATCAGGAAAACTAAGTTCTGCAGCTTATGCAGTGAAAACTATTAGACGGCTCACTGATATTGATACGGCTAGAATAGTTTATTTCAGCTACTTTCGTAGTATTATGTCATATGGAATTCTTCTTTGGGGTAACTCCGCGGATATTAACACCATCTTTTTATTGCAAAAGAGAGCCATAAGAGCTATCTACAAACTTGGTCCCCGGGAGAGCCTTAGAGAAAAATTCAAAGAAATAAATATTTTAACAGTCGCATCGCAATATATCTATGAAAATCTTTTGTATGTCCATAAAAACATAGACTCATTTTGTAAAAAGAGTGATACTCATAGCATAAATACTAGATATAAGCATAATCTTGTGTTATATGCAAGCCGTCTCCACAAAACAAGTAATTATTTTATGGGGCAATGTATACGGTTCTATAACAAACTTCCCAGCAATATAAGAGATTTGTCAATAAACAAATTTAAAACTACTATTAAAGCCAAATTGTGTAGCAGGGCATATTATAAAGTATCTGACTATATTAATGATAAAAATGCCTGGGAGTGAGTCGATCCAATTATAATGTAATTAACAAAATATGTAAATTTGTTTGGATACCAAAAGAGGGATGCCTGAGTTTTTTGGCAGTATTTTTATCAGTGCTCACCTAGTCATAAACTGCACGGTAGGGAAAAAAATGTGACGATTCCAAACAAATGTAGCCATTTTTACGGAATAAAAAGATTTTGACTTTGAATTTGAACAAATGAATACCGCGAGTACGTGCGGCACTGCCGCGCAACTTGTATGAACATGTTTTGATGTAATTCGGCACGGATTATCGTAATCCAAATAAGTTAAAAATTAATTTCCGAGTGTTTTAAAAGCAAATGAACAAAACTAAGACATATGCGTAAGAAAATAAAAACTTTGAAAAATAAGGGACACCCTAATATACATATATACAAATAGATTTTATAATCTATTCATATTTAAAAAAAACATGTGACAAATGATTTTCTTGCTTTTTCA
This sequence comes from Pyralis farinalis, assembly GCA_947507595.1. Taxonomy (NCBI): domain Eukaryota; kingdom Metazoa; phylum Arthropoda; class Insecta; order Lepidoptera; family Pyralidae; genus Pyralis; species Pyralis farinalis. Next base: position 38,601,095 of record OX382268.1, on the reverse strand, counting down.
TAACTTTAACTTCAGTATAATGACATTTATTGTATTTTACTTATGTATACTCTGTGTTTTGTATTGTTGTACGTTTCCTTGTTATTTATTAAACTCTCAAGAAGAAAGAACCAGGACCATCTCTGATGTTGCAAAATAAATCTAATCCGTACAATAGTTCAATACTAACCACAATGTATAGAATAGATGATTTTTTTGTGTTTTCAGTGTTGGTTCATAGTAAATATTATTTGTTTTCACGAGTACCATGGGTATAAGTATACTATCTATCTATATCTTCACGCTAAATCCCTTGTGAGCGCCACATGACTCGGTACTTACACACCTCGCTCGCTTCTTTAGCATGAAACATACCGAGTTTTTTTAAAAACTATCAAAATATACTATTTTACTAGTAATTATTTTAATACAAAAAAAAAAAAACCTCCACTGGTTTTCTATCTTCTGATTGGATAAATTTCCAACGTAAACTAACCTTCACCTACGTACAATGTCTAAGTCGGAGTTCGGTGAGCTTATAATGGTTACTATGAGTTTGTCGTCCCGTATGACACTTACGTTAAAGTAGCATATAAATCGAGTAGTGATTGTTCTAGTGGAATATGTTTATTTAGTAAGTTTCTCCTAAAAAACAAAACAGCAAAAATATTCTATTTTATAAGTTTTTATTTTAATACAAAGAAATAAAGAGTCTCCACTGGTTGCTATGTGCTGAGAGCGCGAACCTTATTGGTATAAATTTCCAACGTAACCTGACCTCCACCGACGTACAACTTCTAAGTCGGAGTTCGGTCAGATTATAATGGACATAATAGGAGTTTGACGTCCTATATAGGTACGCGGTCAGCCTGTGGATAATGTATACCAATTATCAAATGTTACTGTTTATTCCTGCAAAAAATAACTCTTATTTAATTAATGCAGTTTTATATAGAGTTATTAAGTAAGCAAAATTAAAAAAAAGTTTGAAGAGGAATTAAATAGCTTGGGCCAACCATACCTAAGAACTGTTCTAAAAACTAGAAATATGTCTACACAATGTTATTATAATATGTTTAATGAATATAATAATTAAAAAAAATAAATACCTTGTCTTGTTCGCCTCCGCCATTCTACGAACATTTTCTTTGTATTTTTATTCTATATATTTTCTTTTTAGTGTTCCCCATTATTACAACAGTATAATAAATATATATAAACCTATAATATTATTTACTACTTATATCTAATAATAATACACTTACGCTAAATACTATAATATTGAATATTTACAACTATTAATTATAAAAACTTCGGCGTCGCGATGTAAATGGAGCGAGCTCGAGCAGACAGTCGACATAGGTCTCACCTCGAAGCGGGCTGCAGCCGGACTGGCTGGATGTAGTTAGTCAACGCGTTTATAATCCTCATTACCGCACAATAAGGTCGAAAACACGTAGCACCCAAGACGAATGTGATCGCTTAGAAATTGTCAGAAACTTAAAATATTTTTAAAAAATTTCATGTTTCACTTATCAAAATATGCAGCAACCATATTATAAACATAGATATTACTAATAGATTTAAGTAATTTTGAAGCGTATAAACAGAACAACTTCGTTGTAATTTCAAAAATAATGAATTTCAGGAGGTGTTTTCGAAAGTAATTATTATCGAATCAATTTTACACAATCGCGTATTTGAGCAAGCAAATTCAAGATAAAGAAATGAAGTTATTTATATTAAAAACTTAGATCCGTCAGTTTAGTCATTAGCCTATACTATTCGATGAAAGTTGGTCTAATTTTTCGATGTGTCGCCTTAACACTCGTACGTTGGTAGTAAAAGTGAAACGCTCGCGCTGTCTTGTAGCTGTCGCGGCGGGCGATATGTTTACTACCTATTACAAAGAATGAACAAACCAAAAAAGTAAACGGGTGAGTTCTCTAGCAATCGGACTATATTTCTGTATCAAATGTAAATAGGTGCTGATGAGTATGCTTTAACGATGAGGTGGTGATACAGAAGACGGATAAAATACATGTCTGACTTGCAGCGAATTGGTGAAAAATGAGGTGTGGCACATATGTAGTTCTTGTCATAAAACACTTTCATGAACTTACTTAAAAGTGGCAAATAAAAATTTTGAATCTTTGAATCTTTTGATTCAGTCGATCGACGGTTATATTTGCGATGTGTTTGTCTGACATTGATCACTTCGCAATGGGGGTACGGTCATGACCACCAAAGTTGTTTGCCAACTGATTAAAACCGATGTCATGAGGCGGTAGTACGTGCTTCTGCCATCAATAAGTTCATGAGCATTAGCTCCGGCCGACACCCGATACCGTCCGCATGCCGGCGCTAGTTCGCATGAACTTGGTGACGGAAGCACACAAAGTAGTTTATAAATAAATAAAGTTAAATAAAAAATTATATCAAATTGCCTGGAAAGATTTTTATTTGAATTACTCGTTTAAGCGACTCCATCCATTACCCTCTTTTACCCTACGATATCAGTACGCAGGACACAGGATGTCTGCCACATTCTCCGATAAGAAAAACGAGGAGTTGATGGGGCTATTTCGAACATATTTGCCGTTGAGGACGTGCCCCTTCTGCAAAGTTCTTAGTTGAATCATTATAAATTATTCATTACTTTAAATATTTTTTCCCGAAAATAGGTCTTCAAACGTTTCTAACATCTTTTTAACATTTACGTTCGGTTCTTTTTAGGGTTCCGTACCCAAAGAGTAAAACGGAACCCTATTACTGAGGCTCCGCTGTCCGTCCGTCCGTCTGTCACCAGGCTGTATCTCATGAACCGTGATAGTTAGACAGTTGAAATTTTCAAAGATGATGTATTTCTGTTGCCGCTATAACAACAAATACTAAAAAATAGAATAAAATCAATATTTAAGGGGGCTCCCATACAACAAACGTAATTTTTTTTAGCCGTTTTTATAGATAATGGTACGGAATCCTTCGTGTGCGAGTCCGACTCGCACTTGGCCGATTTTTTTAATTGTATCTTCGTAGTGTTATTGCAATACGAAGATACGTATAGTAATAAACAAAACTACATATAATTAATATCGTGAAAAAGTAACACGTGGTCTCAGTCTTGGAAACAACGAAAAACTACTTTTTTAGGGTTCCGTACCCAAAGGGTAAAACGGAACCCTATTACTGAGACTCCGCTGTCCGTCCGTCCGTCCGTCTGTCACCAGGCTGTATCTCACGAACCGTGATAGTTAGACAGTTGAAATTTTCACAGATGATGTATTTCTGTGGCCGCTATAACAACAAATACTAAAAAATATAATTACATAAATATGGGGGCTCCAATACAACAAACGTGAATTTTTTGCTCGTTTTTGCTCGATATTGATAACAACAACAGGTAGACGCTTGAAATATTCACTGAATATTTAGTTATTTATTTATTATCACATTGATAATAAATAATTAAATTAAAATAAAACAAATACTTAAGGGGGGCTCCCATACAACAAACGTGATTTTTGTACGGAACCCTTCATGCGCGAGTCCGCCTCGCACTTGGCCGATTTTTATATAACGTCGGGAGGCATACAAGCATACGGCCCACCTGATGTAAAGCGGTTACCGTAGCCCATAAACGCTTGCAACACATTAAGTATAACTCGCGTGATGCCACGTCTGCTGCTAACACAACAATTCCATAGGAGTTTACTGGTGACCTCACTCACATGCAGGAACACAACAATCTTCTATGGAGTTGTTATTTGGCAGCGGTTTTCTGTGAGTTGAGGTACTTCCACGGACAGGGTGGTTTGATGCGCCCTACCTCTCTTAAAAAAAAGGCAGACCAAGACAAACAGACGTGTTCATGCACACAAATATTTGTTTTGTGTGGGAATCGAACCCACGAGCATTGGTGTCAAAGTTGAAGTAACGTAACAGCGCGTTTCGCCACTGCGCCACCGAGCTCGTCAGAACTGCTTTCATTGCAATAAAAAATCGGTCAAGTGCGAGTCGGACTCGCGCACGAAGGGTTCCGTACCATTATCTATAAAAACGGCGAAAAAATCACGTTTGTTGTATGGGAGCCCCCTTAAATATTTATTTTATTCTATTTTTTAGTATTTGTTGTTATAGCGGCAACAGAAATACATCATCTGTGAAAATTTCAACTGTCTAACTATCACGGTTCATGAGATACAGCCTGGTGACAGACGGACGGACGGACGGACGGACGGACGGACGGACAGCGGAGCCTCAGTAATAGGGTTCCGTTTTACCCTTTGGGTACGGAACCCTAAAAACTAAAAGCGATCAAAATATTATTATAATATAACTTCACGCCAAATCCCTTGCGGGGTAGGCAGAGAAAACCGAGCGCCACGTGACTCGATCCTTACATATCTCACTCGCTTCTTTAACATTAATTGCTCTTCTCATGCACGCTCGCCGGTTTCTAGGTTGACACCTTCTGATAGAACACGACCAATTTGGTCATGGTAGGTAAGTCTTGGCCTTCCCCGGCTCCTACATCCTCCCACTTTTGCATTGTATATCTGCTTCGTCATTCTTTCATCTTGCATTCTTTCTACATGTCCGAACCAACGGAGCATGCGTCTTCTTATTTTAACGCCGACGTCTCTTTCAGACTAACTCTGTTTCTAACATCATCATTGCGAATACGGTCTACAAGCCTTACGCCACAAATTTTGCGCAGCGCTCGCATTTCGACCGCGTTTATTCTACTTTCATGCTCTTTCTGCCATACCCAGCTCTCGTTTCCATAAGTTAGCGTTGGGACCAACACTGCATTGTGTATAGCGAGTTGTGCCTTCTGGCTCAGGATTTTACTGCCAAGAAGTTTTCCCAACGCTCCATTCACACTCTTCCCAGCACTCACTCGTCTTTCCACATCTGCGGTGTACCTTCCATCCCTGCTGAAAGCGCGTCCAAGGTATACAAACTCATCCACTTGTTCCAACACTTCATAATCAATCGTAATCCTTACATTAGTTCTGGATTCTTCTCTTTCAAATACCATTACCTTTGTTTTCTTCGCATTCAGTAGTAAGCCTTTCTCCATACATTCGTCTTTCATCGTTGTGACCAGTGTTTGCAGTTCAGATGGTGTATCTGCTAGCACGGCATCGTCTGCATACAGCAGACAGTTCACCACTAGGTCACCCATGCGCAATCCCACATTCGTTGACCTTATTCTCTGCAGACAACTATCGATATACAGGATAAACAGCCTAGCAGATAGCATGCAACCCTCGTTGACACCAATTTTGACATCAAACGAGGGTGACATGCCACCATATATCCGCACACATGCTGAGCAATCCTTGTAAGTGGATTGCACAGCACGGAGCAGTGAACCGTCAATCCCATATCTCGGCAATATGTCCCACAGTTCCTTTCGCACAACCCTATCAAAGGCTTTCTCAAGATCCACAAAACCGCAGAAAACCTTCTGGTCTATGGCCAGATGCTTCTCCACGATATTGCGGAGCGAGAAAACTTGATCCGTACATCCCCTTCCATTTCGGAAACCTCCTTGTGCGTCCCACAGCATTTCATCGGATTTCACCCTCATCCTCCTTTCAATCACCTTTCCATATACTTTTGCTGCTAAGCTGATCAAACTGATAGCCCTATAGCTGGCGCAGTCTATGCATGACCCCTTGCCTTTATACAAGGGCACGATGACTGCGCGTCTCCAGTCCATTGGGACCCTTCCAGTTCTCCAGCATAGGTTGCATAAGTACCAGAAGGCGTCCCGGATGTAAGTGACACCTAATTTGATCATCTCAGCTGTGATCAGATCAATTGCCTGCGACGGACGCCGTCAACGTGGAGTAAGCATCCGAGTCACTCTCATTGTCAGCGTCCGAGGCATACTCATACATTTCCTCAAAATATTCACTCCACCGTTCTAACTCTTCCTGAGTGTTCGCAAGAATGACACCAGCTTTAGACTTTATTTTATCCATTCTGGATGCCGGCGAACCACTCCGAGACTTCTTTATCTCTCTCCAAAATAGTTTGGTATTTGCCTCGAAGTTTTTCGCCAGCCTCTCTTCCTCATTCATACTTTGTCTTTCACCCTTCTCTTTCACTAAAGCCTTGGTTTCATTCTTGCATAGACGGTACATTTCTTTCTTCTTTTCTCTCGTATTTTCATTAAAGGGCAAAGATGATACGTAATCCAGCCACGCTTTCTTCTTTCTTGCTACGGAGGATTCAACCTCCGCATCCCTCCAGGCATCTTCTTTCGCTGTTTTACGTCTCTTTGCGCATCCACATGCTTCTTCTGCACTATCCGCCATACTTTCTTTCAAAACTTTCCAACAATCACCCACATCTAAGTCGGAGAGGCTTGCATTTGCAAGTCTCTCACTTACCAGATGCACATAGGTTCTCCTTACACTTTCATCTTGCAATTTTTCGCTCCTTATCCTTTCATGATCTGCGAAAGGGATACGCACTCGCCAGTGCCTCCACTTCCTAAAAAGGCCCACAAACCGGCTTACCACCAAGTAGTGGTCCGTCTCAAGAGTGAGGTCTCTAAAGGCTCTTGTATCCACCATTATCTATACAATGGTGATTATAGTGGTATGACACAGGTCACATAACTCTTTAAGATTCTTAAAGTTGCTTTTACAACTTGTGGTCTTGGTTGTTAATTTCGCAGATTAAACAATACCACGAGCCTGCTCTTTTCCACAATAATATGGCCTTTATGTAAAAAGTAAAGTTTTCTACGTGCCCGTTGAGTCAATTCCAAAACTTCCTACTCCTACAAATTTCTTCTGATTAAATTCGTTGTGAGTTCCAAGGCAGCTGTAGTTTAACCCCCGGGACGGCAGTGAACTTCACTGTTCATTGCCTTTTTGTTGGTCGCCGCTGTTAAGTCTGGCTACACAGGAGACACAGTGGTGGGTATGAGTGGTGGGCCTGTCCCGTGCCCGTTGAGGATATTGTCGGCCAAAGATGGAACCGTGTCACGCATTTTTTTTATAGAATTGAATTCAATTGGATTCTGCAGAACGGGACTCAACTAGCGCTTTGTTCGCAGTGATGTGGTCCGAGCCATAATTGTATATAATATGTAAATTTATTTGAGGAGAAGTTACTCTTATCTGACCCTTAGAGCCGATTGAGACCTTTCTTATGTTGTATGAAAGAATATAGTTATCGGTGGTCCAGAGTTCCATAAAATTTTAATAAATAAAAACATTGTCTATCAAAATTTTTAATGAAGACGGTGCCTATTCACAGGACCATTTTGATCTTTAAAGGCCTCCACTTCTAAAGTCGGATTTACATTTTTAATTTAAAGTTTTGAAATAAGTCACTTTACACGAATAAATTACAACACAAAATCGTTGGAATATGATGATAAAAATTAAGGTGAATTTAGTACGAGCAAATCCCGTACTGTACACTATATCCATAGCTATGCTATTATACTTATACAAGGTGAAATAGCATCGTATATACGGCCGCGATGATTTCTATTTCAAAGCGATATTATGTCCTCGACATTGGCGGTTGCCGTGTTCGGTGGAAAGCCACAGCCTGCCTTCAAACGAAATATTTAATATAAGCTTCGCTTTGATCTTTATGCTTTCAATTTTATTATTGAACAACTATTAAGATATATATAATATTCATCGTAAAGATTTTCACACGTACACATTGAGATGGATGATCGAAACAGTGCTATTGATTTGATTGTGATAGATATATAGCGATAGATAGTCGATCAATGTTAATAAACAATTTGATTGATTGATTGATCTTCTTAAGTCTGGAGTTTATTCGTCGGCTTGGAAACTGACGAACAACTGTATATTGTAATTTTAAATAGAAAATATTGTACTTATTTTAATGATATCCGGCGAGGGGGCGTGCCGTGCTCCGCCCCCCTCAGATCTTTCTGTTGTGGTGAGGGATGGCAGGACCTTTTGCTCTAATTGTCCGTCTGAGGAAGTACCTCCACCTTACAGAAGACCGCTACCAAATAACGATTTCTGGAGAATTGTTGTGTTCCTGTGCATGAGTAAGGTCGCCATTTGTTTGAGAAATCGTTGTGCGGGCAGCGGGAGGACCGGCGGATGTCGAACCGCCACGAGCATTGTGGGTTAGCGCGGCGGTCAAGGAGACCCGGTAAAACGGCTGGACCGCTGGCTACCCGCAGTTCAATATGGTTCCCGAACCCGGTGATGATATAATCTCCGCCCCGGGAGGCTGAACCGCCAGCCTGAGCAAAGTACCTGTTGCCATAGTCGTGCCGGAGAACGCCGTGCCAGCAAATCCCAAAACCTGTGCAGTCCAGTGGTGGAAGACACCGCGCTTTTGTCCTCTACTCCGTCCGACACCAACAAATATGACTAAACGTAAAGGAAAACGTGTAAGCGGCCGCCCCTTTTACGATAAATGTGACCCTAGAGACCGCACAGCCGAACATTCTTTCCCTCACAGAGACACAAATATCGTCACCGGCCGACACATCCTACTTACATTATCCCAAGTACAAACTCGAGCACTCATTTGCGGGGGGTAGGCATGTTCGTCCGGGACGATATTTGTTGTCGCCGTCTTCATAGTCTTGAAGACAGAGACCTGTAGTCATTCTGGGTGCGCGTGGATCATGGCGGCCATACCCGGATCTACGCGTGCTTTTACTGGTCTCAGCAGTAGCGGTGATGCAGACACAGCTCGTTTATTCGAGCACATGTAAATAGCGACTGACAAAGTCATCGAGCAATATCCTTCCGCGTAATTAGTGACTTCAGGAGACTTCAATGCCCATCACACCGAGTGGCTTGGCTGTGATCTCTTTGCCGCTAACTCGTCACTGAACGACGGGAGAGCTGTTCCACCTACCATCCTGAGGTGCAGTAGCTCAATGCCGGAAAGCTCAATTACCTACCAAGATGTCCGGCAAGCTTATTCTTTCACGGCATTCATAAGTCGATTGGGCCAGATAGGATACCGGCAGTGGTGCTAAAGCCGTGTGCTCCTGAGTTGTGTTCTGTACTTACGCGCCTCTTCGTGTTTTCGTAAACCACTGGGTAACTCCCGTCTTCGTGAAAGACCGCCAATGGGTACCCGGTGCCCATAAAAGGCGACAGATCAAATCCATAGAATTACAGGCCTATTGGCATAATCTCCCTTCTCTCCAAGGTGATGGAGCGATAAACATACGACTCCTCGCATAGAAGCTCACGATTTGATCAACGACCGTCAATACGGTTTTCGCCATGGTCGTTCGACTGGTGATCTAGTGTATCTTACACACCCCTGGGCTTCGGCGATTAACAGACGAGGTGAGGCATTGTCTGTCAGCCTAGATGTGGCAAAGGCGTTTTATCTGATTCGATGATTCGTCGAGAATCGGGGTCTTCTATCAAAGTTACCATCGCACGAGCTGCCCGAGGGTATGTGCAAATGGGTTGCCAGCTTCTTATCCAGCAGATGCATAAAAGCCATGGCAGATGGCAGTTGCTCCGACAGCATGGATATCAATGCTAGCCTTCCACAGGGCTCTGTATTGTCCCCGATGTTGTTCTGTCAATGCTGTCAATTGATGGCATTCATTGTAATGCGGACGACAGCACCAGGGACAGATTTTATACAGGCCGCGCTAATATCCCTCGTTCCCTTGTGAAGGAAAGCCGCGATGAACTTGTGTCTGAAATTGAAGGTACTTTGTGTAAGATCTCTGACTGGGGAGGTTTGAACTTAGTACAATTCAATCCTATAAAGATTTACGCGTTCACCGCTAAGAAAACTCCATTTGTTGTGACTCGTTATTTCTAGAACTCACCACTTACCATTGCCACGAGCTTTGGGATTCTCGGTATTGAGATCTCTAGAGATGTTCAGTACCGCAGTCACTTGAAAGAGAAGGTGAAGCTGACATTCAAGAAACTTGGTGTGCTCAATACAGCCAAAAGTACTTCAGCTCGGGGCAAATACTCATATTATTTATCATATAATCACAAATCAGATCGCATATGGAGTACTGTAGTCACGTTTGGGCGGGGGCACCTGGATACCGGCTAGGGCCATGTGTCTCGGTGTAGAAACGAGCTGTGAGGGTCGCCGATGATCTCAAACTCACACACGCCATTGAGCTCTTGAATTTAAGCAGATATTTTGCTTCCGTTTGCGTGTACTACCGATTGTACAATGAGCTGTGTTCCGAGGAGTTGTTCGACATGATGCCAACAGCCTCATTTTACAATCGAACCTCTCGCCGACGGCTGGGACCTTATCCTCATACACTGGAGTCGTAATGATCACGTACTGTGCAGTTCCAGAGAAGTTTTCTACCGAGAGTCTTCGTGCACAGTACACAGATGTACTACGAGCTCGCTGCTCGTGGCGGCTGAATGAGAACAATATAAATGTTCTTCATTCCTTCATGCAAATAAACCAATATAATGTAATACAATGTAACTCAGCGGAGTCTTTATGGACAATGGATTCGATGAAGTCTAAATCTGACATTCTTTCAAACACAGTTTGATTCTTGTATATTTTGAGGAAATGTATGATTATATCTGTGTTAAAACAATTTCAAATGAATCATATAAAATTGTATCTGTGCTGGAGATACAAATAGAGGATAAATCTATTTTTTCTTCTTCTTAGCGTAATGCCGTTTCCTCGTCCATTAGGATTGGCAAGGTCCAATACCTAAGCCTAAAGATTTAGCGTAGATACTAATTTTGACACGGAGCGACTGCGGTCAGACCTCCACAACCCAGAAGGAAAACCAGGTCTTTAATAGATCAGGTCACACGTCTTTGAGATATAATTTCTTGGCTGTGCTGGTTTCCTCACGATGTTTTCCTTCACCGCCGAGCGAGTGTTAATTACAAATATGTCATAAATCCGACACGAATTGAGTGGTACACGCCTGGATTCGAACCAGGAACCTGTCGTCCAGTGCCGGCTCCTTGTCCACTGGGCTCCCTCTCATAGGATATATCTGTCTACCTAATTAGAAATGACAATAGATCTGCTCATAGATATTTTTGTATGTAGAAAAATAAACAGTTGCGTGTATCTGTCTAATTGGACGCGTCGGGCCACGTCGACCAAAGAATTGTACAACATGTGTTTAATTATCTCGACTCAGTTCCGGCTGTTGTATGCATTTAAACCAACGGATTCGAATCTAAAAACTAGCGATGTAATCTTCATTTTTTTTTTGTCCTCTAAGAAAGCTATGTATTATTCCACTCATAGTTTCATTCTTGTAGGCAATTGTCTGAACATATTTTTAATAATGATGTAAATAAATGAAGAGAAAATAATGAGAGTGGCGTTGTTGTGGTTCGGAGACCACGGAACACGTGCAACGCGGCCTCGTCGCCGGCGGTGAATGAGGTTCTTTCAAAGTAGACGAGTAAGCTCCCTCTAAGAAAGCTCCAATTAAACCTGCTCCTGACTGCACACGACATTATTACTACAGGCCGTAATTGAATCAGTCAGCGGCGATTGTCTACTGGGACGTTGTATACAGAGAATAAACAATAATGGTGAGTGTTCTGAATGTGAAGAGTGTGGACTTGACGAGATTGTTTCCGAGGTCACAGTATTGTACTGCACTGCCGAGTAACAACTAGCCCGTCGGCGAGTTGCAAGGACTTCTCGTGATAAGGATTGAATAAATTTTCACTGCAAAAATAACTATTGGTCCTACCGAAATGGAAATATAATCTGGGCAAATGTACATTAAGGTACGCTATTGTTATAAAAACAGCCAATTAGGCAGCGAGTTTAGCAGTTCGGGAGAAAATTGAGTGCAAAATTTTGTTTACATGTGCGTACGGGATTATACACATATGAGAGCGGGTGCGTGTGTAACTATGAATATATGAAGAAGAAGAAATTAACAAACGTTGAATTTATACTTTTGAGTCAATCGCAATGACTTCTTCAAAATCACTACATATCTATCTATTTATATATCAACAGACAAAGAAAATTATAGAGTACCTTCTCCTCCTGTTTGTCGACCGATTTTCTTCTTTTTGTTCAGCAGCTGTATATAAAATATATGGGAACATTTTTTTCATACCACTAAGGTGACAAACAAGCAAACAGTCGCCGTAGTCTATGGACATGCAAAAACCTCCTCACACCTTTCTTGAAGAATCTCATGCTGTGGTCCCTTGGTTAAACCTAGGCTGGGAGCTCATTCCACAACTTGAGAGTTTTCGGAAGAAAACTTCTCTGGAACCGCACAGTACGCGACCATTGCTGTGTTTACTGTCTAGTAGCTCGAACTGACCCGGCTCATTGCCCTCAGCAATGAGCCGGGTCAGTTCGAGCTACTAGACAGTAAACACAGATACTACTCCATAGCGTCACTCTGGTTCTACCAACATAGAGGTGGTTGCTCTAAGAACGTTATGCTATAATTTATGAACATTTTGCGAAAGCAAGCAACCGGAATAGTTATATTTTAATTGAGTCTGAAAGAATCATCCATAATGTGCATGAACATGTCTGTTTGTCTTGGTCTGTGTATATTTGTGTTTTCCGGTGGGGCACATCATTTCAGCTGAACTGGGGAACCTTCAACTCACGAAAAACCGCAGCCAAATAACAATTCCCCGGGTCCCTGGAAGGAGCGTGTTTACCACTAAACTTCTAAAGAGTCGCTTAGTTGGCAACACGCGAGCGATGTTTTATATCAAATGGGTCGCATGCTTGTAGTTAAACCCCCGACGTGGTGAGCACTCTGTACTTCTAAACATTTTTCTGTGCGGTATTAAAGACGTTCTCAAAAAGGCTCCCGAACAAATGCGTCGCTTCGGCCGAACTTCTCTTGAGTGTCTATAGGCTAGGACTAGGTGTATAAACGTAGTGTGTACTCGCCAGGCGCCGCTAGCAGGAAATGAAACAAATGTCTGCAGTGGAACTAACTCAATGGAGATATTGGGCTCGCGCGGAGAGTACTGCCTTTGTCCGAGGAGTGAGCCAGCTGGCCCGAGCAGGACGCGGGCGGCGGGCGGCGGGCGGCGGGCGGCGGGCGGCGGGCGGCGGGCGGCGCGCTCGGCACCTCCACCTATTTGACAGCCTTCGACTGCTCATATTGAAGTATACAAATGTGGAACGTTTCACTAAGTTTTCTCAAAATTACTAACGTCCCTCAACTCCCTCGTGAGGTAGACGAGACAACTTAACAAATTAAACACCTCACATGCGTGCAGACAGACATACATTTCAAAACTATTGAAGGTGCAAACTGGACTGTTTTATTGTATGTGTTTCTGAGTTGATACATTTAGGTTATTTCATAGACTTACTAAGTAAGTATCGTTGTATTAAGCTTTTTTAAAATTGCACTTAAGATTTTCAATTGTAGATATAAACAAGCTCTCACGTCGCCGCACGAATACATTATTTGCGCTCTGAAATATGCATCATGATCATTCCGCACGCTATCTCTTTCGAATTATTCAAGCAGTTGGACAAGGATAAATATTTCGCATAGTTATTTAGCAGTGTATGTTACTCGTTCGTTTTATGGTGCTTCAATGAAATGCTAGTTAGTGTGTACACGCGTTAACCTGGCTTTCTACTGTAGGATATAGAATATAAATTATTATCGCTCAACGAAACTTAAAATATTAAAGTGGAACCATTTACTCACTAAGCCTCCGCTAAAATATGGATCAGTGAATCGGTGCCTTCCTTATATGTATTACAATTAGTTGTAGCTCTCCTCGTACACTGTTATGAAACACATATTCCAGCGGTCGCCGGTCGGTGACAGTGATAAAGCTTAGGCTCTAAGGTGTAATATTGAATCCCACCAAAAACATTCTGTAAAAAACTAGCCAAGTCTCGACGGAGCTGCTTGTTTATCTCTAAAAAGTAATGAAATCTAGACAAAGTCGTGCCAAGTCTAAGGTTCCTTACTGCGATTTCTTTATTATTATAGTTAATGTTGTGTGACTTGGCCGTTGAAAATTCTTTATACGTTAGTGGGTACAAGCCAATTTTGTTTACACGTAATGTTATATCTGTTGTAATTAATCAACGTTTTCCAAGTGGCAATTTTCCATCGTCAATGGGTAGCGGTTCTGGCGACAGATTGGTGCAATGGTGTCATGGAGCAGCTGGTTTTGTACCCTTGTGTACCCTTCAACGGCCAAGTCACACAACATTAACTATAATAATAAAGAAATCGCAGTAAGGAACCTTAGACTTGGCACGACTTTGTCTAGATTTCATTACTTTTTAGAGATAAACAAGCAGCTCCGTCGAGACTTGGCTAGTTTTTTACAGAATGTTTTTGGTGGGATTTCACTTCTTTTTGTAGAAACGTGGACTTATTGATTTATTTTATTATTAGATTTTCTTATTTGACACAGTTTTTTTTCTCATAGTAGAAGGGGGCATTACTATATCTCTAATACAGCTGAGACCAGCTGAGGGTTCTTCATCAGATACTTCAGACCTTCGATTTTTGACATCAAATGAAGCGGCCCACCAAGTTGAACATTTTTTGTAAAGGCGGTATGTCGATCTCTAATAGTTTGGTTGGGCTCTTGTGTTTTCTAATCAGGGTCACCAGGTACTCCAGATCTTCGATTATCCTAGTTTTTATAGTTTTCCCTTTATGTGGCCATTAAATCCTAACTCTGTACCAAATTTCAGCTCTCGGAGTTTATGGGAAGTACTAGTTCTATTTTGATGATCATGAGTGAGTGTCATAAATGCGAAACTTTGCTTTCGCTTAACTTCGGAACTAAATGACCTACAGACTTGAAATTTTGGATTTTAAGTATGTAATTATAGCTTACTGGATGACGAAAATTTCTGCGTTCTGGTCTTACCAGAGGTTCTCAAATAGGGGCCTGAAAATGCGGCGAAATGGTTCCAGTAAAGGATGGTACGGCAGTGTTTGCTTCGCGCTCGACTCGGCGGGGGCACTGCCGTGCCCCCTGATACCTTCTATTATTGCCGTCATTTCAGCTCGTATTCGTCCACTACTACACACTACAGCCTTGGTCTAGAAGCCACACGCCTAGATCACGAGTCGCCTGCACCCATCGACTCTCTACATTGTTTTTAGAGGTCGTCTCCATCTCCTGGGCCGTCTCGTACGGGGGACACCATACGAGAACCTTTTTCCCCAGCGTTTATTCTTATGTAAATACCTTCATCGATTTTTTATACCACTAATACGGCAAACAAGGCCTACGGCCTGCTTGATGATAAGCAGGTGATAAATATATATGACTTCACATGTTTTATATATCTTTAAGTTATATTTCTCGACCTATACTCCGTTTAATGACTATATAGACTTATCATTTACTCTCTCCATACGATCCCGTGCATGTAATCGCTGGAAATAATTTATATTTTAGGCAATGTTATACATGAATACTTCATGCATATACGAGTACATACACACATCACTCTCACACATTATGCGCGAGCGCGCATCTCGTTCATTTACGCATACATACACTTATTGTATTGCATGGTTTCGTAGAAGAGTGGCGTAGGACTGAATCTCACTCATTTATTTTGTGAATTGAGAATTGTATAAATTGCCTAATGTTTTCTTTTACTAACCTAATAACATGTTGTTATGGAAGAGTGGCTCTTTGAGTCGGCACTGGTGTTTTGAACACATACTTTGATGTTTAAGAAGTAAACATTTTTTTTTAATTTATATATTATATCGCGCAGTGAACAGCCAGCTTTACGCTGGACATAGCCGGTATTTGCGCGCCGCTGGAAGTTTCCGTCATGTGAAGTACGGGTGGTCTGGCACACAGCAGCGTGCTCCGTGCTGTGTGTGTACCTTGTTGTTTCTAGTTGTTACTTAACTGCACTGCTACATGCGGCATGAGTTCACTGTTCTGTCATAAACATAGCTATTTCACACGACTTTCGTCAGCGTATTTTTTAAATTGTAGAGTTACCATTTTGCGGTTATGACAGTGTTTAGACCATATTTTAGACGGTGATGCCTGTAGGAAGGTTACGACTTTGTCAGCTTACATGTTCATATCTTTTAAACCATGTATTAGTATTTTAAAGTACCAACTGAATCAACTTGGTTGTCCGGGCGTTAGATGCTCACTCCAAATTCAACAAGATGTCATTGCAGCCGTAAGGTGACAGCTATGTCTTTATCAGTAATTTCTGAGACGTTTTATTAATAGCTATTTTATAAGCAGTCTGACTGTTGAAGTAATAATAATAATAATTTATTCAAAGCAAATATGTACATCAAAAACAGTTGAGTTTCCTTTACAATGAGTACAACGTAGCGGCGAACAGCAATCCCAAGCAAACAACTTACGAGTATAATCATCAAATAATAATATTTTTTTAGTAAAACAGTAATGTCAAATAACTCAAATTAACTTTTAACCCGAGTATTTGAGTATACGATACAAAAACAAAAACGTACCTCAGACTTAAAGAAAAATGCGTCCGAATAACAATTCACTGCAGCAACAAATCCTCACTGTACAGTTGTTTTAACGCTACGAGTAAGTAGGATCATCAGGAATCTCCTGAGGTTGTGTTGCGTTAAAAGCGTGGATGGCAAAGCAAAGCACGTCTCCTTGTCTGATCTAACTTAGTACAAAAATCTTCCATGAGTGCGTTTACAGTTTACGTTTCGTAAATACATGTGTAATTTCATGTGTACCTTTAAAATTTGCGTTTGCTAAAATCTTGCGGTTTACCAAACTCGTTAATTTGTAAATATCTCATTACAAATCTTCCACCGATTACGGAGCGGCTATTTGTTGAACATTGATTACAAACAGCCGGCAGGTCGATGTCTAAACTCTACTATTTACATCTTTCCTTCACTGATTTAATGTAAGGAGTGCGTTCTTAACATGAAACTACAGACGTCGCCGCTCATCGAGCAGACATCTCGAGCTCGTCAATAAGTCGTTAGTCAAAGTAGTTTACTGTTAAATATTTTAGTGACACGGAAAAAGAACAAAATATGTACATATATGTCTGTTTATGTAGTCTTCTAAGTCGGCGGTGATTTCGTTTATTTATGAGTATCAGATGAATACGACCACTAGCTCGGCCTGCAGGCATCAGCGGAGGTCCTGCTAACGTCCCTCATCGCCCATGGAGGAAGGCAGCGGCCAACTTAAGTCTAAAATTGACGACAAGTACTTTGACTAAAGTATCCGCCTGCCGGCGGCGCTAGAACTTCACCTAAGTCAACCTCATCGAAACAAAGTCTTCGCGTTCATAAAAAAAAAGTGTTCTATAGTTAAATATATTTTTATTAAATCTTTTCAAAGTACTCTCCACCAGCCTCTATACAAAGTTTCATCTCTGAACCAGATTTCGAAACACTTTTTCCAGTCCGCCGCAGACACCTCATTTGCTACCTGCCTACTCGAACGCCGATAGCGTATCTTCCGGCCACGAAAATTGTATCCCTTTGAGCTGATTTTTTATTTTCGGGAATAAAAAGAAGTCGCAGGTTGCTAGGCTGTAAGGAGGGTGACCCATGAGTTTGACCTTGGCTGTCCAGGAAGTCACTCGTTTTGAGCGCGGTGCGGTAGCCCGTTGAGCCCAGTGTTTGGTCGATTGTTTGGTTCTGTGAAGGAATTGACACCAGGTAGCCAGTCAAATTGAAAAAGCTCGCGATCACTATTTTCTCCACGCTTCTAGATCGCTTCACTTTGGTAGTCGTTGATTCGTTTTAAAACACCCAAACCGTCGACTGGCGCTTCGTTTCTGGATCGTATTGATAAATTCAAGACTCATCACCTGTAATGACGTCGTAAACACGCCGAGAAGAGCTTGCTTCAAATTTGTTTATCATATCACGGCACCATTCCACCCGGGCCTGCTTCTGAGCAACGGTGAGGTTGTGCGGCACCCAGCTTGGCACTATACTCCTCACGCGAAAATACAAGTGTAAAATATCGTGAAGGTTTTCCGATCTAATCTGCAGTAGGTATGTGTTGAATCTCCTGATACATAACTCGCCTATTGTTTTGCATAAAATTTATCTAAGCTAGCACGTTTTCTTCTTATATTTTCAAAATAGATTATTACTGGCCAGTCTCTCATACAAAAAAAAACTTTTTTTCGCAATACTTTCTGAGTGGTCTGGTACAATTGATGGGTAGAATAATATCAAATAACTCCCTCGAATACAACTCATTGACAATCGGTTGAACACATAAACGAAAGCGAAGTCTCTCCGTAAATTTAAGGGCTCAATACAGTATACAAGGTTTTTAACATCGCTTCTCACAACTCGTCTCTAAAATGAATCACAAGAATTGAAAGAAAGAAAGGAAGAAAAGGTTTATTTGGATGTAACACAAACACTATACACACAATCAACAATATAAAATTCCAGTGAAGTATTAACAGTGCTGTGTGACGTCACAAATATGTCTGCTCTCAACATATTGCCGTGTCAACTCAAGACCCGGCGCTGATTTTCAAATAAGACCTGTCTGTGTCACCACGGACAGAACTAGCAAGCACTAAGCAGACTATAAGTCAACAAACAATTCTAGCTGGTGTTCAGATGTTTCCGCCCAAAGGTGAGTGCAGCACTCCATGCGGAATGCGGTCTGACTTGAGACATGAGTCTCTGCCCCGAGCTGCCATGCAATTCTCTAAGCGACTCGTAATGGCTGTGTGCGTCGCTGTGATCACAGATGTCACAGCTTTGACATCGTCTACTGCGATCACGGCTAAATTATTTGGTATTCTATAAGGCTGTAAGCGTACGCGAGGCTGTTTGCCTTGTAGAATTCCAATTCCAAACGCAGCCTTGCGGCGCTAGTGTCGCGCAACCATGAAAAGCGACACCAAAGAATTGCAATTTTGTGTTCAAGGCTGTAACAGCCGATGTTTCCGAGGATGTAAGTATGTTTGCTCTTACAGAATTGCATGGCTGGAATACTGTTTCGCTCTGATTAACATACTTTTACAATTTTATCCTTTATGTGACTTGGATCCATCAAAAATGCGATGGTAAGAGGCGTGTTCTGGACCTGAGGAACAACAACAAATGTTGTTTTATTAGCGGTGAGCGCGCTGGCTCACCATTTTATGTTGCTAAAAGAACTCCTTGCTGAGGGTTTTTCAAGGAACTACAGAATATGGTTCTTCGAGAATTTAAAATCCTTTATCGTCGAATTTGCCAACATCTGACGACTTTTAAATCGAACTTGTTTCGTTGTCTGTATAGCATTTAATGGGAATGAAAAGAATGAACGGAATGCAGAATTGTGAACAGAGCGTCAGGTGACTATGAACAGTCAGCAGGTGAAGCAAACAAAGTAATCACTCTTCTTTAACAAAACAATTCGTAAGAAGTTTACATATTATTTATGATACAAATAATATTATAAATTACTAAAGACAGTATTTACACCTCACACTGGACGCTGAAGAATATACATATATACATAATTTTGTAGAAGAAAGAAGAACCACACAAAATTCTGTTGAAGTTATTTTGTCATAAGTATAGCGTGCCTGCGTTCCGTACAGGCATGTTGATGGATGCACTCTACATATTGTGCGTGAGTTGAACCAGTTCGTATGTGTGTGTCACCAATGGAGCTAACTGGCACGCGCTGTGGTTGCCAGGCCGGCGCATCACTGTTAGCTGCACACACCGCGCGATAGTTTACAATCGTCCCATTGTATCCGTCGCAGCTTGCACTTTAAGCCGACCGTTATAATAATATGTAGCAGGTACTGTTATTTTTGTCGCCGCTCGCTCCAACCCACTTCTTGGAATCGGGAATGTATTTCATTATCTTTTATTTCAAGCTTAATTAATCATGTGGAGAAGTGACAACAGCGTAAAGAGACGAGAACGCTTCCCACGAGGGACTAAATTAAACTAAAAAATAATATGAACACATTTTGATGTGTTAGTCATACGAATGATCGTAATGGTTTTGTGATTTCAGAACAGAAGGTGAACGGTTGAGTTTAGAGATCTAGTAAACTGGATTCACTCATTAGCATCTCTTTCGCGAGCTGTCAGTATACACGTCATGTTCAGCGGCGCGTTACAGACGTGCCGATAAACACAACACATCGCAGACGTCCCGCCGCCCGCCCTGGGCCCGCCCGGGACTCACTCACCAGTTTTTATCGGCGGGCCTCGTGTTTGCGAACAAACAGAACATCTATTTGCGTACCAAACAATACTGCACAAATATACGGACAAAGAGATATGACAGGGAAAGGTAAACTATGATCGAAGAAGGTATATTTAAAGGAACGATGACGGAACTTCCCAAACATGTATTTCGTTTGAGATGGGTCGGAAACGTAATAGCTATTTGTTTTGGGAACCCGGGACTTTTGTTTTGGTAATCTTATGAAAGAATATTGATACCGGTGTATTACACAACAGTGCGCAAGGCTCGTGCTATTTTATCTTATACTAATTTATAGTAATTTTTATCTTTACACAACATCGGACGGTAAACAAGCTGAAGGTCCGCATAAAGTGGATGTTGCTTGTGATGTGAGTATCACTGATCTGAGATGGAGTATGGCGCTTTGGCGGTTGAAATATTTCCTCAGCTGGAAAAAGGAGAAATTGTAGTAAGAATACAAGTGGATTTTGAGGACTAACCGCTTCGCATGTGGCGCTCGGTGCTCTCTGCCCACCGCAAGATAAAATATAGCATATTAGATAAAATAATCTATATACATTATACTATATATTATCGAAATAGACACCTTATTTAGTTTAATCTTTAATTGGGGCGCCGTAATGAACACGGTTTAACTTTTTCTCTTTAAAATTTTTTATTTCATGACTTTTTATGATCAAACACAAAAAGTACTTATTCATCAAAGAGCGATCAAACTCGGATCAAAACAAGAACTAGAGGAATCCACTTGAGGAAAGTTTTTTCTAATACCTTTGGTAATCATCAAACATACCCGTAACTTTACTACTTTATAATGTAATAGAATAATACAGCTTAACGCGAAACAAACATTTATAAGACTTCCGAGATATGGTTCATAGGATGGTACAAAGGTACATAGCAAAGACTACTACTACGGGGTAGGCAGAGAGTACAGAACGTCACAGACGCGGTCTGTATAAACACCTCGCTCGCTTCGTTAAAATTCATAGCTCTTTTCATGTACGCTCACCTGTTCCTAGGACTCCTGAGATCACCTTCTGATAAGACACGATCAATTTGGTCAGGGCAGGTGAGTTTTGGTTCGTCCTCCTCCTCCGCTCTTACATCCTTCAACGTTTGCATTGTATGTATTCTGCTTCATCATTCATTCGTCCGAACACAAAAACAACGGATATTCTTTTGGTTTGGACTTGTACAAAGAATGTTATCTTAATACTGGCCCCCATTTACAGATCAACTCTTTTTCTTAATTATAAAACTTTTGAAAGAAATATACTTTATAGAGAGGCTTAATATAAAACGGTTGTATGTAGTAATTATTAATAATAAGTACAAGAAAATCCGTTAAAAATAGTTTAATTTCAATGTGTAACAATCGCGAAAACCTAAGACAATACTAAGTACAAGAAAGTTATTACAATTCTATGGTCCGACGGTAATTAGGTTAGAAATTAATCATATCAAAGGAGACTGAGGGTTTTTTACCTCACGGCGGATTACGTCTGTTACGTCTGTTAATTAGTGCAGCAGTAGTGAGACTGCAGGCGGCAGGCGGCAGGCGGCAGGTGTCGGCGGCCAGCTGGCTAATCTCGGTGTGTAAGCCGGGCTTCGCTCGACAGTAATTTGAGTGCCCCGCTATCTCCGGCCGCCAGTGTTTGCTCGGCCGCCCGCGCCGACCGGTGAGCCCGTGTTGACTATTGAACCTTAGGTACACAACGCGACAATAAATTTGACTTACTCTTTACGCACACAAGTAATTACTCTGTAAACACGTTAAACAATAAAAACCTAATCGCTTTCGTAACTTCTGTCCTTAACTTTGTTATTTGGAGAATATTAAGTAGGTGAATCAATATGCATTGTTAATTATACCTATATGTTGTATTGTTATTGTTTTATTCAATTTTAAATTTAAGAACTTTCGTAAAGTTCGACGAAAATCTAGCAGCTAGCATAAGGTGACAAACAAGAGCACGGCTTTGTCTGGTGTAAGTAGCCCCCATAAGATATAGACGTTTGCAACGCCATTGGCATCACTCGTATATTACCGACCCTGTAGAAACCCCTTGGAACCTTTTTGGAGAACCTCAAGCGACAGTATCTTGGTTCTCGGTGTAGCGATGAATGTTCTTTAATGGTGAACACCTCACACGGTAAACACACTACCGCTACAAGATTTCACTGGTGGTGCACCAACTTTACAAGAAGTTGTTTGGCTACGTTTTACTGTGATGGTACTTCACCAGGCGAGTTGCTTTGTTGAACTTTAACTTTGTTAACTTAATTTAACAACTGCGATCGTCACCTGTGCCGTAACATGCCCTCCCGGAGGAACTCTTCATCCATGGTCAGGGTGTGGTCGATGTTGTTTATCTTGTGTATTCGACTAGACGCACGACGACACCTTATTATTTAACGAACCGAATTTTAATCATTTCCAACAATTACACCGTCGTCAAATATGGCAGCTAATTGTATTTGTTTCTAATGAAAAGATTACAACATATCAACAACCCAACTACAGTACACTTAGTCTAACTGGTGGTCATCCGGCTTGTATCCGTGAACCGTTTTTTATATAATAACTTAATACCTGCAATTTATAGTCCCTTTCACAACAACTGCTCGCTATCGCCATTAAATCAAAGTGTTATCGTATCACTGACAGGTCTTATCGCAAATCTGACAAGAAAATGGGCCAGTGCGAGCTGAGTCGCAGCATGGGAGGTGTAATCCACGACATCCGCGCACAATTCCACTGACATGAATCTCCTGGAGATACTCCCGTGGGCAGTGCTGGTCAGCTCGTGTGCGGGCAGCAGGCTCCTGGTCGTGTTCCCGGTGCCGTCGCGCACTCACGGCATTCTTGGTGATTCCGTCGTGAGAACTCTTCTAGACGGAGGCCATGAGGTATTCCTCCCACATATTACTTATTTGTGTATTCGATGTACATATTTTTAACGTTATCGAATAATGTGACATGACGTATAGTTTCCCGCTAACACTTCAAAGATAACGCGCACAACACGATCGATTCACAGAATTTGTTTCATTTGCCGCCCGCTTTGAAACTCTGTTCTAAACAAATACTAGTTTAATTTTTAAACTTTATCAAAATTCTAATGGCAGTCGTTACTTAATTGTCTTCTATTTAATTATGGTGTCATTAAATGAGTCATGTCTTGTTTGGTGGTTAAAGTTACATTTGTAAAGACATTGTCTATAATTTAAAGGGACAGATCCACCAATCATTCCCACCATTGTGTCTCCTGTGTAGCCAGAATTAACAGCGGCGACCAACAAAAAACGAATTTATCAGAAGAAATTTGTAAGAGTAGGAAGTTTTCGAATTGACTTCCCCTCTTGGCAAAGTGAGAGACAGCAATATGACTAATAAGGCATTAAAAAACCTCAAAGAAATAGTCAAGTGAAGCTCAACTGTCGTGCACCACGGTTCATCAGATATGTAACACTATTGGGACCTAAACTGTGAGTTATTACCTAACACATCGATTCCAATAATATAGATTGCAGAACCGCCTACACGCCTGGCAATTCTTCCTTGTTGCCACCAAATCAGCATAGTACTACCCCGGATGTGACATGCAAGGAATTTAACATATCGTCCCGCTCCCGACGCCCGAGATCGCACTCCCAGAGAACATGATGTGCTGTTTGCTCGAATTCATTATTTGTCGTAGAACACACATAAAGTATTGTCTATAATTATGTAATAGAAATGAGCTTAGGTACTTAAGCGTTTACAAAATCAAATCAAAATTCAAAATCACATTAATTCAGAAATAATATGTACCGATAATGACAGACCATACTGTGTATCTTATGTGGTAGCGATAAAGGTGATATTTACATGGCTTTGTATAGCTTGACCTGTCATCGTGTGAACAAGAACTGCTCATTGAAAGTAAAACGATTTAGCAAAATTTTTATTTAAATCTATATTATTCAAGATTTTATTAAAGATTATTTCCATCGATACATTTTTTAACTAAATTGAAACCTCACTATAATAAATTAATAGACTAGGTGCAAGAGATTTCGTTAAACATATTTCGTTACCACTATTGAACGAAATGAAAAATGTTTCTCGTTAAGAAGCTCTTGGTCATAGAACACTGTACTCGCTCCACACAAACAAACGGTACAATAAGCACGGAGACAGATCGCAGGGTTGTGGTGTGCAGCGAAGTTCATTGGCTTTGGTCACAGTCGGTCGCAGACCGCGGATTGCATCATGAAACAGCGATCACTGTATAGCTTGATTATGTATCACGAACGGGACATTGCAAACTCGTAATAAGTTTGCTTTTTAATATAGACTTGGTATCTAGAATAAACTGTATACCTAATACTGGCAATATTGCCAATTTGTAAGTTGCGCAAAGTCAGCGTCTCGCTGTAATATTTCTATATAAATAGTACAGAACTCTGTTACCAGTAGACTTAGAAATACAACGACGCGCTTCAATGTACAGAAATACTACACCTTTAAAAATATGCACCCTGATTTTCTAAAACACCGCGATTATAACAAAATACTTAGAACAGTCTAACTAATTGGCGAGGTACTTGAAACTTTGCTGTCAAGAAAGATGGTAAACTTCTACTAAAGGACGCCACTTGTATCTGTTATTTCAATCAGTGCGAGACAGATTAAGTAAAGAGTGGTTAGAAGTCGATCATCCCGTTCCACAATTTTTAACAGGGCATGGAAACTTTAGGGCGAAGCTCTTTTCGTTTAGACTTGTGTCATCGCCTTTATGTGAGTGTTCTACAACAAGTCATGAATTCGAGCAAATAACACAATATCGTGTTCTCAAGGAGTGCGATCTCTGGCATCCAGAGTGGTGTGTGGTAAATTCCTTGCATGTCACATCCGGATAGTATAAGTATACTATTCTGATTTGGTTGCAACAGGGGAGATTACCGGGCGTTTAGGCGGTTCTGCAGTCTATATTACTGGAATTGATGTATTAGGTAACAACTCACAATTTAGGTCCCAATAGTATTAGATATCTGATAAGCCGTGGTGCACGGCAGTTGGCTTCACTTGACTAGCCATCTCTTTGTGTTTTTTTTAATGCCTTATCTGTCATATTGCTGTCTCTCACTTTGCCAAGAGGGGAAGTCAATTTCAAAACTTCCTACTTTTACAAATTTCTTCTGATTAACGTCGTTGTGAGTTCCAAGGCAGCTGTAACTTATCCCCCGGAACAGCAACGAACTTCACTGTTCATTGCCTTTTTCGTAGCCGCCGCTGTTAATTCTGGCTACACAGGAGACACAATGATGGGAATGAGTGTTGGGCCTGTCCCTATTAAGAAACCCCTATTTATTAAAAAATCTCTCTCTCTCTCTTCAATAATTCTCACAATCTCATCAATATCTGTTTAATAAATCGCTCAGCAGTAACCATGTTTTCCTTAGTGGTCACAGCTGAAGGGCGACCTTCACGAATATCGTCACTCAGAGAAACACATCCATGCATATTTTCTGCGTATCAACGTTTCAGGGTACTCAGAAACTCAGAAAGAAGGTATATGTCTGCTTTGCACATGGACATAATATTAAATGTCTCAATGTATTGCCGCTAGATGGCGCTATATTTAAAAATGTATAATATTTCATGTATTTTATTGACAGTTCGATGCTGCGTTTAATATGACACGACTACTGTAATACAGTCCATAAACATGGCTGGTCCTACTTGGACGTCGCTTTTAATTTTATTACAAAACATTATCGCCCTTCCGGTACTCCGAGCAATGCATTACCGCTCATTTCCAAAAGCGTTTTGAAGATAAATAAAGAAATTTTTAATATTATAAAAAATCTTCCGCCTGAAACCTTTATAAATTAATTACATTTTTATTACGAACAATGAACTTCAATATAAAATAAACAATTGACAGACAATTTAATCATTACCATCATTATTTCAGCCGAAGGACGTCCATTGTTGAACATACATTGTCACACTACCATAACCTATAACTTAGAAATGCGTACCGTGCTGTATGCGAATAATTGATAATTATTGGTCCTGGGTTGCTTATATCCTTCGACTGGCTGCGATCTTTACAAGATCATCAGTTCCACTTGCCTTCGTATGGGGGGCCGCTGAAAACGCAATGTAGGAGGCCCTCCACGCCTAATTTACTAAATATAGATAATATAGACGTCAGTGAAAAAAAAAGAAAATACAACGGTTTTGTAAAAATATAATATTCAAAAATGGAACACGCTATTGTATTTAATTTTTTCATGTTATCACGTACACATAATTTAACTATTATATTGTGGTAGGTACATTCGTGTAGCGGATCCTTGTTGTGCACGCCGCCATCTTGCAGTCTCGAGATTATCTGGCTGCATCAAATAATTGTTTACACTGCAATTCTCAGATTTATCAGAAGGTGATGTCAGGAGTCCTAGGTATCGACGAGCGTGCATGAAAAGAGCTATGAATGTTACAGAAGCGAGTGAAGTATATAAGGACCGCGTCTTATGGCGCTGGGTTCTCTCTGCCTACCCCGCAAGGGACCTGGCGTGAAGATATACTTACATACACACTGCAATTCTCGTACATAACTCACTAAAATCTGAATCAAGTAAATGGAATAAAAATTTTTATGGCAATTTGAGAGTTGAGTGAGTAAATGGAGAAAAAAATTTGATAGCAATTTCGGGTCCTATCAATTATATTAGGTACCTGCACGAAACACTTGGCTGTCGGAACACCCTCTGGAAAATAGCGTAATTTAATATCGTCAAAGTGTCTGTTCGCATCACGGCCTCCTCGGGGAGTCGGAGCCGCGAGATCTGAGTGATGTTGTGGAGGGCATGAATATTGAAGTGGCAATAATCCGGCAGGTGACGTACGCGGCGCCGGGCCCGCGGGGGAGCGCCGCGCGGCTCACGCACCTCGATATCAGCTCCGACGAGACTGGTGAGTGAGCACGTAACTCCATTTCATCATTTCCTGAACTGTGTCACTTGACGTTCGTAATTGAACCCCGCCATTGTGCATCTCCAACCTAGAGGCTGAATATATGGTGATTTATGTCTACTTTAACCGACTGGCAATCTATCATTTGATCGGTTGGTGTGAAGTAAGTACGAGGTCAGTGGCTCAGTCGTGCGTGAATGATGCGACTTTGACACCAACGCTCGTGGGTTCGATTCCCACACAAGGCAAACATTGGTCTGCATGAACATGTCTGTTTGTCTTTGTCTGGATGTTTTAAGAGAGGTAGGGCGCATCAAAGCAGCCCATCTGGGGAAGCACCTCCACCTCACAGAAAACCGCAACCAAATAACAGCTCCCAAGGAGTTGCTGTGTAAGCAGCAGAGGAGGCATCGCGCGAGTGATACTTACGCAAGCGTTAATAGGATACGGTACCCGCTTTACGGCAGCCGGGCCGTATGCTCGTATGCCCCCCGACATAGTATAAAAAAAACCGTAGTCCGACTACTAGCAGGTACCTGCTATAGTAATTCAACAACTCTGGAACAGTTTCCTGGTAACCAAGTGAAAGTTGCAGGATTCCGTACCCAAAGGGTGCCAATGCGACCCTTTACGTCTCTTTTTAGGGTTCCGTAACCAGGGTAAAACGGAACCCTATTACTGAGGCTCCGCTGTCCGTCCGTCTGTCACCAGGCTGTATCTCTTGAACCGTGATAGTTAGACAGTTGAAATTCTCACAGATGATGTATTTCTATTGCCGCTATAATAACAAATACTAAAAAATAGAATAAAATAAATATTTAAGGGGGCTCCCATACAACAAACGTGATTTTTTTGCTTGATATTGATAACGGCAACAGGTAGACGCTTGAAATATTCATAGAATATTTAGTTATATATTCACTTTAAGAATAAATAATTAAATTAAAATAAAACAAATATTTAAGGGGGGCTCCAATAAAACAAACGTGATTTTTTTTGCTGTTTTTATAGATAATGGTACGAAACCCTTCGTGCGCGAGTCCAACTCGCACTTGGCCGATTTTTTTTATACATGTCGGGAGGCATACGAGCCCACCTGATGTAAAGCGGTTATCGTAATCTATGAACGCTTGCAATACATTAAGTGTCACTCGCTCGATGCCACCTCTACTGCTAACACAGCAGCACTTTAGGAGCTTACTGGTGAATTCACTCACTCGCAGGAACGTAACAACCATCCAGGACGTTGTCGTTTGGCTGCGGTCGTTTACTGTGAGGTTGTTATTTGTATATTTATGTATATATGTACATATAATAACCTCACATACACCTACAGAATGTAAGATGTATCAATTTGTTATTTGTACTTGTTTTTTCCAGATGAAAACCTTTTAAACATGGCGGAATTCTTGGGCAGGCCGCATTCGGCCTCCTATCCTCTACAGATGGGAGCTTCAATAGCCGAAAAAGCGCTGCAGCATGAAGCCATGCAGGACCTGCTCCGAGATCCAACGGAGTCGTTCGACGTGGTCGTCGCCGACTGGTACTACAGCGGGCTGCTCGCTCCGTGAGTACCATGATTGTCTTCAAACGCATCCTGAATCCAATTGGTATCCTTTTAGTCAGGGAGATATTTTTTTATATTACGTAGGATGACAAACGAGCACTGTAATGATGGCATAAGAAAGAGAGTTAGTCTGAAAGAGAGTGCCGGTGTTAAGATAAGAAAAGGCATGCTCCGTTGGTACGGACATGGAGGACATTTTAGGAGCAAGTGAAGTGTGTAAGGACCGCGTCTTATGGCGTTCGGTTCTCTCTGCCTACCCCGCACACTGCCGTGCCGTGGGACATTCTATAAGTAGAGTAGGTTGTAACTTCCCCCCCCCTATTCTTGTTTCTTTTTCCCTTATTATATTATTTTTGTTTTATGTATTTTTTTAGTTATTTATTTATGTATGCGCTACAGAGGGGAGACTCTAATTACTACATATATATATGAATAGCTTGAATATATAACTGACTAGGTACCTGTGTACAACTAAACCCCGCCTTCTGATTTCATCTACTTAACCCATTTCCTCGTTACCACCCCACCTACTTTATGCCTCTACTTATGTTATGTACAGAGCTACTCTATATAATATTATACTCTACCTTTATATGTCTCCCCCTCCTGTTTTATTGGTTTATTAACTTAGATATATATAATGGTCCTACCTATGTGAACCCCACTCTTATAGAAATATATCTACTGAGAACTGTTCATGTATTGAACATAGTAATTTGTTTATCTACCTCCTTACCCCGCACCTAACTACTCCTGTACCTAATCTTTACCTGAACTACCACTCGTGTATTGACGATATATATATACTAGAATCCCTGATTTTAATTGTAACTATTTCTTGACCTAAAAATCAATCTACTTAACTAAACTTATTAATTAGGTGTCTCGGACTGTGTCACGTCGACCCTCAAGTTAAATTATTGGCAGTGATCGTTTTAGTGGCAACTACATTGTGAGCAGCAACCCAGAGTCCTTTTCGTGGCTGAGATGGCTAAGCAATTCGAGAACCCTACCAGTTAAGCTTCCTAAATAACGTAGCACCGCAGTACTTTAAAGAGTAACTATTCCCTAAGGCTATCTTCCTGTCTCTACTCAATATGTTTATATATGTGAAGATCCAATCGTCCGCTCCGCGTTTAGGTGACTTAGCTTGGGGAAATTATAAAATATCAAACATTTAATGTGTGCTTTTCTTTACCCCTCTGTCTCAATCGGACTGTTAGAATTGTACCGTACCCTATCGGATTTTGATTGGTTCTTTATTGCTTAGGACCAGCATTCTGACAGATGGACGCGCGTACCAAAGGAGGTTCTGAAGCATCAGATGACCCTTGTAGTTAGACGTTGATTGGATTATAACTAATGTCTATGCATATTCATATAACACTGTAATTGATTTAATGATATCCTATTACTAGGCAGGGACTTTAGAATCTTAAGAGAACCCTCAGAATTAGAACGTAAGTCTCCTAGATTTAGCTATAGTTTAGCTATCGATGTAGTAGGCATTTATACTCCTCATTAACATTCGAATCAGAATTAAGTATAAGATTAGATTGTTTACACCACAGCTCCTATCGGACTCACAATGCCGTGGCGAAATAACCTATGGAGTCACTTTGTAGTGTGAATGAATGTTGTTACTATTTCGATGTTCAGTTCAAGTTAACGGTTCCGTAAAGCGATGACAAGGTAAGCTATAGTTATTTTCGGTAGTGAGATAATATTAGTTCCCACCACCAGGATTCTATTTGGAAATCAATTATAAGATAGAGAATACTCTTGCTTGCGCTAGCCCCTCGGGCAGTGGCATATATTCTATATTAAATGATATGAAAGAGGAAGGTTAGTAAGCAACCTATATTCAATTTAGAGCTCAAATATAAGATAGAGAACGCTCTGGCTCGCGATAGCCTCGCGGGGCAGTGGCATATATTCTATATTAAATGATATGAAAGAGGAAGGTTAGTAAGCAACCTATATTCAATTTAGAGCTCAAATATAAGATAGAGAACGCTCTGGCCCGCGATAGCCTCGCGGGGCAGTGGCATATATTCTATATTAAATGATATGAAAGAGGAAGGTTAGTAAGCAACCTATATTCAATTTAGAGCTCAAATATAAGATAGAGAACGCTCTGGCTCGCGATAGCCTCGCGGGGCAGTGGCATATATTCTATATTAAATGATATGAAAGAGGAAGGTTAGTAAGCAACCTATATTCAATTTAGAGCTCAAATATAAGATAGAGAACGCTCTGGCTCGCGCTAGCCTCGCGGGGCAGTGGCATACGCCCCATCCAAACGCGAAAGCAGTAGCGATCATCCACTTTACATCGCTTCCTCCTCGCGAGACAAGCTACCAAGCCAAAGACGTCTCCTTGCGAGGCTGAATGGCCAATTGAAGATTAGCCACCCTCGTTTAAGTTTACAATATATTAATGACTGGCGTGATAACGGCTCTTTTGAATGCCTACACACGCTTTACATATTTCAATAAGTTTACTATACTTTATTCATATGTTGCAAGTTATAAACCTCATAGTATGAAATTTTAAATTTACGTTTGATTACAATTTACAAGTATTTCATAATTCATCACTAGCATTAACGGATCTTTGAAGGAAGCACCCAATTTAGGTCTACTATCAAGTAATCGACTCTTATGTTGGCAAAGTTACCATTTACTTTAGACAATAACCACTAAGTCAAATTTTGGCATTTCGCCTATTTCTAATTTGAATTCTCAATTTCAAGGTAAGTATCAGTTATAAGAGCACAAATCCCATGATTCTGGCCCGATAACCGAACCCAACGATTGTATAAGGTTATTTGAGCACAATCTAACTGAATTGCAATCGGTCAAATCGCCACTATGCCACCGCTATCAATTATTATAAATAAGGCAAATCCCTCAGTTGCGCCCGCAGATAACGTATTTGTTTATAATAAAATGTACTCTGAGCGTCATCTATACATTTGTCAGTCTTGTAATGTAACAGCTAGGGCGCTTTTCTCAGTCACCGCTGTCACACGGGGTCTATTGCCCAGACTTCTAAATTATATAGACAACAATTAATCAAGTAAAGTTTTCTGCTCTTCCGGCAGTAGTGAAGTCTCCTCACTTGAGAGACGTTAGTAAGTTTGGTAACGGTATTTGCAGTGTACTACTTCGGGATATCGCCCTAAACATTAGGCTAAATTCGACCGAACGCAAAACCGCCAGACTAGTGTAATCTATTATGAGTATTAAGGTTAAGTCTTGAAACAGCTCAATTGTTCTGTCTGACCTTTGGTTGTCTTAATGGACTTCAAAGTGGTCCCTACGAGGCTTATAACGTTTCTGATGTAGAAACTTGGATCGCATGTCAAGGTTCTAGAATGTCAGCCCATTCCTGTTACATTCAGCGCTCTTTAGAAACGCCTAGAAACCCTTCTTATCCGCGCAGTTATTGCAAATTCCAGAGGAACTACATAACACTACACAAAACCGTTAATAGAAGCCGCTGGGTGGTTACCAGTCCTGGAGACTCGGGTTGTGTTAACCCATCGCCGCTCGACAACGACGCATGGGTGAGAGTGTTAAATTCTGGCGAATAAATTACTTCAGATTAACAAACGCGAATAAAACTCGTCGGCTGACCAGAATAAAGCACCCTTTGAGCTCTGAACATGTAACGCACAAAACTATTCGACTATTTTCTTTACGCCAAACGTCCTTCAGTTCGCATGAGCTGCCAAGAAGCAAATTAATAGTTACATATCTACATTGTGTTCGATTAGGTAGGCTTGGTTGAATTATTGAATTCACTTAAATGTTTGCACTACTTTATTATTGAATGGTAAGCATTTAGCTGGTTTTGTGTATTAAGAATTTAATACTCTGACCGTGCCCGAACCGTCCAACATTTGGTTGTCTTAACCGACTGCGAGGCTATCCCTACGAGGCTTATAAGGCTTCTAAGATGTGAAAATCCCTTGCCGTACCGCGGGAATCCGAAAGACAGCATTACCTGTTTCAATCGGCGCTCGTCCGAAGACAGAGACCCCCTTTCGGGCGCGGGGATGCAAATTCTCAAGGAACTACATAGATTCACTAGAGAAGCGTTAATGAAAACCGCTGGAAGAGTTTACTAATCCTGGAGACTCGGGTGAGTTAGATTCCGGCAAATGTACTACTTTAATTTAGTAGTCGCGTATAGATTATCGGTTGACCAGAATAAAGCACCCCTCGAGCTCTGAACATGTAACCCACAAAAGATTCAAATATTTATCTCTAAGCCAAATGTTTTTCGACTCGTAACCACAGTCAAAAGGTAATTTAATAATTTTAAGTATGCAATGAGCATAGAATCAGGCTACCTGCATATCTATGTTATAATTAAGTTGCAGGCCCCAAGACTACGCTTTATCTAGACACCTGCAGCCTATTATTTATTGCCCACCACCGTGACTCTACAACCACTAAAATGTTAGCCTATTCTCGCGACGCGCCTATCCTCGTACTCCTTTATTCTCACCGCAAAGGTGCCAACATCACGCCGAAGGATAATATGATCACCCGGACGTTTTACTGAACGAAACCCTTGATTCGACCGCTTAGCGTAACCGCTTGCTACTTATCACGCACGTCACGATTAGCTTAAGAACTAATCAGTAATTGTACCTACTGTCCCTATAAATGTCGTCTGACGCGCCTACCACGCTGTATGTTAAATAACGCGTATATTCATCGCGACTACCTATCTATCTCCTAACTAGATCTTAATAAAATGTGTACCTACAATATCTAATCTAAGATACTCGTGTAAAATGACTTCTTGAGTTTGTATTACGTTAAACGTGTGATGTATAAGGTGGCTAAGCCCAAATCAACGATGTACAACGTTGATTTGCTAATTGAAACTAGGGTATGCAAGGTAGTTAGCCTCGACTTTGTCTATTGCCTATAACTGTGTGTACGTCATGGTCCTAACCTAATTGGGACACGAACCATGACTCCTAACAGAGGAAATAAATGTGTGTGTATATATACATATATAAATAAATGAGACCAGTATGGTTGGGTTGCGATCAATCTCCATGGCCCGCATACGCTGGACGGAATTCACTTCGACGAGCTCCTACCACTTTGAAAGCTCGCGAACCCAAGCACCTGGGAGACGTAACTGATCCCTTTAAGGGCAAAATCAGTCGCTGGCCCGTCCCACAGCTTACCAGCTTCCTACGCCTACTCTATACGAGACTTCGTAGGCTCCGTGAGGTATCAATCTCGTATTTTTACGAAGTTACGTCCCTAAGAGAGCTAAATTTCTTCAGTGTGAAATAACACAATCCCTATTTAACCAAATTGTCGATGTTAGAACTCGCCTGACAATGTTGGTTAGTTAACTAGGTACCGCCGCCATACTCAAAGGTCTGTGACCCTTGGAATTCTGGCCACTTCGTACAACACAGTCAAATAACCAACACTAAATCCGATGAAATATTAGAACCCGATTTATGACCTAATTACTTAACCGCGATCACATTGAATCAACATCCCAGCGCAGCGTCACAAAAATCGGCAGATGTACCGCCAATTCCGTGCACAATGCTCAAGATAAAGAATCAATGCTATACTTAAACAAAATTAACACGAGAAGTTAAATTCCATAAAAGAAACCCCCTTCGCGGACAAATAATGCTACGTTTCAATTCCTAGAATTTGCATATCACAAAACCGCGCCATTTTGATTGCTCAACATGCCCCACGCTACCACCATCGGCGCCTGAGCACCGTAGGTTCGACCACGCTGCACACAATTTGAACAATCAACCTGAATTTTAGCGAAATATTAAACACCGGGTTATTCAATATTAAGTTAACTACAATTACATTGATTCCATGCCCAAGCCTAACGTTACGATCAATTAGACAACTTAATTGTCCCATATCTCGCTACGCAGCTCAAAGGCACAGATTCAATGCCGTTCTCAACACAATATTAACACAAAGAAATTAAAATTAATGATAAAAAGAACCGTTCCGCGATTTATCAGCGATACGCCTATCACCCCAGAGATTCACACCGACAAAAAGGCCCTTCACGAACAATTATCGATACGTCTTATTACCTTAAAATTTCACACTAAAAAAGCCATGAACTAACGAACCACCCGTTTTTATATCATTCGCCTACCATCAAGCCTCTTCACCCCTCTCTGCGTATCTCTGTCTCTCTTTCCAAAATATTCTAGAATGTTCTATAGCAACTCGTCATTCAATATTCGAATCTATTTCATTCCATTTAAGTAGTTTATACTGGTTATGAATCACCACACACCTTTTATCTCAGCCTCGTAACCGCTCGCTGATTGGTAGTTCAAGAATATCACGCCACTTCGTCTGGTATATGTCTACCCTCTTACAAGTTAACATTTTTCCTAAGCATACAGCCGTGATACCTTCAATAACATATTATCACGCCCGCTCGCCCGCGAGGCAGGCAGCGAGAATCGAGCACTATGTGAAGCGTCTTTCAAACCAAGTATGAACGACAATGACCTATTAAATGAAGTAGCGAACGATGTACCTACATTCCTAGGCGTTATTTTATACATAATTCGGCTACATATATCCATATGATTGCAAGGTTATTTTTATTTGTGACGGCAACAATGTTATTTCATTGTGGTCCGTTACAATCGACCCCAAAACTTTGTACAGGTGTGTGAAACTAAACCGGAGCAAAGTTTTCCCTTCAATTTCATTTCAGTACAAATAAAAATAACTCCACCTCATTCCACTTAACTCTCAACCTCGATGGTTTAACCTGTCTTTATCCCTCTTCACTGAACACTACCCTTCGACTTTGACTACCAACTTTCTAAGTATCCGAGCTTGATCTTTAGTTTAGAGAATCACCTACCGCTTAATGTCCATCATTATTTTAAAATTCTCCTAAACCCTCTATGATCTAGTCTAATTATCCGCGTAATCATCAAGCACCATTCTCTCGTCGCTGCACGATATAGAATAGAATAGATATAGCTTATTTTAACGT
The DNA here is from genome assembly GCA_947507595.1 of Pyralis farinalis. Taxonomy (NCBI): domain Eukaryota; kingdom Metazoa; phylum Arthropoda; class Insecta; order Lepidoptera; family Pyralidae; genus Pyralis; species Pyralis farinalis. The sequence goes on along the minus strand of OX382268.1, from coordinate 38,565,349 downwards.
TTTAGTTTCTCAATCTAACGTTTACGCAACCACTCACCATCGTCACCACGACAATTGGTTACCTTTTAGGACTATATATGAAAAAAAAAGAGAAAAAAGGGAAGAGAGAGACCGCCGACACTCCCCTCCATCTGACAATTCCCAATTCATCTCGTTGATTTTTCGAGTGTGAAATATATGAGAAAATTTCGTACAATTTATTTTACGGTCTCTCCGTCTTAGATTTGGTTTTGTAATTTTATATTTATTCGAGACAATTTCGGAACCATCACATGGGCCTCTCCCCAGAACCGCCTAATTTCCCTGTTTTCTCTTCCACATTACTTTAATGTTAAAGACTACAATTACTTACTACTAGCTATACAATCAACCTTTATCTATACACAAGATAACCGTTATAATTTTACCAATCAATTCTAATTCACAATTTACTCAACATTTTTATCAATCAAATCTAACCTACAGTTTACTTACATTGTATCTAATATACAATTAATTATCTACTATACAATTAATCATTTAATCTATACTCTAACAATTTTAATTTTTACTTTCTAATAACCTCTTTAACTACGGTTCTTAATTAAACTAAGCCTTCCTTGTTCCCGATTCAGCTTCAATCTAACGGTAATATTTAGACAAATGTATTGTATTGAATTTACCTCGCACTGTTCTTGTCTCCGGATCTACCAAAAGATAGACATTTCGATAAGGAATCCCCGCCACCAGGTATGGTCCTTCATATAACGCCTCGAACTTCTTAATTGTTTTCTGGCTCGCGTTTGACTTATTTAACTTTCTAATTTTAACTAAATCTCCTATTTGAAATTGTATTAATCGATATTTTCCATTAAATTTAGCTTGGCGATTTTTCGCCGCTTCCTGTAAATTTCGTCGCACAGTCTCCCTAATTTTTAATACATCTAATTTGCTATTTCTACTACACAAAATCCCGTCTATAGATAGCTGTGTAGATTCCCCGTATAGAACTTCGCATGGGGTAAATTTCATACTATTGTGGTATGTATTATTATATAGTTCTTCTATTTTAGGCAGTGTTCTAACCCACCCCTTATGATTTTTCCTATTATATGTCCTAAACATACGTCCTAGCTCTCTATTTACTCGCTCTACAGTATTGGGTCTAGGGTTTCTTACCGTCGTGTGAACTACTTTCACTCCCAATGCCTGCATACCCTCTTTCCATAATTTACTGGTGAATTGAGTCCCATTATCCGATAAAATAACCGTTGGTTTGATAATCTCAAAGAATTCCTTCGCCCTATTAAATACAGACTTTGCCGTAGCTCCTCTGAGATTATAAAATTTAACAAATTTACTAAACGCATCTTGTAACACTAGAATGTATTTCATTCCTAGTTCCCCCGTGGGTAACGGCCCGTAGATATCTACCATCACTATGTCCCCTATATCATTTGCCACTATTGAACAACATTGACCAACATGATTTAAATTGGAATGCTTGGTTAATTGGCAGTCATGACATTCCCTTACTACCCGTCTCACACTACGAGTCAATCCCTTCCAATAACATCTATCCTTGACATATTTAATCACCTTGTACGCCCCCTGGTGACCCATTTCGGAATGTACTTGCTTAATGACCTCCTCCCTTAATACTTCCGGTAGGCAAGCAACGTTATTGGAATCAGTCCCAGTAACAATATATAGGGTTCCGTCTATTAATTTGTATCTCTTCAACGTACTTCCTGTTACCTCGCCAGACTCACCTTTCCCTTTAACTTGTTCTAAGATTGTTTTAATCTCTGCATCCTCCCCCTGCAATTTTGATAGATTCTTTAATTTTTCTATCAAACCCCTATTAACACGTGACTCCATATATAGAATTTCGGGCAGCCTAACCTTTTCGTCCTGTAAAAGATCACCTTTTGGTGGGTATCTAGACAGTATATCCGGGACTACATTATCCCTCCCCTTAATATGTTCTATTTCGTAATTAAAATTCTCTAAATAACTGATCCATCTAGTTACCCTTGCGTTATACAACTTCCAAGTTTTCACGAACGTTAAAGCTTTATGGTCCGTCCTAATTATAACCTTAGACCCCCGTAAATAAGTTTCAAATTTTTCTAGGCAACATATAACCGAGTAGAATTCCTGCTCTGTTACCGTCCAATTTAACTGCGCGCCCCTCAATGCTTTACTATGAAACCCTATAATCTTCATGCCGTCATTACATCCTAATTGATACAATACCCCTGCCAATCCAACTCCCGAACTGTCCGTTTGCAAATAATATGATTTACTAAAATCGGGATGATGTAATAATATAGTGTTTATGAACAAAGATTTTATTTTTTCAAAGGCTTGCTGTTCTACTTTCCCCCACGTCCAAAGAATGTGTTTCCTTAATAAATCATTTAATGGCTTTGTTTGATTATTATAATCCGGTATAAACCTCCGATAGAAATTACACAACCCTAGAAAAGCCCGTACTTGTTTTACCTTTTTAGGTACAGGGAACTCTTGAATAGCGGTAACCTTGCTTGGGTCCGCTTTCAGTCCCCGAATAGAAATGATATAACCCAACATTTTCACCTCCTCACAGAAAAAATTGCATTTCTCAAGATTACACGTTAACCCCGCTGCTAACAGCTTCCCCATGACTATATCTAGGTGTTCTAAATGACGTTCGAAGGTCCCTGTCGTAATAATAGCTAAATCGTCCAGATAGTTCACACAAAAGTCCCGCACTTCATGTCCCAATATTAAATCCATAGCCCTGCTAAAACTCCCCACAGATGTTTTCAACCCCTGCGGTAACACATTGTAGACATAAGATTTTCCATTGAATGTGAACCCCGTATATCTCTTGCTATTTTGCGTAAGTGGTATTTGAAAGTAGGCATTATTTAAATCTAAAGTACTAATGTAATTAGCGCCGTGAAACGAGTTCATAACGTCTATTTGCAATGGCGGTTTCTCTGTCTCAGCAATCATGTACTTATTAATTTCTCTAGCATCTAACAATACCCTTACAGATCCATCCCGCTTGAAGGTGAAGGTTAACGGACTACAATACGGTGTGGATGACCTACTGATAATCCCTTGTTCTTCCGTTTCTCTTAACTTATCCTCGACCTTTCCCCTATACTTGATACACCGTTCTCTGTAATCGAAGCTGAACCGGGAACCCACATTCAACTTCTTTTAATCTAAAGCTACTGGTTCTTCTACAATCACCTCGGCGTTCCGTGTCCCAGATCGTGATTGTTCCACGGTCTTCTGATTCCCAATAGGTTTCACCCAATTCCGATAACCGCGCTTATATTCCCCTTTCCTTTTTTCTAATTCCTTAGTTCTGCCTAGGCCAAGCGTTGTCGAATTCTCCTGACGCCCTATGTCATCCATTTTTCTCAAAAATTCCGCTGTCTCAATTAAATTACCCGGGTTTGAAGTATACCACCCTTGTTGGATGTATTTAGGAAATTGCCTAATTATGTCCGCTATTAATTGCTTTTCCGGAATCTTAAAGCTTAACATTTGAGCTTGTCCCGTCAGTCTCAAAAAATGCCCTAACATGGTGGGAGACTCTCCACGATTCCAAGTTCCCTGTACTATTTCGCGCCTCAACTCATTTTGTTCCTTTTCTCCCCAATAAGTGGCCAAAAAGTCCAACTTGAAGTCCTGCAAAGCCTTCCAACGACCCTTGTAGATCCTAGCCCAGTCTCTCACTCCTCCGTGCAAACATTCCAATATTAATTCCAATTCCTTGCCTTCATGTCCAACTTTTCCTAAATACGTATCTAGATCTTCCAGGAAGGTAACTGGATGCGTGTCATTCTTACCTTCAAATTTTGGTTTTTCGAAACTAATATTCCTGATATTATAATTTATAACTTTACTCTGTGTTGGCAACACTTCTAGCATTTCATTATTAATCAATCCATTATCCCGACCGTTGCTCCCTTCTCCCTCTCTAGTCGTATGCGGCATTTCCGACGCCTTATCCAAAGTAGTTACATGATTTGTGTTAATCTCCTCATTAACCTTGCGAACTTTCCTTACATCTTCGCTTAATAAATTTACCTTCCTAGCCAAAGCTCCTAGGGTTTTACTTAATTTATTTAACAACACCCTAGATCCCTCCTTAGTTCTACCGATTTCTCTTTGTATTACTTTACGTCGTTTCGTTCGCACGGCGTGCGTTTCTAGTGTATTCTCTTGAATATTATTCTGCAAAGGCATCTCTCCCAATTCCGATACCGTTGATGAATTGGTATTCCCACTATTATCTATAAAATGTTCTTCACTACTATTTACACCACTATATCTAACCGGCGCTCTTCTCTTACGACTTGGTCTCTCCATCGTATATTCGCACTTGTTCCAACAAAACTTCTAATATTCAAATTTTCACTGTCGTCCTCACGTCACTGTTTCACTCTCTACCTTAAACAGAATCACTCTACCTTCACTATTTTACTTGACGACACGAAGGTAGTGAGGTTCTGTATATCTCAACACAATATCCTAATTCGATCATACTTCTACAACGAGCGACTTAAATACTTAAGGAATTCCATGAACCGGAGTAAATCAACCGAGCTAATTCCGTGTTATAACCTGGCTAGACACTAATTATTGATTTCTAGTTAACATGGGTCTCCACTACGTAAGGTTTGGAACGTTTGTTTCTACAACAGATTATCCTAAATAAACCACGAGGACTCGACCCCCCCATCTTGCACATTTTATTTCGAAATATTTCAAGTACTTCGAACAATCTCTAGTCCTAATCACAAAATTCGCATTAAATTTTTTCAATAACATTCCATAAACGAAAACCCGACCCCACATCTTGCTTATTTTATTTCAAACCCGAGTATGAAATCGTATGAGAGAGTATGAGAAAATTCTTGACCTACCATTCATCGATATAAAATTCATTCACCCGTTTATTTCATTTGTTCATCTCACTTTCCTTTCCTATCTTATAAATTATCTTAGTATATGAACTATGAATAATAATTAATGTACAAATAATCCTTCTCCGAATAAATCCTAGCCAGCCCTATCATTTAATGTACAACTGAAAGCCAACAACTACAACTAAGAAGAAGAACGACTCTATGGAATTACTGTTTGTTAATTAAAACCGCGCAGATAATTTGTTTGTGAATCATGAAGCTAACAAGTGAAAGTTTTATACACGTTACGTGTTATTATAATGTTTTATGTAAAGTGGCTAAAGGTTCCAATTACGTACTCAACTAGTTTTTTTCTTTAGAAGTGAACTAATTTCATATAGGTAACTAAATATAACCATTAGAGACTAGTTGTTTAATTTTCACGTGCATATCACATCATATTAGCATAATATCGTTCAAGTATACCCATTTAACATAGTATATCTATAAAACTCAAAATTCGTACATTATAACCTTAGTTTATAAACAATGTTCATTTGGTACTAGTGTAAGTAAGTGATTTTGTTAGAATGACGCTACCTCGAAACCCGATTCTAACAACAACTCCTACCAGTTAACATGTTGTCTCTATGTATTATACATTATTTCACTTCAGTAGTATTTAAATTAACTTCCGGATATTTTGTATGTGGAGAACTCAATAGTACCTACTCTTTACTTATCTAATGCAACTATTAATCTAGTCACCCACTAGTGAATACGACAAAATCTCTAAGAATCCAATGAAAGTGAAACCCCTGGGAATTAACATTGTCGAATCAAGTTTCAATCAATTACTCAATTTTAACTAATACCCATACACTATCTAACCTTATACGCATCTAGTGCTCTTTGCTAATAAGACCTAAGGAATCTAATCACATTTACCTACCACTATACCATTATGATGGAAATCAACATACGACCTGCTCGACAGTAAGCAGTCACCGTAGCCCACCGATAGTTGCAAAGCAGACTAGCCCAACTAATAACTTTGCATAATTACACGTTAATAGTAATCCTACTTAATTTATGTTAATGAAGTTGTGAAAGTTAAAAGTTGATATTTATAATTTTCAGGCTATTTAACCACGGAACAAATGTGCTAATTTATGTTGTGGTGGACCGAGATTTCTGACAAATCTTCTCAAGCACAATCAAACCCCTAGCCGACCTAGGGAGACAACGTGAGGTGCTAAGAGGAAACAAAACGCCATTCCGTGTGCTTGTAACTTACAGAGGATCGCTTTCCAACTTAGTTCCGTACTAGAATCCTGCGCCAACCACAATTAGTAAGTTTTATTTATACCCCTACTTATGTGTTTTGACTTGTAGTTCGTATCATTTAACCATATTCTCTTGAGTTTAATAATCTATACAACAACGGTTGGACCTAACCTTCTAACCTATTTACCCAATTCATTTACATGTCCTTATGGAACCCTCACTACTTTGTTTATTATTATACTGATCTAGTTTGTTTATGTTATACAACCGCACTACTCGCTACTAAGTTCCAATTAGACACTCAACAGTGGACTGGAACAGCTTCCTTATAGGAATAAGTCCGCCTTTGTACATTTATTAATGTGTTGCATTTTAAATTACATTATTGTTGTTTTATGTACCTAAGGATGTAACAACCGACCAACTATTTAACCGTTAGCTCTACGACCCCATAACCTTGGCCCTGAGACGCATGTTACCTTATATTCATATAAACCTCTCACTCAGCAATACTCACTCTTTCAGATTTAATCGACCATTCAAGCGCTAATTCACTCCCATATTGGAAATCTACCTGATCACTTGATATTCTATCTGCCTATCACCATATGCCTACTGGAGTCTACGCAACTCATCAATCAACATCATTTTACTGAAGTAAGTATGCAATTTTAATTTAATACTCTGATGATATAACTATTATATAGATAGCCTTAACTATGTATTTACTTTAATACACCTATTTGAGACTGTACCAATATGCTACTAATATTACAATTTTCTCCTTGTTATTGTTTGCTATCTAATTTATGTCTCCTAACCTAACTGTTATGTGGAAGTTAATAAGTATGCTCAACTGCCTATTACAATACAACCTCTTTAATTAATTATTATGTATGCCTTATTATGTATTAAATTAATTCAAAATTTCAATTTCCTCGTCTCAATCATTTTTTTTTCACAAGCCTGATGTTTATTTCTTGTTACTATTTAACAATTATATTTTGAATGTAATACTAAATGCACCTGATGGTTATCCGGAGATTTTACCACTAACTTGATTCTATTTGGATAACTTAATTTAATACTATCTACGTTTTCACAATTTCCCTGTATCATTTCTTTACACTATGTTTCCTTCATACCCTGATACAATGAATTCAACTTTTTGCAGATAATCCACGTGCAGACACGAGACAACGGAAGATGCTGATCATTCAACAGACTACGCGGCAACCTAACAGCACTTACTCAAGACACCTCCCGCACTAATTTTCTATAGATCAATACTTCTCATATGCTTAGTCACTCAAGACACTATCCATTTTCGCGGCAACAAATTGTGGCCGACATGACCCCCCCGAGACAGCCCAATTTAGATGAATAAATACCGATTTAAACTACCAACTCTCATAACCTAGTTTACCTAATTTTCATTTATTCTCATTCTAAGTTAAAATGTAATTTTGAATATCCTGGTCACGGCTTCCACATTGTAACTTCCCCCCCCCTATTCTTGTTTCTTTTTCCCTTATTATATTATTTTTGTTTTATGTATTTTTTTAGTTATTTATTTATGTATGCGCTACAGAGGGGAGACTCTAATTACTACATATATATATGAATAGCTTGAATATATAACTGACTAGGTACCTGTGTACAACTAAACCCCGCCTTCTGATTTCATCTACTTAACCCATTTCCTCGTTACCACCCCGCCTACTTTATGCCTCTACTTATGTTATGTACAGAGCTACTCTATATAATATTATACTCTACCTTTATATGTCTCCCCCTCCTGTTTTATTGGTTTATTAACTTAGATATATATAATGGTCCTACCTATGTGAACCCCACTCTTATAGAAATATATCTACTGAGAACTGTTCATGTATTGAACATAGTAATTTGTTTATCTACCTCCTTACCCCGCACCTAACTACTCCTGTACCTAATCTTTACCTGAACTACCACTCGTGTATTGACGATATATATATACTAGAATCCCTGATTTTAATTGTAACTATTTCTTGACCTAAAAATCAATCTACTTAACTAAACTTATTAATTAGGTGTCTCGGACTGTGTCACGTCGACCCTCAAGTTAAATTATTGGCAGTGATCGTTTTAGTGGCAACTACATTGTGAGCAGCAACCCAGAGTCCTTTTCGTGGCTGAGATGGCTAAGCAATTCGAGAACCCTACCAGTTAAGCTTCCTAAATAACGTAGCACCGCAGTACTTTAAAGAGTAACTATTCCCTAAGGCTATCTTCCTGTCTCTACTCAATATGTTTATATATGTGAAGATCCAATCGTCCGCTCCGCGTTTAGGTGACTTAGCTTGGGGAAATTATAAAATATCAAAGATTTAATGTGTGCTTTTCTTTACCCCTCTGTCTCAATCGGACTGTTAGAATTGTACCGTACCCTATCGGATTTTGATTGGTTCTTTATTGCTTAGGACCAGCATTCTGACAGATGGACGCGCGTACCAAAGGAGGTTCTGAAGCATCAGATGACCCTTGTAGTTAGACGTTGATTGGATTATAACTAATGTCTATGCATATTCATATAACACTGTAATTGATTTAATGATATCCTATTACTAGGCAGGGACTTTAGAATCTTAAGAGAACCCTCAGAATTAGAACGTAAGTCTCCTAGATTTAGCTATAGTTTAGCTATCGATGTAGTAGGCATTTATACTCCTCATTAACATTCGAATCAGAATTAAGTATAAGATTAGATTGTTTACACCACAGCTCCTATCGGACTCACAATGCCGTGGCGAAATAACCTATGGAGTCACTTTGTAGTGTGAATGAATGTTGTTACTATTTCGATGTTCAGTTCAAGTTAACGGTTCCGTAAAGCGATGACAAGGTAAGCTATAGTTATTTTCGGTAGTGAGATAATATTAGTTCCCACCACCAGGATTCTATTTGGAAATCAATTATAAGATAGAGAATACTCTTGCTTGCGCTAGCCCCTCGGGCAGTGGCATATATTCTATATTAAATGATATGAAAGAGGAAGGTTAGTAAGCAACCTATATTCAATTTAGAGCTCAAATATAAGATAGAGAACGCTCTGGCTCGCGATAGCCTCGCGGGGCAGTGGCATATATTCTATATTAAATGATATGAAAGAGGAAGGTTAGTAAGCAACCTATATTCAATTTAGAGCTCAAATATAAGATAGAGAACGCTCTGGCCCGCGATAGCCTCGCGGGGCAGTGGCATATATTCTATATTAAATGATATGAAAGAGGAAGGTTAGTAAGCAACCTATATTCAATTTAGAGCTCAAATATAAGATAGAGAACGCTCTGGCTCGCGATAGCCTCGCGGGGCAGTGGCATATATTCTATATTAAATGATATGAAAGAGGAAGGTTAGTAAGCAACCTATATTCAATTTAGAGCTCAAATATAAGATAGAGAACGCTCTGGCTCGCGCTAGCCTCGCGGGGCAGTGGCATACGCCCCATCCAAACGCGAAAGCAGTAGCGATCATCCACTTTACATCGCTTCCTCCTCGCGAGACAAGCTACCAAGCCAAAGACGTCTCCTTGCGAGGCTGAATGGCCAATTGAAGATTAGCCACCCTCGTTTAAGTTTACAATATATTAATGACTGGCGTGATAACGGCTCTTTTGAATGCCTACACACGCTTTACATATTTCAATAAGTTTACTATACTTTATTCATATGTTGCAAGTTATAAACCTCATAGTATGAAATTTTAAATTTACGTTTGATTACAATTTACAAGTATTTCATAATTCATCACTAGCATTAACGGATCTTTGAAGGAAGCACCCAATTTAGGTCTACTATCAAGTAATCGACTCTTATGTTGGCAAAGTTACCATTTACTTTAGACAATAACCACTAAGTCAAATTTTGGCATTTCGCCTATTTCTAATTTGAATTCTCAATTTCAAGGTAAGTATCAGTTATAAGAGCACAAATCCCATGATTCTGGCCCGATAACCGAACCCAACGATTGTATAAGGTTATTTGAGCACAATCTAACTGAATTGCAATCGGTCAAATCGCCACTATGCCACCGCTATCAATTATTATAAATAAGGCAAATCCCTCAGTTGCGCCCGCAGATAACGTATTTGTTTATAATAAAATGTACTCTGAGCGTCATCTATACATTTGTCAGTCTTGTAATGTAACAGCTAGGGCGCTTTTCTCAGTCACCGCTGTCACACGGGGTCTATTGCCCAGACTTCTAAATTATATAGACAACAATTAATCAAGTAAAGTTTTCTGCTCTTCCGGCAGTAGTGAAGTCTCCTCACTTGAGAGACGTTAGTAAGTTTGGTAACGGTATTTGCAGTGTACTACTTCGGGATATCGCCCTAAACATTAGGCTAAATTCGACCGAACGCAAAACCGCCAGACTAGTGTAATCTATTATGAGTATTAAGGTTAAGTCTTGAAACAGCTCAATTGTTCTGTCTGACCTTTGGTTGTCTTAATGGACTTCAAAGTGGTCCCTACGAGGCTTATAACGTTTCTGATGTAGAAACTTGGATCGCATGTCAAGGTTCTAGAATGTCAGCCCATTCCTGTTACATTCAGCGCTCTTTAGAAACGCCTAGAAACCCTTCTTATCCGCGCAGTTATTGCAAATTCCAGAGGAACTACATAACACTACACAAAACCGTTAATAGAAGCCGCTGGGTGGTTACCAGTCCTGGAGACTCGGGTTGTGTTAACCCATCGCCGCTCGACAACGACGCATGGGTGAGAGTGTTAAATTCTGGCGAATAAATTACTTCAGATTAACAAACGCGAATAAAACTCGTCGGCTGACCAGAATAAAGCACCCTTTGAGCTCTGAACATGTAACGCACAAAACTATTCGACTATTTTCTTTACGCCAAACGTCCTTCAGTTCGCATGAGCTGCCAAGAAGCAAATTAATAGTTACATATCTACATTGTGTTCGATTAGGTAGGCTTGGTTGAATTATTGAATTCACTTAAATGTTTGCACTACTTTATTATTGAATGGTAAGCATTTAGCTGGTTTTGTGTATTAAGAATTTAATACTCTGACCGTGCCCGAACCGTCCAACATTTGGTTGTCTTAACCGACTGCGAGGCTATCCCTACGAGGCTTATAAGGCTTCTAAGATGTGAAAATCCCTTGCCGTACCGCGGGAATCCGAAAGACAGCATTACCTGTTTCAATCGGCGCTCGTCCGAAGACAGAGACCCCCTTTCGGGCGCGGGGATGCAAATTCTCAAGGAACTACATAGATTCACTAGAGAAGCGTTAATGAAAACCGCTGGAAGAGTTTACTAATCCTGGAGACTCGGGTGAGTTAGATTCCGGCAAATGTACTACTTTAATTTAGTAGTCGCGTATAGATTATCGGTTGACCAGAATAAAGCACCCCTCGAGCTCTGAACATGTAACCCACAAAAGATTCAAATATTTATCTCTAAGCCAAATGTTTTTCGACTCGTAACCACAGTCAAAAGGTAATTTAATAATTTTAAGTATGCAATGAGCATAGAATCAGGCTACCTGCATATCTATGTTATAATTAAGTTGCAGGCCCCAAGACTACGCTTTATCTAGACACCTGCAGCCTATTATTTATTGCCCACCACCGTGACTCTACAACCACTAAAATGTTAGCCTATTCTCGCGACGCGCCTATCCTCGTACTCCTTTATTCTCACCGCAAAGGTGCCAACATCACGCCGAAGGATAATATGATCACCCGGACGTTTTACTGAACGAAACCCTTGATTCGACCGCTTAGCGTAACCGCTTGCTACTTATCACGCACGTCACGATTAGCTTAAGAACTAATCAGTAATTGTACCTACTGTCCCTATAAATGTCGTCTGACGCGCCTACCACGCTGTATGTTAAATAACGCGTATATTCATCGCGACTACCTATCTATCTCCTAACTAGATCTTAATAAAATGTGTACCTACAATATCTAATCTAAGATACTCGTGTAAAATGACTTCTTGAGTTTGTATTACGTTAAACGTGTGATGTATAAGGTGGCTAAGCCCAAATCAACGATGTACAACGTTGATTTGCTAATTGAAACTAGGGTATGCAAGGTAGTTAGCCTCGACTTTGTCTATTGCCTATAACTGTGTGTACGTCATGGTCCTAACCTAATTGGGACACGAACCATGACTCCTAACAGAGGAAATAAATGTGTGTGTATATATACATATATAAATAAATGAGACCAGTATGGTTGGGTTGCGATCAATCTCCATGGCCCGCATACGCTGGACGGAATTCACTTCGACGAGCTCCTACCACTTTGAAAGCTCGCGAACCCAAGCACCTGGGAGACGTAACTGATCCCTTTAAGGGCAAAATCAGTCGCTGGCCCGTCCCACAGCTTACCAGCTTCCTACGCCTACTCTATACGAGACTTCGTAGGCTCCGTGAGGTATCAATCTCGTATTTTTACGAAGTTACGTCCCTAAGAGAGCTAAATTTCTTCAGTGTGAAATAACACAATCCCTATTTAACCAAATTGTCGATGTTAGAACTCGCCTGACAATGTTGGTTAGTTAACTAGGTACCGCCGCCATACTCAAAGGTCTGTGACCCTTGGAATTCTGGCCACTTCGTACAACACAGTCAAATAACCAACACTAAATCCGATGAAATATTAGAACCCGATTTATGACCTAATTACTTAACCGCGATCACATTGAATCAACATCCCAGCGCAGCGTCACAAAAATCGGCAGATGTACCGCCAATTCCGTGCACAATGCTCAAGATAAAGAATCAACGCTATACTTAAACAAAATTAACACGAGAAGTTAAATTCCATAAAAGAAACCCCCTTCGCGGACAAATAATGCTACGTTTCAATTCCTAGAATTTGCATATCACAAAACCGCGCCATTTTGATTGCTCAACATGCCCCACGCTACCACCATCGGCGCCTGAGCACCGTAGGTTCGACCACGCTGCACACAATTTGAACAATCAACCTGAATTTTAGCGAAATATTAAACACCGGGTTATTCAATATTAAGTTAACTACAATTACATTGATTCCATGCCCAAGCCTAACGTTACGATCAATTAGACAACTTAATTGTCCCATATCTCGCTACGCAGCTCAAAGGCACAGATTCAATGCCGTTCTCAACACAATATTAACACAAAGAAATTAAAATTAATGATAAAAAGAACCGTTCCGCGATTTATCAGCGATACGCCTATCACCCCAGAGATTCACACCGACAAAAAGGCCCTTCACGAACAATTATCGATACGTCTTATTACCTTAAAATTTCACACTAAAAAAGCCATGAACTAACGAACCACCCGTTTTTATATCATTCGCCTACCATCAAGCCTCTTCACCCCTCTCTGCGTATCTCTGTCTCTCTTTCCAAAATATTCTAGAATGTTCTATAGCAACTCGTCATTCAATATTCGAATCTATTTCATTCCATTTAAGTAGTTTATACTGGTTATGAATCACCACACACCTTTTATCTCAGCCTCGTAACCGCTCGCTGATTGGTAGTTCAAGAATATCACGCCACTTCGTCTGGTATATGTCTACCCTCTTACAAGTTAACATTTTTCCTAAGCATACAGCCGTGATACCTTCAATAACATATTATCACGCCCGCTCGCCCGCGAGGCAGGCAGCGAGAATCGAGCACTATGTGAAGCGTCTTTCAAACCAAGTATGAACGACAATGACCTATTAAATGAAGTAGCGAACGATGTACCTACATTCCTAGGCGTTATTTTATACATAATTCGGCTACATATATCCATATGATTGCAAGGTTATTTTTATTTGTGACGGCAACAATGTTATTTCATTGTGGTCCGTTACAAGGTTAGCTCCCTCTCGCAGTGAGTAGCCGGTATTGGTTGGATGCAGACTGGAGCGAAATGCAGAAGGAATCGCATTTACAGTTGAATGCTTTAAGACCTGTGGATATAAGCTGACTGATCGTGATGATGATTAACTTTGTGACCAATCTTTCTCAGATTAGCATCAGTTTTCGACTGCCCGCTGATCTGGTACAGTTCATCGGACCTCCACTGGCAGTCGTTGAAGCTGGTCCACGAAGCCAGCAGTCCAGCGTACACCGTCGACCAGAACTCACGCGGTCTGCCTTTAACTCCTTTTACCACGTGGGAGAAGGCGCATCAGTTGTGGCTGCAAACCTACCTTTCAGCTTGGACCTAGTGAGTATGTTTTAGAATGGGCCTATGCATATCGATGCTCTTCAAGTGTCAAAAATGGAACTCATGAGGGGTTTCATTTCTACACAGGATTTATTTGTCTTGGTCTGGATATTATTAAGAGGTGCATCAAATAACGGCTCCCTGGAGGCGTTGCTGTGTCTGCAGCGTGTCTCCTGGCGATGTATAAAAAAAATCTGTTCAGGTTCATATTTGAAAGTGTCCTGAAACTCAATGATATAGACACAAGGCGAGGAATGAAACTAAAACAAAATTACATTTAAAAATCATTATGATTCACATTTATTTATGACGTGATATTTATTATGTCTGTTGATGGTAACCTAAAATCTTCCAATCAAAATGTTCCAATTTTAATTATTCGAAAACGATATGACGAAGTTTTAAATGCCAGATAGATTTTTTTACATCATTTGTGTTTCTAGAAACTTAATTTACTATGTTCCGTTTTACAGAAAACCCATTGTCCGATTATCAAAACATGTCATTTTCCTTTGACAGATGTTTTAGTTACAATTCGTAATATATACAATACAATCGAGTTAGTACGAGTTGCAGTCCGACATTGCTAAGTTCCGGTTTAGTTAATCTTGTAACCATCAAAAGCCCAGCGAGGGTCATCTTCTTTTGGACTACATATCATTCATGTTGTCTTTTCGTAATGTGGTAAAACTTTTCTGGAAAGTAAAACATCTAGCAATAACAGCTGCGGTTAAACGTAGAGAATTGAAAACACATAGCATTCCAAAAAAAAACATAACCATCAAAGTCAAACAAAAATAAAAAAGATAGAATAAAAAATAAAAAAGGGCTGGTGTATTAAAATTCATTCACAAACGTTTCTTCTTTATCACAGGTAAACCTATCGTAGCATATATATTTAAACTCGAGTCCAAGATCAACAAGCCCCGAGAGCATCGCTTGTTTGAGATGAGACATTGTGGCAAAATGATAAGCAAAGTGCAAAGATAATGGCGATATGCTGTAAACACATTCTATCGATCTATAAAATGAACGAATACTTTTACAATATATCAAGGCGTGTGTCACGTAAAGTAACGTCTTGAGACTTAACAGTGTCTCCATCTCGGCCGTCGGTTCCCTCCTGCACGGGGAGGCTCCCCGGCAGTATTACTTACTAAACCAGTACCGAGTACGCAAAAATAAGTTAAGAAATGAAAACATTGATGTTTCGATATTCTACCAGACCTATTAGTTCACCAGAGGGGGACTTTGTACAAAAGTCGTCTGCGTCAACCGCCAAGCAGCTACGAGTATATTTATATAGCTGTGTTCCGGTTTGAAGCGTGAGATATGGTAGAGAAATTACTGGGCACTGTGACGAAACGGCCTTAGGTCACAAGATTGGCAGCGCGCGAGTGACATTCCCGTGGTGTTGCGAGCGTAAATAGTTGCGGTGACCGCTTACCATCTAATACGGGCCGCATGCTTGTTTGCCAATATAGTTGTATAAAAAAAAGTAGCTGCATGTTTACTGCTATGATACGTGTTCTGATAAATTAATGACATTTTTATAGTGTTGACAGAAGTTTTAGAGTATTTGTTTGCGTTTTCTAAATCAACTTCTAGTAAAGTATGCTAAGAGGCGTGAAAGGACCGCGTCTTCCGGCGTTCGGCTCCATCTGCCTACCCCGCAAGGGACCTGGCCTGATGATATACATACTTCTAAGTAACATTTGCGAAGTAACTTTAATTTTCTGAAGAGATGATTTACTGTTTGTTGTATTGTGGAAGATGTTTGTAGACATGAATAAAGTAGAAAGTCCCCCAGGTTAATTTTAAATGCGCCCACCTTCACCGCGCGTCGTGACAAAGGGCCCATTGTTCTTCTTCACCGACTCGACCCTGTCGTCTGACTTTCAGAGATAGCATTTATCATAAGTTATAAGTTGTCTGCAGGGCTGTAATACCAAGTGTTGACCGTGCGACAGCTTTTTATCCTCCACACAACACTAAAACAACACCGTAGAGTTGTGTATGACCCCAACTGTTATAAATCACACCGCAGCCGCCCTGTATTCAATTCTACGCTTCTCAGGACATCATTCTCACACCGATTTTTCTGCTTTCTCGGCCCGTTACTGTACAATAAGTTAAATCGCAAATTGAAACTCCTTCCACTTACTAATTTCCAGTCGAAAAGAATAGTTACAACCTTTCTTCAGATGTTAACTTATGCTGACACTGAAACCCTTCTTACAGTTCAATCCTAACTACTACTACGCGCGTACTACTTCCTATCAATGCCTAACCTACACAATGACAGTAAAGATCGTTAGCAATTTTCTGTGTACTTTAAAATGCACATTCGCACTAAACGATTTCATGCACACTTTTATTACACACGCTATATACACTTATACACACAAATAGTACCCACACAAAACGGACATATTTTATTCTTCTCTGTTTCATAGAATGCTACACATAATAATACAAAAAAAAAAAAAACTTTTTATATCTAATTGTAACAAACTCTGTAATTTTATTTCAATTTTCTCAAGTACTAGATAAGCAGACGACAAGAGGGGCGAGCACTGGAGCGCTGAGATACAGGCTCCGGCTTAGTTCAGAGGCTCCAGTCTCGCACAATAATTACATCTTGTATTTGTCACCTAGCTATACTGTTACTGTAAATATTGTGATGAGAAAATAAACGATTTTTTATTATTATTATTATTAAAAAAAAAATATACACAGTTGTAGAGCCGTCGCAGTGTAGCTGCACAATCGCTGCAGGGCTACAGATTTTGGGGAGTCAGAGGATCAATGTCACCTTTAGGACCAAAGCCAACCTCACCTGCACGTGGTGCACTCTGCTTATCGACAGACGTGGCACTACGCTAGCCCGACTGGTGATGTATCCCCACCTCACAGAAGACGACAGCCAAAACCATCTCCCTGGGTGAGCTCACCAGAAGATGAGGAGTTGCTGTGGTGAAAGCGGGGGCGGCAACGCGGTAGCGAAATTCTTTTTGTTGCTAGCGTTCATTGGCTATGGTAACCGCTTTACATCTGGCGGATCGTATGCTTGTTCGCTATCCGTCGTAGTATAAAAAAAGCAGGTACCATGTTAATTGATCTGGACCGAATGCAAGCGTGACCGCAGAGGCCGGGAGCTGGATTCACGTTGCAGTGCCGAGCCCGTCGCTCTCTGCTAGCACTGTCCTCCCTCGACCGTCTAACAATATTGTGATGTACTGCTCTATCTTCACTTGTTAAACGACCTACTGTCTGCGAACTATCCATGAGGATAGGATTGTCATGATAAACATCCTGTTAAGGAGCGTAAGTAGCTCAGCACCATTTCGATGGCATCTGGCGAAAAAGAGATATGGCGAATCAAAGCAGCTCAATTGGAGGAATTCCTTATTTTTTATTATTTACACTATGTCGGGTGGCATATAAGTATACGGCCCGCTATATTAATTATCACTCGCGCGATGTTTCCTCTGCTGCTTACACAACAACTCCTTGGGAGCTCACTGGTGACCTCATTCATACGCAGGAACACAACAACCCTCTAGGGAGTCGTTATTTGGCTGCGGTTTTCTGTGAGGTAGAGGTACTTCCCCAGACGGGCTGCTTTGATGCGCCCTACCTCTCTTAAAACTTGCAGACCTAGACAAACAGACATGTTCATGCACACAAATGTTTGCCTTGTGTGGGAATCGAACCCACGAGCGTTGGTGTCAAAGTCGCGTCATTCACGACTGAGCCACCGAGCTCGTCGACTATTTACTACTCGCTGTTAAAAAGGTAGGCGTTATATCAAATTGTACAGCGCCTAGCCTAGGAACGTTAAATCACGACTGGTGAAGTGCCTCCACCTCACATAGAGTCCGGCCAATAACAACTTCCTAGAGGGTTAACGTGTTCCTGCGAGTGAGGTTACCAGTAAACTCCAGAGGAGTAGTGATAACGGGCAGGCGATCTATTTGCATTGTAAGCGTTTATAGGCTACGGTCATCACTTTACATCGGACGTGGTACATGATTATTTAGTTCTCGATGTTGTATAAAAAAGTTATGGTAATAAAGAAGATAAAAAAACGAGTGTGCTTTAGAGCACACGACTGAAGTAAAACTTCTTTAGCTCCATAGTGTGATACAGACAATAGGCCTGCACTGTGTCTTACATATACGAAACTTAACTCGCTATGAGAGAAAGAAAATGTGTGCTCGCACCTCTCTCTCTTACCCCTACAGTAATATACGAAACGTAACTCTCGCTCTTTCTTAACTTATATCTCCCTCTCAACTTCCGTTCGCCTCGCCCGATCACACTTTTCGTGACGCTCTCGTCTCGCATTCACCAGCTTACTCCCCAAGTCAAGCGTGCGTAAAGATGTTTTACTTCAGAAACCTTTATTTGCCATTGCATCCTAATGGGCACTTATACACGTCTTACATTTTTTAATCAAATTTGTATCCTATTAATATCTTATAATTTCAACTTTTCTCTTTTAATCTACCGGCGATTCGAAAATGATCATTGGCGAAGAAGTAATGCCAAAAAATGCTTACCAGGTTTAATGAGACGCCTATATTCTTGCTCCAAACTCTCTTTGCGATCAGTTCAGGGGTGAGAGTGTAGCGAACAGACCGACAGACACGCTTGCTTTTTTCAGCTACTCAACTCACTACGTGGAGTCGCCGGCGTACCGCCGCCACTACCACCACGCCATGAGCATCCGGGGGCGGTCGATGGCGGACTACGAGCCGCTGGTGTACAACGCGTCGCTCCTGTTGGTGAACTCCCACCCCCCGGTGGGCCAGGTCCTCCCCCTGCCCCACAATGTCAAATATATCGGCGGGCACCACGTGGAGCTGCCTATAAAGCCATTGCCAGTGGTGAGAATTATACATATTTTTTAACTTCTTATGGGACGATAAACCGCTTCGTTACGTAACGCGTTACGGGCCAGTCTGTCTGGCTTCCCTTTCCCTCACGCATACGGCAGCGGATTAGTATACGTTATCACTTCTGTCGGGCGTCCCGAGACGCACACGTTTTTTTTAAACACTGTGGTGGCAACCATGCTTACTGGTATGCAGTTACCGTAGACTATGGACATTTGCAAAAACTGTTGTTAACTCTGTTCACGTCTTTTAAAAGAACCTCGTGCTGTAGTCTCCCGGGAAGACTCAGTCCGGTAGATCATTCCCGATTATAACCACGAAATACGGTTTTATTATACAACGTGTCGAGAGCCATACAAGCATAAAAAATTGCAATACATTAACTATCACTCGCGCGTTGCCACCTCTGCTGCTAACACAGCAACTCCTTTGGAAGTTACGAGATGAATGCAGTTACAGGTGTAGAACACACACACATATTCTAAAATGTATTCCTAATTCATCGTTTCAATTAAATTAATTTTACATAGGAGAAACCACAGCCAAATAACAACTCCCTAGAGGGTTATTATGTTCCTGCGTGTGAGTGAGCTCACCGGTGAGCTCCTAAGGAGCTGCTGTGTTAGCAGCAGAGGTGGCATCGCGCGAACGATGTTTAATGCATTGCGAGCATTTATAGGCTACGGTAACCAGTTTACATCGGGTGGACCGTATTCTTGTACGCCTCCCAACGATGTATAAAAAAAAGATGAAATGGTGAATAAAACAAATGTTCTTCTGTTTTGTGTTACACAACATAAACCGTGATCCATTCATCCCTTACAACTTTTTTTGTTATATTTATGTTTGTACTTAGAATGTTAGTGTTCTGACGTGTTACAGAAATATAACTTCAAATAAGGATTGAGTTCGAGTTGAATTCGGATTTGGTTTGAATTCTAGTTGAGTTCGGGTTGAATTCAGACAAGGCTCAGATTTCGTTCTGGATAGGTTCGGGTTGAGTTATTAAACATTAAAATATGTATAGTAAGCTGTCGTTACAAGAGACAGACTTTTCAGTAGACCTGAAAGTACGAGACAATTCCAGAGAACTTGGTTTTTTTTATATCTCAAGAAATATAGAGTTTTCCATGAAAGCTCCCAGATGACTTGTTTTTTTCGGACATCTTCGACAATCATCGCCATATTTCAATCGATTTACGCGAAATAATAATGAATTATAAATATAAACCTTCTTCTTGAATGCCTTCGCCTATTGGTGAAAACCGGATGAAAATTCATTTGGTAGTTTTTAAGTTCGTTCAGACAGACAGACAGATGCGGCGAATTGATTCTTTTTTTCCACAGATAATTTTTTTAATCAAATTCTGATTATACGTGTACATATTTCAGGACCTGAAAAGAGTACTGGACAAGGCGAAAGATGGAGTAATCTTCTTGAGTATGGAACCCAATGTGGAAATTGGAATGCCGGAATCAATCAAACACGGGCTGGTGCAGCTGTTCAGAAGGTTAGAGCAGACTGTGATATGGAGCACCGACGAGAGACTCCAAGACTTGCCCAGGAACGTCCACGTTTTACAAGACGTGCCGAGCGTTAGCATACTAAGTAATTCATAACATGACTCCTCATTTTCTTCTCTACATATATATATAATCACATCAACCCTTACTCGTCCCACTGCTGGGATACGGGTCTCCCTTCCGATTCCGACCGAAGGGGTTTAGATCATACTCCACCACGCTGCTCAAATGCGGATTGGCGGAGGCCAGTACTTTCAAGCCGCCCGAGGGTACTTAGCTTAACGACTGTCATCTATCGACAACAGCCGAGACCGACGGCTTAACGTGCCCTCCAAAACTCGAGATAGGTAAACCCATCCATAGACAGGTTGCGGTCGACGTTGCTTAACCTGCGTGTTCGGTTAGAATGACAACGACGCCACCGAGGTCTATATACACTATATATATATATATACCTAGTCATGTCATAAGTTCTGTCAAAAACTTTTGATGTAATTAATGATACACTTTTTGATAATTATGTAAAAGTTTATGAAATGAAAGGTAATTAAATGTACAGTAAAATTTTACTTACATTATTCGAAATGCCCTCATCCATTTTGAATACATACCAGTCATCGATCGCAGCACGCACCACATTTATATCTATTTCTGCCGCTGCTTTAACCAGAGATGCTCGGAGAGACTCCAAATTCTGATTTCTCCGGACTAGAAGAGGGCCAGTCTTCATGCCCGATGATGTCAATTCCACGGGCGGTCAACCAGTTTTGAGTGCTTCGTGCCTTATGAGCTGGTGCAGAGTCCTGTTGGAATATCCAGTGTCTGTTTTTGAACATTGTTTGAGAAAGAGGTACTACTATGTTTGTTAGGATGTTATTTTGGTAAACCATGGCACTGGTTTTCACACCTTTTTCACAGAAATACACCCCAAATAAGCCTGAATATGAGACTCCAGGCCAAACTTTAAAAATTTGAATTTTTTTAGAATTTTTGAAAATGTCTTTCAGCTCGTAACCACAGCGGTGCAACGCGATAACCGCGACTCTATCTTCCTTCGTCGATCACTCCATATTTGAAAATGAATGAAAATGAATTTATTTTTTATATTCGACAAGCGGGAACGTTCTATTTTAAAAATTAGTCAAACTATATCTGGCCAGTATTCCAAAATGAAAAAAAAATATATAATATTTGACAGAACTTATATGTATACATCTATATCAGCATGTCACGTCTCTTGCAGAGTATACAGAGAGAATCAAGCGTACCATGACACGGTCCTTGTATACTCGCTTCTTTAATATTCATTGCTCTTTTCATGCACTATCGCCGGTTCTTAATGCCCCTGACACTACCGTCTGATAAAGCACGATCTATTTGGCCGCAGCTTGGTCTCGGCCTTCCCTGGCTGCCTCCACTTCACTACTCTCGCATGGGTATCAACGGCTTATGCTCCGAGGTTTTTCTTGATCCTTGCCTACAGCATCATTTTACTTACTGTCGGTGGGGAATTCATCCTCACATACTGCAACCACAATGGTCGCGTACTGTTCAGTTTCATAGAGGTTTTTTTTATTCCTTGCCGAGGAAGAAGGTTTTCTTTATTCTTCAGGGACAACGTCTTGAGGCTTTTCATAATAGCCAGAAAGAGATTTTTACATAAGTGATGCAGAAGTGGTGTTACAAGTGTCTATAGGCTACGGTAAATGCTTACCATAAGGCAGGCCGTATGCTTGTTTGTCACCATGGTAAAATAAAAAAAAAATCGCCCAAGTGCGAGTCGGACTCGCGCACGAAGAGTTCCGTACCATTATCTATAAAAAATCGGCCAAGTGCGAGTCGGACTCGCACACGAAGGGTTCCGTGCCATTATCTATAAAAACGGCAAAATAAATCACGTTAGTTGTACGGGAGCCCCTCTTAAAAAATTGTTTTATTTTAATTTAAATATTTATTCTTAAAGTGAATATATAACTAAATATTCTGTGAATATTTCAAGCGTCTACCTGTTGCCGTTATCAATATCGAGCAAAAATTAACAAAAAAATCACGTTTGTTGTATGGGAGCCCCCTTAAATATTTATTTTATTCTATTTTTAAGTATTTGTTGGTATAGCGGCAATAGAAATACATCATCTGTGAAAATTTCAACTGTCTAACTATCACGATTCATGAGATACAGCTTGGTGACAGACGGACGGACAGCGAAGTCTCAGTAATAGGGTTCCGTTTTACCCTTTGGGTACGGAACTGTTATTATATTGAGTTTGCTGGTATTCCTCAGGTCACCCAAACACACTTATGTTCATCACCCACGGTGACATGGTCTCTATCACGGAAGCAGCCCATTGCGGTGTTCCAGTCGTCGGCATTCCCATCTTCGGAGACCAGTTCCTCAACATAGACCTGGCGGCGGCCAGGGGTTGGGCTGTGCGCGTGGATTATTCGTCACACTTGGTGACAACACTCAATGAAGCAATTAACGAGATCATCGGAGAGTTCAGGTTAGTTGGTGCGAGTGAACAAATCGTGAGCGCACGAGTGATTATTTTAATTGCAAGATATCTTTTGCAACAATGAAACCGACATCTTTGTTAAGGCATACTGTTTTTATCGGTTCGTCTGTCCGTTTATCCATCAATCAGACGGTTCAAGGAGACATGAAAGGCTTAGATTTTTTTATATATAACGTCCGGAGGCAAGTTCGGTCCGCCTGATGCGAAGCAGCTTCCGAATTTTATGTATTTTTCCTACCAGCATCTCATATCTGTAACTTACATCGTCTAGCATCTTTAATACAGGGCGTTGCCATCCCCGTTGCTAATACAGCTAATCCTCAGGACTTTACTGGCAACCTTGCTCACTCGTAGGAATACAACAACCCTCCAGGTAGTTATTATTTACCGACGGGCTTCAGTAAGATACTTCCTCAGTCGGGATGCTGTAGCGTGTCATTATGTAGTTAGTACGATGCACCATGTGCAGGCGAGGACGGTTTTGATCTTAAATATGATCACCTACATACCAAACTTAATATTTGCTTATTGACCCCACCAAACCATCACTGAAGTCGGATAGTGCCCACGTTGCACTCTGTCGACTAATTGGGAAGCTTCCTTAGAGCTTTGAGCATAAATACGGTCATTTTGTTTGTTAAAATGTTGCTCAATTGTAAAAATTTTCTCATCCGTAAACAAAATTTTTCTGTGACCGCCCTTTGCGTACCGCTTCAGTAGTTGTTTCGATTTTACCACCCTATTCTTTTTTAAATTATCAGTTAAGAAATGACCAGTACGCCTCTTATAGGCTGCAAGTCCTAAGTCATCTTTTAAAATACGCGACATGGTTCTAGGTGCTATCTTCATCTCCCGAGATAAAATCTTTTGCTTTCGGACAGGATTTCTTCGAATTCTTTCCCTTACTGCTTTGGCCACCTTTTTCGTACGAACACTACGTGGACGGCCAGATCTTTTTCTGTCACAAACAGAGGAGGTCTCATTGTACCTATTAATAGCCCGGTACACAAACATATTACTAACACCAAGCGTATGGAGAGTTTTAAAAATTGCATTTGGCTCCATACCTACTTTGTGTAATGCAATCACAGCGATTCGGTTCTCTTTATCACCCCACTCCATTTTAATATCGCAAAATATTGTAGAATGTATTGGCGCCAAAATGAGAAAACTCAATAAACAATCATATAAAAATGACAGATTCCAAATTCTAATGTAATATTATGTTTATTTTTAATTGTAGCAGTATTATTGTCTTAGGTTTTCGCGATTGTTACACATTGAAATTAAACTATTTTTAATGGAAGTATCGCGTGTTTTATTTATTTTGTTGAAACCTGACGTTTCGAACGCTTTGCAGCGTCCGTGGTCGCAGGAAAGACTAAGGTGGTGTTTGTCTTACATTAGTTATTCAATTATTACATCTACCGACATGGATGGATTAATTATATATGTTCCGATTCACTATTGGATATTGATCGTGTGTCATTGCTTTAATGTAGATGGAAAACCTTGTCTATGCACGATATGTGAGTCTATGATTTAATATATCCGATCGACTCTCTCTTGTGTGCTGTCTTGTAAGAGAAACAGCTATGTAGGCTTAGGCAAACTATTAATGTAAAACTAATGCTAGTAAATAAACGTCTAATCTGCTTTACTTGGGCTATTTTCATTTATCTTTCCATTAGGTTATGGGCCCAGAGCTCATAGTAAGTCAGATTGACACAGTATAGCTTAGGAGTGCTAAAAAACGGCAACCATTGAAAAAGGTCACGCCGATGTCACTTGGGGTAGGTTTCTATTTTCAGCTTGATAGACAATAAAAACAAAATGGAAATAAACACATTAGCACCAAATATATATAAAATTCCGTCATTGGAAAAAGGTAACTTTGGAAACTGGCTGTTTAGACTTGAGATGAACCTGGATGAAAAAGGCTGTAAAGGGGTTATAAAAGAAAGACCACCGGCCGTAATGAGCGCTGAAATAAAAGCACAAGATGCAAAAGCAAGAAACTTAATCGTACAGGCGCTGACAGATAATCACCTGGAATATGTGAAAAGTGCCAAAAATGCCTACGAAATGGTCGAGAAACTTAGAACTGTATTTGAGAGAAAAAGCACTATGACAAATTTGTATCTAAAAAGACAGCTAATGAGTCTTAAATGTAGTAAACGTGAAAACATAGAGGAACATTTTATGCGATTTGACAAAATAATTCAAGAAATTGAAGCAAATGGAGCCAAAATGGAAGAGAAAGACAAGGTATGTCAACTCTTATTAAGCGTAGAAGATGCTTATCAGCGTGTGGTAACTGCACTTGAGACGGCAAACATAGAATTGACCATAGATTTTGTGAAAAGTAAGCTGTTGGATGCAGAACTTAAAGAAAAGAGTAACAACTATCCGACTACTTCAAATAGCGAGTATGTATTCCAAAGCAGCACTTTAAAATGTTTTGCATGTGGCAAACCAAACCATTTTGCCAGAAACTGTCCTAATCGTTCATCAAATCAGCGTCATAGAGGAAATCAACGTGGAAAAGGTAATCAAAGAAATTTTAGAGGTGTGCAAAATAATCGAAGGCACAATGCGAATATTAGTGAAGACAAAGAACAAGTAAACTTTGTAGCGGCACAGGCATATACATCAATAAGCCACGAGAACGAAATAGAATTTGTTATCGACTCGGGAGCATCATACCATATGATAAATAAAAAATATGAAAAGTATATGACCGATGTCGAAGAAATTCAAGAGATCAAAATTCAAGTAGCGAACAAGAATATGATATCAAGTAATAAGAAAGGAAAGTTAGTAGCATTTTGGAAAAATAAGCAAATAACTATAGAAGACTGTCTTATTATGGATAAATTGTCACACAATCTTATTTCAGTTATGAAATTAAATGAAAAAGGTCTGACAGTAACATTTGGTAGAAATTTGGTTATTATCAGTAACAAGAAAACAAATGTAACAGGGCAAAGTAATGGTAAACTGTACATAACAAAAATGAGTATTGTAGAAAAAGCTTTAGCCACTGAAAATAAGGATACAACCTTATGGCATAGAAGGATGGGTCATTTGAACTATGGTGGAATGAAAATACTAGGTCTACCACTATCTAACGAACGGTGTACAATTTGCATGGAAGCAAAAGGAACGCGTTGTCCATTCAAACAAATTCTAACACCTAGGACAAAACATATTGGTGAATTAATATACTGCGACATTGGAGGACCTGTATCACCTACATCAAGAAATGGAGAAAAATATTATTTAACAATAATAGACGATTACTCACATTTTACTGAAGTTTATTTATTGCAATCAAAAAATGAAGCAAAAGAATATATCATGAAATATATAAAGAGAATGCAAAATAATGGAACAAATGTAAAGAGAATTAGAACTGATAGAGGAACAGAATTTCTAAATAAAACACTTAAGAAATTTTATGATGAAAATGGTATCAGACAAGAAACAACATGTAGCTATACTCCACAACAAAATTCTATTTGTGAAAGAATGAATCGTACACTGATTGACAAAGTAAGAGCATTATTATTAGAGACAAACTTACCTAAATACTTATGGGGAGAAGCAATCAGATGTGCAGCATATACAATAAATAGGTCGCCCACAAAAGCATTAAAAGGTGAAACGCCATCAATGATATGGTATGGTAAGAATGAGTTGGACAAACTGCGAGTCTTTGGATCAAAAACATGGTGTGTCATATTACCCAAAAAAAGTAAACTGGATGCTAGAGCAAAACCTTTGATTATGATTGGATATTGTGGATCAGGATACAGATTATGGGATCCAAAAACGAATGAAATTATAGAATCAAGAGATGTTCGATTTGATGAGACCAAATACAAATATCAAGATGACAAAGAATGTAATAATTATTACATATCCTATGAACAAGAAAACCAAGACATAGAGGCCCCGCTAAACAATGATGGAATAGCGGAATATGAAACTTATATGACAGGCGATGAAGAAGTGTCAGAAGAAGAAACATGTCAAAAGAAAACTAAAAGGTCACGAAATCCCCCGAAAAGATATCAAGAGTTTGATATGTCACATATAGCTTATGCTTTGATGTCAGAAGATCCGACTTGCTATACAGAAGCAATTGAACAAGGGGAATGGTTAGAGGCCATAGAAAGCGAATTAGAAGCGCATAGAAAACTTAAAACATGGGAAGAATGCGAGTTACCAAAAGGACACAAAGTTATTGATACTAAATGGGTATTTCGAACAAAACCAGATAATACAAAAAAGGCCAGGCTAGTTGCTAAAGGATTTCAAGAAGAAACCACCACGAATGTATATGCACCCGTTGCTAGAATGTCAACAGTGAGAATATTCCTGAATAAAGCACTTCAAGAAGATTTAGCTATAAAACAATTGGACATTCCTACTGCTTTTTTAAATGGTGAACTAAAAACGGATATCTTTATAAAATATCCTGAAGGATTAAAAAGAAAAGAAGGAAAAGTGCTTAAATTGCGAAAAGCTTTGTATGGACTAAAGGAAGCACCACGCTGTTGGAATGAAACATTAAATCACTTTTTAGTAAACCATGGATTTAAACAATCACAGAGCGATTTCTGTTTATACACAGGGAAAGATGTATATATCCTAATATTTGTTGATGATATTTTAGTAATAGGCAGAGGACAGTCGATCATAGAGAAGCTAAAAGCAGAATTTCAGGCAAAAGATTTGGGAAATATAAGTAAATTTCTTGGTATGGAAATAACTTGTTCTAAAAGGACGCTGGAAATAAAACAAACACAGATAATTGAAAAGATTTTATTAAAATTTAATATGCAAGATTGCAAGGACATAAATACACCAATGGAAGTTGGATTAAACATAGATGAAAATGAAGACATTTTGACAAACGTCCCATACAGAGAACTCGTTGGTTCACTAATGTACTTGGCGACAGTTAGCAGACCAGACATTGCATATGCTACTGGTTTCCTTAGCAGATATATGCATCGTCCAACATCCACTCTTTGGAAGGCAGGGAAAAGAATCCTCAGATACCTGAAACATACAAAAGAAAATGGATTAGTATACAAGAAAGAAGATAATAATAATTTATTAGCTTTTTCAGATTCCGACTTTGGTTCAGAGAAAATAGACCGGAAAAGTGTGAGCGGAGTCGCTATTTTTTATCAAGGCAACTTGATAAGTTGGAGTTCGAAGAAGCAGTCTACAGTGGCACTCTCAACAGCAGAAGCTGAGTATGTTGCTGCAGCCTTAACTGTAAGTGAAACAGTGTTCATCATTGGAGTTTTAAAAGACTTACAGTGTAGTAATAACTTAAAATGTTTTTTGTTAATTGA
Source organism: Pyralis farinalis (assembly GCA_947507595.1). Lineage (NCBI taxonomy): Eukaryota > Metazoa > Arthropoda > Insecta > Lepidoptera > Pyralidae > Pyralis > Pyralis farinalis. Next base: position 38,536,623 of record OX382268.1, on the reverse strand, counting down.
TAATCAGAGTACATTAAAAATGATAGAAAGTTATGAAAATAGTAAAAGAACGAAACACATAGATATTAAAGTACATTTTATTAAAGATAGTATAAATAAAGGATTGTTAACATTACAATATGTACAAAGTTCAGAAAATAGAGCAGACATACTTACCAAATCATTGTCGAAAGTGAGGCACAATTATTTGTGCAATTTAATTGGATTAGTAAGTAACTAAGTTATTACAGTAATTTCATGTTTCCTGTATGTAATTGTTATCAATGTAAACTCGTTGTTTCATAACCGTACTATAGACACAGAATATATAAATGTCACTTGTGTTTTGAGTAATAAATAAGTACTTTATTTTGTAAATTGTATGTTTCCTTGGTTAGCAAAAATAATTATGTTAAATGTTTGGAGGTTATGTTTATAAATTTATATGTCATCGACAGTGTTGCCAGGAAATTAATAATAGTACCATTTTGTAGATTTATGTTGCAAGTTCAAGTTTATTTTGATTTGTATAATTTTAAAATGGAACTTGATCTTGAGCCGGGGTATTGGATATTGATCGTGTGTCATTGCTTTAATGTAGATGGAAAACCTTGTCTATGCACGATATGTGAGTCTATGATTTAATATATCCGATCGACTCTCTCTTGTGTGCTGTCTTGTAAGAGAAACAGCTATGTAGGCTTAGGCAAACTATTAATGTAAAACTAATGCTAGTAAATAAACGTCTAATCTGCTTTACTTGGGCTATTTTCATTTATCTTTCCATTATTCACACAAAAATTTTTGTCACACAAAAAAAGACAAACACCACCTTAGTCTTCCCGCGACCACGGACGCTGCAAAGCGTTCGAAACGTCAGGTTTCAACAAAATAAATAAAACACGCGATACTTCCGTTAAAAATAGTTTAATTTCAATGTAGCAGTATTTATGGTCAGACTAAGTATATACACTACGTGGCTTACGAGCTTATGTGAAAAAACACCATCCTACCATCATATCGCATAGTAGGTAGCTGGCATCTACCCTTTTCCTACCCTCCGACGTGGCTGTCTGGAAGAGATCGCTCAGCCGACGAGACCTCCCGCTCCACTCTTACTGTACCCAACTGTCTCTCGCATGTTATTGTTGTTGATGTAGTTAAGTGTATTAGTAAACGACAGACTATTTCAAAAAGACACCACCACTGCAAACACAGCACTTTACAGAAACTCTACACCTCACTCAGTCTTAAGAATACGACTCCTCGTCCTATTATAAATTATAATATTAATGCAAATATGTAAATGCACCTAAGAATTTTCAAAAGATTAAAGGTAAAGAACAAAGAAAAGTTTGTAACAACCAACTGCCCTGATAACGGCATCCTCCCGGAGCCGCCTGCGCCAATTGTATTTTTATATACGCTAAGGATATACAAACAACAGGGATACCGTCCGCTTGAATGTAAGCATTTATCGAATGCACCACCGTGACCATCATTCACGTATTGCTGCATTCGTTTCATGACATAAATTGAGATTTAATTTTAATTTGTTAGATTAAAAAGAGAATGAATAAAGTTGCTCGCCGTTTATAGGTTATTCGAAATAGTATATTTAAATATAGTTGTTATTCGCAGCTACAGAAGCAGCGCCAAGCTCGTCTCGTCAACGTTCCGCCGCCGCACCACCCCCGCGCACACCGAGCTGCTGCACTGGTTGCAGCTCGTCACGGACACCAGAGGAGCCGGCCACCTGCGCTCGCCGGCGCAGCACGTACCCGCCGCCGAGCGACTCTACCTGGACATCCTCATCGCGCTCTTGGCGGCCACCTGGTTCTTGACCAAAGTTTTCAAAGTGATCAAGGTCCATTTGAACGACGAAGACCTCGACAAGAAAAACAAATAAACAAACGTCTTTCTCTTCTTTGAAATGTTTCAAATATGTTTCCCATTTGTAAAAATTCTCCCGTGTTCGCTAACACGTCACTGATGGACTTCAAGCTACAAGTGGCAGCGGGAAGACATGTGGCGGACTATATTTAATTAAGGGAAATCAGAGCATACCGTACAGACAGACCCGAGACATGCTCGGCGTTACCGCCCCGTGTACAAGGCTTTTGAAGGCTTACATGTTCAATATGTTATTACAGTTTATGTGGAGTACGAGGCGAAATAATCAAAGAAGATTCGTATTCGGTTAAGTTTCCGTTAATGCTCAATAAGTTTGAACTAGTGGTTCGCCAGTGGACGAAATTCGACCGTGATTTATTAATTAGTTAACATTGAACGTTATTGATAATTATATTATATAATAAACATAATGTTATGTTTTTGTACTCCTTCTACATACCTACTTTAACTATGACATATGTCAGACATCTCAGTGCACGGTATGTACTAATGAACTTTGGACAAATTTTAAAATGGGTCCAAATTTATGATATCCGCGTATTGATACGAGTATAAAGATATATCATTGTTTAAATACGCAGTGAGGCATTTCGTTACGTGTTAGTACATTCTCGCAATGCTACAGTTGTGAGTGTATATTTTGGGAGTCAACATACTCGGCACAAGAGAGATGTTCAGTGCGCGGTCACTTGGAGCACGAACACAAATAGACTTCGATGAAAATCGGTGTGCCTTCAACTACGTACTGAGGTCTAAGGCTTAACTTTCACTAGTGTTCACACCTCTGGGCTAGAAGTTTCCAGAACTCGCGTAGTCCATTTGAATATATTCAACGTTTGAATCATAAGGTCCGACGATTTCTTATCGGCTGGATTGAGACATCGCCTCTATTCGTGTGCTGTTTCTCTCTCTCTCTCTCTCAAGATCCTGTTTACAGTGTACCATATTTTCCATACTTGTGGAATCAACTTCTTTCATTAATATTCCCGAATAAATACGACACGGGTACGAAAGGTTTTCTGTTTCCTATAAAAGCTGGAAATGTGAACACTGGTGTTATTAATGTTAGTGGGCGGCATCGATTGTGTACTATCAGATACCAGACACCATATTTGGCTGCGGTAGCCAAATCACAACTCCGTAGAGGGTTGTTGTGTTCCTGCATGTGAATGAGGTCACCGGTACCCAAGGAGTTGCTGTGTAAGCAGCAGAGGAGGCTACATAATATATCACAATCGTTAATAAGGCTACGGTACCCGCTTTACATCAGGTGGGCAGTATGCTTGTATGCCTCCCGACGTAGTATAAAAAAAACATAACCTAAATTTTCCTCTGCGCTCTTCTTATTTGTAAAGAATTAGTTATGAAATATGTGTGTTAAATGTGTTAGTTCTGTCTACAACCGAGCTGTAACAGTTCCGCCTACATTTTGTTAACTGGGCCACACCTCTCGACAGTCTCGCTGACCGTGCAGTAAGCGCTGTCAACATTTTCTGAGACGAGGAAATCATTCAAAACTCGCCGCCAGCGCTCGTGACATGTCCACGAATATTTAATATAATTTAAACCCTTTGTCCTTTGACGACGGAAACCGATTTATTAATACGGACCTGTTTGTCCGCTGTAATTCATAAAAACACGCGACTCGCCGCATTCCCGGGCGGCAATCATTTTCAATGTTGACACTATCGAGTGTTACAACTTCCGGAGCGACGTTCGTGTTATGGGGCTATTCGGATAAGATGCTTTTTAAACTAGACGTCTATTTCAGTTTATTAATAACTGTTTTCCTTTCATCTACGTATAATAAAATAGAATAGTCTCTTAGTCGCACCTACACGATCATGACGAACTCGGTGGCTCAGTCGTGAATGACGCGACTTTGGCACCAACGCTCGTGGGTTCGATTCCCACACAAGGCAAACATTTGTGTGCATGAACATGTCTATTTGTCTTGGTCTGGATGTTTTAAGAGAGGTAAGGCGCATCAAAGCAGCCCGTCGCATCAAAGTAACTCCACCTCACAGAAAACCGCAGCCAAATGACAAGAGGGTAATAGAGGGTTGTTGTGTTCCTGCGTGTGAGTGAGTTCACCAGTAAGCTCCCAAGGAGTTGCTGTGTAAGCAGCAAAGGAGGCATCGTGCGAGTGATACTAAATATATCGCAAGCGTTAATAGGCTACGGGACCCGCTTTACGTCAGGTGCGCCGTATGTTTGTATGCCTCCCGACGTAGTATATAAAAAAAATCTGTTTAGAGTTTCTTGAGATGGCTTGAAACATGGTTGCCCTAACATTTTCTCCGTGGACAAAATCGTTAAAATATAGGCATTTATATACACACATCAAAAGTGTCTAGGGATCAACATATATTTTTGCAATAACTTTTCTCCTGATTGATATTAATTAAAATTTTCTTTAAGGATTCACCAAATAAAGTGTTTTCGTTTATCTACAGTAACGATAAACCAAGTCACCTTTGCATTAATAAAGAAATTTGCCATTTTCATAATAAAGGGATTTTTGACATTTGAACCACTAACATTAAAGTTCGAAAAAAGACTGAAATAACAGTTTTCTTTAAAATTGTATTGGGTAACTTAAACAATTAATAATCCGTGTTTCTACCGCGAACACTAACAACACAAGAACATCGGTTTGGCATACTCAAAATGAGTTCATCCAAATCACGCTGTGGAATGGCCGCCCATGTTCGTTGCAACAACAAAAAAAGGTCTTCTTGCGACTGGATACCCTCCATATTCGGCAGAGCTCTTCTCTGTAGCATATCCCATACATGGACACGGAGACAAGACCGATACATTCAAATCACAACTCGAAGAGCTCCAACAATAACCGCCATGATGTTAGCCGTGACGCTTCATCACTCTTCAGGGAACTTAATTAGCGACCAAACAGTCAGAAACCGCTTGCATGAAGTGAAACTTCATTCCCGAAGACCGCTAAGGGTACCACCTATAGCAATGCACAATCGTAGGATTCGATATCAATGGGCTCTTGAACACAGAAATTGGGCAGAAGAACAATGGCGTTTCGTGTGCTTTTCTGATGAGTCTCGTTTTGGTATGAGACCGGATACAAGACGTATACGACACTGGAGAACCCCTGGACGCCAACAGCGATTAAAATCCTGCCAGGAAGTCCATCCTTATAGTGGTGGAACCATCATGGTATGGGCGGGTATTTGGATCGGCGGAAGAACTGAGTTGATTTGGATCAGAGGCAACCTCAACGCTCAAATTTATGCTGAGACGATTGTATCAGACGTCATCGTTCCTCTACAAGTGCAAATCGGTCCCTTATTTCAGTTAATGCATGATAATGCACGACCGCACACCGCAAGAGTTGTAAGACAGACTCTCCCCGCAGCTAACATCAATGTCATGCCCTGGCCTGCTCAGTCGCCAGACTTGAACCCGATTGAGCATGCATGGGATATGCTACAGAGAAGAGCTCTGCCGAATATGGAGGGTATCCAGTCGCAAGAAGACCTTTTTTTGTTGTTGCAACGAACATGGGCGGCCATTCCACAGCGTGATTTGGATGAACTCATTTTGAGTATGCCAAACCGATGTTCTTGTGTTGTTAGTGTTCGCGGTAGAAACACGGATTATTAATTGTTTAAGTTACCCAATAAAATTTTAAAGAAAACTGTTATTTCAGTCTTTTTTTCGAACTTTAATGTTAGTGGTTCAAATGTCAAAAATCCCTTTATTATGAAAATGGCAAATTTCTTTATTAATGCAAAGGTGACTTGGTTTATCGTTACTGTAGATAAACGAAAACACTTTATTTGGTGAATCCTTAAAGAAAATTTTAATTAATATCAATCAGGAGAAAAGTTATTGCAAAAATATATGTTGATCCCTAGACACTTTTGATGTGTGTAGTTTCAGTTATATAGTTCCTTCAAATACTTTCACCATTCTCAGAAGCAGGAAGAAGTTGGAGTGTTGGCAGTGGTGGCTCTTTTATTGTAAACTAGCTGTGCCCGCGACTTCCTCCGCGCGGAATAGTTTCTTTTTATTATTTATTTATATTCATTTATATAAATAAAAATAAATAAAATTTCTAAAATAAAGGTAGCCTAAGTTACTCCTTATTACATCAGCTATCTGCCAGTGAAAATCCCGTCAAAATCGGTCCAGCCGTTTCAGAGATTAGCCGGAACAAACAGACAGACAAAAATTGTAAAAATATTTATTTTGGTGTATGTACCGTGTATACTCGTACATCCATATGCAATTAGTAAAAAGCGGTTATTTTAATATTACAAACAGACACTCCAATTTTATTTATCTGTATAGATTGTATACGACTCCATAACAACACGTCTAAAACGTGAAACAGTAAACCTATAACAACACAACAAAAAATTTTTTTGTAAAAAGCCTTATACAATAAAGTTCCAGTAAACTATGATGGCTTGCAATACAGGAAGTATAGCTCGCGCGTTGCTACCCTTACTAGTAAAACAGCGACACCTAGCTTATCGGTTACCTCACTCACTCGTTGTAACACAAGAATCCTCCTGGGAGTCGTTATTTGGCTACGGATTCCTGTGAGGTGGAGGTAATTCCCCGGTTCCCGGGTTTACTGGGCTGCTGATGGACCCTAACTGTCTTATAAATATTTAGACAATACAAACGTATATATGTTTGTATTATACACACAAAAGTTTATTTTATGTGGGAATCCTTAGTGTTAAATTTGTCATTGATAATCATTCCACGGCAGGGTTTGTCTAATTCGCTGTTCACTTCGGTTTATTTGCCAGTGTCCCCGAAATCCTCTCGCGTGTGTGTCTCTCCTTAACCCTAACGTACAAAAATGTGTTCTTGAAACCGCGGAAGTTCGTTCTCAATCTAGATCAATCGACTTTGATGGTTATCGCAGATCAATAGATTGATTGAGGATGGTGTCCCCGCGAGTTAGGTTGCCGTCGATTGACGGTGGCAGATAGACGCCGGGCGGCGCGGCGGCGGCGGAGCTCGCGCGAACTTGAACTTGGCTCAATTAGACGAAGGCCGCCGCTTTTTATAGCTCGTTAACGTGGACCGTGCGCCCAATATACAGATCAGTAAATAAACATAACATAACAATCGACTACGAAGTGTAACATACTTCACTATGCTACACTGAATGAGTGGTATGCCCTACACTCACCTTGTAAAAGTAGAAAGTCACTCATTTGCGGTTACGAAATATGCTGAATATAGAGATTACCAAATTTACCGAATGAAGAAAATACTAAATAAGTGACTCATCTATTAGAAGCTTAATCCTTATTTTCTTGTCAGCCAAAGTGTCGATGATTGAAAGCTTTACTTGGAGAAAAATATTTAATAAGAAATATTTATTGATGAATACATCAACCTCATGCATGTTTTTCGATTTTGGGTGCTTTTGCTTTGACCCTTTTTCAGCATATCAACACTTTGATCTATAAGTATACATCGAGGGCGCCCTCTGCCGGTATCTCCGCTCACTCTCGCCCGATACACTTCTTTCGTAACTCTGTTGTCATTCAATCTTTCTAAATGTCCAAACCATCTCAGCATACCCTTTTCAATTTCTGTCGCTACATCGTCTTTCGTTCCACATAGTTCTCGTATCGTGTTATTTCTTACTCTATCAATAATTCTCACTCTACATATAGGTACTCCTCAGCGCTCTCGTTTCTACGTCGTTCGCCCTACGTTAATGCTTCTACTGCCATACCGATGTTTCACTGCCGTCCATCGATGTTGTCGTTAATACACCCTGAACAGCAAGGCGAGCTGTGCTCTATGTGTTATCGCTAGTTACCACGGAGTACAACGCACCATTGATACGGTTTCCTGTTTTCACTTTCAATATCTCTCTCATTATCATCCTACTAATGTTATAAATGTGAATGTCCGTTTGTTTGTTACGCTTTCACGCGAAAACTACTGAACCGATCATCATGAAACTTTGTACACATATTCTTGGAGGTAACAGAAGTAAAATAGGATACTTTTTATTAAGAAAAAAAAACATTTTTATCAATGCGAGCGAAGCCGCGGGTAAAAGATAGTATAATATATAATTTACAAACGTAACATTTCAAAATTACGTTATTTATAATATTATTCTTATTCACATCAAGGAAAATAAAATATATCAAATATGTTTTCACGGTTACTTAACGAAAAGTGACACACTGCCATGAATTATGTCGTTGTATGTCTCTATGAATAGTGGCGGTTACCGAGTGAAACACATTTATAGTAAGATACATTTTTATCAATTGGACTTGTGTTTTAGTCACAGTTTAGTTTACGATTGTATAAAAAAAACTGTAGAGCCAAGGCCGGAAAATAGTTCGTATTTTATTCAAAATAAGCCAATAACGCAAGTAATCTCCGGGTTTCTATAATGTAATGTACTCCATCAATATACCAAGGCACTAAATTACGCTTAAATTTCACCTAAAATTAAAAATGTGTGTTTAATATTAAGCACACGCAGTATTACCTAAGCCTCTGTAATTGCTTTCAATGTAAGCAAGAAACCATCAACCTTGATAACCGTCATTGCTCTAAAAACTACATGATTTTACAAACCTAGAGCATATTTCACATCGGTGCTGCGAAATTTCTTCAAACACCCAAAAAAAACTACGATTCAAACAGCGATATACTCGAGATCGGCAGAGCGCGAACTATGGTTTCAATTGCATTATGCCGGTTGTTGTGTATTCTCCATTTTCAGGAACACCGTTCCTATATGAAATCTATATGTTTGTTTGTAATATTCGAATTTTGACTTCAGATTCGGATTCAGCATAAAAAAGTAGAATAGGAATGTTCAGGAACACCGTTCCTATCTCTTAAGGAACATGGTCAAAACGGCCGACACTTTAAAAAAAAAAAATGTTATATAATTTACGAGCCAGGTTCCTCTGGCAATGCAAGCTGGCGCATTCTCAACTGGTTTTATATTGATTTCCGACATGCAACGGTTTTACTGGAATGTTCTGGAACGCCATCGTCTCACGAAAAAGGGTGTTTAACGGTGCAAAAGGAGCTCACAATATATATATATATTTATATTACATACAAGCATACGCCCCACCTGATGCGCCACTCGCGCGATGCCTCCTCTGCTGCTTACACAGCAACTCCTTAAGATCTTACTGGTGACCTCACTCACACGCAGCAACACAACAACCCTCTAGGGAGTTGTTATTTGGCTGCGGTTTTCTGAGATGGAGATACTTCCCAGACGGACTGCTCTGTTGCGCCCTACCTCTTTTAATTTATACACACAGTATTACGTAAAAAGTAAAACGAAATCCAGTGATGGTCACCTGCTCGTAACACCAACCTCTCCTGTACGGACATCCTGCTAATTGACAAACTCTGACAAAAAAAACTCTGGTACGAGAGAGGTAGCAGCATCAAAGCAGCTCACTGGAGAAATACCTCCACCTCACAAAATCACAGTCAATTAAAAACTCTATACCGGGTAGTTGTATTCCTACGAGTGGGTGAGGTCACCGGTACACTCCTGAAGAATCGCTGTGTGCAATGTGCGAGCGATACTCCTTATAATGCAAGCATTTATAAGCTTCGTGGCTACTTTAAAGCAGGTGGTCCGAGTTCTTGCTTCTGCCCCAACAACCTGTATAAAAAGAAGATATACTACTACCAGTACAGCAATCCTAACTCATCCCACTGCAGGGAGACAGGTCCCCCTTCAACGGAAGGGGCTTAGAGTATACTGCATACCCAAATGCCATTGCCTTAGTTAACGACCATCATCATCATCGACAACGGCCGGTACTGACACATAACGTGCTTTTCGAAACTCGGAGAAGCTCGAGAAATAATAAACTCATCCATAAACAGACTTTAGTGGATGTTGCTTAACCTATGTGTTTGATTAGAATGATACGCGCTACGATGGCATCGAGCCTCACTCTTATTTTAACAGTAAAATATGATATACATAAATCATATTTTATTGCTAAAATAAATAAAAAAGAAAATGCGGCCGTATTAAAATAGAAGGTGGATGTTTATGTTGGTCCCGTATGTTTTATTGTATGCTTATATATTACATTCCTTGATCATATACTCAGCGTGTTATGGAAAAAACAATGCTCAGGGCTTCTCTGCGTGATAGAATCAGACATGAGGATATCCGCAGTAGAACTAAAGTAACTGACATTAGCCTTAAGGATACTTAAGCTGAAGAGGCCGTGGGCCGGCTACATTGCTCGTAAAATCGACAACCGCTGGGGAAAAATAATGAAGGAAATGGGAAAGGTTCTCGAATGGCGTCCCCGTACTGGTGCACGCAGGTGGCGCGACCCCCGCTAGGTGGAGCGACGACCTCGAAAGATCAAAATAATGTTTTATTTTTTAACCAGCCTCTAATCAGTTCACCACATATGTGTATTGGCCGTACGCTCGCCGGCGCGGCGTCTAGAACATGTGTGTGACCCCTTTACGATGGCAGTTAACTAAAGATTTGTGCCAGCTTGTGGGTCTATTTGAATTATTCCGAAGTGAAATCTGTTTTGATTGTACTCGTAATAAAGCCCGCGCTGTGTGCGGTGACAGGAGCTGTGGGGCATTGAGCGGGACATCGAACCTGCTACCGCATATATGTACATATTTACATTTACACTTTAAGAGTACATTTTAATTTACAATAAAATTCAATACAATACACTTTATTGCACCAAATAAAACAAATATACATAAGTTAAAGTACAAAATACGGTCTTATCGCCAAGCGATCTCTTCCAGACAACCTAGAGGAAGGAGACACTTTAATATAAATTATGAAAGTAATTTATATTTTTACAAAACCGCTCGACAACATACTCGGTTCTCTGGCGTCCAAAGTTGCCAATTTCGGTTTTGGGTGATTTGATTTGGCCCTTTTTCAACATATCACGTATTTATTCTACATGTGTGCGTCCAGGGCGGCCACTCTGATATCTCCATTCCTCTCTAAATTAATTATATGTATATATTTAATCAATTAATCGTACTAAGTGTCGTAATTTTAATTTTTAAATAAAATTATATAAATATTAATGAAAAATTAAGGCAAAAATCATGAGTCCATTATTTCTATGAAAGAAAATTGTTTATATTAAAGCTGGCGAACAGCTACTAAACAAAAAAGAAAACCAGTTGAGAAACAGATGAGAAGTCTATTTATATATAGCTAGATATCGGCGGGTGAGGTTTTTAAATAATTGACTTGTTCATTATCAGCTGTATTGTCTTGTTGTAAATATAAATACTAACAGAAGACGTGTACAGCGGTTAATAAAATGTAATAAATGTAATAGTGTGGTGTGCGAAATGGTTTCGCATTTACTCTTGAATCTTCTTCTCAATGTGTGTATGTAGTACCGATTGGACTGATTTTAATAAAATTTTCAGGTAATCTTCAGATTCCTCGGTTAGGCGCCGGGGCGGGTCCCTTATTTTAAAAATGTTCGAGATTTGAAATTAAGGAATCGCGGTAAAAAAGAGAGACGTTTGAGCGCGTGCTCGGAGCCCGAGGCATTCGTTTGATGTGGCAGTAGTAACATGTCGTAGGTATTATATTCTATAATAGCTAAAACAGTAAAAAGGGAAAACTCATAACACCAATGTTTGAATGTCGTTCGTGTCCACCGGCTACGTTCTCAACGTTCACCACGACTTGTGCAGTCAGATCCTCTCACCACACAACAATACCAAACACATCGCAAATAACAAATACATGCCGTACAGAGCACATCGGCCATGAGTTTCTTTATTATTATTTGCACACACACATCTGTCTCTCTGCCACACACGCACAACTTTTCTTTTAATGTAATCCCATATAGATCTTTTGAATTTGAAGAAGGAGCGAGGTCTTGTCTCAAGTTAGCTTAATTATATGACACATGTGAATAAAGCTTTATTCTTGAATGAAGTCGCGGGTCACGGCTATCTCACACATATTATAAGAGGTCTAAAAATGAACACAACACACAGCGACATTTGTTTGTAGACAAATTTATTACGAAAGGTCAGTGTCCAATAGCCAGACGGCTGGTGCTCAGCTGAGTTACTGCCATTGATCTTTTGCGACTCGTTCATTTACTAAATTTGTAACGTTTTTAATAACGAATCCAACTTAAATATAAGCGATGAAACATAGTTACCCAGTAGTACTCGTATTAATGCTTGTATTTAAAGAAGTTTGGTATTCAAATAGAGAACTGGACGGTGTCGTTGCTGAAGTAATGTTAGCCTATTTTAAGCTTCTCCGTGCTCGGAGGGCACGTTAAGCGTCTGTCCCGGCTGTTGTCGATAGATGACACTGGCCTCCGCCAACCCGTTTCCCAATTCAGCAGCGTGGTGGAGTATGTTCTAAACTCCTTCTGTTGAAGGGAGATCCGTATCCCCATGTCCCAGCTTTGGGATGAATTAGGGTTGATGTCGTGTAAAGTAGTATGTACTGAAATAGATCAAATAGATAGAGAAGATAAAGATAAAAATCATTTATTTGCCATTAGGCCCTTATTTAGTCACTTCTTACATTCTTTAAATTAGATCATATTATTATTGTGTCTTATTAATTTTTCATAGCTTTAATCTCTCTTTTTTAATCTATCAGCAATTCCACAATGACCATTGGCGAAGAAGAAACTTGCCAATATGGGTCTTTGTTTTCAAATCATCAATATATATTATAATTAATATATGTGAGTGTACATATAGTGATATCAAATGGTATAATTAATGATATATTAATACATGTGCTGAATCATTTCCAAACATATCTGTCAGTTAGATATTCATCGATTCTGTAATAACCCTTCTTGCCCAGAGTATTTTTGATGTGCCTTTTGAACATATTGTCAGGCAAGGACAGAAATGTTTCAGGTAATTTATTACGATATACAATTTACAACAAAAGATCCCCTAGTCTTAGCAAGCCGATGTACCGGCATGCGCAATCTATTCCAGCTTCAAGGGTTTTCACAAAATTTTGAAAATTACTGTATATTTTACGAGCATACATTACGTTCTCATAATTATACTGAGAGGTAACCGTAAAAGTTATTTATTTCTTTAAATGTTTTCTAAGCGAGTCCCTGGGGAGCCCATGTTATAAATAGAGAGGATGGCTCTCTTTTGTAATATAAAAATAGTTTCAATATCAGCTTTTCCCCACAGCAGTATACGGCATAATGCTGTGAAAGTAGCTGAAATAGACTAAGGGCGCAGTAGCCACATCCGTCAATTGTCTAACTCTCCTACCTGCGTATGCGGCGGAGCTGAGCTTACTGGCTAGTTTATTTATATACGAATATATGTTACACGGACGGACCGGGCTTGACCGCAGGACGATAACCACAACAATGTCGGTCCACCGCGGCCTACTCGGAGACTATATTATTTATTGTTACGTGCAGGCCAAGGCCCAAGGCAAACCAAGCACCGACTATCCGACAAAGTACCTGCTTGATATTACGTGGGTATATTTTGAAATAAACACAGAACTCAGGCTTACTTTTTGAGAGTTTGTTTTGTCTAAAGATGTAGGTCGATGTAATTAAAATGTCATCACTAATGTATTACTGTATCAATACACTGACTTTTTAAACAATACACTAAAAATTAGATAAAATCGAGAGAAATCGGTCATTTGAGTATATTTGATCAAAAGTAATTCTAAAATAATTCAATAAAACTGAAGATAATCTAAATTTATAAACATTGTCACTAAATTACATGAATGCACTCTTGTGGATTGTAGCTTCTATATCTATATTTTTTCTTTGTATAACTTTAATGAATTAAATTCCCCTCTACTTTATTTATTTTATCATATATCGAATTTATATAATGTAACATTTTTCTCGCCGCAACGCAACATATTTTTTTAAGGTACTTTTTAAGAACTATAACTATGTATTCTACTGTACTCATTTGACGCCCACGACACAGGCCTAGCCTAGTGTGGGGTCTGTGCAACTCGGATCTGTTTTAAACCTATTTTTCGAAATAAAGTTATTATTATTATTATTTTATTATTATATCACATCACAATCTTTATATTTTTAAATATAAAATATCGCAAAAAATACATTTAAAAATATAAAAAAATGGGCACTCGCCGGTAGCGGAGCGAAGACCCAAGCTACCGGTGGTTAGGGCTCCATAGTGAGGAACTTTCTCACAATGCGGGCCGCGTCCAAAAGAACCGCTTTCTGAATCTGGTTCTTGATCCAACTGTCAAGCGAGAGTCTCTCAAGATAACGGTCGAGGCTCTTCGCTATAAGTCCGTTTACTGACACGACTATCGGAACAATAATTTATTATTATTATTCTTCTTCTTATTTCACGGGCTTTAATCCCGGTCATTTGATAGGCGTGCACGGGGATATGAATCCAACGCGTAGAGGCCCCTTCGAAAAGAATGATGTAATGTATTATACCCGCTGTGACCTGCTCAAGGGATCAATGAGAGGATATACCCATGAACAGGTCACGGCAGGTATTGGGACTATTGCGAATGTATAGGAAATGATTAGTCTATTGTAATGAGGTCTGGAGGGATTATTGGTACTGGGTTATTGCAGAAGAGGGACGGATTATATTATTATTATTTTATTTTTAATCACGGGCATTATCCCGGTCATTTAATAGGCGTGCGCGGGGATATGGATCCAACGCGTAGAGGCCCTTTTAAGAAGCTTCATGTTATGTTGTACACCCACCGAGACCCGCTCCTAAAAATATCGATAGAACCATATATCTATGAGCAGGTCACGGCAGGTATTGGGACTATTGCGAATGTGTAGGAAATGATTTGTCTATTGTAATGAGGTCTGGAGGGATTATTGGTACTGGGTTATTGCAGAAGAGGGACGGACACCTGCCATAACTATCATATCTGACTGTTATTTTTGGCAGGTTATTGGTTTTTTATTATTATTATTATTAAATACACAGATCGATAAAATATCAGTTTTATATGAATAAATCGACACAAGTTATTCACCAAATTGGTCGTGTTTTACCAGAAGGTCTCATGTTAAAGAAGCGAGTGAGGTGTGTAAGAATAGAGTCTATTGTCGCTCGATTCTCTCTGTCTACCCCGCAAGGGACTAAACGTGAACATATACATACACAGATACACTACAATGATTAATTTTCTCGATGCAGGACATTCCAATACAAGCGGAAGAGAGAATGTTTCGTTCCACATTCCAAATTCCGCTACAGGCCCGATCTGGATATAGGTGATAGCCTCATAAAAGGGATACTTCCTACCGACTAATAAATATCATAATACAACATCTCAGCTGCGGATTATCATATCGTAAATTGAGCTATAACCGACCGTGCACAAGGACGAGAATGGGACGAAGTTGTCGGTAAACCCGTGGTGATTTGTGTGCAACGCGCGAACTTAGCTCGTGAGAACATGAAGCTGGCGTTCAACATTTATTTATAGAGTGTATACAGATGGTATACAGTCACACATGCATTTTATATTTGCGCAAGCGAACGTGAAACATTAGGAAACTGGATTCCTCAATATGTTGCCGTTGTGTTCCGTTACACGCGTGTTTCTGTATCGTTGCAATTACAGAAGTTACTGTCCGTGACGAACAGTGTCAAGCACGCCTCGCGCCCACTGTACACCACGTACACCACGTACACCACGTACACCACGTACACCACGTACACCACGCTCGGCACTTCACTCTCACATATCAAAAATACTCTCTGTACAAAGTCTTAATACGCAGTTGATGGATATCTAACTTACAATGGAAATAAGCCTTTTTTTTTTTTTTGACCTGACTATGTAGTTAGCCCCGAGTGGGCTGTCACTACGTCAACGGACTAGAGAGGCGGGCGTGAGGCGCCACAGCCTAGAAAAACAAAGTTAAGCGACAGCCTAAGGGCCCCCGAGAGGGGTCGGACCTCGGCTCAGGACGTCGCTGGAGAAACAAATCGAACACGCGGGTTCGTGCCTGAAGGGCCTGTCGGAGAGAGGCGCCCAGGTACCGTGGGCTACCGGTACCTGGTGTATCGCGCAGAAGTCCTTACTCGGAAATAAGCCAGCACAAGCAACCTTTTATTTTATCATTACACATTATTCTTATTACTACGAGTATGTTGTCGTAAATAGAATGTAATATCAATCGCCTATTTCAAAATAGATCTAAAATGTCAAGTTATTTTCGGCATTGCTGAAATGCTAATTAAAAGAAGAAAAAATCGAGTTGAAAGGATACAATAATATTTATTATATTAAAAAAAATTAAAATGTATCTCAGTGCGCAAGGATCTAATGGCAAATAAATATTTTTGTTTGTGACATCACTACTGTGGTAAAGCGGAGGAGCGAACATATGAAATTCACTTCAACGGCTTTAACCCACCGATCATAAAAACGGTTCAACCTGTATAGTAGTTTTAATAAAATTATGATGGTGATGTGCCCAATAGCAGACCACGTAGACGTAACGCAACGAAGAGACATAAATCACAATCCTTTATGATTTAGACTCGCGAAATCAAATATCGCCCGGACAAAAATAAATGACATAAATATAAAACAGGAAATATAGTGACTGCTTGCTCTGTGCTGATAATGATACTCGTACATCTCAGTGGGCAGTAAATTGGATTTAATATTAGCTTTTCGACCGAAGCGCGGCAAATCAAGAGCTCATCGGAATCATCGACACATTTTCTATTTATGTTGCCGTTGATCGCAGTTCGTGGCGCCACGCTCACAGAGCCGGCACGTCATGCTGAAGGGCCCCGGGCCCACAAGCCGAGGGACCTAATTGTCAACACAGTTAAATAGGGTCGGACTAAAATTATTCACCACATACGAGTACGTCAGAAACAAATTGTAGTTAATATTTTTTTTGTGAGAAAACGTTACTACAGTGTCCTCATACTTATTGCCGGTTATGTTTGACTCGCTGCCTAAACTAAAGGTGATTTATTTTATACAACATACTAGTTTAGTATACGATCCGAAAGCAGTTACCGCAATCAATCCAAGAGCTCGCTGGAATCCAAGAACTTCTAGTAGATTAAAAAAAAGGGAAAGTAAAATAAGGGAATTGAATATTATATAATAAGATTATAATTCTAAAAAAATAAGATGTGTCTAAGTACCCGCGAGGGCCCAATGGCAAATAAAGAATTTTTATCTTATCTTTTATCTTTATCTTCAAGAACTCTCTCATTTACAAATAAGAAAGAAAAAGAAAGAAAATCATTTATTAGTACATCACACAACACTGTACAATATATACGTAACTATGTTGTAAAGTTAATTAGACACAAAATCAAGACAAATATGCCAAAATACATAAAACAAACTAATGAATAACAGCTAACAGTATTATGCGATGTTACAAATTGGTCTCGGCTCAGTATATTGTCGAAACCTGTGTGACAGACCCGACACTGATTTTCAGCCGAAACCAGCCTTGTGACACCACGGACGCAGCAAACAAAACACTATGTACTAATGAAATAATACATGAAGAGATTAAAATATGAGACAACCTTTCGGAAAATGTCATTTAGCCGATTTTTTTAAAAGATGGAAGTAAGTCCTCTGTAAGACCAACCATGTAATACAATATCTATTCATGAGGACTAAATACACACAGCAAAACTAAAAATTTATAAGCTTGCATACACACTTTTTTAACGTAAATAAATTAACATGGATGGCTCTTATTACGCAGTACCAACTCAAATAATATCTCTATTTTGAACACCTTCATTGTTTTGACAAAAATAATAAAGGCCACGACCGACGTCGCCCGGGCCCTCGGGCCCCGTTACCTGAACCCGGCCCTGGTCGCGACAAACGCTCCCAGTGATATGTGGTATCCTATGACGTCAACAACGGCGTCATTATTTAAAAATTATTGCTTTGGAGTCGGCTCTGGATACCCAGTGTAGTGGAATATCCCGCGAGCCGTAGTTCCGCGCCCCAGATCTCAGGGGGCGCCGGGCGGGCCACTACTGGGGCGCTGAGGAAAAACACTATACATTTTGTATTTGTTGTGCTTCATTAAAGGACCATATTTCTTTAATATTCAAAATATATACAAAGTAGTGATTAAAATATATAAAAGACACGTCTGCCAAGTTTAGAAGCAGATTAAAATGTTAATACAAAAGAAGAATCGATATAGATACTATTATCGCCACCTGCCTGTCTATGATACAAACTAGGTATTAGGCATTGAACTACTATATACTAACGTAGTACATGGTACCTCGATGGTTTAGGTCATCCGCGGTGGTGTAAGGATTCTCTTCTCGTAGTCATTTGTTTGTAAATAAAATACAAATATGCTCACTTACTCGGCTTCTGAAAACTTTACGCTCGTTTATTCAATCGTATTAAAATATTATCTGTAATATGTACGCGAGGATGATATTTTCTACTATTTTACAATACTTCAATCTGTGTCTGATTTAATGTTTAAGTTCATTTGGACACTTGCTACCATGAAGGATAACCTAACCTTCACTGGTATGTGCTTGCTGCACTATGGCTACTAGGATATAACCTTATATTTAATCGTGTGTAATGCTTCTGATTAACTTTTGATTAAAACAATAAACCTAATATTTTATCATGATCCATAGATAACAGAAACAACGGATCCATCACAGAAGACTCCCTGGAGAATCGCTGTGTTCCTGCGAGTGACTGAGGTACCAGAAAGCTCTTCAGGAGTTGCTGTGTTAAAAGCAAGGGTGATGACGTGCGAGTTATGCTTTCTGATTTTGCAAGCATTCATAGGCTATCACTTTACATCAGATTTCCTCCCAATATACTCGTAGTATAAAAAACAGAGATCAAAGCAATTCCCTATGTAACCACTTCTCGCTTGTCTCCTGTTGCATATAAAAAGTCTCTTCCACTATCTATAACAAAAGAGGCCATGTGGCGGGTACACTTGACTCTTTATAGGATATTATTCCTTTAATATCGCGTGTTGATATTGTGCAAAAGATGTTGTTATTCCTGGCGACTGCAGAGCGTTCGTCAACAATGGAAGTGGTGCAGTGGGCCACAGATGCTCGCTTCACAGCCGCGCCCCGCGCCGCGCGCCGCCGCGAGCCACGAGCGGCGAGCGGGGCGGACCGGACGCTGCCGTCGCTGTTCCTGACACTGGAAATGTAAACAATACGAATCAAATAAATTGGCGACCATATTCAACGTACGAATAAAATATGTTAAGTATACAGTGAAAGCCCTAGGAATCGGCGAGTGTGCATGGAAAGAGCTATGAAAGCGAGTGAGGTGAGTAAGAAGGCATTTTATGGCGCTCGGTTCTCTCTGCCTACCACGCGTGGGACCTGACATGAAGATACACATATATACATACATGGAAGCCGTCGAATGGTATGAAGTCCATTACACATTATTATTTTTGGAATTTGTCTGTCATATTACAATTTTGCATGCAGCGATTACATACATACTGGTATACATATGAAAGTGTAATTATTAATTTTATGTTTACATATAATTCATTTGTATGTGTGTATGTTAAACTCCTCCCAAACGGCCGGATCGATTGTGACATTTTCTTGGTGTATATTTGTGCGAGCCCATGGATGGTTTTAATTCACAACTGGAGCCGTTAGATCGCTGCTTTAGATCGGGTTCTAGATGTTATGAGCGGAGGCGTTGACGCCTTTTGTGTACGAGATACCAACTATAATAAGTCTTTATTCATTATTATTTATTTATAACAACTATAATAATAAATCTTTATACATTATTATTTATTTATAACAACTATAGTAATAAATCTTTATTCATTATTATTTAACCCTAAAAGAGGACAAAAGTTATTGCTTAGCATAGAAAAAGAGCAGGATAGAAAAATAATTCAACCAACCTCAGTTTACCATAAACTGTAAATGACTAGACGCGCGATAGCCAGCCAATAGCCATGGTATTTTGCAGTGTGATAACAAAACTTAATCGCTGCCGCCCATGGCTCGCGCACTCAGTCAAACGTTCTCGCGGCTTGCATCTGCTTATGAAACACACTGGATTTGGTTCGCGGTGATGGACTTTAAAATCTAGGATCGAGTTCCGCGCCTGCGAGACTCGCCACGCATTTGGCAACGTCGCCAGCACGTGGGCTGTATTGTTGACAGTCTGTATACATCGATGTGTCTGTACGATTTATCCCCTGTAGGATAAATTGGTGTAGGAAATTACGGTTAAGGGTTTCCAACAACACCTTATTTGTATTATGCCGGCGACAAATAGGAATACTCACGTCTGTAATTGCGCTTTTCGACGCACACAAATTCACAAGTTAGGGAGCCTGGTGCCACTGGCATGCCAGGATTCCAACACTTCTTATAACCTCCTAGAAACACAGCAAGCATTCATTACATTTGATTGTTTTTAAGGTGTTGTGTTCTGTATGGTTGTCAACCGAGACGAAGGTTTAAATTTTAAGTAAAGATAATAATTCTTCATGTGCCATTGGATCCTCGCGACTTCAACGCGTTTCACATATTTTAACAATTTCCGTTTTCCTTTATTTTTAATTTACTAGCATATTTTAGCAGCAAATATCTGTGAGCCCTACCTTTAATTCACTTACTTTGCGGTAAGCAACGCTTGCTATGTAGCGGCTCCACGTATTTTTTGTCAATTTGTGGACACCACATTGGTACATTATAACGCCAAGGTACAACTGAAGAGAAGAGATCCCAATTACAAGAATAACCACTATTGTAAAATATTGTTGTACTTTTTTTATTTAAAATGTTTATTTACTACAAAATAGTTTTACAAACACACAAATATCCGTAGAGTGACCAAAGTGTGACGATAAAAAATAAACAGGTAATCAGTTTCGTGACGTCATATTACGTTAAAAGCGCGGAAGTAGCGGAGTACTTCCTCTGCACTATCGAGCTCACTCTCACTACCATTGTCCCCGTTAGCGGCAATTCGTGCGAATACTACATTCCATTGAGCAGCGGGCGGCGGGGTGGCGTGCGCGGCGCTGAATGGAGCGCGTCCTCGGCAGCGACCTCGTTCCGCACAATAAAATTCACTATTTTTGTAGTAAATTGAACCGCGCGACGCCAGCCACGGAATGCGCCAAGGAAATGTCTCCCACAGTATAATCGTGATATTATATTTAATTGGCAGTATCGTTACTTCGCTGACGTGAACAAACCGCGTACATATCTACCATGTTGTAGAGGAAACCTTATTAAAAATTAGGTATAATTTGTGAGCTCACGATGCTGCTTCGTCTAAGGGCTAAATTTTAAGTCTTTTTCAATTTTAATAAATCTAAAACTTGAGATTTGAGTTTAGAGGACAAAGTGTACTTACAAAACTAAGGAACTACAAGTGGATAGGCTGCCATTAGTTCGATCTACCTAAAAATATTTGGTAATTTTTTTTACAACATTGTAATATTGTCATTAATCGTGCAAAGTATCGGTGTCGTGTCGCTGGACGAAGTCGTGGTATGACGTACCACGACTTCGTCTGCGTTTCATCAGACAAGACAAGACCGCAGGATGTAATGTGTGATGGAGGATGATAAACAAGAAGAAGAAACTTGTGCATTCAGGTGTCGACAGAATAGTAAAAATCGAGGAAGAAGATTTAGAATAGAGCAGTGTTAATGTAATATATACACCTCAAATACTCGACAGTCTCACTAGACAAATATTTGTGTGAATGATAAGTATGTTTGTTTTGCGAGAGGTAGGACCCATCAAAACAGTCCAATTGAGCAAGTACCTCCATCTTATAGAAAACAACAGCAAAATGACAACCCCCTGGAGGATTGTTATAAGTGCGAGTAAGGATGTTATCAGTAAGCTCCTAAGAGTTGATGTATTTGCAACGGGGGAGTCAACGCGCGAGCAATACTACGTAAACTACGGTAACGGTTATTATCAAAAAAGGAACTTTAGCTTTATAATTATATTGTTAATATTAATGTAAATAATAATTAGCCTGTTAATTTCTCGGTTCAATCGGTTATTCTCTTATTATCTCAGTTGAGATACTGCCCGACGCTTTTACAATGGTGTAATAATTATTGGCACTGCATTCCAATATCGCCAACGTCCTTTCAAGGAATGCAGGATTAATTTATTTTATTATAGATAAATACTGGCCGCAGAATTACAGACGCCATTAAATTCAAGTGGTAGGTTGGCGGGCGTCGCCGCGTCGGTTCAAATTACACATAATTTATACCGACCAGCGTTTAAAGATAAAATTAACATTATCGACTGGAGGAACTGGTGTAATACTGTAACTTGTGCTCATTTAAAGTTTACAAATAAAATATGTCACAAGTAGTACCTTCACATTTTTCATCATCATCATCATCTCAGCCTATATTCGTCCACTGCTGAACATGGGCATTCCCTCTAGAGTGCTACTCGTCTCGATCCTGTGCCACCTTCCCATTTTTATCTCATAGAAAATACAATCAGCCTGTATAAGAACCAGAGTAGTGACCAACAGGTCACCGGTTTTTTTTTATTTTCGCCCAAGAAAGTTGAAGACCCACAAAGGAAGGACCAACCCACACCCGGGTGTGCATTGGTCATTCCTCCGTGAGGGGCACCCTCCGGAAAACGGGAGGGAGGAGGTGAAATCTTTCAAAGATACCATTTCGTGCGAACGAACTGATTATGTCGGATTTCCACCGACTAAAACACCCCCTGGGACTGCCTTTAGCCGGGAAGGCTACAAAGGCTTCAACTGAAGCGATCACCCCAGGGGAACGGGGTGACGCAAGCGTCACTCTAATAGAGCATACGCTTAGAGAAGGGTCGACTTCCTCCTGAGGACGCCGACCCTGGACCCTATAAGCGACTAAACCGAGCGACCGGAAGGGTGGGTCACCGGTTCGAATCCAGCCAATAAATTCGTGTGTTCAGATTTACGTACATATTTAAATTAGCACATGGCCGGCGGTGAAGGAACACATCTTGAGGAAACCTGCACCTACAAGAAAATATATTTCGGAACACCTCACCTAAGAATGATCTGGTTTTCACTCTGGGTTGCAGAGGTCTAACAACAGTCGCTCTATGTAAATTCTGCATCTTCGCCAAATCCTTAGGCTTAGCTAGCGGACCACGCCAATTGTAATGGATTAGGAGACGGGATAGCGCTTATAAGAAGAAAAATACCTGTTGTTACGTTGAGCTGTCGAGGTTTCGTTGTAATATAGTGTTTTGAGTGATTCGAACTTGACTACACCTTCGGCACACGCGCTCCTCGCCACGATCATGGAACGAGTTGCAGTCCTTCTTGTTCCACGCTGAGAGCGTCGTGTCGGCCTTCGATTTCCCTTATCCAAAGCAGTAAATTCTGTGCAGGTCTTCCGCATGCTGCGACCTCTCGTAGCTCCGACATAAGAGCCTCAGTTTTTTCTTTATACCACTAAGGTGGCAAACAACCGTACGGCCTGTCTGATGGTAAGCAGTTACCGCGGCCTATGGACATTTGCAACACCAATAGTGGCATTGCGTTGCCGTCCCTAATTCTAGAGCAGTTTCCACAGACTGGTCGTTCTATCGTTGTGTTGTCACCCAAAGGGTTTTATGAAGTGCAGTGTTCCCGTATTATTTCTGTTACTGTGCATCGTACCTGATAATAAAATCATTTAACTTAAGTCAGTCTTCCTGTTCTGTCAACAGTCGATTTCTGCTGGATAGTTGGAGGTAGGAACTGGATAGTTGTGGTCCCAAGAGGAGTAATTTTTTTGATACAACTCTAATGAAATAATATTATTCTTCAATCGTCAGTTTTTAGTAGATAATTCATCATCATCATCATCTCAGTCTGTATTCATCCACTGTACATAGGCCTCCTCTCTAGAGTACCACTCGTCTCGATCCTGTGCCACCTGAATCCATCGACTCCCTACAAACCTTTTGAGATGGTCGTTCCACACTGCGTGCACCAGTACGGGGACGCCATTCGAGAACCATTCTTCCCCAACGGTTGTCGGTTCTACGAACTATATGGCCGGCCCACTGCCACTTCAGCTTGCTTATCCTGTGGGCTATGTCGGTTACCTTAGTTCTACTACGGATATCCTCATTTCTGATTCCATCACGCAGAGATACCCAGGAGACGACATTATTCATAGAATATAAATGCGTACTGTTTAAGTAGATACAGAAAAATAACCATGCCTTTGTACATACTAAATATTTATAACTATATATGTTATGTATATTTGTGCGATAAAGAGTTTACAACAACAACAACATGATTGGTGTCGTGGGGAATAAAGGTAAATGTCGCTTCATTTGTGATTTTTGAAAGTTATTTGATCAATACTAGTTTATGTACCTACCTCCGCCACAGTCAGTTCATGCTAGCCCGGGCTGGCGGGCTCACCAAGTAGATGCGCCTGCAGAGTCGAACACAACGGGAGGGAGGGAGGCTGCATGCGCCGCCTTATGGCGGCAATACGACGACGTCTTTCTGTACACTCCATCTTTCACACTTTTCTTTTTATATTTTTTACTTCATTGATACATACATATAGATATATAATTGATATTGATTGTGAATTAATTGGCATTGTATATTATATTAGTATTGTAATATAGTATGCCTTATAATTAATTGTATTTTTATAAATTGTTAATTTAATATTTCAACACTATGTACTTTGTTTTTTAAATAAAATTAATTGAATCTGCCAGGGCGGAGATATAATAATTTATTTGTAAAAATAAGGTACAAAAGACGTCACAAAATTACAAATCCAACTTATTCTACTGTCGTGAGGACGTGCAAATGTATTTCAGTGTTTTCAAAAATTCCACTTTTAGGGGCTGAAAAGGGGGGTTGACAGTTTGAATGGAGCAGAAATATTTTTGAAGTTAGTGAATGAACTTTGTACGTATACTTTATATTAGAATCCATAAAAAGTAATTTCAGCGTTTTTAAAAATTCCACCCTTAGCGAGGTGAAGCGAGATGAAAAGGGAGTTGAAATTGTGTTTGAACGAGACGCTAATCTATATTAATAGAAATGGAACTCCTGTCTAATTCACTGACTCATCAAGAGGTTCCTTTTGTAATGCGTATGAGAGATAAGAAAGGAGTTTTTGAATTTCAACCCAGACAGATATGTTTTGAAACTTTTATGTTTTTAAAATAAGCAATGTTGTGTATAAAGAGGTGCTTTGAGTCATACAGTCAGTATAAAATAGTCAATGAAAACCGAGCAGATCGTGATATATATCTTCATTACTACACAAATAAGGATATTTGCTGCTTTTACTAACTGTTTAACGCTGACTGTACGAAAAAAAAAGAAGTAAAATAAAAATAAGTAAAACCGCCGAAATTCCAAAAGTTACGCGTGCGAAGCCGCGGGCATAAGCTAATCATTGTTAAATTTCTCATTCAGATATTCACTCACAGTATAATAAGATTTATTTAGAAGACATTTATGTATTTTTTTTTAATAATGTAGTTCTTAAGCTTTTGACATTGTCCGGTAAATGATATTTTTTTTTTATAGCCATGCAATTAAATTATTATGTACTTGATTGGTTGAATATAATGCAAGAGAGCCTTATGTACAAGCAATCTACTGGAAATCTGGAGACGACCATAGCAGACATACTAACGATTATAACTTAAAAATAAGAACTGCTTCAAATTTTTACTTCATATGAATAACAATCTCAATTTAAGAATCACTTGTAATTTTTGAGCGAAGATCCTTCCACTCGTCGGAGTTAAGGCACGAGAAGTAAATTTAGCAGTAGATATAGATATATAGATGGAGCAGCTCGTAAATAACAAGTTAAAAGACCACCACAAGATTTAGAAGAGTGTTCAGAAGGCAATCTCGGCCGCGATCCATCACCCGCCATTATAAAGTGAGCCCCGGCCGAGTCACGAGTCGGCGGCCGAGGAAATTGTATTAGCAGCATCCGTCCACTTAATTAACCGAGCGTTAATTAAAGATTTATGGCTCTAGAGCCGGAGCCGGCCGAGCTCGGGCTTAATGGCTGACGGTATCTAAAGAGCATATTTGCACAAAGTTAAGTATTGAAATACACTGTCTTGAACACTTTGCAAGTATATTTCATGGTTAATAAATAATGGCTGAGTGGTGGAAAGATCATTTTAAATTTCTGTTTACGAGACGGCCGGCGAAACCATAAACTTTATATGATCGCACTTTTCTATAATAACATCTTGGTTTTGACATAATATTTAGAGAATTAGTAAAATGTACTAAGCCAAAAGCCCGCGGCGGTGTCTGACCATATTGTTGACGAACGTGGTGACACAATGGTTACTTTGACTCCAATGATCGTTGGTCTGGGTGTTTTTAATAGAGGCACGGCGCATAAAAGCAGTTCGTTTGGAAAACCACCTCCATCTCACAGAAAACCGCAGCCAAATAACTCCTTGCAGGGTTGTCGTGTTCCTGCGTGTGAAAGAGGCCACTAATAAGCTCCCAAGGAGTTGCTGTGTTAGCAGCAGAGGTGGCATCCAGCGAGTGATACTTAATGTATTACAAGCGTTTATAGCCTACGATAACCACTTTACATCAGGCGGACCGCATACTTGTATGCCACCTGACGTTGTATAAAAGAAGCATGGCTGTGAGGTCGACGAAGCCATGGGAAGGTTTGTGCCAGGGTATACTGTATTCGCTGACATTCTTCATTGATGAATGGCATGAAGTCCTAGCGAAGTGTGTAAGAACAACGTCTTATGACGCTCGGTTCCCTCTGTTCAACCCACAGAGGAGCTGGCGCGAAGATATATAACATACATTGATGATCCGGCGAACTGCCGAGGTCTGTAGTATCTCAAGTGGCATACATACAATGATAAACCATGCACTTAAGATAGGAGAAATGACACTCAGGCACACACACACACACTCAGGGAGCACACACCCTCATGAGCGACACACCGACCCATCAGGGAACTATCTCTGAAAAGTCTTGTGCCAATGCCTGAGTGTGGGTATGCTTGCTTGGCAATCACCGACATCAGTCAAATCAGGGTCGGCAACGCGTGAGTGACACCCATCATGCCGGCCTTACGCTCGATTGCCACCTTAGTCGTATATAAAAAATACGTGGTATTTAAAAAGAAACTAACATTATGCACGTGTATTAAAAGCGTATCTTGACGTTGTAAGAGTGATCAGACCGCTTTCTTAACAAAAATATACTTACGGCTGACGAGTTTTAAAATATACGACCAATAAATTTGAATTGTCTGTATATCTGTCAAATATGTTACGGCCGGGATGAAGCGGTGTTTAGTTAATTTTAGTGAGCGCCAATCAATGATTTACGGCGCCGGCCGCTAAGCCCTGGCCGGCTTCAAGGTGAGAAAAGAAACCGCGTTCTTCCGCCGACGTTTCCGTGCCGTAAAACGTTGTTTACGCAACACTTTAGACGTGTATCATCAACACCTGTACGATAATAGTTCATTTATTACACACGAGAAGCAATGAAATTGAAACAAAAGAATCATAACAATCGAATCATAAACAAAAATCCGTAAAATCTGATAATAAAAGATTTTCGAAGTGAAATCTTCTTTCGACGCGATGAGCGAGTTTCGGAAAATACCATGCTTACTTATATATGAGGTTATGAGTATTCACTTCTGTCAGCAGTCTCCATTGACTGGCGCTCTTTTTAATGAAGTTTTTAATTAATCGTTAAACATTCATGAACTTGTTAATGGCATTTGGTATGTATGTTACGGACAATGTGTTGTAGACAATACCGAGGCAAGATATAGGTACAATAGGGGTCCTTCAGGAAATGTTTTTTATTTATACAATGTCGGGAGGCATACAAGCATACGGCCCACCTGATGTAAAGCGGTTACCGCAGCCTATAAACGTTTGTGGTACATTAAGTATCACTCGCGCAATGCCACCTCTGCTGTTAACACAGGAACTCCTAAAGAGATTACTGGAGACCTCACTCACAACCAACCGTACCACCAGGGGTACGGTTGGTTGTTTAAAATTACACGATGCAGTGTTATGCTGACGTAGGTGTTAGGCGGACATGAAATTATAAACAGTTATCTCTCGTATGTTAATCATTAATTCATTAAGTACTCAGAAAATGCATTAAAATTAGTCAGACATCACAATCAGACATGTTCGTGTACACAAACTTTGTGTTCAGTGGGAGCGAACTGGCGCGCCGGTCGTGAAGCCCCGCCAGCCGGCCAGCCGGCCAGCCGGCCGACCGCTGACGCAGTAAAGCCACGAGGAGTAGTAAAAGACGAGAGATTTACTGCTCATCGTCTTTGAAGTCGGCGGCCGTCGTCCGCCTGACCACTTCATCACGATTTACGACCTATTGTTTGGACGGCGCCGCGGGTCACTAAAATTACATCAACACTATAAGAATTAGAGGCTTGTTGATGTCGAACAGTGCGCTAAAATTTCCCCTGCAGCCTGTCTATCGATGGATGGCAATCGCGAGTTCCTCCGGGCTCGGAGGGCAGTTTAAGAATTAATTCCCGATTGTTTTTAGTAAATGACAGCAGCGACGTATCAAAAGGACACGTCATACACCAACATTATTGTATTTTAAAATGGCGCGCGTTCCTAGTACTATATCTACGTACAGTTATTTATTATGACACTTTGCTCTAACAAAGAGACAAATGACAGGGCATACCTGTCGTTAGAAACAGATGAATATATATTTTAAGACATTTATGCTTTGTGGCGAAATAGGTACGTATTGTCGTGACGCGAGAGCGTGGCCAACTGAATGCGAGTTGGGCAATTACCTTACTTTCGTATTACCATTCTAGAGCGTGCACGACGTATCTATAAATATAAAAACATCTTAGGATGACAGTCATAGAGCAAACAGAAGTAAACGCGTCCCGACTGGAGAAGTACCTCCACTGCATAGAAAACCATATCCAAATAACAACTCCCTGGAGCGTTATTGTATTGATATCGCCAGAATTTATGTAGCATAGACATCTACTACCATTCAAATGGTAAAAATTCATCGACTATAATGACCACCACTTTAAATCATTAACATGGTTTTCGGTACATACTTATTTGTACATATAATTAAAATTCCATAGACAAGGAACAGGTATGTACACTCGGCACAATATAGTAGTTCACAGCGGCCTCTGAACACGTGTGAAGGAAACAAAGCTTTGAAATAGGTCATTTATTTTTAGTTTTGTCGCAAAGGTCCAGACTCGCGGCGGCGGCGGCGGCGGCGCGGCCGTCTCGTGCACGTCAGGCTGTGGAACAGATTCGCTGCACTTAGTGTCGGTGAATTGTATTATGCACACCAAAATATTTCTCATGAAAACTAATAGGTATAAATACTTTTAGCTATGTTATTCATTTACTGGAGTTGATGAGTTCGATGGTCTAAGACCTAAGGGATACCTACGAGCGCGTGAAGTCGACAGGAATTAGTTACTTCTCTGTCGTTTTACTAACCGTTCATAACAGCAACAAAGTTATGTAATTTAACAGAACCTGCTTTACTAAAGTGGGGTTATTTTTTTTGGTGCGTACACGTGGAATAGCATGAACTGATTTTAAAATATGTTGCAAAATATCAAAAACTTTACAAATCTATTTTGTTACATTAGCTATAAGACTACGGAAGTATTATGTGCACGGGTAGGTACGACTTAAACTTGGCCGGTTTTTTTACATATGAATATCCCGGCGTAACAATTTTATTATATAGTTGGAACCGTATTCTATTATTTTTTATCCGTTGCCGTGTGTACATTTTCCGATTTGACGATTAGTTACAAATTGGCGCACCACCGAGCAAGGGATAATTACATAAATTTGAAAACACGTGTTTGCGAAAATTTAGAAATATTCTTGTATGCGTTAAAACAACTTAAGTCCTTAGGTATGGCTTCATACTAAGCTTAGGTATGGCTTGATACTATGGGGAAATTCTACAAAATATGTTCATAAAGGCTTTACAAGCCAAAAGAAATCCGTAAGAGTATCGGTTCCTGAGATTCACGCAGGTCTTTTGTCAAGAAATGTCATGTTTTAGCTGTAATTGGATTATATATGTACCAATGCTGCTGTTTCGTGTAATTATACCCAAATGTCTTTGATGTTAAACTTATAATATCTAGACTTAAACTTAGATCTAAAGAAAGTTATCGAAGCCATTATGCAAAGTCAAGTATTTGACAAAAACTGCTACTTTATGAGGATAAAGAATTATAACAAATTAGGTTTTTATGATATAAACGAATACGTAAACACTATATAAAAAGAAATTGTTATTTGTTACAAGTTTAAATTACAATTTATTACTCTTATGTTACCGAATTTTTGCATCTCTAAAGTGAACAAGCGGGAAATTAATGTATAATAATAAATAAATAAATATTGTCGGACAAATTAAATAGTGCCATCTAGTCCCAAAGTAAGCGAAGCTTGTGTTATGGGTACTAGACAACTGATAAACATACGTAAATACATTTTTTTTTGTAAATACATAATTATTATACAAAGTAAATACCCAGACCAATACAAACAGACATGTTCGTGCACACAAATGTTTGTACTGTGTGAGAATCGAACCCACGAGCGTCGGTGTCAAAGTAGCGTAACAGCGTGTTTCACCACTGCGCCACCGAGCTCGTCAATGTATGGCGCTAGCAAAAAAACCATTTCAAACACGAATTTAGCGGTACATGCCCGATTAACCACCGCTTTATCTGCTAATCTGAAGTTAGTTGCTGATTAATTTTAATCCTTATAATTTTTTAGTAATAGTAACATTGCTACCCGTCCTATAAACATTGTGGTCTACGATTTACCCGAGGGTCTTTGAAGTCTTTATTGCGTAAACATATTAACGTGCCTTCGTGTTTCATGCAGTCGGGAAAAATAGCGATATGAATGCTTTCGCTACCGCCGGTCAGCCTCCTGCGGACAAACATTTGGAAAGACAATTTAAAGAAACGATGTGTTTTTATTTACTGAAACTAATGAAGAAAAAACGATTTTCCTTAGATACAGCAGCTTCAAACTGACGTAGATTGCAATCGCTTAATGTAGCGTCTTTCACTCTAGGGCTCTACTCCGTCGTCTGCCATCACTGACTGGTCACAGAACAACGAGTTGAGGTCGTGGCGATATCGATAAGTGCCGGCCAAAAAAGCTGACCTAATTTAGTCCAACCAACTAAATGCTCCCAAGACAAAAGTTTGTGGGTTTACAAACCAAAAACGTCACCATTTAACGTAGTACGATTGGGTGACACTCGCCTTAACATTTCGCCTACTATCGGCATCCTGGTTTAAAGTAGCTACTGTAGCCTATGAATGCAATACAGAAGTATTATTCTAGCGTTGCCACTCCTGTTGCTAACACAGCAACTCCTTAGAAGTTTACTCCTTACCTCACTCAATCTCAGGAACACAACAATCGTCCACGGTCATTTCGTTGACGTTTCCTGGTACTTTCGCAGGCGGATAGTGTATGCGTTCTACCTCTTTTGAAGGCATCTATAATATAAGACAAACAGACATAGTATTGTCTTAGGTTTTCGCGATTGTTATACATTGAATTAAACAATTTTTAATGGAAGTATTGCGTGTTTTATTTATTTTGTTGAACCTGACGTTTCGAATGCTTAGCAACGTCCGTGGCCGCAGGAAGATTAAGGTGACATTTGTCTTACATTGGTTATTCAATTATTACATCTACCGACCACAGACGCTGATACTTCCGTTAAAAATTGTTTAATTCAACAAACAGACATGTTAAAACAAATAAATCTGTGATTCCCCTGCCCAAGAAACCTAATCCATCTGATCCTTCCCATTTTCGTCCTATATCAATTCTTCCTTTGCTTTCGAAAGTATTAGAATATTTTGTGCATCAACGCTTGTCCGATTATCTGGTGGAGCACAATCTTCTATGCCAGCATCAGTATGGTTTTCAAAATGGTCACAGTACCACTACAGCTCTGATCAAAATTACTGATGACATCCGTTGGAATGTTGAGAATAAGTTGTTAACCGTCTTAGTCCTACTCGATTTTACTAATGCGTTTAACACAGTAGATTTCGATATTCTGCTTGGAGTTCTGGGGTCCCTTAACTTATCGCCATCAGCTCTCACTTGGTTTAGGTCTTATGTCACCGGGCGTCAGCAACTGATAAAGGTGGATGGTTCTCGATCGGAATGGTGCCAGCTCCATGCAGGGGTGCCTCAAGGGGGAGTGCTGTCCCCAATTCTATTCTCATTATTCATTAATAATATTGTACATTCTCTTTCCTCATGCTATCACCTATATGCAGACGACTTACAGATTTATACAGCTGCTCCACTTTCCAATATTTCTCACGCTATCGGTGTCATCAATAAAGACCTTGCGGCTATCGCAGAATGGTCTCATAATTTCGGGCTAAAAATTAATGCAGCTAAATCTCAATCTGTAAAATGTGGGCTTCCAACAATAATTGTTAGAAGCCCACATTTTATATCTAAACTTCAGAACTATGTGCAGCCCAATATTATGTTTGATGGTAATATCATTCTATTCTCTTCTACAATTAAGGATTTGGGCATCATCATCGATCAGACACTTTCGTGGGCTCCACAAGTTAATGAAGTTTCGCTTCACTACATTCTCTGAAGCATCTGCAATATTTCCTTCCTTTATCAACTAAGATAATGCTAGCTCGTTCTTTGCTGTTCCCATCATTGGATTATTCAGATGTTGTATACCTTGATCTCACTGAGGAGTTACTCGATAAGATGGAACGTCTGCAGAACCAATGTGTCAGATTTGTCTACGGACTCCGTAAATTCGATCATATATCAGAGTATCGCCAGCGTCTTGAGTGGCCACCGATTAGAGTTCGCAGGAACGTTCACTTACTCTCGCAACTATATAATATCTTGTACTGCAAATATGCTCCTAATTACCTTTGTGAACGAATGCAATTTCGACATGGTGACGACCGTCTGCGTTCGAGTAGTGTTCCAATCCTTAACATACAAACTCATATTTCGAAAACTTACTCCAACTCCCTTTACTGTCAAATCGGCAAAACTGTGGAATTCACTCCCATTGAATATAAGATTGACGCCCTCTTATGAGTTATTCAAATCTCGTTGCCTTGGATTCTTCAGTATAGACACGGACGCCAAAGAATAATGTTTTTCTAGAGCAATGTACTCGGTTCCACTACATTCGCCCCTAGTTTGATTCTATTTTTGCTTAGGTTCTTATATTATGTATGATTTTTCTTTTACTTTTTTATTATTATTTTCTTTGTGTTATAATTATGTATCTGTTTTTACTGTTGCAATGACTCATGTTATTAGTCCATGATATTTGTGTTAAAGAAGGTACAGATAGTTTCTCTGCCAATATATGTATTACTTATTCCTGTTAAGCTTATAAAGGTTGGCTGGAAGAGATCTCTTACAGAGGTAAGTCCGCCTTTGTACATGCTAAAGATTTGTAACTGTATATGTTACGTATATTTGTACAATAAAGAGATTACAACAACAACAAATCTTTGTTTTGTGTGGGTGTTGATCCAACGAATCTTGGTGTTAAAGTAACCATTGCTAACTGCTCGAGCAATGTCTCTAAGCCCCAGCATCCTCATCAGCCATATAAGACTCAAGTACAGCTTCACTTAGACTGCAGACCCAATACCGTTAGCAGTTGCAACATGCCGACGCTGCCATGGCTGTTCCGGTAGTCTCTGCCTCGGCTGCTGCGGTCGTCCGCCATCTGGAATAAAAACCGCATGCCCCCACCACCGTGGTTGCCACGAATGGCCTGGTCGTCGCTGCGACACGTGTTTGGCCTCTCCACGAGGCATCATCAGGCATTGTAGACGTTAATCGTTAGAATAACATGCTACAAGTCGATTAACGTCTACAGCGCCTGAGGATGCCTCGTGGACTGACTGCATACAACGCGTTGGAGTACGGTCAGTAACCAAGTGATTTGAGATTGTTCGTGCTCGCTGTCAACATGAAGAGATCTATCTATCTATCTATATCTTCACTCAAGCCCCCTTGCGGGGTATGTGGCGAGGTCCGAGCGCCACGTGAGGCTGTTCTTGCAGACTTCGCTCGCTTCTTAGACGTGCTCTTTTCATGCACGCTCGCCAGTTTCTAGGGTAGCAGTAGGGTACTAACCTTCTGATAAAACTCGATAAATTTTATCGTGGTGGATAAGCCTTGGCCTTTCTTGGCTTCTATATCCTTCCACTTTCGTATCATATCTCCTTTCTCATTCTTTCTTTCTGCATCCTTTCTGCGCCCAAATGAACATAAGCATGTCTTTCCTTACCTTAATACCGATACCTTCTTTCAGACTAAGAATCCTTTTTATATCATTACTTGTTCCGGCCGGTATATCATGAACCTCAATCCTCGTGCTCATTCTGGTTAAACAAAGAGTTGTCCTCTCTTTATTTGTATTGCAAACATTTCGAGGCTGTTTCATATAAAATTAACCTCCGTACACTTTTAATTTTTTTTTATACTACGTCGGAAGGCATACGGCCCACCTGATGTAAAGCGGGTACCGTAGCCAATTAACGCTTGCGATATATTAAGTATCACTAGCGCGATGCCTCCTCTGCTGCTTACAGAGCAACTCCTTGGGAGCTTACTGGTGACCTCACTCACATCCAGAAACACAACAACCCTCTAGAGAGTTGTTATTTGGCTGCGGTTTTCTGTGAGGTGGAGGTACTTCCCCCGATGGGCTGCTTTGATGTGCCCTACCTCTCTTAATGCATCCAGACCAAGACAAACAGACACGTTCATGCACACAAATGTTTGCCTTGTGCCTGGGAATCGAACCTACGAGCGTTGATGTCAAAGTCGCGTCATTCACGACTGAGCCACCGAGCTCGTCACTATTTTCTTTACGTACGGTAAACGTATATTATCGATTACATAAAAGGTGTACCCAAGCAAATACGACATCGTGGGTTTCAGAAAAGTGGATATATTTTTCTAAGTAGCCCTTAAAAGCGGACCGATGGATGGTCCTATCGGTATCTATGGGCGGCGGGGTAAAAGTTTTAATATATAATGAGGCGGTCACATTTCAAGCTTCCCGCCTGTACATGGATACATGGTAAATAGGTAATAGGATAAACCGCGTCCGCATCGCGGCGAGTCTGCAGACTAAATAAAACAGTGCTCCCGAATTAAACCGGTTAATATTTCAAACAAGTTGGAAGCACCGCGAATCCATTTACCTTTGTATATTTAGTCATTTCGTAATGCCGCAAAGGTCTGCCAATCTGCTTCTACTTTGTTAATAAATTATAATCCGGTCGTAAAGTAACTTTGAAAAGTGGTCTGCTGCGCAAAGAAAATCTCCTGAAGGCAGACGCATTACTTATAAGTTGTGATCCCATAAGCCGACTGAGTCTCTCTGAGCCGGCCGAATCGTCGGACAACACCCTATTAGCGGTCATATAAAAGGGGTAGCTGAGTAAACTACGGAATTTATTATGGAGGGTTTAAATGAACTAGTGTAATTATGTAAGAACATGGTAACTGCGAGAGGGATGTCGACAGCGGTCTCCCGTTCGAGGGACTCCGATCATTGTGATGGTAACAGCCGAGCTGGACTACTCTCGAGTAATGGGCTGTTGGTATGCCCGTGTACACATTAGGCAAAGACAAAGAATAAAAATCTATAACTGTGGATTCGTGGACAATTAGAAATATAAAACCTACTGTATCTCATTCATTCCTCACAGTGTACTACAAGTATTCCTAATAAGTAAGCAACCTTCCTGTCTCTCGGTATTATAAGCAAGCGGGCTGCGGGCCGACGGCATGCCGGTAATGGCACTGAAGCTCCTGACTTGTGTTCTGTACTGACGCGCCTCTTCGCGCTTTCGTACTCCACTAGGCAAATCGCACCTTCGTGGAAGACTTCTATGTGAAGCCGCTGCCTAAGGGTGATAGATTAGAGTCATCGGAGTACAGGCCTATCGCTATAACCTCTCATCTCTAAGGTGATGGAACGTGTTGTAAAGAAACGACACTTAGCATATCTGGAAGATCACAACTTAATCAGCGAGCGTGGTCCTTCGCCACCATCGTTCGATTGGTTATCTTCTAGCTATGGGGGGTTACACACTGCTAGAATTTGATGACTTAAAATCAAGATAAGGTGTTGACTGTCAGCATGCAAAAAAATAACAATTCAGAACGCCGTGAACCTAATCCATATCAATCCTTACTTATCCTACTGCTGGGATACGGGTCTTCCTTCAACCAAAGGGATTTAGAGCATACTCCACCACGCTGCTCAAATGCGGATTGACGTCGGGCAGGTGTTATCAAGCCGCCCGAGGGTCAGTGACTTAGCTTAACGTCTGTCAACTGAAAGAGAAACTCGAAATTGATAAACCCATCCACAGACAGGCTGCGGTTACCGTTGCTTAACCTGCGTGTTTGGTTAGAATAACACGCGCAACGACGACATCGAGCTCTCTATCTGATCAGGTTCCCGCTAACACTCACGTGAATGTAGACTATTGTTATTGAGTGATATCCATTAAAATACGTCTAGAAATACTCGGTCCTTCTTTTGTGCTAGAGAATGACGAGGATAACGAGAGAACCTATGCAGTGGAAGATGTAGAAGGTCATCAGTAAGGTGGCTCCTTAAATTTTCCAAGCGTTGACCTCTCGTGGTCTACTTTCCTGTCCAAGTGCCCGAGTTTGCTTCGTTGTAGCAGTGCACTAAGTACGGCCATGAGTTCTGTTACAAATAAATATACATTTATTGTTTTATGAAGTAATTAAATCTTAATAAAACTTATATGTACACAGTATTGTCTTAGGTTTTCGCGATTGTTACACATTGAATTAAACAATTTTTTCGTGTTTTATTTATTTTGTTGAACCTGACGTTTCGAACGCTTTGCAGCGTCCGTGGTCGCAGGAAGACTAAGGTGGAATTTGTCTTACATTAGTTATTCAATTATTACATCTACCGACATGGATGGATTAATTATATATGTTCCGATTCACACAAAAATCGCTCACGGTGTCCGAACGTTTTTTAGTAGATCTCTAGGAGTTGTGACTTGATTATTTTTAGGACTGGATCCCAAGCAGGTGGTACTTGCCAGCCATCTTCTCTATTGAAATTGGGGTGTTTTCTTATTTCAATAGCCTCGCGCAACATTCTCGGCATGCAGTGATTCTCCTTGGCGAGGAGTTGTGGTTTATCGAACCGGATGTAATGGACCGATTGAAGCTTGAAGTTGAACGTCAACCTGCCATCTTACCATACTTAAAGGGAGTCACAGACAAAATTGACAATAATATATATATATATATAAATATTTGAAATATATATATAACAAAACTATTAAACTATGTCAGGAGCCTTAGGAACCGGCGAGCGTGCATGAAAAGAGCTATGAATGTGAAAGAAGCGAGTGAAGTGTGTAAGGACCGCGTCTTATGGCGCTCGGTTCTCTCTGCCTACCCCGCAAGGGACCTGGCGTGAAGATATACATACATACATATACATTAAACTTTATGTTAAAGCAATATTTTTTTTGTCCTTTATGCACGAGTCAAAAAAGTATACGAGTGTAGTCATAGCAAGCTTGTAACTAACAAGTCTGGCCATAAATACTGTTATATAAAAAATCCTCTTCAGAATTAGAATTTCTTAAATTTCTCTCCTAGAGTTTAATAAAATTACACAACCTTCTAAATAAAATAATTGAGTTCAGTTCAGATCTCATTTTATTGAAAAGCCTTATTGAAGAGTCTAGGGTTGAGTCTAAAAACAACCAGTTAAGTGCGAGTCGGACTTGCGCACCGAGGGTTCCGTACAAACTTGAACAGTTCACCAAAACACTGATGTAAAATACCCATGAAAGCATGGAATATTTTACGGTTTTCGGATTTTTCCCTTTCAAGTAAAGTGCTACATGAGATTGCTTCTTGCCTAATTTAATGATTTCAGCTAAACGGAAAGTGCCCTATAGGTTTTGATGCCCTTGTAAATGTCAAAGTATGCGAAAGTATATAAATGGGGCATTAAAGGCCGCATCTTTTGGTTGCGTTGACTTAGAAGTTTGATTTTTTCACCACTGCAAAGGTGCAATTCGATACATTCATTATAAACTTGAGTTAATATTAATTTGAGCTTTATACGTAGGTCACACTATAAGTTTTGCGTAACTTAAAAAAACAACATGTTATAACCAAAATATTATGTTTATTGCTTTTCAAAATACTCTCCTTTACATTTTAAACATTTTTTCATGCGATCGAACCATTTTTAAACAGGAGGACCACAGACCTGAAAGCATGTTTTCTACGTGCTGATTGAACGCTATAACTGCCTCTTCGGAGTTGGTAAAAGTGAAACCTCTCATCAAATCTTTGATTTTGGGGAAAATACAGAAATCACAGGGTGCTAGGTCGGGGCTATGTGCAGGATGGGTAACGAGTTGTACTTTTTCGGAAGTTAAAAATGACTTTGTTTTGTTGGCCGTGTGTGAAGAAGCGTTGTCATGATGTAGGAGAACGCGGCTTTTTGGTCGTCTTTCGCGAACTTTTTCTAACACCCTGGGTAAACAAATGGTAGAATACCACTCGGCATTGACACTCTTTTGATCTTCAAGTGGAATTGTGCAGATGGGACCCGTAGCTGAGAAAAAAAACGCGATAATTTTTTTACCAACGTTTCTCGCCTGCCTCACTTTTGTTGGCCTGTTCTCATTTTCATTCATTTTCAAAACAATAAATACACGTTTCGTCTCCTGTGACAATGTCATAAACAGCATTAGAATGTCCGTGGTCGTACTTCAGTAGCATCTGTGAGCACCATTCCACGCGAGCCCGCTTCTGCTCCGCTGTCAGTTCATGAGGGTTCCGACGACAACAAAGTTTCCGAACTTTCAATTCTTCGTGTAAAAATTTCTGAATTTGGCTCATACCAATCCCCAATAGTTCTCGAATTGTCTCATAGGTAATCCGCGGGTTTTCTTCAATTAGCCGCTTAACAGTAGCCACATTATTTACGTTGACGGCAGTTGAAGGCCGCCCTTCACGAAATTCGCCATGTAAAGAAACTCGACCTCTCTCAAATTCAGCAAACCATCGTCTCACGGTGCGCAAAGAAGGTGCTTCTCTCCCAAAAGCATTTTGAAGACGAGCAGCACAGTCTTGCGGAGAGAGAGAACTTTTAAAATCATAAAAAATCATCGCTCTAAAATCTTTTCGACTCATTCTATTTTCGTTGCGTACGTAGAACTTTGATGTGTGATAAAAAACAATTGACAAATGATTTCCCGCCAATTGTTTTTTTTATTACTAAGTAGGTTGCAACGTTTCAAATAATATAACATTCGAAATTCAAATAGTTCCGATTAGCTAGAAGTGCAAAACTTTTAGTGTGCCCCATGTACCTTGAAGAAGATCTTAACGGAAGAACAATGAAGGGTAACAATAAGCGTTACTGTTTTTAATTTCGAAGTACGGAACCTTAAAAATCAAATACATATTTAATCTCAAATATTTAATAACATTTGTACAACAATTGTGTATCTACATTTACAATTTGTTTACATAATTTCCTGGAAGTATGGAGTACCACTATAGGCTAAATCGTGTATTATAGAACACCAGGATCCTTTTTTATATAACGTCGGGAGACATACAAGCATACGGCCTACCTGATGTAAAGCAGTTACCGTAGCCTATTAATGCTTGTAATACATTAAGTATCACTCGCACGATGCCTCCTCTGCTGTTTACATAGTAACTCCTTAGGAGTTTACTGGTGACCTCACTCACACGCATGAACACAACAACCCTCTAGGGAGTTGTTATTCGGCTGCATTTTTCTGTGAGGTGGTAGTTCCCCTGACGGGTTGTTTTGATGCGCCCTACCTGTCTTAAAACACCCAGACCGAGACAAACAGACATGTTCGGTGTCAAAGTCGCGTCATTCACGACTGAGCCACCGAGTTCGTCTACTTCCTTCAACTGACTTTACATACTATATGAATTAGTAAATGTGAAAACTTAAATGAATATCATAGTGGGTGCACATGTGCCGGTAAACTAGTGATATCTAACTGCTGCTGTGTACGATAACTTAGGTTAATTTAAACTACTATCCCCCGATGGTCGAAATTCGGTCAAAATCATTACAGAAAAAATGAGGGAATCATATACGAATTTATATTTCCAACTTCTTTTTCCAATAGTTTCTAATATTTTTTTATTGACCTCGGCTAGATTAACACAAAAAATAAGAACATCGAAACAAGCAAAGAAGAAAAAGTAGTAAACTACATATTTATCGTTGTTTGTACATCTCAC
Organism: Pyralis farinalis; assembly: GCA_947507595.1. Lineage (NCBI taxonomy): Eukaryota > Metazoa > Arthropoda > Insecta > Lepidoptera > Pyralidae > Pyralis > Pyralis farinalis. Next base: position 38,496,254 of record OX382268.1, on the reverse strand, counting down.
TATAACTAACTCACAGAAAACCGCAGCCAAATAACGACTCCCTGGATGGTTGTTGTGTTCCTGCGTGTGAGTGAGGCCACCAGTAAGCTCCTAAGGAGTTGCTGTGTTACCAGCAGAGAAGGTATAGGCTACGGTAACCGCTTTACATCAGGTGTGCCGTATGCTTATAGGCCTGCCTACGTTGTGTAAAAAAATATATATATCATGTTATCTAAATTTCTAATAAGCTTGGTGCACAACGTGCAGGTGAGGCGGTGCAGTTGATTTAACTTTGGTGTGCCATTTTAACCCCTGAACTAGTATGACATATATACTATATAGGTATATATACTTTTACCTTCGCCGGCGCGCTATGATAATGTGATGTGAAAACTTTTCCAATATACTCGGCTCACAAGTGTGCCCGAGAGAACGTGCGCGCTTCGGAGATATCACCAAAAATCTAGATACAGAAAGAAATCTACGAGTATACAACAATATCCTGAAACGTGGCAGTGCCAAACCTGGACACCCTAAAACTGCACTTTATCTTAATGTGCCCAATTTTGTCATCATGTAGAGAAGTAGGCAGCTACTACTGTGACGAATGTCTAGACTAATTAACTAATTTTTAAGTTATCCTTTTGGCCTTTATGACGTGTCCCGTTTGTCCGGTCCCTCCGGGCGAAACGGATACCTGACTGATTTATTTGACCGTTACCGTTGTATTTGTTTAAGTTTTCCAATTTCTTTAACTGTTTTCCAAAGATCGTAAAACATACTTTAAATTAAAATTCTTCGTGCTTTATTGATTTATATAAAATATATAATTATTCATTATCAATTTGAAATTTACTTTTTCAAATTTCACTTTCTCTTAACATGTGCGCCTTGGCCGTGCTCCCCATGCTGCTGACATTTCCATAGTCACTATATATCACATACGTATCTGTTATTTCACATACAAACTTCTCACAATTATGAAATTGGATTTTGTAGATGCTGTAATGATTATAGAGTCGATGGATGCTAGTCTCACAGGATCGAAACGAATGGCACTCTAGAGGAGAGGCCTATGTTCAGCAGTGGACGAGTACAGGCTGAGATGATGAAGAAGATAAGATGCTGTAACCATGCATTGCTATAACAAGGAGCTTCATACTGATTCACAACACTACAATCGTAATTATGGATTTGATGACGAGGAAACAAATTCAACATTTCCTCCCCTCCCGGATGAGGATCTGTACTAGTACGAGATATTTGCAAAATGGCCATATTGCATAACGCAATTTAATTCAATTAATGCAAAATATCTAAACCAAAGGAATAATAGGCAAAATGACCGCATCGCACTAAATTAATGTTCACGAAGCACGCGTCATTCGTACTTATTTGAGAAGTGTGGACAGTTCATAACATACTAATAAAATATTAAACCGTGTCATATTGCGATATAGACCGCTCATTATTAATGCAATGGTGAATACAATGGTGCATCACCTATCACTAAAATCAGAAACACACTGTCTCTATACAAATCTATGTAAAAATAAATGTATTAAAAAAACAACAGACCCCACTGCGTATAAAGCGAACTTATAAGATAGAAACCAGATAGATATCCTGCGATCCATTCTCCATCCTCGAGTACTCGTATCAAACTTCACGCTGTAAACATGTCACAAAGTCCGAGTCGGAGGCATCAGTTTATTGCAATAAACTCAGGAATTTAACGCCCGACTGCCTCTGTTTGTGTCTTTACTGTACTTATTTCATACATTTTAGTTATTGTAAGAATGCAAATTTCTCAATTTTGTCATTTCATAAATAGGGCGGGCTGTCCACTAGAACCTTGCGACTCAATACGTCATCGTTAATAAACTAATTAACGTATGTGTTAGTATGAGTATGCAAATGTAAATCACTAACATAGTTGCACTGTATAATAGGAGTTCATTTTATAATTCCTTTTGATGCAGTCAGAACCCGTTATATACGTTTTCCCATACATTTCGCGGTCGTATACGACCACCCGGGAAAACTATATCTATTGTAAAGTATTTTATTATGTGTACTTAATTACTACGTACAGTGAGTATTTACTACTGTACATAGTACTTATGTATCACTGGCGTTCACTGTACAATACTTTATACTACGGTACATATTTTGCGACTTATTTATATTTTACATTGACTATCAGTATTGTATACATATAAGATTGAAACCACTGATCAAGGTACGAGTATGTAGAGAAGAAGCAGTCATTTGGCGAGACGCTCGTTCTGTGGAAATAATCATTTTACACACTAGCACGTGAAGACCACACCAATTACAGTAAATAATTGTCAGCATGTCGGTGCACAAGTACACCAACAATGATGTCAGCCGTGTAATAAAGATGTATTGTCGCCGTGCGGGGCGGGCGGGGCGGGCGGGGTGGGCTGCCCGGCCTGAATTATGTCGTCAGTCATCTTCAGACAATTTTGTCAGATAGAGCAATGATAGTTCAGCGGATACATAAACGATGTAATGACCTGAAATAACTGATCCTGGCATGTACCAATAAATTCGTGGTTTATGCAAATACTTGCAATTCGATGTCACTCGCTGCAGGTGGCACAGGATCGGTACGAGTAGCTCTCTAGAGAGAAGGCCTGTGTTCAGCAGTGGACGAGTACAGGCTGAGATGATGATGATGATGATCACTCGTTCGGCTGTAAAGCAAACCATCGTGAGAAAATACGGGCGTCCAAGAAATTATATTTCGAAATAGTGTGACCAAACATATATCTAAGAGTCCTGGTTGTTTGTCTGTATTGTAGACGTCTGACGGCAGTTGCTCCATTCTAATATCCTCGCTAAATCCTTGGGCTTACCCCGGTTAGACTCCGCCAATCCTAATGGATAAGGGATAATACTAAATAGAATATTACTAACATCTTTGTCAGCAAGATATTCACCGACTTTATAAGCCTTACAAAGAGTATTTCTCTCTTGAGCTCATATTCAATATTTAGGCAATGAATTCCGTTCTATTATAGTGCGTAATGTATATTTCTAACCAGATCCAATTTGTACAAAAGCCCTCTGTCTCACCTATTTCTACCGCCAAGCAGATATATTTATATAGCTGTGTTCCGGTTTGGAGACTGAGATATGGCTTAGAAATTACTGGATACTTTGACGAAACATTCTTAGGTCAGAAGATTAGCAGCGCGCGAGTAACATCCCCGTGGTGATGCGAGCATCAATAGGCTGCGGTGACCGCTTACCATCTAATGCGGGCCGCATGCTTGTTTGCCAATCTAGTTGTAAAAAAAAATATTTTCTAGTACAATAACAGAAGCCACGGCGATGAAATTTCTGGCGAATATTAGTGATTTTTCAGCTTCAAATACACCGCTGATTCATGGCCGTGACGTCAGCCCTTATACTCGAATACATGGATACAGAGAAATGGAATTCATTGGCCAAATATTGAGGTACGTGGTCGTGAATTATGACGCCGACTAAGACGGCCATTCCACTCCGGCGGCCGCAAACGACGGCGGCCGGTCAGCCAGCGCGCGCGGCACGCCCAGCTTGATGGATGTTTGCACACTTGAAATCGATACTACGGGCGGATCAGATCGGATATTGGCGGATTGCAAATTAGCCGAGCGCACAGATATACAAAATGCTGTTTTTTTTAATCAAAAACCGGAGAGATCTGTGCGGCGTGTTCACTTTTTGCATTATCTATACAGATAAATAAAATGGAGTCTGTTTGTAATATTGAAATAACCGCTTTTTACTAAATGCATATGGATGTATACACGGTACATATACCAAAATTAATAATTTTGTCTGTCTGTTTGTAGTCTGTCTGTCTGTTTGTTCAGGCTAATCTCTGAAACGGCTGGACCGATTTTGACGGGGCTTTCACTGGCAGATAGCTGATGTAATAAGGAGGACTTAGGCTACTTTTATTTTAGAAATTTTAATTATTTTATTAATGTAAATAAATAATATTCCACGCGGACGAAGTCGCGGGCGCAGCTAGTTACGAATAAATGGGTAGATTTGCTTTAAAACGATCAATAGATCGATCGATCATTACTATAACTATATATATATACCAATTTAGATGAGTGAATTTTCATTTTTCGAAATATAATTTCTGTCACAAATGATGAAGATTCGGACTAATTGAAGGAAAGCTGATGGTGAGCTGTAGACTATTTATATCTACTCATCAGCAGTGTTACTAGCAGTTCTCCATGCCGACAATTTCTACTACAAATTTCAAGAAGTTGATATTTATCTGCGGTCTCTCGTAAAAAGGTACTAGAATGGACACCAGTCCATTTAATTCAAACCAAGGGTTTCAAATTTTACATTTATCTACTTCTTCATAAAATAGATATACTGGCTGTGACTTCTCAGTATATACATAAAAACAGTGTGCATGTTGGCAAAATATAAAGTAGTTTTTAAAAGGTAGCGACTGTATAACTGATAACTGCATCGGCTCAAAATAGTACTTGGCCTTCTTAGCACATGCCCTAAATCAATCCCTACAGTCGAAGAGAGTACATCGATCAAAACGCCTTCTGTCCCGATACGCAGGTGAAAGGCACAGATATATCCCCTTTACTGACGAAAACATTTTCACGATTGAAGAGCACTACAACAAGCAAAATGACAAAGTGTACGCACACAGTTCTAAAGAAGCCGCCCAAGTGGTCGGAAAGGTACAACGTGGTCATCATTTTATGTCTGTAGTGGTTTGGTGGGGGGTGTTTTATCAAGGAGTCAGAAAGCTTCATTTTTGTAAAACAAGAGTGAAGACTTCAGCCAAAGCGTATCAAGAGACTGTCTTGGATCGTGTTTGTGAAACCTCACAGTAACACACTTTTTAAAATGTACTGTGGAATTCCTAGCAGGAGTCTGCACCTGATCACACTATCACAAGGTACGAACTACCCAAGCCTGAGTCGAAACCAACGTTCCGTGCTTCAGAAGAGCTGAAGACTGGTTGAATCCCTTAGGTTACAAATTATGGTCAGTTTTAGAGTACATGGCCTGCTCGAAACGATACGCCGATATTGTGTCTCTTAAGAAATCTCTGGAGCAAGCAGTGGCTAAATTTCCCATGGAAACAGTGCGTAAAACCATAGATTCGTGGCCACACAGATTAAAGGTCTGTATCAAAGCTAAATATGGCCATTTCGAATAGAATCATTTCATTTATGTTTTGCTGATACTTCCATTAATATGTATATATAAGTTTTATTAAGATTACATTACTTCATAAAAAAATAAATGCATATTCATTTGTAATGGAACTTATGGCCGGACTAGGTATAATAAATGTCACTTTGACAATACAGCCTAACATACAATGGCGAATAGACATCTTGTCTTTGAACTTCAGTAAAAGTTCCGGGAAATTTTAACAGATGCCGCCGTCACATTTTTTCCGTCACATTTACTATGTGTGTGACGCTTGGACAAGGAGTTTATCTTTTGTGAAGTAATGTGAGCACATGGCTTCGACTCATCCGTATCGACCTTATTCATTTGATGTTCAGCACAGACGAGCTCGGCGAGCAAATGGTTTATCTCAGGGTTCACCCCAAACGTAAATATCAGTAACTGTGTTTTGTTTATACTAAAAGTTCTTTCGGCAATTTTCCGTGAAATTGCGGAAAATTGAGAAAATAAACCGATCGATATCAAATGCGTAATACCATCAGAATAAACATGACTGTAATCATTATTCCGGCAACTATTGCCGAGCTGGTGCATGTTTCTATTACAAAAATTGACTATTGGCTGGCAATGTATGTTATTGGAGGAGAAACTAGGGACTATGACGAGAGTGGTAGAGGCGAGGTGAAGGTTTCCGTATAAATATTATCGAACCGATTTTAATGTGGTTATTTTGTTGATGGCGTGGGCGCCGCCCGCCGCCGCCGCCGGCCGGCGCTCACTTCGCATTTAAATAAACGTGAAGCAATTCTCGAAAACATTAAAGTTTTAGCAACTCGGCAAATATTTACAAAGGTACATTACAATAATTTAACTTTTATTTGTACACGCTGTATATAAATCGGCAAAGGTATACTTCCCTTATTCGAGTTGAAGATCTGCTTTTAAAATTTATGAAGTATTTCATGAGAGACTGTTTAAAGTATGCAATATTAATTCTGTACCAGCTCGTTAATAAGCTAAAGTTTAATTGTGTCGGTTCAGTGTTAATTAAAGGTGGAGTGAAACATATTACTTGTTACTCCGCGGTTTCCTGCGGGGGGGGGGGGGGGGGGAGGTACTTCTTAGTTACGTCGCCTTATAATAGAAAGGTAACTGGACGACCTGCGAATTGAAATAATTACAACGTTATCAGTCTTATTTTTTTGTACAAAACCTGTTTTTTTTTCAGGAAGGACATCTATATAGTATATATATATATATATAGTATATATATGAGTTTAAAAAGCAAACCTTTATCTAAATACAAGATTTAATTAACGTCGTTAGAGTATTTTCCGAGATGCGCGAATTATATATATGTACTTCTATATAACATGCTCGTTAAAAGTAATACGATTTAAGTACATTAGGTACGTACCTACAATTACGTACAATACCACAGTCACGATAAATCATGGCTGCATATACGGTAAAAACCTTGGAAGGTGATATTACTCAAGTAAAATATACTTAGGACATATGTATTTAATTTCTCAATAAGCGAAATAGGAAATATTATTTTGTCTTCGATTATACCCCTTGTCTGGAATTTAGCGTATGGACGAGACGTGACATAAAAGGGGTTGGATTGGACTTATTCCATTAGTAGGCTAACTAGATTCAGAATGTACATCACATATCATATGACAGCGTAAATTTTAAACAATAACAGATTAATAATATATAATACATATTATAATTACCAGCATTAATTACAGTTTAATAGTTGCATACTGTACAGAAAAGTTGTCTTCCGAGAACTCTTAAGTTGCGATATTAACTCCTAACCAAGATCTAACCAAGGGCCCACAGCAAGTGGTTCTTCAGAAAACGACGTAAGGAGGTTTTCTCAGGGTCGTCAAGGCGCTGGTGACGCCCCGCTACAAGCGCCTCGGTCACTACGAGAACTGCTTACCATCGAGCAGAAGGTATTTTTTAACTTTAATGGTATAAAAAATGATTATTTTAATTGGAATGGTTTATATTAAATGTAAATGTTCGGATGATGCTTTCGAGAGGAGTCAGTAATCCGTTTCATTTCAATTTCTGCACGATTTTTCAATATTTTCATTTCATTTCGTTTCACAAGGGGCACGCTTGATTCTCGTGGAACACACATTACACACACACATCGCGGCTGTGTGTCCTTTTATCACTAAATGCCTTAAATTTCTGTGAAAAAGAAGTTTTTGAGAAAAAAAAATGCACTGAATCTTTTGATTTATTACAAGACACGCTCACACTCTCTTTTAAAAATTGTTTCCATTTAATTCGTATGGAAAATGTCAAAAGTCACTAAAAACAGATGGATGACTAAAGGGTTAAAAAAAATATTTTTGTATAATAATTATCAAACGGACGCATAGCTCGGTGGCGCAGTCGCTAATGACGCGACTTTTACACCAACCCTCGTGGGTTCGATTCCCACACAAGGCAAACATTTGTGTGCATGAACATGTCTGTTTGTCTTGGTCTGGATGTTTTAAGAAAGGTAAGGCGCATCAAAGCAGCCCGTCTGGGGAAGTACCTCCACCTTACAGAAAACCGCAGCCAAATAACAACAAGCTAGAGGGTTGTTGTGTTCCTGCGTGTAAGTGAGGTCACCAGTATGCTCATCGCGGCGACGGGTATCTACTATATAAGTATATTAGAAGCGTTAATAGGCTACGGTAGCCGCTTTAAATCAGGTGGGCTGTATGCTTCTCGATGTAGTATAAAAAATATATATACAAAGAATGATGTAAAATAGGAAATTTTTCTAGTATTCCAAAATTCTAAAAAAATATATTTATAAATCCATCCAAAGAAATAATAAACAATTTATGTATATTTATTTATTTATGTACAGCAGTATGAGACACCAGTAAAAACCAAAACAGTAAACTAAAAGAGATTAAACAATTTATGATTCATGCCATAAAATATACAGAACTGTCAGACATTTCTAAATTATACGATGATTATTTCATTAACATCACTGTACCAAAACAATAGAAGTGATGATAACAGTAGCAAAACTAACAACGACAATACCTTACGTAGAATATTTCTGATTCCTCTGAACTCAAATGACATTCTAAAAATTATACAGTCTTTACAAAATACCGAATCAATTGGATCTGACGAACTGAATATAATAAAAAAGTGTGGTATCTATATAGCTATGCCATATAATAAACTGCTCTTTTGAGCAAGGTATATTTCCGAGAAAACGAAAACCATCTCGAGTGATTCCGTTATTCAAAAAGGGTGATCCGACTGAGATCGGAAATTACAGTCCAATAACACTCGTACCGGATCTATCCAAAGTTTAGGCAGCAATGAGGGACAAGTTATATAGCTTCCTTGAAATTAATAAAGTGTTAGTCCCTAATTAATACGGATTCCGGAAACAAATCTCAAAAACTTTGGCTTGTTTTGCCTTCGTATAACAAATATCAGAAGCACTAAACGAGACAATCTCCATCTTAGGTGTCTTCTTAGAACAAAGGCATTTGATATCGTTTGTCATGACAGATTATTGGGCAAACTGGAGAAATATGGAACCAGAGGGAGAGCTTATGATTGGATAAAAAGTTATCTATCCAATCGTCAGCAATACACTGAAGTAGCAAAAACACTAAGTAATTATAACATCACAATCAAATGTCCGGTGCAATGTTATAATACGAGAGCAGTTCACCAAGGCGGGGTGCTCTCCCTTTGCTTTTTCTAATTTACCTCAACGACCTGCCACAAACAATAAAACATGATTCCATTCTGTTTGCAGACGACATAAACATATTGATTAAGCGCAAATTTGAACTTGACAAAATTGACAGATGGCTAGGACAAATTAATTAAAAATAAATATAGGAAAAACTAACATCAAAAATGAAAATAATGACTTAGAACAAATTAACCCTAGCTTATTTTTAGGTACAGCCATAGACAATGTATGTCAACAATGTATGTCGCAAATTAGACAAATTTGTATTCGCAATTCGCAGACTCAAAACAATAGCCTCGAAGGAGACCGTCTACTAGCGTATCACGGGTACGTCGCATCCCGTTTGCGATATGGCCTCATTATTTAGGGAAATTCGGTGGGTGTACAATATGTATTCATTTTACAAAAAAAAGTTTGAGAGCGCTACATGGGGCGTATTATATGGAACACTGTAAAACTCTGTTCCAAAAATATAAAATTCTTCCACTTTATTTGCCTTTATATTTTTGAGACTTGCATGTTTGTTAAAACATGTAAACCATTGCATGAATGAGGAAAAAAAAATAATAGCAGAAATCCATACAAAATATGTATACAAAGATTAAAATTATATAGTAACAATATATATGTACTGCATGGCTATTAAATTATATAATAAATTATCAAAGGATATCAAAGAAACGGCTCTTTCAAACTTTCTTCAATTCATAAAATTGTTTAATTGTCTTTTATTAAAAGTGTTCACTCTGTCCAGGAATATATTGAAGATAAGTGACATTATAATTGCAATTGAAGACGACATATTTCATTATATTTCTCATTATTATTATAGTCATATGACTACTAGTATTAAATTGACATTGTCCACATTCACATTTATATTGTATCTAAGTTATTGTATTAACATAGTTATTAATGTATAATTAACATATTAATTCAGTTTAATAATTATAGGCAGAATAAAATATTTTTAGGGTTCCATACGTAAAAAAGGAAAAACGGAACCGTTTATAGATCACTTTGTCGTCCGTCTGTCAATACCCTTTTTCCCTTTCTAAATAGCAATAAGTAATATTATATTAAATATGACACTTAGATACACTGACTACAGTTATTTAAGGTCAACTCGTTAACTTGGTGCATTTACATATTTTAAATAATCAAATAGCATTCATTATATTCAAGGAGATATAAAATTACACCAAAATATTTTATGAGGTCTAGCTATACATCATCGGAAAGCAAGCAAACACAACCCACTTAGTTTAAAATGATTGCCGTAGCCTATAAACACATGAGTAAAGAAACGGAACAGAGGCAAAGCTTCTAAGGTGCGTCCATAATTTATACCTATTCTAGTAGGGTTAGCACTGAAGAATAAAATGAAATAAACGAAAAGCCAAAAAAGAAAACTAAAATAACAAGCGTTGATCTCATCTAAAATTACATAAGTATGTAATTTTAGAAAGTGTCATCCCTTAGTCGCCTTTTAAAAAATCCGCAGTAAGAAATGGAGCGATAGGTATTGTATACTCTGATTCTTATCCTAATAAGACAAATTATCGGCTCATATTTAACGCGTAATAAAAGGCGTAGTACATATACAAACAAACATTGGAAGTTAAATGTTAAACCTTTACTTAATTAAAATTAATAGATTAATTGACTTTTCATTCGCTACTAATTTTAAGTCACTTGTATTTAGAATAAAGTTTCAACTTACCTAGTGGTGTCCTTTGGATAGATAAAATATAATATATTTCTGTTTTTTCTAGCATGTTTATACATACAGTACAATTATTCATCATATTTACACTTTTTCTTCTATTAAAACAAACAAAATTAATAAATGAACTATCTTACACAATCAAATTAAATAAAAACAACTAGAAAAAATTAAATAAAAACAACTAGAAAACAAAATACAACGTCCGTTTTACACCCTGACCTTTTGCCGCTCGTACGTGACGAGGGCTTTGAGGTCACGCACACACGCGCCTCATGCCTGTAGTAAAGTAAAGTCAAGTAAATTTTATTGCAGAAAAAAAGAATAATCAGAATGTAACATAATTCCTGCGATTACCACACTAGGCTCGCAGGCCCGTGTCGTAGTAATCATGGAGTGACTTTACAATTCGAATTTGACACAACTGTGCCGGTTCACTTTATGTCTACATTATAATAAATTTACTTTCTATGACGGATTATTATAAGTTAAGCTAAGAAGTTTCAGTAATTGCGTCAAAATGTATCGTATTGTGTGATGTGAAATGTGTTTGTGTGTGTGTTCATGTGTTTGTTTGAGGGAGCGTGTATGTGTGTGTGTTTGTATGGGTGCAGGACAACATTAGGCACGGCCGTAGTTTTAATGACTAGATGGGAGAAGTTGCTCAGTTTGATCGTAGTTAAGATCCTGAAGCCAGGTCTTGACCACTTTTTTGGCACTGTGTAACGACAAGTTTTTGATCGAACATTTTCGATTTACAAGGTTGTAGATGAAGGGATGGGAAAAGGTTGGCAACCGCTTTGCGAACGTATAGTGGTAGTAGAACGTATAGTGTAGTGGTGTACCTATCGCAGCGCCGTTGTATGAAGCTTTGTCTCTGTTCCGTTTTTTTACTCATGTGTTATAAACACCCGAATTGCTAACACAGTAACTATTCAGGAGTTAGGAACCACATAACCTAACCTAAACACACGGCCTTCTATGTAGTAGAGGCACTTCCCAGTCAGACTGCTGTAATGAGCTGTGTCTCTCTTTTGCCAGCACCTTGTTAGTTAATTGTCAGGAATCACAGCGTGCGCGTGAGATATAAAGATTACAGTGAATTAATTACACTTCAGGATAAACCTTTTTGAGAATGGCATAAACTATTATACCGATATAATGATCAATATTACTTATTTATATGTTCATTAATTACATGACGTCACGTCAGCGGGCGACGAGCGACGCGGCGACTTAGCCGTGCGCCGCCCTTCGTGAAAGGTTCCATACATTTCAACGTAGTTGATCGCGCCGCGTTCGCTTCCCTGCCCGCTGACCACGTGACAGAGGCCTAACAGTAAGCGACGATAAGTTTTTAACTCGATAACGTCCTCGGGTGATGAGCGCCGTGATTGATGTCGGCGGGCGGCACAGGCCAGCTGGGCGGGCGGCGGGCGGCGGGCGGCGCTCAGCTGGGACTCATTACTCCACACACGTCGTAATTGGCACTGGCCTTCGGTACATTATTCATAACTAAACATGTACAAGTAAATAACAGCAATCCTATTGTAATCCGTGGCTACGGTGTCTGTTTACCATCTCAGCCTCTGGAATACAACCGATCGAGTACGAGAGACGAAAGAGGCGCGCCAACACCGGGGACAACTCCGTTCCATATTTTTTCAGAACAATCGCTGGGATACCATCAGGACCACTGGCTTTACGAATGTAAATTTATTTAATGTATGTAATTTTAGCGTTGCGTTTGAGGAAAGAACAAAGTGTATTGTGTAAACAAAGTGTTTCTTATATAGATCAATCTTGTAAATGTACCAAGTAGTAAAAACTTTTTTCGTCGACAACCATATGTATATAATGCATCAGAATATAGCAGGATTGATAAACAAATCTGATGCCTGAACAATTTGTTTAAGCAATTTATTTGAAAACAATATTGATGTAGACATTGTTTGTATTACTGAACACTTTATTATGTCTGGCTATGAGAGGTTTTTATCAATACCTGACTATCACATGGCCACATTTTTTGGAAGGGAAAGCAGTAAACGAGGGGGAGCGTCGAGCGAGATCTTAATAAAGAATGGCCTGGAATGGAAAGAATTATCTGAAATAAAAAAAACGTCTGCCAGCATGTTTGAGTATTGTGCTGTCGAGTAAATTCAACAGAGGATTATAATTGTCTGTATGTATAGAGTTCATAAAGTTTTAAAAGCAATAATTAGTCTACATATTATGAAAAATTGGAAAATTAATTAATATTCTTATAATGATGGATAAAAAACTTTAACGTTGATATTTTAAAGAAGAATAATATCACTCGATAATTTCTACCATTATTATTAAACTATGGTCTTAGATTGGAAGTGCGGCAACCGACATGATTAATAAATTAAAAGTAAAAAACCTTTTTAAAAACAAGCTTTTATTTAAATGCTCTAAAAAGAAAAAAATAAAATTTTATACTCAAACTTTTACTGTTAACTTATAAGGTCATTTCACATTTGACACAATTTATATGATATAAAAGCTTGTCGCGAAATTTAAGTACTCGTATTTACTTAGTTTGAAAATTTTAATAGATAATATTATTCACATCAAATTATTTAATTTACTTGTTAATCTACACAAGTAAATCTCGCGACAAGCTTTTATATCCTATAAATTGTGTCAAATGTGAAATGACCTTATAAGTTAACAGTAAAAGTTTGAGTATAAAATTTTATTTTTTTCTTTTTAGAGCATTTAAATAAAAGCTTGTTTTTAAAAAGGTTTTTTACTTTTAATTTATTTTTTACTTTTTAGTTATCACTGGACATGTTTCTCAGTCTGTTCATCTCATTCAACGCATCATTGTTGCATGGTCGTGAGCTTCGTTTAGAAGGGTAAGAGCTAGTATACAACAGGGTTCGCCCCGGTGCCCTGAGGTGGTACGTTCGCGACATCATATTACACCCTGATGCCACCCAGTCCTCGGCACGGCCTCACCTTGACTTGGGTGTTTAGAGAAATGTGCTACTTATTTCAGCTTGAAGCTTACTTGTGCCTTACGAAACACAGTTCCGGGTTTGATTTTGGAGTAACAATTCGACCTCAATATCATAATCGACGACTCCAAAAACCCCAGTACATCAAAATTCCAGACGGATTGAAGCAATGGAGTTGATATTCAGCATCTTTTTTTTTTAAACTCGCATTCGTAATCTCAGTAAGTCCTTTCACTTGATACTCATATTATAAGCAAGCACTAAAAAATTACTCCACTATATTGGTTTAGAGTGACGTCACTTTATTTTCTGACTTATTCTCAGCAAGTCCTTTCTATTGATACTCATATTGTAGCAATGAATTGAAAAAACGTGTGGCACTCGGGGACTGCCGCGGTAAAGCAATTGCATAGCATTTTTTTTTATCAACTTATGCAATTATAATTATTTTTTCATCACTTTCTTCATTAATAAATGACTTTGTTTTATTCATATTTAAAACACTTTATACACAAATTTTACGCGTATAGCTATTCACCAGCAACTGCTATTCACTGTTGTACATAGGTACACCTATGTATACATATATACCTACATGTATACTTACGGGGCGCACATGCGGTGAGTGTGGCATTATAAAGATATGACAGATACCTATACACCTATATACTTTCTCACAAACAGCTGCTTACGTATTCGTCCGATTTCGGAGCAGCTCGTCTCGATCCGTGCGAGCTTCGTACTGTCGTACCATATACATACACGTTATATAGGCGGAGTGTAGGGTGTTAGGTTTTATTTTCCTTACGGAATTTCTTGATTCGGTCGCCGCGCTCAAAGCCCGCGATAAAAGCTATGCAATAAGTAAAAGTGCCCATAGGCTGTGTAACAGTTTCACATCAGGCGGGCTGAACACTTGTTTGCCACCCGACGGAGTCTAAAAGTGTCCATAGGCTGTGTAACATTTTCACATCATGCGGGCTGAACACTTGTTTGCCATCCGACGGATCATCATCAACATCTGATGATTGCGAAAAAAAAATCTTCTACCAATTTTCTTACTTATTTGCCACCCGACGGATCATCATCATCATCTGATGATTATGAAAAAAAAATATTCTTCTACCAATTTTCTTACTGTTTGCCACCCGACGGAGTCTAAAAGTGTCCATAGGCTGTGTAACAGTTTCACATCAGGCGGGCTGAACACTTCTTTGCCACCAGACGGATCAAAATCTGATGATTATGAAAAAAAAATCTACCAATTTTCATACTTGTTTGCCACCCGACGGACCATCATCATCATCTGATGATTATGAAAAAATCGGCCAAGTGCGAGTTGGACTCGCACACGAAGGGTTCCGTACCATTATCTATAAAAACGGCAAAAAAATCACGTTCGTTGTATGGGAGCCCCCCTTAAATATTTCTTTTATTTTAATTTAATTATTTGTTCTTAAAGTGAATATATAATATAAATATTCTGTGAATATTTCAAGCGTCTTCCTGTTGCCGTTATCAATAACGAGCAAAAATGACCAAAAAATCACGTTTGTTGTATATAAATATTTATTTTATTCTCTTTTTTAGTATTTGTTGTTATAGCGGCAACAGAAATACGTCATCTGTGAAAATTTCAACTGTCTAACTATCACGGTTCATGAGATACAGCCTGGTGACAGACAGACGGACGGACGGACGGACGGACAGCGGAGCCTCAGTAATAGGGTTCCGTTTTACCCTTTGGGTACGGAACCCTAAAAAAACGAGCTACATGGTAGGCGGAGTGGGGGGTGTTAGGTTTTATTTTCGTTACGGAATTTCTTGATTCAGTCGCCGCGCTCAAAGCCCGCGATAAAAGCTATGCAATAGCTTAAAAATATTCGCCAACTTGGGTGTTCCGCCATGTAGGACTTAGAATGACGTCACACAGTTAACCATGCATTGTCATCCAAACTGAACGTGTATACAAAATTTCAGCTCAATCGATTGAAGATATCTGCTTCGAAATTGATTTTCAAGCTTTAGAAGTCCGCCATATTGGATTAAGAGTGACGTCACATTATTTTTCGAGTTATTCTTAGCAAGCCCTTTTATTTGATACCCATATTGTAGGAGTGCATTAAAAATAGTTGGTCCGCCATCTTGGGTATGCCGCCATGTTGGATTTAGAATGACGTCACATATTTAGTCATGCATTGTCATCCAAACTGAACGTGTATACAAAATTTCAGCTCAATCGGTTAAAGATATCTGCTTCAAAATTGAGTTGCAAGATTTCACCCGAACATACTTACATACTTACATTGCAAGTTAAATAAAAGCTTGTAAAAAGCAGAACATGCATTGACAATTTTGCATATAACAGAGATAAGAATAGTAAAGTACAAATAATTGAATTTACTCCTTCTGAACCATACGGCGCAATTATTAAAATGTACGGTAAAACCTATATACAAAATAAAATATTGGAGATCAAAGCGCCATGACTGTAGCTGTATATGAAACCGATAATCCAAACAGGGTATATAATATATTTAGTGACAATTTTAAACTTTGTTTTCCTAAAAGGAAAGCAAAGTTCGTAAAATAGTTTAAATATAATATGTAATTAGTGGCCATTAAAATACATAGCAAACTAAAAATCAATCGCTTTCTAGATGTTAAAACTACACTCACAGCATATTATGGCATCAAAGCCTCAGTTCTACGATGTGGCATTATTTTTTAGGAAAACTCATCTAATAAAGTAAAAGTTTTTAAAGCTCTGAAGAGATGTGTAAATTAATCTCAAAACATCCGATAGCTATAGTTACCCCTTATTGGCCAAACATGTCGGAGCTCTTCAATGCAAAACAACTGCTGCATATTACATTTTCTTAGACATGTTATGATTATGACAAATAAAAAATCTTGAATCTTGAAATGTACACCTTCTCGATTCTAGCATCGCAATTTTGGAAAACTGTTGACTTCATCGAGCGAAGGGCAGCCATTTGACGAAATCACCGTCAGACCCGAAACGTCACTTTTAATAAATGGAGACATCTGGGATATTTCCATCTAGCATTTTCTCAATTCCAATACCTGAAATTCTGCTCATTGAAGTACCAATTTAAAAGAAAAAAGCCTTCGTCAGTGTTATAACGAACAAAAAAAATTCAGTTTATGAAATCGATCGAGGAGGTCACCGATATTTTTATTAAATTTAAATCAGTTTTATAGATATGCATTCTTAGTATAAAGTCAAAATTAATCTGAATGTTGCCAAAGACCGCATCTTTACGTTTTTTTTATACTATCAAGGTGATAAACAAGTGCGCGCCTAATGGTAAGTAGTTACCGTAGCCTATGGGCTTTTGCAACACTAGGGGTGTCACTCTTACGTTATTAACCCTGCACCTCCTCATACCTTTCTTGAAGAACCCCATGCCGTAGTCCCTAGGAAAAACCTCGGCAGGGAGCTCAATCCGCAACTTAGTGTTCTCGGTAGAAAACTTCTCTGGAACCGCACAGTACGTGACCATTGCGACTCCAGTGTATGAGGATGATGAACTCCCAGCCGTCTGAATCACCGCTATGAGACCTGTAAAGGCACGCGTAGATCCGGGTGTGGCCGCCTTGATCCACGCGCACCACGCACCCATAATAACGACAGGGTCTGTCTTCAAGGCTATGAAGACGGCGACAATAATAATATCCTTCCGAACGAACATGCTTACCGCGGCACGACGCACAAATGAGTGCTCGAGGTGGTACCTGGGATAATGTAACTAGGATGTGTCGGCCGGTGAGGATGTTTGTGTCCCCGTGAGGAAAATAACGGTCGGCTGAGCGGTCTCTAGGTGGTGGTGGACCGTATTGATGTTGGAATGAAGTCCTCTGATGTTGCAAAAATCCACATTTATCGTGGAAGGGGTGGCCGCTGTAATCACACGTTTTCCTTTACTTCTTGCCATGTTTATTGGTGTGGAAGTTTTTAAAAATAGAGAAGTCGCTGGTCGGACGGAGTAGAGGACAAAAGCGCGGTGTCTTCCACTACTGGACAGTGCAGGCGGGCGGTAGGATCCCCGGCCCCCCAGTGCTGCAGCAGCCCGGTGCACTATGGTCTTCTCCGGCACGACTACTGCAACAGGGACTTTGCGCAGGACTTTGACAATCAGACCACTTGGAGAGGTTTCAGAGTGTGAATATATATTTCACATAATTTATTTTATTTGAAACAGCCCGGCCTAAACTGCATGTAACTTCCTACATAAACACAATACAATATTCATTATTGCACCATATAAACAGATATTCTTAAATATTCAAATAATATTTATTAACGTATAATTAGAGTATACAGGTGTCATTGTGATCCTTCCGGGTGACCTTAAAGTAGAGGAAAAATGTTCAAATAGGTAGAGAGCACAGAATGACATGAAATATATACAAAAATAGCAAAATAAATAATACTTAGAAATGTCCAATAATACAATAAGTTGATATTTATATCAATGCATACACACATACAAACATACACATATACGTAAGATATTTATTCACTTAGTTATATACCTATATATATATATATCATCAAATAATAAAACCGAATCGATTAAGTTTGATTGAGATAACACAAACATAATGACCATTATCCTGACTTTTAAAACGGAAAACTTTTTGTACAATTGTGATTATTAATGGCAGAGCATTCCGCCGCCCGGAGCCGTACAGCTCGCTCCGAAAATGATCTCGAGGAGTACTGGGAAGATCAAGAGTGTGATGACGGTTTAAGACGAAGGGCGCCAGCGCTGCGAACACTACCACCTCATCATAAACATGCTGGTTGTTACTGTGTTCATTCTACAACTATGATGTTTCCACAGTTTCGTACGAGCTCTGGGCACCTCAAGTGAAAAATGAGCGTGCTCTTTACACTTCGAGCAGCCAATCGGTGGTGTCCAGCATAAAGAGGACACTAATAGAAACACAAAGACATCAGTTATTCAATTCAGTGCAGGTCAAATAGTTGCGTCTTCTGTAGGAAGGAACCCAATATAGACAGTTTAGGTACCCGTTGATGAGACTGGAAAATATGTTTTCGAAACAAATTATCCTTCAATACTATAATGTAGAACTCCACATCAACCCAACTCATCCCAATGTGAGTTTCCCTTCAACCAAAGCGATTTGAAGCATACTCAACAATGGTGGTCCACTGCGGATTGGCGGAGACTAGTGTTCTGGCTTAGCGAATGTATCGCCAGCTCAACGTGTGACTACCTCATCTGCACTGAGGAACTCGAAAAGCCTAAACCCATCCACAGAGAAGCTATGGTCGAACTCAACCAGTGTACTATTAAATGTGAACGCCATCGAGTTCTTCAAATATCGTAAAGCTCATTCTGAACTTAATATAAGTTTAGTTATTTAAAGGACAACATATTAAGCGGTATTTTTTTTATACAACGTCGGGAGGCATACAAGCATACGGCCCACCTGACGTAAAGCGGGTACCGCAGCATATTAAACTCTTGCGATATATTAATTATCACTCGCGTGACGCCTCCTCTGCTGCTTACACAGCAACTCGTTGGGAGCTTACTGGTGACCTCACTCACACGCAGGAACACAACAACCCTCTAGCGAGTTGTTATTTCGCTACGGTTTTCTGTGATGTGTAGGTACGTCTCCAGATTTGATTTCTTCTGCTTTGATGTGCCCTACCTCTCTTAAAACATCCAGATCAAGACAAACAGATATGTTCATGCGCACAAATGTTTGCCTTGTGCGGGAATCGAACCCACGAGCGTTGGTCTCAAAGTCGCGTCATTCACGACTGAGTCACGAATGATTGTAAATAGCCCAATACGTATAATGGAACTAACATTCCCCTGTATTCTTTACCATGTTCTGAACGAAACCGATCCATGAGACCGGTAAACCTGTGATTAGCCGGTATTTTCGGACCGGTTCTGCGAGTCGGTCGCGGGTATTTTGAGTGACATTTAAAGGTAGACGAGCACGTCCGCCGGTGTACCGCCGACGAGCTCTAATTAAAGCGTGCTATAAACGGCCGTGGGCGAGTCTATTAACCGCCATCCGGAAAATTGGCTCGCGCGTTAAAGGGGGGATTTAATGCAGGGGTTGTCCGGGACGTGCAGTTACGACCGACTTTAGATTTAAAACTATTTGCGGAAGGCATTTTACGAGAGCGGCGAATTAAATTACACGGGAGTTGTAAAGGTTATTTGCGTGGGCATTGTCATCCGAGCATTAATCCCCGTCGCGTTCTTAGCTTTCTTTCTGCACATTCGACATGCGTTATTGTGAAACCATTGGCGCGCACATTATTTATGGTTAAGTAACTCACATCATATTGAAAAGTCAAAACCAATCTCAATCAATCAAAGGCAAACTAAATATAACCCTGGTATTTAACAAGAGATTCTGGATTTACTACATATATATATACTGGCCCTCGGGCGGCTTGAAAACACTGGCCTCCGCCAATCCGCATTTGAGCAGCGTGGTGGAGTATGCTCTAAACCCCTTCGGTTGAAGGGAGACCCGTATCCCTGCATTGGGATGAGTAAGGGTTGAAGTGGAAAAGTGCCTCCACCTCACAGACGACCGCAACTAAATATTTGTACAGACATTGTGTTGAACCTTTGAGAAAATTGGCTGAGCTATAGTGTCCGTGCAACGGGGTGAGCATGCCATTAAGCTCCTATGGAGTTGCGTATTAGCAGTGGGAACGGCGCCGCGATACCCCTGGCACTTCTCGAGTCAGAGTAGGTTAGGTTAGGTTCTTCTGCCGGGCTCCGGTGGACACGGCATGGATATTTGTTTCCGTAATAATTGTTGATTTCCGTAAGACATCGCAGTGCCAACGTAGGCGACACTCCTGCAGATTGTCTGCTATGTCATACATCTATTTATTTAAACGTGAAAGTATAAATAAACAGATGTATGAGAACCTGGTCCCTTGCGAGATAGACAGAGAGAAGAATGTCACGTACGTGGATGGAGTCATTTGATCAGCTTGTAGCGATTAGTTTTTGTATAGACTGTAGGTACACAAGTTTCAAGAGTACACGAGAGTGAGATCTCTTAAATTTCTTTCGACGTTTCTTCTTCGCCAATTTGTCATTTCCGAAATGATATCACATTAAAAAAGTTAATAACGTAAGAGAATTGAATAAGATTATTTTAAAAATGTAATGCGTGTCCCCAGTGGTAAATAAAGATATTTGTTATGTAATTCAATATGGGATGGACAGTAGGTTACGCGGCCGTCGTGCAGGCCGCCCGCCGCCCGCCGCCCGCCGCCCGCCGCCGCCGGCCGAGTGTTATCCGAGAGGCGGTATTTGATGTACAAATCATAAAGTACTAATCAAATTATCGCATTACTCCAAAACAATGGAATATTTTTCCAAGAATTATTGTACACACTGATATTTTTTTATATTACCGTAGTCTGTTAGCGTAGGTAGCGTTAACGCTTGCAATGCAAGGAGTATCGCTCGTGCGTTGCCACCCCCGCTGCTAATACAGCAACAGAAGCTTACTGGTAACCATCCACTCGCAGGAGCACAATAACCCCTCCAGGGAGTGGTTTTCTATGAGGCCTGCTGCGGAGAGGCTGCGTCTTTTCTTCGCGTTATCCCGTTTCCCAATCCATTAGGATTGGCGGGGTCCGCTATCTAAGACTAAGGATTTGGCGGAAACTGATTTTACATGGAAAGGCTGCGGTCAGACATCCACAACCCAGAGGGAAAACCAGATCTTTCTTAAGTTAGGTTCACACGTCTTTCGAAATAATGTTTCTTGTATGTGTGGGTTTCCTCACGATGTTTTTCTTCACCGCCGAGCGAGTGATAAATATGTACATAAATGAGAAAACACGAATTTTGTGAAACTCGACGAAACGGCAGAAACGGACGTAGAGATCTCACCGGCGCGACATCGGAGTAGATTGGAGATGTTCCGCGATAAATGATGCACCTGAAACTGGCGGTTCAGCATGTCCTCGTCACGCCCGTCTCCCATCGCGGCAGGCAGACCCAATGGACCGCCAGGTGCGCCGACACAAACATACTCGTACCTCTCTCGCCTCTTCCTCACAAACAATCTCTTTATGCATGCTTTTCGGGTGATTTGATTTGGTTCTTTTTCAACACATCAACTATTTGATTCATGTGACTCTAGGGCGTCCTCTGCCGGTATCTCCGCTCACTGTTGCTCGATATACTTCTTTCGTAACTCTTTTGTCATTCATTCTTTTTAAATGACCAAACTATCTCAGCCGTTTTCAAGTTTTAGTCAATACGTCATCTTTCATTCCACATAGTTTTGCGAGAGAATGAATATGTCTCTTACTGAAGGTCTCAAGACGGACATACATATAAACACCGACATTGTCGAGTAACAATTAATGTAATACATCATATTCCTACCATCATTATCGTACATAGCTCCACATCTATACGTATAAATAAAATTGAAGTGTCTGTCTGTGATTTCAAAATAAAGCCTTTATCTTAAGCTCATATTATTATTTTCACGTTACCAAAGTCTAAATACGCATTTTTAACTTTTTGTCTGTCTGTCTGTTTGTCCGGGCTAATCTTCGAAATGGCAGAAGCGATTTTAACGGGACTTTCACTGGTAGGTAGAGGACTGTTCAGAGCAGAATATAGGGTACTTTTTATACCGTATATATTTAGGGTTCCTGCGTAAAAAATTAAAAACTGTTAAAATTTGTGTGAAATATCTTCAACTTCGGGGGACTTTGCAATTTTATTTTTATTATTTTCATAGAATACGTATTTTTTGTAACATAAAATAACTACGCATTTTTTTATGTAATATAAATAAAATACATACGTCGCCTCCTGTAAAGATCAATAGATGGCGCTGTAGAAAATTGAATCGCTCTATGGTTGCATCTACGACCCTGAACTTTGTTTTTTTTTAAACAGAAACAATTTCATGTCTACAGAGAAATAAAGGCTACTAAAAGCCCAAATCTCATGCATGCTAAGCCGCGGGCATCTGCTAGTTATTCAAATAAATTTGTAATCATTTTTAAATGTAGTCCTGTGTAAACTCACGGACAACTCAATTATCGAGCGAACCGACAACGATCCAAGTACTAATTGAGGAAGATCACTGAAGTTACACTTTTTAACAAGAGTATAACTTGTTAAATTATTTTTCAGATTTTCGTTTCATCGAACTCTCCGATGACATACAGTTCAATACTTCGGCGTCTGTGAATACCTTTGTTAACTAAACATCGAGGGGAGATGAAACTCTCATTTATCTATCGATAGTTACTAGTAGTTAGTTCTGAACTGACGGTTACAGATAATATATATATAATTACGCAAATTAGGAAGGTGTAGTTGGAGAAAACCCACGGGATATTAATAAATAATGTTCGCGCGGAGCCCCGGAGAGTAGGTGTGATCGCCAGGAAACTTTATACTAGTCTAAATCGAATGTAATGTGGTTCTAGAAGTTTTGGGAGACACTTAAACTAATCTTATGTTGCGTAATAGATTCAGGGTTTTATTATACCAATAAGGTGGCAAACAAGCATACGGCATACCTGATGGTAAACAGTCACCGTAGTCTACGGACATTTGAAACACCAGGGGTATCACTCCCCGTAGACAAACCCATTCTGTAGTCCTTTGGGAAAACCTCGGCTGTGAGCTCAGGTTATCTTGCTGAAGACTTTAGAAGCAAAAGTTATAACACTAGTTTATGTGCTTCCGCCTCCGATTCATACTTGAAAACTGAATCTGGCGCATTGAGTAAAAGACACCCTGACTATAGACAGGCAAGACACAGCAATATTTAATTAGGCCCTGCTGGGGAAGTACCTCTCAGTCGCAAAGGCTCCCAGCCAAAAAAGCCGAAAGCCAGCAGTTTTGTTTCTGCGAGCGAATAAATTCACCAAAAATCAAGTAACAAGTTGTTACATTGGCAAATAAGTAAAAGCTAATTTTAAAAACTAAAATACCCTACTGATTATAAACAAAACTTCACATCGCGAGTCGGACTTGCACTTAAAATTAAAAAGTAAAAAAATATTTTCGCAAGTTATTGTAGCAAAAAAAGTTTTTTTTTTTTATGATAAACTACAAATTTACGGTTTTCGGATTTTTTCCTTTACTCGTGCTACATGATATTGCTTCTTACTAAATTTTACGATTCTAGGTCACCGGGTAGTACTCTATAGGTTGTGATTCCCTTGCGAGTGTTAAAATATGCGCATAAACGATGCACAAACAGCCGTATCTTTTGATTGCGTTGACTTAGAAGTTTGATTTTATCACTGCTCGAAGGGATTACAGATCTGAGTATTTGATATTAATTTCAGCTTAGCCCGTTCCTGAGAACTGTTTTCTGACATTCAGACCGACAGACGGATGGGCGGACAACAAAGTGTTGCTATAAGGGTTCCGTTTTTCCTGTTAAAAGGTTTAGATGCTTAGTTCATGACAGTTTAATGGTTTACCTCCACTATATGGGGTTTGTGCTGACGTCACATAGCCCATGACACTCACGCAAAGAATAAGAATCTAATGACACCTCACTCTTCAAAATTGGTCAAGCTGTCTAGGCTACAGGAGGTCACAATGGAACGGACATATATACCCACATACATACATATATACATGCGAAAAACAATACCCTCCTTTTGAGCCAATCGGGTAAAAATATGGCATCGCGCGTAGCAAATCGGTTTCAATCTTTCTATAAAAATGCCAATATTGCGGAAAAAACATGGCAGACTTATATAAAACATACGTCAGATCTGTGATTCATGACTGTTACCTACTATCTGAAAATGTCGTAACACTTGATCGAACCCAAGCATCTAGTTCTCGCCCTTCACGGCACACAGACGCCCACTCACTGGCTTCTTCATAAAGGTATCGAATTCTGACTCGAAGAACAGCCGTCAAGAGTAGGCAACGGACACCCGGCGAACACAAAGGGTGCGGAAGGCCACGAGACCAGCGGAGGAGGGCGAGGAGCGGGGACGGGACACCGGCAACTATCGGATACTTCAGGGAGTAGGGAAGTACGTCAAAGCACCGAGTTTCACTGACTCGAGGACCCTTAACGAGTAAAGTTTATGATACTATTATACGAGTATAGTTATCGAGCTACATCATTTTGTAATCGAATGCTTTAAACAGTGGGTCAAAAGATTGATCAGTTTTAATACAATCCAAACTAATGTTATAAATGAAAAAGTAATTCTGCCCGTTTGTTTGTTACCTTGTTTGTTGACCTTGAACCATTACAAGGACATGGGTTGTTACATTTTGTATCAAGATGGTCATCAAGATGGTTGCCAAGTGACTTGATTATTTTGTAGGACTGGATCCCAAGCAGGTGGTCACAAACCCAGAGATCTACTAAAAACGTTCGGACACTGTGAGCAATTTTTGTGTGAATCGGAACATATATAATTAATCCATCCATGCCGGTAGATGTAATAATTGAATAACCAATGTAAGACAAATGTCACCTTAGTCTTCCTGCGACCACGGACGCTGCAAATCGTTCGAAACGTCAGGTTCAACAAAATAAATAAAACATGCGATACTTCCGTTAAAAATTGTTTAATTCAATGTATAACAATCGCGAAAACCTAAGACAATAAATACCTAACTATTGCACTGGCAAGAATATTCCTGACTGTTGTTATTTGACTGCGGTTTTTGCAGTGAGGTAGAGATACCTGAGTCGATCTGCTTTGATGTGCCCTACCTCTATATAAATAAGAGTTATTTATATTTCCGCTGAAGTGTGTTGAAAATCGTTGTGTGACTCGCATGATCATCGCCGAGACTAGGTCTTGGCTCTATGAAGCCGCCGTCGCGCCTCGACTGTAATAGCCAACTTACGACACTTGTATCATAACGTATTTTTAAAAATTAGTATCCATTTTATACTTTTAAAAACTTAACGAGTACATAAACCTAAATAATTAGATGCGTGCGTTTTTTGAGTGCTGGTTTACCACGATCTCTTAGTCGTTGCCAACCTCAGCTACAGGTGGTGCATCCCGCCGACTGACAAGGAAGACTCTGGCGAAAGAGAAGGCGTTGCGACATCTATTCGCTTTGCGTTGCGACATATGTTAGCAGCAAGGGGCATGAGCGACGCTTCTTGTATTTGAAACGTCAAAAGATTACGGTAACAGCTTCACATGAAGCGGGCTGTATGCTTGTTAACTACTCTAAAAACTAAACTAAAAAAATAATAATGATACAGCTGACGTGGATCCCTTGGAGCATTAAACGAGTATTATGTTGACGAGCCCGCTGGTGCAGTGGTTACCGATAGCTACTTTGACAGACAGACTCATGGGTTCGAGTCCCACATATGACAAACATTTGTGTGCCTGGACAAGTATGTTTCTCATGATCTGAGTATCGTTTAGAAAGCTAGTGTCGGTAATACTTGCTGTACTGCAAGTGTTCCTAGGGCACTTAAGCTTCTTAAGCTTAGGTAGCGGACCCCGCAAATCCTAATTGATAAGGAAAACGGGATAACGATCATCATCTATAGGAATAAGAGAACTTTAGTAGATACGTTTAACGCTATGATATTAGACTTGATGTTGTACTTCGAGGCCGCACCGGACGCGGCGGCCGTGAAAATCCCGCTCGAACGAAATTATTGGAATAAAATAATTTTATGCATAAACAATATTATTGTTAGCAATCAGTTGCGGGCGGGCGGGCCCGGCCCCCGCGGCGACGGCGCTCGGCGCTCGGCTGCCTTCGCACTGATAACCGATATTTAATGCCTGTTCCCGTTAGTCGGTTTCGAAACGGTTAAGTATTTTAACACATAGATATCGTTTAGCGACGTTTAAAATTTGTTGGTCAACGTAATTTTCACATTAAGGTCAAACTGGCTGTCTAGAAACTGTTCCGGTCAAAGATTTCTGCTGTACAAGTCCCAGGTCCACACATGGATTATTGTTCAGACCTGTGTGAACACTTTGACACTATCATTGTGATTCGGTTCGGAGATCTGCTATGAGAATTGTCGACGATCCCAAGCTTACGCACGGCATTGAATCCTTGGGTTTAAAGACAGGCTTTGGCCGATTGTACAATGGGTCGTGTTGAGAGAAGTTATTTGATATAATGTTCATTTACGATCTTCTGTCAGACCGATCGCCGTCGATACGGAATTAAATATTTTCTTCGAGCCTTTAGGTCGTCGTTAATCGTGGTTAAATCCCTATCGACATTTTCTCAAAGGACTCCAACATGGAGTCATTCAATAAAGGTAAAACACCTGGTGTTACAAACGTCCGTAGGGTGTACTTCTGTCTTATATATATATATCTTAGAACTCATGGACTTTCGCCGCAAATCGCATTATACCTAAACGAAAAGATCCTTACACCATTTACACATTTTGATGGACAAGAGAATCCCACATATTATATGTGCACAAAAACGTAACTTTCCGTTTAAGTTTGCTGCCGTACTCATTGGAGCAAAATTAGACTAGACTATAAAATTTTCGCTTTCAAGTAAAGTTATATACAAGTACTGCCATCTATTGTTATTTTATAAAACTAAAGACGAGCAAAGTACAATATACGAACATTAACTAGCAGATATATATGCTATATTTGCTGGTTTTGTAGTTTCGCATTATAACGCTAGATGGCGATAGTGGTTAATTATTTCAATGATTAATAATATGGCGAAATAAATAGGCAGACATCATTCTCTCGAAATATTGCCAAGAAACTTTTTAGTATAACTTTTCAATTTATAATGATAAAACATGACAATAAAAGCAGTTTTGCCATTATGTTTCTTTGGAGCGTTATCCCGTACATTATTATGAATTTGGCAAAGACTTATATGTAGGTAAACTTATAATATATAATAAAACTTATAAAGGTAAAGCAATTTACACCATTTTCTTACTCCCGAGTAGTTTTTCTAATCTTGGACAATAATTGACCGTGATAGTAGCGCCATGCTGCTCGTGGAATTGAATGGAACTAATTAGTCGTTATTGGAATTGGATTAGATAAGGATCGGCACTCTGCGCGTCATTTTGACAGCTGATCCCGATTAATGCAAGTTTACCGACGACGAAACATCTGGAAAATGGATCAACGGTTTTGGATAGTTCAAAAAGCATTCTGTTAAGTAAAAATAAAAAATATATGCATTTTGTTGTTACATCTCCATGTCTGCCTACATTTTTTTTTATTATACAAGCAATATGGCTCACCTGATGTTAAGCAGTTACCGTATGCTATGAACGCTTGAACACATTAAATATCACTCGCGCGATGCCATCTCTGCTGCTGACACTAACTGGTGACCTCACTAACTCGCAGGAGCACAACAATGGAGTTGTTATTTGGTCGCAAGTTTAACCAAAAGTATATGTCAGTAAATCTTAATCAAAACTTAAAGTTGTCCTAGTAACTTTAAATTTGGTAAGAAGCAAGTGAGCATGGCACAGAGTCAGTATTTTGTAGTTAAAAAAAAACTAATCGCGATTGGTTTACTCGTAGTTCTAAAAGTTATCGATAGATGGCAGGTAAATTGTAGTTAACATGTTGAGATTATTTATACTTGTATTATATTACTAAACTTCACGCCAATTCCCTTGCGGTGTAGGCAGAGAGAACCGAGAACCATAGAACGCGGTCCTTGCACACCTCAATCGCCAGTTTCTAGGACTCTTGACTATGATAAGCATACTCATGGGTTAGGTACTTGTGCCGTAGCCGCTTACAATATGCCTTTATAAAGTTGTTGCTATTTGGTTGCGCTCTTCTGTATGGAGGAGGTGCCCAGTCAGTGCCCCCATTTTTCCCTCTCTTTCGCCAAAGCCTAGTTTGTTAACTGGCAGGGTGCATTACAACGTGCAAGCGAGGTCGGCTTTGACTGTGAATATGACAGTGAACCACAATATGTTAATGCAAAATATATTTTTAATTATTTGTATTGCATTCTTATATGTCATTGCATGCAGGTGGGTTAATTGAATATTTAATGAATCACTCGCATGCTCGCTTGCATTCCGATAAAAATGTTATCAAAGAAACAAGCTTCCCAAAGATAACCCGAAAACAAAACAAAGCTGGTGAATTAATAACTCTCTTTATATCAATGAGAGACCGCCGTGAATGGGCGGCGGTCGCAGGGCCGCGGCCGATCATCTCAGCCTTGACCGATTGCATCGCTAAGATGATGCATCACATATAAAAATTGTAGAGTTGCCTAAAACGCAAATGCTTCCTAGAGGCTTATCACCAAATGTAAGGACAAGTCGGGTGGCCGAATGCGCAGCAATGACTACTACTTTGAACAAAATACGGTTCCTGTTAACCGTACTAGGTATACATGTATAGCCTCCCAAAATTTTTAGGGTTCCGTTGTAAACAAAGACCCCTTATAGTTTCACCATGCCCATCTGTCTGTCTGTCCGTCTGTCTGCGGCCTAGCTCAGAGACACTCAATACTAGAAAGCTGTAGTTTGGCGTGTATATACATATTAACTATGCTGACTAAGTGGTAGAATAAAATAAAAAAATATTTTTTTTTAGTAGTACCTTGTAGTACCTCACCTACACGTAAAGGGGGATGAATTTTGTTTATTCGCACCCACCTCATGGTGTGGGACAGGTTTTTTCATACATTGAGGGTGTGGGAAGATCATTTTTCGATATAGTGATCTGTTTGCGAAATATATATATTAAAAATGTAAAATTTAGAGCTGCCTTGAAGAATTCCTTCGACAAACACAACTTTAAAGAAATAATCGGAACAAATGGTCCAACAGTCTTCTGCAAACCTTGGTTTTGGTATATGTGCATAGGCAAAACTAAATATTGAATATACCCGGTATCTTACCGTAATTGCTGGAGGTGAGCACTGTGAAGCGGTATCTGTTGAAGTCAACAATGTTACGTTAATGGCCATGTACAGATCATACAAATGCCCCAACAGTGTTGCAGTAGATTTCGTTGGTAAATTGTTATTTGCCGATTTTGCCGAAGACTACCTTCGCAAAAATAACAATGCCGTATTTAAATTAGTTTATGACACTTTAGAGAGCTCGATGGGGTCGTTGGGTGTGTCATTCTAACCAAGGTTAAGCAACATCGACCGCAGCCTGTGTATGAATGGGTTTTTCGAGTTTCTCCGTGCTTCAGAGGGCACGTTAAGCCGTCGGTTCCGGCTGTTGTCGACAGATGACAGTCGTTAAGCTATGTTAGTGGCCCTCAGGCGGCTTGAAAACACTGCCCTTCGCCAATCCGCATTTGAGCAGCGTGGTGGGGTATGTTCTAAAACCCGTATCCCTGCAGTGGGATAAGTAAGGGTTGATGTGGAATGACGCTACTTATCAATCTTTGTTATCACATTTTGCTACAACACGCGGTGGTAGTCAAATTGATAATATTTTTTGATTTTCCTGTGAACTTTATAATTAATGTTTTTGCTACCATCTTCCCTTGTAGGCCCGTTTTTAGTCGTAACAGTCTAAGGACCTGTTTCACCACTTGCGGATAGCCTATTTGTCAAATAAATTACCAGCTGTTTGACAGTTGTTGTATGAGAATTACAGGTGTTAAGTGACAGTTAGGCTCCCCGGGACTCTATTGAATCCTCCGTGAGACACGGCTCCATTTTTGAATGTCTCCCTTACAATATTTGACAATGCTAAGTAACTCGGCTTTGAATGTTAAAAAAAATTCAACAGGTGAGCCTGTTTTTCTTCCTATTATTTTAGGCAACTATCAAATTTTTTCGCAAGCAAGCGAAGCGAAGCAAATACGGAACCCTACATTGTGCGTGGCCCGACATGCACTTGGCCGTTTTTTTTATGGATAATGTTGAGTACTATAAACATGTAGTACGTTATTACATGTATTATCAATAAGTTTCACAGTGCACACCGTATAAAGAATTTTGGAGAAAAATTTTTGTGCTCATTTTTTTGAAAATTTAATATAGTCCATGTTACTCGCTGATAATGTAGCTTTCTATATGCGAAAGATTTTTTGTAATCGATTGAGTATTTTTTGAATTAACCATTCCAAGTAAACATATAGAAACAAATATTTTATCTTTATAATATTTGCTTGCCAGTTTAGATGTAGGTATATAAAAAAGCTATCTTAGTATATTTATCAATTGTTTAATACCCATAGTACAATCTTAAGCTTAACTTGGAACACGATGGCGTTATAAGATAGCTATTGACATTTTATCGAATGACTGGTCGTCGGAACACAACCTTTTGTACAATCGGTAGAACAGTGAAAAGTGCTTAAACTCAAGGCCTAAATACAGTGTTTACACACCGTATTATTGTAGTGATTTTACTTAACATCCTAAATTTCTTTATGAGAGCGTTAATTACGACTGAACTGGCCGGCGGTCATTGCCTTATGGCGCTATAGCACAGAACCTGTGATGATGCGTGCATACACAACGTACAAAACAAATGTGCAAAACGTAAAAAATAAACCTGTATAACAATTGTTCATCGTGGGGCCGCGGGTTTAGAGATTGGAACTCTTCAGCTTATTTACGCTTCAGTTTGTTTATTTATTATTTATTGACGATATTGCGTTTAAATACGTACCTTTGTAAGCTTACATCATTAGTTTTAAATCTCTTTATTGCTACTATTTTTTACTACGCTATTTACGCAAAGGCAAAGAGAAGGCGGACGGTATCACGCTTAACGATAGACGTGCGATACTAAAAAGTGAAAAAGTTAAATAAAAAAGTACTTGACCCGATAAAAGCACCACGTACATGGTCCAGTAGTGAATATAAACCATTCAAAGATTCACTCAAACACACAAAAAGTTCATCAAGATCGGTCCGGCCCTTTTTAAGAAATATCTATAAAAACCTTGTGTCTCAGTGTTTATGATTTTTCTCTCTACCGAATTTTATGATTTTTTAATGTATATTTAGTAGGTATGAGAATATAGGTCGTAAAGTATATTTAATTCAACAAATTAGAAAAAATAATATATTTATACGGCAGAACAACGTTTGCCGGGTCAGCTATATTGATAAAAAGTATATACTCGTATAATGATAAAACTGTCCCGAGCAGCCTTAACTAAATCAAGTTGCGTCACGTGTACCTATAGTCTTGTCTGCGGTGTTTACTCTGTGTGCAGGGCAGTGTCGCCATGACAACGCGCCGCACATCCGTTCGTCGACCCCGTCGCGCCGCCCGTCGCGCGCCGCCCGCCCTGCGCTGCACACCGCCCGTGTATTTGTAAACAATTAACTGGTCTCGTTAACGAAGGGCCCGCGGTCAAGTGTCAGTGCTGTGCGGTGTCGAGCGTGGAGCTGTGCCTCGTCATGGTGCGGCCGGGGGGCGCCGCGCCCTCGTTGACGGCTTGTCGACGATAATCCCACTTTATGAGGCTGCTGGGCGCAAGGCGGGGATGCAGTGATAAGGTAATGGTCGATGTTATGGCATTGTTGACATGAATTTGCTTATTTATTGTTAGGGATGGTTTAGGCAATACATTTCTTATACTACGTGTTTCAAGGCAACTTACTGCTGTCTAAAATGATGGTCCTGTAAACTTTCGTTGACGAAATTACCTGAAATGTTTTGTGTACAATATTGAATGATAACTTACAATTTCTTCGTGGGGCCTCTCATTCTGAAATGTAGCAAAAAAGTATGTTTCTGTTTACAAAAAAATATGCTTACATAAGGGCCGTTATTTAGGCTAATTAAATAGAGCACGAATATGATTTATATTCTTTCCTTTATTGTTTTTTTTTTAATTTTATGGCTTAGCTCGTGCAATATTAGTAGGTAAAATGAATTTCTGCCGATTTTCATTCAATTTTGACTTTCGCAATATGACCTGAATCTATTAACAATTTATTAAACAGTCTCAATTTTTTTTGACATCTCTTAATTCAAAATATTGGAATGAAAATATTATTCAAGTACAAAAGTGTACCGGCGTTTGTATGAATTTGGGTGTGTGAAGCCCACCTTAAAAGTAGTTTCCGCATTTCATTGACGTCAGGTTCACATTGTACACGCGTCGCGTGACGCCGCTGTGACTCTATCCGACCCTAATCTAAAACAATACACTGAAAAAGTTAATTTTCAAGCCTAACTCATGACGGCCTTCATTACATTGGTGAATGGTTAAACAGCGCTGTGTTTATTCACGTAACGCGGCCTGCAGACACTCTCATTATATCTGTTGGGTTTTGAATTGAATCAAACGCAAATAAGTAAATAAAAACCCGTCCAATTTTAAGGAGTACACGTGAACATATACACAATTCCTTATACGCATTCTTTACTAACACTTTACGCCGGTTTTTTTTTTTTTTATACAATGTCGGGAGGCATACAAGCTTACGGCCCACCTGATGTAAAGCAGCGCCGTTACCGGAGCGCTATTGACGCTTGTCATATATTTAGTATCACTCACGCGATGACTTCTTGAGAGCTCACTGATGACCTCACTCACACGCAGGAACACAACGACCCTGTAGGGAGTTATTTGGCTGCGGTGTTCTGTGAGGTGGAGGTACTGCGCAGTTACCTAGTACCAGAGTTACCCAGTAGATAACATGATTTTTTGTTATCTTATATTGATAGCGAATCAAATAAATAATCCTTGAACTTCGCTTGACATAGTACCTATAAATATCAAATAACATTTGAATGTACGCTGTCATATGTTAACTCCAGCTCCATCGCAGGGTAGGCAGAGAGAACTGTGCGACACGACATACGGTCCTTACATATCTCATTCGCAGCTTCAAAATTTAAACCTAACAACTTTAAAATTATTTAGATTAATCATTTGTGTGCATGTTTGACTGAATATTGGAGGTGAAATAATCATCTTTATTACGGCTATCCGAGTACGTTGATGTTTCTGATTCTCATCCGAATGTTTGGATACGAGTGATCTTTTGCATGAAGAACTTCTTGGTTGCTTCGTGCAGATCATCATTTTCACCTGATGTAAAGCGGGTACCGTAGCCTATTAACGCTTGAGATATACGTATCACTCGCGCGATGCCTCCTCTGGTGCTTACACAGCAAATCCTTGGGAGCTTACTGGTGACCTCACTCACACGCAGGAACACAACAACCCTCTAGGGAGTTGTTATTTGGTTTTCTGTGAGGTGGAGTTCCCCAGGCTGCTTTGATGTGCCCTACCTCACTTAAAAACTTACTTTCAACGTGTAGGAACCTATCTGACACGAAGTGGATATGACAATTTTACCTTTTTATAACTACTACACTTTTGGAAGCCTTCCAAAATAATAACTAAACTTGTTAACTATATTTAAGAGCATATCAAGCAGCCTGGGAAGTAACTCCACCTCACAGAAAATTGCAGCCAAATAACAATTCTCTGGAGGGTGGTTGTATTGCTGCGAGTGACTGAGATATATCTCATAGGGAATTGCTGTATTAACAGGGGAGATAGCAACGCGCCATCGATACTTCATATATTGCAAGGACTCATAAGTTACGGTAACCGCTTAACGCGCGAGCGATACTTCCTTTTTTCTTTTATACAACGTCCGGGGGCATACAAGCAAACGGCCCACCTCATGTAAAACGGTTACCGTAATCTATAAATGCTTGCTATATTAAGGGACATTAAGTATCACTAGCGAGATGCCATCTCTGCTGCTAATACAGCAACTCCTTAGCATCTTAGTGGAAACCTCACTTACACGCAGGAACACAACAACCCTCTAGGGAGTAGTTATTTGGCTGCGCTTTTTCATGAGATGGAGGTACTGCCCAGACGGGCTGCTTTGATGCGTCCTATGTCTCTCAAAAACAACCAGACCAAGACAAACAGACGTGTTCATGCACACAAATGTTTGTCCTGTGTGGGAATTGAACCCACGAGCGTTGTTATCAAAGTAGCGTAACAGCGCGTTTCACCACTGCGCCACCGAGCTCGTCAAAACTGTATTGAAGTAAGAAGATTGTTGCAAGAGTTCATAAGATTTGGTAACCACTTTACATCAGGCGAGCTGATGCTTGAGGTTGTTAGTGAGCTTCTAACTACTAAGTTGCTGTGTGAGCGATATTTTTTGCAGCGTTCATAAATTGGTAAACGTTTAGTTATCAAATTCCTTATTTCGGGATATTCTGCTTTGGATTGTATTCAATTCATGCTAACATAACATGTGAATTGTGCAAGAGGCTGCCCGTTTGTTGACATCCCTTTACGACTAAAATTTTTAAAAGATAATGTTTTACATCAAGTCTAATAGATTTGGTAGAATGCGAGTCCGGATTATGTCATTGATTTAATTTTATCTGTAAGTTTCTCACTTTTCTCTTGAAAGCCATACACAATGGCCTAATTAGAGTAAGGTTTCTACTTCGCATCAGGTGGGCAGTATGCTTGCATTCCTCGTGACATTGTAATGTAGGGGCATGACGACCCGCAGGCATAAGGTCGAAGTCGAGGCCGTAATCTTGATATCGAATACAAAACTATATTATCACTTGTTTGTGTTATCAATTCTGATGATAAACTTTATCAAAAAAAAATTTTATACAAAGTCGGGCGGCATACAACCATAAGGTCCCACCGGATGTAAAGGGGCTACCGTAGCTTATGAATACTTGCAATACAATCATCGCATCATTCGCGCGTTGCTACCCCTATTGCTAACACAGCAACTACTTAGGAACTTACTTGTGACCGCATTAATTTGCAAGAACACAGTAACCAGCGGCAGCTGTTATTTACCTGCGGTGTTCTGTGAGGTGGGCATACTTCGACGAGCTCAGCGGCGCCGCGATTAATAACGCGACTTTGACACAAACGCTCGTGGGTTCGATTCCCACACAGGACAAACATTTGTGTGCTTGAACATGTCTGTATGTCTTGGTCTGGGTATTTTTACGTAAAGTAGAGCCTATCAAAGCAGCCCGTCTGGCGAAGTACACTCCACCTCATAGAAAACCACAGCCAAATAACAACTCCCTAGAGGGTTGTTGTGTTCCTGCGCGTGAGTGAGGTCACCGGTAAGCTAAACTTGCGAGCGGTAATTAGCTACATAAACACTATATATCAGGTGGGAATTATACTTGTATACTTCCGACGTTGTATAAAAAAAGAAAGAATTCCTAACCGCCTGTGGAAGTACCACCAATGTCACAGAACACCGTACCGCGCTGTTCTGGTCAGGTCTATATCAACCCCGTGTGATCGATTGCAACGAGTAAGGGGTCCATCAGATTCAAACATTAGTTAGGCAGGGGGTCAACGGAGACCAGAAAATATGGCTAGGGCCTCTGCGGGACAAAAAAAAATGAAAATCTCTGACATAAGTGAATGACATTCTACTTAGAGTAGGTACTAAAGAGTGGTAGCGATGACAGCTATACGCGATCAAGGATGTGTAAACAAGTGTTCAATGGCTACGGTAATCTATTGTAATCGGCTAATAAGGATATCTACGTGCGGCTGAATGGATGGTATCTCGGTATTATCGAATGCGAAAGTAATTTCTACGTTTCTCATAGATCGCATCGGATGATAATTTTTATCAAAAAAAAAACGGGGTGTGGCTGTGTCGTGAACATGGCCGTGCGTTTTACGTAACGTCTTCGTTATGAAGACGCATTCACAAGAAAGAAAGAAAGAAGAACAAGGAAAGGTAAACGGAAGTAAGTTGTACAAAAAGAGAGATATGATGCAGCGAAATGATCTTAAAGTGGCAGCGCTTGCTCTCACGCCGAACGCGATGTCACATTCCTCACTCAACATAACGAATTCTTTGATTTTGTAGCTATTAAGTGGTGTCATTAAACTTTCAATATATACGGTAGATATGTAGCTACAACGCCAAGCTGTATCGTCCGATTTTGTCATCGTCAGTTTTATGAATTGGCTCGACTATGGAAGCAAATTTGAAGTCATATCCACGTCAAAATATACAATATTTATTTATGTACAAATGTGGTAAATGACAAAACGAAAGCAAAGATTTACATCACGTACTTTCGTCTGCGTGATCTAGTAAGAAGTTTTGAAGTGAAACTTCTTTACGCACGCTTGACTTGGGGAGTAACCTGGTGAATGCGTGACGAGAACGTTACGAAAAGTGTAATCGGGCGGGGCGAACGGAAGTTGAGGGGGAGATATAAGTTAGTGAAGATAGAAAGAGATAGAGTTACGTTTCGTATATTACTGTAAGGGCAAGAGAAAGGTGCGAGCACACATTTTCTTTCTCTCTTTCTCTCGTAGCGAATCAAGTTTCGTATATGTAAGACACAGTGCAGGCCTATTGTCTGTATCACACTATGGAGCTAAAGAAGTTCTACTTCAGTCGTGTGCTCTAAAGCACACTTGTTTTTTTTATGTGTATATAAGGGATACTTGTGTATTTTTTTATAATTTTATACTTTCACGATTGTTTATGTCGCTATTGTGGGTGTAAAGTAGAAAAACAAATCGTGGTAAGTTCCGTACTTACTATAGGGATATATATATTTTTTTGTTGCTGAATTTCTTTTATGGGAAGCGAGCGCCTGGCGAAGTATCATTGGTGTGACTTCTACATACTCTGATCGATATAACCATACAAAGGCGAGGTAAAGGATGCGTGCCATACAAACACACAACAATGATTATATAATGAGCAAGATACATGCAAATGATGTTCACTTCCTTTGTATATTTCGGTGCGACGACCATTGTCTCAGTTCGAGTCAGAAGTAATGAAAAAATCGCTTGTTTTTACACTCACTCGTAGAGCAGTCTCTACGTATTGTATACTTAACTCAGTATATCACTCGTAATCAACACTGAGGCCTGTTTCTCCCAATGATTACCGTGGCCGCTATATTTTATAGAACGGGAGACGAGCAAGCATACAACCCTCCTGAAGCGGTAACCGTAGTGTATAAACGTTTGCAATACAGGAAATATCACAGCAACTTATTAGGAGCGTACTGGTGACGTTACTCACTGGCAGGAATAGTACAACCCTTCAGGGAGTTTTTACTTGACTGCGGTTTTCAGTGAAGCTGAGATACACCCTAGTCGAGGTTGCTTTAATGCGCGCTACCTCACTTAAAAACATCCACAGCGAGACAAACAGTCATGTTTTGGCACACAAATGTTTGTTCTATGTTAGAATCGAACTGACGAGCACAGGTGTTAAAGTCACATTGCGATCCACTCCGCTACCGAGCTTACAACGAATAATAAAAATTAAAATGCACATAAGGGGTCTCCATACAAAACGATTTTACTGCACCATGGTCCGGAACCCTTCGTACGACTCCCATATGGGACTATAATGTTCACTGTTTTAAAGTTATGAATACAGCATGGACTACTCTCGATGTACTTCGTTAATATACTCCAGTAAATCGCGGCAAGTGGATGCGTGGTATGTATGACGCACGCCACTTCCATCAAATCAACATGAACCCGTTTTACTGCAGCCATCAAACAGACCACGGCCATCAAACAGATGGAAATGGGTGTAA
Organism: Pyralis farinalis; assembly: GCA_947507595.1. Taxonomy (NCBI): domain Eukaryota; kingdom Metazoa; phylum Arthropoda; class Insecta; order Lepidoptera; family Pyralidae; genus Pyralis; species Pyralis farinalis. The sequence goes on along the minus strand of OX382268.1, from coordinate 38,458,051 downwards.
GGATATGAGATTTATTATCTCCCGGCCAGTATCCAATTTAGTTCATGCGATGTTAAGTATTCGCAGACACGCTGCACCTCGAAAAAAAAGTTTTATTTATTTCTCATAGTCTTTTCTAATCTACCGTTTCCGAAATCACCATAAAGGGCATATGGAGACCCAATGACACGACTTTTCGTGGTAAAATAACTAAACCGGTACGGTCGAGGGGTAAAGTAGAACGCGCAGCTGTTATTGGCTAGTTCGCGCATCAATCGCGTCGCTTATCGGCTTATTGGTTAAAATATCCTCCCATTGGGCAGTAGGTTCCAATCGGTGAGATATGTAAACGGTAAAACACTATATTTTGGTGAGTGAGGGGGCCTTTATGCGCAGTCAAGAGGTTTATTGATAAAGATAAAAAATCTTTATTTGCTATTGGACCTTCGCGGGTACTTAGACACGTCTTACATTTTTTGAAATATAATCTCATTGCATCTTATTTAATTCTGTTATTTTACTTTTTCCTTTTTTTTATCTATTAGCATTTCGGAAATGACCATTGGCGAAGAAGAAATGCCGAAAGAAACTTGCCAATATAAGGTATATATATATGTATTGATTTGCGCAACTCATGTGTGTTTCTTTTGCGTGTGACATAAGCTAGGGTTTGATGCAATTCTCACATACAACATATCAACTTATAGTTGTGACATGTGACAAGCGGTTTAATACTTTGTGGAATTGACCATTGGCGAAGTTGAAATACCGAAAGAAACTCGCACATATAGGCATTTTTAGGGTTCTGTACCGTACCGTAAAACGGACCCTATTACTGAGACTCCGCTGTCCGTCCGTCCGTCATGAACCGTGATAGTTAGACAGTTGAAATTTTCACAAATGATGTACTTCTGTTGCTGCTATAACAACACATACTATAAAAACAGAATAAAATAAACATTTAAGCGGGCTCCCATACAACAAGTGTGATTTTTTTTGCTCGTTTTTGCTCGATATTTATAACTGCAACAGGTAGAGGCTTGAAATATTCACAGAATATTTAGTTATTATATTAACTTTTAAATAAATAATTAAATTAAAATAAAACAAATATTTAAGGGGGGCTCCCATACAACAAACGTGATTTTTTTTGGCGTTTTTATAGATAGTGATACGGAACCTGGAACCCTTCGTGCGCGATTCCAACTCGCACTTGGCCGGTTTTTTCAAATTTCCGATACATACGTATTACAGTGAATTAATATCAGTAGTAGAGACCTTACTCCAGTAGGTTGTGGAGGTCTCAAAGCACTCAGTTGTGGGAAGGCATGCGCCACTATGGACGTATTTTCGAATTTGTGAAGTTGTAATTATCACTAAGGAGAGGTTGAAGGAAAACGTCACAGGATATCCGCACGCCTGAGATATTATAATATTTTTTTTTGTACCACGTCGGGAGGCATACAAGCATACGGTCCACTTGATGTAAAACAGTTACCGTAGCCTATGAAAGCAGTATCATTCGATGCCACCTCTGCCGCTAGCACAGCAACTCCATAGGAGCTTACTGGTGACATCACTCATACGTAGGAACACAACAACGGTCAACAACCCTCCATGGAGTTGTTATTTAGCTGCGGTTTTCTGTGAGGTACTTCCCCAGATGGGGTGCTTTGATGAGCCCTAGCTCTCTTAATAGGTCGTTTTATACTTTCAATACTAAACCTTTTACTAAGAGTATTTCTGATGTGCCTATTGAAAAAATGAACCCAAAACTGTTCCAGGCAATTGTATTGAACTTAATATAATAGATAGAAAGCCACAAAAGTGGGTCATTGATGAGTTTGATGACTGTTGCATTAAAATGCATTTACTATGATAGTAAACATTGCGGTTGTCGCATTCGTATGAGTGCCTACTACATACGTACCGCGGTGGCAGGCGGCAGCAGGGGGCGCGGCGGCAGGCGGCAGCAGGGGGCGCGGCGGCAGGCGGCGGCGGCAGCTCTGGGTCTTGCGGTTGTCGGCTCTTTGAACTCAAACCATAAAAAAATAAAGCGCTGTTTATCAATCGCATGTAATAATTACTAATTTATTAATTGTGCGGTTAAATTCTGTGAAATATAAAGCTCCTATTGACTGTGTTTATTTATTTGATCATCATGATGTCCTTGAGTTTTGAATATATTGCGGCATTTCGTACACGGTAAGTAAAAGTATCATCAAAAAAAGTCCTAATTCGTGAAGGAAACTGCGAATGAACTTTGTTGAATGTGAAATTTGCCGCGTATCGTGCATGCAAAGCGGGCCATGAGGCATTCGTAATGCCCACGGGCGTAATAGCCTTGAAACTACATTACATGACTTCATTTACGAGAGGTAGGGCACATGAAACTGAAAATCACAGCCAAATAACCAAACTTGGCGACATCTCTTGCGGGTACATATACGCGAATCTCATTACATTTTATTAATTATTATAAATAAATTGTATGGGTAAGTAAACATTAAATGTGTTCGTTTCTATTTGTTACCGTCTCTGAGCGTCTCACACGTACGGACCTTTTTTTCATTTCAGAGAAAACATGGCGCCTCCTGTAAAATCTTTTTTTATACTACGTCGGGAGGCATACAAGCATACGGCCCACCTGATGTTAAGCGGATAGCCCCTAGCCTATTAACGCTTGCGATATATTAAGAATTAATCGCGCGTTGCCTCCTCTGCTGCTTACGCAGCAACTCTTTGGGAGCTTACCGGTGACCTCACTAACACGCAGAAACACAACAACCCTCTAGTCTAGGGAGTTGTTATTTGGCTGCGGTTTTCTGTGAGATGGAGGTACTTCTCCAGACGGGCTGCTTTTATGCGCCCCTACCTTTCTTGAAACATCCAGACCGAGACAAACAGACACGAGCGTTGGTACTAAAGTGGCATCGTTCACGGCTGAGCCACCGAGCTCGTCAAAATCTAAAATCTATACATAAAATATAGGGTTGTCGTTGTTGCCCGCATCTTTACGAACCATTTTCCTTCTAGACAGTGCTTTTCAAGATTTCGTATGTGTCCCAAACAATGATATTATAATAAAAAAGAATTGATAAGTACATACATTGTTTTTCTTTTCAATAATAAATATCTAAAAATAATTGTGTACTACTTATTTGCGTCCGATCCGGATCGGTGTCAATATCAGATCGACGGCCTGCGATCTGATCCGCGGATCGGATCGGTATTACGATCCGATACGATGCTTAAAATCGGATCGACAACCAGGGATCGCGCATCCCTGTCGGCCGGAGGTCGCCGCCGATAACCCGCGGACATATGTCTCCGCTGACATAACGTTCTAATTAACATAATGTAGAATATATATCACCACACTCGTAAATATGTTTTACAAGGGACTTAGTGTGACATATAGTTATATTGTTATGTATTTTAATTTAATACCTACTTAAGGAATCGGCTTATTTTTAAATATGTAGGCGTTACTTCGGAGTATGATCTGATTACTTATCATGATATAATTAGGTACTTATCAATTAAGTACAATTAATTTACAATTTATAATTATTTGTTTAATAAGCTCACCATAAACAATAACAAAAGAGAATTAATCACATATTAAATGTCATCAAATTATCTATTACAATTGGGTTAAATAATAATCTCATGTTACAATTTTTTATTATTTTGTAATAATCATAGACAAAGTAACTTCTGAAACAAATTACTTTGTTGTTTTTAAAATTCCGTAACAGTAGCTCAAATTAGTCACATAAATATTTAGTTTGGTATGTGGTTGTAAATAATTCTAACCGAATACGCAGGTTAAGCTAGGTCAACCGTAGACTGTCTATGGATGGGCTTATCTAACTCGAGCTTCTCTGTGCTTTGAAGTGCATAAGCTAAGTCAGTGGCCTTCGGGCGGCTTGAAAACACTGGCCTCCGGCAGCGTGAAGGAGTTATGCTTTAAACCCCTTCAGTTGAAGGGAGACCCGTATCCCAGCAGCGGGATGAGATAGGGTTGTTATGAATGCGATGGTCCTACAGACAGCTTGGTCTGAATCCTCTAGCTGCGTGTTTGCACTCGTGAAGATATTGCATTCGTTTTCAATCTATTTTTGTTTAAAAATTTGTTTTTATTTAAAAGACAGGTTTGTTGAATAGGCATGGTTTTGTTGAATCATTTGAACAGTATGACCTAAAATTTGTAACGAAACATAACAGTACTATATATATGTAGCAATAAAATGAATTTATCTATTTCATAAATAAGGTAAGTTAACTCAGCTAACTCAGGGAGCCCTCGTGTTTCATTTACCACCTTACCAGTCTACTTACCCTACCGGTCCATTCCATCCTACCTACCTATCTTGCACGGACAAAACAGTAAACCTCATGACTGCACATGAGGCACCCCGCGCACACAAAAACGTGTTTAAGCGTTATCAATTTTAACTAATAAGCCGATAAATGCCGTGACGTTAGCTCGTGAACTAACCAATAATAACAAGTGCACCTTCTACTTTACACCCGACCCGAGACCTAGGCGTCAAGACAGACAGACAGCCAAGTCCCATCGATAGGTGAATGCTCTAATGAAAATAAACTATGCAACCAACTTAATAATAGAATATGGATATATTGAAAGAACTGAAGTTGCTCTATGGGTTCATCAAAATAAATCTAAGATAGGTAGGGCCATAAAGGAAAATAACCATAGCGAACCGATGTAACGATTTTGGTGTGAAACTAAACTCAGCACTACGAGTCGAAGCAATACTTACTGTATTACACGCAGCTCTCTACAACATAGATCAACATCCCGTCACTCGGTTTATTGGTTAGAATATCCTCCATTGAATCGTAAGTTCAAATCGTTGAGATATCAAGATGTCAAGTGGTTTAACGGTATGAGGGTAGGGCGTATCAAAATAATAATTATAGTGTACAGCATCTGTTAATATACCAAGCGGTGCTGTCACTCTTACCTACTCTAGAAATATTCGTTCATTGTTTACAATATTACTATGATAAAAAAGATAAAAATCATTTATTTGCCACTAGGCCCTTGCGAGCACTTAGACGTGTCTTACATTCTTTAAATTAGATCATATTGTATCTTAATAATTTATTACTTTTTCTCTTTTTTAGTCTACTAATTTAATCTATGTTATCGACGTTATATATCACGTTATCATGTTATCGAGGATGTTATTTCTGCGAACTCGCCGGTACTATGCCAGTACTTCCGACCTGGTTACCTGTCGATGAAGCCTCAATCCCCTTGTTTATAAACTAGGCCTTACGAACGCATAAAAACACCGCCACGCCCAACGCAATCTCCATTCAAGTCCTCACAAAGAAGTTTGAGTTAATTTTATCAAATTACCAATATTATCGTGGCGTCTACCTCCATATATTTATTTCATAGCCTCAATTGCCTTGTTATGGACAAACTATTGATTGAACAGAAAGGATTTAAAATAACAATAGATATGACACACACACAGAGAGAAGGTACGATAAATTAAATAATTGACAAATTGGTGTCATAATGTCAATGATGGTAATTAAAAACCAATGAGTTTACTAAATCCGTGTTTCCGGGACTTCGTCCGCGCGGAATTTAACAAAAAAGTTATTGTTCAGTTATAATTTCATTTGATTATAAGTACCTAAATAAGCAGAATAAAATAGCAAAATAATAATAGATATGTATTATGTACTTCGTCCGCGCGGAATATATATTTTTTTATTATTTATTTATATTAATAAACATAAATAAAATTTCAAAAAAAAAAAAAAACGATCTCGCCGTATCAGAGATTAGCCTGAACAAACAGACAGACAGTTAGATAGATAGATAGATAAAGTTTTTATTTGTACCAAAGAACACACATTTATACAATAAACAAGTAGGTAGACATGTCTCAAACCAAGTGGTAGTGCTCCACGCACTCTACACTTATACACTTTAATTACAATAAATTATACCAAATACGTCATCTAAACAATTACAACGAGCAAAAGACAAAGTCACATAGTTAAGAAGTTATTAAAATTTCGAAGTATTTCATGACATCGTCATGCACGTGTGTCGCAGTGATACAAAGAGGCAACAGCTCAGTGGAATATTTGCTAGTGAAGCAAATCACTGATTTTCAGCTGCGATCTAACGATGCCGCAGGGATGCGCGCAACGATACAAACTGTTTTTTTTTTTTTTTTACATTTTAGTGCAAAATATGTGAATCTGTAAACAATTGTAAAAGTGAAAGTGAATGAGATCTAATGAAAGTTTGCACATTAGCAGTGTACATTTTTTATAATACAAATGCAATAAGATTCCGAATGTCACCAATCATATACAAAGTTTGAACCGATAATAAATAACCCTATATACAAATACAAATACAGATAGACAAAAATAAAAATATTCATTTTGGTATATGTACCGTGTATACATCCATATGAATTTAATAAAAAGCGGTTATTTTAATATTACAAACAGACACTCCCATTTTATTTATCTGTATAGTGTATAGACGTATTTGTAATTATCATTTGGTCACAAGTGACGGAAAACATCGTGAGGAAACACGTCCAAGATATATTTCGATAGACATTTGACCTAACGTAAGAAACGAGACTGCTATACTACCCCAACCCTAATTCATGCCACTGCATTTATACGACCTTCCCTTCCACTGAAGAGGTTTACAGCGCGCTACCACGCTGCTCAACTGCGAATTGGCGGAGGCCAGTGTTTTCAAGCCGTCTTAAGGCCTCTGACCTAACTTAATGCCTGTCATCTGTCGACAACAGCCGGAACTGATGGCTTAATGTGCCCTCCGAAGCACGGAGAAGCTTGAGATAGGTAAACCCATCCATAGACAGGCTGCGGTCGACGTCGCTTAACCTGCGTGTAGGTTAACTGATTAACAACGTGTCAGTTATCATTTTATCGGTGAAAACATCCTCGTATTTGAACCGTTCTCGAATCGATGGGATATTTACGCGCTAAACCAATAAGTTTTGTTATGTAAACAGTTAATACATTCAGGCGTTATTTCACAAAAGTCATATTTACATGCAATTTGATCTAATCTGCTTTGTGTGCTTCCGCCACCAATTAGTTCATGCGGTCTAGGGTCGGCCGGCACCCACCCACTACCGTTAGCTCCGGTAGTCTCCGCCTCGGCTGCTACGGTCGTCCGCCATCTGGAACACAAACCGCATGCCCCCACTACCACCGTCGCTGCCACGACTGGCCTGTAGGCCAATTCTACTAAAAAACTGCAACTGCACTGCAGCGCGGCGTGTGTCAAAATGCGTACATTTTGACGTTCCGTTAAGCGATCTGACAGCAGCAACGTTTCACGAAACGTCAAAATGTACACATTTTGACACACGCCGCGCTGCAGTGCAGTTGCAGTTTTTTAGTAGAATCGGCCTACTGGTCATCGCTGCGACACGTGTTTCGCCCCTCCACGAGGCATCATCAGGCGTTGTAGACGTTACGTTACAATAACAGGCTACAATAATTCTTTGTTGGTATCAATAAGTATAAATGTTTGTGTAGTAACGTGAAAGAATAGAAGTGCCAATTAAACACTGTAGTTAAAGTGAAACTCTCTGCTTGTTAGAAAGTAAATATTTGCTTTTGTAATACGATTGTAACATGAACAATATTCTCAAGGTCTCTTCAAGTGGTTCAACAGAAAGCTGGCAGATATTTATGGAATCACTTCACAAAACCGCAAAATCCTAAAACATGCCTTTGATAAACTAATTCCGGTTTTAAAAATGTCACTGAACCGGTCTACCCGGTTTTTCAAAACCGGTGAGTGAGCCCTAAATACAAGATCTGGCTAAAGCTAGACGACCGAGGTTTTATATATAGAAAAGTAATTAAATAACAACTTAATAAACGTGATAAATAAGTGGCAACACATTAATACGCCATTTATTAATTACCAAAAAATAGATGTAAGAGGAATGTAAACTGATACATTAAACAGACTTTCATATCGGTATCTATATGTTCACACCACGGTACTTGCAGGGCAGGCTTTCTTCATACACGCAATGTCGTAAACAGCTACCGTAGCGTACACTAAATACTTCTTTACGCCCTTCTTGAAGACCCACATGCTGTAGCCTCCTGAGATACCCTTTATTACCTAATGATTCGTGATAGAATATTTCTGTAAAGCCGAATACGCGAAAATTGCGGTTCCAATGTGAGAGAGGGGATACCATATCCATGCGGGGGATGATCGTAGTAGAAAGCTGTGAAGAATCATCATATTGAACAAAAGAACCCATCGTGGGAAGGGAGACAAAATCTCACCTTCATTCTCACGGCTAGTCTTTGAACCAAATCACAAGGCCCAAGCGGGTATGCTGTCGTCCGAAGATGACTTATTCCACATATGTGGTATGCCTTGAGAATTATATGGCATAACTCTGCCACGAGCTAAAATACAGGGTGGCCCATTAGTCAATTGAAATAAAAAATATTCATTAAAAAAACTTGTTACATTATGAAAAATATTTTTATTTTACAGTAATACTTATAGAATGGGAATAATTTTTTGAAAATTACATCATCTAAATGTAATCCGTTGCGATCGCGGCACTCATGTAAGCGACGTCTAAAATTATCCATCACTGCGCGGCAAGTAAGTTCTGCAATGCTTGTCATTTCTCGTCGGATATTTTCATTCAGGACATCAATTGACAGAATGTTGGTATCGTACACTTTACTTTTAGGATAACCCCATAAAAAAATCCATTGGGGTCATATCCGGACTACGTGGTGGCCAGGGAATATCTCCTCTTCGGGATATCACTTTATTAGGATAAAGTTGACGGACGACGGGCATAGCGGTGTTAGAGGTATGGGCAGTTGCTCCATCCTGTTGAAATCAGATCCGCGTATTGAAGCCTGGGAAATTCTGCAACTCTGGTGTAAAAAAGTCCTCGATCATTGCCACATACCGCTCGGAAGTAACAGTAAACGCTCGCCCCCTGCCGTCCTCAAAAAAGTAAGGGCCTATGATGCCATGCGCTGACATAGCCGTCCAAACTGTCACTTTAGGACTATGTAAGGGTTTTTCATGTTTGCGATTTGGATTTTCGGAACTCCAGTAGCGACAATTTTGCTTATTGACATGGCCGTTAATGTGGAAGTGAGCCTCATCAGAGAATAAAACGTTATTAAATGAAGTGAAACGATTTAACATTTCATTTGCGGAATTTAGTCTGTGGGTACTGTCCGTCTCTTTTAATTCCTGTACTAACTGCATATTGTAGGGGTGGGATGTAAATCTTTCTTTAAAATCCGCTGTAACGGTGTTCTAGGTAAATTTAATGCACTGGAATGCTTACGAGTAGACTGAGTAGAATTTTCACGAATTGACAGTTTCACTACGTCAATATTTTCTTCCGATCGTGATGTCCCTCGACCTGTCGACCTGACCGTTTTTTATCCATCGTCGAACCAGTCCCCTCGAACTTAATAACCCAAATCTTAATCGTTTGAATACTTGGAGTGTCGTTAAAGTTGCGTAAATTTGATTTTCTCGAAACTTACGTCGCGCAATGGTCGCCGAATTATTATTTTTGTAAAACTCGCGCACACAGAAAAACGCTCCATGGCGACTGAATTCCCAGAAAAAGCCGATAACTCCCGCGCACCACGCGCGTCCGTGCCTCCCGCGCGCCATTATGCATTTATTCGAATTTTAAAAGACTTATGGGCTACCCTGTACTATTTCGCTCCGACATATCTTTAAGCATATCAAATTATTTGACCAGTTTGACCTTATCACATGATCAAGAATTGTCTTGGAATTGAGGAACCACAGCAAGTTCGCGTTTTTAGTGACGAATACACAAACTTGTCTTGGTGGGGTTGTATTGGTCCAAGTTTGTTCGCCTCCTGTCAGAGTAGGTACTCACAATTTCAATCATAAGTCCTTCGCGGTTTCATTTCCACAAATTATTTTTGGTTTTTTTTTCCGGGTTTTTGATGAGTGATCTGAAAATCACTCAAATACTTGAAGTTTGAGTTAAGAATAAGGAAGGACAATATTCAAAAAACTGCATTATTATCGAGGTTGAACCAAAGAAAATTATGCCATGAATATTTGAATGAAAAGGAAGAACATGTCTTTTAACTTGTTAAAAATTAATTATATCGCCACAAAAATATATGTGTATAAAGGGGCCCAGTTCGACAGAAAGGAACAAAAGGGTTGAGATCAACAGGTGCCAAGTTCCGTAGCAGTATCTTTGGTCATAGCTGTAGTTATGTATTCACAACGTTAATTTATTTAAAAATCAATTTGTTCAATGTTTAAAAACTTCCTTGATATCGGATTTCTGAGTTGGGAGTACCACATGCATTTACACTTAATATCTTATTAAACATTTCTAACTGAAAAAGACAATATTTTGAAAGAAAATTATTTGAAGTTAAAACTCGCTAAGATAATCTACATCAATGAAAATAACAAAATTATTTTTTAAATAAATTGAACACTGTTATACATTCCATCAGCTATGAATCAACGAACTGCTATGGAACTTGGCCCCTTCGCCATATCACGTTTATAATAGACTAGCTGTGCCCGCGACTTCGTCCGCGTGGAATATTATTTATATATTTCATTTTGGTATATGTACCTACTGTGTATACATCCATATGCATTTAGTAAAAAGCGGTTATATCAATATTACAAACAGACACTCCAATTTTATTTATCTGTATAGATTACTCTCACTATCGGGGTAGCTTAGGTATAAAACATTTTACGCTACACATCATGGGAGATTAAACTATAAGATGTGATGTGTCGGTAGGAGATTATAATGTTTGAGGTAGACGCGCGCGTGGCGGCGGTGTTGCGGCGCGTGTGTTCCGCGCGCGGCTGGCACTCCACCAGCCTCGCCGGCCGCGCTCTCCTCTCCAGTCAGCTGTTCGTTATCGCATCCAGTAGTCATATCAGGTCGCGTCGCACTCCCCGCCGTACATCTAGTACGCCGGCGATCTGTCACATATATCACTGGGAAAATATATTTCTCAAGTCAAAATAAGTATGATAATTTGGTACACACGGCGCTCTCCACCGGAATTCCGTCATTTGAAATGTTTGCTGTGTGCTCCCTTAAACACAATACGAAAGACTCGACACTATCAAATCCTTAAACGTCCGGAATCATTATCGGATTGTGAAGAACGATTGAATGTGTCAAACATTGTTGGTAGTGTTGGTGGTGTGAACTGCATCGTGTTTTGTGGCGAGATGTTTTCCAGCTAGAGTGTGTCGTGTAATTGGAGCGATCCTTGTCAACTAACAAGTAAGTGGATTTCTGGTAATAGCGTTTGTAAATACTAATTTCAAATATTTGATTACACAGCGTGACATATACATATAAAAATATAGGTTTGAATTACTAGCCGTCCTTCGAAATTTCGAATCCTTAGTTCTATCCTTTAAACAAAAAAAATATGGGTAGGTACTTATTTGCAACTTCAATTGCATTTTTGAAGTGAAAACTTCTTTAGCGGCGTTGTGCACTTTTTGGGATGAGAAAAAAACGCTAAACTCGCGTCAGGACACGTGACCCTGACCGTAAGATTTTGGTGAGAATTAGAACTTAAGTTCGCTGCAGCGCTAAAACATTAGTTCCCTACAATAAAAACATGAAGCGCTAGATCGTTTATAGGGCATTATTTTCTCGCGATCAAAACGTTGTAAGCGCCATGAAAGTGTTGGCGTTTACGCGTTTCGTTCAACGTAGTTTATCAACATCGCTGTTTGGCTTAAGCGGCGCAGAACGCTAGCGCGAGTGTGCGTGTGTGTTTGAGTTTTAGAGTGGTGACCTCACTCACACGCAGGAACACAGCAACCCTCTAGGGAGTTGTTATTTGGGTGCGGTTTTCTGTGTGGTGGAGGTACTTCCCCAGTAGGGCTGCTTTGATGCGCCCTACCTCTCTTAAAACATCCAGACCAAGACAAACAGACATGTTTATGCACACAAATGTTTGCCTTGTGTGGAAGTCGAACCCACGAGCGTTGGTGTCAAAGTCACGCTCATTTCATGCACGCTCGCCGGTTCCTGGGGCTCCTGAAATCACCTTCTGATAAAACACGACCTACTTGGTCATGGTAGGTTAATTTTGGTCATCCTCAAGTCCTACATCTTTCCACTTTCGCATTGTATACCTCTGTCGTCATTCTTTCATCTGGTATTTTTTTCTACATATCCGAACCAACGGAGCTTGCCTTTTCTTAACTTCACTTGCATTTAAAACTACTTCCAATTTCAAATGGATGGCATTAATAATTGTTGAAAAATGCCACTGTGACAGACGGACAAAGTAATGTCATAAGGTTTCCTTTTTTTACTGAACTGTAATGATGTTCCGTCACAAAGGCATGATACGTAATACCGGTAACAGATATAAGTACTTACTTTGCACTTTGTTAAAAGGCGGGCCAACGTTCTGCACGACAAAACAAAGTAAGTCTGTCAAATATCATCCAAAGTGCAGTAAGATTTTTGAAGTAACAGCGTCCTTTCCGTAAACCATACTTTTGTATCGAAGGGCCGTCATACGTAACCAATCTGTACAAGCGTACACCGCACCCGCGTGTATCTCAAACCCTCCCTGATGGTATCTGATGAACATTATCACTTGTAAAAATGTGTCATCACGACTGTGACACAATATTTAATTCGATTAAATGTAATTGAGATAATTTCGTTTGGTGTTTTTGTCCTCTAGAGGCGAACAGTTTGTCTGTGGAGGTCCCCAGAACACTGCGCCGTATCTGAGTATCGACGCAATACGTGCGGTCTAGACACTGAACAATGGTGAATCATTTAAAATTTATCTTGACTTATATGAAAAGCAGTGCAAATTTTGTTTTATACCACTAATGTGATAAACAAGCATACGGCCTGCCTAATGCAACACCATGGTGGTCACTTTTGCGTTGCCGACCCAACGTCTACAAACCTCTTCACGCCTTTCTTGAAGAACCCCACGCTGTAGTCCCTTGGAAAAACCTCGGCTGGGAACTTATTCCATAACTTGAGAGTTCTGGAATGAGTGTGGATCGCCAGCGTGGTTTACCCTCGAACGCTGGAATTGCGGTTCCAGCGTTCGAGGGTGAACTCCCCGCCGTCGGCGGGCGGTGCGTTTTTAAAATTATAACATTATTAAATTATAACATTTTCAAACTGCGAACGAATGTATAGCTGAAGATGCACGGCACTTCACTTTGTAGTCTGATTGTAACTCAGTAAGAGCTGCACAAGGATTCAGGCTCCAGTTTAACTTGTTTTCTTAACATAACGCCGATTACTAATTACCGGATGTAGTACATTGGCCTGATATCGGTCGTTTAGCGGAGTAGGTAGTCAATATCGGCAAAATAAAATAATTTTCCAGAAAATATTGCGCTGAGAACTACTCAATTATATTTTTTACTTGTACACAAATTATTTGAGCGTTAAAAAACAGCAGTATGCTTCTTATCCTTTTGCTAAGATCTGGATACATATTTTACCACTTTTAGACTAAAAAATTCAGTTTTAAAACATTTTTATAAAATTTTGAACTTTAGTGTTCAAAATTAAATTATTTATAGACATGATATCACAAGCATAAATATTTACTTATTATCGTCTATTAGCATTTGGCATATAATTACTTCATTTAGCGATATTATTAATATTATATCTATATTTTTACATACATACGTAATATTTCGTACTTTTTATCAATGATTTTTGTCACCTGTTATTTTTATGTGTTTCTCTTCTTCCTGTTATCTCGATGCCTGATCCTGATCGGCGGGGTCCGCTGCATAAGGCTAGGGATTTGGCGAAGATACTGTTTTTCACATAGAACGACGGCGGTAAGACCTCCGTAACCTAAAGAGCTGTCTCAGGTCAGGCTACACGTCTTAGGAAATATAATTTCTTGGACGTATATGTAATATGTATTTCATCCGAAAATATTAATTCATTGCATACCGCCACCTGGTTAACGACTTGTCTCGACGGCAGTCTAATTCGGTCTGTCTGATCACAATTGAAATGAATGTGATTATTGCATTGAGACTCAGCAATATATATTGTACGGCGGTCTAACAGTTCAGTACCGAGGGTAAGCTTCGGATCGTCGACAATTCTCACAGGTTGCTGCCGACGCAGTACGTGCTGCCTCGCTTGACAACTGTATTAACATGTTTATTCTACATTTTATCTTCATTTTCGTGTATTAGAGTTACATTTTTATATATATGTTAGTGCCTGAATAAGGCATAAATATTTTATCATGTTAAAAATATTTATGAAATGTTGAAATAACTTCATGACAGTAAAAGTCTGAGCCAGATGGCATAACATGCACAATTCAGTGCTGGTTCCAATTCCAACGGTAACTTACGGACTCGAGGGCTGGATATGGCAGAGAGAGCGTGTTCGCAATAATGATGTTAGAAACCGATGGTCTGAAAGAGACTGTCAGTGTTAAGATAAGAAAAGGCATGCTCCGTTGGTTCGGACATGTAGAAAGAATGCAAGATGAAAGAATGACGATACAGATATACAATACGAAAGTGGAAAGATAGATAAAGAAAGTAGGAGCCGAGGAAGACCAGGACTAACCTACCATGACTAAGTTGATCGTGTTTTATTAGAAGGTGATGTCTGGAGCCTTAGAAACCGGCGAGCGTGCATGAAAAGAGCTATGAATGTGAAAGAAGCGAGTGAAGTGTGTAAGGACCGCGTCTTATGGCGCTCGTTTCTCTCTGCCAACCTCGCAAGGGACCTGGCGTGAAGATATACATACATACATACCTTTCTTTCGCCAGAACCTCAATTGTAGCAGGCTGCACCATGTACAGGGGACGTTGCCTTTGACTGTAAAGATGGCAGTGAGCCACTTACACCTCAAATTTACATTCATGGTAACACGTCACATAAACAAGATACGTGACCGTATGGGCTGCGGTACGTACTTGACGGTAATCGAGCGCCAATGGACTTGGCGCCATAAATGTTCCCATAAATCTATTTGCACTCGCGAGAGCGCTCGGTCCAGCGCTCCATTCGAGTGGCCGCGAGCTCGCCTCGTGGCACCAGTTCAGAATATCGGTGTTGAAGTGGCGGCGGTACATAATCATAAAACGTAAATGATGTAATGATGAAATCTATCGAGCTTCAGTCTACAAGTAATAAAAATAGGAAACGTTTATGTCATTCCGTTTTTAAGTTCTTTTGTAAGGTTCCATTCCAAGAGGTAAAAGTTTTTGGTTCTTTTTATCCCTGAGGAGAAAGGCAAAGGGATCCCAAAGGCAAGAGCCCATACAGCCAAGTCTTCAGTTTAGAACCACATGAAAATCCTAATTCTATGTTCCAGTTTCAGGAACTGTGTGCTAAAAAATACTTGGGAAGGATACCTAGACCCAATCAACCCAGTTTAAATACCACCCGTAAAACGATAGTGGCCTTTACAAGGTGTTCTTGATGAACTTATTCACGTCTTCCAAAAAGTGCATACACGTGTTGTATTTGAGTTTTTTCATTACCGCATAATTTCACTAGCACTTATGTTACAAAATACTATCGAAATTGTCACATAAAACTAATTTTATACTCAATTGTAAAAATTTCAAGTATAACAACAATGTCACTCGTCAAAAGCGCGGGAAGAAGTCCCAAGAGGTAAAAGAAAACTCTTGTGTTGCCACTACATTCGTCCGTGTATCTACCAGAGATTACCCCCTCCCCGCCCTTGTTAATAAATCATTGTTGATAAGAAACGAGATAACAAGACTACAATGAAATTTAACACTTACTATTTTTATTTGTTTCTCCCTCTTCCAATGAACACAGACGGAGCAACGAATTGATATGATTTTTAAGGAGATTTGTAGAAGACGCAGATGGAATTGGGCCATTTTCGGGCCAGGTTCTTGAGCCTGTAATAATAGTATAATTTATAATCAAATTTTTCTGACCCAAAAAGAGTAGTAAGAGATTTATAACACGGTCTCTAGGGAACTGTTCAAGGAAATAAATATGTTCTTGGCTGCCTCTACGTATATCTATTAAAATATAATATACGCTAGCAAAAACATAATGTCATTTTCAAAATTCAGTAGAAATCTGAGAAACAAGAATACGTTGCGTGTGTACGTCGAAGTTAATTAGTACGTTACGTTTTGTTGTAAATTATATTCAAACCCATAATAAATTACCTAAAACCTTGCTGTTTCTTTCCAAAATAATCTTTATTATATCAAAATTACGGTTTGTAGAAGGCCAACTTTGTTAGCTGGCCTGGAGTTTAGTCAAAACCCTACTATACATTTTTTTTTTATTAATATATTCTTGCACCCCTGCCATGGGCAAGGCTCTTTTTATGGCGAAGTTGTTATATATTATAATATTATTATTCGAAATAAATACACATTCATACATCATACTCTTTCATTCCTCAGTTCATTCTTTCATACATCATCTTTTATTGTCTAAAATTTTAATTTAGCCCATTTTTCAACGCCGGTAAAACTATCCTATCTGGATATACTATATAAACAGACAGTGGCACTCGGCGGTAAACATGTTGGATGTCACGTTCACTATTCACCTATGTGTCACTAATCTAATCTCTACTGATGACTCCTTTGGGTGTTTCGATCTGTGGCCTGCGACAATTACTGGCTATATATGTGTCATATGTATTAAGTTGAGATCATGGTATCTCTAGCAGACGGCAAGCGTCCAGAATATGTACCATCTATATTCTTGAACATTCCTTAAATGGAGTGCAGCAGGTCAAATACCATGACATCCTGGCTGTGGCAGCCGACCGCCTGTATTTTTTCTACACGAGATACTGTATTGACGTTTAGAAAGGAACTCCGTTCACGTAAAACTCAATATTATGTTTCTTTTGTGGAGTATAATGTACCTACATATAGATCTGTAATTGCCTGAATAAATAAATATTTTTTATTGTACCAATGTGTCTATTGACTAACTCCTGATTATCAAAGATCCTCCGCTGAAAGAGAGGACGACACATTGAAGTAACCCGACTGCTGAACTACCACCTCCTCACAGAATACCGCAGCCAAATAACAACTGTCTGGAGAGTTGTGGGGTTCTACGATTGAGTGAGTTTATCGGTATGCCCCTGAAAAGTTGGCAAAGCACGAGCGATACTTGTATTGTGGGCGCTCATAGGTTACGGTGACCACAGTACGTCAGAATGGCCGAATGATTGCGTGTCTCTCGAGGTCGTAGAGAGGACAGGGGTGGAGTCTCTTCGTCAAGGTAAAAAAATAGACAAAAACTTCTCGCCAGGTGGCGAGCTATATTAAAATGTCCTACTACACCCCGCGTATATCCATAAAAATATAATGCAATACTAAAAATACCTCGCACTTTTGTATAGACACGAGCGCGGGGAAGTCCGCCTTACCAGAGCTCGCTCGCACCTGTACAGTCCGCACAATCATTTGTCATTCGCATGTAACGTCGATATGTTTACAGCGGGCCATCAGACTATTAACTAGAATTTATTCACCATTGTTTTCCTTCAATTAACTAAACATTAGAAAACCCACACGTACTCTGAGAATAAACGTTTATTTATTATTTAATATGTTATAAATAGCGAGACACTGCTGTGGTTACATGCCAATTAATTATGACTCGAGTTACCAGACGGGTAGCAGGTTAATTACCTGACTACTGCAAAACTAAAAGGTACCTAGGTATTTCATTGTTAATAGATTTAGGTGTTATTTTGCGAAAGTCAAATTTACAGGTAAATTGATCTACAATACTTTGTGTGCTTCCGCTACCGATAAGTTTATGAGAACTAGCGCCGGCCGGCATCTATCCATTACTATTAGTAGATGCATGCCGTCACTGTCATGGTTGGTCCAGTCGTATCTTCCTCGGCTGCTGCGGTCGTCTCTGCGAATTCCCGCCGTCTGAAGTATGAACGCATACACCAGCCACCGTTGCTGCCTTTGCTGTTCCAGTTGTCTCTGCGACACGCGTTTCGCCTCTCCACGAGGCATCTTCAGAGTCGACCGGAGCAACCATGATAGCGACGGCTTGCATCTACTAATGGTAATGGGTGAAGTGAATGTCACTAAGCTTAGGAGTACCTATAAGTAGAAGTAGCAATATATTTCGTATGGCGATACATTGACTTGTTAAGACTGGTAAATCTTTTGTCGTTAACCATATTCGATTCTATGAGAAAAAGTTCTGTCCTTTCCTGGCAATGTCTTCGAAACGCACATCAAAAATATGTTTTTTAAATATATTTATTGTAGAACTGATAAATATCTAACTGAAAAATATGTCTGGAAATGATTAAGCAACCTAGCTTAATATATTATATAATATCTTAACAGGCCTACACCTTCAATTTTACTATTTGTACCAATATGCTGACATAAGTTTAAAATTGTAACATCAAATTGACAATGTCAAAAGAGACCTACTTACCTACTACTACTAAGAAACTTGACAATATAGGATTATATTGTCAAGTTTCTTTAGTCACTTCTTCACAAAAGAAAAATGATAACTATGACAATTGAATAACATACAGAAAGATTACATGTAAAAAATGTAACGTATTCTATCGCATCATAATGTACTATCCTAGTACTATCTAATTATCAAACATATATAAACGGCAGCTGGTCTGACAAGCGTTGTTCTGCTATATAAATTTTTACTTATACATTTTTTGTTAATTATTTTTTTAATTCAATTTACGACCTATTCTCATACCTACCAAATATACATAAAAAAAAATCATAAAAATCGCAGCTTACAATACAACTCGCTATACACAATCCAGTGCTGCTTCCAACGCTTACTTATGGAAGCGAGAGCTGGGTATGGCGCTCGGTTCTCTCTGCCTACCGCGCGTGGGACCTGGCGTGAAGATACACATACATATACGTGATGTTTTAATTATCTGTACATTATTAATTATCTGCTTAACCCACATCGTCAGCGGAGAGGAAAAAATGATAAGTACCTACACCGTTTAGGATTAAACGGTCATGTAATGTAAACAGTTGGATTGCATTATTTTCCTTGAATCGATCTGTATAAGTTATGTGAGTGTAATATTTTTCTTTATTGTTGTGGAGCTCACTGGAGACCTCACTCACACGCAGGAAGCGTGTGAGTGAGGTCTCCAGTGAGCTCCTAAGGAGTAGCTGTGTTAGCAGCAGAGGTGGCATCGCGCGAGTAATATTTTGCAATACTTAATGTTTTGCAAGCGTTTATATGCTACGGTAACCGTTTTGCATCAGGTCGTATGGTTGTATAAAAAATACGTTTATAAAAATCAGGAAGTAGGTAAAAAATATATGCTTTAAAGATATAAGCTTATAGATAAATAAATCTTTTATTAGGTTGCTGATTTGACATACTTTATTTCATGAATAAACTTATGAAATAAAATTCGTACTGAATTATCTATACAATATCGTACACGAGTGACGGCGTGCGTCGTAGATAAAGTGTGGACATGTGTTCACACACACACACACAATAATGTGAAACTGATGTTAAACATATACACATATATACATTTTATTTAAATTTTAGAGAGGTTTGTATCGTTTTATCAAATGTATTGGCATGTATCACTAAATTCGTGTTTTCTGATTTACGTACACATTTGTGATTGTCACTCGCTCGTTGGTAAAGGAAAACATCGGAAACAGGAACACAGGAAACCGGCACGACCAAACAATTACATTTCGAAAGTCGTGTGACCTGTGGGCCAATTCTGCTAAATAACTGCAACTGCACGTTTACGCTTGTCACTTGAGTCGTGCAGGAATAGTGCAGTGCCGACAGGTGTATTCTACTAAAATTTCCTGCACTGCAACTACGCGTATGCTGCATTGCAACGGCACTGCAACTACCCTGCAACTGTGCGTATCCTGCAAGTAAACTACTTAAAACCTAAAATGTTGCCATATTTCAATCTAATAAAACTGAATTTTTATTTAATGTTGACTCCTATAGTTTCACTATTGACCTTGGTTGCCGGAGTGGAGGTATTTCTAACCGAAAAGAAGCTTTACTTAATTATATTTATCCACAAACATCTCCCAAAACAAAGCAAATATAATTCACCGCCTCAGAATATTAATTTCACTTCGCAAAAGTTGCTCAAGAGTAACGTTAACAAAACTGCAAGTAAACTCCTTCAAAACATCTGTCACCGGTATACAAAAATGTCAAAACAATTTATCAGAGTACGATTATATTGCAGGAAACGTGCAGTTGCAGTGCAGGTTTTTTAACAGAATAGCGATTTATTTACTGCAACGTCGCTGCTGTCAGATCGTTTAACAGAATACCGAAACGTCAAAATGTACGCATTTTGACACACGCCGCGCTGCAATGCAGTTGCAGTTTTTTGTAGAATCGGCCCACTGACCTAAGATAGACCTGGTTTTCCCTCTGGGTTGCGGAGGTCTGCCGTCAGACCGTCGCTCCGTGTAAAAATCAGTATCTTCGCCAAATCATTAGGCTTAGGTAGCGGACCCCGCCAATCCTAATGGATAACGCTAAGAAGACTACATGATGTATACTGTGGGCTACATGAGTCTCACAGTATTCTACAACGAACACTTCACTAAGTCGAATTTTATTAACATTCTGAGCTGAGAGATAATTATATTTTTTGAATAGTTAATCGTTTTAGCTATAGTTACGACAAGAGGTGTAATTCAGCCTGCCGTTACTCATAGTTAACCTCAACTGCACGTGATGCAACCTGCCGACGAAAATAAGAACTCTGGCGAAGAGAGTTTCTTAATTTGAAGCGGTTCGATTGCAATGTATTCACCGCCAAATAACAATTCCCTGAAGAGTTGTTGAGAATGAGTAATGTTACTAGAACATTGCGCAAGGAGTGACGTACCCTAAATAAATAATTGCGATATGTCAGTTGCTGGCAGACTATATTTTAAAAAACACCCGCATTTAAAAACATTGTCTACCAGCAATTGCCATCTTGATCAATTTTATGCCGATGTAATTGTATAACAGAGGTTTGTTAGATTTAATAATTGTTATATTAAACGATTTTGTACATCTAAAAAGTATGTTTTACGATTTATATCCGAATTGAAAATTACACCAACCGAAATTATAAATTTCGTTAGTAATTTAATTAACAAATATATATTTTGTTCTTATATCGTACTTACCCCTTACCTACCTTACCTTAGGCCTTATAATAAAGCGAACACAGTGTTGCACTGTATCATGCAGGTAGATCGCCGTGAACGACTGAGTACCCTGCACTCCACAACGTGCCGTCTGCTGGTGACTCTTTCAATGGGCGCCGTGATCCGGAGCCGGCCGCCACAGGTGCATCTTACATAATATCGGCCAGTAGGTAACATTCTTTTAACCAATGCTATATCTATACCAAGTAGATGTAGAAGTATGCTCTGACGAATATTTGGATATTTATTCTTTGACACTGATATAAATTTAACTAGTGTTCGCTCCAATGGTCGAAATTCGACCATAATTATTATTGATAATTTAACAAAAATATATATTTTCTATTTCTTTTATTGACAACACTAAAACTGGTCAATAGGCAGTAAACAAAAAAAAGTAATTGCTTCACAAAAAATAGAGAAGAATAAGGTAACTGAGCGATGGCAACGTTTGTATGTTAATTATATACATATATATACATACATATATATATATATATATATACACTACTATATATATATATACTGTTACTCTCGTTTAGAGTAACAGGGGAAAAATGTGTAAAAAGATAATGGTGTTAGTGTGTTCGGACTGGGGAGCTGCGTGGCGGTGTGTGTGAGCTATGTAGCGGGACACAATACGCAGTAATCATAATGTAGAATAGCTGGTGTTAGTGGTTAATATGATATGCGGCTTTTTATGGGAAATCGCGTTGTTTTAGGGAAATACACCTGCGTAGATAAACATCAAAAGCAAAATCTTATCTAAATACCAAATTTAATCCAAATCGCAGTCGCTATTTCCGAGATACATGGCATATACATTGCTCGTTTAAATAGATAAGATTACTCAAACTGTGTGTTAAACTGTGTTTTTACCAATTTATATATGGATAACTAAATAATATTTTTACATGTGCTGTTTGTTGGTTTACGTGGGTTGGACAAAATCGCTGTTCTAATAAAAAGTTTGCCAATATAATGACATGTAAAAAGTTAATGGCAGTCCAAAATGCAACATGGCTTTTCTTTAATGCGTTTCAATCTTTCCTCATCAAAGTCTATACGACTCGGTAGTCAGTATAACTCATTTTATATACGCTCGCTGGTTTCGAAGACTCCATACCTCACCTTCTGATCAAACAACATCAGTTTGGTCAGTGTACGAAAATCTTGACGTGGCTCGGCTCCTCTATTATTTCAAATTCGCGTAGTATATTGTATAAAAGTACTATAAAAAATTAGGAGGTATACTCATTAATAATAATTGGAATAAGAATCATAAAGGACTTTTTATTTTATACAACGTCGAAAGACATACAAGCGTACGGCCCACCTGCTGTAAAGCGGTTTCCGTAACCTATTAACGCTTGTAATATATTAAGTATTACTCGCGGGATGCCTCCTCTGCTGCTTACACAGCTACTCCTTAGGAGCTTACTGGTACTCACACGCATTAAGGCAGCCCGTCTGATGAAGTACCTCTACCTAATAGAAAACCGCAGCCAAATAACAACTCCCTAGAGTGTTGTTGTGTTCCTGCGTGTAAGTGAGGCCTCCAGTAAGCTCCTAAGGAGTTGCTGTGTAAGCAGCAGAGGAGGCATCGCGCGAGTGATAATTAATATATTACAAGCGTTAATAGGCTACGGTACCCGTTACATCAGGTGGGCCATATGCTTGTTTGCCTCCCGACGTAGTATAAAAAAAAATAACACATTAACCCTCTAGGGAGTTGTTATTTGGCTGCGGTTTTCTGTAAGGTGGAGGTACTTCCTCCGGACTTACTTACCTCTCTTAAAAATAAGCGTTAGAATAAAAGCAACAAAATTTGATAATATTTTAAGCAACTATCACATTTGTCGCGGTCACGTGGCACTTGAACCACATTCCTAAAATGTCAATTCTCAGAAAAAGACTATTTTATCACTTTTTCCTTTAATATCTATCTTCAGCGTAATGACCACTTTCCAATTACATCTATCTATCTCGATCTTGGAATTTCGACCACGTTGATTGTACTTTCATATGTTAATGTTAATTTCATATGATTGTCTTTTGTTATGTCAACAATTAGAAAAAAATACTTACTACTGGAATGATCATATTTTGATTACTCAAAAAAAACTTACTTCCCCGAGAAGGATGATGATCACTTTTATATCAACGCACCACAGACTCATTTTACCACCACAGACTTAACGCAATCATAGTTTAATAATTACTATGGCACAATGCAACAGGTATAGGCGCAGGCGTTGTTAAAAATTAGTCATTACTATTCTTAGCGCAATGATAATGTAATAATTACTATGGCACAATGCAACAGGTATAGACGCAGGCGTTGTTAAAAATTAGTCATTACTGTTCTTAGCGCAATCATAGTGTAATAATTACTATGGCACAATGCAACAGGTATAGCCGCAGGCGTTGTTAAAAATTAGTCATTACTGTTCTTAGCGCAATGATAATGTAATAATTACTATGGCACAATGCAACAGGTATAGCCGCAGGTGTTGTTAAAAATTAGTCATTACTGTTCTTAGCGCAATCATAGTGTAATAATTACTATGGCACAATGCAACAGGTATAGCCGCAGGCGTTGTTAAAAATTAGTCATTACTGTTCTTAGCGCAATGATAATGTAATAATTACTATGGCACAATGCAACAGGTATAGCCGCAGGCGTTGTTAAAAATTAGTCATTACTATTCTTAGCGCAATGATAATGTAATAATTACTATGGCACAATGCAACAGGTATAGACGCAGGCGTTGTTAAAAATTAGTCATTACTGTTCTTAGCGCAATCATAGTGTAATAATTACTATGGCACAATGCAACAGGTATAGCCGCAGGCGTTGTTAAAAATTAGTCATTACTGTTCTTAGCGCAATGATAATGTAATAATTACTATGGCACAATGCAACAGGTATAGCCGCAGGTGTTGTTAAAAATTAGTCATTACTGTTCTTAGCGCAATCATAGTGTAATAATTACTATGGCACAATGCAACAGGTATAGCCGCAGGCGTTGTTAAAAATTAGTCATTACTGTTCTTAGCGCAATGATAATGTAATAATTACTATGGCACAATGCAACAAGTATAGCCGCAGGTGTTGTTAAAAATTTGCCATTACTGTTCTTAGCGCAATCATAGTGTAATAATTACTATGGCACAATGCAACAGGTATAGCCGCAGGCGTTGTTAAAAATTAGTCATTACTATTCTTAGCGCAATCATAGTGTACTAATTACTATGGCACAATGCAACAGGTATAGGCGCAGGCGTTGTTAAAAATTAGTCATTACTATTCTTAGCGCAATCATAGTGTAATAATTACTATGGCACAATGCAACAGGTATAGACGCAGGCGTTGTACTAATTGGCCGACGGTCGTTCCAGCGATGCGACGACATCGTGTGAACAAAGATATTGATCTCTTGAATATTATTGAAATGATAATACATATCGTATACAGACTCTTTGTTATTTGTAATATTTTTATTGTGTAACATCATACTCGTAAATCCATATGCCCCAGAAATAACACCATTCTGGCGATAAAGTCATTGCTTATCTAATTCAATTTGCATTGTTCACGGATTATATATTTTTTAAGCGGAGGCACTTGTCTTGTGACTAATCATACATTACTCGTACATTCACCGTAATGGTACTATAACATCGCACTTCGTTTCGATTGTTCATCAGCAGAAGGCGTTGCGACTCGCCTCTAGTCAATGTTGAGACACTGGCAGTATATTTGGCCATTTCACCGGTCAGGTAGCAGTTCTGTTTATACCGGGTGCGCACGCGCAACGTCGACACGTGTTTCTATATTTGTATATATTTCGCTATTAATATTACGTGATATATGTGAATGTTGTTAGCCGGAGCTTAGTTGCAACTTGTTTGTGTAACTTTTTCCTGCTCGCAGTACATCTGTGTGCACAGGTGAGTCTGCACAATATAATAAATGGCATTTTATTTTATTTATTTACATGTTAGTAGGTAAAATACATATTATTTCCTCATTTTACTTTTTCTTTTTTTCTATATAAAGAATTTAACAAACAGCCTTAAAAAGAAACTTTGTTACTGCGATTTTGCAAGTTACTTCCAGATTGTTTTTTTTATAGGTCGGGAAGGTATACAAGCATACGCTTGAAAAAAAAGTAATGAGTTGCTATGTCAGCAACAGAGGTGGCATACCAACTCCTTAATTTTTTTATACAACGTCGGGAGGCATACAAGCATACGGCCCACCTGATGTGAGGCGTTACCGTAGCCTATGAACGCTTGTAATACATTAAGTATCACTCGCTCGATGCCACCTCTGCTGCTGATATAGCAACTCCTTACAGGAGCTTACAGATGATCTCCCTCACACGCAGGAACACAACAACCCTCTAGGAAGTTGTTACTTGGCCGCGGTTTATTGTGATTGACCCCGCCAATCCTAGTGGATTAGGAAATGAGATAACGGCAAGAACAAGAAGAAGGTGATGGCATATTATTGATTGGGTATGAATTATCACAAAGTTGTGTCTGGTGACCTAGTAACCCCAATATAACTTACATGAAAAGAGCCATGAATATTGAAGAAGCGAAAAAGTAAGAACCGAGTCGTGTGGCGTTTGATTCTTTCTTGCCTACCCGTCAAGGGACCTGGCGTAAAGATATAAATATATATTGTATAAAGAATCTAGATATAGTCTTCCTGCGACCACGGACGCTGCAAAGCGTTCGAAACGTCAGGTTCAACAAAATAAATAAAACACGCGATACTTCCGTTAAAAATTGTTTAATTCAATGTGTAACAATCGCGAAAACCTAAGACAATACAATCTAGATATAGTATCTGTAGTAAAATATTAAATGCGTAAGTGATACCCCGCACATTGTAAGCGTTCATAGGCCACGATACCCAAGTTATCGTGTCATTTCGGCTTAGGTACTGGTTATAACATCCTCGCGTTGGGCCGCACGCTCGGTTCTCAAGATATTGGCAAGATTAAGAGAGGTAGGGTGCATCAAAGCAGCCCATCTGGGGAAGTATCTCCACCTCACAGAAAACCATAGCCAAATAACAACTCCCTAGAGGGTTGTTGTGTTCCTGCGTGTAAGTGAGGTCACCAGTAAACTCCTAAGGAGTTGCTGTGTAAGCACAAGATGGGGCATAGCGTGAGTGATACTTAATATATTACAAGTGTTAATAGGCTACGGTAACTGCGTTACATCAGGTGGGTCGTATGTTTGAATGCCTTCCGACGTTGTATATATAAAAAAAGATTCTTTCGGTGTTTCTTCTTCGCCAACGGTCATTTCCGAAATTAATGGTCAATGGTAATGGCTTGGCTGGTCCAGTGTATGTTCACATACTGCAGAGTTTTTATCGCGCCTATTCTTCATGTCAGCAATGTGTTCTTTCACTCGAGTACCTACGCTTCTCTTTGTTTGCCCTATGTATGATAAACCACTTCCTGCGACCACGGACGCTGCAAAGTCAGGTCAGGTTCAACAAAATAAATAAAATACGCGATACTTCCGTTAAAAATTGTTTAATTCAATGTGTAACAATCGCGAAAACCTAAGACAATACTATAAAGCGGTTTGCCGTGACCTATGAACGCTTGCCACATGTTAAGTATAACTCGCGCGATGCCACACTGCTGTTAACATCTTAGGAGCTTACTGGTGACCACACTCATACGCAAGGACACAACAATCCTTCAGGGAGTTGTTATTTGACTGCCGTTTCCTCTGAGGTGGGGGTACTTCCCCAGTTGGGCTACTTTGATGCGCCCCATCTCTCTTAAGAACCCTCCAAACCTAGAAAAACAGATATGTCCATGCAGACAAATGTTTGTCTTGTGTGGGAGTCTTCAAGAATGACAACGAAGGGCAGAAAGAGGGATGAATCATACGATCTTAGACACTGACCACGAAGTCGCCCCACTCACCTAGACCTTTAACCCCGCACGTGTAGTCAATGCAGTAGCTGGTTGTTTACTCGCGGTATGTAAACAACATGACCTCCATTGCCAGCGTTGGATAAGATAAAAAAATAGTAATCTGATCACTTATAACAGATTATCTTTTGTCCGCGACTTCGCACGCTTTGATCTGTTGTTATGGCCCCTGATTCGTCGCTACCTTTTTTATCACATCGCATTTCATACTAGAGCCCAACCGCTTAAGCCACAGAGAACTATGTATTGTATCCAGGTAGAATCTGATAATGCCACAAACCAAGAAACCATTTGACTGCACATAAAGACACCTCGCGCAAAAAACTTGTGTTTTGTCGCCTAATGTCTCATCGATTCGAACCTACTGACCAACGGGAGGACATTTTAATCAATGAACCTGGTAATTGCCGCGATGTTGATCCACGAGCCAGCCGACAGGAGCTGCACGTATTGTGCCCGCGACTTCGTCCGCGCGCAATAGTTATTTTTTCAGTATTTTTTTATATTAATAAAATTAAATAAAATTTCTAAAATAAAAGTAGCCTAAGTTACTCCTTATTACATCAGCTATCTGCCAGTGAAAGTCCGGTCAAAATCGGTCCAGCCGTTTCAGAGATTAGCCGTAACAAACAGACAGACAGACAGACAAAAATTGTAAAAATATTTATTTTGGTATATGTACCGTGTATACATCCATATGCATTTAGTAAAAAGCGGTTATTTTAATATTACAAACATAGACTCCAATTTTATTTATCTGTATAGATTTCTTACGTACAGATTTTCCTGTAATCTGACAATCTTTAATACTATAACAAACGACGAGAATTGTCGAGCTCGGCGGCGCGGTGGTGAAACGCGCTGTTACGCTACTTTGACACCATCGCTCGTGGGTTTAATTCCCACACAGTACAAACATTTTGTGTAAATACATAAATACATTTTTTTTGTAAATACATACTTATTGTATGTATTTACAAAAAAAATGTATTTATGTATGTTTATCAGTTGTCTAGTACCCATAACACAAGCTTCGCTTACTTTGGGCTAGATGGCGCTGTGTAATTTGTCCGACAATATTAGAAACAATGCAGATTACAAGCAGAACCCACCACCTCCCATGGTTCCACCGACCTCGCGGTCATTTGAGCCGAGTCGCGAGATGTGCGCACGACACATGCTGCTCTGAGGCTCTCTTCATGCCGCGGGCAATTCTTCACTCCCTACAAATTATTTATTCCGCTCTGCTGTGTCTAGGACCGCCTTCTCCCCATTCTGGGGTAACGACATGCACGCTTACGCCTTCGTTGCCGTCTATAAGCATACTTTGATCTAATTTTAGCGATCCAAGCCAGCCCTTTCAACCCGTTCTTCAGCACTTCTTCTCCCATGCCAAGCATGCGCGAACCTGCGGAAAGCCGCGAAGTTCGCCGCCGACGACACAAGATCAGTGTGGTACACCGGACCCAGTTCTGGCCCGTGCCGCACAATCCCGTCCATCATCACACAACGCAGATCACCATACCTGGTGCAGGACCACAATATGTGGTCTCTGTCCTCCTCACTTTCCCCGCACACACATATAGATTACAAGCAGTGGAATAAATGAATACAGTTCTTTCAGTGGTTGTGGCTAGATTTCATTTTAAAAATAAATAAATATTGAATGTGTATTGGTCCCCGCACGAGGCGAGCCTGCACCGAGCCAACCTTATCTGTGAGTGAAGAGATATTTCCTGTATTTTTATTTTAAGATTCTGGTCTCCGTACTTTTGGAGACGGAGGTGGTCAATGATCGTCTATTTTTATACATAACTTTAAAATTATTTATGGTGTTCTATCAGAAGGTGATGTCAGGAGCCTTAGAAACCGCTGAGCGGGCGTGACAAGAACAATAAATGTTAAAGAAGCCAGTGAGGTTTGTAAGGATCGAGTCACGCGGCGCTCGGTTCTCTCTGCCTACCCCGCAATGGATTTGACGTGTGGTTATAGATCATATATAGATTATTTATCTTCTGTTTACTACATCATCATTGCGAACTCGGTCGACAAGCGTCGCCATACCCAGTTCCCAGTGAGCTGTGTCTTCTGGTTCATGTTTTTACTGCCTAGATTTTCCAATATCCTTTTAAATTTCTAATCTATACCCTAAAAGCAACTTCAAGCCAGGTCACTTGCGGGATAGGCAAATAAAACAGAACGTCGTATGACATAGTCCTATTACACACCTCACTCGCTTCTTTAAAATTCATAGCTCTTTTCGTGCACGCTCGTCGGTTCCTGGGGCTCCTGACACCACCTTCTGATAACACCCGCTCTGGTTAGTCCTAGTAGATGGGTTTAGTTAGACCTTTCTAAGTAAATAATAATTTTGAATAACTTAACCGTTCCACATACCTACGTGTTTCGATCATGTATTTGTTCAGAGAAAATTGTCTGTGACAGACAGACAAACCTATAATGATCCTACTAGGGCTACGTTTTATGATTCGGATGTATGTAAAGCTAGAAAGATTCAGTCTGAAATGTTTTCGGCATTGGCGTTCATGGCAGTTCATGGCTTTCCTCGTCATAAAGTGTTCCTGCGTGTAAATGAGATCACGAGTTAGCTCCTAAGGAGTTGCTGTGTTAGCAGCGTAGGAGGCATTTAGTACTTCAGTGCGGAACAAAGACTTGTATTATTCAAGTCTCAAGTCAGACCGTACATAGAGTACTATAGTCACCTTTGGGCGGTTGCACCTGGACACCAGCTGACCTTGTGATGCAGACAGGAGCTGTGAGAATTGTCGGCGATCCCAAGCTTACAGAGAGTATTGAGCCCTTAAGTTTAAGGCGAGATTTTGCCTCCCTTTGTTTGTACTACCGGCTGTACAACGGGTTGTGTTCTGAAAAATTGTTCGATATGATGCCCACATTTTCTTTTTACAACCACACCGCTCGCCGACTGCGGATAGTTCACCCTCACATACTGGGGGTTGCGTACTGTATAATAATAATAATAACCCCGCAGGGCAGCTTGTGGCGAGCTGTTGGTGCGTAACGACACCACGGGTACCCGAGTGCTCCAGAGAGTCGATCAGGGCCTTCGTCTCCGACGTGTCTTCGTCGGTCGGAGTGGAAAGTCAAGAAGGCCCGCAGGACTCTCAGCTCTGGCTTGCCTTCATTGGCCGTCCAGAGTGGAGTTGATAGAGTATATAGCTCTAGCAGGTGATATGCTCCAGGGTTGGAAGTGTTAAAGGGCATAACGCTGCGAGTAACTTCGGAGAAAGCGCAGCACACCTCTCGACACCCCTGAGTCGCTCACATCGGTGTTGCCCCCGGCCGACTTTCTCTGGCATTTCGGGGGTCCATCCAGTGAGTGGTGAGCCACCGCCTGCCAGGAGTAACATCAGATATGATAGTTATGGCAGGCGTCCGTCTCTCTTCTGCAATAGCCCAGTACTAATAATCCCTCCAGATCTCATTTTAATAGCCCACTTTTTTCCGACATATTTCCAATAGTCCCAATACCTGCCGTGACGTGTTCATTGATATATTGTTCCATTGATATACCCTGGAGCGGGTCACGGCGGGTGTACAACATTACATACAGTCTTTCCTAAGGGGCCTCTACGCGTTGGATCCTTATCCCCGCGCACGCCTATCAAATGACCGGAATTAATACCCGTGGCTATAAATATATAAAAATAATAATAATTAATAATAATTCTTTATTGTACAAATTTGTTTTACAATGTACGAGTAATGTGCAGGTGCCTCCCGTTAAGTATAACAATACCTGTGGGAGGAGGCGCCGCTCTTCACTGATTAACCTTTAAGTATAAAGAATTAGAGAAAAACAAAAATTTACATCTGTATGGTTCCAGCTTTCTTCTCTTAAGTGGTGGAATGAACTCCCAGCCGAGGTTTTCCCAAGGGACTTTCAGTATGGATTGTTCAAGAAAGGCGTGAAGATATTTTTACAGGGTTGGCAACGCATGAGTGACACCCCTGGTATTGCAAATGGCTGTAACTGCTTACCATCAGGCAGACCGTACGCTTGATTGTCACCTTAGTGGTATAAAACAGGCATCGCGCGAATGATACTTAATGTATTACAAGCGTTCATAGGCTACGGTAACCGCTTTACAGGGCCATATGCTTGCATGCCTTCCGACGTTGGTATATATATAAAAAAAAGCTAGACTGTGAGTAGCTGCGGGGAACTGCGTCAGACCTAGCCGACGGCCCTGACACACAGACCTTCGATTGTGAGATGAGTACCCGCCTACCACTGACAGATTGGTATCATCACTGGGAACAGACAGACAGACGGGCGTCCGACACATACGGAGCGCTGCTTCGTCCATTGAATACACAATCGACATGGACAACAGTGAGAATTACAAACATTGTGGTTCTGGACATATTATTTTTCAACGATAGCAGAATTATATTCTATTTATCTCTCTATATCTTCACGCCAAATCTCTTGCGGGATAGGCAGAGAGAACAGAGCGCCACATTACTCGATCCTTACGCATCTCACTCGCTTCTTTAACATTCATTGCTCTTCTTATGCACGCTCGCAGGTTTATAATGACTCCAGACATAACCTTCTGATAGAACACGATCAAAATGGTCAGAGTAGGTAACTCTTGGCTTTATTTGGCGCCTACATCCTTCTACTTTCGCATTGTATATCTGTTTCGTAATTCTTTCATCCTGCATTCTTTCTACATGTCCGAACCAATGGAGCATGCATCTTCTTATTCTAAAACCGACGCTCTCTTTCAGACTAGCTCTGTTTCTAACATCATTATGGCGAATACGGTCTCCAAGCGGTAATTTCGGCCGCGTTTATTCTTTCATGTTCTCTCTGCCATACCCAGTTCTCACTGAATTATATTGTACTCAATAATCGTAAATTACAAATAATAAGAATGGAATAAAGTTGAAAATTAAACGTGTCTCTTGAACAGTAAGTGCAATGACCGATAAAAAACTAGCTTATTGTCCCGCGGGTCTCGGTTCAATCCCGGCGGATCTAGACCGCTAAATACGTCTTTTAGGATTCATGTAGGTATATATTTGTAATACTAACTTGCTCGGCGGCGACGAAAACCATCGTGAGAAGACCCTTCTTAGGGGTTATATTTAGAATGACGTGTGCCGTAAGGGAGGTCTGGTTTTGCCTCTGGGTTGTGGAAGTCTGGCGGCAGTCTGTGTCAAAATCAGAAGGAAGATGAAGAAGATTGAAATTAAACTATTTTTAACGGAAGTATCGCGTGTTTTATTTATTTTGTTGAAACCTAACAATCGCGAAAACCTAAGACAATACTATGAAGAAGATTGTTTATGAAAACGATGGCACTTGATACTTTGTTTAGAGTAGATCCGTCCAGTTTGTCACATCAGATCAAAACACTCCCTTCTTAGTTCATGTAGCTGCAGCACTCAAGGAATATATCCTCCAAATTATCTCCAAACCACGTTTCCACTATTTTCCGTAGGAACTAATATTCAGTTAAGTGACTTTAAAAACGTTAAACTGTTATTTTCAGTAATATTGTAATTTTTCCATTCATACCTGAGATTCATACCAACCCTTGCTCATCCCGCTGCTGGGATACCGGTGTACCTTCAATTGACGTGTTTAGAGTACACTATTTTCAAGCTACCCAAAGTGTACTGATTTATCTTAACGACTATCATCTGTGGCCGGGAGCCGAGAACGATGGCCCAACGCGCCCTCCGATCACGAAGAATCTCGAGACTCAGATAGATAACCACATCGATAGAAAAGCTGGATTTTTTAAAAATAATTAACGTATGCTTTAATCTACCACTATTTGTAAAATGTTTAGATCAAGTTTCAAAATCTACTAAAGAAAAATATCTACATATATTAATTAATTTCCTATTTTACGCCGTTACGAAAAGGAAAGCAAAATTTGTATTTCTTTTCATCTCGAAAGGTCGCGAGCTTGGAAAAGTTCTTATTGCTTCTTCCGGTTACAACAGTGTACACTATTCAAGTTCCGAGTTTCTAAATTCAGTCATTTCAGCTACACGATAGCTGCATGTTGTTATAATTTACAAATGGACTTCAGTACCTGTATTCTCTTTTTATTACAATACAATGGAGTTCATTTATTTACAAAACATGGTATATTCACGTTTCATATTGTATTATTTATTATACTGCCCCGCGTAATATATTATGACGTCAATGTATAATAGATTTATTCACTTTACTAAATAATGTTTAAAGTACTTATAGTTTATGAAATCGTTACATTAATCATAAATTTACAATATTGAATTTCTTATTATAAAGTTGCTAAACTATACAATGTCAGTTTTAATAAATCGTAATCATTAATTTAATAAAAACATTGGTCTGTCAGCCATCTTGGTAACCATATTTTAAATAGATTAATTTTCAATTCTAGCGCGCAGCTTCTTTTTTTTTTCACTTGGTTTACGTAATACCTCTTCTATTCTATAATAATATTGATATTAATGCAGATAGAAAGTCCTAGATTTATTTACTTGCACACAGCTCGCTTTCTGCTTTTTAAATACTGCGAAAATTCATGTAAAGCCAAGGACTAAGACTCTATATCTGCAGCACTCTTCAGCGAGCCCTCGATATCACATTGAGTATCCGCCGACGGTACCCTAAAAAGTATCATTATTAGGTCCGCATCCTGCGGCCAGCGGCCGCGCTTTGAATGGTAAACAATCCGCGCGAATTGATGTTTCGCACCTGCCATACACACCATTCACATTATACATTCAGGTATGTTTACAGACTAATGAAGTAATTACTAGCCATTTGGGCAGCTGCACCGACACCCGTGTTCCGGTACAGACGAATATAGAAACAGCAGACCACCGGTAAAGGGCTGGTTTGTTTTTCAAAATAATTATGTCTTATATTACTTACCCAATTTTACGCTATGCACATCTACGGTTGATGTATTAATAGAAACACAAACATGTCTTGAATGTTTAAATTAATATAAATCATTTGATTTACAAAATGTTTTCCTGAAGTCTACGCATATAGCAGCCACGGCGACTGCCCTCACATCGTTACGGTCAGTTAGTACTATATCAACACTCTTCTAGTACAGATTCAAAAGCAATCTCTTGTACAGACCACGGACCACAAACTTCTTAAATCCAGCAGTGTATTACAGGGCAGGCTGCAATTGTCTGCAACTGCAGTCTGCATACAGCAGACTGTTCACCACTAGGTTACCCATGCGTAATCCTACATTCGTCGATCTTATTCTCTGTAGACAACTATTAAGGTACAGAATAGTTAATAGATTCAGGCGTTATTTTGCGAAAGTCAAACTTACATGCAATTTGATCTAACCTGCTTTGTGTGCTTCCGCCACCAATCAATGGCGGAAGCACACAAAGCAGGTTAGATCAAATTGCAGATACAGAATAAGCAGCCTTGCAGACAACATGTTCCCTGTTTGACATCAAACCAGGGTGACATGATGCTCTATTCGCACACATGCTAAGCAGTTCTTGTAAGTGGACTGCACAGCACGGAGCAGAGCACCGTCATTCCTATATCTTGGCAATATGCCCCACACTTCCTTTCGCACAACCCTAACAAATACTTTCCCAAGATCCACAAAACCGCAGAAAGCCTTCTGGTCTATGGCCATATGCTTCTCCACGATATTGCGGAGCGAGAAAACTTGATCCGTACATCCCCTTTCATTTCAGAATCCTCCCTGTGCCTCCCACAGCATTTCATCAGATTTCACCCTCATTCTCCTTTCAATTACCATTCCATATACTTTTGACTTTAACATTTCACTAGCAGTTTAAAATACACGAGTGTTCAGTTTTAAAGACCGGGTTAATGCTTATTGTCTTTCCCTTATCTCGGTTTCATTTAAACAATTCGGTTCCATTGTCAGTCGCTGTCAATGCACTCACTTCTGTAGAGTTTTGAGCAAGTTAATTATCATGTACATGTATAAATGTGTACATTTTTATGTGTATTAATACGTATGAATGAATATAAGTATCTGTCATTACAGTCATATTATTTACTCTTAAGTTTACTTTCTGCTTGGTCTCTTAAATTAATTTGTAATTTATTCCGCGCCACCTACCTGCTTGTTTTATCCCTCTTTAGAGCCGTTTCCGAAATATAGGTACTAACTGTATAAATGCATTAGGTATATAACTGTTGGTTATTTATAGTAATAACATTTTTCATCAGATTACATATATATACTTGGTTAGTCTACGGTGGAACAGGATGTACCTTCACGTGTGCGCCGCTGGAATTTAGTTATATATATATATCAGTGTAAACTCTGCGGTTTTCCTTCGCTGCGCCGCTTTTGGATACATATTATCTAACAACTCAGACTGTATGACTATGTTCTATATTTGTTTACTTGAACACAATTATGACGGATGATATCAACTTCGGAAGGATTTAGGAAGTTCCAAACTTACCTACCACGACCGAATTACTGTGTTATCTGAAGGTAGTGTCAGGAACCCTAGGAAACGGCGTGTAAGGGACTATTCTCTTTTTGAAGCGAGTGAGGTGTACAAGAACAAAGTCTTGTGCCGTTCGGTTCTATCTGACTACCCCGCAAGGGACCTAGACGTGCATGGGATATGCTACAGAGAAGAGCTCTGCCGAATATGGAGGGTATCCAGTCGCAAGAAGATCTTTTTTTGTTGTTGCAACGAACATGGGCGGCCATTCCACAGCGTGATTTGGATGAACTCATTTTGAGTATGCCAAACCGATGTTCTTGTGTTGTTAGTGTTCGCGGTAGAAACACGGATTATTAATTGTTTAAGTTACCCAATAAAATTTTAAAGAAAACTGTTATTTCAGTCTTTTTTTCGAACTTTAATGTTAGTGGTTCAAATGTCAAAAATCCCTTTATTATGAAAATGGCAAATTTCTTTATTAATGCAAAGGTGA
Organism: Pyralis farinalis; assembly: GCA_947507595.1. NCBI lineage: Eukaryota > Metazoa > Arthropoda > Insecta > Lepidoptera > Pyralidae > Pyralis > Pyralis farinalis. The sequence continues at coordinate 38,421,810 of OX382268.1, read as the reverse complement.
CTTGGTTTATCGTTACTGTAGACAAACGAAAACACTTTATTTGATGAATCCTTAAAGAAAATTTTAATTAATATCAATCAGGAGAAAAGTTATTGCAAAAATATATGTTGATCCCTAGACACTTTTGATGTGTGTATATACATATGTATAAAAAGTATTACAAACATATATTTTTTTTTATATGCAACGTCGGAAGGCATACACATACGATCTATCTGATGTAAAGCAGTTACCGTAGCCTATTAACGCTTGTAACATATATCACACTCGCGATGCCTCCTCTGCTGCTTACACAGCGACTCCTTAGAAGCTTACTGGTGACCTCACTTACACACAGGAACACAACAACCCCCTAGGGAGTTGTTATTTGGATGCGGGTTTCTGTGTGGTGGAGGTACTTCCCCCAGATAGGGTGCTTTGATGCGCCCTACCTCTCTTAGGACATCCAGACTAAGAGAAACAGACATGTTCATGCACACAAATGTTTATCTTGTGTAGGAATCGAACCCACGAGCGTTGGTGTCAAAGTCGCGTCTTTGACTTTGCATATTTGCCATTGGATCATCCACAGCGACCTAGACCCACGTATGAGAGAACATAATTTTATTTGCAATGTTAAGTTTGTTCTGCCTTTGAAGAAGAATACAAGTGGCACATTATTTATTTTAATACGTAACACAGCGCGCGATTCTCGCAAGACTATTTTTTATATCACTAAGGTGGCAAACAAAGTTACGGCCCGCGTGATGGTGACCAATTCACTAAATAATCTATTTTTGTTCATCATTACCCAAGTTTGAAGGAATATCCAGATTAAATCACTTCTATTAAAACCGCATGTAAATAAAACAGCTTGCCATTGTCTAGTACCAAACACCACATCCGCCATAAAACTCGAGATATTTAGAGAGAACAATACCAACAGGAAGTCCTCGTGCACCCCAACAGGGAAGTGGTTTCCGACTGTGGCTGACTTCTATAAATATCAGCTACTACTTCCACCTTCGAGTGAACACACCGCGCTTGGCGCAGACACATACACCATACTTATACAATGACGGGAGACAAATAAGAACACATATATAATGTCTCTTAACGTAAGGATTACGGTTGATGATGAAATGTTGGAACAAGTGGATGACATTGCATATCTTGGATGCGCTTTCAGCAGGGATGGAAGGTACACCGCTGATGTGAAAAGACGAGTGAGTGCTGGGAATAGTGTGAATGGAGCGCTGGTAAAACTTTTTGGCAGTAAAAACTTCAGCCAGAAGGCACAACTCGCTATACACCGTTTTTTATCCGTGCGGTGACGGAGAAAGAATACTAAATATCACCGCCCTCTCTTTCCCTGTGTGTCGTAAGAGGCGACTAAGGGATTTGTTGAGATTCTATCTTTTCAGCCGGTGGTAGGGCAAATACCCGCCTGGGTGGCTACCACCGTACACGCGGCGAGACACCAGTGCAGTGGCGTACCTATGAGTACGTCGCGTTTCGAGATCAGCTGGTGTATAACCAGTACTCGGGGGATTGTTGATGCGATCATGGAGAACAGTGGTGGATTCTGTCTATCCATTGTCAGAAGGACTGAGCTGACCCGTCGGCCAAGGAGACCCGTTAACCACCTTGAGAGGCTGCGATTGTCGTGCCGGATGGTGGGGACTCGACTACCTCCGGGGGAAGGAAAAGATGGTCTTACAGTGGTGCACTCCCCCACCACCCTGTTCAAGGTTGAATTCGCTGACATCCGCGGACTCCACTCAAACCTCAATACCGTCCACCAACACCTTGGGACGGCACGGCCCGCCATGCTCTTCCTGCCGGAGACACAAATCCAGCGTCCAGCGGACACGTCCTACTCTCACCACGACTCCTTGTTCGGATCCTACATAACTAACCATGCAGGAAGGACCGTCCACGCGTTAGCTCTTTCACACAGCCTGACGCAACTGGTGGACCAACCTACCAGAATTTTGTTTGCGCGTTCACCGCTAAGAAAACTCCATTTGTTGTGATTCCTAAATTCAAGAACACACCTCTTATCGTCGTATTAGGATGCTTGGTGGCGATCTCCAGTGATGTGCAATATCGAAATCACCTGGAGGAGAAGGTCAAGCTGACGTCCAAAAAACTTGGTGTGCTCAACAGGGCTAAGCAGTACTTCAGTGCGGGGCAAAGACTTATATTATATAAGTCTCAAGTCAGACCGCACTTGGAGTACTGCAGTCACCTTTGGGCGGGAGCACCTGGATACCAGCTTGGACCGTGTGATTCGATTCAGAGACGAGCTGTGAGAACTGTCGACAATCCTAAGATTAAACACGGTATTGTACCTTTAAGTTTAAGGAGAGATTTTGCCTCCCTTTATGTGTTCTACCGATTGTACAACGGGTTGTGTTCTGAAGAGTTGTTCGAAATGATGCCGACAGCTACTTTTTATAACTGCACCGCTCGCCGACGTTCGCCCTCACACGCTTGAACCGCAATGGTCGCGTACTGTGCGGTTCCAGAGAAGTTTTCTTCCGAGAACTCTCAAGCAGTGGAATGAGCTCCCAGCTGAGGTTTTTCCAAGACCCTATGGAGTTCTTCAAGAAATGCGTGAAGAGGTTTTTAGAGGGTCAGTAACGCATGAGTGACACCCCTGGTGTTGCAAATGTCCAATGCAATGTAGGCTACGGTGACTGTTTAACACCAGGCATACCGTATGCTTGATTGCCACTTTAGTGGTATAAAAAAAAAAAGAATAGCAGATGTCAGGAGTCAGGAGCCCTCTCTACTAGACCTAGTGCTGACCACCCACCCTGCTGGCTACCGGGTTAAGGTCGGGGCGCCCTTGGACACATCTGACCACTGCCTATTGTCCAGCACAGTGCCAAGCACAGCTCCACCACAACCCACTGCGGCTAACCGTCGTGTCGGGTACACTACTCGTCAGCAGATTGGGACTACTTTGCTTCCGTCCCATGGGCGCAGCGCTGTTTCAGTGAGATATATCTTACGGCGAGTGACGCGGCCATTGTTGACGGGATCGGCGTTGGTACTGTGCTGGACACTAGGCAGGGGACATGTGTTGTCTGAAAGAGTTGGTCTGAAAGATAATTTTATGGTTAAGAAAAGGCATGCTCCGCTGGTTTGGGCATATAACGAGAATGTAGGATATAAAAACGACGACACAGATAAACAGATATGCGAAAGTGGAAGGATACAGGAGCCGAGGAAAATCAAGACTCATGTACCATGACCAAATTAGAAGGTGGTGTCAGTGAATGCTAAACTGAAAACGAGCGATTCGTTTTAAAGACAGAGTATTGCGGCGATCGCGTCTTCCTACCCCGCTCATCTACTTAGACACAGCTTATATATTTTATATTAAAGACATTTTCACATCCATTTTTATTATATCATCCCCTTTAATATATGCTTATTATTATTTTGTCCGCCCGTAAATTGAGGTCATATATATATCGCCACATGCACATTTTTTTATAAGTATTTTTTTTATACTAAGTCGGGAGGTAAGCGTACGGCCCACATGATGTAAAACGGGTACCGTAGCCTATTAACGTTTGCAATATATTAAGTATCACTCGCGCGATGCCTCCTCTGCTTACTGGTGACATCACTCACACGCAGCAACAACCCTCTAGGGAGTTGTTATTTGGCTGTAGTTTTCTGTGAGCTGGAGGTTCTTCCCCAGACGGGTTGCTTTGATTCGCCCTACCTCTCTTAAAACATCTAGACCAAGACAAACAGACATGTTGGTGTCAAAGTCGTGTCGTTCACGTCGCATATTTGCCATCGGATAATCCACAGCGCCCTAGACCCATGTATGAGAGAACATGATTTTTTTGCAAAGTTAAGGTTTTTCTTCCTTTGAAGAAGAATACAAGTGGCACATTATTTGCATGAAGCACACACATGTTGGTGTCAAAGTCGCGTCATTCACAACTGAGCCACCGAGCTCGTCAAAGTACTACATTCGACCGGCATAATATCCACCTGATGTGCAGTGGTTACCGCAGGTTATGAACGCTGGCAATGCAAGGGGACCTGGTGTTTTGCTAGAGACTTTTTAAGAGCTTACTAGTTACTCTAGCGAACTACTACTATACTATAGGAGTCTTCAAAAACGACGTGGAAGTTTGACCCGCGATACTTTAATTATTGCAAGCGACCATAAACGCAGTAGATAAAGATGGTGAGGCTGGCAGTATGTTTGTTTTTGACTTAGAAGAATAACTAAACACTTTTCATTATTTTCTACATGGTCATTGTCAATCTTATAAACTTTATTTATTATTTATTTCGTCGTTTTTAATATAATTGTCAATATGACAGTCTATAGAGTGACAGCCGTCTCGTTGATTAGTGTTTTGTTACAGATTTTTATTTATATATTTAGAGCGCCGGATATAAAAAATAAACACACAAATATCACTGAACATAGCGATGAAGTCATTATCATCTTGTCCAGGAACAATGAAAGCTCGCAAATGAACGATACGTATATATATTGCTACAAGTCAGTGTTTACGCCCCGTCGCATGTATTCTCGAAAAAAGATCTCAGAATTCGTTTAGAGAGAAATGATAACGACCTGGCAGGATTTGTGGTCCTGAGGAACAAACGTGTTTTACTCGACGAGTTATTGGACAAGTTTGTGGAACCGCCCCCGTCTCAGTAAGTTGGAAACGTTAACACACGTTAGCACAACATATCGCAATAAATCTGCCATCCGCAGAACACAACATCGTATTCTGGTAAACTGTTTTTCGTGACTCAATTTGTTTATCATTTTTTTCTCAAAATTGTAAAGCATAAAATATTTTTACTACGTCATTTAAAGTTAGTATAAGAAAATATGTGTTTGCTCACCGTTGAATCTTCATCAGTCAGCTTTAGGTTGGCTGGGAGAGATCTCTTTCAGTCTTGTGTTCATTAAAATAATTTATATTTTAACGTACGATAAGCATGTTATAAACCAAAGGTGACAGTACTCCATGTTTCTGACTTGAGACTTACTATTATACGGACAATATGATGTTTTGCTCCGAGATGAAGTATTGCTGCACTCTGTTCAGCTCACCAAGTTTCTTGGACGCGAAGTCGACCAGATTGATCCTTCTTCTTCATGCGTCTTCGGAATTGAACTTAGCTGGAGATCTCAATAACAGGAATTCCTATATTATTGGCGATGGTAAGGGCTTGTTCTGGAATTGAGGGCAACACAGCAAATGGGATTTCTTAGCGGTGATGGTCTTTATGATAAGAGCCCCCGAGCTGTCGTGCGCGTAGTTACGAATGGAATCATTGGTATGCAGCAGAAACAGCGTCGGGCACAACGTGAGCCTTGCGGGACACCAGCAATGATCCATGCTATCCGAGCAACTATTATCTGCAACGTCTTTTAGGTTGGATGACAAGTAATAACCCATGTACACAAACGCTCGGGCAGCCCGTACGACGGTAGTTTCCATAGAAAATCCCGATGCCAGACTTGATAGAACACCTTCACCATATCTAGGCTGACGCCAACACCTCATTTTGTCTGACTCGATTGCTTTTAAAAGCATTTAAAAAATATTCTAAAAGCATTGTTTCTGCAGAGGAAGTGCTGTTTACATAATCTATATCGCATAATGCACATAGTTTATATTACTCATTTATGTTTATTGTATCATTACATTGTTATGTAAGTAGGTATTAGATCAATTATATAATGTGCACATGACATATTAATATAAAGTATAATATATATAACATATTATTTTTATTATGTGGTTTCCGTTGAACTAGCCATAATATGCATTAACATATTATTTACAAATTAGTTCTGTTGAGTTTGTAATCGGAATTTAGTTTGACAATAAGTTTAATTAGGGAGTTTAAAATTATAACCTAATTTAAGTTAAAATGTATGTGATATGTTACAAGCTCTAATTATATGTTTTGTTATTGTTCATTTGTTGTTATTGTTCATTTGTTGTTATTGTTCAGTTCTTTTTGATTTCACGGAGTAACTGTTCGTCCACTTCCGAATAAAAATAAACCCTTGTAGGATCACTTTGTATTCCGTCTCTTCGTTTATCAAAATCCTTTTTCTCAGGAACAAGTGTAGGTATCACTTGAAATTGACATCAAATACTGAAGTCCGCTGTCCCTTCGAGCAGTGAAAAATATCAAACTTCTAAATCACGCAATCTCAAGATACGGCTGTCTATTTTCCATTTATGTCTCATAATTTAACATACACAAGAGAATCAAAACCTATAGGGTACTTCCCGTTGACCAGGAAGCACGAAATTTGGCAAGAAGCCATGTGTCACAAGAAAAGGGATATCCGAAAAACAATTTGTAGTTTCATCTTAAAAAAAAATTGCGAGTAGGTACAATTTTTTTTAATACAACTAGATTCGCAAACAAGCTTGCGGTCCGCATTAGATGGTAACCGATCACTGTAGCCTATTGACGCTCGCAACACCACGGGAATGTTACTCGCGCGCTGCCAATCTTGTGACCTAAGTTTGTTTCGTCACAGTACCCAGTAATTTCTCTGCCATATCTCACCCTTCAAACCGGAACACGGCTATATAAATACAGCTGCTTGGCGGTAGAAATAGGTGAGACAGAGGTACCCACGCAGACGACTTTTGTACAAAGTCTCCCTCTGGTAAAAAATATTTTATTTTATTTGCAGTTGATAAACTAACCGCGACCTATGTCGATGTATTTTAACAGTTTTACGGTGTACGAGTCCAATTCGCACTTGGCCTTTTTTAGGGTTCCGTACCCAAAGGGTAAAAAACGGAACCCTATTACTGAGACTTCGCTGTCCGTCCGTCCGTCCGTCCGTCTCTCACCAGGCTGTATCTCACGAACCGTGATAGTTAGACAGTTGAAATTTTCACAGATGATGTATTTCTGTTGCCGCTATAACAACAAATACTAAAAAATAGAATAACATAAATATTTAAGGGGGCTCCCATACAACAAACGTGATTTTTTTGCTCGTTTTTGCTCGATATTGATAACGGCAACAGGTAGATGCTTGAAATATTCACAGAATATTTAGTTATATATTCACTTTAAGAATAAATAATTAAATTAAAATAAAACAAATATTTAAGGGGGGCTCCCATACAACAAACGTGTTTTTTTTTTTTGCCGTTTTTATAAATAGTGGTACGGAACCCTTCGTGCGCGAGTCCGACTCGCACTTGGCCGATTTTTTTAATTACGAGTACCAAGGCCCGCGAAGTCCATCTCGCATGTTTGTTCTTAACGACTGTTTAGTTTTTAATTTTATTTGGATATTGTGTAAGGAACTGTGTTGCCCAACAACATAACATTAACATTGATGTGAAAATATTAATATTAACATTTATTATTATATCTTAATCATATATAACAAAGTAGTTTGTTATCAATCTGCCGTCGGTGGTGATAAATAGTTAAATGTCACTGTTGATTACTTGTTTGTTTGTATGTCTCCATGTAAAAACACAGTATTAAAGTGGCACAACCTTCACAATGTCTGTTTCTCCTTCTTACGATTCACACTAGTACTCTATTTTATTGTATTTTTATTTTATAATAAGTAATTCTGAATTATGATTACATTTTTTTCGTGCTTCTAAATATATATTTACTACGTTCTAGAATTGTAACGCAATAAGAATAAAAAAGTAAAAAAGAAAGAACGAAAAAATCGTACAAATTAACATAGTATTTTTTTTAAACATATCTTGTATTTATTATCTATGTACAATTAGCCAAAATTTTATTTATTGCTTATTGAGGCCACTTATAGCAATAATCAAAATTATGAGTAATTGTACATAAATAATAAATACAGAATATGTCTCAAAAAATATAAATATGGTTCTCCAGTGCCTGTATTGTGCGTTTTTTTGGAATTGGTCTTAAATTCAGCATTATTAATAAAAACAAAATGAGGGTGCCACTTAGTTTTATGCCCCCTCTTAACTAAGTACTTCTGTGCTAATCGAAGAAGTACTTTTGAATACTTGTGGTCTCCTCGCCGTGCACTCTGCACCAAACTGCCATCTACCGGCGCTCGTAATTATCAAATATATAGTTTCATTCGTTGCGGAAGAGAATCTTGTGATCCTCCCCCTCGTCAACTTAAGACTTAGTCAACATATGAAAGAGATATTTGTCTTCTCTGTTAGTCTACCATTTTCCTTTTGTTTAGTTTAGTACTCTTGACTAGCTATAGCGTTACTAATAAAAAAATAGGAAACCAGTTTTTTTCACGCGCCTTCACCTTAAAGAGCAAAAAAGTGCCCATTCGTAAAACACCTCAAATTTTCAGTAATGATGATGGTGAAATTTCGAAAACATAAACCTTTTTTTAATATATACTAACGTTCCTAATCTTTCGGATGACATTTTTTATAAAATGTCCAAGTGTTATCTACTCGTATTAATTGCCCGTAATGGGCCGTAAGATAAATTAACTCAATAACAAATCAATTACATATTTCCCGTTGTAACTTCGGGAATTCCATATTAATTCATGGTGTTCTACATACGTCAACGTCAACACCGTCAATTTTCCTCCTAAATTGATATATAATTGCGTTGATACATATTAATCCATTATTTTCAGAGATGGCCCCTCGCGAGACGGTCTAACGGCGACGTGACACAGCCGCCACCGTCGGACGATGTCAACGGCACCAGGAGACGAGTACAATGACTCCGAGCGTGGCGTGCGAGGAGGCGCAGCGGCTGAACGTGGAGAACACTCTGCCGGTCTCGATTCATCAAAGCCGCAGGATCTTACCCGAGAAATTGTTAGCGGCCAGAGCGTGGCTCGAAAACGAGTTAGACCGGGACGCAGAAAACTCTCCAGGCGAAGAGAAGAAACTACTCTCCAACTTCTCTTCGGCACCGTTCTCCAAGTCTAAACTCCAACCGGTCCACGCGCTCGAGACCCACAGGCGTAGCGACCGCCAGCTCCCTCATGTAGCGAGGAGAAAGTCGAGGTTCGAGAATGTCGGCGGGAGGATCCTGGCCGTTGTCAAACCGCCCTACTTCATAATGTCCATGATCATTGTTTTGGTGAGTTCATTCAATATCTATTTCTACTATTAAGGTAGGTTTATTTTTGTTTGTCAATGACGTTATTTAAATTCCTGTTATTACGAAAACACAGATTATCGCAAATTGTTATGATGAATCATAATTTGACCTGCCAAAACAGACGGTTAATGAATAATTTGGCGATGTAATGGTCAAATTGCATTCATAAATATTTTAATCTAATGAAGTTTTATTCAGTCATTTGGTTTGTCAGGTATGCGTCCACGTGTCGGTGCCGGCGGAGCTGAGGCTGCGGCTGGAGTGGTCTCCGCACGCCTGGTGGCGGGAGCCCTGGCGCCTGCTCACCTACGGCTGCACGCACGCCAGCGCGGCCCACCTGGCGCTCAACGCAATCGTAGCGCTCGCCGTAAGTCATTATTATCGTCGCCAATTCATGTTATTAACAGATGTAGGGTGCATCAAGGCAGTCCCACTGGAGAACTACAGAAACCCGTAGCCAAATAACAACTTCCTGGGGGGTCGTTGTGCTCCTGCGCGGGCTAGAGCGTGAGCTCCTAAGGAGTTGTTGTGTTATTAGCTGAGGTGGCATCGCGCGAGTAATACTCACTGTATTACAAGCGTTCACAGGCTACGGTAACCGATTTACATCAGGTAGGCCGTATGCTCCCGAAGTTGGACAAAAAAGCTAAAGTTAAGCCATTTGACATGAGTTACCATGAGCTTACGAAAATTGTTTTTTTTTTACCCATACACGAGGGGTCAATGTGATCACATCCTATTTAGTGGATGTATTTAGGTCCGGGAGCAACTCGTCGGACGCGGTTATATCTTCAGATAATGGAGAACCAGTGATTGTTAAGGTCTGTTTGTGGGCAGGTGGGGTGGCGGCTGGAGCACGAGCAGCGGTGGTGGCGCGTGGCGTGCGTGTGGTTGGGCGGCGTGGTGGCGGGCGCGCTGGGCGCCGGCGTGCTGCAGCCCCAGGTTCGCGTCGTCGGGGCCTCGGCCGCCGTGTACGCCCTGCTCACTGCGCACCTGCCCAACGTCTGCTTGAGGTAGGCAGCCTCCCAAAAATTGAGTCTAGTAAACTCACCTTTGCAGGAACAGGATATGGATCCGATCTTCCGAAACGGAGGAACACGGGCTACTTATGAAATATCTTTGTGCTGTACCTTTCTTCCGGCACAGCCTCGTGCGCTTGTTGGCAGGGAGCACCATGTGTACTTAGCGTACATGGGGTTTTGCATCTAAAGATATTGGCGATCAATTTGCACTTTGAAATTTGTACTAAAGACGAATGTAATTACTTTATCCATTTAATATTACCTGGGGAAGTACCTCCACCTCACAGAAAACGGCAGCCAAATAATAACTCTCTAAAGGGTTGTTGTGTTCCTGCGTGTGAGTGAGGTCACCAGTGAGCTCCTAAGGATTTGCTTTGTTAGCAGCAGAGGTGGCATTGCGCGAGTGATACTTAGCGTCCATAGGCTACGGTAACCACTTTACATCAGGTGGGCCGTATACTTGTAAGCCTCGTGACGTTGTATAAAAAATGTATATAACAATTTTGCTGCGTTACATTATTTATGGGCAATTTGTTCTCACAAACTCAAAACTAGTGATCGCCCTGATTAAGATTACGTGTAGAGAATATACGGTATCTACATATTTCTTACTGAATCGTGTAGATTTGGCAACATCCCACTGTGGTGGTTCCGGCCCCTCAGCGTACTGGTGCTGGGCGCGTCCGAAGGTTGCTGGGCGCTGGTGCGCTCGCCCGTGCTGACGGCCGCCACGGCGCGCCACCGCCAGCATTACGAGCATGTGGCATGGTCTGCCCACGTCCTCGGAGCCGTTGTCGGAATTCCCCTCGGCTTCGTCTTTTTCCAAGGTAAGCTCATCCATTGCATTGTGATTGATATGTAACCATTTGTTTAAATCTAATCCCGCTTTAATCGTGTGGTACATACTCCGGTGCTGGCTGTTATCGATAGAAGACAGTTGTTAAGCTTAGTCAATGGCTTTTGAGCCAGCTTGAAAACGCTGGTCGCCGCCATTCCACAGTTGCACAACGTGGCGGAGTGTGCTCTAAACTCGGTTGAACGTACCCCTGCAGTGGGATGAGTAAGGCTGATGCTAGTCAAGCTAAGTTATCTCCACTGAACAGTTTGTAAGTTTTTGAAAGGCTTTTGATACATGATGCGGTTTTATTTTTCAGGTGACGAAGAGAATACAAAGAAGACGTACATTCGCGTGTGTCGCGTTGTCTCCCCGGTGCTCCTGGCGGCTGGTGTTGTCTTTGCCATTGTCCACGAGTGCTACACGTGACGCTTCTCATCAGAACGTTGACTAATAAGATCATACGATATCTAACAGATTAGACCACATCTACTAAAGACTGCGGGATTCTTAACGTATCCAAAACAAGAACGGCATTAGAGAGATTTTAATGAAGATGCCTTTATCCGTAATCTGATACTTTTTGACCAGTTTCGCATTGAAACTATTTGCTATTTATTGTAAGTGCAATTCGAAATCTCCGTCCGCTATTCATGGAATAGCTTTTGATAAAAATTTACTGTATGTTTATTATAGTAAACGTGCCTCACAATCTCGACTGATCTTTGTAGCCGTACAGAGTGGAAGAAGTGTAAACTTAAACACAATGTAACTAGTCTTCCTTATAGCGAGGGTGTCAGAGATAAGAGGAAACAATACTGTCGGACAAAAAGATTACACGAGGAATCTAAATGAAGACTGTACATCTACAATCTCACAAAGAATGTTCGTGAAAAGATAATTATGGTGGCAAAATTAAGTGACGCTTTATACTACTTTGTACCTTCTTACCAATCAACAGAGTACAAAGTATTGGTTAGTTGTTGAGGTTCAATTAATTAACAATGATATTAAACATGTTTTAAGTCTATGTGTTGAAGTATGCGCATCAGATATTTCAGAATCGCTAAACTGTGTGCTGACAGGAGATCTTTATCGTTTTATTAATGACAATTATGGTGAAAATGAGGAAGTTAAAGTTTCTAACGACATAAAATTAAAAAAAATTGATTGTAATTTATGCGCGCGAGATTTATTCACTATGCCGTTCATCATACGAAGTCTAATCGAATCTAAATGAATCATTATATTTCAATCTTAAGTTTTAATTTCTAGAATTCATTGAATTGAGATATAAATAATGAAGGATGGATTGATATTGAAAAAATCTTTCATAAATTTGTTATTTACCGTAAACATTAAGAATAATTATAATATTACTAGTTTTTCAATGAATTCGAAACTTCCTCATCGGTAACTTGTCACTTATCTGCGCACGAGTACATTTGAACGTTGTTTATAAGTTAAATCATTGGGAATATTCTGTGTACTTCCCGAAGGTGCTCGATTTCTGTGAAATCGTCCGTTGTTTTGTGTCAAAACACCGTGTGACGGCTAGTGAGTTAGATAAGTCACTTCTTGTAATTAAACTAAATAATTCTCTCTAAGTATGTAACTGTTGTATTATACTTGTTGATATTAATGTTAATATATTTTTTAATTTCTTCTTATTGTCATCGTGATAACCTGTGACTTGATATGCACATATTAAGTTTGATCTCTGTTTCTCCTTCATTCAATGTAATTAACATCTTATTTTTCTCCCCTGGTGTTAGCAGCACCATTGTCTAGTACCGGTACAAGTCAATATTCACCGTGTCGTGTGTTGAATGGACCGATCGCTGTCAATACTATGAAGTTCAATACGAATTTTTAAAATTATTTTATATTTATAACATAAAAAAGTCCGCGCGGCGCGGCTGGCGCTTCGGTAATGAAGTCAATTGAAATTTATTTACGCGTAGAAGGACATGTATGTCTTGACTATTCTATATTTTTTTAATTAACAGCTTCTTGGCGGGTCGTTGTGTACCCGAGGAGGAGATCTGTCAGTAGCAGCCGCCTCTGCAGCAGAGGTGGCATAATGCGAGCGATATTTACTGTATTGCAAGCGTTTATGGGCTACGGTAACCACATTACATCAGGTGGGCCGCACTCCCGAAGTTGTATTACTACACTAGAAACTCGAAATAGTCAGTTGTTCCATCGACCGTGAACTAATCAATGGTACTCGTAGTAGTGACAGCAGGGGAATTTTCTAATATTTTGAGGGTGGTGTGTGAAAGGCGGTCTGTTTGGTGACAGACAACCGGTGCGTGTTTCGAAGACAAGTTTTTAAAGTCAGTAATTGATCACAAGATGAATATGTATTTGCTATTATTTTTAATATGTACAAAACGTTTAGGTCGTTACAACTTTTCATTTTCCGCCCGAGCTATTAGTGCTATTCAATTATGAGTTTTAATTTGATTGACTCCGCATATCTTAATCATAATTTGATTGACTAAGGCTTTGAAATTATTGTCATATAGGTACATACATATGTGATGATAATTTCAAATATACAGTACATAATTATATACATATATTATGTATATATGTGACAAATATCACCACTCAAAACAGACAAACCATAAAATATTTAACACACAGTCGTGCTCTTCGCGGTAAGAAACAATACTGACGACGAATACCTACACAGTTGACGAGCTCGGTGGCGCAGTGGTGGAACGCGTTGTTACGCTACTGTGACACCGACGCTCGTGGGTTCGATTCCCACACAGTACAAACATTTGTGTGCATGAACATGTCTGTTTGTGTTGGTCTGGGTATTTTCTATGTATATTAAGTATGTATTTACAAAAAAAAATGTATTTACGTATGTTTATCAGTTGTCTAGTACCCATAACACAAGCTTCGCTTACTTTGGGGCTAGGTGGCGCTGCGTAATTTGTCGGACAATATTTATATTTATTTATACATTTCTTTGATTTTCATAAGCTTATTAAATAATAAGTCGTTCCTTCAATAGTATTAAGGTCAATACAAACATATCATATTTAAATCATATTTAAGTTGTATATGTGACCCGTTCCAATGTAAGCATAGCGATCATATAATTATGCCATAAACGACATTGTTCAAATTGTGCAACATGCTTCTCATTTGTGGGTTAAGTTAGTTTATATATAGTTTTTAAGTTCTTATACCAAATTTTGGTTCGTGTAAATATATACATATACATTTGTTTATATATATGTATATTTTTGGTTGTAATAAATGAAAATGTTGCTTAGTCATTTTTGGTGCCATGTTAACGAATTGTTTATTAGTATTTCGTTTTTTAATCTACTCGTACTAAATGTAATATTGTGATGATGATTATTTAACGCTTTTGTGATATCTCGTGCGTTAATAAACTAAATTTTTGTCATAAACGCTGTTTCTTTCCATTTGCTCAGAGTTGGTGCCGTAAGTACAATTATAAAGAAAGTGGCGTGGTTTTGTAAAAATAATTTATTATCTATACAAAAACTAGCGATGTAGGTATGAGTAACTAAATTACTTAACTTAATAAAATTAAATTTGATCTTGCATTTAAATTTCCATCCTTTAACAATATACTGAAAATTGATTAAATCAAAAGTCTTCAAACATATTTTTTTGTTCATTCATAGGTAGTCAATATGTTAAACAAAAAATATTTTATCACTCCTTAGGAGTATATTTAAATTACACTTCGAAGCGGAACTTATTCCTATGCAAATCGATAACGTTATACATAAAATCTGTTTCTGTTCAGTCTATACGCCCTGGAATACTGCAAGAGAACTCCTTATCAACTAACAATAACGTAAATATTAATGAAGTAGGTAATACTTGGGAAACAATTGCAATCTTAGATGTAACGGTACTCACAATTCACTCAGCTACTGAATATAGATTCATCTGTCGTGTAAGGTAGTCAAGTTGACGTATGAGATCATCGCGGCTATTAACTGCATGTTTTTCAAAATAAATATAAAGGTAATTGTCAATCACATATCACACTCGCTCACTCACTCTCTGTACAGTAAATGCAATGGGTGACCAGTACCTTGGCACAACTGGTCTCCTTCATTCGATGTCAACAACAAAGTATCGAGAATCAGTATTCATTCCCTTACAAGGTACCGAGTCAGCAGTCTATAAACGACATTTTCTTTTCTCAGCATTTGAGCTGCTTGCACTGGACCCCGAGCTCCGTACACCAACACTCCTGGCAGGGCGTCGAAAGCTCTGCTATTATTCTACCAACACGATACATTCTCCCGTAAATATTGCAACCGGCCAATTTGAGGACACCCGGCCCCATCCCTGGAAGAAGACTTGGAGATGGCGGCCGTGAGTCTTCATAAGGTCGCGGCGTATACTGGACAGATGGCTCCAATTTAGCAGCTTCTGTAATTCTCGACGTTATTAAGGGCCGCTGTGTGCTGGGTCTGTTAGTTGCAAATGGCTTCAAAGAACTTATCTTAGGTTTAAAGGATGTCGTTAAAGGTCGAGTTGTGGTCTTCTTTATTGCAGTTGCCTCTCCAAGTACGAGATGGTCGATCCTATTCACCGTGTTTTGCTGGAACGATGTTTTTGGTGGCACGTAGTTAATATGATGATGCGGCATTGGAATGAATGGAGCTATTGATGGTTTAGGAGACGATTTCGTGGAAACAGCTGTCACTGCTGTAGTTAACGGCATCTTTGATGCTTCTGTAGCTGGCACTAATGTTGTCGATTTCTTTTTGTATGGAGCAATGGTCGTCTCGTAATTGTCGCTTAAAATAAGTTTCAGCACATTGCCGAAGAAAAAGCCGTCATCGTCTTCATCTTCATCTTCGTATTCTTGAGATTGATTTGTAGTTTCATTACTTTCTTTGTGAAGAGGTGTCGTCATTGCAGTTGTAGATGCAGTCGTCGACATGGTTGTAGACAGAACACTTGATAACTTTTCTGTATATTCAGGATTAGGTGTTGTTTTTTCCAGTTTAATTTTATTATTATTTGTAGCAGGAACTTTACTGACAGCATTGTTGTTCAATGTGTCAGCATTGTGTTCAGCCGTATTATTGCTAGTGATGTTTAACTTTTTAACTTGGGTTGTATCATTTAAAGATGGTTTAGTATTGTTCTCAATTGGCGGTGTGCTAATATTTATTTTAGTCCTTTCTGTCATAGAAATTGACTGTGGTGTAGTTTTGGTGTCTAAAATAAAAAATAAAAACAAAAATGTAAGATAACGGAAATATGAGGTATATTATATACTAAATTAACCTAGGAAAGTAACTTCTGCTCATCCCAAGGACCCATGCTATCTCTGTACAAAGTTCATTAAATTGGTTTAGAGGTTTAGTCATCAGCCTGTCACGCCTAATGGCACAAACAAACATACACACCCGAACATGTATTGCATTCATGGCACTATACTTAAAATTAACAAATAGGATAACTAACGAGACCTCATTAATTGAAATCCTTCTAAACTTTTGAGGTACCCAAGATTAGGGCATCGTACATCTTTCGTTTAGCATTCAGGGGAAAAATAAAAATATATCCTACCTTTATCGCAAATCAATTCACCACAGCACAAATCGCCAGCATTATTGCTCGCAGGTCTGCGTCGACACCCTGCCGGCGTGTGGCAGGGTCGCGGCGAGCAATGCAGATCACCCCAAGCGCATGTGCATATCGAGCAGGCCAGAGATATTGAATCTCCTTCAGGTATGTGCCGACCATCACCGGTCACGCATTCACCTGAAAATGATCAACAAATATGTACAACGGTGACGTCGCCTCCATTACAGCTAATTTACTAGACGAAAGAATAGTTCTAGCCATTTAAAAATTCCAATGTGATAATACCTTTCATAATATCCAATTGCATGGAAGTAGTGAGGTGAGCCACGGGAGGGCCTGGGGGAGTACTTGGATATACTGCATAGTACTCGTCAATAAGTCCTGGGCCTTTAGGTATAAATCCTCCTAAAAATAGATCAGAGTAATAATAATATGTATCATAAGTAAACTATAAAATCTACGAGTATATTCGATATTTAAAGGTGTATTTAACCAACCTTCCGTTTCCACTGGCGGTGAAAACAAATTTACTGAAGGCGTCTTTATACCAAAAGTAGAATTTGTCGGTTTCGTTGTTATTTTCTTAGCATTATTTATTTCCATATTTTTATTCCCTATTGACGTCGATAACGTATACTCCCGTGTTATTAAGTCATGAGCACTGGGATAAGAGGCACTTGATAAATTCAAATCTTCTGACGATGGTGGATAAGGATCTATCTTCTCTGATACAAATACGGGGTATTGAGTTGGTGGAAATTTATCGTCCCTTCTGGCGAATGGAGTCTCTTTCGATTCTGCAGTGGGATAATATACTGGAAATTTATCCTCTCTCTCTAGCATCGGATATGATAAAGTTTCCTTTGAAGATACATCTTCATCGACGACGGCATCGGCTGCTACAAATGGAATGATTCTGGAATAATGAAAAATGAAATTTAAACAATCTGTCATCTGTGTGTCGGACTCACGCACCGAGGATTACCATCGTTAAAAATGTACTTTTCTTACATATCAATACACAAAATTTTATTAGAAATCAAGACATTATTTGTATTTTTCCTATATTTATGCCACGAGGCCTTGCTTTGCCAAATTTTACGATCTTATGTCAAGTGTTTCATTACATTTTGATTTATTATTTCTTGACATACAAAACCAAATTCTACAGAAAAAATTGGAAAAGAAACCGCATGAACCCGCTCTCGTCGCAGCCACGACTGTCCGGTCGTCGCAGCACACAGAGTCGTGTCAGCGACGGTGGCGTGTGCATACGGTTTCTGTTCCAGATGGCGGACGAACGCAGCAGCCGCGGTAGACACTACCGGAGCAGTCATGGCAGCATTGCATCTACTAACGGTAGTGGGTGGGTGCCGGCCGGCGCTAGTCCGCATGAACTAATCGGTGCACAAAGCAGGTTAGATCAAATTGCATGTAAATTTGACTTTCGCAAAATAACGCCTGAATCTATTAAACAATTATCCCGTTTCCTAATCTATTAAAATTGGGGAGTTTGCTACCTAAGCCTAAGGATTTGGTGAAGATATTGATTCTGATACGGAGTTATTGTGAACCCAGTCATCAAAACCAGACGGAAAATCAGACCTCTCTTAGGTTAGTCATACGACTTTCGAAACTTAATTTCTTGGACGTGCGGATTTTTTCATGATGGTTTCTTTCACCGCCGAGTAAGTAATAGTTATAAGTATGTTTGTAAACCCGGAAATACGGATTAAGTGGTACATGCCTGCGCCAGGGATCGAACCAAGATTGATCGATTAATAATATGTAATAATAAGTTGATCCTTTATCACTGCTGTACCTCGTCAAATGGCGTGGTTCAAAATGCCGTGGATCGCAATGACAAATGAGACGGCCTTTCTCTTTCTCGGTTTCTCCCAGGTTTCCATCATGAGGAAGAACTAGTAATGTATTCTACGGCGATGACAGACCAGGAGAACGAACATAAAGATTCTTGGCAATGGTTAACACGCTACCAGTGAAATTATATAAAAACTACTAAAGACATAAGAATATTAATGTCGCCAGTACACACTTTATGTATAGCTCATCTTTGATCTAGAATTACTGTTATGCTTATTAATGCTAACGCATCGTATTATTGTGAGTATGTTTATTTTACTTACTTCAAATTAGGTAGTGATGGTGGGAGAGTAGGCTCCGTGTAATCATAGTCGTCTTCACCTTTAGTCTTTTTAGTATTATTCATTGCATCTACGAGGCCCATAGGAACAGTCACTTTGGAAAAAGTAGATATAACAGGTTTTGGGCTGGAATTACTCGAATTGGTTCTCAACGAACTTGTTACGTTTATGACGAATGATTCGTTTTCGTCAAATCCTCCGTTAACATTTCTATCAGTGATAATATCGTTTAGATAAGTGGAAGTATGATCCTCTATTTCAAGTCCGGTAATATCCGGTATCCGAGGCATAGCTTCGAAGTTTACTTTCTCCGTTCCATTTACTGTAATATTTAAAGGCAAAGAAGTGGAAGATAGTTCCGCTGTGCAATTAATAGTTCCATTGACCGTTATCTTTACTGTTCCTTCTGGTTGTTCTGCAGGTTGCAACTTTTTGGTAGATTGTTCTGTTATAGCCCTTTCAGTTTGAGATACGATGACGGTTGTACTAATAGATTTTTGAGTAGTAGAAATCGTAGTTGCATTTGTAGACTTCTGTTTAAAGCTAACTGGAGGTGGATCATTGGTCTTCCTCTTTACTTTAGTTGTAGGTACAGTGCTTGATTTTGTAGTCGATACTGAAAGAATTTTCTTTGTTGTATTTAAGCTGGTTGTCACTATTTTGGTTGTTGTTTCTATTTCATTTGGTTTAGATGGATGGAACGAACGGTCATTACTTCTTGTTGATATCAAGCCGTTATCTGATATAAATGAGAGATGAGGTGTAACAAGACCTGAAAAAATAAAGTGTTTTAATAAATTATAAATCCTATCCTATATTATAACCTAAATTATAATTTTGGGGTCGGTACCAGAAGCGTGCACGTCGCGACCCTGCCAGTCCAACACTGGATTGCAATTCTGGGCCTAAATACAAACCGCACAGACGCGCGGATTAGGGCGTCCCCCGTAGGCGACGCGCACCGATCCGCCCTCGTCGGTGCGGGTTTAAGTGCATGCAGCGGTGGGGGCCGCTACCCACCACGCAACGCCCAACCTGGCGGGTCGAGGAGAGCTGAGTGTCGTATAGGCACATGGAATGTGAGACGTGGATTACAAGATAAGATGAATGAGTTGATAGATATAATGAATGAGAGATGCCTAGATGTTTTGTGTGTGTCAGATACCAAGCGAAAGGAAAGCGACGCCGAAGATCTGCCCGATGGCATGATGGCCTTGTGGTCCGGAGTGAACCAGGACGATCATGCCAGCGCTGGCGTAGGCGTTGTGCTTTCATCTCGCTTGGCCGCTGGTGTGAAAGATTACGATTTAGTAGGGCCAAGACTTCTCTGGGTTAAAATAAAACTGGGGATTACGCGAGTCTTTTTGGTTGCAGCATATGCTCCTGTAAGCTCTACTAATCCCCAGGAGCTCGAGAAGTTTTGGGAGACCGCAAGGGGTGTTCTGGATTTGGCTGATGCGAATGAACGGATAATTAATTGTAAAAAATTATGTGTGGAGATCTGAATGGATGGGTTGGGACCAAGCGAAGCAGTTATGAGGCTGTGCTTGGTCTATACGGAGATAAGTGAGTGAACGATGCTGGTAAGGTACTTTTAGACGTATGTATGGAACGAAACCTCCTTGTGACGAACACGTTCTTCCATCACAAGGATATTCACACGTACACATGGAGACGGAATGAACAGAAAAGTGTGATTGATCTGATTTTGATAGATGGACGTCTCCGAAAGTCGTTAATGGATACAAGAGCCTTCAGAGGCCCCACTCTTGCAACGGACCACTATCTGGTAATAAGCCGATTTGTGGGCCTTTTCAAGAAGTGGAGGCATTGGCGAGTGCGTATTCCTTTCGGAGACCATGAAAGAATAAGAAGTGAAAAATTGGAAGATGAAAGTGTGAGGAGTACGTATGTACGTCTAGTCAGTGAAAGACTCTTGCGAACGCGAGTCTTTCCGACTCAGATGTAGACGAATGTTGGAAAGTTCTGAAAGAAAGTATGGTGGACAGTGCGAAAGAAGCATGTGGATGCGCAAAGAGACGTAGAACACTGAAAGGAGATGCCTGGTGGGATGCGGAGGTTCAATCCTCCGTGGATAAAAAGAGGAGAGCGTGGCTGGATTACGTATCATCTTTGCACCAGAGTGATAGTATGAAAGAGAAGAAGAAAGAAATATACCGTCGATGCAAGAATGAAACCAAAGCTTTAGTAAAAGAGAGGCGTGAAAGACTACTTATGAATGAGGAAGAGAGGCTGACGAAGAACTTCGAGGCTAATACCAAACTCTTCTGGAGAGAGGTAAAGAAGTCTCGGAGTGGTTCGTCGGCATCCGGAATGGACAAGATAAAAGGTAAAG
This sequence comes from Pyralis farinalis, assembly GCA_947507595.1. Taxonomy (NCBI): domain Eukaryota; kingdom Metazoa; phylum Arthropoda; class Insecta; order Lepidoptera; family Pyralidae; genus Pyralis; species Pyralis farinalis. The sequence goes on along the minus strand of OX382268.1, from coordinate 38,400,714 downwards.
CTGGTGGCATTCTTGCTAACACTCAGGAAGTGTTAGAACGGTAGAGCGAATATTTTAGAGAAATGTATGATTATGTCCAGGGCGCTGGCACTGTGAATGAGTCTGTGACTGATTCGGCAGTGCCAGCGTACCATGAAGATATTAGCATGGATGAGATTGAATGGTCGATACGAAGTTTGAAAAATGGAAAGTCAGCGGGAATCGATATGGTAACAGCTGAGATGATCAAATTGGGGACGCCTTCTGGTTTTTGAGCAAATTATGCTGGAGAACCGGAAGAGTCCCGAGCGATTGGAGACGCGCAGTCATCGTGCCCTTGTATAAAGGCAAGGGCTCACGTATGGACTGCGCCAACTATAGGGCCATCAGTTTGATCAGCCTAGCAGCTAAAGTGTATGGAAAAATCATTGAAAGGAGAATGAGGGTGAAATCCGATGGAATGCTTTGGGAAGCACAGGGGGGATTTCGAAGCGGCAGAGGATGTATGGATCAAGTTTTTTCGCTCCGCAATATCGTGGAAAAGCATCTGGTTATGGACCAGAAGGTTTTCTGCGGTTTTGTGGACCTTGAAAAAGCATTTGATAGGGTCGTGCGAAAGAACCTCTGGAACATCTTGCCCAGATATGGGATTGACGGTGACCTTCATAGTGCTGTGCAATCCACTTATGAGGATTGCACAGCATGTGTGAGAGTGGACGGCAGCTTATCACCCTGGTTTGATACCAATATTGGTGTCAGACAGGGATGCGTGCTGTCGGCTCGGCTATTCATTCTGTATCTGGACAGTTGTCTTCAGAGAATGAGAAATATGAATGTGGGAATGCGAATGGGTGGCTCAGTGGTTAACTGCCTGCTTTATGCAGATGACGCGGTATTAATAGCAGAATCATCATCCGAACTGCAAACACTAGTCACAACAATGAAAGACGATTGTATGAAGAAAGATTACAATTGAATGCGAAGAAAACCAAAATAATGGTATTTGAAAGAGAGACAACCAGAACGAACACTAGGATTACGGTTGATGATGTAGTGTTGGAGCAAGTGGATGAGTTTATATATCTTGGAAGCGCTTTTAGAAGCGATGAAAGGTACACCGCTGATGTGGAGAGACGAGTGAGTGCAGAGAATAGCGTGAATGGAGCGTTGGGTAAACTGTTTGGCAGCCGAAATCTAAGCCAGAAGGCACAGCTCGCTGTACACAACGCGGTGTTAATGCCAACGCTAACTTATGGAAGTGAGAGCTGGGTATGTCAGAGAGAGCATGAAAGTAGAATAAATGCGGTCGAGATGCGAGCACTGCGAAAAATTTGTGGCATAACGCTTGCTGACCGCGTTCGAAATGATGACGTACGAAAGAGAGTTGGACTGAAAGAGAGTGTCGGTGTTAAGATAAGAAAGGGCATGCTCCGTTGGTTCGGACATGTAGAAAGAATGCAAGATGAAAGAATGACGAAACAGATATACAATGCGAAAGTGGAAGGATGTAGGAGCCGAGGAAGACCAAGACTAACCTACCATGACCAAATTGGTCGTGTTTTATGTCAGGAGCATCACCGAGCATCCGGCGGGCGTGCATGAAAAGAGCTATGAATGTGAAAGAAGCGAGTGAAGTGTGTAAGGACCGCGTCTTATGGCGCTCGGTTCTCTCTGCCTACCCCGTAAGGGACCTGGCGTGAAGATATACATATACATACATAAATCCTAGGCTGGTTTTGGTACAACTATATACCATTTCTTTTATTATATAAATGAGTAGGTTTCTTAACAACTGGATAACGAAAAGCAATCATAATTTTGGAATACTTTATAATGAGTATTACATTAAAGAAAAGTCATTCGTTTACCTTGTTGTTTATGTTCGCAATGGTATTGATGTGGACAGCATTGTCCTGGACGTAGCAATGGCTTGCAGCCCAGCAGCGGTGGAGCACAGGCCAGTGGCTGGCAGCGTACTATACCACGCAAGCAGAAGCATCGTGTACAGTTTTTGTTAGCCTCTGCTGACAACACCCTCTCACCTTCTGGTATCAACCTGCCTTCCACTTCACAGTCTGCAATTACGAACACAAGTTATGAGCGAAAGCAATAAAAATGAAATTATTTAAATCTTGTAATCTGATGCATATCGGAAAAAGTAGGTCCATGATGCGATGAAGACATAATATACTCATACTACTATAAAAATATTACACTCAAATACACAAAAAATACTAGGGGATTGACAGATCTAGTATTTTGTTGAGTACATGAAATATGCAAAAGCACCTGCATTGATAGCGGAGATGGCAGCGTGCCTGGTTTGAATATTAAAATTAAAAGAGAGACCATCCGAGACGTGTAGATGAACATGTAATAGTAGAATCTCACCATGCATGTGTTTCTGATCAGGAGGTCTAGTGCTGATGTGTTCACAGTAGTATCTTTGAGGACAACAGGCACCAGAGGAAGGTCGAGCGCGGCAGCCGGCCGGAGGTGGCAGACAGCGTGGTCGAACACATCTTCTGGCACCTCCAAGGCAGAAGCATTGCTCACAGGCCGTCGTGGATTCCATGGCAGAGCCCGCAGAGTACACGGTCCCTCCCTCCACACACGCTGGAAATACTCAAAAGATTCATCAGTTATATTGAGTGATTGAATATATAATTTTATGTCTGTTAAGATATAAATGTATAACAAGATTTTATTACTTCGAGCCTAAATCGGATGTCAACTACCATCCATTGTCATGAAACTTGCGAGGACAATTTGGGGGTAGTTTAGATAACAATATGGTGTAATCGAGCTGGTATGACCATAGAGGCATATTTAACAATTGTAGATTTACTTCCCCGCTTAGGTGGGGTTCGTATCCACGACGTTTCGGTTACCGATCGTTTGCCCTTCCAAATGCTGCAAAGAAGGTGTGTAATGATGGCAATTTTATCCATTTCTTCGACGTCTTCGTTTCCTCTCCTACTCTTGTTTAAGCTAGGCTTTCAAAATATCTTTAAAAAAAGGTTGAAGCTTACCATGAACAATTGAAGCCGGTGTAGCGACATCAGAGAAGTCATCACTTTCGAATCTAGCTGAAGCTCCATGTTCCATCATAGTAACTCCATCTGAAATCAATAGAAACAAACATATACTTGGGACCTGCCACCAGAGCTTAGCTTATGTGTCGTTGTCTTCAGCGCATTCAGCAGAGCTCCGTGGTTTCTACGTGAAATGCTAAAGAAGATTGCCAACAACTCAAAATTAAAAGAAGAAGTAACGACCTGACAGAGTTGACTATTTTATACCGCAGTTAAACATTGCTTTGCATTATCCATTGGAGCCAAATTTGGCTCCATATAGGAATGACCAATAATTGAGTCGACACGTTAACTCTGGTATCCATTCAAATTTATGAGGCCATAGTTTCAAGCCACCTTTCTGCTTTGATCGTGTCACCAAAAATCTATTCGGAGTGGGTTGATGTTGAGTATTGGCAGCAAGTTTACACTTTTATCCAATGTCCACATCTGATACATATATGTTCATGCATTGATTTCAATGCTACAACAAATATTTCAAATGCGGGCTGCAGTATTAGATACGTCGCCTCGTCATCTGCAACAGGAGTACTACACTGTCATTCCTTGTAAAATTACGTATTACTTTAAACTTCCCTGTGATGAATTTTATTTTTCAAATTTTTCGCAGGAACCCTCTTTTTCTATATTATTGGAATCGAAATTGACTCGAGATATAAGCTATCGTTACTTGTAAAATTTCATCATAATCCTTTCAACAGTTTTAGTGTGCTGCGCGTACTATGGACAGACCGACGCACAGTAGACAGACCATTTTTTTCAATGATTGTTTTAGTATTGTGTTACCTAGCTGGATCTGCTGATGATACCTCTCTAATTTTCCATGTGGCCCGTCGGTGTGAAGCTATTAGGTAAATGGTGTTCTGTGTGCCATTCTAAACTGATTCGTCTAGACAAATAGTATAAAAGGAAAGATTTGTTTTTTGTCTATTTGTATGTCCGTTGGTAATGGATAAATTCAATAAATACTTAACCGATTTTAAACGTTCACAAATAGAAAGCTACATTATCAGCGGGTAAAATAGTTTATATTTTATTTTCAAAAAATTAGAGATCCCAAGAAAAACAATTGATGAAACTTAAAATAACTACATCTTTATAGTCAAAAAGTCCGCGACGCTGTATGTTTTACTATTATAGTTTAGAAACAAGAAAAACAATTCTTGTCAATGTCAATCAAAGTACGGGCGCAATCAAAAGATGATGACATTCATGTCAGGATATTAATCCTTATCCAACTAATAGTTCCATAATCAGGAATTATATTATATGTAAATTTCTCATTAAATTATTCAAATCGGATCTTTCGATTAGAACTTAAGACGGGTATAAAATGCTAAAGGAGAGATAATTACTCCGAAAATGCGTGACCTTACCAGGGCAATGCAGCTCAGGACAGCAGGAACCTCTTCGATGAAGCACGTGACATCTTCGTGGAGGTGGATCTGGCAGAGAGGCGCAAGCACGACGGCGGCAGGCCAGGGCGCCGTGCGCGCAGATGCAGCGCAGGCAGGCCTCGTGAGTGGTCACCACAGTGCCCTCCGTGAACCAACGACCTTCGTACAAACAGCCGGGAGGCAGCTCGGGAGGCCCTGGGGAAGTACAAGTAAACGTGAAGCGCAGCAGTAGAGTATAGTAATATAATAATTAAGAGAGGTAAGGTGCTTCAAAGCAGCCTTCCTCAGGGGAAGTACCTCCACCTCACAGAAAACCGCAGACAAATAACAACTCCCTAGAGGGTTGTTGAGGTTACCAGTAAGCTCCTACGGAGTTGCTGTGCCAGCAGCAGAGGTGTCTTCGCGCGCGTAATACTTAATGTATTGCAAGCGCTCGTAGACTGCGGTAACTGCTTTACATTAGGTAGACCGTATGCCTGCATGACTCCCTTTTAAAAAAAAAGTCACAATTTTTTGTCATGAGTACATAAATTATAGTGGGAGGCCATTCACATAACTGATGGTAACAAAATCGGGGGAGACACTCTGGTGTTGTAGGTACATATCTGTTGTTTACATCCAAAAGTTTATTGCACCACTTGATAGCCAAAGAAACAAATAATTTGTTACGTTGACTAACGCATCACGCGTGACTGGGGGTGGGGGAAGTGCTACCATTTTGAAATCCTTTCGCTGCATCATATAATTTCCTTTTAGTATACCTACTTCCCTTCACCAGCCACGCCCCAATTTTTAAAATAATTCCTTAGAGCAAATATCAATCCGGATCTTCCTTCAACCAGTGCGGTTTAGAGCATACTCCATCACGCTGTTCCATATGTTGTGTCCAGCCGCTCGACCGCTACCTATTGACTTAGCTTAACAACTGCATCAGTATCGACAACAGCCGGGATCGCCGGCTTGGCTTAACGAATCATAACATTCCTTAGTCGATGTTCCTTTGGACTTACTCATCAACCTCCCCTCAAAACTATACCTCCATTAAAGTAACACAATGACACTTGCCTATAGCTCGTACACTCCGGTCATCGCGGACGAAGACACGCACGTCGCCAGTCACTTCTGAAATAAACAAAACGGCACATACTTATTTGACGCGCACTCGTATACAGAACCATTGAGCAGTTATAGCCTAGTGGACAACTAACTAGCGTATTAACCGATTAATCCCTGACTCGAACCCTGGGGCGTGGGGCATGTACCACTAAATTTGGGTTTGGGATTTATGTACATATTTGTAACTAGCTTATGCCCGCGGCTTCGCACGTGTAGATTTTGGAATTTCGCCAGTTTTACTTATTTTTATTTTACTTCTTATTTTTAAGTACAGTCATCATTAAATAGTTAGTGAAAGTACTAAATATCCTTATTTGTGTAGTAATGAAGATATGGCACGATCTATTCGGTTTTCGCTAACTATTTGATACCGAATGTATACAATCAATGCACCTCTATATACGCAACATTGCCTATTTTAAAAGTATAAAAGTTTCAAGTCACTAACTTGAAAAAAGTCTTGAAATGCAAAAAAATCCTTTCTTATCTCTCGTATGCATTACAAAAGGAACCTCTTGATGAGTCAGTGAATTAGTCAGGTACTCCATTTCTATTAATATAGATTTATTACGAGTAGTATAAATTAGCGTCTCGTCCAAACATGCTTTCAATCCCCATTTTACCCCCCTACCCCTAAGGGTGGAATTTTTTGAAACGCTGAAACTATTTTTTTTTTGTATTCTAATAGTGTATCTGTACAAAATTTTCAGTCACTAACTTCAAAAAATATTTCTACTCCGTACAAAATGTCAACCTCCTTTTCGGCCCAAGAGTGGAATTTTGAAAAACGCTGAAATTACTTTTTTGATGTCTTGGTTGATTCTTGAATTAAAAGTTGAACTACTTTGTAAATATACTCTATTTACAAAGTAGTTCAACTTTTAATTCAAGAATTACTTTTGACCCCCATTACACCCTTTAATGGGTGGAATTTTTGAAAACGCTGAAATCACTTTTTTTGGAATCTAATAGAGAGTACCTAATCTGTACAAAGTTTCAAGTCATTAACTTCTAAAAATATTCTTACTCAATACAAAGTGTCAACACCCTTTTCAGCCCCCTAAGGGTGGAATTTTGAAAAACTGGTTTTTCAAAATTCCACCCATTTTGGTTAACAGTATATTTACATTTATATTTAATTTTGGTTAAGAGTATATTTACAAAGTGTAAAGTACTCACTTTAAAAAATCATTTTCTTAACAGTTCATCTTTAATTCAAGAAATACTTTTGACCCGAATTACACCCTTTAATGGGTGGATTTTTAGAAAACGCTGAAATCATTTTTTTTGGATTCTAATAGATTCTCTATTTCATCTGTACAAAGTTTCAAGCCACTGACTTAAAATAATATTTCTGCTCCATACAAACTGTCATTCCCCTTTTCACTCCCTTAGGGGTTGAATTTCAAAAACCCTTTCTTATGTCTCGTGAGCGTTATAAAAGTAACCTCTATACAAAATTTCAGCTTTCTAGGTTCAACGGTTTGGCCTGGGCGTTGATGAGTTAGTGAATTAGTCAGAAACTCCATTTTTATAGATGTATTTATTAATAACGTAAACAAAATAAAAAGAAAAGTGTGACAGATAATATAGATCAGTTGCTCGGCGGTGAAGGAAAACTTCATGCGGAAACCCGTACGGCTAAGAAATAATATTTCGAAAGACATGTGGCCTAACCTAAGAAAGATCTGGTTTTCCCTTTGGGTTGCGCAGATCTGTCGGCAGTCGCTCCATATCAAAATCAGTATCTTGGACAAATCTTTAGGCAGCCGACCCCGCCTATCCTAATGGAAGAAGAAGATATATAGATATATATTTTGAAATAAATGACAATACAAGAGGAAAACATTTCACGGCAGACGTGACGGTAACTGACGTAGGTTGTGACGCACCCTACAGTTCTATCATCACCTACATATACTTCGAGGATAGTCTGTAACTGTACTTTATTTAGAAGAATATAGTCCACTGACTGCATATTTCTCTATTGAGTTTCAAACCATTGTACCTCCGTGATAAAACAATGGGCGCGTATTATCTCTACTTTCCCACCATTATACTACTCGCGTCCGCTGACTAAGGTAATCGTCGCATGCAAAATTATGATGTGACAGACAAATTTCATAAAACAGTTTACAACAATGCGATGCTACGAGTTAACTATTGTTTTCATTCATAAGCTACGATAACGGCTTTTCATCAGGTGGGTCGTTTGCATTCAAAAAACCGCTGTTGAAGAGCGTGGCGGAGTTGCTATAAATCCCTTCAATTGAAGGTAGACCTGTATCCCTGCAGTGGGACGAGTGAGGATTGATGGCGTTAGTCACCAAAACATCAAGGGACCACACCGAGATATATCCATTTAATAATTGAAATCGTAACATGTGCCCAAAAAAGTACGAAAGAATACTCTTACTTACGGTTAAAAAATAAAATGGGTGCGTGTACTTATGTACGCGCGTGAGAAGTTATACTTCTCTGGCGTCATTAAATAAATATTTAACATTAATAACTTAATAATATTTAGTATTAATTATATTAAATAATAATATTTTAATTTATAAGAAGGGTTATTGGAGTAAAATTAAAAAATCGGCCAAGTGCGAGTCGGACTCGCGCACGAAGGGTTCCGTGCCATTATCTATATAAACGACAAAAAAATCACGTTTGTTGTATGGGAACCCCCTTAAATATTTGTTTTATTTTAATTTAATTATTTATTCTTAAAGTGAATATATAACTAAATATTCTGTGAATATTTCAAGCGTCTACCTGTTGCCGTTATCAATATCGAGCAAAAATGAGCAAAAAAATCACGTTTGTTGTATGGGAGCCCCCTTAAATATTTATTTTATTCTATTTTTTAGTATTTGTTGTTATAGCGGCAACAGAAATACATCATCTGTGAAAATTTCAACTGTCTAACTATCACGGTTCATGAGATACAGCCTGGTGACAGACGGACGGACGGACGGACGGACGGACGGACAGCGGAGCCTCAGTAATAGGGTTCCGTTTTACCCTTTGGGTACGGAACCCCAAAAACGTCTATCAAGTAGTAGCGGCGATATTTATGGAATGTATTACATACAAGTCAAATGTAAAATACAAATGTTGTACATTTTTAACTATAGCGCCATCTACCGGTAATACCGTGAAACATTTAGCAGTTTTAACCTATTGTACATTTTTAACTATAGCGCCATCTAACGGTAATATCGTGAAACATTTAGCAGCTTCACTCTCGCTCTGTCTCTTTCTATTCCCCCTCTATGGTAGCGTTAAACGTTTAACACAACCTTGTTGGAAGTCGCATTAGAAGTATAACTTCAATAAAAATAAACCACAGTCAGACCCCGTGAAATCACGTAAAAGATTTGGGTATTGAAATGTTACCTGATTTGACATTTCGTGAGCACGTAACTGACATACGTACGTAAAGGCAATAATAACACTACAGTTGTCAAAATCTTGTACAATAAGCTCGTTCGAAGTCATCTCGAAACGAGTGCCATCATTCGTAATCCCCATGAGGCAATACGTCAAAAGATTTTCTACTGTAGGCTGCCGAAAATTATAGAAGTGACCGCAGAAATACCTAGAAATGAAAACAACAGTTAACTCGTAGCATCGCATTGGTGTAAACTGTCATGATATTATATAATGTAATTAATAAATAAATAAACTTGGTGAAAATAATGTAGTGAAAATGAAAAACAAACAGGCCGACTTCACAACTTTTTCATAGAACATCAACGAGCACACGTCGCCTGTTGAGAAGTGGACTCTTATCTATAATTATGTAATATGGAATTGATTTCAAAATTTTTGAATTCACATTTGTATATTCACAGTTGTATATACCTATATACACAGTGTATATTATATATCTTCACGCCAAGTCCTTTATGGAGCGGGCAGAGAGGTAGGGCGCATCAAAGCACCAGTAAGCTCCCAAGGATTGCTGTGTAAGCAGCTGAGGAGGTATCGCGCAAGTGATACTTAATATATTTCAAGCGTTAATTGGCTACGGTACCCGCTTTACATTAGGTGGGCCGTATGCTTGTATACCTCCCGACGTAGTATAAAAAAAGAGAGAACTGAGCGCCACGTCACTTGGTCCTTGAGTTCCTTTTTAACTCGGTTCATAACAGTGTTACAAATAAAATCCCGTCTTCAAAAATTACAATATTGCATATTTTATACCTCCCGATGATAAACAATTACTATAGCCTATGGACAGTTGCAGCACCACGTGCATTGCCGACACTAGAAAAAACCTCAACATGGAGTTCATTCCACAACTTAAGAGTTTCTTTGGACCCGCACAGTACGCGACCATTGCGGTTCCAGTGTATGAAAATACTCCCAGCCGCAGTATAACTGTAGGCATACTCCAATAACATCGCATGAGACTTTTTGTTCCTATGCGGAAAAATATGAATCAGTTCTCAAACTCAACTGTCTGGTGGGCAGTCCAGCGTAACTGTACCGGTGAGACAATGGGTTCCCAGGCCAGCACGCGGCCGCGCGGCACCCTGCTCCGCCCGGGCTGGCCTGGCGCGGCCGGAGATGACCCCGCCGGAACTGGCACGCCATTGTCTCCGCCGGAGATGACGGCGAGATAACTGATTAACATTACGGTTCTTCTCAACCAACAATTTGGGTAAAGAGGTAATTTAATTACGACGTACTCGAAAATTTTAAATTTTAAGTCGATTTTTGTTAGCAACTGAAGCAATGTCGGGTAAGTCTAGGTCCAGGATACTGCCGATACCGATCGAATTGAGTGAATTGATCTTATGTTTACAGCTGCTTACGATGTTTGACGAGCTGGTTTTAGCGGTTAGCAATGGTGACTTTAAGATAGAGGCTCATGGGTTTGATTCCCACAGAGTACAAACATTTGTATGCATACACATATCTGTTTGTCTTGGTTTGGGTATCTTTGAGAGAAGAACGTTAAAGCAGCCCGCTAGGGAAGTACCTCACAGACAACCGTAGTCAAATAATAACTTGAAATAACTACCTGGAGTGTCATTGTGTTCCTGAAATAAGCCGTATGTTTGAAAGACTCCCGACGTTGTATAAAAAAAACGTTGGCAGGTAAATACGCGTACGGTCCACCAGATGCGTTCACTCACTTACAACACAGAGAGTAACACAGCCACTTAGCTACCTGCTGCTAACACAGCCACTTTTCAGGAGGCTCCTTACTCGCTCGCAGCAACGCCACAACTTTTTAAGTAGTTGTTATGTAGCTGCGGTCTTCTCTGAGGTGGAGTACTGCCGCACTCAGGTTGCCTCGAAGCACCTTACTTCCCTTCGTTAGAGATTCATTTGATAATTAGCTGGATACATCACGTACAGATGAGATTAGCTTTAACTCGAAAGACGATCATGGGCCACTTATAGCCTAAAAGCCCTTCCCTTGTAAAAATATTATTTTTTCTATTTGGTATTTGCAAAAATTAAACAGCAAAATTAGTTTCGTTTGAGTGTTCTCTCTGGATGCTTTCTTAGTTATTGTAACCGTAATTTATTTTCCGTAACATTTCTAAAAAAATAACTCAAAATCAAATTTACACAAATTAAGACAAACCCTGGGGAAGAGTGGGAAAGTCGATGGCATAGCAGAGGGAAAGTATAAAAAAGCTATTTAGGAGTTACAATGAACGATAGCTAAAATTTAATATATTCCAACATTGTCAATTGACAACACGATCACGTCATGGCTGCTGACACTAGTCGTCTGATGATGTTGGTCATTGATCGCCGGCTGGAACAAAACAGAAACGTAGACGTCGCGGCGTCGTGTGGGATCGGGTGTCGCGATGGCGGCCGGCGCCGGCGCAGGACTGGAGAGCGCTCGTTGAGAATTTCTACTGCACAAGTATGTGAGAGATGAACGGATGAAAACTCAACAAATGTCATCGAAATGAAAGGTTCAGTCATAAGTTTTATAGCTATTTTAGATATGTAGAAAGGATGCAGGAGGAATAAATGATGAACCAGATATACATCGCGAAAGTAGGACGTAGGAGCCGAGGAAAGTCGAGAGTCAAGTGTTATTAAAAGGTAGAGCCGGGAGCCCTAGGAACCCGCGAGTGTGTTTCATTCAAGAGGTATTCATATTGAAGAAGCGAGTGAGGTGTAGTTTATTTGGTACTCGGCGTTTCTGCCTACCTCGTAAGGAACTTTAGATGAACTTAAGATAAATAGATCATTTACTTTATTATTCGGCATTCAATACCAAAAGATCATTTTGGGTAAAAATTGGTAATAATAACAATTAATGGTCCGAAACAAAGCAGACATTGATAATGATAACTTTTGTAAAATGTTTTATTCTTATTGAAAATCTTCTCCGTCGATACACTGGCAATGCATTTGTACGACGACCTTCAAAATTCACTTCGTCCTTAACTTGTTTGAGTTCGTGCACGGTGCCTGCGCCAAGTCGGTAAAGCGTTCCTTGAATTGTGCAATATTGTTTGAATAAACACTTGTGTTTTTCCCTTTTCATTTAGATTTTTGTTGATTTTGGGTCCATGAATTTAATTCTGCGGGCCGTATGAGGAAGCTCGAGGTCGCTCAGCGTGCTATGGAAATAGCTATGCTCGGGGTTTCTCTGCGTAATAGAATCAGAAATGAGGATGTCTATATAGCCCACACGATAAGCAAGCTGAAGTGGCAATGGGCCAGCCATATAGTTCGTAGAACCGACAACCGCTGGGGAAGAAAGGTTCTCGAATGGCGTCCCCGTACTGGTACACGCAGAGTGGGACGACCCCCCACTAGATGGAGCGACGACCTCAAGAGGTTTGCAGGGAGTCGATGGATGCAGGCGGCACAGGATCGAGACGAGTGGCGCTCTAAAGGGGAGGCCTATGTTCAGCAGTGGACGAGTACAGGGCTGAGATGATGATGATGAATTAGATTCATAACAAAGCATTAGATGTTTACTCATCTTGTTTATACTGTGTCGGGTGCAAATGGTCTGTGAAGTGTGATTACGGTGGCCTAAAATCACTTGCAATAAAAGGGGCACCGCCTTTGCTGTCGTAGCGACTTTTCATTCTGGTAAGCCCACCCAATCGCTTGTTATTTGGCTCTACACTTCTCTAAAATAGAGATCCTTCCCCGCTCGAGACTATATAAATACATCTACCATCTTATAAACATATACAAAACCTTTTTCTCGGCTCCCCTCAGACATGAAAATATATCTTAAAAATGATGTTATGTATGGTGGCAAACAAGCATACTTTGGATCCGTATCTGCTCAAATAATTTCATTCCTGAATACTAGTAATATTATAAAGAAACAACCCAACATAGTAAATTTAATAGACAATATAAACCATTAAGAATATCAATCATCACAGTCATACCTAACTGAAACTGTATGAAGGCGAGAATGGAACAGGTACCCATTACTTTAGACGTCTCATTTATATAGAGAGGAAGCGTAAAAACCAAAAAGCCTATTCACTGTGAGCTAATATCAGCCGATATCGTGAGGAACAAACGGCACTTGCCTTCTATTTGCATTAAGTATTCCGGTCGGACAGACGAGCAAACACGCTTGTACTGGCGCTCATTCACTGCCCAGTATGGCACGACTGAACGCCAGGCGACCATTCTAATCGCTACCGTATTTAATGTAGTTAAGATACGTTTTCCCGAGTCAAAGATTACTTTAATGCTCGCAGCTATATCGACTCTATTTGCAACCTTATTTTCTAGAGTTAGAATACATTGTCGTAAGTGGTGTCGATTGTCACCCGCAGCGCCAGTGGGACCAGCATAGCGGGCCCTAACATTAACATACATTATCGACTACGCTCAGAAATATGAAATTCCTAACACAGAATTTATGAATGACGAGTTTTATGTTATTGTTTGTTTGTTTAACAAACATATACCGATGCTGATCGGTCTGATGAAGCCAGTAGAATGATATTTGGATCAGAAGTATATGTTCCTCAAGAAAACACAGATTCTTTCCTTAAAAGAATATAATTCTCTAAAAAGAGATTAGGATTATCTATCATATTTCAATGTCATAGTAGCGAATTTATAGGCATTTGAGACGTCCTCACATCACATCGACCCTTATTTTCGTTTAGAGCATACTCCACCACGCTGCGCAAATGCGCATTGGCGGTGGCCAGTGTTTTCAAGCCGCCCGAGGGCCAGTGACTTAGCTTAATGACTGTCATCTATCGACAACAGCCAGTACCGACTTAACGTGCCCTCCAAAGCACGAAGAAACTCGAGATAGATTAGACCATCTACAGACAGGCTACGGTCGACTTTGCTTAACCTGCGTGTTCGGTTAGAATCATCCACAGACAGGCTGCGGTCGACTTTGCTTAACCTGCGTGTTCGGTTAGAATGACACGCGCTACGACGCCATCGAGCTGTCAATATATATATCTATTGGTAACATTTTTGACAATTTGTAGTTTTGAACCACGAAGACTTGCTTTGTATAATATAATCCTTCCCTAGTATGCCACTATCGTTATTCTTTGAATTATCAGCAAATAAACAAACAAATAACTTGGCAAACTTGGAAATTCATATGAAATGATTTTCATAATCTACGTCGACTAGAGCACAGATTCCTTTGATCTGAATAAAATCATACACAGCGAATATTATGTTCAAAGCTCCCGACCAGTAGCGAGCCAGTGAGACAGCTGGACGAAAGAATTGAGCAAAAAGTAGCCACGCCAGTCAGACACCGCGGGGAGGCGCGTCCGGGCGCTCTGCCCTCGCCGTGAGACGGCCGGTCTGCCCGCTTCTGTACATCTGACACGACTAAATGTTAGCCCTCGCTGCCCCTGTGGCTCATCTTTTACATGCGCTCACAATTACTATATTTAGCTCTTCGTATGACCGTCTGAGGTTAGAATAATGGTTTTCTATGTATTATTATAATGTTGCAAAAAGATAAAAAATTAATGAGGTAAATGTAAGCGATAACGTATAATCGATTGAATGATTTAATAAATGAATGAATGAATGAGACTACACAAACTATGAATTCAAGAACTTGAAACTTATCAGGGGCTTCTTATGGTATAGAAATCCGATAAGAATGAAATTTAGGGTGTTCTCGAAGGACTGCGAGAGACCGGAAGTTGCGGGCGACATGTAGCAGTATGCGACGCGGGTTTAAGGTGAACCGACGCAAAAAATATTATTTTTAGTGTAATTCTTGATTTAAGATAATACATATTGCCGGTAACATATACAAGGAAAATTGGGATCTTCAGGATAGGAGTTCCGCTACGCCGTAGATCCACATACCGGAAATGAAAAAAAGGGAGACTGTTCTGACCCATCGAATTACCGCCCCATTGCCGTAACTTCAGTGTTGTGCAAAGTCATGGAACGGAACCTTAATAATTAATTGATCCGTTACCTAGAAGATCACCCCATAATCAATGATCGTCAGTATAGTTTTAGACCGAAACGATCAACGGGTGATCTCCTAGCGTATGTGACGCACCTCTGGGGGGAGGCAATCGATAAATATGGCGAATCCATGGCAGTCAGCCTAGATATCGCCAAGGCGTTTGATCGGGTCTGGCACAAAGCACTTCTCTCCAAACTTCCGGCATACGGTCTGCCCCTCCAGCTTTGTAATTGGATTGCTGGATTCCTGCATGAGCGTAGAATCCGCGTCCTTGCAGATGGATGCGCTTCGCGGTTCATGTCAGTGAATGCCGGTGTCCCACAGGGCTCCGTTCTATCGCCCACCCTCTTTCTTCTGCATATCAATGACATGCTGCCACTTGGTAACGACAGTACGGTCCATGGGCGATATTTCGGTCGGCCTGGTGCTGGTCGGACAGAAATCGGTGAGAGGCGTGAGAGTCTTGTCGTTGAACTGAATCGGGTTTTGGATCTCATTAGTAAATGGGGTTCCAATAACCTGGTTGAGTTTAATGCTGAGAAAACTCAGATTTGCGCGTTTACAACAAAAATGTCCCCCTTCCTTCCCACTCCCAGTCTTCAGGGTGCTTCCCTTAGTATGAGAGATAGCCTGAATATGCTGGGTATGGGTATTCATTGCTACCTTAACCAGCGTTATTACATCGAGAGCCTCATCTCAACAGCCTCAAGAAAGCTCGGAGTCCTGAATAGGGTGCGCCGGTTCTTCGCGCCGGACCAACTTTGTCTGCTTTATAAGACACAAGTTCGGGCCTGCGTGGAGTATTGCTCGCATCTCTGGGACGGCTCCGCACAGTATCTTCTTGAGGCTCTCGATAGGTTGCAGCGACGGGCTATCCGCATAATTGACGACGAAGAGGTCACCAAAAACCTAGAACCTCTTCAACTCCGTAGGGACATAGGCTCTCTAAGCGTATTTTACCGCCTTTACCATGGCGAGTGCTCTGAAGAACTGTTTTCCCTTATCCCACCCTCACCCTTCCGTCATAGAACCACACGTGCGGGCTTGCGATGTCATAGTTCCACGGTTGAGAATATCTCTTCGCGTACCAAAAAGTTCGGCAACTCCTATCTTTGTCGTACCATTAAAAAGTGGAACGCCTTGCCTGCACATGTGTTCCCTCCTTCCTACAATATGGGATCCTTCAAACGAAGCGTGAAGAAGCATTTTGCGGGTCAGCATGGCAGCGTCAACTGACAGGATACGGTATGTAGTATGTTGTCAGTTGCAGTTGCGATTTGGGCTCCTCTTTCGCTTACCATCAGGTAAAGAGGGGCCACTATGCTGAACTAATATAAAAAAAAAAATACAATATGTACACGGAACTTACAAGAAATATTGAAAGCGTCGGTGTTAAAATAAGAAGGGATATGCTCCGTTGGTTCGAACATGTAGAAATAATACAGAAACAAAGAATTACGAAACAGATATACAACACAAAAGTGAAAGGATCCAGAGGGAGAATTTGTACAAAAGTCGTCTGCATGGGTACCTCCGTCTCATCTATTTCTACCGCCAAGCAGCTATATTTATTATAGCTGTGTTCCGGTTTGAAGGGTGAGATATGGCAGAGAAATTACTGGGTACTGTGACGAAACAGCCTTAGGTCACAAGATTGGCAGCGCGCGAGTAACATGTGCTGTTGCGAGCGGCAATAGGCTGCGGTGACCGCTTATCATCTGATACAGGTTTGTCGCCAATTTAGTTGTATAAAAAAGAGAATGTAGTAGGTATCTGACGAATGCCAAGACTTACCTACCATGACAAATTGATCGTGTTCTACCAGAAAGTGATGTCAGAAGCCATAGAAACTTAAGAACTTCGTTAAAGAAGCGAGTGAGGTATGTAAGGATCGAGTAATATGGCGCTCGGTTCTCTCTGACTACCCCTCAAGGGATTTGGCGTGAAGTTATACATACATACATAGAACGGACATATACCGGCTAAAAGAAAAAGCAACAAATTACTTAGAAGGAGAATATTTACGCTCATACTCCTCCTACAAAATTGACAATGAGCAATGACGTAGATAAAGTCGACCGGGATCGAATCGAGATGATTGCGGCTGCCGGAACTCGCGGCAAAATATTCAATATAAAAATGGCAAATTTGTCGTTAACAATAAAACATGCAGGGAAGGTAAAATTTACCGACTACTCAAATATATACCGTGCCATTTTTTTTCATATGCCGTATTTCTAATCAGTACCTACATATTTTTTTAACCCCCGGTTTTTACTTAAATATTAAGTTACGCATATAGTATTTACTGTTTTATGTAATACGTTGAAGAATATGTAATGTATTTATTTAATATCAATTCATAAAACATTCAATTGTATGCAGGTTTTACAAAAAAAAAAAATATATTTGATATTTTACTCAGAGAAAAAAAATACATTTGAATTACTATAAGAGTTTTTTTTGTAATGAGAAAGTGCAAAATATGTAAAATGTCTTCGAATAACAATGTTAACTGATATACCCTAAAAACTAATTCATCATTTCCAGCCATAAAACTTCAGCTTTACTCCAAATTGACTAGTCATTGTTATGAATATAAACAATACTATTGGTTTATTTCCAATTTGAATAAAACATTTCACTAGTGCCGAGTGATTCAGCTTGTCTGACCGTACTACTGCGTTACGGAGTAGGTCACGCTTTTGTCTTAACGAAGATCATTACAGCTAGCAAATGAACATGACACAGCGCCACGAGACACCACTATTCATTACTCTGCTTCGTATTAGTAACACATACATTGTGTCCTAGTTTGTTTACAGAAGAGTCGCTAGTTACAAGTATTAAGAGTCGCTAGTAACTAAAACTATCTCACTAAGATCCATGAATGTTCGACACTCTCAGTAGACGCCTACGCCACGCCAACAATATGGCCGTTAAAATATTTAATCGCCTACCTGAAAGACTTGGTATATTAAACATACGCATGTTTGAAAAAGAATTATTCAATACTCACATGGTATCATTTGTTTTCTAATGGTAATAATTGATTTACGGACATGTTCACAAATACAAAACATGTTCCACACGCGTAGACTCCAGGAAAAAAAATAAATAAACTAAATTGAAAAATCGAAGAGTTGTTGTGTATGTAATTATTATGTCAAAATTGAAATCACCGCAGACTGTTATGTCTTTTTTGTCTTTAAAAATATTTATTAGTGTCTCCTCCGTTCCTCAAATAATAATCACAACATACACACACATACATAATTATTTGTTCGAGACAGGAGGTCTCGAACAAATAATTTTGTAGTTGTCTAATTCAGTGCATTCAATAGAGACTCTAACAAATTACTTATGTTGTATGAAGACCGTCTATTAAAGCAACTGACTATTTTATAATTATTAATGCGAAATGACATGTCACTCTTGTTTTCCTAGATGTAGGTTTGGGTTATATGTCAACTAGTTGCTGACTAATCAGTCAATCTTCACGCACTACACAAGTATACATTGTGTAATGTAAAAATCTCGTCTCCAAATGTAAGGTCAAAGTAACATTTTAAAAGATACTTCACGATGTTGCCCTCGAGACTATATCTTTCAGTAATATTCCCTGTTTCTTATTGAACCGCGGGTTTTTGTATACAACATCAGGAAACATATAAGCATACGGCCCGACTGCTGTAAAGTGATTACCGTAGCTATTACGATTGCAATATAGAAAGTATCGCGTTGCCACCCCTGCTGTTAACACACTGGAGCTTACTGGTATCCTCACTCAATGACAGGAACACAATAATCCTCCAAGGAGTTATTCGACTGCAGTGTCCTGCAAGGTGGAGGTAGTTCCCTAGTTAGGCTACTGTGCCGCCCTACTTACCAAAGTTGCAACATGAGGCTTTAAACACAATAGGGAATTGGGGACATCTTTTAAAAAATATTTTTGCAAATATAATTGGATAGAATAAGTTTCAGGAAATAATGTGAATAGAAAATATGTATATTATGCAGCAAGGCGGCATAGCATAAATTGTATACCAAACTCTGAGAGTCAGTATGATGCCTTGGCTTAATAGTAATAAGAAGGCATTCGAAAAGGGTTGCACTGGAACCTTTTACCGAGGTTGCAATTGAGCTACCCGAGTGTGAGTGCTAGTGGCTCTAGCTCTTTGCCTAGCAGATGCATTAAGGATTTAATAATTTTGGCAGATCAATATTTGTGATTCATGTCTATGTGGAGTTGGCCATTGATTGTATTTATTGACATGCAAATGAAGGCAACACCTTAAGAAGGATACTTCTTGAATGAGTCTTGAAGACATCGCTCGCTCGTGTGTCGAGGAAAAGATAAATTAATAGTACCAGTGTATTTATTCCCTACAAATTTCAAGCTACAGGGATTAAAGCAGTCACCGTCGCACCTTTGCACGTGGGTACTTGGATACCAACTCGAGTCTTATAACTCTTTTTAGAAACTACATACATGTCACAGATAAAGATAAAAATTCATTATGTGCCTTTAGACCCTCACGGGCACTTAGACACGTATTACATTCGCAATATTGTATCTTATTAATTTTTAATAGTTGATTTCTATTTTTAATCTACCAGCATTTTTAAATCGGCAGTTAATATTGCAATAAATTTATGACAATGTATAATGGTGACAAATTGTATAGTTAAAGATATATTAACTGCTTTACACATGTGCTGAATCATATCCAGACATCTCTGTCAGCCAGATATTCATCGATTCTGTAATAACCCTTCTTACGTAGTTTATTTTCGATGTGCCTTTTGAACATATTGTCAGGCAAGGACAGAACAGTTTCAAATTATATGAAATCGAATACAATTTACAACAAAAGATCTACTCGTCTTAGCAAGCCGATGTACTGGCATACGCAATCTATTCCTACTTCTAAGATTTTCACTAACTATTGAAAACGACTTTATATGTTTACGAGCATACATTATGTTCTCATAATGTACTGAGAGGTAACCGTGAGGATATTTATTTCTTTGAATAGTTCTCTAAGTGATTTCCTGGAGCCCATGTTATAATAGAGATTAAAGTATGAATTTGCCGTTTTATAGTAATAGATACTTTAAATTGACATTAAACCTTCATGGTGTGAGATTTTCGAGTGAAACTTTTTTCACATTATACCTATGAGGTTTTTCTTTTAAAAAATGTACATTTGATTTTCGAATTTCAATTACTTTTTTATTTAACTTAGACGGGAAATATGGATACTTCGAAAATCCGAGTTCCGACGCTGAACTAACGCGGCAGACACGGCTAACAATATCAATCCTGCGCTTGGAGAGGAGACTGCTAATGAACGCATCATGCGTTTTTGGTTTAAACGCTTTCGTAATGGAATCTTTGACTTGAATAACGAACGATTCCACGTGGAAGACCGCTCACAAGGGTGAATAACGCTGAATTGAAAGAGATGGTGGAAGCCGATCCAAGTCAAACTACCCAGGAATTACGAGTAGCAGCATAGTTTAACGTTACCTTACCTCATTTGTATCAAATCAATAAGATAAAAAAATATGAAAAATGGGTGCCTCATGATTTGACTGATCTGCGGAAAGAAACGCGTGTTGAAACTTGTGTTGCCTTGTTGAATCGGTACAGAAATTAAGTAATATTGGATCGAATTTTGACATGTGACGAAATGTGAATTCTTGACGAAAACCGTAAGCGAAAAATGCAATGGCTAATCAGGTCAAACCCCGCAACAGTGCCCTAAAGCAAAGCTAACCAAAAAAAGGTAATGGTAACTGTTTGGTAGTCTCTTCATGGCATTATTCACTATAGCTTTCTCAGTTCTGGTCAAGCAATAACAGCAGATGTTTACTGTGCCGAACTTTGAACAATGATGGCGAAACTGGTAGTGAAACAGCCTCGACACGTGAATTGATCGTCACCATTATTGCTCCATGATAACGCAAGACCTCACACTGCACGAGAAACCATTGTAACTCTACAGGAGCGGCAGTTAGAAACCATACGTCATCCTGCGTACTCGCCAGACCTTGCTCCAACTGACTACCATTTTTATCGTGATTTGGACAATTTTCTACGTGCTAAAAAATTTTCTTCCCAGGAAGCAGTACAAATTACTTTCACACAGTTTGTCGAATCTAAATCCCCAGAGATCTATCGCAAAGGCATAAATAAACTTCCGATTAGATGGCAGCAATATATAGATGATGAGGGTGATTAAATTAATATGTTACATCTTAGAAAAAAACAAGTTTTAATTTTGCAGTACAAATCGGCAATTTTATACTTTAACCGTAGAACGGATGGTTCACTTTTGTAATATAAAAAAGTTTCAATAGCCGCTCTTCCCCACAACAGTATACCATATGACATAATGCTGTGAAAGTAGCTAATATAGACTAAGCGAGCAGTAGCCACATTCGTCAATTGTCAATTTTGGTATATCGTAATTCCTATACTAAAAATAAAAAGGGTCCCCCAATATTAACATTATGTATGTATGTATGTATATCTTCACGCCAGGTCCCTTGCGGGGTAGGCAGAGAGAACCGAGCGCCATAAGACGCGGTCCTTACACACTTCACTCGCTTCTTTCACATTCATAGCTCTTTTCATGCACGCTCGCCGGTTCCTAAGGCTCCTGACATCACCTTCTGATAAAACACGACCAATTTGGTCATGGTAGGTTAGTCTTGGTCTTCCTCGGCTCCTACATCCTTCCACTTTCGCATTGTATATCTGTTTCGTCATTCTTACATCTTGCATTCTTTCTACATGTCCAAACCAACGGAGCATGCCCTTTCTTATCTTAACACCGACACTCTCTTTCAGTCCAACTCTCTTTCGTACGTCATCATTTCGAACGCGGTCAGCAAGCGTTATGCCACAAATTTTTCGCAGTGCTCGCATCTCGACCGCATTTATTCTACTTTCATGCTCTCTCTGCCATACCCAGCTCTCACTTCCATAAGTTAGCGTTGGGATTAACACCGCGCTGTGTACAGCGAGCTGTGCCTTCTGGCTTAGATTTCGGCTGCCAAACAGTTTACCCAACGCTCCATTCACGCTATTCCCTGCACTCACTCGTCTCTCCACATCAGCGGTGTACCTTCCATCGCTTCTAAAAGCGCTTCCAAGATATACAAACTCATCCACTTGCTCCAACACTACATCATCTACCGTAATCCTAGTGTTCGTTCTGGTTGTCTCTCTTTCAAATACCATTATTTTGGTTTTCTTCGCATTCAATTGTAAGCCTTTCTTCATACAATCGTCTTTCATTGTTGTGACTAGTGTTTGCAGTTCGGATGATGATTCTGCTATTAATACTGCGTCATCTGCATAAAGCAGGCAGTTAACCACTGAGCCACCCATTCGCATTCCCACATTCATATTTCTCATTCTCTGAAGACAACTGTCCAGATACAGGATGAATAGCCGAGACGACAGCACGCATCCCTGTCTGACACCAATATTGGTATCAAACCAGGGTGATAAGCTGCCGTCCACTCTCACACATGCTGTGCAATCCTCATAGGTGGATTGCACAGCACGTAGAAGGTCACCGTCAATCCCATATCTGGGCAAGATGTTCCAGAGATTCTTTCGCACGACCCTATCAAATGCTTTTTCAAGGTCCACAAAACCGCAGAAAACCTTCTGGTCCGTAGCCAGATGCTTTTCCACGATATTGCGGAGCGAAAAAACTTGATCCGTACATCCTCTGCCGCTTCGAAATCCCCCCTGTGCTTCCCAAAGCATTCCATCGGATTTCACCCTCATTCTCCTTTCAATGATTTTTCCATACACTTTAGCTGCTAGGCTGATCAAACTGATGGCCCTATAGTTGGCGCAGTCCATACGTGAGCCCTTGCCTTTATACAAGGGCACGATGACTGCGCGTCTCCAATCGCTCGGGACTCTTCCGGTTCTCCAGCATAATTTGCTCAAAAACCAGAAAGCGTCCCTAACGTAGGTGCCACCCAGTTTGATCATCTCAGCTGTTACCATATCGATTCCCGCTGACTTTCCATTTTTCAAACTTCGTATCGACCATTCAATCTCGTCCATGCTAATGTCTTCATGGTACGTTGGCACTGCCGAATCAGTCACAGACTCATTCACAGTGCCAGCGCCCTGGACATAATCATACATTTCTCTAAAATATTCGCTCCACCGTTCTAACACCTCCTGAGTGTTAGCAAGAATGCCACCAGCTTTACCTTTTATCTTGTCCATTCCGGATGCCGACGAACCACTCCGAGACTTGTTTACCTCTCTCCAGAAGAGTTTGGTATTAGCCTCGAAGTTCTTCGTCAGCCTCTCTTCCTCATTCATAAGTAGTCTTTCACGCCTCTCTTTCACTAAAGCTTTGGTTTCATTCTTACATCGACGGTATATTTCTTTCTTCTTCTCTTTCATACTATCACTCTGGTGCAAAGATGATACGTAATCCAGCCACGCTCTCCTCTTTTTATCCACTGTCCACCATACTTTCTTTCAGAACTTTCCAACATTCGTCTACATCTGAGTCGGAAAGACTCGCGTTCGCAAGTCTTTCACTGACTAGACGTACATACGTACTCCTCACACTTTCATCTTCCAATTTTTCACTTCTTATTCTTTCATGGTCTCCGAAAGGAATACGCACTCGCCAATGCCTCCACTTCTTGAAAAGGCCCACAAATCGGCTTATCACCAGATAGTGGTCCGTTTCAAGAGTGGGGCCTCTGAAGGCTCTTGTATCCATTAACGACTTTCGGAGACGTCCATCTATCAAAATCAGATCAATCACACTTTTCTGTTCATTCCGTCTCCATGTGTACGTGTGAATATCCTTGTGATGGAAGAACGTGTTCGTCACAAGGAGGTTTCGTTCCATACACACGTCTAAAAGTAACTTACCAGCATCGTTCACTCTCTTATCTCCGTATGGACCAAGCACAGCCTCATAACTGCTTCGCTTGGTCCCAACCCATCCATTCAGGTCTCCACACATAATTATCCGTTCATTCGCATCAGCCAAATCCAGAACACCCCTTGCGGTCTCCCAAAACTTCTCGAGCTCCTGGGGATTAGTAGAGCTTACAGGAGCATATGCTGCAACCAAAAAGACTCGCGTAATCCCCAGTTTTATTTTAACCCAGAGAAGTCTTGGCCCTACTAAATCGTAATCTTTCACACCAGCGGCCAAGCGAGATGAAAGCACAACGCCTACGCCAGCGCTGGCATGATCGTCCTGGTTCACCCCGGACCACAGGGCCATCATGCCACCGGGCAGATCTTCGGCGTCGCTTCCCTTTCGCTTGGTCTCTGACACACACAAAACATCTAGGCATCTCTCATTCATTATATCTATCAACTCATTCATCTTATCTTGTAATCCACCTCTCACATTCCATGTGCCTATACGACACTCAGCTCTCCTCGACCCGCCAGGTTGGGCGTTGCGTGGTGGGTGGCGGCCCCCACCGCCGCATGCACTTAAACCCGCACCGACGAGGGCGGATCGGTGCGCGTCGCCTACGGGGGACGCCCTAATCCGCGCGTCTGTGCGGTTTGTTTTTAAGTCCAGAATTGCAGTCCAGTGTTGGACTGGCAGGGTCGCGACGTGCACGCTTCTGGTACCGACCCCGAATTAACATTACTGCCTTTATATTTATGTCCACAGTTTGTATTATGTTGTTTAAGTAAGTTGCGATCAAATTAGGGGCTTTACCTCTAACTTCATAATGGCACAGCTTGAGGAAAAGTGTCCGATGGTCAACACAATCAAAAGCTTTGGAGAGATTAAAAAATACCCCAATAGCATCCTGGGATCTCTCCTATGCGCTCAAAACATGCTTGACCAGTGATACCTCCGCATCTGTAGTGGATTTACCTGGTGGTATTGTGCACTATGGAAAATTTCAATCTTAAAAGAGAGTTGTAAATGATCAAGCATTATCTTTTCGAATACTTTACTCAATACTGGCGAAATAGATATGGGTCTGTAATTCCCCAGTTCACTTTTTTTACAAGACCTGAATAATTACGAGTACTAAATTTTATCAAGTCTGAGAACACACCCATATCCGAGTGAAACTACCCAGGAATTAGCAGCATAGTTTAACGTTACCTTACATACAATATTGACTCATTTGCATCAAATCAATAAGATAAAAAAATATGAATATTATACATTGATTAATAATAAATTATTACATATTGATTAATAATAAATGCCAAGTGTGGAGCTATTGACTCAATAATACAATATTAATACGTTTATATTAATACGTTTGGTAGTTGCACTTTCGATAAATCAAGGATATAGGTAATGGCAATATTAGTAATTTAACAGAATTTTACATATGTCAAGATAACACGAACGTTCCCCGCCACGTTCAGGAACTGCTGACAGACAAGAGATATTATCGTACTTTATTCAATTTTGTAACATCTACTATCAACAAAATATAAAATGAATAATGAAAAAGAAAGGGGTATAGGGGGTCATGTGCCAGAAGCGTGCTCGTTCGCGACCCCTGCCAATCAGTCGATTGCAATTCTGGACCAAGAGCGCACCGACGTGCGGATTAGGGCGTCCCCCGTAGGCGACGCGCACCGATCCACCCCCGTCGGTGCGAATATAGCTGCATGCGGCGGTGGGGGCCGCCACCCACCACGCAGCGCTAATTCCGGCGGGACGAGGGGAGCCGAGTGCCGCATAGGCACGTGGAATGTGAGAGGTGGATTGAAAGATAAGACGAATGAACTGATAGACGTAATGAATGATAGACGTTTGGATGCTTTATGTGTGACAGAGACTAAGCGCAAGGGGAGCGACACCGATGATCTGCCCGGTGGTATGATGGCCCTATGGTCTGGGGTAGACCGGGACGATCATGGCAGTGCTGGTGTAGGTGTCGTACTCTCCTCTCGCTTAGCCACTGGTGTAAGAGATTACTGTTTGGTAGGGCCTAGACTTCTCTGGGTTCGTATTAAACTGGGCATCACGCGAGTATTTTTGGTTGCAGCATACGCTCCCGTAAGCTCAGCGTGTGCTCAAGAACTGGAGAAGTTTTGGGAGTCTGTGAGGGATGTTCTGGACTTAGCTGAAGGGAATGAAAGAGTGATTATGTGTGGAGACTTGAATGGATGGGTTGGGACCAAGCGATACAGCTATGAAGCTGTTCTTGGTCCGTATGGAGATAAGAGAGTGAACGAAGCAGGTAAGTCAATACTAGATTTATGTATGGAACGAGGCCTCCTCGTGTCGAATACTTTATTTCATCATAAGGATATTCACACGTATACATGGAGAAGGAATGATCAAAAAAGTGTGATTGATTTGATTTTAATAGATAGACGTCTCCGAAATGTTTTAATGGATACAAGAGCCTTTAGAGGCCCCACGCTTGAGACGGACCACTACCTGGTGGTAAGCCGGTTTGTGGGCCTTTTTAGGAAGTGGAGGCACTGGCGAGTGCGTATCCCTTTCGGAGATCATGAAAGGATAATGAGCGAAAAATTGCAAGATGAAAGTGTAAGGAGAATGTATGTGCATCTGGTAAGTGAGAGACTTGCAAATGCAAGCCTCTCCGACTCAGATGTGGATGATTGTTGGAAAGTTTTGAAATAAAGTATGGTGGATAGTGCAAAAGAAGCTTGTGGATGCGCAAAGAGACGTAAAACAGCGAAAGGAGATGCCTGGTGGGATGCGGAGGTTGAATCCTCCGTAGCAAGAAAGAGGAAAGCGTGGCTGGATTACGTATCATCTTTGCCTTTAAATGAAAATATGAGAGAAAAGAAGAAAGAAATGTACCGTCTATGCAAGAATGAAACCAAGGCTTTAGTGAAAGAGAAGCGTGAAAGACAAATTATGAATGAGGAAGAGAGGCTGACGAAAAACTTCGAGGCAAATACCAAACTCTTTTGGAGAGAGGTAAAGAAGTCTCGGAGTGGTTCGTCGGCATCCAGAATGGATAAGATAAAGTCTAAAGCTGGTGTCATTCTTGCCAACACTCAGGAAGTGTTAGAACGGTGGAGTGAATATTTTGAGGAAATGTATGAGTATGCCTCGGACGCTGGCAATGAGAGTGAGTCGGATGCTTACTCCACGTTGACGGCGTCCGACGAAGGCATAACTATGGATGAGATCGAATGGTCGATACGAAGCTTGAAAAATGGAAAATCAGCGGGAATTGATCTGATCACAGCTGAGATGATCAAATTAGGTGGCACTTACGTCCGGGACGCCTTCTGGTACCTATGCAACCTATGCTGGAGAACTGGAAGGGTCCCAATGGACTGGAGACGCGCAGTCATCGTGCCCTTGTATAAAGGCAAGGGATCACGCATGGACTGCGCCAACTATAGGGCCATCAGTTTGATCAGCTTAGCAGCAAAAGTATATGGAAAGGTGATTGAAAGGAGAATGAGGGTGAAATCCGATGAAATGCTGTGGGACGCACAAGGAGGTTTCCGAAATGGAAGGGGATGTACGGATCAAGTTTTCTCGCTCCGCAATATCGTAGAGAAGCATCTGGCCATAGACCGGAAGGTTTTCTGCGGTTTTGTGGATCTTGAGAAAGCCTTTGATAGGGTTGTGCGAAAGGAACTGTGGGACATATTGCCGAGATATGGGATTGACGGTTCACTGCTCCGTGCTGTGCAGTCCACTTACAAGGATTGCTCAGCATGTGTGCGGATAGACGGTGGCATGTCACCCTGGTTTGATGTCAAAATTGGTGTCAAACAGGGTTGCATGCTATCTGCTAGGCTGTTTATCCTGTATCTCGATAGTTGTCTGCAGAGAATAAGGTCAACGAA
Source organism: Pyralis farinalis (assembly GCA_947507595.1). Lineage (NCBI taxonomy): Eukaryota > Metazoa > Arthropoda > Insecta > Lepidoptera > Pyralidae > Pyralis > Pyralis farinalis. Next base: position 38,372,856 of record OX382268.1, on the reverse strand, counting down.
TGTGGGATTGCGCATGGGTGACCAAGTGGTGAACTGTCTGCTGTATGCAGACGATGCCGTGCTATTAGCAGATACACCATCTAAACTGCAAACACTGGTCACAGCGATGAAAGACGACTGTATGGAGAAAGGCTTACTACTGAATGCGAAGAAAACAAAGATAATGGTATTTGAAAGAGAAGAATCCAGAACTAATGTAAGGATTACGATTGATGATGAAGTGTTGGAACAAGTGGATGAGTTTGTATATCTTGGATGCGCTTTCAGCAGGGATGGAAGGTACACCGCAGATGTGGAAAGACGAGTGAGTGCAGGGAATAGTGTGAATGGAGCGTTGGGAAAACTTCTTGGCAGTAAAATCCTGAGCCAGAAGGCGCAACTCGCTATACACAATGCAGTGTTGGTCCCAACGCTAACTTATGGAAGCGAGAGTTGGGTATGGCAGAAAGAGCATGAAAGTAGAATAAACGCGGTTGAAATGCGAGCGCTGCGCAAAATTTGTGGCGTAAGGCTTGTAGACCGTATTCGCAATGATGATGTTAGAAATAGAGTTGGTCTGAAAGAGAGCGTCGGTGTTAAAATAAGAAGAGGCATGCTCCGATGGTTCGGACATGTAGAAAGAATGCAAGATGAAAGAATGACGAAGCAGATATACAATGCAAAAGTGGAAGGATGTAGGAGCCGGGGAAGGCCAAGACTTACCTACCATGACCAAATTGGTCATGTTCTATCAGAAGGTGATGTCAGGAGCCCTAGAAACCGGCGAGCGTGCATGAGAAGAGCAATGAATGTTAAAGAAGCGAGTGAGATATGTAAGGATCGAGTCACGTGGCGCTCGGTTCTCTCTGCCTACCCCGCAAGGGATTTGGCGTGAATTTATAGATAGAGAAAAAGAAAGAAATATAAATAGAAATTTTAAAAGAATGAAACTATAAATAAAGAAGAAAGAAATTAAAAATATATACTTGGCTAAAAGGAATTTTATCTAGGCCATTCAATTATTAAAAAAAACAAAATTTTACGTCTTGGTCTGATAATGTAAATAAAATTAGTTAGTTACTCGTATATAACACCCTTAAAACATAACAACCTTAAAAAGTTGAACTGAGTATGAAATTTAATCCAAATCCTTGTCGCTGTTTCCGAGATACAGGAAATATATTAACGTATATATACAACAGTTGATCGCTTAAAGTAATAGGATTCAGAAGAGGTCAGGCAGGTGGTGAGTTCGTGATCACTTACAGACTCGAAAACATACTTAAAACAAAACAAGTTTTTTGATATACATTTACATATACATTTCTACGGAATTTAGGAAAACTTGAGAAGATTTATAAAAGAATTAGCAAACTTAATAGGTATGGTATTATTTATTTATGGGTTAAAAAATTACTGTGATCACACACACGTGTATGGTGGTCAGAGACTTACATGTACTTCAATATATATATATATATATATATATATAATTATGTTTTCTAACTTCGTATGTTAACTAATTTGAATCTATACATATAAATAAAATTGAAGTGTCTGTCTGTGATTTCAAAATAAAGCATTTATCTTAAGCTCATATTATTATTTTCACGTTACCACAGCCTAAATACGCATTTTTAACTTTTTTGTCTGTCTGTCTGTTTGTCCGGGCTAATCTTAGAAATTGCTGAAGCGATTTTGACGGGACTTTCACTTGTAGGTAGAGGACTGTTCAGAGCAGAATATAGGGTACTTTTTATCCCGTAAATATTTAATGTTCCTGCGTAAAAAATGAAACACTGTTAAAATTAGGGGGAAATATCTTCCCCTTCGGGGGACTTTGCAAAATACGTATTTTTTGTCACATAAAATAACTACGCATTTTTAATGTAATAAAAATAAAATAAATATACGTTGCCTCCCGTAAAGGTCAATAGATGGCGCTGTATGACAATTGAATCGCTCTATGGTTGCATCTACGATCCTTAACTTTGTTTTTTTTTTTAAAGAAAGAATTTCAGGTCTACAGAAAAATAAAGGCTACTAAAAGCGCAAATCTCATGCGTGCAAAGGCTTGAGCTAGTCGTAAATAAACTGTAATAAAATGCAAAACCAAGTTTTAGCTCATTATTACTTAGTTTAGAACCAGATTATTTTTACTTTTGAAATCGTTCGAACAGAAAATATTCAAACTTTCTTTCCTGTGGCATATTAGGGATTTTCTCTCCCTGAATTTCAAATTTCTACATCTAGTTATTCTCAATCGTTCTAGCGTTATCTACTCGTATCAACATTTGACAACAAAATATTTATTTATTAAAAATACTGCTACTACATCTTAACGCCAAGTAGAGGGGTAGGCAGGGAGAACTGAGCATCACATGACTCGATCCTTACACACCTCACTAACTTCTCTAACATTCAAAGTGCTTTTCACGTACGTTCGCCGGCCGGTACTAGGCCCTCCTGGCCAGATACCAGCAGAAAAAATAATTGGATATTAATATAGTATTTTACCTTTGCAGGGAACTTGGTGTCGAGATATGCCAAATATGAAGACAATAAAATAATTTTGAAGAATCCGTGTCCATGTCTAACTAGATAAATGTATCTGTGTGCTGTTAAAGTGATATGAATTGATCCAGGTAATGTAAAGTAAACAAAGGTGTCGCCGAGTGAAGTGCACGCTAACATCGCGGCCCTCGTTCGCGCGTTGAACTCTAATTTAAGGAAGTACTCGCGGCTCGCCCCGCCCGGGCGCCCGCCCGCCGCGGCCGCGCTCTTGAATCGCTTCAGAGCTTCCTTTTTTACATATGAAATTCAGTGATATGTGAGTTTTGTAATCTTTTTTAGGTGACGGCGTCTACTAGTGCTCATAAGTTTCTAAAATATAAATAAATACTTGTCTATTGCCTGCGTGTCTCAATTGATGTGTAAAAATATACTACAAGTTAATTATCTAGTATAATTAATTTTATTTATTATAATCGTTCTTGTATATTATTTTGTTTATAATAAATATTATAGTGGTTGCTCACTTCATTAGACATTACATACATATTCTTTTGCGACACTATATTTATTTATCCATCGGCAATAGTAAGCTTGGTTAGTGAACATTACTCGAGTAATAAGTAGATACATTGTACAACGCTATGAGTATTTGTTATTTTATATACTTTAAAATAATTATAAATAAACAAATAGCTTATATATATTTCTGAATACATAGTATCGTTGCTTACTGTTTATTTGAGTAGAATAGGATGCTATTGTACACATAGTAATGTGATTATTGGGTATTAGTATTGGTGACATCAACATATTAATCCGAGCAAAAATATAACGATCTCTCACAACACAAGCATATAAACAAAAATAAATAACCTCGTTCGTCCCGCACAACGCAGTACAGTACCTGTGGTCGGCCGTACAATAACTCAAACTGAACCTCGTTCCATAAATTGGTCTCAAAAATGATCTCCCGAATGGTAATAAAAATGTGAAATGCGGTAATATACGGCGTATCCTCCGCGTATATCACTGGGGTCGTCGACCGGGGATTTGCATGGCGCTACACAGGACCGAGCAAGTAAACATAGCGACCAGCGTCTCAACTTGAACACACAACCGATTCGAAACATATGGCAAGGGAAAGTCTTACACGAACGTAACGGACTATAACACTTATGGATCAGAAACATATACATCTGTATATTCCTACATACATTATTTTGCGGAAACCAAAACAAGCTATTTGATCTATACTGTTTGATGCCCTTTCAACACCAGTCAACTGGCGTCGGGAGCACACAAAATAGTACATATCAAATTGCATATAATATTATTTAGTGAAATGGCATATTTGTCTGAATAGCCGTCTATAAAAGTTGAGGCACTGGTCGGTGTATTACCGTGAGGTGCGCCGGCGCACGCGGCGGCGAGCAGCGCGACCAACGACAACATGGCGACTGTACGGCTGCGAGCGGGCGACGCGTGCGGCGCGCGGCACGGCACTGGACCTGGCCTGGCGAGACAAGCGACGTATACCCGACTCCACGGTGTCTGCGGCGGCCCATGGGATGGTCAGAAATGACACCGTAACAAATATTCGCCAGCGATTTTCTTTCTGCGAAATCCAGGCTGTCTCTTCAACAATAGTCCCTTTTCTCCTTGAGGTAGTTCTAGTCGCCTAATATCCGTTCTTGTCTAATGTTGTAAACCACACCAACAGGAAGTACCTACGAAAATTTTCCAGGTCGAATTTAAATCTAATAACGTACCACGCCAAGGCATGGTGTATGTTTAGGAAAATCTACTAGGTGACGACACTGGATATCCGAGGACGACCACAAAACCTAAATTAAAAATTAGAATACAACCTGCTTAATGAGCTCATAAGAACAGTAGAACCCTGGAACCAACATATGCGTGTGTATTATATTTTCCGTTCCACCAATGCTGACATGTCCAGGCCAGAGCAGTTTGATCACACTGTGTGCAGAGGACAGAGAGAACATTCTGTGGTCCAGTTCAAGATTCGCCCACGAATGTTACGCGCGCAGGAGCACCAGATACATATACATACAGCAGCCAGAAGGGGGAGAGGGCGTAAACATAGAAACAATAGATTTTAACAATTTGTAGGGAGTCTTGTTCCTTTTAGAAAAAGACCATGGCATGAAACAGAGTCTTAGAGCAGCGAGTGCGGTGCTGCATCTCCCGTGTTTCAGATCAAACGACTGCAAGGTAGGTGGAGCTATGGCGTGGTGGTGGGTCGTGTGCGGTGCCCGCAAACTCAGACTGTGGTCGCACGCCCGCGAGCTACTTCGGCCAAACTTCATACGCGGACACTTACTTCAGCATTCGCCCAACTTTTTGCGTTTCGCGACTCAGCTGCCATAGGCGTTCAATAAGTATGTCCGTTTAATGCAATTTGCAGCAAAAAATATTTTTTGAGTGTATCTGACACGCCTGTCCACCATAGCAATATCAATTTCTTTGACAACCGATTTTCATTTACAAAGTAAAGCAGTTTCTCAGACAATTTCAAATATAACAAAACATACCACAGATATTTTTTTTCATACCACATCGGGAGGTATACAAGCATACGGCCCACCTGATGTAAAGCGGTTACCGGTTGCGGTATGAACGCCTGTAATACATTAAATATCACTTGCGCGATACTACCTCTGCTGCTAACGTAACAACTCCTTAGGAGCTCACTGGCGAACTCACTCACACGCGGGACCACAACAATCCTCCAGAGAGTTGTTATTTGGCTGTGGTGGAAAACCAACAGAACTAATGAAAATAGTTTGATCTTCAGAGAAATCCGTCATCGTCTCTATGAGAATGTTGAGGTCTATGGGGCGGTGGCCACTCGCGCCCAAATCGTCTGGTCGGTACCAACGCGAGGATCCTGGCGATCGCCGCCGCCGCCACCGCGCCGTGGGTGGCTTCATTAATGAGATTGCGTTTCCTCCAATAGATAATCGCACAGAGTACCACAAGTATGCGAGTACAGGTTAAGTGTGAGTCGGGCCTCGTTGTACTAGCGATTCGTAATGTTTTTCTTTTTTTTATACATTGTCGGGAGACATACAAGCATACGTCCCACCTGATGTAAAGCAGTTACCGTAGCCTATTAACGCTTGTAATATGTTAAGTATCACTCGCGCGATGCCTCCTCTGCTGCTTACGCAGCAAACTCCTTAGGAGCTAACTAGTGACCTCACCTGGAACACAACAGCCCTCTAGCTTGTTGTTATTTGGCTGCGGTTTTCTGTAAGGTGGAGGTACTTCCCCAGACGGGCTGCTTTGATGTGCCCTACCTATCTTTATATTAATTCGTACATTTTTAGAACTTTTACATATTGGTTGATATCCGCATTCACTAAAGATTGGCTGATAGATAAGAAGTTATTCGCAGGTATGATGCGGCAGTCCTTCGTCGGGTTTGTGCATTTGATGACATAGCGATGCAGTGAGAGTCAGTCAGATTTCAGCACAGAAACCGAAGCTGTGCTCGTGTGCTACGAGTACATTGCTTTTCATTATTTCCGTCATGCACACATCACGCACTACTCACTGATTTTGATGACATTTTACATGGTGATAGCTTACATCCTGGGTTACTTATTCAGGATACTTTTTAGATCCAATATGTCAAGGGATCCTCGGTATAACTTGAAAACCCTTGGACGTCAGCTCGTGTGGACTAAATGTTTATTTCGCGTACATTACATGTTCTTTTGAAATATGACATTCTACCAAAGTCTATCAACTCAAAAAAAGAAATTGTTTTAAGCGTGAATGTTCTGCAGTACGGAAGGAATTAATAGTTTTTATAGTGTATAAAATCTTGATGTAACTTAGCCCTAACTAGTTGATTTAGCAGTTAACGAAATATGACAATTTTTATATATGCAAATGGGAAATGTTGCAACTTGCCAATACACTTGTATATTTATCTAGCTACGGTAAATTCAAAAAGAAGGGGTATGATTTAACAGTGTACGTATGGTTATTTTTACGTAGCGTCTAAACTATCTCATTTTGATGTCAATTTTGGTGTCAATCGATTTGTTATTATGGTCGGGGTGATTTAGTTTTTTAGAAATTAACAAAAGGAACAAAGGAAAAGTAAGTTTGTTGCAAATAACTAATTCTTTGGACATGTTTCAAATAAATTACTAATCATTAATAATATTAACTGTAAATGCATACATTTTAATACTTGCCCGACGGTGACGAAAACATCGTGAGGGAACAAGCAAGTCCAAGAAATTATATTTCGAAATACCTGCGACCTTACCTGAGACAGGTCTGATTTTCCCTCTGGGATGTGGAGGTTGGACAGCAGTCGCTTCACGAATCAGTACCTTCTGCAAATCCTTAGGCTTTGGTAGCGAACCCGCCTATCCTAAGGAATTAGGAAACGGGATAACGAAAACATGTCAAGTAAAGCTTGGCTGGCTTGCTGTGGTCCGAGGAGTGGTACCGCCAACATTGATGTATGATGGAAAAACATAAACATATATGAAAGCTCTGAACAGTGTGTGTGGAGTTAGGAAAATTGAAAGAATGGGTGATAGCGGGACACGAGATTGGTTTTAAGATCAAAACTTAAAAAAGTAAGCTGAGATAGTTTGATATTTGGAAAGAATGAATAACAAAAGATTTACGAGAGATGTGTATCGAGCAAGAGTGCATGAAGATGTACTCAGCGGACGCCTTTGAAAATAGATGAGGTGAAAGAAGCTATTTGATGAGAAGTTGATGAATGTAGACGAAGCGAAAGAGGTATTTTGACGAGCGCGATGGCGGAGTGTTTCGCAATGCTACTGTAACACCAACGCCCGTGTGTTGTACAAGCATACGGCCCACCTGATGTAAAGTGGGTACCGTAGCCTGTTAACGCTGGCGATATATTAATTACCTATCACTATAATAAAAATATTATTCCTTATGTTTTTTTTCATACAACGTCGGGAGTCATACAAGCATACAGCCCACCTGATGTAAAGCGGTTACCGTAGCCTATGAACGCTTGTAATACATGAAGTATCGCGCGATGCCTCCTCTGCTGCTTACGCAGCAACTCCTTGGGAGCTTACTGGTGACCTCACTCACACGCAGGAACACAACAACCCTGGTGTCCCCTCAGGCTTTGTAATGTGTTTCTTTGTTTGTCTATTTGTATGAAATGTTTAGTTACACAGTCGTCACAGGCAGCCGGTGCGCCGGAGGCTACATCTATACAAAAACGATCAGTCCGGGCCGTGCCGCCGGCCGTCCGGTCTCTCCGAGCACGCCGCGGCCGGCCGGCCAGGGCTGCCGACCACAGCAACTACTAACTGTATAATTGACTACCCCCGATATTCTTTTCCACCCACTAAATTGAACAAACGCCTAACTGTTTGCACACTGAACAAACGCCATAAGCTGTTTAATTATACTTCCCGGTTGAATGGCTTTACAACAGCTACCGTACGGCATATGATTTTTTTATATAAAGGGGGGCAAACGAGCATGTGGGTCACCTGATGGTAAGTGGTCACCACCGCCCATAGACATCAGCAACACCAAAGTGTCACCGATCCATTGCCAGCCTTTGTAGGGAAGGCTCTTTTCTAAAAGGCACCCACCCATATCGTATTTGTTCGGGAACACCGCTGAGGATAATTTATTCCACAGTTTCACCGTACGTGGTAGAAAATGCCTCAAGAAGCGTACTGTAGTGGATTGCCACTCATCAAGATGGTGAGGGGGAAATTTAAGTTTATGGCGAATACGGTACAGCAATCATACAACTGTTGTAAAGCTTATATGGTAGATGGGAGCTCATGGTGTTCTCTGGGAGTGCGGTCTTTGGCTTTGGGAGCGATACTTCCAGTATGGTCCTATTCAGATGTAGTCATTATCAGGCATACAATCCTGCAAGCTATATACAGCCATCAATCTGTTCAGATAGCAACTCACATTCATAACTTGCCCGTAGTGTTAACTGCTCGCTCTCTTTTTAGTCTGTCGATGCTATTGTATCATATTGGTATCTTATATTGCCAATTGAAATCAATTATCTAATTTGTCATGTCCTGAGGTTCCATGAACACCTAATTCCCGGAGACTTGTAACACAACCGGAGGAGGAGGAGAGGAAATTTAAATAAACATATAATGATTAAATATTTTAATATGTTACAACAGATAAATTTGGGAAAAGTGTTTTTATTTACTTTCCCATACAGTCAATTGTTGCCCGAGGCGGAAAATGCATCTAGGTATAGATTAAATGATAAGATGCATTCATTGACAATATATGATGACAAATTTCATATACTTGACATAAATATATTTATTAATAAATATTATAATTTGACAGAAGATAAATTTTATCTTAGCAATTTTTATAAAAGACAAATAGCAGATTCGCTATCATATTGTTTTATGAAACCAGCCAAAAGTTTGGCTAACAACCCTGCTTCTTTTGAGCAGTTAGATAATTTGACATTGAGTAATGGTACCTTGGAAGGTATTACAAATTCTTTAAATTAGGTTACAAGACAATAGAGTTTTACTCTGGCAATGTAAATAGTAATAATAACAATATTAAAAACGGAACTAAAAGTAATAATAATACAATATCCCCATCAATTGTAATTTCAAATTTAAAATTGTCAAGAATATAGAAAGAATAATAATTGTATCAACCTGGTGCACCAAAACATTCAGGGGATGATAGGAAAGGAGTTAGAATTGGAGTTGTTTATGAATTGTAGCAATATTGATATTTTATGTCTAACTGAGCACTGGCTAAAACCCCATCAATTCATTTTCAGCTTCAATAACCACCAGGTTGCAAGCTCATTCATCAGAGATAACTGTATACATTGTGGCTCCTTAATATTATTAAATAAGTTACTTAAATTTAAAGAAAGGTGTGATATTGTGAGCCTCTCTGTTGAGTGAGTGGTAGAGATTTCATGCATTGAATTGGAACGATTCATTGTTATGAACCTGTATAAACCTCCTAGCACGCCCTTTGAAACATTTTCAAATATCATGGAGGATGCCTTAAATAAATTATCTAATAGCCATAAAACTGTTATAATTTGTGGAGACTTTAATATATCTTGGAGAAAAATACCTACTAGTTACCTACAACTTTTTAAATTTATTTAAATCATACAATTTGCATCATATTTTTACAGAGCCAACAAGAGTAACTGCTACAAGTGCTACATGTATTGATAACTTGATAACAGACCATTCAGGTCAGTTGGTTTCATTTCCAAATTCTTCAAAAATACAGAGAAAGCAAATAAATTATATACCATTTAGTAAAAGCCGCTTAGAAAGATTTAAGTCTAATATAGCAGAAAAAATTGTATTGTTGCCCTATCACGGTACTCCGGACCACTTGTACAGTTCGTTATTTAGCTTAATCACTACATAGTGAATTTAATACAATCTTTACTCCAAAACAACTGTCTGTAAGTGACCGTATGACATTCAGTGATTGGGCAACTCCTGGTATTTACAAAAGTCGGAATAAATTGTATGAACTTTATGAAGAAAGGACCTGTAATCACAATCCGACTTTTCAAGAACTTGTAAAAAATTATGCCAAAATGTTTTTTTTTTTTTTTCGTACACCCCTGCCGTGGGCAAGGCGATTTCAACAGCAATATGTTATACACGAGAAGAGAGAGGGCGCCACAGTGCTACTGTTGACATCGTACTCGTTAAGGCGACACCTCGATCGTGAAGCTTTAAAATGGCTCCGCCCAATCACCCCGCGCCCCTCAATTGACACTCGACGCTCGATTTGTAAAATTTGAAATTAGCGCCTAATAGGTAACCTGGGGTCAACGTATAGTCAATGCAAACGAACAGAAAAGCTACAGAGTCGCGTCACACTTAAATAAAATTTATAATATCAATATTTAATAAAAATTATTGATTTAATTATTATTTAGCTTTATACATACTGAACCAAACATATTTATTTAAGCTAGACGGAAAACAATAGTAATAATAGTAATAAAAAACTACAGAAACGTATTCACTTTTAAAAGTTTATTGAAAGAGAAATCAATGACATCGTTTTATGTTTATATCTCTATAAGTTAACATGTCTTGGTATCTATGTTGTTCTTACTTAGGTCTCGTCCAGTGGCGCCCTCATTGAATAAAAAAACATATTATAGCATAGAAGATAAACATTATGAAATCTTATGTTGCATTTATTACGAAGATAGTAAAGTATTTTTACGTCATTAAACCAACACTCAAAATATTCCACTATCGTTGTTATAAGCAAAAGTGCTAAAAGAGGCCGTTTTTTGGCAATTATGCCTATAACAACGAAAGCAAAACATTTCAATTGTTGGTTTAATGACGTAAAAGTACGTTATTGTATTTGTAACACACGCAACACATGACTTTATAATGTTTATCTTCCACGCTAAGATACGATATTTTATTCCTTGAGGCGCCACTGGACGGCATGTATCCCCCTTAAGAAGAATGAAACACCAGCTACATAATACAACATTGTTTATCGAGAGGCTAAAGCGGGCCATTTGTTGATTCGGACACATATGTTTAGTTAGCAGATACACCATCTAAACTGCAAACACTGGTCACAGCGATGAAAGACGACTGTATGGAGAAAGGCTTACTACTGAATGCGAAGAAAACAAAGATAATGGTATTTGAAAGAGAAGAATCCAGAACTAATGTAAGGATTACGATTGATGATGAAGTGTTGGAACAAGTGGATGAGTTTGTATATCTTGGATGCGCTTTCAGCAGGGATGGAAGGTACACCGCAGATGTGGAAAGACGAGTGAGTGCTGGGAATAGTGTGAATGGAGCGTTGGGAAAACTTCTTAGCAGTAAAATCCTGAGCCAGAAGGCACAACTCGCTATACACAATGCAGTGTTGGTCCCAACGCTAACTTATGGAAGCGAGAGTTGGGTATGGCAGAAAGAGCATGAAAGTAAAATAAACGCGGTTGAAATGCGAGCGCTGCGCAAAATTTGTGGCGTAAGGCTTGTAGACCGTATTCGTAATGATGATGTTAGAAATAGAGTTGGTCTGAAAGAGAGCGTCGGTGTTAAAATAAGAAGAGGCATGCTCCGATGGTTCGGGCATGTAGAAAGAATGCAAGATGAAAGAATGACGAAGCAGATATACAATGCAAAAGTGGAAGGATGTAGGAGCCGGGGAAGGCCAAGACTTACCTACCATGACCAAATTGGTCATGTTCTATCAGAAGGTGATGTCAGGAGCCCTAGAAACCGGCGTGCGTGCATGAGAAGAGCAATGAATGTTAAAGAAGCGAGTGAGATATGTAAGGATCGAGTCACGTGGCGCTCGGCTCTCTCTGCCTACCCCGCAAGGGATTTGGCTTGAAGTTATAGATGTTCGAGTGTCATAATGGCTGATAGCGCCGAGTAAACACAGGATTTTTTTATTTCGAATAAATAAGAGAAATAAAATTATCAGATTGAATTAGATTGAAATTGAAATAGAAAATTGGAATTTTTTTGCAACTCCCTCCTGGTGAAGATTCACAAGTTATTTTACACAGTTAGGTATAGCTCTGGTAGGGATCCTAGCTTTTTCCCTAAATATAATACACTCTCGAATGACTAGGTATGCGCTTTCACTAACAGTCAATTTAACTTCGCGAATTTTATAAAAAAGTACAGGAAGAACTTGACGGTTAGACGGTAATTTTGCGCCTATTATTTGATAATTTACGTCTCCAACTAAGAAAATACTTGATTTATTGCTTCTCAATTCCACTGCCATCTTATAAAAGTTAAAACATTACGTATTAATCACGAGAATAACTGACATTCAAAATTAATAGACGGTTAGGTAATTATGACGAAGTTAACGATGCTCTCTCTAAAGTTATTCATTGGTTTAGTGTTAATAATCTGCTTTTAAATGATAAAAAGACTAAAGTAATTAAGTTCTCAACACTTAATGTAAGGCAGGTGGCTACCAATGTACATGTTAATGGAACTAATTTAGCCTCTGTGGAGACAACTGTGTTCTTGGGTATAACAATTGACTCCAGACTACAAAGGGGCCCACAAATTGAAAAATTATCAGGAAAACTAAGTTCTGCAGCTTATGCAGTGAAAACTATTAGACGGCTCACTGATATTGATACGGCTAGAATAGTTTATTTCAGCTACTTTCATAGTATTATGTCATATGGAATTCTTCTTTGGGGTAACGGATATTAACACCATCTTTTTATTGCAAAAGAGAGCCATAAGAGCTATCTACAAACTTGGTCCCCGTGAGAGCCTTAGAGAAAAATTCAAAGAAATAAATATTTTAACAGTCGCATCGCAATATATCTATGAAAATCTTTTGTATGTCCATAAAAACATACTCATTTTGTAAAAAGAGTGATATTCATAGCATAAATACTAGATATAAGCATAATCTTGTGTTATATGCAAGCCGTCTCCACAAAACAAGTAATTATTTTATGGGGCAATTATACGGTTCTATAACAAACTTCCCAGCAATATAAGAGATTTGTCAATAAACAAATTTAAAACTACTATTAAAGCCAAATTGTGTAGCAGGGCATATTATAAAGTATCTGACTATATTAATGATAAAAATGCCTGGGAGTGAGTCGATCCAATTATAATGTAATTAACAAAATATGTAAATTTGTTTGGATACCAAAAGAGGGATGCCTGAGTTTTTTGGCAGTATTTTTATCAGTGCTCACCTAGTCATAAACTGCACGGTAGGGAAAAAAAATGTGACGATTCCAAACAAATGTAGCCATTTTTACGGAATAAAAAGATTTTGACTTTGAATTTGAACAAATGAATACCGCGAGTACGTGCGGCACTGCCGCGCAACTTGTATGAACATGTTTCGATGTAATTCGGCACGGATTATCGTAATCCAAATAAGTTAAAAATTAATTTCCGAGTGTTTTAAAAGCAAATGAACAAAACTAAGACATATGCGTTAGAAAATAAAAACTTTGAAAAATAAGGGACACCCTAATATACATATATACAAATAGATTTTATAATCTATTCATATTTAAAAAAAACATGTGACAAATGATTTTCTTGCTGTTTCATAACTTTAACTTCAGTATAATGACATTTATTGTATTTTACTTATGTATACTCTGTGTTTTGTATTGTTGTACGTTTCCTTGTTATTTATTAAACTCTCAAGAAGAAAGAACCAGGACCATCTCTGATGTTGCAAAATAAATCTAATCCGTACAATAGTTCAATACTAACCACAATGTATAGAATAGATGATTTTTTTGTGTTTTCAGTGTTGGTTCATAGTAAATATTATTTGTTTTCACGAGTACCATGGGTATAAGTATACTATCTATCTATATCTTCACGCTAAATCCCTCGTGAGCGCCACATGACTCGGTACTTACACACCTCGCTCGCTTCTTTAACATGAAACATACCGAGTTTTTTTAAAAACTATCAAAATATACTATTTTACTAGTAATTATTTTAATACAAAAAAAAAAAAAACCTCCACTGGTTTTCTATCTTCTGATTGGATAAATTTCCAACGTAAACTAACCTTCACCTACGTACAATGTCTAAGTCGGAGTTCGGTGAGCTTATAATGGTTACTATGAGTTTGTCGTCCCGTATGACACTTACGTTAAAGTAGCATATAAATCGAGTAGTGATTCTTCTAGTGGAATATGTTTATTTAGTAAGTTTCTCCTAAAAAACAAAACAGCAAAAATATTCTATTTTATAAGTTTTTATTTTAATACAAAGAAATAAAGAGTCTCCACTGGTTGCTATGTGCTGAGAACGCGAACCTTATTGGTATAAATTTCCAACGTAACCTGACCTCCACCGACGTACAACTTCTAAGCCGGAGTTCGGTCAGATTATAATGGACATAATAGGAGTTTGACGTCCTATATAGGTACGCGGTCAGCCTGTGGATAATGTATACCAATTATCAAATGTTACTGTTTATTCCTGCAAAAAATAACTCTTATTTAATTAATGCAGTTTTATATAGAGTTATTAAGTAATCAAAATTAAAAAAAAGTTTGAAGAGGAATTAAATAGCTTGGGCCAACCATACCTAGGAACTGTTCTAAAAACTAGAAATATGTCTACACAATGTTATTATAATATGTTTAATGAATATAATAATTAAAAAAAATAAATACCTTGTCTTGTTCGCCTCCCCCATTCTACGAACATTTTCTTTGTATTTTTATTCTATATATTTTCTTTTTAGTGTTCCCCATTATTACAACAGTATAATAAATATATATAAACCTATAATATTATTTACTACTTATATCTAATAATAATACACTTACGCTAAATACTATAATATTGAATATTTACAACTATTAATTATAAAAACTTCGGTGTCGCGATGTAAATGGAGCGAGCTCGAGCAGACAGTCGACATAGGTCTTACCTCGAAGCGGGCTGCAGCCGGACTGGCTGGATGTAGTTAGTCAACGCGTTTATAATCCTCATTACCGCACAATAAGGTCGAAAACACGTAGCACCCAAGACGAATGTGATCGCTTAGAAATTGTCAGAAACTTAAAATATTTTAAAAAAATTTCATGTTTCACTTATCAAAATATGCAGCAAGCATATTATAAACATAGATATTACTAATAGATTTAAGTAATTTTGAAGCGTATAAACAGAACAACTTCGTTGTAATTTCAAAAATAATGAATTTCAGGAGGTGTTTTCGAAAGTAATTATTATCGAATCAATTTTACACAATCGCGTATTTGAGCAAGCAAATTCAAGATAAAGAAATGAAGTTATTTATATTAAAATCTTAGATCCGTCAGTTTAGTCATTAGCCTATACTATTCGATGAAAGTTGGTCTAATTTTTCGATGTGTCGCCTTAATAATTAATCTTTAAAAATAAACAAGTACGTGAATAAAGTATATAAGTAGTTAATCATATAAACGGTGCATAATTTTACCTGGACAGGATTAAGAATTTAATTTATAAAGAGTAAAAAGTGTGTAAAAAGTACAAAAAGTGTCCAGTTTATAGTGGGTGTGAAAACTAATTGGAAACATTGAAATAAGACATAGTCAGTACAAAATAAGATTATTGTGTGTATATTAAAGAAAAACGAACCCGAATAATACGTGAGTAAGTGGTTAAACAGAAAGTAAATTATAAACATAACCTCGAAAGTATAAATTAATGGCTCGCAAATTCTAATCAGCTGACAATTCCACCGTTAATAATAGTGCCATCTACCGCCAATACTCGGAAACACAACACACCTAAGCTACGCTGAACTTTGCGAACTCACAATTACCAACAGCAACGCCATCTAGCGGAATTGTTGTTACACTATTTAGTAGACATTTAGATTGAACACCAAATCGATGTGTTTGGATGAACGCTAATAGATTACACGTTCCAAATACAAACGACAGAGGTCGCTATCTTATTTTAATTTATACATTATGGAAGAAATAAAAAATATGTTGATGAACTTGCAACACGATCTAAAACAACAAAAAACAGATATGTTAGAAATGAAAGAAGATATAAAAAATACAATAAACAACAATATCAACGAGAAATTTAGAAGTCTGGAATTAAAAAATGAACTTTTAGAGAAAAAAGTTGATGAACAAAATACGAGATTAACTAACTTAGAAAGACAGATAAGACGCAAAAACTTAGTATTTTTCGGATTAGAAGAGGAAGAACAATCCTACCACGAACTTGAAGAAAAAATAAAAAATATAATTAATACTCATTTCAAGTTTCCATTTAGTATAAATAACATTGAAGCAGCTAGAAGAATGGGGAAAAAAGGAGAGAAAGTCAGGCCGGTGGTGATAACGTTCACAACAATGGGATTTAAAATAAAAGTCCTGAAAAACAAGCATTGCCTACGGGACACCCCATATTATATAAAAGAAGATTTCCCAATAGAAGTTCTCATTAAACGAAAAGAGCTACAAATTCAACTGCAAAAGGAAAAAGAGTCAGGAAATACAGCATTTATTAAATACGACAAACTCATCGTGCTGAACAAAGGGAAGCTTACTCCGCGCAAGCTCACAAGCAAGAGGAACTTGTCTGAATCTCCTGAGATATCTAACTCTAGCAGCCAATCAATGCAACAACGTAATAAACAACCACCGAAGAAAAATAAATCCAACAACATAAAAGACTTTATTATAAAAAAACAAAAAGTAAACTACACTCACACAGATGTCTCTCAGAGCCCAGTGAAGACAACACAACCCAATGAAATATAGCAATCAGAATGTGGCCCTCTATCCACCTCTCATTTCCCAGTACGGTTGGTCACCGCGGGAAAGTTCGACCAAAACCCTCCAAGGAATAAACCTACGATAAAGAAAAGCAATTACCATATTTGTACTTTCAATGTAAAATCACTATCGTCAGCAGTAAAACTCATCGAGTTAAAGGCAGCACTACAAAACATTAACCATGATATACTGGGATTGAGTGAAGTGCGCCGACTAGGGCAAGACATTATTGAAGATGATGATTACATTATGTACTACCTAGGCAAAACTAAGGGCCTATACGGCGTGGGCTTCCTAGTTAAGAAAAAATACAAAGAGAATATCAAAACATTTACTGGAATATCAGATAGAGTTTGTGTACTAGAAATTGAACTGGAAAACATACACTTTGCAATAATACAGGCATACGCACCTACCGAGAGTTCGTCTCAGGAGGATATAGATAATTTCTATGTAGACCTGGCAAAAGCTCACGACTCTATCTCCACCAAATACATTATCTCTATGGGAGATTTCAACGCACAGATTGGGTTACCCAAAAATCATGAGCATTCAATTACCGGCAAATATGGTTATGGTAAAAGAAGTATTCGCGGAATAAGGCTCATACAGTATGCTTATGAATACAATCTGAAAATAGTCAATACTATGTTCAACTTAAAGGATAGTAATAGGTGGACATGGATATCTCCAGATAAAAACACAAAAAACGAGATTGATTATATCTTGACTACAAAACCTCAGTTATTCTCTAAATACGAGGTACTATCCTCATTCTCCTTTGGATCCGACCATAGGCTGCTGAGAGCTACAATCAACCTGAAAGCAACGAAAAAGAGCAGACGAAATTTTACTAATACAACTTCAACACTAAAGACTTTAGAAGAACAAAAAAATTACCTTGAAAATCTAAACATATATATACCAGAACTTATAGCGACATCAAAAAATTACAAAGCTGAGGAATACTGCCAAAAAATCATGCACTCTATATCTGCAAGTCTAAAAAGTACTAAGAAAAAAGAAAAATGCAATATCTTGACAAAAGAGATACTAGAGCTCATGAATGAAAGAAATAAGTTACAAAATAAGCCAAAATTGAACAAGTCCGACAGAGAAAATTTAAAACAATTATACAAAATTACAAATAAGGAAATAAGAAAGTGCTATGATAGTTACAGAATAAACACCATAAAAAGACACCTCGAACAATCTAGATCTGCTAAAAAAGCTTACAAGGAACTAAATAAATCAAAAAAATGGATTCCATCACTTCAGCCTGGCTCTACCAAATGTAATTGCCGCAAGGAGATCATAAACATAGCTACTGAATTTTATGCAAAACTATATAGTCAACCAGACCTTTCACATCAAATGCCTGATGTTTACCAATGTGAGAATAATTCTCCAGTTAATGAGTTCACAGAGTCTGAAATCCTGAAACAAATAATGAAGCTCAAGCCGGAAAAAAGCCCGGGACCTGATGGGATTACAAATGAATGCATTAAATTTGCAAGGAATCAACTTCTTACACCTATTACGCTACTATGGAACAAAGTACTACAGGAAGAAGCTGTACCACACCAGTGGACAGAATTTGAAATCATCTTGTTGTATAAAAAAGGAGACCCTTCTGACATAGGGAACTATCGCCCAATAAGCCTGTTGCCCACTCTTTACAAATTATTCGCCTCAAGCCTGCTAGAGAGAATATCCCCGGACATCGATATACACCAACCTATCGAGCAGGCCGGATTCAGAAGTGGTTTCAGTACAACGGATCACATTCAAGTAGTCGACCAAGTGATAGAGAAATACTTAGAATTCCGCAAACCATTATATATAGGTTTCATTGACTATAAAAAGGCATTTGACTCTATAACACACGACTCTATCTGGAAAGCACTGAACATGCTTAACATTAACGAGAAGTACATTACCATCTTAAAAAACATCTATACAAATAGCACAAGCAAGGTCAAGCTAGATAGAACAGGCACAAAAATTAACATAAACAGAGGTGTTAGACAGGGTGATCCGATTTCGCCTAAACTGTTCATAGCCGTGCTGCAACATTTAATGGAGAACCTACCATGGTCTAAGCAAGGCATCAAAGTAAATGGAAACTTTCTAAGCCACCTCAGGTTCGCAGATGACATCATATTGTTCTCGGAAAATCCAGTTCAATTAAATACTATGATAAATGATCTACATCAGGCCAGTATCAAAGTTGGGCTGGAAATGAACCTTGACAAAACAAAAGTCATGAGCAATCACCACACGACACCCATCCTGGTAAATAATATCCCACTCGAATTCGTACAAAACTACGTCTATCTAGGCAAGCAGATCTCTTTCAGCAAAGTAAGAAATCAAGAAGAAGTAGACAGAAGAATAGCGATCACTTGGAACAAGTACTGGGCTCATAAAGAGATATTCAAGTCTCAGCTCCCACTACCGACTAAGAAAATAGTTATGGATTCAGAAATTCTGCCATGTCTCACTTACGGCTGCCAAACGTGGACTTTTGACCTAAAAACCAGAAACAAAATCCAGACTACTCAAAAGAAAATGGAGAGAAGCTGCCTAGGCATAAAATTGAAAGATAAAGTTAGAAATGTGGATATTCGCAGGAAAACTAATGTGATTGATGCTTTAAATTTCTCACTACAAAGGAAATGGAGATGGGCAGGGCACTTGGCCAGATATAACGACGACAGGTGGACTATAAGGTCAGTAAAATGGTCTGGCCCCAATGGTACTCGAGCGAAAGGCCGACCATCTGCCAGATGGGCAGATGAAATTATTACAACGGCGGGTCAAAAGTGGCTGGTAACAGCTACAGACAGAGAAAAGTGGAATTCCTTGGAGGAGGCTTTTACCCGTAGGGGGTCCATACAATCCAATTAATTATATTTCTTTGTAATAATTTGATAATAACATGCACGTATATTTAATATTAATGTTCTTTTATTATATAACTTTTAGTGATGTTATTCATATAATTTTGTATTTATTAACAATGTTTGTATGGAATTAATAAAGCTTTATTATTATTATTATTATTATTATGTTATACACACATTTTTTTTAAAAAAAATCATTAAAATATAAATAAATACACATTCATACATCATACTCTCTTTCATTCCGCAATTCATTCTTCCATTCATCATCTTTCAGTTTTATTTTCTAAAATTTGATTTTGCCCATTTTAGAACGTCGGTGAAACGATAATGGCTGTTTCTAAACTTCCCTCCCCATACTGCTTCAGTCCAGCCACGGGCAACAGAGAGCTTCACAGCTCCACCTAGCCACCGCGATCCCTGCGGCTATACAGAGTATAGCCGAGGTATGCAACATTAGTCCTAGGTGGGGCTGTTCTGCTTGTTCCGATCTATGACAGCCGTCGCTAGACTGACGCAGTATTTTAAAAATTTTGGTCTATGCCCCGTCACTATTTCGGAGATCGATTTTTCGGTGACCCGCATTCCCAAATCCTGCTCCAAATCGTACCTCTGTTTGGAGAATGCGGGACACCGAAACAATATGTGCTGCACTGTCTGGTCCACGCCGGGCTCGCAGAAGCAGGACGGGTCATCCGCGCACTTGAATCTGTGCAAGTACGCGGAGAACCCACCATGCCCCGAGAGGACCTGCGTGGTGATGCTCGACGGCACCATTTTACCCACGATGCCGTACGCCGCCGCCGCACTCGGGAAGAACATCTTCGTTGTCGAAGCTGTTGTTCCCGCATTTGTATCTCCTGTCCCATTCGTCAATGGTCCCCTTGCGGATCATACCTTTGACGAATGAGACAGGGCAGCGGTCGTAGTCTGGCCGCCTCCGCAACCCCAGTGCGGCGCTCCTGGCGAGTTCATCGGCGCGTTCGTTCCCCTCCAACCTCGCGTGTGCCTTAATCCAGAACAGCGAGACGCTCTTACCCTGGCTTTTGCACAGTTTAAGAGCGTCCCGTGTTTGCACCGCCAGGGGATGGGGGGACTCGACGTTCGCCACCGCCTGGAGCGCCGCCATGGAGTCGCTGAAGATGCCAATACTGCCAAAATATTTAAACGAGCCTGTTCCAATGCTAAGTGTATATATTTAAGAAATAAAATTAATGGTTCAACAAATATTATTAAATCTGTTTGGTATATGATAAATAATGAGCGAAAGTACGTAGTCGAGACTTTCGGTTAAAGATAAATGATATAGATATCAAAAATGATGTAGAAATTGCGACTGAGTGTGAAAAAAATTTTTCTTACATTCCTCTTATTACTACGAGAAATCTTATGTCTTCTTCTATATCTGCTGAACTGGTTCTCAAACAGAGCGTGGTAGAATGCGACACAATATTTGAATTTTCAGCTGTAAGCCCAAAAGATGTTTTGAACGCTTTTAAATCAATAAATATGAAAAACACTAAAGATCTGTGGGGTCTATCTGTCAAAACCATTTCTTCTATTATTATTTCAATCGCTCCACATTTAGCTACAATTTTCAATTGTTGTGTGGCATCTGGTGTATTTACTGACTTAATGAAACATAGTAAAATCATTCCATTATTTAAATCTGGTGATAGTTCGGACCCTTCGAATTTTCGACCTGTTTCCATACTGCCCATTCTCAGTAAAATTTTTGAAAAACTAATGCTTAGCCAGTTGCTCAGACATTTCAATACACATAATTTGCTTCATAGGAGACAGTTCGGATTTACGAGAGGTTGTTCAACTATAGACGCAGGGATTCATTTGCTTAAAAGTATATCCGCGGCATGGGAAGGTTCGCTAGATGCCTTGGGAATTTTCTGTGATCTGTCTAAAGCGTTTGACTGCGTGCACCATGACACTCTTGTCAGAAAATTACACCACTACGGTATCAGGAACAAGGCTCTCGAACTTCTGTCTTCTTATCTGGGCAATAGGATACAGAAGGTCGATGTTAATGGTAAAAGATCTTCGGGGTCCCCTGTAGTTATGGGAGTCCCACAGGGGTCAATTCTAGGTCCATTCTTATTTTTAGTATATATAAATGACTTAGCTTATTATGTAAAGGATAAACATGAGATTGTATTGTTTGCGGATGATACCTCTTTGACATTCAAAATTAATAGACAGTTAGGTAATTATGACGAAGTTAACGATGCTCTCTCTAAAGTTATGCATTGGTTTAATGTTAATAATCTGCTTATGATAAAAAGACTAAAGTAATTAAGTTCTCAACACCTAATGTAAGACAGGTGACTACCAATGTACATGTTCATGGAGCTAATTTAGCCCCTGTGGAGACAACTGTGTTCTTGGGTATAACAATTGACTCCAAACTACAATGGGGCCCACAAATTGAAAAATTATCAGGAAAACTAAGTTCTGCAGCCTATGCAGTGAAAACTATTAGACGGCTCACTGATGTTGATACGGCTAGAATAGTTTATTTCAGCTACTTTCATAGTATTATGTCATATGGAATTCTTCTTTGGGGTAACTCCGCGGACATTAACACCATCTTTTTATTACAAAAGAGAGCCATAAGAGCTATCTGCAAACTTGGTCCCCGGGAGAGCCTTAGAGAAAAATTCAAAGAAATAAATATTCCAACAGTCGCATCGCAATATATCTATGAAAATCTTTTGTATGTCCATAAAAACATAGACTCATTTTGTAAAAAGAGTGATACTCATAGCATAAATACTAGATATAAGCATAATCTTGTGTTACATGCAAGCCGTCTCCACAAAATAAGTAATTCTTTTATGGGGCAATGTATACGGTTCTATAACAAACTTCCCAGCAATATAAGAGAATTGTCAATAAACAAATTTAAAACTACTATTAAAGCCAGTGTAGCAGGGCATATTATAAAGTATCTGACTATATTAATGATAAAAATGCCTGGGAGTGAGTCGATCCAATTATAATGTAATTAATAAAATATGTAAATTTGTTGGGATACCAAAAGAGGGATGCCTGAGTTTTTTGGCAGTATTTTTATCAGTGCTCACCTAGTCATAAACTGCACGGTAGGGAAAAAAATTGTGACGATTCCAAAAAAATGCAGCCATTTTTACGGAATAAAAAGATTTTGACTTTGACTTTGACAAGTTGTTGATTTCACCTGTCGCGACCAATAAGACTTATTAATACCCTTTAAATTTCCTAAAATCTATATATATAAAAATGAATGTTTGTCTGTATGCCATCTATGGACTCAAAAACGGCTTGATGAAATTTTCATTGAATCTTCAGGTTAGCCCAGCAGGTGATCCTGTGAAGTTTGGTAGCGATCATATCACCCGTGCGAAGCCGGGGCGGATAGCTAGTAGAAAAATAAATAAACATTTCTATACGTCTAAAAATGTGTAAACACAAAATTCAAAGTGTGACAGTTTATTTGACATATTTATCAGGAACACCATTCCTATATGAAATCTATATCTTTCCTGTGTGTGTGTCTGTGTGTGCGTGTGTCTGTCACTTTTTCGAATATTCGAATTTTGACTTCAGATTCGGATTCAGCATAAAAAAGTAGAATATGCATGTTCAGGAACACCGTTCCTATCTCTTAAGGAACATGGTCAAAATGGCCGAAAAAATAAATTGAATTGTTATATAATTGACGAGCCAGGTGTTCCTCTGGCAATGCAAGCTTGCGCATTCTCAACTGGTTTTATACTTTGATCACTGTAACCATCAATGGTTAGAAAACACAAAATCCAGGTGGTTAAAACCGAAGGATGCAGTCAGTTAAATCATAATTTTATGAATACTTATACGTAATAAATAATTAATCTTAATTTGACAATGTAATAAAAATCTAATTCCTTATGTTTTTTTTATACAACGTCGGGAGTCATACAAGCATACAGCCCACCTGATGTAAAGCGGTCACCGTAGCCCATGAACGCTTGTAATACATGAAGTATCGCGCGATGCCTCCTCTGTTGCGGACACAGCGACTCCTTGGGAGCTTACTGGTGACCTCACTCACACGCAGGAAAACAACAACCCTCTAGGGAGTTGTTATTTGGCTGCGGTTTTCTGTGAGGTGGAGGTACTCGCCCAGACGGGCTGCTTTAATGATCCCTACCTCTCTTAAAACATCCAGACCAAGACAAACAGACGTGTTCATGCACACAAATGTTTACGCGTGTGAATGACGCGACATTGACACCAACGCTCGTGGGTTCGATTCCCACACAAGAGGGAATCGAACCCACGAGCGTTGGTGTCAATGTCGCGTCATTCACGACTGCGCCACCGAGCTCGTCAAAATTTTAAATTGTATGTTATTCCATTATAGTTATAATGCGCAAGGTCATATTGGTATTTTCTCTATTAGACCAGCTAGTGTATGTTACATGGTTATAACAATCGCTAGCTCCCTAGCTAACAGCTCCCTAGAGCGTTGGTGTGTTCTTGCGTGTGAGTGGCACCAGTAAGCTCCTGAGAAGTTGCTGTGTTAGCAAAAGAGAGGATTTCATGCGAGCTATATTCAGTGTATTTCAAGCGTTCACAGGCTACGGTAACAATTTTAATCAGGTGGGCCACATTGTTTACGACTCCCGTTGTGAAAAAAATATGTAGTGTATGTCGGCGGCAGCCCTGGCCGAGGCACAGCGGCATCAGTATAATTAAGTATGTGTGGATAATTAGCTCGTTTCCAGGGAAGCGCGCAAAAAAGACGCACTCGCAGCGAGGGCCGGGCGGCGGCCCCGCGAGCCCGCGACACATCACAGCCACCGCCGCGGCGCGCCGTCCGCCGCACCGCTAGCCTCGCGGCGTGGCTCCGCTCGTTGCACTGCCTTCATACACAGAGTGCTCCAGATGTGATGATCAAATACGATATACGTTAACATCCCCGTGCAATACATGCAATCGGCATATATTCTTTTATTCAACAAGCAAGCACCTGATGTGAGATAATAGTCGAGCCTATGAATGTTTGCCACCCCGCTGCTACCACCTGATCCGCTCAGTACTTGTGACCTCACTGAATACCAGGAACACAACAGGGAGTTGCTATTTGGCTGCGGTCTTCAGTGAAGTGTGGAGGTACCTACTCACTTAGTTGAACCGCCTATGGTTTCAAGATCCGGTGATAATTTTTCCTTTATATTTACTTTTACATTTTCTTTTATATTTTATACTGCTATAATTTAGTATTTAGTAATGTTTAATTTCGTCATAGATATTTTTATATAACGCTAACGAGACAAATAAGCATGCGTGATGATAAACACTTACATATAGCCTAGCCTAGCCTATGAACTGGCTAAGGGTGTCACACGTACATTGCTGACTCTTTAAAAGTATGTTCAGGCAGTTAAGACCCTAACATTGCAGCCTCGGGGAAAACCTCGGCAGAAATTAAATTCCACTACTTAAGAGTTCCTTGAAAACACAGGTAAACACAGTTTCTGTAAGGTTACAGTACGTGACCAATGAATGAACAATTTTTGGTTTGGCTCTTTGACTCTACTACTAATCCAATAATGTGTGTTTAGATTTTTAATTTATATTTTAAAATGGGTTCATTAATACCAGATACACTTAAGGCGGGCCCTGCGAGACCGATGTCAAAGATACCGAGTTAATTATTATAGTCTGAATAATTAAAAATATTATAAAGTATATTATGTAAACAGAATATTATCAATATAATGTTGCCAGCAGTAATACTGTGCCAATATGAAGTAGGAAGAGTTCTATATAGGAAAGGTACATTTCACTTTGGCTAGCTGAAATAGTTGCAAAACTGTGGGTGAAAGTATGTTTGGTGTTAGCGATATATTTAGTCGTGATGCGGGCAGATATTAGTTAGGTATACAGCACACTTACCGAGTCGTGCACCCGGCGGTCGTCCTCTCCAGCGGTCAGTGATTGACGTATTCAAATCGATGTGTACACGAATAACGAACAATTATTATGATAAGTCCACACTACTCGTAAAGACACGTGAAAGGTAACACCGTCCTATTCAGTAACACGCAACTCGTCTTAGGAAGTATCTTCCACTAATTTAAGAGCTCAAGATAATGATTGTCCGAAGGGTTGTTATATTCTTGCGAGTGAATAAGCTGGTTACAGGATGATTGTCGAGGTGTTGCACTTGCAGGGCTCGGTTGCCAACGCACAAACTTTTTATAATGCAAATATTTACTCGTTACGATAGAATGGTGCGCCTATTATTGTTTGTAATACGACGTCGTACATAAAGGTCTTCAGTACTTGTATATAACTTTGCCCAAGTCCTCGAGTCGTGAATTATCCACTGTCATTATCTCTTTCAGTGGTAAATGGTAGTCACCTCTGTATATGTTTGTAATTACTGCGTAAGAAAGATGTTACAAACAGACATTCGAACCTAAAGAAAGCTGTGGACGTGCTGTACAATCACTAAACACGTTATCACGAATATGGTCAAAATACGGTCTCCTACCGGGTTCCTATTTCTACTTATGGGGACTAAGGGACCTAACGGATCTACTGAATGAATTAAATGAACGAAATTAATGAATGAAATCTTTATTTGCTATGAATGTGGTCAATTACAGCTCGAGTTTCACATTTTAGCCTCGACATTCAACCAATCGTGGTATGCAAATATGTTATAGGATAATATTGAATTTGTGATGATAAATTACCATCGGCAACGAGTGCAGCTGTCACTGTGTGCCGTTTGTGTGAACGAATATTCCTGGTCGTGGTGTCGTGGATGCTTATAAAACATAAAACTAATCCACACTTCCTATAATCTGTCAATTATTACCAGACAATAGTTCTTTTTATACCAAGCCGGGTTATAAGCATATTTATATACTCGTAGTAGCCACGTGTCGCTTTCCTTTTTGTTACCTGACGTTATATGAAAA
This sequence comes from Pyralis farinalis, assembly GCA_947507595.1. Taxonomy (NCBI): domain Eukaryota; kingdom Metazoa; phylum Arthropoda; class Insecta; order Lepidoptera; family Pyralidae; genus Pyralis; species Pyralis farinalis. The sequence goes on along the minus strand of OX382268.1, from coordinate 38,346,154 downwards.
AGAGAGAGTACCAGAAATTATACATGGAAATTAGTACTTAGCGCATTTTCAAAAGAAAGGACGAAGTTGCACACCGCGTTTGGAGTCAGTTTTTTAAGAGAGGTATGGCGCATCAAAGCAGCCCGTCTGGGGAAGTACCTCCACCTCACAGAAACCCGCAGCCAAATAACAACTCCATAGAGGGTTGTCGTGTTCCTGCGTGTGAGTGAGGTCACAAGTATGCTCCCAAGGAGTTGCTGTGTAAGCAGCAGAGGAGGCGTCGCACGAGTGATACTTAATATATTACAAGCGTTAATAGGTTACGGTACCCGCTTTACATCAGGTGGGCCGTATGCTTGTATGCCTCCCGACGTTGTATAAAAAAAAGGAATGGAGTTTATAGTGCATATTACAAAAGTACAACGAGGACGATTGATGAGCACTGCGGTAGAGTGGTTAGCGTTACTTTGACACCATGGCCCGTGGGTTCAATTCGAATAATATCGAACAATAATTTGTGTGCACGAGCATATCTATTTGGCTAGGATTCGTCTAGGTCTGGGTGATTTTCAGAGAGTTAATACGCAAACGAGACCGGGAGAAATACTCCACTTCACAGAAAACGGTAGCCTCATAACAACTTTCTGGGGGTTTGTTGTCCTACGAGTGAGTGAGTGTTGCTGTACCAGCAGCAGTGGTGATGTCGTGCTGCTCACAATAACCACTTTACATCAGGTGGATCGTGTACTTGTATGTCCCGACGTGGTATAAAACAATCTACTTCCACCAATTCACCTCACCAGAGGGAGACCAGAGTCGTCTGCGTGAGTACCTCTGTCTCACCTATTTCTACCGCCAAGCAGCTATATTTATATAACTGTGTTCCAGTTTGAAGGGTGTGATATGACAGAGAAATTACTGGGTACTGTGTCGAAACATCCTTAGGTCACAAGATTGGCAGCGCGCGAGTAACATCCCCGTGGTATTGCAAGCGTCAATGGGCTCCGGTGACCGCTTGCCATCTAACCGCAGGCTTGTTTGCCAATCTAATTGTATAAAAAAAAATAGAACGTGTTACATAATAGTTTATTTTCAACTGGAAAAGTATACGTCCAATTTTCAGAAGACCGTAACCAAATAATAACTCCCTGTAAGCTTAGTGTGTTCTTACGGATGAAAAACTACGGAGTTGCTCCAGCGGCAGTGAACGTGGGTAGAGGCGAGCGATACAAACAAGCGTTCGTAGGCTATTGCAACTCCTTACCATCAGGCCGGCCGTATGTTTGTCGCCGTCGAAGTAGTATGAAAAAGGTATAAGTCCAGCTTGATGTAACGCGACTATAATAAGGAGAATTGTGTAACAATTGTCGCTGCTAACGCGGTAACTCCTCAGGAGCTTAGGTACTTGTAAAGTTACTTACTAGCATCAATACAAGGAATTGCTATTTAGCTGAAGTCTTCTGTTAGGATAGATGAAAGTACGAACCTTATTACCCAGAAAAATATGTCTCTGTGCTTTCCTTTATCATCCTTTTCATGCGAGATTGACGAGTTAACGACGTACAAAACTTTTATACATACTTAGCTCTTTAGGTGGCAAACAAGTCGTCTGATCTGCTTGATGGTTAAGAGCTACAGTAGCCTATGTACACCTGAGACGTTTCCAAGGGACTACAGCAAGGGATTCTTTGCTGCTTACTATCAGGCAGCTCGTACGCTTGTTTACCACGGTACGGTTCTTTATGAAGAATTCTCAAATAAGGCAACATTTAACGTAAATTTCAATAAAAATATTAATGTTGAATAGACAAACGGACGGGCAGACGGCGCGCGGTAGCGAGGCGGGGTGGCCGCGCGCCGTGAGAAAGCCGCGTGCCGGCCATTCCCGAGGGCGAGCGAGCGGCGTGGCGACGTGGCGGAGCGCTGACGGCTCTGTTACAACAATCGTTTTTGTTTTAATTAAACCCTAATCGCATTAAGGCGGACACTCGGCCCGTTAGTTCCCGGTGCCGCGGACAGAGTACCTACACACGGTCACACATGCCCCGCGCACCATACATAATTACTTCTTTGAAAACAGATGCGACACTCGGTTAAACGTCGGGCACACGGCGGCGGCCGCGACGGCCGACGCGGAAGCTGTCAGTTTTCGGTTGCTGGCTTTTTAGTGACTTGCAAGTTAAGCATAGTCGACTGCAATCTGTCTACGGATGGGTTTATCTTGACTGTCTCCGGCTTCGTAGGGCAAGTTAAGCCATCGATCCCGGCTGTTGTTGATAGATAACAGTCGTTAAGCTAAGTCAGTGGCCCTCAGGCGTTCGTAGGCTACGGTAGCCGCTTTACACCAAATGTAGCCTATGCTTGTTTGCTTCCCGATATTGTGTAAAAGGATTCCTGCTGCGGTCGGAAGTGGTTTAAAAGCATGTTGTCACCAAGTCACGAACTTCTCTAGCTCTCTCACTTTACCCAGCCCAGCCTCCGACTCAGCCCTTGTGCACCTCACGGCGTCTGTTGAGTGGAAAAAGACATAATAATAATGATAGAATTCACTACCAATAACTGAGATGGTTCGTGAGGTAGGTCACGGCGCAATGAAAACCTACCTCTTAAATCCTTCTCGTACCGCGCAGCGACCTCATTACCAGTTTAGCGGTAGACTTGTAAGGAGACAATTGTTTTTAAACATATTTGATTATTATTTTATTTGGAATATTTAATTGGAACCTTAGAACCGGGATCGTGAGGAAACCTGCACGTCCAAGAAAATATTAATATATATAATTTCTAATGATGCGTGACCCAGACCCAGAGGACAAAGCAGAGCTTTCTTAGGTTAGCTAAGAAAGCTCTGGTTTTTTCTCCGGGCTGTGGAGATCTAACGGCAGTCGCTCCATATAAAAATCAATATCTTCGCCAAATCCTTAGGCTTAGGTAACGGACCCTGCCAATCCTAGTAGATTAGGAAACGGAATATCGCTAAGAAGAAGTGGTTCGACCGCTTTTTTACTAATTTTGATCGCAGTGGGAGGAACGAGGTAGGCATAGGGGTGGCAGCAACTAACTTGAAGCGTACGGGCTGTCTCATGGTGGGTAAGTAATTACCGCAGCCTCTAAACTCTTTTAACACCGGGAGCTAACTTCCGCATTGCCGACACTGAAAGCATTCTTGCAGATTTTCTTCTCTGATATTTTTCAGCGCATTATTTGTTGACGTGTAGCGGTCATCTTAGCCTGTAGACCGTTGTTATTTAAGGAGTATTGCCCGTGTGTTTCTACCCTTGCTAGCGACAAGGCTCGTAACTTCTGATCCCACATAGGACAAACAGATTTGTGTATGAACATGCCTGTTTGTATCGCTCTGGGTATTTTTAAGAGCGGTAGGGAGTTTCGAAGTAACCCTACACTCACAGAAAACTGCAGCCAAAAAACAAGTCCCTGGAGGGTTCTTGTATTCGTATGAGTGAATGGGTTTACCAGTAAACTCCTAAGGAGTTGCTGTGCTAGCAGTAAGGGTGGAAACGTACGATACTTCAAAAGCTAAGCTAGCACTTTCAATTACGTGGACCGTATGCTTGTATACCTCCCAACGATGTAAAAAGAAAATAACACCTCCACAGAAGCTTTCTGGTGACTTCAAGAACAATTATTACATGCGCCAGGTGCCCGGTCCAAACATACCCCTATCGCTTCTTCCACACTCACCAACCTCTTCATGCATGATCTTCAGTTTTTATTGCTTTTGATTTGGCACTTATTTGGCTCGAGCAACCCGTATTCTTTTTCCATAATAAATGGGTCCAGCCATTTCGGAGATTAGCTGAACTAGCACACAGTCAAACAAAAATTTATTAGTAACCAGTTGAGAATGCGCAAGCTTGCATTGCCAGAGGAACACCTCGCTCGTTAATTATATAACAATTAATTTTTCTTCCTTTTTTGCCATTATGACCATGTTCCTTAAGAGCTAGGAACGGTGTTCCTGAACATTCCTATTCTACTTATTCATGCTGAATCTGAATCTGAAGTCAAAATTCGAATATTCGAAAAAAAGCGACAGACAAACACACAGGCAAACGCACAGATAAACATATAGATTTCATATAGGAACGGTGTTCCTGAAAAGCTATTATTTTGACATTACAAACAGACAAGTGAAGTTATTGTTGTAGCATTTATGGCATTTGTAAGACAAGAGTTTCCGTGGCAGGGGTGTCATGGACGTGTCCCTCGTCGAACGAGCCAGCGCCGTCAAAGGCTCGCCGCACTTTTTGCGTCAGTTCTGTATTAGTTGTAGATCAGATCAATTTCTTTTAATTAAGTTTCCCCGCCGATGGACATGCCCTTTTTCTGTGTAATCGTATTAGCAACCTCGTTGCGATCGGAAATATACATACATACATACACACAACGATGTACATCGCACACCGCTGTATGTCGTTGTGTGTATGTTCACTTGACCACATTTAAAATGTAAAAGTAATTGTATTGTATGTAATTTCTAAGACTGTTTCGAAGAGATGTTTTTCTATAAATTTATACGATATTTATAAAGATTTGATAACCGACATCATGACTTCATTTAAATCGTATTTTCACGTAACTTACATAGGACCGATCTCTGTTCATCTCAGATCAAAACGACCGATGCTGGGATCGTGTCGGTAAAATATTTTCTTGATAATTATTAACATATCTTTTGACACTTTCGATGCACATTATGTGGTTTATATATCTCACAATACGGATTGCTAGTATAATATGGCTCTGGCAAAAGGGAGCAAGACATAGCGATGATATGCGCGACTAGGGAGGTACGGAGGTCAGTTGAAGACCACACAGAAGACCGCAGCTCTTTGGAACCCTGTCATTGTGTGTCTGGAATGAGGTTACCAGTACCTCCTAAGGAATTACTACAAGGGTTATCGCATATAACCCTTGTAGTAATTCCTTAGGAGGTACTGGTAACTTCTTCGCACTGGTCCAATACTTTTTGTATTGAATTTTTAATTTAATTTTATTTTATTTTTTTGATATAATATGTTAAAATATTATTTTTTAATGTGCTAGCATTTCTGAAATGAAATGAAGAAGAAATGCCGAAAGAAACTTGCCAATATAGGTCTCTTTTCAAATTTCCAATTACATATAACAATATATTCGCGCCAGCATATTGGTACAATACTGATATCAAATGGTAGAATTAAAGATTATTAAGAAAAGGTCTGTTCTGATTTATTTCCAGATATCTGTGTCAATTATATATTCATCGATCCTATAAGAAAGCCTGGAGGTACCTCCCCTTTATAGAAAAAACGCCAAATAATAAAGCTTTATAAATTATGTCCTTGCTCAAGTAAATGAGGGTATGATGAAATGGAGAGTAGATACTTTGACTGCAGTACCTGACTGGGGCTAGATCAACCGCCAATTAAACCTCATCTACGCATTTACCGCTAAGACAACTCCATTTGCTGTGGTTCCTCAATCACAAAAGACACTTCTTACCATCGCTAAGAGCATTCGGATTCTTCTCATCGAGATCTCCGGCGATCTTTAATACCGAAGTCGCATAGAAGAGAAGCTATCGTCCAAGAAACTTGGTATGTTTAACAGAGTAAAACAGTACTTCAGCTCGAGGCAAAGGCTTATACAAATGTCTAACCGCGTATGGAGTATTTCAGTTACCATTGGGCGCGAGCACTCGTGTTACAGCCAGGACCTTGTCAATCGGTGTAGAGACGAGCTGTGAGAAATGCTAACGGTCCTAAGCGTAAACACGATTTTGAACCTCAAGGTTTAAGGAGTGGGTTTGTTTCCGTTTCTGTGTTGTACCGATTGCACGATCGATTAAGTTTAGGAGAATCATTCGATATGATCGCAACATCGTAGAGAAGCATCTGGCTTTGGACCAGAAAGTTTTCTGCGGTTTTGTGGACTTTGAGGAAGCATTTAATAGAGTCGTGCGAAAGAATCTCTGGAACATTTTGCCCGGATATGGGGTTGACGGTGACCTACTCCGTGCTGTGCAATCCACTTATGAGGATTGTACAGCATGTGTGCGGGTGGACGGTAGCTTGTCGCCCTGGTTTGATGTCAACATTGGTGTCAGACAGGGATGCGTGCTGTCGGCTCGGCTGTTCATCCTGTATCTGGACAGTTGTCTTCAGAGAATAAGAAATATGAATGTGGGAATGCGAATGGGTGACTCAGTGGTCAACTGCCTGCTTTATGCAGACGATGCGGCATTAATAGCAGAATCACCATCCGAACTGCAAACACTAGTTACAACAATGAAAGATGATTGTATGAAGAAAGGCTTACAATTGAATGCGAAGAAAATCAAAATAATGGTATTTAAAAGAGAGACAACCAGAACGAACACTAGGATTATGGTTGATGATGTAGTGTTGGAGCAAGTGAATGAGATTGTATATCTTAGAAGTGCTTTTAGCTGCAATGGAAGGTACACCGCTGATGTGGAGAGACGAGTGAGTGCCGGGAATAGGGTGAATGGAGCGTTGGGTAAACTTCTAGGCAGCCGAAATCTAAGCCAGAAGGCACAGCTCGCTGTACACAACGCGGTGCTAATTCCAACGCTAACTTATGGAAGTGAGAGCTGGGTATGGCAGAGAGAGCATGAAAGTAGAATAAATGCGGTCGAGATGCGAGCATTGCGCAAAATTTGTGTCATAACGCTTGCTGACCGCGTTCGTAATGAAGACGTGAGAGAAAGAGAGTGTCGGTGTTAAGATAAGAAAGGGCATGCTCCGTTGGTTCGGACATGTAGAAAGAATGCGGGACGAAAGAATGACGAAACAGATATACAATGCAAAAGTGGAAGGATGTAGGAGCCGAGGAAGGCCGAGACTAACCTACCATGACCAAATTGGTCGTGTTTTATCAGAAGGTGATGTCAGAAGCCCCAGGAACTGGCTAGTGCATGAAAAGAGCTATGAATGTCACAGAAGCGAGTGAAGTATGCAAGTACCGCGTCTTATGGCGCTCGGTTCTCTCTGCCTACCCCGCAAGGGTCTTGGCGTGAAGATATACATACATATACATTCGATATGATGTCACCAGCTACTTTTCACGAACTGGACCACTCGCCAACGGCTGGGAGTTTACCCTTACATGCCGGAACTTCAAACCGAGATTTTCCCAAAGAACTACAGTGTGGGATTCTTCAAGAAAGACGTGATAAAGTTTTTACTGGGTCATCAAAGGAAAAGTAACACTCCTCATGTTGCAAATATCCACCTCTACGATCCCTCCATCCGCTACGATCAGTACTTACTTGTTGCCACTGCAATGGTATAATAAATACCTAAATGTTAGTTTTTTTTTCTTGTTAGTGTTATGCTATGGAACCTAGTTTCCTGCCAAATTTCATGATGCGAGACTGGTCGACCGTAAGTAGGTACCCTGTAGCCTTTTCATTCGTTAGAGCCAGAAATGGCGTGTTTTAGAATTTTCTCTAAACTTGACTTTGTGAATTGTTTAGTTTGTGATTTCTTAAAAATTATAATTTTTTTTGTAAAATTTTATGAGAATTTTATGAAGTTATTCTATAGGTAGGTTTTGTTTATGTTTTTGTAAAGTACAATCATACAAGAAGATATAATTACAAAACAGTCAGTTTTAGGTATTTTACTATAACCTTGTGTTTGAGACCTTACCAGGCCAAGTTTCATAATCCTAAGACGAAATCTCATGACCCTAGCTCAACTGAAAGTAACAGTAAAAGACATTGATCTTTTAAAAAATTCTTGTATTACGAAGGTGGGAAACAAGCATGCAGCCTGATCGTAAGCATTTACCGTGCCTTTGGACACTTGTGATAATAGGGATGCCGCTCATACGTGCCGACCCTGTAGTCACACCTTTATAGAAAATTCAAGTCCTCAACCTCATGGGAGTTCAATTTACAACTTAAAACATCTCTGGAACAGCACAGTACGCAACCATTTCAGTTTTTATGTATGAGGATCAATTCCAAGCCGTCAGCGAGCGTGCGATTGTAGAGTGATGATGTTGGCATCATGTCAATCAATTGATTTGTAGTTCTTTAAAACAAACAGACGGACGGCCATCAAAGTGGTCCTGTAAGGGTTCCCTTTTACCTTTTCCGACAAGGAAACCAAAAACGGAACCCTATGTTTAGATATGCTAACGTACTATTAAATATTATTTTAAACCTGTATTAGTTAATTAACATAACCAGTACAAAAACATTAGGTAGATGATTAAAAATAATTCTCAAGGATTCTCCAATTGTCGATTACTTCCTACCATAGACGATGTTGTTTACGTTCATTTCCGAATATAATGCATTTTATTATATTTCAAAAAAGTCTAGATAACTTTACAATTTGATTTTTTTTTGTATGTTTCACGTTACTCCATTTATATTTTCGAAAATGGTAACCAATTAAGTTCAAATATTTATATATTTACGAACACTTGCATATTATAATATTAACCTATACATATTTTGATGTAGTTAACTGAAACTCGACAGCGGCGGTTTTAATTCTGAGAGAGGGCGCTACTGCGCAACGTCAACATTAGCTCCGTATAAATAAAATCTAAAAAAATTTAATTTAACGATTTGAAAAGTAAATTCGTATATATTTGGTGCGTATTTGTGTTGTTGTTACATTAAAGTGTTTTCGTGAGAAATATACAACGATAAAGTTGGAAACGTAGTGAAAAACAATCGTCGAACATTATAGTGTCTAAATCTTTGAAATCATTACCTTTTTCTTAATATAATAAACACTTTCAGAATGTGTGGTGTATTGTGAATTCATTGAGTGCGGGAATAGTCATAAACAGACATACATGAACAGTGAATAACCAAAAAAATATTATAATAACCGTTGCGTAAACATCGTTCAAATTCGGACTTGTAAACACCAGCTGATTCACAGCTGACTCATTCGGTGCGCTGCTATTTGCGTACTTTTTTGTAATAGCGCCATCTATTAGCAAATACATGTACTATTTATAGACTAATATTTTGCAACAAACTTATTGACGATAAGAACCGCTAGATGGAGCCTTAAAAAAAACAATCAAAAATAAAATTTACTATAGCACGAAACTTACACAACACGATGTCGACAAATACTAGGTGTGCCAAATGCCATCAAATATTACCAAAAAGGGAATTCCTGACTTGTGCACTATGCTGCGGCATATTTGATCTGGAGTGTGCTAATGTCCCTAGCCGGCGTTTTAATAATATAATGACTCCAGAGCGAAAAAAGAAATGGAAATGCCCAACCTGTTGCTGCAAAAAAACCAAAACGGGAGACACAGAAATGCCAACACGTTCAAAAGATGAAGCTGTTCCTATAAATTTTGATTTGCCTGATAACATCACAACAAGAAAACAAATACCAAATTTAAATATTGATTCGAGCTCCGATGACCTGAGTGTGCTGGGCGACACCATTTGCACAGAAAAAAATTACTCAACAGCGGGAATAGATGTACAATCAGAATTGACGCTCCAAAGTTTAAGTGAGATCATAAGTCAAAAACTGAAAGAAAATAACAAAAACATAATTTTAGAATTACAAAACACTATCCAAATAGAAATTGTAGCGGCCCTCGGCAACCGAAAGTGCAACATAAGCAAATTCGTGGAATAATACAGTCCGTGCGAGGGCAAAGCCAGTCGCTTACCGAGAGCCGTATCGTCAGGTTCCCAGCTAGTTATTATATCAACTTATGTATACAGAAACCAAGTATATATGTGCCTGTTGGCTTAGACTGGACATTGGGTTTTATTTATGAACACGCAGTAACACCATATAGAACTCCTCAACTAGGGCAAACACTAAACTGGTAACCCCGACAAAAAAAACATATAGAACCCGATAGAAATATATAGACTGTGAACTTTTAAATTCATCGTTATTTTTTTATGTTGTAAGCGACTCACGGGACCTGACGGAGGCATAACTTCAGTGCATAGTAACACATCTACCACGAAATTCTCATTCACTACGAATCTCATTTACTACGAAAGATGGCTGAACTAGCGAAGAACACAGGTGTGACGGATACCGCGCTGAAGAAACTTTGGATGAATAGATTGCCACCTAGCGTCAGGGCAGTGCTTGCAGTGAGCGGACAGGACACCAAGCTAGAGAACCTATCCGCTATGGCAGATACAGTTTTAGAAAATTTGGGAAACAAAGCTATTGGAAAACTAAAAGAAGAAATACAATACGAAACTAACACTTTAAAAAAACAGAACGACATGAGAAGAGCAGATATAGAACAACTAAATACAAAAATAGACATCCTAATGAAAGATAATGACACTTTGAAAACGGAGATTAGACTTATAGAAAGTAAGTTTAACACAAAAGAACAATACTATGAATCCGTACCACATACTAAGAAGTTTGTTATCTATGGCCTTACAGAATATGACACAGAATCAGAACATGACCTACATAATAGAATAATTAATATTTTTATGGAAATGCAGAACGTTGACTTGATGGGATATATTGAGGATGCACAAAGAATCGGCAGGAAAAAATACAACAGCAATCGGCCCCTTGTAGTGGAACTAATCAGTAAAAGAATGATAAAATATATTTTAGAAAATAAACATTATTTCCATAAAAGTAGCTTAACAATCACTGAGTACTTAGACAGGGCAGAACTTGCAGCTAGAAAGGTTATGAGAGACGAGATGATAGCAGCCAGAAAAAAAGGCCTGTATGCAGTGATAAAAAACAATCAATTATACGTAGACGGTAAAAATGTAAGTAAAAAACAAGGTTTATACAAGGATCAAAAATTTCGAGAATCAAGAATATCAACAGCACTAAATCAAGAAAAAGAAGATATAAGAGTAGAGTCTTGCCACCGACGCCGCTCTAATTATGGCACAAATAATTCCTTTCGAAACTAATAACCTACAATTTAAAATATTATTCCAAAATATGCAGAGCTTATATAATAAACAGCATATCTTAGAAGCCTTACTAAATCAAAATTCTAATTACCAAGCAGTATGTATATCAGAATCCTGGTTGTCGGATGAAAAAATCAATTTACTGAATTTTACTGGTTATGAAATAGCATCATCGTTTTGTAGAAGGTCTAGAACCGGCGGTGGTGTTTGTATCTTATTGCAAGAACAAATTCAGTATACAGAAAAAAGAGATATTATGTCTATGTCAATTGAGTATGTTTTAGAAATTTGTGCAATAGAGTTATCTGAAAAAAATATTTTACTAGTAACTATGTATTGGAATGGTAGGGAGGAGGACGTATTCTATAACCAATTAAAAAATATCCTTATCTATTTAAATAATAAATATCAGAAACATAGTATTATATTGGGAGGCGACTTTAATATTAACGTTCTTCAGAATAACAAAAAGACATACCACTTTCTAGATCTAATGTCTGAATATAAACTGACTCAACATATCAGAAAACCGACTCACGTGACGCCGACAGTATCTACTTGCTTAGATCTTATATTTACGAACTTTAATAATTATAATCTACAAACTACCGTAGAAGAATTGGGTTTTTCCGATCATGCTGGTACAATTATCCATCTAAATCTACCCCAACGAAAGAAACATTCATATTGGTACGTAAACAAAAGAATATTTGACAAGAAATCAGTGGATAAATTCAAATCACAATTAAAACTAATAGATTGGAACGAATTCATTAAGACCGACAAAACCATAAATGAAAACTACGAATCATTTCATAATTTACTTCTAAATAAATTTAATACGTGCATACCTAAACGAAAAATAAAAATAAATACGAAATGTAAAAAACATTGGCTGACTGTGGGCATTAAAATATCTTGTCAAAATAAAAGGTTATTAAAAATACTTGCAATAAAATCTAACTCTGACATTATTAAATCATATTATAAAAGATATGAAAAAATTTTAAAAAAGTCTATAAACCAAGCAAAAAAATTACAATACATAAATACAATAAAAAAATCAAGTAACAAAATAAAGGCTATGTGGAATATGATACACGAAAGGACAAACAAAAAAGTAATAAAAAAAACAAACAATATATCACTGAAAATAAATAATAATTTATATTCCGAGCCAAAGCAAATTGCTGATCTATTTAATTGCTATTTCGCATCAATTGGCGAGGCGCGGACGGCCACGCCAACCATCGGCGGCGCCGGCGACGGCGGTCACCTTCGCGGACACCCGGTGTTAAGTCCTATCGAAAATACGATGTTCCTCAGCCCAGTGAGTTATGACGAGATTAATAAAATTATTAAAACTTTAAAAAATAAAAAAAGCCATGGGTTTGATGAACTACCACCTTTCTTAATTAAACAATGTGCTGACGAACTTACTATACCGTTTACTTTACTAATAAATCAATCATATAATGAAGGTAACTTCCCAAAACTACTAAAGAAAACAATCATAAAACCTATGCATAAGAAAAATGAAAAAACGGACACAAATAACTATCGCCCCATAGCCCTACTACCTACTGCTTCAAAAATTTTTGAAAAACCCATTTGTAATCGTGTCTACAGTTTCTGTGAGAAGTATAAAATATTTGACGAGTGCCAAAACGGATTCCGAAAAAAACGCTCCACGATTCTTGCCGTGTATAAGTTAATTCAAGAGATAGTAAAGATATTGGACAATAAAATGTACGCTATAGGAATATTCTTAGATATGAGCAAGGCGTACGACAAAGTTCGACATGATATATTATTAAACAAACTATATGGAATAGGCATTCGCGGCCAGGCTCACGGATGGTTTGCTTCTTACTTGGCAAATAGAGAGCAATACGTTGAAATTGAACATTTTGATGATACCTGCAAACAGGTAAGTAACATCCGTTCAAACTGCATCATTACTAACGCTTCAATCCCTCAAGGTAGTGTCGTCGGATGCCTTTTGTTTTTAGTGTACATTAACGATCTGCCAAAAATAATAGATGAGCCGTGCGTTTTATTTGCTGATGACATTTCTCTTCTTACATCGAGCCAAAATAATATATTAATAAATAACAAACTTAACACATTACTTACCAAAATATCGAACTGGATAAATGATCATAATCTCGAAATAAATTACTCAAAAACGAAATTAATGATATTCCATCCTTTTCAAAAACCTTCATTAGATTTCACTTTTACGTTCAATGCAACAAAATTAGAATCAGTCAATAAATTTACATTACTCGGTGTTGATATCGACTCTCATGTAAACTGGAAAACACACATACAAAAAATAAGATCAAAACTGTCGAGTTTTGCGTAAGCGCTTCGCGAGGTCAAAAGGTCTACTGATATAGAAACAGCACTTACTACATATTATGCCTACGCTTACTCATGGCTTTCTTATGGCGTTATCCTATGGGGAAACAGTGCGGATGCGCCTACCCTTTTTATTCAACAAAAAAAACTAATTCGTATAATATCCAACATAGACCAGACTGACAGCTGCAAACCGTTTTTCCAAAAATATAATTTACTCTCGCTTCCGTGTATTTATATATTGGAATTATGCAAATTCGTACGCAAAAACCTTTATTTATACACAAAGCGCGAAGATATACTTTCCGGCTACTCATTAAGGGACCGAAAAAAATTGCAAACACCGTTTACTCGGCTAGAAACCCGCTCATCGAGCACATTTAATATGTCCATAAAAATTTATAACAAATTACCGACTCTCTTGAAAGAAATGGATGACAAAAGCTTTATAAAAATACTAAAAGAAACATTAATCCATAAATGTTATTATTCGGTTAATGAATATTTAAATGATAATAACATATACAAATCATAATCCAGATGAATATCAATTATAACAGATTTTTTTTATTTTTAGTATTTATAAAATCACATATCGACCTACGTAAAAATGTATACAACAAAATAAATTAATTTAATGACTATTTCACTTACAATAATCTAATATCACTGTTTCTTATCCAATAAAATTTATATTTTATATATAACGACATAAAGTACGTAAAAAATAAATATAGCATAAAACGAATTTCATAAACACGGGTATACTAATGCATATAAGAATTTAATTAAATTTGACATACGTATATAACATAATCAAAATATCTGAGATGTATAATTTAAGTTAATTATAAATTGATCTGACTTTATTTACTCTTTATATATCAGAACAAATGTACGTCCTCCTCTCTAAGATTGCAGCGCCCAACTGGGTCTATAATGCTTCTGTAATTATATTTAAATTGTATTCATAAGATCATGTACACATTATAGTTGCAATAAATGAAATGAAATAATTCTTCGAAATTACACAATTATGCGTAAAGTGCTAGTAAGTAACCCGTTTTTTACACTATTTTTCGCCTAATTTGGAGCTCAACTGAACAATTACTGCAATTTATAATCACAACAAGCCAAGTTACAACACTCTCGTGTATCCTATGTCTCCTTTAGAACTATTACTGGTTAACCTTCAGAGAGAGAGAAAAAAGAACACTCTTTCGAAAGGGCGCCAGGACATCGATTCACGTCATAGTAGGTCGCAGCTAAGTAACAATTCCTTGAAGGATCAAGATCATGATAAAGAAATTAATAATAATTTGCTGGTGTTAATAGCAGGTGTGGTAATGCGTAATCTGCTTGAATTGCAAGCGTCTATAGGTGGAAGCGGTCGCTACAGGTTCGCAAGCGAATGCGCAAGCTTGCATTGCCAGAGGAACACCTGGCTCGTCAATTATATAACAATTCAATTTTTTTTTTTTTTTTTCGGCAATTTTGACCATGTTCCTTAAGAGATAGGAACGGAGTTCCTGAACATTCCTATTCTACTTTTTTATGCTGAATCCGAAAAATTCAAAATTCGAATATTCGAAAAAAGCGACAGACAAACGCTAGGACAAACATATAGATTTCATATAGGAACGGTGTTCCTGAAAACACGCACCATTGCTAAACGCCTGACAGTAGTCTACGAGATGTTTCTCTCGTCGAATTATTTTTGCTGAACATATATTAAAGTACCTACTGGGAAACTTTCTGGAAATTCAAAAACAAGTTATCAATAGATAATTTGCCATAACTGTTAATAGATATCATTACTATTACTTCATTAAGTCTGTGTTCTATTCAATACATGTGTAGTATATAGTTGATTTGATGTTACACAATGTATTCATACCCTTATGTATAGAAATATATCCTTAAATAAATAACACTGTATATATTCCGATGTATCAACATATTTTAACGACTATATGAGATTTATGTTATTTTATTACAACATATTTAAGACGCCATTGTTTCTGTAGTTAATGCTAGTAAGCGGATTTTCTAGCGCGTATATACAACTTTGCATTCATTGGCTGTCAGGAGCATATTATCAGGAACACCGTTCCTATATGAAATCTATATGTTTGTCTGTGTGTGCGTTTTTTTTCGAATATTCGAATTTAGACTTCAGATTCGGATTCAGCATAAAAAAGTAGAATAGGAATGTTCAGGAATACCGTTCCTATCTCTTAAGGAACATGGTCAAAATGGCTGAAAAATAACAAAAAATAATTGTTATATAATTGACGAGTCAGGTGTTCCTCTGGCAATGCAAGCTTGTACATTCTCAACTGGTTTTGTATTGTTTTTTTATTTTTTAGTTTATTATTATTGAGGAATACGAAAGTATAACAGAAAATAAATAACAGCGTTGTTTTTCTTTATCCGAGTTTCTTCGATTATCGAGCATTAGATTTTGAGTTTGAAGCTTCCTAAAGAAGTTAGCAGGGCTCGGCGATCACTTTCACGAGCGGACAATGTCGGGACCATAAAATCTCTCCACCTCCGCGAAGATTTCTGGTCTCGAAGAGACGACACGGCCATCCTCTAGCTTGACGGTAGCCTATGAACGCTTGTAATTCATTAAATATCACTCGCGCAGTACCACCTCTACTGCTAACACAGCAACTCCTTAGAAACTTACTAGAGACTTCACTCACATGTAGGAACTCAACAACCTAGAGAGTTGTTATTTGACTTCGGTTTTCTGTGAGGTGGAGGTACTTCCCCAGACCAGTATCCCAGCGATTATTCTAAAACAATGTGCGACGGAGTTGTCTCCGGTGTCGGCGCGCCTCTTCCGCCTCTCGTACTCGACCGGTTGTGTTCCGGAGGCTTTGAGAGAGGCCAATGTGCAGCCGGTCCCCAAAAAGGGAGACCGTTCTGACCCGTCAAATTACCGCCCCATTGCCGTAACTTCAGTATTGTGCAAAGTCATGGAACGGATCCTTAACAATCAATTGATCCGTTACCTAGAAGATCACTCGACAATTGATGATCGTCAATGGTCACCCGTTTAGGTCTAAAACGTACGGTTTTAGATCGAAACGACAATCAACGATGCCACTCCTGCTGTCAAGATAGCAGCTTCTTAGGAGGTTACTGGTATTGTCATTCACTCGCAAGAACACAACTACCCTCCAGGGTGTGGTTATTTGGCTGTGGTTTAGTGTGACGTGTAAATACTTCCCCAGCCGGGATACGTTGATGTGCCTTACAACTTTAAGAAGGAGTTACTGCGTTACCGATGCGAGCGAGTCTCCTTGTGTTGCAAGCGAAAATAGGCTACATTAATTATTTCACATCGAATTTATTTTCCACACAACGTGACACAACTTTGCAAAAAACCAACACACTTTCACATTTATAATATTCGTTAGGATGATCTAGGGCACAGATTATAATTCACTTGCCATAGCGAAATAAAGCAGTCCACAATTGCAGTGAATGTAGTGGGAGCAGCTGCAGGCAGCAGCATTGACACAGAAGAGCTAAATAATAGTAGGTCAACTGTAAAGAAACAGAACAGTAGTTATTGACTGTATTTCTCAATAACCTACCTACATTAGTCAACATGGAAGAGAGACAGATATTCAATTTAATGTCAATTTATTCACTCCTTAGTGTTCGCCCAGTGATTGAAATTGGATCATAATTGCACAATGCAGTGCTAGTTCCAACGCTTACTTATGGAAGCGAGAGCTGGTTGTGCTCTCTGCCACAACCAGCTCTCGCTTCCATATGTATGTTCCAGTATGAAAGTAGAATAAACGCAGTCGAAATGCAAGCGTTGCGCAAAATCTGTGACGTAACGCTTGTAGACGTATTCGCAATGATGATGTTAGAAACAGAGTTGGCCTGAGAGAGAGAGAGTCGGTGTTAAAATAAGAAGAGGCATGTTCCGTTGGTTCGGAATTGTAAAAAAAATGCAGGAAAAAAGAATTACGAAACAGATATACGAGTACAATGTGAAAGTAGACGGATGTAGGGGCCGTGTCAAATTTAAAAATCGGCCAAGTGCGAGTCGGACTCGCACACGAAGGGTTCCGTACCATTATCTATAAAAACGGCAAAAAAAAAATCACGTTTGTTGTATGGGAGCCCCCCTTAAATATTTGTTTTATTTTAATTTAATTATTTATTCTTAAAGTGAATATATAACTAAATATTCTGTGAATATTTCAACCGTCAACCTGTTGCCGTTATCAATATCGAGCAAAAATGAGCAAAAAAATCACGTTTGTTGTATGGGAGCCCCCTTAAATATTTATTTTATTCTATTTTTTAGTATTTGTTGTTATAGCGGCAACAGAAATACATCATCTGTGAAAATTTCAACTGTCTAACTATCACGGTTCATGAGATACAGCCTGGTGACAGACGGACGGACGGACGGACGGACGGACGGACAGCGGAGCCTCAGTAATAGGGTTCCGTTTCACCCTTTGGGTACGGAACCCTAAAAATGACGAATATAATCTAGAAATAAAGTTAAATAAAAGGTGATAATTCTTCAATCTCTAATTTACCTTCATAGGAAACTATAACAATGCGGTCAACGTTTGAAATTCACTACATTTTAACATTTTTTCTTTATTGTCCATAATTATGGAAACTCCTTGAAAAAATATACGCATAGAGTATTCAAATTATGGTGTTTAAAAACTACAGAATTTGTTATTGCAATTCTATTGGTTACTTTATAATAGAAATGTGCACGCAAGTAACTTTCAACAATTTTGTAATGTATATGTCGGAACGTGGATGTAATTGTCGTCAGGTGGCTCGTTGTTCATGGCGAATAAAGCGAAATACCAGCGTAGGTAATCTTCTCAATATTTGATCAGCCAATTACCACAATACTTTTAACAAAAGTTATGCTTAGATCGTAGATTACAACGTATTCAAAATGCGGTGGACGCGACACGTGCGATTGGCTCCATTGCTCGATTCGTAATACCGTTTCCAATGACGGTCTCTCATCTTCACCAAACCAAAACAAATACAACCGGTGTTGCCATCCCAACGATGTCGATTCCACCCAAGCGCCGACTTGACATTTTGATCCGTTATTATTAACTAGCGACACGGGGATTGATTTCTTCCGGGCTTCTCAATATGGTGTTGCTACCTCTGCGACACGGCCATTCTGACGCATCACACGTCCTCGTGTGCGTAATCTGCAACCAAAAAATCTGAGCAGAAACAGATCTTACTCCAGCTCGGCCAACCCTGACTAAGACTACTCAACGTTTATTTCAAGTAAAACAAATTTTAATTAACCAGTAACATAGTACAATTTGCACTTAACTTTAAGTTATAATTCACAATCGAGACCATTGTGCAATTATCTGCCAACATTTAGTTTAAAGTTAATTCAACATTTTACTTGGTTCTGCTATCATGAAATCATCGCCTCCATCCGGCGGATACTCTCAAAATCATCGCCTCCATCCGGCGTATACTCTCAAAATCATCGCCTCCATCCGGCGAATACTCTCAAAATCATCGCCTCCATCCGGCGGATACTCTCAAAAAAGCCATCGCCTCCATCCGGCGGATACTTTCAAAAAACCATCGCCTCCATCCGGCGGATACTCTCAAAAAAAGCCATCGCCTCCATCCGGCGGATACTCTCAAAAAGCCATCGCCTCCATCCGGCGGATACTCTCACAATTTGCATGAAAACAGAACTCTTAAAATTTTAAACAACATTATTGCTCAATAGTCTTCGGTCGATTATCATCCTCATCTAATTGAGGGCAATCATTAGACATTTTTCACAAGCAATCATGAGCGTACTTGTAGGTACGGTCACCACTCAAAACCTCTAAACGTAACGGTCTCCTTCAAGCACCCCAATTACGCTATAGGGGCCTTTGTACTTAGGATCGAGCTTCGTTTGGTTACGCACTTCATTTTTCGATAATACAAAGTCTCCAACTTTAAAGTTAACAAATTTAGCTTTTGTACTGTCAAAACGTGTTTTGTCATAGTCAGTATTTCTGTCAATATTCGAGCATTTGAAACATCACATGCGCAAACAACAGTCGTCCTAGTAAACTGTAACTTATCAGGAGTCATATGACGAACAGCTAGACATTATTTTAATAGTTAGCGGCTAACTAAAATGTCATATCGTAAGTAAGAGTCGGGCAGTACGTGAAAGAGGATTTCTAACTGAACGTCATCTATTTCAACAGTAGTCAAAATTTGAATAGTGCTATTAACTGACGTCTGTCCAATAGTAGTCAAAGTTACACTGTCATTACATCTCCTTTACAAGCGAGCATTCGGCTCCAGAATCATAATAGAATAGGTACTGCTCACCAGAGTGTCGCATTATCCCAGCAGGGACGCTGATGCTGCACATACCCACTCATTTCTCCGCCGTAGCTCGGGTACCGTTGGTACTGCTGGCTCCACCCTGGTCACGTCAATTGGGGCCGCTGGATGCATAGTGGCCTGTTCCCCGGCAGTGGAAGCAGGTAACTGCTGGATTCACAGGAGCGCTTCTATGTTGACTGGTTCCGCGTTGAGGTTCATTTGATCATTACTCTACTGTTTTGTCTCAAAAAATCACGTCGGTGACAACATTGTGGCGCTTTATGCCCAAGCTTGCCACAATTGTAGCATTTGATAATGGTATAGCGACTTCGTTTCACTTTAGCAACTTGATCATTCGCTGTGGTAGGTGCTTTGCATAATGATATCGCTTTCAGTTCCTGTTGTAAACGGTTCCGATTGCCGATGTCATGGGTAAATGCCATTTTCTGTACACGTGGTTCAAATTGCGCGATATGTGACATAACTGTTGAAACGTCAATTTGTTCCACAGTAAGGTCTTTCCATTTTGACATAAGGGAGGTCATTAACGTGGCGGCATATGAAGCAAAACATTCACCTTCTTTTGGTTTGCTACTATTTAAATTTATCAAAAAAAGCAGATGTAGTTTCAGGACAATCGTACCTTGATATGAAAGGCCCTTGAAGTCACTCCAACACATGCCATGGAAAGATACTTGAGATAGCTAAGCAGCAGCTTGTCCCTTCAGCGCACGGCTCAAAGCAAACATCAGCGGAACACCATTCAGTTGCTGATCCGGTATACACATAGCCGCTATCCATGCACGCGCGTCCACATTTCCTTTGTCAAGATCGAATTCGGGCAGCTGAATGTCAATGCTAGTCGATGGTCCTTTCATCGCTTAAACCAATGCTTAAAGATTCTGGTTTTGCTGCTCCAGTAAAAGACGCCATTTTTTTTCATCACTATTTCCATTTTTCATTATTGGGGCGGTTGGATTACATCCCACTTCTGATGTCGGAACGTGGATTTAATTGTCGTCAGGTGGCTCGTTGTTCATGGCGAATAAAGCGAAATACCAGCGTAGTTAATCTTCTCAATATTTGATCAGCCAATTACCACAATACTTTTAACAAAAGTTATGCTTAGATCGTAGATTACAACGGATTCAAAATGCGGTGGAAGCGACACGTGCGATTGGCTCCATTGCTCGATTCGTAATGCCGTTTCCAATGACGGTATCTCATCTTCACCAAACCAAAACAAATACAACCGGTGTTGCCATCCCAACGATGTCGATTCCACCCAAGCGCCGACTTGACATTTTGATCCGTTATTATTAACTAGGGACACGGGGATTGATTTCTTCCGGGCTTCTCAATATGGTGTTGCTACCTCTGCGACATATATATGTTTGATGAAAGTTTGTTTCGCGAAAAAAACTACACTTTGAAATAACTTTCTTTACGGTTTGTTCTGTCTTAAGCCCAAGTGAATACGACATAGTATATACTTTTATACTTCCTGATGTTGTATAAAAAAAATAATTGCGAAACGGCGCACATGTGTGTGTAAGTGATTGGTATGATTCCGTACTTTTCTTTGAAGTTACCCTACTGGTTGTACATTTCTCTGTGGTCCAAGTGTGTCATAAGTTCACATCA
Source organism: Pyralis farinalis (assembly GCA_947507595.1). Classification (NCBI taxonomy): domain Eukaryota; kingdom Metazoa; phylum Arthropoda; class Insecta; order Lepidoptera; family Pyralidae; genus Pyralis; species Pyralis farinalis. The sequence goes on along the minus strand of OX382268.1, from coordinate 38,324,853 downwards.
TAACGCGAAGTGCCTCTCACTGCCGCCGTTTCAGTGAGTGCATCTAATGCACGAGCACGTATCTTCTACGATACGATCGGCTCCATTACTTTTCATTGTTCCTTGCCTAACGTTTACTGCTTGCGACGTAACCACTAATAAAAATAACAGTTAAAAAAAAAATCGGCCAAGTGCGAGTCGGACTCGCGCACGAAGGGTTCCGTACCATTATCTATAAAAACGGCAAAAAAAAAAAACACGATTGTTGTATGGGAGCCCCCCTTAAATATTTGTTTTATTTTATTTTAATTATTTATTCTTAAAGTGAATATATAACTAAATATTCTGTGAATATTTCAAGCGTCTACCTGTTACCGTTATCAATAACAAGCAAAAATGAGCAAAAAAGTCACGTTTATTGTATGGGAGCCCCCTTAAATATATATTATATTCTATTTTTTAGTATTTGTTGTTATAGCGGCAACAGAAATACATCATCTGTGAAAATTTCAACTATCTAACTATCAGGGTTCATGAGATACAGCCTGGTGACAGACGGACGGACGGACGGACAGCGGAGCCTCAGTAATAGGGTTCCTTTTTACCCTTTGGGTACGGAACCCTAAAAATCAAGAAAATAGCTAAACTACAAACAAAGCAAGGAACAAATTACCTTATTAAATTTTAAAGTTGTAGAGATTAATTAGATAAATAGTGTTTTAATACTAAATCTATGTATATAAGTATACAAGTTGTACCTAGTTCGGCCATAAGTTGTGTTACAAATGAATATGCATTTGTTATTTGATGAAGTAATGTAATGTCTGTAAAACTTGTATGTACTTCTTGTGACATGACTTCCATAAATACGTACATATTTATGGAAGTTTCAGCAAAAAACTAAAAATATGATTCTATTCGAAATGGATGCCTTTGGTTTTGATACAGACTTTTTATTTTACGCACTGTTTCGATGGGAAATTTGGTACTGTCTGCTTCAGAGATGTCATGAGAGACACAATGTCGGCGTGTCGTTTCGAGCAGGCTATGTCCTCTAAAACTGACAATAGTTTGTAGTCTAAGGGGTTCAGACGAGGGCTAGTCTTCAGCTCTTATAAAGTTAGGAACGTTGGTTTAGTGCCAGTCTTGGGTAGTTCGTGCCTTGTAACCAGGTACAGAGTCCTGCTGGAAAGTCCACGATACATTTTTAAAAAGAGTATTGCTGAGAGGTCTCACAGCACGATCCAAGACAGTCTCTTGATACACTTTGGTTGTAGTCTTAACCGCTTTTTACAAAAATTAAGCTTTCTGACTGCTTGATAAGATACCACCATACCATTACAGACGCAAGATGTTGACCACGTTGCACTTTTCCGCCCACTTGGGAGGCTTCTTTAGAATTGTGTGCATACACTTTGTCATTTTGCTTGTTGCAGTGCTCTTCAATCGTGAATTTTTTTTCAACAATAAAGAGGATATTTCTGTTACTTTCACTTGTTTTCTTTAACACCCCATTCCATATTATAATTTGATAATAAATACAAAAAAAAATATGTAAAACGGCGGGAAATCGAAATAAGTTTTTAACATAATAAACCCGTTCCAAATTCAATAAATTTAATAATTAAAGAGTTCAAAAAAAGGAAAGTATCTATGTAACAATATTGATGGACAGACTAGTTACATTAAGAGAGGTAGGGCGCATTAACGCAGGCCGTCTGGGGAAGTGACTCCATCTCACAGAAAACCGCAGCCAAATAAAATATCCCTGGGAACCTGGGAATGTTGTATTCTTGCGAGTGAGTGAGTTCACGGGTAAGCTCCTAAGGAGAAACAGCTGAGGTGCCATCGCGCGAGTGATAATTAATGTGTTGCAAGCTTTTATAGGTTGCTTTATGTCAGGTGGGCCGTATGCTTGTATGTTTGGATGTTGTATAAATATATATATTATGTTCACTGCAGATTCCTTGTGGGGTAGGCAGTAAAAAACCCGAGCGCCACAAGAACACCTCACTTACTTTTTAAGTATTCATAGTTTTTTTCATGGACAGTAGCCGGTTTGGATGGACATCATCTTTTGACAAGACATGAATAATTTGGTCATTGTAGGTGAGTCTTGGTTTACCTCAAATTCTACGTCATTCTACTTCCGTGTTGTATATCTGTTTAGTCATTTCTTCCTTCTGCCTTCTTTTTACATGCAGTATACGTAAGATGAGAAAGATGGAATCGCGAATGACATACTTACTCGTACGATATCCCTTGTATAAGGAACGTCCAAATGTCGAATGAATGAATGAATGACTTTATTTACCGAATATGGGTACATAAATGATGTTCTTACAATACAATGGTGAAAGCCATACATATTCGGCCGAATGTATACCGGGTTGTAAACATTTCACATCAGGCGCGCATTGCTCTCGTTTGCTTGCCGTCGTGCTATAACAATAGTTAAATCGTTAATAGATTCAGGCGTTATTTTGCGAAAGTCAAACTTACATGCAATCTGATCCAACCCGCTTTGTGTGCTTCCGCCACCAATTAGTTCATGCGGCCTAGCGCCGGCCGGCACCCACCCACTACTGTTAGTGCGTGCATCATGCCGACGCTGCCATGGCTGCTCCGGTAGTCTCTGCCTCGGCTGCTGCGGTCGTCCGCCATCTGGAACAGAATCCGCATCCTCCACCACCGTCGCTGCCACGACTGGCCTGGTCGTCGCTGCGACACGTGTTTCGCCTCTCCACGAGGCATCATCAGGCGTTGTAGACGTTAATCGTAAGAATAACATGCTACAAGTGACAAATCCATCGCAGTGCCGTCCCTTATATTGAATTGAGGGTGGGGGTGGATGGTGTGAGCGAAAAGATATTTAATAGTGGGGAATGGTTTACGTCAGTCTGTTTGTTCATGAGAGTAATTTTAGAATTTTTATGTTTATTAATTTCTAATTGTTCCCTAATATTTAGTTTTAAACCTTTGTCTATGGTGTGTAAAATTTGATATGTATTAGTGGGGGATAAGTTATGTCCTTTGTCTATGAGATGCTCAGCGAAGTGTGACCTTTCTGGGCGATTGTTTTTATACGCCGACACGTGTTCGTGAAATCGTGTTATAAAGTTACGTCCCGTTTGACCGATATAAACGTGTTCACATTCATCGCAGAACAGCTTATAGACGCCGGATTTTTTATTGGGCGGGATTTTATCTTTAGTGTTACAAAGTGACTTGAGTGTATTATGGGATTTGAGAGCAACATGTATGTTATTTTTTCTAAATATGTGAACTATTTTGTCAGTGATTTTTCCCAGGTATGACAAACTCGCAGTGTATTTATTTGTCGAAATATATGGAACCGCGTACAATAGTCTGTTAACGATACTACTCGTCTTTTTACGCAATAATTTATCGATGGTAGATTTGGAATAACCGTTTGACTTCGCGATCTAATATATTACATCAAGTTCTTTGTTGTAATTATCCTTACTTAATGGAACGCTCATCAAACGGTGTATCATAGTTTTATACGCTGCGAGCTTGTGTTGCCAAGGATGGCTGGATGACGCGGGAATCGTGGTATCGGTATGAGTGGGTTTACGATATATCGAAAATTGATGGAGGGATTGATTTTTAGTTATGGTTAAATCTAAAAAGTGAAGTGAACTATTTTGTTCTATTTCTAAAGTGAATTTAATTTTAGGGTGGATTTTATTTAATTTGGAAACAAAGAGATCCAATTGACGATTGGTACCTGTCCAGCATATGAGAATATCGTCGACATATCTATAGTAATAGAATATGTGTGGTTTACCGATTATGTATAGACAAAGGACATAACTTATCCCCCACTAATACATATCAAATTTTACACACCATAGACAAAGGTTTAAAACTAAATATTAGGGAACAATTAGAAATTAATAAACATAAAAATTCTAAAATTACTCTCATGAACAAACAGACTGACGTAAACCATTCCCCAATAATAAAATATCTTTTCGCTCACACCATCCACCCCCACCCTCAATTCAATATAAGGGACGGCACTGCGATGGATTTGTCACTTGTAGCATGTTATTCTTACGATTAACGTCTACAACGCCTGATGATGCCTCGTGGAGAGGCGAAACACGTGTCGCAGCGACGACCAGGCCAGTCGTGGCAGCGACGGTGGTGGAGGAGGCATGCGGATTCTGTTCCAGATGGCGGACGACCGCAGCAGCCGAGGCAGAGACTACCGGAGCAGCCATGGCAGCGTCGGCATGATGCACGCACTAACAGTAGTGGGAGTGTGAGTAGTGGGAGTAGGGGGAGAGCGTGAGAAACTGACAGCAATCATGCGGAGGGACCGCCTGAACGTGGAGAGCGTTGAGGCGGTCCAGGTGTGGGAGGACCTGGAGGTAATCGTGGACGGGTATACCCGAGCCATAGCCGAGGCCTGCCAGGCAGCGATGCCCAAAATCAAAGGCGGGGTTTCATTTAGATTGCCGTGGTGGTCGGAGGAACTCGAGGAGCTGAAGAGGCAAACCAACACCAAGCGACGCAGAATCCGAAACGCAGCGCCGGACCGGAGACAAATGGTGGTCAGTTCGTACCTCGAACAGAAGGGCAAATACGAGGCCGCAGTGCGGGATGCCCAGACTGACAGCTGGAGGAAATTTTGCGGGAGGCAAGACAGAGAAGGCGTCTGGGAAGGTATCTATCGGGTCATTGGGAGGGCAACCGAGCGCAAGGAGGATGTACTCCTCCAGGAGGGCGGGAGGCCGTTGGATCACAGGGAGTCTCTCGAGCTGTTGGCGGATACGTTCTATCCTGCCGACAGCGAGTTGGACGACGATACAGATCACCGCGAAATGAGAAAGAAGGCCCGCGAGGTAAACGAGCGGGTCGATGATGATCATGACCCGCCGTTTACCATGAGGGAACTCACAGCGGCTGTATCGTCGTTCAACCCGAAGAAGGCTCCCGGTGCCGACGGCCTCACGCCTGACATTTGCGCTCGGGCCATCAACAGTGACCCTGAGTTCTTCCTGGCCCTTCTTAATAAATGTCGAGCCCTCCGCTACTTTCCTCGGCTGTGGAAGGGGGCCCTCGTAATTGTCCTTCGAAAACCAGGCAAGGACTCGTATACCTTGCCCAAATCGTACAGGCCGATTGGGCTTTTGCCTGTCTTGGGCAAGGTATACGAGAAAATGCTGATCGCTCGCCTCAAGCACCACATTCTACCGAGGATTAGTACTCGCCAGTACGGGTTTATGCCACAAAGGGGAACCGAAGACTCCCTCTATAACCTGGTGCAGCACATCCGCGCCAAGCTTGACGAGAGGAGAATGCTCACTCTCGTCTCGCTGGATATAGAGGGAGCCTTCGACAACGCCTGGTGGCCCGCCATCAAACTGCGACTGGCTGAGGAAAATTGTCCTCTGGGCTTGAGGAGAGTGATCGACAGCTATCTCAGCGATAGGACGGTCAGAGTGAGGTACGCCGGGGAGGAAACCTTGCGGTCCACCACCAAAGGGTGCGTCCAAGGGTCCATAGGAGGACCGATTTTGTGGAACCTCCTATTGGACCCTCTTCTGCAGCAACTCGACCTTGCGGGGGTGCACTGTCAGGCCTTCGCCGATGACGTCGTGCTGATGTTCGACGGCAACACTGCGCTGGATATAGAGAGACAGGCCAATGCCGCTCTCGAGCATGTGAGGGCGTGGGGTGTCAAAAACCGGTTGAAGTTTGCGCCGCATAAGACCAGCGCTATGCTGGTTACGCGCAAACTTAGGTATGACACTCCGCGCCTTACCATGGGCGGGATAGACAATGGCATGTCTCGGCAGATCAAACTGCTGGGGTTGACGATTGACGCGGGTCTGACGTTCAACGCGCACGTGGCTACTGTCTGTAAAAGGGCAGTGGCCATATACGGGCGCCTTGCGCGTACGGCCCGCGTCAGTTGGGGTCTCAACCCTGAAGTAGTGAAGATCATATATTCAGCCGTAGTGGAACCTACGATATTGTACGCTGCCGCCGCATGGGCTCCAGCGGTCAATAAGCTGGGCATCCAGAAACAGCTCAACAGCGTACAGCGGGGCTTCGCTCAGAAGATCTGTAGAGCCTACCGCACGGTCTCCCTGAACTCCGCACTGCTGCTGGCTGGGGTGCTGCCTCTTGACCTCAGAGTGCGCGAAGTCGCCTCTTTATACGAGGCCAAGAGGGGGCTACCCCATCCGCTGCTCAGGGACAGGGAGATCGAGCGGATGGCCTCGAAGATCGAGGCCCCGCATCCCGCGGAGCTAGATAGTTGGAGTTCGGCAGCCTGGTGGACGAGGAACAATGCAGGGCACACTCCAACTTTGCCCTGCGAATGTTTACGGACGGCAGCAAGATTGGGGGCCGGGTTGGCGCCGCTGTGTCCATATGGAACGGTGACGCCGAAACCAAGGCCCTCAAGCTTGCTTTGTCGTCCTACTGTACCGTCTACCAGGCGGAACTCCTGGCTATCTGCACGGCGGCCGAGTACGCTTTGAGCTGTGATGGACCCAGTATCGGCATCTTCAGCGACTCCATGGCGGCGCTCCAGGCGGTGGCGAGCGTCGAGTCCCCCCATCCCCTGGCGGTGCAAACACGGGACGCTCTTAAACTGTGCAAAAGCCAGGGTAAGAGCGTCTCGCTGTTCTGGATTAAGGCACACGCGGGGTTGGAGGGGAACGAACGCGCCGATGAACTCGCCAGGAGCGCCGCACTGGGGTTGCGGAGGCGGCCAGATTATGACCGCTGCCCTGTCTCATTCGTCAAAGGTATGATCCGCAAGGGGACCATTGACGAATGGGACAGGAGATACACATCGGGAACTACAGCTTCGACAACGAAGATGTTCTTCCCGAGTGCGGCGGCGGCGTACGGCATCGTGGGTAAAATGGTGCCGTCGAGCATCACTACGCAGGTCCTCTCGGGACTCGGTGGGTTCTCCGCGTACTTGCACAGATTCAAGTGCGCGGATGACCCATCGTGCTTTTGCGAGCCCGGCGTGGACCAGACAGTGCAGCACATATTGTTTCGGTGTCCCGCATTCTCCAAACAGAGGTACGATTTGGAGCAGGAGTTGGGAATGCGGGTCACCGAAAAATCGGTCTCCGAAATAGTGACGGGGCATAGACCAAAATTTTTAAAATACTGCGTCAGTCTAGCGACGGCTGTCATAGATCGGAACAAGCAGAACAGCCCCACCTAGGACTAATGTTGCATACCTCGGCTATACTCTGTATAGCCGATGGGATCGCGGTGGCTAGGTGGGGCTGTGAAGCTCGCTGACGCCCGTGGCTGGACTGATGCAGTATGGGGAGGGAAGTTGGAAACATATGAAGATATTTCACCGGCGTTCTAAAACGGGCAAATCAAAAATTTTTGGAAATGAAACTGAAAGATGATGAATGTAAGAATGATTTGTGATATATGAAAGCGAGTGTGATGTATGAATGTGTTTATTTATATTGTATAGTGACTTTTTTAAAAACAAAATGTGAAAACTATTTATATTGTTAAAAAAGTGCCTTGCCCACGGCAGGGGTGTAAGTTTTAGTAAAAAAAAAAAAAAAAAAAAAAAAAAAAAAAAAAAAAAAAAAAAAAAAAAAGTAGTGGGTGGGTGCCGGCCGGCGCTAGGCCGCATGAACTAATTGGTGGCGGAAGCACACAAAGCGGGTTGGATCAAATAGTTAAATCATTGTTACGTAATTTTTAAGGGGGGATTTCGAAGCGGCAGAGGATGTACGGATCAAGTTTTTTCGCTCCGCAATATCGTGGAAAAGCATCTGGCTATGGACCAGAAGGTTTTCTGCGGTTTTGTGGACCTTGAAAAAGCATTTGATAGGGTCGTGCGAAAGAATCTCTGGAACATCTTGCCCAGATATGGGATTGACGGTGACCTTCTACGTGCTGTGCAATCCACCTATGAGGATTGCACAGCATGTGTGAGAGTGGACGGCAGCTTATCACCCTGGTTTGATACCAATATTGGTGTCAGACAGGGATGCGTGCTGTCGGCTCGGCTATTCATCCTGTATCTGGACAGTTGTCTTCAGAGAATGAGAAATATGAATGTGGGAATGCGAATGGGTGGCTCAGTGGTTAACTGCCTGCTTTATGCAGATGACGCAGTATTAATAGCGGAATCATCATCCGAACTGCAAACACTAGTCACAACAATGAAAGACGATTGTATGAAGAAAGGCTTACAATTGAATGCGAAGAAAACCAAAATAATGGTATTTGAAAGAGAGACAACCAGAATGAACACTAGGATTACGGTTGATGATGTAGTGTTGGAGCAAGTGAATGAGTTTGTATATCTTGGAAGCGCTTTTAGAAGCGATGGAAGGTACACCGCTGATGTGGAGAGACGAGTGAGTGCAGGGAATAGCGTGAATGGAGCGTTGGGTAAACTGTTTGGCAGCCGAAATCTAAGCCAGAAGGCACAGCTCGCTGTACACGGCGCGGTGTTAATCCCAACGCTAACTTATGGAAGTGAGAGCTGGGTATGGCAGAGAGAGCATGAAAGTAGAATAAATGCGGTCGAGATGCGAGCACTGCGAAAAATTTGTGGCATAACGCTTGCTGACCGCGTTCGAAATTATGACGTACGAAAGAGAGTTGGACTGGAAGAGAGTGTTGGTGTTAAGATAAGAAAGGGCATGCTCCGTTGGTTCGGACATGTAGAAAGAATGCAAGATGAAAGAATGACGAAACAGATATACAATGAGAAAGTGGAAGGATGTAGGAGCCGAGGAAGACCAAGACTAACCTACCATGACCAAATTGGTCGTGTTTTATCAGAAGGTGATGTCAGGTGCCTTAGGAACCGGCGAGCGTGCATGAAAAGAGCTATGAATGTGAAAGAAGCGAGTGAAGTGTGTAAGGACCGCGTCTTATGGCGCTCGGTTCTCTCTGCCTACCCCGCAAGGGACCTGGCGTGAAGATACATACATACATACGTAATTTTAATGATTCAACTTCCTGGACTTCAAGGATGGGTTTCCGAATAGTTCCATTCCTTGACTAGATGATCCCCAATAAAAACATAGATTTGGAATAAAAGTAGCTCACATACACGTGTCGCACCCTGCCCATTTACTAACGAACTAGATGCTTCTTATTTTGCACTGCGGTATCTATTTCACCTCAGACGGGCCGCTTTTTTGATGTTTGATGTTCCATGAGAATAAACATTATTTCCGCATCGATTGGCAAGTTGTAGCGTACGTACCGTAAACATACGAAATACAGTCGTAAGTACTGAGAAACTCCCCCTTTTTAGAAGGATTTTTTTTTAATAAAGAGGGCTATCTTTATTACAAAAGAATATTTTATTGAAGATCGACCGCTGCCAATTAATATTCAGTCACCACGAAGACAAAGCCTGCGATTACCGCACTGTTGGCTCACCGCGATGGCCGGCGAATATCCATTGTTATTACCGCGGAGAAAGCCTACATGCATACGTAATAAATATATATAGGATAAGACATGGCAGTTCGATGAAAGACAAGCACACAGCCCAGAGTACAAATAATCAGTGTATCGACCAACTGATACCTGGTTCGAATCGTGACATACACTAAATTTGTGTTTTCGTATTTACATGTATATGTACATGAAACGGACTCGTCCAAGAAATTATATTTCGAAATATGTGTGAATTAACCTTACCTAAGACAGGTCTGGTTTTCCCTCTGGGTTGTGGTGGTTTGCCGGCAGTCGCTCCATGGAAAACTCAGTGTCTTCGTCAAATACTTGGGGGTAGCGCGTCCTGCCATTGGGTTAGGAAACGGGATACCGCTAGAACGAAGAGGCTAAGACTAAACAAATCAACGCCTGTTTCTCTTCTATTGGTCAACCGATAACCTTTTACGTTTTAGTTTGGTAGCTCTTGCCGAGTTTTAGTATTATAACTTATAACTAATAAATTGAAAACACAAGGAATACAAAACATATTTGCACGTTATCAACTTTGGTTTTCTGTTATTATAAATTATATATTATAAATTATTATAAATGTATTGACTAGTTTCATGAGTAAATGTCCATAATCCATTTAGTAATTAAAAAACATGGCCGTAATCAAATATTATTGTTAAATATGTTAAAGACAAGTACAGCCACGATTCGCGTTACTGGCAGATGAAATTAGTCATGAACATTAAGTATTACTAAACTAAATTAAAGATCAACGAATAATAAAATTACGGACACAGCAATAGAATACAACAGAAGGAAATGTCGCGCTACGTACAATCATTATATATATAAAAGTCCATAGCTGTGCGATAGTCTCGTAAAAGCAAAATGTCCAGAAAGATTTGATTATTTTTTTATATGTTCAACGCATTACCGGGAAGGTTTAGAAAATAAACGCGGACGAAATCGTGGATATCAGCTAGTTTATTAATTATTTATCAAGGCCTTTCACCGTTTAGAAAGGTTTTCATGTCATAATATGTGCTTCTTGTCATCAATTGAAGTAATGGGCAGCGGTACTTCATTATAAATGATAGGTATAAACACAAAATGCTGCAGTACGTGAACGCGGGCATACGCTTTAGGGTACTTGGAACGTAAGATGTACTGCCCAAAAAATAAAAGGAAATAATATACCTCATAGGTAATGAAATCCTAACAAAAACATTTCTAGTAAAGTACCAAGACTATGTTTAAAAAACAAAAACGAAATAGCTGTCAAAAAGTTTGACTTAACAGTTTCATGGAACAATGCGTGATAGCAGTGATTATCACAGGTTCGTAAGGGTATTTATGCGATGGCCGCAACTCATTTGAACGAGATGTAGGGTTGTAGAGTTGAAACTTTCAGAGATACAGACTTATGAACACTTAAGACATAATTACTTTTTAAAACAGTTACATGATTGTGAGTGTTGGCAAATTTGGCGAGCTCTGTGGCGCAGCGGTTAATAACGTGACTTTGTCGCCGACGCTCGTGGATTCGATTCCCACATAGGACAAACATTTGTCTACATGAACATGTCTGTTTGTATTGATCTGTGATGATTTTAAGAGAGGTACGGCACATCAAATCATCCCGTCTGGAAAAGCACCTCATAGAAAACCGCAGCCAAATAACAACTCTCTGGAGGGTTGTTGGGTTCCTGCGTGTGAGTGAGGTCTTAAGTAAGCTCCTAAGGAGTTGTGAACAGTAGAGGTGGCCTTGCGTGAGTGATACTTAAAGTACTACTAACGTTTATAGGCTAACCGTTCAGGTGGGCCATATGGTTGTTTGCCTCCCGACGTCGTATAAAAAAATACTTCATATGAAATATTTTCGTCTGGTTTGACCTTAGTTGTAAATGGCGGCGGTGTGCATGATGACTCATATATACTGCAACGATTTACCTAACGTCGCCATTTTACCGACAAGAAAAAAAGCGCTCTGAAGAACAACCTCTCCGACAACTGTTCGCTTTACATATGGCACAGTTTCACGATTACCCAAAATAATGGCTTAAAAACGAGTCCGACAAACCAGTGCTCCGTGAACCATAAAATGTAGTTTTTCAAGTTTATGAACTCGGGAGTGATGACCGTTAACTCTGTTTTCTGTGAACGAGGTGATGTAACGCCGCCATTACCATACACCCGGATTCAGCGCCGAGGCTCAATAATATTTACAACAACAGCTTTCTACGATGAAGCATGAATTATTTATGTTAGGATAAGATTATGTCACTCGTTGTAATCCGCGGCAATTACATTACGAACTGCTTCGGTTTAATGTTTTATGGTCTTCACCAAATCTCACCAAGGAGAGAACAATAAGAGAGGTAATGCGCGTCACATCAGCCTTTATTGGAAAATATCTCAAGCTCACAAAAGTTTGAGAACAAACAATAACTCTCCGAAAGGTTTTGTTCGAGGGAGCTCTTGAGGAGTTGCCGTGTTAACAGTAGAGTGTGTGAGCGGTCTTCCTTGCCACGGTAACCACTTTATAGTTAGATCGTATGCTTATTTGCCTTCTGACGTCGAAAAAAAAATTTATTTAGAAATGAATTTAGTTTTGTAAACGAGCTTAGTTATTTACTTTGGCATTCATTATTTCCGTAACATTGACCTTTAAATGTCATGTCTTATGTCTTCAAAGATGCCTCCAAGTGAAGCTCGTCCTTGACCTACCAAAGATTTTACAAGAACTACCTGACAGCTCCAAGTCACTCAGAGTTGTGACGTTGTGAGCTTATTCTTACTTGGAATTATTTAGTACTTGGAATGATAACAAAAACCATCAGAAAGCTGAACATCTCTTAAATTATGCCTGCATTATCATTCTTTAATATCAATGGATACATAAAGTTGTGTCGCCATTAAAATAAACGGGGTTTAACTCGTTCAACAGTTTATTTTAAAATTAAATGTATGTACAAACGTAGGTATAAAAGTAAGGTGTTACACAATATCACATTCACTGTCTTGTACTTGCACAACCAATAAATTAATATTAGTCAACGCGGCGCGGCCGCTTCTTCGATCCGGTTGGCAACCAGTGTCGGCCTCTCTCCAGAACCACTCCTCTATTATGATAATCCGATAAATCTACATTTTTATCTAAACCTCCATCATGCTTTAAGAGGCTTGATGCAAGCCTTTAAAATCTTCCATCCAATTCTTTACTTATCTTGTTCACTGCGGCTTCTATTTCAAGTTCTATATCGTATGTTCATATCTAATCTAAATGTTTCCGCGCTAGTTGCCAACAGCGTTTTCCCTATATTTTGGTTGCTTAATGATCACTAATTTCTGCCAACTTGGTCGATCTGACCCTGCAGGTTGTTGATCACTTCTGACGGCACCTGGTCGCCAAGAATCTCGAACAGGTTGATCCTCTGGTTGCCGGGGATGGACTCGTACGCCGCCAGCTCGATGCCCTCTTGTACCTAGAGACGACATAGAATAACCAATGAATGAACCAATAAGACGAGTAATGCAGGCAAATGTAGGCAGCCGTGTATATATCCAATTACAGCTCACAGTTAGCCATGAGCTGTATTTAAGTACTTATAATGCTATCTACATTTGCTTCGTTTGGTCGGGTTAGGTTTTAGTTACGTACTAACGTGGTTATGCAATACAGTATAATATTACTGTACGATAGTAAAGTTTACCAAAATGTAATCCTGAATCCAGGCTATCCTATTGCTAAGCAATTCCGGATGAAGTTATAAAAGACCTATTGAATGAATTAGTACAATTAAGTAATGTTTGTTTTCTTTGTACATGCGCGGAAAAAATAATTCTGTTCAAAAAAAGGATTCAAAGAAAAATTTAGAATGTCTGAGGTAAACAATATAATTGTCATAGTATTTTCCTAATGCGTTTTTCTTCATTCAAATTATAGTTGTTTGTTTTATACTCTCTCCTTTTATTGACATACGAGTATGTTTGGTATCGAATGTGGTGTCCTTAAAGGACGGATCGACCGTTACGTTTTCTTTTAATAATTCCCTTAACATAGCATAATGTTGATATTTATTTATATATTTCCTACTTATCTCTACAACTACTAATAAAAATTCGGTACAAGTAGGTACTAATTGCTTCGCATTGAATAGCGGTCTTTACCTTCGTTTCATGTCCCACTCGTCAGGCATTGCACATTGAAGGCCACGATTTATGGTTGTTTCAAAGTATTTATAATTTAATAAAATCTGTAGCTGAAAATATACTAATATTATAACATATAAAGTAATTACTTTTCTGTTAGTAGCTTATAAATCAGGTTTAATGTGCGATTTTAATAGCGGCCTCTTTTCGAGGATAGAACGTAGAATTACTCCCATTCATTTAATTTTCAAGCCGTCTCCTAACTTATGTGATGTCAGTCATTTTATTTTTCGTGCTGTTCATATGTTGCATCTATTTCATTATTACCGACTACAAAATGTAATATCTTTGTAAATTGTAAACCAATTTCGAAAATTATTGCTTTTTTTTAGTAACTAAGGGTCATTTCCATGTGATCCGCGACAATTGGCGAAGTGACGGCTTCGATTCGATGTCAGTAATGCTGGATTTAACTCACCTTCTGGATTTCGGCATCTTTCGGGATCAAGAATGTATTCTGAGCCTGCTTGATGGCTTCCTTGGTGAAGGCTGCTCCTTCACGTTGAGGAGCTGCGGCTACGGCCGCCACCGCCACCAACAAGCATAGCACGAAGGTCTGCATGATTCGAACAGGTCACGGCGGAGGCGCGAGTTACACTGTGTTAAAAATGATGCATACATTAAATATAAAATTAGTTATTGTTGATGAAGTGAAAAGGAACGAGTCATGTGGAGCTCGGTTCTCTCTGTCTACTCCGCAAGGGACTTAGCGCGAATATATACATAGAAAGATAAAATGCATTTTTATGCTAAGTAAAAACCATATCCTGTAAACACTTGCAACACAAGAAGTATTGTCGCTGCGTTGCCACTCTTACAAACCACGGCTAACGTAGCGGCACTGTAGGAGCATCCCGGTAAATTTACTCACTCGCAGGTTCACAATAATCTCTGTTATTTAACAGCGATCGAATTACTTATCAAAGACTGCCGTGTCCTGTCTCTGTTTTACCAGAGCCTTATTTGTTAGCGAGCAGGCTGTATTAGGTGCAGGTATTAACTTTAAAGATGACGGTGAGCTGTAGCACCCCGACAATGTCTTCTCGCTAGCACACCTCTGTGCTCTCACTACGAAATGTATCCGAAAGTGTACATGCAAATGAGCACTCCGATCTTTCTCGAATCAAAACAACCACGTAACAATGCGAAAAGTTACATAAAGACAGACGAGATGATATCACAGACGTATGATCGCCGCGGCGCCGCCCACGCGCGCCCGTCGCACTTTTACCACTTGTTTTCCACTTTTTCACTGAACCGAGGATTTTGTGGAGTCATAATGGGAGGAGGAAGGTGGACGGGGACCATAGCTCACCTGCAATGTTCGCGGAGTGCGGCGCGCGCGCACACGGCCGTCTCATATAGGCGGCCCCTCCCGCACGACACTTTCACCGAGGAGCTCGCCTGCGCAACACTCCTCACGGGCTTCATGTGGCCACGAGAATAATAGCTCTCAATTTGTTTATACAACTAGATTGGCAAACAAGTATGCGGCCCGCATCAGATGGTAAGCGGTCACCCCAGCCTATTGACGATCTCAACACCAAGGGGATATTACTCGCGCGGTGTCAATCTTATGACCTAAGGATATTTCATCACAGTACCTAGTAATTTCTCTGCCATATCTCACCCTTCAAACCGGAACCCAGCTATATGAATATAGCTGCTTGACGGTAGACATAGGTGAGACAGAATTACCCACGCAGATGACTTTTGTACGAAGTCTCCCTCTGGTTAAAATTTTAATTTTTGTATACTATGTCCAGTGGGAAACAAGTATGTTCAGTATAAAAAGTATTGCTCTCACAATGCCGTTGTTAACGCATTTAGTAACCTCAGCATGTTCACGAAAACTCCTTCAGAAAACTATCAAGAGCTTCCTACTGGCTTTAGACTTATCAAATAAAAAATCTGGAAATGCTTTTTCAGTCAGCTTGTTTGGAGTTAAAAGTAACAATAGCAACATTTATTAGTCATCATTAGTAATATATTGATCCCAAACATGTTTCTTCTCTCTTGGCAAAAAGGATTCAAATGCATAAAAAATATAAAAAGCCAACATTGGAGGTCATAAAGTACTGCCCTGAGAAACACCAGCCAAAAGTCATTCCAATGATTTCATTGTTTGTTTTTACAACGCCGCTCACGCAAACTACTCGTACATGCTACCGTCTTAGTAATAAACGGGGAACAATGCAGAAGAGAAGGGGTGGTATGACCAAACCAAACCCAGACTCAAATTAGAGAGCAAGCTGTTGGAGATGAATTCAGCGACTATAAATAATTGTGTAAAGACAGTAAAACTGGAAATGGATTCATAGATTTAAGGAGATTCTATGACTGATGAGTGGAAATTATTCGAAAGAAGAATATAGTGGTTTATTTATAGAGAAAAAGAGAAGTAAGTACCTGGTTTTCTACATTGGTGCTGTATTTAATGGAGGTCCTTTATTATATTTCATCTACAGCAATAAACGGAGCAACTAGTGGAGTCAATACGGTATTTTTTACTTATAATTTTTTGAACAACAACCGATCATACTGAAACAGGATGCATTCGATGGGGAAAAATATGTAGACAAAAGGACACCAAATTATTTTTGTCCACAACTTATGGCATCGCGCGAGGGATGCTTAATGTATTGCGGTCGTTCAAAGGCTACGGTAGCCGCTTTACATCAGGTGGGCCGTATACTTGTATGGCTCCCGTTGGATAAAAAAAAAGTATTGCTTTCACTCTGTCTCTGTTTCTATGGCCCCACACTAATGGTAGTCGAATCAGAGAAGCAAATTGAAACGACGCCGTCAAATCAATTATTTGACGAGCGCCGTGAATATAAAAAATAAGTATGGATGGGGTAACGTTACGTTGATTTGTAACTTAGTCGATAATGACCGGCACGCGGGTGTCGGGCGGACACTTATTGGATTCCGTACCTACACAACGATGTTTTATATTCGTTCAAGTTAAGAGAGGTATGTTTAATTAAAAATTCAATATTTTTCCACATATCTTCACCGATCGAGTAACCAAACAAATAATACATCAAAATAAAGCTCGTTTTTTCCTGATACGAGTATATAAGGTTGCTAGCGAAAAAACCTTTCAAGAGTCAAGGTGCAAGCTTTTGAAATTTAAAAATGAAAGCGTGTGAAATTGTGCGATAGAGGGTAAATCCTTGAATAGAAAAAGGCAAGCAACCCAATGTTTGGATATTCTATAGGTTTCATATTTTCGATTAAGTAGTGTTCAATTTTTTTTTTGATTACTCGATTGGCGAAAATATGGAACAAATAAATTTTATTATATTTTTAATTAAACAAAACCTTGAACAGATTTCATTATGCAACTCATCATAACATATTTTCTTTCACAAAAAACATTTAGTACGGTCACTTGATCGGTGCAGGTCTATTGCGGATCCTGTTTTAAAACGGGATATATTGATTTCGCGTGGATCAAATACGAGCAGAGCAAAAATGCTCGCGATTGATAAACGAATGAAAGTAAATGAAGAACCGGAAGTAATAACTAAAGATATCTGCACGCGAGATCTGGTTTCGAGCATTCCAATCCATTTTTTTTATCTCATTGGCTGATTTATTTTCAAACTAGCCGCCAATTGTACGAGTATTATAACGTCATGGCTGTACTGATAAATTTTAAAGTAAGTTGAACCCTAGCGATACGATCGATTGTGATAATAGATGATTTAAAATGGAACAGGGCGGTTTTTTTACACAACGGGAGGCATGCACGCATTTACTGCGGCACATGGACACTTGCAAACCAGGGATCATTTGTAAGGTGAATACGAACGTTATAACGCCTTTTTTGAAGAATCTCATTTGTAGTCCCTTGGGAAAACCTCGGCATTTCAATCCACGACTTTATTTTTAATACAACGTCGGGATGCACACAAGCGGCCCACCTGATGGAAAGTGATCACCGTAGCCTATTAACGCTTTCGATACAGAATGCATCACTCGCGCGTTGCCACCCCAGCTGTTAATTTAGCAAGTCCTTTGGTGGTAACCTCACTCACTCGCAAGAACACAGAAACTCTCAAGGTTGTTATTATCTGGTTGCGGTTTTGTGTGCGTGGGGAGGTACTTTCCCAGTTGGGCTACCAAGACAAACAGACATGTTTATGCACACAAATGTTGGTCCTGTGTGGGAATCGAACCCATAGCCCTGGGTATTGAAGTTGCCAACCACTCGGCCACCCGGCTAGTCAAAACACCGTTTGACATCATGTCGACTATAACTAACATATTCATGCACATACAAAAGGGTGTATCAATAGTGATAATTAAAGACGACTTCAGCTCTTTGGTGTCAAATGGAAGCCAGCTCACTTAGGACCCTCTCGATGGAACCGACCTCGGCTTTTGACACGGAGGCCACCTATCTGTTTGTTTACTCAAGTACTTACCACCAGTTTATTATCAACTGAATGTATCGCTTTTTATGTATGAAAGGAAATGTTTGCGAAACATTTTTGGTATGATGCTAATCAATATGTCGGCATAAGTTCCATGAAATATATTTTCGCAAAAGTAGGTACAAAGATGAAGGAGCCGAGGAACACCGAGACTCACCTACCACGATCAATTTGGTCGTGCTTTATCAAAGAAAACCGGCTAGCGTGTATGAGCAGAGCTATGAATATTAAAGAAGCGAATGAGGTATATAAGGATCGAGTCATTTGGTATTCGGTTCTCTGTTTGCTGCGCAAGTAGCTTGGCTTAAAGATATAAGACCGTAACCAAGTTCCTGCGGGTGAGTGAGGTTACCATTAGGCGCTTGGGGAGTAACTGAAGCGCCAACGTGCGAGCAATACTTCATGTACAGAGAAGCGTCCATAGGCTACGTTAACCATTTTACATTAGGTGGACCGTATGATATTATGTCTCCCGATGTTGTATACAAGATCTCCTTCAAGAAATGCATTCGTACAGATATTCCAGTACATTCGCCAGTTACATGATCATCTGATGATGAACCACTACCGATCTGTCACCGGCCTTTTTAAATTATTTCAGAAAAGAAGAGGTTCTGAGTTCGGCTGCGCGTGTTTTGTTTTTATGTATGTTCGCCAATACCTCGGAAACGGCTCGACGGATTTGGACAATTCAGATCCGAATTAAGTCTCGTATAAATTTGATGAATATATGATGACCAGTTAAAAAAGTTAAAAGTACCGCATTTTATTGAACCATTGCTTAGATACTTACATTGTATGTATGTATTACATTTGATGATCTAATGTACTTTAGTGAAGTTTTGATGCAAATATCATGAAGATTTAATTATATTCTTTTAAATGGAAAGTTACCTTATTATTAAAAATATATATAAAATGCAGTGGACGTCTATTAAGGGAGTAGTTTTACATTCACAGACGTGCACTCGAGTGCAGTCGGCTGCACTATTTTATTTCAAAGCTTTCATAAGAGAAACAAAGACTCTTATAATGAAGCTCCATATCATTTTTATTCTAGAAGACTGTCGAAGAGTGTACTTCACTAGTGTTTCCGAACATATTATTTTGTTGTAAATTTCACAGTACTTGGCTGCTTAAACTTCAGTTCAACGTACTGAGGACCGAAAGACATGAATCTGCCGTGCGGGCCGTGCGGAGAAGCTCGAGGTCGCTCAGCGTGCTATGGAAAGAGCTATGCTCGAGGTGTCTCTGCGTGATGGAATCAGAAATGGGGATGAGGATGTCTATATATCCCACAGGATAAGCAATGGGCCAGCCATATAGTTCGTAGAACCGACAACCGCTGGGGAAGAAAGGTTCTCGAATGGCGTCCCCTTACTGGTGCACGCAGTGTGGGACGACCTCCCACTAGATGGAGCGACGACCTCAAGAGGTTTACAGGGAGTCGATGGATGCAGGTGACACAGGATCGAGATGAGTGGCGCTCTCAAGGGGAGGTCTATGTTCAGCAGTGGACGAGTACAGGCTGAGATGATGATAATAATGATCTTCCGTTGCGTTACACCGTTACACACAATTCCATATGAACATCTTACACCGCGCCCATCAGTAAACCGAAGATACAATACAATGTCCAGCGTGGAGTACTATTTATTTTCTGTGTCCGCATTACGCGATCAGCGATACATCTTACGCTAGATGTGGGCAGCCTTTAAAGCTTTGGTAGAAACGGGAGAAAACAAAAATGGTCACATCTACTACTTTCTCTCAGATAGAAATCAGTATATTTTGGGATACAGTGGTATTTAAATATATGGTAAGTAGATAGAGTTTGCCGCGATTTCTAGATAAACTGGTTACTAGATATTTTGTTTTAGTCGTGTACTTGTGAAATCCAGTTATGTAAGCATAGATATGAGTACATATAATATTTACGTATTACTTTTGAACCAGCGACCCCCGGCTCTGCACACTTTCGCCGACGCGACGCTTTGTAAATGTGAAAAAAGCAATGCAATAAGATGGAATATTTCGCACTTTTTGAATTTGACGATTTCAAATGCAAAGATAATTTGATATTCTATCCGTGCGGTGACGAAGAAAGACTACTAAAAGTCATCGCCCCCTCTCTTCCCGTGAGTGTCGTAAGAGGCGACTAAGGGACTTCGTGAGATTCCATTATCTCAGCCGGCGGTAGGGTAAATACCCGCCTGGTTGGTACACACGGCGAAACACCCGTGAAGTGGCCTACCTATGAGTATGTTGCGGGTTTGGAATAAGACCAGTGTTTTCAGGAACGTATGTATATTCTGTCGTCTATGGACTGACAAACTTACATAATAATAAACAGTCTATATATATTTAACACAACAAAGAAATATTACTATAACAAAGGGATATTGATTTGGACATCTCAACGTGATGTTTGGTGCTTATAATTTCCGTATACTTTCTATATTTTAATTTACTACATCTGTTATTTTACTCACGTATTCCTATAAAGGAGGATACATACTTATTCTAAAGGTACGAATACATTAATATGCTGTATCCCATAAGTACATCGCATTTCGGGATCAGCTGGTTCAACAATCACCAGTGCTCGGAGATTGTTGATGCGATATTGCGGGAACAGTGGTGAATTCTGTCTATTCATTGTCAGGAGGACTGAGCTGACCCGTCGGCCAGGGAGAGCCATTGAAACGGTTGTTCCGCTGGCCGCCCGCGTACAGGGGCCCAATCTAGTCTAACCAACTTGAGAGGCTGCCCTTTCATACCACGCATAATCTCGGGGTAGATTGTCGTGCCGGTTGGTGACCGGATGGTGGGGTCTCAGCGACTAACTCCGCGGGGGTTCGGGGGCCCTTCCGTCCGACGGATCAGTACTGCTCCTTTGTCGACAAACTAATGGAGAAACAGTCCACCTCGCTTCTTCTCCAATGTCGTGGCAATTCTCTCCCGCTTCACGCTTCCCTTCTGTTTTCCTCTCATGATAGCACAATCAAGGATACATGGTCTTACAGCGGTGCACTACCGCACCACCTTGTTCAAGGGTGAGTTCGCTGACATCCACGGATTCCACTCAAACCTTAATGCCGTCCACCAACATCTGACGGAGACACAAATCTAGCGCCCAGCAGACACGTCCTACCTCTAGTACTCCGGTTACGTGCTTGAGGAGAATTTCCTCGCGAAAGCCGGGGGTTTGTTTGTCCGCTTTATTTCCTTTCCCTTCCTCTGGGTGCATGTAAACCTGGGCCTTAAGAGCCGTATTTACATGTGCCTATACCGACCCCATACTAGGGACACGGAGACGACTCGGCTCTTTGAGTACTTGAGCCGGACGGCAGATGAAGCGCACGAGCGGTACCCTACTGCAGAGATAGTATGTTTGGGGGACTTTAACTCTCACTACGACTCTTGGTTGGGATCCTCCATAACGAACCATACAGGAAGGACCGCCCACGCGTTCGCTCTTTCGCACAGCCTGACGCAATTAATAGGCAAACCTACTGCTGACCACCCACCCTGCTGGCTACCAGGTTGAGATCAAGGCGCCCCTTGGTAAATTTGAGCACTACTTGATGTAACGGTTTACCATTACTACCTAACTAGTTTCACAGTATTGGCAATGTAAACCAAAACTGTATTTTAACTCATCTCGAAATGCTACATCATGCGCAATCTGGCGCCGTATGTCACTATCGCATAGCACTATAGTAGATACCACTGCCTACCGCTAGCTGTTGTTGCCGCGAGTGTAACTCTTTCATTTTGCTAATCTGATATTATAAAATTATCTACCTAAAAAAATATACCATTCTAATATTCAATTTTAAAATAATACTTTGAATAGATTTTAAATCTTTGAAGATTCTAGAATTACGGTTAGAGACTCTTTTCTTACTTGAACTCGAACGATGTACGGTTTCATTCACCGGTCACCAGTTCACTCACCCCAATCGTACTCTCAAACCATCCATATCTCGGTTATTTCTTGCGTGGACCAGCCAATATTGGATTGATTAGTATCTCTGTTGTAATAAATACAATAACCTGCTAACTTCTAATAGGCTACATAGTAGCCGAAACAATTGTCGCCAGTGCTAACAAGGAGAACCAGTTCTACTGATCGAATTATAACCCCATTTCGACAATTTGGGTATATATTTCCTGGGCTTACCAGCATAAATCTAATATTTATTTCTTCACAGCTTCTGTGTTGCATTTTATGTTCATTAATTAGTTACCGTCTACAATAAGAATTCATTACGAAATTATAACATCTACATTTTATAATATTGTGTAGATTTAACTAGCACAACATTCCTTGTACCTGTCGACTACCTTCACAATATTATCCAAGTACATTAATAAAAAAAAATATTCATGTACTTTAGATAACGGATCTTCAATCCCATTTTATATTTTTTTTGGTACTAGGTGTAATATTGTCCTTGCAACTGGGCCTCATCAAGGAAGGTAGGTAATGTTGTTAAATAGTTTTTTCATATTGTATATCATAGAAGTCACAACTCGCTATACACAAAGCAGTGCTGGTCCCAACGCTTACTTATGGAAGCGAGAGCTAGGTAGGCAGAGAGAACATGAAAGTAGGATAAACGCGGTCGAAATGCGAGCGTTGCGCAAAATTTGTGGCGTAACGCTTGTTGTCCGTCGATGTTAAAATAAGAACAGGCATGCTCCGCTGGTTCGTACACGTAGAAAGAATGTAGGATGAAAGAATGACGAAGCAGATATACAACACAAAAGTGGAAGGATGTAGAAGCCGAGGAAGGCCAAGACTTACCTACCATGACGATGAAAGATTATGTTAACGATAAAAGTTCATATAAATATTACAGAAAAAATATATTCATGTTTACAACTAGCATTTTTTAAAACACCACCAAATTACACGCTGTATGAAGACGTAACACTCACTTGCACCTCACGTCCTTCAGCAGCCTCCTGACACTCAGCGAGGTTTCACTCACTAGCAGGAATACCAGCAACAATCCATGGAGAAATTGTTGTTTTCCTTCCGTGTAGTGCGCAGTGTTTTCCTAGTGAGTTACGCGTAATTACATACCTCTGTGTTCTCTACAACCCGCTGGACAGGAATGGCTTGCTATTGAGGTATCCTGTTTGAGTGGCTGACCATCGTTGTTAGAACCACACCCAGGGTACTTGCGGATGGTGCTCCCTACCTGATATTTACTATCGTAAGGTTACAAAAAAGTAACAACTTACTACACAAAACATTACCATATCAATGATATACGTTATGTAGAGGAGCTCGATGGCGTAGTTGTGCATATCACTCCGATTTAACACCCAGGTCAAGCAAGGTCCACCCTAACATATCTATGGATGGGTTTATCTGTTTCGAGCATCTCCGAGCGTCGGAGGGCACGTTAAGTCGTCGGTCTCGGTTGTTGTCGATAGATGACAGTCGTTTAAGTCAAGTCAGTGGCCTTTGGGCGGAAAAACATTGGCCTCCGTCAATCCGCAGTCGAGCAGCGTGGCGGAGTACGCTCTAAATCGTCGCGTTTGGCTCTCTAAACTTCGAGGGCCGAATTGGTGCAGATGAGGGTAACAGTACAGCTCCCTGTGTTTGAGATGGAGATGAAATGAGCGGGGTTTTTTTATACAAATAGATTGGCAAATAAGCATGCGGCCCGCATTAGTTGGTAAGCGATCACCGCAGCCTATTGACGCTCGTAACGCCACGGGGATGTTACTCGCACGCTGCCAATCTTGTGACAGTACCGAGTAATGACAGGTAGGTAAGGATAGATAGATGTTTCGTCACAGTACCCAGTAACTGCTCTTTGCCAAGCGCTTGGCGGTAGAAATAGGTGAGACAGAGATAACCACGCAGACGACTTTTGTACAAAGCCTCCCACTGGGTTGGAAGGTCATTTAGGAATCACACACGCACGCACGTTGAAGAGGAATACGGTGATGGTTGATTGGTGAAGACGGCGTCAGTGATGTCGGTGACGCCGGACGTATAGTCGATGCCAAAGCCCAATAACTCCACTTTGTGCTATGTTCGTAGTGGCGTTAGGGGCTCAGAAAATTCTGTTACGAGTTATTTCAGCGATTTGCACAGAATCTTCACCTACACCTCCGATTCTAACGCTCAGACCCTGTAATAAACACTGTACGATGCCTATTTTTTTTTACAACGTCAGGAGGCATACAAGGATACGGTCCACCTGATGTACAGCGGTTACCGTAGTATATAAACGCTTGCAAAACATTAAGCTTATTATTACTCGCGCGATGTCTCCTCTGCTGCTAACACAGCAACTCCTTAGGAGCTTACTGGTGACCTCACTCACATGCAGGAACACAATAATCCTTTAGATACTTGTATTTAGCTGCGGGTTTCTGTGAGGTGGAGGTACTTCCCCAGAATACTTGCTTTGACACGCCCTACCTATCCTAAAAACGCCCGAACCAAGACAAACAGGTATGTTCATGCACACAAACGTTTGTCCTGTGTGGGAATCGAACCCACGAGTATTGGTGTCAAAGTAGAGTAACAGCACGTTTCACCACTGCGCCGCCTAGCTCGTCAATTATGCATACAATAACCAAAATAATTAAAACGTTTTAGAATTTAAAATTTTTTAATCGCTTCTATAAACAATTTATCATTTTTGTTAAAAACGATGTGAAAAAATCAAAGATGAGAAGTAAAACTCTTTGTAACAGGTCAGAGGACAGAGGTCAGGGCAGGGGTCGTCTATGATCTCTGAATGAGGAGATTGGCATAGCCATATCACGACAATGAGATCCACGCGCGAGCAAAGCCGATGGAAATCTAGTTATTAATAAACTGACTTACCTATGTAATACTTACCTTGGCAGATTATAACCGCGAGTTTATAACGTAATTTTGATCCAACCTTTCGTTCTCACGGATATTATTAAGACAAAACAGATAAGAGCATTTTTTGGAGTTTACTCCTTAATAAACGATTTTGAGTTATAAGGCCCGGTATGGAAATCTTTTGAGGAGTAAAATCAATTGTTAACTAAAAGTGATGACGTAACGCTCGTCCGCTTAAAAAGAGATAAACTCATACATCTGTAGGATTAAACGTGCGAGAGAATGAGATAGAAGTATTAAAAAAGACAACCACATACATCTATAGGATTTAACGCGCAAGAGACTGTGATAGAAGTATCTATCCCATACTGTGCAACTAACTACAGACAAAACACATTTCTAGTGCGAGCGAGTACAAGATTTAACGAAATTTCAAATACTTTAGACTTACACTTATTCAATACAGCTGCGAAACAGCGAGGCGCAAACTTACACAGTTATTTTTTAATAATGTAAGTTAAAGCAAGTCTTGTAAAGTGTTCCCATTTACCTTTATAATTTTATATTGTTTTATATTTGTGTGGACCTGTAATTGGCTCTCTTTTGCTACATATGTTATATAATACGTCAATACAGCTGTTGGTCTTTCAATAAGTAAATAAATAAAAATAAAAAATCTATAGGATTTTACGTGCGAGAGAATGAGATATAAGTATCTATAAAATTTAAAGTACGAGAGAATGAGATAGATAAAATTTTTGACGAGCGAGAAATTTAGACGAGCTAAGTGGCGCAGTCGTGAAAGACGCGACTTTGACACCATCACTTGTGGGTTCGATTCCCACACAGGACAAACATTAGTGTCATTGAACATGTTTGTTTATCTTGGTCATAAGAGTGTTATTTTAAGTGGTGTTTTAAGAGAGGTATGGCGCATCAAAGCAGCCTGTCTGGGGAAGTACCTCCACCTCACAGAAAACCGCAGTCAAATAACAACTCCCTAAAGTGTTGTGGTGTTCCTGCGCGTAAGTGAGGTTACCAGTAAGCTCCTAAGGAGTCGCTGTGTTAGCAGCAGAGGAGGCATCGCGCGAGTGATACTTAATGTATTACAAGCGTTCGTAGGCTACGGTAACCGCTTTACATCAGGTGGGCCGTATGCTTGTATGCCTTCCGACGTTGTATAAAAAAATAGACACTGTACAGTGTTTATTACAGAGTCCGAGTGTTAGGACCCGTGTGTGCGCGCCTGCATATTACGAAGCTATAGATAGATAGATTAAAGTTAAGAAACATTAAAAATATGGAAGAAATTGATTCGAGTGTTAATGAAGAAGAATCCGAAGAACACGTGGATACGAGGCCTATAGCTTACCAATTAACCGCACATTTATTAATAATACCAGGCCACTCAGACAGCAGTGCGAAAAAAAGTTTTTATGTATGAGAGACTGGCCAGTTATAAGCTATTTTGAAAATATGACTATTTATAAGTAAAAATAGGCACGTTCCAATTTCAAAATTTCCCAATTTCCCTCAACATTTTTTGCGAGCTAATTTAAATTAACGTGTCCCATTGAAAAATTGATATACGCTAGTAACATTCGCGCTATGATTTTTTTACGATTTCAAGTGTTGCCTGAAACCGGACGAATCGTACGATAAGACTTCAAATGGCATTCATGGATGAAGGCCCTTCCAGGGCAACCGTGTATCGTTGGTATAACGAATTCAAGCACGGTCGACTAACTTTGGGAGATGAAGAAAGAAGTGGTCGCCCTTTGACGGTTGTTACGGAAGAAAACGTGCTAGCAGTGAAAAATGTAATCCAAGAAAATAGGCGTGTGACATATCAGGAGATTCAGCACATACTGCAGATTGGATCGGGAAGCCTTCACGAGATTCTACACTTGCATCTTGGCGTGAGGAGGATAGTTTCAGGCTGGGTGCCGCACAACCTCACCGTTGCTCAGAAGCAGGACCGGGTTGAACGGTGCCGTGATATGATAAACAAATTTGAAGCATGATGTGAGGCGGTGATGAGTCATTTCGTTTACAGAACCAAAGAAGCATCAACGCCAGATGGTATACTACCAAATGCTTGGCAGAAGTTTTCTATGTTGTGAGCAACAAGCGACCAAACACAGGGCGCCGCGGGCTACTGCTCGAAACGAGTGACGTCCTGGACAGCACACGGGTCAAACTCTTGGGTCAAACACCCTCCTTACATATATGCCGTGTAATTGTTCTTGATCCCTTGCTATCTAATTATTGATCTCTACAAAACGGATAAGAGCACTCTTATGCAATATTGAACTGGCAACAAATTATTAAAGGCAAACAGAATAACGGTGTAAACGGTTATATATTATATAACACACGAGTGTGTCGTGCGCGCGAGGTCCCGCACTGTGCGGCGCGTGCACCGTTCATTGTGTCTCCCGAGGTGAAAAGATGTTATCTGCGTTTCTCCGACTTCCTCGTGATCATCTCTTGTTGTTTCCAATTACAAATTATTGTGTGTTACATATTCTCGCACAATTATTAAACGTGAATTCTTTATATGCGTTATATCTTTGTATTCGTCTTTTATGACAGTTGATTGTATGGCAGTTGATTATCGCTATTACTCCGACTAAATAATGTGAAACTGCACACTTTGTCGGCGTGTGGTCGGATGATGACTACATTTATACTACTAAATTAAGAAAGTATTTATAAATAAGCGTATATAAATTAAATTAATATATTACTTTTAAAATAAGCAGTTGAGCTGAAGGGACTGGCCAATGGATGATTGTAACGGTTGTATATTAGAAAATCAATACTTCATCGAGCAAATTTGAAAAGAACAACGAACAAATCAACAAATTTTAAAATAAAAAACGGCCAAGTGCGAGTCGGACGTGCGCACGAATGGTTCCGTACCGTTATCTATAAAAAACGGCAAAAAATCACGTTTGTTGTATGGGAGCCCCCTTAAATATTTATTTTATTTTAATTCAATTATTTATTTTTAAAGTAAATATATAACTAAATATTCTGTGAATATTTCAAGCGTCTACCTGTTGCCATTATCAATATCGAGCAAAAACGAGCAAAAAAATCACGTTTGTTGTATGGGAGCCCCCTTAAATATTTATTTTATTCTATATTTTAGTATTTGTTGTTATAGCGGCAATAGAAATACATCATCTGTGAAAATTTCAACTGTCTAACTATCACGGTTCATGAGATACAGCCTGGTGACAGACGGACGGACGGACGGACAGCGGAGTCTCAGTAATAGGGTTCCGTTTTACCCTTTGGGTGCGGACCCCTAAAAATGGTCATTTGATCAAAAGTTCAACTGACCACAGTCTGGAATATCAACATTTCAATTATCTATTACACTATTAGGTTAAATCGTTCATAGGTCAAAAGGATCGCCCTAAACTTGAGTTCGCTCGCTCGTGTTTTGGTCGCAAGGTAACCTAACGAACGAGGAAGGTAAACAAAACACTGAAGAAGAAATCATTTGCGATTATGAAATGTGACTAGGAATGATTTGGCACTTTAAATATACATCTAGCAACTTTTGACCAGTCGTCCATTTGATGACACATACATTTGGATTACAAAATTTTGCTAAATAAAACATTTGGTCTTTTAAATTTTGTTATTTCATTTGTTGTTCGTTTGAAATTTGCTCGATGAAGATTTTCTAATATGCAACCATTATAACGGAGAAACCGTCATCAGGGAGTTATTATTTGATTCCGGTCTTCAGTTATCTGATAGTACGTAATGAATAAGACTGTTTTTTATCCAATATGACAGTGCTTTGCCCTTCTGTCGCTATTTGATAATTTGCATTTGAAGTTTGCTTTAAAAACAATTGTAAGCTTGCTTCTAATCCATATGTTTTGTAATCAGATGTTGGTTCCTTTTACAGAATTTGTTCACAATCATAGTCCATAAACGGTGGTTACGTGCACTTGCAAATGACCGACATTGTTGTGTCAACGAGTTGTCGTGAGAGAAAGGGCGCGTGCGTGTTGAAATGCACCACACGCCGGTTGCGATTTGAACCCATTTGCCCTAACAAGGAAGGCAGTTCAGAGAACAGTGGTATTCTGGGGAGAGATTTCTGTGCTTTAGTTACCTCTTCTTCATCACTTTGTACTCCTGGGAGGTCAGTTGTTCTATGTACATTAAGAGAGGTAGGGCGCATCAAAGCAACCCGTCTGGGGAAGTACCTCCACCTCACAGAAAACCGCAACCAAATAACAACTCCCTAGAGGGTTGCGTGTGAGTGAGGTCACCAGTAAGCTCCCAAGGAGTTGCTGTGTAAGCAGCAGAGGAGGCATCGCGTTAGTGATGCTTAATATGTCGCAAGCGTTAAAGGGTACGGTACCCGCTTTACATCAGGTGGGGCGTATGCTTGTATGCCTCCCGACGTGGTATAAAAAAAAGAGACCCAGATTTATTATTATGTTCTTACTGTTTTCTAGCTTTAGGTACTGCTTAGCCGACTGCGCCGTGTGCAGATTTTAAAATCCCCAAAGTCAAAGTCAAAATCTTTTTATTCCGTAAAAATGGCTACATTTGTTTGGAATCGTCACAATTTTTTTACCTACCGTGCAGTTCATGACTAGGTGAGCACTGATAAAAATACTGCCGAAAATTTCCCCATTTCCCCACTTAACAATTTTTATAAATGTTCCACGATGTGTTCTATTATTTTTTGTTTATAGTGCGACGTAGAAAGACATACACGCTAATGGTCCACCTGATGTAAAGTAGTAACCGTAGCTTATTAACGCTCGCAATACATGAAGTATCACTTGGGTTGTGAGCTTATTGGTGAACTCACTCATACGCAGGATCACAACAACCCACCAAGGAGATGTTAATTGGCTACGGTTAGTGAGGTAGAGGTGCTTCCTCAAACGGGCTGGTGTGGTACGCCCTACATCTCTTATTTGCCGTAAAACGTCCCGACTCCCTTTTTCCCCTTTGGTACAAATTCGAAAACATAAAAGAAATACGTTCTCTAAATCCCTTCTTTAAAAGTTGGAACTGGGTTCAACTAAATAAATGTAATACTGCATACAAAGGGCAGAAAGCATGCAGCAAGCATACATTCCGCCTGATGTAAGTACATCTGAACCTTTGCAATACATGGGCAATCACTCGCGCGTTTACAGTATTGCCAATTAAGTCAACTTAATTACCGGCAACCTCACTGGCACGAACTCAACTATTCTAAAGGGTTACTCTTTGACGGCACTATCCTATGAGATATAATTACTTCCCCAGCTGGGATCCATATTAAAATGTCGCCGTGGACTAATTCTCAAAAAATTATAATAGTAGACACTTTGTACTGTACACATTAAGTTTTAAGAGAGTCACAGATAACCGCAGCCAAATAACAATTTCCAGGATGGTTGTTGTGTTAGTCTGAGTGAGCTAGGTCACCAGTAAGCTTTTAAGAGGTTGCTGTGTTTAGTTAATAAGAGGTCCGAGGGCTCATTACCGGCGCGACGCAGCAGCGGCAGAGGATGCATGTTGCAACGCGGCCGTGGAGCACGTTGCGCAGCGCCGACCTCCGCCCTGACCCGGCATGCTGCTCTGTGCATCGTGGCACACTTTTTTCTCATTATAAATTCATAATGAATTAAAAAGGTGACGTCCAAAGAAAGGGTACGGTTAATAAGAGGTAAGCATAAAAATGTACACCACTTCGTATTAGAAACACTCAAAGGGTGTGCCGTGAGTGTTTCTGAAAACACTTTCGTAGTACCTCCCGAGGGGGAAAACAACTATATTAATATATTAATCAGTAGTCAATCCACCAGGTCAACCCTTACTCATCTCACTGCAGGGATACGGGTCTCCCTTCAACAGAAGGAGTTTAGAGCATACTCCACACCACGCTGCTCAAATGCGGATTGGCGGAGGCCAGTGTTTTCAAGCCGCCCGAGGGCCACTGACTTAGCTTAACGACTGTCATCTATCATCTGCCGAGACCGACGGCTTAGCGTGTCCTTCAAAGCACGGAGAAAGTCGAGATAGATAAACCCATCCATAGAAATGCTGCGGTCGACGTTGCTTAACCTGCGTGTTCGGTTAGAATGACACACGCCACGACGCCATCGAGCTCTCAGTCACTGCGCTGTTTTATAGTAACTACTGAAACTGCAAGGGCGATTTATACAACGCCTCGGTGTAACCGTTGACATTATATGTGCTCTACTGTGAAAATCTATCATTTATAAATGCACCTTTATTGCATTTTCTAACCCACATTTCAAAAGTGCTTTTGTGTTCAGTTTTAAAGATGATTACTCAACGCCCATACGTTCTAAAGTGCCTTTATTGGGCGTTTTTCAAAATTGGGCTTTAATTCAGCGTTATTAATAAAAACAAAATGTGGGCGCCACTTAGCTTTATGCCCCCTCCGCGAACTATATCATATGTACGGTTTTAGGGCCAGCAACGCATGAGTGACACCCCTGGTGTTACAAATGTCCGTAGGCTTAGTGGTATAGAAAAAAATGTATTACCGTGAAAAACAATTTGTACCACGGACACTTCTGAGAATCAATTTATCGCAAAAAATGTTAAAGATTGTGGGGTTATGTTTAGTTACCAAAACACATGGAAATAGTAAGTATTACGTACAACTAGTACCTGTTATTTTCATGCGAAAACAGTAATAGTTATATATGGAGATTTGAAGTACGAGTACCTACATGGGATTTTTAATACGAGACTGATCAGCATTTGTACACCTTCTATTCGAAAAATTATATTATTTACCCCGGCCATTTGATAGGCGTGCGCGGGGATATGAATCCAACGCGTAAAGTTCCTTTTTAGGGTTCCGTACCCAAAGGGTAAAACGGAACCCTATTACTGAGGCTCCGCTGTCCGTCCGTCCGTCCGTCCGTCCGTCCGTCCGTCCGTCTGTCACCAGGCTGTATCTCATGAACCGTGATAGTTAGACAGTTGAAATTTTCACAGATGATGTATTTCTGTTGCCGCTATAACAACAAATACTAAAAAATAGAATAAAATAAATATTTAAGGGGGCTCCCATACAACAAACGTGATTTTTTGCCGTTTTTAGAGATAATGGTACGGAACCCTTTGTGCGCGAGTCCGACTCGCACTTGGCCGATTTTTTTATACTACGTCGGGAGGCATACAAGCATACGGCCCACCTGATGAAAAGCAGGTACCGTAGCCTATTAACGCTTGCGATATATTAATTATCACTCGCACGATGCATCCTCTGCTGCTTACATAGCAACTCCTTAGAAGCTTACTGGTGACCTCACTCACACGCAGGAACACAACAACCCTCTAGGGAGTTGTTGGCTGCGTTTTTCTGCGCGGTGGAGGTACTTTCCCAGACTGGCTGCTTTGATACGCTCTACCTCTGTTAAAACATCCAGACCAAGACAAACAGACGTGTTCATGCACACAAATGTTTGCCTTGTGTTAGAATCGAACCCACGATCATTGGTGTCAAAGTCGCGACTTAGCCACCGAGCTCGTCAAATCCCCTTCTAAATGAAACATGTATTGTACCAGCTGTGACCGTGAATATGCGCATGAACAGGTCACGGCAGGTACTGGACTATTGGAAATATGTCGGTAAAACTGGGCTATTAAAATGAGATCTGAAGGTATTGTTAGAACTGGGCTATTGAAGAAGAGGGGGCGGACTCTTGCCATAACTATCATATCTGATGTTACTTTAGTCAGACGGTGGCTCGCTACTCACTAGATGGACCCCCGAATGGGAGAGAAAGGCGGCCGGGGGCAAAACCGGTGTGAATGACTCAGGGGTGTCGAGAGGTGTGCTGCGCTTTCTCCGAAGTTACTCGCGGCGTTATGCCCTTTAACACTTCTACCCCTGGAGCATATCACCTGCTAGAGCAATATGCTCTATTGACTCCTCTCTGTTATTAGTTTTTTTAATAGGTCTTTCCACTCACGGGTATTAATCCCGGTCATTTGATAGGTGTGCGCGGGGATAAGGATCCAACGTGTAGAGGCCCCTTAGAAAAGACTGTATGTAATGTTGTACACCCGCCGTGACCCGCTCTAGGGGATATTACTGGGACAACATACCAGTGAACAGGTCACGGCAGGTATTGGTACTATTGGAAATATGTCGGAAAAAAGTGGACTTCTGACATCATCTTCTAATAAAATACGACCAATTTGGTCATGGTATGGTTAGTCTTGGGCTTACACACCCTAAAAAAGGAAACAAACAAAAATTGATGAAAGAGTACAAAAATAGGTGCACCACAATAGCCGCCAACGAGATGCCTTCTCAGCATCATATAGTGCACGTGGGACCATGTACTCCGACGGGAGTATA
This sequence comes from Pyralis farinalis, assembly GCA_947507595.1. Lineage (NCBI taxonomy): Eukaryota > Metazoa > Arthropoda > Insecta > Lepidoptera > Pyralidae > Pyralis > Pyralis farinalis. The sequence continues at coordinate 38,291,546 of OX382268.1, read as the reverse complement.
ATGAGCCAATAGTTAAATTCTTGTAACAATTAATTTAATAACTGGTTAGCAAAACGAAGTAGCTCTATAGCGTCGTTGCAGTATCGCTCTAATGGAACACGCAGGTTAAACAACGTCGACTGCAACCTGTCTATGGATGGGTTTAACTATTTCGTTTCTCTGAGCTTTGGAGGACACGCCGGTCCCGCCTGTTGTCGATAGATGGCAGTCGGTAAGTTTAGTCAGTGGTCTTTGGATGGTTCGAAAACATTGGCCTGCTGCACTGCACCAATTGGCAATCGAACAGCATAGCAGTATATACTCCAAACCCCTATTGTGGGATGAGAAGGTTTGGTATCGTAACAAAATAAATAAGTTATTTTTCAGACAATTTACGCAACGCCATCTAGTTTCTCCCAACTAAAGCTTGCAGTTTTGTGCTAGTCAAATGATGCGCGTACTTTTTCTTATATACTGGTACTTACTTATGTCACGTACATACTCCATCTAGAGATATATAGATAGAGACAGATAGAATGAATTTTTGGTTTGTTAAAAAAATAGTTGATAGATTCAAGCAATATTTTGCAAAAGTCAAATTTACAGGCAATTCATCCTGCGGTTACATCGCGGAGACGACTACAACCGCCAAAGCATAGACCACCAGAGCACCCATGGCAGCATTGCCATACAGTTTTGCATACAATGCCAGGGGACATGTAAGCATACGGCCCACCTGATGTAAACTGGATATCGTATCCTACCAATGCTTACAATACCCGAAGTACCGCTCTCCCGACGCCAACTTTGCTGCTAACACAGCAAAACCTTACGAGCTTACCGGTAACTTCACTCACTCATTCAACCAAGAAGATACGGAGGACTTCCCCAGAAGGGCTGCTTTGATGCGCCCTACCTCTCTTAAAAACACCCAGACCAAGACAGACATGTTCATGCATACAATGTTTGTACTGTGTGGGAATTGAACCCACGTGCTTGGTTTAAAAATATCATTGCCAACGGGCTCGTTAATATACATATTACATCTACCAACTATGATGGGTCACAATCGGCCGGCGCTAGTTCAAGTAAACTAATTGGTGGTGGAAGTACACAAACTAGTTTAGACCAAATTGCCTTTAAAAGCCGTTATAGATCAATTAAAATGTCAACCCTTACTCATCCCAATGCAGGGATACGGGTCTCCCTTCAACCGAAGGAGTTTAGAACATACTCCACCACGCTGCTCAAATGCGGATTGGCGCAGCCCAGTGTTTTCTAGCCGCTAGAAGACCACTGACTTAGCTTAATGACTGTTATCTGTCTATCGACAACAGCTGGGACCGACGGCTTAACGTGCTCTTCGACACATGGAAAAACTCGAGATAGATAAACCGGATCTATACCAGGAACCATCCATAGACAGGCTGCGGTCGGCGGTGCTTAACCTGCGTGTTCGGTTAAAATGACACGCACGACGACGCCATCTAGCTCTCAAACCATAGTGAAAACCTACGTATTCACTATACTATATAACTATTAGTGTGTTATAGCTTCTATCAAAACTGGTGTAGGTTACCAGTCCTAAAGCTTCTAGCAGTGACCACCGTTCAATCATTTGTAGTGGTCGCCAGTTGTCGAGAGCAGTGGTGACCTGGTGAATAAAGAACCAGCTTATTAAACACCTGGTCGCCGGTTCGAATCCTGGCGGGGACACACAGTAATTATAACTTGATCGGAGGTGAAGGAAATTATATCCTAGATATTATATTTAGATAAAACCAATGAAAGATCTGGCTCTGGGTGTGGGTGTGGAGGCCTGAGGCAGTCGACTTCACCAAATCCTTAAGTGTTAGACAACGGACCCTGTTAAACATAATGGATTGGGATAAGCTAGGAAGAAGAATGTTCTCCCCTTGTCCGTTCCCAGTGGTCAATAATTTACATCATTACAATTGAGCAGCGTGGCGGAGTCGAGCTCTAAACTCCTTCGGTTGAAGGGAGGTCTGTATCCCTGCAGTGGGATGAGAAGGGTTGACGAGGTGTATATTTTTGCTGCTTAGCTGATCAAACTGAGCTGTACAATAGAAAGATCTCGAAAGTAATCTATTAAAGAAGCATGTGAAGATGTTAACAAGTCCTTAACGTTAACCTACTCATTATAAAATGACGCTTCTATGAAGTTTTGCTTAGCATTAGAATACTGACAAATAGGGAACAGGAAAAACGACGATCCTAAATCCTATAATGATTCTATTAATCTATACAGCCATCATGAAGTAATCTTTTTCAACCTTTAAACTTCTGTCCCGATGACTCCATTATATGAGCATAGATTCCCAAGTCTGCTGTTCATCCAGTTCGCACAATCCGCAGGATAGTGAAGCTCTCGTAGAGCAAGTACTTTATAGACGTTATATTACATTTTTGGTTATCTGTGCTTTTGATAATATCTGGTAATCTGTTATTTGTTACTAAAGGTGAGGGGTTATCATCGCAACATCTACTTCTTTATTCGATTGACCGCACTTCCCAAACGATGCAGCTAAAAAATTAAAACCCGATCATGGAACTGCTTCAAGGGCTCACACAGGGCTCTCTTCAGGATTTGGTGCTGGCTCTGGTGCGACTTGGCTGAAGAATTCAACGTGTAGTCCCACGAGAAAACCTCAACAAACTCATAGTATGCGACGTTTTCGGAAATTCAACTCTCAGGGGTATGAAAAATAGCATAACATTTTGTATGTGAGCTAGTGATTAGTTCGGCTTAAAAATATTTTTGTAAACACCGACGTCACCCAGTTTATTTATAAACTTACGTGAAATGAAGTAAGCAAGTCTCGTTCCGTACGTTTTTATATAATGCACATACATCAGGAAATGCATCTTTCTTATGCATTATGTGCACAATTACAATTCCGCGGCTGTACATTCGAGCACTGTCAACGAGGCGAGGGTACAAATGTGGTGTTCAGCACTAATGATGGTTGCATTTACATGTAATCCGCATTTATATGATGCATTTGAATCCCGTCAGTGACTGCTGAAGCGATCTGTTTTACAAATTATCACCTGCCATTACCATTCAATGATTTTTCGCAAGGCAATGCTCACCGATGTCTGGGGTTTCTAATAATATTTAAATAAAATTTTGGTGTTGCATATATCCATTGACTACGGTGATTTTACCATCAAGCAGGCCGTATATTTGTTTACCGCATTAGTGGTTAAAATCGGTTAAAGTCGGAATTGCACACAAAGTGTACTTTCGTAAAATAATTAAGACATTTTTTTTTAATATTAACTAATAAACCAGATTATGTTTATGTTTTTAAAATTGCAAATTCCTAACCAGCTCACTTTATAACTTAGACTCCGTAACGAAAATGGCCTGAAATGAACAACTTTCAAGACATACTATTTTTCATTTTTGTAACGCCGCTTGGGAATTGTAACTCTAAATTCACACGGTTAACGTGCACAAAGTGACAGAAGAATCCAAAGTTTCTTATTTATTCATATTCTTTCCTCGGCATGCACGTAACATACGATGCTTATTTGGTTTCCCCGCGTTTCTTTAAATTCTGGAAGCAATCTTCCAACGTTCAGGTTTTCATACCTAAGAATAACCTCACCAGTGACTAATTCAAAATCTATTTATATTTTCGAAAATAGAGAGCTCGATGGTTTCGCTGCGTGTATCATTCTTATCGAACATGTAGGTTAAGCAACGTCGACCGCAGTGATGACTGCAAATTGGGTTTACCAATAGTTAGCTTCTCCGTGTTTGGAATGGCACGTTAAATCGTCTGTCCCGGCTGTTGTCGATAAATGACAGTCGTTAAGCTAAGTCAGTAGCCTTCGAACGGCTTGGAAACGCTGGCCTCCGCCAATCCGCATTTAAGCAGCGTGGCGAAGTATGCTCTAAATCCCTTCGGTTGAAGGGAGGCCCGTGTCCCTGCAGGGGGATGAGTTAGGGTTAGTGACCGCGTGACGCTTACTCATATTCCTCGGCATATACATACACCTCACTAAGCTAAGCCTGCCCCATTACTTTCTTAATGACTATACTCACTCCTTTCCTACAGTGAACGTACGAATCTGCAAATCTACGACATAAAATACAGATTTTGAATTCTTCAACCTTCAGGTCAACATAAGTTTTCCATGGAGATAATTGCCTTAGTTTTTTTTATCAATATGGTTCTGGACTAAAATTGTAGATTCGCAAATTTACCGCGCCATTAACTATGAATAAACAAAGGAACTCGGTGGCGCAGTGGTGAAACGCGCTGTTACGTTACGCTCAGTTGTCTCTGCCTACCCCCGCAAGGGATCTGCCATTAAGATACGGATAGATAGATAAACAATTACTCAACATTTGAGAAGTAAACTTTATATGAAGTCACCGCGAACGTTTTAAACGAAAGTTATGTAGGACTTCTCGCTACTTTGTTGACTAATCCGATTAATAAAAAGTCATAATTTATCATTATGACCAATTTCAATCAATGTATTGCTTGGGTTGTATAAAAAGAAAATCAAATTTCAGTCTAGTTTCTTTTATTTGTAAAAAAAACAATAAAATTAAATAATACAGTGAGCACTTGCGCTTATTGCCCGGGAAAAGATACAGTCTTCCGGAGCAAGAAGCAGCAGGTTGACGAGACCAACCAGAGGAGCTGCCGCGAGCAGCGGAGTGGAGAACGAGACTGGCCCGCGCCAGACCATACAATAAATAAACCTTACGCTACGCTTGAGCCTGCCCGACGGCCGAGGACGTTCACCGCCCACGAGTGCAATAAATAGACGTACGTGCGATCACATTCAATACTCTAAAACTAGCTCTATATATATTTCATAAGGTTGTTAATTGTATAATATCAAATTCGATTTGTACCAAATTTTGTTACGTTTCATAAACGATCGTGAGACGACCATTGGCAACACTGACACGAATCACTGAGGAGTTTGTTCTCTTTCAACCCGAGGTTATTAAAACTAGTGTTACGGTAATGTCTGGTTGTCGTGCCGCGTTACGTACGTAGCTGGCGTGACGACGCGCGTGCGGCGCCGCCGCCGGCACCGCCCGCCGAGGACCGGCGCCGCTGTTGACTAGCTTGGTTGCTTACACCGATCACTACTCACGATTCTCTCACTAAACAAATAAATAACTTATACTCTAACACAAAGAGCTATCCGCTAACACTTCTCCTAATTTTGACACAATGCGATCGACTCTGCCGCACCCAGCCTACTTGTCGCGCCCTACGACTACATTTGTATTATAAACGTTTGTCCAGCTAGTACACATATTCCATAAGACCGCCCGCCGGCGGCCGTCTACTTACGAATAATTACTCGATCCCGGCCGCGGGAGCTCGCGTCCGGGAAATTGACGAGGGTTACACCGGTGACAGGGTTGCGGTATAAGAACTCATAAACCTAATAGTCTCTACGTTAAACTTAGAGTTTCAAGAACGAAACTTATTCACTATAAAATGCTAGTTAGCTGAGGTTCCATCGACGTAAGGTGGAGAAAGTTCTCACTGTATAGAAGTGGTTTTAGATAATTTGTCTATCCTCTCTCCGGCTTCCGATGAAATGTCCGAAGACACCGACGTTGCCGTCTCGCTCGACACGGATATCTCGGTGGCCCTTTCGACTGACGACGAGATAGGATTAATCTCTATGGGAGCCTCTTCTGAAATTGACTTTTCATTCTTTTTCATAACAACCTTAGTGGGTCGCCTTTCGACTGTTGGCACGTATGTTTGCTTTATAATCTCGATGTCGATTTTGTCCGTTTTGTTAGCTGCCATGTCGTCCGACACGTTGTCTATAATAGGCCTCCGCGTGGTCGGCTCGATTTTGTCGTTCGGAGGCGGTGCATCGGTGATACTCTCACCGTCGTCATCATCTTCAATTTCTATTACTTTTTGTTTGTTTCCGACTATTTGATTTTTGCTCTTCGGTGTAATCTCCGTTATAGAATTCAAGTTATAGTTACTATTTTTACTTTTGTATCCAGCATTGACTGGAATCAGTTCCTCTGAATCTGAAATACTTGTCGTGCCTGTGACATGATGAACTTCATTAGGTCCATCTGTATGATCACTAATAGAAGCGACGTCACCAACCAAGTTAATTAGTTCTGTAAGAACACTGTTCTTTTTTCGTTCTACCGCAGGTTCAATTATAGCTGCACTTTTATCAGAATCAGGTGAAATCTGTATTAATTCTACGGCGTCTGTAGCACTCTCAGAAGAACCCAGTGGAGTTAAAACAAATTCCGTTGTTTCCACATTTTCTGCTGAGAAATTTTCAGTACTGGCGGGACGCGCTTTTGAAACCGTAATGATGTCTGCTTCCATAGCGATTGTTTTAGTGGACTCCGTTTCTAAATTTCCTACTGTTGAAGTATCAGTTTTGTCTTTCACAATGTTATCTCGTGCCTCATGTGGATTTTGGTCGCTAGTCTCCACTGGCAATGAGCTAAATTCAGTTTCTGCGGTAACTTCAGTAGGAATATTTGATTTCGCAATTGAACTCGTAGTTTGTTCTTCGATAACTTTAGGCTCCTCAATTATTTTTGTTGTTTCAACTACCTTATTGGTAGTAGTGTCAAAATAAGACGTAGTAGTATCAACGGTCGATTGTAATTTATCCTCTTCCGAAGAAATATTTTTTTCTGTGCTGGTAACTGTCGGTGTACTATAGCTAATCGCGGTCGTAGCAACCGGAGTAGATTGTGTAGTTGTTGTAAATTCTGCTTCATCTAACTCGCCTGTAATTTCTTCTGGTACAGCAGAAGGAATATTCAATAATTCAGTTGGAATTGCCGATCGTAGATTTAGCATCGGATTCTCCTTTGTTGTGGATACTTCAGTGCTTGTAATAATATTAACTTCTGATTGTGTAGAACTTAATTCGACAGGAATTTCAGACGTCTTTTCAGTGGTGGTAGTAGTAGTAGTAGTACCTATCCCATTTTCGGTACTTGTGCTTACATCTTTTATTGGTATGGCACTTGTTGTCGGCACATCAGAAAACGTTACGCTTGCCATACTTACTACATCGTGGCCACTTGATACATGTTCGTTGTCCATATTTTGCTCCGAAATGATTTCGTCATCATGATTTCCTAATACTGACAAATCATCTGGCAAAGGAGGAAAAGCTGGGTTATGGTCGAATTGGGTGTCCTCTTCTTCGATTATAACAGGAGCTTTGGAAACAGTTGAAACTGATATATCTGGTATTTCAGATGGTCCTGATGTTGGTACATTCGGGCTATTGGATGGATAAATTTCGCTATTTATGGAATCTTGTGTAGAGAAACTAAATTTAGATGGAGTTGAATCATCGATCTTAGATAATATTTCACTAGAAGCTGTCGCTTCGGGTGGTGATGACGAAGAAAGTAGTATAGCAGCAGATGGTTTATGTACTTCAATTACTACTGGCCGTTCCGTCAATTCAATTTTATTAGTAGCACTTTTTTCAGATGTCGCTTCTCTTGGTATCAGAGGAGATTTTGACGATGAATATTCAGCGATTTCTATACTAGGAGACGGCAATATTTCCTTTATTTTCACATCGGTGATAATGGGAATCTCAGAAACCGGTGTGATTTCTTTGATCGTAATCTCTTGCTTGACGTTTTCCTTTGGCGCTGTGGGAGCTACGTCTTCGGTCGTAGATAGAGTAGTCATAGATGGTGCCACGCCAGGAATGGATGTAACACCTGAAATCAAAGCGAACGTGTTCATTTTCATTTGTATCTAATTTAACGTACATAACCTATACATGTAACCCATATTTCTAATTGTATTTTAGCGCATATGCAATATGTCACTTTTTGGTAATATTTGATCTCGTCAGTGGTGTAATGGCATGAGGAGCTTAATGACGTAAGGAGTTTCATAGTGAGAGGAGCTAGTTGATGTGATGAGTAATAGACTGGAGCGCCCGATGGCATTTATTTATTTATAAAGGTACACCGACGACACGTTCATATTACACTCATAGAAGTGACAATAATACATAGGTGCAGTAATATGCCTTAGAATACATTAATTATTGGTATACACATCCTTTACAAAAAAACAAATGGCATGAGGGGCTTGACGGAGTAACTTGATTAAGTGAGGACTTTGATGATATGAGGGTTTTAATGACGCGTAGAATTTGATGAGTGGGCAGCTCGAAGGTGAGGAATTTGTTGATGTGAGGAGCTTGATGAAGCGAGAAGCTCAAATGTGTGGAAATGGAAGTGGAAGCTTGATATAATGTGGAGCTTGATAATGTGAGGAGCTTAAGAGTCCAATTGCATTCTTGATAACTTACTGGACTCGGGAACTTAATGATATGAGAAGCATGTGGAGTAATTAGTTTAATGGTGCGAGGAACTTGATGGCGTGGATAAAGACTACCAAGGCAGCGATGCGATCTACGAGGACTACAAATCCCCTCGCCACCCTGACACACAGACTGCGTGGATTTATTCAGTTTCTCTTCTCTTCTTACCTCTCAGCGGGCAGTTGTCGTACTCAGGGCAGCAGCGTCCAGGGACGAGCCTGGGCCGGCAGTCGTCGCGCACGAAGCAAGCGATCCGTCTGCAGACCACCTCGCCGCCCTGGCAGTAGCACACTCGGCACGGGTCGGCCGGGTCCACCAGCTTCTCTCCATTGCCGTACACGCGCCCTTCTTGCTCGCATTCTGAAACATTACATCTTAACAATGATTGAACCGAAATTTAAGTTATTGTCTAGAATTTGGGGTGTAGTTTTTACAGCCATACTATACTCTGAGACAAAAGTGTCCGAAACTATATCATTTCAATTTATTCTGATTCCACGATTACAGGAGCATTTGATCTTCATTTTAATCATAACTTTTTGCCTGAATTTCATCCACATTTCATTTCGATTCATTAAATCCGTTCGTCCGATCATGCGGAAGCATCTTGAGCTTCAAATCAAATCAAAAAGTTTATTTGCAAGAATACATTTCATCAGGTCTTATGAAATTTATTCCGTAATTGTATCCAGTCTGCGGGCAGGCGTGCAAAAATTAACATGTCAAAATGTATATTAAAGTAGAAATTACTAACATTTATAAATTAATTAAAAGCACTATTAAAATAATACATTAATAAAATGTTACATCATCTCATTACGAATGGACGACGGGGATCACAAGGTCTATGGTGCGAAAAAATGTAACCACATCTAATGAACTGTGTATTTAAAGTAACGAATTGTTGAAAGGACTATATAAGAAACTGACTAATGGCAGATTACTAAAATGAACGCTTATGTTTTTAAAATACAATAATACCTTACTTGTTTTGCAAAGATGAATTGCCCCCATATAGATCGCCGTAGATTATGCAAGTTTTCTGGATTTTCTTAATCTAAGTCTAGAGCCATAAATACAATTGGTAAAAGAATTTAATGAACTAATTTTTGTTACACAACTTTGGTTGTGTAAAGTCGCAGCGATATATAAAGTACTTGTAGATATAGACTGCGGGTCCTAGTGGACGGAGGGTATTCATTATTATGCATTACGACTAAAGAAAAAATAAAAATGTGTATAATAGTTTTCATTTCCTAATTAAAAAAATCATTTTAATCATTTAAAAAAAATTATAACCTTGCGACATTACGCTAATTGAACGTACTACTAGACGTTTCAGGTAGTTAAACATTTTGCTACTTGTTTTGTATCGAGATTTTGTTTACTTAAAACGAACTTTTAAGAGAGGTAGGGCGCATCAATGCAACCCGACTGGCGAAGTACCTTCACCTCACAGAAAACCGCAGCCAAATAACTCCATGGAGGGTCGATGTGTTCCTGCGTGTGAGTCAGGTCACCAGTAAGCTCCCAAGGAGTTGCTGTGTTAGCAGCAGAGGTGGTATCACGCGGGTGACGACTCCCGACGACTAAAAAAACCGAGAACCACTTCAGCGAGGGACTTACCGCATTGGTACGTTGGGCAACAATGATCCGGTCGATGCAGCGCCTTACACCCCGGACGAGGCTCACAGCGCTGCTTGGAGCAGTTCACGCCGCCTTCAGAACACGAGCACTTCTCACAGGGCGAGGACCCTGGGAACTCGTCTCCGGGCATGTACACCACGTCCCCCACGGCGCAGCTGCCTGTAACCACCACAGCGCACATATAATATCCACTTTCCCTACAGAACATTACATATAATATGCCACGTTAATGATAAACGAAAATTGTTGCTAATGATCCTCATCATTTCCACCTTTTTCTCCCCCCTAGACTTCCACAGCGACCGGTCCTCTACCGCACACGTTCCTGCGCTGTTCACAAGATCGTCGGTCTGTCGTGTCCTCGTCATGTGATCGTATCGGCAGCGTTTCCGGTTCGTTGTCGCCATTCGAGAACCTTTCTGCCCCGACAGTCATTGGTTCCTCGTGCTGTGTGGCCTGCTACTGCCACTTCGGCTTACTGCTCCTTAGTGCCACGCCGGTAACTCTTGTTCTACTACTGATGTGCTCATTACTGAGTGTACTTTGCAGAGAAACTCCAAGTTACACGCTCTCCTAGTTCGCTCTACAACCTCGAGATTCTGTATGATGGCCATAGAGTGAGACCGCGAGACCGCCGGTCCTGCTGTGACAGTTGTCATATGTGAAACTTGTTAGTGTACCCAAGGTGTTAATCATTCATATAGTACCATCGAGCTGGTCTGAAGATAAAGGTTGAAGTATTCGTGTAATAAAATCTAAGGAACTAAATTTTAACCACTTTAGCAGCAGAGATGGTATTGCGCGAGTGATAGTTAATATATTGCAAGCATTCCTCGGCTACGGTAACTGCTTTACATCAGGTGGGTCGTATACATATATCCCTAACAAAGTTGTATACAGAAATATACAGCGTTGTATAAGTTAGGGGTTTCAAGTATCTATAGGTCACGATTACTGCTCGTCATCAGGTATGACGGAGGCTTACTAGCCGCCTTAATGGCATAAAAAATATTATGATACATTAGTGCTAGAGCACATTACAGAATTCTGATGTTTGATGCGTGGACCACATCGAGGTCGTGATCACCCAGGTCATCATCGGCTAGATCGAACATGGCTTGGAAGTCTATATGATTTACGTACCTTCTGTTAATCCTAATTCTGAGCTCGTCACATTCGGCAGCGGGCCGAGAGGGCCTGTAACAAATGGAAACTTTAATTAATCCTCGCTCTACATAAATAAACAACATAAGTAAAAAACCACACAATAAAAAATATTTTACAATATCTCAAATATTATTCAACAAGTTGGGTGTAACCGTATTTCCTCCCGACACCTAATCTCAAAATGTTGCTCTCAAAATACTACCATAATGGTAGATTAATTGGAGATCAAATAGCAGCAATTATGTTTGATTGCAGGCCATTACCGCGCTCGGATTGTACGCGGTGCGGACCCGACACTTTCAGGAATTGCCATAAACAAAATGGAATTCAATTTGGGTGAAAGGACGACTTCACAATTTACTAAATATTTATATCATTAATTTTGGAATTAACAGTGTATTCGTAGTAAAAGTTTATCTTTATTATCTAGATATCCACGTATTCATCGATTCTGTGATAAACCCTTTTGCATACTGTTTTGATTTGCCTTTTAAAGACATCGTCAGGCAAGAACAGAAGTGTTTCAGGCAATTTATTATAGAATCGAATACGGTTTACAACAAAAGATTTAGCAAGCCAATGTAACGGCGTGCGTAACTTACTTCTCCTAAGATTTTCACTGAATTTTGAAAACGATTATGATGATATTACTATATATATACTAGATAGTATATTAAATAACTAAATTATTTCATAGCAGACTGATTGCGGAAGCCGGATTTTTAACTTAATTCTAGGGAAAGTTCTTGTAGTAAAATTAAACGTAATTGGGTATTTTCCTAAAACAAACGTAAATGATAAACAAAGTGCGTAAATACGTAAAATAATAATAGCATTTTTATTATCATACTCATGGATCACAAAGAATGTGAGCTTATTTACATGTTTGGAACTCAATGCGTGATCCTTTAGAACCGATCAAATCAACGCACAACAACAAGTCAGCGCAAAAGACGAAATGGAAATATTATTTCATAAGAACATTTAGATAGAATTCAAATTATTTTCATACGAAACACACGTCATATAATAATACATAGTAAATCTATCTACATATTACATACAATTTGGAATACGTTTCTATCAATAGACACAAGTCTAGTAAAAGTAAATTTCGATGATTCAGAGAATACTTTTAACGAAAAATAAATTAACATATACTTAGTATCCTCTGAATAAATGAGATATTGATGTAACTATGTGTAGACAAACGCGCACTACGCGTTTTTAATTGTCAGTACAATATGATATGATATGACTGTAAGAATCCCGAAACAGAAGGGCTCTGTGAATCGGAATTCCAACGAACAGCTAACGATAAGTGTTCTGCAAATACGCGACTAATTGCCCACTGGAAAACTTTTGTTTCATTTTTCCCTCCGGCGTGGAGTCCCTCGCTCCTTCGCATAAAACACGAATAAGTAATTGCGGGCCTCCGGGTCCCTCCGCGCCGCCATTATACTCTCGTCAGACTTTGATTTATGTTCAAAATCTCGCTGAATACACTCCGAGCGCTCGCAAATTTGTTTTTATGTTATCCATTTCCGTCCCTTTTCCTTTTATGATTTTTTCGCGATGAAAGGAACGAGTGTTGTCATCGTTTTTCCCATGGAAAACGTTTTTAGTGAGGCCTTCTTCCCCGCTCGTTGAGCGCGTGGGGGCGGCCGTGCAGCGCTCCGGTCGCGTAATGTCGATCGTTGTTGAACTTGACTTTGTCACGCGAATTCAATTTCGCGGACGTAAAAATACTAAAGCGACAGTGATCTCCTAACTCGGCCACGGAACTGGTTTATAGGCATTTCAAACGGAATGCAGTTTTATTGGCGTAACATTAAAAGTATGTTAATTGTGACATATTTATCTCAAGAGAACTTCCATTAACAAAATACAAATATTTTTGTCGGAAATGTCCAATTTCATTTGAGTTTTGAAGTAGAGAATTAGTGAGAATTTATGTGCAACCAATTTGGCTGTAATAGGTCAGTGTTGGCTTCTTGTCATTCTTTCCTCTTGCATTCCTAATACATGTTCGAACCTGTATTCGATGTTTTGTTATTTGATTCTGATGAAACTAGTACTTCTGTAGATAATCTAAACAAAACTCACCGGTATATTATATTATAACTTTTTGTATTTTAACCTTATTTCTAAGAGCTCTTGTCGTACGTAATGTAAACATCACACAAGATATTAGACAGTGTGCGCATAAAGCTAGTTAGCTTTTAAGCATATCGTTCTAAATAGAATCTAAGTCTTATTGTTGTATTATGAAATAAATAAAAAAATAAACCGATGTAGTCTGCTTTCTCTCATCCTAGCATCGATTCTGTCACATCTCTCTTTGTTACATCATCGATATTTCATATGAAACATCATAATGTGTACGTGCGAATAGTGTCCATAATATTTTCCATTTCATCGTCTTCTCACATTAAAGTCAACTTGTGTAAAGGCGCGAGGCAGTGGTTACGTGGCGCGCGCTCTGCGTGACATAACTCCTTATGCAACTGGCTTCAGATTGAATGCACACGCGTCGAGGGTGCGATGCGGAATGACAAACTCTTGGAGAACCATCCGACAGGCATTTCTATGTTCAAGGTGAGCAATTCACGTCCGTAGTTGAACAAACTTAAAACATCTTTCGTAATTGTCACGTAGAAACAGAAACATTTGTGCAACTTTCAAACTGTTTTGTTTATCTGTGAAAAAGTATATGTGGACGCAATTTTGTGCGTCTATATTTATTTCATCTAAAGACAATATTTGCATTTAATGCATATCCTACTAAAATTATAATAGACGGATGTTTGCCATTCCTTCATGGATAACCGGCTGAAGGGATTTCGATGAAGTATAGCACACAAATACAGTATGTTGTAGATTTATTAATCTACAACATACTATATCTATGTGTTCATAGGCTACTTTTTATACTGAAAATATTATGGACTTCTGTATAAATGGACAGCAACTAGTACATAACAGAACGTCTGCGGAATCTGCGAGCAATAATATTGCCAGCGTGTCCCAAAATAAAGGCAGTAAACCTGCCGACTGGAACAATAGTCCCAATAAACTCAGTAGCTTAGTGACGTTTCTCTGAGAACAAGGACAATTAATATCATTAAAGGTCGGAGCACGAGACGCTCGCCATTATTACCTCAATACATACGTACAATATGGAGTATTCTGCCAAGGGAATGACATCACTTAATGAACCTGAGCGGAAGGCACCAGGCACGGCGCTGAGAGAGGAGCCATTATGAACTCGAGACGTGTACAACGTTAAACGTTTTAATGTGTAATTATAAAAACTGATAAGAAAAATCTTCTTTCTAGCGTTATTCCGTTTCCTAATCCATTATGATTGGCGGGGTCCGCTAACTAAGCCTAAAGATTTGTCGAAGATACTGATTTTGACACGGAGCGACCACCGGCAGACCTACGCATTCTATAACAAGGTAAAGTTACCCTGTTTCACATTGTTTAATAAGGATAAAAAAAATGAAAGATAAAAATCATTTATTTGCCAATTACATTATTTAAATTACATCATATTGTATCTTAATAATTTTCCATTGTTTTTTTTTAGTTTTAATCTCTCTTTTTTAATCTACCAGCATTTCGAAAATGACCATTGGCGAAGAAGAAATGCCAAAAGAAACTTGCCAATACGGGTCTTTTTTTTCATCGTCAATATATATTACAATAAATATATGTGAGTGTACATATAGTGATATCAAGTGATATAATAAAAGATATATTGATACATGTGCAGAATCATTTCCAAACATCTCTGTCAATTAGATATTCATCGATTATATCTGATTATGATTATGTGTATCTTGAACTTGTATGTGTATATTGTCAGGCAAGGACGGAACTGTTTCAGGTAATTTATTATAGAATCGAACACAATTAACAACAAAAGATCTATTATCCGGCATACGCAATCTGTTAATAACAATAATATTAATATGATTACATTTCGGGTGGTAACAGCATCCGTCCGTCCGTCTGATGTGAAGTGATGACAGTGGGATCGCGTGGAGATTATATACATAGTAAATAGGAAGGAGGTATGTAAGTCCTCGGCCTCAGGATACAAGCAGGCAAGCGACGAAAGGCGGGCGGGTGAACCGAAAACAGGCCGCCGAAGACGCTGAAGCAGAAACCCTCCCTCGCCCATCCCCTTCATCTTAAGATCACTGACCTCACGAGATTACTAAGGCTTCTGTGTGTGCTTAACATTAACATCACTTTGATGATATTTTTGGACCTTGGATTTCCAATACATTTTCTTCATAATATCGTTCTCAATTATTCCAAAATTCACCAGGAAAAATGACCAGATACGCAAAATTGTAAAAATATACCCTTACTTGTAAACCTCTTGTAAACACACATTTTGTAAAATATTCTATTTGTAATCATCTTAATTTTACCATTTGATATCATTAGTGTACCAATATGCTTATGTGATTTTATTGTAATATCTAATTAACAATTTTAAAAGAGACC
Organism: Pyralis farinalis; assembly: GCA_947507595.1. Lineage (NCBI taxonomy): Eukaryota > Metazoa > Arthropoda > Insecta > Lepidoptera > Pyralidae > Pyralis > Pyralis farinalis. Next base: position 38,275,871 of record OX382268.1, on the reverse strand, counting down.
TATATTGGCAAGTTTCTTTCGGCATTTCTTCTTCAGCAATGGTCATTTCCGAAGTACTAGTAGATTAAAAAAAGTATAAAAGTGGAATAATAGAATTGAATAAGATACACTAACATTATATTTCAAAAAATGTAAGACGTGTCTAAGTGCCCGCAGGGGCCCGATGGCAAATAAAGATTTTTTTATGTTTTTTATTCAACGACCAAATTCAGCATCTCTTACTTATCTGTAACACAGTAACCGATTGAGGCCAGCGGTGTGCGTGTTTGTTGTTTGTAAAGCATAGTTATAAGAAATTCATATGGCCTACATTACATATTCCAGTATCAGCCTACCACATCGAGCACTGTCCCAAAAACTTGACAGAAACCAATATATCAATATTGATGATTTATTAGTGGTGTGAAGGCAAGGAATGTGCTGTGTAAGGTCAGATTTCATGCGGCGATAACCGACTCTACATCACTCCGAACACATTATCAGGTCGACGAATATACGGCAACCGCACGGACCACCGGCAGGAAGATGGTTTCATTTTCAAATAGATGTTTTGTTTGGAGGAGTTACGTTCCTCGGCTGATTTATTTTACCTGAAGTTAAGCAACTAAAACGCGAAAAATAAAATAGTTTTTCCATACAAAAGGCATATTCAAGCATAATGAACAAAACGGTATAATATTTTAACCTCTTACGAAGTCAGTTATGTAGTGAAAGTCGTTGAAAGGATACAAGAATACTGCCCACATGACGTTCAGCGGTTACCGTAACCTATGAACACTTGTAATACGAGGGTTATTTGAAAAGTTCTTAGCCTAACATACTTAATGAAACCACACGATTTTGAGTTTATTTTTATTTTTCAACATACTCTCCTCCGAGCTCAAAACACTTTTTCCATCGACCCGGTAAGGCTTCAATACCCGTTTTAAAAAAATCTTCGTCTAACTCCTCAAAATAAGCGTCCACGGCGGCTATGACCTCTTCATTTGTAAAAAAATGTTTACCACCTAAAAATTTTTTACAGATAAAAGTCGGACGGTGCTAAATCCGGTGAATATGGGGGATGAGGTAACAATTCGAAGCCACATTGATGGATTTCTGCCATGGATTGCACAGAGGTGTGAACGCGAGCATTGTCCTGATGAAACAAGACTTTTCTTCTCAAAAAACCTGGACGTTTTTCTTTGATTTCTTCTCTCAAACGACGCAACAGGTTGCAATAGTAATCGGAGTTTATTGTTTCACCCTTTTTTAAATAATCCACGAGAATTATACCCTTTGCATCCCAAAAAACGGATGCCATGACTTTGCCCGCCGATAAAACCACCTTTGCCTTCTTTGGGGTGGGCGATCCTGCTCTTTTCCATTGTTTCGACTGTTCTTTTGTCTCGGGTGTATTGTGGTGAACCCATGTTTCATCCATGGTTATAAATCTTTCAACAAATTCTATTGGGTCTGCTTCATATAACTCTAAACAGTCGCGAGAAGTTGTGAGTCGGTTGCGTTTTTGTTCCACTGAAAGCAGTCGCGGTACCCACCGCGTAGGCACCTTAGAGAATCCAAGTTCAGTAGTAATTATATGATGTGTTCGCTCAGATGAGATGCCTACAGTCTTAGCTATCTTCTCGACAGTCAATTTTCGATCAGATAAAATTAAATCACAGATTTTTTCTTTGTTTTGATCAGTGGAAGCAGTCGAAGGCCGGCCACTACGGGGCTCATCTTGAATGGTCTCACGATCACGTTTAAACTCTGGCACCCAGTTTCTAACAGTCGCATATGAAGGAGCGGACTCACCCAAAGTAGCAGACATGTCTTCATGTATAGCGTTTGGAGTTAAACCTTTCAAATTCAGGTATTTTATCACTGCACGATGTTCAATTTTATCCATTTTCAAAAATAGCTCTGACTTGACTTACGGTATCACGTGTAAACAAACAATGAGTTACTGTGAATAAACTAGACTGTGCATACTTGTTGCTAAATAATGTAACTACAAAATGAGGGTAGTTATAAAAAAAACCAATGACTTTAACCATGTTAGGCTAAGAACTTTTCAAATGACCTCGTACATTAGGTATCACCCTCGCGATGCCACCTCTGCTGCAAACACAACAACTTCTTGGGAACTTACTGGTGACCTCACTCGCTCGCAGGAACACAACAATCGTCCAGGCAAAAAAGGGAGTTGTTATTTGGCTGTGGTTTTCTATGAGGTGGAGGTATTTTACCATACCACCATGCTTTATTACGTCCTATCTCTCTTGGTTTTCTATGAGATGGAGGTATTTTACCATACTACCATGCTTTATTACGCCCTATCTCTCTTTTAGTAATACCTAGACATACAGACATGTTCATGCACACAAATGTTTGTCCTGTGCGGGAATCGAACCCACGAGCGTTGCCACATTGATGTCAAAGTAGCCTTACTAACCACTGAGCCACCGAGCTCATCTAAATTCCATTACTCACTCACGGCTCGCCACATACCAACTAAAGTCACCACAGGTATACTGTAAACACTGCTGAAATTTTCATTATCTGTCTCAATCTTCACACCAAGACATTTGAAGATTAGCCAAAGAGCCGGTTATGAAGCACGATCCTATCCTTAAAAATTTGACTCGCGTCTTTAACATTCATAGCATTTATTTTTGTGTTGATTAATGTAATTTATGTTTATTGTGTTACTTTCCTTCATAAAGGATCGTAAAACTTGCAAGGCAATCTTCACGCGACCGCAGTTAACTGGCAGTTAACGTCCTAGTCAGGTTGATTGGATGCATTCAACCTTTCCCTCGCAGAACCTCGTTAATTAGCAGGATGCACCACGAGCAGGTGAGGTTAGCTTTGACTCTAAAGATGATAGTGTACGACTTAAAACCTACCTTACATAACGAGTATAGTCAAAAAACTCCCAAGAGAGTTGATGTACTGCAGAGAATAGAAGGTCCCCAGTAAGCTCCTGACGAGAAGCAAGCTACACTACAAGACTACACCGACCGCTTTACATCAGCCGAAACGTATGCATATCGCTAGCAGGCATGATGGAATAACAAATAGAGAACCGATGAAACAATATTGAATTAAACAATTTTTAACGGAAGTATCGCGTTTTATTAATTTTGTTGAACCTGACGTATCGAATGCTTTGCAGCGTCCGTGGTCGCAGGAAGACTAAGGTGACATTTGTCTTACATTGGTTATTCAATTATTACATCTACCGACATGGATGGATTAATTATATATGTTCCGATTCACACAAAAATAGCTCACGGCTCACGAAACAATATTGCTTTGTAACTCAGCTCACCGCTACGGGTCGGGGGTAAAGTAGAACGCACGCCTCTTATTGGCTAATTCACGGATCAACATCGCGTCTTTTATCCGCTTATTGGATTAGAATATCCTTCTATTGGTCAGTAGACTAGAATCGCCGAGATCTTTAGGCCCAAAAATATCATGTATTGGTGATTGAGGGGTATTTTACGCGCCGTCAAAAGGTTTATTGTCTAGGCAGGCAGAAAGAGCCGAGCGCCTCGAACCTTACCTAATTATTGTTATTAATAATTGACATTGGTTAGTTTATTCACAACTAAAGCTCGAACAGAACTGCAAATATTTTCACCCTGTATATTTGCTCCGCGATTAACAGACACCGCCTAACTATTACATGGAGGTCTTATAATTTCGCACTGTGTTGTATAACAGTGACTTAACCCTCACCTGCCAGAATGTCAACTCAATACATGTTAATTTAATATGGGCTTTGGTATTGATCCACGTAGGGCCTCGAACCTCGTCAGAGATGTAAAAGCAATGATAACAAATTAGCAGTAAAATGAACCCGCCTTTGTTATAAAACGTTTTGGAGACATACAAGAATCAGATCAGAGATGAGTCAAAGTAAATTAATTGTGAACAACGTGGAAAAGTGAAACAAATCAGTGCAACTGTCCGTCTCGCAAACACAGGTGACGTCACGTGTGCAGGAGTTGTTCATTTCAACAGTCACACGTATGGACGCTGGGACTTTGTTGTAGATTCGAGGAACATTGCATAAAAAACTATCACTCAAAAAGACTGTTATGGAAGGAAAACGAATATACCGTATAGCGTTCAAGAAATGTGGCCATGATAGGCAGTCAGGAGTGCTAAGTTATAGACATTTTTCCTCCATAATTTGAGGAAAATTATCAATGAATCATAAGAAAACTGGCTTACCATGGAACATGCTGCACATGATGTTCGATTCTGTCGTCTACTCGTATGTCTATACATAACAGTTTAGTACATTTCGTAGCACTGATTGTTTTACCACAAAGATTAATATTAAGAAGCCTCAAGATATTACAGCGGCTGTAAAAGCATGCAACACAATGAATAAAGTTAGCAACCCTGTTGTTAACACAGCAACTCCTTCGGAGCTTACTGGTATCCTGACTATCTTACAGGTACAGGGAGAGATTGTTAGGTTTCTAGATCCTTCCAATATCGTCATTACTACAATCTTGGTCCAACTTTGATTAAATTGGTTTTATATACCCATCTATACATTATATATGACTTTATTTAATGCTTAAAAACGAAGATAAAATTCCCCTAAACATTACATTTTCAACTATCTAAATCGGTTAAGCCACCTCGGAAGTTTATATCTACACGTAAAAAATGCACAATCCCGTTTTGACACTACCTATATATGAAATACTTTCGTCTGCAAGATATTTGTAGTGATTTTTAGAGGTATTGCCTCAAGTTGGTTGCTGTAGAGTAAGCGAGACTATCACCTCTACCTCCCAGACTACTTCATCAAATCTCTTCATTACGATCAGAGATTTAGTCGTGTAAATGTAATAAATAGAGATACATATTTTCATTCTCTGTTATAATATTATCACGCACAGACGGTGCCGAAGCCTGGCATCAGTCACTGAACTAGTATTTGCTCAGTGATGAATACCTGTGGTTCTGTTCGGTCAACACTCAGACGGTGTTGATTGTAGCGATGAAATACTGCGCAATAATGATGAAACTTATTGTATTAATAAAACATGTATGTAGATCACCTGTCTATGTATATCTCCGCGGCAAGATACGTGGTGTAGAAGTACAACCGCCACGTGACTCACTCGGTTGCCTGTCATGAAGGCGAAACGTTTTTGTACGCATTTTAATATAACGAAAACCTTCAGCCCTTTTTTTATTTTCCATGTTTTCATTTGACCGAAAATACAATTAACAGACGGATGAAATTCCAAACGATGGTTATTTTTTCGAATGCTATATGTGTTCAATTCTAATTCAACGTTTAACCGCAGTTATTTTGCTAGATGTTCTGGATTCCAGAGAAATGTTAGTTCAAAAGAAGACGATTGATGGTGACATCCCAAGTCCAACGTAACCTAACCTGACAATGTGCTACTAATTCCAAATCACCCAAATATATTTATATATTTTTGTACTAGTTTTAACCCTAATATATTTGAAAATCTGTGTAAATCATAATATGGAAAAAGTTACTTCTATGTTTAATACTTCTAGAAAATAAAATATTGTAAGTAAAACATCTGTCAAAGGAAAATGACATGTTTTGACAATCGGTCAACGGGTTTTCTGTAAAACGAAACATATGTTAATTAAGTTTCTAGAAACACAACTGATGTAAAAAAAAACTGTTTTCGAACAATTGAAATTTCAACAGAAAATTTTCGTTCACATCGCCTCATTCACATCTTTTACCTTTATAGGTATTTTTTGGTACACGCTCACTGCCGTTTTATAAATAAACAATACCAAATATACAAGATATGTTTCAGTATATCAACATTATTACTCTCATGGGAATGGTTAGAAAGTAGAGCGCAATAAAACACCCCGAATGGAGAAGCACCTTCACCGCGAGGCCGCGTCCAAATAACTCCCTGGGGTGTTATTGTGTTTCTGCGAGAGAGTCAGGATACCAGTATGCTATTGAGGAGTTGTTGTGTTCACAGTGGCGGTGGCAACGCGAGAACAACATTCCTTGAATTGTAAAGGTAAAGTCACACCAGTTGTCTCGCACGTTTGTTTATCTCTCGACATGTAGAAAAGTAAGGTAGTTTAGGGACTGCCAACAGAAATGATAACCTGAATCTCATACTCGGACCTACTATTCCATATACTATGTAGGTATATAATGAACATTAGCATATCGGTGATGCGAATCCGGAAGACTTTCAGCTACCAAAAATAGTTCAACGCGACTAATAAAGTTTTCACTACAAAATTCCATCACCTTATGTGCTCCAACTAACTTCAGACCCCATCGAGTATTATAAATCTTCACACGACATTCTATCAAACGCAGAAGTTCAACGCATTATTATCATCATACCATAGTGAAGATATTTTCTAATTTTGACAATGCCTTGTTCATTACTGTTTATTCGAGTTTTACCGGGCATAAATGACAAAAGAGTTATGAAAGAAGTGTATCGAGCAAGAGTGAATGGGGATATCGGCAGGGGCCGCCCCAGACACACACACATACAAATTTCTGATGTGCAGAAAAAGGGCCACATCAAAAACACCCAAAACCGAAGAGCATGCATGAAAAAGTTAATGAAAATGCCTCCGCGTACTCCAATTGGCAGACAACCGTGATGATATGTATGTATGTACCATATGCCCAGCTTAAACTCTTGCACAGAATATTGTCTAAAAAGCTGATCATACGTGTTTAATTTATTTGTACTAAAAACTAAGCCATACATATCTTAAAACTCATACAACCATAAAAATATACCATAATGTAATCGACTAGTACTCACGGGTGGTATAGGAATCATAAAGTAGATTACATTCGTAATTTGCCGCCATAATACGCCATGTAAATTTCCTATATTTTAACACGCTTTCATTAAGTAGAGTTGTATGTAAGTACGTAATAAAATGTTACGAGATTTCAATCGCCGGTACTTGTTGTATCATGCACCTTGATTGTATGCACTGGATGGTGACTAGACATGGAGCTGGTTTGAAAACGAAGGCCGGCTTCATCTATTTAATGTTATCTAAAGAATTTCAACAACATCATTTTATTGTATCATCATATGGCAATTAATAATTATACAATAATTGTCCAGCTGCTACGAACTGTGCCTTTCAATATATAACAGCAAGTCCTTCGAGTTAAGGCTCGTATAACTTGTTTTTGTTTCCTATTTATGTTATGGTTAGAGTTGGGCCGAGAATACTGCCATAACTTACACCAGATATCAGGATGATTAACTAATATAGCCTAATCAGCCAATAATATATATAATTGTACCTACTGTGTCTTACCGTTAGACAAATAGCTGAGAAATATATGTAGTTAACGTAGAATATTTGTGACGATTTGTAAAATGAATCACTAGGGACGTACTGATTGATATGTTAGGAATTGTCGGTCGACACAATAGACACAATATGAACGGATAAAGCAAACAAAGATGACACGGCCAATGTTACTCGAAGGCCGTAAGTCATAAACTTAGAAATAAAACAATGCGCATTATCTTAAAGTAAATAGTTGGAAGTTATCGATGACGCGATATATTTGCACATATAAATCAAATTAATTATGCCTGTAGCATTGCCAAATAAATAAGGTCCTTGGGTTTGAACTGCCTCTATACGTGTACAATTACATTCAAGAACACATTATCCATACAATTTGAACCCTTCTTTATATTCACAATGAAACCATCGCGATTGAAAATCCACACCCAATATTTTTTTGGCAACGATTAATAGTAAATATCACCTTTTAATTGAATCTTTTTCGGAATTGAATGTTGATAAAGAAAATTTCAACTTTATGTAACATCCCTATATTGCCTAATTTTACTATTCAATAGCATATAATTGATTCAAAAATGCAAATAACAGAACGAAAGATGAGGAAGAAGGAACTTTTTGTTAGGATTTTACTAACAAGTAGTTACCCTTTCATCTCTCCCCGTCTCTTCGCCTCCAGCCGACAAATCGTCGTACGTCATACGGCGCCCTAACACAGCTAACAATGAAGTTCAAACATGACTACACGAATACATTTGGAATATCGCAAGTATGCGACAACCTCGAGTAAATACGTGTGTATTGACATTTCATTAAATCCGCATTGAGCTTAATAAAACTTGAAGGACGCGGGGACACAAAACGGAGAAATAATAGAATTCAGTTGCGAGGAAACCACTCTGACCCGCTTGTAATACATAGAAGTGCTTTGTTGACCTATATTAGCTTCACCGAACCCCGCTGATATATTATACTTGATCGATTCGCTGATTTAAACTTGATGAAACCGCTGGAGTAATTTTCGTATTTGACCCACGTCTTTTTCCGTTCATGAATTCCGTCTATCCACTCTAGACGGAATGAATACGCGCGTTACTGAGCATCCACCCTGGGGTGCATAAACGGTATGACTTTTGAAACGAAAAGTTTTATTTTGTAAATGATATTTTTTTGTCAGATATAATTAAAAAATTCTGATTTATAGATTTTCCCTATACTTGACATACAAATACTTAATATTTATCTTCATAAATTGGATGGCCCTATGTCGACTATATTCTTATAGATTTTGGTTCATGATTTTAATGTGCTTGCGCCATGAGCCTTGCATTTATATACTGTCCTACACAGAGATCTAACTACAAAGATATCATGATCTTAGCTAAACACTAAGTATTCCGTTCCGATGCATTCTGTCATCGATTCATGGTATCGATCCATTAATTTAACGAGCCAGACTGCGGGTAATATCCGTAAGCCGTTCATCGACCAAGTAACGACTAATAAATTATGTTAACCAAAGATAAGTTACAATGAACGTCTGTCCTTCGAATATCTTATTGCGGCCTCGTCCGCTACCGCCCGTGCCTTGCGTTGCTCGCTGGGACCAGTTATTGCCAATAGAGTCAAGCGGAGAATGAAAATACAGCGCGTCTGAGTCACGTCTGAGTCCATCAAAACAACCGCCTTCACTGGCCAAATACCACTTTCGGCATTCTAAAACCGTCCTGTATTATAATACTATGTTGGAAAGCGAACACGCCCGCCCGATCTTAAGCGATTAGCGCAATCAATGAACGCCTGCAACGAAAGGAACTCAGTAGCGAAATTACACGTATAAGTTTAATCAAATATACAAGTCTCGTGTCTTCTAGTAGTTTGGAGTTCTTCTGAGTTTCGGAGGGCACGTTAAGCTGTCGGTCGTATCTAAAAGTGGTTGGATATATTAAAACAACGTCACTGGAGAAGTACCTCCACCATGCAGAAAACCGCAGAAAATAACAACTACCTAAATTGTAACGTTCCTACTAGCAAGTGAAATCACCGGTAAGTTTCTGTATCAGCATATGTAGTTGCTGTATCAGCAGCTTCCTACATTAAAAGCGTTCATAGGCTACGGTGACAACTTTATATCAGAGGCCGTTTGCTCGTACGGCTCCCGACGTCGCACAACACGGGTGCATAGCTCGCGTATTGCCACGCTATGCTGACGTTGTAACTCCGTATTGGTAACCTTTTTCACTCGCAGACAGTTCCTTGAGTTCATCAACGATTTGATCGTCGTGTCCCTCTGACTACCAGTAAAGTCGCTTTACTTGCCCGTTCAAGACTCCTTGATTAATATTATGATAATAATGAATTCCTCAGTTGCCTAGTTGTTACGAGGGCTCCGTGGGCGAGAGCCGCCGGTGTCGACAATCTAATGTAAAATGGACGAATTCCAATCATGAGGACAACAATATAACTAATTAATAGTTTTTTGAATAGGAAGACGACGTAGAAGAAAGAAGCGAAATCATATCGTGACGTCAACACTGCCTGCTTCCTGAGAGTAATAAAAAAAAATCCGCCAAGTGCGAGTCAGACTCGCGCACGAAGTCTATCTATTTTGCCGTACGTATCTATAAAAATGGCAAAAAACACGTTTGTTGTATGAGAGCCCCCCTTAAATATTTGTTTTATTTTATTTTAATTATTTATTCTTAAAGTGAATATATAACTAAATATTCTGTGAATATTTCAAGTGTCTACCTGTTGCCGTTATCAATATCGAGCAAAAAGGAGCAAAAAAAATCACTTTTGTTGTATGGGAGCCCCCTTAAATATTTATTTTATTCTATTTTTTAGTATTTGCTGTTATAGCGGCAACAGAAATACATCATCTGTGAAAATTTCAACTGTTTAATTATAACGGTTCATGAGATACAGCCTGGTGACAGACGGACGGACGGACGGACAGCGGAATCTCAGTAACAGGGTTCCGTTTTACCCTTTGAGTACGGAACCCTAAAAAGCGCAGCCTACGAATTATCATTAGATGAAACGTTTTGTTTGGTTATTGTGATAAATGAAAGTAATACCAAATTTAAATAAGTAATTTCCTAATTTCCGAAATCCGTATCAGCAGTTTTTTTATACCAGTGACAATCAAGCATTTGGACTGCCTTGTGGTAAACAGGTACCGTAGCCTATGGACGGTAGCCGTAAAACCTCTTCACACCTTTTTGACGAACCTCGTCTTGTGGGAGTACTCGGCAAGAAGCTCGGAGTTCTATTTAAAACGTTTTATCAATCAACTGGGAACGCATTCGAACCCCAAACGATTTCTAGAAGGCATGCAGCAGCAGTGTGGTACTCACACACTACGACATGGCCTTCCTCGGCTCCTGCGTTCTTCCACTTTGGTGTTGTACATTTGTTTCGTCATTCGTCCCCCCTGCCTTCTCTATATGTCCGAACGTAAAATTTCTCTTATCTTAAGATCGATACTCTATTTCAGACCGACTGTTTTTTACACGATTATTGCTACAATCGTTACGTTATCGATTTCAAAGTCGTTTATTGTACTGCTTTATTTTATACTGTCTCTGTTACGCCCAGGTCTGACTGCGCTACGTTACTATTCGTCAGCGTTGAAATCAACACTGCATCATCATAGTCATTGCAGTAGAGACGTTCACTTTGGCTCTACAAATTTATTCATATAATAACACAGTGGGAGACTTTGTACAAAAGTCGCTTGCGTGGATGCCTCTCTCTCACCTATTTCTACCGCCAAGCAGCTATATTTATATAGCTGTGTTCCGGTTTGAAGGGTGAGATATGGCAGAGAAATAACTGGGTACTGTCACGAAACAGTTTTAGGTCACAAGATTGGCAGCCCGCGAATAACATCCCCGTGGTGTTACGAGCGTCAATAGGCTGCGGTGACCGCTTTCCATCTAATGCAGGACCGAGACTAACGTGTTTTATCAGAAGATGATGTCAGGAGCAGTAGGAACCGGCTAGCGTGTATGAAAAGAGCTATGAATGTTAAAGAAGCGAGCGAGGTATGTAAGGACAGCGTCTTATATATCGGTGTTATCTGCCTACCCCGCAAGGGACCTTGTGTGAAGATATACAAACTGTATTATACTCTACGCATTTCTGAAATATTTTATTAACTGAAAAATCTTTATATTGTAGTTTCAGATGAAACCAAAGGTAAGTACATTTTGCCAAGCGGCGAGTTGTTTGAAGGACCTGAAGCCGAAGACAATGTTTTGATGAGAACCAATGGCAAATATTGTGCAAGATGAAGTGACAACAAGGGCGTGCGCCTATCGATCGCGGCAGTGACACCCCGTGCCTGCACCCGCCGCCCCACGCGCGCCGCGCCGCCGCTCCGTCTGCCGCGGGCCCTCGCTCGCCGCGGCAAACTCCACGCACCGATGGACGCGGTTCAAGGTTTCGGCTCGCTTATCTGTCATTGTTTGTTTACTTGGTACCGGCTGACCAGTTCATACAATTTTGGTATCAAAACTGCTTTCCATTCGTCTTCATAAACAGTAACCAGCCACGCGGCGTCTTTTGCAGAATGTAGTCTTGAACTCATCTTCCTCATTATGATTCATGATTCAATGACATTTTGTCATAAATTCAATGATAGCGACTGATACTTTTGAACTGCATGAAATATTCTGAACCGTAACGGTACAAAGGGTAAGCAATATTTTCTTCAAATTATTAAGGTGAAGGCATATCTCACAATAAATAGTTAAACGTAGCCTAGACGTTTGCAACCTGAAAGCCCCCTCCACAGAGAGTTCACGGCGCAGCTTCACGTCAGTCACTGACGACTTATCCTTTTGTACTACGATTTCTTCTTCTTCTTAGCGTTGTTTCATTTCCGCTACTTAAGCCTAAGGATTTGGCGAAAATACTGATTTGTACACGGAGCTACTGCTACCTAACGTCCAGCTCGAGAGAGAAAACTACACCTTTCTTATGTTAAGTCACACGTTTTTCGAAATATAATTTCATGGATGGATTTTCTTTACCTTCACCGCCGAACAACTGATAATTATCTTTAGTTCATCGACTATGACAAGCTCGGTGGCTCAGTCGTGAATGACTTTGACACCAACGCTCGTGGGTTCGATTTCCACACAAGAGAAAAATGTGTGTGCATGAACATGTCTGTTTGTCTTGGTTTAAATGTTTTAAGAGGGAACACAGAAAATCGCAGCCAAAACAACTCCCTAGAGGGTTGTTATGTTCCTGCGTGTGAATGAGGTCACCGGTAAGCTCCTAAGGTGTTATTGTGCAAGCAGAAGAGGAGACGTGATACTTAATATATTACAAACGTTAATAGGCTACGGTACCCGCTTTACATCAGGTGGGCCGTATGCTTGTATGCCTCCCGATGTTGTATAAAAGAAAATGGAAAGTAGCATAAAGTTAAGATAAGAGAGAAAGTAAGTACGCGACCAGTGCCGCCAAGCCGTCACCTCGACACCACCTGCACCAGAAGAACACACTCGCTCGAGTAATACGAGTGGTAACAGGCCATAAAGGTGCAGCTCGTGGCCCAGCGATAACGGAACGTGAGGAACAACACGCCCGCCGCATTACCGTCCCGGAGATACGGCACCGCAGGGACCTGCCTCCGCCGGCGCCGCGGCTTCTGATAAATGGACACAAACACGCCACCGGAGGGAGACTTCCTCTACCTACTATACCTCTGTCTCACACGTACTGTGGTCCTGTCCTAAGTATGCGGATGTGCGTGAAAGAATGATGAATGGGATTCAGCGCAGCGAAGTGGTGGCGGGACCCGTGTTTTTCGCGGATCTGGTGTCATCGGCGGGGAACTTTGCGGCCTTCCGCGGATTCGCCCACGCTTGGTACACCCGCAGAAGCGCGGAGGAAATTGCAGAGAGAGCCCGAGAACAGGAGGAGGGAGAGCGCAACGAGGGAACGGCTATATAAGATTACCCACGAGCGCCTTCGGACAGCAGCGAAGGCGTCTTTGTGTGCGTTGCCGCCCCAGAAGGGGGAGAATTGCCATGGTGAGACAACTTGTAGGGGGCCAAGCGTTGCCCACGGCAGAGCGTCAGAGCAGCAAGTGCCGTGCGCAACTCCCGCGATTCGGCTCATATGACCGAGAGGTCGGTGGAGCCATGGGATGGTGGTGGGACAATGTACCTCTGTCTCACCTATTTCTACCGCCAAGCAGCTATATTTATATAGCTGGGTTCCTGTTTAAAGGGTGAGATATGGCATAGAAATTACTGGGTACTGTGACGAAACATCTTTAGATCACAAGATTGGCAGCGCGCGAGTAACATCGCCGTGGTGCTGCGAGAGTCAATAGGTGCTTGCTTGTTTGCCAATCTAATTGTATAAACGTGTATAATTGTTGATACATAAGTATATGAGAATATACTCATAAATAGAAATAGTACACTATCAGAATCAAAATCAGAATTTATTCGCTGTTGTAAAGTCTTCTCTTAGTGTTCCACGGCACCGCCTGCCTTCTTTCTTCACGTTTTCTCTTCCTAAGGTTGTCTGGAAGAGACACTAAGCGATAAGATCACCGTTGTACTGATAATTTTTGATTTCTATTTTATATTTTGTATTTTTCTTTGTAATAATATGTAATAAAGTGAACTGTTGAATAGAATTAGCTGGATGAGTAGAAGTTGAAGTCTCACACATCGCATTGGAGGATTTCGATTACGTGTATGTATGTATGTATAAAAATCACCTGGATAGTTAGGTTGACGTATTTTCTGAATTATTGTATACTTATACACATTTGTGTGCACGGACATTTCTGTTTGCCTTAGTCTGGGTGTTCTTAGGAGAGGTAGGGCACATCAAAGCAGTCCGTCTGTGGAAGTACCTCCACTTCACAGAAATCGCAGTCAAATAACAACTCCATAGAGGGTTGACGTGCTCTTGCGTGTGAATGAGGTTTCAAGTAAGCTTCTAAGCAGTTGCTGTGTTAGCAGCAGAGGTGGCATCGCGCTAGTAATGCTTAACTTAGCAAGTGTTTATAGGCCACGATAACCGCTTTACATCAGGTACAAAAAAAGAACTTTGAAAGTTAGGTAATTTTGTTACGTCGCGTTTTATGAGTTATTGTATATGTCTATAATTATCACTCGCACAGCGGTGAAGGAACACTTCACGACGAAACTACTCGCAGCACCTCCGAGAAATTATATTTGGAAAGACGTGCGATCTAAAATAAAAAGTTCAGGTTTTCCCCTCGGCGGCGGTCATCATCATGATATCAGCCGAGAGACGTCCACTGCTGAACATAGGCCTCCCCCTTACACTTCCACAGCGATCGGTCTTGTGCTGCTTGCATCCAACGGCTCCCGGCGATCTTCACAAGATCGTCTGTCCATCGTGCATTGGCGGCGGTAGCTACATGTAAAATTAATTATCTTAGACAGCGGATCCCGCCAATCCCAAAGGATTAGGAAACAGGAAAACACTAGGAGAAATAAGAAGAAGCAGTACATTCTATTAGAACGATTTTCCGAACGCCAAAATTTATCTAAAACATACTATGAAGAACTAAGTACCGAGAACTTAAAAACTGGGAAATCAACATCTCTACACAAATGACTCGTTCAGCTGCTCGCTGTTGTATGGACCGAAGACAAATTCCTATCCCATAAGTTTGATGTTTTCCCAATGTAAATAAAAACCAGTTGAGAATGCGCAAGCTTGCATTGCCAGAGGAACACCTGGCTCGTCAATAATTATATAACAATTTAATTATTTTTTAAAAACTTTATCGGCCATTTTGACCATGTTCCTTAAGAGATAGGAACGGTGTTCCTGAACATTCCTATTCTACTTTTTATGCTAAATCCGAATCGGAAGTCAAAATTCGAATATTCGAAAGAAAAAAACGACAGACACACGCACAGACAAACATATAGAATTCATATAGGAACGGTGTTCCTGAAAATTCTCATGCACCCTACATACATATATACATGTGTGAAAACAGGGTGACGATACATGGGGCACATTAAAAGTTTTGCACTTCTAGCTAATCGGAACTATTTGAATTTCGAATGTTATAGTTTTTGAAACGTTGCAACCTACTTAGTAATAAAAAAAAACAATTGGCGGGAAATCATTTGTCACTTGTTTTTTATCACACATCAAAGTTCTACGTACGCAACGAAAATGGAATTGAGTCGAAAAGATTTTAGAGCGATGATTTTTTATGATTTTAAAAGTTCTCTCTCTCCGCAAGACTGTGCTGCTCGTCTTCAAAATGTTTTTGGGAGAGAAGCACCTTCTTTGAGCACCGTGATGCGATGGTTTGCTGAATTTGAGAGATGTCGAGTTTCTTTACATGACGAATTTCGTGAAGGGCGGCCTTCAACTGCCGTCAACGTAAATAATGTGGCTACTGTTAAGCGGCTAATTGAAGAAAACCCGCGGATTACCTATGAGACAATTCGAGAACTATTGGGGATTGGTACGAGTCAAATTCAGAAAATTTTACACGAAGAATTGAAAGTTCGGAAACTTTGTTGTCGTTGGATCCCTCATGAACTGACAGTGGAGCAGAAGCGGGCTCGCGTGGAATGGTGCTCACAGATGCTACTGAAGTACGACCACGGACATTCTAATGCTGTTTATGACATTGTCACAGGAGACGAAACGTGGATTTATTGTTTTGAACCCGAAACAAAACAGCAATCTTGTGAATGGGTGTTTGAAAATGAGGACAGGCCAACAAAACTGAGGCAGGCGAGAAACGTTGGTAAAAAAAATGATCGCGTTTTTTTTCTCAGCTACGGGTCCCATCTGCACAATTCCACTTGAAGATCAAAAGAGTGTTAATGCCGAGTGATATTCTACCATTTGTTTAAGCAGGGTGTTAGGAAAAGTTCGCGAAAGACGACCAAAAAGCCGCGTTCTCCTACATCATGACAACGCTTCTTCACACACGGCCAACAAAACAAAGTCATTTTTAACTTCCGAAAAAGTACAACTCGTTACCCATCCTGCGCATAGCCCCGACCTAGCACCCTGTGATTTCTGTATTTTCCCCAAAATCAAAGGTTTGATGAGAGGTTTCACTTTTACCAACCCCGAAGAGGCAGTGATAGCGTTCAATCAGCACGTAGAAAACATGCCGTCAGATCTGTGGTCCTCCTGTTTTAAAAAATGGTTCGATCGCATGAAAAAATATTTAAAATGTAAAGGAGAATATTTTGAAAAGCAATAAACATAATACTCGTATTTTGGTTATAACATGTTTATGTTTTAAGTTACGCAAAACTTATAGTGTGACCTACGTATAACCGCTTGTAAGTTGCAGGCTAATGTACGAGTACTATAACAACTTTTATAACAAGAACCCATTTTATTATTGAAGATTTTTGCTTTAAATTTTTATAAACGAGACGTAAAAACTCATTGGACTTCATGGGGGAACAATAGCTGAACTGTTCGAACAATATGGAATATGCATGAAAACATTTAGGGCAGACTTTAAAAGAAGAGATATAGTCAGGTACCTCAAAGTAAAATATTTCTACGATAATTAGTTTACGAGATAATGCTGTTTGAAAGTGGCATTTCATCACGTGACCTGAAAACGCTTTATACTAAAAGACCGCGGCAGATGACGTCACAAGCCGTGTGGCTATGAAGAAACGTATGTATTTCATCAAAATATTAGCTGTATTTCCGCAATTCAAGCATTTACACTGATGCTGTCATAGCAAAACATGTTCAAAATATGACAATGATTCAAATTATGAAATTTATTTATTACAGAAACTGTTTGATTTTTTTACGATTTATTATAACTATATAACTGTTTTTGTTTTACTTTTTATATGATAATTGTGTGATTTAAAATGAAAAATTAATTTCATGCACGTTCCCTATTTCCTACAAGCGTACGGCGTGTCTGATCGCAAGCAGTTACCTTGGACTATGGACATTTGTAACACCAAGGATATCACTCTAGCATTACTGACCCTGTAAATACCTTACGCCTTTCTTGAAGAACTCTGTGTTCTAATCCCTAGAGAAAACCTGGACGGAGAGCTCATTCCACAACTTCACGAGTTCTCGGTTAAAAACGTCTTTGGAACCGGTCAGTACTTGACCATTACACCTCCAGTGTATATTTTGTGTTGGCAATTCCGAAAACTACTCCATCATTAAATTATTAATGACTAGCTGAAGCCCATGGCTTCGCACGCGTGAGATTTGGGCTTTTAGTAGCCTTTGTTTTTGTACAACCCTGAAATTATCTCTATTAACAAAAAAAAAACAAAGTTCAGCGTTTTAGATGCAAACATAGCGCAATTCAATTTCATACAGCGCCATCTATTGACTTTTACGGGAGGCAACATATATTTATTTTATTTTTATTTCATAAAAAAGCGTAGTTATTTTATGTCACAAAAAATACGTATTCAGTGTAAAGTTACCGATATTTCCCCCTAATTTTATCAGTTTTTCATTGTTTACGCAGAAACCCTAAATATTTACGAGTTACAAAGTAGCTTATATTCTGTACAGTAACAGTCCTCTACCTACCAGTGTAAGTCCCGTCAAAATCAGTTCAGCCATTTCGAAGATTAGCCCGGACAAACAAACAGACAGACAGACAAGAAAGTTAAAAATGCATGCTTAGGTTTTGGTAACGTGAAAATAATAATATGAGCTTAAGATAAAGGCTTTATTTTGAAGTCACAGACAGACACCTCAATTTTATTTATATGTATAGATGAGAACGTAGAGGTGAGCTCACAACCTTTGCCTCGTTGGTCATATATATATATATATATATATATAGGAAAATCGGTGGTCGCCACAAAGTGCCGTACTCTGGTTTATTATCCTCATCAGCAGGTTATACATGGGTACCTAGTAGTCACTAGAAAACCAGGGAAAGGCCTCTCAGCAGTTTACTTAATTACGAGTATGTTTCCAAACGAAAATTCAAAGAGTACGCTCTCCTCTGCCAGACATTCTTCTGGGAAAAACTGATGGGAAACAGACGAAGACGGCTTACGAAGTAATACTGATAAAAATGATGATGATGATAAACATTATACATACAAGGCATACATACATACACACATCAATGATATCTATCTATTACATAGAATAGGTGTTAAGTCCTTTAGTTTGAGAAGAGCCTCTCTTTGTGTTCTACCGATTGTACAACAGGTTGTGATTCGAGTTGCTCAATTTGCAGCGAGCTCGCCCACAGCTGGGAGTCTATGCTCACACGCTGGAACCAAAAGATTGTGCGGTCCCGGAAAAGTTTTCTACCGAGTCTTAAATTGTGAAATCGGCTCCCTGCAGAGATTTCCCTAGGCACTACACAATGAGGTACTTCAAAAATAATGAGGTATGAAAAGTTTCAGGGTTCGCCATGCACGAGAGACACCCTTTATAAATTCGTCAAGATCAACCCTCCTGATATCCTCAGCGCACTGTTTTACGTGAACCATTTTTTTCTTATAATCACACACAGACATTTAGATTTTGAGGTGTCAGTGGCTCAATGTCAACTTTAGAGCCAAAGCCAACCTCACCTGCACGTGGTGCACCCACTGAAACTGACCTTGTCAAAAGGCGGGTATGCTTGTTTGCTATCCGTCGTAGAGTAACAAAAATAGATAAAAAATGTACTTGTGATCAAGGTGCGGGTATATGTATGTAGCTGCTAAACATAACGCCTAAACGTTTACCTCATAAAATGTGGACAATATCGCGAAACAAGATGTTGGCTGTTAGAGCCGGCACCGAGTTAGGGCCGGGTGCTACAAGCAGATTTTTCCCAGAGCAGTTTTATTATCTGAATTCAGTTTATCGCAGCCGTAAATACTTTTATATGTGTTCTTTACAGCGGCCATAAAAGGATTTGGCCGTTAAGTGCAATCGTTAAAGATTCCGCCAACCACTGTAAACATCCGATACCTAACTTTCCGATTAACCGTATCCGGTGAAACAGCGCAAAGTTTTCTGCTTTTCTCTATTTACTTTTCAAAACAAATATTCAGCTACAGATCCTTCTTAATGACTGTTTGTGTTTGGTTGTCTGTTCCCGATTCGGTAGCTTCTTATTAAATACACAGTTTGACTGAATTAACTGAACAAACTTTGCAAGAATAATGTATACGTTTTTTTTATATACGAGTATAACGTCGAAAGGCATACGCAGGAATGCAACAGCCCTCTAGGGAGTTGTTACTTGGCTGCGGTTTTCTGTGACGTGGAGGATCCCCAGAGTGTTTTGATGCACTCTACTCTCTTAAATGTTGTGCCCATCACGAAAAGCTACAAATATTTGTAAATAACTGTATCACCAAGGGTCAATGTCCAGCGGGCAACGGACAGCTGACCGTCAGCCGCGTCATGACCATTGACCTTTCGTGTACAACAAGCCATTACCTCTTACAACTTAAAAATTACTGCTACGAAGTAAGTCGAATTAATTTTGTGAAACTCTATATAAACTTCTTTTTCATCTTCTGAGCGGTATCCTGTTTACTTACCCGTTAAAATTGACGGGGCCCGCTACCTAAGCCTAAAGATATAGCGAAGATACCGATTTTGACACGGAACAACTGCAGTCAGATCTCCACAACTTAGGGGGAATACTAACCCTTTGTTAGGTCATACGTCTCTTGTAATATATTTTCTCGGACATACGGGTTTTACCGCCAAGCAACTGATATTTACAAATATGTAATATATATCCTAAAATATAAATTTAGTGGTACTCGCCCGCAAGATTCAAGACTCACTATATCACCTACAATAAAAAAGTTTTTACAAAAGGTATTGTTTTTTCATTTTCCATGGTAAAGGAGCTTTCATCGTAAGGAGAACCAAATCAGCTTGTTTTAGTTTTACAAAATAGGTATAAGCACGAAAACAGTGGCTCTAAACTTTCAATATATATGTATATAACTTCTACCATCGTTTTTTCTTCAAATAAGGTCAATGAGATTCTTGGTGTCCAATCTCCAGCAAAGTTCAGTTTTAAACCATCTAGGGGGCAAGGTCAAGCGCGTTGGGGAAGCAGTATTGCAGCTCAAGAAAACTGGAGCTGAAATATCTAGATGTCCATGTCCTTGTGACTCGATTCAGAAACGAGCTGTGAGAATTGCAACACAACGCAAAATTGTCTGTCTGTGCGTCTTACTCTGACTATGCAGTGCAAAACAGACAAAGAAAAATCCTGTAATTTGATGCTGTATCCACAACTTCCTTATACAACCCACCCCTTACCATCGGCAGGTAAATTATCCTCACAAGTTAGAACCAAATAGCTGCACATGACGATCCTGAGTCTGCCTGATTTAAGATGTCAGCTTATGGTGACGAACTCATTTATCTGGTGAAGTTTTCACAAGCATACGGCCCACCTGGTGGAGGTTCTTTACCAATCAAGCTGCTTTGATGCGTCATACCTCTCTTAGATAAGGATCTTTATCTCTATAAAAAAATAGATAAGGCGTAAATGTCAAAAGCACCCATAGGCTGCATTATCTAGCACCTCGTGCACCTCTGGTCCACTTTTTCTGTTAGGAAAGTAGGCATATACACTGGAATATATTTTGACGAACATGTCTGTTTGTCTTGGTTTAGGCGATTTTGAGAGAGGTAGGGTGCATCATAGCAGCCCATCTGAGCATCGCGCGAGTGATACTTAATGCAAGCATTCATAGGCTATGGTAACCACTTTACATCAGGTGGACTGAATGCTTATATGCCCCCCAACGTTGTATAAAAAAAATATACAGCCAATAATTGGATGGCGGAAGAAAACGGTACCTTGGGACACGAGTCTTGGAATATCGCAGACGGTATACAGTGCTCCTGATGGTAGTGAAGGTTGATTAGTTAGAGAGGGTCGAATGGCACATTAGGATGGTCATGCAATTCCCTCGGGCCGCTAGACTCCGGGGGTACGGCGGATCAAGGGCGGGAGGGGCGGCAGCGCCGGCCGGACGGCATTCCGCGCGTGACTCAGCCGGACGCCCCGCGGTAAGTAGCCGGCTAATGATGAAAAGCGGAATCATTAACGACAGCCATGACAAGTTGATCTATATCTTTAAAAAAAACAATCTCCTGAGTGTACGAGTATTAGACAACTGTTTAAGGCAGGGATGAAATACACACTTCAGACCGTGTTCGGTTAAAGCGGTATATCAAATTGCAATAATGGTTAAATCAAGAACATGTGTTAATTATACCTACGGCTATCTAGGAATTTAGTCTATCTACAACTTCAAGCCAAATCCCTTACGGGGTAGGCAGAGAGAACCGAGCGCCACGCGACTCGATCCTTACATACCTCACTCGCTTCTTTCACATTCATTGCTCTTTTCATGCACGCTCGCCGGTTCCTATGGCTCCTGACATCACCTTCTGATAGAACACGATCAATTTGATCATGATAAGTAAGTCTTGGCCTTCCTCGGCTCCTACATCCTTCCTACTTTTGCAATATATCTGCTTCGTCATTCTTTCATCCCGCATTCTTTCTACATGTTCGAACCAACGGAGCATGCCTCTTCTTATTTTAACACCTATGCTCTCTTTCAGACCAACTCTGCTTCTAACCTCATCATTGCGGATACGGTCTGCAAGCGTTACACCACAGATTTTGCACAACGCTCGCATTTCAACCGCGTTTATCCTACTTTCATGCTCTCTCTGCCATACCCAGCTCTCGCTTCCATAAGTAAGCGTTGGGACCAGCACTGCATTGTGTATAGCCAGCTGCGCCTTCTGGCTCAGGTTTTTACTGCCAAGAAGTTTTCCCAACGCTCCATTCACACTATTCCCAGCACTCACTCGCCTTTCCACATCTGCGGTGTACCTTCCATCCCCGCTGAAAGTGCATCCAAGATATACAAATTCATCCACTTGTTCCAACACTTCATCATCTACCGTAATTCTTACTAGGAATTTAGTAATCGAGTGATACTACTTGTATTACAAGAGTTTACATAAGGCGAGCCGTGTGCTTGTTTGCTTATAAAACTTACTTGTGTAAAAAATTGGCTCAGCATGATCTCTAGGCCTAAGTCAATCCCACCCTGGCGATTAGCTGATGATGATCTATCAAAAGAGAGGTACGGCACAGGCATCCTTCGTTTAATGTTTAAGTTTTTTACCAGAACTCTTAAATGTTGATAAAAAGTAGGCTATATTTTAATTTGGAATATTAAACTTTAAAAACTGATTGCAGAAGTAGACATGACCATCCTAACTTTCTGTGCCATCGATGTTAAGTACTTGTTGGTGATGATCTATTTAAATTTTAAACTATTCAATTACACAGTGTAAAGCATACAAGGTTATAGCAAATTTAATAAAATATATACCTGTGACTATATCTACGAGCAAGTGGAAATAAAATTATTTATTTTAAATCAGAACTTCTTCTAAATTGATACTCAATTATTATTGCTTACAAAATACAGTGATCAGAAAAGTATATAGAATATAGCTGCAACCCGCAGCCTCGTTCGCGCATATCCCGATATCCCGTTGGAACCGTTTTCTCTTATCTTCTAAAGGCCTTCTAAAGGTTAAATAGCCAACTTGCCTCAGGAAGTGGACTATCAAATGCAAAAAGATTTTTTTCAAATCCGACGGGGACTAGAGATTAGCGCGGTTAAAGTAACAATTTTTTATGTTTTTTTAATACTCGTAGTATAAATTAGAAGCGAAGTAAATTTTAATCAATTGACATTAAAAACTTCAGAAACATACTTTGTAAATAAATCTGTCAGAAAGTTTCGTATTACATTCGGCTCGGAGGTCGGCAAACGGCTGGTAATGGCCGAGAGTAACGAGCATTAATTAAAACCTCCCCGTAATTAAGCCGCGCCCGCCTCCGCTGTAATTTTGTCGGTATTCGCTTTCAACTTTTTCCTGATAATAAAAGTGAATTCTGATTCTGGAAACTCTGCAAAAGAGTCGTTTTTCTCGCACTTTAAATTTCGTAATCATTAATTTAGCAGAGAAACGACGTTTCGTAGAAGTCATCAATAAATGTCTGTTATTTATTTACTATTTAATTAGTAGATATTTATTTACTATTTTATTTGTAGAAGTATTTGTTATGATCTTAGTAAAAAAATCTGATTCTTTCTGTTACAAATTTTGAGCCCAAGAAGGCCGTACAACCGCGTCAAATGCAGACACCGTTATACTTGAGCGCAGGAACTTTTAATCTTATACAGTTGCTTGTTTGGTCAATAATGTGACTGTTACAGGGTAGTGATATGGTTATAGTGAGTTAAGTATGGAGAATATGATGTAGTTCGTTTTAATAATATTTAATGTTAATAAGTTATATCTTAACCACTTGGTTACTGTTTGGAGGTATGTCCATGAAAAAGAAGAAACGCGTCATCAGCATAAAAGTATAGAGCTATTTTCAAGTTTTAGTCTAGTAAGGCCATTTACGTATATGTGGAACAGTGTGGGACCAAGGACGCTACCTTGTGGAACTTCGTATAGAGATGTAGACTCAACTCTGCAATAAATGAGGTCATTCAGTCTCACTTGCTAGGTCCTGTTACTAAGGTAGTCAGAAGAGTATGAAATGAACCACTTATTCCAATTTCGTCCAGCTTTGTTAGGAGGATCGGAATAGAGACTATATCAAACGCTTTCCTCTGGTCCAAAAACACACATAGAGTTTTCTTTTTGTTATTAATGAAGTCGAATATTTTACTAGTTAACATTTGAACTGCATCTTCAGTGCTTTTGGCCTCCCGAAAGTATAATTGAGAGTCAGAAATAATATCATATTTATTTAGAAAATTTCGTTAGCCATTTATTTACTATTTTTTTCTAGAATTTTGGAGTGAATACAAAGTACGGATATAGGTCTATAATTATTTATACCGACTATGGAGATAGCTCCAGTCTTATATTGGATGAATTATTGCGCGTTTGAAGACCTGAGGAAAACTCATTTACTGAAGCACAGGTGGAACAAATGGTGTAAAATTGGGATGAGCTCATGTTTAGCCATTTTTATAAATTTTGTTGGTATTTTATCCCAACCGGAGGCGGAGTTAGACTTCAGACTCTTAATAATTGTTCGGTCACAATACCAATCGAGTTAACGTGAAAGTGAAATAAAACATCCATGTGATTCAAACATCTAAACTTCCAAACTATCCCACGGAAACATATCACCCGGATAAAAAGTAGCCTATGTATTAATCCAGTACCTCACTTATCTACCTACCACATTTCATTCAAATCCGTTCAGCCGTTGAGGTGTGAAAACGGAACAAAACTCCAAACATCCATATTTTCACATTTACGAGTATAATATTGGTAGGATTAATTATCTTTTCATTTGCGTTTTTTTTTTCAGAAAATACACCAGAATAGAGAGAAAACCGCAGTCAAATAACACCTCCCTAGAGGCAGTGGCGTGCACTCCATATAGACAAAAAGACATTGCCTACCCTATCAATTTGATAAATACCATTCTATGTTTCATTCTTAAACATAGTTTTTAACTAATATTTCGTATCAAAAACAAAAAATTAAAGACAGCTCCATCTATCGGTATCGGTAAATTATTAAAATCATCGCTAGTCATATTCAAATCGCAGCTAGGCGCTACGCTACACCAGCGCCGCATTGGCAGCTTTTAACGGCGGAAGACACTAACTATTTCTGGCTAAATTTACGTATGTGTGCCGTGTTGTTAATACAAATACTGTAGTGTGCATTCCTGTAATTACATTGCCCACAATAACACAAATAACGCACACTATCGCATAGTATAGACAATGTCTTTGCAGCTGAACTATAACGTAAATTACCTAAGTGTCGCGAGCATTGCTACGTAACTATTTTAAAAAGTAGTTTGCTGCATATAATTATAGTGAAAGATATTGCCGTTTCTTTTTTTCGTATAAAATTGATGTTAATTTTATTTTGATTTTAAGACGGCCGCCATTGTTTTTGTTTTGAATCGATTGACTGGTAGCAGACGAAATAAGATTTTAAAGTTTTAAAGTTGATAAATATAGATGATATTCACTGCGAAAGTTGTTCATGTGGTGTGTGTAGTGTTCGGTGAATAAAAACAAGTGATCACATACATCATTATTTCCACAAGACTGGGTAACCAAAATCAACATTCTGTATTTTTTGGTAAGTTAATAGCTTTAAAAAAAATCTGCCTACCCTGTCAAAAATCTCTGTGCACGCCACTGCCTAGAGGGTAGTTGTGTTCCTGCGTGTGAGTGAGGTCACCAGTAAGCTCCCAAGGAGTTGCCGTGTAAGCAGCAGGGGAGGTATCGCGCGAGTGATACTTAATATATCGTAAGCATTAATAGGCTACGGTACTCGCTTTACATCAGGTGGGCTGTATGCTTGTATGCCTTCCGACGTAGTAGGAAAAAAAAAACTTAAACAGCAAAACCTTTAAATACAAAATTTGATCGTCGTTTCCGAATGTATATAGACAAGAACTAGCTGCAGCCCGCGACTCCGTTCGCTTGTATCGTGGGACCCCACAGGGACTACTATTTTCTATTTTCTTTCATTTTCCTCGGCTTTTAAAGGTCCGTGATATTGAGTAACCCATAACCTTCCTCAAGAATTGGTCTATCAATAACAAAAACATTTTTTCAAATCTAACTACTAGTTCCAGTGGTGAGTGCGGGACTTTATATTAGTACCGATTGATCGCTTGAAGTAATTTTATCCATTCTAACATTGTAACTGTTTGTTTACCAACAATAGGACATCTGTTTAATATATGCAAATCGATGAAAGACAGTTACATACCAGGCCGCGGCCGCCGGCGCGGACATCTCGCTATCTCCGCGCCGAGGAATGTTATCAGCGCAGTCAGCGATTATGTCACGTAATGAACCGGCGCGAGCTGATGGTGATCTCGCCCCGACTCCACGCCACCGCCCGCTCGGGACATTCATACCATCGACTCGAAAGTGCTTTCTAAACTGCTGCACTGGCTATTCGTTGCAATCCTAAATTGATTTTTATACAACGTCGGTAGCAAAGTAACGTGTCAGCTCTGTCCACAGAATGTTCCTAAAATCACCACCGCACCAGCACCGACTCCGCTAGCGATGCAGTTACGTAGCCTTTGAATACTTGAAACACCGGGGGTGTCTCTCGTGCGTTGAGTAAAACCTTGCACGTCTTTTTTGAAGAACTTCATATTTATTTCTACCATCAGATTGACAAATATATATATATGTATAAGTGGAATAAAAAAAATTGTCGACGGTTATATCTTCTATGATAGCTTTTTTTTTATAATACGTCGAAAGGCATACAAGCATACGACCCACCTGATGTAAAGCGGTTACCGTAGCCTATCAACGCTTGTATTACATTAAGTATCATTCGCGCGATGCCTCCTCTGCTGCTAACACAGCAACTAGCTGAAAGGGAGGGACCCTTTAAATTTACTAACAAGAGACACCGATTTCTATAAAGACTGTGATTTATGCTTTGATATATTTGAATATTTTCACGCCAAGTAAGTAGCATTACCAGCTCTGTACTCCAGAAACATGTGTAATATAGTCGTTCTATTTATTGTCAACTGCTGGATAATTCAATTTTTTGCCATCGAAAACCAAACCAGCTTCAAACAGAGTGAAACTTATATTCCTAGCTATTATAAATATTATGAACATAGCCACTACATATTGCCGAGCTCGTGGCACAGTGGTTGGCAACGCTACTATGACACCAACACTCGTGGGTTCGATTCCCACACATGACAAACATTTGTGTGCTTGAGCATGTCTGTTTGTCTTGGTCTAGATGTTTTTATGAGAGGTAAGCATCAAAGCTTGTCTGAAGAAGTACCTCCACCTCTCAGAAAACCGCAGAGATAAACAGCTTCTTATAGGGATGTTGTATGCGAGGGAGTGAGGTCACCAGTAAGGTAGTATCGCACGAGTGATATTTCAATCGTTCGTAGGCTACGGTAACTGCTTTACAACAGGGTGGACTTATGATTTTGCATTAGTCGCCCATCTGGGGACGTACCTGAATCTCATAGAAAACCGCAGCCAAATGACAACTGCCTATGATGTGTGAGTGTAGTCACCAGTAAAGCTCCTAAGGAATTGCGGGGTTAGCAGCAGAGGTGGCATCGCGCGAGTGATACTTAATGTATTACAAGCGTTCATTGACTACGGTACTCACATGTAGTAGCTACGAAGATGTTGTAGCTGAGCAGGTAATGTACAATTTATTATATACATATGAACTCTGTTGGGCATTGCATAGGTCTGCAGTAGTGTCGGCGGCCCGGCAGGCGGGTTTTCTTGAATAGGTATTATTAGATAACGTGATCGAATATCTAATGTGGTAAGTTATTTGTAAATAGAATTAATTGTTATAGAATGTCAATTTAATTCAATTCAATTAATGTCCATATTTATTTATGTATTTTAATATTTTTTATTTACGTTTTTCACGTTCGTGCTCACAAATGTTTGTCGTGTGTGGAAATTGAACCCACGAGCAGTTTTGTAATAGCGCGTTTCACCACTGCTACACCGATCTCGTAGAAAATATTAAATTGGTAACAATGTAAGTATTCATCTTGTATATTTAAACGAGCTATTCTTGTATATATATCTCGAAAACGGCTGTAACGATCAGTATCAAATTTTATATTCACATAAGATTCTGCTTTTTAAGTTCATCTACATAGGTGTATTTCATAATAAAACGCGATTTCACACATAAAACATAAAAACTGCGAATTGTGGTTTTACTACTTTCGACCACCAATTAGACATTACGATTATTGCGTATTTGGTCCTGCCGTACGTACGGTCTATGTTTTATGGACACATAGGTCCTCGGTTCGAATCCTACTAACAGCACTTTTTACACATTCTTTGCCTATTACTTTAAACAGCAACAAAAGTAGACCATAAAATCTATAATAATACACAGAAAATAAAAAAAAACGCCTAGCGAATCTCGCGGCCCAGGTACCAATTATTATTGTAATCGCATGTCTTAAGCCTCTATCCCTAGCCTAGATAATTACCTGTTTGGTAACTATATCAATTTTTGGTTATAAAATTTTATGGTTAACCTTTTTTGCTTTGCTGTGCCCGAGCTCAGCTATTAATGCATGCAAAAATGCTGCGAAACCTCTAAAAAAATGCTATTCAAAAACATTAACATAACACGAAGAGCCCCCGAAGATGCATACATGTTAACATTGGAGTGTGAACTGCTTTAACTACTTCGTAATTCATTAAAATGTATGGCGCGGATGACGCATCAATACAATAAAATAATAATCAAGTCGTTAATTATTTCCGGGTCAAAACATTCAAGTTATAGACGTAAAACGTTCCTCAAGCCTGTGATTGAGCCCACATAAAAAAAAATACAAAATATGATCATGTTGTCTATGGTACAGTTGCAAAAACACACTACGTTATTATATCTGTGGTGTATGTAGGTCACCTACTGCACGACCAAGGAAAGAAAGCTTATTGCGTGATGTGTTTGTTTATTTTTAACTGGACATTGAAATATATTTATGGTTTCTACATTTTTTTACATATTCTATAGTTACAATATTAAATTTTTGTGACATTTATAAAACTAACTTTTGTATATACATATAAAACTAAGTCATGTGACGCTCGGTTTTCTTCTGCAAACAAGGGATTTCACGTGAAGTTATAGATAAGTATATATATACCACTCTGCCGACTAAAAACGAGTAGCAATTTAAGGGCAAGCAAAGCGATATCATGACAAGTCCTGTCATGATATCGCTTTGATGGGTTCGATTCCACACACCACAAACAAATGTGTGCATAAACGTGTCTGTTTGTCTTGGCCTACGTATTTTCATGAGAGGTTCGGGGAAAGACATCAGTTTAGTTTAACATTCTATTATGTTACTGTACCAAATCAACGTGATCAATAATGATTTCGATGATGTGACCTCATGGTCGTTGGGAAACCCGGGATCAGTGACGTCAGTGACGTCATCAGGCGACCTCGGAACGTGTCGGAGGCTTGAGGTGTGAATCATCGCCACGTTTCGGGACCGCTGCCACAAACTGTTTTTCATCTAAATCGCGGTTAGATGTTATTGTTTATTTAACTGTGTGCATGTAAATGACATCATTTAGTGAAAAGGAAGTCCGTGTGGACACAGCACGTACTCGTATATACAATGTAAACAAAACTATTTTGTTTGTTTATAAGACAAGTAATACAGCGCGATGAGTTATATTTTGCAGAAACACACCAATAACTGGTTGTAGACGAATCATTTATTAATGTTTATCTTCGTCTTCCTACCATTATCTCGTTTCTCAATGCATTAGAATTGGCGGCGTCCTTGCGAAGCTGAGATACTAATGATGACATGGAGCGACAGCCGGCCGACCTCCGCAACCCCAACGGAGGACCAGACACTTTCTCAGATTACACTATCTATATGTTTACACCAGATCCCTTACGGGGTAGGCAGAGAGAACCGAGCGCCACGTGACTCGATCCTTACATACCTCACTCGCTTCATTCATGGCTCTTCTCGTGCACGCTCGCCGGTATCTAGGGCTCCTGACATATCACCTTCTGATAGAACACGACCAATTTGTTCATGGTAGGTAAGTCTTGGCCTTCCTCGACTCCTATATCCTTCCACTTTTGCATTGTATATCTGCTTCGTCATTCTTACATCCTGCTTTCGTTCTACATCACATTACTTAGATTACACGTGTTTGGAAATATAATTTGTTGGCCGTGCGGGTATCGTCGCCATGTTTTCCTTCACCTCAGTGCAAGTTACAATTAGCTTTCAGTTTTACGACTCGTACATACATACGGCTCGTAAACAAGTACCTATTTATAAAGGAATAGTCGCTAAAATGTACTGACGAAGGGAAGTAACAGCACGAAAGGATCTATTTATCATTCGAATTGTGAATGTGTGTATATGTATCTATGAATGTGTCAGTGTGTGTATGTATGTATATTTATGTGTTTGTATGTATATGAATTTTAACATTAGTACATAAGTAACTGGCATGTTAAATTACTCTATGCCCTATTGTACTTCCTAACTGTATTTCACATTAAGTCATGTTGTACAGGAGTGTGCACCGTGATGAGCGGTAGTGTCCTTATTCCCATCAGGTATCTACGGAAGACCAGCGTCGTACCGTCTCACGAGGACGTGGCGACATATGCTGAGCGGATGCCAATTCGGTGTCATAGTGTTAAGAGCTAGTCTGTTTCCTTCTTTTTTTCAATCTGTAACTATTTATGTCACCGAATAAATAATTTTCTTTCTTTTTTTCTTTCATTCGGTGCACTGTGGATCCTCAACGACCACTGCTCATTCTGAACTCATAAATCAAAACGGTAGATGTCAGCAATACATTCCTTTCCTCTCATTGGCATTTTTGCTTAAATATTTGGTACACACACAAAAACGGGACATGCCCACCACTCATACTCATCACCGTGTCTCCTGTGTAGCCAGAATTAACAGCGGCTACCACAAAAAGGCAATAAACAGTTAAGTTCATTGCTGTCCCGGGGGTTAAACTACAGCTGCCTTGGAACTCACAACGAATTTAATCAGAAGAAATTTGTAGGAGTAGGCAGTTTTGGAATTGACTTCCCCTCTTGGCAAAGTGAGAGACAGCAATATGACAAATAAGGCATTTAAAACCTCAAAGAGATGGCTAGTCAAGTGAAGCTCAACTGCCGTGCACCACAGTTTATCAAATATCTAACACTATTGGGATCTAAACTGTGAGTTGTTGATGTTACCTAACACATCGATTCCAATAATATAGATTGCAGAACCGCCTAAACGCCTGGCAATTCTCCCTTGTTGCCACCAAATTAGAATAGTATACTACCCCGGATGTGACACGCAAGGAATTTAACATATCGTCCCACTCCTGACGCCAGAGATCGCATTCCCAGAGAACATCATTCATGAGAATTCATGATTTGTCGTAGAACACTCACATAAAGGCGATGACACAAGTCTAAACGAAAGGAGCTTCGCTCTAAAGTTTCCATGTCCTGTTAAAAATTGCGCAACAGGATGATCGACTTCTAACCACTCTTTACTTAATCTGTCTCGCACTCATTGAAAGAACAGATACAAGTGGCGTCCTTTAGTAGAAGTTTCCCATCTTTCTTGCCATTCAGACAGCAAAGTTTCAAATACCTCGTCAATTGGTTTGAACAATCTAAGTATTTTATTATCATCGCGGTGTTATTACAAGCAGAAAAGTAAACAACTCACCCGCAGAAACAGCAGCAATGACCGTGCACACCGCTAGGGCGATGCAACACGTTGGCGACGTTGCGTCGCTTCTCCACCTGCAACAACACATCACAACTCTTTATACACAATCGAACAACTAGAGCTCAGAGACGAGTAGTGAGGCAGGTATAAACACCGCTGACAGTAAAGCTTTTTGACGTGCTTTGTGGCTCAGTCGTGAAAGACACAACTTTAACACCAACGCTCGCGGGTTCCATTCCCACACATAACAAACATTTGTGTGCATGAACATGTCTGTTTGTCTTGGTCTGGATATTTTAAGAGGGGTAGGGCGCATCAAAGCAGCTCGCCTGGGGAAGTACCTCCACTTCACAGAAAACCGCAGCCAAATAACAACTCCCTAGAGGGCTGTGTTCCTGCGTGGGAGTGAGGTCACCAGTAAGCTCCCAAGAAGTTGCTGTGTTAGCAACAGAGGAGGCATCGCGCGAGTGATACTTAATATATCTCAAGCGGTATGCCTGTATGCCTCCCGACCTAGTATAAAAAAAATGCAAAAGAATGCAATGAATAAGCACACCGCGGTCCTCGACCTTCCCTCCCGACGCGACGCGCGACGTCACGCCCGCGCCCGGCCGCGAGGTGTGGCTGGCCTGCCCTATTACGTGAACGGCCGCACTGTCCCGTCATTTCGCAAATAATTGCGGTCTACCGCTCTACACTCAATGAAATTTATTTTGACAGGACATAGTCAAAAAGACAGAGACCTGTCAATGGTATCTTAGAAATTAACATATCAATGTCAGTTGTCGATATCTGCTCGCGCGGTGATCCCGTTAAACATTAATCCACGATCATCCGAACCTGCTGGCAACATTTCACGTCCCCCATATCCCCGCACCTTCCGCTCCGCTCTCCCAGTCCTGACGTCTATATTTTTCACGTCCAGTGTTTTAATTTCTTATATTTAGCTTCAACTTTTTCGATTTTGCATTTGGTGTTAATATTTCATCTACGTTTCTCACCCTTAATAAGTTTTAAGTTGGGATGGTTTCTTATATTCCGTATTCGTAGTCCATATTTTCAAATTAAGACTTATTAAAATTCTATTATCAAAATGTGGATGATTTTTTTAATGATAAAGAAATGATTATGACATGTTTTATTGATAATGTATGGACTGATTGGACAGGTTATTACTTATTCTATTATTGTAAGTGTAAAAGATTTTCTTTTGTAATTTAATTTTATGTATATCCTAACACAATGTATATTGTTAAAGGAGTAAATCAATGAAAAAATTTAATGTATAAATCCTTCCCAACTTTTTTGCAATTGACTAACTAAAAGTATGCCAGCAATTTTCAATATAATGCCTAAATTGAGTGTAACAGATCACCCACAACAGCCTGTCGAAGTAATGGAGGGCGTCCCCTCGCTGGCTGGTCAACGGCTCCCGGCGGCGGCGGCGGCGGGCGACGGCGGGCGGCGCGGTCTCGCCGCGGGAACCGTGTCACAATAACTCATATCTGACATTGGGCGACCGCCGGCAGTCATTTTTCAATCGTTACCCGAACGACCCGAATTGGATGATCACTCAACTGTCCGCCGTTGTCTGCCGGCTTCCGTGTGAAAGTATGTCTCGAGCCGGCCGCTGAGCGCGCGCCCAGTCACCACGCTGTATATCTTGACAGTTTGATCCCAATTCGAATAAATTTCTTGACACATATTCTTCCTTTACATTATGTTTCTTGTTTAACAGGCTACCGGCAGGGTACCGCGTTTCTTTATCCTAGCGTTATCAGTTATCACATTTTCTAATCTATTATGATTAACGGAGTTGGCTAAGCCTCATAATTTGGCGAAGATACAGATTTTGACAGGGAGCTACAGCCGTCAGACCGTCGCAGGCAAAAACTGGACGTCTTTTGAAATACAAGTCCTTGGACGTGTGGGTTCACTCACACACACACTCGCGGTGTTTTCCGCAGAACATGTAGTAATTACAAACATGTATATAGTTTTGAAAACATGAATTTAGCGCTATATATCCACACCAGGATTCGCCAAGGGTCCAGGAAATTAATGACTGCTATTTTATTAGTTTTTGAATTAGTGCCGTATTTATCAATTATCGTCGCAATTAATTATTTCATCCAATTAATTAGCTTTCAAAGATAAAAACAATAATTTGAAATTGGTTTATCTGTTCGCGGCTATGACGACGCAGTTTCGTACATTATACATATATGAGTATTTTTGAGTTGGGTCCAGTCGGAGTAAGTATATCTTGGAGGAGGAGGAGGTGGTAGTGTGTCCGAAGCATCTTGATTTTGTTTAAGTAGCATCGGGAAAAATCGACATGTCACCTGATGTAAAGTGGTTACCGTAGTCTATGAATTTTTGTATATACAGGAAATATCAATCGCTCGTTGCATCTCCTTAGGAGATTACTGTCTTGAATTTGAAGTATGTAGTCGTTCAGGTCCTTATCGGCCAAGGCACATTATGGTAGCATGGTTTCATTTGTATCTACTCACATGCAACTTGGGCTATCAAGCGGGCACATATTACAATCGCAAAACATCAACTACTTCACTGCAAAGAGTTCTACAATCCCACCCTGGTCGTCAGAGGAAGTTGTGGAATTAACATCCCGTCGAACAGTTTTTTCAGGGAACTGCAGCATAAGGTTCTTTAAATTACACGTGAACACGATTTTCAGAGACGGCAGTCCACGAGTGAGGTCGCTAATGTTACAAGTATCCATAAGTTACGTTAAGTTGTTTGTTTACCACGTTAGTAGTA
This sequence comes from Pyralis farinalis, assembly GCA_947507595.1. Classification (NCBI taxonomy): domain Eukaryota; kingdom Metazoa; phylum Arthropoda; class Insecta; order Lepidoptera; family Pyralidae; genus Pyralis; species Pyralis farinalis. Next base: position 38,241,415 of record OX382268.1, on the reverse strand, counting down.
TAAACTATACCAGGCAAAAATATTCAGCAACTGGGGAAGTATAACGTATCAAATTGCGTGTGCCTCTGTAGAACAATATAACAAATGGATAGTTCACCAGCGCCGTACAAGTGGTGCGGTGGCCGGCTCCGTCACTCGGCTGCTCCAGCTGAGTACACACTCATTAGCGAGGGTCAGATGATGAATCGGCCCGAACCTATTTATTACAGCCATTGTTTCATGAACGTTTGCGTAATTGACTGAATACTGATAAAGACATGGAAGTTATTTTAGTTTGCTACGTGACGCGGCAACGCGCGAGTGTTAGCCTAGTCGATAAACAACCAGCCTATCGATCAACTAATCTTTGGTTTGAATTCTGCTGCAGCCTTGTACCACTGAATTCGTGTTTTCGATTTCATGTACATATTTGTATTTATCACTCGCTCGGCGGTGAAGGAAAACATCGTAAGGAAACCCGCACATCCAACAAATTATATTTCAGAAGACCTAAGTACGGTCTGATTTTACCTGCAGTTTGTTTTAAAGGTCTGACGTCAAATCATTAGGCTTAGGCAACGAACCCAGCCAATTCTAATAGATTATCAAACGAGATACTGCTAGAAATGAAACCATGGAAGTTATTTTGATTTGCTACACGATATTGGAAACTCGCGAGTGACTCATCTGGTACTCCACGGGCTACGGTTAGGTTAGGTTGTAACAAAAATATATAAAAAACATTAAGGTATGTTTAATACTCGGAAAGTCAAGATGTCATTTTCGGAAGTAAGTCATTCGCCATCAGTAGAGAGCTGACTTCAAGCTGAGCAAGTGCCGCCCCCCGATTAACGAACGAAGCAACGTTAGCATAGTGACCGAATTGGCGTCAGTATGGATAGAGTGGCTGAAAGGAACAAAATGTCCACATTTCAGATGAATGCAGCCGAATAACAATAACCCGTCCGTTATGTTATTTGATAAGGGTAGGTGAGCCGTGAGTTCCGCTTTAGCACATTGACTCGGTACTGTAGCCGCTTCTTTAAAAAAGGGGTGTTCATTTGCGACCCTCGTAAGATAGCATACAAATAAGATAACCTACCTACCTCATCACGACAGGGTCGATGTTCAAGTCATTATAAAGCTATTATAAAACTCGCTAAGTGTTATAAAATCGTGGAATTGTGTATTATGTTTTAATCGCACTACAACAGTCTGACGTAAATGTTGCCAAATAGAGTCCTCGTTGCAAAGTTTTCACGAATTGTTTAATGAGCATGGTATGTATGTATATCTTCAAGCCAGGTTCCTTGCAGGGTAGGTAGAGAGAACCGAGCGCCATAAGACGCGGTCCTTTCACACCTCACACGCTTCTTTAACATTCATAGATCTTTTGATGCACGCTCGCCGGTTCCTAGGGCTCCTGACATCACCTTCTGACAAAACACGACCAATTTGGTCATGGTAGGTTAGTCTCGGTCTTCGTCGGCTCCTACATCCTTCCACTTTCGCATTGTATATCTCTTAGCATGCTCTCATTAGCATTATTATTTTGTCTGTCTGAAGTCGTGACGAGGCTGTTCTTGGACCCTTTAAATTTTTAACAATCAAGAAATAACTTCATACGAATTAGTAAAATTGAAAATACCGGTCCTAGATAACAGCATTTGCCAGGTATCTAACGCCAAGTAACAGTGAATTTTAATTTGTTTGTGTAGTGCCGATATGTGATTACTAGAATTTCGACGTCCAGTACAGCTGGGACTGCTTCAATTACTGTCTGAACGGATGTTGTGTCTCGCTGGGATACACCAAGCCTATCTGTATAAGAATATGTAAATATACAGCATGCCACTGACAACCGGAGTTCAGGACCGAGAAGCCCCACTAGGTTCATTTTCAAAAAGTCAATTGCTGAAACATTCTCCAGGCAACTGCTAAATCTCCAGCGAGTTGTTATTTGGCAGAGTGACATCCGGCATGCTTTAGAAAGTCTACAAAAAAAGGTAAATTCTGATATCGCGCAGGCAGACTAGAGCAAGGCAACACAGAAGCAAAGTGCTCGTGTGTGAAAGTATGTATACTCCGTTCGCCAGATCTGCCGGTTGTTTGCCAGCCCCGTCACAGCTTGCTGACGACACAATAGCAAATATTTACGCACTCGACACGTCATGTATTATGCACTACACTCGCACTGTGTCCTGTTTTTAGTTGTCGAGTGGCAAAAAAAGGTACGTAGTGCTCGTAAGAACTGAACTGAATTCAATATTCCACAAGTGCGGCACTACTCGACAATGGTCTTATGAACAGACATAGAAGTTCGCGTTAAATATCTCGTATCAAAATATTCGAAAAGATATTTAGCAGTTGAATAACTTCTAAGTTGAATTTTAATAAGTATTTACATACGTTAATTACTTCGAAGATACGTTTTTCCTCATCGGCGTTACTATCCTTAGAACGCTTTTCTTACATGTTTCCCTTATCGGCGGTGATTTTGATCTTGATCAGTCTTTTTCTTTCAATTCCAAAAGTGACAATTCAAATGGGATTGATTCTAAACTTAATAGGTTACTACTTAGTACCGTGCAAAAGATTGAGATGTCATGTTTGAGCACTTTATAACAAACATTGTCAAAATATGCGATAATTTATACTGTTCCGATGAAGTTTTATAGGTTGGGCACTACAAGACATCCTTTAGGTATTTTTTGACAACGAAACGAGTCGACGACGGTATCGACTCACATCGTCAAACACGCCAAAGCGCCAACCGCCCAATCCGACAGCTGCAGCGTACGTTGACCCAGTAGGTGTTGTGGTGCAGAGTAGCGGTCCTCGAGGGGCTGGCGCCGCACTCCCGCCCAGACAACGCCCAGGAATGCGGTCCCAATCAGTTTTTTACGATTTCACAATCCGATCCAAATTAGAATTGCGGTTTGCAATGCTTTTTTTGTTGGTCATCGCCGGTCGCGTTGACTGGCGCCTCGGAATTCTAGTTGGTTTGTTCACCTTGCGGCTAAAAACGCCTGAACGGCTTGCCCTGAGCCGCGTCGCGTGTCCTCATAATTAACGCCTCGATTAATGCGCCGCTGCTTCTTCAACATGTTACCTCCTCGTAACGAGTTTGTTACGGCCGCCGCTGTTGTTGTCTATTGAACTCGGCAGCTTTGCTAATTGAGAACGTCTAACTGACAATGATGTCTGGAAATGATTCAGCACACAGACAACGTAGTCTTGATCAGAAATAGGCAGAGACAAAACAGTTCAATACCTAGTCCTATGTTTTTTTTTATTTTTGTTTAGTGACTATTGACGTAAGTCAATAAAACATAAAGGAAACAGTAGAAAAAATGTTGTATACATACAAACTGGTGTATGTTTTCCTCAAATTTTTAACATTTGATTGTGGTGCAATTTCGACTATTGGAGCGAATGCTTGTTTATCCTTAATTAGATAAAAGATAAATTATATGCATTGAAAAATGACCTACATCGGCAACTTGTTTTTGGATTTCTTAGTTATTGAAATTGTTACTTACTTTAGTAATCTGTAGTAATACTCTAAATAGACCATTTGGAGAAAATGCTTCGTTAATGCATCATTTCAAAGGAGCGGAGGAGGATAATATGAGGATATATTGAGTCAGCCATAATTTCGCAACCTCGGATACATATTTCTGTTGTATCTTTCCATGAAATCACTTATTGGACTGTAGATAATTGATTTGACAAATAAATTAACGTGAGATTTAAATATAGTTTAAAAGATCAAAATGTTGACAGAGCGAAACACAAATTATCCGGATTACAACACCACTTGCAAAACTTTCTTACAACATGACATTTTAAGAAAAGCTAGTACTTTAATATTAGAATGAACAAAGTCGTCTCCTGAGAAGTTCATTTTAAGTTACCTCTCTATATAAATAATCCACAGTTGTGTATAATTTTGGAAGTAAGTCTGTCTATGAGTATATTGTTATATCAATTTTTCAATTCATTAAACCGCTGAATGAATCAATAAAATTTGGTGCAGAGCCAGAGGATGTGGTTCCTGAAAAAAACTGGCTTCGTTTTATCGCGAAAATAAAATAACATGCACGCGAAGTCGTGACTAGGATGATTTTATTTCGAATTTGAGTGAATAAGTTTTTTTTATCTATTAATGAACTCTCAAGTTTCAGCCTGAACGGATAGCCTACCGTCTGGCTTGAAGACAATTCGGATCAGATTTTTGATGTCCTGCTCCTGCAACTTTACCCACGGAACGAAAGAAGCATATCACACATCAAAACCGAAGGACATTGTTCGGAATAAAAAAAATGAAGCTGAATCATCTTCCTAGGCAGGCAGGCGGGAGGCAGCCAATGTTAACTAAATAAATGTGTGTGTGTGTGTGTGTGTGTGTATGAATACATTTATTATTCAAAATATAAATAATTAAAAAAAGACAGTAATACGTAGTATTAAGGCGGACTTATCCTTCTATAGGATTTTTCCAGTCAACCTTAAAGTATTTGTGTCTAATTTAGATATATACAACATAATGTAGCGACGCGCAAGGGAGGACACAACTCAAGTGCCGAGGTTAAATTGGTCGTGTTTTGGGTCGTGACAAGACGGTGTCAGATGTCCTGAGAACCCGCGAGCATCAGAACATTTATGAGTATTGAAGAGATAGACAGACGAGCTCGGTGGCTCAGTCGTGAATGACGCGACTTTGACACCAACACTCGTGGGTTCGATTCCCACACGAGGCAAACATTGGTGTGCATGAACATGTCTGTTTATCTGGATGTTTTAAGAGAGGTAGACGCATCAAAGCAGCCCGTCTGGGGAAGTACCGCCACCTCATAGAAAACCGCAGTCAAAGAACAACTCCTTAGAGGGTTAGTATTGTCTTAGGTTTTCGCGATTGTTACACATTGAAATTAAACTATTTTTAACGGAAGTATCGCGTGTTTTATTTATTTTGTTGAAACCTGACGTTTCGAACGCTTTGCAGCGTCCGTGGTCGCAGGAAAGAGGGTTGTTTAGAGGGTTGTTGTGCTTGCGCGTGAGTGAGGTCACCAGTAAGCTCCCAAGGAGTTGCTGTGTAAGCTGCAGTTGAGGCATCGCGCGAAAGTTACTTAATACGAGTATATTACAAGCGTTGTATGCCTCACGACGTAGTATAAAAAAAGAGACGAGCAGAGTATGTAACGACTGCGCCATACGACTCTTGGACGTGACGTGCAAATAGATCTACCGAAGCGCAGATTTTTGTCAAAATCTGTTCATCGGTTTACAATATAGTATCGAAACTCACAAACAATCATATTTGCAAAATTACAGACATTATTTATTCTATATAACTACCATTATAATTTTCTAAGAATGGACCTTTTTTTTTAATACAACGTTATGTGAACAAACATACAGTTCATCTGATATAAAGCGGTTACCGTGGCGTACGAACTCTTGCAATACAAGTTACCAAGCCCGCTTCTAAAGCCGCTGCAACTTCTCAGGAGGTCAGCGGTAGTCTCACTCGCTTGCAGGAATACAACAACCCACAAGGTAGTCGTTATTTGACTGCGATTATCTGTAAGGCTTTAACGCGCCTTGCCTCTTTTGCCGTGGGCAAAAATAAAATAATAAAGCAATAAATATGATAATAATATTAATTAGCATATCAATTTCAACAATCGCACAAATATTTCTTGTGACGTTATAAAACACACAATTCGTAAATAGATTCGGCGAACAGAGTACGTAAGAACGCAATGAACAACGCGTGGTATAAATTGGTTTACTTCGACATTGTAAACAGAAGTCCTCAAGTGAACGATTTGCGACATAGACTATATTATACATGTATAAATTTGTTGACCGGGATGAGTCATCCCGTGATCATGTCGTCTGCACCGTCGCCAAAATATCAGGAAAATATAAAAACAAATTGCGGGAAATCCCGTACGACGGCGAAAGTTTAAAATTATACATAAATACATGTTTTGCGAAATAGACTAATTGCGAGATTGACGTGTCGCGATATGGACGAATCATATCATTCGTATGTTAATTAATCAACTGCTATATATCCGTCCTTCTTACCTCTTCTATTCTTTCTACATGTCCGACCAGACGGAGAATTCCTCTCCTAATCTCAACCCCGACTGTCTCCCTTTGAGACTAACCCTTTTTCTTACATCATTACTACAAACGATACGAAGGCAGATTTTGCTCAACACTCGCATATTGATCGTGTTTATTCTGCTTTCGTGTTTCCTCAGTCATATGAGGCTTTCGCATCCACGAGTTGTAGTTGTTATAAAATACAAAGCAAAATCGTACACTAACTTTTTTAGTAGGTATGTAGTAGGAAGCATCAAAGCAGCCCGTTGGGGGAAGTATCTTCACCTCACAGAAAACCGCAGCAAATAACAACTCCCTAGAGGGTTGTTGTGTTCCTGCGTGTGAGTAAGGACACCAGTATACTCCTAAAAATAAACAAGTTCAAAAGCTCAGCACGAAACTCAGTGTAAAAGTTATCTAAGATGTGTATATGTATTGGTGATAAAGCTCATTTAAAAAAATGTACTCTCAATATTTAACCGAGTCATCAATTTGCTGCCGGCGTTCGACTTATCAAGTTCTATGCAGGAACCCTAGATTTTCAGGATTAGTTGCAAATTTCTTCCAAATCCCTTCAGCAGGTTTTCTAACAGAGAAACAAACAACCTAACCAATTTTCCCGTTCATGATATTGGTAAGAATATACATGCGACATATACTCGGTAAGTTACAGGCGGTAGGTAATTCCAACTATTCCAACCCTAAAATGCCGCTAGCTTAATCAATCTTATGGCAGAGATGTCAAAAGAATGGCAGAACACGCGGCGCCGGCCGGGCCGGGCCGGGCCATCCATCACGTGAACAAACCTGGCAAATTGATCGAACTTGCTAATAGAAAACGGATCGGATCAATTCCAGAACGTTCATATCACCGTACTTTGGGTTTTTGGCGTGGAGATCTCGAGCTATTGCGAGGCTATCAGGAAAAAGATGGTCGAGAAATATTAATAGAGACAAAGCCAAACGGAGTATTTTAAGACTAGACAAAGACATAAAGATGTTTGACGATATATGAGTATCGTTGTCACCTTTAGGCGAGAGCATTTGGATACAGACGTGGGTTTTTTATGTGAATACAGTATAGTTATTGTAGATTATTTCCTACACAATGTATTAAAGTTTAGAGAGGCATTCACGGCACGGTAAAGGAGGCAGCTGTGGCCATCATATCGAATCACATATCGAACTCCTTTGTGACAAATCAAATCAATGTGGCAAATCTCCATTTAAGCTAGGGTTCGTCTACAATTCTGACAGTTAGTGTCTGAACCGCACTGTGACATACAGGTGCGCCATCCAAACGAGGTGTTAATAAAATAAATAAATAATACTCCATGTGCAGTCTGACTCGAGACTTGTATCCCAAGTTTTTGGCCCAAGCTGAAGCCATGGTTCGCTTTTTGGAGTACACCAAGTTAAGTTAAAGGGAGACCAGTTTGACCTACTCCAGATGAGGCGGCTTGTTAATTTGAATTTTCTACGTCAGCAATTGTTGTTCTCCGTCGAAACCTATCATTCAGGGAAGTCTCGAGCAGAGCCCTCTCCATGATCACTGTAAGCCCCCGCATCGTTCAAAGTGGGGAAATGCTCTGGTCAAAGCTGGGAACATTACTCACATTCAATTTAGGAGTATTTTCATGGAAAATATTGAGAGATTGCGATGTTAATATATTAAAGCTATGTAATAAAGTTATTTAGTTCTTCAACAATGTTATCTCTAAATCTAAATCTAGAAAGCTATTTAACAAGCAAAATTTTGCACAAGTTAAGCACGCACTCGACCATCTAATCTAAACTATTACGAGAACGTCTGAAGCATTCCCCAACATCTAAGTTTCATCAAAGGCAAATTCCTGGACGCAATTCAGAGAAACATTGTCTGAACTATATAGTACGGCGAAAGTGTTTCACTTGGTTATTTCGTAATATCATTAATGCTCTACTAATATCTTTGGTACATTTTTTTTATACTACGTCGGGAAGCAAACAAGCATACGGCCCACCTGATGTAAACCGGGTACCGTAGCCTATTAATCTCTCATTACCCGCGGACCGCTTTTCCGCCAAGAAATGTATGGGAAAACGTATATAACGGGGTCTGACAGGTTAAGCTTGCGATATATTAAGTATCACTCGCGCGATGCCTCCTCTTCTGCTTACACAGCAACTCCTTGGGAGCTCACTGGTGACTTTACTCACACGCAGGAACACAACAACCCTCTAAGGAGTTGTTATTTGGCTGCGGTTTTCTGTGAGGTGGAGGTACTTCCCCAGACGGGCTGCTCTGACGCGCCCTACCTCTCTTAAAACATCCAGACAAACGGTTTGTTCGAAATACTACCTACGAATCAAATAGAAGAATGTTATTTACGTTACGTACGAGCTCGGTGGCTCAGTCGTGAAAGACGCGGCTTTGACACCAACGCTCGTGGGCTCGATTCCCACACGAGGCAAACATTTGTGTCCATGAACATGTCTGTTTGTCTTGGTCTGGATGTTTTAAGTGAGGTAGGGCGCATCAAACCGGCCCGTCTGGTGAAGTACCTCCACCTCACAGAAAACCGCAGCCAAATAACAACACCCTAGAGGGCTGTTGTATTCCTGTGTGTGTGAGCGAGGTCACCAGTAAACTCCTAAGGAGTTGCTGTGTAAGCAGCAGAGGACGCATCGTGCGAGTGATACTTAATCTATTACAAGCATTAATAGGCTACGGTAACTGCTTTATATCAGGCCGTATGCTTGTATGCCTCCCGACGTTGTATAAAAAAAATACGTGTTCTCACCTCCGCTAACACAGCAACTTAAGAACTCGAGGGCCTCACTGAATATAGTAGCCCAGAGAATTGTTATTTGGCAGTGGTTTTCTGTAACACTAAGCAATTATACTACCTTACAGAAAATCACGTGGTGTCAGCCCATAATAATAAATACCACCAGAGCGTCTATCAGCATGTACTACGTAATATCGTTCACATTGGTTCTCAATAGGTTACTTCTTCGTTCTTCGCAACATACAGTTTATGTTACTAACAAGGAACCGAGGAATGGACGGTAACGAAAAAACTATTTACATAATGATCACTTGACAACCGGAAATGAGTTCACATCCACTCGACGGTTTTGACAACTCACGAGGCCTTGGCTTGTTGGTACTACAGCTACAACAACTACTTGGTCTCACACATACTTCATTCACTGGTACAATATCTTTGAAGTAAAACTTCTTTACGCACGCTTGACTTGGCGAGTAAGCTGGTGAATTCGTGACGAGAGCGTTACGAAAAGTGTGATCGGGCGAGGCGAACGGAAGTTGAGAGGGAAATATAAGTTAGTGAAGATAGAAATAGAGAGAGTTACGTTTCGTATATCACTGTAGGGGCAAGAGAGAGAGGTGCGAGCACACATTTTCTTTCTCTCTTTCTCTCATGGCGAGTTAAGTTTCGTATATGTAAGACACAGTGCAGGCCTATTGTCTGTATCACACTATGGAGCTAAAGAAGTTTTACTTCAGTCGTATGGTCTAAAGCACACTCGTTTTTTTTATATATATTAGAGGAAGCAAACAAGCATGTGAGTCCGTGATGGTAAGTGGTCACCACCGCCGCATAGATGTCAGTAACACCAAAGGGCGACTGTTAAATGAGAAAAGCCTTTTCAGGTAAATATAGGCTCCTTTCTCGAAGGCACCCATATCGTATTTGTTCGGGAACACCGCTGAGGGTAATTTATTCTACAAATTCACCATACGTGGTAGAAAACGTCTCAAGAAGCGTACTGTAGCGGATTGCCTCTCATCAAGATGATGAGGGTGAGATTTGAGTATGTGAGTGTGTATGTAGTGGTACGATAGTGGAACTCAGCGGCTGGTATTAAGTTGAACAGCTCCTCCGAACACCTCCCCATGATGCAATTATTATTATATTATACAATACAATATCTACAACAGGTCAGCTATCACATCGCATAGTTAAAGAAAGAGAGATTTTTATATATCTTAAGAAGGCTGACAAGCATACGGCCCACCTGATGTAAAGCGCTTAGCGTAGCCTATGAACACTTGTAGTATATTAAGTATTACTCGCGCGATGACTTCTCTGCTGCTGACACAGCAACTACTTAGGAGCTTACTGGTGACCTCGCTCACACGCAGGAATACAACAACCTTGTAAGGAGTTGTTATTTGGCTGCGGTTTCCTTTGAGGTGGAGGTACTTCCCCAGACCGGCTGCTTTAATGCCCCCTGCCTCTCTTAAACGACTCTACTGTCGATATAGATGCTCTTTTTATTTTACTTTCTGTTTGTCTGTCTGTTGTACACTCATCGTATATCAGATAAAAACTACCGAACAGATGAAATCTTGTGATGATAACTTACATATTAGGTTATTTTTGGTTTACTTTTTGGTAGAAAGAATGCGGGACGAAAGAATGACGAAACAGATATACAATGGAAAAGTGGAAGGATGCAGGAGCCGAGGAAGGCCGAGACTAACCTACCATGACCAAATTGGTCGTGTTTTATCAGAAGGTGATGTCAGAAGCCCCAGGAACCGGCGAGCGTGCATGAAAAGAGCTATGAATGTCACAGAAGCGAGTGAAGTATGCAAGGACCGCGTCTTATGGCGCTCGGTTCTCTCTGCCTACCCCGCAAGGGACTTGGCGTGAAGATATACATACATACATACTTTTTGGTCACTGCGGTAACTTGACAAGTTCCATGCAGTCTAAGTTCACTATAACTAGGTCCACCGCATCAAATTCATCTGGCGGTCTGGAAGAGTGTGACATCAGCATTATCCACCAGACGAAATGATTTTTTGAATGCGTCACGTAACGTGTGACACGATGACCAGACGAACCACGCGTCATCATGACAAAGAGGAACCTTTCAATCAAGGAAGGCGTCTGACAACCGACTTACGGGTCGTCGCACCACCGGAACTACTGCTGATGAAGCAACAAATTTCTAATTCTGTCCAAGTGTCTGTTTTCGTTCGTATTTAAAGATTTCCCTCATTCTTATATTCAATTATATTCAAGAGAGGTAGGGCACAAACCAATCCTACTGGAGAAGTAGGTACTTCCTTAATGAAAACCGCAGCCTTAACAATTACCTGGAGGGTGTTGTATAGCAAGTAATTTCCTAAGGAATTGCTGTGTTAACGGGAGTGGTAACGTGCGAGTCATATTTCCTGTATTGCAAACGTTAACAAGTTACGTTAACCACTGTACATCCGTTTGACCATACGGTCATATCGCTGACGTTGTATGAAATATTGGGTTAAACCGAGGTGATAAAGGAAATATAGCGCGGGTCGATTGTAACAAATTGATTTAGGTAGAAACTGCTGAGAGCTAAAAAGAGTTTACATTGCCGTTAACGGAATATATTATACTCGTAGCTTATTAAATAAAACCTAGACTTTTGAACTTTCCATTCTTCTGCCGAACAAACTTGAGTTGAATCTATCTCTTCTGTGAGTCCACTAATTCTGGAATATTGTGATTACAGTACATTCGTTCCCTCGTGGCATGTCGTTATACGAGGTGGTAGTCTCGTCCTTTCGAACACTTGTCCACCGGCAATTATGGCCCATCTACTATAAAAAGTATAAAAGTCCTTACATTATAATTATAAGACACAACATCGGCCAGAATTAGCCAAGTTATGCCATTAACTGAGTCGCTCATTGAACGCGAATCTCCTACACGCAAAAACAAATAATGGTTTGAGTCATCAGACCTGATCGCGCCCGCGCGATGATCGCATGCACTTCTTTTGCGACTTTTTTCCCCAGTATCAAGTCAAACTAGTTTTACTTCAGGGCTGATGCGGTCTTCTATCTAATTGTCGGCCGTTAAAAACATAAAAATAATGAGCAGAATTGAAGAACGATAGGAATTTCAAAACCGAAACATATTCATTGTAAATAAAAATACAAGTAGATTTCATTCTTGCGTCTACACAAGGACGTGCATTAAATGTAGGTAATTATCAACTTTACTTTGAGAAAATACTTTATATAACGTTTTGAGGACACCGTTTTTTAACGTATGTTTATTATTTACAAACTTAGACTTAAATATGTTTTGAGAGGTGTTAAAATACCAACTACTACTACAACTAGGAAAGTTATATCTCGTAAAGTCCCTCCCAAAACGAATGAATTGCCAACAGGAAAAGTGGGGAAAATGCACCCGGAATTCTCGAGACCTTGCTACAATAGCTCTAAAATTTTAAACAGTTATTAGCATTTATTTATTTTGTGTTGCTAGATACTGCAATGGAACCGTAGCAGCCCTGTGTAAGATGTAACGCTTGCACGTACGTACATAATCCTTAGTGGGAACAATTTTATACAATGCAAGATAATGGCGGGCGCATTGCACTGGCGATGGCGGGTCGACGGGTCGGGGCTGGGAACGCGGGGCAAAAACCGTCGGTAATGAAGTCACGTACCCGGCGTATAGCGTGGAGCCATTTTGATAGAATGGTCATTACATTAGCCCCTTTTAATAAATTACTACGCATCGGGATAATAATGTATAGAGGAAAAGGTACAGTCTCGAAAGAGATCGTACGTCGTGACATGATATACGAGCAATTTGCCGTAAGTGCCAGACCATATTCAGAGACAAAGCTGACGCCAGTACCCTCCCGATTAGCAAACGAGTTCTGGTGAAAGGATGGAAGGGCATAACAATTTCCTGAAGTGTTTCTGTTGTGTTTTTTTTTATACAACTAGAGAGACAAATAATACTTGATGATAAATAATCACTGCTGCTCATAACCGTTTCCGCGACTTATCAGGAAGTATCTAATGATATTTTGTGTTACGAATATCTATTGACTTTAGTAACCATTTCACGTCAAATGTGGCGAATGCTTATTGGCGCCTGGCGCTGTAAAATATTAAGATGAAAAATTGTTTGATTTTTGACAAATGTCCATGGGCTATGGTTACTGTTTACCATCAGACAGGCTGTATGGTTGTTTGCCATCTTATAATATTAATGTATATATAACCTTTTTTATTGCCTTTGTACATATCGATCCTATAAAACGTCATTGTCAAAATTTGTAATAAAAATTAATTTAGAAAATTTTAATATTTAAAATACACATGTTCTGTAGACGACAGACTAGAAGAAATAACGGCACTCTACTCTGAGATCTGATCAGCAAAGCACGGTACCACGCTACCGCGCCTGGCCCTTGCTGCGTAGGTAACGCGGTGTACTTCGGCGGGGGCACCTTTTGACCGCTGCGGTGTTGGACCGCAAGGCGATCCCCACCGATTCCTACTCTCTACTGCGCCTTGTGATCTCCGACGTCAGTGAGCCCCTCACGGGGCTGCTCGCTGGCTGAGGTTCACTGGCGAACGCCTCTACAGCCGGCGGCCTACATTTCCACCCGAACCGTGCCCGGGTGCTGCCGACCAGTGAACACAGAACTTTGATTAGATCGAACCAACGCGAGTCCTCAAACACAAAACTAGCCCAACTTTAGAATCCGTTTTTTTATAATCCTTAATAAATTTATTATTCCCCTTTTTTTAATTAGTACCTAATGTAACAACCTTAGTGGTATAAAGGAAACAAAAACTGGAACTTCACATATACCGCAATGAAATCGCAATAGTCGCGTCCTGTGCGTTGTTTACCGTAGACTATGGATGCTTGTAAGCAGCAAGATGCATCGTATGAGTGATACATTAAGTATCACTCATACGATGTCATTTCTGCTACTAACACAGCAACTCTTTAGGAGCTTAATGGTGACCTCACTTACGCGGGAACACAACGCGGGGGGGCATGAAAGACGACCAAGTCGCTGTGCCGCTCGGCCCGCGCTGGCAATGACACACTTACTACGGCAATTACAGGCCACGCGACGAGCCGATCATGCGGGCATTGTTCACTGTAGCCGATGATTACACACTTGGCTGCGAGCACACCCGCCATTGTCAACAGAACGTTTCGTCTCCGACCACTATGTTTTCCTCCGAGCGCAAATTGCCCCGTATTGACTCACTTCCGCTGCATTCACAAACAAGCAGATTGGGGCAATTGGGGGCGATGGAATCGACATATAATTAATAGATAAGCTGCAGAAGTAGACTTTTTACATGTCAATAGTTCCACAGTAGCTTTTCAACTGCTGTACTGTTATCCTGAGACCGAGACAGCTTACTTAAACAGCGAGTTTTTTATTTTTTTTAATACTACAACTGAAGGCATATAAGCATACGGCCGACCCGATGTAAAGCACAGCAACTCTTAGGAGCTTACTGGTGACCTCACTCATACGCAGGACTTGGCTTGGACACAATTTGGCTAATACTAATTGCTAATTAGGATGTAGTCCATCTTAATGTGCAGCAATGTCTGCTTGCCATACGGGTATCGCTGGCATATTGTTACTCTGTTGCTAACATAGCAACTCCTTTAGTCTAAAAAACTCACCTACAATATTACCAATATTACCTAAAAATATGAAAAATGAGTGCTACATGATATGACTGATCTACAGAAAGAAACGCGTGTTGACACTTGTATTGCCTTGTTGAATCGGTATTGAAGTCAAGGAATATTGGATCTAATTGTGACATGTGACGAAAAGTGGATTCTTTACGATAACCGTAAGCGAAAAATGCAATGGCTGACCCCAGGTCAGACCCCGCAACAGTGCCCTAAAACAAAGCTAACCAATAAAAAGGTAATGGTAACTGTTTGGTCGTCTCTTCATGGTGTTATTGGCTATAGCTTTCTTAGGTCTGGTCAACCAAGAACAGCAGATGTTTACTATGATGATAACGCAAGACCTCACACTGCACGAGAACCCATTGTAACTTCTACAGGAGCTGCAGTTAGAAACCATACGTCATCCTCCGCACTCGCCAGACCTTGCTCCAACTGACTACCATTTTTTTCGTGATTTAGACAATTTTCTACGTGGTAAAGAACTTTCTTCCCAGAGGGCAGTACAAAATGCTTTCACACAGTTTCTCGAATCTAGATCCCCAGAGTTCTATCACAAAGGCATAAATAACCTTCCGATTAGATGGCAGCAATGTATAGATAATGAGGGTAAATATTTTAATTAAATAAATATGTTACATCTTGGAAAAAAACGAGTTTTAATTTTTCAGTTCAAATCGTCAATTTCATACTTTAACCCGTAACATTTGGCCTGCGGGGACCCGTACACTCTCGCGATATCCCGCAATATTTCTTTCCATGTAATGTGTTAAAACGCTACAGTGCTCAGCGGTTCACCATAATGGATAGTACCGAAGGTATTAACTGACTTCTCGCTGTAAACCGCATTACTTGCCTTCTCTTTGACTACAGACAGATCTACTTTGAAGTAATGATTTCACCCCCGTTTGTTTTTATTAACGCTTGATGCACCAGCTGCAGTACGACTATCTTTTCCAGATTTTAGATCAGATTTTAATGTAAAATGAATAGTGATTATTATCATTTCTTGAAATCTTATCATTCAGTGAAACTTGTAATATGCTTTTTAGAGAGAAATCATGTGTTACGGGTAAGTGGCCCACTACGGTCGTCAAAGCCAGAGCCAACCTCACCTGTACGTACCCTTGCAATAAATTATCGATGCTCTGGCAAAAGTAAGTGCACTTGCTACCAATGAGACTGGACCGCAACCAAATAATAACAAGCCTGAGGGATGTGTTGTTCCTGCGAGTGACCATTAAGCTAATGAAGAATTATTGTGTTAGCAGACGGTGGCCACACGCGGGTACTGTAGTAATGAGTATCTCCTTATATTTAAATCGTCCATAGGCTACAGAAACCACTTTACGTCGGCCATTCACGCTTTTACGCATCACCGTTGTATATAAAATATGTGAAACAATAGCATTCTACAATTTTCTACACAACTTTCTTTTGCTATTGAAACCGAAATGCACCACTGTCCGTGGTCGGTCTGTCACTGCAACGCCCGCACCTACCTCTGTGTTTACACGCTTAAGTTAAACTCTCGATCTATGATAATTCTCTCCTTAATCCATTGGAAAACTATCATAATTCTAACCTTTAAGATAGAATAAAACATTGTCTCTCCATTGTATTCAGTGAGTTACTAAAGATATACCAAAAACGTAATCGCGTATCATTTTTCAAATGCCAGTATATGCATACTGGCATTTGAAAAATGATACGCGATTTTAGAGATACTTTCTAAAGATACTCTTTCTAGTTGTCTATTCGGCCAAAGAAAGACTTAAAGCTTAAAGACTAAAGCTGGCTCTGACCTTCCTCTTCTCCTTCGCTTTATTCCGTTTCCTAATCCATTAAGATTGGCGGAGTACGCTACCCAAGCCCAAGGATTTGGCGAAGACACTGATTTTTACACAGAGCGACTGCCGGCAGAACTCCACGACCCTGAGGGGAAACCAGATCTTTCATAGGTTAGGTGTGGCCTTCCACAAGATGTTTTCCTTCACCGCGGACCAAGTGATAAATATGTACAATCGGAAAACACGATTTTAGTGGCACATGCCAGGATTCAAACCGCGGACCGGGTGTTCAAGAGGCCGGTTATCAATCCCACGCGCTAACGCAGCTCTGCCTTGTATAAAAGTAATTCGTGTGCAGCAAAATCCGTTTCACCGGGCGATGCAGTTCTGTAGACGCGATCTGCATTGCGTTGTAAATTTGATACTCGCTCGAAACACAAATTATGTGACTTCGCTTTTAGAAATTTATGCTGATTTATAACTAGACAATTTTGTCAAAACATCGAGTCGCTTATGATGTCATAGACTGAGAATTGCATCATAATATGACTTTAGAGTATTTTTGAAGCGATTTTTTTTTCTTTTCTACAACATCGGGAGGAATGCAAGCATACGATCCACGATTATTTTAAATTTGCGTCAAGGGAACAGGATCAGCTAAAATGTGTAAAAAAGTGTAAAGTGTAATGTAATTATGTCTTTTCCTATAGTTTAACAAAATCTGAATGACTCGGATTTCAGCAAGAAATGGGAGAATAAAGGTCGAACAATGGGATGTTTTGAGTCGGGGGTGAGGGCAATCGGGCCGGCGAGTGGGTGTAATAGGGACTAGACTAGGGTCAATCGGGACGGCTACGAGTGCATTGGGTTTTTGATACTAGGATTATTGCAGTACTACGTAGGTACTTACGTATTTCGAATAGGTACTTAACTAAACAGTGCCAGCCCTATCGAAAAACGTTATTATCCCCATACGTGACCCGATTCCCTCCAAAGCCGAGTTAAATTGGGTGAGGGTAGGTTTTTTCAAGTTTTTGTGGATATTTTAATGAAATACTTATACATAACGTACTGGAAATGAAAAAAATGTCTACCAGAACCATCAACTGATGTGAAACCGAAGACACGTTTTTGATTCAAATTTGATCCTAGCTCTATTAGGAGCCAATGGGTTTTGATTTGTAATTTTTTCACTTACATGTTTCACTGAATTATTTTTTATAGGTATGTCGGAGGGTGTTGCGTCTGCCTCATGTAAAGTTCCTTATGAACACTCGCATGCACTGCCCTCTGCTGCTAATACACCAACTCCTTGGGAGCTTACTTGTAATCTCCTTCACTGCGAGGAGCACAAAATCCTCCATGGAGTTGCCGCGCCACCGCGCTGCTTTGCCTACGTCTTACCTTTCTTAAAAGACCTTCATTTTACCATTTATAATAGGGAACCCTAAATTTCAGCTTATTTTTTTAAGTCAATCAAAAAAAAAACTTTGACTGCTTATATGCAACAATATAAGTCGGATCAGAAACGTCGAGATGTACGTAACAGTACATTAATGCCTTCGCCAAGTTATGTCCTAGGTAATATAGCGATTTGTAGACACAAACGTGGAAGACTGTGCGATAAATAATGAACACGCCTAATGCGATTGCAACACTTGGAGTAGAAGGTTGCAGTTGCCGCACATACTTAATACATAATATACAAACAGAAACTAAACTTTTAATTAACTATTGATTCCGAACTAATGTTATCAGTGATGTATGTCAAACGAACGGTGTGTCACGTGAATGAAGCGTGATTTAAGGAAGGTAAACAGAAACCCACTTGTTATGTGATTGATAAGTGGTTACCGACTTTTGACATCGTGATAGCATCTTGCGGAGCATTTGGTCGCTACCTGCCAACCACAGCGAGGGAGAATAAATGAAAGTGGTTCAAGAGGGCATATGAATTGATAGGAACATAGAGTTTATAAACATTAATACTCAGGACACAAATTGTACGATCCGTGGCCAATACCTGGAAAGTTAATAATGACGCAACCTGTGGGATTGTATAACAGCCCCGGAGCATTTATTACATTCTTTGTGACTTCACGTATGAGACAGTAAACTACAACCCTTCGGCAATTAGTGGGTGTAAAGTTTCTCAAATAAGAATCAACTTAACATTCAAAGCAATCTGAATCCGTTGTGGTTCTGTCTACATCTTCTACTGGATGTTATGTACTTAGATCCCTAGAAGCCAGAACGTTTAAAAGTATAGCCGACTGAGTCATAAAACAATATCTGACGCAATGGTTCTTTAGTCTCCTAACCAAAGTCCCGAATGTCTCTTACCAGACAGCGACGGATTTAAATGTGAATTTAACAAAATCATACAACTATGTGTTCCCTGAGTTAAGGTAAATATCCTTTAGTGCATGTCTATTATGTGATTGAACCTTGGACCGTCGAAGTTTAGTTACTGCTGGGTATTATCAGGCCAATGTTATTGTCATAATATCCGGCGGAGTGCGCGCGAGCCGCGGAGTTACATCAGTAATTAAAATGTAATGCCTCCACACACACATACTTCATTAAAATCATATCGTCTGCATTATGACATTTATCAGGCTGTAACACTGTAAACACTCGCGAGCACGTCATACACGCGGCTGATTTGTGTTGTTCCAAAGAAGTACAATTCTAAAGTTCGAAAATATTTAAAACTGCAGTGAAATCATATCTTTACCATTTTGTGCGGGACTAATCGATTGCGTATAAGAAGGCTTAAAGTCAATTTACCTAATGAAATGCGAGTGTTGTGCAAAATTTGTAACGTAACGCACGAAGATCATATAAGAAACAGAATTGCTCTGAAAGAGAGCATCGGTGTTAAGATTGACAGACAGGCTGCGTTAGTTCGGGTATAGATAAATATACAAGAAGAAAAGATTACGAAACAGAATACAGCGCGAGAGTGGAAGGTTGTAGGAGTGGAGGAAGGCCAAGACTCGCATACCAATTGGTCGTATTTTATTAGGTATCGTCAGGAGTCGTAAGATCTGGCGAACTGGCAAGCTGACTGTGAATGTTACAGAAGTCGATGCGGTGTGTGAGGACCAAGTCTTATGGTGCTTGGATCTTTCTGCCGACCTCCCTGGGAACTGTTGTGAAAATATAGATAGATTATACCTAAGTAAACGATATCTATGGTAAAATGGTAGCTTTGATTGAATGTTATTTGACTTAAATTTGTAAAACCTATGCAGAAATACGGCTCTCCATCATCATGAAATATTTACACCAGTCCGTGAGCTCGACCGTGTCTTCAACAACGCGGATGCGGCGTGGGATCTGAAATACAGGTCCCGCTTAAACCCTGCCCCAGTGCCCCAGTATTTCAAGCCGAAGCCACTGACTTCATATAACGATTGCCATCTATGAACAACGGCCAACGCCGATAGCTTTACGTGCCCACCGAGCACGGAGGAACTCGAGATGCCTGCACTCGTCCATAGACAGTTAAGTGTTCTAAAATGAGGTATTTATGATATAGGTTAGTTACACTGATACAGACGAAACGAGCACTATAATAGTGTTTCTCAATAACAACAATTCTAAATTGGTTCACATTTTGCCGAAACATTAATGAGAGGGATTGATATGAACACAAAAAACCCGATGAGTTTAGACCATCCATTTTGAATTCTAGTAACATCGTGCCCACTTCTAGTAGCACACTACCTCTCCATGAAATTGTTATTTGGTAGCGGTCTTCAACATGGTAAAGCTAATTTTCGTTTGCTAATAGGCTTGGTGCAAATGAACTTCTGGCGAAGGAAAGCTGAATCTCGAAGATATTTGGCCCGGACCAGACCAGAAGATATTTGGCGGCCGCTTTCAACTCATCAGACGTTGTGTATTACTTATTTGTCAACGGATGTCATATAAAACAATCAATCTTCACGTCCATTATCTGATCACTTCAAAGGATCTTAGGAGAAATGTGAAAGGTTGTGAGGAAAGTGGTCATTTCCGAAACCGCTTAACTCGTCGCCCACTGCCGATAGGTTTATAAATCTTGCAAAGGGCTCACCTCTATTCTTTACATTCATCCATTGTTCGCTGCACCTCATTCCATTTTGAACTCAACAAATGTGTGTTGTTCATACATATAACATTGTTCATGTTCATGTAAAGTAAATAATTTAACCATATTTTCATGTAACATGGCCCCGATATCGAACGCCCAGCCGCCCGCCCCGGTCACGTCACTGTATTTTCGTCGTATTTGTAGATTGCATTCATTTAATATAATGATGATTGGATCGCATTTCACTACTTTGATAACGTATCTAACATCATCAAAATGTTGAGGTAGAAAAATAAAGATCGCAATTTAATATATATTTTTTTATATATATAACTTGATTGGGAAACAAGCATGCGGCCTAAGGCTGTTTCGTCACAGAACCTTGTAATTTCTCTGTCACCCTTCAAACTAGAACACAGCTATATAAATATAGCTGCGGTAGAAACAGGTGAGACAGAGATACCCATGCAGACGACTTTTGTACTAAGTCTCTCTGGTATTTTTATCATAATTTACGTTCTAAAGCAAAGGAAAAATGAAAACTATGGAATACAAATGAAAATATAGATACTTATAAAAAAAGATCTATATAGGAGCAACTCTTGAGATTACATCCCGGAGTTGTACATGAAGAGTGTTCGTTAAACATGCTTGTTCTGCCGATTGAGTCCTGTTCGCGTGTGGTACAAGTCACAAGCTGCACTGGCTGCTCTCTCGGCGAGCAGTCTCGATGTCGTGTCGTTCCGTCTTCCTACTTCCACACATCATTATGTATTTTCCCATTATCGCGTGCGACGTAAAACGCTCAACGTTTACATTAAAGTATATGAGATTTAAACGGCAGAGAACAATGAATGGAGTTAAGCTAAGACACACTGAACGTTAATAACAGACTCACTGAACACAAAAGCAGGTAAACAACAGGGTAAATTGTCTACAGAAATACTGTATTACATTTATAGAATATCACAAACTACAATATATTCGGCGTAAAAGTCCTTACAGTCACATAACAAAAGATAAAGATGCCTTTGAGACCTCGCGGGCACGTAGATGCATACTAATGTATGAAATATTAATTATTACAAGAATAATGGTAGAGTCACAGAATATAGGTCCGAGGCAGGTATATGAACATTATATGGTCGATGAAGAGCTATGAAACGATTGAGGTGTGTAAGATTGGAGTCGTGTGGCGGTTCTCTCTACCTACGCACCTCGCAAGGGATTTGACGTGAAGGTATAGATCAGAGATCTCCAATTACTCTTGTCCCGCAGACCCCTTGCCTATATATTTTCTACCCCTGCCTAACTAATGTTTGAATCCGATGGACCCCTAACATATGGCAATCGACTCCATGGGGTCGATATAGACCGCTTTAGGAAGCACGAATATAGATAGATATGATGGATTATTATTAGCAAAAAATTAATATATATGCCTCCTTTTTTGTTTGTATCTGGAATAAATGGTTTTTTAAACAGCTAAAATATTGAAACCACTAATTACAGCAAAGAATACCATTTATTTTCTTGGGAAGTTTACGGATCATACGTGTATTCTGAGGCTTATGGTTATTGGGGCGGAAGTAGGAAGCGCCGAGATGATGTTCGGAGATGGTTGCCGAATAAAAATAAATAATACAAACGTAGTTGGAGAAACAGCGGCCGAACGTACGCGGCCTTCGGCCCACGTTCGGCGAATACAAAACGATGTGATGATTTTCCTCGACCCACCAAACATATTGAGCAGTATCCCAACTTCATCTGAACAATTGATTCAGTTTCATCATATCATATATTTTCATTTTGGTACTTTTTCTTCAATTGTGTACAGATACAATAACCCTGTTTTATGACCTTAACTTTTCCATATTTCTGTGTCGAAAAAAATGAAACAACATTGATTAATTAATAATTACTACACAAAGTAGTCTACTTCCGTGCTTAACGCAAGTATTATACATAATTATTAATATATGTATTTGAAACTATGGGCATCTAATAATATACCAATCTGTATAGAATAAGATAGATAAATCATTAGAAGCTAAAGCCTTTAAGACGAGATTAACAAAATGATTATTGGAGCACTGTAACCTAACCTAACTCAGAACTTTTACCTAATATGTAAAATATTCATATCTGCCTTAAGGTTTAATACAAGGTACTAACTCTAATGCCTTTACGCATTGTACTTTGTCGAATAAATTATTTATGATTATGATAAAACGACAAATGAGTCACGCATTAGTTTCGCTATTTCAGAATAAACTCGTACTTAATAAATGCAGCAAGTAATTTTAAAAACGATAAAAACTTGATGGCGGTACAATGGATTTTTATTACGATACCGGCAATCGCTCCTCATCCTGTCCATCTCAAATATCTTGTCCATAGATGTTCAGTTACTGCTAAATATTTTGGACATATACCGTTCAACAAACTCAACCTCGATTTATGCCACTGTCAATTGTGTCAACATTACAGCTGTAAACTGGCGTCGTTTTTGTATAATTTCAATTTATTTGCTGCTTTTACCTTTACAGTAAATTGTGTAAACATAATTTATTACCTACAAAATTATGCACTCAGTAATACATCGTCGATTGCCTATTCTTTAACAGAGTTGTTTATGTAATGTCATACTCGTGGCGTAAGTGTGTGTAATGTTTTATTATACTTATAATGACATAGGATTAAGTGAAGAATACCTATTCTTATCAGCATAAATTTTCATTATTTATGTATCCAATGCATACAGCTATAATTATACATTTCTGCGCCGATAATTCACAGATGTCATTTAAAAACTTTCCGAAACTAACAAAAGTTTCTCAAATACCAGGAAATTATTATGGCACCGAACAAGTTAGAGAAAATATTACTTTAAAAGTTTTATTGTAATAAGATAGAGGAAATTCTCTTATCTGTACTTATATAGGCAAAGATAACATAGTTCTATATATTTTTTACCTCAGTTTGTTCACTTATATTCTTTTTTTAAATAGCAGTTGTCGAGATTTAATATAATGAATAAAAAAATTGGAACCATGGGACAAATAAGTTGGAACCATGTAAATATTTTCCTCAAATTGTCAATAATGATAATGGTTGATGAATATTGGACCACTGAGGCGAACACTAGTATTAGTAATTTGTAATACATTATAGAGAGGTATTCGTCATTTTACGGAATTTTACCGGAAAAGGTTTCACAAGAATTGTGATTAATTCCACATGTCATGTAATATATATTGTAAGTTTCTCAACAAAACGTATCTAGTTAAGGAAAAACGGTGAATATCCTGCCGTTGAACCTCAAATATGCGGGCGACATGTGAGTCATCTACATAACTTAATGCTCTCGGGAAAATAATATATTTTAATTATGGGATTTTTCCAATAGTTATTATTGAATCTAATTATAATTGTAAAGTAATTAAAAAATGTAAAGTTATATTTTCCTGTAAGCTACAAGTCTGCAGGAACCTGTTATTTGTGGGTCATGTTTCATTTGTGCCCAAGGTTGCGTTCATTCGATAATGTGCCAAAGTATAGATACTGTTTACATTACTTGATTTCACTATATGTCCACTCACATATATTTATTGTAATATATATTAACGATGAAAAAAAAGGCCCGCCTATATTGACAAGTTTCTTTTTGCATTTCTTCTTCGCCAATGATCATTTTCTAAATGCTGGTAGATTATAAAAGAGAGAATAAAACTAAAAAAAAAATGAAAATTATTAAGATACAATATGATCTAATTTAAAGAATGTAAGACGTGTCTAAGTG
Source organism: Pyralis farinalis (assembly GCA_947507595.1). Lineage (NCBI taxonomy): Eukaryota > Metazoa > Arthropoda > Insecta > Lepidoptera > Pyralidae > Pyralis > Pyralis farinalis. Next base: position 38,217,163 of record OX382268.1, on the reverse strand, counting down.
CCCGTAAAGGCTTTGGCAAATAAATGATTTTTATCGTTTATTATTAGAATCGTGTAAAGTTTCAAACGTGTCAATATATTACTATTGTTGTTTCTTATTTTTAAAGCCGAAGTTCGCCTCAACTGTTCGTGGTGTACCCTTCCGATTGTCAAACAAAGATCTGGTAAGACGACAGCTGTGTTGAGGAGGCGACTGAGGATCTACATTGTTAGTTATTGTTTATCATCGAGAGGAATATCACTAAGTGAGGACTAATTCAGACCGAGAGCATAATTACGCAAGTATTACTCCCTGTCTTGTAAGAGTCCATGCGTGCGTCAGACCGGACTGTGCACTTATTGCCACCCGATGTAGTAAATTGCCTTATTAAAGTCCGATTATCTAAACGTCAATGAAATTATTGGAGTAAGTAGCTGTCTCTCTAGAGTTGAAGTTTTTAGAGATAGGTGCTCTCTGCCAATCAACAAATGGCATCATTTGTTGATTGGCAAAATAGAGGTAGAGGGCAAAGTGGAGCAACTGGAGAATTATTCCATCCCACAGTAGACCACAGCCAAATGACAACTCCCTGAATAGTAATTGTGTTTCTGTGAATTAGTGCAATAAACTTTGACGAGCTCGGTGGCTCAGTTGCGAATGACGCGACTTTGACACCAACGCTCGTGGGTTTGATTCCCACACGGGACTAACATTTGTGTGCATGAACACGTCTGTTTGTCTTGGTCTGGATATTTTAAGAGAGGTAGGGCGCATCAAAGCAGGAAAACAGCATACAAATAAGATAACCTACCTACCTCGGCGACAGGGTCGATGTTCAAGTCGTTATAAAGCTATTATAAAACTCGCTAAGTATTATAAAATCACAATAAAATCGTGGAATTGTATATTATGGTTTAATCGCACTACAACACTCTGACATAAATTTTTGACGAGCTCGGTGGCTCAGTCGTGCATGACGCGACTTTGACACCAACGGTTCGATTCCAAATAACTACTCCCTAGAGGGTTGTTGTGTTCCTGCGTGTGAGTGAGGTCACCAGTAAGCTCCCAAGAAGTTGCTGTGTAAGCAGCAGAGGAGGCATCGCGCGAGTGATAATTAATAACCACAAGCGTTAATAGGCTACAGTACCTACCCGCTTTACATCAGATGGGCCGTATGCTGGTATGCCTCCCGACGTAGTATAAAATAAAAACTCCTGTGGAGTTGTTGTGTAAGCAGCGTGACTGGATATTTAGTAACGCGGTAACAATTTTACATCAAATGAGATGTATGTTGCTTCCCGATGCAGAAAAACTCCAGCCATTCCGCAAAACTACCCTTAAAATTCTACATTGCCTTAAATTTATTATCTATTAGATTGGTGAATGGAGCTAGCGCAGGAGTTGACAAGTCGGCGGCGCTCGTTTGCATTCCGCGCAGAGCGCAGGCGCACACTCCACAGACGAACGTTTCATTATGTAACCGAAGCAGATTCAGTGTGCACTTGATTTATTGCACGGCAGCGGCGGTATCAAGTCTGGTCGCGTCGCCTGGTAGACACAGTTTGGGCAATTACTGTTTCGTCTGTAATTTTAATGGGGTGATTTAACTTCATCGTGTCGTAGGCTTTTTGGACCGCGGGGAGTGGTAAAAATACATACAGCATGCCTGATGTTTAGCGCTTACGGACTCGATGCTAATATAGCAAAAAGGTCTCTCGGGGCAGAGAGAACCGAGCGCCAAGTGACTCGATCCTTACACACCTCACTCGCTTCTTTAACATTCATTGCTCTTCTCACGCACGCTCGTCATGTCGTCATGTCGTCACCTTCTGATAAAACACGATCAATTCGATCATGGTCGGTAAGTCTATGCCTTCCTCGGCTCCTACATTCTTCTACCTTTGCGTTATATATCTATTTCGTAACTCTTTTCTCCTGCATTCTTTCTACATGTCCGAACCAATGGATGCCTCTTCTTATTTTAACACCGACTCTCTCTTTCAGACCAACTCTGTTTCTAACATCATCATTGCGAATATAGTCTACAAGCCTTATGCTAGAAAGAAATTAAAATGATGTTTTTTATAAATTAGTTCCTCTTTTTATACATCCGGAGGCAAACAAGCATATGATGCACTTGATGTAAAGTTGTTCTTGTAGCAGCAGGGGTGACAATGAGCAAGAGACACTTCCTGTGTTACAAGCATTCATTGCTGATTTTGTAGCCACTTTACATCAGGGGGACCGTATGATGATAAGCATACCGACGTTGTATAATACAAATTGAAGCCTGTGATCGCTCGCAATACGAGGAGTATCGCCCACGTGTTGTCACTTGGGCTGCTAACACAGCTCAACTCAACTCGTGGGGATTTTAATGACAACCTCACTAGTGAGTGAGATATAAGTGCACAGAACCACAACAAACCTCCGGGGAGTTGTTATTTGACCGCAGTCTTCCTTGAGACAAAAGTAATTACGCAGGTGGGCTGCTTTACACCACGTACAGACGAGGTTTCCGACTCTAAACGTGATACATATTTTAACAGACACATTCACTGCAATAAAGTAACACCTCACGTACACACGACGTCCTATCAGGTTATACAGGACCATGCCAATCCCACTTTAATCTGTCGTAAACTTTCTTGTAAACGATTTTTGCAAACTTCAGCAGTTCCAAATACCCAATGTTCCCTTAAAAGCCATTTCAAATCCAATTAATCAACTTGTCGGGCCGCGAGCGGGCTACTTCGCATCTTAAAACGAGTCTCTAGTTTCTTTATTTCAATTAAATTGCACTCAGAAAATTACTTAGAGAACTTCAATACTTCTACTCGAAAGAGAAAAAGCTCAGTGGATACAGAACCAATCTATTATCCCTCGGTACTGGTTTGAATCCTGATATGAACGTGTATGTATATCTTCACGTCGGGTCACTTGCGGGGTGGGCAGAGAGAACCAAGCGCCATAAGACGTGGTCCTCACATACTTCAGTCGCTTCTCTAACATTCATTCGCCGGTTCCTGTGGCTCCTGACATCACCTTCTTATAAAACACGAACAATTTGATCTTGGTATGTAAGTCTCGGTCTTCCTCCGCTCCTACATCCTTCCACTTTTGCATTGTATATCTGTTTCATCAATGTTTCTTACATGTCCGAACCAACGGATTACTTATCTTAACACCAATACTCTCTCTGGACATGTACCACTTGTTATCACTTGGTCGGCGGTGAAAGAAAACACGTGTCAAACGCACGTCCAAGAATTGACGAAGATGTGACGTATTAAGAAGACGAGAGAGAAAGGTCTGACGCAGTTGCCAAGGTCTGGATTGTGAACGTCTAACGCAGTTACCCTATGTAAAAAGTAGTACCTTCACCAAATCCTTAGACTTACGTACCGTACCCCGTCAATCCTATTGGAATAGAAACAGGGATAACGATAAGAAAAAACTTTTGAAGTAGAATGCAGCTATATGCAATAAACAGCCTGCCTGGAAAGTACCTGTAGCCTATATAAAACTGTATATTTAATTAGGCTATAAGTTGCTTACATCCATATGTCTATGTCTTCACGCGAGGTTTCTTATGGGGTAGACAGAGAACGCAGTGCCACAAGATACGGTCTTTACATACCTCGGTCGCTTCTTCACGTACGCTCCCGATTCCTACGGATCCTGACACCGCTTTCTGATAAAATAAGACCAATTTGGTCTGATAGTCGCTCACAAAATATTATTAGAGCTGAAATTAACTTTATTTGCATGTGGTGCACCTTGCCTGCTATCCATCGAGACTATACAACTGACCTCTACCTATACCTCCATTTTCTAAAATAGGCTATTGTATATCTACAAGGAAATATTGTTGACAAAAAGCTTCTGGAAAATTGCTGTGTTAGTAGCATATTGTATTGCAATCAAATAGGCTAAGATTAACGCACTATATGTGGCGGGCTTTATACCGTTTATCACTCGAAATTACATAGAAAATCTTGTTGAGCAAACCTAATTTCACCAGCTGCATCAGTGTCTACAACAAACAACCAAGTATATTCTAAACAAAAACAAATTGTAAGGACAAAGTCGTCAAAGGCATGTAGAGTCGAGATGATGTATGCGTAGTAACCTCCTCCAGGCCGCGTGGACGTGCATAAGGCCAGCGCTAATGAACCGCAGGAAAACCCTGGCTTAGTCACAGGCTTCCGCGGACGTGACATACAACCTTCGCCGTCCAGAGTGCTCTTACGACGTGGACAACTGACGGACCGACAGACATAGTTTTATCTGAACGTGACTACTCATTTGACTTATTTTTAATTTCCTAAGTTAAATTTGACGTTGATACGTTTTTACATGTCATGTTTAGTTTTTCGCCCAAGCAAATTGTAGACCCACAAAAGAATGACTAACCCACACACGCGGGTGTGCATTAGTCATTCTTCCGTGAGGAGCACCCTCCGGAAAATGGGAGGAAGGAGGTGAGATCTTCCAAAGATACCATTTCGTGCGAACGAACTGATGATGTCAGATTTCTACTGACTAAAACACCCCCTGGGACTGCCTTTAACCGGAAGGGCTATAAAGGCTTCATCTAAAGCGAACCCCAGGGAACGAGGTGACGCAAATCTCACCGAGAGACCACGTGATAACATAAATGATTATTCCTTGTTGCTTTTGATTTGAGTTTTAGTACATCAAGAAATAAATTTTATGTATTATAATGTAATGTATTTCATTATATAGATATAATGATTACTAAGAAGACGTAAACGCCACCGGTTAAAAACAACTTTCATGCAGTATTGAATCTTAAATGTAATAAAAAAATAAGGTTAAATATAAAAGTAATACTTATTTCGGCCATCGCAATGGAGACGACAATAACATGGCCGACATTAAAGTGACCGTTTTGTTAAATCATCTACTGCAATGATATCGAGTTTGTAAAAGTGCTCAATCATTGGTAATAACGTTAGCCGTGAGCGCGGGCAGCGACGGCGGCGCCGGCGGCCGCAGAGGACGTCGTATCACACCGCACGTGCGTCAGAGTACGAAGCGGGAAAGTCCTACACTTTCTCCGGCGCCACACCGCCAAGCGCCAACCGCAGCGAAGTGGCGTCGTCACAGCGGCGGCCGAGCACCGTCACACTTTTGATAACGATCGAGACATAGCCCGAAGGTCTCCTAACACTCTTACCGGCGAAGACAACTTACAGTACGTTTGATTATTCACAAATTACAATTACGTTGAACAATTTTAATTTTGAAAAATGTAAGATAAATACGGTCTCAATCTTTGTACTGCGTCAAAATATTATTTACAAGGTATAAATGTTGAAGAACTAAAGCACTACAGATCTTATCGCTAGGCGATCTCTTCCAGATGACCTTAACCTAAGAGAATAGGTACTATAAAAAAAAGAGGTAGGTGATGCGCAGTAAATTGTAGCAAATAAAAGCGACATAACTATTGAAAGCAGTAAAGTATTCAACGCATAAGCATACACGATGAAGGTGAATACCAGGCCAGGTTAGGAAGCGTAATCTTTTTTACAATCTGAAACGCTATATAATATTTTATAATTTTATCATAGACAACAAAATTCTAATACCTTGATGTATCGTCAATAAAATGTAAATTTGTGAACGTTGCCAGGAAAATAATAACTTTAATAGTAGTGATATCGTCGAGAGGAAAGTGTTCTGCGAATAATTAATATAATAGGTAAATTGCATTATCCATTGTCGTCCGGCGAGCCGGTCACGTGTCCGCGCACGTCGCGCCGTGCCGTTCGACAAACTCGCATGCATTATTGTAGTTCCACTCGATATAACTAATTAACAAAATGTTAGGAATTCTATCGCTTCCCCCAATTAGACTTGTGAGCAAATAGTGATAGTTTCATAGCTACAGCATACTAGCACGCTGTATTGACAAAGGATTCGATAAGTCAAAAGAGCCCAGACTAGGTGGATTTAGTTCAACATGAGGAGTATTGCGGAGTCCCTGTGACCACATCTTTTTCCATCATCAATGTAGCTCGATGGTAACACAATAATTGTCTTTTCATGTAAATTTCCCTCAATTACCAAGGTTCATGACGGTAACAATTAGGGGTTGAAATTCGATTTCTTAAATTCAGTTATATAGTATCTAATTGCATTTATGAAAATGGAAGGAATTTAAACTAATAAAAGCAAATTATTCACACACGATGTTACATAGCCAAGCCGGGACGTCTTCTGGTACTTATACAATCTATGCTGGCGCACTGGAAGGGTCCCAATGGAGACGCGCACGCATCGTACCCTTGTATGAAGGCAAGGGGTCACGTATCGACTGCGCCAGCTATATGGCCATCAGTTTGATCAGCTTAGCAGCAAAAGTATATGGAAAGGTAATTGAAAGGAGAATGAGAGTGAAATCCGATGGAATGTTGTGGGAGACACAGGGAGGATTACGAAATGGAAGGAGATGTACGGATCAAATTTTCGAGATATGGGGATTGACGGTTCACTGCTCCGTGCTGTGAAGTCCACTTACAAGGATGGCTCAGCATGTGTGCGGATAGATGGTAGCATATCACCCTAGTTTGATGTCAAAATTGGTGTCAAACAGGGTTGCATGCTATCTGTTAGGTTGTTTATTTTGTATCTCGATAGTTGTCTGCAGAGCCAACGAATGTAGGATTGCGCATGGGTGAGAAAGTCTTACTATTGAATGCGAAAAAAACAAAGATAATGGTATTTGAAAGAGAAGAAACCAGAACCAATGTAAGGATTACGGTTGATGATGAAGTGTTGGGCCAAGTTGATGAGATTGTATATATTGGATGCGCTTTCAGCAGGGATGGAAGGTACACCGCTGATTTAGAAAGACGAGTGAGTGCTGGAAATAGTGTGAATGGACGTTGGTAAAACTTATTAGCAGTAAAAACTTAAGCCAGAAGGCACAGCTCGCTATACACAATGCAGTGCTGGTCCCAACGTTTACGTATGGAAGCCAGAACTAGGTACGGCAAAGGAAGCATGAAAGTAAGGTAAACGCGGTCGAAATACAAGCATTGCGCAAAATTTGTGGCGTAGCGCTTGAAGACCGTATTCGCAATGAGGATGTTAGAAACAGAGTTAGTTTAAAGGGAGCGTTAGTGTTAAAATAAGAAGAGGCATGCTCCATTGGTTCGGACATGTAGAAAGAATACAGGACGAAGGAATGATGAAGCATTTTTTGTATTGTATGAGAAGAGCAATGAATGTTAAAGAAGCGAGTGAGGTGTGTAAGGATCAAGTCACGTGGCGCTCCGTCTTCTCTGCCTACCCCGCAAGGGATTTGATATGAAGTTATAGATATGTAGATAAATAGACATAGCCAAGTAGACTGTTTATCGTGTGGCAACCATTTGTTTTCTAAAATGTGGTTAGCTATATTTTGAATAGCCCTCAATTCCATAATCACATTCATTTTCATTCATGTTCGAGGTGTGAAGACAATTACCTTGAGGACCTCGAGGTCAATTCTAACCTCATTTCTTACTATACAATCTGAGACTACTTAGATACGCAATAATTATTGCAAATACGCAAGTCCAGTGGGCCAATTCTGCTAAATAACTGCAACTGCACGTTTACGCCTGTCACTTGAGTCGTGCAGGACAAGTGCAGTGCCGATAGGTGTATTCTACTAAAATATCCTGCACTGCAACTGCGCTTGAACTGCGCGTATGCTGCACTGCAACGGCACTGCAACTACGCTGCAACTGTGCGTATCCTGCAAGTAAACTACTTAAAACCTGAAATATGGCAAATATTTCAATCTAATAAAACTGAATTTTTATTTAATGTTGACTCCTATAGTTTCACTATTGACCTTGGTTGCCGGAGTGGAGGTATTTCTAACCGAAAAGAAGCTTTACTTAATTATTTTTATCCACAAACATCTCCCAAAACAAAGCAAATATAATCCACCGCCTCAGAATATTAATTTCACTTCGCAAAAGTTGCTCAAGAGTAACGTTAACAAAACTGCAAGTAAACTCCTTCAAAACGTCTGTCACCGGTATACAAATGTCAAAACAATTTATCAGAATACGATTATATTGCAGGAAACGTGCAGTTGCAGTGCAGGTTTTTTAACAGAATAGCGATTCATTTACTGCAACATTCCTGCAACGTCGCTGCTGTCAGATCGTTTAACAGAATACCGAAACGTCAAAATGTACGCATTTTGACACACGCCGCGCTGCAGTGCAGTTGCAGTTTTTAGTAGAATCGGCCCACTGAACGCTACGATAATTGTAAACATTTGATTAATGTAATAGCGTCTTATAAAAACAACTTTACACTGGCTGTCGTTCGCAATTTGTTCCGTATATAATAATTCTATATACCGCGGGATTATCTATTTGATTTTTTTTTTATTCTTTTTATCCCCGAGGGGAAAGGCAAAGGGATCTAGCCCATACAGCCAAGTCATCAGTTTAGAACCATTTGAAAATCTTAATTCTATGTTCCAGCTTCAGGAACTCTGCTGAAAAAATATTTGGGAAGGGTACCTAGACCCAATGAACCTAGTTTAAATACCACTCATAAAACGATAGTGATTTTACAAGGTTTGTTTGATGAACTTATTCACGTCTTCTAAAAAGTGCATAAACGTGTTATATTTGAGTTTTTTCATTACTGTATAAATTCACTAGCACTTATGGTACAAAATACTATCAAAATTGTCACACAAAACTAATTTTATACTGAATTGTAAAACTTTCAAGTAAAACAACAATGTCACTCGTCAAAAGCGCGGGAAGAACAAGAATTACTTGATAACACTATTTAATTTTCTCCCTTCTTATTTTTGTTTTGGCAACTAGACTATGCTCATTCATTGTAAACACTATCATTTTTTGCCACTTGAGGTTAGACGAAATATAAGTGATATTTGCTACTTAATGAAAATAGCAAATGGAAGTATTGATTCGCCTGACTTATTAGCAAAACTTGTATTAAATATACACCGTACAAATATAAGAAACCCTTCCTTACTGAATGTCGCCTTTAGCAATACCAGTTATAGGCAAAATTCATTCTTCGTAAGAGCCTGCAAAAATTTTAATAAAATATTATCAGACTTTGATGTTGACCTGTTCTGCTCGTCTATTAACACTGTCAGAAATTATCTCACATTGAGTTATTTTCAGCATTGACTACACTAAGAGTTTTAATAATTTCACTACATTTGGTTATTCTGTCTAGTATTTATTTTATCAAACATTTTTTCTTTTTGTTTGTATTCATTATCCTTTGTTAACGTGTTATATGCGGAAATTTGTTATCAGTATCTTCCCATGTTAATAATATTATACTACGTGATTTGTGAATCTGTTAATTTCCCGAAAATAAATAAATGAATAAATAAATAAATAAATAAATTCATGCATCATTAGCGTCATTGAAAATCACAATGTACGATAGGTACCTACTATAATATGTGCATAGTACATATAATACATACAGTACATATAATATGTTATCGAGCACACATAAACGACTCCAATAAGAGTAAAAACGCCCGGTTAAAAATTATTTACAAAAAGCAAATAAATTCTGGAGAGACAAAGAGAGAAAAGCACGTGTGTTATTTAGGCATCCTTTTACACTATCAATAGGTACTTTAAATCAAATCCCGAAATGTCCAAAAATTTCACTAAAATCCACCAAAATTTCGAGCAGTATTCAGTAAGTTTGGTGTTTTTTTTTTTTAATTTCCGGGCATAGGCGTCTGAATAAGCTAACATTGTGGTGTTAACGTTGAGCGTGCACTGAACACGAGCTCCATAAGCAGGCCAGTGTGTCGAGAGGTCGCAGGTGCGCGCGGCGGCCGGCCGGCGAGATGCGGCGCGCTCTCGTTTCGCCTCTGCATCACGCACGCGCCGCCATTGTCACACTGAAGTAAGTATAAAATAATAGCAGGTTGAGTGGAACACTTATTTTATCCGGCATTTAATGAGCCATTGTTTTAATCGTCCGATAAAAATAAACTACTATGTTTAATGATTTCATTCTCAGTGTTTTGTAAATTTAACACCTCGCGTCGGAAAATCCTAGTACTTTAAACTAGCAACTCTTGTATATACATTTATTATTGTATATGCTGGTAATAATTATATTTCTAAAGACGTGTGACCTTTCACCAGAGGGAGACTTTGTACAAAAGTCGTCTGCACCCCTGTCTCACCTATTTCTACCGCCAAGCAGCTACATTTATATAGTGTTCTGGTTTGAAGGGTGAGGATATGGCAGAGAAATTATTGGGTACTGTGACGAAACAGTCTTAGGTCACAAGATTGTCAGTGCGGGACTAACATTCCTGTGGTGCTTGTCAATCTAGTCTATACATACAAATAAAATTGAAGTGTCTGTCTGTGATTTCAAAATAAAGCCTTTATCTTAAGCTCATATCATTATTTTCACGTTACCTAAGCCTAAAAATGCATTTTTAACTTTTTTGTCTGTCTATCAGTCTGTCCGTCTCTTTGTTTGTCCGGGCTAATCTTCGAAATGGCTGAACCGATGACGGGACTTTCACTGGTAGGTAGAGGACTGCTCAGAGCAGAATATAGGCTACTTTTTATTCCGTAATTATTTAGGGTTCCTGCGTAAAAAATGAAAAACTGTTAAAATTAGGGGGAAATATCGGTAACTTTGCGATTTTATTTTTATTATTATTTTCACAGAATACGTATTTTTGTGACATAAAATAAGTACGCATTTTTTATGTTATAAAAATAAAATAAATATATGTTGCCTCCCGTGCGTCAATGGATGGCGCTGTATAAAAATTTAATCGCTCTATGGTTGCATCTACGATCCTGAACTTCGTTTTTTTTAAACAGAAAGAATTGGAGGTCTATAGAGAAATAAAGGTAAAATCTAATGCGTGCGAAGCCGCGGGCTTCTGCTAGTTGTATATAAAAAAAAGACCTAACCTATGATAGATCTGGTTTCCTAGGTTGTAGTGTGGAGTGTGACGGTAGTCGCTCCATGTAAAAATTGTATCTTCGCCAAATCCGTAGGCCGAAGTAGCGGACCCCGCCAGTCGTAGAAAACAGGATAACGTTAGGAGGAATAAGAAGTCGTAAATATATTTTGTGTTTCTCGGCTTCAACGATTTGGATCAAATTTTATGCTTAGAAAAGAATTTGCTTTTTATATTTATCTATCCTGAAAACATGATTTTTTACATTGAACAAAACATAAAAACGCTGAAGAAAATTTACTTTTAAACATAACTTTAGTCATTGGTAAATAAAAATAAATCCAACCTACATCGTTAAATTTATTTTTAATATAAACTGTATTAAATATATATAATTTATTAATAAATCGAAGTAATAAAGTCGTTAATAAATAATTGAAATTACTTTCACGACCCAATCATTGAGACGCGACCACAGTCTGCAGGAAATAATGATCAGAAGTGAAGAAGTCCATCGTTCTGGAACTGATCAACGTTTAAGACTAATTCGAATGTTCAGCGACAATGTACATTTAGTGATGTGAATTCGCCGTTGGATATGAGAGAAGGAAAGTACGGGGTATTGTGTGTGTGTTGGTTAGTGTGACAAGTAAAAGTGTGTCAGCGCTGATTCACCAGAGGACGGCGGTGGCGGCCGGAGGTGGCGCGGCGTGCGCCGGCAGCGGTCACCGTCGGCTGACTCATGGCTAACGGCCCGGCACAGCGCGCCGCCTCGCGCCGCCCTGAGCTAGCTATACCGGATAACAACCAGTGTCTAAATAAACATCTGATATGATAGAGATTTTGACTACTGTACATATTATCAAGAGACATACAGACCTCATGTAAAGCGGTTACTGTAACGCTTTCAGCACAAGAGTATCGCTGGCGCGTTGCCACCCCAACGCACAGCAACTTTTCAAGAGCTTACTCTCGTGCCGGAACATGACAACTCTGCAGGGAGTTGTTCGGCAGCGGTTTTCTATGAAGTGGCAATACTTTCGTAGTCGGGCTGTCTTAGCTTTATTTATTAACGACTATCATATATTGAAAGCAATCGATACATATGGACAGGATGGCTTAACTTGCACGAAGCACGGAGGAACTCGAGAGAACTATTTTAATAGAATAGAGGTGTGAACTACCTTTACATGTTTTTGCTGCGGTGTAACTCGAGAGCTAAGACAAAAAGCGCTACGAAACCCAAATAGAACGAGACAACTCGCACTTGGCCGGTTTTTTAAACACAAGATCCTGAAAATGCCATGTGCGTGAATAACCAAGTATGTGGTAAGTGTAGGGTCCCCGCAGCCTCACGCATGTCCGGGAGCCGTGTGCCTGCATACATTATGTCTATTCAGTTTCGTTATCCAACAGGATTCGATTCGCCTCAAAGTGCAAACCACCACCGGTCAAAACGTTGTCGTCACCATCTCTGTCATCTTTCAAACTGAAATCCGCGTGGTTAGCTGCCGCAATAGTGACTTACGAATTGAATAGACAAATGAAAGAAGGAACACCTTTATGTTAATAATTTATTGTATAGCGAGAAAGAGTGTATGGTGTTAAGATAAATACAGGTCTGCTCTGTTGGTCGCTGCATGTAGAAAGAATGTAGGATGAAAGCATGACAAAGCAGATACACAACGCGAACGTGGAAGGATGTAAGAGTCAACGAAGGCCAAGACTCACCTATTACAAAGTATTGGTCGTATATTGTCAGAGTATGATGACAAGAGTCCTTGTAACTGGTGAGTTTGCATGAAAATAGCTATGAATATTAAACCGACTGAGCCATCGGCGCTCGGTGCTCTCTGCCCATTCAGCAAGTGACGGAAGGGAGAATCGGAACAAAGTCCAGCCAACATTGGAATCAAAGTGGTCGTGTGCAGCGTGTATGATTGTGAAGGGGTCTTCTTTGCCGTACTATATAAAGGGATATCGCTAGCATATCAAATAATAGTTTTTTTTTTAATCATTTGAGCATAGAGCAAATCAAATACCACGCCCTCTCCTCTCTACCCAACCTCGTCTTCGATAAAAATCCTATCGGATAAATCAAAACAGTATAAACTATTTAACCTTACGTCGAAGCTATATCTTACGTTTTTTAATGCAATTTTACGCAAGTTACCAATACCATTTGTCGTGATGTGACAGACAGACGTGTTCTATGGCAGGATAACAAAATAAATATTTGCTTTTTGCCAATTTCAGAATTAATAAATAATTTTTCAATAACTTTTAAAAGCAGGAGTAGTTCAGACTCTAATGCAATTACCATAACGTCAAAAAATGACAACTGTAAAGGCATAAGTACTAATAGACGTGAAGAGTATCTTCAACGAGAGAAGTAATGCCGGGCGGCGCGGTGCCTTGATTGACCGCCGGCCGGCACGCGGCCGCTGCCCGCCGGCCGCGTGCCGGCCGGCCGCTGACTCACCGCCATTGTGGACACACCGACAGGACGGAAAGAACTTGACCTGATTCTTAAATATTTAAATAATTTTTATGTAAACATGAATAAGTTATCTCTTTGAGATGTTCAAATACTTGAACACGAAGAAAAAAGATAACACGGCGCTGAAATTCTCGAGACAAATACCTACGTAACTATGCAGACATCCGGCAAAATACTTAGCGATATGTTCATTAAATTCAAGCAGAAGTGTATATTACTTGCAAAAGAAGAAGAATAAAGAATATAAGGTAGCGTCAAAATACAGTCATTCAAACAAATTTTATGGACCGCGCATAGGTATAACTCAAGATAGATATGTCATTGATGATTGTCTGTTGATTCCGATGGCATGGATAAAAACTAAACATGTTGAAATAATTACTTACGTATAGCAAAGAAAACTAGAGCACAACAAAACAGCAAAATTAGGTATCAGATTATTTCGTGATGCAACCCAGTCTGCTGCGCTTTCACTCGCTCGACGCTCCCGGCGTTACCGACGCCCAAATATTATTAACTAGTAATCCAAAATTCCCAACGGACAATGGCCGGAAGAGAGTAGCTTCGCTAACTTCACTAGTCAACACGCCCCGGGCTCAGAAAAAACAACAGCCCAATTATTGAGGTGGCATTCCTCGACAAATTCCGAAGAGGTACGAAACAAAGCCAGTTTTTGTGGACACAATCGGACAAATAGTTTGGTAAACGGTGAGTATATTGGGTGAAAATATCTATATATTATAGGCTATTTGATATTACTTCACTTTGTTGTACACACTACCCAAGTATTATCTATATTGTGATGTGATTGTCGTCCACTGGAGATGACCAGGACGTCATCTTTGCCTGGTCACTGCGGTCGTCTTTCTGGAATGCATCTACAGTGATGTGTCGTACACACTGTACTATAAGTATAAATCAAATTGCCTCAAAATTCAACATCGGAATCGATAAACTGTTATGTAAACTGTTATTACTGTAAAATGTTTGAGATAGTGGCTGTGTGTATGTGTGAATATATGTGTCTATAGTGGGTACGTAAACAATATTTTTCTCACATTTTTCACCAACGGTTCAATGCATTAACTTAACTCACTGTAGATTTACTAGCTCCGTTGGAGTAAATATTAATAATTCGCAAAATATACAAAAAAAACTAATTCTAATCAGCAATGTAGCATTTTAAGAACTAACCCTACAGACGTTGTCCTGGCGAAAATTAAAAAAAATACCGATTACAGCGCCACCAGCCGGATCTAATTGTCTCTAAACCATCCAGTGAATCCAGAGAGCACCTTAACCCTGATTAGATTATTCACTTAAGCCGGGGTATTTAAGCAATTTGAAAAAAATCCTTTCAGATATGCCGTGAGCCAAAATGTCACATCGTATAGGTGCCAGTGGTTTAATGCAGAATTTAGTAGAGCTAGCGGGACAAATCTGCGTTGTGTGCTTTATTATTATCTATGCAAAACAAAAGGCGGCGTGACTGCAATCTCGCCAAGATAGCCATCAGCGACGGCATCGGAGCAGGCAGCGCCGGCCACTGCCGTTGCGGCACCTACCGTGACATCCAACTGCAACAAAATCTAAATGCCCTCAATTCCAATTGTATGCTCGGAATATTACCTAACTGCAATTAGTTAAACTTCGTTTGTAAATTGGGCTGAAAATGACAGATCTTTTGAGTCAAAGCCAACCTTGCCTGCTCCTGGTGCACCCTGTTAAACAAACGAAGCTCGTACGAAAGTATTCTACAACATGGAAGTACCTACTTCCATATCACAGAACACATATAAGTAACAACTGGCTGGAGCGTTGTTTGTTGGGGAACTCGATAGTTTCGTGGTGCGTGGCGCTTTAATCGAGCAGGCAGGTTGAGTAACGTCAACCTCAGTTTGTCTATCATGGGTTCATCAGTCTCGAGCCGTCGCTCCCGGCTGATGTCCATAGATGACAGTCCTTAAGTATAGTCTTAGCGTTTGCGCGGCTTGAACACTGGCCTCCGCTAATTCGCAGTTGAGCAAATGTGCGGAGTATGCTCTACACCTTCAGTTAAAGGGAAAGCTGAATCCCTGCAGTGGGATAAATAAGGGTTCAAGGGGTGGCGAGCCATTGCGAATGAGTGAGAATACCAGTAAGCTCCTAAGGTGCTACTATGTTAGCAGCGGAGATGGCAAAGTGCGAACTATATTTGCAGTTATGCAGTTGGCAACCTTTTTTATACACCACTAAGGTGCACAACAAGCCTTCAACCCGCCTGATGGTAAGCAGTTACCGTAACTTGGGGGCATTTGCAACACTAGAGGTGTCACTCTTGCGTCGCCGCCCCTAAAACTTTACTTAACTTTCAGGCGAGCCGTATGCATGTTTGCCTCCCGCTGTATAAAATGCAAGGATACGTTTCGTCAGCGAGACAAGTAACCGTAGCTAATGGACGCGAGTCCGCTGTTTCCGCAATGGGCGCCGGCGGCCGGCGGCGCGCGGCGGTTGAGGCAGGCGCATGTTTGTATTGCGGCGGTGTCCGATGCACCGTGTTGCCAGGGGCTCCGGCTGCTAATTGCCATTCAGCGCGAGGCGAGCGGACGAGCCGACTGCCTCAACACACTATACGAGCTGTCGTGCGAGTACTTCAAATTCCGCCTGCACTGTGCCTACACGATCTTACTATCATGTATTGCCTATACAGCTACACCATTTTCTTATGAACGTCGTCAATACATTAAGTATCACACTGACGAGCTCCGTGGGTCAGTCGTGAATGACACGATTTGACACCAACGCTCGTGGGTTCGATTCCCACACAAGGCAAACATTTGTGTGCATGAACATGTCTGTTTGTCTTGGACTGGATGTTATAAGAGAGGTAGGGTGCATCAAAGCAGCCCGTCTGGGGAAGTACCTCCACCTCACAGAAAACCGCAGCCGAATAACAACTCCCTAGAGGGTTGTTGTGTTCCTGCAAGTGAGTGAGGTCACCAGTAAGCTCCCAAGGAGTTGCTGTTGCAGAGGAGGCATCGCGCGAGTGATACTCAATATATCGCAAGCGTAAATAGGCTATAGTACCCGCTTTACATTAGGTGGGCCGTATGTTTGTATGCCTCCCGACGTAGTATAAAAAAAAAACTCGCACGAATCCACCTCTGCTGCTAACACAGCTGCTCCTTAGGAGCTAACTGGAACACAACAACCCTCCAAGAAGTTGTTTCGTTGCGGGTTTTCTGTGAGCTAGATGTACTTCCCCCAGACGGGCTGTTTACGCGCCCTACCGCTCTCAAAAGAGAGACATTTCTTGACTCCCTCCAAATTATTTATTTCTGTCTCCAGATGTCTCTTTTTCGTGGTGTTGCCAAAATAGGGAAAAGGCTATTTCCCTATTTTGGTAACACCTCGAAAACGCCTTCGCTGCCGTCCGAAGACGCTCCTGGGTACTCTGTATCTCATTTCAGGACAGGGACGGCAAGCTCTACAAATTCTCTATATATGGCAATCATCTGGCCAAAGTGTCCGTTTCACATGAAGAGTGTCGCGCCTATTGGACTCCAACGTACTTATAAAACAATGCCGGTCAAATGCGAGTCGGGTTCCTGCACAGAGGTTTTTCATGCGCTGCTTGCACTGTACAACTGAATTCGGCTACTGCTCTGTGCTAGTAGATTCTTCATTTACAGATTTAAGTCAGCTACGGATAGAACCCGACCTAAAGCTGACCCAAATTAGACTCAAATCTGTTAGATTTGAGTCTAATTTGGGTCAGCTTTAGGTCGGGTTCTATCAAAGCTTAAGTCAAGTCAACACAAACTTACACCAAAGTTTTCATCAACCACATGACTAGGTTTGTGAAGTAAAATACTTCGCAACTTTAACTTATGTTAGGTTTTTAAGGAATTCTAAGTAACTATGCTAATTAGAAAAAATATTCTGTTCTCTTTACAATACATATTCTTAAGGTTTGGGTGAATATTGTTGCCTTCGGAAATAATTCGAGAGGACGAGTTTCTGTTAGAGTGAAGAGACTGTTCTGATGATATTCAAAAATCTATGTTAGTATAAAACATCATTGTACACTCATTCACAGTACCGTTTATTTCTCCTATCTACTTAATTTTTCCTCTACCCTAAGGTTTCTTTTTGCGGCGATCGACACGCGATAAGACCCTTTGTAAGTTATTTAAAATATATATTGTAATATTTTACTATTTTGCAATAAACAATATTTTATTCAATTGTATTTATCCTATATTACTCAAATAAACGATTACTGACCTTATAATTTGTCGCTTTATGAACTTCGGTAATAATTCGATAATTGGTGTAGAAGACGACGAAACATTTTCGATGATAAAAAAACCCGTGCTATGCAAAAACATCCTTTTATTTTTGCACATACTTCGTACGTAAAGAATTAGGGGGGACAAATATATGCGACATTCGAACGAACAGCATATCGCCCGGGCATTTTTTTAGTACGTACCCAGTCAGGCATCTGTTTGAAGTGCAGCCACTGTTCGAGCGGCCGGTGCAGTTAGTATGCAGGCCGCGCGCGGCGCCACTCCCGACCAGCCTACCCAGTACGTTTATTTACGCGATAATTCGCGATCCGCGCCGACAATTAAGTTACGCAAGCGCGCGTCCACGCCGCCGCCGCGTCAGTATGCACGCCGCGGATTTCCACACTAATTTTACCATTTTAATTACATAACCGCACGTATTCGACTTATTGTAATTGTATTAGAGGGTAATTTATAGCGAGTTTGTAGCGAGTGTGTGCGGTGTGCTGATCTGCATACAATAAAAGATCAGCGCGCTCCGCAGCCGACGTGAGGCAACTTCGGGAGCTGGGGTTTAACACTCGTCTGGTGGAAGTGGTGAGTAGTGTTGAGACGCTACTTGCCTTGTGGTCTAGTGGTTAGCAACTAATTTGACGAAAAAATATGGATCGATTCCCAGACGGGACAAATATTAGTGTGCATGAACATGTCTGTTTTTCTTGGTCTGGATGCATTTAAAAGAGGTAAGGCGCATCAAAGCAACCTGACTAGGAAAGTAACTCCTCTTAACAAAAACACTGCAGCCAACTATCAACTTCTTGAAATGTTGTAGTGTTCGTGCGAGTGAGTGAGGTTACCAGTAAGCTTCTAAGAAATAAATAGTGTTAGTAGCAGAGGTGGCAACGCGCGTGCTGTGCGTGCGAGTCTGCGATGACCACTTCACACCAAATGGGATGCTCGCATGCCTCCCGGTGCTGCATTAAAAAAGTAACAAACTTAACTGTCCATCTGTCTGTGCATCACTCTTAGCTTCAAAGAGTTCACAATTATCTGTAATACAGATAGCAACGTTTACCAGAGGGAGATTTTCTACAAAAGTCATCTGCGTGAGTACCTCTGTCTCACCTATTTCTACCGCCAAGCAGCTACATTTATATAGCTGTGTTCCGGTTTGAAGGGTGAGATATGGCAGAGAAATTACTGGGTACGGTGACGAAACAGCCTTAGGTCACAAGATTGGCAGCGCGCGTGCAACGTCCCCGTCGTGTTGCGAGCGTCAATAGGCTGCGGAGACCGCATACCATCTGATGAGAGCATGCTTGTTTGCCAATCTAGTTGTATAAAAAAAAAACTTACTGCTAACATCACTAACTCGCAAGACCATAACAGCCCACCAAAGAGTTAATATTTAACTGCGGTCGTCTGTAAGGTAGAGGTGCTTCCTCCTCTCTCCTCTTTACCAGAGCCTCGATTCCTAATAGACAGGGGCACGTGACGATGGCTTTAGCTCGAAATGTCCACTCATAACTGTATTTACGGTAAATGCTATCAAACACAGAAACACAATAGAAAGCATCGGAAGGCATACCACTTGATATATAATGATTAGAGTAGCCTATGAAATTTACTGGTAACCTCGCTCACTCTCAGGAACGAAGCAACCTTCCAGGGAGTTGTAATTCGGCTGCGGTCTTCTGTGAGGTGGAGGTTCCCAGAAGGACTATGCGCCCTACATCAAATTCATTCTATTACTGTACTCAGTAAGTTATTTCTACTGCGTTATCAATGAGCATGGTCATCATCATCATGATCATCACTTACCTACCGTGACCAAATTGGTCGTGTTCTATCAGAAGATGATGTCAGGAGCCCTAGAAACCGCCGAGCGTGCACGAGAAGAGCAATTAATGTTAAAGAAGCGAGTGAGGTATATAAGGATCGAGTCGCGTGGCGCTCGGTTCTCTCTGCCTTTTTTTTTTTTTTTTGTGACGCGGGGAAAAATGCGTTACGCACACCACCGGTGAAACCTGGGTGGCCTCCGGTGGTAGTGTGGGACTCCCCGTCGGCTGCCCGACGGTATACCCACTAAACAACCCCGCGAATTGCCATCGGCCGCGTTGGTGTGGTGCCCCGGATCTGTCAGCAACAGGGCACCACTGCGTCGGTTCTCTCTGCCTACCCCGCAAGGGATTTGGCGTGAAGTTATAGATAGATAGATCATCATCATCGTATTACATTCAAGTATACGTTCACCAAGGAAAGACCAGCGATAGCCCGGTGGGTAAAGAATCGACCTACATCGAACGGCCCCGGGTTTGCATCCTGCTGTGGGCATTCACAAATAAATTCATGTTTTCTAAATTATGTACATATTTGTTATCAGTTGGTGGGGAGTGAAAGAAGACATCGTGAGGATGTCCAAGAAATTGCATTTCGAATGACCTGAACTAAGATAACTCTAGGTTTCTCTCTAGGAGGTGAAGGCCTGACGGTGGTCGCTCTGTATGAAAATCAGTATCTTCACCAAATCCTTAAGCTTACGTAGCGGACCTCGTCAATCTCAATAGAACAAAACGGTATTGTTGAGGATAACTTTAATATAACCTTTTTATACTTTTGTAAACTCTATGTTTTTACACTCTGATATTATTTTTCGCTTTTTGTTTCTGCTGTCATTTATTGTCATCGTTCGTCTTTGGTAAGCATTATAATTGTAACTCCCATCTCCTAAATAAATAGAAAATACTCTGATATCAGGTTTTTTACCTATCTATAACATACAGTCCACCTTTCTTTAAAACATATTCTTTACAGGTATAAAGATAAGAAAAATACCTTCTTCAAATGTACAAAGCTGTTATTTATAAAGTAGTGTGACATTTATATTGTAACAGGAGACAGCTCTTATTACGTATGATTTAAGACAATGAGTTGATATCTTTTGTGTACCGTATTTGGCTTATGACGTTCGTTCAAGTGCAGTTCATATCTGACAGTTGCATCAAAACACCACACGTGTTACACCCAAAAGAAACGCGCAAACGCGGACGAGCTCGGTGGCTCAGTCGGCTCGGGTTCGATTCCCACACAAGACAAACATTTGAGTGTATGAACATGTCTGTTTGTCTTGGTCTGTATGTTTTAACAATGTCAGGGCGCATTGAAGCAGGCCGGCTGCGGAAGTACCTCCGTCTCACAGAAAACCGCAGCGAAATAAGAAACTCCCTAAAGGGTTGTTGTGTTCCTGTGTGAGTGAGCTCACCAGTAAGCTCCCAAGGAGTTGCTGTGTTAGCGGCAGAGGTGGCATCGCGCCATTGACACTTAATGTATTACCAGCTTCATAGGCTACAGTAACCACCAGTAAAGTCTTCATAAGTTAGGAACACATAGTTGTCGAAACCGTAGTAGTTCAGTAGCTTCCATTGACAGTGCCACAATATTCTTTTTTCTTCGAGACGAAAACAAGTATTTTTTTATACTACGTCGGGAGGCATACAAGCATACAGCCCACCTGATGTAAAGCGGGTACCGTAGCCAATTAACGCTTGCGATATATTAAGTATCACTCGCGCGATGCCTCCTCTGCTGCTTACACAAGAACTCCATGGGAGCCTACGACCTCACTCAGACGCAGGAACACAACAACCCTCGAGACAGTTGTTATTTGGCTGCGGTTTTCTGAGAGGTGGAGGTACTTCCCCAGACGGGATGCTTTGATGTGCCCTACCTCTCTTAAAAAAAGTATACTATCCATCTCAAGTGAAATGGTTATGTGAGTTGCGAATGCTTGGAATACAAAGGGTATCATTTTCGCGGTGCCACCACCTCCTCATAGCAACTCCTAAGTAACTCACTAATGAATCTCATCAAGTCTTAGAAAACCCCTCCAGTGAGTTGTTACGTAGCTGTGATTTTTCATTAAAGGGAGTACTTCCCCAGTCGGGATACTTTGATGCGTCCTACCTCTCCAGAGCCTTGTTAGTTATATTATCAAGGTGCAACACGTGCAGGTGAGATTGACTTTGACTCTAAAGCTAATAATGATCCACGTACACTGCAAGTAACCTAATAAGCAGCCGATGTATCTACCGAAACCACAGTATTTCAATATCTTCCACCCGAACTGTCACTAATGTTTTACGAGTAAATCAAATTTGGCCAATTTTCACAAATAGCTGAAAACCTCAAAGTTGCCTTCAACCAAACGTGTTTGAAATTCTTGGAGCATATGCCCACCTCAAACATGAAGTGGAAGGGACACGATAGGGACGACGTCTATTAAAATATTTGGACGGCACAGTACTCGTAGGGCACAGAAGCCTTTCACCGCTGACACTGGGGGACTTTTGATAACGGTTTTATGTTAAATGTTTCAGAAATTTACGATAACCTTGAAGAAGTGGAGCATACAATACAGAAATATAGGAAACGGCAAAAACATTTCATGGGCAACTCTAACTCATAGACTCGCAGAGCTGTCTATACCAATGAAGTTACGGAAAAGAGAAAATGTAAGGCGATGTCTAGGTGCTCTATTGATCGATGAATTGAGCGAGGTATGTAAGGGCTGCATAGGGCGCTCGGAATTTTCCTGCCCACCCCGGAAAGGGCCTAGCGTGACGATATAAATAGAATATTATATGAGGAGTCTACAAGACAAACGTTTGAATATCACTGCACCGTTTTCTAAATAATATCAGATAATAGAAAAATATTAGAAGAGTATGCAATAATTTGAGATGAAGTGCAAGCAGAGTGCAACTGTGGAGTTCAAATGTGGCGGGAGCATCGCACCCTCACGGCCGCCCGCTCACCGCATGCGATACTGATTGCGATCGTTGCGAGGCATCCGGCGATCAACGGCGGCTAGCTGACTGCCGCTCGACGTGTCCCGTTATCTAGTCACGTCGATATAAGGCTGAATCCCGGCCACAAAATTTGAAAAACCTAAACAAAATATGTTACATTTTCATCCTGACACGGGACCCGCTATGGATGCGTGCTGTGCGGTCCCAGAAATGTTTGCGTCGAGAACCACTGATATGTGTAATGAATTCCTCGGCGAGGTTTTCCCAAGAGACAGGCATGGGATTCTACCTGGTGTGGCAAGTGCCCACGAGATATGAGAACTCCTCACCACCCGCGGCAGGTCGTACAATTGTTACACTTAACGCCACAAATCAAATGAACCAAAATTACAGCTCAGCTCGAAGGTATCATATTATAAGAATTACATTCAATTGCCACGTTTAGAATGATACAAAAAACGGTGCATCATTCTGGCGTGGCAATCTATTCCATAGTAACTTAGTTTCAATTAATATAGGCGTGTTCGAGTCACAGAGTTTTCATGACGTTGACTTCTCCGTTCTAAAAAACTCTAGGTACTTCATTGTAAAATTTGCTGTCGACCAAGTTAGTCAGCAAATAAGTTTATACCATACAGGGAATTTATTACCATCGGATCACCCACATGCGTTATCTATGCCCCAATGATCTCTTTAAATAAAGAAGCATAGACTAAGCAGTTCAGTGTCTTTTTATTCTGTGTTTTGTCTATCTCATATATATTTTTCTCAATTTCAATAATGATCATGATCCAATTTCGATCACTAGTAGAGTTTCTTGGTTCCCTATAAAATTAGTTCTCAATGCGGAGCACTAGAATTTATTGATCTGTTTTATTGATTTATATCAATAATACTACTTATATCTATAAATATATATTATCTATAATAATTGTATATTTATATAAATAGATTCGCATTGATAACTACTTTTATAACATCAAAGAAAGAATCGAGGAACTCTACTATTTCCACAGGACGAGATTATTTTGTCAAGATCATATGCCCCTATTTATATTCCTGTGCAGGAATCAAATTAACCAATTAATAGACTTCAATATTTCGCACCGAACGATATATCTGCACAAACGAACCGAACATCACACTGCGTCCTTCCTTTAATTAATACAAATAACTTTCATGGTTACAATGTAGCTCACGTGTTAAACAAAGGAAAGAAATATGGTGGCGATGACAGTTTCAAATAAACATAATTACGAGTGCATTAAATAAACACCAGCCATCGCCATGGCATGCCTGTACGGTGAACACTATCACCGCTGTCTGTTTGGAAACTATTCAAATCGACAAGAGAGCATTGAAAATCTATTAAACTTTAAAATAAAATATGTCATCTTCGTAGCGGTGTCGCGGGGTTCGCTACATAAGCCTAAGGATTTGGCGAAAATACTGATTTTGACATGAAGCGTCTGCCGCAGCCCTCCGCGGCCACACGAACACAACAATGTCTTTCGAAATATAAAATATTGAATACTAGTTTCTTCTTTAAAATAAAAGATATTCGTATCAAAATAAATCAGTCTGTCACTACATACGAGTACAAAAGAAAATATTTCGAAAAATATTACAGATTCTTTCGGAGGTGAGTGCAGAAACAATATTACTGCCCTAAGCTAATCCCCAACAATAGATAGTACATTCCCCGAAGAAGGTTCTTATTATGATGCGTACGAAGCCGCGAGGAATAATAGTACAATGTGATTTGTAAATGTATTCAAGATACATTACAAACTCAATATGTACTCAAGTGACATGCTATAGGTTCGAGCAAGCTACGCTGTAAGAAAGCATTATCATCGCACACTACACTTTCATATCCTTAATCCATTGTATTAATAATGAACATTACTGTATGTTTGTTACAATTAACCAAACAACGTTACCGGTAGAGCAGTCGAGTGCCGCAAGTCGTTCTGAAAGTGAGTTTAATTACTATTTCATAACAGTTATGTGCTGCTATATCAAGGCCCGCTTCATTGTTTATGCTCTTACAAAGTAATGCGTCAAAATAAAAGATTAACATAAGAATTGTAAAGATGTCGATTCGGGAATATAGCAGTATCGAATCAACAACCCCGTCAGTGGGTGTCGTCGAAAGGAAAACGCCGGCTAGGAAAATTGCAATCGGCGCATCCTCTGAACTACTAACTAATGAATAAAGACTCACCGGAGCATGTCTGGTGGTGGTCGGTGCTCCTTGTACGATAATATCACAGCACTACGCGTACGTGTTGTCTGTCCGTGCGAGGTGTGTCAACGCGCGGCCGCCATGTCCGTACGCGGCAAGGGTGAGGACGCGAATGAGCCCGTCGGCCGCCGCCGGGCCGCAGCGCCAGCCGGCTCCGCGCCGCCGCCGGCCGCCCGCCCGCCCGCCGACTTGCGCACGCCGCTTCGCAACTGCAAGCCTTGCAATGCTGCGGAATACGTTGCATCTTTTCCATGTTGTTACCAAGCAACATCAAATATCAAGTTGATAAATAAAAAAATCCATGCTCCATATTCTTACATTGCAAAACTACTTCGAAAGAAAATGGATATTCACTTTGATCGCCCGCCAGATACAAATGGCATTATCTATATTTTCAGTATTTGTTATTTAAATGCATTTTAGTGTTTATACCTAGTCGGGTCATAAGTTCTGTCAAAACCTTATTTTATTAATTTTGGAATACTGGCCAAAAATATTTTGACTAATTTTAAAAATAGAACGTGCGGGAACGTTCTATTTTGCCGAAAATAAAAAATAAATTTATTTTCAAATATGGAGTGGTCGAAGAAGGTTGCACCGCTGTGGTTACGCGCCAAAAGAGATTTTCAACATTCTACAAAAATTGAAAATAACACCACGGTTTATTTATCGCACTATCAAACGATTACGAAGAAATGATGAAAAATGCGGAAACAAAAAATATTTGCTCTTCAGATGGAATTAAGCAGAACCACTGTCAAAAGAGTGTTAAATGAAGTCCTGGGACTATGAGCTTATCGTAAATAAACCGGACATTTTTTGAACAAGCGTTTGAAAAAAATTAACATGGAAAGATCTCGCGCTTTGTTACAGCGGTACGCGGGAAATAATACCGCCAAAAATTAGTTTACGGATGAAAAAGTTTTTACCATCGAAGAAAGTTACAACAAACAAAATGATAAGGAGTATGCCCACAGTTGTGAAGAAGCGAGCGCGCGTATTCCGAGGGTCCAGGGAGGGCATTATCCTTCGTCAATCATGGTTTGGCTTGGAGTCTCATGTTCAGGCTTAACTGAAGTATTTTTCTGTGAAAAAGGAGTGAAAACCAGTGCAGAGGTTTACTAAAATACCGACCTAACAAACATAGTAGAACCGCTTTCTCAAACAAAGTTCAAAATCAGACACTGGATATTCTAACAAGACTCTGCACCAGCTCATAAGGCGCGACGCACTCAAAACTGGTTGACCGCCCGTGGAATTGACTTCATCGGGCATGAAGATTGGCCCTCTTCTAGTCCAGGTTTAAACCCACTGGACTACAAGATATGGCAACATTTGGAGGAGAAAGTCTGCGCTAAACCTCATCAGAATTTGGAGTCTCTCCGAGCATCTCTGGTTAAAGCAGCGGCAAAAATAGATATGACTGGCCGCGTCGATTAAGGACATGTATTCAAAATGGAGGAGGGCATTTCGAATAATGTAAAAAAAAATTTATTGTACATTTAATTACCTTTCATTTCATATATAACTTTTACATAGTTATCAAAAAGTGTATCATTAATTACATCAAAAGTTTTTGACAGAACTTATGACCTGACTGTTACTTTAATTCCAAATTCGTAGGTACTTTAGTTTTTAAGGTAAATTGACAAAACTATATTTGCACTACGTTTTAATAACAATTCGCCACATCTCGGGGAGAGAGAGAAAGAGAGGTAGAGTGGATCAAAGCGGCCCGTCTGGGGAAGAACCTCTACCTCAGAAAACCGTAGCCGAACAACGCGCTGGGGAGTTGTTGTGTTCCTGCGAGTGATAAAGTCACCAGTAAGCTCCTTTAGCAGCAGAGGTGTCATAGCGCGAGTGATACTTAATGTATTGCAAGCGTTCATAGGCTACCCGGCAACCGCTTTACATCCTGCTTGATTGCCTTCCGACGCTGTACATAAAAAAACCTAGTTCTATCATTTTTCATGTCCGAGAACCTCATGACAAATACATCACAATATATATTGAATGTCAGGTCTGTACGTCCGATTGTTGCCACAGTGGTGATGTCAGAAGTCTTAGAAACCGGCGAGCGTGTGGGAGAAGAGCAATGAATGTTCAAGAAGCGAGTGAGGTATGTAAGGATCGAGTCACGTGGCGCTCGGGGTTCTCTCTGCCTACCCCATAGCAAGGGATTTGGCGTGAAATTATAGTATAGTAGTAGTACTATACTACCAGTCTGGGGAAGAATCTCAATCTCACAGAAACCGCAGCCAAATAACAACTCCCAGGAGGGTTGTTGTGTTCCTGCGTGTGGCTGAGGTCACCACTAAGCTCCCAATGAGTTGCTGTGTAAGCAGCAGAGGAGGCACCGCGCGAGTGATAATTAATATATCGCAAGCGTTAATAGACTACCGTACCCGCTTTACATCAGGTGGGCCGTATGCTTGTATTCCTACCGACGAAAAATCGATCACGTCAAAAATCAAAATATCCGCATTTTGAAAAATCAAGCGTTTTATATTGGATAAGCAATAGTATATATGTAGTTACTGAAATGTAACATTGTGACAGACAGACAGGAGAAGTCGCACCACACGGGATCATTTTTTACCAATTTGAAACAGAATCCCAAAAAAATCACTTCTTCATACATTCGTAAAATGAATAATGCAATATACATTGTAAATAATCTCAAACTAAAATATGGATGTGTGTATTATGCTCCGCATGGACCCGTTGGTCTGATTTTGTTGAAATTTTGAGAGAATCTTCAGATTAGCCCGGCGCGGGATTCTATAAATAATTCTAGACGTTAATATCATGTATTGACTAAATTTAAAAATAACTTCACGCCAAATCAAATGATGAAAGAAAATGACACGACAATTATTTTTAATTATTTTTTGTGAATAGTTATTTGGTGTACAGATTCCGGTGTCGATAATGGCCTGATGAAAAACAGCGTCGGAGTACATGGTACGACATGATGTCACGAAGGCAGCTTGTTGGTGTCAATTGCGGTGCATATAGTTGTCTATGTTTATATCTGCTTTTCTTTCTTTCCTATTTATTTGACAGTGGCTACTACCAAAAAACATGTTTTTCTTTACTATTAATTAATTTATTTATTAAATGATCATAAAGAACATTATTATATAATTTTTTGGCGAGCAAGGTGGCTCAGTCGTGAATGACGCGACTTTGACACCAACGCTCGTGGGTTCGATTCCCACACAAGGCAAACATTTGTATGCATGAACATGTCTGTTTGTCTGGATGTTTTAAGAGAGGTAGGGCGCATATGCTTGTATGCCTCCCGACGTAGTGTAAAAACAAAATCTCTGTACTTAACCCGCAGCGGACTCTGCGTGAATATCGATGGAGACAGATCTATCTATCTATAATTTCACGCCAAATCCCTTGCAGAGTAGGCAGAGAGAACCGAGCGCCACGTGACTCGATCCTGCCACTTTTACATTGTGTATCTGTTTCGTCATTCTTTCGTTCTGCATCCTTTCTTCACCCAACCAACGGAGTATGCCATTTCTTATCTTAACACCGACACTCTCTATCAGAGCAACTCTTTCTCTCACGTCTTCATTACTAACGCGGTCAGTAAGTGATATGCCACAAGTTTTGCGCAATGCTCTCATCTCGACCGCATTTATTCTATTTCCTTCTTGCTCCCACTGCCTACCCCGCAAGGGACCTGACGTGAAGGTATACATACATACATGTTCAGTGTCGTTTGTAATGTTAAAACCTTATTAGACATTGTCAACATACATTGCATTGTCTCTGTTAAATCTATGACAGTATTGTCAAATTATTTTCATTTGCACAATTAAAATTTTTAAAATTAGATATTTTAGGACGGAAACAAGTCAGTCTGAAGGAAGCTTTCGCGAAGTAAAGATTCAGTGCACCACGTATGAGACCACCAGTCTCCTGCTGTGGGCTACGTGGTGAACCGTCGGGATTACTACCTTTTCCAAACTCGATAATCTCCTGACATCTAACTAATCTAAAATTAAATACCTGCAACCCCTGTTGTGGACTACGGCGGCTGACAAAGATACCGCTGCGGTGTTGGTCTGTAAGGCGGTCCCCACCATTACCAACAACTTCTACGTCTGGATCTGCGTGCTGGCTAGCACGCTAACCTGCCGTCTACAGTCGTCGACCACTATAGCCGGCGGCCACTTAGTACACCCACCAGTGATTCTATCAGTGATATACCGGTTAGACAAATTAAAGCGCGAGTTCTTAAAGATCTTATTTAGCCGAACTTATAGTGAACCCTTTTTTTATATTTATTATATTTTGTAAAATAGACCTATTGTATCGGTTTTAATACTCCCTTTTCTTCAACTAGTCACATAACACGTTCAGCCTCACGACAATGTATAACCAAATGTGCAAACCATGCTATTGCTGACATTGTAATCTGCGAAGAGGAAGCAACTATCCATTATACCGTTAACACCGTTCGTACAAACAGCGGTATAATTGGCCCATTAGTTTGATAGCCGGCGGGCGGTGCACGGCGCCTCACGACAGAGTACTGTGGATCCTTGTGCACGGAGGAGTATCGAGCGGCAATCGAGTGTAAACGGCCGGTGAAGCAGCACGGCGGCGGTCTCGAGTGGAACGTGCCACGTCTTTGAAACAAACGGCTTTCCTTGTGGAAAATTTAGACTAGGTGTGAGGCACATGAACATGACGGTACAAAGTTCGACTGCGTTTAGGCCTTGTTAATGTTCCGTACCCAAAGGTTAAATCAGACCATATTACTGAGATTCCGCTGTCGTCCGTCCGTCCGTCGGTCCGTCTGTCACCAGGCTGTATCTCATGAACCGTGATAGTTAGACAGTTGAAATTTTCACAGATGATGTATTTCTGTTGCCGCTATAACAATAAATACTAAAAAATAGAATAAAATAAAAATTTAAGGGGGCTCCCATGTAATAAACGTGATTTTTTTGCTCGATATTGATAACGGCAACAGGTAGATGAAATATTCACAGAATATTTAGTTATATATTCACTTTAAAAATACATAATTAAATTAAAACAAAACAAATATTTAAGGGGGGCTCCCATACAAGAAACGTGATTTTTTTGCCGTTTTTAGGGATCCGTACCATTAGTTAACGGTACGGAACCCTTCGTGCGCGAGTCCGACTCGCACTTGGCCGGTTTCTTAGCATTATTGGCAACGCTTGACTACGTTAGATCGAGGACATTATGTGAGAATGAATTCCTCTCTTCCCGTCAGCGGTGCGGTGTATAGGAAGCCGCTGGCGTCCGTCGTATCGAACAAATCCTCGTAACACTATTGTCCAACCGTCGAATACACAAAGTCTCTACTTAAACTTTATGGCTCAATACTTGACACAGCTCGTCTCCAACAGAGTCACAAGCTCCTAGCTGGTGTCCAGATGCACCCAAAAGTGACTAGAGCCCTCGATGCAGGCTGACTTGAAACTTGTATAACAACAGTAATCTATGCACGCCTATAATACACTCGCGCGATGCCACCTCAGCAGCTAACAACTTCTTAGGAGCTTACTGTTGACCTCACTCACATGCAAGAACACGACAACCCTCTAGGGAGTTGTTATTTGGCTGCGGTTTTCTATGAGGTGGAGATACTTCCCCAGTCGGGGTTTCTTTTTATACTACGTCGGGAGGCATAAAAGCATGCGGCCTGATGTAAAGCGGGTACCATAGCCTATTAACACTTACAATATATTAAGTACCACTCGCGCGATGCCTCCTCTGCTGCTTACGCAGCAACTCCTTGGGAGCTTACTGGTGACCTCACTCACACGCAGGAACACAACAACCTTCTAGGGAGTTGTTATTTGGCTGCGGTTTTCTGTGAGGTGAAGGTACTTCCCCAGACGGGCTGCTTTGATGCGCCCTACCTCTCTTAAAACATCCAGACCAAGACGAACTGCCATGTTCATGCACACAAATAATAATATAATAATAATAATGTATTTATTTCAGGTATAACCCATATAAAAACACAATCAAACAGAATGTCAAAAATAAATATACAAAATAAACTTATACAGTACGTCAGAGAGTTACAAATTGTGTTACTTCCTATTGCTGTCACGGTGTACGGAAAGCCAGTATTTCAGAATGGGACTATCCAGATACTGGATCAGTGTACGGAGGATTTCGTTTGTCGAATTGCGGATCTGAGTCCAAAATGCTGCGACGCGAGACCTTGTGATCGCAAAGTAATCTGGGACTCCGGCCTGCGCAAACATACCCGATGCGCTACAGTATCTCGGTTGTCTCATCAGAATTCGGTATGCATTATTATACTGCACTCTGATGCTACTACGAGTCCGTTTCATACAGTTGACCCAGAGCTGAACCGTATAGAAGCATTGACAATACGCTCTAAACAGTGTCAGTTTTACTTCGTCTGTGCAGCGCGCGAATCTACGTGCGATCATGTTACTGCGACAGCCAAAGCCCTACGCTCACGTTCTACGTCTTCATCATCACGGAAATCCTCAGTTAAAATGTGACCCAAGTATCTGAATTTTCCCACTCTTTCCACTAAAGCGCCATCCAAATAAACTGGGAGTGTCCTCTCCGGACCTTTCCCCGCTCGAAACACCATCATTTTGGTCTTCTGAACATTGTACTTAAGCCCATGTTTACTAGCGTACTTTTCACAAATTGTTAGTAATTTTCTTAGACCCCTGATGGAAGGGCTAAGAAGGACCATGTCGTCAGCATAATTGAAATTGTTTACACAAACAGAACCAATATGACATCCGATCCTGGCCCTCCTCAACTCCTCGATCAGATCGTTTACATATAAATTGAAAAGGTCCGGAGAGGTCAGCCCTCCTTGACGCACACCGCATTCTAACCTGTAATCGTTAGAAGCGATGTCGCCCCACTTCACATAGTTCGTTTGGTTCTCGTACCAGTACCTCAACAGACCCACAACTTTTGGTGGAACACTAGACAGCGTGAGTTTCTCCCAAAGTAAACTATAATTTACTAGGTCAAAAGCCCGACTTAAGTCTAGGAAACAACCGTAAACTGATGTTTCTTTATTGATATAATAATTGACAGTGCTTTTGAGACTGAAAATTGCCGAATCTGTGGAGAGACCGGGACGAAAACCAAACTGTGCGTCATCCAGCCTAATATATCGCCTTAGCACCGGAGAAATTAGGCTTTCCAGTATTTTCCCTAGGATTGTACCTAATGAAATCGGTCTATAGTTCTTGAGACTGGAAAGATCTGCCGTTTTGTTTTTGGGAACAGGAATAACTACCGTCCTCATTAGGCGATCAGGTAAATGTCCGGAATTTACACATATACTGTAGAACTTTGCCAACAGTCGATAAATTTCATACCCTGCGTATCTCACATGCTCCGCACTAAGTCCGTCATATCCCGAGGCTTTACCAAGCTTCATACTTCCTACAACTCTAAATACATCATCTGGCGTGAAATTATAGATGATATCGTCGCAGTGACCACTGTCGCTCGGCGCGTGCGCAATACGCTCACCAGAGGTCGGTAAAGGATCTACTTTGAAATGGTGTGAAAATAACTCGGCTATTCTGACCGGTTCGTGTATACCCTCGACACTAGCGGGTAAATTACATTTATAATTGAAATGTTTCGTGGCATCCCAAAACTTTATAAAATTCTTATCAGCTTGGTACGTGGCCAGAATATTCATTTGAATTCGTTCCTCATTATTTTGACACCATTTCAACTTATTCTTAAAGAATTTACGACTGCTTACCATGTTGTTGTAAACCGACCCAGTATCAGGTTTACCTGCATTTAGCCAACAATTAAAATGTAATCTAGCTTTTTGGTGGCTGTCCTTAACATGGTAATTCCATCCCAATACCCGCCTTCCTCTTGGTACACCGTGACAAGCACTTTGTTTGGCTGCATCTTGTAACACTAAAACTAAAGTATTATAAAAGTCGTCAAGTAAATACTTATGCATAGCACAAAAACGCAATGAATTACAGTTGACACAATGACTAGAAATCTCAACATTCGTCAAATTATCACAGCATACTTTTTTATATCTATTTGTCTGGTCTTCATTCCGTTTACCCCAACGGATACCACGTAATGTCCCCTTATCACTTTTCACTTCGATTTTCTTTACTATTGACGTCAGTTTACACACAATCAAGAGCGGATAATGATCCGACCAGTATACACCAAGATCTACACGTGCTGTTTGTATAGTTGCACGCGCCGTACACGAAACGAGGCAGTGATCCAACCAACTTCGGGTGCCGTGTCCATCATTAATATGTGTATATGTATCTTTGGCTAATATCTCCTTATCGGCCCATATTAGAGAATGGTCAGAACAGAAAGACATCAACTCATTGCCAAATCTGGAACCAGGATGGGCGTTATAATCGCCAAGAACGTATACCGCTTCGACATCGTTGTCCTCTATAACCGCCTCGATACATCCCAGACAGTCGATGAAATCAATAAAATTGTCATCTCTGCCTTCATCGTGTGGTAAATATACACTTAGTATCAGTATTGATCGACCATCTAGGTCAATTTTTATGGCGGCCAATCTATCATTACCGCAGTCTACAACAGAAACCCTTGGGAAGAGGGATTTACGCCACATTAATGCGAGACCTCCCCAAGGCCGACCCTTCAACACACCAACAGAAGTGTCAACTGAGGACTTAGCAAAAGATCCGAACTCCTGATCGATAGTATTAATGTACCCCAAGTCATGCGGGAGGAGCCAAGTCTCCTGTAAAGCCAGAATGTCAACACACCCACACAACGCCCTAATCTGTTCTGTCGATCTCTTTATAGACCTGCAGTTGAAAGTTGCCATTGTAATATCGGTATTTAGGCTTTTACCCATGGTGATTTGCATTAGGTGCGGCATATGTAATTCGCTCTCTGTAACGCCTGTATACCAAACCCGCGGGCCAAAACGCTGCATTTAGAAATATGCTAAGTTTACTACACGCCACTTTTATCTTAAAAGAGTTGAAACTTGTCTCACGATTTTGCTTAAGTATTTCAACACTTAGGCATTGTTGACCCATTTCAATAATATGATCCCGTATGTTTGTCTCGGTTACATTTTTTTCCGCGCGTGACACGTAAATATAACATTGAGATTCTACAACTTGTATGTTATTCTTATTTTCCAAGGTGCCGCGCATATTTCCTAATTTCGATTTGCGTTTCTTATATTGCACTGTTGTAAACGAACCCTCCTTATCATTGTCATTTGAGTACATGCTATTAGTCGGAACACTACTGAGTTCACGTTTCTCCTTATTGCAATTTGATACAGAAGACTCGGCGGAACGAATGTGGTGCATACGGGTCACTTTCACTTGGCGTGTCGGCCGCTTGTTATCGGTCATAATATCACGGTATGTGGGGGTATGCAATTCTTCGGAATCATCTACGGATACTTCGCTTACGCGGGTGGGTTGTGGTCCACGTACAGGAGGCAGCGGTGGTGACGTACGCGATTGTAGTTTACGGTAATTTTTCGGAGTTGTTGACACAGAATCCATAGGTAATGCTTTGTGGGCTTTGATAGATGTTTGCATTTCCGATATCTCCAAAGTCATTTTTGCCTGGAATTGTGTCAATTCTGTCCTCATGGCGGACATGTCTTTAAGGAGCTGTGTGACATCCACATAGTCAAAAGTAACTGATGGCAAGCGGTTTAAATCTTTCGCCACAAACACCGGTTGGCTATCTGGTTCGACTTCTTTCATCAACTTAATAACATCCTTAATATTCTTCTTCTTCTTGTCGTCTCCTTTTCTTTGTATGTATCTAAGGCCATTTCCACAGGCCTTGTATAATACACTTTTACCTTCTTCTATTTCATCGTCACTGTAGTTCGTAGCACAAATCTGCACTAAACTTAACTCGTCCAAGAGTTTACTACTTTATTTTGAACGAATGTTAAAAATTCGTTAATAATAATAGGAATTTCCGACATTTCTTATTATCTTAAAAAAAAAAAACACACATCACAATTTATTAATTAATTAATCATCAAGCAACTGCACGTCCGAGCGGCACCGTAGCCGTAGCGTTCTCTCTCTCGAAATGTTTGCCTTGTGTGGGAATTGAACCCACAAGCGTTGGTATCAAAGTCGCAGCATTCGTCAAAGCTCGTCAAAGTCGGGATGCTTTGATACGCCCTACCTCTCTTAAAAAGTCAAACTCACGCTGACATTTTCTCATATAACACAATGTATTTGTGTTCTTAAATAAGTCAACAGATTAAACTCCAATGTTATTTAAATGTTTGAAATAGCCGTAGAGTTAAACCAACTTAACTGCTTATCATCAGCTGTAGGCCTATTTGACAGTTACTTTACTTTTCTGCTGCGGTCGCAATTGCTCCTTCACATCAGATGGTGCATTCAACAATCATCGCTGTGATGAATTATACAATTTCTAGTAATTACTAAAATATAAATTCCTATGCTACTATTTATAGGCACGGCAACCGCTTTACATTGGGTGGGTCGTACGCTTGTATGCCTGCCGACGTTGTATGAAGAAATAATGATATAAATCGTTCCACATTACTATTCTTCCATGGTCCAACGACAGTATTTAAACTGTAAATATGTTCAGTTCAAGCGACTAATTCGAAAGATTACAATGTTGGCATTGAGTGGGAGTGATTCGCCACGGCGGCGGCGGGCGGCGTGACCGCTTCACGGCAACGAGGAGTGATATCACCTCGATAACTACCTCACGATCAGCTGTAGAGGGAAGCCAGCCTTACCCACACCTGGTGCACCAGAACAAGCAATATTTCATGCTGCCCGACTCAGGGTGTAATTCCACCTTGCGGAACACCGCAGCCATGTACAACCAGTTGAGAATAACTGAATGACACGCAATGACACCTCTGCTTCTATGAATAATTGGGTACTGTGAATCATAATAAGCATGAGTTAATCTGTAAAATTGATGACTAACTGTAAAATTGAGACAATTATTTGGGTATAAGAAATGAATCTCTGTGAATAAAAGTAAACGCCCTGAGTATACTGCAGCCCGACAAGCTCACGAGGATCTACTGTAGCTACCAAGTCACCTTTTATAACTTTAAAACAATAATAGTATTCAATATCCTGGTAATTGTAGACAATAATACTCGTATAATTGTTAATATAGATTCAGACGTCATTTTACGAAAGTCAAATTTACAGGCAATTTGATTTATACCACTTTGTGTGCCGCCGCTACCGATTAGTTCATGCGAACTACTGCCGGCCGGCACCCACTCACTACCGTTAGTAGATGCATGCCGCAACTGCTACGGCTGCTCCGGATGTCTCTAGCTCGGCTGCTGCGGTCGTCTCTGCTCTGAATGTCCGCCCTCTGGAATATGAACCGCATGCACTCGCCACCGCTGCTGCCGTGGCTGCTGCGGTGGTCTCAGTAACACGTGTCTCGCCTCTCCACGAGGTATCCTCAGACTAGTCGGGCTGATTTTATGCTCACATAGAGACATTTTAATGCACCATAATGTTTGTTTTCTCAAAGAAAGTTTTTAAGAAACATAGTAATTATTTTGACGAGCTCTGTGATGCAGTCGTGAATGACACGACGCTCGTGGGTTCGATTTCCACACAGGACAAACATTTGTGTGCTTGAACATGTCTGTTTGTCTTGGTCTGGACATTTTTAAGAGAGGTAGATTGTATTGTATTGTAGAGCGCATCATGGCAGCCTCTCATGGAAAGTACCTCCACCTCGCAGAAAACCGCAGCCAAATAACAACTGCCTAGAGAGTTGTTGTTTTCCTGCGTGCGAGTGAGGTCGCCAGCAAGCTCCTAAGGAGTGAAAATATATCGTAAGATTTCATAGGCTACGGTAACCGCTTTACATCAGATGGGCAGTTTACTATGTATGCCTCCAGATGTTACGTAAAAAAATACTTAGAACATGGTGTGCAGAATCAATTATCGCAACCATCGGGCGGACATCTTTCACGGCTGTTTCCTCTCTCATTCGCTGATAATTTTCTCGCGATTGTTGCTGTATGTTTTGGTACGTTTTTTGCCGGCCGGCGGGAAGGACGACACAATTAGTCATGATTCCTGATGTCTATTGTGTTTATTTCCCTTCGAATTTCAATTTACTATCTGATAGATTTCGTTAATTATCGGCGGTATTTAATTTACCTATACTTTACAAAATGTTGTATTTCAGTGGAATCTACTATTATTTGAATTAGATTAATAGAAAACATAATAATAAACCAGATATGATAGTTACTGCAGGCATCCGCCCCTCTTCTGTAATAGCCCAGTACCAAGAATCCCAGTGGAAAGCCATATTCAAAACACATTCGTAAAATTTTCCTCAGATTCCATACATTTTGACAGATAACTTATTCGATTCCGATTTTAATAATATGGCTTTCCGAGACAATGTAAATACCTACCATGCAAATCTCATATCAATTTCCACCAATGTCCCACGAGATACGTCACCAAATTTGCGCAACGCTAACCTACTTTCATGCTCTCTCTGCCACACCCAGCTCTCGCTTGTGCTATATATCACACAGTAAACTATATTACCTATAGCTATTGACGAGCTTGATGGTGCATTTCTTGACACCAACGCTCGTTGGTTCGATTCCCACACAGGACAATCATTAGCGTGCTTGAACTTGAACATGTCTTTGACGAGCTCGGTGGCGCAGTGGTGAAACGCGTTGTTACGCTACTTTGACACCAACGCTCGTGGGTTCGATTCCCACACAGTACAAACATTTGTGTGCATGAACATGTCTGTTTGTATTGGTCTGGGTATTTTCTATGTATAATAAGTATGTATTTATAAAAAAAAAAAATGTATTTACGTATGTTTATCAGTTGTATAGTACCCATAACACAAGCTTCGCTTACTTTGGGGCTAGGTGGCACTGTGTAATTTGTTCGACAATATTCGACAATGTCTGTTTGTCTTGGTCTAGATATTTTTAAGAGAGCTAGGGCGCAACAAAGCAGCCCGTCTGGGAAAGTACCTCCACCTCATAGAAAACCGCAGCCAAATAACAACTCCCTAGAGGGTTGTTGTGTTCCTGCTTGTCAAAAGTAAGCTCCTATGGAGTTGCTGTGTTAGCAGCAGAGGTGGTATCGTGCGAGTGATGGCTTTATGTATTGCAAGCGTTCATATTGTTAGCTATTTACTATAATTTAATTTAACAAATAATACATAGTAATAAAATGTAGACTGAATCAATGTGTAATTATTATGATTTAATATTTTAAAAGGCCTTGTTTTGATACCTCGCTTGTCGTTACTTGTGCCGGCCCTCCAATCACGTTGAAGCGCGCCAATTCAAGCAAAATGGCGGGAGTGGAGGGCAGGCATTAGGTTTTCGTCGAGCGAGGCAATCATTGGGATACCATTCTTCGGTGTTGAACGTTCATACTGACAACATAGTTGATAAGATTAAACGTTACAAATTGTTAGCGATATATAGATATATTTAATAGAATGATACAACAAATACACCTTAACATGAAGTAACGAAAGACGTTTCATTTCTACCGACCCGCCGTTTAAAATATGTTACGGTAACAGCTTTACATCAGGTGTGTCGTATGATTGATTGCCTCCTGAAGATGTATAAAAAAAAATCTTACCTATCTTCAAAGTGCAGCGTAGTCCTGTACCGTACTATCAATATAGTAGGTAGAGTTTTATCCTCGTCTGATTTGAACTGAAGCAATCTCTGAAATGTTTCCAGTGGCATGCTTCCACTAATTAATGAAACTAGTCGACCTCGCGACCTACCAAACGTATAAATCTATATACGTTAACGTAATCAATATACGGGTTATTTTCCCCTGGGCCGTGTTATTTCTGCCCGCTTTCCGCTCGAGCGGGTGCCGAGCGAGGCGGCGCTCCACTGCGCGCGTTTCACACGTCGCTTGCAGTGCCAACCCACCTTTCATTTCTAAATGTCAGTTCGAAAACATTTTTGTCGTAAAGCAAAAGAAGTTGGACAGAGACCAATTGAGGAAGCACCTCCACCTTACATAAAACCGCAGAAAAATACCAACTACGTATCTGTAAGGTGGACGTGTTTTTACGAGTGAGTGAGGTTACCAGTAAGCTCCTAAGCAGGCGCTGTGTTAGCAGCGGGCCGGTGGTAATGCTGGGGCGATACTGTACTGGAAAAGTTCATAAGCTACGGTAACCACTACACATCAGGCAGGCCGC
Organism: Pyralis farinalis; assembly: GCA_947507595.1. Classification (NCBI taxonomy): domain Eukaryota; kingdom Metazoa; phylum Arthropoda; class Insecta; order Lepidoptera; family Pyralidae; genus Pyralis; species Pyralis farinalis. The sequence continues at coordinate 38,178,102 of OX382268.1, read as the reverse complement.
ACGCCAAACAGTTATGTATTATTCAATTTTAACCTGTCTTGTGATTGTGCATGTATTATGCAGTTAAACTGATATTGATGAAATTCTACACCGTGATTGTTTAGAGCATAAAAAACATTTTTTTATATTACGTCGGGAGGCATACAAGCGTATGGTCCACCTGATGTAAAGCGGGCACTGTAGCCTATTAACGCTTGCGATATAATTTTATATTAAATATCATTCGCGCGATGCCTCCTCTGCTGCTTACACAGCAACTCGTTGGGAGCTTACTGGTGACGTCACTCACACGCAGGAACACAACAACCCTCTAGGGATTGTCTTAGGTTTTCGCGATTGTTACACATTAAATTAAATAATTTTTGTAACGGAAATATCGCTTGTTTTATTTATTTTGTTGAACCTGACATTTCGAATGCTTTGCGTTCCTGCGACCACGGATGCTGCAAAGCGATACTTCCCTTTAAAATTGTTTAATTCAACCCTCTAGGGAGTTGTTATTTGACTGCGGTTTTCTGTGATGTACTTCCCCGACGTGCTGCTTTGATGCGCCCTACTATATGGACATGTGCCACGTATTTTATTTACGTACATATTTGTATTTACCACTCGCTCGACAGTGATGGAAAATATCGCGAGGAAACCAGCACGGCACAGAAATTATAGTTCTAACCCTCACCTAAGAAAGGTCTGGTTTTCCGTCTGGGTTGCGAACGTCTAAAGACAGTCGCTCAATATTAAAATTAGTACTATCGCCTAATCGCTAGGGTGAAGATGGCGCGGTACTGAAGGAGGTCTGCGTTCTATGTATATATTTACATCTTCAAGCCAATCCATGCTAGACGAGAGGGAGAACGCGGGCGACGATTAGTATACCGTAATTGACACAAAATTTGTCAAAATCAGTAGAATGAACCATTTCATTACATAACATAATTTCCGCAACGTTTCCACCTAGATTGGGAAACTAGACAAGTGGCAATTTGCCTCGTCAGGCGCAGAAGGTGGCGCGATCCGGCGCGCGAGCTGACGCTGCATCGGAACCGTAGCCCGACATTACCGGTTACTTTATTGTGCAGTATACCAACTATATACATGTGGATGATTTGAGTAGTATTGACTTTAAAACTGGCGTCAATAACGTTAATTAAAAAGTACCGTATATTGATCGGATACAGTATAAGTATCGCAGAGATACCTCCAATGTTAAAGAAATAAATTATTAATGAAATTACGAAAAAGACACGTGTCTGAAAATTAAAATGTTTCATGTTTTAAAATATACAGATTAGTATATATTACATAAGTTCATACAGTTCATTTAATTAACATTTACGATCAAAAGTAACATAAATTGCTTAAGTTTGTTAGGATTTTAATTGTTTACTTAAAAGTCTTAAAAAAGGAAGGAAATAAACATTGGTCGTTAAAAGTAAACCCAATTCAACAACAACAACAACTCAAGTCTGCTTTGCTGAGTTCACAATCAGGTAGAAATTCCATCTTCGTCGCCCTGGTAGAGGACCTTTCCTTTCTGTTACTAACCGATTTTGAATAAGGACTTAACATAGGTGTTTTGAAGTAAAATTTCAGTTGCTCTGTCTACAATTTAGTTTAAGAATAGACTTATTAAATGTTCGTTATTGAATGTACCTACTTTATCGTATAATGTTTTTTTTTTATGTACACTGTTTATTGTATTTATGCATATTTTAACGGTTATATTAAGACAATATGTAACAATATGCTTATACAGCTTTGCTTGGTTTGGGGCTGGATGGCGCTGTGTATCTTTGTGCTAATTATTAATTGGCACAAAAAGTGTCCTTATGGTTGTACGAGTGTGTTGTATCGCTGCCGCGCATTCCCGCGTGTATCATTACGTTGCAGCTGAAAATCAGTGTTTGCTCCTCGAGCAGACAACCCACTGAGCTGCTGCCTGTTTGTATCACTGCAACACACATGCTTGAACATCACTGTACATTGTACTGTATGTATTTTGTCTATCTGATAATAGTTTTTGTATGATTCTTTTTGTAATTTAGACACTTATTCTCTGTGAAAAACCCAATCTCATTGTCTTACATGTGTGTTCTATGATAGTTAATAGATTCAGGCGTTATTTTGCGAAAGTCAAATCCACACGCAATTCGATCCAACCTGCCTTGTGCGCTTCCGCCACCAATTAGTTCATGCGGCCTAGCGCCGGCCGGCACCCACCCACTACTGTTAGTGCGTGCAACATGCCGACGCTGCCATGGCTGCTCCGGTAGTCTCTGCCTCGGCTGCTGCGGTCGTCCGCCGTCTGGAACAGAATCCGCATGCCCCCACCACCACCGTCGCTGCCACGACTGGCCTGGTCGTCGCTGCGACACGTGTTTCGCCTCTCCACGAATCGTGAGAATAACATGCTACAAGTACACTTGTAAGAATAACATGCTACAAGTACACTTGTAGCATGTTATTCTTACGATTAACGTCTACAACGCCTGATGATGCCTCGTGGAGAGGCGAAACACGTGTCGCAGCGACGACCAGGCCAGTCGTGGCAGCGACGGTGGTGGTGGGGGCATGCGGATTCTGTTCCAGACGGCGGACGACCGCAGCAGCCGAGGCAGAGACTACCGGAGCAGCCATGGCAGCGTCGGCATGTTGCACGCACTAACAGTAGTGGGTGGGTGCCGGCCGGCGCTAGGCCGCATGAACTAATTGGTGGCGGAAGCGCACAAGGCAGGTTGGATCGAATTGCGTGTTCTATGATACAAATAAACTTTTTATCTATCTATCAATTAAACTAGATTTGCAGTAGGGGTTATTCACTACAATTCTAATCTAATTAGATAATATTTATTAAGAATAGATTCCATTACTAAATGTCAATTATCTATAGACAACCCCGGTGACCGAATGTCTAGTAATAGCCACTTCGATTCCTGCTCAAGACAAACATTTGTGTCCATGAACATGCCTGTTAGTCTCGGTCTGGGTGTTTTCTATTTATAATAAGGATATATTTACAAAAAAATTAATTAAGTATCTTTATGAGCTATTTTGTACCCATAGTAAAAGCTCCTTTGCTTTATTTGGGATGTGTAATTTGTTCAGCATTATTTATATGTTATATATCTGTTATCTGCTATCTGTCTTTATATCCATACCTGCTATGTAAAGAATACAGCCTTTATCGCTTAATTTTAGACCTAGCACTCTGGTAGAGCCTAGTATTACAAGACATTAGTTGTTTGTAATGTTAGATACTGCTCGAATACATTGTGTTGTGCAGTAGGATCCGCGTCGTGTGCTGCAGTAATTCGTGCAAGTTGACCTTTTTTCGATACGCTGACTTTGCATCCTTTTTTACGTATGTTGCGCACGCGCTAGCCACTCATAGAACATGTTGAAAAAGTTCTTGCAAGGTTCTTGCTAACTTTAGCAGATATAATATAATCGTAACAAAATTTGTATAGACAGTTATACCATATTTCGTGGGTTCGATTCCCACATATGACAATTTTGAGTGTCAATAACATGTCTCGTCTTGGTACGGGTGTTTTTAAGAGAGGTGGAGCGGATTGGGGGAGTGCCTCCACCTCACAGAAACCCGTAACCATGTAACACGTTGTATATCACATGTGTCACACAGGTGAGTATATTTCAGGTATGGCAAGCGTTCATAAGTCAGGGTATCCACTTTATATCAGGTGGGCCTATCCACTTTATATCAGGTGGGCCTATGCTGTTATGCCTCCTTACGCTGTATACAAAAAGTAAGGAAAGCCAAAACCGTCTAATGATATCAAGTTTCAGGCTGTTCGTCTGTCCATTCTTTGTACACAGATTACGCGAAAAGTAATGAATGAGTTTTTATCAATATTTAGAATTTTATTTTTATACAACATCGTGAGACATACAAGCATATAGCCTACCTGATGTTAAGCGGTTATCGTAGCCTATAAACGCATGAAGTACATTAAGAATCACGCGCGCGATGCCGCCCCTGCTGCTAACACAGCAACTCCTTAGGAGCTTACTGGAGACTTCACTCACAGACCGGAGCACACAAACCTCTTGGGAGTTGTTATTTGGCACCGGTTTTTTGCCAGGTGGAGGTACTTCCCCAGACGGGCTGATTGGATGTGCTTTACATCTCTTAAATACTCTTCGTACAGAACATAGTCTCTATCTACAGTCTGAAGACAAGATTCCACGGTAGTGACCCGACAGTTGGTGACAGCTGTACATAATGTAACACTGGTCATTCTATAAATGACCGCAGACACAGGAATTACATACGAGTGGCGATTTGAACTATATTATTAATGAACTTAATGTTAAAGAAGCGAGTGATGTGTGTAAAGACCGCGTCTTATTGCGCTCGGATCTCTCTGCCTACCCCGCAAGGGACTTGGCGTGAAGATATAGATAGATAGACATTAATGAACTTATCGATTTTTTTTGAGAGCCATCTAGCGCCTAAGTAAGCGAAGCTTCTGTCATGGGTACTAGACAAGTGAAAACATACTTCAATACATTTTTATAAATACTTTGCCACCAGAAAACTTTTAGAAAACACTTAGGCCACGACAAACAGACATTGTCATGCACAGAAATATGTTTGTCCCGTGTGGGAATCGAACCCACGAGCGTCGGCGTCAAAGTAGCGTTGTTAATCATTACGCACCGAGCTCGTCACATTCAATCGATTGAGTGATATCAAAATGGTAGAAGCAAATCAAACATAAATTTACAAAGCGTTCAATGATAACAAATTTCGTCTTTCCTTATATGTACCTGATGTTAATAATGGATACAAAGATATATATGTATGTGTATAATAAATAAAGTAGAAGCGTCCGTCTGTAATGTGAAAATAACAACTATATACACACACTGAACTGTTGTCAATAAAACAATTTCAAGTTTTTTTGTCTATCTGTCTGTTGGCAGGACCGATTTTGACCGGACGTTCACTGACAGATAGCTGATGTTATAAAGAGTAACCTCAATAAGAAAAAATAAAATGTGGTTCCGTGGAAAAAAATAAAAACAAAGAAATTATGAACGAAATTTATTTTCACTAGAACTTAAAGATAAATATAAAAATTCTTAATTGCCATAGGGCCCTCGCGGGCACTTACACTCGTCTTACATTTGAAATATAATCTTCTTGTATCTTATTCAATTCTCTTATTTTACTTTTTCCTTTTTTTTATCTACTAGCATTTCGGTAATGACCATTGGCGAATAAGAAATGCCGAAAGAACTTTGCCAATATAGGTCCCTTTTTGTTTTTAGAATTGTCAATTAGATATTACAAAAAAAAAAATTACAATAGCATATTGGTACAATAATGATATCAAATGGTAAAATTAAAGATCGGAGGACAGGTAGCCTGTGCTGAATTATTTCCAGACATCTTTGTCAGTTACATATTCATCAATTCTATAAATAAGCCCTTCTAAAGAGAGTATTGTTAATGTGCTTTTTGAATACATTATTAGGAAAGGATTACAAGAAAAGATCTACCAGTCCTAGCAAGCCCATGTACCGGCTTACACAACTTATTTTTACTTCTAAGTTTTTCACTGAAGTTTGAAAACGACTTTAAATTTTTACGGGCATACATTTTGTTTTCATAAATATATTGAGAAGTAACAGTGAGGATATTTATTTCTTTGAACCTGTTCCCTGAGGGATTCTCTGGAGCCCATATTATAAATAGAGCGAATGGCTCTTTTTTTGTAAGATAAAAATTGTCTCAATGTCAGCCGCCGCCGATCCCCACAACAGTATACCATACGACATAATGCTGTGAACGTAGCTGAAATAGACTAAGTGTGCAGTATAGTATCCGTCAATTGCCTGATTCTCCTAACTGCATATGCAGCAGAGCTGAACTTACCGGCAAGTTTATTTATGTGAGGGCCCCATTGTAATTTGGGTCTACTGTAATTCCAAAAAACAAAGTGTTATTAACAAATTTTAATTTATTATTCCCAATGAGAACTTCTGTGTTGGCAGAACATAAATTATATAAATGCTAAAAGCTATAAAATATTATTTGCACAGATATTGCAAATATTTTTTTTATAATTGTGAATACAAGTCCAAGGTACGATACGTATACAGCCATGACTAATGTAATTCAAATAAACTGTGTTAAATTAAATGTCTGTGAAATACTATAAAAGCAGACAATAATTGTTATTTGTTAGAATTTGCTTCGCTTGTAGTGTGGCACGCGCTATGTACTCAAGAAAATTCTTATTTATGCTTGCTCTGGAATATGAAAAAAATGGTAAAATAGGTACATATTTTTCACGAAGGCGAGGTGTAGCCACACATACCACATCAACCCTTTCCCATCCCACTGCAGGGATCCGGGTCTTCCTTCAACCGAAGGGATTTAGAGCATACTCCGCCACGCTGCTCAAATGCGGATTGACGGAGGCCAGTGTTTTCAAGCCGCCCGATGGCCTCTGACTTAGCTCGACAACAGCCGGGGCCGACGGCTTAACGTGCCCTCCGAAATATGGAGAAACTCGAGATAGATAAACCCATCCATAAACAGGTTGCGGTCGACGTTGCTTAACCTGCGTGATCGGTTAGAATGACACGCGCAACGACGCCATCGAGCTGTCAGGCGGGTGTGGCCTGCCTGTAATTCGCATCTTTAATCCGTATTTGCTATTATCTTGTGCATATATAAACTAATAGACGAGAAACGCAAATAAGCATGTGGAATAGCTGATGATAAGTGATCACTGCCGTCGACTTAGCGATCCGTTGGCAGCCTTCTAAAGTCATTATCATCATCTCAGCCTGTACTCGTCCACTGCTGAACATAGACCTCCCCTTGAGAGCGCCCCTCATCTCGATCCTGTGTCACCTGCATCCATCGACTTCCTGCAAACCTCTTGAGATCGTCGCTCCATCTAGTGGGGGGTCGTCCCACACTGCGTGCGCCAGTACGGGGATGACATTCGAGAACCTTATCTTCTCCAGCGGTTGTCGGTTCTACGAACTATATGGCCAGCCCACTGCCATTTCAGCTTGCTTATCGTGTGGGCTATGGAGGGTATCTTAGTTCTACTGCGGATATCCTGATTTCTGATTCTATCACGCAGGGGAACCCTGAGCATAGCTCTTTCCATAGCACGCTGAACGACCTTGAAATTCCCCATACGGCCCGCAGTGAAGGGACACGTCTCAGTTCCGTATGTCATCACTGGCAACACACACTGTTCGAAGACCTTACTCTTCAGGCGTCGAGGTACGATGGACGATACAATATCAAGAGACATACAAGTATGTGATCCATCTGATGTAATGTGGTTTCCATAGCCTATGAACACTTTCAATACTAGAAGCGTATTTCGCACGTTGCCATTCCCACTCCTAACATGAAATTCCTCAGGAGCTTACTGGGGAAACATACTCACTTGCAGGAACACAACTCTCCGGATAGGTTGGAATCTAAATAATACAGATAATTTATTCAATTCACGTTTCATCCAGTAATAGTATTACAGACAGTGATCATCTGTCAAGTCTTTGGTGCATTGAAAACGGTTAAAACATATCAGTTTAGTGTTGCAAATGTTTTATTGATTTCAGTTACTTAGGTTGTTTTTGGAAGGCGCCAAATTATCGAAATTCACTTTCTTTTAAACTCTCAGTCGGAAGTATTCCTCCTCGACGAACTGCCTGACCGACAGACGGCACACGGCCTAAACAGATGAACATAGAGGCATGTTAGAAAATGAACTTACTTCATATTTCTTTGCTTAGCACTAATTACCCTTACATATGGACATATAGATCCTATCACATACATAAACCAGTTGAGAATGCGCAAGCTTGCATTGCCAGAGGAACACCTGGCTCGTCAATTATATAACAAATCAATTTTTTTTTTTAATTTGTCGCCCTGTTTGACGATGTTCCTTAAGAGATAGGAACGGTGTTCCTGAACATTCCTATTCAACTTTTTTATGCTGAATCCGAATCTGAAGTCAAAATTCGAATATATTATAATTATAAAAAAACGCACAGACAAACATATAGATTTCATATAGGAACGGTGTTCCTGAAAACTGTTAAAAAAACACAATCCATTATGCAACCGCACTATTCCTTAAATAGAACAGCAGTTATCTAAGCCTGCTGAGCGAGGTGCGGCCGGGGGCCGTGCGGGCGGGGAGGGGGGCGATGGAGGTAGATGGGGGTGGCTTGTTAATATTCTCACCTCGCGCGACTCCGTGCGAACAAGATACCTTTCACGTCCGTGCCTACATGCTAAGTGGCTCGCTCCTGGATCTCGGAGACTTATCTTCACTTCACAAATATAAAGCTCGACGACATCGTAGCTAGTGTCACTGTAATCGAATACGCGAGTTAAGCAACGTCGACCGTAACCTATCTATGGATAGAAACTATCACCCGCGCGATACTACCACTGTTGCTAACACAGCAACTTGAGCTTATTGGTGACCTCACTCTTACGCAGAAACACAAGCCTCCATAAAGCGGTTACTTGGCTACGGATTTCTGTGAGGTGGAGGTACTTCCCCAGACGGGCCGCTTTTACCCGCCTTTGACGGTGAGCTTTATTGACAAACAGACATGTTCACATGCACACAAATGTTTGTCCTGTGTAAGAATCGAACCCAGGAGCGTCGGTAACGAAGTCGCGTTATTAACCGCTGCGTCACCTGAGCTCGTCAAAATTCATTGCAAATAAGCATTCGGTTTATATTCAAATTTTCATATTTCCTTCTACGCTCGCGATTCGTACCTTTTGTTATTGTAAACATGGATGGAATGTATGAAAGACACATGCCGTGCTTCATACATACCACATGACATGTTTGGCAAAACAAACAGACATATCACTTACACGACTGCTCGAAAAGAGGGTATTGTTTTCAGGATGTATGAAGAACTCGATGACGTCGAAGCTCGGGTCAGTATAATTGATTACGCAAGTTAAGCGACCGTGACAGCAGCCTGTCTATGGATGCGTTTGTGAAGCCTTTGAATTCGGTTCTTTTCGATAGATGGCATTCGTCGATCAGATATCCAATTGATATCAAATGTCCATAGGCTACGGTAACTGTATACCATCAGGCAGGCCGTATGCTTGATTGCCACTTTAGTAGTATAAAAAAAATATGTTCCCTGGAGAGCTGTATTTTTAGTTTATTCAAGCATAGCCTATGAACGCTGGCAATGAAAATATCGCTCCCACATGTCAACCCTGCTGCATACACAGCAACTCCTCAGAAACTTACTGGTAATCTCACTCACTCGCAGGAACACAACAACACTCCAGGGAGTTGTTATTAGGCAGCGGTATTCTGTGAGGCACTTCTCCAGTCGGGCTGCTGCGCCCTACCGCTTAAGAGAGGTAATGAGAAAATACTATATAAAATATACGAGTACAAAGAGAAATCGAACCCACGACCGTTGGTATTAAGGTAGCATTGCTAACCAGCCCGCCACTGGACTCGCCTAGTCAATAGATTCAGGCGTTATTTAGGGAAAGACAAACTTACCCGCAAGTTGGTCTAATCTGCATTGTGTGCTTCCGCCACCAATTATGCAAACTAGCGCCGGCCGATACCCACCCACTGGCGTTAATAGTGCATGCTATCGTTGCCATAGCTACTTCTTCTTTCTGCCTCGGCTGCTGCGGTCGTCCTCACGATTGCCCATTCCTGCGACACGATTGGACGACTGGACGATTGTTGCGTTCCTATAAGTGAGTGAGATTAGCTAAGGAGTTGTTGTGTAAGCTGCAGGGGTAGCAACGCGCAACAGATACATCCCAGCATTATAAAAAATGAGCGAGTGTGTTTCCTTGCCCGTTTTCTATTCCACAATGACTGCCAAATGTTGGAACCAATTTAGAAGTGTGTAGTATTGTATATATTTTGTCTTCGGGCACAAACAATTTTTTTTAACAGAGTCCTACTCGTATATTGGCAAGTTTCATTCGGCATTTCTTCTTAGCCAATGCTCATTTCCGAAATGCTAGTAGATTAAAAAAAAGTAAAATACGAGAATTGAATGAGATGCACCGTACTCTTTTAAAAACACCTAGACCAAGATAATCAGACATGTTCATGCACACAATTGCCCTGTGCGGGAATCGAACCCACGAGCGCCGGTGTCAAAGTAGCGTTACTAAGAACTCCGCTAGCGAGCGCGTCGCTAATAATTCACTTAGTTCATTCCTGTCGCACAAGATCCAACATGTCTCGGTATTGTTAGAGAGTCATATAAGTCGTGACGAAGTCAGTGCTACAGTCGACACCCTCGCCCTCGCTCCACCCCCTAGTACAATCCCGGCGATATTGCGACAGACGTCGCTGCCAAATTAAATAAATTGATCCCGCCTTATAGTATTTGCATCAGAGTGGCGCTGTGTCGCGTTCTACACGCGTACACTTCGCATATTTCCCTGTAATATAATTTGGAGTTACTACTGAGCACCACTGATCCTAAAGAGAGGCAGGCAGGGCTCATCGCGGCAGCCCGTCTAGGGAAGTACCTCCACCTCACAAAAAACCGACAGCCAAACAACAACTCCCTTGAGGGTTGTTGTGTTCCTGCGTATCTGTGAGGTCTTCAGTAAGCTCCTAAACAGTTGCTGTGTTAGCAGCATAGGTGGCATCGCGCGAGTAATACTTAATGTATTGCAAGCGTTTATATGCTATGGTAACCGCTCTACATCAGGTGGGCCGTATGCTTGTAACCCTACCGACGTTGTATAAAAATAATCTTTGTACATGACATTTGGCACTGATTTATCATTGAACCGAAATATGTGATTTATCCAATTTGAAATGGTCACCTATTAACGTTGCCGATGGAGCACTTCTTCGGTGACTTTACTCAATAAATTAAAATATTTAGCAAGTCGTGCCGCTCCCAAGAAGGCTTTGGCCTACACAACATGTCTGTGCCTTTAGCTGCGCCTGTGTATCTTTCTCCAGAGCCTCGTTCGTGACTCGACAGGGTGACTCTAGCTACTCTATATAAAAGTGGTCTCTGCGTTAATGGTTCACTAACGCAGAGACCACTTTTTGTTTTCACCTAGTGAAGGGCGACTGTGTATACCTAGTTCGGCCATAAGTTCTGTTACAAATTAATATGCATTTTTTTTTATGAAGTAATGTAATCTTAATAAATTTATATGTACATATTTATGGAAGTCTCAGCAAACAATAAAAAATCGGCCAAGTGCGAGTGGGACTCGCGCACGAAGGGTTCCGTACCATTATCTATAAAAAATGCAAAAAAAATCACGTTTGTTGTATGGGAGCCCCTTTAAATATATATTTTATTATATTGTTTAGTATTTGTTGTTATGGCGGCAATAGAAATACATCATCTGTGAAAATTTTAACTGTCTAACTATCACGGTTCATGAGATACAGCCTGGTGACAGACGGACGGACGGACAGCGGAGCCTCAGTAATAGGGTTCCGTTTTACCCTTTGAGTACGGAACCCTAAAAACGATTCTATTCGAAATGACCACCTTTGGCTTTGAAACAGCTTTAATCTGTCGGGCTACGAATCTATATATCTACGCATTATTTCCATGGGAAAAAAGAGACACAATGTCGGCGTGTCGTTTCGAGCAGGCCATATCCTCTAAAACTGACCATAATTTGTAGTTAAAGGCAGGGGTTCCCAAATTATGCGCCCTGATGCGTCGCAGAGAGTATAGAGGGACGCCGTGAGACGCTCTTGTTTACAATTACCTGAAAAAAAAATTTGCCATTCGCGCCTACAAAAGAAACAAATCAAATCGTATCAAACAAGAATAATATGCGTGGTTCCAAGATCCTTTCTACTTTCACAAGCTCCACCAGAAGTCCCTTCGCAAGATGAAGAGAGCCTTATTAAACGATTGTAGCCAAAAACAAGATTTGGATAGGTGGAGTTTTGGATATCGGTCCAAAATGACTACCCAACTTTAAGTTTAAAAGCATTAAGAATTCTCATTTCCTTTACAACATCTTATTTATGTGAGGTCGGATTTTAGCTGTAGCTGTAATAAAAAGCAGATATCGATCAAATATTACTGTAGAGATCATTTGTTATGAGAGTAACGATATCAAACCTTATGCCGCGCTTTGAAAAATGCGAGTTGTCAATGTATTTTATATCTGGGGGCACGGTAGTGCCCCCGCCAAGACGAGCCAAGCGAAGGGCAAGGGCGCTACCTACCTTTTCTCGAAGCGCTTCATCGTTTTTTTGAACCCTTATTTAACTATTATACAAACCCAGGTTGGGTTTTGATTATACCAGATAAACAAAACTCTCGGGTTGTGATGTCAATAGTGGACTTATTAAACATATCAATAGCATAGCTCTTATACTCAATATTTTATCTTTTACCCCCCAACTCCTTAAACTAGGGGATGGAAATTTGTATGATACTTCCGCAAATTTTGATACTAGACGTCTGAAAATTTACATAGGGACTCCTGTTATAAATAATAAAATACATATTTCAGGATCTTTAGTTAATCACCCCCTAATTTAAAGGGTGGGGCCCTTTAAATTGGGGGATGGAATTAAGCGCGCGCGAAATGCCTAATGTGTACCCGCTGAATTGATGGTGAATCAAATACAGCGCGGCACAGAAACGTCGTCCGAACAGAAACGATTGTTGCCAATTACGCCCGAAGTCAATATCAGAAAGCGTTCATCCGAACGGACATACACGTGAGGGCAAACGTCGTTGCGAGTGGACGTCTCAATTTGATTTTTGATGCTTTTTGAATGCTCTGAAGAGTTCTATCACATTACTAGGTGTTATTATGTACTCACGTTTACGTGAACCTACCTATGTGTAGAATATTTTTTCTTTTGCCTAGGCAAAGATAGAGAGTGGGCTATGGAAAAAAGCACCTCTGATGTACAAAAAATACATCCTATAAAAAGAAAGAAAAATGAACAAAATAAAAAAATATTGTCATTAACAACTTGCAAAAGGAATTGACATCCCACAAAAACATTTTCATGTAAAATGTTGCCAAGACGAGACCATATCGCTCGCACTGTCAAAAAGTTATCTGATCTCATGTTTTTTTTTATTAAAATAGATTGGCAATCAAGCGAGCGACCCGCATTAGATACTAAGCGGTCACCGCAGCCTATTGACATTCGCAACACCACGAGGATGTTACTCGCGCGCTGCCAATCTTGTGACCTAAGGATGTTTCGTCACAGTACCCAGTAGTTTCTCTGCCATACCTCACACTTAAAACCGGAACACAGCTATCTAAATATAGCTTCTTGACGGTAGAGATAAGTGAAACAGAGGTACCCATGCAGACGATTTTTGAACAAAATCTCCCTCTGGTAGAGCCAAGCTTCTAACTCTACACGCCTTAACTCTATAAACCCTAACTTCTGAAACTCAACACCTTAGTCAAAATATGTGGCTTGGCCGTTTCGTTACTACAAGAACAATTGAATAACAGAAAAGTAATGAACAGTGAATAAAACGGTAGAGTTAGAAGCTTGGCTCTACATGAGATCTGATAACTTTTTGACTGAGCGAGCGATATGGTCTCGTCTTGGCAACATTTTACATGAAAATGTTTTTGGTGGAATTGGGTAGATCGGACAGAAATCGATAAGAAGCGTGAGAGTGTGTGCGTTTACAACAAAAATGTCCTCATTCCTTCTCACTCCCAGTCTTCAGGGCGCTTCCCTCAGTATGCGAGTTGGCCTGTATATGCTAGATATTGATATTTGTTGCAATCTCAGCCAACGTAGCAACATCGAGAGCCTCACCTCAGCAGCTTAAAAAAATCTCGAAGTCCTGAACAGGGTGCGTTTCACGCATGACCAGGTTATAAGACTCAAGTTCGTATCTCTGATTCCGCGCAGTATCTTCTCAAGGCTCCCGATAGGTTGCAGCGACGGGCTATCCGCATAATCGACAACGTAGGGGTGACCAAAGAACTAGAACCTCTTGAACTTCGTAAGGATATTGGCTCGCTATGCATATTTTACCGCCTCTGCACATGGTAAGTGTTCTGAAGAACTGTTTTTCCTTATACCACCCCGTCCCTTTCGCCATAGAACCACCCGTACAGGCTTGCGATCTTGCGATATCATTATTCCACTGTTGAGAATATTTCTTCACGTACTAAAAAGTTCAGCAATTCCTATCTCTCTCGCACCATTATAAAGTGGAACGCCTTGGCTACACATGTGTTTCCTCCTTCAAACAATATGCTCTGCACGTAATTCGTCTATTTTACAATATACACGCCGCGCTCGTTTTCATCTGAGATGCGTGCACTTTGATTGCACCAACAGCACACATATCTAAGACCTCTTCACCATCAATATGAGTAGAGTTTGCAAAGTTGCCTGACTTGAACAAGTCGCGGTACTCCAAGTTACTTCAACTAAATATAACGCGAAGTGGATACTTGAAATCCGTGGAAATATCCACGGGAGCAACGTGATCCCAAGCCCTCTTGACTCTCCCGCATTCCCAAAATAGATACCTATATCACTCTCAAACGTTGTCTCTTTAGTTACTTTTGTTTATTTACTTTTTTATACCACCATTTTCGTTACTGAGTCGATATCAAAAACTAATCTAGTTTGGAATTTAAAATTTCAAGATATTAAATTAAAAAATTATCTAGTAAGCTTCTAATAAAATAATATATTATACAGTACACAAGGTCGTCGGGAGACATACACGAATGCGATCCATCTGACGTATAGTAAACTGTCGCGTGTTTAACACTTGAAATACAGGAAGTATCGCCGCGCGGTGCCACCTCTGCTGCGAACCCACGACCGCCCATGCCAAAGTAGCGTTACTAACCACTGCGTCACCGCGCTCGTGGAGCTGCTTACTCATCAGGCGGGCCGCATGCCTCTTTGTACCCTACGTAGTATAATAAAGTGATTATTGCATATTATTTTGTTGATACGTGACGTGACACACTATTATCGTCTTTAGAATGAAAGCCGACCTCAACTACACGTAGATCCTGGTAATTAACAGCCGAAGCTCTGACGAAGAGAGGTACGATGCATGCATGACCTTAAAGAAGGCCGCGGTCAAATAACACCTCCTCGGAGAGACCGAGGTGTTCCCGCGAGTGTTAGTGGGAGTGAGTGAGGTTTCCAATAAGCTGTGTCAGTGGCGGGGATGTCAACACGTATACTCCTCTTACATACTTGTAGGTATGTTTGTTTGTTTCCTGACGTTTTGTAAATAAATAATAATCGGAAATGGTCGCATATTTATGACAATTTCGCAATAGTTAATAGATTCAGGCGTTATTTTGCGAAAGTCAAATCTACATGCAATTTGATCTAACCTGCTTTGCGTGCTTCCGCCACCAATTAGTTCATGCGGCCTAGCGCCGGCCGGCACCCACCCACTACTGTTAGTACTTGGTACATGCCGACGCTGCCATGGCTGCTCCGGTAGTCTCTGCCTCGGCTGCTGCGGTCGTCCGTCATCTGGAACAGAATCCGCATGCCCCCACCACCACCGTCGCTGCCACGACTGGCCTGGTCGTCGCTGCGACACGTGTTTCGCCTCTCCACGAGGCATCATCAGGCGTTGTAGACGTTAATCGTAAGAATAACATGCTACAAGTGACAAATCCATCGCAGTGCCGTCCCTTATATTGAATTGAGGGTGGGGGTGGATGGTGTGAGCGAAAAGATATTTAATAGTGGGGAATGGTTTACGTCAGTCTGTTTGTTCATGAGAGTAATTTTAGAATTTTTATGTTTATTAATTTCTAATTGTTCCCTGCACTGCGATGGATTTGTCACTTGTAGCATGTTATTCTTACGATTAACGTCTACAACGCCTAATGATGCCTCGTGGAGAGGCGAAACACGTGTCGCAGCGACGACCAGGCCAGTCGTGGCAGCGACGGTGGTGGTGGGGGCATGCGGATTCTGTTCCAGATGACGGACGACCGCAGCAGCCGAGGCAGAGACTACCGGAGCAGCCATGGCAGCGTCGGCATGTACCAAGTACTAACAGTAGTGGGTGGGTGCCGGCCGGCGCTAGGCCGCATGAACTAATTGGTGGCGGAAGCACGCAAAGCAGGTTAGATCAAATTGCATGTAATTTCGCAATAATCATAGCCATTTAGTATTTATAATTAGGTATTTTGTACAACAGCAAATTATGACGCGGGGTATTCCCCGCCAACTGACACCAGCAGGATTTATGTCAGCAGTTCCTATTCAAGCATATTTTGTGTAGTAGACATTGCGAAAGACTTTCTTGTACAAAATACCTCAATGTTTCATAATTCAAACCTACGATCTGTGCGTTGCTTACTAAGGGCCCCATCCGGAAGTTTAAAGTTGATGGAGTGCACTCGGAGTTCCTCTATACGATATGAGATGAATCCATCCAGGGTGAGAATCAGAATTAGAGGTGTGGTGGCAGTGAGCAGACCACATAGTCCGAGGATAGCCACTGGAGCCGAAAGGTTCACGAATGGCAACGTCGAACTGGATGGACAGGTCTATGTTCACCAGTGGAAGTACGTCGGTGGAAATTATGATGGTAATGATACTACGGTACTGATTTTATTCTTATACAACATCGGGAGGTATATAGCATACGGCTCATCTGATCTAAAGCAGTTACTGTAGCTTATGAGCGCTTACAACACATTAAGTATCACGCCACCTTTGCTGCTAACACAGCAACTCCTTAGCAGCTTACTGGTACCCTTACTCACATGCAGGAACACAACGACCCTGCAGGAACTTCCCTAGACGGGCTGCTTTGATGCGCCCTACCTCTCAACGCCTAGATCGAGACAAGCAGACATGTTCATGCCAAAAGTGAATCGAACCGAGGAGCGTTGGTGTCAAAGTCGATTCACTAACCACTGTAGCACCGACCTCGTCAATATCACATTACTTCAGGAATTCCACGTTACGTTTCTGTTCATCCTTAAACAAGCCGAGTCCGCACAGCATACGAGTCTGAGTAATTTAAGGGAGGAAGGGCGCAACAAAATAGCCCGTCCGGGGAACTACCACCACCTAACAGAAACCCGCAGCCAAATAACAACCCCCAGGAGGGTTGTTGTGATCCTGCGTGTAAATGAGGTCACCAGTAAGCTCCCAATGAGTTGCTGTGTTAGCAGCAGAGGAGGCACCGCGCGAGTGATAATTAATATATCGCAAGCGTTAATAGACTACCGCACCCGCTTTACATCAGGTGAGCCGTATGCTTGTATTCCTACCGACGACGACGTATAAAAAAAATATGTGAATACAGAGAAGATAGAATCGATGATGTTGTCTTTGTTGTGGATATGGGCCTGAAGAGGATTTATAAAAAGATATATATAAAAGCTATAGTTCAATCCTGAGAGCCGCCACTCAATAGACACGATTCTATAATAAAAAAAAATGATATTTGTCCTTTCGAAAAGGATCGCACGTACAAGTACTAAGTGATTGTTCATTTAGTTCACAAAACTTTGTAAAATAACTTTATTTTTATTATTTTATCGTTTAATAACAATATTCAAAATAAATGAAACTAGATTGGCATTTTTAATGTGTTTAAATGACAAACAAACAATTTTGTTTACGACTGTGTGTGTAATCTTTATCCATCAGCCACCTCTAGGGTTACGTTACATTAACTTTTTTTAGCGAGACTTACCGCAAAACCATATGTATTTATTTTAACAAACAATGGATCTTAAATTACTTTGTTTTATGTTTTGTATTAAATAAGCCGCTTTATTTATTTTATTCAACACACTGAAGTATTTTTATCGACTATGTCCATTATGTAGCATTATTTTATGAGGTCATTTACGTCAGTTTTATGCATTCATTTTGTTCTCCACAATTCATTGACGTGAATTTTGTAAGTACTACCTCAGCTAGACCACCCTAAACCGGAGCGAAAACATCGATTTCTAGCGCAGGCTATTTAAATCAATGTTATGATTGTTTATTTTTATACCTACATTATTAGTTTTGTATCGGATTTTAGTTATAAAGTTCCGTTATAGAAAGAGCTCGTTCAACTTTAACTAAATTTAAGACAATTTTTTCATAAAATTTATAAAAAAGACAAAGTTTACAAAGTGCTGATCTTTTTTCGTGCAAATTCAAAGTGCGGTCCCTTGTACTTATGGATCACATGCTGTATCAAATGTCATTACGATCAATTCAGGTGTTTAGTCTTGGATAGGCGACATTTACACAGAGAGGGCTACTTTTAAATTTTGGTCACGAATTACAGCTCGACTTGTTTAAAAATTACAAGTTGTACCTACATTGACAAATAGCCTTCTTTGACTTCACGAAATTCGCTAATACTATTGCGAAAAATCATTAATCTATACGAAGATTATTTGTTTATGAGCTTTATTAATTGATAACTTGTCAAATATCCTGCCATTTGTCAAGCATCGTATCGGTCTCCCCCTGTACCAATTTGGAATTCCCAAATATAAAAAGGAATACTTTCAAAATGTCCTAAATTGTCCGCGGCAATGGGACACGACAATACTTCACAAATTTTCAAATTAATGTCAAACTTGTTCCCGAGTTCCGCCCCTTTCAGCGGAAACTCTGAAAGAAGTAAGCTTACAGTTTCAGAAGGCGCAATCTAAATGCTACACGAACGCTCGCTTCATTTTTCAACTGTACAATATAACAGTACATAACCAGTATCTCCACACAATACGATCACTGTCAGGAGATCCACCTACTTATGATTTTATACTTTTCAAAGCATCAACGACATTGAAATTTGAACCTGTGATGTCAGTTTGTGCATCAGTAATAATCGGTAACAATCATTACTTAATTCATTTATTTTTTCAATGTCTGAAAAATAGGAGCTAACTGTTTGTTTTTAAATAAATAAATCAATTTGTCTCACAAAATAATTTAGTTAAATAATAAAAATAACTAAAACAGGATGACTGCGAGTCGAATGCGCACACTATTTTTATACAACGTCGCCTTTTACACAATAAGCATACGGCCCACGTGATGTAAAGCGGAGCCGTAGGCTACGAACGCTTGTAATACATTAAGTAACACACGCGCGATGCCGCCTCTGTCTCGTCTCCGCTAACACAGCAACTTCTTAGGAGCATACTGGCGATCTTACTCACCCAGAGTTGTTATTTGGCTGCGTTTTTCTATGAGATAGACGTACTTCCCTAGATGAGCTGGTTTGATGTCTCTCTTAAATATATTTAAGGCGATATATTTTTAAATAATTAGTAAGGAATGGTGAGAAAGTGACAAATTGTACATTTTTGATGGCATAAAGAATAAAAAAATATATTTGTACTCGAAAAGCTCAAACCAAAACCCCCACAAAAAATAATTAAATTAATTTTATTGACTAATATATCAAAATTATATTTGCTATTTAATTTAATTATTTTAAGTCAACTTCTACGAAAAATATCCAAATTTCAGACAGTATACAGACAGACTGGCGGACAGACAGAAGACTGAGAACAAGAAATTCGTTTATCCTTTTGGTACGGAACCTTAATAGAACGTATTGGATGCTAGCTGCCTGTTGAAATGTATAACACGTTTATTTTTTACACTACTACATATCATGGCAAACAAGCACACGACACCTGATGTTACATGGTTACCATAACCTATGAACAGTTATAAAACACAAGCGGGAAATTAATGTTATTACATTTACTTACCTAATACAATTATTAAAAATTAGGTAAATTCAAGAATACATACGCCGGCCGGTACTCTATTAAATCAGAAGTTATTTGATGTGTACATACTATCCGAATCTTTGCATTGGAGTGGTCAGGGAAATAACTTCTTAGCCTACTTTTTTATCATTTTTTCCACAAACGATAATCAACTTTAAGGTAATACCGTTGAATTTATTTTGTAATATTAAAGTATCGGCAGTATTTTGATAAATTAGATCTATCTATCTATCTATAACTTCACATCAAATCCCTTGCAGGGTAGGCGGAGAGAACTGAGCGCCACGTGACTCGATCCTTACATATCCCACTCGCTTCTTTAACATTGATTGCATTTGCTGATAAATTAGATATTTTTTTAAATACAATGTCGGGAGGCCAGCATACGGCTCACCTGACGTAAAGCGGTAACAGTAGCCTATAAACGCTTACAATACATTAAGTATCACTCACCTCTGCTGCTAATACAGCTACAGCTTAAAAGGTTACTGGAGACCTCACTCACACGCAGGAACAAAACAACCCTCTAGGAAGTTGTTATTTGGCTCCGATTTCCTGTGAGGAGGACATCCCCAGACGGACTGCTTTACGCCGTACCTCTCTTAAAAATACCCAGATGAGACAAACAGACATGTTCACGCCCACAAATGTTTGTTCTGTGTGGGAATCGAACCCACAAGCGTTGGTGTCAAAGTAGTGTAACAGCGCGATTCGCCACTGCGCCACCGAGCTCGTCAAAGAGAGACGAATGTTAAAAAGCGAGCGAGGTGTGAAAGGAGCGCGTCTTATGCCATTCGCTTCTTTCACACCTCGCTCGCTTTTTTAACATGTTTACCATATAATAGGGATTATACGAGTACTTTAACCCCTAATATAAATATATACTACTACTATAACTTCAGGCCAAATCCCTTACGGGGTAGAAATTATTATTATATAAATTATTCAATGTATAAATATATAAATAGAATATAAAGGATAATAGATGAGATTAATGTACTCTCCACCCACCACCATACCTGTTTATCTCCGGTGGCGGAAGCAGACAAAGCAGGTTAGATCAAATTACATCTAAATTTGACTTTCGCAAAATAACGCTTGAATATATTAACTGTTTAATGTAATATCATACTTCTCTCTTATCACAACGTTGTCTGTGTCACACTGTATTAATAATTATATAACTAGTCTGGCCATAAATACTGTAACATACAAACTTTTATTTTTTCAACTGTTTAATTATTTTGAATTTGAAACGCGTTTATTATGTTTGAAACTTCTTTCGATTTCCCGCCATTTTACATATTTTTTCGTGTTTATTATCAAACTAGCTACTCGACCCAGCTTCGCACGGGTGATCCAATCGTTACCAAACTTCACAGCACCACCTGCTGGGCTAACCTGAAGATTCAGTGACAATTTCATCAAAATCTGCCCCGCCCCGCTTTTGAGTCCATAGAGCACATACAGACAAACATTCATTTTTGTATATATAGATTACAATATGAAATGGTGTGTTAAAGAAAATAGGATTGCCTTGCACAAAGTGGGTATGGAGCCGTCGGTCATATTCAAGACATTTCAAAAGCTTGGTATCAGCTATATGTTTGACTCTGTCTGTTGAAGACCATAAACGATCGTGGCGACCGCGTGCTGTGAGAACTACAAAGATCTTTAATGCCATTAAAGCCATAACTCACCGAAACCCCATTAGGAAACATAAAATCTTATCGTGAGAAATGAAGATTTCCACTAGAACTCTGTCGCGTATAATAAAATACCCTAAATCAATCCCTACATTTGATGAGAGCGGATCGATCAAAACGCCTACTGTCCTATTTACAAATGAAAGGCGAAGAAAAATCCTCTTAACTGATGAAAAAAATTTCACGATTGAAGTGCACTACAATAAGCAAAATGACAAAGTATAGGCACACAGTTCAAAAGAAGCCGCCCAAGTGGTCGGAAAGGTACAACGTGGTCATCATCCTGCGTCTGTAATGGTTTGATGGAGGATGTCTTATCAAGACGTCACAAATCTTCATTTTTGTGAAAAAGGAGTGACAGTTGGACTTCAGCCAAAATGTATCAAGAGATCGTGTTGTAAAACCTCTCAGCTATACACTTTTAAAAAATGTACCGTGGACTTTCCAGCACCTGGTCACAAGGTACGAACTATCGAAACCAACGTTCCGGACTTATTAAGAGGTGTAGACTGGCCCTCGTCTAGCCCTGATCTGAACCGACTGACTACAAACTATAGTGAGTTTTAGAGTACATGGCCTGCTCCAAACGACACGCCGATATTTTGTCGCTAAATAAATCTCTGGAGCAAGCAGTGGCTAAATTTCCCATGGAAACAATACGTAAATCCATAGATTCGTGGCCACACAGATTAAAGGCCTGTATCGAAGCCAAAGGTGACCATTTCGAATAGAATCATTTTTTTTTGCTGAGACATTCATATAAATATATAAAAGAACCAGTTGAGAATGCGCAAGCTTGCATTGCCAGAGGAACACCTGACTCGTCAATTATATAACAATTTAATTTTTTTTTTTAAAGCATTGTCGGCCGTTTTGACCATGTGAGATAGGAGGTTGGTTTTTCAGACATTCCTATTCTACTTTTTTGTGCTGAATCCGAATCTGAACTCAAAACACACAGACAAACATATAGATTTCATATAGGAACGGTGTTCCTGATAAATGCATGTTCATTTGTAACAGAACTTATGGCCGGACTCGGTATATTTAATGGTATATACACCTATTTTGTAATAAATCCAGTGATCGTTTACGTCTGTAATGAAGTTATTGACAACCACGTTACACTTGTGTCTACAAACTAACACTCACTCCGATATCGTAGTGTTCTTTCACAATATGTTTCACAGCTGAGGTGTCCGAGTGGTTAAGGAGTTGGACTTGAAATCCAATGGGTTATACCCGCGCAGGTTCGAATCCTGTCCTCAGCGTGCACTATTACTTTTTAGAAATCAAATTTGACACTTAGATTATTGTGCCGTTCTTTTGCTGTACGAAATTTGAGTTACATTCGCACTTTGAGTCTTAAGCGTAATCTACTCTTAACTGTGCCAGATTAATATACAACCATTATATTCAGGCCAATTTGAAACCAAGTGTGTATATCTTTTAACAAATTACATAGCTATGTAATTTTCTCTTTGTAGCTACAAACATAGCAACTCCTCTAGTAGTAGTTTCACCTCATAAAAAACGCAGCCAAATAAAACCTCCCTAGAGGGTTGTTGTGTTCCTGCGTGTGAGTGAGGTCACCAGTAAGAGTGTAAGGCATCGCGCGAGGGATACTTAATATATGTTTTTATACAACGACGGGGGGTATAAAACATACATAAGGTATGTTTTCATGACCACGGTAACCGCTTTGTATACGCTTTACATTTATGTGTAGGATTTTGACAGTCTCGATTCTTCTACGTTTGGTCACTATAATGAAAACCTAAACCCAAATAAAATCCTAATAATTAAATAATTTTAACGAAATAAAACCGCAACATAAGTCACCACCGCTGGGTTGTATGCGACCCAACTCCTGTATGGAGAGGTGCAGGTGGCGAATTGCAGGACGTCGCTGGACACACGTCCATGAAAGCTAACAATATACCTTACTTTCTTTTGTCTAAAGAGAATTAGCTCGTAAATATAGATACATACATACTCGTAGAAGGACTAAAACGCACATATGTAAATAAAATCAAATGCATTTTCTTGTTTGATTTAATGTATGGAATACAAAATCATATTATAAATATATTCATGTGAATCCGCATACACATCCACATACAAATTGAAAAACAAATGCTCATTCACGTCTGCGTTGCTTTAATTTACTAATCCTACTAATATTATAAATGTGAATGTCTGTTTGTTTGTTACGCTTTCACGCGAAAACTGCTGAACCGATCATCATGAAACTTTGTACACACATTCTTGGAGGTATCAGAAGTAACATAGGATACTTTTTATTAAAAAAAATATTTTTTTATCAATGCGAGCGAAGCCGCGGGTAAAAGTTAGTAGGTATATAAAGCCGAACAGTTTGTTTCTTTGACTGTTTTGTTGAAAAAAAAAAACAAACAAATTGTTTGTGACCACGCTAATTTTTAAAACTACCAGTCGGATTTGAAAAAAAATTTTTGCATTTGTCAGCCTGAATCTTGAGGATGGTTATATAGAATAACATAGTGATACGTCTCTCAGTAGACGAGGGAAAAGAAATAAAGTAGAAACAGTGATTACTACGGGACACCGGGATACGTGCAGATGAAACCGCGGTATGGAGCCAGTTAATTGTGTCACAAGTATACAGAAGCCATCATCATCGTCATATCAGCCGAGAGACGTCCACTGCTGAACATAGGCCTCCCCCTTACACTTCCACAGCGATCGGTCTTGTGCTGCATACATCCAACGGCTCCCGGCGATCTTCACAAGATCGTCTGTCCATCGTGTGGGCGGCGTCCTACTCTACGTTTTCCGGTTCGTGGTCGCCATTCGAGAACCTTTCTGCCGCAACGGCCATCG
Source organism: Pyralis farinalis (assembly GCA_947507595.1). NCBI lineage: Eukaryota > Metazoa > Arthropoda > Insecta > Lepidoptera > Pyralidae > Pyralis > Pyralis farinalis. The sequence continues at coordinate 38,153,766 of OX382268.1, read as the reverse complement.
GTTCTCCGAGCTATGCGGCCTGCCCACTGCCACTACAGCTTGCTGATCTTTAGAGCCACGTCGGTAACTCCAGTTCTGCTATGGATGTGTTAATTTCTGAGTCTATCCCTCCAAGAGATATGGAGAAACTCCGAGCATGGCTCTCTCCATCGCACGCTGTGCAACCTTGAGCTTTCGTATGGGACCCATAGTGAGGGACCACGTTTCTGTACCGCAAGTCATCACTGATCACACACTGATCGAAGACTTTCGTCTTGAGACATTGATGTATTTTGAACGAGAAAATCTTTTTTTTTTTCGCAATTTCGCTTTCACAAATTTTCGCAAAATCAAACGCTGCCCATCCGAGTTGGATTCGACGAGAGACCTCTTTCTCGAAGTGGGGTCCACCTAGCTGGACTGTTTGTCCTCGGTAGACATACTCCTCAACAACTTCGAGAACCGAGCTCCCAACTGAAACTGTAGTGGGTACAATATAATACACAGAAGTACTATTATAATACAGTTCTTAGTGGTGCGATAACACTGGAAAATAAAACCGGGATCTAAACTAACATCGTGGACTGTGGCAGCACGCCAGCCGAGAGCCGCGCTGCCCGCCCGCTTGCGGCGAAAACGAGCGGAGAAAATTACAACAAAACTATTGTAACGTCATGTACTTAACACTCACTCGTACCTGTGACACTTTCGAAAACATAACGACATCTAAACTAATGATTACCACGAAACACTTACCGTTTCTCGGAACTCAATATTAGAGGCGTTATTCCAAGAAGCGTGCATCACGGTGACCGCGACTTGACATCAGAGTAACGTCGTTCCCAGAATGGCGTTTTCGCCACCTACGTAAATTGGTAAAGTATCTCGGATTTTCCTTGATGTGGTATATTCCTTCATGTAAACTATAAATAATTCCTGAAGTAGATACTTATTACAGAATCGACTCAAGAGTTTTGAATTCTAGTTTTTTTTAATAAACAGGCTATTAAGGAAGAGGGCTGAAGTTTACAATTCATACAGTCAAGTGAATATTATTCTTCTTAGAGATATTCCGTTTCCTAATCCATTAGGGTTGGCGGGGTCCGCTACCTAAGCCTATGGATTTCGAGAAGATACTAATTTTGACATGGAGCGACTGCCGGCAGACCTCCACAAGCCACATGGTAAACCAGACCTATCTCAGGTAAGGTCACACGACTTTCGATATATAATTTGTTTTTTGTGCGAGTTTCCTTATGATGTTTTCCTTCACCGCCGGACAAGTGATAATTACAAATATGTACATAAATCCGGAAATATTAATTTACTGGTAGCTACATGCGAAGATTCGAACTGGGGACCAGTGGGCAGTAGGCCATCCTTCATTCACTCCTTAAGCTATAAATTGTCGGTAGAAGAAAGTTCTATGACAGCTACAAAATAATTACAATGGTAATACATAGAATAAGGTAACGTATTAGCCATGTATGTATGCCAGGGCGCGGTATCCAGACGTGCGCGCGTGCGGTGAAGTCAACTGACAATATCGCCATTGAAAATTTAAGGAAAACATATAAATTTGCAAGTTTGCCATTATATTTTCCCCCATTTTTATAATTGATAACTTTAAACCGTTAAACTACTAAACAAAATAAACAATCGGTAGATAACCAGAGGAGTTAAGGTACTGAAGTAGTTCTGTGTTTCTTTGCCGGGCTACCTAGAGCATCTGACCACCACCACATCAACCCTTACTCGTCCCACTGCAGGGATACGGGTCTCCCTTCAACCGAAGGGGTTCAGAGCATACTCCACCACGCTGCTCAAATTCGGATTGGCGGAGGTCTGCGTTTTCAAGCCGACCGAGGGCCACTGACTAAGCTTAACGACTGTCATCTATCGACAACAGCCGGGACCGACAGCTTAACGTGTCCGAGCACGAAGAAACTCGAGATAGATAAGCCCATCCACGGACAGGATGCGGTCGACGTTGCTTAAACTGCGTGTTTGGTTAAAATGACACGCGCACGACGCCATCGTGCATCGAGCTCTCCATTGAGGTCATTTGACACCACCTACTAATAAAACACGGGCAATTTGGTCGTCGTGAGCCTTGTCTCTAAATAATAATAAAAACCGGCCAAGTGCGAGTCGGACTCGCGTACGAAGGGTTCCGTACCATTATCTATAAAAACGGAAAAAAATCACGTTTGTTGTATGGGAGGCCCCCTTAAATATTTGTTTTATTTTAATTTAATTATTTATTTTTAAAGTGAATATATAACTAAATATTCTGTGAATATTTCAAGCGTCTACCTGTTGCAGTTATCAAATCGAGCAAAACGTACATAAAAATCACGTTTGTTGTATGGGAACCCCCTTAAATATTTATTTTATTCTGTTTTTTAGGGTTCCGTACCCAAAGGGTAAAACGGAACCCTATTACTGAGGCTCCGCTGGCCGTCCGTCCGTCCGTCCGTCCGTCTGTCACCAGGCTGTATCTCATGAACCGTGATAGTTAGACAGTTGAAATTTTCACAGATTATGTATTTCTATTGCCGCTATAACAACAAATACTAAAAAATATAATAAAATAAATATTTAAGGGGGCTCCCATACAACAAACATTTTTTGCATTTTTTATAGATAATGGTACGGAACCCTTCGTGCGCGAGTCCCACTCGCACTTGGCCGATTTTTAGTATTTGTTATTATAGCGGTAACAGAAATACATCATCTGTGAAAATTTCAACTGTCTAATTATCACGGTTCATGAGATACAGCCTGGTGACAGACGGACGGACGGACAGACAGCGGAGTCTCAGTAATATGGTCCGTTTTACCCTTTTAACGGAACCCTACAAACTATCGGTGGTGGGAGTGGTAGGAGTGCGCGTCACAAGTGAAATCTTCTTAGCTTCACAAACTTGTGAACATTATTTTTGGGTTGTCACGAACTATTGTTTTAGGAAGTATTTTAAATTAGACATATTTTAGGGTTCCGTACCCAAAGGGTAAAACGGAACCTTATTACTGAGACTTCGCTGTCCGTCCATTCGTCCGTCCGTCCGTCCATCTGTCACAAGGCTGTGTCTCACGAACCGTAATAGTTAGACAGTTGAAATTTTCACAGATAATGTATTTCTGTTGCCGCGATAACAACAAATACTAAAAAATAGAATAACATAAATATTTAAGGGGGCTCCCATACAATAAACGTGATTTTTTTGCTCGTTTTTGCTCGATATTGATAACGGCAACAGGTAGACGCTTGAAATATTTACAGAATATTTAGTTATATATTCACTTTAAGAGTAAGTAATTAAATTAAAAAAAACAAATATTTAAGGGGGCCTCCCATACAACAAACGAGATATTTTTGCCGTTTTTATAGATAGTGGTACGGAACCCTTCGTGCGCGAGTCCGACTCGCACTTGGGCGATTTTTTTATTCAACGTATTAATACAGTAATAAAATTTTCATTTATTGCACTGTTTTACATGAAAAAGAATTATTATTATCTATAAAACAGATATATTTATAAATGCATAACAATTTTATAAAATTTATTAACAACAAGATAATGTTAAATAATAGCTTTTTACTAGATGTACTTATACAAGATACAGATATCAAAAAGTAATTTTTTTAAATTTTTTCTGTCAGTTTGGACTGCTAATCTCCGAAACCGCGGGGCCGATTTTCACTGTCAGATAGACGATGTTATTAGGAGTACCTTGGACAACTTATATTTTAGAAATAAAACTGGGCTCCGAAGGAATAAAATAAAACCATGACATTGTGAACAAATTCCTTTCCACGCAGATGAAATCGCGGGGGGGGGGGGGCTATTTAGAATATATATATATATTTATATATATATTGTGTATGTGTGTAAACTATCCCTGTAATCCTACTAATATTATAAATGTGAATGTCCGTTTGTTTGTTACGCTTTCACGCGAAAACTACTGAACATCATGAAACTTTGTACACATATTCTTGGAGGTATCAGAAGTAAAATAGGATACTTTTTATTAAAAATATATATATATATATATATATTATCAATGCGAGCGAAACCGCGGGTAAAAGCTAGTAAATAATAAATTAGACGGAAAATGTTCGCTCTTGCCGCGTTGTAAAAATGTTATCCTATTTTGCTTGTTTATAAGTGTCTCCTAACATCTAAGTTATAGAGAACTACAATGAAACTGTGTATACACCGTCCATCTTATAATTAAACTTTTGACATGATCATTTTAACGAGTCAGAAAGAAACAGGTAACTGTCATGTGTTGCATATCTCTCAAATCCGAAAAAGATAGAATGATCTGTCAAAAGTACACAAAAATGTACATAAAAAAAATGCTAAAAGTGCTATACTAATATAAAAATAATGTAATTTATACACTAAACTATTATATATGTTAACTTGTATATCAACTTATGCACCATTTTTAATTTTGTGAACAAAAACAAACTTCACTTTATTTTATGTCCATTGATTTGATAGAGTTATTATACTGACCAAATCTCTCGATATACGACTAATCGTCTCACGATTTGACGTTTGACGAGCTCGGTGGCGCAGTGGTGAATGACACGACTTTGTTACCGACGCTCGGGGGTTCGATTCCCACACTGGTCATTCATTTGAGTGCCTGACATATATGTTTATCTTGGTCGTGGTGTTTTAAGAGAAGTGGCATCGCAACGCATCAAAGCAGCCCGTCTGGGGAAGTACCACCACCTCACAGAAAACCGCAGCCAAATAACAACTCTCTGGAGGGTTGTTGTGTTTCTGCGTGCGAGTGAGGTCACCAGTACACTCCTAAGGAATTACTGTGTTAGCAGCAGAGGTAGCATCGCGCGAGTGATATTTAATGTATTACACGCGTTCATATGCTACGGTAACCGCTCTACATCAGTTGGGCCGTATGATTGTATGACTCTCGACGTTGTATAAAAAATAATAACAATACTGGAAGCAGGTATTACTACATCTCCACGAAAAGTTATTTTATACCACTAAGGTGGCAAACAAGCGTACGGCCTGCCTGATGGTAAGCAGTTACCGGAGGCTATGGGCATTTGCAACACCAGGGGTGTCACTCTTGCGTCGCCGACCGTGTAAGAACCTCTTCACGCCTTTCTTGAAGAACCCCATACTGTAGTCCCTTGGGAAAACCTCGGCAGGGAGCTCATTCCACAACTTAATAGTTCCCGGTAGAAAACTTCTCCGTTGTGTGAATCGCACAGTGCGCGACCATTACGGTTTCAATGTGTGCGGATTAACTCCCAGCCGCCGGCGAGCTGTGCGATTGTAAAACGAGGCTGTTGGCATGATGTCGAACAACATCATCACGCAAAGGGAGGCAAAATCTGTAGGCAGGGAGAACCGAGTTCAAACTAGAGTAATTTCACTTTATGACACCCCAGTATCATATCGTAACGAGTACTTTAACACCAAGGCTCGTGGGATCCATTTCCACATAGGACAAACATTTGTGTACAATTATACCTACATGTCTGTTTGTCTGGAACAAAGTAACTAACTGGAACAAGTGCAGACGTTAAAAATATTTTTAATTTCAGTATTATTATTGTAATTTTCCGATTACCGTTTTACCAAAGTATATTGCCAGAAGGAGACTTTGTACAAAAGTTGTCTGCGTGGGTACCTCTGTCTCCCCTATTTCTACCGCCAAGCAGATACGAGTATATTTATATAGCTGTTATATAAATTACTGCGTACTGTGAAGAAACAGCCTTGGGTCACAAGATTGGCAGCGCGCGAGTGACATCGCCATGGTGTTGCGAGCGTCAATAGGCTGCGGTGACCGCTTACCATCCGATTTGGGCCTCATGCTTGTTTGCCAATCTAATTGAATAAAAAAACAAAGTAAATAAATATCTATTTAATTTACATTTTAATATACGAGCCTTGTAATTATCAACCTAAAAAAGAAAAAAAAGGAGATTTTTCATATATGAGGTCCCCGTAATCGTTAGAACAAATAAAATCATTTATGTAAATAGTCTTCAGATTCAGTCCATTTCAGCTACACCGATGATTGAATATTCATGAATTCACTAAATAATGCCAATTAAAACAAATTAAATGGAATTATTTTAATAAAAATAGTAAAATAATGCCATTTAAAACAAATTAAATGGCATTATTTTAATAAAAAATAGTAAAATAATGCAATTAAAAACAAATTTCATAAATATTCCATCATCGGTGTATCTATTATAAAATTCGCAGACAAATGAATCGGCACGGCGTACAAACATTTTAAAAGTTCACTTTTTAATTTTTCACTCGAAACTTTCCACTGAGACAGTGGAAAAAACAGTACCTGTTTCAATACGCTCTCGAAAGTAAAAAGCGAAACAAAAATTGTACATTCGAAAAGTACGCTGAGGACAGGATTCGAACCTGCGCGGGTAGAACCCATTGGATTTCAAGTCCAACTCCTTAACCACTCGGACACCTCAGCTGCGTTGAAACTGTCGAAATATAACAGCACTATCTATACAGCTGTTTTGAGAGTGACGCAATTCATTTATCAATGTATGTGTTTGTACACAGCCGTTAGAACATGGCGCGTTGTGACGTCACCCGTAGTGTTGATGGCTCATGATCTATATGCGCGTGCGCATGGAACAAACAGTGTTGCATGTCACTATAACATTTTCACGAACCCGTTTTATATAGATGTTGGCGATGGCTATAGACTATAGAGTCAATGATATCAACTTCAACTTTTTAACAGGCGTGTATATTTCTTTTAATAATTTTATAAGATTTCTTGATTTTATAAGATTCGACGAGCTCGATGGCGCAGCGGTTAATTACGCGACTTTGCCGCCGACGCTCGTGTGTTCTATTCCCACACACGACAAATAGTTTGTGTGCTTGAACGTGACTGTTTGTCTCAGTTTGGATGTTTTTAAGAAAGGTAGCGCGCATTAAAGTAGCCTGCTCCACCTCACAGAAAACCGCAGTCAAATAACAATTCCCTAGATGGTTGTTGTGTTCCTGCGTGTGAGTGAGGTCATCAGTAAGCTCCTGATACTTAATGTGTTACAAGCGTTCATTGGCTACGGTAATCGCTTTACATCAGGTGGTATCCTTGTATGCCTCCCGACGCTATATGAAAAAAAAATATTCCTCGCCAACATTTCAAGGGAACATGATACGAGTACAAAAGTATAGGTAGTCATAAGATATTTTTGTATCAATGAACGCTTTATTAGTACTTACTGAGAGATTTCGCCTCCCTTTACGTGTTCTACCGATTGAACAACGGGTTGTGTTCCGAGGAGTTGTTCGATATGATGCTAACAGCCTCGTTTATTGAGAATAATTTAAAAATCAATTTACTTACACAAAACCACAATTATGAACCTCAGACAAAAAACTATTGACATTAAAAAACTTGACATTAATTATTTAAATAAAAAAAATTGCCACACGGATTATACAAAATTTCTAGGACTTGAAATCGACAACAAACTTAACTATAAAATACATAACAAAATCTACACTCAAAACTAAATAAATTTTCCTATGCCTTGCATAATCTAAGGAAAACTGTAAATGAATCGGCATTGTTAACTGTCTGTCACGGGTACGTTGCATCAATACTCAGATACGGTGTAATATTCTGGGGAAATTCCATAGATGCAATGCTTGCTTTCAGAGGACAAAAGCGTTGCATTAGAGCAATTAGCAACCTACGGAAAATGTACGCAAAATCATGTAAACCATACTTCGTAGAACTAAAGGTTCTACCTTCCTATGCTTATACATTCTGGAAATACATTCTGCTAAGTTCGTAAAATACAACCAGGAACTGTTTGCGTTCCACACGCGTGCTGGTCTCCTGGGTAGGTTACGAACGACACCTTCGAGAACGGCTCTCTTAAACAAAAGTATATTCTGCAGGGCTCCACAAATTTACAACAAGTTACCAAAATCCATACGAGAAGAGCCAATAATGAATGCCTTTCAAAGGAAATTCCATGATCTGTTAGTTCCATAGATAACAGAAATGTTTCTGTTTCCGTTTTGTATACTATATTGATGACAATTGCATGTAAATTATGTATTGTAAAATTAATTTTGTATGCCCATTGGCGGGACATAGAGAATCCTACCCATTTTTGTACATCAGTAATATGGAACACCCTAAATGAATAAATGATATTATTCTATCGATATACAGATAGAACTCTGCGTGTCTATCTGTGTACATACTAATCTCGCGTAAGCTTATGTATTATACACCATAAGGTTCTTCACAAAAGGCCTCCTAACGCCTCTTTGAAGGCCTGAGGTTTACAGGGTCGACAACGCACGACTTTGGTGTTGCAGCCATCCGTAGTTTACGGTAACTGCTTGCCATCAGGCAGGCCATATGCTTGTTTTCCACCTCATGTGAACCTTCATGTGCTATAAATTACCGGACTTAATTGTAAAATGCACTTAAAAGGTTTGTTTATAGAAATACTAGCGAACCCGACCACGTTGCCCTGTCCGAAAAAAACAACAAATCCTGTAATCAGATCGCTGCGTCACCAATTATAAGTCTAAACCATTCTCGAATCCGCATAAACGCAAACAAAAAAAATCAGCAAACATACACACGGACTGAAGAATTACTAAAAGTACCAATAATACTACCCTTTGGTTAGTAACGGGACCCTAAAACGCGAGATAATAAAATATAATAGTTTAGAAAATGAACCCGATTGCAGCGTCCGATATGTTTAGTTTAGAATGACGTTATTTTAATCTTCTCAGCAAGCCCTTCATTTGATACCCATATCAATGGAGTGTATAAAAAAACAACTAACTAGTTCACCATCTTTCGGAGTCCGCCATCTTGGATTTAGAATGACGTCACTTAGCTAATCACGCATTGTCATCCAAACTTATCGAGTGGGCAAAATTTCAGCTCTATAGGAAACCGGAGAGTTCACTTCCAATATTTTTTCACATAGTTACAAATGAAGCTATTAAAAGCGTGTTGAAAAGAAATATTGCTTCTATATCCGACACCTGGCAACTTAAAAGGGTCGTAATAAGAACAAAGAAACCTGAAAACAAAGAAAAGATTTCTACTTATTGTTTTACTGTTCATATTCGCTGATGTTTTACTAGACATGGCGAAAATTTGAAGCTATAAAGTGTAGTGACAAAATCTGTTTAAAAAATTAAGGCATTTGTTGGCAAAGGGTCAACCGTGAAATTTGTCGCCTGTACAGTATAACAACGGTACAAAAATTAATGTGTCTAGCTTGACGTGCACTTAGCTGTACCTACCTGTTACAAAGTATTTACTTAATGTTAAGAGGGCGTATAGAGGTAAGTGGCGCCCTCATTTTGTTTTTATTAACAACGCTGAGTTTAAGACCAATTCCAAAAAACGGTCAACACTGGCACTGTACAACCATATTTACGTTTTTTGAGACATATTCTGTATTTATTATGTATGTACAATTAGTTATAATTTTGATCTGCTATAAGTGGCCGCAATAAGCAATAATAAAAATATTGCTTTCTTGTGTAGCGATCTTGCCTTTCAAGTTCGCTGCCCGACAACAGAGCGCGCGTGGCGGTGTGACGTCACACCCGGCAGACCACCTGTGTGAACAAGGAAGGCAGCGCCGGCACCCGCTGGAACCAATTGAAAACTGCGCAAAATTATAATCGTCGTAAACAATGCGGCAAGTAAACACGCTGTGTCCAGTTCCGGTTTAGGAAAAAATATCATCGTCAGATAAATAAGCGTACGGTCCAGCCTGTTGTGAAGTCATTGCCGTTAGTGGTAGAGGACTTGCAATTTAAGGTATACCACTCGCGCGTAGTCAACTATTTTTATATACAACGTCGGGAGGCATACCAGCATACGGCCCACCTGATGTAAAGCAGGCACCGTGGCCTATTAACACTTGTTATAATATTAAAGAGACTACCGGAGCAGCCATGGCAGCGTCGGCATGTTGCACTTACTAACAGTAGTGGGTGGATGTCGGCCGGCGCTAGGCCGCATGAACTAATTGGTGACGGAAGCACACAAAGCAGGCATATAATATTAAGTATCACTCGCGCGATGCCTCCTCTGCTGCTTACACAGCAACTCCTTGGAAGCTTACTGGTGACCTCACTCACACACAGGAACACAACAACCCTCTAGGGAGTTGTTATTTGGCTGCGGTTTTCTGTGAGGTAGAGATACTTCCCCATACGGGTTGCTTTGATGCACCCTGCCTCTCGAAACTTCGAGGCTACAAAGAGGCATAAAACATTGAAAGAAGATGCCTGGTGGGATGCGGAGGTTGAATCCTCCGTAGGAAGACAGAGGAGAGCGTGGTTGGATTACGTATAATCTTTGCCCTTAAATGAAAATATAAAAGAGAAGAAGAAAGAATTGTACCGTCTATGCAAGAATGAAACCAAGGTATTAGTGAAAGAGAAACGTGAAAGTCAAATTATGAATGAGGAAGAGAGGCTGACGAAAAACTTCGAGGCAAATACCAAACTCTTTTGGAGAGAGGCAAAGAAGTCTCGGAAGTTACAGATAGATACGAGTAGATAGACTTTCCAATGTTTACTTTTTTAATCTACCTACATTTATGCTTGTACAAGAGGCAATGCATGAGTGACCTAATGAATTTTTCAGTAATATGACTGGATTATGTTCTAGACAAAATAAATATTTTGTAAATTTGATTAGATGCGCAGAGTCTCCTTTAAAGTATAAAATACCCATATTAGGCGAATCATTACTTTTTAAAATAAACATCAAAGCATTTAAATTTGAAATGAGACATAAAAATGTATGGCTCTTTAAGCTATAATAGTGTCTCTTTAGTAAGGTTCGTTAGTTATCTCTCTGTGTCCACCTCGCAAGGGGCTTGGCATGAAGATAGTAATTCAATTATTTATTTAGTTAAGGTGGTTTATTCTGTATTCTGAGAGTGATTAGTATTTTTTTTCTTTTAATATTTTGAAGTAAGATAGACTGTGATGCAAAAATGTTAACGTTTCGTTAAACGTAAACGCTACGAACGAAAAGTAGTTCGTTTCTCTTTGTAAATATTTCGCACTTTTCTAAAAATAAGTCTGTCACTGTTCTGTGCTGGCTGAGCAACAAAGAAATATCTTCGTCAATTTCGCTGTTATTGGATATCTGGCACAGTTTTTCTCCCACCATTTAAATGGATCTTCAGATGGATATTCAATATAAGCTTATTACAAAATGATTGAATCGCATGAATACTTGGTCCACCATTTTCAGTATTTTTGGAGGCTATCTTTTTATAACATTGTAATCTTAAAGGAACTTTCGGTCGAATTTGATTTTCGGTAAAACTCATATTCGGTGCATCAGTATAATTATAGTAAAATCAAATAAGTGGGTTATCTTCATAGATACGCACCGCGTTCGGTTTGTGCATAGATAACAGAAACAACGATATACATATATATATTCGATATACATATATTCGATATACATCGAAATCGATATTTTTATAAATTTCGATATACGTACAATAAAAAATATCGATATTCCAATATATCGATATTTTTTCCAGGAGGACATGGTAATACTTATTAAGTATTATCCGTTAAGTATTATCTGTTGCATACGTGCGTCGTATGTACAGAAGTCTTAAAAAATATCGAATTTGATACAATTTCGATATTCTGAAATAAATATCGAATATCGATAGTTCGAGATTAAATATATCGATGATATATATCGATATTTCGATATATCGATATTTTTTATCCAAGCCTATACTAATTCGTAAAGATGGCTAAAAAGTAAAAAGATTTTTTTTTCTGTATCAAATGTGTAATTTTGTTAAAAAATCACAAATTTCCTACAGAAAAAAGTACTTTTAATGCCTATCATTAGGCTACTGTAAAAATATAAAATTTCCGAATATAAAGATTATAATTTTGATAATTGTAGTAAATGAAAGAGTAAAAAATAGTTGAGTAAAAAAAAATGGGTGCGTGTACTTATGTACGCGCGTGAGAAGTTATACTTCTCTGGCATCATTAAATAACAAATCCCTGGAGGGATGTTGTTGTGTTCATGCGAGTGAGTGACGTTACCACCGCACAGAAATCTGCAGCCAAATAACAATTCGCTGGACAGATGTTGCGTTCATGCGAGTGAGTGACGTTACTACCTCACGAAAAATATGCTCAAAACTGCAGCCGAATAACAATTCCATGGAGGATTGTTGTGTTCATGCGAGTGAGTGACGTTAACACCTCACAGAAATCTGCAGCCAAATAACAATTCGCTGGACAGATGTTGCGTTCATGCGAGTGAGTGACGTTACTACCTCACGAAAAATATGCTCAAAACTGCAGCCGAATAACAATTCCATGGAGGATTGTTGTGTTCATGCGAGTGAGTGACGTTAACACCTCACAGAAATCTGCAGCCAAATTACAATTCCCTGGACGATTGTTGTGTTCAGGCAAGTGAGTGACGTTACTACCTCACGGAAAACTGCAGCCAAATAACAATTCGCTAGACAGATGAGTAAGGTAATGAGTAAGGTAATAACGTCACTCACTCACATGAACACAATGACCCTCCAGGGAATTGTTATTTGGCTGCAGTTTTGAGCATATTTTTCGTGGCTTAATGAGCGGTTTAGCGGGCAGCTTCAACCTGTTACTTTTGTGTTACAGTATCTTAAAATTTCACTCATCATTTTTTCATAACGCGCCCAAAGGAGTATAACTTCGACGAGCTCGGTGGCGCAGTGGTGGAACGCGTTGTTACGCTACTTTGACACCAACGCTCATGGGTTCGATTCCCACACAGTACAAACATTTGTGTGCATGTACATGTCTGTTTGTCTTGGTCTGGGTATTTTCTATGTATAATAAGTATGTATTTACAAAAAAAAAATGTATTTTCGTATGTTTATCATTTGTCTACTACCCATAACACAAGCTTCGCTTACTTTGGGGCTAAGTGGCGCTGTGTGATTTGTCCGACAATATTTATAAATTATAACTTCAATTCAATTTCAAAATCATTTAATTTTATTTGAATAAATACATGATTCAGTAAAGCCGCGTTGAATTAATCATATTTCGACCGTAATTTTTCAAATCACTAAACAGGTAACATGACGTAGATAATGAAAAAATTGTAGTCAGTTCCTGGTCTATGTACAAAAAAAATTAAGAAAAACTTAGTTAAGATCCCTGATGATTCACCTACAGGGGAAAATTGTATTGTATATAGATAGACTATGCATTTTTGACGATTGTATAAACTATAAGCGACATCCCTACGTGTTTAGGCTATTATTGTTCGCTCAGGGCTCGAATCGGCCTACTTATTTGATTTTACTATGGTATAACCATCGATGTACTACTCTGTGTAAAAAGTATCGGGAATATGTCAATAAAAAGACCCGCGTAAAAGAGGTCGTTCTAATTTTTTTACTGCATGTTGGTAGCACTGTACTGATTTAGCGCGCAAAATTTGAGCGGGATCTGTCATTTAATTTGTTTTAAACTACACTTTTTGTTGGTCATAGTTTTGAGTCCTCGGCGATTTTTACAATGGAAAATATTGTTGAACAAAGAGTGTGCCTTAAATTTTGTGTTTCAAATGATATTTCATGTGGTGAATCACTAAAAATGTTGCGAAATACCTACGGCGAATCGTGTATATCGAAAACAAGGGCTTATGAATGGTATAAGGCTTTTAAAGAAGGCCGAGAAGTAGTAGTAGACTTGCCTCGTTCTGGTAGACCTTCAACCGCTACGACCAGAGAAAACATCGACAGAATCAAGAAGCTAGTGCTCGAAAATCGACGTATGAGTCTGAGAGAGTTGGCTAGTGAGGTGAACATATCTTTTAAGTCCGTCCACAACATTCTCATTGACATTTTAGGCATGAAACGCGTCGCCGCTCGACTAGTTCCAAAAGAGCTCAATTTTGTTCAAAAAGCGCAGCGAAAGCATGTCGCTGAAGACATGGTTTCCCGAGCTTCTACGGATCCGACCTTTATGAAACGTATAATAACTGGCGACGAGACATGGGTTTATGAGTACGACATGCAAACAAGCCAACAGTCTTCAGAATGGCGTCTCGAAAACGAGCCGAAACCCAAAAAACCGCGGCAAAGTCGCTCCAAAATCAAGGTGATGCTGACAGTTTTTTTTGACTACCGTGGTGTGGTTCACTCCGAATTCCTTCCAGAGGGAGAAACAGTGAATAAAGAATATTATTTAGGCGTCATGAAGCGTTTGCGTGAGAGTATCCGCCGAAAACGTCCAGATTTGTGGCAACACAACTCATGGATGCTGCACCATGATAATGCACCATCACACACAGCCATTATAGTGAAAGAGTTTTTAGCGAAAAATTCAACAAAAGTTCTCGACCAAGCACCGTATTCACCTGATATGGCTCCGTCTGACTTTTTTTTATTTCCCAAGTTAAAATTACCACTTCGAGGAAAACGTTTTGAGTCGATAGAAGCCATAAAAGAAAATTCGCTGAATGAGCTAAAGGCCATACCGCAAATAGCCTATGAAAAATGTATGGAAGACTGGGTGAAGCGGTGGAGATGTTGTATTGCAAGCGATGGGGCCTACTTTGAAGGCGATAAAATAAATTTAGATGAATAATTTGTATTTTTTGTTTTATTGACAAATTCCCGATACTTAGTACACAGAATGTATACCTTACAATCACCGCGGTAAATAAATAAAATTAATTTTGGATTGCGAATCATCATTTTCATTTTCAGAGTAAATCTACCTCATCTGCACGTGATGACACCCTGCCAATTAGTATTAGTAATCAAGGTAAAAATAAAGCCAAACAACAGGTCTCTTGTTGCTGTGTTCCTGTGTTAAATTTGTCAGTAAACTCCTGGCGAGTTGCTGTGTTAGCAGTAGAGCATGGCAATGCGCCAGCAATACTTCTTGCAATGCATACACTCATAGGCTACGATAACCGCTTCACATTTGTTTTGCGATGCGAAGTAGTAGTAAAGAGTAGTTTCAGTCAAAGAGTCAAGTCAAGTTTTCGACATGAGAAGGCCGGGTTAGAGGCTTCTCCGTGCATTAATAGCATACTTTCGCACTTCGCATCGAACAAATGCATCTCGCTCGAGTGCGCACCGCGCGCTCCACTACTGACTGCTGCCCCCTCCCCATCCCCCACTCACCGCTCGCTCGCTCGCTCACTCGCATCACCGCCGCCACTCGTTATGAGTACTACGTGTTCATCGTACGCAGCATGTTAAAGTCGAACAATTAAATGATTATACGCGCCTCCTTATAATATATGTATATTTCTCTTTTATTATTTAAAGACTCGTAGCGTTTCATTCTGATGGTTTTGTAATCAATTATTCAATAAAAAATTCAAAATACATTTATTTGACACTTGCAACCTAACAGGTCGCATCAAACTAACCCGGGGAAGCATCTCCACCTCACTGAAAACCGCAGCCTGATAACAACTCCCTGAAGGTCTGTTGTATTCAACACAACTCTCTTTCAGCTTTCAGATTAACTCTCTTTTTTACATCTCCTTGCAAACTCGATGTACAAGCGTTACGCCGAAGAATTTACGCAACACTCGATTTCGATCTCGTTTTTCCTACTATCATGCTCTCTCTGCCATACCCAACACTCGCCTCTATACATCAGCGTTGGGATCAGCACCGCATTGTATATAGCTGTGCCTTCTGACTCAAGTTTTTGCTGCCAAGAAGCTTTCCCAAAGCCCCCCCTTTCACACTATTTCCTAGCTTCACTCGCCTCTTCACATCAGTGGTGTAAGAAGTCACGAGTCAAGGAGTACTCGTGTCTTCTCTACTTCCTTCCAAAAAAGCCTGGTTCTCTTCCTCATTCAGAATTATTATTTTACGTGTACCTTTCACTAAAGCGTTGATTTAATTCGTACGTCGACGGAAAATTTCATTCTTCAGTAACTCGAGCGGAGACGAGTACAATGGATGTGCTCATACCTGAATCTACCTTGCAGAGAAACTCACTATTCGAGAAACTCACTATTCGAGAAACTTACCATCGCACCTTGAGCTTTCTTGTCAACCCCATAGCAAGGCACCGCAATTCTGTGCCATAAATAATCACCGGCAGCACACACTGGTCAGAGGAGGAGAAAATCTTTTTCTCCGAATGATTCGATCCGAAATAAATTCAAAAAGACTCTTTTTTGGGTTCCGTAGTAAACAAAGACCCCTGATAGTTTCGACATGTCCGTCTGTATGTCCGTCCGTCTGTCTGCGGCCTAGCTCAGAGACGCTTGATATTAGAAAGCTGTAGTTTGATATGTATATACATCATAACTATGCTGACAAAGTGGTAGAATAAAATCTTGAAAAAAATGTTTTTCTTTGTGATACCTCCCCTACGAGTAAAGTGGGGATGATTTTTATTCGCGCCCACCCCATGGTGTGGGATGTCTTTAGTAGATTTTAAAAACATTTAGCGTGATGGAAGTTCACTTTTCGATTTAGTGATCCGTTTGCGAAATATTTGTATAAAAAGTGTAAAGTTTTGTTGGACTCAAGTGTCGATGTATTATTTTATGAAAATGTACAAATGTCATAGAATATTGATAGGTGCCTTGCTGCCGTTGAGACTGAGAATCTGGAACAACTATCATGTTGGGCTAATCTTTTGTCTCCACGCTTATCTTGAAGCCGATGAGAGGCCCATGTTAAATAGGGAGTAGATATTCAATCATTATTGACTTACAATGTTAGATGCTGGTCTATATTTATATAATATCGCGATGTTTCAGCTTCGATGTGACGAGTGCCGCGACCCGAATAATCGCCATTTTGTATAACTGCACATCTCGTTGAATCACAATGTAACAAACGAGAGTGGCATCAACTGTTTGAAAACAGCCGGCCGACCTCGACTCGGACGCGCTGCACAGAGCTTCGCACCACCAATTGTAATTTACTCTATAATAGACTACGGCAAAGCCAAAAGGGGTTGATTTTAGCGGTTAAGTATGTAGGCACGTAACATGTGCGTTCTACTATAGCATCTGAACCTATGGGAAACCTATATGTATAATATACATTGCATCGAAAGCCATATTCGAAACGAAACGAACATTTATTGATATACATTTTGACAGATATTTTTTCTATTCCGATTTGAATTATGGCTTGCCGAGACGATGTGAACAACTCATCAGATTTTGACGATTGAAGCTGATTGAAGTGGCAATCGAATCCATCCGGGTGATAGACTACATTTTTTTTAAATGTAACTAATACGGAGGCTGCGATGTTATGTTGGAAATTATAACAATGGAGACAAAGAAAAATTATATTTTGTTTGTCATTATGATATATTTAAAAAAAAAGTGTGTACCAACCACCACACCACGCCCACCTGGCACAACGGCGTGCCCGGCCGCGGCGCGCGGTCTCTGAGAGAAGATAAGTTCTCGAGAGCAAACGTAGCGGAAGCCACTACCTTACCTACGACCCCTAACGTCTGTACTTCTTCTTCATTAAACTCTTGTCGGTATTTACATCGTCTTTTTCTTCTTAAGTAAACTCCGACCCTCCTTGTTCGGATGGCCCTAACCCCTGCGACAAAGTCTTTTATAAATGAACACGTTTTGTGTACAATTCTCGAATTTGTAGTGTAGTATCATTTAAGTATTACGGAATGAGCTAACTAGAGTTTCGCGTAGCGTACGTATTGATAAATTTTGGCAGAACATATGTATTCGATTTTAATTATGTATGTATGTATGAACTTAGTCTGGCCATAAATACTGTTACAATTAAAAATAAACAAAATATTATATTTGAATTTCGAATCTGTAATTTTTATATGATTGTTCATTGAGTTTTCTCATTTTGGCGCCAATACATTGTACAATATTTTGCGATATTAAAATGGAGTGGAGTGATAAAGAGAACCGAATCGCTGTGATTGCATTACACAAAGTAGGTATGGAGCCAAATGCAATTTTTAAAACTCTCCATACGCTTGGTATTAGTAAAATGTTTGTGTACCGGGCTATTAATAGGTACAATGAGACCTCCTCTGTTTGTGACAGAAAAAGATCTGGCCGTCCACGTAGTGTTCGTACGAAAAAGGTGGTCAAAGCAATAAGGGAAAGAATTCGAAGAAATCCTGTCCGAAAGCAAAAGATTTTATCTCGGGAGATGAAGATAGCACCTAGAACCATGTCGCGTATTTTAAAAGATGACATAGGACTTGCAGCCTATAAAAGACGTACTGGCCACTTCTTAACTGATCATTTAAAAAAGAATAGGGTGGTAAAATCGAAACAACTACTGAAGCGGTACGCAAAGGGAGGTCACAGAAAAAAAATATTTACGGATGAGAATTTTTTTACAATTGAGCAACATTTTAACAAGCAAAATGACCGTATTTATGCTCAAAGCTCTAATGAAGCTTCCCAATTAGTCGACAGAGCGCAACGTGGGCACTATCCGACTTCAGTGATGGTTTGGTGGGTGGTTAGCTATGAAGGAGTGACTGAGCCATACTTTTGTGAAAAAGGTATCAAAACATCGGCACAAGTGTATCAAGATACCATTCTTGAGAAGGTAGTGAAGCCTCTTAACAACACCATGTTCAAGAAACCAAGAATGGTCCTTCCAGCAAGACTCGGCGCCGGGTCATAAAGCTCAGTCTCCGCAGTCTTGGTTGGAAACGAACGTTTCGGACTTCATCAGAGCTGAAGACTGGCCGTCGTCTAGTCCCGATCTTAATCTGCTGGATTATGATTTATAGTCAGTTTTAAAGAGTATGGCTTGCTCTAAACGCCATGATAATGTGGAGTCTCTAAAACAATCCGTACGATTGGCAGTGAAGAATTTTCCGGAAAGAGTGTGCTTCTATTGATAACTGGCCTCAATGTTTAAAGGACTGTATGGCAACCAATGGAGACCACTTCGAATAAGCTTTTTATATTTTAAATTGTTTTATATTTATGTATTAAACTAACACACTGTAAAAGTAACATGTCCCACCACCGCCCATGGCTCCACCGACCTTGCGGTCATTTGAGCCGAATCGCGGGAGATGCAGCACGGCACATGCTGCTCTGAGGCTCTTCGCCGTGCCGTGGGCATTTGCTTGACTCCCTACAAATTGTTTTGTCTCTGTCCACATGCCTCAGTTCGCCTTCTCCCCCTTTCTGGGGCGGCAACGCACACGAGTACGCCTTCACTGCCGTCCAAGGCGCTCATGGGTATTCTCATGTTCCTCCTACGTTGCGCTCTCCCTCCTCCCGCTCTTTTGCCTTCTCAGCCTGCTCCTCGGCGCTCCTACGCGCGAACCACGCGTGGGCGAACCCGCGGAAGGCCGCGAAGTTCCCCGGCGACGACACAAGGTCCCCGAAGTAAATCGGTCCCTCCTCTTTGCTGCGCTGTATCCCATTCATCATTCTATCACGCAGATCGGCATACTTTGGACAGGACCACAATACGTGATTCCTGTCCTCCTCGCTCTCGCCACACAAACACATGCTGCTCTCACAACATTTCATCTCACTCAAACGTTTCCTGAAACATCCGTGACCCCCCAGGAGCTGTGAGGTTGGATGATCCGGTTCGACCCAGCGAGAACTGAGTCTTACCGACACGTCGGGGAAAAATTGATAGAGTTCCCTGCCCTTAGACTCCGAGTCCCAGCGAGTTTGCCACTCGCTGACCGTGGCTTCCCAAAGCTCGCGTTTCCGACGGCTCAACTCCTGATCGGGCGCGGTTCTACGCACCCCTTCCATGTGCCCAGCAAGAGTTATCTCCAGGTCGGCTGGGAGGACTCCAGCCAGAACCGGCAGGGCAGCGGTACTGTTGGATCTATACGCTTTAGTCAAGAGAACTAGTGCCCCTCTCTGACTTCTTAGTACGGCACTGCGACAAACATACATACATACTCTATGGCACCAGATTGCGGCGGCATACGTCAACGTAGCCACGTAAGTCCCCTGGTAGAGTATCCTCAGGGCTCGGTATCTATATCCCCACGACGACGCAGATACGCGCGCCATTCTTCCAAAGCACGCAGCGGCACGCTCCCCTATGCGGGTCGCGTGCTGCAGGAAGTGTAGTGCGGGATCTAGTTCCACCCCGAGGACCGTGGCAGACGTGACGCTCCTGATCGAGGCCTGCCCGAATTTCAGGATGGGGGGGCGCTGCAGCCTTCCCCTCACCGTCATCGTTACCGACTTGGTTGGGGAGAAGGACAGCCTGTTGCGGTCCCCCCAAGCGCCGACTAAGCACAGGGCTTCGTTTGCTAATTTTTCAATAGCCGCTCGGGAGTTGGCCTCAACCACAATCGTCACATCATCCGCATACGCTACCATGTTGACCCCCCCTGGTAGAGGCAGGCGCAGTAGATCATCCATAAGGATGTTCCACAACGACGGCCCCAGTACAGAGCCCTGCGGGCATCCCATGGTGGAGGTCTTCCACATCACCCGGTCGCCCACGATGAGACCCACACGGCGTCCGGTGAAGTAGTCCAGTAGCATCTTGTAGATGTTGGGTGGACAACCCCCCCTCTTCGCCTTGAGTAACATCATCGGCCACCAAGCGTTGTCAAAGGCTCCCGAGATATCCAAGAATACCAACTGAACGTACTTACACACAGAATGCTTTGCTGTACTCAATATTTCCTGCAGTGCCGTGACTGTTGATCTACCCGGAGAAAACCCGTGCTGATGCTCAGAGATACTACCTGTGATCTGCGGGGCGCATCTTAGTATTACGCGCTCAAGTAGCTTCCCGAATATCGGGAGGAGCGTTATTGGTCGGTACGCTTTTGGGTCACTCAACGGCTTCCCGTTACCCTTGGGCAGTACCAGCAATCTTCCGTCTTTCAGAATGTTGGGGAACACCCCCTCTGTCACACATGCCGCCAGCACCGAGTGGAATTCCCTTGGTGCGGCAGCCCAGACATGCCTCCAAACTTTCGCACTTACTCCATCAATTCCGGCCGCGGTGTTCGGCAGTGCCTTTACCATCGCCTCCACCTCCTCGAGGGTCGGAGAGAACGATGCAGGGCCCGAGGGCATGAAGGACGCCAATAGGCGCACCTGCCTGTGGTAGGCCGTATCCCTCGACGGTTCGTCGTCAGGGCACAGCCCACCCAGGAGACCGCGCATGGCACCCTCCAGGCACCCCGTATGGCTCTCAGCAAACTTAGTGCCGTTTAGGATGTTGGCAGGAGGTCTGACCCTCCCGCTGGCAACTCTATAAGCCTGGCCCCAGGGGTCCCTGTTGCCAGACTCGGCCACGTTACGAAAAAAGTCCTGCTGAGTTCTCTCCATTCCCTTTCGGTACCTTCCACGAGCAGCATGAAACTCAGCCTTCGCCATTTCTTCCGATCTGCCACCTTTCTTCCGTCTTCTCTGCCACGCATGTCTCAGTCTACTATGCTCCTTCCGGAGACTCTCCATCTCGGCATTCCACCATTCATACCCCTTTCTTTGTTTTTGAGTTTTAACTCCCAGACATTCCTCACACGTTCGCACAACCACGTTTAGGAAATCCTCACACATTAATCCCGCTGGCTTACGAACATTTAGGCTTCCCATTCTACTGTGGATCAGCGCTTCAAAGCGAGGCCAGTCGACCCCGTGATCCCTGTATCGCGGCGGGTCTCCGATTGGCTGTGGCCGCTCGGGTCCACCCACGATTCTTCTCCCCGCCACAGTGAACGTGATCAGTCTATGATCCGAGCTACTGGCAGCTGAATGGACACGCCAGTCCAGGATGTTGACGTTCCCCGCTGTGAGTGTGAGGTCTATGTTGCTTTCTCCATTGGGACCGCTGAATGTGTGAGGTTGACTCTCCCTGTTACCGAGTCTTAGGCGCCTGGTTTGGATGAATCCCTCCATTTGCTCTCTGCGATGTGCAGGGATCGGACCTCTGCCTACAAGATGCCTAGTATCACTAAACCACAGCGGGGAATGAGTGTTGGAGTCAACGCCTATTATCACAGCCTCTCCTCGCAATTGGTCCAGTGCTCTCTCAAGTGTATACAGATGGCCTTCTATCTCCTCTGAATACTGGAAATACGCGGATATTGCATACGTGTCTTCATTGATACATGCCACAACACAATGGGTTGATCCTACGTTCTCCAGCACCGTGACGGGGATCCTCCTATTTATTATCATTATTCCAGCCTTTGGTTTAGGGCCCTTGCCGACAATAGTGTGGTCATTTGGGTCATTATAGTGTTCCTGGACCAGGACCAGGTCCAGGCCCAACTCCTCCGCAACGATCCGCAGCTCCGCCGTCGCCAGCGCTGCGCCCCCAAGGTTGATTTGTCCAACCTTGAGGGCTCCGCCACATTGTTGGCTCTGTCCCTCAGCCATAATTTACAGTGGCTAGGTACCTTTCTTCTGCATGCTTGCGGGCCGGGCAATCCGCTGATGCCGTCCTGTGGTCGGCAGGGCGGTTAAACCTCCTGCAGGTCGCGCACGCCAAGGACTCCGACTTACAGTCTGCCTCTCCATGCCCATTGCAGCCACATCTTCCACAGGTTCTTGTTTCTGATCTGCATAACTTCTCCGGGTGACCGTACATTTGGCACTTGTGGCAGCAGGTCACCCTAACGTAGTCTGACACCACGACGACGTCCCATCCGAGGTACAGCTTTCCTTTATTGATTAGTGCGTCACGTAAGGCCGGGGCGCACTCGAGCACAATCGTGGTCTTCTGGCTCCCACGGCGAGATCTCTTAAATGCTATCCTGGCATCCTTTTTTATCTTTTCAAGCGTCCAGTACTCAGAGTCCGCAAAATTCTGTTCCTGCAGGGCAGCAATGAAGGTTACCTCTGTTGGGTCCCCTTCCACGTTATTGATGGCCACAAGTGGTTTTCTTTGTTGCGGTACGGCCACCCGGAGGTTTGGGGGAAGCGCCTTACGCAGTCTGTCCGCAGCCCCCTGAGAAGTGGTCTGAATAACCACACCTGCGTTCCCAACTTTCCGCATTTTGTCTACCTGTAGACCATGGGCGGCTGGATTAACCGACTTCTTTATGACGGCCTTAGTTGCCTCTGCACTTGTGATACCTGTGGTCTCATCCACCGGGTAGACTGCCACAACTGGCCCCGATGCGGGCTTTGGGCGCTCGGCATTCCTCCCCATTCGCAGGCGGTCCGCGTACGACGTCGTCCTCGTCGCGGAGCACTCGGCAGTCTCCGATGACCCCCCGGCCGCCAGTTGCATCTCCAACGTCTGCGCCTTGGCCCTGGACTCCGTGCAGCTTATCTCCGCCCTGCATGCCCTCAATTCCTGCTCCGCTAGCCGAATACTCAAAGATGTTATGATTGCCAGCATGTGGCGACCGAGGGTACCAATTTTGGCTACTTCCGCTTTGTTAAGTTTGTTGGACCTCGATTCTGCCGTGACGATCCCCATGATATCTTCAAGAGCCGCATTGGCTTCATCCTGCAGTTCCTCCCGGGCACGCCCGGTAAGGCCTCCAGCCCTCGTCCTGTCACACGCGTCATCCATGGGAGGCGCATCGAGACGCCTCCCACTTGGTAGCGGATCCTCCATAATCGATGCGTCCATTCTTGGACGCCGGGTGTCCTGCGAGTCCTCCGGAGATGGCAGTTGGCGCTTTGCAGTCGCTCCCTTGTTCTGCGGTGTCTCCACTGACTCCATGTCACCAGGCATCGGGGGGGGAGGCGATCTTGTTAGCCTTGAGCTCGGGGTAAAGGCCCGTGATCTCTCCTCTTCCTCATCCATCTGCGTCCCTATGTACTCTTGGTGGTCGCGAGGATCCAACCAGTCACCAAGCTGTAGTACGCGCAGTTGAGTTCACTCCCTTTAGTACGGTAAGAATAAGTGATGTGTACAAGTTAAATTATTTGTCCATGTACGCGTACTTCACCAGATACAAAAATGACAGCTGTCAGATTGACGGATGTCACCGTCAACCGGCAGTGCACAGTCACCAACAAATCCAACGTCTCAATTTACCATGTACACGTACATGGAATTTATACAAAAATAAAAATAAAATACAAGTCCAAGTTTAAATTGTCCATGTACGCGTACTTCAATTTTATACAAAAATAAAACTGGAGTCCCAGTTTAAATTGTCTATGTACGCGTACTTCAATTAAATACAAAAATAAAAAGGTAAGGTATGCAACCCGGCTGCACCCGAGCTGGCAACACCAGTTGAGCGACAGTAGTCACTAATGACGTCTACCAACTCACTCCGCAGACAGGTGTCAATGTCAATGTCAAAAGTACAAACAAAATTGTCCAATTATGTGCACTGGCAACACCCAACTGTCGCCAACTGACAGACGTCGCAATACGTCAACCAGCCGACAGCCGTCAGTGTCAATGTCACACGCCGCACCAGCAGCACTAGGCTGGCGTCAAGTGACAGGTGTCACCGATGCCGCCCGATCGCCACTCGGCCGACAGGTGTCAACGACAAGTGCACGTTATAGATTCCGACTTGTCTATGTACACGTACTTACTAAACAATAAAAGTAAAAAGTAAAATAAAAATTAAAAATAAAAGAGTAAATCATGCGCCCGCAGTGGCAACACCAAGCAGACGTCAGGCGACAGACGTCACCCGTCACCCGCCGCACCAACAGATGTCAATCGGCACCAGTCGAGATGGTGTCGGTAATGCAGAGTCAAAGCACAGCGCACAGTATCGGAAGGTTCCAAAGCATAAAGCACAGTAAATAGGAAGAAGTTCCAAAAGTATCCGCAAACCACAGAGGAGCAGGCGCCTCGCTCGCACTTTATACCACGCGGCCGTTAGGCGCACGCAGCAAATGGCGGACAAGATGGCGGACCGCACCAAAGGAATGCAGACAAAGGAACAACCTAAAACTAGAACCAGTCACTGTCTGTATGCACTAAAACTATACGTTACAGAGCACTTATGTATATCGTTAACAAATCAAACTATTGTATTTGCACGAGAACTGTATATAACTCACTTAAGGTGGAGTAAGGCGGCGAGATCCTGCCAGCTGGCTAGACCGTCAAACACGCCTTAATCCTTCCCGATTTGTGCCCGCAGGATACCTCCAAGGAGTCTCCAACAGGAACAATCAGGTTTCAGCGCACCAGGACACCAAAATAACCACACCGAATCTACCGAGGGGTTGGGGGGGAATTCCAATAAAAATTGAAATTCACCGAGCGCGGGCTCCGCGCACAACCGATCGCTACGACAGACGGCAGCGAAGTGTAAAAGTAACAAATATTATTTGCAATAGAAATTTTTTTTTTCTTTATTTCAGTATTTATGGCAAGTCCCTTGCGGGGTAGGCAGACAGAACCGAGCGCCATAAGACGCGAACCTTACATAGTTCACTCGCTTCTGTGACATTCATAGCCCTTTTCATACACGCTCGCCGGTTCCTAGGGCTCCTGACATCAACTTCTGATAAAACACGACCAATTTGGTCATGGTAGGTTAGTCTCGGTCTTCCTCGGCTCCTACATCCTTCTACTTTTGCATTGTATATCTGTTTCGTCATTCTTTCGTCCCGCATTCTTTCTACATGTCCAAATCAACGGAGCATGCCCTTTCTTATCTTAACACAGACACTCTCTTTCAGACCAACTCTTTCTCTCACGTCTTCATTACGAACGCGGTCAGCAAGCGTTATGCCACAAATTTTGCGCAATGCTCTCATCTCGACCGCATTTATTCTACTTTCATGCTCTCACTTCCATAAGTTAGCGTTGGGATTAGCACCGCGTTGTGTACAGCGAGCTGTGCCTTCTGGCTTAGATTTCGGCTGCCTAGAAGTTTACCCAACGCTCCATTCACCCTATTCCCGGCACTCAGTCGTCTCTCCACATCAGCGATGTACCTGCCATTGCTGCTAAAAGCACTTCCAAGATATATAATCTCATTCACTTGCTCCAACACTACATCATCAACCATAATCCTAGTGTTCGTTCTGGTTGTCTCTCTTTCAAATACCATCTTGGTTTTCTTCGCATTCAATTGTAAGCCTTTCTTCATACAATCATCTTTCATTGTTGTCACTAGTGTTTGCAGTTCGGATGGTGATTCTGCTATTAATACCGCGTCGTCTGCATGAAGCAGGCAGTTGACCACTGAGTCACCCATTCGCATTCCCACATTCATATTTCTTATTCTCTGAAGATGTACAACCAAGTACAAAGTGGAGTGATGATGCGGGTGAATTTTTGTACCATATGGCAATAAAATACTTGCTGCCAATTAACCCGTATATTGATCTATCTTCAAAAAGAGTAGACGAAGACACACACTTGACCGCACAGGGTCATAAAAACAGAATAAAACTTAATAGCGCCATTTAATTGCGTACATTAACTGCACAGCGCCATCTATTATGCACCTTTGGAACTATAAACATAAACAAAGTAAAATCTTTACTTACAAGAAGCGCATATGTATTTTACAACTAAATAAGCTTTCAACATACCGCCCACCAAGGACGATATAGACCATATAGTCCTTAACTAAAGTCGGAACCGCCCACCATGCGATAAAATTAACAAATATCCAAAGAAATTTAACCTGATGGTCCTTGGCAAATGGTAACTGTTATAAATAAAACTTAACAAGTAACAAATTTATGCTAATATTATTCCGTTATAGGAAGTATACAAATTTTTGACACTGGTCTTTTGATTAGTGTATTCTTAGTTCGCAAAGTGACTACACGCGTGATGTTGTCGGACCCAGGATGTTTAGTCACCACACGACCAAGAAGCCATTTGCAGGGAGGTAAGTCACCTTCTTTCACTAATATTACATCTCCTATTTGTGGTTCAGGGGTTTGGTAGGACCACCTGTATCTGTGTAGATATTGTGTTAAATATTCTTGGGACCATCGTCGCCAAAAATTTTGCACTAACCTCTGTGTTAACTGCCATCTACGAAGACTACTGACATTTGGAGTCTCAAAGTCGTGGTCGGGTGGAATAACCAAGGGTTCACCCACCAGAAAATGTCCCGGTGTCAGAACCTCTATATCACCAGAGTGAGATTCAAGTCGTGACAGAGGCCGAGAATTCAAACACGCCTCTATCTGAGCCAGTACTGTAGCCAATTCCTCATAAGTTAAGGTCGAGTCCCCAATAATTTTTCTTAAATGAGTTTTTACCGACTTAACTCCGGCTTCCCATAAGCCTCCAAAATTTGGTGAATGTGGCGGGATAAAGTTCCAAGATATACCCTCGGAGGCTAAGGACTCTGCTACCTCCTGCAGCATATTTGACCTTTCTACAATGAAAAGTTGCTGTAATTCTCTGGAAGCACCCACAAAATTAGTGCCGTTGTCGCTCCATACATCTGTGCATCTTCCCCGACGCGCAACGAATCTCTTAAAAGAGGCTAAGAAACCTTGAGTTGTAAGGTCGCTCACGACCTCTAAATGTATCGCTCGAGTGGCCATACTAATGTACAGACAAATGTAACCCTTGTAAGCTTTGTGACCTCTACCTTTTGTTGTCCGCACACTGATTGGTCCAGCGTAGTCAATACCGCAACTTCTGAAGGGTTTAGTAGGCGTAACCCTAGCTGCTGGAAGTTGCCCCATTAAAGGAGTTGTTGTTTTCGCCCTGTCTTTAACGCAGGTGACGCATCTTCTGACATAAGATTTTACCACCAATTTGGAACCTAAAATCCAATATTTGGCATGCAGATACGTTAACGTTAGTTGCTGTCCACCATGCAGAGTTCTCAAGTGAGCATCCCCGACAATCAGTTGCGTGAAATGCGATTTCCTTGGGAGTAGAATGGGGTGTTTCATGTCGGAGCTCAGCTGAGATCTTTCTAAGCGCCCTCCTACCCGTAGCAGCCCAAAACTGTCAATAAAGGGATTCAAAGGTTTCAAAGGACCCTTTATTTTGTTAGGTTCGCTCCTTTGTAAGAAAGATACTTCCTGTGCAAAATGCTCTTGTTGACACTTCCTAATGCAAGTGTATGTGGCTTCTTTTAATTCCTCTGCTGTGAGATAGTTACTGCAGTGATTAGAGCTCACTTGTTTCTTTACGCGTAGGAAACGCCTGCAATAAGCAACTACTCTAACCAGCTTACTTAAAGAAGAGTATTTGCTCCATATAAATTCATCCACTTCTGTGAAATGAACCTTCTTCATTTCCAAACCCGTTTCCTTAATTTTCGGTTTCGAATATTTTATAACTCGATCACGGAGAAACAAAGGACCCCGAAGCCACAATGAATTCTTTAACAATTCCGACGGATTCAAGCCCCTCGACGCGCAGTCTGCAGGGTTTTGACCGGAGGAAATATGTGACCATTGACTTGAGTCTAAAGTATTTAAAATTTCCGACACCCGATTTCCTACAAATGTCTGCCATTTGCTAGGATGTCCACGCAACCAGGCCAAGACCACCTCTGAATCTGACCAAGCACGGATATGTGACCGCTTGATATTTAAAATTTCGGATACCTCTCTCAGTAGCTTAGACAATAATGTAGCCCCACATAATTCCATCCTAGGGATCGATATCTGTTTAATGGGAGCAACTCTTGTTTTACAGGTAACTAGGCTGACGTGAACATTGCCCTCTGAATCGATAGCACGCAAATACACCACCGCGCTATACGCTGCATTCGAAGCATCGGCAAATCCATGAAGTTCTACCAATCGATCGTCAGCTTGAGTATACATCCATCGAGGCAAACTGAAGTTTTCAAGATTTTCTAAATCCTTTCGGTAAGTTAACCAATCTTGTAATAATTGTAATGGAAGTTCTTCGTCCCAATTTAACCCTGTTAGCCACAACCGTTGAATAAAAATTTTTGCTGTGATTATAGCTGGAGCGAGCCATCCCAAAGGATCATATAATCTAGCAATGTCTGATAAAACCTTTCTTTTTGTTACAGGTCCCGTCTGCAGAGGAAGTGACACCGTGTACTGAAATTCATCTGTACTTCGATTCCAGGTAATGCCTAATAACTTGACTATTTCATCCGTTTTTAAGTTTATTTCTTCTCCTACATTCTTTCCTTTTTCTCCCTTTCTTAAACTTTCTAGGAGCTCATTGCTATTTGACATCCATTTTTGAAGCTCAAATCCTCCTTTCTTTAATATCATTTTCATTTCCTCATAAATTAATTTCCCTTCATCTACTGTTTGGCAACCCGTGAGTAGATCATCCATATAATAATCCTTTAATATTTTTTCAGATGTTCCTGGATACTGCGCACCTTCATCAGAAGCTAGTTGCTGAAGAGCCTTCACCGCTAAGTAGGGAGCTGAAGCTGTTCCAAAAGTTACACGTAATAAACGATATTCTTGAATATTTGTTTTTTGAAGTTTTTCTTTATCCTGACCCTTTCTATTCCACTGCTCATCCCACAACAACCGCTGATAATCTGCGTCTTGTGGAGCCACCTTCACCTGACGATACATCTTTATGATGTCTGCTGCCAAACAGATAGGATGCATCCTCCACCTCATCAGTAGATGTCGTAATTCCGGCTGGAGATTAGGCCCTACCATGAGATTATCATTTAAGGACGTACCATTTTTGTCCTTACATGATGCATCATATACAACTCTAAGTTTAGTTGTGTCTTTATCGTTCCGTATAATCGCGTGATGAGGAAGATAAAATGTTCCCTTCCTATTCCTCTCTTCGATAGGAACTACCTCCATATGTTCTAAGTGTAGGTATTCTTCCATCACCTTTGAATAATCTTCCTTCAAAGTCACGTTTTTTCCAAACCTTGTATATAATGACCTCAGCCTTCTCTTCGCAATTTCCCTTGAATCCTCAAACTCGATTTGAGAACGAAATGGAAGCCTCACTATATAGCGACCCTGCGAGTCCCTGCAAGTTGTTTGTGCAAAAAATCTCTCACATTCTTCTTCTTCAGCTGACAAGATTTTTGATGAACTCTTGGGATCGGCTTCCATTTCCCAAAACCTTTTCAGGAAATCATCGTTTTCCTTGACGGCATGCATTACAACAATGTTGCCATTTTGAATTTGTGGTATAGTGCCTGAGAGGACCCAACCCAGTGACGTATTTTGCGCTACTGGCGAACCCTCTCGTCCCCGTTTGATTCCACTCTTGATAACTTGACTATACACATCAGCTCCTAATAGAATATCTATTTGATTAGGTATGTGATACTGGGGGTCAGCTAGAACCATATCAGTTGCCTCTATCCAGTCCAATTCAACTACCTTCTGACTTGGAAGAAATGACGTAATGGATTTAAGGACGTATGCTTGAAGCGTGATTACTATGTTAGAATCAAACCTGGGATGAATTTTTAACTGAACCATGTATTTTACCGAAACATTTTCGTTACCTTCCAATCCAGATACACGACCCTGTACTGGTATCTTCCTGATACCTAAGGCTTGAGCAACTGCTTCAGTAACAAATGAGGCTTGGGAACCTTGATCAAGTAATGCCCTAATAAGATGATGTTCTCCGTTGGATGACTCGGCTTTAACCAGAGCCGTGGCCAAAAGTACTTGATTAAGGACAGGAAACTGCCCTGACGAATGACAAGTTACTACAGTGTTATTATCTATCGCGCTGGATGATTCCGCCATCTCACTAGCAGATGAACCCTTGCTACCTTCATCAGACGCCGATAAGAAAACCTTACTAGAATTCCCGGAACTAATATTAGCGTTGGATGAATCCCCAGACCTAATTGGACCTTCAAAGTTATTATTGTTAGAATGAAGCAACGAGTGATGCTTCCGTTTGCAAACTCGACAACTTGAACCACTTTGACAAAACTTAGCCGCGTGGTGACCAAAACAATTAAAACATAAACGATTTTGCTCGATGAATTGTCTACGACTATCAACGTCGTCATTTGCGAACCTTTTGCAATTAAAAATTTTATGATTACCTGTACAATATTCACATTCCAGGTTAGCTACGTGAAGAACTTTAGGCTTATTTACACCATGTGTCTGAGCATTTGGAATTCTACCTGAAGCTGTTGACTTGGGTTCCAGAAATTCTAACGCGCGATATCGTCTTGTTTAGAAGTCTGTGAATTGGGAAAACCTTGGAAGTTCATCCAGGCCGTTAACATTGCTGACGTGGATTTCCCACTCTTTTCTGGAATCCACGTCAAGCCTCAATGTTACCAAATGAATTACGATGACATCCCACGAGCTCACATCTACCCCAATATTTGTGAGCGCGCTTAAGCAATCTGTTGTGGTATCAATCAAATTTTTCAGCATTGCTGCCGATTCCCCACTGATGTTGCGCTGATTTAATAATGTTTTCAAAATTGAATTGCACAATAGTTTTTTGTTATTGTATCTCGAATTCAATAACATCCAACTTCTCTCATAGTTTGCTTCAGAAATGGGAATCTGTCTGAGTAGCTGCTCTGGTTCCCCGGACAGATACCCTTTTAAGTAGTGCATTTTTTGCACATCATCCAACTGTGCGTTGGTATGCACTAATGATAAAAATAAATCACGGAATGTGGTCCATTCCGAATAAAAACCTGTGAACGTAGGTATTACAATAGGTGGCAACCGAATGTTTGAAGTTACACCGTGCACAGTATTGGATTCTGCTACCTTTGTACCAATTTTACCAAATTTTTTAAGAAAGGAATCCAGCACACACTTAAGCTCGGTTTTGTACTCCACATACACTTCTTCAACTAAACCATACGTATCGTCTTTAAAGTACCTTTCTTTTTCTTCATCTTTACATAGCCTTACAATATTTTCATGCGTGTCATTAAATTTATCCCATAAATTATCTAAAGTTTCTAGTCTAATTTCTACGTATTGTTGCGTTATTCGCTCTTTCGGAGACTTTTTATAATTTTGTTGAGCCTTGGAAATGCGACTATGTGTATTAATCTGTACTTTAATTAATTCTTCCATTTTTTTTTATTAATAAATTTACCTATTTAATTATGAATTCACCAGTTGTTATTATTCCTCAATAAGATGTACAGAACTACTCTTTATCTGACACCTCGAGGCAAAAATAAGTTTAAAAACAAACCACAATTTTATAAGTGTTTGACTCCAACGAGATTTTTCCAAGTCCCAAACCAAATCATAAAAATTTTACAAGTGTTTGACAACAACAAAATATTCTAAGTCCGAACCCAACAATGAAAATTTTACAAGTTCAAAACAAACCACAATTTTATAAGTGTTTGACTCCAACGAGATTTTTCCAAGTCCCAAACCAAATCATAAAAATTTTACAAGTGTTTGACAACAACAAAATATTCTAAGTCCAAACCCAACAATGAAAATTTTACAAGTTAATGAAACTTCTTTAAAAATATTCTAAGTGTTTTAGAGACACAGAGTGCAAAAAAAATCGGGCATAGGTTCCCCGTCTGACCACTATTTTGCTTAAAATTAACTAAGTCTATGATAACAATTTGAAAATTATTCTAAGTTGAAATTTAGAAGTTAAACGTTAAAGTTAAAATGTCCAAATAAATAAAGTTCAAATTCCTCTTCAAATGTAGCACTACTGATTATCACCAATCTCACTATGATTTTTTTTTTTTTTTCAAGTTAACTTTTTCTATGTAATAAGGTTTAAAATCACTCACAAGTTTTCCTGGTATCACCTTACTTAATGGACTGTATGTAGCATGTGCAGGCGCATCCCGCGCCCCGCACTCCTCTCCGCCTCGCCTCGCCTTGCCGTGTTCCTGACAGGTGCCGCCTCGGCACTGTCTGCTATGGTCTGGTGCACCTCCTTGCACCTTGCTGCAGCTGAAAACCTTGGCCAGTTTGCGCAAGCGATCCACTTGCCCAGCCAAACACAATGACGCAAAAACGCACAATTACTCCCGTGCGTCACCTTCCGACTAATCCAAAGTCGGCTCGAAGAACCAATTTTGTACAACCAAGTACAAAGTGGAGTGATGATGCGGGTGAATTTTTGTACCATATGGCAATAAAATACTTGCTGCCAATTAACCCGTATATTGATCTATCTTCAAAAAGAGTAGACGAAGACACACACTTGACCGCACAGGGTCATAAAAACAGAATAAAACTTAATAGCGCCATTTAATTGCGTACATTAACTGCACAGCGCCATCTATTATGCACCTTTGGAACTATAAACATAAACAAAGTAAAATCTTTACTTACAAGAAGCGCATATGTATTTTACAACTAAATAAGCTTTCAACAGAAGACAACTGCCCAGATACAGGACGAACAGCCGAGCCGACACCACGTCCACCCGCACACAATGCTGTCACAATGATTTTAATCATCTTAGTTTATAAGGCCTTGATTTTACGTCAAATTGAGCTAGTTGTTTACATCCCTAATACACGTTTTGTACGCCCCGCCACAGCTGCTCAATCCACAGCTGATCACCGAGTCCGAAAGTGCCATGTACAAAACTCATAACGTTTCATTGGGGAACTTATGTTTTAATATAACCATTTTGCTAACGATTACTCAAAGTTTATTGCACCCCTAGTGTATGAGGGGCCCAGTTGAATCTGTTGTTAGTTTTTAGTCCGACATATATGTGTTTATTAACGAACTATAGACTTGGGCAGGAGCATCTTGGAGACGTCAAAGTGTCAAAAATATATAGGCAATGGGTCTACGGGACAATAATGATGCAAATTTCTTTGTTAGATGGTCAATTCGAGTTACAGACTCGGGAACCATAACTCATACTCTGTGATTTCTGTATTTACATAGTGGACATACAGCCCTATACAAATGACTGCAATTTTTTTGTACATACAAACGTGAAGCGTCACTTACGCGTGTTCTGGGAACATTAACGATATTATATTATGAATTGGTCCAATGTACCTAGCTTGTTTTACTTAAATGTCACAAGGTTGCCTGTTGTCACACTTTAGGCCTCAAGCACATTATTGTACATCTTATTTTGGTGCAATAATACTCGTATTTGTACTGCATAGTACTCGTATTAAAAATAAAACTGTATATAGGTACACCTATTTTGTAATAAATCCAGTGATCGTTTACGTCTGTAATGAAGTTATCGACAACCACGTTACACTTGTGTCTACAAACTAACTCTCACTCCGATATCGTAGTGTTCTTTCACAATATGTTTCACAGCTGAGGTGTCCGAGTGGTTAAGGAGTTGGACTTGAAATCCAATGGGTTATACCCGCGCAGGTTCGAATCCTGTCCTCAGCGTACACAATTACTTTTTGTAAACTGATTTATTTCAAACTTTATTTATACTGTCTCCGTATGTGATATATCTTCGTACTGTAAATCGCCTTCTGAATGTCGTTCTATACGGCCAGGTAGCCCTGAAGATCTGCGACGCCACAAACAAACTTACGGCCTACTTGATGATAAACAATTACAAATTGCAATACCAGGGGCATCACTCGTAAGTTGCCAAAAAATATATACGAAAATAATACAATTCATACATAAATAACCACATTAATATTATTTTTCTCTAGATGATAATGAATTTAGGTAGAAGACGAACTCGACTAACTGGTAGAAGTAAAAGTAAGCTGCGTGTACTATTAAACTCTGTTCTTTAAGATTAGTCATGAAATGAGAGCATTTTGACGAACTTTACAAAGGCAGAGCGCAACAAAGCAGCCCGTTTGGAGAAGTAGCTACACCTCACAGGAAACCGCAGAACAGCAACAACTCCCTGGACGGTCGTTGTGTTCCTTCGTGGGAGTGAGGACACCAGTAAGCTCCTGAGGAGTTGCTATCCAGAGTTGCCAATCTGTGGAGAATTTCCCAAACTGCGGGGAGAGCGAAGCTGATTGGGGAATGTGTGGGGAGAGCTTCAATTCGGGGAAAATGCGGGGATTTTAAGTATGAACACAAATACGCGATACTTTAATATCCTGCTAGTTTTGACTGATTTCTTACAATTCATTACTCGAAACAGGAATTTATATTTATAGCCATTGTTTCATTTAAATGTGGTATTAATAATATAATATATATAATAATAGTATATACAATGATGGACCTGATATCCAATGTCTTCGTCTATAAATCATTATTATATGAGTATAATTTGCAAATTGTAGTAAACAGATGCGGGATAGCCCTAATTATATTAATAAAATAATAATAATATAAATGATTTCTTTCTTATTGCTGAATTATGTGATACGTTCGTTATGTTGTTATTCTTGTATGTTTATTTCCAAAACTAGTAAAGCATAACGGCGTAGTTTATCTTGAAATTAGTGATCTTATCAAAAATAACTCATTATTTTTTATATCCGGCCGCTTCTAGAATATTTGATACTATTGACTAAAATAACTAAAAATCTTCATGTATTACTAATTTTTAGATATCTAGAGGATATCTAAAAATTAGTAATACATGAAGATTTTTTTTTTTTCATGTATGACTAAGTTTTAGACATCCTCTATTTAATCGAGGTCCATTTTGACCTACATTAGTTAACATTGTACAGTAGAGATACAGTGGTAGCTTTGATGACTACTCGACAGGGAATAAAGAAGAAGGGGGTAGTTTAAAATTTAATCCGAGTTCTAAACTGTAGCATAAAAATCGGCCAAGTGCGAGTCGAACTCGCGCACGAAGGGTTCCATACCATTATCTATAAAAAGAATCACATTTGTTGTATGGGAGCCGCCCTTAAAGATTTGTTTTATTTTAATTTAACTATTTATTCTTAAAGTGAATATATAACTAAATATTCTGTGAATATTTCAAGCATCTACCTGTTGCCGTTATCAATATCAAGCAAAAACGAGCAAAAAGTTCACGTTTGTTGTATGAGAGCCCCCTTAAATATTTATGTTATTCTATTTTTTAGTATTTGTTGTTATAGCGGCAATAGAAATACATCATCTGTGAAAATTTCAACTGTCTAACTATTACGGTTCAAGAGATACAGCCTGGTGACAGACGGACGGACGGACGGACGGACAGCGAAGCCTCAGTAATAGGTCCGTTTTACCCTTTGGGTACGGAACCCTAAAAAGGGTTGGAGCGAAAAAAATGTGTAGATTTTTAAAACTTTTGTCATGTTTTAATAAATAATAAATAAAATTTCTCATTTTTGGTTGTTTTATTTCTGTGCGGAATATGTGGGGAATTATCATTTTTCTTTCCCCAAACGTGGGGAATTTCGACAATGCGTTTGGGGATTTTAGCATATTACTAACGGCAACCCTGTTAGCAGAGGTGGTATTGCGCGAGAGATAAGGAAACTGATTTCTTCGAGGTCGATGTCTGTTCACACGTTACAATCGATAACTTTGATGCATTCGGTCATACTTTTATATTGGACTTCAAAAAGTAGGCGGTACAACTTGGTAACTTGGAAAGCCGATTTCAATGAAGGCAATTTGCAAATTCTTAGATCTTGTAATTATTATTGATAAGAATTTTTCTAAGAGAAATATATGAACATTGTCTCTGTTCGTCTATGCATTTACTCTACTAATATTATAACGAAAATTATCAATTTCTGTGGTACAGCTGTTTTCTCTGGAGACAGTTATTCTTAAATGTATGTCGGAAGGCACAGTTAACAAGAAATCTAAGAACTATTAAACGCGGTTCACAAATAGCTTCGGTAATGCACGAGTACACTTACTTGCATATTAAGTTGTATAAAAATTGATAGGAATTCATGTTTGAAGTTCAGGAAAGTCACTGGAATCGCTTGTCTTAAGAGTTTGATGATCTGAAGAACGACGTTCAGAAGGTAGATCACAGTAGGCACGGGTATCATACACGTAGATAGTACAAACTGAGTTAATATAAATATATTTCCAAAAAGTTATTATGCTCGCTGAGGACAGGATTCGAACCTGCGCGGGTATAACCCATTGGATTTCAAGTCCAACTCCTTAACCACTCGGACACCTCAGCTGTGAAACATATTGTGAAAGAACACTACGATATTAGATTGAGAGTGCTTTATTGACACAAGTGTAATGTGGTTGTCAATAACTTCATTACGAAGTGAATACATAAGTACCTCCTCCTTAGGTTTGGCTACACAGATACATATGTATCTGTATCGGCCATAAGTTCTGTTACAAATAAATATAGTTTTCATATTTTATGAAGTAATGTAATCTTAATAAAATTTATATGTACATATTTATGGAAATGAAAATATTTATGGAAAAATCCTGAGATAGATAGATAATCGTTTATAAGATAAGATACTAGATAAGATTCTATTCGAAATGGCCACCATTGGTGCAAGCCTTCTGTCTGGCTACGAATCTATGTATCTACGCACTATTTTCATGAGAAATTTAGCCACTGCTTGCTCCTGAGATTTCTTAAGAGACACAATATCGGCGTGTCGTTTCGAGCAGGCTATGTCCTCTAAAACTGACCATAATTTGTAGTCTAGTGTAGAGAGCGGCGGCCTCTTGATACAGTGGCTGAATCCAACTTTCACTCCTTTTTCACAAAAATGAAGTTTTGTGACTCCTTGATAAGCCACCCCCCACCAAACCATTACAGATGCACGATGCTGACCTTTCCGACCGCTTAGGCAGCTTCTTTAGAACTATGTGCGTACACTTTGTCATTTTGGTTGTTGTAGTGCTCTTCAATCGTAAAACTTTTTTTATCGCTATCTGTGCCTTTCACCTGCGCATCGGGACAGAAGGCGATTTGATCGATCTCATCAGCTTGATAGCTTCACCCGTCTCTGAGAAAAAGGGCCTTGACAGACGTACAACAGATAGACAGACGGACAACAAAGTACCTAATCCCATAAGGGTTCTGTTTTTCCTTTTTAGAGGTACGGAACCCTAAAAATTCGAATTATTCTTTCTCACCTGTACCACAATAATTTCTGTTAAGCTCAATTAAGTACTGAATAAATTACTTATTAAGTTATTATTGAAGGACTTATCGGCATCAACAAATGTTCTACTTATAAGCAAGGCTATGACTATGATCAACAATAAAATATACGTGGGATAAAGGGAACGATTTGGTCCTTGAACTAGTCCTCGGTTCGAATCCTGGCATGTACCACTAAATTCGTGTTTTCGAATTTTATATGTTCTTTATTGCATATTATTACACACAGCATTGTTACATTAAAGGTGTACACGCGGTGAGCTTATCTCTAAAAGAAATCTCTTCCAGCTAACCCCACAGGTGGTAAAAGCTATCATCGTTGGCCGGGTAACAAAAAAATATAATATAATAGCCTACTAATACACAAGAGATAGATATTTCAATATTATATATTTATATGCAAATAAATAAACACATGCAATACATATTTAATTACAGAGTTTGAGAAATATAGTGGTATTTTAACCTTTTTTTAAGTCATGGTTGATGGACAGTCCCTTATTTGTAGCGGCAGTTTGTTCCAGAGCAGCGCGGCACGAACAGTGAAAGAGTTGAAAAAATAATTAGTGTGTAACATGGCATAATTCAAGGTTTGGGTATGACAGGGACGTTGAGATCGCGTGGGGGGTGGTAATAGTGGGAAGCGAGAACTGAGGTATTGGGGAGAGCTGGGGTTATTGAAATTTTATAAAGAAAAATTATCAGGTGCACATTGCGAATGCGAATAGGGAACCACTTCAATTGAGTACGAAATTCGGACACATGATCAAACTTTTTGAGACCAAACACGAATCTGATCGCCAAGTTTTGCAGGCGCAGCTTGTTCAGCAGCTCCTCTGACGCACCTAAATAACAGATATCGACGTAGTCGAGAATTGGGAGTAAGAGGCTTAGTGCTAACGTAACTTTAGTTTTGAAAGGTAAAAAGTTTTGGAGTCGCCTGAGAGAGTGAAACGCATAATACATGCGTTTACTGACATCGTTAACATGGAGGGTCCAGGATAAAGTTTCGTCAATAATGAGGCCGAGGTTCTTGGTTTTATTAGTAAAAGCAATTTTGTGATCATCAAAACGAACAGTCGGAAAATTGTCAAAATCCAGCTTACTTCTTAACTGTCTGCTACCAACTACTATAGCTTGAGACTTCGTTGGGTTTACCAGTAATCCATAGCTGTCAGCCCATTCTTTGAATGCTTTTATAATTTTTGAAAGAGAGAAATGACTGTAAATCTGAATGTCATCTGCATATAGGTGGTAAGGAGAATTTATAATTTTAGGTAGTTATATATATATATATATACATATATCTACACGCCTGTCCCTTGCGGGGTAGGCAGAGATAACTGAGCGCCATAAGATGCGGTCCTTACACACTTCACTTAATTTTAGTTAGTTCATTATTAAAAACTAAGAAGAGTAGTGGGGATAACACGCCGCCCTGTGGCACCCGCTGTTGAGGCCGGGGCCTCAAAATGAAAACTCCCAACAACGTTTTTTCGGTTTAATGCAGGTTTTACAGCATAATTGTGCAAAAAAATGAGGAGCACACACGCTCTCGGCACTGTCACTTATTGGAAATCACCGCAATACGTAATTCCTAGGGATTTGCTTCTTCAACTCAGGCAGGCGTGAACACCCGCCAATAGATCGTCCAGTCTTTTCTTTTAAGAGAGGTAGGATCCAGCGAGAAGTCGTGCTGTGCTCCACCTCCTCCGACCCTATATCTGTAGCGGGAGAGGGCATAGCATGACTTCTTGCTCTAAATCTCCGTCTGGGGAAGCACCTCCACATTACAGAAGACCGCAGCCAAATAACAACTCCGGAAGGATTGTTGTGTTCCTGTGCGTGAGTAAGGTCGCCAGTTAACTGAGAGGTCGTTGTGCGGACAGCGGGAGGACCGGTGGATGTCGAATCGCCACTAGCAGTGTGGGCGCGGCAGGCTGGCGCGGCGGTCAGGGAGACCCGGTGAAACGGTTGACCGCTGGCCGCCCGCAGGTTAGTAGGGAAACCCGGGGATCACTTAATCTCCGCCCCGGGAGGCTGAACCGCCAGCCTGTGAATTTCCGGTTGCAGTGGTCGTGCCGGAGAAGGAGACCGGAGTGGACCCGGCTGCTGCAGCAGGGGGGGAGCGGGGGCCCTTCCGCCCGCCGCGCCAGCAAACCGCATTACCCGCACTGTACTGTGGTGAAAGACACCGCGCTTTTGTCCTTCACTCTGTCTGTTCATCGACCTCTTATTTTATTTACCTCGTCACAGTCATCACACATGAAAAAGCAAAAAAAAAACGGAAAAATGGTTTCACAGCGGCCACCCCTTCCACAATGTATGTGGACTTTTGCTACATCAGGGGTTTGCACTCGAACATCAATGCGGTCCATCATCACCTGGAAACCGCGCGGCCGACCATTCTTTTCCTCACGGAGACACAAATATCCTCACCGGCCGACACTTCTTACTTGAATTACCCCGGGTACCAACTGGAGCACTTGTTTGTGCATCATGCCGGGGTATGCTTGTTCGTCCGGGAGGATATTTGTTGTCGCCGATTGCATAACCTTGAAGACAGGGACCTGTCGTTATTATGGGTGCGAGTGGATCATGGCGGCCACACCCGAATCTACGCGTGCCTTTACAGGTCTCATAGCGGTGATACAGGCACAACTCGGTTATTTGAGCCCCTGCAAAGGGCGACTGACAGTGTCATCGAACAGTATCCCTCCGCGGAGTTAGTGATTTTAGGAGACTTCAATGCCCACCATGCCGAGTAGCTTGGCTCTCGGTGCACTGACTACGCGGGGAGATCTGCTCATGAACTGGCCTATGGTTTCTCTCAACTGGTTCTTTCTCCCACGAGACTACCAGATGTCGAGGACCATGCAAGGTCTCTACTGGACCTTCTGCTGACCACACGTCCGGATGAATATAACATCTCAGTGGATGCGCCGCTTGGCTCGTCGGATCACTGCCTCATCCGGACCCAAGTGCCTTGTGCCAGACGCGATCCACCTCGGCCCGCCGGATGTCGTCGCGTATGGCACTATAAGTCAGCAGACTGGGATGGATTGCGTGAATTCTACGCATCGTACCCGTGGAGGCAGCTGTGCTTCGAATCAGACGACATTGATTCCTGCGCAACCGCAGTGGCTGCGGCGATATTGGATGGCATGGAATGCTTCATTTCTAGTCGCCTTGTAGCTACTGCGGGAGCTCAAAAGCGGCGTGGTTTAATCGGCGTTGTAAGGAAGCCATTCTTGTTAAGCAGGCTGCTTACGATGATTGGACCACGGCGCATGCTAATGGGGATTCTAGAGTCTCTGTTTTGAAGCGCAAACCGCATGCTGCCTCGAGGTCCAGTAAAAGGGTGGTTGCTAGAGCAAAATTCGATTTCGTCGGCAGAGTTGGCTAGCGACTTGCGAGCTTTCCCTCTGGGAGCCGTGCTTTCTGGTCGCTCCCTAAAGCTGCCGAAAGAAATTTCTGTCAACTGTCCATGCCACCACTGCAAAAACCGGATGGCAGTTTGGCCCATAGTGCTAAGGAGAAAGCCGATTTACTCGGTAATCTCTTTGCGTCTAACTCGAATATGAATGACGGGGGAGCTGTGCCACCTACCATCCTGTGGTGCTGTAACTCAATGCCGGAAATCTCCATTACCCAGCGAGATGTCCGGCGGGCCTTACTCTCTCTCGACATTCATAAATCGAGTGGGCCAGATGGTATACCGGCAGTGGTGCTGAAGCTGTGTGCTCCTGAGTTGTGTTCTGTACTAACGCGCCTTTTCGTACTTTCCTACTCCACTGGGCAAGTCCCGTCTTCATGGAAGACCGCCAATGTGCACCCGGTGCCCAAAAAGGGCGATAGATCAGACCCATCGAATTACAGGCCTATTGCCATAACCTCCCTTCTCTCCAAGGTAATGGAGCGTGTGATAAACATACGACTCCTAGGATACCTAGAGGATCACGACTTGATTAGCGACCGTCAATACGGTTTTCGCCATTGTCGCTCAGCTGGTGATCTTCTAGTGTATCGTAGATTCAAGGTGAGGCATTAGCTGTCAGCCTAGATAGATAGATAGATAATCGTTTATTAGCTGCTACGGTCACACACATACAAACATAATATAACAGTACAAGAAGGAGTAAACAGGCATTGCTCAAAACATATCCAGTAATAGGTGCATGTGTGTGCTGCAGCAAGCGAATAGGCCATAGCTCAGTGTGACTTTTGCACAATGCGCAAAAAACACCGATTTTCAGCTACTGCCTGAGGGGCGGGCGCACTCTAAGTCATTATATAGACATAAATGTGTGTTTGTGGTGTGGGTCGGGGGTATTCTACTAAGTGGAAAACTCAGGTATCAACATAGCAACAATGATACTCATGTAATTAGATAAGTAGTGTAAGTGAAATTAAATTTGCAAATGTATTGAGATAATAATAGATATGGCGAAGGCGTTCGATCGGGTCTGGCACCGGAGTCTTCTATCGAAGTTACCATCATACGGGCTGCCCGAGGGTTTGTGCAAATGGGTCGCCAGCTTTTTATCCAACAGATGCATAAAAGCCGTGGTTGACGGTGGATGCTCCGATAGTATGGATATCAATGCTGGCGTCCCTCAGGGTTCTGTACTGTCTCCGACGCTGTTTCTGCTGCATATCATTGATATTGATGGCTTTCATTTTGTCATTCAATTCAATTGTCAATTGATGGCATTCGTTGTTATGCGGACGACAGCACCGGGGACACTTCTTATACAGGCCGTGCAAACATCCCTCGTTCCCTTGTGGAGGAATGCCGCGACAAA
The DNA here is from genome assembly GCA_947507595.1 of Pyralis farinalis. Lineage (NCBI taxonomy): Eukaryota > Metazoa > Arthropoda > Insecta > Lepidoptera > Pyralidae > Pyralis > Pyralis farinalis. Next base: position 38,111,079 of record OX382268.1, on the reverse strand, counting down.
CTTGTGTCTGAAATGGATGGTACTCTGGCTAAAGTATCCGACTGGGGGCGGCTTAATATGGTCGAATTCAACCCCAAGAAGACACAAGTTTGCGCGTTTACCGCTAAGAAAACTCCATTTGCTGTGGTTCCTAAATTCCAGAACACACCTCTTACCGTCACCAAAAGTATTAGGATGCTTGGCGTTGAGATCTCCAGTGATGTGCAATATCGAAATCACCTGGAGGAGAAGGTCAAGCTGGCGTCGAAAAAACTTGGTGTGCTCAACAGGGCTAAGCAGTACTTCAGTGAGGGGCAAAGACTTATATTACATAAGTCTCAAGTCAGACCGCACTTGGAGTACTGCAGTCACCTTCGGGCGGGAGCACCTGGATACCAGCTTGGACCGTGTGATTCGATTCAGAGACGAGCTGTGAGAATTGTCGACAATCCTAAGCTTACACTCCAATACCGAGTGTACCTTAAGTTTAAGGAGAGACTTTGCCTCCCTTTGTGTGTTCTACCGATTGTACAACGGGTTGTGTTCTGAAGAGTTGTTCGAAATGATGCCGACAGCTACTTTTTATAACCGCACCGCTCGCCGACGGCGGGGAGTTCACCCTCACACGCTTGAACCGCAATGGTCGCGTACGGTGCGGTTCCAGAGAAGTTTTCTTCCGAGAACACTCAAGCTGTGGAATGACCTCCCAGCCGAGGTTTTTCCAAGGGACTACAGCATGGAGTTCTTCAAGAAATGCGTGAAGAGGTTTTTAGAGGGTCGGCAACGCATGAGTGACGCCCCTGGTATTGCAAATGTCCATAGGATACGGTGACTGTTTAACATCAGGCAGGCCGTATGCTAGATTGCCACCTTAGTGGTATAAAAAAAAAAGTCTGACAGTGACTCGTCGATTTTAATACATTGCTGTCGGCCATGAAGATATGCGTTGAACCTTGCAATCATAGAGGGATAGATATTAATCGAACGAAGTATCCCTAAAAGGATATCGAAATCGACAGAGTTCAAAACATTACTAACATCTAATAAAATGGGCAATGTCAATTTTTCATTGTCCATAGCATGGCATATGTCGTCGGTGACATTCTGTAGCGCGCTCACTGTGCTGCGAATGGGACGAAAGCCAGGTTGAAAACACGTAACACAGTCAGGGATCGGGAGTAGCATACGTGATATGCTGCTCCTCATACCATCACTACCTACAGCCTTCGTAATAATGCATAAAATGCTCTTTTTTACTTCATCCCCTGTAATGTTACGAAATACGAAAGAGTTACAGTTGGGTGGAGCCTGTTGAGAAAGAGAAAATAGAGTAGAGACTTTAGTTGGAACATCCACAAAAACAGAGGGAGTACAAAAGTGTTTGTTGAGAGAGTTTAAGTCAGGAATTTTGTCAAGAGTCTCAGGCTGTTTTCCTACGGGTGTAAGTAGTAGTAGTGACTGTTCACTGAGTAGTGACCGAAGGAATTTCCAAATATGTATAGGGGGCATGTTTTCAATCGAAGAGTGAATATATTTACGTTTAGTATCCCTACACATTGCATTGCAGATGATGCGCAATTTCTTATATTCTAAAAGGGATTTTCTGAAGGTGACTTAGAACATATATTTTATGTACATATATTGTAATTACAACACGGCGGTGATGGAAAGCGTCGTAAGAAAATGTCCAAGAAATTATATTTTCGAAAGACGTGTGACCTAACCTAAGAAGGGTCTGGTTGTCCCTCTGTGTTGCAGAGGTCTGACGGCAGCAGCGCCCTCCCCAGTGCTTACGTGTCGCTCCGGACAAAAAAACAAATAACCTCCCCTTAAACCTTATCTTTAAAAATTAACACACACAGAACTATTAAACTGCCGAAATATTTTTCTATAACCTCAAACAGCTTCCAAAATATAAACTTCTACTTGTTATCACCACCGACGTATTAGCAAGAATAATGCTATGCAACGAAAACAGCCCTTTTATAGTTTGAGATAATAAACAAGTCGATACATGATTTTCTTTTCCATTCCTGTTGCAGCAAGTTCATGCGCCACCTTACCTGATATTCTAAGCGGTGCGCCTATGATCTGCGACTTATTAGCGTACCTAACGTTTTTCATTATTTAATTAAAGAAAAAATCGATAAGTATAAATTTCGATTACAGCCAAAATGCCGCCCTTTAGATTTACCGCCCCGGACAAATGTCCGGATTGTCCGCCCCCTAGAGTGGGTCCTGACGGCAGTCTCTCCATGTCAAAATCAGTATTATATATTGACGAGCTCGGTGACGCAGTGGCGGAACGCGTTGTTACGTTACTTTGACACCAACGCTCGTGGTTTCGATTCCCACACAGGACAAACAGTACCTGTGCTCGAATATTCAATATCGTTTTCTTTTACAATAAGTGCTCTTCTTTCAATAAATCTCAAATGCAGTTTGATCTTCTTGGCCTAATTTAACTTAACCAAATTTAAACTAAGCCAAATTTAACTAGGCCTAAAAATCAGAAAGTATAGTAACTAGGGGCGCCGCTGTATGAATAATGAACCTTAGGGTACCATTTATTGGCTTAAAAAGTACAAATCGAGCCAGTGTTGCCAACCCTAATTTTAAAAATCGGCCAAGTGCGAGTCGGACTCGCGCACGAAGGGTTCCGTACCATTATCTATAAAAACGGCAAAAAAAAACTTTGTTGTATGGGAGCCCCCTTAAATATTTATTTTATTCTATTTTTTAGTATTTGTTGTTATACCCTTTGGGTACGGAACCCTAAAAAGTAGTAGATATAAGTTGGTGGAAATTCGTAGGTCTACAAAAGGAAAATCGGTAGATCTATCTTTCCTATAACTCATTTATGATTAATAAAATATTAGAACCTAGTAACAATACAATATTAAGCACAGAACACATGAATATTAATATTATTTCATTAAAGATAATTATTTAAGTAAATAAGGTTGACGTTATCTTTAATGAAATATATAATCAAATGTATTTGTGAACACAACATAACCGTGAAAAAGGAGCCGTCATTTACCGACAGTCAGTCGGTTTCCTATATACATTCTGTGTACTAAGTATCGGGAATTTGTCAATAAAACAAAAAATACAAATTATTCATCTAAATTTATTTTATCGCCTTCAAAGTAGGCCCCATCGCTTGCAATACAACATCTCCACCGCTTCACCCAGTCTTCCATACATTTTTCATAGGCTATTTGCGGTATGGCCTTTAGCTCATTCAGCGAATTTTCTTTTATGGCTTCTATCGACTCAAAACGTTTTCCTCGAAGTGGTAATTTTAACTTGGGAAATAAAAAAAAGTCAGACGGAGCCATATCAGGTGAATACGGTGCTTGGTCGAGAACTTTTGTTGAATTTTTCGCTAAAAACTCTTTCACTATAATGGCTGTGTGTGATGGTGCATTATCATGGTGCAGCATCCATGAGTTGTGTTGCCACAAATCTGGACGTTTTCGGCGGATACTCTCACGCAAACGCTTCATGACGCCTAAATAATATTCTTTATTCACTGTTTCTCCCTCTGGAAGGAATTCGGAGTGAACCACACCACGGTAGTCAAAAAAAACTGTCAGCATCACCTTGATTTTGGAGCGACTTTGCCGCGGTTTTTTGGGTTTCGGCTCGTTTTCGAGACGCCATTCTGAAGACTGTTGGCTTGTTTGCATGTCGTACTCATAAACCCATGTCTCGTCGCCAGTTATTATACGTTTCATAAAGGTCGGATCCGTAGAAGCTCGGGAAACCATGTCTTCAGCGACATGCTTTCTCTGCGCTTTTTGAACAAAATTGAGCTCTTTTGGAACTAGTCGAGCGGCGACGCGTTTCATGCCTAAAATGTCAATGAGAATGTTGTGGACGGACTTAAAAGATATGTTCACCTCACTAGCCAACTCTCTCAGACTCATACGTCGATTTTCGAGCACTAGCTTCTTGATTCTGTCGATGTTTTCTCTGGTCGTAGCGGTTGAAGGTCTACCAGAACGAGGCAAGTCTACTACTACTTCTCGGCCTTCTTTAAAAGCCTTATACCATTCATAAGCCCTTGTTTTCGATATACACGATTCGCCGTAGGTATTTCGCAACATTTTTAGTGATTCACCACATGAAACATCATTTGAAACACAAAATTTAAGGCACACTCTTTGTTCAACAATATTTTCCATTGTAAAAATCGCCGAGGACTCAAAACTATGACCAACAAAAAGTGTAGTTTAAAACAAATTAAATGACAGATCCCGCTCAAATTTTGCGCGCTAAATCAGTACAGTGCTACCAACATGCAGTAAAAAAATTAGAACGACCTCTTTTACGCGGGTCTTTTTATTGACATATTCCCGATACTTTTTACACAGAGTAGTATATTAAAGTACTCTGTGTACGTCGGTCAGCTCTCGGCCAATCGCTCGTTTAAAACTAAAGGTTAGTTCGTACTAGAGCCACTAGGCTAGTAATTTAGTCGTATATCGAAGCGTCTGTTATACTTACGGCTTAATTCAAACGTCGAATTTGCGTTTTAATGGAATGTTTTGATATCTTAAAAAATAGGTAGATTTAGGGTTGATAGGTAGATTAAGGGTAGGTAGATGTACCAAAAAGCTGGTGCATATGGCAACACTGATTGTAAAAGTGTTTCGTAATGTCATATTTTGTATGTCAAAAATATTTTGATTTTTTTTATATAAATAATTTAGAAAAACAAATGTATAATCCAAAAATAAAATCAATTCATGGGAACTCCATTGTATAGTTAAATAATGTTTTCGTGATAAATAAAGTGCTGAATAAGGTGTTTTGTCGAGTATGGTGATTTATGCAGATCAAGCTCTTTTGTGGTCTATCCTGTAGATCTTCAAAATGTTTTTCATATCGGGCGCCTACAGTTACTCTATAAAATTGTATAACATCGTTGCCTGACGTGAGTCAGAGAGTCACTATAAGGACGTGGGTTGCTATGGTCCAGGTGTTTTAACTTGTAGATGCCAGTACTAAAAGGTGGTTGCAGTACGATGCCTTGCGAAAGCTGCGCAGTGCAGTTCAGCGTGTTCCGCCGCAAGCGGCCATGCTGCGAGTGTGAGCGGTACTACTGCAGCGGGTGCTTGCGGCGCGGAGGTGGCGCCATGTGCGCTCCGTGCCGGGTGCTGTCCACACGACCGCTGTCGCGCCAGACGATAGCTCACTTGAAGGTGCGCGACCTGCAGTTCTTCCTACAACGACAGAATGTCTCCACTAGAGGCTGCGTCGGTGAGTAACTGAGTGTCATATATCTGTCTACTGCTCTTATCAGTTGTCAGAACTTTCTGGATTAATCTATTAAATTATCACAATTGAATTATCAGGTAATATTGATAACTAATAACTATAAATTTAGGGGTTTTACCCTAGAATTATTATTTCACATAATCATTTTGCAACATAAATGCTGCAGTACTAAATAGATACTGTGGGCCGATTCTACTAAAAACTGCAACTGCACTGCAGCGCGGCGTGTGTCAAAATGTGTACATTTTGATGTTTCGGTATTCTGTTAAACGATCTGACAGCAGCGACGTTGCAGAAATGTTGCAGTAAATGAATCGCTATTCTGTTAAAAAACCTGCACTGCAACTGCATGTTTCCTGCAATACAATCGTATTCTGATAAATTGTTTTGACATTTGTATACCGGTGACAGATGTTTTGAAGGAGTTTACTTGCAGTTTTGTTAACGTTACTCTTGAGCAACTTTTGCGAAGTGAAATTAATATTCTGAGGCGGTGAATTATATTTGCTTTGTTTTGGGAGATGTTTGTGGATAAATATAATTAAGTAAAGCTTCTTTTCGGTTAGAAATACCTCCACTCCAACAAACAAGGTTAGTAGTGAAACTATAGGAGTCAACATTAAATAAAAATTCAGTTTTATTAGATTGAAATATGGCAACATTTCAGGTTTAAGTAGTTTACTTGCAAGATACGCACAGTTGCAGCGTAGTTGCAGTGCCGTTGCAATGCAGCATACGCGCAGTTGCAGTGCAGGATATTTTAGTAGAATACACCTATCGGCACTGCACTATTCCTGCACGACTCAAGTGACAGGCGTAAACGTGCAGTTGCAGTTATTTAGCAGAATTGGCCCACTGAAATTGACTTTTTTTATACAACGTTGGGAAGCATAGAAGCATACCTTACCTTGCATACCACCCGATGTAAAGTGGCTACCGAAGCCTATATTTTAGCTCTTGCTAACTAATGGTCTGCAAACCGTTAGTTGGGAAATTTTAACATAGGACAATGCATCTTAAACGTTACCATAAATACATATAGAGGGTACAAATATTATTAGATCCAGATTTTAGGCAGGCACAATCGTGAAGGCTTTTTGTTGGCTCACGGCCAAATCTTCATATACAACTTTGTTTTTAAACCACATTAGCTTATCACATAATGTGTCTGATTATGAATATCTCCCAACATGCTAGCTTGCAGTGCTGTACGCATGAACCTAATATTATATGTTTCATCTTTTTGAACCCAAACTATGAATATACATAGCAGAAAGATTTGACAAAAATATATCATTTTTTCAAAATGTTACGATTAATGTATTCAAATGGTAAATAAGCCTGTAATAGCTTACATTCTGATGCGGGCCGCATGCTTGTTTGCCAATCTAGTTGTAAAAATACTCGTTGCACTCTGTTGACTAATTGGGAAGCTTCCTTCGAGCTTTGAGCATAAATACGGTCATTTTGTTTGTTAAAATGTTGTTCAATTGTAAAAATTTTCTCATCCGTAAACAAAATTTTTCTATGACCTCCCTTTGCGTACCGCTTCAGTAGTTGTTTCGATTTTACCACCCTATTTTTTTTTAATTATCTGTTAAGAAATGACCAGTACGTCTCTTATAGGCAAGTCCTAAGTCATCTTTTAAAATATGCGACATGGTTCTAGGTGCTATCTTCATCTCCCGAGATAAAATCTTTTGCTTTCGGACAGGATTTCTTCGAATTCTTTCCCTTACTGCTTTGACCACCTTTTTCGTACGAACACTACGTGGACGGCTAGATCTTTTCCTGTCACAAACAGAGGAGGTCTCATTGTACCTATTAATAGCCCGGTACACAAACATATTACTAATACCAAGCGTATGGAGAGTTTTAAAAATTGCATTTGGCTCCATACCTACTTTGTGTAAAGCAATCACAGCGATTCGGTTCTCTTTATCACCTCACTCCATTTTAATATCGCAAAATATTGTACAATGTATTGGCGCCAAAATGAGAAAAATCAATGAACAATCATATAAAAATGACAGATTCCAAATTCAAATGTCATTTTTTGTTTATTTTTAATTGTAACAGTATTTATGGCCAGACTAAGTATATGCACTAAAAAGTTATGAGTATGAATACACAGAGAGTATAATACTCGTGGCTTTCTCAATGTCATTACATTAATATAAATATTCTTACAGAAAAGGAAGAGTTGGTGAACTTATGCGTGTCCCATGTGAACAGCACCTCCTACCGCCGGCACGGGCCGCGCTCCGGCTCGGGGCCCTTCAGCTCCCTCAAGGGCTTCACCAACAACATCAATGTGTTGATCAACTCCGCCTTTGACCTGCGCACCCCGCAATCCGCGCCGCCGCCGCCGCAGTCACATGGTATGTATTTATTCTGATGTTGCTATCTCCTTGCCAAGGTAGGAGATCACAACTTATGGCAGAGCATAACAACACATGGTTTGTGTATGGATGGTATACTAATGGTGTAAGTTCTTCAGTGATGAAGATTTAATCTACCACATCGTCTCTGGGTTGTAATCTGTATGATAAATTAAAGTAGTGCAGTTTCATAGTCTACTAGCCGAAGCACGCGGATTTCACACGGTACTTATAAACTAAGAATGAACAGGAAGAATCTATGTGACAGTGAGAGCTACATCAAAATCTGGTTTGAATAATGTATAACATAGATCATTCCTTTTTTATGGGAGTTTCCTTTTTAAATAAAGTGTATCTATTGTGATAATGTTTAGTATTTCTCTAATATTGTGAATTTCGTTTCGCTCTCTACACAATTAGCTTATGGAAATAAACTATTTATCTTATAACTTCACACCAAGTCCCTTACAAAGCAAACAGAACCAAGAACCACATTGTTTCTTTTCTTTTCTCATGACACGGCTCCACCTGACTGGTTTAACATTCATAGGTGTGAAAACATGCACACTCACCAGTTCCTAGGCTCTTGAGACCTTCTGATAATACTCGATCCATTTGGTCGTGGTAGGTATATTTAGGCCTTCCTTGACACCTACATCCTTCTACTTTCGGTATATATATATATATATATATATATATATATGTCACCTTGTATTTACGAAATGTGTTTTTTTAATACTGCCTAGAAATTGAAGTATGTAGCTATGCTTAATTGGCGACTTTGTACATATACAAGAAAGTAAGTCATGTATTTAATATACTGATCAGTTGACAATCCTAAAATAAATGAAGACACAAACAACAGGTAGGAGAGAACAAAATGTTAGATCATTAATATGGACAAATGTTACAAATATATTACAATGGAAAAATTCACTGCCCCCGCCTAGGTGAGGTTCAAATCCACGACCTTCAGATCGGTCGAGTTCTATTTCAATTATACCATAAATAACGCCAAATCCCTTATGTGGTAAGCAGAGAGGATCAAGCACCGCATGACTCTGTCTTACACAAGTCACTCGCTTCTTTAACATTCATAGCTCTTCTAATGCACGTGAATTGAGTTACTAGTACTTAGTCCTTCTTAACACCACTGAAATTAGATGGAATCACTCACAGATGCCTTCTTTATCAGAGAGGATGTGCTAAAGGACCGTAAAGTTTTATTATGTGAAAATACCATAGTTTACAAAATACCATAGTTTGTTTTTGCCTTCGCTTCACATAACCCCGCTGGTGCATCGAGGCCTCGCCAGATAATCACAGGAACTATCTCACGGGAACGCAACAACCTTCCAGGAAATTGTTATTTGTTATTCTGTGACTTACTTTCTGGATAGGCCACTCATCCCACAGGGGTAGGATAGGATACAGGTACTGGTTTTTTTAATTTGACTAACCCGTTAACCGATGTAACATATTTATTTAATCAAAATATTAGCCCTCATTATCTATACATTGCTGTCATCTAATCGGAAGTTTATTTATGCCTTGTGATAGAACTCTGGGGACATAGATTCAGCAAACTGCGTGAAAGCATTCTGTACTGCCACCTGGGAAGAAAATTTTTTACCACATAGAAAATGGTCCGAATCACGAAAAAAATGGTAGTCAGTAGGAGCAAGGTCTGGCGAGTATGGAGGATGACGTATGGTTTCTAACTGCAGCTCCTGTAGAGTAACAACGGTTTCTAGTGCAGTGTGAGGGCTTGCGTTATCATGGAGCAATAATGATGAAGATCTATTCACGAGTCGGGGCTGTTTCGCTGCTAATTTCGCCATCATTGTTCGAAGTTCGGCATAGTAAACATCTGCTGTTATTGCTTGACCAGACTTGAGAAAGCTATATAACGCCATGAAGAGACTACGAAACAGTTACTACCTTTTTATTGATAAACTTTGCTTTAGGAAACTGTTGCGGCGTTTGACCTGGGGTCAGCCATTGCATTTTTCGCTTATGGTTATCGTAAAGAATCCACTTTTCGTCACATGGCACAATATTCCTTCATTTTTGTACTGATTCAAAAAGGAAACACAAGTTTGAACACACGCTTCTTTCTGCAGATCAGCCAAATCTTGAAGCACCCATTTTTCATATTTTTTTATCTTAATGATTTGATGCAAATGAGTCAATATTGTAGGTAAGGTAACGTTAAACCATGGCGCTAATTCCTGGGTAGTTTGACTCGGATCGGCTTCCACCAACTCCTTCAATTCAGCGTTATTCACCTGTGTGGGCGGTCTTCCACGTGGTTCGTTCTTCAAGTCGAAGTTTCCATTAACAAAACGTTTGAACCAAAAACGCACGGTGCGTTCATTAGCAGTCTCCTCTCCAAACGCAGCATTGATATTGCGAGCCATTTTGCAAAAAAATATTCTAATTTTTAAAGTACCCGTCTAAGTTGAATAAAAAGACAATTGAAATTCGAAATTCAAATGTTGCATATTTTTGAAAAGCAAAAACCTCATAGATATCATTTGAAAATAGTTTCACTCGAAAATCTCAAACCATGAAGGTTTAACGTCAATTCAAAGTAGGTATCTATTACTACAAAACGGCAATTTCATACTTTAACCCCTATTATATCGAGTACAAAGTGTATTTCTGAGATGTATGATCGACAGGTAACTGTTACAACACGTCCCACGTGCACAGCCCGCCGGCCGCCGCGCCCGCGCCGCCCGCCGCGGCCCGCGAGCGGTTCACCACCACTCCCGGTACTCACACACTTGGTTTGTTCGAAGGCTGTGCGCTGAAACATGTCATCTCGCAGCGGACGCTCCCCAACATGAACTAGCTGCACGCTGCTATACTTTCTTATATATACTATCTTCGAAACTGACATGTTTTAGCGCATATCTTGGTAAGTGCATGTGTTGTGGTGTCAATATTTTGTTGGGAGCTTGGTTTCAACGTACGAGTGCTGGCAATGTGGGTTGATGTGCAATGTGTGCTCATTTCTCAATGGAGGGAATAATGTTTTAAAAGAAACGTATATGAACGTTATAACATATTGAATTTATTTCATTTTTGTAAATATATTATCACTCACGCGACGCCACCTCCGTTGCTAACATAGCAACTCCTTAGTTGCTTACTGGTGACCTCACTCTCACCCTCCAGGGAGTTTGTTATTTGGCGACGCTTTTTTGTGAAGTGGAGGTACTTACCCAGATGGGCTGCATTGCTACGCCGTACCACCCAGACCAAAACAAACAGACGTGTTCTTGCGCACAAATTTTTGTCCTGTGTGGGAATCGAACCCACGAGCATTGGTGTCGCATTATTAACCGCGTCGCCACCGAACTCGTCGATTTCATGAAAACATGTAATCTGGGCTGCGAGCTTCCATTATGTGAGCTATAATGAGTTGTCATTGTGATCGTCGCGTGTGGGTGTGTGGCAGGCGGCGAGCGGGACCTGTTCGTGCCGGTGCCGCAGGGCGCGGACGCGGGCTCGGCGGACAGCGGCGCGCTGCGGGACACCGCCGACTGCTACGAGATCGAGGACCTCGACGACGCCGGCTGGGAGTTCGTCACCAGGCCTGCGGACCCGCTGCCCAATGGTTACCACGCTTATTCTCACTTCCTCCACGTTGTACTTGGTGCCTACAGCCGCATGTCTTCACTGGAAACGCTTGCACGAGAAATAAATTCATTCGCATATAATACATCAGCATCATTTCAACTAAAACGTGTCATCTATTGTTAAACATACCAATATTGTCCTACAACCGCTTGCATTCATCTGCTCATTGCTACCTTTACGACAGACCAGTCAGCTAGTTTTATAATCTTCCGGTCTTGCCTGAGGGAGACTGCCCAGTAATAAGTATTATATGCCATTTTAATGTAATAAAGTAAATTTTGACCTGACTATGTTGTTGGCCCCTGGGGGCCGTTACTACGTCACTGGAAGGGAGAGGCGCCACAGCTTGAAAGCTTAATGGCCTCCGAGTGGGGTCGAACTCGACTTAGGGCGCCGCGGAGCTAAAAACAAATCGAACACGCGGCGAATGTAATAAAGTATCCAAACTATATTTTTATTTCAGACTCTGAAGTTTTGATAGCGGAGAACGAAGCCAATATAGAAATAGATGTTACAGCGCCCACAGAGCGTTGGCCGGGGCGGGGCGGCGCGGCGCCGGCGGGTCCGGCTCCCGCGCCGCGTGCCCCGCCCCGATTGCGCCCCGGCCTGGGCACGCCGCAGCGCGCCGCCTCCGAGCTCGAGTTGCACCGGCCCGACGCCTCCGCCGCGGCCGACACGGCCGACTCCTCCAGCCTGCAGGATGAGCCTCTCATGGACCATGCCGAAAGTAACTCTTTTTTGTCATTAAATAGATAGATACCACGAGCAGTGGCGCAGTCGTGAATGACGCGACTTTGTCGCCGACGCTCGTGGTTTCGCTTCCCACACAGGACAAACATTTGTGTGCATGAACATGTCCGTTTGTCTCGGTCTGGGTGTTCATAAGAGAGGTACGGCGTACTGAGAAAGTATCTCCACCTCATAGAAAACCGAAGCCAAATAAGAACCCCCAAGAGCGTTGTTGTATTCCGGTATATGAGCGAGGTCACCAGTAAGCTCCTAAGTAGTCGCTGTGTTAGCAGCCGAGGTGGCATCGCGCGAGTAATACTTGATGTGTTACCACTTAACATCAGGTGGGTCGTATGCTTGTATGCTTCCCGACGTATTATAAAAAAAAACCAAGGTGTCATTTTTAAGACGCTTATATACCTACAGCATAATTATATTCTTGAAACTTCTGAAAAAAAAGTGTAGGCGTGATGACACCGTAATATTATGGTGTGGTCCCGTGGGCGATCTGATGGCGGAGGTTCAGGAGGCTGCGCCGCGGTGCAGAGTAACTGCCGGTATACAGTAGGTTTTATTTAATTATCACCGTCGTTATATCAATGATATATTAGCGCGATAGGATCATCGCGTCTCAGGTCGCCTCTGGGAATACGAACAGTGCAACCCACTTGTCGACGTCACTTTTTCTAGACACCTATTTCTGAAATTGTTGTCCTCCGGTGCAGGTTTCCCGAAGCACATGACATTGGAGCATCTGAAGTCGGCTGAAGAGCTAGAGGCGCTGAACGTGAAGCAGCTGAAAGAGTTGCTCACCAGAAACCGTGTGGAGTACCGCGGCTGCATCGAGCGCGCCGACCTGCTGGAGCGGGCCAAGACGCTGTGGCGGGACCACGTGCACTACAAGGACGGTGAGGAACTGCACGCTACATCCGAATACTCGTCTGTTTGGCAACCAGCCGACAGTCGCCCTAGGGACGACTACACGCGTGAGACACGATACTTCACTATTTTATTGTTCCAACCATTTCTGTTAAGTCGGCGCTGTGCCGGCTCTCGCCGAAGAGGTCAGCGATTGTGGCGGATGTCCACGCAGGTGGCACCCGAGACCGGACACCGTCTTGGTCTCCACGGCAACAGGTACATTACGTCCGACCGCTTGCCATCATCGTGCTCGCTATTTTAGACTCTTAAATAGTCAGTACGTTGGCAGCCAGGCGAGAGAAGCGCAGAATGGACCGGAGACACGTCCGGCGCTCCTCTGGCGGTAGCCCAGGGGTAGACTACTGCGGCACACGGTCAACTATAAACATCCAAATGCAAGGAAGTTGCTACTCTAAGGGTGTCTGGATCAAAACAAAAGTGTATTGAGATTGGGCATGAAACCAAAACTAACGGCTAGTTACATATGTGTCAAATTTTTGTTTAAAATTCAGAGGTTCCCAGACCTTTTTTCATAGACCACTTTCAAAATTGAGCTGGTTCCTGTGGACCCACTGCAGCTACATTTCTACCATATTACCAAAACTCGGCAAAAAATGTGAAGATTAGATTTTTTGTCACGCCAACGTGGACCCCCGTCGAGTCTCCCGTGGACCCCTGGGGGTCCACCTGAACTACTTTGGGAACTAATGGTTTAAATGAACAATAATTTATTGTGAAAGTAAAGCAGCGGTAGGTGGTCTGGTCCGGTGCAATGTGTTGTCAGATGATTATATGTTTATTGAAACGTAAACGGTGACTAATTAAATTGATTCGTTTACATGTACGCTGTATTCTATACAAATTGACTTTAAAGTACATTCACCTCAATGGTTTTTTGGTCACCGTTTGTCATCAGTTTAGTTTTTCGCAGTCAATCTGCCCCTGCGCTGTCATCTGTCGGCTGTGCTAGCATAGTTTGCCAGAGTGTGGCGGTTGTCGAACAGAAGAACTTCACCAGCGATCCCTAAATACCAATTTCTTTTCACTTATATTTATTGCAGTCAATACAGTTTAGTTTCCAGAACACTCTTTCCAAACCGCTGTCAACGGCTCGAGTACAGAAAGCTTTTTGTATGTTTATCGTTATATACACACACATGTTCGTGTAAGATATTTAATAATTTGAATGAGACAATGTGTACTTTCCAGAAATAGATAACTTGCCTCTGGAAGAATGCTGCAAGATCTGCATGGCGGCGCCGCTGGAGTGCGTGCTGCTGGAGTGCGGGCACATGGCCGCCTGCACCGCCTGCTCCAAGCAGCTGGCCGAGTGCCCCATCTGCAGGCAGTACGTCGTGCGCGCCGTCAGGGTCTTCAGGTCCTGAAGGGCCTTCCAGCGATACTTTCAAAATATTGGACTGCTATTGACCGCTCTGTGCCGATCGAATCCATGGAATCTTGAACTTCAAAAGTTACCACTGAGACGTCAGCTACTTCTTCCCGTACGGTGGGTGCCACCCGAACGAGGGGCATTCTCCACGCGTGGATGTACACTATGTACTAATTGGTTCTGCGAGTAGGAGTTTTAGGAGAGGCCGCATCGAAGCAGTCTGTCTGGGGAAGAACCTCCACCGGTCCGTCTGGGGAAGTAGAGCTCGACGTTAACCCGATTGGAGAAGTCGGCAGCCAAATTACAACTCTCTAGAGGGTTGTTGTGTTCCTGCGTGCGAGTGAGGTCTCCAGTCAGCTGCTAAGGAGTTGCTGTGTTAGCAGCAGAAGTGGCATCGCGCGAGTGATAATGTATTACAAGCGGTCATAGATTACGGTAACCGCTTTACATCAGGTGGGCCGTATGCTTGTATGCCTGTTGTTGTATAAAATAAAAGCCTGTTTTTTAAACAATGGCACCTCGTTCCGTATAGAGACAGGAGTACATACTAATGTACGGCAGTGGACTGATGGCCGCCATCGAGTGCCGGCCGAGCGTTCGAGTTAATGTCAACTGCAATGGCGCATATTGTTAACTGAACAAATAAAACTATACAAAAATGTATATTTCCAGAAGACTTGTCGTATGCTTAGCGGCCTAAAATACTCGCAATATTTTTTATCGTTTTCAAGTCGAAAATGTTGTATGCACCTCCGGCCCTTTCCTTAAACAGAGGTCCTGGCGTGTCATTCAATGTACGAATATTGTCTATAAATATATGGGATATTGACTACATAGTGCGGAAGATGGCGGGCGATGAAGCGTGACGGACGCCGCTTCGATCACCGAAAGGGCCGTTGTCAACATATTGTGCCATTTAGTTATAAAGTTTGTGAAATCATTAATTCGATACGGAGAGGTCGTCATGCTGCAACGCCTGAACCAGTGGTCAAATACTTTATAAGAAGAACAAAGCGGTTGTTGTTCCGTTCACCGCCGAATGAGTCAACCTGTTCGGGGTGCGGAACATTTCTAAAAGATATAACGAACGCGTTTGGGCAATCTAATGGTTGCCCAAATCATAATTAATTGGTCGATAGAGAGCACATTGACAAGTTCTCCCCGCGGGGAGTCCCGTATTCTGCATCAGTCGAGTTATCGGCACATGAAAAAGCACTTATGTAGAGATATATGTTACACTTTATATTAATTGACATTGTCAAATTAGAGGCGGCTAATCGGATAACGTAGGAGTATCCGTCGCAGCTGTGACGCGAGGTATGACGCAAACGTTGCTTGTATTTGTTCACGAAGTAGTTACAACGTATTCCTGTACAACCAGTGAATGTAAAAGGTGTCAAAAACCGATGTCAATCAGAACTACGGTGTATATGACACACGTGATGTATTTTAATTTTTAATTAGCCCAGTACATATGTATATACATTATTACGACCTAATATCAAAATGTTCGTTAATACAACTGATTCACAAATTGGACAATAGCTTTATATGTTGCGGGGTCGGCGGAGGTCACATACTTCGGTCGTTACACACTTTCGCACTCGCTTCTTTAACATTCTTTTGATGAAGACCCGTCGACTGCTCCTGACATACAAATGTGTATTGTACCATCCGCGACGGAACTGAGAAGTTTATGAGTTTGAGGCAGTCTTTGTGAGTCGTTCTCGCGCCCGCGATTTATGCGTGTAGTGTTTAACATTCAGAACAGAACATTACGTATTTCTCCATTATTAAATTTACGTTATAGTCGACGACCGAATTGCTATCGGATCTAGATTTCGTGAGCGACACCGGGAGCTTCCATTGTTTTATTGATTGAATTTGAAGAAGTAGCTTTTATTTTAGGACAATTTACAACCTCGGGTGAATTCGAAGCGAAGCGATTGGAAGCCAACCTATTTTTTGTGAAAAGGAAATACCAGTACCTGATATGTATATGATGGGCGCGATTGAAGAAGTGTCGCAATGAAATATATGAAATCGAAGTACTTTTTTATGATTAGTTATATTATCGTAAAATTGAGACATTAGTTGAAAAGTTTCAATTCAATTAGGTCAATGCGTTAATTTGGTGAGCATTAATATTTAATTAATTATGAATCGCAATTTCGAATAATAGAGCTCATGTAAAAAGTAGCCACGGTTTTATCTTAATTTTCAATGTGACATCAAATGTTCTCGACCCAGTCTCGACATCTGCATTCTCCTCTCTGTGACCGCTTCGCATCTATTTGTGTTGTAGTAGACGACGTTTTTGTTAGAACTGGATTTGACGGCGACACTATGTTGTCTACGAATACGTTTTACACGCCTTTCCGAAGGCCCTCTGCCGAGTGCCGTGTCAATACAATCGAATATTATCAATAATTATGTATGAAATGATTGTCAGTTGTATAACGAAAGTGTATTGATGAAATGTATATGGACTCTATCGCTAAACATATTAATCTTATTTTAGGCTGGCTGCATATTTTCTAATAGGCACTAACGACACATTATCATAAGCCCGTGTAGTATGCCTCTGAGTGACCTACTGGTGACCACTCGCTCGCAAATTAAGGACAAGATGGCATAATCGATAAATACTGGTATAATATTGCGTATGGTAATTTGTGCTTTGCCTTTTTTTTTTTCACCAAAACTTAATTGACTAAGAAAGTGCAGAATTGTGCGATTTTAATATGGATTTCACCCTGTCAAATATTAAGTTTTTCGTAAAAATCGGACAGAGCGCAGACTTTCGCGCTATACTACGGAAGTCCTATCAATGTAGTCGCCTGATTTTGAATTAATCTGCTCACTATTTTCCCGAACTATTAGTGACATTATAAATCTATAGAGATATTTGAAAAAAAAAATGGTGGCCGTCACGGGACGCCCGGCAGATGTGAAAGATCTTAGTGAATATTCAAATTTTTAATAAATAAAATCAAACCATCGGATAGATATAGTGACCAGTGTCTCGTACGCACACGCAAGGGAGTCGCGAGTGGCGGCGTAGAGCGGTCATGACGGCACGAGAGAGCGTCTTGCCATGTGCGGTCACGGCATACGGTTCGATTTTACGGCCATGGCGCGCCAATAGATGTTTCGTATCAAAAATGGTGTGCGCCAGGTTCCATGTCGACTAGCTGTTGTCTCCTAATAGAAAATATGTGACCAGCGTGCAACAAATGTCACGACACAGTGTCAGTCACACATTTCCTTGATTCGATGAGTGTGTCGTTGATTTCCTGCTTCACATAATAATACTCGATAACAAGGAGTTATTTATATAATTTAAGACCGCTTCTTCACTCGACCTCTGTTTACTGTACATTATATTATGTGATAAATGTATAATTAATATGTTATAGTCTTATTATTGGCTGTTCACTTATGCTTATTATAATAATCATTGTATAATCATTAGCACAATATTTTTTCGGTCTCTCATTGTGGGAATGAATTGGCGTGGATATGTTGTTCAATATTGTTTTTAAAAAACTGTTGTATTAATTATATGGTCACACATGTGTATTTTAACCGATAGCACAACTGCAAAAGTCAGCGTTGTAATTTCACCGGTACGCATGTGGAATTAATTTCATATCGTCAATCCACCACAATGCTTTAGTAATGACTGTCAGGCGGTTTAATATTATTTGTGTTCTTATATTGGGGAAATAATATAATAGAGCTGATCGTGGCAATAGGTGGAAAATAGGTTGTTTATTCGGCGGGCAGTCGGGTGTTTCCATAGACATAGACTGAATGGACTGAGCGCTCGCTATCCAGCTGTGTACTGGCAGAAAAGTGTAAGGGAGACAAACTAATCGTGGAGCGAGTATTAATCTTTTATAGACTTATAAAAAAAACAGTTGTTGGCCGTATTTATGTATTGGTCCATTCTCTCTGTGTGTGTTGATATGAATTATTCACTTGTTATTTATACAAGATACCTTTGTTTGTATTTTGAGACTGCCGCACATTTGCGCGCTATAATATACACGAATCAAAAACAGTATGTTTCCCTGCACTAATGTGCGGCTACCTGAACTTACATATGCGAGAACCTTGACAGCAACAAATCAGAACACAGAAACAAGCGACGGCCGAAGTATATATTACATACCGCCTCGATATATAGTACCTGGAGTTAGTGCTGGAGTGGGAGCCTGGGAGCCGGCCTTGTACCGGTGGTCGGCGCCGGCGGCTCTATCGGTTGTAACTATTAGAAAGCTAGCGACCCTGCGGCTGTGTCTGCTCGGGGACTGTTCACATTGACCGTAATATCAATTATAAATAAATTAAAAGCGACTTGTAAAAAATAACATTCAATTTTTTTTGTGGTTCCTCGGTCGACGTGACTAATCCTCGAGTTGTATTTTTGTAGAACCTTTAAGTTAGATCGTAAGCAACCCTTATGATATGGTGGACAATGTTTAAATTCTCGATACCACTTCCAATTTTATTTTTATCGACTTTATTGTTATGTAAATAAATAAAATTTATAAATATATGCGTTTGTATATTTATTTCGGACGAGAGTAGCACACTGTCATAATAATAGGTAATACCTAACACCACTCCGTTATTTATGCAATTTCCTATTTTCTTGTTCTAGGGAACTATTTTGAACATCTTTGAGTAATAATTATATCTCGTTTTATATAAAAATAAAAATTGATACAGTGCTAAACGATAGTTATCTACGAGCTGAATTAACCCCACAGACTATTTATTCCATTTTACGTCATTTTCACATTGATATGAAATGATACTAGTTTTAATTAGAATTAAATTTTTTATAAAAAAATTCTTATTTATATCCCTCGTATTCAATTTATACTACTTTTTACTTTGCAAAACAGACATGAAGGGTAAGTAACGCTAGTTTGTTTCTTACGTACACTATCTTATCTTACATGAGATGACGCGACTTCCATACTTGTTCATAATAGTATAGAATAAGGGGGTTATGGTTATAAAAAAACTTATATTAAAAATTAAAAGTAATATCTCTATTTATAATAAATATGGAATGGAATGTATTAAAATATTTTTTCCGTTACAATCAAAGAAAACGGTGTTATTAATTTTTATATGATTAGATTAATATAAGGTCAAATTCAAGTTATTTTTATAGTATTGTTTTAAATCTAGACAAAGAATGTATTTTAGTTACATTAGGTGTCCAATGTACGCATGATCCAATATAATAGTTGTAAAAGCAGATAGTGGTAATATTTATAAAATGTGTCAATGTGTAGTCACACGGGGAGACACGAACGGATATCGGGAGACGGTAGCAAGCAAGTCCTGTACATCATAGAGTATAAATACATTTCTAAGTAACAATAACTGGCTGCCATTTTGTAACGTAGTGTTGATATTAACAAACTGTAACAGAAACGTTCACAAACGATAATATTTTGAATGAGATAATTGTTCTTATGAAAATTATAGATTTCCCTCCTCGCTTATATTCTTCACTGTTCACTTAATTTGAAATAATATAAGATTATTTTATCTTCTGCCAATTTTGTGACTATTTATTACAACTACTCGTACTTAAGTTTCACTAATGTTCCTTTTTCATTGAATTAAAATGCTATTAAAAATCATTTAATTCTTAATAAAATTAATATAAAAAATGTTCACTTTGTTGCTATGTGTTAACTTTTTTATGCACGTCGGGAGGCATGCAATGCATGCATTTAAGTGTTTACAATAGCTTTTGAACGCCTGCAATACAGAAAGTATTGCTCCGCGCCGCCACCCGCCACCCCTCCGCTAACAAAGTGACTTCTTAAAAACTTAATGGTAACCTCCATTCTCCCGCGGGAACACATCAACCCTCCCGGGTGTCGTCACTCTCTCTCTTTGCTAACTGTCATCTGTCGAAATCAGCCGAGACGGACGGCCTAACGAGCCCTCTGAGCTGGAGGAACTCTTCACGATCCATATTGCCTGGCAGGGGTGGACGGTGTGTTACTCGCGTGTTGCAAGCAACATTGAGCTCCTCAAATTTATACTTTTGATCACACACTCTTCACATATTTTTATATAAGTTTTATAAAACACATGATTTTTATCGAAAAACAATGGTATACAGACAGACATACCAACATTATTAAAAAGATTACTTGTAAAACACCTAAACAAATTTAGTATTTAATTAGAGTTTCAAGTAATTATGATACAAACTTTAATAGTATTCAAGCTGTTGGAATGTATGTTGATACAGTTGGTTGTAGGCACTTGGTGGGATTTTGAAGACATCTCGTTAATGTTAGTCGATCGGTGTGATTGAGCGAGCGCCTGTTTTTTTTATACTACGTCGGGAGGCATGCAAGCATACAGCCTACCAGATGTAAAGCGGGTACCGTAACCTATTAACGCTTGCGATATATTAAGTATCACTCGCGTGTTGCCTCCTCTGTTTACACAGCAACTCCTTGGGAGCTTACTGGTAACCTCACTCACGCGCAGGAACACAACAACTCTCTAGGGAGTTATTTGTCTGCGGTTTTCTGTGAGGTAAAGGCACTTCCCCAGACGGGTTGCTTTGATGCGCCCTACCCCTCTTCATGCGAATCGTGGGAGCAGCGCACGCACGTGCTGCCTATAAGTTCTCTTCGTGCCGTGGGTAATTCTTCGCTATCTACAAATTTAGGCCAGGACTCAGATATGTTCATACACACAAACGTTAGTCATGTGTGGGAATCGAACCCACGAGCGTTGGTGTCAAAGTAACGTTGTTACTAGCCCCTGCGCCGCCGCGCTGTTGAATTCGTGTACCTTTAAAGTATGATAATATAAAAAGTGGTCTGAAGATAACCTAAGGGAAATACGATAGTATTGAACACTGAGAATAAATAATATTTCTTGATATTTTAAATCAACAATATATTTCATATAAGTACAAGTCTTTACAGATAACGTCATAAATAATAAAATATGTTTTGTTATTTCATAGCATAAATATATACTTTTGGTCAGCTAACCAGGTTTTACAAGAATGTGAAAAAATTACCTCAGCTTACGTATTCTGGTAACACTGGCCTCCGCCAATCCGCATGTGAGCAGCGTGGCGGAGTATGCTCTAAACCCCTTCGGTTGAAGGGAGACCCGTATCCCTGCAGTAGGATGAGTAAGAGTTGATGTGGTAAATGAGGGACAAGTTCCACGTAGGAGAGGTCATCTTTTTCCATCGAGTGTTCATAAAAATATAATAACTATAATGGACTAAGAGGTCCGTCAGTCCCGGCCGAGGCCGTGCGTGACGGCGGGCGCGTCCACCCTGAGCACGGAGTCGGCGAGCGTGAAGTAGCCCTCGTAGTGCGCGGCCTCGGGCGTCGTGTCGTAGTGGTAGTGGCCGCCGTCGCCGTGCGCGCCCCACCCGTGGAAGTGCTGCACGCGCAGGTCCAGCCCCTGGCGCACGACACACGTTACTCAAGTCTGCTGTTCCGTGGCTTTTTGTAATAAAATGTTACACATTAAACAGTTAAGAAAAGTTATATTTATAATATCTGTGTAATTATTAATAGAACCTTTCTAATCTTTTCCTCGATACATTTAAATACATACAATATGACGCACGCGGCTCCGTTCGTGCAATATTTGACATTTGAAATTTTGCACAAGAAAATTATATATGTATCTAACTTCACGTCAAATCCCTTGCGGGGTGGACAGAGAGAAACGAGCGCCATAAGATGCGGTCCTTACACATTTCACTCGCTTCTTTAACATTCATAACTCTTTCCATGCACACTCGGCGCTTACTAGGACTCTTGACATCACCTTCTGATAAAACACGATAAATTTGGTCATGTAGGTATATCTGTACCAATTTGGTCATGGTAGGTTAGTCTAGGTCTTCCTCGGCTCCTACATCCTTCCACTTTTACATTGTATATCTGTTTCGTTATTCTTTCATCCTGCATATGTTATAACATATATTTTATAATTTGCATATTTTTCGCTTCGAACTCTCCAAACAATTAAACTTAAATTAAAATTATTTACCGACTTTTCACCTCATATCTTCGTCAATTTTGAACCGTTTCCACGATTCTTTTTTAGTAAAGAATTCATGTGGGTACGACGAAAATGTAATGATAAACTCAAAAGCTATGAAATAAAACAGTGTAACTAAGTTCATTGAAGTCAACGCCTATTTACATAGTGGCTGTACATGTGCTGGCGTTGATTTCAGTGAAGTTGTTTCCACTTTTTTATTAAATACTTTGCAGATTACAAAGCAGCGCAGGTGTATGTTAATCCACCACCTAGGTATCCGTATGTTTTCCACATCCGAATCTCTTCAGTCGTAGGTGTTTGCGAGTGAAAGAATAACAAATATTCATACATCGTATCCTGACAGACTTCCACTCGTAACGATAGTAGGATTTAAATATAAAACATTTCGTATATACCTAGTTACTATTCCTAATATAGTTCGCCCTCTCCAATTATCTAGACGGCGCGATACAACAAACATGTCCTCTCATAGAGCGTGCTAATGCCTAATTAGTAGTTAATGGACTCACGCATTATTTTGCGGAAGTCAAGTTAACAATTAGATCAAATTGCCTACCTAATTAATGGCACTATCACTCGAGGTACAAACGAGTTTCCTTGTTCTGTGCGACACCACGCCGCGGCCATGGCGGCACATATTCAGGCATTCACCTGAAATGTCTTCATGAATAGGTTTACATTACATTATGCCACAATGCATTCCATACCCAAAGGGTAAAACGGACCCTATTACTGAGATTCCGCTGTCCGTCCGTCCGTCTATATCTCATGAACCGTGATAGTTAAACAGTTGAAATTTTCACAGATGATGTATTTCTGTTGCCGCTATAACAATAAATACTAAAAAAACAGAATAAAATAAGCTCCCATACAACAAACGTGTTTTTTTTTACCGTTATAGATAATGGTAATCTAGTGCGAGTCGGACTCGCGCACGAAGAGTTGGCCGGTTTTTTTTCTTTCATTAACATAGTTATGAGTACACCTTCAAACAAATGGGTTTACAGTGAAAGTGGTTTGCCGCCCCGCTGGTCCACTGTAGCAGAAGCAAATGTTTTCAAACCATCCGAAAAACTATGCCGTGGCTTAAAGTTTATCATACAAGAACCTGAATCCATCTTGTGCTCCTCGATATTAATAAACCTATCCAATGGCAGGTAACAGACGACATTCCTTCACTTCCATGTTCGATTAGACTGGCATGCGCCACAACACAGTCTCAGCACAACTATGTTATCAATAGTTCAGAGTCATATCTATTAGAGGGCCTCATGGGAAAGCTATATCACCCAGGCTGCACGGAATCACCTTCAATTTTCTCTACGGGATAGTTTACTGATGACTTCAGCCCTAGATAGGTACTAATATTCTAGTACATAGAACAATTGAATAACCCAACTTAAAGAATCAGCAAAAGAAGTGGCAGTGGGCATATCATATAGGTCGATCGACCAGACGAACTATCGTTGGGGCAAAAGGTTAGAAAATGGCGGCCGCCACCACCACTACAACAAACCCTTGCTCATCATATACACAGGGTCTCCCTTCGACATAAGGGGTTTAGAGCAAATAAAATAAAATTAATTAAATAAATTTAATTAAGCAATTAAAACTAATCCACGCTACTCGACTGCGGAATGGCGGAGGGCAATGTTTACAATAGTCGCGAACAGTGGTATAAGGAAGGGGAAGCTCGAGACAGATAAACTCATCCAGACTGCATTCAACGGTGTTTAACCTGCGTATGCGAGATATTCGAGTGACACGCGTAACGACGGCATCCAATTTCCCAATGGCGGTGAAGGACCATTCAGCAGTACTGCCTTCAAAGTTACGGCAACATGCTACGAATGCATTCACTTAACACTTATCAACAATAACAAATAGTCAAGGCTATGGTTAGAGGATTCTTCCAATGTATACATACTGTATCCCCTTCATGAGCTTTCATAGAGATAACACTGCAATTATGTCTTCAAAGCTAATGGAGATATTCCAGCTATTATCGTTATATAACGGTCGTTAACAAAGCGACCTTCAGCAGCACGAAAGCACCTCCACTAACCCTAACACTCCACTTCTTTGATTCAAGTAATACCAGCAGGTAAGCGTAAACCATAGTCGTGTCCAGCGGAGCTTGTACTCGGCTGATTGGTACTGACCAGGTCGCCGGTGACGAGCGTGCCGAGGTGTACGATGGGAGCGCGCATCTCGAAGTAGTGCAGCCAGGAGTCGACGTCGCTGTCGCTGCACAGGTCTGTGGGGGAGAAGTCCGGCATCACGTGGTGCTTCACGCGTCCCTCGCGCAGCAGGAACGTGCCGCCGACACCTGTGCACGGACACGGCCTTAATACTCAAACGATACAAATGAGCGTTAACACGAACGCGATGTTCAGCGCTAAAAGCAACTGTTCTCATTTATGCCGATAATTCTGAGAAATACGTTATCATTATCAATTTTTAATGTATTAACAAATTGGCAGACTCATTTTGAGTTTTACTGAACTTAACAAAGTAAGTTAAGTAATAGAATGGTCGACATAACACTATTCGCCTTTTTGGTTTTTTCGGATACATTTTCACACCGACCCGCTGCATTAAAAAGGCATCATCGGCAAGTAGTACCTACTAAATTAATATTTACTGAAATATGTATGGGGCAAATCATTTACATATACTAAAATAGTAAGAAGCAAAAACCCGAAAAGGCACCTTGTAATATAAGTAATAGCTACGTATGTCTCACCGACAACTTTGTCGCCGTAGTATTTTGCGAGCGTCTCTCTGATGGCCGTGATGAAGTTCGCCTCGCCTGTTCTCTTTTTGGCAACTACTTTGATTACCTGAAATTATTTACTTACTACTGTAAAATACTTAATTAATTAAATTACATAATACTGTAAAATTGTAAGTAACGTACAGCCGGCGGTATAAAAATAAAACTAATACCTAAATAAAATATCTTTAATTTTTAGGTTAAAAATAAATGTCTAAAAGGGCTTATTATAGAATTGATGAATATGTAACTGATAAAGATGACTTCAAATAATTCAGCACAGACTACCTGTCCTTAATAATCTTTAATTTTACCATTTGATATCATTGTACCAATATGCTGATGTTAATTTTTTTGTAATATCTAATTGACAATTTTAAAAGAGACCTATATTGGCAAGTTTCTTTCGACATTTTTTCTTTGCCAATGGTAATTTCCGAAATACTCGTAGATTAGAAAAAAAAGGAAAACAGTAAAATAAGAGATTTGAATACGATACAATAAGATTATATTTCAAAAAATGTAAAACGTGTCTAAGTGCCCGCGTGGGCCCAATGGCAAATAAAGATTTCTTTTTAATCTTTTTGTCAAGTTAAGATTTGAACGTATAATGGTAAGTTCAAATTACAAAACAATAGTTACGGTATATTTGGTCATAACGTAACACCGCTTGTCGTTTACGTGTCCTCTGGTGTTTTCACACTAGTGAACTGAAACCCAGTGGCTGCATGTGGACCTGTCTACATCGTTGTGCATTGTATTCAGTACGGCATTCTAAGACCAGCGAAACTTCTGCCAAAAGGCAGCGATTCGCTTCCTCGCAATGGCGGAGAATTCACGCACTTCGGTGAACATACTCGAGACACTGCAGTACCGAGACACGAAACGCTTTTTTTTTTATATACCACTAAGATGGCAAACAAGCGTACGGCCTACCTGATGGTAAGCAGTTACCGTAGCCTATGGGCATTTGCAACACCAGGGGTGTCACTCTTGCGTTGCCGACCCTGTAAGAACCTCTTCACGCCTTTCTTGAAGAACCCCATACTGTAGTCCGTTGGGAAAACCTCGGCGGGGAGCTTTATTACAGTGCTCCGGGCATGGCCATCAAACTTCACAGATCTCCATCTGGGACACGGCATCTTTAAAAAGCGATTGCATAGCTTTGGGACGTATGCATGAACCATATGTGCGTGTGGGGAAAGTGTGAAGGACTGAGATTAAATTCCGTAGTCCTGTCCCAGGTAGGACCATCAGCGGTGCGAGATGTTTAAAATGATTCAGCGCATTGGAAATGGGCCCGTGGGCGCTACACCTTTTGTCGAGCTCGGTGGTGCTGTCGTGAGTGTCGTCTTTGACACCAACGCTCGTGGGTTCAATTAAGTGGCAGATTGGGTTGTTGTGTTCCGTAGGAGCTTACTGGTGACCTGAGTGAGGTCACCAGTAAGTTCCTACGGAGTTGCTGTATTAGCAGCAGAGGTGGCATCGCGCGAGTGACACTTAATGTACAAGCGTTTATAGGCTACGGCAACCACCTTTACATCAGGTAAGTCATATGCCAGTATACACTCAGGTAGGCGACCCACCTGACGTAAAGTGGTTACCGTAGCCTATGACCACTTGTAACACATTAAGTATCACTTGATTTTATTCAATAGACGTATGTAAGTACCCGCGACGGCCCAATGGATGTTTTTATTATCATATCTATATCATCAGGCAGGCCGTATGCTTATTTCCACATCAAAGGTTAAACAATAACCATTTCTTCACGGAACAGACACTAAGTTCTACATAGTGTTTATGATTTACGTGTAAAACACCATAAAATAAGCAACTCTCAGATCGAGCAACTTGGAAGACTCGTGCCCCAGGCAATGTGATGAGTTCGTACCTGTCCGGGTCTGCCGTCACTGAGCAGGTAGTTGCCGAGCAGCGCGGTCCTGGTCTCGTCGGCGGGCAGCCGCCGCTGCAGGTAGCCGCTGCGACCCTTGGCCGCGCCCACCGGCTCCACGGACACGATGCGCGTTCCTTGCCGCACCTCGCCGTCGACAATGCTCATATCGATTATACCCTGCCGATACATGTATGTGCATAACTAAAATGTAAACCCAAAGAATTCATTTGCGATGCGAATTTACAACTGTCAAACAACTCTGCTCAATGGTGCTCCAAGATTTAAGCAAATTTGTCAACATAAAGAAATTAACAGCGCAATCCTGGGCAGTATTTGGGAAGCTTTCTCATACTCGCTAATTTCAAACGATGTTCTCTCCTCTATGGTCTACGACGCAGAGACTTGAATCCTAACCTATTAAACAATTTAAGAGTCTTACAGTGAGCCATGAAAAAATCTAAGCTCGAAGTTTCCCTAAAAGATTCTATAAAGAGTCTAAAACGCCGAGTCCTGATGGAGGAGGGGAGAAATGGACGGAGAACTAAACTTCTTCACTTTGAGAGCTATGTCGTCGATATCATCAAGTCATGGGCGTTGAACGTTTGAAAGATGAGCGGATTACCTAAAAAGTACGGCCGAACGTGGTTTGATGTGGAAACAAAGAAGCGCATATAGTTGAAAGAATTATGCATTAGAGAAGGCATATAATGCCTTGGCTGTTGGCCTATATCATCAGTGAGTACATATGGGCTGATGATGATATGAGCTGACAATAAAATCCCTTGTGCAACCTACTTATATTCTATTTTCTGCATCACCCTAACGTTGACTGGTAGAGAATGCTTGTATAGCATTAAGTCCGCCGTTGTACACCTGTGTACATAAAGTTTAAATAAATAAATAAAAAAATCAGGCAGCCATGGTAATAGTCAGATGGGTGTCGTGACACTACAACACACGATGAGGGCTAATTTAGTGCTTAAAGACTTCTTAACCAAATATCCTATCATCACGTGCATCCCCATGTCCATACACTATCAAGGCATTAGCGATGTTACCTCACAATTGACGCCGATGTGCGGCCAGGGCCCAGCGCCCGCGCCCACCATGCTGGCGGGGTCGCGGCCCAGGTGTCGCGCCAGCGCGGCCAGGTCGTACAGCTTGTCTCGGCGCACGCGCGGTACCAGGTACGGCGGCCCGCCCAGCTCGATAAGCTTTGCGTTACCACACAGACCTACAAACGCGTAGAAATTTAGTTTTTTAATGTACCTACTCATAAACATCCTGAAAAAAAATGGTCTTAAAATACTGGCATTAGGGAATCCCAGAGTCTACTTAGGATTTCTGATACAGAGAGAGCACCATGCCGATCAGCTAACTGGGATTATATATAGCAATCTCTAATAAACAGTCGCATTCAGAAGGCAAGCTCGCAAGATAGCCAAACAACATCGCCCGGGAAGGTTATTGTATTTTTGCGAGTGGGTTACATTAGCAGGGAGTTGTCGAGGAATGGCTCCGTGAGCAGTAAGTTTGGCTGGAGGGGCAGTCTAGTTCAAACATGAGCACGACTTTACATGATAAGAAAAAATTACTTGCGAGTCTAGATGTACGAATCATTATCATTTATTGTCAGTATATTACTTTATCTACAAGTGTAATACTTATGTAATCAAGTAATAGGAATTGCTTGCAAGTTCAAGAGCACCAGATAACGATTGGCGAATAGCAGCGACGTTTACTGCAATGGGAGGGGTCCGAATGGGGAACATCGCAGAGAATACTGCAGGTAAATAAGGACCAAGAAGCTCCCAGCGAAGCGCCGCGTTGGCAGTAGGATGGGAATCTTGTATGTTTCAAGCGTTTATAGGCCGTTTCACATAGGTGTACTTTTTTTTTATACAACGTCGTTAGCCATACCAGCGCACTACATTAAGTATCATGCGCAATGACACCTCTGCTGCTAACGCAGCAACTCCTTAGGAGCTTACTGGTAATATCACTCACACGCGGGAACACAACCCTCCAGGTAGTTGTTATTTGGCTGCGGTTTGGTGTGAAGTGGAGGTACTTCCCCAGTCGAGTTGCTTTGATGCGCCGTACCTCTCTTAAAAACACCCAAATCAAGCCAACTAATAAATTTCGTCAATTTAATGGATTTTTATGAAGCGTGTCGAAATTGTGGTGTAGTCCTTATACGATGACTGACCAGGTCGTGTGACTAGAAATGACCACAAAGCTCTAGGGCTCCAGTCCCGTTTCTCAAAATATTTTTTATCCGAAAGGAGTACCATACAACATAATGACTAGTTACCAGTTGTAGTGAGGTTGAAGGGTGGCTGCGTGAGGTCGGGGCACTCCACCACCTCGACCGTCACCGTGGCGAAGTTAGAGGCCAGCCCCCGAGACAACACTGCAAACAACAACAACAGACTCAACAACCAGTCAATCTCTGTTGTTCATACCTTCTTCGTTGAAATTCGAAACGCTGAGGATGCGTGAAAACGTATACATATAATGACATAGTCCATATAATTATTTATTATAATTCAATTATGTAAGAATCATTCTAAAAATTAATACTTTTATATTAACAGTAACGATGAAAACGAATTATCGAAATCGGATAAGATTGAAAGAAACAGAAATGATTTATGTATGTATATCTTCACATCAGGTCGGCAGAGAGAACCGAGCGCCGTAAGACGCGGTCCTTACACACTTCTCTCGCTTCTTTAACATTCATAGCTCTTTTCATGCACGCTCGGTTCCTACGGCTCTACCTTCTGATAAAACACGACCAATTTGGTCATGGTTAGTCTTCCTCGGGTACATCCTTTCACTTTCGCATTGTAAGTATATCTTCGTCATTCTTTCATCCTGCATTATTTCTACATGTCCGAACCGAGCACGCAAATTATTTAAAAGGGGAAAAAAATGCCTGTACCATTAAGATAAGAACATGTAGAAAGAATGCAGGACGAGATAATGACGAAACATGTACACAACGAAGACGTAGAAGAATGTAGGAAAGGAGGACCACATCACTCACGTAACACGATCAAATTGGCCGTGTTTCATTGGGTGATGTCTGGGCCCTCCGTAACCGGCGAGCGTCCATGGAAAGAGCTATGAATATTGAACGAGTCAGTGTGTAAGAACCGAGTCATATGACGTGAAGTTAGGTACGTTAGTAATGTAGAGTAGGTACAGACCAACGGACATTAAAAAGAAATAAATTCAGATCACAATATATTTTTTAATAATTGGAAAATGGTTTAACTGAGAGTACAAGAATCAAATTTTAATGCTTTATGACGTCATGCTTTTGTCACGCCTGTATTCTCTATCTTTTTTTATACAACTTCGGGAGGCATACAAGCATACGGCCTACCTGATATAAAGCAGTTACCGGAGCCTATTAATACTTGTAATAGATTAAGTATCACTCGCACGATGCCTCCTCTGCTGCTTACACAGAAACTCCTTAGGAGTTTACTAGTGACCTCACTCACACACAGGAACACAACAACCCTCTAGGGAGTTATTTGGCTGCGGTTTTCTGTGAGGTGGAGGTACTTCCCCAGACGGGCGGCTTTGGTGCGCCCTACCTCATCTAAAACATCCAGACCAAGACAATCAGACATGTTCATGCACACAAATGTTTGCCTTGTGTGGGAATCGAACCCACGAGCGTTGGTGTCAGAGTCGCGTCATTCACGACTGAGCCACCGAGCTTGTCAAAATCTATCTACTGTTCCTTATCCACATAACACTAAGGTGGATTGTACGCGAATAAGGACTGCCTGATGATGGCCAGTCATCGTAGCCTATGGTCGATTGCAATACAAATGGGATTACTGATGTTGTTGCCGGAGTCTTTTCCACATCCATCAAGACTTGACTCA
Source organism: Pyralis farinalis (assembly GCA_947507595.1). NCBI lineage: Eukaryota > Metazoa > Arthropoda > Insecta > Lepidoptera > Pyralidae > Pyralis > Pyralis farinalis. Next base: position 38,080,070 of record OX382268.1, on the reverse strand, counting down.
CCATCGACAACTTCATTCAGGTCGGGCTTGTAGAAAGACTTTTCTTTCACAGGAACCGTTGTGAAGTCCACGCTGGCCATACTGGAAGAATGTTATTGTAGTATCACAGTAACTAATTATTATCTAATTAACATACATTACGTAACTTTTCATCGTTTCAGAACTGCAGTAATAACAAATATGCTCGTAAAACATTTTGTTTAGATAATGTCTGGGCTACATATACCGATAAAAGTGGCTCTATTCAAATTGAAGCGTCTCATCATCTAATTCATAAAATATATTATAATGCATTATATACCTAGTCCGACTATAAGTTCTGTTACAAGTTAATATTTTTTTTTTTATACTACTAAGGTGGCAATCAAGCATACGGCCTGCCTGATGTTAAACAGTCACCGTAGCCTATGGACATTTGCAACACCAGGGGCGTCACTCATGCGTTGCCGACCCTCTAAAAACCTCTTCACGCATTTCTTGAAGAACTCCATGCTGTAGTTCCTCGGAAAAACCTCGGCTGGGAGCTCATTCCACAGCTTGAGTGTTCTCGGAAGAAAACTTCTCTGGAACCGCACCGTACGCGACCATAGCGGTTCAAGCGTGTGAGGGTGAACTCCCCGCCGTCGGCGAGCGGTGCTGTTATAAAAAGTAGCCGTCGGCATCATTTCGAACAACTCTTCAGAACACAACCCGTTGTACAATCGGTAGAACACACAAAGGGAGGCAAAGTCTCTCCTTAAACTTAAGGGTTCAATACCGTGTGTAAGCTTAGGATTGTCGACAATTCTCACAGCTCGTCTCTGAATCGAATCACACGGTCCAAGCTGGTATTCAGGTGCTCCCGCCCAAAGGTGACTGCAGTACTCCAAGTGCGGTCTGACTTGAGACTTATATAATATAAGTCTTTGCCCCGCACTGAAGTACTGCGGTAAGTATTTTTTATGAAGTAATGTAATCTTAATAAAACTTATACGTACATATTTAAAAAATATTCTATTCGAAAAGGCGACCTTTGAATTTAATCGAACGAATATATAGATTTGCGCACTATTGGAAATTTAGCCACTGCTTGCTCCAGAGATTTATTTAGAGTCACAATGTCGGCGTGTCGTTTCCAGCAGGACATGTACTATAAAACTGTCCATAATTTGTAGTCTAAGGGGTTCAGATCTGGGCTAGACGAGCGCCAGTCTTCAGCTCTTACAAAGTCCGGAACGTTGGCTTCCAGCCACGTTTGGATAGTTCGTGCTTTGTGACCAGGTGTCGGTACCAGGCGGTTAAAAAGTGTATTGCTGAGAGGTTGAATGAAGCTTTCTGACTCTTTGATAAGAGATCCCCCCCCCCCCCCCCCCTCCACCAAACAATTACAGATCAATCGTGAAAAATTTTTCATTGCGACAGAGCGGGAATTTTCATTTTTCGCAATAAGATTTTTTGTTTCGTAGTGGGGTTTCGGTGAATTCTGACTTCAACAGCATTAACAGCCTTTGTAGTTGTCGCTGCTGCACGCTGTCGCCCCGGTCTTTTATGGTCTTCAACAGAGGAAGTGTTCGTATATCTGTCGATAACACGATATACGAACATACGGCTGATAGCTGATTTTGAAGTGTCTTGAATATGACCGACGGCTCCGTACCCACTTTGTGCAAGGCAATCACTGCAATCCTATCTTCTTTAAAACAACATAATAAAAGCGTTCCAAATTCAAAATAATTAAAGAGTTGAAAAAGTGTTGGTTAATTGAAAAATAATAGTTATAAGAGTATGTAACAGTATTTATGGCCAGACTAGTTATATAGTACATTCAGTAATATTGACTTCTTCCCGCGCTTTTGACGAGTGACATTGTTGTTTTTTAAAATTTAGTATAAAATTAGTTTTGTGTGACAATTTTGAAAGTATTTTATAACATAAATGCTAGTGAAATTATACACTAATGAAAAAACTCAAATATAACACGTTTATGTACTGTTTGGAAGACGTGAATAAGTTCATCAAGAAAACCATGTAAAAATCACTATCGTTTTACGGGTGGTATTTAACCTGGGTTGATTCGAGTCAAGTTTCCCTAACTTTGACACTGGCATAAAGTAGGAACACATATATATATATATATATATATATATATATATTCTATATATATTATATATTTATATTAGAAAATTAAAAATGATGACCAAAAGATACGGTAAGCGACTGACATAAAAAATATTCGTTGTATAGGTATTTACACAAAATAAATAAGAACAGGTAAAACCTTCAATAATAGCACACAATGTTCTATAACAAACTCATTCACTTTGTCGCCGTAAAACCTCTACTCAGAGAGAAATATGACTGTTGAGTTTGCGGCGTTCACGTATTTGTATCCTTAAATTGGTTATGTAAATTACACGACATAATGCAGTTCCTCAGGTGTGCTTGTAATGTGTTCACTACACACGAGACACTCATTCACGATTGAAACCAGTCGTTCAAGCAACTGTGTCAGTCACAACGATTTACCTCGATATACTTTCACTCACCTCGTTTTACCGTGTACAGTCAAGGCCGCGTTCACGGCTACATTTACACAATATAATATGGCGAGGTAACGCATTGTTACCGTGATAACAAATAATTAGATACGTACGTTATGTCCGGCGCGCAATGTACAGTCGTCCCGAATGACCACCGCAGAATGGGGAGTGAGGATTGTTGACCTCTGGCCGGGCGGGCGTCGGCAACGTGTTCACTCGCACCGCTGCCGCAGTAGACACTCTCGGAGTCGGAGAGTTATCTCCCGTCAGATTGCGCCGTTATCATTCCATTGTTTAGTAGTCACTTATTTGCTTGTAACATCGGCACTTGAGTGGAACTCGCTACGGTGATAAGTATTTGCCTACGCCTAGTAGACAAATACTTATCACGCTATGTGTGTTCGTGTGTATAAATAGGCAATGCTTGGCAATAAAAAAATTAAAGAAGTTGTTACTGCGATTAACAAAAAGTTACGCGACTTTTTCGCTCACAAACATCACATCGTTTGATTCATTGGAGGCAGAGACTAAAGTTTTGGGAGTTTTTATTTTGCCACCATATATTGTGTTCGGCGAGCAGTGCGAACATCGCGATAAGCGCCTGCCGGCAGGTGACAGCATTCAGCTGCAGGCAGCAGGTGTTCGCCATAAAGAGAAGATATACAAGATATAATTGCCTTTAGGCGCGAAAGCCTTTAGGCTCTCACGGGCACTTTAACACGTGTTACGATTTTCTTCAAATTCGATTTTTTTGTATATTATAAATGGAATTGACTTCCCCTCTTGGCAAAGTGAGAGACAGCAATATGACCAATAAGGCATTAAAAAGCCTCAAAGAGATGGCTAGTCAAGTGAAGCTCAACTGCCGTGCACCACGGTTTATCGGATATCTACTCGTCCACACTAGAGACAAGTCGCAATCTCGCCTGCAGTGTATGTGTCTCGCGACCACTCCGCATGACACTTGTGTCGAGCACATGGTATCATAACGAGCTGACCTCGTTTCACGGCACAAATTTTGAAACTAGTTTTGTTTCGCAATTTCTCTAAGCAGAGGTCTAACAAAGGAGGTATAGCGCTTAGTCTGCTTACAGTCTCCCTTTGTTGCGCTGCTTTCCCAGTCTCAAACAAGGTGTCCGAAGAACCACTCCTCGCGTGTGCTGCGTAGGTATATTACGATGAACAGTCGAAACAAAAGGAAGTCATAATGGTTATGTGTTGAAAAAGGGCCAAATTAAATGCATCCAAAACCGAAGAGCACGCACGAAGAGGTTGATGAGTGTGAAAGAACCAAGAGCGGTATACCTATTTGGATCAGTGCACCAGGCGTTCCATAGTCTCTGCCTGCCCCAATGGGAGACAGACGTGATATGTATATATGTCAAAATGCAGGAAAGTTTGGATACGAATAAGACACATTTTAGAAGAACGAAATTCTCTGAAATCATATTTTGGACACAATTAGTCGATTGCTTCGACGTTTTGCTCGGCATATGTGTATCGACACAATGTCGCTATACACGTATCGGCACGCCGATACTTTGTGCCGAAACCATATTGCGATACAAATGTGCCCTAGTGCGGGCTAGTGCTCATACCCCTTATTTCCCGTACCATATTCCTGTGTGTCAGATATTTTGAATTTCAAAACGACTTTATACATAATGTTTTCATAAATATAGAGGTAACAACCAGGCCGTTTATTTCTTTGAACAGTCGCCTGAGTAATTCCTGGAGCACATGTTGCAATAGAGAGTCATCATCATCATCCGAGCGTTAATTCCATCGCGTCCTCCGCTATCGCTTCGAAGCCCAGGGTCCGCAACGTTATAGCGTATATAATAAAAAAAATTTGAATTTCAGTCGCCCTTCCCTTCAACAGTGTACCACAGACACAATGCTCTCAAAATACTTGTAATAAATAGACTAGGTGCGCAGCAGCCGATTGAAAGTCTACTGTGATTCCAATAATTGCACTATCATTAACATACTCTAATTTATTATTCTCACTGAGAATTTCCGTATCAGCAGAAGTTACATTTGGAAGACTACATTTGAGATATTTGATTTTGCAAGAATTAGACAAAATTATAATTGCTTATGAACTAATTTAGAATAGTATTATGTAGTATTATATTATATCTGCATATAGTGTACAGTCTATTTGCTGATTTCTGCAACATGTACAGGCAGGTAATTTACAGCTAATAAAAATAAAAGATGACCTAGAATATAACCCTGGGGCTCCCTACATTTAACCATGCCTTTAGATTTAACCCCATTAATGTCAACATTCTGCATTCTATTACTGAAGTAAAATGCAATGGATGAACTTGAGCAATCACATTCGACCACAAACAAATTATTAAGGTATCAGCGCATTTAGGTATCCCTCGCTCGCCTAAACTTAGTCTCTTAGCGCTAAATAGAATCACCGCTTCGAGTCTACGTTTCACTTACGAGCATCAATCAATCAATAATATTTATTTGCGCAAAAATGTAGGTACATAATAAGGTGACATTTGAACAGCATGATTATGCGCTGCGAATGTTCTCCTCGAATAACTGTCAAAATAGATAAAGATAAAGCATGCCTTAATGTTAGGTAAAATTGTGTGCAAAACCGCTAACTATGCAAGGGATAATATTGCATTTCACAAGTGAATCTAGTTTGATTGTAATATGAGGACAATACAGGCAATTGTTGAGGTGATTTAACGATTTCTCAGTATATTGTGTATTGTTCGTTGACGTAAAATTGTAAATAGCTCGGTCTCTTTTTTTCTGACACATGTAACTAGTGTGGTGTCATAGCCATCTTGACGTGGTATTATCGATAAATAAGGATATTGTATGCTATGATTTTTAGATTTGTCAGGAGCCCTAGAAACCGGCAAGCGTGCATGGAAAGAGCAATGAATGTTAAAGAAGCGAGTGAGGTATGTAAGGGTCGAGTCGTGTGGCGCTCGGTTCTCTCTGCCTACCCCGTAAGGGATTCGGCGTGAAGTTATAGTAGTAGTAGTAGTAGTAGATTTTTAGATTTAGTAGAACTAACTTTAATAACATACATACATACATACATACATACAAATATGGACAGGTGATAGGAAGTACCGTTATAGTACAATTAAATTATTACATATTAATATTATTTACCGCATTTCGAATAGAATGTTTATTATATAATTAATATATTATAACACATTATGCAAATATATTTTTATATAATTTTCAAATAAAAAATATATTTGCTATATAAATGGTTCACCATTATCTCAGAGCCAAAGCTAACTCACCTGCACGTGGTGAACACCGCCGATTAGTAAGAGAGATGTATGATTTAATATTTATATTACGAAATTTTATTATCACTAATGTTACATATCTTATGTAATAAGTTGATTTGTTACAAGTTATATCGATATTCATAATCGTCATATATTTCTGTCGTACCGCACTAAAAATCGCACGCACGAACCCGACCGAAACGACACGACGTTGATTCCTGAATTAACCAATGAGAGCTTCTCGTTCTACCGCGCCGCCCCGAGGTGAATATTTTTACCATGGAAAATTCATATCATTTGGTCTCCATATTATTTCCGTCTCGTATTCGAAGGCCGTTCTAAGCATATCCACTTCTTATGGTTACAGTAACATACGAACGCTTTCAATATAAAAGTTTCAATCGCGCTTTGGCCTTACGAACTTACTGCTAATTGGTCATTCATCCGCAGGAACCCAACAAGTCTCCATGGAAATGTTATTTGAATGTGGTTTGCCAACTCGGGCTGCTCTAAAGCTCAAAGCAGCCCTGTTAATATAAATGCACGGAGAACATTGCAACTCACTCGCAGGAAATCTTAGAAGGTACTTTGTTGGAAACCATTGCGGTACACAGTTGCGTGCACTCCATATAGGCAAAAAGACATTGCCTACCCTGTCAATTTGATAAATACCATCCGATGTTTCTTAATTCTTAAACATAGTTTGTAACTAATATTTCGTATCAAAAACAAAAAATTAAAAACAGCTCCATCTATCGGTATCGGTGCAAGTTATTAAAATAGATTCATATCCGCTACATCGATGTGCTACACTAGCGCCGCAATGGGAGCTTAACGGCAGAGACACAAACTATTTCTGTCTAAATTTACGTATGTGTGCCGCATTGGTAATACGGATAGTGTAGTGTGCGTTCCTGTAAATATATTGCCCACAATAACACAAATAACGCACACAATCGCATACGATAGACAGTGTCTTTTCAGCCGAACCATGACGTAAAACTATTTTAAAGAGTAGTTTGCTCCATATAATTAGAGTGAAAGAAAGTGCAATTAATTTTTTTCGTATAAAATTGGTGTTAAATTTTATTTTGTTTTTAAACTGCCGCCATTGTTCGTTTTGAATCGTTTTGATTTGTGGTAGCAGACAAAATAAGATTTTACAGTTTTATAGTTGATGAAAATGGATAATATTCACTGCGAAAGTAGTTCAGGTGGTGTCTGTGTAGGGAAAATAAAAAATGATGCGTTATCAAAATTATCTTTCGGTGAAAAAAAAACAAGTAATTCAGAAAGGCCGCTGTACACCGGATTTGAAATTAATACAAGGCAAAGTTAATCGTAAGTTTAATGCAAAACCGAAAGGCCGCTTCGAATATCTGCAAATTAATATGTATATAAAATCAATCAATCTATAGATATTTGAGGTGGCTAACCAATCACATACATCATTATTTCCACAAGACTGTGTAACCAAAATCAACATGCTGTATTTTTTGGTAAGTTAATAGCTTTAAAAAAATTCTGCCTACCCTGTCAAAAATCTCTGTGCACGCCACTGGCGGTACACATATTTTTATATGTTTGCAACTTGTCAGGAGCCCAAGGAACCGGCTGTGCATGAAAAAGAGCTATGAATGTTAAAAAATGCGACCGAGGTGTATAAGGGCCGCTTCTAATGGATCTAGGTTGCCTCTGCCTACCCCGCAAGGCCCTGGCGTGAAGATATAAATACATCATGTTTTCTTTCGTTCGTTTTTTATAATGATTTTTGCCAATAAATTTCTTTGTTCTACGTAATTATTTAAATAAAACGAAATTAGTACACTTTATAATTAGGCAGATTTTTATTTTAAATTTGGTCAACATTGCTTATAATTAATTAAGTAAAACAATCGCTTGAATTCAGTATCCCATTTATTACAATCAGTTTAAATTAAAATAAATATGTGACAACGAGAAACTTAACGTAATAATAAATTAATCAACGTCAAGCGAGCTTACACCGACAACATTACAACCACCTTTGGTAACGAGTACTGCGGCACACCTCCACCTTGTTGTTAACTTCAGTACAGCCCGGTAAAGGCCATCGCACACAAAATCTGTTTATATGAAGATGTGTATTACAGCTGGATACACAATACACAAAAGGATGTAAAAATGTACATTACATAACCGCTGTAATGTATATATTTAAATCTTCGCACTTGAAGGTAACAAGCGATATAAAAATGAACCGATATATCTCGAGATTTTTATGACGAGACGTTCAATAGACAAATAAATGTGAAATATATATTACTGTGTGATACATGTTATGTGACATCTTAAGATAATGTACAACAATACATCCCAGAATGTAATGCTCATTTAACCAACGTTACAGCTCAAATCTGTGAAGGTCTTAAACCTAAGAGTTTAAAAATATGTAACAAGTCTTAAAAAAAGAAATAGCAGGCCGTTTCCGGTGACAAGTACAACCTCAGTACCAAGTTTAAAACTAAATTAAGTTTTGCTTCCGAAGATTAAACCGATTAGGTAAACTAAAGGAAATAATAGACAATGGAACTGAATCACTGGAATAATAAAGTACCTGCTTCAAATAAGATATCTTTCACCGTTTGTAAATTTAACATCTTTTGAGAAAATGGAACGTAGCAGGGTCTACTGTGTAAAGGAAAATTATAGTTTATCGGTTTCGTCTATCAAAAGTCCAAACAAAGCATTGGTTTACAGCTAAATAGTAAAAAAAAACCGTTATACGGTAGGCCGACAATCGAGCGAGACGATAAATAAAACATCAGAAGATAACAATAAAAACACAAATTTCTTATGCGGACGAGTAACATTTGAGAAGTACATAAATAACAGCGTCCGTTCCCGTAATCGCTATTGCCGCACCCGACGTCGGCGAAATAGGAGCATGTACTCGAGGAACACATTTATACAGCATGTGTCAGAATGTACTTTCTGAATAAGGGTATTCAAGACGAAAGTAACGATTCAACTCGATGATAACGTCGATATAGTGAAATAAAATGGTCACCTTACAAATTGGCACATAAACTAATTTTTGTAACCTTTTTTATTGAATTGTGATTATTTACTGCTATGGATCACAAAGCGAGAATTAATAACGCCTATTTTTTAAATAAAATGTTTCCTAGAAAATATTGAAATAAATTAGTTCTAATGATTGCAGGCAAAATGTTTAATAGGCATCTCGCATTGAAGACAACTCGACCCTAAGGAATCCCAATTTACCCTCTAATGTGGGCGAAAAAGGAAATTGGAAAAATAAATGCTGACTACATTCCCAGCAACAAACGGTTACGATACATATAATCATAACGGAAACATCGAAAATACTTGTCATCCGCACAATACAACCTTCCGTAAGCAAATTATTGCCACAAATCAATGTGTATAGGCACTATTGAAATCCCTAACAAACATATATTTGACTGTTATACCATTCTCATAAATCTTCATTATTACGCACCGCACGATTAAGATACACGCATACATGTCAACTACACAAATTTATATATGCAGGTACTAATCAAAATATATTTTGTCATTTACACACAATATGATACACGAACATAACCGCCCTACTCAGTAGGTATCCTCGATATCAACTAAAAGGTCACTTAGTACAATCTTATGTCCTACTCATTTTTACACATTCACTGGATTCAACTGGAGGAAGGTAAAGTTCAACAATTCCTACTAACTGGACAGAACGATTCTTGCCTCATCAACCGCATCAGTTGTCACAGTACAGGCTTCATTATCAAGAAATTAGATAACGCCGTGTAATTTGTTCGATATTATCTACATTTATTTGTTCTTTTAAGTTTGTCTATGGTAATCGTAGTATTTTCAGATGGCGAATCTTGCAGACAATAATTACACGAAATGGATTTCACATAAATATTATTGATCACTACGAATTATGAAGACATTTACAAATAACATCTCTAATACAATAACAGATTTTACATACGACAACAGTCAGTCACTCTCCGCTACAAATAACAACAAAAAACTAACAATACAAACAGGAAGGTACTAATAATCACTAGTGTAATGCGATATCACACTTATTATTGCATATACTAGTCTATATGAAAAGCTGAAATAAATTACTTATGTACCACTTACTGTTGAAAAAATATTATTTTTGTGTGACGTGATAGGTCGATCATTGAGCAGTCAGAACCCGTTATATACGTTTTCCCATACATTTCGCGGTCGTATACGACCACCCGGGTTTCGAAGGGTTAATATATTGCATAAAGTTGACTGCTAGAGAATATTTATACATACAAGAAGTTTAGAATACTGGTCGGGATATAAATGTTGTTTGATTTGGGATATATTAAACGTTTGATAACTGGTATATAGTTTTTCAATATGCTACAATCATGCATAAAGATGTCAAAAGCTAATTTATTATTTGGTACGGTAAAGTCGTAAACACGAAATAGTGTCGTCAATTGACGTAAAAAACAATCCGAATACATATATTGAAAAATTCACAGACATAACATGGAATACGTGCCTATCTATAATTACAACATAAGCACAATACTGCTAGTTTGCGATTTCAACAATGTCTTTTATACATTTTCAGTCTTTTAAATAATTTAGGTACTTGGATCATTCACGACACATTGCGCGCGAACGAATGACCACATTACTGTGATGTGATTGGTTACAATCCAGACGCTAAGTTTAGTTTAAATATGTCGCTCGGTGCTCGCTTCGACAAAATATACCACGACATGTTCAAACGAGGCACCGCGGACTAATAATAAACTCAGTTCATATCTATGCAACACGGCATTTCTGCAAATATTTTTATTTTATTTAAATATCATAACATTATGTTTGTGAAATAGTAAATAAAAATCAGCAGAATCTCATTTGGGTAAGTAAAGTAATTTAGCATCTGGACTGACAAAATTGGGGAAGGCGGCGTTTTAATTATTTAATTATAATATTGTTTATTTCAGTACACATCTGTACAGGTGGACGCCTACCCTTACATTTCAGCCGTATTATTCAATTAACCTTTTAGAAAAAGATTTCACGTTTATAGCCATTTTATTTGATATGTTCCGATTTATACTGTCATTAAGTATCTCGTAACTTTTAGCGTATTATATGCCGTCGTGGCGGCGGGCGCCGTAACAAACTAGCCGGATGTCTAGTGATGACATCTTATCAAGTTGTACACCACTGTAGAGATTAATATTCATTAAACCAGTGGTTATTCCAATAAATTTCGCGCGTTGGATCACGCATTTTGCTTTTTTCTTCCAGAAATCATGTTACAGAAATATACTTAACTTTTACTTTATAACTCCTCAAAACTATCCTGACCTAAGCATTTGTCATGATGTGTTACATTTATTTCGTGTATTATATTTTTCATACCTAACTTGTCAGTTCTGTGACATGTCAAACTTGTTAATGCACACGGAATAGTGTGCGTGTTCAGAGGTCCGTGTGCGGGTGCAGCGTGTGCTCGTGCTCGTGGTGCAGCTGGCGGGCGTACGCGGCGTAGCGGGCCACCCACGCGGCCAGCTCACTCGAGTCGGTCTGCACGCGCGGGCGGCGTGCCGGGCCCTCCGCCGTCCCGCCCCGCACGCCCAGCTCCACGAAGTGCGCGCCGTCCACGCACACTACCAGGCACGACACCAAGTTGCTGCACACACAAACATACACAGTCATCACTTCCTATTTTTCATGACTGGATTCAACTTCGCAATCACCTGGAGTACAATAATTTGTTGTGGTTGGGATACAAGATTTTGCCACTCTATGCCATTAGAAAGTGATTTCAACTATATAGGGCGCACGATCTGTGTCAGGGCTAGCGTATCCGAGAATTTGCCTACAACTTAGCGCAGCAAATTGATGGCAACCCAGTGATAGATGATCGACTTAACTTGTTGTGTACATGAAGAAATATCATTTCTGTTTTACAAGCTACGAGCATACCTAGTCCGGCCATAAATTCTCTCGAATATGCATTTTTTTTATGAAGTAATGTAATCTCAATACTTATATGTACATATTTATGGAAGGATCAGCAACAAAATAAACAAATGATTATATTTGAAATGGCCACATTTGGCTTTGATACAGGCCTTTAATCCTTCTGGCCACGAAACTATAATTTACGCACTGTTTCTATGGGAAATTTAGCCACTGCTTGCCCTAGAGATTTCTTAAGACACACAATGTATGCGCGTCGTTTTGAGCAGGCCATGTCCTTCAAAACTGACCATAATTTGTAAATTAAGGGTTTCAGATCTGGGCTAGACGAGCGCCAGTCTTCAGCTGTTATAAAGTCCGGAACGTTGGCTTCGAGCCACGCTTGGGTAGTTCGTGTCTTGCGACCAGGTGCAGAATCCTGCTGAAAAGTCTATGGTACATTATTAAAAAGTGTATTGCTGAGAGGTTTCACAACATGATCCAAGACAGTCCTTGATACACTTTGACTGAAGTGTTCACTCCTTTTTCACAACAATGAACACTTGGGCAGCTTCTTTAGAACTGTGTGCGTACACTTTGACATTTTGCTTGTTGTAGTGCTCTTCAATCGTGAAAATCAATCGTTTTTCATCAGTAAAGAGGTTATTTCTGTGCCTTTCACCTGGGTATCGGGACAAAAGGCGTTTTGATCGATCCACGCTCATTAACTGTCTGGATTGATTTAGAGCATGTCCTGTATATCGACGATAAGCGCCGAGCTTCAGATCTTGTTTTATTATACGCGATAATGTCCTGGCGTGAACCTCCATTTCTCGATATAAGATTTTGTTGGTTCCTAATGGGGTTTCAGCGAATTCTGGTTTTAACAGCATTAACAGCCTTTGTAGGTCAAACAGCACGCGGTCGCCCCGATCTTTTATGGTTTTCAACAGACGAAGTATTGGTATATCTGTCGATAATACGATATACAAACATACGGCTGATATCAAGCTGACCGACGGCTCCATACCCACTTTGTGCAAAACGGCGGGAACTCGAAAAAGTTTTTAACATAATAAACGCATTCAAAATAATTAAAGAGTTTTCTATGTAACAGTATTTATGGCCAGGCTAGTTATATACGAAGAATAAGCGGAAGAGCTATTCGATTTAATACACCAGGCTCTCGAGTTCCACCGTCGTACACAGGCCATGCACTTGTCATAAACTAAAATTGCTTTCACATCACTTTTATGATTGGTACTTCACCAAAGTGCGCCTTTTAAGTCCTGTTCTATTTAAGGAAGTTGTATGTATGGTGAAATAGTGTAATCAGTTCCCCTAAAGTTAGCCTGTATACTAGATATTCCAATGGTGTTATAGTACAGTGGTGGATGTATACCTGAGGTGCGTCTCCATGACTACGGCGGGCGCGGCGCTGGCGTGCTTGCACGTGATGATCCGCAAGTGCGTGGCGGAGAGCAGCGCGCGGATGTCGTGCGGCGTGTCGCGCACCACGCGGTACGCCAGGAATCGCTCGCTGCCACCGCCGCCCCCGCCGCCGGCCTCCAGCGCGGACAGCAGCGCCGCGCCTTCCGCCTGCGCCGCGCAGTACCGCGGCAGCAGCCCGCCGGCGCCCACAGCGCATCGCGGCCCGCGTACCCGCGCCGGCAGACACTTGTCGGATCTGTGGGGACACCGCGCCCAATAAAGCTAATGATGACATATAACTCTAAATTCATTTATCTGTAGAAAAGTAAATACGCCCTTCACATAATATATCTACGAACACGGTACCGGAAAGAACGGTACCGTGGGCATCAAGCAGTGGCGTGCACTCATAATTACATTGCCCACAATAACACAAATAACGCACACAATCGCATAGTATAGACAATGTCTTTTCAGCTGAACTATAACGTAAATTACCGAAGTGTCGCGAGCATTGCTACGTAACTATTTTAAAAAGTAGTTTGCTGCATATAATTATAGTGAAAGATATTGCCATTTCTTTTTTTCGTATAAAATTGATGTTAAATTTTATTTTGATTTTAAAACGGCCGCCATTGTTTTTGTTTTGAATCAATTGACTGGTAGCAGACGAAATAAGATTTTAAAGTTTATAAATATGGATGATATTCACTGCGAAAGTTGTTCATGTGGTGTGTGTAGGGAAAATAAAAAATGAATGAAAATCATTATTTCCACAAGACTGGGTAACCAAAATCAACATGCTGTATTTTTTGGTAAGTTAATAGCTTTAAAAAAATTCTGCCTACCCTGTCAAAAATCTCTGTGCACGCCACTGGCATCAAGAGCGCATTAAGTCAGACATCCATAAATGTATATCTTTCAAAGTCAAGAACATAAACACCTTTTATACCAAGATAGGAATGTCAATAAGTAAAAATATTGTACATATTCAGCTTTATCATGTACATGTTTGGAAATTTTGAGAAACGGAGGATTTCTGTCCTTCCCCGCGGTTCACGACTTTTCGAATAATTACTCTTCCTTTTCATCAAAATTCAAGAGCGGCTTCCCTATATGTTTTTTTTTATATCTCCACGCCAAGTACCTTGGGGGGTAGCCAGAGAGAACCGAGCGCCATAAGACGCAGTCCTTACATACTTCACTCACTTCTGTGACATTCATAGCTCTTTTCATGCACGCTCGCCGGTTCCTGGGGCTCCTGACATCACTTTCTGATAAAACACGACCAATTTGGTCATGGTAGGTTAGTCTCGGTCTTCCTCGGCTCTTACATGCTTTCACTTTTGCATTGTATATCTGTTTCATCATTCTTTCGTCTCGCATTCTTTCTATATGTCCGAACCAACAAGTTTCAGAACTCTTTCTCTCACGTCTTCATTACGAACGCGGTCAGCAAGCGTTATGCCACAAATTTTGCGCAATGCTCTCATCTCAACCGCATTTATTCTACTTTCATGCTCTCTCTGCCATACCCAGCTCTCACTTCCATAAGTTAGTACCGCGTTGTGTACAGCGAGCTGTGCCTACTGTGGCTTAGATTACGGCTGCCTAGAAGTTTACCCAACGCTCCATTCACTCTATTCTCTGTACTCACTCGTCTCTCCACATAAGCGATGTACCTTCCATTGCTGCTAAAAGCACTTCCAAGATATACAATCTCATTCATTTGCTCCAACACTATATCAACAACCGTAATCTTAGTGTTCGTTCTGGTTGTCTCTCTTTCAAATACCATTATCTTGGTTTTCTTCGCATTCAATTGTAAGCCATTCTTCATACTATCACACTCTATATGTGTTTTAGTGATTCACCAACGCGTGGCGGTTCCTGGACACTCAGAGCACTGACCTCCGACTGGTGTCTCGCAGCGCCGAGGCGGTCTCCGTGGCGAGGTCCAGCACCCCTATGACGGGCTTCGTGACGGTGCCCACTAGTCCCTTGCCCACGCCCGCCAGGAAGCCCGGCAGACCCTCCGTCGTCGCGCCCTCGTAGCTGTGCTTCACCAACGACGTCATGCCGCCTGCACAGAAAGGACAGCCGTTAGGATATGTTTAGGGTGTTACGCTCTTGTCGGTACAGTAGTAAACGACATTTAAAATTACTGACAACCTATTTTTTCTTCTACTTAATGATTGTCAGCGTAAAAGGCTAAAGGATTGTGGACACAAACTAATATACCACTTGACGGTGCATAATGTCTTTATGCACCGTCAAGTGGTTTTACTTACCAAAACTTAGTGTTGTAGCGCCAAAATGTCTGACCTATTCGAGCCTAGTACGATTCAATGCTCCTCGCATAAGTTTTAACCAATAAGCCGGTAAGTGACAAGATGTTGACTCGTAAACTAACCAATAAGATTTGCGCGTTCTAGTTCACCCCCGATCCCCGTATTGGTGAGTTGTGTTGTGAAACCAAGCATCATAGCGTTCCCACACCGTACCCATTCCTTACTTAAAATTCATATAATAAGACTTTAAATATTATACAAGAATTATGGTCGTTGTTGGTACATACAATTATACAGGTGTATCAAGTGTAAATTTCGATCAGAAAGGGATTAACCCGTTGAGGCCCGCGTGGCTGAATTCCGCCATGCGCGTTACGGCGCCAAGTATATATATAACGGGCCTCAAGGCGTCAATTAATGTTAAAATCTTTTATTATGGGTTTACATCAAATTCCCGAAAAAGAAAAACATGAGTTTTCTTTCTTTTTTAATTATTTCGAAGTTGTATATGAATGCGTACCGCGTAAATTGACCGCTATTCAATGCCTTACTAAATGGAATTTGACAAAGGGACGGAACGATGTGGGACGCAGATCTTTTTGTGGAACGCAAGTCTTTTAAGCTATAGTGTAAATGTGTTGTTCTGATACAAAACGTATACCGACCGAGTATCCCGAGGCCGAGGCCCCGCAGGCCGGCGGTGAGGTGCGCGCCCCGCGCCGCGCTGCGGATGCGGCGCCGCGTCTCCTCGTGCGCCTCGTCGCTCACCACGCGCTCCAGCCCGTCGCCCAGGGACTCTGCCGAACACATGCACTATTCAAACTACTGTGTCAAACACATTCGAACATACGATTCACAGGCACCGTTCACTTACACCATTCACCAAGGAAGTCAAACCGAAGAAGACAGCTTTCCACTCTACTGGGAGTAGAGTGGAAAGCTCAATCAACATATTCTATGTATGGCTTTTCTGAATATTCCATTAACCAGAGAAAATGAGATCATTTTGCTGGATGTTTATTATAACACATCCAATGGTATTATAATAAAACCTTAATTTTAGCTAAGAGAGGTAGAGAGGTATTTTAGTAAGAGAGGTAGGGCGCATCAAAGCAGCCCGCCTGGGGAAGTACCTCCACCTCACAGAAAACCGCAACCAAATAACAACTCCCTAGAGGGTTGTTGTGTTGTGAGTGAGTGCGTGTGCGTGTGAGTGAGGTCACCAGTAAACTCCTAAGGAGTTGCTGTGTAAGCAGCAGAGGATGCATCACGCGAGTGATATATGTTACAAGCGTTAATAGGCTACGGTAATTGCTTTACATCAGGTGGACCGTATGCTTGTATGCCTCCCGACGTTGTCGTAAGAAAACCTAAACATTTGCTGTTAAAGTTATACTTATTGTGGCGCGTTAAGGAAAAATTATGAGAGTGAATTTTTACGATGACGCACACCGACATCTAAAATCGACACCACACAGTTGGTTATCGTTGTGTTCTACAAACGTAGAGTACCTACTGGCATGCGGGGTGAACATTTTCGAGTTATTATTGTTCTTACGTGCGTACATGAGACTACACACACACTATATTTCGTTTGCACACCGACCTGTGACCTTCGCGGCCGAGTTGGAGATGCCGTGCGTGACGTTCTTGAAGAGCGCGCTCACGTTGCCCTCCAACAGCAGCCCCGTGACGCCCTCGGACACGTCCGCCACGAACCCCAGCGGGTTGCCCAGGAAGTCCACCGAGCCGAGGATCTTCGCCGCTTGCCATTTCAATTCCTGTCACAAACAATTTGAATACTAAATACATTCAGGCGTTATTTTGCGAAAGTCAAATTTACATGCAATTTGATCTTGACTACCGGGGCAGCCATGGCAGCGTCGGCATGTTGCACTTACTAACAGTAGTGGGTGAGTGGGTGGATGCCGGCCGGCGCTAGGCCGCATGAACTAATTGGTGGCGGAAGCACACAGAGCAGGTTAGATCAAATTGCATGTAAATTTGAATACATCAAGTGAGTTAGTAAACACGTAGCGAGGTCTTTTAACACTGCACAAAATATAAATAAATAGATAAATGATTTATTTTGCTTCTAAAACACACGCGTACACACAATAATTTTTACACATAAGAATATACATACTGTATATACATACTGTGTTGAGGATGTCTTATTTTAGGGTACGCGTGTGCTGCAGCAGCGCAAACGGGCTATAGCTCAGTGAGTAATGTCACTCAGAAAGAGCAACCCCTGATTTTCAGCTATCACCCGAGAGATGCCGAGGACAAGTGCAATAAAAAGTCACCTAGCCTTTTTGTATTGGAGAAGTGTCTGTGAAGTACAAAATGTAAATAAAATCATCCAAATTGATGTTAATAATGTGTGAGAATTTCAGCAATCTACGAGTACCACCGACGATTGTATTCCTTACTTTATACACGGCAAACAAAGTATACAAATGTGTCAAAACAACAAAGATCGAAAACGCGAATCTATATTGTACATAAGATACAACGTACAGACGACAGATCAATCTATACACCCTTGCATATTATCGTAGCAATAAAGGCGAAATTAGCATGTTCGCACTTACGTCCTTGAAGTGCGCCAGCAGCTGTCGCGCCAGACAGCCGGCGGTGTCGAACACGTGCGCGCGCACGAACGGCTCCAGCTCGACGGCAGCGTCCTCGAACTTGATGAGCGTCAGCCCGAGCCGCCGCTTCAGCGCGCTCAGTGACCCCTCCAGCTTATTAGCCGTGCACATCGACAGGCGGATCTGGACAAAACACATTACACCATCAACACACCTACGTAGACATGCACCGTCTATAAACGTGGAGACACTTAACTGCAGTAGACTCATTGTCAAAGTTTTAGCATCTACATAACACAAACTACGCACTACTGAATAATAACAACTAACAGAGATACCTAATATTGTACACTTAGGGGTTACAGAAAGATGAGGATGTTCATAGCAACTGTGAGCAGTGACAAAGGTGCGAAAGAACCGTAGTGTGGGGCTCGACTGAAACTCCAGCCTAAAATGTCTAGTGGTGACTATACCGCTGACCTTTGCAGTTCGTTGCATGTTCTGGATGCATTGAAAAAAAATGACAAAAATTTACTTGCGGGGTAGGCAAAAATTTACTACATGTCCGAACATTTTACTTCCATAACATTGTTTTTTTATTATTTAATATTGTCAGACAAATTACACAACGCCATCTAACCCCAAAGTAAGCGAAGCTTGTGTTATGGGTAGGCAACTGATAAACATACGTAAATATTTTTTTTTTTTTGAATACATACTTGTGATAGATAGAAAACACTCAGGCCAAGACAAACAGACATGTTCATGCATACAAATGTTTGTCCTGCGTGGGAATCGAACCCACGAGCATTGGTGTTGTAGTAGCGTTACTAACCACAGGGCCACCGAGCTCGTCTTTTTAAATTTTATTACTTTTAACGCACAAGGCAATGTTTTGTTCATAGTTATTGTATATCGGTATACATCCTTATCATATAATATTGTGTATCTTCTTGTACACTATACATACACGTATATAAAGTAGACAGTTATGTCGTGACATCATACAAATGACCTGTGGCTATGACTAAATTTTATGTAAAAAAAATATCACTTATATTTTATGCAATGGGGTTTTAACAATATTATTTTTGGGATTGGAATTTATTTATTTATTTTAGATATATGTAACATACATATCTTCAAAATTTACGCATTAAGACTTTATCTTTTTTTTTTTAATACTCCATATATATCTATGGAACACCTCTATATACGATGATCCACCAAGGCGTTTACATGACAAATATCTACAAAGAGATCAAGTTTCACCGAGTCGACTTTGGAATCGTTGTCATGGTTGAATACTTCTCAAGTCTGCAAATATTTGTATTAAATTATTTCACTTTCGAAACTTTACTACTTTAAACTTTACGAAAATTTACTATATCGCAAAGAATCAGCTAAAGTTTACTTTCACTCCCGCGTGTTACCCCATCCTCTGCAAGTGACCGCTATTATTGATGATCCGTATACCTGGCTGGGCACAATCTGTATGAGCGCGAAGTAGTATCTGGTTGCGTGCAGCGCGGTGAGGTCGTCCAGCATGCGCCGCGTCTCGTAGTCCGCCTCGTCGGGCTGCTCGCGCGCCTCCGACGACTCCGGCGGCCACGCCCACGACCACAGCTTTAGGATCAACCTGCACACCGCGCACAATATATTAACGCAATGGAGATTGATCCAAACCCTCTGAGCCGCGACAGGTTATTACAAGCCAAATTGAACGAGCTCAGAGATGAATAAAAAAAATAATGAACTGGAGCACATCCTGTCGATTAGCTATCTAAACTTAGGTAGGACACAGATAGATTATTGTTTATCTGGTCCCATGGTCTTGGGAGTCTATCATCGTACATCAAAGAAGTTGTGGATATCAGTTGGCGGTGTTTCTTTACACAGCTTCATTTAAACATACAGGACAACCATCGTTTTTAAGCTTTAAATATGGAAATCCTTGGTATTTAATGAAATTTAGTAAACTAATTCCTTTATTTAAGTCAGATGAAAAGAGTGAACTGGGGTAATTACAGACACATACCTATTGTATTCAATATATCACAAGTATAAGGACCTTTTCAGGTACAGTATGTTCTTAGCGTATGGGAGAGATCCAATTGGTACCTTCTGTGATCTCTCCGAAACTTTGTGTTGGCCAACGGACATTATTGCTCAACTTGTACCATTGTGGGGTTAGAGGTAAAGCTCAAAATATAATTGCAGTTTATTTGACGCCTTGAGGCCCGTTATATACTTGGCACCGCAACGCGCATGGCGGAATCTCGTGGATGCGGAATAGGCAGCCACGAGAGCCTCAACGGATTAAACCGTTGATTAAAATGGAATTAAATCTAAAGGCAGTAATATTAATATCGGTGTGCCCTAGGCTCTATTATATAATACTATTTGCTGATGATACCTCTTATATAAAATATGATCCACAACTAGCAGGTTTGCCGTCACGATACGTATGTTTTAAAATCATATTTACGTTATATGAGCTGCAAGTCACATGCCCGTCCTTTCCACGTTTTTATACCGTATGCTGAAAACTTAAGCCATCATAAAGGCTATGTAGTGGTCATATAGTGGGGAGTGTTATATGAATATATATCGTACCGTTCCTCGAGCCGCACGGCGAGCGGGCGCAGCATTACCACGAGTCGGCGGAAGTAGAAGGCGTTGTACCGGCGCACCGGTGCGCGCTGCACCTCCAGTGCCGCGTGCAGAGCTGGCGCAGCACCCGCGCCGCCGGCGCCGCGCTCCACGCAGTGCAGCAGCACCGGACTCGGTGTGCCCAGCAACTGGCACACATAAGTACACGTTCAAACACAGGTTCACCATCGAACTGTACACCACGCGAGAGCCAGCGGCCTGCCCTCCTGTACTGTGTTGACATTTACAATACAGTTTCAAAGAAATATAATTGTCGATTGTAATTTGATTTTTGGGAAGACAATGAAAAATATGAGTGCGCGTATGTTTTTCTTTTCCTTAATAATTTTATTTTAACTGAGATGTTTAATTTGAAAGTGTTGAATATTGTTACAGAAAGTTACATTACAAAACAACCGTGAATATATCACCATGTACCTCTCTTATTAAAAATCAATAAACTATGTACACCGGCTATGATTCGGTACTAACAGTAACTAACTTTGAAATGTTAAGCAAGACGCTGGCTTTAAAGCAATATCCGCCATAGGAAGCCGTGTGTAAAATCGAATTTGTGAAAACATATTATTTTTGTTCGCATTTGAAGTGAACACGTTGTTACTAAGCAGTCTGCATTAAAATTAGACTGCCTGTCTACAGGAGCGGAGCTGAGCCAATATTAACCAATAGAAACTAACCATTGTTTCCGCTCCGCTTCAGTGGGCTTGGACTTGCGAATTAAATTAAAAATTCGTATTCGTAGCACAGAACGGGGAAGCAGGGCAAAAAATAGCACCATGCGGGGGAAGAGGCCATTGCTTCACATACACTGCTCCGTACGCCGTCTTGCCACTTTCTCACTCCGTAGCAATAGACGAGCAACCTTAATGTGGCTGCATAAGGATTAAAGTCAGTTCCAAAAGAAATAATATATTACAAGTTAACATAAACGATTGTGATGGTTTGAAATACAAAAACAAATATATTGCGAGGCTGCGAATTGGGTCTGAAACGTAGCACTCTTTTGCATTGTTCAGATAATTATGGAAGCGTCATGGCTGGTTAATTGACAGAGTTATTTTGATTGGCTCGAAGATTTGGTTTTGAATATAAAGATGATTATGATTTTTTTTCACCGGCCGGTGTCACAGTTACAGTCCCGAGGCTGGCGACGTTGTCTCACCTGGTTGTCCCACTGCATGTGTCGAACGGCGAGCACGAGCCCGAGGTGGTCAGCGAGCGCGAGGTCAAAGTGCACGCCCGCGAACACCGCGTGTACCAGCTCGCCGGCCGGCGCGCGAGCCACCAGCGACACGCCCAGGCCGGCCAGAGACACGCGCCACGCCCACTCGCGCCCGCCCGCGCCGGCCGCCGCCGCGCCTCCGCCCTCTTCGCCGCCTTCTATCCAACCAGACTCCTGTAACATAATATTACGCATAACATATTTTATATTGCATAGCATGATCACTATTTATATTTCGACTAATCGTGGCAGTAAACACAAATAATAGTCCTTTATGACGAATTAGAAATACTGTGCATTTTGTAAACATAATGAAATACAAATCCCGTTTTTTTCTAAGATGTAACATATTTAAATAATCAAATTATTTACCCCATTATCTATATATTGCTGACATCTAATCGGAAGTTAATTTATGCATTTGCGATAGAACTCTGGGGATCTAGATTCGACAAACTGTGTGAAAGTATTCTGTACTGCCTCCTGGGAAGAATTTTTTTTACCACGTAGAAAACTGTCCAAATCACGAAAAAACGGTAGTCAGTTGGAGCATGATAAAGATAAGATAAAGATAAAATCCTTTATTTGCCATTGGCGGGCACTTAGACACGTCTTACATTTTTTGAAATATAATCTTATTGTATCTTATTTAATTCTCTTTTTACTTTTTTCCTTTTTTTTATCTACTAGCATTTCGGAAATGACCATTGGCTAAGAAGAAACGCCGAAAGAAACTTGCCAATATAGGTCTCTTTTAAAATTGTCAATTAGATATTACAAAAACAAAAAATACATAAGCATTTTGGTACAATAATGATATCAAATGGTAAAATTAAAGATTATTAAGAACAGGTAGTCTGTGCTGAATTATTTCCAGACATCTTTATCAGTTACATATTCATCAATTCTATAATAAGCCCTTCTACAGAGAGTATTTTTAATGTGCTTTTTGAATACATTGTCAGGAAAGGACAGAACTGTTTCAAGCAACTTATTATAAAATCGAATACAATTTACAAGAAAAGATCTACCAGTCCTAGCATGATCTGGCGAGTACGGAGAATGACGTATGGTTTCTAACTGCAGCTTCTGTAGAGTTACAATGGTTTCTCCTACTGCGTGAGATCCTGCGTAATCATGGAGCAATAATAGTGAAGATCTATTCACGAATCGGGACTTTTGGCAATTGCGATATGGATTTGGCGGAATAATTGTCAACTAAACCAAGTACTGGTTCATAATGTTTCTGTAATTTATTCTAAAACTTAAGTTAGACTTCGTATAAAAGCATGTCGGACCGGCGATTTGTGGTCGAGAATCCGAACGCGGCGCGTAGGTCCGTCAGCTCCGAGCGAGACCAGCAGCCGCCCGGAGCCGGGCCGCAGCGTGTGCCAGGACACCATCTGCTCCGGCGGAGCGCCGCCGCTGGCGCCGCGGCCCGACGTCGCCAAGCCCAGTACCACGCGACTGCCTGTACACACAGAGGAATATTTAATTAAAAGTACAGTAAAGCTTAGAATATTTGTATTAGTACTTAACTAACGAGGCACACGCGGGTATTGATGTTTCGTAAAATAGTTTTACCATAACCGCTAAAAAAACAGCCTTTGTGGGGTGTTTAGAAAAATATCCCTTTTAGATCAGAAGATTGCTGCAATTATTTGATCCTGTGCCTGAGTCCTCGCACTGCGTTATACAATTTAAGGCTTTTGCAGTATGGGAAGTTGATATCAAGTAAGTAATGGCTCCCTCATTCGCTCTAGGTTGCGAATTATAAGCCGGTTTCAAAGTGGAACCAACTACTTTATTATATATTGGACGAGTGTAGGAGACTGTGCTGAAAAACAAAAAAGTATATATCTACTTTAACAAAAGCAGTGGGGACACCTGTATAACAGGGTATTGACCTATGGTTTCTTGAACTCCACAACCCTAGCGCGTATGACCTCCTCCATGACTTGGACACAGGCTGATCGCGCGGTGGCCAAGCGTCCTCAACTGTCGGTATGCGTACAGAAGGTATATTTGAGATCGCAGAATGACATTATGGTATCATTATTAAAAATTTATAGGCTATTATAGGTTAGATATTATCACCTTGTTATGAGAGTTATGTATTTCTTACAAAGTAATTATTATCAAATCTATGATAATGCTGACCAACCTTCTGTTATGAAGAGATAATTTCTAAAATGAACCTTATTAGCAATACGCTAAAAATACAATAAGACTTAACACATCGCCAGCACTGCTCGAATGGGGTGAGGCATGTATACCTGGTGTGAGGCCCATGAGGCCGGCGCTTGGCGTGACGCAGAGGTTGTTGTGGACGCAGGCCATGCGGCCGTCGGCCGTGAGCCGCCAGCGCTGCGTGGAGGCGCGGCGCGGGTCAGCCCGGCGCAGCACCAGCGCGCTGGCCTGGTGCGGCCGCGGGGCCGGTTCGCTTATATCGAGCACCTGCGTATTATATACACCATACAAGTGTAACTGTTTAGCTTGATATAAAGCTAAATTTCTCTTTTTAATGAGATTTTAACCCCTGATGTCCTTTGCAAATTGATAATAAAAAAAATGTCAGGCCGAATGAAGGTAAAATATATGGAATTGGTATGAGCATAGGTTGTTTGCATTAAAATTGCCGCCGTCTATACACACGACAGCTATGCCTACGCATGCAAATCTGACTTTTACTGCTATGGCATAAGATTCATGAGTGTATAGTTTGATGTATCGTTGTCTGTACGCGCAAACAGGAAACCAATATCAATCGGCTACAATCTTACACACAGTGACTATAAGATGAGAATAGATTGAGAGATTGTAGAAACTGTACAGTACTATACTAAAGTCAAACACTAGTTGCCCGCGGGTACTTTAATAATTACTCTGTTAGGGTAATTTAATAATTATTATTTAAGGTTTAGATTTGCATTCTTTACTTTTTCATAATTTAAACATCGAGACGACAGTGGCGCGTCACTATGCCTGCCGTAAGAACCGTAAGTGCGACAGAGAGAGCAACAGGCGGCGTCCTGTTTCCAGATTTTATTGCCCCGCGGGCAGTGAGTCTTTGACTTTAGTATAGAGCTATTTTCTGGGATTAAAGTGGTCCAATATCGTTAGAACCTATGTCAACCTCATGTGCACGTAGTACACCGTGATAAATAACTATTGAGACTCTAAAGGAAGATGGGTTGTAGCAACACGACTGGGGAAGTAGATCCATATCATAGTAAACAATAATCAAATAACAGCCCAATGGACGGCTGTAGTGTTCCTGCGAAGTTCCTGCTTCTGTGTTAAAAGAGGGCGTGGCAACACGGTTGTTGGACCGCGTGTTTTTTTAATAATATACCATGGCATGCGGCGAGAGCACGGCGTCGTCGGTAAGCAGCGCGTCGGTCGGCTGCGGCGGCGAACTGCCCTCGTGTATCAGCTGGTCGTTGGGGCCGCGCCGCCAGAGCTGCGACCTGCGCGGTACACATGTTTACTGGTAACGCACTCGCGGTAACGAGCACACCAATATAAAGCGAGTTTTTGTAATCTACTTATCGTATTAAATGTAGGTCATAGCAATAAGCGGCCTGACTGGAGAAGTACCTGCCTTACAGAAGATGTGATTGTACTGCTTCTAAAAGCCTGAACCGATTCAAGATGTATGAGGTATCGTTCGAATCCTTATGTTATCCTGAATACACAGTTTATGTGACATATGGCGTAATAATGAAAACAATATTGCGAATTATATAAGTAGTCAATATTGTGCAGACTGAAATACCACATATCCCCTTAACTTGTACAAGTACTCACATCAGTCGCACCTTCACGTGCTCTCACGCACCTACAACACTCACATATACACTCCACACACACGTACACAAACCAACACACACACAGAGAGAGAGAGAGACACGCACACAAAAATGCACATACATTATTTCACAAGGCAAATTTAATTGCAACTGTCATTGTGTATTATGTCATTAATATTAGTTTTATCGCGTGATAAGTACTCTTCTCTGTAACTTCTTGTGTTCAGAACTACCTGCAACATGTTACTCGGAGACGGACGCAAACGGCTGCAACACAGTTTAATACTATCGCAGTCGTTTACCAACGCAATTGTTATTGTATATGTGTTTATTTCTTGAAATAAATTATTTAATTAACCATTTTAAATTTTTGCCTAGCGATTTGGCCAAATATGGGTTAAAATCGGCCAAAAAGTGTTGACGCCGGGTTTAAAGTCAAGGTTTTAACCCATCACCCATCTCTAATTGTACAACATTCGCATAAAATTAATATAGTAGACTTAAAATGTGATTACTGCGTAACAAAATATTACAATTTTTGATATAACGAATTATGAAGCAAAATAAATTTATATCTGTGTAAGCAGGGACGCTCAAGTCCCAAGACTTGTTCTTTACACACTTCACTCGCTTCTTTAACATTCATAGCTCTATTCATGAATACTCGCCAATGGAAATGGCTATTAGCTTTAGATAACACACGATTAATTAAGACTGGTGGCAGATGAGTTTTAGCCTTCCACGGCTCCTAGATCCATCCACTTTCGCGTTATATATCTATTTCGTCATTCTTTCTACAACCCTCTGTCAAATTCAAACGAGGATGCATCTCCTTATCTTAACACCGATCGTGTCTTTCAGACCAACCCACTTTATTCAATCAATCAATATCTTTATTGCGTCTATGGGCTACAAATGTCACAACAAACAAAGTTCAGATCTTAGACCATAAACTGCCTTGCGGCATGCAACATAATTACATTAGTCCGCTTTTGCTTAGGACAACATTAGCCTTAGGACCAGCACTGCGTTACGTACAGCGAGCATGTAATTTTATTTCTGAAGTATTCCCTAATAGATTTAGAAATAATATTTAGA
Organism: Pyralis farinalis; assembly: GCA_947507595.1. Classification (NCBI taxonomy): domain Eukaryota; kingdom Metazoa; phylum Arthropoda; class Insecta; order Lepidoptera; family Pyralidae; genus Pyralis; species Pyralis farinalis. Next base: position 38,053,149 of record OX382268.1, on the reverse strand, counting down.
TTTAGTATATAACCTTTAGATTCTAGATTTCAACTCAAAATACTTGATGGAGCGACTCACCTGTCGCCGTATCTCTTCCTCCCGAGCACGACTCTCGTGGAGCCCATCGGGACTTCTAGCACGAGGATACCTTCGTCGGGTGTACTGGACTCGCTCACGCCGGACGTTGCAGTCGTCCTGCAACACAACATCCGAGGTGTAAGAACCTTTCGTCACCAGAACGTGATCCCCCATATACTGTCTGGGCCGCAGCAGCTGTCCCCAGGATGCTATATCAGCAAGGGCGTAGCTACTTGGAACCAATACTTCTTGTTTCCAAAGCGTCTATGGACTACATAATAATTATCTATCACATTAGGCGAGCCGAATGCTTACTTGCCAGCCGATGTAATAATAAAAAACTTTCGTGTTATTAATAACAAAAGGTAAACATTTTAATCCATATATTTATGGCCGATTTTCGATCATTGAGGCGAAAACAAGCGATGTCTACCTTATCGTCGAAAGACGCGGGGTAGATTCCCGCAAAGTACAAACAATTTTGTGCCATGTCTGTTTGTCAACATATTCTCCATGTATATGTATTGACAAAAAAATAAAGGATGTGTGGGTCGAGTCTTTTGTGTATAATCAAGTGTATAATGGAGAAAGCCTTAACAAAATACAAAAAGGATTTCTATGCCTTCATTGACTTGGAAAAGGCTTATGACAAAGTGGCGAGGGACGAACTTTGGACTACGCTCTCCATGTATGAGGTGGATAGTATTTTGATACGGGCACTCGAGTCCTTGTATTCGAGTGCCCGTGTCAGGGTAAACGTGGTCTGTACAGACTGGTTCAGCATCGAATGTGGTGTTAGGCAGGGCTGTGTAGCATACCCTTGGCTGTTCAACTTATTCGTGGACAGTTGATTGACAGACTTGAAAGAGTATGACAGTGGATAAAAATGAATGAGTTAGTATTTAAAATCCTGTACGCCGATGATCAGGTTCTCCTTGCATCTTCGGCCGAAGAACTACAACAAACGGTTACTGTAATGCGGCCTTTAAAAGGAAAAATATGACAGTAAATGTAATGAAGACGAAAGCGACGGTGTTTGAAAGGAACGAAAATGCCAGATAATGATTGGAGATGAACAAATGAACGAATTTGTTTATATAGGTTCTATGTTTACGAGAGATGGAAAATGTGAGGGTGATATTGAAAGAGTGAAAGCAGAAAACCGTATCAATAGTGCGTTCTACGTTGTATATTAAGCAAAGCTCGCCTTGCTATCATTCAGAGTGTATTAATGCAAAGACCGATGTACGGCGGTGAAACATCGGTATGGCAGAAGAAGCATGAAAGTAGGGTGAACGATACGTTTCTAAATTCTACGATAACTATGTGCAATGAAAGATGGATGTAGTGATAAAAATTGAAAAGGGTATGCTGAGATGGTTTGGTCATTTAAAAAGAATGAATGACAAAAGAGTTACGAAAGTAGTGTATCGGGTAAGAGTGACTGGAGGTTTCGGTAGGGTATGTAAAAAATATAAGCTTTGGTTAAATACTAAATAGCGCTGTATACATTTTTGTTAAATTTTGATCCATCTCTGTACGCAATAGAAAAGGTAAATACGAAAAGAATGTCAAGGCTCTTCTGTAATCCAGCAGGCGAGTACCTGGGTGTGACGGGGGCCGCTGCGAACGCCACGTATATGAAGTTCTGGTAGAGCAGCAGGTGCGAGGTCCCGAGCCCGTCCAGCTGCAGCGCGGTGCGCGGCCCACCAGGCGCGCGCAGGGATATCGCCGCAGCTCCCTCGGGCTCCGGCAGCGCCCAACGGGCGCTCGAGTGGGCACCCACCACGCTCTCCTCGGAACACCCTACCTGTACCAATGTAGTGTGTAATAACCGTTATTATACTATAACTTATCAATAGACTAAAAACTTGCGGAAAACTTCAATGCCTATATTTTTTTACACGACAATACAGGAAGTACAGCGCGCATGTTGCCACCCCTGTTGCCACCCCTGTTGCTAATGCAGCAACTCCTTAAGAGGTTACTGCCACACTTACTCGCAGACTTATGTAGACTACCATGAACGATTTCATTATCATTATATAAAGACCATAAAGCAGAACACTATAATAAAACATGGAGGTTGGCTGAAAGGAATCTCTTTTGGAGATAAGCTTGCCTTTGAGAACTACGTATTTTAGACATTATAACTTTTAATTTGTTGCATGCAATAAAAGTTAATAACATTTGTAAAATTTTGTGTGTATGCTACATTCATTCCTATCAAGTTTGAAGGTTGTATGAACGGCCATTTCACGATAAAACAAAGAACGAGCTTAGATTGGTAAAAAGATCTTTTTAAAAGTAGGACAGTTGGCCAGATTAAAGGGACAGAGTAATAATAGACTCTCGTCGGCATCCCTAAAGCATACAACCCTTTAAAACGACATGGCCATTTCTGACTCTGTTCAAATTATATCTTCACGCCTAGTCGCTTGCGGAGTGGGCAGAAAGAATTGAGCGCCATATGATTTGGGTCACACCTCATCTTTCCATTTTCGCTTTGTATATGTGTTTCGTGATTATTCTGCATTCTAGTTCATGCATATAATAGTAATCAAATATATTTATAATTATATAAATGCAATCAATCTTGTAACCCACTTCGTAATTGACCTCGTAACCCAGTTAATTTCTGTTCACGTACCTGGTGGAACATAATGGAGACTGGGGAATAGTTGTCGATGCGCAGCGGCGGCGGCGCGCTGTCCGCATCCGTCAGCACCACGAACATGGTGGCGGCCTGGCAGACCACCTCCACGCGAAGGAACTGGTACGAGCCGCCGCTCTCCCTGCGCCACAATATCACTCGCGTCAAACAACTCGCTCTTTCTCAACAAGTACAACCATTTGAATGAATTTCACTTACTGTTCTAGACGAGTGAAATTAGACATTTTAATCAACTAAGAATACGTGACCAAATAGATCATGTTTTAGCAGAAAGTGATGTCAGGAGCCTTAGAATCCGGCGAGCGTGCGTCAGAAGAGCAATGAATGTTAAGTAAGCGAGTGAGGTTTGTAAGGATCGGGTCATGGAGCGCTCGGTTCTCTCAGCCCACCCCACAAGGGATTTGGCGTGAATTGTAGACAGAAGAATACATGTTACTTAACATGTGCTTTTAACTGTATTCTGTTAGGAATGACCCGAATTTTGATTTAATAATTTCTTAACAAGTTATTATAAAACATCTTTCAAAAAACGATATTCTTAATAATATTATCGTTATGATTCGATTTTGATTCTTTCATGAGTCCTTGAAGTTATGATGAAGATTTAATAACAAACTAAACGCTTATAGTATAACAATCTTAAAGTAAATAACTGAAACTGGTTTCATTGTAATAAAAATTGTACGGTGCATGACATTCGCGTAGCAAATGTACAGATTCGCAGCGTAAGCATTTTACGGTGTGTGCGCCGCCCGCCCAAAATTAATGTTCGTATGTTAGCAGTAAAGACATCGTACGTGATCCAAAATCTATCAAATTATATTAAACTGTAAGACTGTAACATTAAATATATCATCATCAGCAAATCATAGCATCCGTGTCCACTTAATAATAAGTTTGAACAGAGAAGACATTCTCCCCGTAGTTAAACAGTTTATCGTTTCATTTGAATCAAATATAATTTCAGTGTGTGTACAAGTATCAGTAGACCACTAACAAAAAACAAAGTTTCGATTCCATACAAAGTAACATATTGCATTTTGCAGATGACTCATATCCCGTTCGTTTGTAAAAACCTCAACTTCGCGCCTTCCAAAGTCCATCAACATCTAATCAAAGTCCATCGATGAATGTACCAATCGATAATCTTATAAAGCCTGTAAACATGAATCTTAATACTCGTAATGGTGAAAACTATGATACAAACCTGCATGCTAAGTGCAATGACCGCGCTGCGTCTACCCTAAACCCAGCCGACCAGGCTGTGAGCGGCTCGGGGATGTAGGTGGCGCTGCTAGATGTATAGACGGTGGGCGGGAGCGCGGACGTGGAAGACGAGGCGGCGGCGGCGGGCGCGGGCGCGGCCAGCACGCGCACGCAGAGCAGACGCTCGCGATCGGCGCGCGCCCAGTGCCACGGCAGGTAACAGCCTGCCACCGCGCACACGTGCGTCGCCATCGCGCCGGGGTCCGTCTGAAACAAGCGTACTGTGTCATACAGGTTCCATTGGAAGCTTTTTTAAACATAGTACGAACAAAAGACAAAAAACCTTCGAAAACCTGGACCACGGCGACTTACTACATTCCATGTAGGAGTGTTGTATTAGATGGCCAATAAATTCATTGTTTAGAGCATATTTAACTAATAGACAAGTGAAAGTGAAGATTTGTAAAAGTAATGCAGGAGGACTTTGATAATGTTATACGTTGGGCCCACGACAATGGAATCATTATTAATTTCGAGAATACCAAATGTATGCCTATTCTTTCTCCTTATAATAGAAAAGCATCAATAAATATTCAAATAAAAGGGCATACCTACGAATGCTTACATAGAAATGAAAGTAGCTATAAGTGTACATATCTTGAATGCGTGTCCTCCTACAAATATCTTGGATTTATAGTTGATAGTCGTTTTGGTTGGAATTTACATGTAGAAGCAGTGCGCACTAAATTGCGGTCAATACTCAAAAAAAAAAGTATTATGTCACAAGTGGTATTATGTATTTACTCTATTACACATTAGCCGATGCAGTTATGTATACGGACTGGATGCGTATGGTCTCACTTTTCCTGCTCATCTGAATAAAATTATAACTTTACAAATTAGAATACTTAAACTTTTAGTAGACAATAAAACCAAAATTAGTATTAAAAAAAAATATTTTTTTAAAGCCAAAGGTTTCAGAGAGGCATTATTGATGACTTTATCACTTAACCTTGTGCAATGGTTCGATATATTATATAGATAATTGTGGCAAAAATAATAAAGTGGCGTATTTTTTGTTAGATTTTTTATTGATAGCATACAATTGACTAACAATAACAAGTAGTATTTTTAAAATAACGAATTGTCCATTTCTGGGCCGGAAGATGTATGGCGCATGGGTATTGCTCTTTGATTGAATTATATTTGTAAACTATATTGATTGAAACATATTTGCATGCTATTATGTATGACTATATAGATTCAAGGATACATTATCTACGAGTATCAGCATCTAATGCACCAGCCCTATTTAAAAGCAAATAAATAAATTTTGTATTTGTATAATTTTCTTCAGACTAGATGATGGAAGCTAAAAAATCGTCATTTTATATATATTATATTGCCGGACAAATTACACATCTAGCCCCAAAGTAAGCGAAGGTTGTGTTATGGGTACTAGACAACTGATAAACATACGTAAATACATTTTTTTTTTGTAAATACGTACTTGTTATACATAGAAAATACCCAGGCAAGACAAACAGACATGTTCATGCACACAAATGTTTGTACTGTGTGGGAATCGAACCCACGAGCGTTGGTGTCAAAGTAGCGCAACAGCGCGTATCACCACTGCGCCACCGAGCTCGAGCACCATTACATTATTATTGTCGGCGGTGACTCACCAGCGTGGTGGCGGTGCACTTCTGCGCGAACTGCAGGTGGTGCGAGGTGTTGTTGTGCAGCTGGTAGCGCGGCGTCACCGTGACGATGTTGGTGTGCCGGTAGCGGCCGCGGCCGGCGCGCACGCTCACGCCCAGCGCGAACTCCCGCTCCTCGCCCGCGCCCTCCGCCGCGCCGCCCACGCCCCGCGCGGTCAGCCGCTTCACGCACACGCCGGGGCCCAGCCCGAACGGGGAACACCACTGGCGACACACACGGGCAACAAATTGTTATTATTATTTATCAAGACATCTCTTATCATCACAAATATATTGTGGCAATTTTTAGACAAAAATATAGTTGTTGTATTATTTTCAGTGGCTAAAAGAAGAAACATATTCGTACAAATACTTATTAATTAGATCAATTTGAACAAAACTTCCTTACAAACCTCACTTAATTACAGAACCGTCTTTTACAAATTATCAGCAATCATCTACATCTAGAAAAATCACTAAACAAGTAATTAAAACTTCGCGGCAAATATCAAAATCATAATGTTAGGGAGTGACATCCGCGTGTACCTCCGGGTTGGCGGCGCGGCCCCTGCCGAGGCGCGCGGCGAGCGTGGGCCCGCCGTCGGCCTCCGCGAACGCGAACAGCAGCGGGGCGACCATGCGCGCCACCTCGTGCTCGTCGAACTGGCCGGCCGCCTCGCCGGCGCCGCCCTCCGCGCGGAACACCAGCGGCAGGCCCGTGCGGTTCACCAGCCAGTACGCCGCGCTCACCGAAACCTGTGCGCACCACACCACATCATCACTGGCGCCACCGACAACATTATCACTAACATTTCGTCCCTCGATCGCCTTATACAAAAGTCCACAGTTAATCTCTCACTAACACAGAGTTTCGTTACAAATCAAGCGATAAGTTCGCCCTTTTCTCTCGCTGGCAGGAACAAATATACAGACGGCACAGTTGACGGTTGTCCAACCGTCAACTGTGCCGTCTGTAACTTAAGGCACGGCTATCACGTCTACACGCGAACTCGTCACATTCGGCAGGTTGAGTAATATGTACACGATCGAGTCCACAATAAATATATTTTAAGGGAAACTAATAAACCGATAAAATCCATGATGTATGGCTGTCGGTCGGATTATTAAACAAGACTGACCTACTTTTTTAAATTACAATCGGCTCGTAGAAGTTGTTTAACATTATACATTTTATTGTTTATCAATTAATATATGAACGAAAAAAATGAAGTGAGGAAGTTTATCAAATAATATATTATTACGAACATGTGTATATTTTCCATTGTATCGTATGTTGTACGTTTACCTGGTGATCATTATGTACACCACTAGTAGTAATCTTCACTAGAACAATCATCGTGTACAATCCAAGCAGTGTTCGCAGTAGCACACCGCGAGGACTCATTATCATGCACATAAACAATATATCGACATTTTTATAACAATCTAGTATATCATTTTTTAACATCTAATGTTGTAGCGTTGGGTCCTCAGGCACATTGAACATAATCGATTGAACATTTTGAAATAGATGTATCTGGCAGGGGCGAGTAGACAGCCGACGTGCTGAAACAGTGCCCAATTAAAGGAATCCGAAACCGACGAGCACGCACGACACAGTTAATTAATTAATGTAAAAGAAGCGAAATATGTATGTTTTGATCGGCGCATCTGGCGTTTCATAGTCTCTGCCTACCGCAATGGGAGACAGATATTGGTATTTTATGCGTAACTTAGTTTAATAGCTTATGAAAACCGGCAAGTTACCGGGGAAACAAATGTCGAGTCGTGCCACCTCCGCCGGCTCCCGGTTGAAGGAGCAGACCCAAGAAGTGCGGGCTTGACGTCGTGAGGGATGACATGCGTGCCAGTGGTCTCACTATGAGCGATGCCGAAGATCGCGCGAAATGGAGCAGTAAAAGCCGGAAAGCGGACCCTGGGCTCCGAACCGGGATTACCGCTCGGATGATGATGATAGTTTAATGTATGTATGTCTTCACGCCAGGTCCCTTGCGGAGTAGGCAGAGAGAACCGAGCGCCATAAGACGCGGTCCTACATAGTTACTTCAGTCGCTTCTTTAACATTCATAGCTCTTTTCACGCGCGCTCACCGGTTCTTGGGGCACCTGACTTCACCTTCTGATACAACACGACCAATTTGGTCATGGTAGGTTAGTCCTGGTCTTCCTCGGCTCCTACATCTTTCCACTTTCGTATTGTATATCTGTTTTGTCATTCTTTCATCCTGCATTCTTTCTACACGTCCAAACTAGCGGAGTATGCTTTTTCAAAAAGGAAGCCAAAAGTGGAAACTTTTGCATTGTACCTACATCTGTTTCGTCTCTTTCGTCCTGCATTATTTCTTAGTAAATACCTTAATGCCATCTGTGTTCTTTTGAGTGACTCGCGCATTCAAATAGAGCCGCCGGCCCCTCGTGTCGCGCAGCTTGAGCCGCGCGCTGAACGAGCTCGGCGAGCCGCTCGGCGCGCTCGCGCTCTTCACCACCAGCGGCGAGGACCACGCGAACCCTTCCAGCTTCACGCTTAACTCGACGCCCTCTTCCACGTTCACCTGTTACAATAAGGATTTGGATTACGAAATGGTTACAAATAATCACATTAACAGCGTGGGCTACATGTGCCATCTCTCTCCTCATTTTGAACATGAAAAAGACAGCACTTGTAGGTAGATTACAGCGGAGCGATATGATGCCCGTGGCCTACGATTGGATCACCCCTCATCAACAGAGCATTCAACCCCACATACGAGATGATGTTTAAAGTATAGAGAATCTTTAGTTTTCTGGTAAAACCTCTACACCTCACTCTACTGTAAATAGAGTTCACTCTACGTACAGTTCACTCTATGTAGAGCTTTTACCAGCAGCCTGATGTGGATCTTAAAAAAAGACGTGAAGAGCGATTATATGATGCACCAATTACTTACTAATACGCGGACTAAACAATTGTTTGCTATCTACTGATGCTCTGTCACAAACTAAACCTCTAGACTGCGCATGAAGGCACCCCGCGCTCACATAAACATGTTTAAGCACCTATACATCACAGCGATCGGCACCTACTCATCAATATGACAATATTTTAACCAATAGGTCGATAAATGTCGCGTTGTTGATTCGCAAACTAGCTAATATAAGCTGCGTGTTCAACTTCGCCTCCGACCCGTAGCGGTAAATTGAGTTACTACGTCATATTGGTCTCGTTGGCTCCCCATAGATTATTTCCTTCATTGCCTTATGTGACCTTTTCAATGCTACCCACTAATGCATCAGTTTCAAATCCCTCGTAGTGTCCACTCCAGCTGTTGCTCCTGGGGACAGGTTCTAAGCTAATGGAATACTGACCTCGTGAAATGGCCTCGTGTCCCCAGCGGCCAGCGCCCCATGCGCACTGGGCGACGGCTGCAGAGAGGAGTCGACCAGCTGCGCGGGGGGAGCGCAGCGGAATTGCAGTTCCAGAGGGAGCAGGTTCTCCAGCCGGAGTGACGGCACCAGGGTCAACGTGTGCCCAGCTATCGGCTCGCCGCGCTCCACTGGGAAACGCTCGCGAACTATCGAGCAGCAGAATCTGTGGATTTTGGTCAATTATTTCACTTGGCATTTGGGTAGGATAAGTAAAGTGTATTGTGATCTTGAATATAACAATTGTTTTCAGTTCTTTCGCAGTTCAATTGTGAGGACATCAAACTTAAACGTCTGTTTTTATGACTCTATAAATCACATAATATATAATTTGGCGAATCTCATTTTTATTCACGTAAGAATACGGTTCGCCAAAACCGTAAAAACCGATTTTAACGACTAACTGGCGATAACATTACCCAACTTCTACAGAGTTAATCGAACACAAGGAACTTCACAACAAAAATAGATCTTTGAAGACTGCCTTCATTGATACCATAACTTCACTAAATATATCTAACTAATTGCAGATCAGAATTGTTAAAATAAAAAATATACTATACAATATCTTTACGCAAGGTGCCTCGCGGGGTAAGCAGAGCGGACCGACCGCCATGAGACGCGCTCCTTTCACACCTCACTCGCACCTTTTATATTCATAGCTCTTCTTATGCACACTCGCCGGTTTCTAGGTATGTTATCAGAAAATGATGTCAGGAGACATCACTTTATGATAAAACACACGTCCAGTTTCGTCGTGGATCTACCATGACCAAATTGGTTAAGATAAAAAAAAGATAAAAATTATTTATTTGCCATTGGGCCCTCGCGGGCACTTAGACACGTCTTACATTTGTTTTTAAATATTATCTTATTGTATCTTATTTAATTCTCTTATTTAACTTTTTTCCTTTTTTTTAATGTACTAGCATTTCGGAAGTGACCATTGGCGAAGAAGAAATGCCGAAAGAAACTTGCCAATATAGGTCTCTTTTAAAATTGTCAATTATGTATTACAAAATAAAATTACATAAGCACATTGGTACAATAATGATATCACATCGTAAAATTAAAGACATCTTTGTCAGTTAAATATTCATCAATTCTCTATTAAGCCCTTCTACAGAGAGTATTTTTAATGTGTTTTTTGAATACATTGTCAGGAAAGGACAGAACTGTTTCAGGCAATTTATTATAAAATCGAATACAATTTACAAGAAAAGATCTACCAGTCCTAGCAAGCCGATGTACCGGCATACACAATTTCTACTTCTAAGTTTTTCACTGAAATTTGCAAACGACTTTAAATTTTTACGGGCATACATTATGTTTTCATAAATATATTGAGAAGTAATAGTGAGGATATTTATTTCTTTGAACAGTTCCCTGAGGGATTCTCAGGAGCCCGTATTATAAATAGAGCGAATGGCTCTTTTTTGTAAGATAAAAATTGTCTCAATGTCAGCCGCCGTTCCCCACAACAGTTCCCCATACGACATAATGCTGTGAAAGTAGCTGAAATAGACTAAGCGCGCAGTAGCCACATCCGTCAATTGCCTGATTCTCCTAACTGCATATGCAGCAGAGATGAGCTTACCGACTAGTTTATTTATGTGGGGGCCCCATTGTAATTTGGAGTCTACTGTAATTCCAAGAAACACAGTGTTATTAACAAATTCTCATTTATTATTCCCAATGAGAACTTCTGTATTGGCAGAACTCACATTTGGAAGACTAAATTTGATGCATTTGGTTTTAGCTGAGTTTAGCAACAGATTGACAATTGACAACAGACAGATTAATATAAATAGTAAACGTAATAAAGAAAAATGGATTAATCATAAAATCAACAACCTGTGTAAGAAACGAGACACACTATTTATAGCTTGGAAAAAAGATCCAACGGATAAAATATTAAGATTAGAATATAATAAAATAAGAAATAAAACAAACAAAATGATAGAAAAAAGTAGAAATAATTATTATAGAAACGAAATAAATAAACATAAGTACAACCCACAACAACTGTGGTCGCTTTTAAATAAAATTTCAGGCAAAATTACGAAAACGGTTGACGAAGTTATTATTAGAGCATTTTCATCTTCTTCAGTAGAAACAATATCCCAGACATTTGCCAATAAATTTAAAGATAATGTAAGAAAAATTATGCCCAAATGTAACAAAAAAATATTAGACCCGAATATATATACAAAACAATCAGATATGTCAATTTATTTTAAAAACGCAACTGTTGAAGATGTACATAAGATTATAAAAAACCTAAAAATACATAAAGGGCCGGGTTATGACGGTATTAAGAGTATTGATATTAAAACTATTTCTGATGAAATATCAGAAACTATAAAAACTTTTTTAAATACTTCAGTTAAAACCTGTTGCTACCCGGTAGGCCTAAAAACTGGCATAGTGCGGCCCATAATTAAACAGGGATCGCAAAATGATTATGACAATTACAGACCTATATGTATTTTGCCAATAGTTGATAAAATAACAGAAAAGTACATTCATAATCAAATTCAAGAATTCTACAATAATAGTCAATTTATATCACAAAACCAATACGGGTACCAACCAAAGAAAAGTACAACTATGTTACTATCAAATTTCACAAATGAAATAAACACATTTCTTAATGATACCAAACATGTGTTAATAATATTCATTGACTATAGCAAAGCATTCGACACTCTGAGACATGATACATTACTAGAGAAATTAGAGAACTCTGGTATAAGAGGACCACTGTTAAAATGGAATGTAGAGTATCTAAAGGATCGAAAAAACACGGTTAAAGTGGGTGATTCATATAGTGACAAAATAAATGTGACTGAAGGAACCGCACAGGGATCTGTCATGGGCCCCTTGCATTATTTAACATATGTCAATGATTTAAATAATCTAATAACATTGTGCCAAATATATCAGTATGCAGATGACACATGTTTAGTAGCAGCTGATCAGGACATATTAGTAGCAAAAAATATGTTACAGCATGATTTAGATTTACTTAATAAATGGTCCCATGATATGGGTTTAGTACTAAACATAAATAAAACAAAACTATTGCATATAAATTCTAGTCACAATATTACTACACAATCAATCTCAGTGGTTGTTCATAATCATAAATGTCTGCATAATATGAACAAAGCTACATGTCATTGTGAACCCCTTGAGGAAGTGAATGCACACAAATATTTAGGGCTAATAATTGACAATAGGTTTAATTGGGTACCTCACATAGATGCATTATGTAATAAGCTAAGAGCTCTACTAGCAAAGTTTAAGCAGATAAGGAACAAAGTGCCTCCTTCGATTCTCGTTGCTATGTATAATGCACTGGTAGATCCTTTGATCACATATGGCATAACAAGCTATGGCAATACACATAAAACACATACAGATAAGGTATATAATCTACAACTTAGAATACTAAAAACAACAATTAATAAAAGAATGAAAAAAAACTTTAGGGATAATTATGTAAAACTATTTAAACACTACAAAATACTGCCCATCCAGGAAAAAGTCAAATACAATTATATGATAGAACATTATTTTCAAAGAGTCCAAAACCTAGCCAAAGTAACTAATATAAAAAGCAAAAGACCTCGCAAACGAAACATATATTCTACAATTAAATTTAAAAACTTCTATGGGCAAAGAAAAATAAACAATTTTATAATAGACATAATAAATAATATTCCCAGTGAAATAGTAAATAAATTGACAGAAAAAAAATAAAAATAATATTAAAAGAACATTTTGTAAATACTCTATAAATAACATAAATATAAAACAAAAGTGACGTATGCAACTATTATATATAGTCGAAATTGGGGTTTGATTATATAAGTATATATATATATATATGTGAACGGGTGTGTGTGTGTGTGTGTATGTATATATATATATATATATGTACCTGTGTATATGTGAATATTCAAAATTAACAATAAATTATCTTAAGAAGCAAAATAAGCAGCCTGTATAGATGGCTAGTTATAACCGGTACGTAACAACTCTGAGCCCGACACAGCGCGGAGCGAACATGTGAGTGTGACCGACGTGAGCGGGTAGCACGGGCTGACGCGCTCAGGAGGTGGTTGCAACAATCGTTTACTGATGTACCTACATTTTCGTATCAATTTGTTAAAATGTGACAATTAGAAATTAAAAATGTGTAGATACATTGAATTGTTGCATATGCACAGTTGTACTTCCATTTATTAGAAATAGGTATGATGCTGAGTAGTTGGGTAATTAGGTAATAAGTGTAATCTAAATTTTAAAGAAATAGTAATATGTACCTCAGGCGAATGGTCAGTGTCAATTCAAACCTGAAAAGGTTTTCTGGCACGATGACGCGATAATTGTAAATTATAGTGATATAGGTTGAAATAAATAAATAAAAAAATAATAGTAATATGTACCTCAGGCGAATGGTCAGTGTCAATTCAAACCTGAAAAGGTTTTCTGGCACGATGACGCGATAATTGTAAATTATAGTGATATAGGTTGAAATAAATAAATAAAAAAATAAATAAATTGTTACATGTGAACCAGTTTAAAATAGTAAGGTTGAAAGCTATATATAATAGAGACAGCATGAACGTAGAATAAACGCGGTCGAGATGCGAGCATTGCGCAAAATTTAACGTGTAACCGCTTGTTGACCGCCTTCGCAATGTTGATGTAAAAAAGAGAGTTGGTCTGAAAGAGAGTGTCGGTGTTAACAAAAGGCTTGTAGAAAAATGCAGAACGAAAGAATATCGAAACAACGAGAAAGTCATAGGATATAGAAACCGAGGAAGATCAAGACTTGGATACCACGACCAAATTGGTCACCGACTCTTAATTAATTAGGGGGAAGAAGCTGACTACCTAAAGACTACGCGACCTTCAAATATACGAGTAGGAAAGCCAAAATTACAGAACCACTTAGTTTTGTGATAGTGATTCAGGTACGAGTGGTCCGCCGTACCTGTAGACGTGATCGGGCAGCGCACGGCACTCGTAGTGCAGCAGCGCGCGCTGACCGGCGGCGGGCGCGGCGCGCCAGTCGATAGGGGCGGGCGCGGGCGGTGCCGGCGGAGCGGATGAAGCGCGCAGACCGCGCGCCAGCGGCCGCGTCCACAACGCGCCCGGCTGCGGGGCGAGCGGCGCCGACCACGTCTCGTTCACGCCGATGAGGCGTGCGCCAGCGCTGCTGCCCCTGCCGGTGCTGCTCCACTGGCCTGCAAGACCATTTTTTTATGACAGTAATCGAAACACCTTCGGTGTTGTGCTATGCCGTAACATACATGCGAAGTTCCGCATTGAATATGAAAATCTCCGTCAAGGTTGATGCTAACATATTTCGGTGTTTCGTGTATACCCACTACTGAATATAAACGTAAGCGTGTACACGTACTACAGGTTACGAAGTCTCTGTACAATAGAAAATAATTAGCAGCGGTAACTTGATACAAGTTTTTTCTACCCCCAGTGGTCGGTAAAATAGGTGTCAAGCTCTCACCTTATCGGCAAAAAAAAAATTGAATGATTCGACCTTTGCGGCGTACGCTTGTGAAAGAAATAGTTGATTCACATTACGTATGTAGGTAGATATTAGACATACGTTGGGTACATTAATATAGGTTGTACGAAATAAAGGAAGAGGTGTAAAGGAGAAGGAGAGGGAGTTACCGCAGTGGAGGCGCGTGGGACGGAAGGACTGGAGGATAGAGCCGACGAGGGGCCGCAGCGTCGGCAGAAATGCAGGGAGGCGCTGCGGCGTGCCCCTGGACGCGCGAACCAGCCGCGCGCTCCACCACGGGCTCCACGCGGACGCACGCTCTACACAACCAACAAGGGATTACGTCGCTCGACAACCTTCGGTGCACCATTTTGACTGTCATTCTGATTCTAGTGAGTAAGAAGCATTTATGAAGCTGGGGTAAGGGAGCTTATCAAGGCATTACACACTCTTGATTGTGATTAAAAAATAATTAATTTCGTAAGAATTTGAAATCTACAGTATTTTAGCGACTTGAACGATGAAATCCCTTAGTCTGAAAGTCGCGTCAGAAAAAATCATCAATAGAAAAAAAAGAAACGTCAATCAGATAAGATAAGTGCAAGGACTGAAGAATGTATTAAAATATATCTGAAAATCCACTGAGAGCTCAATGACGTCGTTGCGCGTGTCAATCTAACTGTCTATGGATGTCAAAGTCAAAGTCAAAATCTTTTTATTCCGTAAAAATGGCTACATTTGTTTGGAATCGTCACAATTTTTTTCCCTACCGTGCAGTTTATGACTAGGTGAGCACTGATAAAAATACTGCCAAAAAACTCAGGCATGGGTCTACCTATATAGCTTCTCCGTGCTTTGGAGGGCACGTTAAGCCGTCAGTCCCGGCTGTTGTCGATAGATTGTAGCTAAGTAAGTGGCCTTCGGGCGGCTTGAAAACACAGTAGAGCAGCGTGGTGCTCCAAGCTCCTTCAGTTGAAGCCCCGTGTCCCTGCAGTGGGATGAGTTAGGGTTGTTTTAGAAGTAGCAGAAAATACAATTAACAACTTCCTAACAGTAAATTTATTTCCACAAATACATTCATCATTGCTTTCATTTATTTAAGTTGATGAGCTCGGTAGTTAACAATACTATATTAGCACCAACGCTCATGGGTTCGATCCCAACGATCATATATTTGTGCATGTCTGTTGGTCTAGGTCTGAATAGTTTCTAGAGAGATAGAGCGTATCAAAGCAGCTCGTCTGGGGAAGGAAGGGAACCGGAAATCCCAGCCAAGTAACGACTCCGTGGACAGTTATTATGTTCCTGCAAGTGAGGTTTTTTTTATACAGCGTCGGGAGGCAAACAAGCATACGATCCACCTGATGTAAAGTGGTTATCGTAGCCTATGAACCCTGGTAATACATTAAGTATCACTCGCGTGATGCCACCTCTGCTACAAACACAGCAACTCCATGAGAGCTTACTGGTGACCTCACTCGCACGCACGGCGGGAGGTTAGGCACCTAATTAGTGGCGATTCTCTTCTAAAGGTGGGGCGAATTTCGATCTAATGTCGCCTTAAAGAGAGGTTCTGAACTTCAATTTACGAAAACACAACGCAAACTATTCCTATGACCTGAATTTGACAATTCAATATTACGACGATTGTTCGTGAAATTGACATCACAACACGTGGTTCTGTTGAAATAAGATTGCGGATATTAAATTGTAAATAGCAAGTTAAATTAAATTATTTGTACATTATATAAATAAATAAATTATTATTGTCTAATAGACAAATAAGACAGCACCATCTAGATTCAAACTAAACAAAACTTATGCCTACGTAACGTAAACCTACCTTTATCTCGCGACGAGCTCGGTGGCTCAGTGGTGGAACGCGCTGTTACGCTACTTTGACACCAACGCTCGTGGGTTCGATTCCCACACAGTACAAACATTTGTGTGCATGAACATGTCTGTTTGTATTGGTCTGGGTATTTTCTATATATAATAAGTATGTATTTACAAAAAAAAAATGTATTTACGTATGTTTATCAGTTGTCTAGTACCCATAACACAAGCTTCGCTTACTTTGGGGCTAGGTGGCGCTGTGTAATTTGTCCGACAAGATTTATTTATTTATTATTATTTATTTATTTATCTCCGATGCCCTGTTTTCCAGTGCAGGGTCAATCCTTTACCTGATGTAACATTCTATTCTATTCTATGGCTATTCTCCTTCGTACTAATGCTATTCTCAGTCTTGGTATAGACGGTATAGACAAGATAATTCAGCCATAGACAATATAAGATTTTGAAATGCGATTGCAAAAAATCTGAATCGTATAGCTTTCCTAAGTTGGGGCTATAATAACAGTTGGAGAGGAGTGGGGAAAGATGTAGCTATCTGATAACGTAGTGTAAGGTGATCTCACCGGCAGCGGGCGCGGCCTCGAGCCTCACTTCCACGGCGTGCGGCAGCCTGTTGACGAGCTGCAGCGCCGACCGCACCGTCACCAGCTTGCGGGCCGAGCCCTCCAGCGACACCTCGAACACTATGCGCGCCTCGGCGCCCGTTTTCTATTACACATATACATAATTACGATCATTATAGAAAGATTTCGAGAATAATGGCAACTTTCGCAAAATAACGTAATATTAACTAATTGAGTATATTAACTAACCCAGACATCTAACAGAAACTCTTACACCATAGCAGAAAAAGTAAAAAAAATATTAATTCTGAATTAGCTGAAAGAAGCGTGTCGTGGTAACACGAGTCACCCCTTCATGAGGTAGGTGACATACAACACACCTAGCACGCACGATCAAATATTGTAGAAATTATTTTTCGGCCAGGAAAATATGACCTTCAGCATTACAACTAATTTACAATTTAAATATTGTTTCTGAGAATTGCGTCGCTTTCCTGATGCCATGTCTAGTCTCATCGTGTTCTTGTCATTTAAAAACGTTCAGTTTCACTTCAATATTATGTGTAAACTAATATAGGGCTTAATCTGTCGTTGTACACTCCGGAAAACATAAATACCCCTGACTTGAAATAAATGACATATTCAAAATCTGGACCTTGCACAGGTTTTAGAACATGGATAATCGATGTTAAACACTCGTTCAGACGATCGAGTCCGAATCCCGTAAATATCAATAACTCACGATGTGCGTAAGCTGTCTGAAGAAGACGCCGACGCGGTCCACGCAGACAGGCTCCGGCGGGGACCAGCCGTCTAGCCGCAGTGCCAGCTGGTGCAGCGAGCCCGGCAGCGAGTGGCTCGGCGAGCGGGCGCTGCCTGCCCCGGCGCCGGCGCGACCCCGCCGCCCGCCGAACGAGAAGGGCTCCGTCTCGCCGGCGCGGACGCACATCCACGAGTCGTCCGGCCCCGACCACGTAACGCTCTCTTGTAAACTAAACAACACAAACGAACTGTGAGGTACATACTTCTGAAGATTATGCGCGACTGTTGCCTTTGGATAGTTGAATGAGCCTACAGCTTACTTATACCTTAGAGATATACTTTTTAATGTTACGGTCGGCGCGCAAACTTTGAACAATCGATGTGTTGAAAAACGATAGGTGTAGAAAGTAACTATAATATATAATTATATCTATAACTTGTGTCTGAAATGGATGGTACTCTGTCTAAAATATCCGACTGGGGGCGGCTTAACTTGGTCGAATTCAACCCCAAGAAGACACAAGTTTGCGCGTTCACCGCTAAGAAAACTCCATTTGCTGTGGTTCCTAAATTCCAGAACACACCTCTTACCGTCACCAAAAGTATTAGGATGCTTGGCGTCGAGATCTCCAGTGATGTGCAATATCGAAATCACCTGGAGGAGAAGGTCAAGCTGGCGTCCAAAAAACTTGGTGTGCTTAACAGGGCTAAGCAGTACTTCAGTGCGGGGCAAAGACTTATATTATATAAGTCTCAAGTCAGACCGCACTTGGAGTACTGCAGTCACCTTTGGGCGGGAGCACCTGAATACCAGCTTGGACCGTGTGATTCGATTCAGAGACGAGCTGTGAGAATTGTCGACAATCCTAAGCTTACGCACGGTATTGAACCCTTAAGATTAAGGAGAGACTTTGCCTTCCTTTGTTTGTTCTACCGATTGTACAACGGGTTGTGTTCTGAAGAGTTGTTCGAAATGATGCCGACGGCTACTTTTTACAACCGCACCGCTCGCCGACGGCGGGGAGTTCACCCTCACACGCTTGAACCGCTATGGTCGCGTACGGTGCGGTTCCACAGAAGTTTTCTTCCGAGAACACTCAAGCTGTGGAATGAGCTCCCAGCCGAGGTTTTTCCAAGGAACTACAGCATGGAGTTCTTCAAGAAATGCGTGAAGAGGTTTTTAGAGGGTCGGCAACGCATGAGTGACGCCCCTGGTGTTGCAAATGTCCATAGGCTACGGTGACTGTTTAACATCAGGCAGGCCGTATGCTTGATTGCCACCTTAGTAGTATAAAAAATAAAAATAAAAAAAAAACTGTATAATTAGGAACTGTAAATAAACTTATCTGTAGACTCCATTCCACCAGATGTATATTTGTCAGGAAAATACATAAATTTACGAACGTGTGGTGCACTCTTTGTTTTTTCAGCTATTTTCACAGCATAATATTTTAATATTAGCGATACTGTAATATACTGCTAAATTAATATTTTAAGCATTAGCGATACTGTTATCAGAAATATCCGTTGTCTTGAATCAATTTTATTTTACCAAGTAGAGCCGTCAGCTCTATTTGCGACATCGGTTCCAGTTAATCACTAAGAGAACAGGGGTTCGTTCGATTCCCACATAAGATTTCTCTTGGTCTGGATGTTTTAAGAGAGGTAGGGCGCATCAAAGCACTTCTTGGGAAGTACCTCCACCTCACAAGAAACAGCGACTTTTTCTTACTTTATACTTCGCACGGTCCTTAAAAAACATACACAACTACCATACGACCCTAATCTTCGAAGAAAAGACATAGTCTGCCAACTACCCAAAAACAATACAACTACCTCGCAGAAATTCTTCGGTTTCCTTGGCCCCTACCTCTACAATAAACTCAACAAGATCCTAAATATATACTCAGTAAATAAAGCTGGCTGCAAAACGACACCGATAAAATATTTAAAAACATTCAATATCTATGAAGATATCGAATGTTTTTAAATATTTTATCGGTGTCGTAAATTATCGAATACATAATTATTTTGTGATATAATATAATAAACAATTACTAACGACTCCCTGGAAGGTAATTGTGTTCCTACGACTGAGTCAGGTTACCAGTGAACTCCTGAGTTGCTGTGTTACAGTTGATACGTGATGTATTGCAAGCATTCGTAGGCTACGGTAACCACTTTATATTAGGTGGGTCGTACGCTAGTAAGCGTCCCGAAATTGTATAAATAAAAAAGAGAGAAAAAACATTTCATAGAAATGAATATTTCAAATGCGCTATACTGTCGAATACGTCTGTGTGGTGTGTTGGTAACGGTGGTGTCGTACTCACACGTCGGCGGTGGTGAGCACGGTGGTGAACCAGAGCCGGTGTCCGGAGTGGTTGCGCAGCGCGTACGGCACGAACGGCGAGCGGCGCCGGTGGCCCGCCGGGCTGCCCTTCGGAGACTGCTCGGGCCCGCCCGCCGGCTGCACACACATCGCACAATATAATCATTACGTTCAAAACCACAAGCGACAACTGTTAGATATATATATTGAAGTAAAACATCTTTACGCACGCTTGACTTGGGGAGTAAGCTGGTGAATGCGAGACGAGAGCGTCACGAAAAGTGTGATCGGGCGAGTCGATTTCAACTTCACCAATACTAAAAAAATTATGTGTGCTAATCCTATAGATAGATACTTCTATCTCATTCTCTCGCACGTTAAATCCTATAGATACTTTTATCTCATTCTCTCGCACATTAAATCCTATAGATACTTCTATCTCATTCTCTCGCACGGTAAATCATATACATACTTCTATCTCATTCTCTCGCACATTAAATCCTATAGATACTTCTATCTCATTCTCTCGCACATTAAATCCTATGGTTACTTCTATCTCATTCTCTCGCACATTAAATCCTATAGATACTTCTATCTCATTCCCTCGCACGTTAAGTCCTATAGATACTTCTATCTCATTCTCTCGCACATTAAATCCTATAGTTACTTCTATCTCATTCTCTCGCACATTAAATCCTATAGATACTTCTATCTCATTCTCTCGCACATTAAATCCTATAGATACTTCTATCTCATTCCCTCGCACGTTAAGTCCTATAGATACTTCTATCTCATTCTCTCGCACATTAAATCCTATAGATACTTCTGTCTCATTCCCTCGCACCTATAGATATTCTATCTAAATCTCTCGCACATTAAATCCTATAGATACTTCGATCTCATTCTCTCGCACATTAAATCCTATAGATACTTCTATCTTATCCTCTCACACGTTAAATCCTATAGATATTTCTATCTCATTCTTTTGTATGTTAAATCCTATAGATAGATACTTCTATCTCATTCTCTCGCACATTAAATCCTATAGATACTTCTATCTCATTCTCTCGCACATTAAATCCTATGGTTACTTCTATCTCATTCTCTCGCACATTAAATCCTATAGATACTTCTATCTCATTCCCTCGCACGTTAAGTCCTATAGATACATCTATCTTATCCTCTCACACGTTAAATCCTATAGATACTTCTATCTCATTCCCTTGCACGTTACATCCTATAGATACTTCTATCTCATTCCCTGGCACGTTAAATCCTATAGATACTTCGATCTCATTCTCTCGCACATTAAATCCTATAGTTACTTCTATCTCATTCTCTCGCACATTAAATCCTATAGATACTTCTATCTCATTCTCTCGCACATTAAATCCTATAGATACTTCTATCTCATTCCCTCGCACGTTAAGTCCTATAGATACTTCTATCTCATTCTCTCGCACATTAAATCCTATAGATACTTCTGTCTCATTCCCTCGCACCTATAGATATTCTATCTAAATCTCTCGCACATTAAATCCTATAGATACTTCGATCTCATTCTCTCGCACATTAAATCCTATAGATACTTCTATCTTATCCTCTCACACGTTAAATCCTATAGATATTTCTATCTCATTCTTTTGTATGTTAAATCCTATAGATAGATACTTCTATCTCATTCTCTCGCACGTTAAGCCCTATAGATACTTCTATCTCATTCTCTCGCACATTAAATCCTATAGTTACTTCTATCTCATTCTCTCGCACAATAAATCCTATAGATACTTCTATCTCATTCCATCGCACGTTAAATCGTATAGATACTTCTATCTCATTCTCTCGCACATTAAATCCTATAGATACTTCTATCTCATTCCCTCGCACCTATAGATATTCTATCTAATTCTCTCGCACATTAAATCCTATAGATACTTCTATCTCATTCCCTCGCACGTTAAATCCTATACATACTTCTATCTCATTCTCTCGCACGGTAAATCCTATAGATATTTCTATTTCATTCTCTGGCACGATGAATCCTATAGGTAGATACTTCTATCTCATTCTCTCGCACGTTAAATCCTATACATACATCTATCTTATCCTCTCACACGTTAAATCCTATAGATACTTCTATCTCATTCCCTTGCACGTTACATCCTATAGATACTTCTATCTCATTCCCTGGCACGTTAAATCCTATAGATACTTCGATCTCATTCTCTCGCACATTAAATCCTATAGATACTTCGATCTCATTCTCTCGCACATTAAATCCTATAGATACTTCTATCTTATCCTCTCACACGTTAAATCCTATAGATATTTCTATCTCATTCTTTTGTATGTTAAATCCTATAGATAGATACTTCTATCTCATTCTCTCGCACGTTAAGCCCTATAGATACTTCTATCTCATTCTCTCGCACATTAAATCCTATAGTTACTTCTATCTCATTCTCTCGCACAATAAATCCTATAGATACTTCTATCTCATTCCATCGCACGTTAAATCGTATAGATACTTCTATCTCATTCTCTCGCACATTAAATCCTATAGATACTTCTATCTCATTCCCTCGCACCTATAGATATTCTATCTAATTCTCTCGCACATTAAATCCTATAGATACTTCTATCTCATTCCCTCGCACGTTAAATCCTATACATACTTCTATCTCATTCTCTCGCACGGTAAATCCTATAGATATTTCTATTTCATTCTCTGGCACGATGAATCCTATAGGTAGATACTTCTATCTCATTCTCTCGCACGTTAAATCCTATACATACATCTATCTTATCCTCTCACACGTTAAATCCTATAGATACTTCTATCTCATTCCCTTGCACGTTACATCCTATAGATACTTCTATCTCATTCCCTGGCACGTTAAATCCTATAGATACTTCGATCTCATTCTCTCGCACATTAAATCCTATAGATACTTCTATCTTATCCTCTCACACGTTAAATCCTATAGATATTTCTATCTCATTCTTTTGTATGTTAAATCCTATAGATAGATACTTCCATCTCATTCTCTCGCACGTTAAATCCAAAGATACTTCTATCTCACCATCTCGCACGTTAAATCCTATAGAGACTTCTATCTCATTTTTTCATATGTTAAATCCTATAGATAGATGTTTCTATCCCATTCTCCCGCACGTTAAATCCCATAGATGTCTGTGGTTGTCTCTTTTTCATTTCATCGAGTTTCAAATCACAACGATGTTAAAGAAGTTTTCACTTAAAAAGAATTTCTTGTGGCCAACTGAGATTGTATATGTGACAGCAACAGACCCTAAGTTATATCTCTGGTATGGTGGCAGTGTCGGGGTGCGGCAGCTCACCTGCGGCGCGTAGTAGTCTGCGGTCCAGTTGGCCCGCACCAGCTGGCACAGCTCGATGAACGACGACGTCACGTTCGTGTTGAGCATCTCGGTGGACGTCACGGCTATCTCCACGCGGGGCGCCAGCGACGACGTCACCTTGGACTCCCATAATGTTTCAAACCTGGACACAGATAAACTGTTTTATTACTTAGCCTATATGTATCCGTGACGTGCACAACCTAACATTAATACACTTTTACTTTATTATGTGTGTGCATGAACATGTCTGTTTGTTTTGGTCTGGATGTTTCGAGGGGTAGGGCACGTCAACCATTATTACATAGTATATATTCGGTTTCGCGTCAACATTTTGCACAATATCCAAATTTCAGGTGTAACTCATTTCGTTTACGAGTTATAAACCTGTGACATACTGACAGACGAACAGACATACACCAGAGTAACAGCAATAGCGTCCCATTCACCATTTACGGATACAAAACCTTAATAATCTGTGCAATTGCACTGCACGGGAGAAAGTAGAACACAAAATTTTGATGAAGGACTCACGGACAATCAGACACGGGAGCCGTCAACTTGTCGACACTATTTAATGTTCCGTTTTTAATGCACACACTACTACATAAGTAGTGACGTAGTGGTGCAACGAGTGGGAAACGACTGGTGATCAAAGCCAAGGCTCCCCAAAACAATGGTCGGACGCCTTTAGACCGCTCGGTCACGAGCCGAGCACATGGCACCGGTGGCGGTTGAGATTAAAGTAAGCCTACACCCAACACTGGATTTGATGGGCTTATAATGATGATGAGACGTAACGTGTACTGACCGCCAGGGCTCGACGACGGGCTCCCAACCGGACAGCGGTCGGTTGTAGTAGTCTGCGCTGAGGACGGCCGCCAGCCGGCCTACGCCAGCCGCGCGCCCCGAGCCGCCCGCGCCGCTGTTGATCCCAGGCGTGGGCGGCGGACCTGCCGGCGTGCACACCAACAGCGGGTCTTCTAAGCCTTCTTCCACTTTACGAAGGTCCTGCACCACGAAAACATCAATACAATAGTCGCTCCATTACATTGTCTCGAATAGGTACAAACTACTACAAACGATAAGGTTTTTTTGTATTTATGTATCCTTTACACAGAATATTAGTGCATCAAGGAGGTACAAAGGCGAGCTTATCTTTACAAGAAATTCTTTACAGCCAACTCCATAGGTAGTAAAAGGAATAGTCATTGTTATTTTGTACCATAACAGAGCGCAAACCAACTAGCGGCACAATTTACATCTGTTAGTTCCTTTTTATGATATTAGATGGCGCTGTTCATTTTTTATTTCACCCTGCATCGTCATGATGGTGTTTTAACACACATGTAACTATGTAGATATTGAAAAGTAACTATACTTCGATTGGTAATTGCTTCAGTCTGTGACGCTTCGCGCCCGCCTCTCAAATCCGATGGCACAGTGACGGCCCACAGTGGCCAACTGCAGAGCCAGTGTAAAAAAAATGAATAGGTAACTTAAACAATCACTACAATAAAAAAAAACAAGTGAACTCATTGACATATAAAACATTATGTTGTTCGTCATTGATTCTAGAATAGACAATGTAAGTGTTTTGTATTTTGATGCAATCTGAATTCTCTGTCCGCCAATGGCTATATTAGATAACTTATTGCCATCAAAAAGAACTGTTCTACTTAGTTTGAATTTCCGCGCATTACTTGAGAAACTTACTAGACATTGTTACGTTCTCTAATTAAAGTTAATAGATTCAGGCGTTACTTTGTGAAAGTCAAATATACAGGCAATTTGATCTAAACTACTTTGTGTACGTGTGTTTGTACGGGAGAAGCACACAAAGTAGTTTAGATCAAATTGCCTCTAATTGAGCAGTCAGAACCCGTTATACGTTTTCCCATACATTTCGCGGTCGTGTTCGACCACCCGGGTTTCGAAGGGTTAATGCTCATGCCGCTGCAGTAAACAGTAGCAGTCAGCGTGTACCGCACCTGCTCCACTCGCAGCTCCGCGAGGGACACCTCCAGCAGCGGCACGTCCGAGTCCAGGCAGTCGTCGATCACGCACAGCGTGATACAGTCCGCTGTCACCTGCACCACCACAAAAACACCATCAACAACACATTGTCACAAGTTAACTTACCCTATAAGTACAGAAACGTGTATATAGTTAACATGTGCAACAGTAACATAGCTATGGGTCTATGTTACTGTTGCATTGAGATTCTCCCGTCAAAAATTTGTTCCAAACTCATTTTTAGGTTGCCTTAATGAATAGGAAACCAAGTGTACGCAGTACTCACAGACAAAGGGTTCCGTACCATTGTACAATATTTAACCCTAACCGATCCATTAGGAAGCCGGAGTAAACAAAATACTGAAAAATACGTCTCTTGTATGCTTTATGTATATTTATTTAACTATTTATATATCTACATCTTTAAGTAAAAATCCCACGCGTGGTAGGCAGAGACAACCGAGCCCCACATGAGTCGGTCTTTATAACTCTTCTCATGCATGCATGCAGAAATCAGACAGTTCATCACTAGGTCACACATCCTGCATTCGTTGACCATATTATCTACAGACAACTATACTACTAAACAGCCTAGCAGATAGGACGCAACCATGCTTGACACCAATTTTGACATCAAACCGGGGTGACATGCTGCCATATATCCGCACACATGCTGAGCAATTCTTGTACATGGACTACACAGCACGGCGCAGTGCGCCGTCAATTCTCAGCAAAATGTCCCATAGTTCCTTTCGCCAACCCTGTGAAATGCTTCTCAAGATCCACAGAACCACAAAAAATCTTCTGGTCTATAACCAGATACTTCTCCACGATATTACGAAATGAGAAAACTTGACCCATTTCATTTTGGAGTCTTCACTGCCAACAAACCGGCTTAACAACAGATAGTATCAAGAATGGGACCTCTAAAGACTCTTGTGTCCATTATAGTATTTCGGAGACGTCTATCTATCCAAATCAAATCAATCACGCTTTTTTGGTCATTCTGTCTCGTATGAATTTCAATTATTAGAAGTAACGTATACAGACAAACGAAGACAAAACACCCTTCGTAATTCCGTTCCGTTCCGTTGATACCCTATGAGTAAGGAACCCTAAAAAAATATTATCTGTTGTTATAGCGACCATAGTTACATACATCATACATTAGTTTCCAAAAATTCAAATATCTACCTATTACGATTCAAGACATACAACCATGTGACAAGCATACAGACACCGGAGCCTAAGTATCAAGGTTCCGTTATCACGCTGTGGATATCAAACCTTTCAAGTAGTAAGATCATTTTCATGTTTGTCAGTCTGTCACAGCGTTGGTTTTCAGTCTCTGATGCAAATACCTGTACAGCACGCAACGGCCATATGGAGGACGGCGGGGGTGGCGGGGGCGGCGGCGGCAGCGCCGGCATCCAGCGCGGCCGACACATCCAGCTAGAACCGCTCGCCGCGCCCACGCCGGCCACGCGGCCCACGCCGGCCCGCATGTGCACGCTGTTAGCGGGCGCGTCTTCGGTGCGCTCGCTAGACAACTTGCCTACAAAAGGAATTATTGTATGAGATGCAAGTAGCTTCTGGTTCACCCTGCCAACAAGCAAATTAGGCCAAGTCGCAGAAGAAGCAGGAGGTAGCTAAATTTAATTTAAAAAATCAGCGTAGCGGGAGGTAAGTAAGGACGAGTTCGGTGGCGCAGTGGTGAATGACGCGACTTTGACACCAACTCTCCTGGGTTCGATTTCCACATAGGGCAAACAACGTGAACATGTCTGTTTGTCATGTGAGGTCGCGTAAGCTCCCAAAGAGTTGCTCTGTTAGCATCAGAAGCGGCATCGTGCGAGTGATACTTAATGTATTACAAGCGTTCATTACATCAGGTGGGCGGTATGCTTGTATGCCTCCCGACGTCGTTTAAAAAGAAGTAGTTTTAAATTACAGGAAATCGTAACAAAATAAAATAGCAAGAGAGGAAGGAGCCGAGGAAAGTCATAAATCACAGAAAATGATCAAGTCGGTTGTTTTATTCGAAAGTATCGAGAACCCTAAGAATTCACATTTTTTTATGCACGCTCGCTGCATGAAAAGAACTATGAATGTATAAGAAGCGAGTGTGGTGACGAGCGAGTCATGCGGCGCTCAATTGTTTCTATCTACCTGTAAGGGGCCTGGCGAACAGATACGGCAGTTGCTCCATGTCAAAATTAATACCTTCACCAAAAGGCTTAAACAGCGGACGTTTCCTAATACTATGGGCATAGGAAGAAGTGTGTAAGGACAGGCCATGCAGCGCTCAGTTTCGTCTGTCGACCCGGCAAAGGGTCTACCATGGATACAGTTAGAAAAACAATAGGTAAATAACATTTGATCTGTACCGCGAATCTTATTTAAAAGTACCAGCATTAGTAGGTGATTAATAACACGCGAAGGATCCTCCTAAAGGAACTCATTCGAGTGGTCATAGGTAACCGCTTCACAACAGGTGACCGAACACTTATGGAGTCTCCCGATGTAGTACATAAAAAACTAGAATATTTGGAATACGAGAAAAAACACCAGGGTCCAGGTGGCATTAGGAAAGCTAACGTTTTATGATTTATGAAACACCCCACACTCGATAAATGTACGTTTCTGACTTACCGTAGCGTAGTTGTTGGAAAAATAACAACAACGGAAAATCGATTACGCCGCGTTTGTTTTTTATTTGTTACCAAACCCCTTAAAAAACTGAAGCATGTTTTTTTTTTCAAATTAAATTGTCGGACAAGTGACACTGCTACATCTAATCCTAGAGTATGCAAAGCTTGTGCTATTGGTAACAGATTACTGGTAAATATACGTAAATACCTTTTTTTGTAAATACATCCTTATAATATTAATAGAATACATAGAAAACACCTAGGCCAAGACAAACAGACAAATTCATGCACACAAATGTTAACTATGTGTGGGAATCGAAACCACGAGCGTCGGTGCTAAAGTAGGATCGCTAACCATTCCACCAGTGAGCTCGTCATGTCAAAAAGGAGGATATAGTCACCTGAGAGCGCCGCCCGAGCCTGCTCAGGCAGCGACTGCAGCATCGACGCGAACATTCTCATGTCGTGGTAGGACAGGCGCAGGTTCAGGGTACCCATGGACACCTGATCAAAATAATTACCTCTTAATATCAAATATTCATATAAAAAAATATAAACATGACAAATTCATCATTTTTTAGATTTTTGGGAGGTATTTTTTCTTAAAACAACTAGATTGGCAAACAAGCATGCGACCCGCATTAGATGCGAATGCGTAGAAATGAGAGCGCCGAGGAGTATGTGTAGAGTGAGAATGATTGATAGAAATAGCACGATACGATAACTCTGTGGAATGAAAGATGATGTAGTGACAAAAATTGAAAAGGGTATGATGGTTTGGTCATTTAGAAAGAATTAATGACAAAAGAGTTACAAAAGAAGTGCATCAGGCAAGAGTGAATGGAAATAAAGGCAGGGGCCGCCCTAGATGCACACGTATAGTTTAAATTTATGATGTATTGAAAAAGGGCCAAATCAAACCCAAAACCGAAGAGAATGTGTGAAGAGGTTGATGAATGTGGAGGAAGCGTGAGAGATATGTTTGGATCGGTGCACCTGGGGATCCATACTCACTGTCTACACTAGTGGGGCACAGGCGCGATCATATGTGTATTATTGTGAATACTCAAAATCAATTTATGTCATCAAGTCCATCCACACAATATGGCTGCGTGTCTGTGTAGGTTCGTGGGTACAATTAAACATGTAATACAGAAAAAGCGATGTCCAGTGTACATACATGTAGTACGCCGGTGTCTGCCAGCGCGATGGTGAGCGCGGCGGGGTCCACGATGGACAGGGCCGTCTCCTCCTCCAGGCCCAGCACGCACGAGAACACCTCCAGCTCGTTGAGCTCGCAGGACACGGGCTTGCGCGCGTCCATCGGGCGGTACGTGATCACACACGTGCTCTGCACACAAACATACATAAGACATGGTGGCGGACGAGACAAGGGCCTAATTTCGAGATGAGTTGAAAAAAGGTATGTCAATAGATCGTTCTCCCTCACTATCTTCCAAACGAAGTATGACAAATGTTCATATTGTTTTATTTTAAACTTTGTACCATATTTGAGGAGCTCGATAGCGTGGTGCGAGTGTCATTTTGATTGAACGCGCTGGTTAAGCACGGTTGACCGCCTCCGGTCTATGGATAGGTTTATCTATTTTGAGGTTTATCTTCTCAATGCTGAAGGCACGTTAAGTTGTCCCGACTGTTGACGTTCTCATGGATGATCTGCTGCACCTGCCCATCCCCTAAACGGTCAGGACGATTGCTTATGCAAAAAAAAACACACATGTTCATGCAAAAAAAATGTCCTGTATGGGAATCGAACCCATGAAGGGTGAGGATGAAGGACAAATACATATAATACGTTGGTGTTGAAGTAGCGTAGCACTGCGCCACCGAGCTCGTCAAATGTCTCGGCTGTTTTGGATAGATGACAGTCGTTAAGCTCAGTCAACTTGGCCTTCGGGAGGCTTGAAAACACTGGCCTCTGCCAATGGACAGTTGAGCAGTGTGGCGAAGTATACTCTAAAACGTTTCGGTTAAAGAGAGACCTCTGTCTCTGCAATGGAATGAGTAAGGGTTGGTCTGGCAGATTATATATATTAACAACATCAGGAGGCATACAAGTACACGGCCCACCTGATGTAATGAACGCTTGTAATACATTAAGTATCACTCGCGCGATGCCTCCTCTGCTGCTAACACAGCAACTCTTTAGGAGCTTGCTGGAGACCTCACCTACAGGCAGTAACACAACAAACCTCTAGAGAGTTGTTAGTTGGCTGAAACGGGCTGCTTTGATGAGGTCTACCTCTCTTAAAAATTATTTATATTTCAGAGCCCAAACATTTAAAGATTTTCTGTGTATTTCGTCGACCTCGTATTCACGGACGGTTACCCTGAGTATAACGGCGTTGGTGTCCCACACGGAGGCGTCCTCCACGAGCACGAGCTGCGAGTCAGTGACGTTCAGCTTCAGCTCGAACTGGCCCTCGTCGGCAGTGCCGCCGCCGCCTCGCGCCGCGCTCGCCGTCCGCCCGCCGCCGGGGTTAGCCGCCACACGGAGCATCATTAACGCTTCCTCTCTGACACGCGGATTCAATAAAAAGAAATGTGCGATAGATACACCGCTCGGACGGATGGTGAATTAAAATTAAAAGTACCTTACATTACAGCTGCCATATTTATTTAAAACAAGACAAATATCACATACAAACACTATACACGTCGTGACAGATGTCAAGTACAAATGATATACAGTTTTATTTGGCAATACCACGAGACATTTAATACTCGTACCTTGTCAACTAACATTTAATTTGTTGGACGATCGTAATTTTGTCCACGATGGAATGCGATTTGGTCCAAAATGTATAGAACAAACTAGACTTTATCACGTCAACCTTCTCGCTGCCGAATATACTTTGTGTAAATACAAATTTAACAGAAGAGCAATATCTACCCTAAGGTTGTTTTGAAGAGATGGTCACGAGATAAAACCGCCTTTTGTACTGTGATTATATGTTAATTTTGTGTTATTTTATTGTTTTATACGGTGCAATAATAAATATTGTATTGCATCAAAAAACTACTGGTAAATTTACTTCACCGGGGTTGTTAAATGGAGGACTCGTAAGACGGGTCGGTAATGCACAAGTGTCACTCCCGATTTTGCAAGTTACAGTTACTGCTTACCATCAGGCAGACATCGTGACTGTTTGGCACCTTAGTGGTATAAAAAAACGGGTTGCACTCCGGGAGTGCCGGCAGAAGTGAAAACTTGAACATTAACGTTGTGCATTTTTGAATATTTTGGAATGATTAGGGAATAATTTCGCACGAATTGCTTTATTTATCAGTATAAAAGTATTATCATGTATGTGGTAAAATACAATATTCATTTATTGCGCTATCGTACACAAACATGACAATTTATATTACATTAAAAATTTAATACTTCAGAACTATTATAATTATTTTACATTAAAAAGTTTATCTCAGAAAAATCAACTTTCATCCATAATTTCAACGACTCTCACCATCATCATCATCGTCAATCTCTAAAACTCAAACAGACACGCACACTCGCGCAAGCGCCCTGCGCCGCTTAAACCAAACAGCGATGTTGATAAACTACTCGTACGTTGTACGAAACGCGTAAACGTCAACAATTTCATGGCGCTTACAACGTTTTGCTCGCGAGAAAATAATGCCCTATGAACGATCTAGCGCTTCATGTTTTAATTGTTTAATTAGAGGTTACTAATGTTTTAGCGCTGCAGCGAACTTAAGTTCTAATTCTCACCAAAATCTTACGGTCACGTGTCCTGACGCGAGTTTAGCATTTTTTACTCATCCCAAAAAGTGCACAACGCCGAAAAGAAGTTTTCACTTCAAAAATCCTCCAGGCTTATATGGTTATTTGAATATTTAGGAATATTCTTGAAAATTTGATGAAATAAGTGTTGTATAATTACAAGTGCTCTTGGTCCGGGTCGGCGGGCGGCGGCGGCGGCTGCATGATGAACTGGTTGGCGGCCTCCCACCAGTCCAGGATGGCCATCAGCCGCATGTTGTTCACCAGGATCGTGTACGCCGATGAGTCGCGACGCTTCCTGAAACGTACATGATGCTCGGCACATACGAAATGACCAGTGATCGAAATAGTACGAGTAAAATTATTCTTCCAAGAGGTAAGCAGTTTCCTGATTCATTGCAGATTGGCGAGGTCCGCTAACAAAGCTTAAGGACTTGTCAAAGGTGATATGGACAACCGCCAGACCTCCAAACCCAGAGAAAAAACAAAACCTTACTTAAGTTAGGTCACGTATTTCTAAATATAATATATGGGACGTGCGGGTTTGCTCAGGATGTTTTCCTTCACCGCCGAGCAAATGACAAGTACAAACATGTACATAAATAAAAAAATCGATGTTTGTAATATATGTCTAGACCGGGATTCGAAGCGGAGAGCAGTCCGTTAGAAGGCTGGTTCTTTATTCTCTAACCTATCAACTGAGGAGTATCATTATAAAGGTTCAAAATTATGAAATTGTTCATGTTATACACCAATCTACACTCGCGTTATTCCTTCACTGGTGATAAAGAAATGGAGTATGGACAAGCCTAGGTTTCTCCGAAACACGTCCTAAGTATGTACTTAGGAGCCGTGAACAAGTTTTCACAGGGTTACAAGTGTCCATACGCTACTGTAACTACTTACCGTCTGAACAGCTACTTCTAGTGGCCTATAGTCGCGGGGTGATTACCTGGCGTGCACCTCCGCCTGCACGCTGTGCCTGTGCTCGGCCATGGGCTGCACGATGTGGCTGAACACGTTCCCGCGCCGGTTGGCGGGCTCGCTCGCGTACCGCGTGTCACTCACCAGGATCTCCTGGGATGGACGACAAGCATCAGAACGTTATTTTATACAATATCAAGAGGCATATGGCGTACCAGATGAAACGTGGTTACCATTTTTTTTATATAACGACGTGAGTCATACATGCATACGGCCCAGCTGATGTAAAGCGGTTACCGTAGCCTATGAATGATGGTAAATCATCAAGTATCACTCGCGCGATGTCACCTTTGCTGCTAACACAACAACACCTCGGGAATTTACTGGTGACCTCACTGACACGTATAAACACAACAACCCTCTAGGGAGTTGTTATTTGGTTACGGTTTTCTGTGAGGTGGAGGTAGATCCCCAGACGGGCTGCTTAAATGCGCCCTACCTTTAAAAACACCCAGATCAAGACAAACAGAAATGTTCATGTACACACAATGTGTGTCAAAGTACTCGTAACTTAACAGCTCATTTCGCCACTGCGCCACAAGCTCGTCAAAACATGCACAACCCACCTGCGAAACCAGGTCGATATCCTGCGCCAGGTCGGAGTACGTCTCGAGCAGCAGCCGCGACTTGATGAAGTTGACGCAGGCCAGCGAGGCGGCGCCGTGCTCCGTCTCCAGCTGCACGCGCACGTCCTGCAGGTCCAGCTTCAGGGAGGACAGCGTCCACACCTACACCCACACCGAGACAGAAACTATTACAAATACAGCTATCTCTCATTAGGCGATGATGTACTGGAGTAAATTAAAACGTTGTACAAGTTGGAGCAGCCACGAAATATTAATGGAATATTTTACAGACGTCGTGACATATTACACAGCATCGAACTGTCGATAACACATCAAATATTAATATACCTATAACTTCATGTCAAATCCCTTGCGGGGTAGGCACAGAGAACGGAACGCCGCGTAACTCGATCATTACACACCTCACTCGCTTCTTTAAATTTCATTGCTCTTCTCATGCACGTTCACCGGTTTCTAAGGCTCCTTTTTTTATACCACCAAGGTGCAAACGAGCATACGACCTGCCTGATGGTAAACAGTCACCGTAGCGTATGGACATTTGCAACACCTGGGGTGCCACTAATGCGGCCGGCCCAAAAGAGCACGACAAATTTGGTCATGGTAGGTAAATCTTAGCCTTCCTTAGCTCCTACATCCTTCCACTTTTGCGCTCTATATCTGCTTCGGTATTCTTTCATCCTGCGTTCTTTCTACATGTCCGAACCAACGGAGCTCTCTTTCAGACCAATTCCGTTTCTAACATAATCATTGCGAATACGGTCTGCAAGCGTTACGCCACAAATTTTATATATATCCTACTTTCATGCTCTCTCTGCCATACCCAGCTCCAGTTATACCTTCATCGGACGGAATCACCGTGGAGTAAACATCAAATTCACTTTCAGTGCCAGCGTCCGAGGCATACTCATACATTTCCTCAAAATATTCACTCCACGGTTCTAACACTTCCTATGTGTTAGCAAGAATGACACCAGCCTTAGACTATCGGCTGCCGACAAACCACCCCGAGACTTCTTTACCTCTCTCTAAAAGAGTTTGGTATTTGTCTGGAAGTTTTTCGTCAGCCAACATCGGGTTCTGGGTTCTTCGTCATTCATAATTTGCCTTACACGCTTCTCTTTCACTAAACCCTTGGTTTCATTCTTGCATAGACGGTACATTTCTTTCTTCTTCTCTCACATATTTTCATTTTGGGGCAAAAATGATACATAATCTAGTCACGATTTCCTCTTTCTTGCTACGAAGGATTCAATTTCCACATCCCACCAGGCATCTCCTTTCAATATTTTAGGCCTCTTTGCGCATCCACATGCTTCTTCTGCACTATCCACCATACTTTCTTTCAGAACTTTCCAACAATCATCCACATCTAAGTCGGAAATGCATTGCGTTCGCAAGTCTTTCGCTTACCAGATGTACATACGTTCTCCTTACACTTTCATCTTGCAATTTTTCGCTCATTGTCCTTTCATGATCTCCGAAAGGGATACGCACACGTCAGTGCCTCCATTTTTTTAAAAGTCCCACAAACCGGCGGCACGCTTCCGGCACATGCCCCCTAATTACATATATATTTTTAAATATAGCGCCATCTACCAGCAATTTATACATTTAATATCATGTCAATGTGCAAAGTAGACAAAAACCAACATTCTGCTTCGTTACAAATTGTTAAGACAGAGCGCGATGTTGAATTTTGTCCACTCATCATTATATTTTGGTAAATATATGAGGTATGAGGAGGCATGCTCCGTTGGTTCGTGTAGAAAGAATGCAAGTGAAAGAATCAAGAAACATAAAATGCGATAGTAGAAGGATGTAGGAGGCGAGGCAAGCTAAAACTCACGTACCAAGTCCAAATTGGTCGTTTCATACTAAGGTGATGTGCCTAATAAGAGCTATGAATGTTAAAAAAGCGTATGAGGCGTGTATGGACCAAGCCATATGATGCCCGGTTCTGCCTGCCTACTCCACAAGGAGTTGGCGTGAAGACATTGACAGCGAGGTACATAAATAAGTGTTATTATACAAACGTGAACATTTGGCAATTTGATTGTGCGAATGAGTGAAGTTATTTAAACCTAAAGGGCCGTATGCTAGTTTGCAATCCGGCGTTGGATAAAAAATATGGTAGCCGTCACGGGACGCCTGGCAGATGTAA
Source organism: Pyralis farinalis (assembly GCA_947507595.1). Taxonomy (NCBI): domain Eukaryota; kingdom Metazoa; phylum Arthropoda; class Insecta; order Lepidoptera; family Pyralidae; genus Pyralis; species Pyralis farinalis. The sequence goes on along the minus strand of OX382268.1, from coordinate 38,017,485 downwards.
AATATCTTAGTGAATATTAAAATTTTTAGTAAATAAAAATCAAAAACCATCGGATAGCTATAGTAAACAGCTCATGCAGAGAAGCAACTGAGTGTCTAGTACGCACATTGCACGCACACACGCAAGGGAGTCGGGAGTGGCTTCGTAGAGGGGATGTGACGGCACGACACAGCGTCATGCCATGTGCCGTCACGGCATACGGTTCGATTTTACTGCCAAGGCGTGCGCCAATAGATGTTTCACATTAAAAATATTCTTGTAAATGAACCTGCTCTGGCTGCGGCTGGTGATGATGGTGCACGGGCTCGGGGGCGGGCAGCAGGTCGTCCACGTTCTCGCCAAGGTTGTGGGCCAGCACGCCGCGCACCAGTCGGTACTGCGCCGGGTCCAGCGCGCACTGCAGCGTCGTCAGCGTGCCGTGGACCGTCATGTCTGGGACTGGGGGCACGTCGACACAGAAATAAATTCAAAAGAATATTATATATATAGGTATATATATAATGAGCTTGCATTGATCCGCCATCGTCGGTGAAAAAATTAGCCTAACGACGGATCATTCCATAATTATAAACATTTAGTGAAAGCTAAATTTCTGACTTCTTCTTCCAAGAGTGATCCCGTTTCCTAATCCATTGGTATTGGCGGGTTACCTGACCTTAAGGATTTGGTACTGATTTTGACATGCGCGACTTTGGAGCGACCGCCGTCAGATTTCCACAACTTTTAGCTAAATTACAGTATGACATAAATAGATATATAATAAATAGATGTAATATTTTCCGTGTACACAAAATGCAGTAATGCGAAAGTGGAAAGATGTAGGAGCCGAGGGAGATCAAGACTCATCTACCACGACCAAAGTGGTCGTGTTTTATCAGAAAGTTATGTCAGGATCCCAAGGAACGGGCGAGCGTCCAAAACAAGAGCTATGAATGTTAAACAAAACACATACATACAAAATACAGTAAATGTGTAACCCGTTCATATGCTTTCTTTTTTAATTATTAAAATTTAATTGTTATTGTTGTGTAATGTTAATACGCAACTTATTTATACAAGTGAGTGGCGACATTTTCATTAGACGTGGCGGAGGAAAGGTTATGTCAGAAGCCTTCGGATGACTGTAAACGCTGGCCTCTACCAACCCGCAGTAGAGTATGGTATATGGTATGATAGGGTATGAGTAGACAAGCAATCAAATGCCAAATGCAGGTCAATCGATATCGAAAGCCTGAACCCTTGTTTAGCACTATGTAATCGAGATTAAGATTTTACGAGAGGTAGGGCGCATCAAAGCCTCTGTCTGGGGAAGTACTTCCAACTCACAGAAAACCGCAGTCAAATAACAACTCCCTAGAGGGTTGTTGTGTTCCGGCGTGTGAGTGAGGTCACGAGGAAGCTCCCAAGGAGTTGCTATTTAAGCAGTAGAGGAGGCATCGCGCTAGTGATACTTAATATATCACAAGCGTTAATAGGCTACGGTACCCGCTTTACATCAGGTGGGCCGTATGCTTGTATGACGTAGTGTAATAAAAAAAAGATTGTGTAACAAAAATTAATATTTTTTTACAATATTATTTCGACATACTACATTGGTGGCGTATATAATGACGTTAGAGTGTAAAACATACCAAGCTCGGGCGGCCTAGCTTAAGAAAAAATGAGTTTCCACCCTATGGAACTAACGCCAATAGCCCATTACAGTAGTGGTAGTGGTACGTACCGTTGTGTGTGTCGCTCATGTTGTGCTCGATGGTGAGCGTGAGGTGCGCGGGCGCGTGCAGCAGCGGCGGGCCGAGCCGGCGCAGGCGCATCCCGCGCCCGTACCGCGCGCAGCTCAACGACACGCCCTCGAGCCGCGCGCGGCGCACGTCCAGCAACTCGCGAGTGGCTGTTGCAATAAATAACAACATGGTAATACGATACCGATAACATATCGGGAAGTGTTGTTGTATGTGAGGTTCGCAATAACCTATGACGCGATGGGCAGTTTAAATAAAAATGGCCACTCTATTAGAGGATTTGCTTAATTACTAACTTCAACGTTACAACATTTGAAGGGCCTGGAAGAGAAAGTAGGAAGTAGGGATCAATAAAAAAAATAATTACAAAATTGACGGGAAGTAAGGTTACCAGTAAAACTCTTAAGGAGTTGTTGTGTTAGCAGCAGAGGTGGCATCGCGCGAGTGATACTTAATGTATGCAAGCGTTCATAGGCCACGGTGACCGCTTTTCGTCACGTGGACCGTATGCTTGCATGCCTCTCGACGTTGTATGAAAAAATACAAAAGGTCCTAACATACGTGTCTCTTCCTTGACGTAATTTTATTATTGTAACCTAATATAAAACTAATTTAGATCACGTTTAAGTGCTTTCAGTTCACAGTTACTATTTATTCGAAGTCCCAACGCTTACTTATGGAAGCGAGAGCTGGGTATAGCAGAGACAACATGTAGAATAAACACGGTTGTGCAAAATTTGTGGCGTAACGCTTGTAGGCCGTATTCGCAATGATGATGTTACATACAGAGTTGGCCGGAGAGTGTCAGTTTTAAAATAAGAAGAGGCATGCTCCGTTGGTTCGGACATGTAGAAATAATGCAGAAAAAAAAAACAGAAACAGAAATACTACGCGAAAGTAGAAGGATGTAGAAGCCGAGGAAGGCGAAGACTTCCCTACCGTGACCAAATTGATCGTGTTTTGTCAGAAGTTGTTGTCAAGAGACTTAGAAACTAGCAAGCGTGCATGAGAAGAGCAATTAATGTTAAAGAAGCGAGTGAGGTATGTAAGGATGGAGTCATATGGCACTCGGTTGTCTCTACCTACCCCGCAAGGGATTTAGCGTGAAGTTATGGATGGTTTATTTTACATACGTGAGTGGGGGTCGGTGAGCGTGCTGACGGTGTCCTGATCACCGGCGCGCCTGAAGCAGTTGTCGACCGTCAGCCGCGTGAGCTCGGCGGCTAGCGCGGCCCGCGCGCGTGCCGACACAGGCAGCACGATGACGGGCGCGTCGCAGCTCAGCTGCAGCCGCAACCGTGCCGCTCGGGGCCCCGCCGCAGCAACAGACACCTATGGGGCGTTACACATACTTCATATAAATGCAGATTTTGATATAAAAAAAGAATAACTGAATAAACTCGAGTAATTCATATTTTTTCTATGTTTCGGTGAACATTAAGTGGTTAGTTATGACGAGCTCGGTGGCTCGTGGGTTCGGTTCCCACACAAGCATAACATTTGTGTGCATGAGCATGTCTGTCTGTCTTGGTCTGGATGTTTTAAAAGAGGTAGGGCGCATCAAAGCAGCCCGTCTGGGGAAGTACCTCCACCTCACAGAAAACCGCAGCCAAATAACAACTCCCTAGAGGGTTGTTGTGTTCCTGCGTGTGAGGGAGGTCACAAGTGGTCAGTAAGCTCCCAAGGAGTTGCTGTGTAAGCAGCAGAGGAGGCATCGCGCGAGTGATACTTAATATATCGCAAGCGTTAATAGGCTACGGTACTCACTTTACATCGGGTGGGCCGTATCATTGGATACCTCCCGACGTAGTATAATAAAAAAAAATGACAGTTTCCTTTAGGGTTACTAACCCTAGTTCTTCCAACTTGTTGATTTCAAGGGATGGGAACATGCGAGTCTGGCAATGGTTAGATAGATGGATGTAAAGGTGACCTTTCGCCTCGCCTGCAGGATGACGCGCCGCAGCAGACTGAACTCCCTGGCGAACGCCTGCAGCTCCTGCACGAACCGCTTGGTGTGCACGTACGTGGCGGGGCCCACTTCGATGCTTAGGCTCGTCTCGTGGCCGGCGGATGCTGCTTCAGCTGTGCTCAATCTGTACGAGATATGATTATGAACAAACTGCATGGTATTTGTGGTGATAAATATGGTTTACCGACTTTGTATTGATATCATAAGGACAAGGGTACGACAAATAATTCTGAGAAGGGTTGTTGTGTTCCTGCGTGTGAGTGAGGTCATCAATAAGCTCCTAAGGAGTTGCTGTGTTAGCAGCAGAGGTGGCATCAAACGAGTGTTTATGTGTCACAAGCAATTGTTCATAGGCTACGATAACCGCTTTACATCAGGTGGGACGTATGCTTGTATGCGTTGCCGACCCTCTAAAAACCCTCTTGTACTAAACACACACTTACACGATGGCAAGAGAGACATTAAATGTTTTAGACTCATGATACCTGTGGTACGTGAATGTGAGTGCGTGGTGCGCGTGCGTTCTGAACCGGTCGCGCCACAGCAGCGCGTGCGGCGTCAGGTCGGTGAGCTGCAGAGCGCCCAGGCGGCCGTGCAGCTGCCTCGTGTGCGAGCCGGCCTGAGCCCGCGCCGTCACCCGCACGCGGGAGACCAGCGCGCGGCACGCCTCCGTGCCGCCGCGGACCACCACCACCGACAAGGACCGGATCGACATCTCTGTCTGCGTGGAGCCCTCCGCGCCCCGGACCGGTGTTGTGATCGACGCTTCCGACGGCGCGTGGCCGGTGGCGCCGTCTGCTGTGTTCAATGAGACAATAATAAAACATTGATAATATACGAGTGAGTACTTATTTTAGTTTGGATAGCCAACGGCATGCTATACGTTGATTCCGCACCATTGAGGCGTGTTTAATAATACTGCGCAGCCATCAACAAATGACCTCAACATATTTTATATTTTTAAACTTGGGTGTTTTAGCTACGTATTGATTACGTCTATTTCGTTCACAGGACATTTATACCTAGTCCGACCAGAAGTTCTGTTACAAGTGAATATGCATTTATTTTTTTATGAAGTAATATAATCTTAATAAAACATCAACAACACAAATGTACATATTTATGGAACTCTCAGCAAAAAAAAAATAAAAAAATGATTCTATTCGAAATGGCCACCTTTGGCTTTGATACAGATCTTTAATCTGTCTAACCACGAATATATAGATTTTCGCACTGTTTCCATGGGAAATTTAGCCACTGCTTGCTCCAGAGGTTTAGAGACATAATGATGGCGTGTCGTTTCGAGCAGGCCATGCCCTCCGAAACTGACCATAATTCGTAGTCTAAGGGGATCAGATCTGGGCTAGACGGGGGCCAGTCTTCAGTTCTTATCAAATCCAGAAAGTTGGTTTCGAGCCAGGTTTGGGTAGTTTGTGCATTGTGACCAGGTGCAGAGTCGTGTAGGAAAGTCCACGGTACATTTATAAAGTGTGTTGCTGAGAGGTTTCAGAACACGATCCAAGACACACTTTTGATACACTTTGGCTGAAGTCTTCACTCCTTTTTCATAAAAATCAAGCTTGGTAATTTCCCCCATTGATAAGACACACTAAACCATTACAGTCGCCGGATGATGACCACGTTGTACCTTTCCGGCCACTTGGGCCGCTTCTTCAGAACTGTGTGCGTACACTTTGTCATTTTGCTTACTGTAGTGCTTTTCAATCGTTAACTTTTTCATCAATAAAGAGGATATTTCTGTACCTTTCACCTGCGTATCGGGACAGAAGTAGTTTGGATCTATCCACTTTCTTCATCTGTAGGGATTGATTTTGGGCAAGTCCTATATATCGATGGTAAGCACCGAGCCGACGTCTTGTTTTATTATACGCGGCAGAGTCCTAGCGGGAACCATCATTTTTCGTTTGGTAATGGGGTTTTGGCGAATTCAGGCTTTAACAGTTTTTGTAGTTCTAACAACAAGCGGTCGCCCGGGTCTTTTATGGTCTTTAACAGACGAAGTGTTGGTATATCAGTCGATAGTACGATATACGAACATATTGCTGATACCAAGCTGACCGACTCCATACACACTTTGGCAAGGCAATCACTGCAATCCTATTTTCCTTAACACCCCATTGCATATCGTAATTTGATAATAAACACGAAAAAAATATGTAAAAGGGCGGAAAATCGAAAGAAGTTTTTAAGATAATAAACGCTTTCTAAATTTAAAATAATAAGAGTTGCAAAAAAGAAAAGTTTCTGTGTAGCAGTATTTATGACCAGAGTAGCTACATACTCAATTTCTTTATTAAATCTAGCATCAAGAGACGCTTTGCCAAATGAATACTCAAACATTAAATGGTTGTGCTTACGGTTAAACGTTACGTTTAGTCATAATGGATTATTCATTTCTTTAAATATTTAGGTATCGTCTGCAAAAGTTCAGAAAATGTATAGCATACTTGTACATAAAGTATAAGAATGATAAACAACGATGGGCCCAAAAAATACTCTTGCGGAACACCTAACAGTGACGGCTTTCGTGTACGACAAACCTTCGTCACAGTCTCATATATTTTTTTGATATAACGTTTTTCGATTGATTATCAAAATAATCCAATATATACTAATTTGATACAATATCTCAAGAACAAACGAATAGTTTCAGTCGAATGCTTTACTGAAATCAGCGAAAATGATATTCACTTGTAATGTGATGTAATCACTGAATATGCTCTTATATTCATTTCATTTGTATACATTGATTTATGAAATCAGGAATACAAAACATGTTATTCTGATGTAAAAGACGCGAATATTGCCGCGTATGCTTGTCAAAATTGGTTAAATACTTTTATAAAAAAAATTTACATCTGATCAATCTCCGTTCTTTTTAACAATTAATGTAAAAATTCTATTTCCAAATTGAATAAACGGTCCTTCCGTGAAAGAATATCCATTTGTAATGTGACCTGTTTGCTGTTGTTCCGGTTCGTGGTCGTCGGGCGAGTCGTCGCCGGCGATGCCGAAGAAGTCCAGCACCGTCACCCAGCTGTCGATGCTCACCACCAGATTCAAGCAATTGAAATCCACTTTCGTCAATTTCGTCACCTGCAAGACGCCATAATACCATTCGTAGTGTCTTACAAAGCAGTTATGGGTAATTTAATGAGAGAAACAAGTGTTGGGTCATCGGAATGGACAGATTTATTGTAACAGTGACAGTGGGATCAAAGCTGTCTTAAGACGGACTAATAGTTCAGTTTCTTTGACCGATTCTTTATTAACACCTTGCATGCACGTGCACTGAGATGCAGTGCAAGTATGTTACTCCAGAAGTTAGAGGACCAATCAGGGATACATGGATATAGTATCAACTCATAAGGTGACAGCAGTCACCTACAGGACGAATGAGATGCAATGTGATGCATCTCTCGCGAGTTGAGGGCTGATTGATTATGCCGCGAGGCTGGTGGGAGCACGGGAGGTGAGACCTAGTTGACCCTACGCTACAAATATCAAAACGAAACAAAATACTGTACCCTGTCCTCGTCGTCGTGTTTGTCCAAGTTGTCCGCGTGTCGCCACTGCACCGCGACCCACACGAGGTTGTCGTCGGCCCGCAGCGGCTCCTCGCTCTCGGCTTCCTCTGCCGCGTGCTTGCTCGCGTTCGCCGCGGAGACGTCTTCGGGCGAGCACGGCGAGCACGGCGGCGTGATGCCACATTTACTATCTCGTTTGCTTCGACGAACTTGCCACTGTTCATTGTTAAAAATATTTTTTAATATTTGTATATATAAGCCGAATAGGCCATAACCAATAATATCAATAAATATGAATTAGTATTAATTCGTTTATTTCAACCATGTCCTTTACTAGCCCTACCTTTTACACCGTTTTTGACCGATTTTCGCAACCAATAGGGAAACTAAGCTGTAAGTAATCTCTTGAGCTGGTTAATTTCGGCAACATTTAGCAACACTTGCCTCGCTGTCCAGCAGGTTGAGTTTCCCGGGCAGTGAGGCCCAATTGCCACGGGTATCAGTCATCGCAGGCTCAGCAGCTGCCGGCAGCTGCGTCACGAAGTCAGGACACGACTTGGACACGAACACGGCCTTGGGCGGCACCTGAGGCGTGTGCGATACCATCATCATCCGGTGTCGAGAGTCCGGTTGCTTCGTCAGGTCCTCCATGGTGATCGAGTGCAGCGACACCTGGAACATGAAGACAATCGCTAACAATTCATGACAGCGCCGCAGCAGTGGGCAGACTTCTTGAAAATTTGACGAACAGGCTGGTGGAATGATTAAGATCTTAAGAAAGTTACTTTAGCACCGACGCTCGTGGGTTCGATTCCCACACAGGACAAACATTTGTGTGAATGGACATGACTTTTTGTATTGCTCTGGGTGTTTAAAGACGGTAAAAAATCACGGAAATCGGAGCCAAATTACAATTCCTTGGAGATTTGTTCTGTTCCTGCGAATGAGTGAAATTATCAGTAACCTCCAAAGGAGTTGCTATATTTGCAGCCGGGGTTAGCACACTTTATTGCAAGCATTCGTATACTACGGTATTTACTTTACATGAGGTGGGCCGTATGCTTGTATGCCCCCCGAGGTTGTATAAAAAAGCTAAATGCATCAAGGTCGCTAGGTGATATGAGATACCTGCAGCGTGTGATCGGCCGAGGGGGTGCCGCGCTGGTCCCGCAGCAGTAAGCTGAACTCCCGGAAGGCCAGCTGCACCAGGCTCCGCTCGCCGGTGCCCAGGTCAGCGCGCAGCTCCACCATGAACGTGGCTACCTCGAACCGCACTAAAGAGGAAACAATGAGTTATGTTTTCCCTTACGTTTTAGTAGTATTACATATGAAATCGATTTCATTGAAGTCGATGTGTGAATTCATCCTCACACAACATCCTCATTTTTCGAGCCCGGTAGCTAGAGTGGTTAGTGACGGCTATTTGAACACTACGGCTCGCAGTCAATGTCAGCATGTCTCGCCGTGGGTGATTTAAAGAGAGATAGAGCGCATGGAAGCAATGCCCGTATTCGTAGCACCCTTCGGCATTACTACATCTTGTATAAGTCCATGTTTTTTCGGTCGTTCGCTTTATTAGTCTATGTTTCCGAGTTATACAGAAATTCCTATATCATAGAATACCATTAGCACGCCGAAAGTTGCCACACGGTGATGACTCTTTCAATGAAGTTCTACTACACGACATCACGCTTTCCTTGAACATGAATGAATGACGAATTTATTTACTATAACATATTACGTAGCATATATAATATGTCGCATTCGGTCATGAGTATACCGAAAATAAAACGCGCAAACGGTGGCGTGCCTTGGTCTAGAATCAAGAGGTTGACCCGGGGAGAAATGGAGAGTGAGGGCAAACGGCGGCAAGTGACGACGTCTTGGGATTGTCCTCTCATTTCGTAATTTCCTGAACGTTGATTACAAGTGTCGATTAAAAATTATAGTGTGATATTAATTGCATTGAATTTCTCATTGCACTACTGCCCACCATATACCGCATCATATCGAATAGAGCGAAAAAACATACGAATACCACTTATATATATTTATAATTTCATACACGAAAACCTAAGAGGGTTTACCTGTGTAGGGAAGTCGCTCAAACGTATGTCTTGGGAATAATTATTATTTTACAATGAGTATACTTGCAAATATCCATTTTGTAGAAAATATTTGTTCAGTCTATGTTAATATTTTGCCGAGCTTGCATACAGTTCCTGTAATTCCCTAGGTATTCCATTAGATAGTTTGGAATAACATAATTTTAGCTTTCTGCTTTCGTACATATTATTTAGTTTTGGCAAAGGATATTTTAATTTATTTTTACATTTTTGGGATACTTACGTCTAATTTACAAACAATATTACAAAAGTCTAGTATGAAGATAATATTTATTGACTTATGTTCACTGTATGTGTGTGTGTGTGTGTGATTCGTCCGAAGAATTCCCGCACAGTAGTCAACACGAATATAATGTCGATCGGTAAATCCTTAATCGAACGTTACCATAAAAATGTGAAAGACAATATATCTATTTGTCTATATATTCACACCAGGTCCCACACACCAGGACCGAGTGCCACATGACCTTATTATATACGTATATTAACAGACTCGTCTTTCTGTTCGTCGGTCTTTCTGCATGCCTATATATCAGTCAGGCAGCTTTAAAAATTAAAAATGAAGTCCTCTTCCACTTTTCCTCATTATATATTTTTTCAATTATAATAATAATGTTATATAAACATTACTTGAAATTCTAGTCGGTGAAATAAGCTGCTGTAACAGACAAATGTGTACCATACGCACAAAGTTTTTATCATTTTAAGTGTAAAAATGGAAAGAAACCGTAAGCAGGTTCTACAGGCAGGATGTGCAGGCACATTATCATACCGATGAGTTGTGTGGGTTCGGCGGGCTCGTGCAGCCTGCGGTGCGGGAGCGGCGGCGGCGCGGCCAGCACGGCGGCGCGCATCGCGGGGTCCAGCCGCAGCGTCGGTACCGCCGACTCCGACAGATCGCCGCCCTGGGGGACACCGCACAGTAATATTCGCGATAAGTCGTACCGATCGTTGATTTCAGTACTACGAAATAATACAGTCACTACAAACGACGTCCCCTGCAAAGGTACAATAAGATATGTGAGAGATTGTATTAATCTTATGCATCTTACTTTCGCATATAATTCTGACCAGTCACTCTCCCCTGTCTCATACAGGGGACGGACGGATCATCGGATGGTTCACCTCGTACAGTTACCCCTCCCTTCGCGTCGTAAAAAATCCATTGAGGGCATTTATTATACAGACGATTAGATGACGCACCACTTCCTCAGACTCGATGAAAATCTCAGAAGAGCTTTATTTATGACTTAAGAGGGGGCATAAAGCACTAAGTGGCGCCCTCATTTTGATTTTATTAATAACTCTGAATTTAAGACCAATACATAGATAATAAATACAAGATATGTCTAAAAAAAAACATAAATATGGTTCTTGAGTGCCTGTATTGAGCGTTTTTTGGAATCGGTCTTAAATTCAGCGTTATTAATAAAAACGAAATGAGGGCGCCACTTAGCTTTATACGCCCTCTTAAGAGTGACTTGCATTATTTTTGATATTTATTTATAAAGACATATAGGTAACTAATTAAAATATACAGATATGCGTATATTTGTGATTTTAACAATGTATTCGTTAAAACATTTGTGAGCAGTGACAGCCTAGTGGACAATGAACCGGCCTGTCGAGCTCCTACTCAACTCATCCCCGGTTCGAGTCCTGGCCACTCGCTCGGCGGTGAAGAAACACATCGTGAGGCAACTCGCTAGTCCAAGAAATTATATTTTTCGACGTGTAACCTAACCTAAGAATGACTACTTTTCTCTCAGTGTCTCCACAAATCGATATAGACTGCTTGCTAAAATTATAGCCCTCCTTTTACCCTCTGTGTAGTCTGGTAAAAAAGTCTGTCTGTGGCAGCTGTTAGTGATAATACTTGCAATTCTCACAGGGCATACCTCTGTGGAAGCTGGCACCTCGATCGTCGGCGAGTCGGCTCGGTCCGGGCTGGAGCCGGCGCTGACCCAGCGCACCGTCTCCAGCAGCTGCTCGTATTGTTCGCGGCGCGCCGATATCTGCAGCCCCCCCACTATTTTACCCCGCACTTCGCACTGTATCAACAAAAATATCGATGAAATCGGCGAATTTCTCCTCACTATGTAACGCTTAGCGCTAAAAACTTTGCATATTCTAATTTACTTGTAACACTGCCACAATCCGCGAAAGTAAACAATCTCCATCATAAAGTACATTTTGAATAGGTGATAGCAGTATTTATTGTTAAAAATATACTATTGTAAAAGTATCTTTAATTGCAAAAAAGCCACGAATTTCAAAGGGGAAATTCACACAAATATGAACAGGCAGACTTATCCCTTAAAGAGATTTCTTTCAAGTAAAGCTACTACCGGCAACATCCGAGTCCAACGGCTTAACGTTCACTTTGAACACGGAAAAGCTCGAAATAGATAAACACTTCCATGCTTATATAAATACATCCATCGACAGGCTGCGGTTGACATTGCTTAACCTGCGTGTCCAATTAGACTAACACTTAACACGCTATCGCGCTTCTCATAACATTCCTCATGCTAGGATATCTAAAAAAAAATACTTTTTAATTTTTTTGTCACGTAGTTTTCAAACTCATAGTAAAATAGTTTAGTCAAATCGTTAATAGATGGCGTTGTATAATTTTAATATTCTGAAACTCTGACTCCGGTTTGCATAAAAATATTGCAATTGGGTTTTTGAATTAGAAGTTCGTCTAAATATTGCAGTTTAATTTCAAGTCTTCAAGACCCTCCTGTTTTCGAAGATACACATGAAAAATTATGTAACTGAATTTCTAATCAAATATTTTATGTAAAATTATCAAATGTTATGTCTGTCACTGATGATGACGTTTACGAGGTAAGCTGGATGAAAGACAACGCAAGCAATAAAAGGGCACATAACCGGAAAATGCAACGGCCACAAACACGAACGAACAGCAGCTAGGAGTCTGAACGACGGTAGGAGGCAGCGACCTACCTGATTGACGAGGCAGCCATCAACGTCCGCGTCGCCGTAGTTGATAGTCAGTTGCAGCGCAGTGTTGTGCAGCACGGGCTTCCCGCACGACACGTCGTATATCTGCTGCATGTTCTCCGCCGACAGCTGGTGCCTCTGCAGCCTCTCGCAGACGTCCAACTGGTCGCAAACGAAAATATACAGTCAACGAGTGAATGAAAAACCCTACTTTCGGCCAGCTTAGACACGTAGTACTTACGGCTTTTTAATATAATAATAACACGGGCCTGATACGTTGATACGTTGGCCTCCGTGTCCTGGTTACGTTTCGGGGACCTCTTTGGGGAAACCGAAGGTTTTGTCTGTGGAATTATGGACGAAGTTATTAAGACGAATAACTACCGGAACTATATCATGAAGGATGGCACGCTAGACATCTGCCGAGCGTGTCATCTTCCTGTGGAATCTCTCAGGCATGTTATTTCCGGTTGTTCTCATCTTGCTAACGGCGAGTACTTACACAGACATAACCAAGTAGCCAGGATTATCCATCAGCAACTTGCTTTGAGATATAGTCTTGTGGTTAGTGAGGTGCCATATTACAGGTATATGCCCGAAGCAGTTCTCGAAAATGACCATGCCACATTATACTGGGATCGATCAATTATCACTGACAGGACTATTGTAGCCAATAAGCCTGACATTGTATTAATAGATCGATCGACGCGCCAAGCAATCATTGTTGATATCGCTGTTCCACATGACGTTAATCTTGTGAAAGCTGAAAAAGATAAACAAACAAAATATCTTGATTTATCTCACGAGATTACCGACATGTGGGATGTCGATTCGACAATCATTGTTCCGATTGTTGTGTCAGTCAATGGATTATTAGCCAAGAGCCTCGACCAACATCTGAAGAGGCTCGCGTTGGGAAGCTGGATTAGGGGCCAAATACAGAAAGCAGTCCTCCTCAGCACGGCACGTATTGTGAGGAGGTTTCTGTCTCTGCGACCTTGACCATCGATAGTTTGGACCTTGTTCCCGCTATTGGAGGGATACTATTTTTTATATTTTTAAATGTATTTTTTTTTATGCAATTATATATTTAAAAATGTAATTAATAAGAAAATAATGAAATAAAGGAATAATAATAATATATTTATTTTTTCTCTCTTCACAATCTTACTTATTTGGTAGGTATACAATGAAAATATAAATATGTAACACTAATTAAGATTGAGAGAGACTGGCGCCTGAACTAGGCCTGAGCCAGAGTCATAGTCTGGTCACCAGTACTCTCCCCACTTGACATGGACGGAAGGTGCATTTCAAAACACAAGAATATTTTTCTTGAAAATGAAGGGGAATACTTGTTTGTGTGTAGAGTATATTTTGATGGATTTATATATGTATGGGTCTTTGTATTCATGGAAAATGTAGCAGCATGTTACAGTTAGGAAGAACAGTAAGGAAATGTATTGTGTGAGGGACTTGGTGTATAAGATATGGCAGGAGAGAGGCAGGGACTATGAAATACGTAAGTATGAGACGGAGTTTGAGTGGTGTGTGTATGTATGAGTAGTGAGAATTGGTGTGTGAGTATACAGGGATAATGAAAATTTGGAGGAAAGTGCTTGTATGAGACTATTAATGTGAACTAGGTAGCTGGAATCAATAGTTTTTCAGTCTCTTCGTAGTTTAGGCTTTGTAGAAAATGTACGACCTTTTATTTACAAATGAATCTAGTACTTAACAATAAGTTTAATTTTTTGTGCAGCGAATTATAAAGAAACGGACCAAGGAAACCAAAAAAAATACGTGAGAAGGCAGTGTTAAAGAGGTAAGATTTGGCTACGAGGTGGTTCCGACGGGATTGGGAGGGGTAAATATGGGATTCGGTAATACTGTGTTGCTTAAGAACCGTATATAAAATGAGAAGCTGGCGGACGGTAAGGACTTCACAGAATTGATACAGCTCAAAAGTAGGGAACAGAATGGGTTTAAAAGTACACACCTTAAGGAGGGCTCTCTGTGCTCGTTCCAGTTTTATTAGCGAGGTTTTAGACGCGCCTCCCCAAGATGAAATGCAGTAGATAAGGAGTGACTGACAGAGTGCGGAATATGCCATTTTGATAATATTAGGCGCTGCAACATGACTTATAGTTTTGATAGTTTTTTGAAAATGAAAATTAGTTTGCGCACTCTCCCAGCCAAGACGTTAATATGCTTATGAAAATTTAATCTGTTGTCTAAAATAATGCCAAGGTATTTAACGGAATTTGACGAGAATAAAGTGGGACAGGTGCAAGGGTAATTATATGTATGGTCTTGGGAATAGGCGATGATTTTCAGATTAGAAATAGAATTTGGAGGCGGTTCGCGTATAGAGAATGTAGTAAATTCCGCCGAAGCCAACTAGATACGCAATTAAGCCCATCCTGTGCATACTTGAAAGCTTCCCTCCACGTCTTGGCAGAGAACATGAGTGAAGTATCATCTGCATATGATATTATCTTACAATTTGGTGTTTCGAGTGAGAAAAGGTCATTAATATATACAAGGAAGAGCGAGGGACCCAAAATGCTTCCCTGAGGGACACCGTAGTCAAGAGGGAGGTATGAGCTGGTATTACCATTGAGAACTACACACTGTCTGCGTCCGCTCAGGTAGCTTCTGAATAACGACAGTTGGTTCCCCCGCACTCCCATTATACTAAACATGCAGCTTGCCTGATGTTCCATACATAACAACTCTTCAAGCAGTGACCTTACTTACAAGAACATAACAAATACTCAACGAATTACTTGCTGTGGTTTTCTGTACAAAGAAGATATTTATGCAATCGCAGGTAAGCCCTACATCACTTACGTCAGAGATTCATTTACTAATTAACCGAATGCACCATGTGCAGCTGCAGTTGGCTTTGGTTATAAAGACGATGTGAGCTGCCGACCCGCAGCAGAGCAAAATAAGTAACCTCCACGTTTCACTTTAGGTTGTAGGACACGTATTTCTACAGGAGGATGATTATGATGTCAATAATGACGCCGGGCGAAATGGTGAGGCTCATTGCGAAAGTATTGGTGACAGTACCGAGGCCAGAGAGATGTCCCGCACGCGGATGGTGTAGAGCGTGTGTTGGGGCGGGCCGGGCCGGTTGGCGAAACTCATGCGGCCGAGATGCGCCACGAACACCTCCGTGCTGTGAGCAGCTCGCGGCAGCACCACCACCGGAGATTCCAGCTCGATGTTGACGCTGCGTACAAGAAAAACTCATAATATATTTGTTTATCACATATAATATATATTAAAATCGACTATATTCTATGTTAGGAATTGAAATATCAAATAATAAAAAACTGCAAATAATAATGATAGTAATTAAAAGATTCATAAATCAAAGATTCTCGCACGCAGCAAGAAAATAATCTACTATTGACTTTGAAACTTTATGTCTATGTTTCCCTACAGTTCAACCGCCTTGTCGTATATTTTCTTTCAAAAGTTGCCTGGGAGAAGAAGAAGAACATTATCAAGGGTGTAAAGAAGTAAATTATCAAAGCTGGAGTATACCTGAGCACGATGTTTTCAGACTTGAGGTCGGCGGGATCGTCAATTGAGTATCCCATGCTTGTGGTCCTGCGCCGAGGGGACACGCCCTCGATAGATTGAGACAGCTTCGGATTTGCGTACAACGACTCCCCTCTAGGATATGAAGGTATG
Source organism: Pyralis farinalis (assembly GCA_947507595.1). Lineage (NCBI taxonomy): Eukaryota > Metazoa > Arthropoda > Insecta > Lepidoptera > Pyralidae > Pyralis > Pyralis farinalis. The sequence goes on along the minus strand of OX382268.1, from coordinate 38,001,419 downwards.
CGGTTAGTAAAGTATACGGAGATCCCACTAAAAGTTTTTAGAATTGGCGAGTGAGAAAGGTCGATAAATTATTAATTATTTTTTTAATAAATAACTCTTTGAGCTCTACATGTACAATAAATTTATATGTCATTTATTTAAAAAAAAACGGCAATTTAAAGTGGCTTTTATCGCTCCATGATTTATGACGACTTTTGCTGCGGTCTTTGATTGGCATTTCATGATGAAGCCCCACTGTTTATAATCAGTTTAATAACTTCAAACGTGGCTGGAGCAAGCTCACTGATGATTAGCGAAAGACAGCCTCCTACGGCGACCACTGAAGATAACGTGAGTGCTGTGCGGCTAATGATAAAAACTGATAAAGCGCCATATCAACAGATTTTGGGCAAGTTTAGACATTGGTATGAGCCAAGACCAATAAAGTGTTACACGAACATTTGGGCGTCAGAAAAGTTTGTACTAGAAGGATACATCACAATTTAACGGAAGATCAAAAACGTCGATCTTTGGACTGGTGCCCTAAAATGCTTGAAAGGTATAGCGAAGTCTCGAATGCTGTATATAACATTGTCACAGGAGACAGGCTGGATATATTGTTACGAACAAAAAGGCAATCAGCCTAATAGATATTTCCATTCAATTCAATTCTGAACTGGTTGAATATGCAATATTTTTTTATTAAACCAACTACAACTAAATATATTAAATTTCATCTTCCAAATGTGACTTCTGCCAATACAGAAGTTCTCATTTACAACAATAAATTGGAATTTGGTAATGATACAGTATTTCTTGGAATTACAGTAGACTGCAAATTGCAGTGTACTCGTTAATAAATAAACCTGCCAGTAACTTCACTCCACTACATATGCAGTTAGGAAGATTCAGAAGAAGCAACCACATAGCGGAATTGCCATAAGCGTTACTAGATACAAATTTAACATAATTTATAGAAGGTAAAATTTTCTAAAATAAAAGCGCCAGAACAACATCGTGAGAGGAATGGCGCATTAAAACCACAACCAAATAATAACTCCTCGGAGGGTCGATTCTTGTGAGAGCGAGTATATGTTACCTGGGGTGGACGAGACCAATGGCCATGTCGTGGGCGGCGGCGCGGATGGACCGCGCCAGGTTGGCTAGGTACTGCTTGAACTCCGTGAGGCAGGAGCGCAGCTCGCGGAGCAGCGGGCCCGAGTGCGTGTACCACACGCTGGCCACGTGCATCGACACGCGCGCCTGCACCACTGGCACAAGACGAACATGGGTAATAATTTAATAAATTACATATTATTGTAGGGACAGATATGATTGTGTCAGTGTTTTAGAAATATTGCTGATTATGATGTTACGAGAACTCGTAACCTCGTATGGCTATAATACATTCGTGTCGATTCAGTGACTGAATTGTTATATTTGTCGTATTCGTATGATTTTTCGGTCTATCCGGCGGGCGTATGGTGGGTAGTTGTGCAATGAGAAATACAATGCAATTCGTATCATACTACAATTTTAAATCGCCACGTGTAATCAATGTTCAGGAAAATACGAAACGAGAGGACAGTCCCAAGACGTCGTCACTTGCCGCCGTTTGCACTGACTCTCCCTTTCTTCCAGTGTCGACCTCTTGATTCAGCCAAAGCGCGCCACCGTTCGCGCGCTTTCGTTTCGTTTTAAACATCCATACTCATGACCGGATGCGACATATTGGTGAACTCTAATAATTTGGCATTTTCTAAATTGTAGTGTGAAAATAAATTCAGTTTCAGTATACGAACTTTATCAATTTCACAATTCACTAGACGCACCTTTGACACACAGACTAAACTGTATCATCCGCTAGTCATACAGCATACTACGGGTGATACGGAGGATACGTGAACGTATATAATAATATGAAATTAATAAGATACAAGAAGGTTATATTTTTATATTATCTTTCTTTTTAAAAATAAAATCTTTATTTGTCATTGCCCTTAGCGGGTACTTAGACACATTTTAATTTCTCATAGTCTTCGGTTTTCTTTTTAAATGCACCAGCAAAAAAAAAAACCGAAATTACCATCATTCTTCGCTTATGACGAAAGAAACATATCTCTTCCCCACTGCCAAGACACCTGTTCCTAAGTAATATGTGTAAATTCTACAAACCTGGTCCGTCAGCGTCGTCGGGCGTCTCGACCTTCCTCGTGATGGTGAAGAGCAGCGCCTTCTCGTCGTCGCGCGGCAGCGAGTGCGGCGCTCGCGCGGCGCCGTACGCGTGGTGCGCGGCCACGTGCGCGCCCGAGCCCGCGGACAGCACGCGCGTGTGCACGCCCGCGCCCTCGCACAGAGACACCACCTGCACGCCGCCCAGGGAGCCGCCCACCTCCACGCTGCTCGCATCTACGTTGTTCAAATTTTAACTTTATTCTAATAAAAATTACCTTGCTTTTAACAGTGGTAACATAATTTCAGTAAAATTGACGAGGAAGAAAGGTCGAAAACACATATTCTAAAACTTTGACATGTCTTTGGAAGGAACAGACACACAAAGCGAAAATCACCCACTGATAATTTATGAGAAGGTGGAGTCGAGAAACCTAAAAACTGGCGAACCTGCATAACAGTTATTACTAATATTTACCAGATGTAAGGTGGCTACCGTACCTTATGAACGCTTGCAATATATGAAGTATTGCGCGTGCATTGCCACCCCTGTTGCGAATACAGCAACTCCTTAAGAGCTCACTGGTTAACACTCGCTCGCAAGAACACAATCCTCGAGAGAGTTGTTATTTGGCGGTAGTTTTGGTGAGGTGGAGGTACTTCAACAAGAACCTTTCTTACAAACGCCCAGACCGTGACACACGAAAATGTTTATCTTGTACGGGTATCGAATCCACGAGCCTTAGTGTTGAAGTAGCATTGGTAACCAGTCCGCCACCGCGGTCGACAAATTAAAGTGAATGAAAGCAGTGATGAATGTACTCGCTTCTTCGTGTCCATTGTACTGTCACCTTCCCACGGCTCCGCCGACCTTCCTCGGCCAGTTGAGCCGAATGACGGGACTTGCCACGGCACTTTCTACTCATCGGTTCTTATCGTACCGCGGCCAACTTTGATGCCCTACATGTTATTTGACGAGCTCGGTGGCGCAGTCGTGAATGACGCGACTTTGACACCGACGCTCGTGGGTTCGATTCTCACACAGGACAAACATTTGTGTTGCGTTCACGAACATGTCTTTTTATCTTGATCTGGATGTTTTAAGAGAGGAAAGGCGCATCAAAGCAGCCCGTCTGGGTAAGTACCTCCATCTGACAGAAAACCGCAGCCAAATAACAACTCCCTAGACTCCCTAGAGGGTTGACGTGTTCCCGGGTGTGAATGAGGTCACCAGTGAGCTCCTAAGGAGTTGTGAAGTATTGCAAGCGTTCATAGGCTACGGTAACCGCTTTACACCAGGTGGGCTTGTATGCTTGTACGACTGCCGACGTTGTATAGAAAAATCATACTTTATCGACAGTATCTTTATATTCTTTCACCGGCCGCGCGGCCTCTCAGTAGCCAGTACTCACCGAGAGTGGCCTGAATGCGCGCCTCGCTGACGGTGGCGGTGGCGATCTTCCTGGCGACCAGGTTGCCCTCGTGCACGGCCGCGCGGAGCAGCAGCACGCCCAGCCGGTGGAAGTCGAATGTGATCTCGGTGCGGACCTCCTGTGCATCAAACCGAAAACAATAAGATGTTACACTTGTAGTAATACACTAAGATATTTACGCTATATATTTGGCTGCGGTTATCTGTGAGATGGAGGTATTTCCTCGGTATGGCTGCTAGGATGCTCTTTACCTTTCTTCAAAACACCGAGACCAAGACAAACAGACATGTACATTCACACAAATGTTAGTCCTGTGTCGGAATCAAACCCACGAGCCGCGGTGTGTATATAATATAGTTCGCAAAGTAGGCATTGCTACTTTGCAAACTATTTTGGCATTTGTTCTTTGCCAATGGCCATTTCCGAGATGCAGATTAAAAAAGAAAAGCAAATAATGTAAGAAAATTGAATAAGATACAATAAGATTGTAATTTAAAAATGTGAGACGTATCTAAGTGCACACGAGAGCTCGGGGCTCGGCTCTGTACACTTAAGTGATGAGCTAATGTTTTATACATGCAATAACCTATGCAGAACCGATGACACAATTTTGCGTATTAAATAAATTCTACACTACGGGTGGAGGGTGAAGTATTACGCGCAGTTCTTATTGGCTAATTCACGGATCAACGTCGTGCCACTTATCTTCTTATTGGTTAAAATATCCTTCCACTGGTTAGTTTAATTATCGTTAATTTAAGTGCAAAAACACTAAGTTTTGATGAGTGAGAGGGACCTTCATGCGCAGTGGTTGGTGGTTTTATATTAGCGTTTTATCGTCCGTCTTGTGTACCTTGTGGTCGTCATCAGGGCCGGCCGCGCGCGGCAGCAAGCCCTCGAGGCGGTCGGCGGCGCTGAGCTGTGCGTCGGAGGGCGCCCGCTTCGCGGCCGACTTGGAGCCCAGCACACGGTGCGTGAATCCGATCAGCTCCACTATCGTCTCCTGGTTCGCTGTTAGATAAAGATAATTCGCTGTTATATTATGTATAAGGGTTGTACTCCACGCGTACAAACTAGATTCCCAGAATCTCCCAGCACAACTTCCATCAGGTTACCGGTAACTATATTCCCATCAGGTTATTTGGCCGATGCACATCTCGTTTACAAAGTCTCATTACTGACTAGCAGGGTGCACTACGTGCAGGTCGTGCTGGCTTTGATTGTTAACACAGTGGTGAGACAAAATTGCTAAAGTTGTTGTTTCGTATATTTACAGTTTATCATCAAACGTGCGCCGTTCTACACACACATACAAAGAAATACATAGATTTTTTTTATTGTAAATTAAAAAACCTGTCAGATGCGAGAGTGTTCCGTGCACATAAAAGTGTCATGTATTCTCTACAATTAAAAAACAGATTTAAGTGTGGGGTTGAAAAAAAAACTCTTCAATACATCGGTTTAGGTCACAGTCGACGCTGTTTCGGCAGATATAAGTTTGTAATATATATATTTTAAACAAATTATTGATTTATTACCTTTTATTTTACTTTTCTCAACATGCAATGAGATAAGCAAAGAAGTGATCCAATAAGGGTTTCGTTAAATAGAGTACATAAAATTATATTATATATATATATTAATAAACAATAGATTAAGTCGTGACTTTGCGTAATTCAAATTTACAGGCAATTTGATCTAAACTACTTTTGTGTACTTCCACTACCGAATCATGCTAAATTTCGTAGCATGTTAGTCTAACGACTAACGTCTTCAGCGCCTGAGGATGTCTCGTGGAGAGGCGAGACACGTGTCGCAGAGACGACCGGAACAGCCGAGCTAGAGACGACCGGCAGCTATGTCTGGATGTCTTATAAATCGATTTTCAACATATCTCAGTCTCTTTAGCGCAGTAGATGCAGATTCACCAATATTACGAGAATTAACTGCAAAAGGTAATTATACTTCATATCTTCCATCTATTTTTCTTCTATGTGTGTCTCTGTAATGTTTTTTACATTGTAATTCCTCATTTGTAATTATTTTTTTCCAGGGTACAGCGACAGCATGCATCTACTAACGGTAGTGAGCAGGTGCCGACCGGCGCTAATTCGCATTAACTAATAGGTAGCGCAAGCACACAAAATTATTTAGATAAAGTGTCCTGTAAGTAATATCTACACAGCACAGTACTATACTACACAGTTCACACTAACCAAATAAACTAATTTGTTTCAGAGCTGGTTAAAATGTCCAGTTTGATCACTTACCGATAATATCCAAGTTGTTGAACAGTATATTGGCTATCCTAAGGTCTTCGGAGTCTCCCTCCCCCTTGACGATGCACAGTTCGATGGCTATCAGCGCCTCGGAGTCCACGAGTCCTGGGGGGGCCCACCCCGTGGCGCCCCAACTGACGCCCCCTGGGAATCCGAACCCGCTGGTGGAGTTTTCCCTTGCCCAGCCAGTGCCGGGTACCCATCTCGGGGATGGACTCGAACGACCTTCGGAGTTGTCTGTACAAATACGACACAAATAAGAAAGAGCGATCTACCTACGTAGGTTTACTCTACGTCTACAAAAAAAATCTCCAATAACATTGAGAAGATATGGTCATAATTTGACGAGCTCGGTGGCGTAGTGGTGAAACGCGCTGTTACGCTACTTTGACACCAACGCTCGTGGGTTCGGTTCCCACATACGATAAACATTTGTGTGCATGAACATGTCTGTTTGTCTTGCTCTGGATGTTTTTAAGAGCGGTAGGGCGCATCTGGGGAAGCAAGTGAGTGAGGTCACCAGTAAGCTACTAAGTAGTTGCTGTGTTAGCTGCAGAAGAGGCATCGCGCGAGTGAACTATATTGTGTATTACAAGTGTTAATAGGCTACAGTAACTGCTTACCATCAGGTGGGCCGTATGCTTGAATGCCTCCCGACGTGGTATAAAAAAAATGTTTAAGAACCGAGTCATATGGCACTCGGTTCTCTCTGAAAGAAACTTGGTATAAAGATATAGATAGACAAGTAATCAGACATACAAATCGTCATCTACAATTTGCAAGGCACGTACTTTTGGCAGCGGTGGCATATCTCAGTGAGTGTAGCGCGTGGTGCAGGGCGTGCGGGTGCGCGAGCGCGGGCGCCGTGCGCGTCTCCGGGGACGTGGGCGACGTGGGAGACGTGGGGGACGTCGGCTCCGACCCGCGGATGCTGCCCGACGCTGTATCCATGCTGAACATATAATATACATTGAAAATTAAATCTCATCCTAAAATTAATCTACATAAGTAATGTCGACCGTAGTCTGTCTCGAACGGACGTCATTGTCTGATATTCCACGCATTTCCATACTACTACAGACTATTATCATAACGGACAGTTGTTGAATCAGCTCCTAATATTATACTTTCATTTATTAAATTATTGTCCTATTACTTACATTTTTAAATATAAACTTATAAAAAATACATTTTAAAATATAAAAATAGCATCCGTCGATAGTGGAAACAAAGTCCAAACTATCAGTGGTCAAGGTCACAGAGACAAAAACCTCCTCACAATACGTGCCGTGCTAAGGAGGACTGCCTTCTGTATCTGACCCTTAAATTGATTGACGTCATATATTGTTTTAAATGCTGTCGGCAATCTATTAAACAGTCTTATCGATTGATACAACGTACTGTGATCTACAACTCTCAGTTTTGACGTGGGCGGTGTTTTTATATCTTTTTGCCTGGACTTTTCCCCAACTGTTCTTTCCTCCTTGCTTTCATATTGGTTCAAGTTTTTAACTAAATGATATACAAAATATACAAACAGGGTATATAGTAACGTTTTAGAGAATCCTTGCATATGATTAGCATGGGGGGCGGTTGAACGTGATCCAATTCAAAATCATCAATACACAAGTCTGCGCATTCATCGCTAAGAAAACTATTTCCCTTGGTTCCAGAATTCTAAATACCAGAACAGACCTCTGTCCACCGCCAAGAACATTGAGATTCTTGGTATCGAAATCTCCTATGACGATCAGTATAGAATCGAGAGCGAAGCAGTACTTCTGCTTATTACCGAAGCGTCAAATCAGGTCGCACATGAAGCACTGTAGTCAATTACGTGCAGAGACATCTGTGTGATTCGGTTCAGAGACAAGTTGAGAGAATTTTGTCACTTGAACTTAAAAGTTGCACACAGTATTGAGCCCTTAAGTTTGAGGAGATATTTTGTGATGTATCGATCGATGGAGGGGGTGAGTCCTGACGAATTGTTGGACATGATGCCCACAGCTTTAACGTAGAAACGCTCGTCATCAACGGGGAATTTATCCTAACACTAGCTGAACCCCGCGGCTTCGTCCGCCCGTATCTCAGTATCCGGTAGAGCCCGCTTCCCCTATTATTTTTTTCTCGGCTTATAAGGACCGTATCGTGATGTTGAATATATATATCCTTCAGTCAATCAATCAATAATACTTATTTGCGCAAAAATGTAGGTCCATAATAAGGTGACATTTGAACAGTTTCCCTTGTACATTTTGCCTTTTGTGAAGGCATGCAAATTATAAAAGAATCTAAATACTGCTATTAGTCTAAATTGTTGTCAGATAATAATACATTTTAATGTCCAATATAAATCAAAGATTGACATTTAAATAGTCATTTGAATAATAACAAAGATAATGGTATTTGAAAGAGAAGAATCCAGAACTAATGTAAGGATTACGATTGATGATGAAGTGTTGGAACAAGTGGATGAGTTCGTATATCGTGCGACATGTGTCGAATTTTCTGATTATTTCGTACGTATCGTTCGTATTTCTGATTATTTGTTTAAGTTTGACTTTACAAAAACTGATAATGCGTATATATACATAGCAGGAAAAGTAAGAATAATTAAGCTTCTTCTGTTGAATATATATTTCCTATAACGTTCCTAAAGACAATTCTTTATATTAAATTATTGTCCTATTACTATATTAGGCTATCAAATGCAAAATAATTTTTAAAACCCCACTAGTAATTCTAAAGATTAACTCATTCAAACAAATTGTCCGCTTTATATATTAGTATAGATACTTGAACCGCAATGGTCGCATATTGCATGTGTGCGACTGTTTATTGTCAAGCAAGCTATTGTTTGCCTCTTCTCCGTGAAATAAAAACGAAACAAAACGAAAACTCGAAGGAGTCTTCAAAAATACCTACTTCGTCTCCAGGGCCCAAGAAATTCGTCTCTGTGTGTAAGTGTCGTGGTTTAAGCTGTGCGTTGTCAGGCTGTATGTTAGTAACATCTCTTCTTAAAGGTATAGCTTTTCTAACATATTGTAAGAATAATATTTACATACTTCTCTTGACTCTTGCCGTTATCACAGCTTGAATATCATAGACCACTGTGAGGCGATTCTACTAAAAAACTGCACTGCAGCGCGGCGTGCGTCGAAATGTACCCATTTTGATACACGCCGCGCTGCAGTGCAATTGCAGTTTTTTAGTAGAATCGCCCTACTGGCTGTCGATTTAGTGTACTTTGTGAAAGTATGTAGTGAGTAATAGAGTAGTATGTACCGACCCGACGTGCTTGTGGCTGGCGACGAGCAGCTCGAAGTCGGGCCCGTACGTCTGCAGCGCGTCCACCACCAGCAGCGAGTGCACCGACAGTGACAGCGACAGGTCCGCGGGCCGCGCGCCCAGCGCCCCGCCCGCACGCACGCCGCACACCTGCACCTCGGCGATGCTGCGCCCGCGGGACTGCACCTACACACAACAACTACAAACTCACCAACTACCCTCCGTATAGAAACGATATTTATACTACTACAAGAATATGTATATTGTTCAATGTTGTGTAATACCTTTGGTTGGGTGAATAAAATTTTCATACGCGAAGCTAAATCAACTCATTTAAGAGAGGCAGGGCGCATCAACAGCCCGCCAGGGCAGGTACCTCCACCTCACAAAAAAACCGCAGCTAAATATCAATCCCTGGAGGGTTGTTGGGTTCCTACGTGTGAGTGAGGTCTCCAGTAAGCTCCTAAGGAGTAGCCGTGTTAGTAGCAGAGAAGGCATCGCGCGAGTGATACTTAATGAAATGAAAATGTTTAAAATATACATCTGGTGGGCCGTATACTTGTATGTCTGCCGACGTTGTATAAAAGAAAAACCCTGCGTAGCGCGACCTTGCACCGCAATAGAGTACCGCGTTTACCACGAAGTGAGATATTTCTGACGGCACGGAAAAACTTCACTCAGTTTTGGTGTAGATGGCGCTACAAAATGTTTCCGAACACTATTGTTTTATAAATGAAATAGTAGTAGCGACCTCAAGTGACATCTGGTCGATGGCGAACTGCAGCATGAACAGCTTGGCGTTCTGGTGAGCTGAAAGCTCCGAGCGCTCCGTCTCCGAGCCGAGGCTGGTGTCGTCGTCCTCGGCGGCGCCGCGGCGCTCCTCCGACGGGCTCTCGCGAGTCCTGCACATGTTCATTACAGACATTCACTTGCTTCAATTATCAACAAATACAAAATATAAATGTGGTAAATGATATAATGATAAGAAAGTACAAAGCCAGCGGTCAGTCTGTGAGCTGATACTGTTTAGTACAGATGACAAACTAAAACAAATTACGATTTTGCCACCCATTTGCCATTATCGACCAACAGATTTTCTAATATTTATTACGTATCGTGCTAAAAAATAAAATATAGCAAAAAACACTTTTTATTGCGTATACAAGTTTTTACGTCAGAATTATAACATTTTGACAAGTGTCATGAAATTATAATTCAGAACATTACGTTTCTTGGTGAAACAATCGATTTTTTTGTTCTTGCACATAATGGTACCCATCACCGACACTACTAAACTACTTAAAGATCCATTAAAGAAATTAAATATAACTTTTTATTCGTCCATTGCTGAACATAAGTCTTATAGGCTTCTAGAGCCATCGATCCTGTGCCGCTTGTATCCGTCAACTACTAGCGTTCTTCGGGAGATCGTCGGTCTCGTTAAGATCCCACGTCGAGAAAAAGGTTTCTCGTCGGATCCAACATCGTTGTGTAGCGTTGGAGAAATTGCGAAACATGTTCTCGTCCACAACACCTCAATGTCTCAAGAGGAAAATCTTTTGCGATTTTCATATTTACATGTAGTATATTTTATATGAGCAAGTCTATGTTAATACGAGAGCTGGTACTGTTTACCCGAAGAGGTGCGAGTTGGCGACGACGGCTCGCACGGCGGCCAGCTTGTGCTCGCTGAGGTGCACGACGAGCGAGGGCAGCGAGCCGCACAGCGTCGCCGTCGGGTACAGCGGGTCGCTCGTCGCCACCACCCGCCGCTCCGCCTGCCGCGTTACAACATTCACAATCACATGTAAAAACTTGGAGATCAGACGACATTTCAAAAGGCGATTTAAGGTAATCATTTTAAATAAATAAACCTTTAAATGACCAGAAGCTATGTCTAAAGATTTTTAATTTAAAAATGCTTCGTAAACAACACGTGACGTCACTTGTGTGTAATCAAACTACAAGCTGTAAAAACTAATATTTTATTCCTGATATTAAAGCTATCTGAAAGTTTGTTGCACTTAGATAATTTGTTGTTATTAGTCAATTAATTGCAATAATATCTGTTACGTTACGACCGATCGTTTGTTTACTTACATTTGTAAGTAGACGTCACGCGTTCCGAGATTAATGCGCCTTTTATGCGGTATTTATAAATAATCATTTAAAAGTAATATTTTATAATAAAGTATATTTGTCATCATTTTATTGTGCTGATAACTATCAATTATGATTAATATGATTTTTTTGAAATGATGCTTTTTTACAATCGTTAGAGGGTTCAAAATATTTTAGATAATATCATTATTTGTTATCTATTTCACAAGAAGTTAAGTACAATACCACGGTGTAAATAGTTGAACTAAGATATAATTCCGTCAATGAAACTGTTTGTATGACACTAAATGCTCTTGTTTTATTCTTGTTGCAAACAAATTAATTCATATTGTTACGTTATATTTATTTGTATACGAGTACATACATAATAGAACCGTAAATGGATAAAAACTTGCAAGCGACAATAACCTGCAGTGATATGCTGAATCTGTCCAGTAAGTGTAAGGAGGAGGTGCTCTTAGTGTGTGCGTACTTCCAGTTGTCCCGAGCGCGACCCACCAGGATCTGGAGGTCGCTCAGCTCCAACTTGTATCTGTGTCAAAAAGAAACATTTCAATATATGGATACACAAAATACTCTATACACTGCCGGATAAAACGTCTAACACATTATGGCGACTGCCGGACCACTTTGAGCATGGCGTGATGAACAGGTCCTCACCTGTCATACAGCCTCGTGTGCAGGTGGGCGGCGTCGAGGACGTGGAAGGCAGGCGGGGGATCCGGCGGCTCAGGCGGCGACGCCGGCGACAGCAGGCTGCCCGGTGGCGTCGAGCACGGCGTCATGAACATCTCTGCAATCACAGGTAAGATGTCAGCATATATTGGATCTACAGCACTAGCTTAAACGGTTCATCTTTCCCTGAGGCGGGAGAGTACCTTCGTCGTCGAGCGTCGCAGTGTGGACGTCCTCGACGGGGTGCGCGTTGTCGAGCCTCAGCCGGCCGAAGTCCACCACCAGCACGGAGGCGTCGCGGTCGCACAGGTCCTCCACGAAGAGGATTTGCGGCGCCGATATGTCCAGTTCGATTTGCCAGGAACGACGTTCGCCCTGGACATTAATTACATGTGACGACATCCAACATCCTCGTCAGTCAGAAAAGATTGCACATTTAAATAATAAACATACTGATCGATGACAAATAGAATTGAGACGTGGCACTTCCCTGAGGACCGTATGGGGAAGCTCAAGGTCGCTCAGCGTACTATAGAAAGAGCTATACTCGTGGTTTCTTTGCATGATAGAACCAGTATTGAGGATATCCGCAGTAGAACTAAGGTAACCGACATAGCCCACTGGATAAGCAAGTTGAAGTGACAATGAGCCGGCCACATAGTAGAACCGACAACAGCTGGGTAAGAAAGGTTCTTGAATGGCGTCTCCGTACTTGGCGCACGCAGTGTAGAATGATCGTAATTCACCCCCTGTATGGAAGTTCGGCCCGCGGTCCGAAGTTTTCATACATTCTTTGGCATGTGAATATTGGAACAAACAGCTAAGTTTATTTGCACTGGTTAGAAACAAGCGCAACAGAAGGATAATGCTGGCTGCAGATTAAATAAGGATAACTTTGACAAGTAGTGTTGATAAAACAGAAAAAAGACTATAACTATTTCATGTCTCAGGTATATTCAGTCCTTTTTCAATATTTCTATTTACTATCGAGTCCTGATTTCAATATATTAATTGAATGTAGAGAAACTGTAAAAGTTGCTGTAAATTTTGATAATGATTTAATATGTCGCCAGCATATAATAAATAAAAATGATTGACTATATTTATATATATTATTTTTTTAATTATTAAAGTTGCTCATCTCATATTGTCAAATAAAATAGTATCCCCGAAATGCGTACCATATTTTATTTTGACGTGCCATAGAAGGTATATCTCCGATTTTCAACAACCCTGCGTATCCAACGCAAAAGAAGAAGGATGTAGGAGCTAGTGAAGATCATACATCACCTACGAAGACGACCAAATTTGTCGCATTTTATTACAAGATCATTAGCTCTAGAAACATAGTGCATTAAAAGGGTTATGAATGTTAAACATTGCATAACTGGCGGTCAGTGGTTCTACAACAGTTACAATTGTAGTATATATATTAGTGTAAGGTGACGTACTGGATGTGCGTGCAGCATGTGCCCCCAGTGCTCGATGAGCCGCGCCTTGGTCTGGTCGCGCACGGTCTCGTAGGCGTGGTGCGGGCGCGCGGAGCCCCACGGCGCGCACAGCAGCTCGCGGGCCCAGCGCGCCGCCGCCGCGCAGTACACCACCTCCAGCGAGCCGGACTTCACCCACAGCCTGCAATATCGTCACAGGAGACACACATAGTGAGGGTGTGCGAAAGCGGCCCTCGTGATCGTAGTATTTATACATCAGATTTAGGCGCCCGAAGTCAATATTTTAATATATTTACCCTCCAAGTTTTCACGAATAATACGTCGTACTATAACCCAATAGTCAGAATGTATCGCCAATACAACGAAATACTAGCCTCCAACAGAGAAATTGATATTTTCCACTTAAATCTGTTGCAGTTCCGTCGACAAATAAGCACAATCATATTTCAATAAGAATTTCTATTCTTTTTTTATACCACTAAGGCGGCAATCAAGCATTTTCCATTAACATCATTAATTTAATAATGTTGATTGATTTGTTATTCAACTGTTACGCAATTAACTCTGATTCTAAATATTTCCAATGGGTACCTAATTTACAAAAATAGATATAAAATGTATATATAACTCGGCGCTTTGTTTTATGAATTTATGTACAGAAGCTATTAGGTACACATTTTTTGGAATATAATTTAGAAGACCATAAATGTATACACTATTTAATAATAATTGTAATCCGTTTCGAGAGTTATAATTAAATAAATAAATAAAAATTGGCCAAGTGCGAGTCGGACTCGTACACGAAGGGTTCCGTACCATTATCGATAAAAACGGCAAAAAAATCACGTTTGTTGTATGGGAGCCCCCCTTAAATATTTGTTTTAATTTAATTATTTATTCTTAAAGTGAATATATAAATAAATATTCTGTGAATATTTCAAGCGTCTACCTGTTGCCGTTATCAATATCGAGCAAAAATGAGAAAAATATCACATTTGTTGTATGAGAGCCCCCTTAAATATTAATTTTATTCTATTTTTTAGTATTTGTTGTTATAGCGGCAACAGAAATACATCATCTGTGAAAATTTCAACTGTCTAAATATCACGGTTCATGAGATACAGCCTGGTGACAGACGGACGGACGGACGGACAGCGGAGCCTCAGTAATAGGGTTCCGTTTTACCCTTTGGGTACGGAACCCTAAAAAGCACATATTTGCTTGATTAACGACTAGATGGTCACCGCCGCTGCCTCCCTAGATGGGAGCCAGCGGCTGTGAACGAACTTTCTTTTCATCTTTCATCGAACAACATTACAAAAAGTGATTCAAGTTAATCATAATGGATATTTATCTCCATAAAAATAGCATTTTAAGTAAATAAATCTTTCAATTACCCGAAACTATATCTAGACTATTTATTTAAAAATTCCAGTAAAAGCACGAACTGTTATTTGTGTGTGATCACACTACAAGCTGTAAAACTGTTATTTTATTCCTGATATTAAAGCAATTTTAAAGTTTTTTTTAGCACTTAACTAATTTATTTATAACTTATTTGTGTTACTAGTCAATCAATTGTAATAGCTTTTACGACTGGTGGTTTGTTTACCTACATATGACATCACGCGTTCCGAGATTAATGAGCCGTTTACGCGCAATTTAAAAATAAATCTTTAAACATAGTTTTAGGTCATTTAAAACCTTATTTATTAAAAAGTATATTTGTCACCATTTTTATAGTGATAAATATCCATTATTATTAATTTGAATTACTTTTTGAAATGTTGCCCGATCGCCTATTGTATTAAAAAACATAGGTAGGCCACGCACCTTAAGTTAATAAACATATTGAATTCTTAATGGATGAGGTTTAAGTGATATTTATTATACTTCTGTTAAATATTTTTATAATTGTTGTATGATAGAAAGAGTGGACAAACGCAAGGGCGACAGATCAGCCTGGACAAAGAAGCAGGCAGTCATGGCCGCGGCGGCGATTGCGTGCATCTGTTAATGACAGTGGACGACGGCCGGCGTTATTTGGTATGAGCTAACTGGTCGCGGGCACACAAAGAACTATAGATCAAGTTGGCTCTACCTCACATCAAGTCTTGGGTACTTGTCCAAAGTTCCTTTAGTTTAGACCATCATCAATCCATAGACAACATAATACTGCAATGAAATTGTTTGCGGATCCCTTCGAAACTCACTTGTAATCACAGTTGAGTCCAAACGGCTTCTTCTCGTACGTGAGCTGAAAGAGTGGCTCCTCCTGCGCGGTGGTCTGCGCTTGTCCCAGCTGCGCGCGGCACCAGCTCATCGTGGCCGCCGTGGTGTTCATGGCACTCAGACCCTCGCGGATCATACCCTGGGTTCAAAAGATTTGAACACATATTAAGACCGGTGCAATCGGGATATTTTGTGCAATTAAGCATATAGTGTGTTTAAAAGTAAACCCAGTGTAGATTACGCTTTACACCAGATTTTTTTTATACAACATCGAGACGGATACAAGCGTATGGCCCACACTCATTCGCCACCGAGTTCGTCAATCAGATGGGAAACAATCACATGGCTCCTCTGATATGGAGCTCCACTATGAACGCTGGCCACATAAGGAGCGTTGCTCACGTGTCACTCACTTTGTTCAGCAACCCTGAAGTCAACCCTCGGGTCGGTCGGGTTCATGATATGTATGTCTGTAACTTGGCTGTATGCACCACGTGCAAACGGTTGGATTAGGTAACAAAAATTACCATGAGCCGCTTACAATGCAATGAAAATAAGGTCGAGACACGAAAATTGATAAAATTATATGTAGATAATATCTTCACGCTACGTCACTTGCGGGATGGGCAGAGAGAATCGAGCGTCACGTGACTCGGCAATCAACGTAGCATGAATGTTTATCTTAACACCGATACTCGAGACCGTTCCTTACATCATCATTGTGAACGAGGTCAGCAAGGCGCGACAGCGAGCGGCCAAATGCAAGCCTTGCGCAAAATTAGCTTTCCATTATAAATTGTGCGCAACGCTCACATTTCTTTTTTATACAACCAGATTGGCAAACAAGCATGCGGCCCGCATCAGATGGTAAACGGTCACCGCAGCCTATTGACAGACGTTCACAACACCACAGGGATGTTAGTCCCGCACTGACATTCTTGAGACCTAAGGCTGTTTCGTCACAGTACCCAGTAATTTCTCTGCCATATCTCATCCTTCAAACCGAAACACAGCTATATAAATGTAGCTGCTTGGCGGTAGACATAGGTGAGACAGAGGTACTTACGCAGACGACTTTTGTACAAAGCCTCCCTCTGGTAATCACATCTCGGTGTTCGAAAGAAATCATGTATGTGTGTGCCTTACCGTGTGACGTGATGATATTGTGATGATGTGTGTAAGGTACCTGCGGCGCGACGAGCACCGGGAACAGCGAGCCGGGCGTGATCCGCTCGCGCAGGCGCAGGTCGCCCAGCGACACGTGCAGCGCGTGCGAGCCGGCGCGCGGCCTCGACTCCACGCGCACGCACACGCACGAGAACTCCAGCTCCACGCCCGCCGGCTCCTCGCCGCTCGCACTGCGCACCACCACGTTACACTTAACATTCGAACATTTATGTACATATTTATCACTCGCTCGTCGGTGAAGGGAAACATCGTGAGGAAACCCGCACGTCCAAGACATTATCTTTCGACAGACCTGTGACCCGGCCTAAGAGATCTGGTTTTCCCACCGGTTTGTGGAGGACGTCGGTCGCTCCATGTAAAAATCAATATCTTCGCCAAATCTTTAGGTTTAAGTAGCGGACCCCGCCATCTTAGCCAATAGGCTAGAAAACTGGATACCGCGAAAAAGAAGACTTACCACCAATTCATACTTCGATCTCGTTAGGAGATCAGAAAAATAATACTCTTATTTATTCCAACACAGAGCCTGTACAGTACATAATACTTGGGAGTCAATGAATCAATTCGTACGCGTCACTGTCGGCGCCGCTCTCCATGAGGTTGAAGCTGCCCTTGTTCAACACGAACTCGAACTTGCCGAACACCGTGTCCCTCTTGAGCAGCGTGTTGTTCTCGATGGAGTCCGCGATCACGTCGAGGATCTCCTCCTCGAGCTCGGGCGCGGGCGCGGCGTCGGCGGCGGCGGCGGGCGCGGGCCGGTCGGGCGCGGCGGCGGGCGCGCCGTACCAGCCCCACCACTGCGGGAACCAGTGCACCAGCATGCTGCGCCCCGAGCTGCTGGGCGCGTCCGGCGTCGTCACCGGACTCGCCTTGGGCACTTTACGCATAGCCACCTAAACAAATCATATATAAATTTCCGATTGAACGGCATTTTATGTCGATACTGATGGTCTATATTGATTTAAAAATATTATTCTTATATTTGTACAGCGAAGAGCAGATCACGTTTAACATTCGAAGTGTGAATTTAGCTCTTAATACGTATGACATAATTGTAGGATCTAAGACTCAACAACTTTAGATGTTACTTGATTGTTATAAAAATAGTCGATTTATTGTTTATATGCATGACAATGAGTCCACGCGATGTGACCGATGTCCGTGTAGTGTCGAAGGCCGCGCGGCGCATCGCTAGTATTGTACAATAATAACGGTACAGAGGTCCAAGTGTAAAGCTTGAGGTGCACATAGCTGTATTGTTTAATTTAGTTTAAAATTATGAGTAAAGTTGTCGATTCGACGAGTACACATCATTCGGGAAAATATTATAATTTATTAAAATATATACACTAATTATCTCCTTAATGCAGTTTAAAATGTTGATACGGAACACTAAACATCAGTGTTCCGTTTCCACCATAATCATTATAGAAAAATTTAAGGACACAGTTCTGTATTTCCATTTGTTCAACTTTTTTTACTACTATTTCCAAAATATACAAAAGGAAGAAAATTGGAACTAAACTGTGTTGTCTCTACTTATTTATAGATATTTTTTTTGTTCCAAGTTGATTTCCAATGCATGCTTCGTATGTCATTGTGTTGCGTATAATCCGGTCACTAGTAGTCACATTAGATGTACGTGTGACTGTACATGTTGTGTACGTGTGTATACCTCCCGCAGCGGCTTGAGTACGTGCAGCGGCGTGCGCCACTCGTACTCGTCCTTGGCGCGCTTCACGTCCGGGGGCAGCGTGGCGGCGGGGTTGGCCAGCGTGGCGAGGCACGCGGACACGTACACGCGCGCCTCCCGCCCGGCCGCCGCGCACGACGCCCACGTCGGCCGCGGCTCCGTCCCTGGGACACACCACCATTACAATCATCATTACAACCTGTATCCTTCCATACCATAACTCTGCTCCCAAGAGTACGACTGGCCACTACAAAATATGTAACACAAACTTCGATCCCGAGCCGTGTCTACTCACAGGCGTGGTGGTGTACGTGACAGCTGAGCGCGTACAGCCACCAGGCGCGCGCGTGCCCGCGCACAGGCACCGCCGGCCGCATCGCACGGAACTCGCGCAGCCGCCCGATCCGCTCCAGGCCCATGGAGCACCCCACCGCCTCCGAGTATTGCCGCTGAAACACATCACACGTTGGAGCGTCACCATCTTGTGTAGACCAATGGCGACTCATATTGAAAATAATAAATGTAATTATGGACTTTTTTATTTATTATCACACATGGCAAATCACAATTATTATAAATATATTGTTAGTACATAAGCATGAGAGCCACCGTCAGCGCAAAGCAACGTAACTTCCAATTAGATATCAATGTAATATCAACCTTGTTGTGTTCATCAACACGGCTGGAACAGTTCAACGAAAACATGAATTGTGTGTGTAGCATGAATTGACCCATCACTCATGTGTTTTCGTTTCATAAACGTTAAACGTTTGAGTTTACATTGTTATAAAATTAGGAGCTTAGCCGCCACTCCGTCGTTTTGTGATGACTGTCCACTTTCTTAGATAGTGCAAAGGTGTAAACAAACGTAAGATCTGCGCTGTTGGTATGATCTCGAATTCCTCTGAACGCAAGCCATTGCACAATCATTAGAACGCACAAAGGGCGGTCCTCTCCTAAAGGATCATGTAACGTTCGGGAATCATCGGCAGTCTCCGGCCACCGTGTGGCACTCTCAGGCATTTTATTATAATAGCAACGGCCGAATCAGCCCCCCTCATACCCGATATTACTTTGGAAGCCGGTGCACGTCGCTCGTTGCACTGTCTCGCCTATATAACCGTACGCGTCTATAGTGCGTACATACATATGTTATAAATAAGTAGTTATTTCTGTGTTCTGTGTTCCCATTCTGGGAACTTCCCTGGGATCTTCAAGTGGTATCTAATACTTGTGGCATAAGACTCCGAACTACATCCTTCATCACCTTCATCACGGAATTCGGAGGAACTTACAATATTATAAGCGGACGCCTACCTCTCCCTGGATTGAACGAGGGAAGATAAGGGACCAACAGCATATTAAGGATCGAGGAGAGTGCGGTATTCTAGACCGGGACAAATGAACACGTATTGATATTACGACCTAGGCTTCACCTACGACTCTGTTTGCTCTGCATAACGCTCAATTCTTTTAATTTTTTTTTGTGTATTAGTTTTAATAAATGTATTTTTTTACTTTTATTTGGTGCATTTATTTACTGCTTCGTTAATCGAAATAAATGCGACAATCATGGCTAATTCTCGCTAGTGTCTGAACTCCAGTTACAGCTGCTCCCGCCCAAAGGTGATTACAGTATTCTGTGTGCGGTCTGACTTGAGATTTATACAACATAGATCTTTGGCTCGAGCTTAAGTACTGCTTTGCACCGTGGAGCACACCAAATTTCTTGGCCGCCAGCTTAAACTTCTACTCTAAGTGACATTTGGAGATCTCGACACGACTTTTGACTTTTAGCTATGTTCAGTGGCATGTTCTAGAATTGAGAAACTACAGCAAATGTGATTTTCTAA
This sequence comes from Pyralis farinalis, assembly GCA_947507595.1. Lineage (NCBI taxonomy): Eukaryota > Metazoa > Arthropoda > Insecta > Lepidoptera > Pyralidae > Pyralis > Pyralis farinalis. The sequence goes on along the minus strand of OX382268.1, from coordinate 37,981,055 downwards.
TCGGTGAACGCGCAAACTTGTCTTGATGGAATTTAAGAGGACCAAGTTTAAGTGTCTCCCGTTGGATACTTTAGTAAAAACACCTTCAACTTCAGACATAAATTGATCACAGCTTTACACATCCACAAGATTTTTTTTATACATATATCCTCTCACGGTTCTAGATGGTTCGCGAACGTAGCCGTCAAGCGCATCGTTTCGTAGATGGAACGGTAATTTCATAAGTACTTTTCTCCTACCGCTACAGCGCGATATCTACCGCTACAACGCGGTCCAGGTAGTGCAGTTTGCTGGCGCGGCGGACAGCCCCCTACTGCTGTAGCAGTCAACTCCACCCCGGTCTCCTTCTATGACCCAACTATCGCAACAAGGACTTTGACTGACAGGACAAGGAGAAGACAAATGCAAATTGTATTAAATACCTGTGTGAGGTTGAAGAGCACCGTGTCGAGTGTGAGGTGGCAGGCGACGCGCGGCCGAGCGCGCGCCCGCAGCGGCTGCTCGGTCCGCTCGCGGCGCACGCGCGCGCGAGCCGACGCCGGCGCCGACAGGTAGCTGTGCGCACACTTCCACGTTTGGGACATCCGCTCCTGTGTAAACACAAACAAGAGTTTACCAAGCTGAAGAACAAGAAAGAAGAATACAATACACTACCAACAAAACACAACTCAAGATAGATACAAGTTACTCACTAACAAAATCTCTAACAAATATTCTCTCTGTGTATAACTAGTCTGGCCAACTCTTTCATTCTTTTGGATTTTATTAAATTCATTTGGAACTCGTTTACTATGTTAAAAACTTTCAATTTCCCGCCGTTTCACATATTTTATTCGTGTTTATTATCAAATTACAATATGGAATGGGATAATGGAATTGCCTTGTACAACATGGGTATGGAGCCGTCGGTCATATTCAAGACACTTTTCAAAGCTTGGTATCAGCCGTGTGTTCGTATATCGAACTATCGACAGATATACCAACACTTCCTCTGTTGAAGACCATAAAAGATCGGGGCGACCGCGTGCTGTTTGAACTACAAAGGCTGCTAATTTTGTTTTTTCTTTAGTAACCTACAATGGCTTCAGATTCTTTAGTAAGCATAGTACCTAAATAAAGGTTCCTTTGCACTACTTTCTATGTTATTTCACGGGATCTGGTAAGATGAGCTTAGTGGCTCAGTTGTGAATGATGCGACTTTGACGCCAACGCTCGTGGGTTCGATTCCCACACACGACAAACATTTATGTGCATGAACATGTCTGTTTGTCTTGGTCTGGACGATTTAAGAGAGGGTAGGGCGTATGAAAGCCGCCCGTATCGGGAAGTAACCTGTTTAGTAGTAAATTGTTATTTGGCTGCGGTTTTCTGTGAGGTGGAGGACCTCACAGAAAACCGCAGCCAAATAACAATTCCCTAGAGGGTTGTTGTGTTCCTGCGTGGGAATGTGGTCACCAGAGTAAGCTAATAAGGAGTTGCTATGTAAGCAGCAGAGGAGGCATCGCGCGAGCTATAATATATTACAAGCGTTAATAGGCTATGGTAACTGGTATAAATCAGGTGGGCCGTATGCTTGTATGCTTTCCAACATTGTATAAAAAAAAGACCTGTGAGTTACATAATCGCAAAATTTCAAGATCAGTCATGGTCGGGCGCTGTCTATTCCATTCATTCTAATTTAAAATCCTAAACATCGGTTTAACTTCTAATCTCTAGAATGTTACAATCAAAAAAATACATCCACGTTCATTTTCAAGAAAGTTGAGCTTGACTAGCTTATCTACTTATTTTTTTTTTATACTGTTAAGGTAGCAAGCAAGCGTACGGTAGTCAGTCAGATAGTAATCATCGTCGACTGAAATGTATTTTTGCTTATGGATACTCATTTGTACATGTTTGTGTGCATATTCTCGCATCTATATTATGTTTATGTAATTATGTAAATTCTATATTTAGCAACAGACGGGAAACGACAAAAACGTTCACCACGACATGTAGAGTCAGCCCCAAACAATCTTATACTTCGAGTGATAACAAAACAAAACTCACCGTCAGCTCTGTGAGCGTACAGTTAGCGAACATGCCGCCGGGCACGGGCATGGCGTCCCAGTAGACGGCCAGCTCCTGCAGCTCCAGCAACTTGAAGGAGCAGCCGTCGGCGTCGGCCAGCAGCGTGAACCCGCGCCGCCAGCTGGAGTCGCACGACTCCGCCGTCAGCCCCTCCACCGTGAGCCCGCACGCGAACGCCGACGGCGCACACGTCAGCGCGTCCTCGTATCTTATGTGAACGTCGTTCAGTTTCAACTGAAATGTCATAAAAATGCCTTTTGTAAGTTTTTGTTACCAAAACGCTACTTTTATTATATTGCCTTTTGTACAATAGGAGAATTCCTAAAAGATATGTTTTAATAATGGAGTAACGCTTGTAGACCGTATTCGCAATGATGAGGTTAGAAGCAGAGCTGGGTCTGAAAGAGAGCGTCGGTGTTAAAATAAGTAGAGGCATGCTCCGTTGGATCGGACATGTAGAAAGAATGCAGGATGAAAGAATGACGAAGCAGATATACAATGCAAAAGTGGAAGGATTTGAGAGCCGAGGAAGGGCAAGACTTACCTACCATGATCAAATTGGTCGTGTTCTATCAGAAGGTCATCACCTTCTGATAGTTCAGGAGCCCTAAAAACCGGCGAGCGTGCATGAAAAGAGCAATGAATGTTAAGGAAGCGAGTGAGGTATGTAAGGATCGAGTCACGTGGCGCTCGGTTCTCTCTGCCTACCCCGTAAGGGATTTGGCGTGAAGTTATATAGATATGTTTTAATATATAATAGCTATTATTATTTTTTAATTCGAATTACGTTAATAATGTAATAATTATTAATACTATAAATTATTTATATATTGTAACAGTTTATAAGTTTTATAACTAATTATATCTTATCTGTAATTATATATTTTCATAGCATCCAAGTAACAGCCTAAGGAAGCTATCCTTTGTACCTTTTTACTGAAGAAATAAATGCATTCATTCGTCGATCACATTAATGAACAATGTCTTCATTTTCACCATGTTTGACTCCATAAATTTCAAAAAAATATTTATAAACATAGTGGTTGGTTCACAGCTAATTTAATCCGGTTAGTGTAAGGGCACTCGTGTCGTGTCGTGCGGGGGACATACCTGCAGGTTCTCGACGATGTTGGCGAGCAGGCCGGTGCCGTAGCTGAGCCACGAGGAGTAGGAGGTGGCGTAGTAGCCGGCGTCGGTGGTCTCGTGGTCGGCGCGCCACTGCGCCTCCATTGCGTCCAGCAGTGCGATTTTGCGCTCGTGCGCGATGCCCGCCTCAACCGCGCTGTCCCACTAAAAACAAACAACATAATACGCTTTTCATTGGCTAAAGAAAACATTGTTCATTTAATTCAGTGCTTCCCGAAATGGTCTATATCGTCCCCATGGGGTCGATTGCAACAAGTAAAGGGTCCATTAGATTCAACCATTAGGTAGGCACTTACGGGGAGCAGAATATATACAGGCAAGAGGTCTACGTGACAAAAATTAGTGGAAATCTCTGATTGAATTTATAAGAATTGACATTTATCGTACATCCCCTAAAACCAGGGTGAGGCCATTTTTTATACTAATTCAGCAAGCATACGGCCCACCTGATGTAAAGCGGGTACCGTAGCCTATTAACGCTTGCGATATATTGAGTATCACTCGCGCGATGCCTCCTCTGCTGCATACACAGCAACTCCTTGGGAGCTTACTGGTGAACACAACAACCCTCTAGGAGAGTTGTTACTTGTCCGCGGTTTTCTGTGAGGTGGAGGTACTTCCCCAAACAGGCCGCTTTGATGCGCCCTACCTCTCTTTAAATTTCACAACTGCACATATGAAACACTTCTCAAAGATTTCGCAAAATCATTTTGCTGAACTGATGTTTTAGATTAGTGTTGTACTTTTATAAATCACAAGACACTAAATCAGGTCCTCGTGCCATTCTGAATGTTATGTTAATATAAAGTGTAAAATTGACATATTTTTTTCATCTATTAAAAAACGGATTCTCTGATTACGCTGAAAATTTGTAGCGTCAAGGTATATTTTGTATGCAGCCAACCTTAGAAAATTGTGTAAATAGCCTTCAACGTAAACAGATAAAAACAATGTATTTCAGAGTAATTACAATTCTAAAGTTCATTTGGTAACAACTTGAACTCGTCAGGCTATTCTTGTTATTTGCAACATTTAACTTTAAATAATTCAGTTTAACTACTCTATTTTTGTATTATTTTTGATTACAGTTATTTGGGGTCGGTACCAGAAGCGTGCACGTCGCGACCCTGCCAGTCCAACACTGGACTGCAATTCTGGACCTAAAAACAAACCGCACAGACGCGCGGATTAGGGCGTCCCCCGGAGGCGACGCGCACCGATCCGCCCTCGTCGGTGCGGGTTTAAGTGCATGCGGCTGTGGGGGCCGCCACCCACCACGCAACGCCCATCCCGGCGGGTCGAGGAGAGCTGAGTGTCGTATAGGCACATGGAATGTGAGAGGTGGATTACAAGATAAGATGAATGAGTTGATAGATATAATGAATGAGAGATGCCTAGATGTTTTGTGTGTGTCAGAGACCAAGCGAAAGGGAAGCGACGCCGAAGATCTGCCCGGTGGCATGATGGCCCTGTGGTCCGGGGTGAACCAGGACGATCATGCCAGCGCTGGCGTAGGCGTTGTGCTTTCATCTCGCTTGGCCGCTGGTGTGAAAGATTACGATTTAGTAGGGCCAAGACTTCTCTGGGTTAAAATAAAACTGGGGATTACGCGAGTCTTTTTGGTTGCAGCATATGCTCCTGTAAGCTCTACTAATCCCCAGGAGCTCGAGAAGTTTTGGGAGACCGCAAGGGGTGTTCTGGATTTGGCTGATGCGAATGAACGGATAATTATGTGTGGAGATCTGAATGGATGGGTTGGGACCAAGCGAAGCAGTTATGAGGCTGTGCTTGGTCCATACGGAGATAAGAGAGTGAACGATGCTGGTAAGTTACTTTTAGACGTATGTATGGAACGAAACCTCCTTGTGACGAACACGTTCTTCCATCACAAGGATATTCACACGTACACATGGAGACGGAATGAACAGAAAAGTGTGATTGATCTGATTTTGATAGATGGACGTCTCCGAAAGTCGTTAATGGATACAAGAGCCTTCAGAGGCCCCACTCTTGAAACGGACCACTATCTGGTGATAAGCCGATTTGTGGGCCTTTTCAAGAAGTGGAGGCATTGGCGAGTGCGTATTCCTTTCGGAGACCATGAAAGAATAAGAAGTGAAAAATTGGAAGATGAAAGTGTGAGGAGTACGTATGTACGTCTAGTCAGTGAAAGACTTGCGAACGCGAGTCTTTCCGACTCAGATGTAGACGAATGTTGGAATGTTCTGAAAGAAAGTATGGTGGACAGTGCGAAAGAAGCATGTGGATGCGCAAAGAGACGTAGAACACTGAAAGGAGATGCCTGGTGGGATGCGGAGGTTCAATCCTCCGTGGATAAAAAGAGGAGAGCGTGGCTGGATTACGTATCATCTTTGCACCAGAGTGATAGTATGAAAGAGAAGAAGAAAGAAATATACCGTCGATGCAAGAATGAAACCAAAGCTTTAGTGAAAGAGAGGCGTGAAAGACTACTTATGAATGAGGAAGAGAGGCTGACGAAGAACTTCGAGGCTAATACCAAACTCTTCTGGAGAGAGGTAAAGAAGTCTCGGAGTGGTTCGTCGGCATCCCGAATGGACAAGATAAAAGGTAAAGCTGGTGGCATTCTTGCTAACACTCAGGAAGTGTTAGAACGGTGGAGCGAATATTTTAGAGAAATGTATGATTATGTCCAGGGCGCTGGCACTGTGAATGAGTCTGTGACTGATTCGGCAGTGCCAGCGTACCATGAAGACATTAGCATGGATGAGATTGAATGGTCGATACGAAGTTTGAAAAATGGAAAGTCAGCGGGAATCGATATGGTAACAGCTGAGATGATCAAACTGGGTGGCACCTACGTTAGGGACGCTTTCTGGTTTTTAAGCAAATTATGCTGGAGAACCGGAAGAGTCCCGAGCGATTGGAGACGCGCAGTCATCGTGCCCTTGTATAAAGGCAAGGGCTCACGTATGGACTGCGCCAACTATAGGGCCATCAGTTTGATCAGCCTAGCAGCTAAAGTGTATGGAAAAATCATTGAAAGGAGAATGAGGGTGAAATCCGATGGAATGCTTTGGGAAGCACAGGGGGGATTTCGAAGCGGCAGAGGATGTACGGATTAAGTTTTTTCGCTCCGCAATATCGTGGAAAAGCATCTGGCTATGGACCAGAAGGTTTTCTGCGGTTTTGTTGACCTTGAAAAAGCATTTGATAGGGTCGTGCGAAAGAATCTCTGGAACATCTTGCCCAGATATGGGATTGACGGTGACCTTCTACGTGCTGTGCAATCCACCTATGAGGATTGCACAGCATGTATGAGAGTGGACGGCAGCTTATCACCCTGGTTTGATACCAATATTGGTGTCAGACAGGGATGCGTGCTGTCGGCTCGGCTATTCATCCTGTATCTGGACAGTTGTCTTCAGAGAATGAGAAATATGAATGTGGGAATGCGAATGGGTGGCTCAGTGGTTAACTGCCTGCTTTATGCAGATGACGCAGTATTAATAGCGGAATCATCATCCGAACTGCAAACACTAGTCACAACAATGAAAGACGATTGTATGAAGAAAGGCTTACAATTGAATGCGAAGAAAACCAAAATAATGGTATTTGAAAGAGAGACAACCAGAACGAACACTAGGATTACGGTTGATGATGTAGTGTTGGAGCAAGTGAATGAGTTTGTATATCTTGGAAGCGCTTTTAGAAGCGATGGAAGGTACACCGCTGATGTGGAGAGACGAGTGAGTGCAGGGAATAGCGTGAATGGTGCGTTGGGTAAACTGTTTGGCAGCCGAAATCTAAGCCAGAAGGCACAGCTCGCTGTACACAGCGCGGTGTTAATCCCAACGCTAACTTATGGAAGTGAGAGCTGGGTATGGCAGAGAGAGCATGAAAGTAGAATAAATGCGGTCGAGATGCGAGCACTGCGAAAAATTTGTGGCATAACGCTTGCTGACCGCGTTCGAAATTATGACGTACGAAAGAGAGTTGGACTGAAAGAGAGTGTCGGTGTTAAGATAAGAAAGGGCATGCTCCGTTGGTTCGGACATGTAGAAAGAATGCAAGATGAAAGAATGACGAAACAGATATACAATGCGAAAGTGGAAGGATGTAGGAGCCGGGGAAGACCAAGACTAACCTACCATGACCAAATTGGTCGTGTTTTATCAGAAGGTGATGTCAGGAGCCTTAGGAACCGGCGAGCGTGCATGAAAAGAGCTATGAATGTGAAAGAAGCGAGTGAAGTGTGTAAGGACCGCGTCTTATGGCGCTCGGTTCTCTCTGCCTACCCCGCAAGGGACCTGGCGTGAAGATACATACATACAGTTATTTAATACGCAAGAATATATGGTAAATTAATAATTTTTGTTTCTTTTTTGCTTGGTTAATATATATGGATAAGAATCTGTTTCATACGTCAGCGTAGAGATTGATCACCACTGTATCGCGTGTAGCGAGATGTGATGCTCAACTTCTTACTGTCAAGAAGTTTTCCTAAAACTTTATGCACACAATTCCCTGCACTCACTCGTCTTATCCTTTATACGTATTCCTCCACTCCGCGGCTCTCAGCCCACTCAATCAGTCTTGAGGTTTAGTTTAGAACCTTTCCGAACATACTCATTTGGGAACGAGTAGATCGTAAATCTGTCCTTATCATGCGAGCGCTTACGAGTTTATCTTATTTTTTTTATACAACGTCGGGAGGTATACAAGTATATGGTACAGCTGATGTAAAGTAGTCACCGTAGCCTATTAACGCTTGTAACATATATCACTCGCGCGATGCCTTCTCTGCTGCTTACACAGCAATTAGTTTACTGGTGCTTAATGGTGACCTCACTCACACGGCTTGGCTGCGGTTTTCTGTGAGGTGGAGGTACTTCCCCAGACCGGAATGCTTTGATGCGCCCTACCTCTCTTAAAACATCCAGACCAAGACAAACAGACATGTTCATGCACATAAGTGTTTGTCTTGTGTGGGAATCGAACCCACGAGCGTTGGTGTCAAAGTCGCGTCTTTCACGACTGCCCCACCGAGCTCGTCTTAATATATATAACCCACCTGTGTATATGTACCTATGTATGTTATAGACTTTGAAACCATTTATCTAATTACCGATAAGGTTTAGGCATATATATATATATAAACCGCTAACGCTAAGCGAAGCGGTGCTGGGCGCAGCTAGTAAGAGATAATTAAAGTGCCTCGGTGGTCTCTTCTAATGGTAATTCTGTTGACCACTGAGATTCACCGACCGCGATCAAATTGTTCGTGTTTCACCGGGCGTTGTGGAGTTAAAGAACTATGTGGGGCTCACTTCTCTCTCGAAACATGGCTTCAAGACAGATAGGTAGGAGGCAATAGATTGGAGATTGCTATTAAATAAACCTCATCTGCATATAGTGCACCGCGCCTACTAGCTAACTAGATTAGACTAAAGGAGAGAAAGTGCCAACATTTCATTTGATGTGTCATTGTTTTGAATGTTTTAATATGAACGTTTGCTAGATGCTATAAAGCCGGTGTCTGCACATCACTGGACAACAAAATGTATCACATCAATCACACATATCACTTATCTACTGACTTCATTCAAAATAGTTAATCTTATCAGTCACAAGTCTCAAGTCCATTCACAATTAGTTTACATTGCAATTGGGACATAGCATAACTTTATTTTTATACCACTAAGGTAACAAACAAGCATGCGGCCTGCTTGATGTCACCGTAGCCAATGGACGTTTGCAATATCAGAGGTGTCGCTCGAGTTTTGCCGACCCTCTAAAAACCTCTTTACGCCTTTCTTGAAGAACTCTATGCTGTCCCTTGGAAAAACTAAGGCAGGGAGCTCATTCCACTTGAGAGTTCGCGGATAATAACTACTCTGGACACCACAGTATGCGAGGGCGAGCGGTGCGGTTATAAAAAGTAGCTGTCGGCATCATTTCGAACAATTCTTCAGAACACAACCCGTTGTACAATCGGTAAACTTAAGGTTTCAACCGCCGGTTAACATAACGTGTGTACGCAAAGGATTGTCGAGAATTCTCACAGGTCGTCTCTGAATCGAATCCCATGGTTCAAGTTCGTATTCAGGTGGTCCCGTCCAAAGCAAAAACTAGAGTACTCCAAGTGCGATTTGACTTGTATAACACAAGTCTTTGCCCCGCGCTGAAGTACTGCTTTGCTCTGTTGAGCACGCCAAGTTTTTTGGACACCAGCCTGACCTTGTCCTCCAAGTGACTTCGATACTGAACTTCACTGGAGATCTCGACGCCAAGCAGCGTAATGCTGTTGGCGATGGCAAGAGGTGTGTTCTGGAATTCAGGAACCACAGCAAATTCGGTTTTCTTAGCGGTGAACGCACAAACTTGGGTCTTCATTGGGTTGAATTAGACCAAGTTACTCCACCCCCATTCAGATACATTAGTTAAAGTACCTTCCACTTCGAACACAAGTTTATCGCGGTGCACATTGACGGTCTTCCATGAAGTCGGGACTAGCCCAGTGAAGTAGGAAAGTACGAAAATGCGCGTTAGTACAGAACACAACTCAGGAGCACACAGCTTCAGCACCACTGCCAGTATGCCACCTAGCCCACTCATGAATGTTGAGAGAGAGTAATGTCCGCCGGACATTTGCTGGGTAATGGAAATTTCCCGAGTGAGTGACCACACCACGGGATGGTAGGTGGCACTGCTCCCCCGTTATTCATATTCGAGTAAGACGCAAAGAGATTTTCGAGTAAATCGGCTTACTCTTTAGCGCTATGGGCCAAACTGCCATCCAGTTTTCGAAGTGGTGGCATTGGCGGTTAACAAAAATTCCCCTCTGCAGCTTTAGCGAGCGACCTGAAAGCACGGCTCCCAGGAAGGCTGCAAGGCGCTCGCCAACTCTGCCGACGAAATCGAACTTTGCTCTAGCAATCACCCTTTTACTGTATCTCGAGGCAGCATTCAGTTTCCGCTTCAAAGCTGAGACGTCGGGATACCTATTAGCTCGCGCCGTGATCCAAGCCTTGTAAGCAGCCTGCTTTAGAGGATTGGCATCTCTGCAACGCTGATTAAATGACGGTCGCTTTTTAACTCCCGCAGCAGCGACTATGCGATTGAAAATATAGCAGTCCATGTCATTCAATATCGCCGCGGCCACTGCAGTTCCACATGAACCAATGTCATCTGATTCGAATCCATCCCAGTCTGCTGACCTATAGTGCCATACGCGACGACTGGCCGAAGTGTGTCACATCTGGTGCAGGCACTTGGGTCCGGATGAGACACTGATCCGATGAGCCAAGCGGCGCATCCACGGAGATGTTATACTCATCCGGACGTGTGGTCAGCAGAAGGTCCAGTAAGGAGCTTGTATGGTCCTCTACATCTGATATTCTCGTGGGAGAATGAACCAGTTGCGAAAAACTATAGGCCAGAACAAATTCATGAGCAGATCTCCCCGCGTAGTCAGTGCACTGAGAGCCAAGCCACTTGGCATGGTGGGCATTAAAGTCTCCCAAAATCACTAACTCCGCGGAGGGATACCGTTCGATGACTCGGTTTATCGCCATTTGCAGGCGCTCGAATAAACCAGCTGTGCCTGTATGACCGCTCTGGGCACCTGTATAGGCACGCGTAGATCCACAGTGTATATGAACGAATTTGAACCCTACTAGCCTACCGCCCTGGCTTGGCACAGATGCAGTTTACTATTGAGGAAAATGAGAAGTGCGCTTAACAAAAAAAATCACACGCGATAGAAATTCATTCATTCAAAAAAATGTGAACTTCACGATAATGGTAAACAGTCACATTTGTAACACTAGGGGTGCCAGTCATGCGTCGCCGACGCTGTAAAACCTCTACACGCCTTTCTTGAATAACCCCTACTGAAGTATCTTCGGTAAACCTCGGCTGGGAGTTCATTTCACAACTTGAGAGTTTTCGGAAGAAACTTCTCTGGAACCGCACAGTACGCGACCAATGCGGTTCCCGTAGTGAGAGTAAACTTCCATCTGTCGGCGAGCGTTAAAAAAAAAGCTGCCGTCATCATATCGAACAATTCTTCAGAACACAACCCGTTGTAGAGTGGGTAGAACACACAAAGTAAAGCAACATCCCTCCTTAAGCTTATGGGTTCAATACCGTGTGCACCCTTAGGATCATCGACAATTCTCACTCGTCTTTGAACCAAATCACACCGTCCAAGTCGGTATCCAGGTCCTCTCGCCCAAAGGTAACTGCAGTACTCCATGTGTGGTCTGACTTGAGATTTATATAAGAAAAGTCTTTGACCCACACTGAAGTACTGCTTTGCGCTGATGAGCACAAAGTTTTATGGACGCTAGCTTGAACATTACTGGATATCACTACACCTAGTATTCTAATGCTTCTGGCGATGGTAAGTGGTGCATTCAGGAATTGAGGAACTACAGCAAATGGGGTTTTCTTAGCGGTGAACGCGCAGACTTGTATCGCCATGGGGTTCCATTCGACCAAGTTAAGCCACCCCCAGTCAGGCACTTTAATTAAATGACGAGCTCGGTGGCTCAGTCGTTGAACATGTCTGTTTGTCTTGGTCTGGATGTTCTCTATATATCATAAGTATGTATTTACAAAAAAAAATTGTATTTACGTATGTTTATAATTTGTCTAGAACACACGCATCGCTTACTTTGGAGCTAGATGGCGCCGTGTAATTTGTCTGACAATATTCAATATTTAAACCGCGAACTGAGATCAATCCAATCTTTACACATCACGCCTAATAATAAATATTAATGAATGAATGACATGCCCACCACTAACATATATTTTTTCTACAAAATATTGATATTCAATGAGTAAGTTGTTGTTATTGTATGACAACATGGAAAAGCAGAGCTCACCTTGAAGTTGAACGCGACTTTCAAAGAGATTTTCAAACAAAAATAGCAAACCAAAATTAAGACATGCAAGCATACGGTCCACCTGATGTAAAGTGTGTACCATACGCCTATGAATGCTTGCAATACATTAAGTATCACTCGCGCGAAGCCATCGCTGCCGCCAACACAGCATCTCCTTAGGAGCTTACTGGTGACCCCACTTACTCGCAGGAACACAATAACTCTCAAAGAAGTTATTTGGCTGTGGTTTTCTGTGAGATGGAGATACTTCACTAGGCGGGTTGCTTTGATGTGCCCTACCTCTCTTAAATTTATTTTTTTATTATAGCGTTGATCTACTGCTGAATAGTACTTCGCTAATAATTTTGACTAAAGCGATACTCTGTTTTCTGGCTTGATTCCGGTTTTCAGGCTTTTTTTTCTTTAGAGACATGCCGTGATTGGTCCTCTCTGTTGCTAGCATGGATCACAGTCACAGTGCATCTCTAATCCAAAGTTAAATCGGTGACGAATATCATTATTTTTACCCTGAGTAAAACCTTACCTCATCCAAATTGACGGGTGCTGCGACGAGGTACAGTTTCTCTATGGCGATGAGCGAAGGCGCAGACCTTATCTGGCGGACCGGGACCTGCAGCTGCACCTTGCCGATAAAGCCCGCCTTCACCTCCACCGGCAGCCCTAAATGCCTCAAGGCATCTTTCCTTAGCGGAAGATTCTCTAATTCTACTTTTCCTGAAACAAAAACACCAATCACAACATTATATCAGCGGTCCGTTCCAGTCTTATTTGAGTCGCAGAAGTCAGCTCGTTGCGGTTAAGGGTCATGTTTCTGAACCAGTCTTTATCACCTCGGGGATGCCTCAGGGCAGCCATTTAGGACCGTTATTGTTCGTCATTTTCATTAATGACCTGGTTGATGTTCTGTCTTGCCCTTGCCTCCTTTATGCAGATGACCTTAAAGTATTTACCACTGTAAGCAATAATACAGACGCTTCCAGGTTACAGTCAGACCTAAACTTACTATCTGATTGGTGCGACAGGAACTTCATGCAGCTTAACATTGGTAAATGCTTCGTTATAACTTTCACCACGAAAACACATAAGCTCATATTTGACTATTCCCTCAGGGGCGAGATTCTTGTCCGTAATCACTTCGCAAAAGATCTAGGTGTGATTTTCGATGACAAGTTAACCTTTCGAGATCACTATGATATGAATATCACAGAAGCGAGTGAAGTATGCAAGGACCGCGTCTTATGGCGCTCGGTTCTCTCTGCCTACCCCGCAAGGGACTTGGCGTGAAGATATACATACATACATATATATATACATACATACATACGATAAAATTGTCGATCGTAGCTATCGTTTACTTGGATTTATCACAAGATCTACTAAACACTTTCGAAAGAGTAAGAGTATTATTTACCTTTACTACTCGCTCATACGTAGTGTTCTCGAATACAACTCCGCTGTCTGGTCTCCCTTCTATGAGGTGCATAGTAATAGAATCGAAGGAGTACAGAAGCGTTTTTTAAAGATTCTTACCTATAGATTTGGCATGGGTCGTAAACTCATGTCGTACAACTAACGTTTAAAGTATTATCATCTAGACCCACTATATGTACGACGTCAACATAATGACCTGATGCTTCTCAATAAGATTATTCACCATCAGTTAGATTCCCCCTACCTTCTTTCTCTACTAAACTTCAACACCCGATTTAGGTCTCGTAATCGCAATTACAATATTTTCTGTCTTCAAGTATTCCTGAACAACACCTCGTATTACAATCCCATAGTCAGAATGTGCCGCCAATATAACGAAATTCTAGTATCTAACAGAGACATCGACATCTTTCACTTCACACTACCTTAATTCCGGAGACAATTGAAGATCCATTTATCTGCTTTAAGTAAATAACTAATTAATGTATAAATTTTATTTGTAAGTCCTTAATATTTAATTGCTAAGCTACTCTTTTTTTTTTTTTGTAATTTAGTATTGTTCTTTTTACTTATCATATAGTTAGAGTTGTTACACCGCGAGCAGCGGTCTCTAGTAAATAATGTAAAATTTTCTATTAAGCTACTAGGCATACATAATCTAGATCTGTACTAATTTCATGCTAAAAAATGGTGATAATGTTGATTGTAATCTGTTTTATATGCTAATAAATAAATAAATGTTGTCCCAGACACTGATCCCACCAGTATGACAGATATGTTATAATAAACATTTAACATTGTAATTTTGAATGTGAAGATGTAACCCACTTGAGGAGTCTCATGCTAGTTATCACTTCAGTAGTTGCATGAAACAAACAGTAAAGATTGAGTTGAGATTTGAGTTGGACTGGAATTTCAAAACCAGCAGTAAGATAAACTGATATCCTGGTCCTGTCCACCTTAAACATTGAAGTAACTAGGTAACCAAGGGGAATTTTCCGTGTTAGCAGCAATGGTGGCAATGTTTGGACAATACTCTTTATTTGCATTGCAAATGTTCATAGACTATCTACCGACATTAAAACTTATTTAAAATATAACAAAGAATCATTGGCATAACTGACTTTTTAAATTATAAAACTAAATAATCAGTTTTAACTGTATTAATTGCCATAACATAACAAAACAACATCCACTGCCAATTAAGGCTTGCAATTAAACAGTGGTTGCGCAATGGCCTGGCATCATAAATATATCACAGTTGGTTACCAATGTACACATTGTGCTGTTAGAATGCATCTATTGCAAAACTTTGCTAATACAAACATTCTAACTGTCCACTATATGTATGGATTGATTCTTACGAGTTCAATATTTACTCCAATAATTAAAATTATCAAAATATTAGCATGTAACATTGCAAACACTACTAAAAACTTGTAAGACACCAAACTAACATGGTATTGCAGAATCTGGGCCGGAAGCATTTCTTTGTCCAATTTAGGACAATAGCCCAGCTTACCTGCATATGGGGCACACCATAAATTAGAAAATGAGGTCATGGCATGTGATACTTAAGACTCAGCATGACTAGGGATGGATGGATATATGAAACGTCAACATGCAAGCAATCCTACTTAAATTTCAAGCCTTTATAAGCTACAGTGACCACCTGTCATCATGCATGCTATATGCCCTTTTTAGACATTAATGTAGTGCATGCACTGCGGACTGCACTTTAAAACTCCGAGAAGTATTCTTAAGAAATTTAGAGCCATATGATTTTGAAATTACTTCTGGGTTCACACATGTATCTTATCAATGTACATACATTTGCATCAAGATTTGGATCAAAAAGTCAATAATTTGGCAAATGTTCAGTGGTTCCTGTGGCTTCCTGAGGATGCTCTCCAAATTCTCAAGCAAGCATAGTCATCATTTACTATTATTGGTTATAATTATGAAGCTTTCATTTTGTGATAAACGAAATGGTTCACCATTTTATGTTTATAAGTAGGAGGGATATCCCTTACCAGAAAGGAGCGCAACGCTCAGCTGATCTGTGTTCAAGTTCTCCACATACTTTCCCAGGTAGTTGTTTAAAACCCAAGCTACTAAACCTTCCAACATCTTGCATCGTGTTCTACGCTCTTCCTGGTCTTCTAATCATTACCAAATCCTGGAACACCAAAATAACTTTACAAATAATTGACTACACCGCGCATTATCTCATCATATCAACTTTTAATGAAAGAAAAATTAAAGATTATAGGATTTAACAAATATTGCAGAATTAAAACGAATCTGTGTACCCACTTGCTATTTTATATTCTCATCACAATAGTTTTTTTAATAAATTCAATTAATATTTTGATGAATAATTCAATTTTGAATCTATGAAAAGTCAAATGATTTTGAAGTTGGAAGTACGTAATGTCTGACAGACAAGTAAATAACTGTGTATGACACTGACATTGTACACCGGTACTGACAGATTTTTGTTTTTTTTTTTGGTTCTTTTTATCCCCGAGTGGAAAGGCAAAGGGAACTAGCCCATACAGCCAAGTCATAAGTTTAGAACCATTTGAAAATCTTAATTCTATGTTCCAGCTTCAGGAACTGTGCTCAAAATATACTTAGGAAGGGTGCTTCGACCCAATCAACCATATCACCCGTAAAACGATAGGAATTTTACAAGGTTTTCCTGATGAACTTATTCACATCTTCCAAAAAGTGCATAAACGTACATACATATTATATTTGAGTTTTTTCATTATTGTATAATTGCACTAGCACTTATGTTACAAAACACTATCGAAATTGTCACATAAAACTAATTTCACACTGAATTGTAAAAATTTCAAGTATAAGAACAATGTCACTCGTCAAAAGCGCGGGAAGAAGTCGACAGATTTTTGATAATAAAATATTTTTTTTGGTTCTTTTTATCCCCGGGGAAAGGCAAAGGGATCTAGCTCATACAGCCAAATCTTCAGAATGAAAATCTTAATTCTATATTCCAGCTTCAGGAACTGTGCTGAAAAAATACTTGGGAATGGTACCTAGATCCAATCAACCCAGTTCAAATAGCACCCGTGAAACGATAGTGATTTTTACAAGGTTTTTCTTGGTGAACTTATTCACGTTTTCCAAAAAGTTATATTTGAAATTTTCATTACTGTATAATTTCACTGGCACTTATGTTACAAAATACTATCGAAATTGTCGCATGGAACTTATTTTATATTGAATTGTAAAAATTTCAAGTATAACAAAGTCGTCAAAACTCGACAAAAGCGCGCTTTTGCGTGAAGAATTCCTTTTAATTAAGTTCTTCCCATGCGTTGGGCAAGGCAAAGCCATGCAGCTATCGTCTTCAGTCTTCTTTTTTCTACATGTCCCAGCTTCTGGAACCCAGCTGAAAAATTACTCAGGAAGGGTTTCTAGTCCTTATACAGAAGTTTAAATACGGTTTAAACTAAAACGATAGTGATTTTTACAAGGTTTGTGCAACAAAACCTTGTGCAGCGTGGTTGATTTCTCTAAACCCCTTCAGTTGAAGGGAGACCTGTGTCCCTGCAGTGGGATGAGTAAGGGTACTAAGGGTTGATGTGATGCCTCCAAAATTTGTTTGTGTGAAATTTTGGACAGAGTCAGTCGATTTTAATTAAATATTTTTTTTAATTACAATTATCTATCTTTGATAATTGTAATGAAAAAAAATATTTAATTAAAATCAGAGAATCTAGTGCTAATACATGACTAGAAGCAGAAGATGTCAAATTTGTCTGCTGTCAATAACAGCTGTCACTGCCAAAATTGTCAATTTGAGAATCTCCTGGTGCTGCTCCGCTCACCATCTATTATATATATATATATATTATTATATTGTTGAAAAATATTTTTTGTGTTTAATAATAAACAATGAAGGCAGTGCAAGCTGTTAGAAGATTTTATGGTCGTCCTATGACTAGCATCGATTTATGTACTCACAGAACCGCCGTTAAGTTACAAATCCGTCAGGGAACATCAGGAGTATTTGCTAAGTCCAAGATAACTGGTCCAGTAGCAGTAAAAGTTAGACATTTAGGACTAGGGCCTACTACAAAAGATTTTGAGGAACAAACACATAAAACAGAACCGTTGACAAAAATACACGCAACTGAACTGGTACTGCATTTGAACAATGATGAACGAAATATGTTATTGGATGCACTTCGGGAGTACGAATCTAACAGAATCAAGGAAGAATTTGAAGGTAAGAAAGCAATAAGAGGCCTAAGGACTGCAAATACTTTATTCTGTGGGTTGCATTATAGTCAATTTCAGATAAACTGGCTGGACAACGGTGGAGAAGTAAATTCGGCCGGCCCAGCAAAGTTCCTACTCTAGGAGACGTTGACCCTACAGGAACATACTGTCCTGTCCCCGAGGATTGGTTAAAGAAGAAATATGGTAAGTGAACTCACTGTGAACAAATTATATTTTTTATCTGGTGTACTTTGGAATGAAAATGATGAATACCCCAAATCTGAAATGACACCCCCTCGGGCTGCCAAATATCACGAAATAAATGTAGAGGTTTAATATATATTAATCACTATTATAAATACAATTAGCGCAGGATAAAATGGTCTCTAAGTAATCGCATACATAAACTGTTGGTACAGAGAGTTAAGAACATAAAATGTAATGAAACTTTATGAATGCCTTAAAAAGGTAATTGAGTAGCATATTAATGTCATTATCTAACCACTCTATCTCTGAATGAATCATCCACTCTTGTGTTCAAGACAAATACTGGAATGTTCTTTTGTTTATTCATATTTGTAGTTGGTTACCCTCAAACAAACACTGAAAATAACTTTCATATCTTTTTGAAAGGGAATTTAGAATTGAAAAATTTTAGTATCTGTCACTTTTCCGGTGAATCATAATTTTAAGAAACATAGTTTCTTATATTTCTGTTGCTAGTGGTTTTATTGATTATATAAAAAAAAAAACAATAGTATTAATGAGAGCAGTGATAGCCCAGTGGATAAACAACCAGCCTATTGATCAACAGGTCCCCAGTTCGACTCCTGGCATGTGCCACTAAATTTGTGATTTAATAAAAATTCTGATATTTTTTGACATTTTTATTACCAAGAAACAATTCAAATGTTGTGTGAATGTACTTCTTCCTTGATTATGACAAACAAAACTATCATTATTTATAACAAACAAAATGGAAATTATTTATTTGGTGGACCAGAGAATATGAAATGATAATACAACCAATAAGATTTATATTTTGTTATTTACTCATATTTGAATATAAAAACGATCATGGAAGAATCTTACATAGTAGACAACTGAATAAGAAATACTTTCACTTTTGTTCTTCTTTTAAAATATTAACAAAAACACAACTAAACTTGAATACAAAATAATGAATGTCATTCCTTACATTGAAAAAAAATATATAAATATGAAATATAATGTAAAAAAGTACTTCAGAGGTCTAATCAAATTAATAATATCTAATTCTCGTAAGTTTATTACAATTATATAGATTTGCACTTATTCAGCAGATTATAACTCCTATTTTTAAATAAATGTATATTATTAAATACTCGTTTCAAAATAATAGATTTTTAAATCTAATTTAAAAATTTTGATTCAATTTCTTCTATGTGGTTATCTTACTGTTCTCGCCAATGACTTTGCTTATTACTCACCAATTAGCACAGGAAGTCATATAAGTGGCTATGCTTAGTAAGTGAGTAATCAAAGACCCCATCAAGATAGATTAAGGGTCAATTCCAAAGGTAGGAAGCTTTTTTTTTACATTGACCTTGTAAGAAAAGCATAAGTATTTGTTCATTTACAAAATAGCATTCAGGAAATAAGGTTAGGTGATCTATCCTCATGGATATATCCACATAAAAAAGGTGGGCCATATGAAATATTATTCATCCATAAAAAAAAAGAATAGCAATAAGTCAACTTACCCTTATTCATCATCACCCACACTTTTGTCATAATTTAAAAGGCCTCACACCATGTGTGTGTGTAGTATGGCAATTATCTATAGTAAGGGGCAATCGAGGAGTTAATTGCCCTTCCAATATGTATCTTCGCCAATGCACTATAATGTATGTAACATTTTAACATAAAGATCTTGCAGATCTGTTCACCTTGATTCATGATAGTGTATAATTGTTTGTGTATATTTTATTTTGTGTAATTCTTCCTAGCTTCATCCTGTTTCCTAATTAACATTAGGATGCATGTAGCCTTAGTTAAAGGACACCACCAGGGGTCCATTAACTAAGGCTACATGCAGTTAAGTTTGGCTTTGGCTCTGAGTATTTGGCGAAGATACTGATTTTAGCATGCCATCAGGCATCACCTCCACAATCCAGAGAGAAATACACCTCTCTTAGGTTAGGTCAAACATCTTTCAAAATATAGTTTCTTGGATGTGTACATTCCCTTAGTATGTTTTCCTTAACCGCTGAAGAAGTGATGATTACCAATATTATATAAATCTGATCTGAAACACAAATTAAGTGGTACATGCTCGCACTAGGGGCCAGTTGGTTACAGGCTGGTTCTTTATCAACTGGATTGTCACTGCTCTTCAATTTTTTAATTATTGTGCAATAAATAAAATGCAAACAAAACAAACCAACAAACATGTCTCAAGTTATGAAGGAACCAACACACGAGTCTGGAATGGTTCAAATATTGAAAGAACAAACCTGGTGGAACAAAACATACGTAGTGTTGACGTGTACATAGGTTCACTATAAGGTGGGACATTTGTATTACGTAAATATTTTCATACGCGGAATAATCTCATCTCTCTTACAAAGCATTTTTTTTCTTCAAACCTTCCTGGTAGCTCAGTTGGAAGAGGATTCAACAGATCGAGAGGACGAAGCAAAAACTTTTCTGGTAGTGGAAAAGGGAACATATTCAGTTAAAAAGAGATGAACAATATTGAATTAAACAATTTTTATTTATTATGTTGAACCTGACGTTTCGAACGCTTTGCAGCGTCCGTGGTCGCAGGAAGACTAAGGTGGTATTTGTCTTACATTAGTTATTCAATTATTATATCTACCGACATGGATGGATTAATTATATATGTTCCGATGAACAATACTTTTATTTATTCTATTTAAAGCCATATTTGGGTAATATAGAATAATAGATCTTCTTAAGTAAAGTTTGCCTTCCTCATTACTTGGTAACATTGTACTTTGTCTATAATTTACTGCAACAACAACTTGAAGAAATTTAAATTGCATATTTTAAGAATTAATTTAGTAATAAACACTTCAAATAAGGAAAGAAAACAATATTTAGTTAATAGATTCAGGCGTTATTTTGCGAAAGTCAAATTTACATGCAATTTGATCTAACCTGCTTTGTGTGATTCCGCCACCAATTAGTTCATGAGGCCTAGCACCGGCCGGCACCCACCCACTACCGTTAGTAGAAGCAACATGCCGACGCTGCCATGGCTGCTACGGTAGTCTCTGCCTCGGCTGCTGCGGTCGTCCGCCATCTGGAACAGAAACCGCATGCCCCCACCACCGTCGCTGTCACGACTGGCCTGATCGTCGCTGCGACACGTGTTTCGCCTCTCCACGAGGCATCATCAGGCGCTGTAGACGTTCTCGTTAGAATAATATGCTACAAGTGGTACAATGCTACAAGTTGTACACGGTAGTGGTACATGGTGGCGGGTGGGTGCCGGCCGGCGCTAGGTAGCATGAACTAATTGGTGGCAGAAGCACACAAAGCAGGTTAGATCAAATTGCATGTAAAACAATATTTCTCTATTTATAACATGTAGTCATGGAATCACTTAGAGAACTGTTCAAAGAAATAAATATCCTCACGGTTACCTCTCAGTATATTTATGAAAACAATGTATGCTCGTAAAAATGTAAAGTCGTTTTTAAAGTTGAAAGTGAATCTTAGAAGCAGCAATTAGTTGCGCATGCGGGTACCTCGGCTTATTAAGACTGGCAGGTCTTTTGTTGTAAATTGTGTCCAGTTCTGTAATAAATTGCGTGAAACAGTTCTGCCCTTTACTGACGAATATACTCCAAAGGCACATCAAAAATACTTTTTATAAAAAGGCTTTTTGCAGAAATCTTGAATATCCGACTGATAGAGAGAATTTTAGGGTCGACAATAACATCCCTGGTGTTGCAACTGTCCATTAGCTTCTGTCGTAGTTACCATCGGGTATTCTCGTGCTTGTTTTCCATCTTAGTGGTATGAAAAAGATAGATGTGAATATATTCAATACATGTATTAATATATGTTTAATTTTACGACTTTATATCATTATATATGATCCATCTCTTGATATTGTATTTTCGAAATGTTGCTAAATTAGAAAAGACACATGAAGTCTATAAGAAATGAGAACAAGATACAATAAGATTTTATTTAAAAAAATGTAACACGTGTATAAAGGCCCGGCGTGGCAAATAAAGATTTTTTTATCTATTTTATCTTTGTCTTTTTATAGAGTTAGTTGTACCACTTAATATTTTAAATTTCCATTTACGAGAACTAAACAAATATTGTCTAGTTTAATGGTATGTGATAATTATGTTGTGTTTCAGCCGCGACCGTGCCAAAGCCGACGACAAGGGAGTTATTTCACTGTAAGTTGTTTGTAATGGAATCACTCGGTCAACATCGTCATAAGTGTCGTCAATTCAAAAAAAGAGCGATACGGTCATTACTACATCAGTACTGTGATACTACTTCGTGCTGTGATACAGTTTGTATCCACAACAAGTATTATGTATTGCCAGCCCGCTGCAAATTTACAACTCTTCAATGGCTTCCTGCTGAGTTTTTTTTATTGATGTGAAACATCTATTGGCGCGCCTCGGTAGTAAAATCGAACCGTACGCCGTGATGGCAAATGGCATGACATCTCATGCCGTCACGCCCCCTCTACGCCGCCACTCTCGACTCCCTTGCGTGTGTGCGTGCAGTGTGCGTACTAGACACTCAGTTGCTTCTCTGCATGAGCTGTTTACTATAGCTACCCGATGGTTTTTGATTTTTATTTATTAAAGAGTTGAATATTCACTAAGATGTTTCACATCTGCCGGGCGTCTCGTGACGGGCACCATTTTTTTTTATAACCTCGGGAGCTATACAAGCACACGGCCCGCCTGAAGTAAAGCGGTTATCGTAGCCTATCAACGCTTGCAATACATGAAGTACCGCGCGTTCTAACCCCTTGCTGTTAACAGAAGCAATTCCTTAGGTGCTTACTGGTAATTTCACTCATTCGCAGGAACACAACTACCCTCCAGGGATTCGTTGTTTGGCTACAATTTTCTGTGAGGTGGAGGTACTTCTCCATTTGGCTGCCTTGATGTACCCTACCTCCCTTGAAAACATCCAGACTGAGATAAACAAACATATTCACGCACCCAAATGTTTGTCCGGTGTGGGAATCAAACCCACGAGCAGTGATGTCAAAGTATCATTGCTAACCACTCGGCCACTGAAGTCGTCATTAGCAGCTTCCTACAGAGTTACTCACAACACAACAAAACAAAACTCCAGGAAATTGTCTACGTTTTCTGTAACACAAAAGCACTTTCACATTCAGACTGCTTATTTTGAAATATACCAGCAAGTGTGCCCTACCTCCCTTTCCTTTTATTTGGCTTTGTCCTTAAAGCTGATGGTAAGCGAATTGTACATGAGACAACTCACTATATAGTATAGTATACTTTTTTGTACAAGGTCGGAAAGCATACGGTCCACCTGATGTAAAGCAGTTACTATGAACGCTTGCAACATATTGAAAGTCACTCGCGCGATGTCGCCTCTCCTGCTAACTCAGCAACTCTTTGAAGCTTACTGGTAACCTCGTCACTCACAGAAACCTCCAGGGAGTTGTTATTTGGCTGCAATTTTCGATGAGGTGGAGGTGCTTCCTCAGACGGCCTGCTTTGATGCGACCTATCTCTCTTAAATGAAAACACCAAGACCGAGACAAACGGACATGTTCATACGCAC
Organism: Pyralis farinalis; assembly: GCA_947507595.1. Lineage (NCBI taxonomy): Eukaryota > Metazoa > Arthropoda > Insecta > Lepidoptera > Pyralidae > Pyralis > Pyralis farinalis. The sequence continues at coordinate 37,957,458 of OX382268.1, read as the reverse complement.
AAATGTTTGCCTTGCGTGGGAATCAAACCCACGAGTGTTGGTGTCACAGTAGCGTTACTAGGTACTACACCACCGAGCTCGTCTAGATCATCATGTCAGGTACTTATGGTTTGCTTATTATTTCCAGTATCCCTTGCCAACTCGGTGCCATTCATTGGATTCGGCTTCTTGGACAACTTTATTATGATCATTGCCGTAAGTATATTCCACGGTGTATTAATACTGTAAATCAGGTAGACCGAGCTTTGCTCGACGATTTGAGTTTTTTTTTTTCAAGTAAACTGGTATGTCTATAGTTGTATAATATTTTAAATTTATTTATTTATCAAAGGACCACAAACAAGTTCACAATATTTTATAATTATGTTAATACTTATTTAATAATGAACCCAACACTGTTCGCCACAAATTTATTATACGTGTAGGTACGAGTATTATAATAAATGAGCAGTAGAGATGGCATCGCGCGAGCTACCCTTAACCCTTCGAAACCCGGGTGGTCGTATACGACCGCGAAATGTATGGGAAAACGTATATAACGGGTTCTGACTGGTCACCGTATTGCAGGCGTTCATGTGCTACGGTAACCAATTTACGTTATATATAAAAACAGACTTCTAGCAACGATATCAATCGATGTTGAGTATGAAAATAAACTAATACAAACATCGTCATTGCAGGATGATGTCACCGCGAGTGAGTCAGCGTCTTGAATTACAACTAGTTGTATGTTAGCCATAGGCGGCTATGGCCATGAATAATTAAAGAAACATTATACATAACTTATTCAACGTTTTGACAAAAATCAAATCCAAGTGTATATTGAATGTTTGCGCCCAAATTATTTAATTTTATTAGCGCTCGACTAATAATTATTTAACCGCTCCCCCTTTTTCGGCGAAGCCTCATATAAGACTATAAGGATGTTGGATAGGCTGTAACCTTCCTCAAGAATGGGGCTATCAAATGCAAAACTAAAAAGAAAGAAAAGTAGACTGTCAAATGCCAAAATATTTTTCCAAATCTGACGAGTAGTTCAGCTTCATATATTTCTCATGCTGAGGTCATCGGGAGCTTTAGCTTTATATATGTATAAGATCGTTATTTCCGGCTGATGATATGACACACGTCTAGAGTCGAGTGTGAGCCGGCGCGGTGCGGTGTTGCAGGGCGACAGCATCGAGAGCAGCATGAGCGCGTACATAACACTGTCGACGATGGCGGCCGCCGCGCTCGGCAACACCTTCAGCGACGTCATCGGCATCGGCTCCTCGTACTACGTGGAGCGCGGGGCCGCCCTGCTGGGACTCAGCGCGCCGCCGCTGGCGCCCCTGCAGCTCGACATGCCCGTCAGCAGACGTTTCGCCAACATGGTAAGTGGGCTGGCAAACACCGTAAATATGTCACATTACAACTGTTCGTCCGTACAGGCTTGTCGCACCAGTAATTTAATTATAGATTTTGAAAGATATGTGAATGTAAGTTACACTTAATAACTAATTTGTAATGTATACCTACTTAATAACAGTATATAATAATAATAATTTAAGAGAGGGTAGAACGCATCAAATCAGCCCGTCTGGGGAAGTACCTCCACTCTAGAGGGTTATTGTGTTCCTGCGTGTGAGTGAGGTCACCAGTAAGCTCCCAAGGAGTTGCTGTGGAAGCAGCAGAGGAGGCATTGCGCGAGTGATACATATCGCATAGCATCGCATATCGCAAGCGTTAATAGGCTAGGGTACCCGCTTTAGATCATGTGAGCCGCATGCTTGTATACGCGTGTACGCGTGACATATAAGTCTGGTTTCCCAGTAGATAATGGATGTGTGACGTCAATCGCTTCATGCCAACTCCTTAGGCATAGGTAGCCGGGCTACTTTACGCACCCGTCAAACTTATCTTGTGTGCAGTAATGTACCATATTGTCATATGACAGGGGCGTGTAGTGGGCATCACGATAGGCTGCTTTCTGGGCATGACGCCGCTGCTCTTCAAGGATGAAGAGAAGAAACCTGACGGAGAAAATAATACGGACGCAGAGAAGAAATCGAACGTCGCATCCAATGAGCCGGAGCCTAAAGCAAAACCCAAGTAAACATGGGCTATCTCTTAGTATATAAAGCAAATGCGCATACTCAATAAATATCACAGTATTATGCTATTTTCAAAATACGTTATTGTAAAATTATATTTGACATCTTGTTAATGGATAATTTGGTATTAATTTGAGGAATACAAATTTACAGGCAATTTGTTATAGACTACTTTGTATGCTTCCGCCACTGCTTAGGTTATGAAAACTAACGTCAACCGGCGACCATCTTGAACATGCATTTGTCCCTCCAATGGCTGTCGTAGCCTCATCGCAGCGACGGCGTCCATTTTTTTCGACAGACAATTCAAATCGCCTGTAAATTGCCACCTAACAATAGCATCTGGATCTATTAACTAAATATGAATGTGGTAATGCCAATTTTTTGATTGTAAAGCAAACTTAAATGGTCACACATGTCTTTGTTATGGTAATGCTCGGGAAAACTTACCAGTTTCGCTCTCATGCTGAGCTCAGCGGGAGAACGCGTTCAACAATTTGGATCATTTAACGCGTGTTTGTACTTTCTATCGCACCGCTAGACTGGAGATGCGTGATACGAGACTTACGCTCATCGTAGTTGTGGCACCCATAGCATGCGCTTGTAATGTGATGGTAACTGCTGATACTGTCTGTCTACCGTGTGGCGCTGAAAGCTCAACTTGAAGGACTGTTCTTACAGTGTGCAGTACCCAACCCGCACTGCGAGTAACACCTCAGTACCACACGGAAGGCAGACTCGATCAGCTACTACCACCTCACTAGCGCAGCATGATGGCTTCCGTGCAATACATAATGATAGCACTGAATTGGTCAGTTTTCCCGATCCGAGCGGGAATGGCTCGTTGATATAACATTGCCAGCATCACTGGCGTCGTGACTCTTATAGAGATGTAGACGCCAGAATAGTGTATCGTAATTTATTATTTTGTTTTATTATTTTGTAAATAGTCGATGTTCGTTTGTGATTTATTTGATGTTTGTGTGTTTTGTGAAGGTGAACACAATTCGTATCGTGTGTATATTGTATCGTACCGTTAGGTTAGTTAGGAATGTAATATTCCGTTGTACTTAGTCTATGCGAACAATTTCTACCTTGTAATGTTAAATCTGATATATTTTTATCATGAAATATTTTTAATACGTATTAAATGTCGGGTCCCCGTGACCTGGAGCGTATGTGTATCTACTATATTTAAAAGATAAATAATATTTATATATTATTAAAGCGAAAAATACCTATGAACGAAAAAAAAACGACTCGAAATACTTTCATAAACATAAACGTAGTATATAATATGACAAGTATCGTATAGGTGGCGTGCGTAGCATGATATATTTAGTCGCAAGGGCACATTTAAATGAAACACATTTTTATGAGTAATATTAGTGGATTATTAAGTCTTTAACTTGATATATAAGTAATTATCGTAATACCAAATTTGTATTTCTATCGTTATGCACATTTTTATGTAAAGTTCCTATGCAGAATTTGTTTATCTTTATGACAAAGATTATTACAAGATTACATACAAAATTCTCAAAAATATAAAATACTACCCCGCGCATAACATACAGTGGTACAGTATCCTTGGTGTTCAGTAACACTGATATTTATTTATACACAACTTTGGATTTTGTTAAAATCTTCTTTGTTTTGTTGTGGCCAGCAGTTCTCATTCGATGAATTTATCTATTACCAAATTCATTCATTAATACTCGGATCGACTCATAATTCGCGCTTATATTTCTTGACATTATTATTCTTTAAATGTCAAAAAATACTTTACTATCGAGCAACCAACAAAGTTAAATCGATTTCCGTTGAACTCTTATCGAGATATCTACCCTCGTTCTGTTATGTAGGAGCTTCAACTACTTTCATTCCTTAATCGTCAAGATTTGTCAAATTAATTGTCAAACATATTATTTTTTGCAAGCCTTCCGTCTGGCAGCCGTGCTTTCTGGTCGCTGGCTAAAGCTGCCGAGGGAAACTTTTGTCAAGCGTCTATGCCACCACTGCAAAAACCGGATGGCAGTCTGGCCTACAGTGCTAAAGAGAAAGCCGACTTACTGGGTAATCTCTTTGCCTCTAACTCGACTTTGAATGACGGGGGAGCTGTGCCACCTACCATCCCGAGGTGCAGTAGCTCAATGCCGGAAATCTCAATTACCCAGCGAGATGTCCGGCGGGCGTTGCTCTCCCTCGACATTCATAAGTCGAGTGGGCCAGATGGCATACCAGCAGTGGTGCTAAAGCAGTGTGCTCCTGAGTTGTGTTCTGTGCTAACGCGCCTTTTCGTGCTTTCCTACTCCACTCGGCAAGTCCCGTCTTCGTGGAAGACCGCCAATGTGCACCCGGTGCCCAAAAAGGGCGATAGATCAGATCCGTCGAATTACAGGCCTATTGCCATAACCTCCCTTCTCTCCAAGGTGATGGAGCGTGTGATAAACACACGACTCCTAGCATACCTAGAAGATCACGACCTAATCAGCGACCGTCAATACGGCTTTCGCCACGGTCGTTCGACTGGTGATCTAGTGTATCTAGTGTATCTTACACACCGCTGGGCTTCGGCGATTGAGAGTCAAGGTGAAGCATTGGCTGTTAGCCTAGATATGGCAAAGGCGTTCGATCGGGTCTGGCATCGGAGTCTTCTATCGAAGTTACCATCGTACGGGCTGCCCGAGGGTTTGTGCAAATGGATTGCCAGCTTCTTATCCAGCAGACGTATAAAAGCCGTGATAGACGGTAGTTGCTCCGATAGCATGGATATTAATGCTGGCGTCCCACAGGGCTCTGTGTTGTCCCCGACGCTGTTTCTGCTGCACATTAATGACATGTTGTCAATCGACAGCATTCATTGTTATGCGGACGACAGCACCGGCGACACTTATTATACAGGCCGTGCTAACATCCCTCGTTCCCTTGTAGAGGAAAGCCGCGATAAACTTGTGTCTGAAATGGAGGGTACATTGTCTAAAGTATCTGACTGGGGGCGATTGAACCTAGTCCAATTCAACCCTGCCAAGACACAAGTTTGCGCGTTCACCGCTAAGAAAACCCCATTTGCTGTGGTTCCCCAATTCGAGAACACGCCGCTCACAATTTCTAAGAGCATTAGGATTCTCGGTATCGAGATCTCCAGCGATGTTCAGTATCGAGGTCACCTGGAGGAGAAGGTTAAGCTGGCGTCCAAGAAACTCGGTGTGCTCAACAGAGCTAAACAGTACTTCAGCGCGGGGCAAAGGCTTATGTTATATAAGTCCCAAGTCAGACCGCATATGGAGTACTGTAGCCACCTTTGGGCGGGAGCACCTGGATACCAGCTAGGACCTTGTGACTCGATACAGAGACGAGCTGTGAGGATTATCGATGATCCTGGACTCACACACGGCATTGAGCCCTTGAGTTTGAGAAGAGATTTTGCTTCCCTTTGCGTGTTCTACCGGCTGTATAATGGGTTGTGTTCTGAGGTGTTGTTCAACATTATACCAACAGCCTCGTTTTACAATCGCACAGCTCGCCGGCGGCTGGGAGTTCATCCGCACACACTGGAACCGCAATGGTCGCGCACTGTGCGCTACACGAGAAGTTTTCTACCGAGAACTATTATGTTGTGGAATGAGCTCCCTGCCGAGATTTTCCCAAGGGACTACAGTATGGGGTTCTTCAAGAAAGGCGTGAAGAGGTTCTTACAGGGTCGGCAACGCAAGAGTGACACCCCTGGTGTTGCAAATGCCCATAGGCTACGGTAACTGCTTACCATCAGGCAGGCCGTACGCTTGTTTGCCACCTTAGTGGTATAAAAAAAAAAAAAAAATTATACAATTTATATGTATATATTATTATAAATATTATACAATCTCAGGCAAGTTGTTGCCTAATTTATAAAGATTTATTTATATTGAGAGGATTTTGAAACTTTGATTACGAATGAGTTAATATATGATCAAGATAAAGTTTACTGATTGATGTTTAAAATTCGATACATATATTATGTTATTAATAAATATTGCGATAGAATATGATACACATAAATACACACAAACAGTTTATACATAGTATAATGGGAATATCTTCTTGATAATTGATGAGTGATATTATAGGAAACAAGCTTGTCTCCTCCGCTCGGAGTAATATAAATTTACGAATCTCAATTGAAATTTTTACGAAAAACGTTTACGTACGTTTTGTTGAATCCATTGTCTCCGATGAGTGTTGCCCGCGGCCACTCCGATTGCAATGCAACGTATAAACTGTAGTATTAGTCAGAACGGTGTATCAGTAATGTACGTTATATTGATCTGAAATGTCTATAAATGTTTATCGTATGTTCAAAAACATTACTTTTAAAGTAACCCTACCATTCTGATATCCGATATGAGAAACGTCCCATGACACCACAGACTATTGCACTCACAATGGTGGAAGCTGCATATCACAATGTAATATAATATGTAGTATACTAGCATCTGCCCGCGGTTTCATCCGTTAGAACAAATGCGACAGTTGTCGTTCCACAAACCAACCACGTCATAATGTTTTGGTGGTGTTCTAATAATATAATAAGGGAATAAATGCTGATTTCAGGATGTTGGATACATTCTACGTCAATAGGCTTTGGATCTATTTGTAAATACACCTACCATACCATGTTACAGTAGTGCCCAACACTTTGTAAAACCTTACACTTCGAATTTTTCATCCGTTTTAATAATAAGCAATTATACAAATTTTCCTCTGTACTGACAAATCGGAATTAAAATAAATCACTCGCTGGTAGGCGTAATTCAACCCTAACAATTCCATGCGCATACAATTCACATGGAAGCAGAGCGGACAAAAGCCCAAGTAGCCACAACCGTTAGATGCCACGCCACTCGTAGCGTTCAAATAAGCACACTAGCGACATCTAGTCTGCACAGTGGAACAAACTAGTAACGTAGTACAAAATATTGTATGTAAATTAAAATTATGTAAATAGGCAAAACTTTCAACAGTTCCTATCTTTCTATCTGTAACAGCACCTTGTTCTATTCTTTCCTGCAGTTAGGTTGTTTGTTTGGATAGAACTCCGATACGTGATGAGTTAAAATAATCTCATATTATTATGCGCTTGTTGTTTTGTTTTAATTGCCCGATGGTGTTATTTATAAACTTTTGCTTTTCAATATGCGGGAGTATTTTAGGAGCAATCACGTCATACTAAAATGTACTAAAGTCCGCGTCACGAGAAGATAGAAATTTTAACAAACATCTTTCATCATCAGGAATCTTAAACATTTTCCCGAAGTTTAAATAAAAAACATTGGTTTACCTTACAGTCTTTCTTACTAAATGTAAGAATGTTAAAACATGTATTTGTCATTCACTAAAACTACAGTTGTTTTCAGGATATTCAGAGGAATATCCTGAATTTTGACGAGCTCGGTGGCTCAGTTGTGAATGACGCGACTTTGACACCAACGCTCGAGGGTTCGATTCCCACACAAGGCAAACATTTGTGTGCATGAATGTGTGTTTGTCTTGGTCTGATGTTAGAGAGGTAGGGCGCATCAAAGCAGCCCGTCTGGGGAAGTACCTCCAACTCACAGAAAACCGCAGCCAAATAACAACTCCCTAGAGGGTTGTTGTGTTCCTGCGTGTGAGTGAGGTCACCAGTAAGCTCCCAAGGAGTTGCTGTGTAAGCAGCAGACGAGGCATCGCGCGAGTGATACTTAATATATCTCAAGCGGTAATAGACTACGGTACCCGCTTTACATCAGGTGGACCGTATGCTTGTATGCCTCCCGGCGTGCGTAAAATAAAAAAAAATTAAAACAAACTAGCTTGCCCGTGCTTGTGATAATAATGCTAATAAATACTTTTAACGCTGTTTGTACTGCGCTATTTTTAACTTCAATCTACTCTCTTAGCGTACAGCCGCGTGCACCTTTACCTGACCCACTCTAGTACTTCATCGTACCTAACTTGTTAGTAAACCGGCCTATTGCAGCAGTCTGTATTTATCTGTATATTAACATACGAGAAACTAGACCAGGTCTGATGAAGGTGACGCCGAGTGGGTTCCACCTGCCGAAGTTCCTTTGCTGAAATTGGCCATAAAGTGTGCTCCTTATACCTGTATCTTTACCGCCGAAATTTTTGTTTCCGTGATGTCGGCAGGTGTGTCGCGCTACTTAAAGCGCGCATCGTGATCAATATGTTTGAAGAGATTTATGAATTGTTGTACGATATTTGTTTTATATTATTGACATTGTGATTATTATTTGTGAAATATATGTTATGAAGTTTTCAACGAGATATTTCTTTACCCTCTGACTGACTTAGATATTTATTAGACTCGTGACCAACTTTATACGGTATTCACTTGGGCTTGAGACAAAAGTAAACAAACGATAAAAATGTATTTTTTCTTAAAATAAACTTTCATCAAACAATACATATAATAAAATGTACAATGTTACTTACATGTAAATAAACATTATATATATATATATATATTATATACCACTAAGGTGGAAATCAAGCATACGGCCTGCCTGATGGTAAACAGTCACCGTAGCCTGTTTAGGTCACCAGAAACGTTGTTCGGATGCAAATAAAACTCGAGGCGAAAGTCAAGTGTTCCAATGACAATTTTATTCAACATGCAAAAAACGATACATTAAACCATTGTGCGTCAAACCATAACGCGATTTACATTTTGAACAGCGCCATCTGTTAGTTCGATGGTGAAAACAATTAATATTAAAAGACGCATAAACATTCCGCCCGCCATGGACAACTATGTCCATCATGACGTTTAAACGGAGTTAAGTAGTGAATATTATAACCAATTATGCTAACAACAAATTACCTAAGAACTTCAAATAGCAATGAAAGTACAAACATCAACCATACAACAGTCTGTATCATAAAATGCTTCTACAAAGTTTTATACTTATGAAACAAATACATCTCAATGATTAGCAATGGACTGTATAGCTTTATAATAACAAAAAAACTTCAAAAATTGAGACGAAAAAAATACTTAAATTTTATTCTGTAACCGGCAACACACATACCTTGGATACGGGTCTCTTAATTACTTTGCCATTACATTTCAAACTGACAACGCGTGTAATTTTGTCCAAGCCTTCATGTTTATTTATGACAATACCCAAAAGCCAATTTGCCGGCGGTAGGTCATCCTCTCTGATCAATACCACATCACCAATTTCTGGACCTGGCACTTGTTCTTGCCATTTTCGACGATGAAAAAATTGAGTCAAATAGTCCTGAGACCAGCGTCGCCAGAAATGTTGCAACATCTTTTGTGTTAATTGCCAACGTTTTAAATTACTAAGGTTGCAAGCTTCATACTTTACATCGGGAACCAAAACTAAGGGCTCGCCTACTAAAAAATGTCCTGGTGTGAGAGGAGCTGGATCACCAGGATTGTTGCTGATTTGAGAAAGTGGTCGAGAATTTAAGCAAGCCTCAATCTGTGTCAAGACTGTGGCTATCTCCTCATAAGTCAAAGTCGCATTGCCAATTATCCGTAGTAAATGGTGCTTCGTAGATTTGATCCCTGCCTCCCAAAGTCCGCCAAAGTTTGGACTTCGAGGAGGGATAAAATGCCAGACTGTGCCATTGTTGGCAAGCGAGTCGACAATATCTGTTGCTATACCAGACCTTTCTGCAAAAAATAGTGACTTTAGTTCCCTAGCAGCGCCCGTGAAATTCGTACCATTGTCACTCCATATATCGGCACAATGTCCACGTCTAGCCACAAATCGCTTGAACGCAGCCAAGAAGCCCTGAGTGGTCAAATCACTCACAGCCTCGAGATGGACTGCTCTGGTGGCCATGCAGACGAACAGACAAATGTAGCCTTTACATGCGTGATGACCTCTACCCTTGGTACTACGAATGCTGATAGGACCTGCGAAGTCCACGCCGCTACGGAAGAAAGGCCTGCAAGCAGTGACTCTTGCCGATGGAAGTTGACCCATCAGTTGATGTTTCACACGTGATCCGTAACGAATGCAGCTAACACATCTGCGAACATAAAACTTTGCTAGATTCTTGACATCAACAATCCAGTATTTCGTTCGCAAATAGTTGATCATGAGCTGCGGTCCGCCATGAAGTGTTCTCTCATGAGCTTCAGCCATCAACAAATTAGTGAAGTGTGATTTTCGTGGAATGAGAACAGGATGTTTTCTTTCTTCACTCATTTGCGACCGATGTAATCGCCCGCCAACTCGCATGATACCAGCTTCGTCAATGAATGGATTGAGAGAGGTAAGCTTGCTTTTTTTGTTTACTTTACCAGTTTTGACTAAATTATTTAAATCTTCGTGCAAATATAAAACTTGACATTGTCGTATGCATGTATTTAAAGCTTCAGTATATTCTTGACCACTAATAAATAATCCTTTGTTTACAGATTGTTGATTAGAACGTGGTCGAATAAATTTTCTACAAAATGCAACAACTCTGACAAGTTTGCGTAAAGTTGAGTATTTTTCCCATAAATTGAATTTTTCGGTTGTAGTCGCATAACATACTTTATTTGTCTTCTCCTCTAAATTTGTTTCTTCTACCTTCTGCCTGTTGTAAATAATCTTTTCAGAATTCAGCCAATGTGGTCCTGAGTTCCACAAATCATTTGGGTAATCATGCGGTCTAAGCCCTCTAGAGGCACAGTCCGCAGGATTGTCCTTTGATTGAACATGTGACCACTGCGTGTTATCTAACACTGTTAATATTTCTGAAACTCTGTTGGCAATGAAGGTTTTCCACCTACTCGGATGACTTTTCAGCCAAGCGAGTACCACCGAAGAATCGGTCCAAGCGTGGATGTTTTGTTTAGAGATTTGAAGAACAGATGCTACTTCCAGGAGCAATTTCGAGAGCAAGACGGCACCACACAACTCGAGCCTCGGAATCGACACCTGTTTAACAGGCGCGACCTTCGTTTTTGCGGTAAGTAGATATACATGGCGTTCACCGTCGTTACTAATTATTCGAGCATACACTACGGCAGCGTATGCGATGGTTGAGGCATCGCTGAAGCCATGCAATTCCATGAGCTGGTCGTCTGCTTTGGAATGAATCCATCTGGGAATTCTTACGTCGGTAAGTAATGACAACTCACTCCTGTAAGCAAGCCACTCCTTTAACAACTGGGGTGGAAGTTCATCATCCCAGTCAATTCCAGAAATCCACAATTTCTGAATGAAGACCTTTGCGGTGATAATCGTAGGTGCGATCCATCCGAGAGGATCGAACAACCGTGCCACATCAGATAAAACTTTTCGTTTAGTTACAGGTTCACACGGCGGTGGAAGCTGAACAGAGTATTCGAAGACATCACTGCGACGATTCCAGGTAAGTCCTAGAATTTTCATTACAGAATCTATCTTTAGTTCTAGATTTCCCGTTTCTTCCTTACTTTCTTCTCTTATTTTTTGTAGCAAGTCTTCGCTATTACTACACCATTTTCTTAATTCAAATCCTGCCTTTCCCAGTAATTCTTTAATTTCCTTATAGACCTTCACCCCTTCTTCGACATTTTCACAACCAGTTAGTAGATCGTCTATGTAAAAATCCTTTAAGACCCTTTCAGATTTCAGATATAGGATAATTAACGCCATCGTCTTTGGCTGCTTGTTGAAGCGCTTTCACCGCGAGATGAGGCGCTGAAGCTGTCCCAAATGTCACTGTGAGCAACCGATAGTGCTGTAAGTCGCATTCAGGTTGATCTGGGTTGCGCCACAAAACGCGTTGATAGTCGGCGTCTTCAGGAAATACCTTTACCTGTCGATACATCTTAGTGATGTCAGCTACAAGACAAATTGGATGTAAGCGCCAACGTAAAATAAGATGCCTAAGATCGGATTGAAGAGTTGGACCTATCATTAGTTTGCTATTTAAGGATATACCATTCGAATCTTTACAGGAAGCATCAAATACGACGCGAGTTTGAGTAGTCGTCTTATCTTCCCTGATGACAGGATGATGTGGTAAGTACACAGCGTATTTATTCTCACGTTCCTTTTCAGGCACGACCTCCATGTGGCCTAAATCTAAATACTCTTGAATTACATTAGTGTATTGGAGCTTCAAGTTGGGATCCTTTAGTAACCGTTTCTCAAGTAAGTAAAATCTACGGGCTGCAATATCTCGAGAATTACCATACGTACATGGAGTTTCTTCACGGAATGGTAATTTGACTACAAATCTACCGTACGCATCACGTACTGTAGTGGCATTGAACAGCTCCTCACATCTTTGTTCCTCAGGAGTGAGATGCTTCATGGAGTCCGGGTTGGATATGTCGGACTCCAGTTCCCAAAACTTACGAAGAAGTTCGTTGTCATTACAATGTGAATGTAAGCTGACAACAGTGTAACAAGATTTAATTTCATCGTTACTGGGAGTCTTTATTTGACCTGATATGATCCACCCTAATGTGGTTTTTTGAACAATCAATGACTCAGATGCCCCTTTTATAAGACCTTCCTGTAAGATCTGCCCATATATTTCAGCGCCCAACAACAAATCAATTTTATTGGGTACTCTGTAAGTGGGGTCTGCTAACTCTAATGTTGAGAGTTCGATTGAAGCTGGTAGGATGACCTTTTTTTCCGGCAAAAAAGTGGTTAGCTTCTTTAAAACATGAGCCTTTACATCAATAACAACTTTGGGGTCGTGAAGCGATTGAATTTTTAAAAACACAACAAACTTAGAGGGTACAGAACCCGTTTGATCACTTCCTAGCCCTGAAATTTGACTCCTGCTTGAAAACTTCTTTAAACCAAGAAGCTGAACCGCAGCTTCAGTGATAAATGAAGCTTGAGAACCCTGGTCTACCAATGACCTAAGAGTGATATCCGTACCAGTCTTTGATGTAACCTTAACTAGGGCCGTGGCCAATAACACTTGACTGTGAACTTTAGAAAAACATGTTACAACATTCCCGGTTTCGCTTTGAGTTGAAGACGTCGTTGGTTCGACATCAACATTCGATTGAATATTACCAGCATCATTGTTGATTGACTGGTGCACGTTTCTAGGATGCAATAATGAATGGTGCTTTTTTCGGCATAACTTACAACGTGTGGTTTGGTGGCATGAAATTGCAGAGTGTTTGGGACCGAAACAGTTGAAACAAAGATTACTTGTTTGAACGAAATTACGTCGCGTGTTTAAGTCTTCTTTGGCAAACTTTTTGCAATTGTACAATTTATGATTTTCAGAACAATAAGCACATGACCATGCAGTAGATACATGCAATGACCTAGGATTAGCCTTCTGAGTGCGATTTGAACTTGTAGGTTTGTTTACCTTATTGTCCAAAAATTCTAAAGATCTAAACCGTGTTTCAAGAAATTCTTTAAACTGTTTTAATGTAGGTAATTCATCACAAGTTTCGCTAATTTTTACCTCCCATAATTTTCTACTTTCTGTATCTAATTTTAAGCAAATAATATATATAACAATTATATCCCATGACTCTATATCAATTCCTAAATTTTCCAATGCATGTAAACACTCACTTGTTGTGTCCAAAAGTTCTTTTATTGCGTGTGATGATTCTGTGGACAATGCCCTTTGGCTCATGAATCTTTTTAAAATAGAATTCGCAAGGAACCTTTTGTTATTATAGCGCTTCTCTAATTGTTCCCAACAAACCTTATAATTACTTTGAGTAATAGGGACATGACGCAATAACTGCTCGGGTTCGTCTACAAGGTGACTTTTCAAATAATGTAGACGTTGGACATCGTCTAAAGTCTTGTTGTTGTGCACTAGAGACGTAAACAAATCCCTGAAACTTATCCACTCAGAGTACTTTCCTGTAAACACAGATAAGGAAATTTTTGGCAGTTTAACATGAACAGATTGACTATTAGTTGTAGGATTACACATAGAAGCGCCATTACTTCCAGTTAATTCCTTCAACATATCTTTTAATTCGCTTTTGTAATCAATATAACTTTCCTCAGTGACGTCGTACATTTCAGAAGTGACATAAGCAGATTTTGAAAGTTCCGCTTTACTTGTTCCCCTAACAATTTCTGTATGAGTGTCAGTAAATCGTAACCAAACCTTTTCTAAATTTTCTAATCTTGCTTCTACGTAAGATATGGTTATTCGATCTTTTGGTGATTTTTTAAAATTAATTCTAGCCTTTGATATTTTCGATTTAAGATCATCCTGTATACTAATTAAAGATTCCATTATGAAATGATTTACTGACTCTCAAACAAATAGAAAATAAAAGTAAACAAATTACTATAACATGAATATTGCAGTATGATAGGAAGTTTATCTAATGTCTAAATTAAGGTAGGTACACAATGCTTAAATAACCAACAAATGCAACTACAAGCTGAGAAAAGTAAACGAATGATGTTTTTATATGTTTAAAAGAACAGCCAAAGTCAATGTTCTGTCTACTTTATACAACACACGGCATGAGAATTTAACACACTATAAGATATTTTAAAGTTCACAAAAAAATTGTTTGAAAGTTGACGAACGATACACAAAATTAGTAGAAGTCCAGTAGAATAAACCGTGAATTTCACAAGTCCCACATTCCATCCAATGAGTTGTACCAGTTCAGTAGAAGAGATGCGTAAATTTTTACAAGTCCAAGATATCTGATTCGAAAATTTTCTAAGTGTTTTTGACTTAGAAATTCTGAGCAAAATTGGGCATAGGTTCCCCGTCTGTCCACTTTTTCTTGGATTATTCTAAGTCCTAGTTGCTTCTACTTGTTAGATGAAAATTTTACAAGTTAAAAGTACTTACAATTTTATTCGGTTTGCCACTCACATGTACACTGCACTACACTTACTTCGGCCGAACGATACTTCCTTGACAGGTAGCGCCCTCTTGCGGTGGGCGTAACGTCGTCCGTCACGGGCTTTGGTACCATCAGCGGCGGTCTACCACTGTGTCGGCGCCTGTACAGCAGGATCTTCCTACTTGTGCCACACGAAAATAGCCCCTAATCCGGCTCGTTAAGGACCAATGTTTAGGTCACCAGAAACGTTGTTCGGATGCAAATAAAACTCGAGGCGAAAGTCAAGTGTTCCAATGACAATTTTATTCAACATGCAAAAAACGATACATTAAACCATTGTGCGTCAAACCATAACGCGATTTACATTTTGAACAGCGCCATCTGTTAGTTCGATGGTGAAAACAATTAATATTAAAAGACGCATAAACATAGCCTATGGACATTTACAACATCAGGAGTGTCGTTCTCATGCGTTGCCGACCCTCTAAAAACCTCTTCACGCATTTTTTTATATATAACTACACGTCGGTTATTTCAATATTCTATACGTATAAATTTTTCTATGAGAATTTCATAATTGTGAGCAATTATTCAAGGTAAGAAAAAAGACATATTATTGTAGTGAATTTCAGAGGTTGAACGCATTGTTATAGTTCCCAATGAAGGTGAAAAGTTAATACATACGAAGTATCAAGAATTAACAACTTTCGCATTTATCTGGATCGAGGAACAGCGATGGCCCGGTGGATAGAGAACTGGTATTTTCGGATTTATGTACATAGTTATCAATTGCTCAGCGGTGCAGGAAAACATCGTGAGGAAACTTACACATCCAAGAAATTATATTTCGTAAGACGTGTGACGTAACCTGTCCTGAAGATGTGGTTGTCCCTCTGGATTATGGAGGTCTGACAGTAGTCGCTCCATGTAAACATAAGTGTCTTCGTCAAATCCTTAGTCTTAAGTGGCGGACCCCGCCAAATCCTAATGATTGGCGGGATAATTGATTAGAAAACGGGATGACGCGAAAAACCATTTATCTGGATCATATTTGCCATTTTTACTTTTGATACAGACGTTGACGCGAGTGTTCCTCTTCTCCGTTCTCTTGTTCTGTTCTCCGTTTACTAAGTCTCATTTTCAGGAACACCATTTCTATATGAAATCTATATGTTTGTCTGTCTGTCGTTTTTTTTTCGAATATTCGAATTTTGACTTCGCATTCAGCATAAAAAAGTAAAATAGGAATGTCTGAAAAACCAACCTCCTATCTTGGAACATGGACAAAATGGCCGACAAATTAAAAAAAAATTGAATTTTTATTTCAGATTCGAAAAGTAAATTAAAAAGTAGAAAAGGAATGTCTTAAAAACCAATATATTTCTCAAGGAACGTGGTCAAAATGGCCGACAAAGTTTTAAAAAAAATAATTAAATTGTTATATAATTGACGAGCCAGGTGTTCCTCTGGCAATGCAAGCTTGCGCATTCTCAACTAGGTATTTGTTAAAGTAATTATTATTATTAAGTTTTACAGTAGTGTTACGGTTTCATATTCTGTTATTGTCGAGTTACTATTATCAGAATGCTGTACCGGGTGAAAATGAGGGAACCTGGAGAGAGTAATCTTTGCGATTTAATTCGCCGAAGTAAGAGTTTCACGGCTAGTCCAATGAGTTCTACGAACGAGGAGACTGCTGTTATTAATATAATTTGACATGTAGAAAAAGATTGCCTCGGGGACCGATTCGTAAGTATGAAACCTTATGTTCTCTTTGTCTATACTTTGTCTCACAACATAATGAATGAACTATAGGAGCCATAGGAACCGGCGAGTGTGCGTGACAAGAGCTATGAATGTGAGCATGACCACATGACAGGTCATGTGGTGGTCGGTTCCCTCTGGCTACATCTTAAGTGACTCTGCGATCGAGAGATATACGAGGGTCATTTGAAAAGTTCTTAGCCTAACACGGTTAGTCATTGGTTTTTTTTATAACTACCCTCATTTTGTAGTTACATTACTTAGCAACAAGTATGCACAGTTTAGTTTGTTCACAGTAACTCATTGTTCGTTTACACATGATACCGTAAGTCAAGTCAGAGCTATTTTTGAAAATGGACAAAATTGAACATCGTGCAGTGATAAAATACCTGAATTTGAAAGGTTTAACTCCAAAAGCTATACATGAAGACATGTTTGCTACTTTGGGTGAGTCCGCTCCTTCGTATGCGACTGTTAAAAACTGGGTGGCAGAGTTTAAACGTGGTCGTGAGACCGTTCAAGATGAGCCCCGTAGTGGCCGGCCTTCGACTGCTTCCACTGATCAAAACAAAGAAAAAATCTGTGAATTAATTTTATCTGATCGAAGATTGACTGTCGAGGAGATAGCTAAGACTATAGGCATCTCATCTGAGCGAACACATCATATAATTACTACTGAACTTGGATTCTCTAAGGTGTCTGCGCGGTGGGTACCGCGACTGCTTTCAGTGGAACAAAAACGCAACCGACTCACAACTTCTCGCGACTGTTTAAGAGTGTTTTTATATGAAGCTGACCCAATAGAATTTGTTGATTTATAACCATGGATGAAACCTGGGTTCACCACAATACCTACACCTGAGACAAAAGAACAGTCGAAACAATGGAAAAGAGCAGGATCGCCCACCCCAAAGAAGGCAAAGGTGGTTTTATCGGCGGGCAAAGTCATGGCATCCGTTTTTTGGGATGCAAAGGGTATAATTCTCGTGGATTATTTAAAAAAGGGTGAAACAATAAACTCCGATTACTATTGCAACCTGTTGCGTCGTTTGAGAGAAGAAATGAAAGAAAAACGTCCAGGTTTATTGAGAAGGAAAGTCTTGTTTCATCAGGACAATGCGCGCGTTCACACCTCTGTGCAATCCCTGGCAGAAATCCATCAATGTGGCTTCGAATTGTTATCTCATCCCCAATATTCACCGGATTTAGCACCGTCCGACTTTTATCTGTTCCCAAAGCTGAAAAATTTTTTAGGTGGTAAACATTCTTTTACAAATGAAGAGGTCATAGCCGCCGTGGACGCTTATTTTGAGGAGTTAGACAAAGATTTTTTCAAACGGGTATCGAAGCCTTACCGGGTCGATGGAAAAAGTGTTTTGAGCTCGGAGGAGAGTATGTTGAAAAATAAACTCAAAATCGTGTGGTTTCATTAAGTATGTTAGGCTAAGAACTTTTCAAATGATCCTCGTATCACCAAGTCGTAGATTACGCCAAAAGGATGTAAGTGTAGCGTGCACTACTCGGCTCTGGGGATTCTCAGTGACGAACCAATTAATTTTGTCTTTTTGCCTGCGAAAGAGTGGTTTTAACAATAAAACAAATAGTTCATCATAATCATCGTTTAATAAATAATTATCACTTGCCATTAAAGATATGCGTATGTAAAAGCTGCCTTGTTTCGAGAATACGCTAGATAACGGAGGTCTGAGTATCTAAAGTGTTCTAAAGCTATTTAAATACAAGTGGAACTGCATCGCCATCGGCGCCAAATTCGCTGACGAATTTGATTACCAAGTTAGTTAAAAGCGAAGTTCACGTTTGAAGCAAAGCGGTCAAATAGATTGTATAAATTTCAAGTTGTAGCTGGTTCGATTCGGTGCGTCGAGCGGTAATCAAATCCGAGTGCGGTTGTCGTTCCGAAGAGAAGTAATCAAAGATTCTTACGTAAATCAAAAATATCAGATACTTCACTAACTGGTAAGAAATGTTCGGAAACCTATGCTTTATAACTGATTTTGAAAAAAAAAATGTAATGTTCTATTTAATCAATCATGGAAAACAAAATATTGTAATGATAATGCTCAGTCGTGCAGTGTTGTGACATATTGCTCCCTGCGACCGCAGCCGCGTCTCTCACAAGCCACAGACAAACAGTAACATAAACCTCACTCCAGATTTACACTCAAAACACATCTTAAAGAGTAAGTATATCGAAAAGGGTATAAAATAAAACCGTTTACAAATCGCGAGACGGTGTCTTCAGTTTGGTCTTTTTGGTTATACAATATCACACGAGAGTCCACAGATTAAAAAAAAATACACAAGTATGTGTGGAGTATACACAAGTATGTGTGGAGTATACACAATTATATATACAGCGTATAAATTCAATTTATGGCCAACAAATTTCTACTGAGTACTTAAAAATGTATGAGTTTGTTTCCTATCTTCGTGTGTTAAACTTAAGATTAACCGGCTAATTTACCAATAGGCTAAATTCTACGGCTGCAATATGATAATACAAGAGCGAGCGGGTTGATCGAGCACGCATCTGAAGTTTCGTATGGAAATGATTACATACTGTTAATGGCTTTAGTTAATATAGACTGGAGTATATTGAGTTATAGTATCATAGGAAACAAATAGGACATTGCGTTAACCATTTTTTGCATATATTTCTATTAGGAGCAAAAATTTGACATTTTTTTGGTATTACCCAATAAGTGGTTTCATGTTTAGCGTGCTCCGACATAACCTACAATATTACATTAGGGCTTTACTTGGTCACCCAGATAGTCCATGAACAACGACCAGTTACTCTTTTATCCGTTATTACGAGTACAATGCCAAAGTTTTAAGTAACATTTCAAATATTGGTCTTAGCGGCGGATTGCCTAATTTGTTATTATTAAATATATTTAATATCAATCTATTTAATCAAATTACGCTACCACAATCATAAACCAATTTGGTGCTATTATCAAAACTGTCAAAGTGGAAGATTAATTTCATTTCCGATATATCGGAATTTGTTTCCAGAGTAAACCTACATTATTATTAGTTGCTCAATAATCCATGTTTCATATCAACGCCTAACGCGTCCGGCTTCTTTTTTAGCTTCACATACTTAGCCGTTAGATTGTGTTATGTTTAAACGGTTAATCCCAAGTGTAACTCACGTTATCTATAAAATTAACATTAGCCGTAACAATGTCTACACATAACTATGAGAGGTGAAATTATACAATTTGTGTTGCGGACATGGTGCCTGATACATCGATGCATTTCAAAAATGCTTAGTACTTGGCTAACATCGGAAAAGTTTGTATTTATATATAGATATTTAAAGCTAAGCTAAGGTAGAGTAACATCACCGTAGGCTCGCGTGAGCACGCATACCGAACGCATTTCAACACAAACGTGTTAAGTTTTAAGAATACTACAATAGTAACTGTACGTCTGGACGAGAGCTGCAACGGGCTCGTGGACAGCTGCACCGTGTTACTATGTTTACCTCTCGAGACCATACATGATGCTTGTATCGTCCGACGACTTGAAAATCTGCTGTTAAGTGAAATTCGAAAGTCCACGTTGGTGCCTACTGTAAACTGGTACATAGAATTCCCTCAAAGCATCGTTAATATGCCACAAATATGTATATATTTATAACTCTTCAGCTAGGGTAGTGGTATGTTGATCCCTGAACCCTCAAAACGAGGAAGCGAATGTGTAAGGTTCTCTCAGCCTTCCCTGCATTAAAGACGTAGGCAGATCATTCGAGGATTCATACATTCATTGGACAACTGTGTCAGTTACAAACATCATTATATTTTTCTTCCCCTACGAGTGTACCCAAACCTAATCCATCCCAAACAAAAACCTTTTCCAAACCTGACCCAACTAAAATCTGAAGCAAACCTCGACCGAACATAACCAGACCTTCAAAGTCTTATATTGTGAATTACATTGTTTGTGAAGGATTTCTAAAAACTACACCAGTTAGAAATGATCCCTTCTCCCCGTAATATTTACACATCATTCATTAGGACTCCTTTTTTGTCATTTGGTACGGAGCCCAAGACGAGCGTTTCGGTATGCATGCATGACTCTAGCGCCACGTCGGCGTACGTACGTGCAACGTAACGTTGTGCATCGTGCGTAGCTACGAGCGTTAAGTAACAGAGAGATCCTTAATTTCATATCGAACAATATTCAATCTTTCACTAAATTCGAAAATGGACTAAACGTTTAAAATCGAGATTTTACCTGAATACGGTAACGAGATTCTAATTGATATCTCATTCATTATTATGAGTGGAGAGTGCGGCGCGCACACGCACCCCCGCGCGGCGGGTGGCGGCGGCCTGCGCGGTAGCCGTCCGCCGGCTACCTTCACGTTGGACATGCTTAACATTCATTTTGTGTGCATTTAACGGCGCGGAACGACACGTCGTACACATTGTATTCATAATAAAAATAGTTAAACATTTTAATTAAATGTACGTAGTTGTTAATTTGACATACAACTATGAAGTTTACAGAAAAGGGGCTTTATTAATTAAATATATACAAAACCATAATTGTTTATGTTTGATTTTCGTTTCCGCACCGCCGAGCTTTTTACGTATAGCTGTCCCACAAAATCATGCATTTGCAGTATCCTCGCAATGAGATAGACTATTAGTCACCCCGACAATTATGTGCATTATAAAATCGCAATGCGAACGCGTAACAATAAATAATATCCGAGGCACGGAGCCACTCCGCCGCCCGCCGGCCGCCGCCGCCCGCCGCCTGCTCTGCTACGGTGTACGCGTGGTGTGCCTACCCTCAAACACATACATTTTAATACTAATTATATCACAAGGTACTCCACTCACTATATATATGTAATCATACGAGACGCCGAACAAAATTACACATTAAGTAAAAATAAAGTCACAACCTTCCTGTCGCGTGCTTATTCCAGTACAGTCGAGTGCAAACACGTGGCGTGGGTACGACGCGACCAAACAAATGTTTGTCGTGCAACCATTTTATTTGAACTATTACACGTAACACCTACACGTTTGGATATGTTCGCACGTACCAAATACAAAAGGGCAAGATAAGACGTGTCTCTAATCGTGTCGGCCGACAATCACAGGATTTTGATCGATAGCAATAGTAGCTCCCTCACAGACTAATTTCACTAGCAATTTAAGTTAATTTGCTTTTACCTGCAAATTGATTTGCAAAGACACGGTATATTACACACGACGTCTCCGTCGACCGGTACGTCGCGTACTGTCCGCCAGTGGCCGCGGTGTAAATTTTCCACTTTGGACAGTATCTACGCATATTTTTCATTTTTAAAACATGGTAATATCATGCATGTGCCTTATCAAGAATAAAAGATATCTTTGCACTCGACTGTAAATATTTTGGTAATATAAAAAATAACCGTAGGTACAATATTATGCTGAAGCGATGACCTCGACGTTTGTGACTAATATACAGGCACACTATTTTGTTTTCAACTTAAAAACTTAAGCGTTGTCTTGTAGA
The DNA here is from genome assembly GCA_947507595.1 of Pyralis farinalis. NCBI lineage: Eukaryota > Metazoa > Arthropoda > Insecta > Lepidoptera > Pyralidae > Pyralis > Pyralis farinalis. Next base: position 37,935,246 of record OX382268.1, on the reverse strand, counting down.
AAATATTTGTAAATGACAATAATTTGAGAACATCGAAGAGCGCCGCGAGGCCGGTCTCGCCGGTATCGCACTACAAGCGAGCGCGCGCACTAAAATAACACAAATAATATAATTATAAAAAATAAAATGACTCGGGCCGCGGTCCGCCCGCGCCTCGCTCAACTCAATAACCAACATATATAAAATAAAGCCGTCCGCCGGGGCGCCGGGGGCCGTCCGCCGGGGCGCCGTCCGGGCCCGGACACTATCACGCACCATTATTATTATTTGCTGAAATTGACATCGTTTACCGAAGGTATTCGAGCAGTGATTACAACTAAATTGACTAATTACACAACGACCTACTCATTGGGGTCGTTCAGATTCCTCTCGAGAGGAAGTGCGCTAACGTCCAGCGCAGCGTCAACTCCTTCAAGATTTAACTTCCTTATCCCGCGCGCCGCCCACCGCGCGCCGCACCGTCCGCACTGGTTGCCGCGACACCTGGCCGATCCTCGGCAGCGGTCAGCGCGCCCACACACGCTGTTATTCACTACTGCCACACGCACACGCAGCGCACGGTTATAATACACGAGTACATTATAAACTGCACTACCTTTTGTGTACCAAAAGGTACTGTTATATACTGGACTTTTTTCCATCGCATCCTTATTAGACGAATGCATGGCTTTTGGCAGTGCGACAGACATCGGGTGCGTCGCCTGTTATTCAACAGAATGTATCAGAAAGTGTACAGCAAGTCGATAGTGGCCGACTCGACTGCCTGTCGAGGATACCATGACACCAGTTTCAATATTTCATCCCATCCCGGTCCCATAGTAAGTGTTCATATTCATAATAACGAGTCAAATCGCCCAATTTTGTTTTGTCTGCCAGTGTAGCGTACCCTGTTACCTGTGTACCAGCGCAGTCTGGTATGTGTCGCGGAGAACATTCGCTTGGAGAGTGCGTGCGGCGTGCGGCGGACGGGCGCGCTCTGCACGCGTCTCTCAGCGCCGAGACGTAACAATTCTTTAAATATACTCTAACTACGTACGACATTATTTATGACGTGCGCCGTCTCCTTCACAATCTCACTGTTGTTGTACTATAACAAAATAACATTCGCGGAACAAATCGAGTTCGGAAAACTTCAATCATACTCTACAACACATACGTTTTATTATTACGCTTGCAAACTTTTATAATGTGCAGCGTTTGTTCCTGGCGTTACACACTAAATTAAAACACTAACTTGGTACAAGTGAACAGCGGGAACTTTGTACTCCATACTGATTTATGATAATAGGCAGTACAAAAGTTTAGCAGTACAAAATCAAAAATTATCAAGTTTCAAATTTCAGCAAAATATGTATAGCACGCAGTGTCGACAACTGATGAAGTGTACGTGGCACTCGTCCAGACCGCCCGCCTGATGGACGGCGAGCTAGCAGTCACGTACCCTTGATAATGTTCCGTTATTACATTGTCAAGCCACGTCTCGACGAGAGAGCCGAACGTTGTGGAGGCTAGTCGATACTGGCTCACGACACAATCGGTAAGCGGCCTGGACGAGTGATATTTCAGTCTAGAGCCTGAGGCAGAGTGCTCGACCAGCACCCTTTGACCATGGGTGATGAGAGCGCATTCCGAATTATGAAAGGGCTGCTCATTGAGCGTAGTAAAGTCGCACCAATATACACGCGCAAGCACAATTGTCAGCTTGAGGACGTCACGCGTACGGCTATGTACACAAATATCTAACTTTTACCATACGGAACGGAAGTTTTAAATTAAACTTTACATTGCCGCTTTCCCCATCGCTGTTTCTTCGGAAAAATAATGATCTTTATGCATTTTATAAGACCTTCCTTGACCTTCTTCAATGCTATCGTGCTAAAGTTACTAATACTCCGGTTTTACGTTTGTGTTAGTTTATCGATCGAGTACATGACCGCTGCGTGCTTGGACCTTACACAATTCGGAAGGTGGCTCGGACCACCACCCGGCAGCTCGCAGTATTGTGACCTTGCAATTATGAAACGCACACCATTTTGAGAAAATGTAGCCTACTCCCGGACCCGTTTACAATTGTGGAGTCGAGCAGAGCGGTTAAAGCATCTAAGCTCGTTGCGGTTCGTTTGTCCGCCCCTCAACTCGAAAGGCAGGTGGAGGGGAGGGGGTAGGTGTGGGTGGTTCACGGGTGCGCGGTGAGCATGTCGCCGGCGTGCTCGGTGCGGTCCTCGGCCTCCGAGTTGTTCCGTTCGAGGCCGGCGAACTCGCGCAGTGCGTGCGCGTCGGTGACGCGCCACCACAGCGGGCGCGGCTCGCGCACCGCGTACACGCTCTCCTCGAAGCCCGAACGGAGCCCCAGGATGATGGAGAGGGCCGACGCGTCCTGCCCGTGGCAGCCCGAGTACCGGTACTGCGGCTTCTTGTCGAACCGGCAGCCGCCCGACTGCGCGCCTGCCGCGCCGACAACACACCAAACACGTTAATATATATATATATAGCTATATAAAACAAAGTGAGGTTAGTTACACTATTTAGAACTCGAGAACGGCTGGACACATTTTAATGATCTATGTTTTGGTGGATTTGTCTCCGCTTCGAACAGCAGAGTAAATGAAGAGAATTATGAAGAAAATTCATTTTCTTATATATTTTTTAAGAAACACCTTTTTAGGGTTCGTATTAAACAAGGAACCTTCATGATTTCGCCATGTCCGTCAGTCTGACCGCTTCCTAGCTCAGAGATGCTCGATACTAGAAAACTGTAGTTTGGCATGTATATACATATTAACTATGCTGGCAAATAAATTAAATAGATGAAATTATATTATTAAATAGATTAGTATCATGATCTTGAGTTTGTATAATTATACTAATATTGATTTCTTTTAAAAACAATCATAGCAGTAGTCCAATAGTGAATTTAAAAGGAAAACTATCACGGCTAAGCAGGCTCTATAGGTTAACGAGTAATAGTAGATGAACTTTTAAAATGTATTTTCTTTTATGAAAACGTACAAATGTCATAGAATATGACATTGCACTTATCTGCACTAAGCTTTGCTTCCTAGTTTCTAATTTAAACGACCAAGTAGTGAAATGGTTTTGTGTGAGGTGCAGGTACTTCCCCAAACCGACTGCTATGCTGCACTGCACCCTACCTCTGTTAAAACATTCACATCAAGACAAACAGACGTGTCCATGCACACATATGTTTATTCTGTGTGGTGGTCGAACCCGCGAACTAACCACTGCGCCACCGAGCTCGTCGCGTAGTTGAGTCGTCACATTCATCATTTCAACCTCGACCCTGAGCTCCTGCGTCCATCCTTTTAAGGACGTCGCTCCAGTTATCAGTGCTATGAGCAATGGGCGATCTACTGCCACTTCAGCTTGTTCATGCTTTGGGCTATGTCAGTTACTTTAGTTCATACAACATTGAGCAGTTAGATTCGTCGGCGACCCAGTGATCTCCGCTCGGCTGGACTCGCTTTGTACACGAAGAGACGTTGCCTCTTTGTGTACTGTACAAATTTTATCATGGGGAGTGTTCGGAGGAGCTGTTCAACTTAATACCAGCCGCCGAGTTCCACTCGTACAACTTATATTTCACCCTCACCATCTTGATAAGAGGCAATCCACTGCAGTACGCTTTTTGAGGCATTTTCTATCACGTACGGCGAATTGTGGAATAAATTATGCTCAGCTGTGTTCCCGAACATAATACGATACGAAAAGAGCCTATGATTCTCTAAAAAGGCTGGCAACGGATCAGTGACTCTTTAGTGTTGCTGATTTCTATGGGCGGTGGTGGCAACTTACCATTAGGTGACATTTGGTGCATGAAAAGAGCTATGAATGTTAGAGAAGCGAGTTAAGTATATAAGAACCGCGTCTTATGGCGCTCAGTCCTCTCTGCCTACCTCGCAAGGGACCTGGCGTGAAGATATACATACATACATAATATATAAAAAAAGTTGTACTGCGGATATCCGCATGTACGTGGTCGAGTCGATATTTAAATAATTTTTAACGAAAACTACAAATCCTATGATGTAATGCCTGTCTAACCAAGATACATGCAGTGATGTGGTGCGACCGCGGCCGGACAAACAGACCTTTATTTTAATTACATTCTGCTCATGTAAGTAGTGTAACATTATATTTTTTATCATTTATCAGTTATGCACTGCAAACACTAGTTACAACAATGAAAGATGATTGTATGAAGAAAGGCTTACAATTGAATGCGAAGAAAACCAAGATAATGGTATTTGAAAGAGAGACAACCAGAACGAACACTAGGATTATGGTTGATGATGTAGTGTTGGAGCAAGTGAATGAGATTGTATATCTTGGAAGTGCTTTTAGCAGCAATGGAAGGTACACCGCTGATGTGGAGAGACGAGTGAGTGCCGGGAATAGGGTGAATGGAGCGTAGGGTAAACTTCTAGGCAGCCGAAATCTAAGCCAGAAGGCACAGCTCGCTGTACACAACGCGGTGCTAATTCCAACGCTAACTTATGGAAGTGAGAGCTGGGTATGGCAGAGTGAGCATGAAAGTAGAATAAATGCGGTCGAGATGAGAGCATTGCGCAAAATTTGTGGCCTAACGCTTGCTGACCGCGTTCGTAATGAAGACGTGAGAGAAAGAGTTGGTCTAAAAGAGAGTGTCGGTGTTAACATAAGAAAGGGCATGCTCCGTTGGTTCGGACATGTGGAAAGAATGCGGGACGAATGAATGACAAAACAGATATACAATGCAAAAGTGGTAGGATGTAGGAGCCGAGGAAGGCCGAGACTAACCTACCATGACCAAATTGGTCGTGTTTTATCAGAAGGTGATGTCAAAAGCCCCAGGAACCGGCGAGTGTGCATGAAAAGAGCTATGAATGTCACAGAAGCTAGTGAAGTATGCAAGGACCGCGTCTTATTGCGCTCGGTTCTCTCTGCCTACCCCGCAAGGGACTTGGCGTGAAGATACTACCAGACGAACTACATAATACGTACATTAAAAACGGAAGGTATGTAGTTAAGTTAAAAAAACATTATATTTCCCAACAAACACACAATGTTACTGCTAGGTGATATGGTTAGTTTATAGATTTTTTCATTTCATGTAACTGCGACTCGCCGTGTCACAGATAAACCCTGCGGGCTTTCGTGACAAGGCAATATATGTAATGTGTATGCTAATATGATGTGAATAAATAAAAAAATAAAAAAAAAATATATACACATAAATACATACATATACATTTATCAGTTATAATAAAAAATAGGCCTACATTTAGTGTTGTGTGCCTTTTCAGTAGGCTATTTTTGTCGTAATCGCAGTAGTGATAGCCTGGTGGTACACCAGGAGGAAGGACACAGGCGGCGTGGACGGACTTTGCATGTGATTGAAAGGTCTAAGTGTGATATATATTATGTGAATATGCTACATACCGATAGGCATGATGCAGTCGAGTGTGAGCGCGCACTGAATCCAGGGGCGCATGACGTCGCCGACGGCGGGCTTGTTGGCGACGATGAGCTGGGACACGTCCACCATCTGCACGAAGAGGAAGTCCTCGATGTCCGCGTGGAAGTAGTGGAACATGCGCGGGTGCGTGAGCGAGGTGACGGCGGCGCGCAGCGGCCACGCCAGCACGCCGGGCCCGGGCCCGCCGCGGGGCGCCGCGCGCTCGCCGGCCGTCCGCGCGCCCCGCGCCGCCGCACGCGCCCACAACGCGCCCAGCGCTGCGCCGCCAGCGCCCTGCGACCACCGCGCAGTACTCTCGCAGAACACCACGCCGCCCACGCGGCTCAGCGCGTGCTGGAAACAACCACACAATCGTCGTAACAGGGGTAAACCAGTAAAAGCCTCGGACGGTCCTCGCCGACAGAATCTATTGACTAATCTCGTCTATAGTAAAACCTCGGCAGGAAATTTATCCAGAATCTTCAATATTTGGATGAACCCCTCTGAAATGGAACAGTGCCGTCTGTCCAATGTACGAGTACGAGGATACATTCTCTGTCGGCGGCGAGTGACACGACTGTACGAGAAGGAAGTCGTGCCGTGCCAACAATTGATTTGAACTTAACTTATAAAAATGTAAAGTACAATAACGGCGCAACTATTCATCGGAGGCGGCCGTCAGTGCGGCGGCGACCTTTTGTTAAAAGGCCCAATAACCGCATCTATAGGTATACACTAACCATACATGGCCATAACATGAATTATACGTTATAGGATAGTAAACCTTTTTATTATTTTGACGAATAAATGATGGCACGGTCTACGAATAAATAATAGCAAAAACCAATAAACCACTGGCCAGTTAATGATGCCCCCCCCCCCCTCAAACGTAGTGTTTACGGAGCCTATTGACCAATGGGAGTATATTGGCGCGTTCTACTTTACCCCCGACCCGTAGCGGTGACTTGTTTACTATGCAAAATCGTGTCATGGCATCTCCACAGGTATATCCTAGGTTAAACCATAGGTTAAACCTAGAACCTCTGTAACTCCGTAGGGACATTAGCTCGCTAAGCGTATTTTACCGCCTTTACCATGGCGAGTGCTCTGAAGAACTGTTTTCCCGTATTCCACCCTCTCCGTTCCGTTATAGAACCACACGTGCGGGCTTGCGATGTCATAGTTCCACGGTTGAGAATATCTCTTCGCGTACAAAAAAGTTCGGCAACTCCTATCTTTGTCGTACCTACCATTAAAAAGTGGAACGCCTTGCCTGCACATGTGTTCCCTCCTTCCTACAATATGGGATCCTTCAAACGAAGCGTGAAGAAGCATCTTGCGGGTCAGCATGGCAGTGTCAATTAACAGGGTACTGTGAAGTCTTTTGTAAGTTGCGGTTGCGATTTGGGTTCCTCTTTCGCTTACCATCAGGCAAAGCGGAACCACTATGCTGAACTTATATAAAAAAAATCCTTATGGCTGTAAGCTACATCGTACTACGACGGTGTAAGCAATATGCGCGCGGCGCGTGGCCGGAGACTACCATGTATTTTTAGTGCCAATAAAGTGTGCGTGGAATCAACATTGTATTTAATTATTGAGCCAATGTACGCACCGATATGATGTACCAATGTCATGTAGCGGCGATCAATATCGCAGTGCGTGCGGCACAAGGCGCACAAACTAAATAACTCGTTGAATAACAAATGGAAGCATTAATAATATCGATAAGCGTAGCGAGCGATCGTTATTATGACTTATTGAACTAATGTTGAAAATTAACAGAGCTGTTCAAGTCCTGGCTGGTAGAGTATATTATTTACACACACATCAACCTTTACTCATCCCACTGCAGGTATACTGGTCTCCATTTAACCGAAGAACCGAGCATACTCCGCCACGCTGCTCAAATGCGGATTGGCGGAGGCCAGTGTTCTCAAGTCTCCCGAGGGCCACTGACTTAGCTTAACGACTGTCATCTATCGACAACAGCCGGGACCGACGCCTTAACAGGCCCTCCGAACACGGTGAAACTCGAGATAGATAAAAACCCATCCATAGACAGGCCGCGGTCTACGTTGCTTAACCCGCGTGTCCGGTTGGAATGACACGCGCGACGACACCACCGAGCTCACTCTACGATCTATTATTTATGACGTCATAAAATAATACACGCGAAAGCTACAGAATACCACACCCACCACCCACCCAAGACCCACATTTTACAAATAGAACAATATTGATGACGTCACAACCTGTTACTACCGAAGACGTCAGTTTACACTATTTATTTATTAGCTGATGCCCGTGACTTCTTCTGCGTTTATTGTATAATAATTAATTTTATTATACATATAAGAAGATGTAGATTTGTATGGTCTACCAACTAGACGAGTTGGTACAAATATCTTCTTGCGAAAACGAAACAGATATACAATGCGAAAGTGAAAGGATGTAGGAGTCGAGGAAGACCAATACTCATCTACGACGACCGAATAGGTCGTGGTTTGTCAGAAGGTGATGACAGGAGCCCTAGGAACCGACGAGCGTGCACGGAAAGAGTAATGAACGATCGATGAATGAATGTTAAAGAATCGCGTGAGGCGTGAAGGGCCGGATCTTATAGCGTTCGATTAACTCTGCCTGCCCCGCAAGGTACCTGGCGTGAAGATATACACACATATCAACTATGACTAATGAAAATTTTGTCTCAAAGCTAACAAATTCCGAGTGGTTATCAATTTAAAGACGCACCATTGGTGTTTAAATTTGGTCGCGTTATCATTGTGTCCCTGCCGGCAATGTTCTCGAAGATACGGTGTCAAGGTGACGACCACAAACCTTCCTAATACCTCGGTCGGAAGAACACTCGACAGACAGAGGCAGTGTATTGTTAGCGATGGAAAAATAAATTAGTACTTTTTAACCGAATCCAAAAAAGTTTCAATTCTGTTGTATGTTTTTTTTAATGTTTGTTCATAACTCTGTCATTTATAAACCGATTTGAAAAAATCTTTTTTTATTTGAAAGAGTATACTTCCAGATTGGTCCCATTTTTTTCATATCATAAAATTCAGTTCTAATAGTGGGGTTCATGAAGATTTGAGAAAACTCCTCAAATACCATAGGCACACATATAACGATTTCGGTATTTATAGCAAACAAAATAAAATATCGAGAATTCGCATTCAGAAGTATCATTTGTTTAGCTATATAGAGCTGGTTAAGATGGCCATCGAAACTTATCAATGTTGAACCGAAGACATATTGCGTAGCTTTATCATTCCCACCAATGATCTATCGCCGTGTGGCCGATTCAATAATTTGTTGGCGTCTCAATCTGACAAAACTATCTTTGGAGTCGGTTTTCATTTTTTTTTTATTATTTATACAAATTTAAATCCTGATATGAATGTCATATTTTTTTATTCGACCCGTGTTTTGATTGAGTAATTTGAACAAAAAAGGATTATTACGACTTTTTTTACAACGTCGGAAGGCATACAAGAATACGAGTCAGCTACTCACACGCCGGAACACAACAACTCTCAAGGGAGATGTTGTTTGGCTGCGGTTTTCTGTGAGATGGAGGTACTTCCCATACTGATGCGCCCTACCTCTCTTAAAAACATCCAGACCAAGACAAACAGGCATGTTCATGCACAAGTGTTTGTCCTGTATGGGAATCGAAGCCACGAGCGTTGGTGTCAAGGTCGCGTTATTCACGACTGCGCCACCGAGCTCGTCAAAACTTAAGTATAACAAACACAAGCTCGCGGACTTGTTTGTCAGAAAGGATGAGGTCTTCGTATATTGAAATATGGTTCAACTAAATGAAACAAGGCAATGTTTTTAAAGCGCATAATCTATGTAAATAATTTAAGAGAGATAGGGCACATCAAACCTGCCCGAGCCATGTCGAAGTGCTTCCACCTCAGACGGTTGTCTCAGGTGAAAGCATTTCCTCAGCCAAATAACAAGTTCCTGGAGAGTTGTTGTGTCTTCGAGAGAATGGGGTTACAAGTAGGTTCATAGGCTACAAGCGTTCATAGGCTGCGGTAACCACTATGAATAGGGGACTGTATGATTATGCGCTTCCTGATATAGTATATAAAATATATTTATACATATTGCTCTTATTTTACAACTAAAATTTGTATAACTTATGTACGATATTATTATGATAGTACAAACAAGGGCCGTCGTGATGTACACACAGCGACACCTAAAGCTAGACTGTGTAACCCTTGTACCGTTCTCACGTTGAACGAAATAAAAATGGCACTGCAAGTGTCCAACGTGACTTGTCGCTGTGTGTACAATATTTGAATATGTTTAACAAGTGTCACATCAACCTCGTCACACGGTATTACCTAAACACTTTGAGATTGACACCGAAGAAGGCGGGCAATTCTTCAGGTTAATGAAAATTCTCATATAGTCAAGCAGACATTAATATAGGATAATTAATTTACCAAGCTTGTACGCGCTGCCCGAAGAACGCTAGCAGTTTCACAACAAAAACTGAATTTACAACAGTTTAAAATCCATTAAGGCCGACTTCAGTGAAATCGTAACTTCACCAAGTTTCTACAGGGACAATCCTCCTAGTCCTAATAAAAAAGGATTTTTAAAAAAGTTTCCAATTGACGACAATTTCGCATAACATACACACAGAGACGAAAACCGCAGCCAAATAACAACTTCCTGGAGGGTTGTTGTGCTCCTGCGAGTGACTGAGGTTACCATTAAGCTCCTAAGGTATGTCCTGTGAAGCTGTGTTTGCAGCAGAGATGGCAAGCGCAAAAAAATCTTGTACTGCAAGCGGTCATGGATCATAACCACTTAACATCGGGTGGGCCGTGTGCCTGTATCCCGCAGTGGTAACAGCGCATACTGTTGAATATGACCCAAAAATGTGTGCAATTCACACGCGATACGAGTGAAAGCTTAAAAATGCGAACTCAATAACTGCGACAATATTGTGCATTCCTTTTCGACGCACTGAAAAATGTTTTTATTAAAACAAGTGCTGGAGTTCGCGCTTCGCGCAAATCCCACCACTACTTTTACGCTTTTGTTATTACTGTTCTATACAAATGACCGATGACTGTAATTACAACCTGGAAGTACAAAATGTACTTTTTTAAATACTTCCGGTTATCAAATTAACTCCATTTTGATACCATTAGGAAGATGCAATTTAGTTTGACTTTCTGGTGAAAACCGCATCTCAATCGCATTTATAGTTTTATTTCTAGAGGCCAAAATGTCAGTGCAGAAAAATAGAGGGAGAAACTGTACTATTTTATGGGTTTAGGGATAATGAATTTGTAGACGGTGCCGGGGTATCCTTGAGGTGCGATTCATAGTCCCGTTCAGTCGATTTTTTAACCGCTGCACAGTATTCGATATGACCCAAAAAAAATACGTCTGCTGTTTACAGCATTAATGGATCAAAAGATGCATTTAAATGCAACATTGAGTATAAACACCAACGTGTCTATTTCGAATGGTTTATTTAAAGAATACAGGTAGAAGTTTGCGTGACCTTTGTCATGAAAAAAGCTAATATTTTTTCTAAACAAACTATCCAAGATATTCATTTTAGATAAACATAGCACATGTATGTTTGTCTTGGTCGGGTTGTTTTGGACTTAGAGTTAGGACGCATCAAAGCAGCCCGTCTGGGGATGTAGGTACCTCCACCTCACAGAAAATTGCAGCCAAAATAACGTCTCTCTGGAGGGTTGTTGTTCCTGCGTGTGAGTGAGGTCACCAGTAAGCTCCTAAGGAGTTGCTATGTTAGCAGCAGTGGTGGCATCGCGCGAGTGCTCGCCCGCCTCACTAATGTATCAAGGACCGATGGCGAACCTACCAGACCGTTATTACGTAATAACTCAATTCACAGCTACGGGTGGGAGGGTAAAGTAGAGCGTGCTGCTCTTATTGGCTAGTTCGCGCATCAACATCTATCAGTTTATTGGTTAAAATATTCTCCCATTTAGGTCAGTGTGCTCGAATTGCTACTTTGTATTGTCACGGTAGCTTGTATTGCTCTCGGGTAATACGCAAATGTACTGTGTTATAAAAATCGGGAAAATTCATATACTAGACACATATACAATGTGCCAGAATCTAGACCACAAAACTAGTCGCCGGTTGGTCACTACGCGGCTACTTTTAGCACGTTACGCGATCCCGCTCCAGACACGTGCCTTTGATGTTACCGAATATTAGGCGGTGCGCAAAACGGAGACTCTTTTGCGTCCTGTGCTGGATCCTAGCTATCAGTTACTGCACACTGCTCATATTTAGGATATATCCATTTGATGCTAATTGTCAATCAAGAAGAGTTGGGTGTACGCAAACTAGAAACTAATTCGTTTGATACAATTTTATGACATTCATTTGCATGGTTAACTTTAGTGAAATTATAAATAAATATTGCACGTGATAAATTTGTAAAATTTAAATTGTATAATATTCTCTTAGACGCTGTCACACATTATTGTATGATTTGTATGGCGAAACATGGGTACGAACTTTAGTTAATTTTCTTGTGTAACACTTTGTTGTTCCCTGTGGAACAATAAAACATTATTACTTTTCTCTGCCTACCCCGCAAAGGACCCGTCGTGAAGATATTCATACATACATACATACTTTTACGAGAATATTGGTGGTGATATCATTTGAGTACCTGCTATAAAACAAGTACCGAACTTTGGGTATTAGCAAAAAGTGTCTACGTGTGCGCACCGCCTACAGCTTTACGATTATTCTATTTAGAAGTAACGAGTTCCGTGAAAATTTCGAGATCGAGAAACGCGCGCCTAATTGCATACAAGTACCTAATTATGTCCGCATTCAACTGCGAACGGTATGTAGCTGATTAATGAACATGGTCGCGACTGCTGCGCGCGACAGGCACCTTCAGGGCACTTTGGGCCTCTCGAGTCACAGTTCGCTGCGTAAGCCGTGGGCCACGGACCTCTGTTTTGACCTAAACGATAATCTAATGGATTATAAAAATAGGCCAAGAGCCGAGAGCAAATGTCATTTGCCTAATTTACTATAATTAAAATTAACGTATCTAGTGGGAGTTCCTACCCGTGACAGGCGGTGACATTCCCATGGCCTCGCGACCCTGAATTTGTATCTAAAGCCGCCCCGTGTGACTGAACTATCCTCTAAACTCGCTTCAGTAAGGCTCTGTGATACTTTTTATCTATCTGCCTCGGAACAACCCGCGGAAAGGGAAAATAAATGTTTGTTTGGGTTGGTGACGGCACGGCTACATTGTGAATCATCGCTTTCAGTATCTGTTGTTTAAATACAGTGTACAAGGTACTTATGCAGATGTTACACATTACACTTGATAGTGATAGCACAGTGGATAAAGAACCAATGTATTAATACATTGGTCCCCAGTTCAAACCTGGTGTGGGTGTGTACAACTAAATTAGCGTTTTCGGAATTATGTACACATTTGGAATTATCACTTGTTCGGCGGTGAAAGAAAACTTCGTGAGGAAACCCACGCGTCAGATAAATTATATATCGAAACACGTGCGACCCATGCAAGGTCTTGTTTTCCCTCTGGTTGTAGAAATCTGATGGCAGTCGGCCACGTCAAAATCAGTATATTCGTCAAATCTTTAGGCTCAGGTAACGGATCCCGCCAATACTAATGGAAAACGGAACAACGTTTGGAGATGAAATTACGGGGATCACAGAATTCTGATTTCTAACGACAAAAATATATCGTTACCTATAAAAGTGACAAAATTGATGGTGTTTATTTTTAAAGGTAAAAAATAAAAGACATTCGTGGTCCACTTAAGAGGGGACATAAAGCTATAAAAACATATTCTGTATTTACTATTTATGTAAAATTATTCATAATTTTGATTATTGCAATAAGTGGCCACAATAAGCAATAATTAAAAGTTTGGTTACTTGTACATAGACAATAAATACAAGATATGTTTCAAAAAAACATAAATATGGTTCTCCAGCGCCTGTATTGAGCGTTTCTTTGGAATTGGTCTTAAATTCAGCGTTATTAATAAAAACGAAATGAGGGCGCCACTTAGTTTAGAACGCCCTCAAGGAGCTGTAAACAGTGACTCGGTATACACACTGGGCAGCACAAAAATGTTCGCTTTCTTTACTGTATAAGCGTCACATGAAAATTACTTTATATAAATTTCTAATTAATCATTCCGCTTTAGATCAACGGTATATAAGAAATATTCAACTGCTGGGATGGGATCCCGTTTTACCGTTCAGTGACGATATTCATAAATTACGAAAATATATTTTCATGAAAGGCAGTTCCTTTAGACCGTAAACCGAGCGCCACACGACTCAGTCTTTACACAAGTCAACCACAACGTTCATAAGCTCCTGTCACGCAAGCTCTCCTTTTCTTAGGGCTCTTGACTACACCTTTTGATAAAAAACTACCAATTTTTAAGAGAGGTAGGGCGCATCAAAGCAGCCCGTCTGGTGAAGTACCTTTACCTCATAGAAAACCGCAGCCAAATAACAATTCCCTAGAGGGTTGTTGTGTTACTGTGCGTGAGTGAGGTCACCAGTAAGCTCCCAAGGAGTCGCTGCGTAAACAGCAGAGGAGGCATCGCGCGAGTGATACTTAATATATCTCAAGCGTTAATAGGCTACGGTAACCGCTTTATGCTTGCATGTCTCCCGACGTAGGATAACAAAAGACAAAAATTTGGTCGCAACAGGTTTTATTTGGTTATGTTTTTTATGTGTGTGCGACCCTATTATTAATACGACAAGCGAGTGCGCTATTGTCATTGTCGCAGCATTCACTTGACTTCCGTCTACTCGATACGTTTCACATTGGAACATTGACTGCTATCAATCACAATGTGAAAAAGTGGAAAATGGTACTACTCCGTGGTTACAGCAACATCGCGCAGACTACATAACTTGGTGAGGAAACGACGAGCGATATCGTCGCACGTACTCACAGTTGGGGCCTCTATACTGACATCGGATAGTCCTGCACGAGGAGCTCCGAGGTGACATAATCACGGTGTTAAGAATACGCCATTCGGGGCATTAGCTTTGCTTGAAAAAAGGATAAATCGATTGATGCCGATAATTCTGATTCCGATTGTGTACTTAAACGAGAAGGAATTATTAGATGTGTGCGATTATTTTTTGTTTTTATACAACGTCTCGGTTCAATTTAATTAAAAGTATACATGGTACCATGTGGGAGAAGAAATAAAATAAATATTATTAACAAAAAAGTTACAAACATACAGCCCACCTGTGTAACTATGTTACTGTAGCTGAACGCTTGCAACACAGCAAGCATGGCTCGGGTGTTGCCATCCCACTGACTCTTAAGGAGCTTAGTAGTAACCTCACTCACATGGAACACAACAACCCTCCGGAGAGTCGTTATTTGGCTGCGATTTTCAGCGTGAGATGAAGGTACTTCCCAAGTCTTTGCTTAATGACTATCATCTATCGAACAGCTCGGACCGAATCAGTGGGTGTAGTTACATTGCCGCGGAAAGCCATATTCCTAACAAAAAATTATCTGCCAAAATGTATAGAATCTGAGTCAAAACTTTTCAAATCCATCTCGAATATGGCTCGCCGAGGCATTGTGAATACACACAGAATTCAAAATTAATAATATTAAACATCATAACTTCTCTGGCTGACATTAAAGTTACCTGTATGATGAGAGGTCGGAATGCATGGATGCTTTCGTCACTGACGTGCGAGGGGAATGCTTCCAGATCAAACTCAATGATAGCACACTTCGAGGAGTTGCAGTAATTTGACACCTGAAACAACAAATGTTTGATATGTCTCTATGCAAATATCCAGTCTACAGTTTAGAGTCAATGACCAGAGAGATTGTTGCTGATTTTGGTCTATCTAGCTTAAGCTATCTCCACTGTTTCATAGTTGGTCAACTACAACAGAAGTAGCAAAAACATAAATAACAAAATAGTGAATGAACATTTGTATAAGAATCTGTTAATTTTGTCTCGAAATCAATGAAAAATTATCTTTTCCTAAGTCATTCATTAATTTATATTGTTTTTGTGCACATTTATATGGTAATTTTGAATATACAAATTTACAAATATCTGTAATACACATTTTAGTTTTAATGTGTAAACAGTAAGAATATGGCTCACTGGAACCACATTCTTGGTGGCTTCCAGTCAGAGATATTTCTATCATGACTGCATTATATTGGACTTGTAATTGAATAGTCATGAAGCATACATTTATTAATATTTTGGTCATAATATTAATTCATTTATTGTGTGTGGATTTATAACATATGGTGGCAAACCACAGTGTGTAGGAAAAATTCGAATCCACTTCATCGAGATCATTTTTTTTCATGAGTTATTGATTTGAGTATTTATTGAGTTTTTGATAATGTCTGAGAATACAAGATATACAAGCGTATGCCTATGAACGCTTCCAATACTTTAGTATCTTACTGGTAACCTCACTCACTCGCAATAAACGACCAGACCAAAACAAACACAATTTGTCCTGCACGGGAATTGTACCCACACCATTTGGTGTTAAAGTAGCATTGTTAACCACTCGGCCGCCACGCTCATTTAACATCACATTTTAAATGCACGCTCGTAATTATAATGACAAAACTATTATTATAACACCTCTGTTCATAGCAGATAAACAGAAAAAATTACATGAGTGTACGAAATATGAAGGAAAAATTATCGGATGCTTGGCCAGTTCAGTTATGGGTGACAAGTAGCCCTTCCTTTTTTTATATAACATTGTAAGGCAAACAAGCATACGGCCCACCTGATGTAAAGCACTTACCATAGGCTACGGACACTTGTAATACTTCCCCAGATGGGCTGTTTGAGGTGCCCTACCTCTCTTAAAAATACATTACAAACACATGTGTTGAGACACACTTCGGAATTATCATGTGGAAAATAAGCGTGAATGTCATTAGAAGTAAAATTTGTGAGTTTGTCTGTTTGTCAGAGTTAACTGTCATATTATTGATCTAGTGCAGAAAATTATTTCATTAATACTAAGCTACACTAGCAAAAAGAGAAAAATAGGCCACAAGAGGGAAGCTTCTGACAACACCTAGCCATTTAGAATAACTATAACTTTAATTTTATATTGATATTTAAATTTAAACAATTAAAAGACATTAAGTGAAACCTTAAAAATCATATACAGCAACAGATAACATTAGGACGTAGGTATAAGACATCTCCTGAGAAAATTGCTCAAATTCTTAAAAAAAAGTTTTCCTAAGTTTTCACTTCAAAAGTAATTTTCTTGCATATACAGAAAACGATAATTTTACGATTATAAGTTTCACTTAATCTATACTTATAGTCAAATTACACCTTTCAACAGCAAAACTGTAGCTAAACAGATATAGATATTTGGAATATTAAATTTAACAGCCAAACATGATAAGTATGTTACAGGACCTTGTACACAAATTCCCCAGAGTTTGTTATATAGCTGTGACTTAAAAGTTCCTTTGTACTGTGTTAGCAGTGGCGGAGGCAGTCCACCAGCAGTGCTTCTTGTGTTGTATGTGTCTATCGGCATCTGTAACCACTTCACAACATGTGGCTCGTATACTTGTTTGTTTCAAAACTGTGAAATACACTACATACAGTTTTTATACATACAATGAATAAATTCAAGATACTTACGTCTCTAATCACCTTCTGAAGCTAACCAAGATAATGTCATCCCCTCAAATACTTTGTTTAATTGTATACTATATGTATACTCACCACTGCCAAAGAGTAAGGTTTTAATCCTAAATTGTACACGAGTACAGTGTACGGCAAACGTGCTGCAGCACGTATAAAGCTAACAGCCAATGCATGTGAATCGCCCCGTGCGTACGTCACCACCGCTGGCACGGTGGTGTTGTGCCAGGGCTCCACGTGCCCATCCAGTCCCAGTAAGCGGAAGTATTGTTCCTCTTGCACCAAGTGGTTTTCTTCCACATCGCGAAGATTCTCCTGCGGTGACACAGACACCTGTTTTGTTGTGATACATAATACAATTCAATTCAGACAAAAGTAAATAAAAAAATAAACCAAAATATTAGACATGCACTAGAAAAATGTTACCTGAAAATCTTTTATATGTTGATGGGTCTGCGTAACTATACTCTGTATGGACTGAGGAGGTTGTGAGTGGAATATTATCAGGAATATACTTATAGCAAATACCGATGTCGAAAATAGAAGAAAACTTTTAGTTTTCATATTGAGGGCACATTATTACAACCAAATAAACAGCACTTGAGTGCTAATGCTCCTACTACAAGCGCTTTTTGTAACGTAATGAATCTACCTACATGGTTTCAGGATAGTTCTCACGGAAATAAAGGAAATCAATATCGTTGACCTAACACGCCCGTCGCGATGTTATCGCATCATTCCCGACAAATGACTAGTTCAAGGTTAAATTTATAGTAACGTTATAATACCACGATATTTTTTATTTATACAGAATTGGTATTTAGTTTACAAAAAACGAAATTATTCAATTATATTGCGGTATTGAAAACCGTTCACTTCAACTTCAACCTACGGTAAAATACATTGTAAAGTTTGACAGTTAAAAATATTACTCATGAAGACAGTGACAGTGACATAATATTTCTCGCTTATTACACCTGGCAACCAATCCTTGAAGAAAAGTATTTTTTTAATAATTTTCGACTTCTTCCCGCGCTTTTGACGAGTGACATTGTTCTTATAGTTGAATATTTACAATTCAGTATAAAATTAGTTTTATGTGACAATTTTGATAGTATTTTGTAAAATAAGTGCTAGTGAAATTATACAGTAATGAAAAATCTCAAATATAACACGTTTATGCACTTTTTGGAAGACGTGAATAAGTTCATCAAGAAAACCTTGTAAAAATGACTATCGTTTTACGGGTGGTATTTAAACTGGGTTGATTGGGTCGAGGTACCCTTCCCAAGTATTTTTTCAGCACAGTTCCTGAAGCTGGAACATAGAATTAAGATTTTCAAATGATTCTAAACTGATGACTTGGCTGTATGGGCTAGATCCCTTTGCCTTTCCCCCCGGGGATAAAAAGAACCAAAAAAGGACTTCTTCCCGCGCTTTTGACGAGTGACATTGTTGTTTTACTTTAAATTTTTACAATTCAGCATGATCCAAGAAAACGAGGTCTAGCACTCCGGGCGAAACACATGCTTACGTCACTGTCGAGTTGCCACTTTAAAGTAAACTACAAACAATTAAGGAAAGATTTTCTGCCGTAGCTCATGCATAAAATATTATTTACGCATTACAATTGTTATTTGTTTATCTTTGCAAACGAAATAGATCATGTTAAACATGAATTAATGTAATTAAGTAATTACACTTACAGTTTTATTGGATATCATACAGGTAATATATGAGAGTTGCGGAGTTTGATTTCATACCACTGGCAAGACTGAAACGGACTGTCTCTTTGACTTTTGACGTTAAACGCCATCTCATTCGCACTTGCTGGAATTGTATATTTCGTTCTCGGTCGGTGCTTGTGTACACAGTGATTGCAAAACTTTTAAGGCCAGTTAAAGTTTATTATTTTAAAATGGTAATTTGTTCCATTCTGAACTGTACGAGTAAAAGTGTTAATGGCGGTACAATAAGATTTTTTTTTTCATTTCCACGAAAAAAATCTGTAGCCAACGAATGGTTTCGCTATTGTGGACCAAAAACAACTACAAAATATGGTTAGTAGGTACCTAAGTATATAAAATTACCCTTATAGACTTTTAAGTTCTCGCGGTATTTATACAATCAAACAACATTTTTAATTTCGGTGGCACTATACAAAGGATTATGTAAAAGTGAGGTTACCACACGTCCTTTACATTCATTTTTTTTTTGTTAAACGTCTAACATAATGTTTTTCTTCAATATTTACTATAAAATGCTCGTTCCACTCGTTTGAAAGCTTCCCGGACTTGGCGACAATAAAAGCACAATTTGGATACTAAACGGAAGTCATTCGTATGAAAACGTCACAAATCACTTGACACAGAATGCCATGTTTAAACGATGAATTTGCAATATTCCATGTAACTGTACATTTCAGTATGATGACTGTGTAAAACGGCACTGGATTTAAACACTAATTCGCACAATAAACATTTAAATTAATAAAACAAATTCTCGCGTCACCGTCCCTGTACGAGATTTGGCGCCAAGCCCCTTTTATCTCTTTTGTGTGGGATAAACTTGACGAAATTATAATAGATCCTTGTACTGATATTGTACAGACCCAGACAGAAAGCATTTAATGATTAGTTCGATGTTTTCAACGCTCGCATAAAATTCGAAGGAAACAAAATGCATATGGAATTAAATTAGATGCACAAAATTTGGTACTGGAGAAAATGAACCATTTAGTGGGAAACATAAAAACAGGCAAAAAGAATACCAATTTGACGCCTTTTCGAAGAGCCAGTAGCAAATAAATCTTACTTTTCTGAATTGCGACGTATTAGAACCTGAAAACGTTGAAGATTGCGACTTAACTATGTACGAGTATATGTCAACTGCCGAAGAAGAGCAATTATTGAATGCTTTTGAAACCGAGGTGGCTAAAAATCAAATCAATGAACAAGGCCTTAAATACATTGCCCGCTATGCAACTTTTAGATATTAACAAAATATGCAACGCTTTGGGAATCAAACCCGAGCATTAAATACTGAAAGTGGCTCCTGTGAGTGGATACATTTTATCTATCTATAACTTCACGCCAAATCCCTTGCGGGGTAGGCAGAGAGATCCGAGCGCCACGTGACTCGATCCTTACATATCTCACTCGCTTCTTTAACATTCATTGCTCTTCTCATGCACGCTCGCCGGTTTCTAGGGCTCCTGACATCACCTTCTGATAGAACACGACCAATTTGGTCATGGTAGGTAAGTCTTGGCCTTCCCCGGCTCCTACATCCTTCCACTTTTGCATTGTATATCTGCTTCGTCATTCTTTCATCTTGCATTCTTTCTACATGTCCGAACCATCGGAGCATGCCTCTTCTTATTTTAACACCGACGCTCTCTTTCAGACCAACTCTGTTTCTAACATCATCATTGCGAATACGGTCTACAAGCCTTACGCCACAAATTTTGCATAGCGCTCGCATTTCGACCGCGTTTATTCTACTTTTATGCTCTTTCTGCCATACCCAGCTCTCACTTCCATAAGTTAGCGTTGGGACCAACACTGCATTGTGTATAGCGAGTTGTGCCTTCTGGCTCAGGATTTTACAGCCAAGAAGTTTTCCCAACGCTCCATTCACACTATTCCCAGCACTCACTCGTCTTTCCACATCTTTCCGCATCCAAGATATACAAACTCATCCACTTGTTCCAACACTTCATCATCAATCGTAATCCTTACATTAGTTCTGGATTCTTCTCTTTCAAATACCATTATCTTTGTTTTCTTCGCATTCAGTCGTAAGCCTTTCTCCATACATTCGTCTTTCATCGTTGTGACCAGTGTTTGCAGTTTAGATGGTGTATCTGCTAATAGCACGGCATCGTCTGCATACAGCAGACAGTTCACCACTAGGTCACCCATGCGCAATCCCACATTCGTTGACCTTATTCTCTGCAGACAACTATCGAGATACAGGATAAACAGCCTAGCAGATAGCATGCAACCCTGTTTGACACCAATTCTTACATCAAACCAGGGTGACATGCCACCATCTATCCGCACACATGCTGAGCAATCCTTGTAAGTGGACTGCACAGCACGGAGCAGTGAACCGTCAATCCCATATCTCGGCAATATGTCCCACAGTTCCTTTCGCACAACCCTATCAAAGGCTTTCTCAAGATCCACAAAACCGCAGAAAACCTTCTGGTCTATGGCCAGATGCTTCTCTACGATATTGCGGAGCGAGAAAACTTGATCCGTACATCACCTTCCATTTCGGAAACCTCCTTGTGCGTCCCACAGCATTTCATCGGATTTCACCCTCATTCTCCTTTCAATCACCTTTCCATATACTTTTGCTGCTAAGCTGATCAAACTGATAGCCCTATAGCTGGCGCAGTCCATGCGTGACCCCTTGCCTTTATACAACGGCACGATGACTGCGCGTCTCCAGTCCATTGGGACCCTTCCAGTTCTCCAGCATAGATTGCATAAGTACCAGAAGGCGTCCCGGACGTAAGTGCCACCTAATTTGATCATCTCAGCTGTGATCAGATCAATTCCCGCTGATTTTCCATTTTTCAAGCTTCGTATCGACCATTCGATCTCATCCATAGTTATGCCTTCGTCGGACGCCGTCAACGTGGAGTAAGCATCCGACTCACTCTCATTGTCAGCGTCCGAGGCATACTCATACATTTCTTCAAAATATTCACTCCACCGTTCTAACACTTCCTGAGTGTTCGCAAGAATGACACCAGCTTTAGACTTTATCTTATCCATTCTGGATGCCGACGAACCACTCCGAGACTTCTTTACCTCTCTCCAAAAGAGTTTGGTATTTGCCTCGAAGTTTTTCGTCAGCCTCTGTTCCTCATTCATAATTTGTCTTTCACGCTTCTCTTTCACTAAAGCCTTGGTTTCACTCTTGCATAGACGGTACATTTCTTTCTTCTTTTCTCTCATATTTTCATTTAAGGGCAAAGATGATACGTAATCCAGCCACGCTTTCCTCTTTCTTGCTACGGAGGATTCAACCTCCGCATCCCACCAGGCATCTCCTTTCGCTGTTTTACGTCTCTTTGCGCATCCACAAGCTTCTTTTGCACTATCCACCATACTTTCTTTCAAAACTTTCCAACAATCATCCACATCTGAGTCGGAGAGGCTTGCATTTGCAAGTCTCTCACTTACTAGATGCACATACATTCTCCTTACACTTTCATCTTGCAATTTTTCGCTCATTATCCTTTCATGATCTCCGAAAGGGATACGCACTCGCCAGTGCCTCCACTTCCTAAAAAGGCCCACAAACCGGCTTACCACCAGGTAGTGGTCCGTCTCAAGAGTGGGGCCTCTAAAGGCTCTTGTATCCATTATAACATTTCGGAGACGTCTATCTATTAAAATCAAATCAATCATACTTTTTTGGTCATTCCTTCTCCATGTATACGTGTGAATATCCTTATGATGAAATAAAGTATTCGACACGAGGAGGTTTCGTTCCATACATAAATCTAGTATTGACTTACCTGCTTCGTTCACTCTCTTATCTCCATACGGACCAAGAACAGCTTCATAGCTGTATCGCTTGGTCCCAACCCATCCATTCAAATCTCCACACATAATCATTCTTTCATTCCCTTCAGCTAAGTCCAGAACATCCCTCACAGACTCCCAAAACTTCTCCAGTTCTTGAGCACACGCTGAGCTTACGGGAGCGTATGCTGCAACCAGAAATACTCGCGTGATGCCCAGTTTAATACGAACCCAGAGAAGTCTAGGCCCTACCAAACAGTAATCTCTTACACCAGTGGCTAAGCGAGAGGAGAGTACGACACCTACACCAGCACTGGCATGATCGTCCCGGTCTACCCCAGACCATAGGGCCATCATCCCACCGGGCAGATCATCGGTGTCGCTCCCCTTGCGCTTAGTCTCTGTCCCACATAAAGCATCCAAACGTCTATCATTCATTACGTCTATCAATTCATTCGTCTTATCATTCAATCCACCTCTCACATTCCACGTGCCTATGCGGCACTCGATACATTTTATATCGAGAGGAAAACTTGTTTACCCATGTGAAGAGCATATTAGTGTGGCATAAATAATGGAAACTGAGAAATTTAACGGGAAATTGCTGTCTACGGAAAAAATCATTTTCCGAGCTTGGATTACATTGTATACAATTGTGTTAAGGATCGCTACCCCCAAATAGATCACTCTGTAATACTTTGCTTGGTTCGAACTAGAGCCTATATTAGACTCAAAGGGTTAAATAGAAATAATGCATGTCATCAACTAGGTGACGAGCTTGGTGGCTCAGTCGTGAATGACGCGACTTTGACACCGACGCTCGTGAGTTCGATTCCCACACAAGGCAAACATTTGTGTGCATAAACATGTCTGTTTGTCTTGGTCTGGATATTTTAAAAGAGGTAGGGCGCATCAAAGCAGCCCGTATGGGGAAGTACCTCCACCTCACAGAAAACCGTAGCCAAATAACAACCCCTAGAGGGTAGTTGCGTTCCTGTATGTGAGTGAGGTCACCAGTAATCTCCCAAGGAGTTGCTGTGTAAGCAGCAGAGTAGGCATCGCGCGAGTGATACTTAATATATCGCAAGCGTTAATAGGTTACGGTACCCGCTTTACAAAGCGGGTACCGTAGCCTATTAATGCTATTAATGCTGATGTATCAGGTGGATCGTACGCTTGTATGCCTCCCGACGTAGTATAAAAAAAAGGAAAAAAGTGTAAAAGTACATAGTAAATTATATAACGTATCAAACACTCATTATTACTTGATTATTATTGAGACTAACCTACCATGACCAAATTGGTCGTGTTTTATCAGAAGGTGATGTCAGAAGCCCCAGGAACCGGCGAGCGTGCATGAAAAGAGCTATGAATGTCACAGAAGCGAGTGAAGTATGCAAGGACCGTGTCTTATGGCGCTCGGTTCTCTCTGCCTACCCCGCAAGGGACTTGGCGTGAAGATATACATACATACACTCATTATTGAACTATAAAAATTGTAATAAAAAAATCATTGTTTTACTGTAATATTTGTTTGTGTATTAGTAACACTTAGATGCCCTACACCGAAATAATATATCTGTAGAAACATATACATACATTTGGAGATACAGGCAAAATATCTACAGATAGATATATAATAATTAGGTATTTTTTTCAATGTAGTGAGATTTCATTTTCCCCATAATTTTCCCAAATTATAAAGTTTGAGAACGATCGATAGCGGCGATGACGTAAGCTTGTGTTTCTACGTCACAGCTGTCACCGGGAGTGCCATACCTGGCGTAGTATATTATTATACCATGCAATTCAGTATAAAATTAGTTTTGTGTGACAATTTTGATAGCATTTTGTACCATAAGTGCTATTGAATTTATACAGTAATGAAAAAACTGGTATCAAAAATGCTATCAAAAGAACCAAAAAAAAAAGAACCAAAAAAAAAAAATTAATAATTTTCTTCTTTTTTTTATACTACGTCGGGAGGCATACAAGCGTACGATCCACCTGATACATCAGCATTAATAGCATTAATAGGCTACGGTACCCGCTTTGTAAAGCGGGTACCGTAGCTTGCGATATATTAAGTATCACTCGCGCGACGCCTCCTCTTCTGCTTACACAGCAATGATATTGTATTATGTATATTAAAAAGAGGTAGATATCGTACTAGCGCGCAAAAACTGAGGCAATGAAATTAACCCAATTGGTCTAATATGCGGTATTCTATGATGCGCTGACGTATTTCAAGCGCAACTCTTGACAGATAGCTATCTCTCTCTATATCATGCGTTCCGTATTATATATCCCCTTCTTAAGTAAGTAAGTACTATAATGTCGTAGTGGAACAATAACAAAACGACGCGCAGTATGAATATACGTCATCTTTAAATACAATATCATTGTTACACAGCAACTCCTTGGGAGCTTACTGGTGATCTCACTCACGCAGGAACACAACAACCCTCTAGAGAGTTGTTATTTAGCTGCGGTTTTCTGTGAGGTGGAGGTGCTTCCCCAGATTGGCAGCTTTGATGTGCCCTACCTCGTATAAAACATACAGACCAAGACAAGCAGACATGTTCATACACACAAATGTTTGCCTTGTTTGGGAATCGAACCCACGAGCGTTGGTGTCAAAGTCGCGTCATTCACGACTGAGCCACCGAGGTTGTCAAATCATCTTGTTTCATAATTATTTCTGTATGTATATTGATCTGATTTTAAGAGAGGTAGGGCGCTACGAAGCAGACCATCAGGCGAAGTACCTCCAACTCACAGAAAACAGAAGCCGAATAACAACTCCCTTGAGGGATAAATATTCAATATTGCCCGACAAATTACACAGTGCCATTGAGCCCCAAAGTAAGCTTGTATTATGGGTACTAGCAGTGGCGTGCACAGAGATTTTTGACAGGGTAGGCAGAATTTTTTTAAAGCTATTAACTTACCAAAAAATACAGAATGTTGATTTTGGTTACCAGCCTTGTGGAAATAATGGTGTATGTGATCACTTGTTTTTTTTCACCGAAAGATAGTTTTGAAATTTTTTTATTTTCCCTACACACACCACATGAACAACTTTCGCAGTGAATATCATCCATATTTATCAACTTTAAAATCTTATTTCGTCTGCTACCAGTCAATCAATTCAAAACAAAAACAATGGCGGCCGTTTTAAAATGAAAATAAAAAATTTAACATCAATTTTATACGAAAAAAAGAAATGGCAATATCTTTCACTATAATTATATGCAGCAAACTACTTTTTAAAATAGTTACGTAGCAATTCTCGCGACACTGGTAATTTACGTTATAGTTCAGCTGAAAGACATTGTCTATACTTTGCGATTGTGTGCGTTATTTGTGTTATTGTGGGCAATGTAATTACAAGAATGCACACTACAGTATTTGTATTAATAACACGGCACACATACGTAAATTTAGACAGAAATAGTTAGTGACTCTGCCGTTAAAAGCTGCCAATGCGGCGCTAGTGTAGCGTAGCGCCTAGCTGCGATTTGAATATGACTAGCGATGATTTTAATAACTTAGCGATACCGATAGATGGAGCTCTTTTTAATTTTTTGTTTCTGATACGAAATATTAGTTAAAAACTATGTTTAAGAATGAAACATCGGATGGTATTTATCAAATTGATAGGGTAGGCAATGTCTTTTTGCCTATATGGAGTGCACGCCACTGGGTACTAGACAAGTGATAAACATACGTAAATACATTTCCTTTTTTTGTAAAAACATATAACGTAAAACACTGTAATCCATAAAAAAAAAACATTTTTTCGTGTCGAACATGTGATCACATCAGGGGCGCCGACTCCGTGGGTGCTCGGGGGCTCCAGCACCCACGGGAGGGAAATAGTGGGTGCGGAGCACCCATGACGCTAGACATCATTATACAAACAAAAATAATCCTCATCTCATTATCTGTTGTTCAGGTTCTCATTATCTGGTTATCCTAGTAAGCGCTTGCTTGCTTACTAGAATGTGTGCGACGCGTCCTAATGTGATCTCAGTTCCAACCAGATACTTTTGATGTAGAGCCGTTTTTTTTGTTTTGGGCAGGGCAGTCTTTGGGGGACACCTATGTCCAGCAGTGTACGTTTTTCGCCTGAAATCATCATGATGATGTACCTAGTCATCAAAAGAGCATGAGCACCCACGAGGTTTTTCAAAAGCCGGCGCCCCTGGATCACATCATAATTCCTTAAGCGGATAACCCATTGCGGATTTTTGCTAATGGTCAAAATATAATTTTGTATGTATTGTGTATAATTAAATAAAATAATAATCAACTTTATTTACCACATGTATAGTGTATAAAGGCGGACTTACCCAGACCAAGACAAACAGACATGTTCATGCACACAAATGTTTGTCCTGTGTGGAAATCGAACCCACGAGCTTCGGTGTCAAAGTAGCGTGACAACGCGTTTTACGACTGCGCCACCGAGCTCGTCGATGGTATGTTTCTGTGTGTGAGTGAGGTCACCAGTAAGCTCCTAAGGAGTTGCTGTGTTAGCAGCAGAGGTGGCATAGCGCAAATGATATTTAAGACGTTATATAAAAAGAAAAAAAAATAACTGTTATTTCCAAGTTTATTCTATTTTTATAAAATATAAACAAAACTGTTACATTGTCTGTACAAAATAATCAAATAAAAGTTGCAAATTGGACATCGCTTTTAGGCATCTTGCTTGATAATCAATATGCGTTATAGTCACTCTAATCTAAACAGAACGGGACCGAGACCAAAGTATAGTCGAATTACAAAATACTCGAAATATTGGATGACAATCTGTACTAAGGATTTTTATTAAAATTAGCATGAAAATTAACCATATAGTTGTGATATTACGACGACAAGGAAACAAGCACATAATTTATGATTCCTAATCGGAATTAAGGCTGTACGTAGGTATTAATGATAACATTTAAACAATAAAATATTATCTCAACATAAATTCGAATATTTTGCCACATTTTACATATTTATTGTGTGACCATCATCATCAATAATAGTGCACAGTAATTGGATCTGTGAAAGCCTCTGAATAATAGTTCGTGAAGATACGAGTATCATGACATGAAACCTTTCATGTTATCTTAAAATCAGAGTGCTTTGAGTAACTTTTCGTTATCAGCTTATACAGGTTGCCTTGATTGCTGTGGAAGTTGGACAGGGTTCAGTATAACCGATCACTTACTGTCTTTTTATTGACTAATGGTTGATACCAATTATTGGATCATGCATAATTGATGTTATATCAGAATGGAATCAATTCTGGCTGCTGACGAGCAACCTCATGATCCAACCTAGTTTTTATCTTCTTTTTTAACGGAGTATTCAACCTCCGTGGCGTTTATAATACCAGTATTGATATAGCAATCCCAGTAAGTAAGTAAGTCTCAGTAATAAAGTCTAAAGCTTGTAACATTCCCGCTAATACTCACAAAATCTTAGAACGGTGGACTGAATATTTTTGGGCAAATATATGCAACTAATGTCCAGGATGCCGACACTGCGTGTGAACGTATGGCTGACACTGCTGTGTCTTCCTCTGTCGATGACAGTTCGAAGACTGATGATACTGTAGATAAGTTTGAAATGGTCGATACGAAGCGTGAAATTGGAAAGTTATTAGAAATAGATATGGTTTGTAGCTGAGATAATCAAACTAGGCGTTACTTACACCCGGAAGGCGTTAGGGTGCCTATGCAATGTAAGCACCAGCTTTCCCATACTCCAGTTACTAAAGTATCGGAAAGGTCTTACTCAACTTATTGGAAAAATAAATTAGCGTACTCCTTCACGTCATGTATCTATTTATGACTTCCAGTAGTAATATTTTTTTCAACCGGAAGAATTGTCGGATTCCATAAACATATGTAAGTACATTGCTTTTGAGCTACTCGCTAGCACAGGTCAAGCCTTGAATTTTAGATCATTTTCCTACTCTTTTCTGTATCTTTGAACGTAACTCACTTTTTGTCTTAAAGGAATAACTATCTATTATATACATTTTCGCAATTGTTCGAACTTATTGAACTCCAAACTTATCCTTCAGATTATAAAAACAATAATTCATGTGCAATGATCGGATCACTGTCAACTGCCAAAAATATAAACAGGTATCGTACGTAGCGACCCTCAGAAAGTTTTGCGAAAATAAAAAAAGTGTTCTATAAGTAAATATTTTTTTTTTTTAATCTTTTCAAATTACTGTCTATCAGCCTCTATACAAAGTTTCATGCGGTTGAACCAGTTTTCGAAACACGTTTTCCAGTCCGCCGCAGACACCTCTTTTACAGTCTGCTCGAAAGCTGACAGCGCATCTTCCGGCGAAGAAAATTGTATCTCTATGAGCAGATTTTTTATTTTTCGGGAATAAAAAGAAGTCACACGCTGCTAGGTCAGGGCTGTAAGGAGGGTGACCAAGGAGTTTGACCAGCGTGCTGTCCAGGAAGTCCCTCGTTTTGAACGCGGTGTGCGCGGGCGCTTTATCGTGGTGGAGCAGTAGCCCGCGAACGCCTGTGTTTGGTCGCTTGTTGCTCATAACAGAGAAAATTTCTGCCAAGTATTTGGTAGTATACCATTCGGCGTTGATGCTTCTTTGGTTCTGTAAAGGAATTGACACCAGGTAGCCAGTCGAATTGAAAAAGCTCGCGATCAAAATCTTTACCCGCTTCTTGATCGCTTCACTTTGGTAGGCGTTGATTCGTTTTGAAATACCCAAACCGTCGACTGGCGTTTCGTTTCTGGATCGTATCGATAAATCCAGGATACATCGCCCTGTAATGATGTCGTAATCTCGCCGAGACGAGCCTGCTTCAAATTTGTCATCATCATCAATCATATCACGGCACCATTTCACCTGAGCCTGCTTCTGAGTAACAGTGAGGTTTTGCGGCACCCAGCGTGTAACTATCCTCCTCACGCGAAGATGCAAGTGTAGAATCTCGTGAAGGCTACCCGATCCACTTTGCAGTATGTGTTGAATCTCCTGATACGTAACTCGCATATTGTCTTGGATTAAATCTTTCACTGCTTGTACGTTTTCTTTTGTAACAGCCGTCATAGGGCAACCACTTCTTTCTGCATCCCCCAAAGTTACTCGATCGCGCTTTAATTCGCCTTCATCCATGAAAGCAATTTGAAGTCTTCCGTATGATTCGTCTGGTTTCAGGCGACACTTGAAATCGTAAAAAAATCATAGCGCGAAAATGTACCCGACGTAGATCCATTTTTCAATGAGACACGATAAATTAAATTAGCGGGCAAATAATGTGGACGGACATTTGAAATCCCTCATGAAAGTGTAATCTATGAGACTAAAGCGTTTTGTTACGCCCGGATAGCTGCGTTTAATACGACAGTAACAAATGAGTAATCAGTCAATCGGTTCAGTGCTAAGTGCTTTAAGTTAAATTTTAGTGTTCGACTTACTTTGTAAGTACTAGCAGAAGTAAGTGCCAATTGGCAACTCTGCCTATCAGCATTTTTCTACCACGCATACGTCACAGCAGTGTTTCCACTTAAGGAATTTTGTCATTTTTAGGGCAAAACTATTGTGCATGACTTGGGCTAATTTATTTAAGGTTCAGGGTGAAATGAAGATTGTATAGTAAGTGGGTAATCCTACTTACTTTAAGGCCCCATCAATTTATTGCAGGGTATGCCCCAAAATATTATTGAATATAATACATCTAATTATAGTTTACTGTATAAATCGTACTATACCGTTCACAAAAACGTTTTTTTTATCCAGTGTCATAAAATACAATAGCGTGGGAAAAAATAACTGATTATTTTGTTTGTGTGTTATTAAAATGGGAAAAATGTTAACTATACACTGTACATCTTATAATTAAACTTTTGACAGGTAATCATTTTAATAAGGTAATAATTTTATAAAGAGATAGAAGAACTAGAATATCAAGTAGTATAGAAGTAACTAGAATATCAAGTATTGCGTATCTCTCAAATCCGAAATAGATACAATGTTAATTAATGTTCTATTAATAGTAGCTTAATAAAATAAAATGGATGCAGTATAATGTTTCGACTACTGATCCGGTAATCAGTGAAGGCCTCTATCTATAACTTCACGCCAAATCCCTGACGGTGTAGACAGAGAGAACCTAGCGGATGTGTATATACAGAGTATATAATTTATAAAAAGTGAATGTCTCGTATGTATGTACTTATTTGATTTAATCAAATTCATGAAATTTAGTGTTTTCTTTTCTCTAAATACGCGTCCTAAATCTAAACATTTTTGAAGATTTTCGGGATAATTTCTTAATAATTTAGGGTAAACCCAGAATCGTGAGTAGAAACACTGTTTCAATTTCTATAACCAACCAAATCATATCATTGAATTCTGAACTCTCCATCCTGCTTGCAGTGCTGTTTCTATTTTCTTCAGTAAAATTTACGTTATTAAATTTGTTTGTTAGGTATATTTATAGTCCTGTTGTTGATATAAACAAAAGTGTCACGATGTCTAACATATCAAAGAGAAGAAGGGAAGGATCGAGGCCCAAGATCAAGGTATTAAAATGAGGTCATTCCTGGCATGTTTATCACGACTTGCCGACGTAGGTAGTTATCACACCGTACCATAATTGTACGAGTTTATGACAAATAAGTAATTTGCACTATTAGTATGCAACCGTCAATACAATTTCATATCAATACCGAGTAGTGAACAACTTTATACGGCTCTCCATTTCCTATTTTATATAATTTCAGCGTAACGTACCTGTAATATGCTCGTTAATGTATTTGTGGTGTGTGTGGTCGGTACACAATACCAGTACATTAACGAATTGTTTTGCCAAAGTGTACCAGGTTTTACTGAATTCAAATACCATATGTATCAAAAAAATGTATTTATTTTAATGTAGGTATGTATATCTTCACACCAGGTTCCTGTGGTCCCGTATTCAATGCTAGGTATAAAAAAGCTGACATATTGTGCTCCTGCATATCTCAAACAACCAATGATGCCACAATGTACAAACCCCACCGGTCTGGTATCTGTCTATACTATTATATAATTATTGGCATGTTTTGTCAATAATGAATGGTATATCAATTTTTACAGGATCGGCAATCCATTTTTAATGTCCCTGGTATTGCCAGTGTACATGTGTAAATGGGCCGTTAACATATAACTGCTCGTTCCCCACCTATGTGATATAAAAAATATATTTTAGACCATAAATACAAATTTTGTTACTTTTACTTCAGCCTCATGAACATTAGTGTAATAAGAACAGAGAGAGGCCTGAATATGTAGGATATCTCTCAACTAAGAAAGTAATACTGGACTTAATATTTTTATTTAATACTTCATACTTTCATTTCTGTCTGCAAGATTGACCAATTAGGCTGCCTGTCTACTGGAGCGGAGAGGAGAAATGCTGTGCCAAAATAATCTAACCTTCCCTCCGCTCTGCTTCAGTAGACTTGAATTTGTAAAATAGATAAAAAATATACATTATAAACAGAGCTGGGAGCAGAGCTGATATACAGAATGTGGAAGTAGAGCAGTGTAGAAAATACTACTGTGGTCTGGCTAATGCTCTATATACTCCCTTTCTCTGTTTGACATCAATGGACATACAACTCTGCTCCGCATTACTCTTTCACTCCCTTCTGCTTCCAAATTCCATGTGAATAGGCATCCTTATACATGTGCCCCTTGCTTGTACCATACAACATAACAGCACTTTGTGGAAACTCTACTCTGCTGCAACTTCATATATAAATAGATATATGATATACCATCTGGTTTTATCATCTGGTATAATTATTAGAATTAGACATTCTCTTTTTTAGCAGATGCACCAGGATAGAGGTTAAAATAGATATTTAACAGTGCAATGTATGTGTTAAAATTTAATTCCCTTGTCAAATTACAAAATCAAAATGTGTTATGTGATTTCGATGATGCTTGCATTTGAAAAGATTTTTTTCTGCATTTGCTACTGGATAGACTGCTAGACACCATATTATTAAGGAAATGATACACATCCGATAATAATTCAATGCTAAATGTGTAAATGAGTACAAAAGAAATGATTGCTTTAAGAAGATTAAAGTCAATAAATTGATCGTAGAAAATAAAGTCTGTTCAGTGTCGTAATGTTGATGTGAAAGTGAAAGCATTATATTAAAAGTAATTTCTAGTACAGCACTCTCTCTTTCACACCAACATTATCATAGTGAACAGACTGTAGGCCGATTCTACTAAAAAACTGCAACTGCACTGCAGTGCTGCGTGTGTCAAAATGTGTACATTTTGATTTTTCGTTAAACAATGCTGCTGTCAGATCGCTTGACGAAACGTCAGAATGTACGCATTTTGACACACGCCGCACTGTAGTGCAGTTGCAGTTTTTTAGTAGAATCGGCTTACTGTACTGATAACATATCAGTCATAGAAAGCAATGATTAATATATTATTGGAATTTTTGCTTATGTAGACTTGAAATATAACCTGATGTTTTGTAGGTAGTCATAGTTGCTTGACAAATTTGTTTAAACAGACAAATAGTTCTATTAATCTTAAATTTGAATGTCAAAATAATATATAATGTAATAATAATAAATATCAAAATAAATACATCTGAGAACATTAAAAAAAATGAATCATGTTATTGCATATTTATCACTGAAAGTTAAGAAAAAAAAAATAGTCATTTTTAGTATTTATTTATATTAATGTAAATAAATACTAAAAAATAGCTATTCCGCGCGGACGAAGTCGCGGGCACAGCTAGTAAATAAATAAATTTCATGACCAAAAAGTTTATTTAATTTAAAAAAATGGTGTGGCCGTCACGGTACGTCTGGTAGATGTGAAACATCTTAGTGAATATTATAATTTTTATAAATACACGCAAAGGAGTCGAGAGTAGCGTAGAGGGGGCATGGTGGCATGAGGGAGCGAAATGCTATTTGCTGTCACGACAAGGCACGCCAATAGACGTTTTACATCAAAAATCTTTAAATGCAGTTTTGAGTCTTTTAAAGATTTATCTATTTAAAAAAAGTATATTGGACTACATTATACAGTGATAAATACCCATTATGATTAATTTGAATCACTTTTGATGTGAAACATGGCGCGCCTTGGCAGTAAAATCGAACTGTATGCCATGACAGCACACAGCATGACGCTCTCTCCTGCCGTCACGCCCCCTCTACACCGACACTCTCGACTCCTTCGCGTGTATGCGTGCGCATACTAGACACTCCGTTGCTTCTCTGCATGAGCTGTTTACTGTATCTATCTGATGCTTTTGAGTTTTATTTACATCTGCTGGGCGTCTGACAGCCACCATTTTTTTAAATACTGCCTGATTATTACAGTAGTTAGCAATTCAACCAACTATTATTATCATAGTTGGCAATTTGTAATAACAACTAATTGTTTTCTTTAATGTCTTATATTTAAATCTGTAAATCTTCCTGCAAGAAATTAATATATAATTCAGCAATAATTATTTTTTCAGAGTATGGGTGATCACAAGGAATTCTTAAGACGGATAACTAGGACTCTTTACTACGGTCAGCTACCTGCACTGCCCTGCTTGAGCTTGCCTGTCACGGGTTCGTTATAACATACTTTTTACTATGGATTAAAGGATACCAAAGCGCCGATTATCATGGCTAATACGATCCATCGGTAATGATTTAACTGATTCATTATGATTATCATTACCTATGCATCAGTGGTGTGCACAGAGATTTTTGACAGTGTAGGCAGATTTTTTTTAAAGCTATTAACTTACCAAAAATTACAGCAGTGGTTAACTGCCTGCTTTATGCAGATGACGCAGTATTAATAGCAGAATCATCATCCGAACTGCAAACACTAGTCACAACAATAAATAAATAAATAAATTTGAAAGAGAGACAACCAGAACGAACACTAGGATTACGGTTGATGATGTAGTATTGGAGCAAGTGGATGAGTTTGTATATCTTGGAAGCGCTTTTAGAAGCGATGGAAGGTACACCGCTGATGTGGAGAGACGAGTGAGTGCAGGGAATAGCGTGAATGGTGCGTTGGGTAAACTGTTTGGCAGCCGAAATCTAAGCCAGAAGGCACAGCTCGCTGTACACGGCGCGGTGTTAATCCCAACGCTAACTTATGGAAGTGAGAGCTGGGTATGGCAGAGAGAGCATGAAAGTAGAATAAATGCGGTCGAGATGCGAGCGCTGCGAAAAATTTGTGGCATAACGCTTGCTGACCGCGTTCGAAATGATGACGTACGAAAGAGAGTTGGACTGAAAGAGAGTGTCGGTGTTAAGATAAGAAAGGGCATGCTCCGTTGGTTCGGACATGTAGAAAGAATGCAAGATGAAAGAATGACGAAACAGATATACAATGCGAAAGTGGAAGGATGTAGGAGCCGAGGAAGACCAAGACTAACCTACCATGACCAAATTGGTCGTGTTTTATCAGAAGGTGATGTCAGGAGCCTTAGGAACCGGAGAGCGTGCATGAAAAGAGCTATGAATGTGAAAGAAGCGAGTGAAGTATGTAAGGACCGCGTCTTATGGCGCTCGGTTCTCTCTGCCTACCCCGCAAGGGACCTGGCGTGAAGATATACATACATACATACAAATTACAGCATGTTGTGGAAATAATGATGTATGTGATTGGTTAGCCACCTCAAATATCTATAGATTGATTGATTTTATATACATATCAATTTGCAGATATTCGAAGCGGCGTTTCGGTTTTGCATTAAACTTACGATTAACTTTGCCTTTAGTTTGTATTAATTTCAAATTCGGTTTACAGCGGCCTTTCTCAATCACTTGTTTTTTTTTACCGAAAGATAGTTTTGAAAACGCATCATTTTTTATTTTCCCTACACACACACCACCTGAACAACTTGAATAAACAAACAATGGCGGCCCACTCCGGTCCAGTTTAAAAACAAAATAAAATTTAACATCAATTTTATACGAAAAAATGAAATGGCAGTTTTTTTCACTCTAATTATATGGAGCATACATACTCTTTAAAATATTGACGTAGCAATATGCATTACTATTATTGTTTATTGACAGCAGTATAATTTTATAAACACAGCCCTTCTTAGTCAGTACAGTACCTATAAATTGGCTTTATAGGTACTAGCTGCTGCCCGCGGCTCCGCCCGCGTGGAGTCAAATAACGTAGCCTATGTGTTAAAGAGGTGCAACAAGAAAAGGAGGCGTCAAATGACAATGAAGGAACTTCAGCGCGAAAAAGTCCGCCAAGTATTCAAGAAATGTTGGATAAATCTGTTCACTATGAAATCAATGACCTGCGGGAGTTGGAAATAATCAAATTGATTGCCATTAAATCATGTCAATAAAGTAGGTTTTACAAGGTTAATTAAACAAACTTTGTCCAAAACACAATATGGTTTCTAATACACACATGACCGACAGTTTAGCCGATATTATTTACGACCGAGAAAAATTTAAAATAACAATCTTTGTTGAATGAACTTCACTACATTGTCATTACAACTGATCTATGGACGAGTGATTCATCCTTGCAAATGAATGATTTTATAAGTTACTGCCCATGGGTTGACATCAAGTTTTGAACCTAAATGCTATTGTTTGGAAGTATTATTACCATTCAAAGGAGAGAATCATTCAAGTGAAAATATAGCTCATAATTGTGTTGATACTGTTGATTGTAGGCGCTTGGTGGAATTTTGAACACATCTCGTTAATGATAATTCTTGCACTTGTACAGATTCCACTTCACAAATATAGCTCATAACATGTACATGTACATGAGTGACAGAGTGATTGCCATCCCTACCGACAATACATATAATATAGTACGATCTGTCAGCAAACTTTCGCTTGTGGGATATAACTATCAGC
Organism: Pyralis farinalis; assembly: GCA_947507595.1. Taxonomy (NCBI): domain Eukaryota; kingdom Metazoa; phylum Arthropoda; class Insecta; order Lepidoptera; family Pyralidae; genus Pyralis; species Pyralis farinalis. The sequence goes on along the minus strand of OX382268.1, from coordinate 37,898,578 downwards.
ATATTACATGCAATGCTCACACATCGCAGCTAGCATTTAAAGATGGACTATTAAAACAATATCGTATAGAGGCAATATTTAGCACAGGCTGAAAAATTGTTGGTCATTTCAATTATTCCACAAAATCATCGAAATTGTTACGAGAAACTCAAGAAGCATTAAATTTACCAGCTCATGTCTTGATTCAAGATGTTTCATCATCGCCACCCACTGGGATTCGACTTGTGGAATGTTAAAGTGACTAGATGAACAGCGGATTGCTATACAGGCAGTGCTACCACAAACCAATTGCCAAAATGACATAAGTAACCAGCAATGGGTCCCAGTTAAGAAAATATTTAATATATTACATTATTTCCTGGTAACTACAAAAGCCCCGAGTAAAAAAAATGTCACTTGTCAAATGTTATCCCACTTATCAACAGTATGTTCAAAATTATTGAAAAAAGTACTACTGACATTAACAATGAATCAAGCAATGAACTACTGAGCCCAATGGAATGGCTAATGATCTTATTGTTCCGCTTACTGCTCAATTTGATCATTTAGAAGATGAAAAAATGTACACTTTATCTATAGTTTTAAATCCTAAATATAAAACTAGGATTTTCAGGAAAAGGTCTACTACTGTTAAGGCTAAGGAATTATTAAATTCGGAAAATCTATCAATTAAATAGATCATCTGTCTGAATGCCACAAAATCAAAGATCAGCCTTCGACATCACCATCTACAACACCTATAAACATTTGGAATGTTTGAAAAGTGTTGATACATGACCAAGAGCCAGATGAGCCATTATCAATTTTCTCATCATGTAAGTATTCTCACTATTTCTATGTTGTTTCAGTATATCATCACACATGAACATTAATTATATTATAATCAATTAGAATGACTCTTTTTATTTGTTACAGCTTCCTCACTGAAAGAAGAGGTGCAATCAATCGTACTTAAATTGTTCCAACATCGAAATTAATGATGATCCTTTCAAGTACTGGCACCAAAATCAACACTTTCTTCACCTCAAGAACCTTGGTCTGAAATATTTGTCATTAGTTCCGGGGACAGTTCCATCAGAAAGGCTGTTTTCGACTGCCAGATTAATACATACTAATTTAAGAAAGATTAAATTTTAAACTTCTGTGTTAATTTTGAATATTGAAATTGGAAATATTTTGATTTTGAATAATAAATAAGTACTGGATTTTCTGTGTTCTGTTTATTCATATGGTGTAATCATTTGTTATCGAAAGACATTGTAACATCCACTACGATACTATTGTTAACGTATTGTTCATCTTAATAGCAGTATCGTTGTCGTAATATACATAAACATACTATCGTTAACGGTATTGTAATGGCCGTATCGTTTAAACCCTACTTTTACAATATATATATATATATATATTATACTACACCCCAGGGGCAAACAAACAAGTCTTTAGAATACACAACATATTACAACATATATACAACATACACAACAACAGCAGCGGTGGTAACGCGCGACGGATTGTACAATCGGTCGCGCGTTACCACCGCTGCTGCTTACACACGCACAGCAACAAAACAAGCTCTCGCCAATAATTTGTACTCGCTGTTCAGGAATTCCTTTTGCAAGGCAGATGTACTTCCACAGTTTGGCTGCTTATTAAATATAGAAGGTCTCTAGCAGTGCTTAGCAATCTTGACGATTGTGCTGGGTGAGGTACCCAAAATCAGCCATTTTCGAATTTGTACAAAGGAGCTGGTGTTCAGACTATGGAGGTTCTGCATATGCATATACCTATTATTCAAATTGAATTTATAAAATGTGTGCAGAAACACTAATAGTCACCTATACAAGTATACCTGTACAAGGGGAGCTGCACTCCAGCAGTAGCATATTGTAATATGATGGGTGGTTGTTGCAGAGGTGTCGTGCTCTCTGTGGTCGGTGTCGCAGCGCGGACGCTCGCTGCGGCGGCTGCACGCGGACGCGGCGGCGAGCATCGCGCGGCAGGCGTGCGTGTCGCCGTGCGCGCTCGTGCTGGCCATCCTCTACTTGGAACGCCTCAACGCCTGTAATCCCGACTACCTCGCTAGCACAGCGCCAGCGGACCTCTTCCTCGTTTCATTGGTTAAACATTATTTTTTCTGACATTATAAATAATAGCCTTATCTATAGCGATTGTAAAATATAGGTGTTTGTATATGGCCGTAACAACTTAATCGAGGAATTCTTCAGCTTGATATAGCATAGGTTTTAAACATATATAAACAAAACTGAGCATAACTAAATGTAGAAAATTCATGGATTTTTCCAATGTCAATCTTAAAGAATTAAGGCTTATTGTACGGTCTACTGATAACCGCACACACACTTACTTGATATTAAATGTCTTGATGATAGAAATGATAAACTGATTCTAGAAATTGTCTATATTGTTCAGCCTTATTATTAAGTGAACATGAATGTTTTGATGCTGATGATGATATTATATTTAAATTATGATTTGATATGTTTTGGAGCACGTACGATGTCTTGATTGCTAACATACGAACGAACTGAGTCTAATTACGGGCAAACGGCGCACATAGCGTAAAATGCTTACGCGGCGAATCTGTACGGTTGCCATGCAAATGCAATACACCGTACATGCTGCCGACCGCGAGAGATGAGGGCGAATGATGATGATTACAAGGTGAACTGACAATGTTTTACTAACTACTCCTTTAGTGTCTCTAATATATATATAGATATATTAGATATTATTATCTTTTATTGCACTTTAGTCACCTTTTGTTTGTCTGCAGATGGTAGGCAACAAGTTCTTACAAGACGACGGAGAAGACGAAGAAGTGATATGTTCCGAGTGGGCGGCGTCGGGCGGCCTCCAGCTGAAACAGCTCAAAAAGCTGGAAGTGGAGTTCCTTAACGCTATTGTAAGTATAACACGTGCAGCTCACAAACGAGCGAGAACGTGTTAAGAGATCAACTTTCTTTCTTCTTAGCGTTATCTCATTCCCTAGTCCATTAGGATGGGCAGGGTCCGCTATGAACAGCGGACAACCTAAGGATTTGGCGAAGATAACTGATTATTACATGTAGCGACTGTCGTCACCCAGAGGGAACACCACACTTTTCTTACGTTAAGTCAAACGTTTTTCGAAATATAATTTGTTGGACGGGCGGGTTTCTTCACGATGTTATCCTTCCCCGTTGAGCAAGTTATAATTACAAATATGTACATAAATAAGAAAACATGAATTTAGTGGCACACGCCAGGATTCGACCAGATGGTCAATAGGTCTTTAGGCTTTTACGAGTTTAACTTATATGGTAACAACTACTTTCAGGACTGGAATGTATTCGTAACTGAAAAATCTTTTGAATCCGGTTTGGTGTGGCTGGAGAGAGAAGTGGCGTTAAGGCAGGCGCAGCTGCGGGGCTTCTTCACGTACGGGGACCTGACTGCGAGCATGGCGGGCGGGCTGGCGCCGACCATGATGCGCGCGCTGGCCGGCGCGGTGGCGGCGCTCGCGCTGGGCTACGTGGCAGCGCTGACCGCCTGCCTCGCCTCCGCGCTCGTACTGTCTCACGCCTGGCTGCCCACCATCCAGTACATGGCCATTCGTCACTCGCAAGCCCCTGCCGTACACACCAATATTATAACGGCAACTCCCGCGCCCGGCGTCCCGGACGGGTTGCAATTCGCGAGCAACGCAACCGAAGACCCATCCACGCTGGACGCGCTGCTGGCGGCGGAGTCGGCGACCGCGGGCACGCTCAAATGTTGCACAAAATGGACGCAATATCAGGACAGTGTAGATAGTAAGAGAAACGTGTACGATAGCATAGTTGTTTATGAGTGGAAGTCGCTTGAACCGTGGTGGTCGAGAACATCAGTGTTGAACTGGCTGTACCAGAGCTCGCTCGTCGACCCCCTGCAGCGGTGGCTGGACAAGATCAACGAGTACGCGGAGTGGGCGACGCGCGACCTGGCCGGTCTCCAGTCCTCCAAACGAATAGAACAGTGTCAGGATTATGTGAAACCCGATATGCAGCACCAGTGCCTGAGGCAGTGGCTGAACCTCAGCAAGCTGAGTGCGTTGGTCGCGTCCGTGTCAGACCGATGATGAAACTATAACGCCTTTGCTACTTAATAACCAGTTACTGCTTTATACTAATTCAATTAAAAGCTCAATGTGAAAGCAATACATTAAATATAATTATTTAAGATGCGCTCTCTCTCCCGCGCAACGTTATTTATTTTGTTACTACGATATAATTTCACCAGAAGCGTCTCGTCCGGCCGACAGTGATCAAGTTTACTATTTTAATAAACAATTGTGCAAATCTACTGCTTTTATTTTCCACTAGCTGCCGCCCGCCGATTTCGTCTTTTTATAATTGAAACCCTAATTAAAATCAGACTGCAATTTGATCTAACATACGCTGCTGTGTGCTTCTGCCGCCAATTAGTTAATGCGAACTAATGCTGTTGTCGCTACCGACCCACTACCGTTAGTAGATGCAACATACCGTTGCTCTAATCGCATCGATCTAACGCATCAAAATATGCAATTTGATCAAACCTGCTTTGTGTGCTTCCGCCGCCAATTAGTTCATGCGGCCTAGCGCCGGCCGGCACCCACCCACTGTTAGTAAATGCAACATGCCGACACTGCCATGGCTGCTCCGGTAGTCTGCCTCGGCTGCTGCGGTCGTCCGCCATCTGGAACAGAATCCGCATGCCCCCACCACCACCGTCGCTGCCACGACTGGCCTGGTCGTCGCTGCGACACGTGTTTCGCCTCTCCACGAGCATTAAAATATTTTACTAGACTTCAAAGTGACTGCGTGAATTTAGTTATTTTTTCTTTCTATTTTTTTGTAAAACGTCGAGGCATACAAGCGTACGACCCACCTGACGTAAAGCGGTTATCGTAGTCTATTAACGCTATACATTAGGGATCACTCGCGTGATGCCACCTCTGCTGTTAACATAGCAATTCTTTAGAAGGTTATTGTTGACCTCACCCACACGCAGGAACACAACAACCCTCTAGTGAGTTGTTATTTGGCTGTGAGGTGGGGTACTTCCTCAGGCGGGCTGCTTACCTTAAAAACACCAAGGCAAACACATTTCACGCGCACAAATATTTGTTCTGTGGGAATCGAACACACGCCATTGCATTACCGTAGTATTTTTACGTATTATTATTTTTGTAACATCCGCCAAATTCCTTTTTCGGGGTAGACGGAGAACCGAGCGCCACATCACTCGATCCTTGCACACATCACTCGCTTCTCTAACATTTTATCATTACTCTTCTCATGCCCGCTCGCCGCCGCCGGTGTCCAAAACTCCTGACATCACCTGTTAAACCCCGATCAATTTAGTCGTGGTAAATAAGTCTTTTCTTCCTCGGCTCCTACATTCTTCTACTTTCGCGTAATTCTAATTCTTCTGAACCAACGGAGTATGCCTATTCTTATTTTGACATCGACACTCTTTCAGACCAACTCTGTTTCTAACATCATTATTGCAAATACGTCGTAACTACAAGCGTTACGCCACAAATTTTGCGCAACGCTCGTATTTCGACCGCGTTTATCTTAATTTTCATGCTCTCTCTGCCATATCCAGATCTCGATTCCATAAGTAAGCGTTAGGACCAGCACTGCATTGTGTATAGCAAGCAGCCTGTATAGCCTTCCGACTCAAGTTTTTACTGCCAAGAAGTTTTCCCAACGCTCCATTCACACTATTTCCAGCACTCACTCGTCTTTCCACATCTGCGGTGTACCTTCCATCCCTGCTGAAAGCGCATCCACGATATACAATCTCATCCACTTGTTCCAACACTTCATCATCAACCGTAATCCTTACATTGGTTCTGGTTTATTCTCTTTCAAATACCATTATCTTTATTTTCCTCGCATTCAATAGTAAGCCTTTCTACATACAATCGTCTTTCATTATTGTGACCAGTGTTTGCAGTTCAGATGGTGTTTCTGCTAAGCCTAGCAAACCTATGGATGCAACCCTATTTGACACCAATTTTGGCATCAAACCAGGGTGACATGCTGCCATCTAACCGCGTGCGTGTCATTTAACTGTAATGTATAAATAATCCTATATGTAATCATATAACGAGAGACAACAGAAGTTGTGGTGCACGCTACGGCCTCAAAGGAAACAACTAAATATGTTAGTATATTTTATTACAAATTATATGTAGGTAAAAAAAGCACATTAAAAATAGATTATGTAAAGTTTGAGCATTTATGATAAGATATTCATAATTACTAGTGTCACATTAATTCCTAAACTGTTACACGTGAACGCGAAACATGGCAACACTGTATGCTACCATTTTCGTGTAAATTCGTTGACATCAAACTATACGAGGAGTGCAAATAAACAGAGGAATCGGGCGGGCAAGTAATGTCCTCTCGCTTGCACTGACGTCATCACAGCGCCGCCATTTATAATCTATAACTTTACGCCAAATCCCTTGCGGGGCAGGCAGAGAGTAGCGAGCGCCACGTGACTCGATCCTTACATATCTCACTCGCTTCTTTAACATTCATTGCTCTTCTCATGCACGCTCGCCGGCCGAGCCATTTATAATTCGTTCGTTTACCAAAATGGGGTTATATTCAGAGTAATTCGGCCGCAAGTCAGACAGTCGACGATTGAGCCGTGCGCAATGACCTCCAAGAAAACAACATTTAATGATGCTAAATCACTCGTACTTACTACAATTATATTGTCAAAAAAATAATCAGTCTTTAAAGATTAAAGGCCTGAAGTACACTAATTGAATAACCATTTAAAAAAATATCGTGAGCTAATTACTGTATAAATTATTTTTTTTCTAATACAACTAAGCACCGATGGTGAACAAATTCCCAGCCATATGGTAAGTAGTTACCACAGCTTGCAGAACGTATTTAGCTGAAATGATAATTATAGTCAATTAAACTTTTGGTTATATGAAATTTATAGGTTTACAGACGCGCTCGAAACTACAGCGAAAACAATGATCGTATCGATTCGTAGAGCAGACTGATCGTCTTGTCTGTCAGTCGGCCTGCCTCTAGTTAATAAAGGTAAAATCTTAAATTATGTCCATACGGCTGCAGATCAAGCTATACAAAACTGTTGCAATCTCATCTTTACTCCAACGACATAAGATTCTTTTGTGTAGGTATAACTTGATTTATCGTTACTCGAAATTGGCATCCCATCAATACTTCGACAAATTATTAGGACGGATGTACATTATGTTATCTGTGCAAAGTTTTCACATATAGTTCATATGTTACATACAATATTACATCATATAAATTCATAAAATAAATAAGTGTATAATTACAAACGCAATATAACCTAATTGTTACGCGATAACAGTGTAAAATGTTACTATATAAATTAAAACACATTGTTCTGTTCTCTTGCATTCTTTTAAAAACATTACTTTGAAAAGTTATTGTGATCATACTAGCAAATCATTATCCCCTTACATAAAGTATAACATTGACCCACTGTCTGACAGTTTGAACCACTGTCTGTCTATAGAGGCATGACGTTTTCCACGAGTTTCCATTCAGGAGAATATAAAGCAGATGAACAGGGTAACACCAACAAGTTTGTACGAAACGGCAAGTCCCACGAACGCATGAATAAGTGTAATAACTTTCAACTCTCTCATGTACATTTTTGAGACTTTTCTTTCAAGTAATTAGAAAAAAATCCAAGATAATGAATATGAAATAATAATGCAAGTAGTTGCACGTTTTTCTTTTCAATCTTTTCATTTCATTTCAGGAAAAAAGAGATTTCCAAAAGATATACAGGCAGATGTAGTGTTCATTTTTTGGCTTTACTTTGTACATTTGCTTCTCGCTAAAAAGTCACGTCATGTCATAACACTTGCAGCATCATTTTTACTCTTGTCTCGTGCGCCACAAGAACGGTGCAAACATCAAACAGCCTAGCTTGAGGTGTCGCTTGAGTGCAGTCAAGCTTTACACTTTGACCTTTGTGCCGTTCGTGATAAGAGTTACAATTGAACTTTGAGTGGTCTGCTCTTAGCTGTACCATTGGGAAACGATCGACATAAATTTATAAATGGGTAAAATGCTGATTGTTATTATTATAAACATCTGATGGAGAGATACTGTTATGTACACACAAACTCGGGAAAGGCAACTCGGTTCTAGTCTTAAAGATAATCAATTGTATTTAACTCATGTACACGGATGTCTATGGCCAGGCTTTTGTATCATAAATTGTAGGCAGTGGCGTGCACTCCATATAGGCAAAAAGACATTGCCTACCCTGTCAATTTGAAAAATACCATCCGATGTTTCATTCTTAAACATAGTTTTTAACTAATATTTCGTATCAAAAACAAAAAATTAAAAGCTCCATCTATCGGTATCGGTAAGTTATTAAAGTCATCGCTAGTCATATTCAAATCGCAGCTAGGCGCTACGCTACACTAGCGCCGCATTGGCAGCTTTTGCGGCAGAGACACTAACTATATCTGTCTAAATTTACGTATGTGTGCCGTGTTGTTTATACAAATACTGTAGTGTGCATTCCTATAATTACATTGCCCAAATAACACAAATAACGCACACAATCGCAAAGTATAGACAATGTCTATTCAGCTGAACTATAACGTAAATCACCGAAGTGTCGCGAGCATTGCTACGTAACTATTTTAAAAAGTAGTTTGCTGCATATAATTATAGTGAAAGATATTGCCATTTCTTTTTTTCGTATAAAATTGATGTTCAATTTTATTTTGATTTTAAAACGGCCGCCATTGTTTTTGTTTTGAATCGATTGACTGGTAGCAGACGAAATAAGATTTTAAAGTTTTAAAGTTGATAAATATGATGATATTCACTGCGAAAGTTGTTCATGTGGTGTGTGTAGGGAAAATAAATGTTTTCAAAGCTATCTTTCGGTGAAAAAAAACAAGTGATCACATACATCATTATTTCCACAAGATTGGGTAACCAAAATCAATATTCTGTATTTTTTAGTAAGTTAATAGCTTTAAAAAAATTCTGCCTACCCTGTCAAAAATCTCTGTGCACGCCACTGATTGTAGGTCTTTCCTGCAACCAAGTAGTAGAATCCAGTTAAGCACTAAAAACGAGTTGGCTTTGACAGCGTTTGGTGCTATGCATGATATTAGATACAACTAAGATATTTTATGCAGTCTCACTTTCCCGTTTATATATTTATATGTAGCTCAGATGTTCAGTCCTGCGTGTACTTGTATATACTTAGTCTGGCCATAAATACTGTTACAATTAAAAATAAACAAAATATTACATTTGAATTTGGAATCTGTCATTTTTATATGATAAAATATGATTGTTCATTGGGTTTTCTCATTTTGGCGCCAATACATTGTACAATATTTTGCGATATTAAAATGGAGTGGGGTGATAAAGAGAACCGAATCGCTGTGATTGCATTACACAAAGTCGTTTGTCGAGCTCGGTGGCGCAGTGGTGTAACGCGCTGTTACGCTACTTTGACACCAACGCTCGTGGGTTCTATTCCCACACGATACAAACATTTGTGTGCATGAACATGTCTGTTTGTCTTGGTCTGGGTATTTTCTATGTATAATAAGTATGTATTTACAAAAAAAAAAATGTATTTATATATGTTTATCAGTTGTCTAGTACCCATAACACAAGCTTCGCTTACTTTGGGGCTAGGTGGCGCTGTGTAATTTGTCCGACAATATAAAAAAAAAAAAAGTAGGTACAATGAGACCTGCTCTGTTTGTGACAGAAAAAGATCTGGCCGTCGACTTCAGTGATGGTTTGGTGGGGTAAGCTATGAAGGAGTGACTGAGCCATACTTTTGTGAAAAAGGTATCAAAACATCGGCACAAGTGTATCAAGATACCATACTTGAGAAGGTAGTGAAGTCTTAACAACAAAAACATGTTCAATAACCAAGAATGGTCCTTCCAGCAAGACTCGGCGCCGGGTCATAAAGCTCGGTCTACGCAGTCTTGGTTGGAAACGAACGTTTCGGACTTCATCAGAGCTGAAGACTGGCCGTCGTCTAGTCCCGATCTTAATCCGCTGGATTATGATTTATGGTCAGTTTTAGAGAGTACGGCTTGCTGTAAACGTCATGATAATTTGGAGTCCCTAAAACAATCCGTACGATTGGCAGTGAAGAATTTTCCTATGGAAAGAGTGCGTGCTTCTATTGATAACTGGCCTCAACGTTTAAAGGACTGTATGGCAGCCAATGGAGACCACTTCGAATAAGCTTTTTATATTTTAAATTGTTTTATATTTATGTATTAAACTAACACACTGTAAAAAAAAAAAATGTTATTTGCAATAAATTTTTTTTTTCCTTTCAGTATTTATGGCAAGACTAGGTATAATACCTATACTTCTCACCAAACTAATAGTTAGCTCTGAAGTTGTTTGCAGGACATTCTAAATAGAAATTTGGTGCGACCTGTACTAATACATCTCCCACACTAAAACGTCCGTCTAAATAGTCTTGCGTCCGATTACAGTCACTCTAAAGGCACACATCGTGTCGGCCGTTTGGCTACAAATTGTATACAGAACAGAGTTGTCAAATTTCTGACACTTCATGAGAATCTAAAGGTCCTCTTATATTGTTCTTTATCATCAAAGTCTACTCAGGACTGGAACAATTTTATGCTCCAGTGACATGAACGAATTTTGAACACAATTTCTAAGAGAACGTCACCATTAATAACTTCCAGAGTAGACTCCATTCACCCATTCCGTCTTTAACCAACACACTAGACACTATCCGACTAACGTTACCAATAGAGATTGTCACGGTGGATTCTATAGGACACGGTTATTTAAAAAGCTAGACATTTTCGAGCACTAGAGGTTGTCAGTCCGAAGGCAGCATATTAAAACTGCAACTTTAATCGCGAAATATACAAGAGCTACAATGATTGGCTTGAATTTTAAAATAGTTCAATTGAGTATAAAGGTCCATCATAAAAGCCTTTGTTAATTTCTTGCATGGTATTTTTAAATGTTAGTTGATCGCGTATTGTGTTTACGGTAAACATCACAGATGTATTATAGTACGTAATTTCTACGTAGCACTCGTTATTTACACGTAGGTATACAGTTTGTTTGTCTGTACGAGCGGTCACCGGTCACTGGTCGAGGCCGGGGTACAGGTAGAGGCGGCTGTTGAAGCCCCATTTGTCGATGGAGGATGTCTGCGTGTGGTGCTCCTCCGCCATCTTCTGGTCGACGAGCGTCAGCAGCGTCTCAACGTCCTTGTGGTGGGCGTGCTCCGCGAACACCCGGCACAGCGTCTGGATGTACCAGGAGCCCGTCTCGGGCGTGCGCCGCGACACGTAGCCTGCGTACACAAATCGATGGTTATACAACGTGTACTGTGGGGACGGAGTACTAGATCGTAGACAGAGGAAGGAAAGAGGATTTCGACCGAGACAAACGGATGTGTTCATGCACACAAATGTTTGTTAAGGACAAAACTTCGGAGGGCACGTTAAGCCGTCGGTCCCGGCTGCTGTTGATAGATGACAGTCGTTAAGCTAAGCCAGTGGCCCTCGGGAGACTTGAGAACACTGGCCTCTGCTAGTCCGCATTTGAGCAGCGTCGTGGAGTATGCTCTAAACCTTTTCGGTTGAAGGGAGACCCGTGTCCCTGCAGTGGGATGAGTAAGGGTTGATGTGATGACTGACTTATGAGCGGACAGCAGTAAGCTGCAGCGCACCTGGGAAGTACCTCTACCTCACATAAGACCGCAGTCAAATAACGACTTCCTGGAGGGTTGTTTTGTTTCTGCAAGTCAGTGGGGGTTACCAGTAGGCTCTTAAGGTGACCACTCTAATCAGGTGGGCAGTATGCTTGTATGCTTCCTGACATTATATAAAACAAACCCGATAGAACAACATCTGAATGAGCGCAGAACAATAGGACCTTTCTTAAAAAATATTGTATGACTGTTCCCTTACGAAAGTGTATACATTTATAAGATGCTTCACTTGTAAGAAAAGAGAATTGTTTATGTATTACCGGGCACGGTGGAATGCGCGATGAGTATGTCGGAATAGATCCTGCTGACGGCGTCGTGGTTGCGGGGCTCGCGCGGCACGACGTGGGTGTCGGGCGCGCCGTCGTACGCGTCCAACGAGCCGAAACGACCCTTCGAACCCCTGCAACAAATAACGTCTTTAATGGTTAGGTTTGGAGGAGCTACACACTGGCACTCGAACGTGCTCGGGGGGACTATATCTAAAGTTCACTAATATAGCTCGCACACTGGAGCTCCACTTGAACGAGGGCGCTGGCTGAAATTCAGACTAGCTCATTTCATGTATCTCATGTTAATACAATAATTACAAAATGTAACAAGTAAGTTATTCAGTCGAACAAAAATTAATTGTTAATATTCCTACGCTAGTAAAGCCAGAATATGTATGCTCAGAAACTGCTTTCATTGTAACTCAACTTGTATATCACATCTTTGGAATAAATGACTGCCCATCTATTTATCAAATTCAGACTACAACCCGCGCACTACTACAACAAGCGCAATTCAAGCTTGCAGCGATGCCCAAAATAGAGGATGTTTTTTTATGACAATTATTAATTGCGACTTTAATCAATACTGCAATTGACAAGTTACACAATGTTACACAATACTTAAGAAATTAGGATTTAAGGAACTCAGTCAATTTCTTAGATTGCTTTATGATAGTTGCAAGTAGATGTAATGAGTGTTTTTTTATATTAGTTCAGCATAGTGGCTCCTCTTCGTCTGATGGTAAGTGAAAGAGGAGCCCAAATCGCAACTGCAACTGACAAAAGACTGCACAGTATCCTGTCAGCTAACGCTGCCATGCTGACCCGCAAGATGCTTCTTCACACTTCGTTTGAAGGATCCCATATTGTAGGAAGGAGGAAACACATGTGCAGGCAAGGCGTTCCACTTTTTTATGGTACAACAAAGATAAGAGTTGTCGAACTTTTTGGTACGCGAAGAAATGTTCTCCACAGTGGAACAATGACATCGCAAGCCGGCACGTGTGGTTCTATGACGGAAGGGAGAGGGTGGTATAAGGGGAAAACAGTTCTTCAGAGCACTCGCCATGGTAAAGGCGATAAAATACTATATTTAATTTCTCTTGGTTTGGGTGTTTTTATCTGGGGAAGTACCTCCACTTCACAGAAAACCACAGCCAAATAATAACAACTCCCTGGAGGGTAGTTGTGTTCCTGCGAGAGAGTGATATCACCAGTAAGTTCCTAGAGACTGGTAGGTATCACGCAAGTGATACTAAATTGGATGCGTTCAAAGGCTACGCTAACTGATTTATACACGGTATGCTTGTATGGCTGCCGACGGTATATAAAAAAATATCACTTTTATTTAGACAAGAGTAATTGTAACATGTGGTGTGGTACCTGCACGCCTGGAAGATGAAGACCTTGGGAACGCCGTGCAGCTGCGGCAGCGAGCGGTTGTTGAAGTAGTCGATGAAGTCCAGGAATGAGAAGAGCAAGCCGTCGGAGCAGCGGAAGTCGAAGTCGTGCGCGTTGCGCCGCGCGTGCCCGTGCGAGGACACCACCACGAACACGCACTTGGCGCCCGCCAGCGTCAACGGCAGTTTCTTCAGGCCAGCTTCGGTTTCCTGCAATCATCGTTCAAAACGTATCAATGAACACGAATAACAACAAACTTGAAGACATTTTTCAGTGACCCAATATAAAGGTGATGAAACGCCGGATACTGTGTGAATGAGAGTGCCTGCTACATTTCACCATTCGTCTCAATTATTCGAATTCGAACTAACGGCCCTACCGAATCGTTGTTGTTGGCCAATGGTTCCACTTTTTGACGACCAAGAACGATTAAATCGATTCCCTACTTCCCATGCAACACTACGGCGACTAACCCCTTAGGGTTCTTTTAAATAAGCTAGGCGCTCGTTAGTTTCAACCTCGCCGAACGTCAACAACAAAAGAAACGAGGAGCGTAGTTATTTTATTGTGATATGGCGATGTCACCGCGATCGACACGGTCAGTACGTCCGGGGAAAGTCACGAGTCGAAATACCGCAATCACTGGTCACAAAGTTCATATTCTTTTTACATAAACATAATTGACACATCGCCCTATTTGATTTATCGCATGTCATAGTAAAAACTGTACATCGTGATTTAAAACTCGTGAAAACGTTTAATTCCAATGAAGAGATTATACAAGACACCAACGCCTGCTTTGAAAGATTACCCTTTCATTATATTGAAGTATGTATTGGAAAATTAAGGAAGCATTAGAACCCTAGGTGTACTGGGCTATGGAGAGACATTTACATAATTTTTTATGGACTTTTCATCAAAATCTTACAGTGATTTTTATTTATATAGATATAAATTATTTGTTAATTTTTTCTGAGCTTGTTATTCTGCACTCGTATTTAACAAATCTGAGATATTTTTTACTATATTTCTAATGGGGATAACTCTTCACAAGTGTTTCAGGTGCCGAAGATGCATTATACTGACTTTTTATGGCATAGGGCACCTTCCACCGAGGCACCAAGATCTCCATCCCTCCAACTTAATGTCGTGGTACAGTAGGCCGATTCTACTAAAAAACTGCAACTGCACTGCAGCGCGGCGTGTGTCAAAATGCGTACATTTTGACGTTTCGTTAAACGTCGCTGCTGTCAGATCGCTTAACGAAACGTCAAAATATACGCATTTTGACACACGCCGCGCTGCAGTGCAGTTGCAGTTTTTTAGTAGAATCAGCCTACAGATCTCGCAATTCACGAAGGCGAGCGGGCTTTACTAGTGGTTGAACATGTTCATGCACAGTGCGATAGTGGGCGTGTCTGACGGAGCCAATCAGTAGCGAGTAGCGGACGAGCCGACGCTCCACGTCAATTGTGTCTATACTTTCACTTCACTGACACAGTTCCATGTGGTAAAGTAAAGCCCGCTCGTCGTCGTGGATTGCAAGATGACTTACAAAACACACACTCAAGTGTTTCTAAAAGCGCGTTTTCCCTTTCGTACAAGTGCAGTTGTCATAACTCTAAACACATTATTTTTATATTTAATTTGAGAAATGAAAGTAGTCACCAGAAAGTTCATACGCCTTAGACTCTAAGGCATATAGATTTTCTGGTGACTACTTTTAGAGTCACCTCTGTGGGACAAACAACAATAATCGAGAGATACCTTTTTATCACAGTCAAAGTAGGAGATGACCTGGAAGCCCAGCTCGTGGAACAAATGCTTCAGGTTCGCGGAGTCGATCTCGGCGCCCCGCCGCTGCTCCTCGATATCGTCCTTGAAGTTCATGTACGTGTAAAGCAGCATCACTCGCTCGCGGCGCCGCCCACGGACCGGGTACGCTTCTGGCGACCATATTAAAGCATTCTTAACATATTACTTTTAAACCGCCTGTATAATAGGTCTCCCCGGTGCTGGTGTATATAATAGGCGACATAACGATGATGGGCTTGTAATTCGATGTCTGTTTTATCGCTTTTTAGTCTCCGTCTTCCGTGTCACAAATAGACGGAATTTCCCCATTAGAGTAAGAATTTCCCGAAAGCGCTAAGTTTCAGCACTACTGCCGAAATACCTTTCCGAACGAAATATCTGCCAGACATCTTGTTGTGTGATGAGATCTCTAGTGGTGTAGAGCTATCGCACCACAGCGTAGCCGGCATAAACACCCTCTCCAAAAACCACCATAAAAAATGTTGGAGGCAAAGAGACCATACCCATACCATTACCCAGTAACATTCCTTTTTCTTTAGATTGCCATCCGGGAGCAGTGATAGCCCAGAACCGGCCTACTGACCAATCCCTCATCAGGACCAATGGTCCTCGGTTTGAATACTAGGATGTATCACTAAATTCGTGTTTTGCGGACTTATGTACATATTTGTAACTATCACTTGATCGGTGGTGAAGGAAAACATAGTAAGGACACCGGCACGTGCAAAAAAATATATTTCAAAAGATATGCGACCGAACCTAAGGCAGTCGCTTCATGTAAAAAACCTTCGCCGAATTCTTAGCCTTAGGTACCGGATCCCGCCAATCAACCTTAACGTCGCTTCATGTAAAAAACCTTCGCCGAATTCTTAGCCTTAGGTACCGGATCCCGCCAATCAACCTTAACGAGCAACCAGAAAGTACAGCTCCCAGAGAGATGGCTCGCATTCGCCCACGAACTCTACCTTATAGGATCCTCATTTACATGTAGTCCAAGCCTGGTACGCAGCATACATGAGAAGCTTTAGAGATATTACCTATGCAGTCATTTTCAGTCAGTCCTGTGCACTTCTTCACCTCAAATGATGCTGTTGGAATTGGAATGTTCTCGGTGGGCAAAGCTGGCAGGTTGGTAGAACTAGATGGTTCAGACACCTGCAGCTGCGCAGGCGGAGTGTGTGGTTGTAGATCTGGAATATTATCCAAAAAGAGGTTTTAACTGATACTTTCGCAATACCTGTCAACCTTCATCTACTCACCATAGTGGTTAAATGTATATGTGAGTGTGAAATAAATTGGATGTCCAGAACAAACCTTAACTTGTATCTGTCTGTAAAAAGCTCACAGAGTCACTTGGTACATCTTTTTTTTATACAACGTCGGGAGGCATACAAGCATACGATCCACCTCATGTACAGTGATCACCATAGCCTATGAATGCTTTTAATACAGTATCAGAGGAAGTATCACTCGCGTGATGCCACAACTGATGCTAACACAGCAACTACTTAGGAGCTTACTGAGAGTTGTTATTTGGCTGTTCTCTGAGATGGAGGTACTTCCCCAGATGGGCTGTTTTGATGTACCCTAACTCTCTTAAAACCACCCAAATTAAGACTGACTGTGTGGGATTCGAAACCACAAGCGTTGGTCACAAAGTCGCGTAATTAACAGCTGCATCAACAGCAAATACACATAGATCTTTTTATTTATTAGTTACAACCTAATACTAAGTTTAAGAAGTAATGCCCGTTAAAGCATCCTGACTGGGAAAGAACCTTCACGACACAGAAGGCCGCAGCCAAATAACAACTTGAGGGTTGTTATGTTTCTACGAGTGAATGGGTCACCACTAAGCTCCTAAAGAGTACCTATTTTTTTTATTGCAACTAAGTGGAGAAAGACAACCCAAAAAGCTATAAGATGCCAATTTCATTTATAACTGTAGGTGCATATCACAAGCATTATTTTGAAATTAGTATAAAATACTGAGCTCATACTTTTTTTTGTTTCAGCTTCTGACTCCGCCTTCTTCTTTCGCGTTCTTATACTTATAAAACTGCTCTCGTCATTGGACTCTGGAAAAGAAATATGCACATTTCAATATTACCCATTATGGAAATTATTACGAAAATAGTTTTAGTAAGTAGTGATAGACTTGTTGATAATGGCCTGCCATAGGTGAATACCACTGATATGTATTGTGTATTTAAATAGACATTGGTAATTATCACTTGCTCAGTGAAGGAAACCAGCATATGTAAGAAATTATATTTCAACAGATCTAACCTAAAAGTCTGTATTTCCCACAGAGTTATGGAGGTCTAATGTCAGTTGTGTAATCAATTGCATTATTGGGCCATTTACTACTTCTTTTTTTTCCATATCCTCATTTTCATTTCAGGCTAGGTCCTGCCAACTACCAACTCTAACCTCCCATTTATTTGTTTATAAAGATAAAAATAAACATATTTGACTCTACTTAACCCATTGAGGCCCAGGTGGCAGAACCCCCGCCATGCGCATTACGGCAACAAGTATATAACGGGCCTCAAGGGCTTGACCTGTCAGACCCCTTTATATATGTTTTCCCATACATTTCTTGGCAGAAAGGCGGCCCGCGGGTAGTGAGAGATTTATGAACCCAAGAAATCAATATGACACGGTCCAATACACAATCACTCAATTACTGCAAAGACAAATGCAGTTACACAGCATACAGTTTGCATACAAATGGCTTTGAATAGGCATGTTGTCGACAGTAGGTTCATTAGGTTGATTTTCCATATTCATGGTAAATGGTTTTGTGATTGAGTTCAATAATGATGAAGCAAGTAGCGAGTATATAAGTTGGATTTAATGAAAAATAGAAGCACACTTACTTCTCTCTGTACTACTCCTAGGATGCTCGTGGAATTCACCTTTAGGATCTAGATCCCTTGCTAGGTCCCAATAGCCATTCTCCCATAGGGTGTCAATCAAATTTTTGAATGCCTGAGGACCTCTCCTAATCAAATGTAGGTAGAAATTTCGCTTATGTGTTCGATCATCTACATTTGGATTCTAAAAGGAAATAAAATTAGAAATTCAAATCATTATTCAGTGTGAAACATATCTTTATCTACTGGAAAATCTCAGACCATTATACAGTATTTAAACAGATTCTAAAGAGCTGGATCCGCCAAATACTATATCTCCAGTTGGCACCTGTCCCATGTCTATCAAACATGTAATTGTATTTCAACATATAACTCAGGGTTTATTTTATTTTTACTCTACATAGTAGTGAAAATGGTTGTAGTAACTGTAACAAGCATTCAAACTGCACCAAAGCGTTATATTTATACAATATTTAAGTTAAAATAGTATCAGTATTCAATGAAATTGATTTAAAGTATTATATATGTTTCTGCCATCAGTTAGTTCATAGGAACTTGCATCAGCCAGTACCCGTACACTATCTTTAGTAAATGCATACAGTTGTTAGCATGGTTGCTCTGGTCTGCATGTATCCATATACTGAAACAAACTATGCATGCGATACGTGTTTAGCGTTTATATATTGCAGAGATAACCAGAAACGCCACAACGCCAAACGCCACAACAAATTTTCTGATTTGAAGTAAAATGTTTTATTTTTGACATTCAAGTTACACTGGGGTCCCTGGGGCTCACCTTCACAATACAACTGATTAGCAAAAGTGTTGGTAAAGTCCAAGCACAGCAGAAGTAGTGGGACTTAACACCTATCATATCATGACCATCACACTCTTTCTACTTTCATGTTATGTTTTGCCATTGTTTGAATGACATGAAGTGTGGTCACCAATGTTTCGTCACAGTATCCAGTAATTTCTCTGCCATATCTCACCCTTCAAACTGGAACACAGCTATATAAATATAGCTGCTTGGCGGTAGAAATAGGTGAGACAGAGGTACCCACGCAGACAACTTTTGTACAATGTTTCCCTAAAATAGGAATTTTGGAAAGTGGATCCTGGTCTCCAAAGCGAAAGCGTAAGATACAACTGGGAATATTGCTCAGATGATGATGTTTTGTGATTCTTTCTACATGTCTGCACAAATAGAGCATCCTTCTTTGAATCTTAACTAACTTCACCCCTTAAAAAAAATCACATACACTGAAATAATACTTTGCTGGATGATGTTATTGTGTTAGGTATTTTACTGAGTGAGTAAGGTCACCTGGTTGTAAGAAGCTGCCACATCATAGGCCATAGTAGCAACATGTGCAAGAGGATTCATTGTATAACCGCTTCACATCAGGTGACTGTATGCTTGTCACCAGCGTAGTATAAAAAAATAATGTAGTCACTAGATAAGTGTTTATTTAGCAACAAGGTGATCCATGCAAAATTATAATAATACGGATGTTTAAAACAAGTAATTTTCAATACCCTGTAAGGTTCTATCATCTGGTCCGTAAACACTCCTTTCTCGTAAAGCGCCGTGACCATCACGTGAAGATCCGTCTGCGCCAGTAGAGATTGGATGTTTTTCTGTATTGCCAATATGTGTGTTTGTTCCATCGTGGTGGGCCCACATGGGCGTTCCAATAATATTATCCTACAGACTATCCTTTATTCAAAACCACTTACTTATATGAAATGTAAATTGTGATACAAATCTAAAACTTTTTTTTTTTTTAATTATGATACTTTGATAGTTACATATTACCCTCAAACATGTAATAACTTAAATGTCACAACAATAACCTTCAAACATGTAATAATAAATTTCACAACAATAACAAAACATTAACAATTTTTTATCATTTTGTTTGATTGATAGTGATCAATAGTGATACAATAATTTATGAATTTATGTTTACGTTTTTAAATTTTTTGTAGGTTCTGGCCTGGTAACAAAGACCGTTAAGCCATATCTTTTTATTTTTAATAAGTTTCATTCCATTCCACATCCGTATAACGATAGTGAATTTTACAAGGTTTTCTTCATAGACTAAATCACATCTTTAAAAAAAAGTGCATACACGTATTATATTTGGGTTTTTCTTTACTTTACTGTATAATTTCACTAGCACCTATGTCACAATTGCCACATAATAGTAGATTGTTTCATCGAGCGCAAAGTGAGTTATTAATGCACTAAATTAACACGAGTGCATTAATTACACGCTTTAGCAAGGTGTGTAATCTACTTTTCTTTCAACTACCAATCTACTCTCAAAAAAAAACCCCAAGCTACTCAATACAAAGTTTAATTCATCTTCTCCTCAAACGTTTAAAACTTACAAAATATTAAATGTGCTGTTATTAAAAGTTAAATTTGCACATTTACTTGGAACATTTATTCTAGTATTTGTTTAAATTATTTGTGAATGTGAATAATTATTATCATCAGAATCAGACGATACAGGTAAACGCGGGCTCTATCCCAAATCATTTTCATGAGAAGTAGACAGACGTGGTGATGTTGATCAGGGCAAATGAATTGATTCCGTTATGATTTGAGTGATTTAACTTTTAATTTGTAGCGATTCCTCTATATAACCTTCTGCTACTTGGTCCAATTACCATCCACCATGACGTTTGATGCCAATGCTACGCGCATTACACAGAGTACTGCGCATTATTACCGGAATCAGCTAGCAGCGTTCCAGGTTTTATAGTTTCAGATAACTGGCAATTTCATAAGGCAATTTTAGAAATTTGTTACTAGATAGGGTACATCACTGAATACAGTATATTACTATGCTAAAATTTTTGATAAAATTAAATCTGTATTATCCGTACTAAACAGCCGGGACGCAAAAGCAATAGAAAACGCCATTAACATCGTTAATATATTGTGAATATTAACGATGATTTGTCTTTGAAATTATACCAAAAGCTTTGAGAGCACTTCAGAAACCTGATTTATCCATCGTGGAAAGTTTAGAAATATTTGATGAGATGCGAATAGCTTTGAAATAGGCAAATTGCGAGAGCGTAGAAAATAAAATAGCAAAAATTATGGAAGAAATCCTGATTTGGAAACTAACAGAAATATGGCCAGCAAAATTTATTCTAATATGATTGACGAAGAAGAGGAAATAAATAAATTTGTTAATCTCACTTTAGTTGACGCAGAGCGGTCATTTTCCATGTACAAATGGTTTTTAAATGCTCGGAGAAATATTAAAACCGGAGAATATATAAAAGTTAATGGTGTTTAAATGGTCTTTTATTTTAATTATCATAAAAGTAACACTGAAAAGAATATTACGATGGTAGCAACTACTTCAAATGTTTGTGGTTCTCTGAATGAATCATAAGGAAAATAATTCAAACACTGAAATTATAAATATACTTCGCAAATAAACTTCGCAGTGGGTTCCATCCGTTCCATTCCATACAACTCCATACATCAAACGAAACATATTCCCCTGCAAACCCTTACATCTGAAGTCATTAAGGTTGTATCACAAACAGCAAATAATTACAATTCTATTCTGTAAATCTTACTTGTATTTATTTAAGATTCGATATGCAGGCTATTTAAGTTTTTTTGTAAGACTTTCTGCTAAGTACCTATATTTAGATTAGGATAAAATTTAGTTTCAGTTTTAATATCTACAAATATTAATATTTGTAGACATTGAAACTGAAACTAAATTTTAACACGTGTAAACATATAAATATTTCCACTATTTTTTGTGTTTTATTTATCACATCGCGATAATATACAACCTTAAAAACCATTATGGTACCTAACGCATCGAGATGGCTTGATCAAGCCATGCGCGTTACGGCAAACAGTATATAACGGGCCGCGACCCGCGGCAGGTTAAGATACCGAATAAATGTTGGTACTAAATTATGGTTTCTGGATTGATTATTTGATTCAATGCCAGGAATATTCGTGTTAATATCAACATTTCGTTGCAAGCACATAAATCACACTACTTAACTCCGATCATTGCTTATAAGTTACATTATTATTACAAAACATTCAGAGCGCCCCTCGTATGTATGTAATTGGCTACATATTTTAGCCTAGGCTGGTTACTGCCAACTGGCATAGAAGAAGAATAAAATTAATGTCAATGTCATAATTAGCGAATCGAAGTGTTGGTGGATGGATTGTCGTTTTGTCGTGTCGTAGACGTACTATTGTAACTACTAAACTAAACGATACTTACAGTACTCATATCTTCACTGTTATTATCTTTACGGGAATTAATTATATGTTCAGTAAACCAACAATTTGATTCGTAAACAACATAGGTAGTTCAGTTATGAAAGAATATTCTATCTATGATATCCCTGTTTAGTTTATGAAAATATAACAAGTCCAAGAATACAATAGCCACTAACAGGGAAAGATAAGAAAAATCCAATTCACGCGAAAAAGACATTTGAAATTTGCAGCTTTTCCAGTTTTTTGAAAATGAAGTTTATTTTATTAACTTTGTGCGTAATTGCTACAGCCTTAGCTTATGAACATACAGATGTGAAATCGGGACGAATTGAGGTAAATAATTAACTATGTCTATAAAAATAATTGCTAAGTATAGGAAAGAGTGAATTTAGTGTAAGATTAGTAGTGGCGTTGTATAAGTGACGGATACAGCGCGTCCCTTCTTCTGGGTGTGTGGTGTTTACGACGTCCGGAGGCAAGCAGTCATTTGGTCCATCTCATACAATGTTGTTGCCGTAATAATTATTATTTACAGTTCCAGGACTATCACAAGGACGTCGCAAATCCCTCTGCTAATTTTGCAATCATAACCTTACTAATTACTCACAGCATCTCAGCAACCCCGTATGAAGCAGTTATTTGGCTTCGGTCTTCTGTGAGGTAGAGACATTTCCCCGAGTTGAGCTGCTTTGATGTAGACCTCTTTCGCCAGACTTGTTTGATAATTAGTGGGATGTAACACATGCATATCCACTTGCCCTCTAAAATCCGTAGTCTGATTCTCAATCTCTACGGTATTATGAAGCAATCATAAATATATATTTTGTTGTGATGTCAGTAAGGAAATCATTTTTATAAGTCCTAACCTCTTGTTTACCCTAACTAAATATATACATACTACTTTTTCAATTCAATTACTATATGTACACCCTGTTCTGACATGTCTCTCATAATGTATTTTGTACATATTGTGTTTGTTCAAGACTAAGAAACATTTTTTGACTCATTATTTGCTATACTTGTTTACAGACCTGTAGAGGATGTTCACTGAATCGCCTCCCAGAAGTGAAAAAGTTTGTCTTGAATGATGCACCAAGTTATGACCGACTAGAGGTGAAGTTCATCAGTGGAGCCCCCCCGGAGTTAGTTCTTCTCGGCGACACGGACAATGAGCTGGAGCGTCTCCCTCTCTCGCAGCTCACCCGTACAGAGTGTAATGAGCTCTTGGAGAATAGAGGTTTTATTAAGAAAGCAGAAAAATCTGAATTTTAATCAGTAATAATATTGCCTGTTTTCTGTAGAATATTTTGCATTTATTATTTATAAATATATCTGGTGTAATTTGTAAATAGTCTGATGAGAGTGCAGTTTCAATATTTAAGGTAATCAACATTCCAATTGGCTCCTTGGATGACTGCAAGGGTTGGCTAGAGTAGGTATTAATTGATGAAGTAATAAAAGTTTCACATGACCACTAAATTGTTTAATCATTTTTATTCACCAGTGAATTCTTCCTGACATACAGAAGTGGAAATGTACAGTTCCAAAGACAATTTCTTCTGCAATACATGCATTTAAGGTATTGCTTTTAAGTCATTTAACTATATTCAAACACAGGTATAAAAATTAACATTATTGCAAACACTTTTTGCAATAATATGCATAAGTAAAAACATGTTGTGGTTGAAGCATTTAATCACACATCCCAAGCCAAACCTTACCAAATTTGTGGTGCCCTATTACCATCAGGAGTCTGGGCACTGGTGGATGTGTGATGGTCATAGCTATATTTAATAGTCAACCCAACTGACGGAGGAGATTATTGTAGGGATAAAGCTGTCGGTTGTGTCAGCCTAATCGAACATGTAAGTCAAGCAAGGTTTCCCGCAACTTGTCAATGAATGGGTTTAGACTTGGCAAGTTCGTCAGTATGCAGATGGCATGTTAAGTCGTCGGTCTCAACAGTTTTAGATAGATAACAGAGATAAGGCACATGGGGCACTGGGGATTGCTGCGTAAGCAGCAGGAGTGGTAACACACAAGTGATAGTTTCCTGCATTGCAACCATTAATATACTACGATAACAACTTTACATGCCTCCTGACATTATATATAAAATCTATCGGTGAAAACTTGTAAATGGCTTTTAGTTACTCATATTGGTTTATATTAATTTTTTACATTATAAAGCTGTAAGTTTTCCAAATAAAATAAATAAAAATTATTAAATGTTTTGTTTTTTGTACCAAAGGGGCATGGAGTAGATGGAAAGCGGACCCCGGGGTTCGAAGCGAGGGCTTAGGACGCGACCGGGACTAACACTCTGATGATAATAAGGGCATGGAGTACAATATTCAGATGTAAATCGATATAAAATGGAACATCGTCCCACTTTTTAAACCCTCATAATTCATCATAACAAGTATATGAAACCAAAATTACAAACAATACTTCAGTAAATATCAAATGACAGATTTGCTAATAAAGCATTATTTTATCAATTTAGTTTCCACATGTGTATTGTAATGGTTGATAACAGTGTTATATTTAATAGCCTTGCAATGGCATTATCTGATTAGGACTATGACTCATTAAACTAATAATATGGATCTATGGTTTTACATGTCAAGGCAGTGATAAAAAATTGGTTGCTGTTAATTATAAATATAACAGAAATGTAAAGACGAAGAGTAAAGAGAAAAAGTAGTGACTCAAGAATGTTTTAGGTATAGTTTTGGGATTGGTTAGTATTGCTTTTGGGATGTATTGGGAATGATGTTTGGATATATTTTGGACGAAAAGGTGTTTCACAAGGTTAATTCAAAATTATTTTTTTTATTATATAAATGAAGGCGAAACCAACTGGCGTCCAAGAAACTTGGTGTGCTCAACACAGCAAAGCAGTACCTCAATGCGGAACAAAGACTTATATTATACAAGTCTCAAATCAGACCGCACATGGAGTACCTGGATACCAGCTACCTTGTGTTTCGGTTCGGAGACGAGGTATTGTCGACGATTCTGAGCTTACATACGATATTGAGTCCTCAAGTTTATTGACGAGCTCGGTGGCGCAGTGGTGAAACGCGCTGTTACGCTACTTTGACACCAACGCTCGTGGGTTCGATTCCCACACAATACAAACATTTGTGTGCATGAACATGTCTGTTTGTCTTGGTCTGGGTATTTTCTATGTATAATAAGTATGTATTTACATAAAAAAAAATGTATTTACGTATGTTTATCAGTTGTCTAGTACCCATAACACAAGCTTCGCTTACTTTGGGGCTAGATGGCGCTGTGTAATTTGTCCGACAATATTTATTATTTATTTATTATTATTAAAAGTTTAAGGCGAGATTTTGCCTCCTTTTGTGTGTTCTACCGATTGTGTTCTGAAGAATTATTTGATATGCCGCCGACAGTTTCTTTCTACAATACAACTACACCACTCGCCGACGGAGTTTACCCTCACGCTGGTACCGCAATGGTTACGTATAAGAACGAGAACTCTCAAGTTGTGGAATGAACTCCCTGCCGAGGTTTTCCCAAGGGACTGCAGCATGGGGTTCTTCAAGAAAGGCGTGAAGAGGTTTTTACAGGGTCGGCAACGCACGAGTGACACCCCTGGTGTTGCAAATATCCATGGACTACCTGCTGATGGTAAGCAGTTACCGCTGCTTATCATCAGGCAGGCTGTACGCTTGTTTCCATTTTAGTGATATAAAAAGATAATGAATAACACTTAAATATAAGCATAACCTTATCTCAATGTATCAGAGTAAAACAAGTCCTATTTGGTTCAGCTGATGCTATCTATGATTATATACAGCACAAAAACAACATACGGTTACAGACACACGCAGTGTATGGAGGTTCACGTAGTTTTCATTTATTGATAGCGCCGCGCGACTGCACAATAATAGCAAATGTAATAAGTAGCTATATCAAATATTAATCAAACAGAAGGTACAGACACAGGGCTCTGTGGAGTGAGAGGAGCCTTGCAGATTCATTTTTTTATACAACGTCGGGAGGATTATATGCATACAGCCCACCTGATGTAAAACGATTATCGTAGCCTATTAACGCCTGCAGTACATAAGTATCACTTGCACGATGCCGCCTCTGCTGCTGACACAGCTACTTGTTAGTAGCTTACTCGTGACCACCCTCACATGTAGGAATACAACCCTCTAGAATTGTTTTTGGCTCCGGTTTTCCCCAGAGGTGAAGGGGCTTGGCCAAACGACCTGCTTTGATGTGCACTACCCCTCTTAAAAAAAGTTCATACACAATTTTTTATCCTATGTGGGAATTGAACCCACGTCTGTGACAATGTCGAGTTATTAACCACTGCGCCACCGAGTTCGTCAAAAACCTGGTCAGGTTAGAAATGAGCTGACTGCTGTACATTCGTATCACCTGCTTAACTTAAAAAATGAGAAATATTTTTTGGTCGCATATTTTCAAACAGACATTTTGGTTCTAAAAAGGTTATAATAACCTATCTGTATGTTCACGCCATGTACCTTACGGGGTCGGCAGAAAAAACCGAAAGTCACTGGACTCGCTCCTTACATACCTCACTCGCTTCTTTAATTTTCATAGCTCTTCTCATGCATGCTCGCCTCTGACTAAACACGACTAATTTGTTTATGGTAGGCGAGTCTTGGCATTCCTCGGCTCTTAAATCCTTCCATTTTGCGTTGTAAATTTGTTGCTGTTTCGTAATTCTTCCATCTAGTTTTAAACAAGTCTCGCATGTCGACCGCATTTATCTTACTTTCACGCTCACTCTGCCATACCTAGCTCTCTCTTCCATAACTTAGCGTCGAGATCAGTATCACGTTGTACCCTCTGGTTCAAGTATTTCTGTTAAGAACATTTTTCATCGCTCCATTCACACTACTCCCAGTACTCACCCATCTTTTGTCTTCCCAGTTGAAAGTGTATCGAAGACCCTGATGATTACTTAAGAAGTGCCACTAAATCAATGAGAAACTACTTTTAAGGACCCATAACAGTAGTATTAGAGTTAGTTGGGGATTTTGGTTCATGACAACAACAGGTATCCTATAAGAGTTGGACTCTTACTTATTATTTTGAGGAGACAAAGTAAAAAAAAATGGATACATTTTTAATTACTCTCTCTCTTCATTGGTATAACATGTGATTATTGTTGTCCAAATGAAAGTCGCTGGTAAGTTAAAACATTTATGATAACATTTAGACGGTATACATAGTGGTGGTGTCGGGGGGTGTTCACGTGAGCAGCGTGCAGTCGAGGTCCTCGTCGCGCGCGTCCGAGTGCGCGCGGCGCACCACGCGCGCCACCACGTCCGCCAGCGCCTCGCGCGCCCCCTCCTCGAGCAAGGCCAGGCAGCGCTGCGGAAAGACAACACGAGTAAACGCACGTCAAAACAAATTCGCACAAGCCGCAGCCACTTGTCATCGTCACTAGAGCCAATGGAAGGAGAGCCTTACATTGTCTACAAATTATACTAAAATAGAAGCTATTGATATGATATGTTACTTTTGGCTACAATATTCGGTGGTTAATCTCTGGCAATAATAGAGAACAGCATTGGAAAAACAACAAGACTGACTGGGGGAAGTATCCGCCCCTTACAGCAGAGGTACTGTAGCCAAATAACAACTTTTCTTTGTTCTTAGGTTTCCCCCAGTGAGGGATCACCAGTAAGCACATGAGGTGTTTTCTTTTTTTATATATACAAATACAGCGTCGTTAGGCATACAATCATTCGGTCCACCTCATGTGTTTACCGTAGCATATGATTTGTTCGCGCGATGTCATGATGCCGATGAAGTGCAGATACTTCCCCAATCGGATTGTTTAATCCTTACCTCCATTAAACACACTGAGATCAAGACAAACAGATATGTTCATGCATACAAATGTTTGTATTGCGTGGATACAGTACCCACGAACCTTGTATGTTAAAATAGCCATTGCAAAGCACTCGACTACCGGGGTCGTCATCGGCGTGTTGTTGCCGTTAGCCATACTAGAGTTTGACACACGACCTTCTATTGCGCCTTGCGTTCATACGGCTAAGGTAACCGCTGCGCATTATTTCAATGCTGGAGGACTGAAAGTATCAGTAAAACGTAAAGATCGTGTAACCCTCAAATATTGGTACTTTTGCGGCTAAGCTTGTTATAATGCTAGTGAATTAAATTGTAACTATTGAATAAATGTTGCCGATCTAAATGGTAGCAGCTGCAATCAACTTTATCAAAATGGCGGATAGTCAACATGGCGGCCGACTGTAGCGTTGCCAGGTTGATTTGGACCAAGTTTTATCATCTCCCGTCAGATATTTTGAGTACATGTTTTCCATAATTGAGAAAAAAACCCAAATAAGTGTACAGTCTCATGAGATGGTAAGACGTAGGTGCTCGGGACCGTCGACAAGCACGTCGTCGGCAGCACTTCTATCTTCTGCTTTCTCGTTACCTGGTGGTAGTCCACGTCGTGTCCTAGCCGCAGCACGTGTCGCAGTGACAGCTCCGAGTTGGCGCGGACATAGGTGTTCTTCTCCTTGGTGCCGTTGACGAGCGCGGGCAGGAGCGCCCGCAGCACGTCCGCGCCGGTCGTGTCCAGCGAGGCCGCGCGCCCCACCAGCGCGCCTGCGCTCGCCACCAGCTGCTTCACCTCGTTGTGAGGGTGGTTCATGCTCTGAACAATGACATATTTTCCTTTCATCATTTGCAGAGGAAAAAAAGGGGTAGGTAAATATTACTGGCAAAATATGTGGAATGGCCACTAATACAACTTCTATGAATTCATTGTCGAGATTGGATCAGGATTTGTAAAGATTGAAAAAAAGCAATATAGTTTATTTTTATAAAATCTTCAATTATCCTACATAAACATAGATAAACAGTTGAGAATGCGCAAGCTTGCATTGCCAGAGGAACACCTGGCTCGTCAATTATATAACAATATAATTTTTTTTTTAATTTGTCGGCCATTTTGAGATAGGAACGGTGTTCCTGAACATTCCTATTCTACTTTTTTATGCTGAATCCGAATCTGAAGTCAAAATTCGAATATTCGAAAAAAAGCGACAGACACACGCACACACAGACAAACATATATATTTCATATAGGAACGGTGTTCCTGAAAATAGTTACAGAACGCAGCTGCGAGTCCAAGACACAGACTTAACGAGTACATAATATAAAAGCTACTTCAGCAGCAAATTGGTTGTGTTTTATCAGAAGAAGAAGTCAGGAACCGGTGAGCGTGCAGGAAAAGAGCTATGAATGTTAGAGAAGCGAGTGAAGTGTATAAGGACGGGACCTGGCGTGATGATATACATACATACATACTTCAGCAGGAATAACTCACAGGGTGTTCGATGAGAACTGTTTTAATATCCGCACAGGTGAGCAGGTGGATTCATAACTTCTTATATTTATATAGGGTTAATTTATGCCCGTATAGTAATCTAAATGACTGATTAAACTGATAAATTAAAATATTAGAATACCGAAAATGTATGCCTTTTTAATTACTGTACTGATATTTAAACATCGATCGATAACTGAAGTTAGCGGCTTCAGGTCAGCGCAAACATGAATGGTAAAAATATTCCCTTTTCGGCATTTCTTGAACAAATTATCACGGGCTTTTTGAAGAAGGACAAGATGGAGCACGGCTACTGAAATAACACATATTTACAGAGGGATATGATGGGAACATCATTTTTCTAATCGTTTATTAAATGGTACATAATGTGGTATGTAACATTTGTAAACGTCTACATCTGTTGTCATAATATGTATCACTCACCCTGACGAACTGCGAGAGCATGTTCTGCGGCACGGGCCGTCCGCCGGAGAGCAGGTGCCGCATGAGGTACCCGATGCCGCGCACGGCGTTGCAGGCGACGGGCGCGCGGTCGCTAGTCAGCAGCGCCAGCAGCGCTCGCTCGATCTTGTCCTCGAAGTGGTCGCGGTACAGGCACGCGGGCGTCTCTTTGAGCGCCACGAACAACGCGCATGAGCGGCCGTGCTGCAGCGCGGCGTCGTCGGGCGCGGGTGCCAGCACGTGGTGCTGCAGCGCGGCGTCGCGGTGCGCCGGCGGAAGGCAATGGAGCAGCGCGCCGAGGCAACCGGCGGCAGGCGCGCGCGGCGGGTCGTCCGCGTGCGCCAAGAGCGCCGGGGCCGTCAGCGTCGAGAGGATGCTCAGCGCGAGCTGCTCGCTCATCTTGTCGCCGCCGGCGGTGATGACGCTGCGCAGCGCTTGCAGCATGGTCTCGCGCACGGCGGGGTCCTCCGTATTCTTGATGCTGTTGTGCATTTCCGCGAACAGCGGATCGGCGCGCGTGTGGATCACCACCAGCTGCGAGAGCGCCAGCCCCGCCTTGATGCGCACCGGCCGGTTCGGGTCGTTGAGAGCCTTCAGGAATGTCGTCTGCAACTGCGGCAGGAACTGCTTCAGCATAACGCCCACCTGTAGTTAACATAGTAATGAATATTATAACTATATTCATATATTTTATATATCACTATAGTGGAAAACAAGCATACAGTAAATAAATGTAATACATTAATATACTAAACAATAAAATGATTAACAGTTGAGTCTATGAGCGCTCGCGAGACCGCGGGACTCGCCTATCTTGAAAATCTTTCTTGTTTTCTCTTGAAAAAGAGCTCCTGGCCAGGGCGCTAGTTCCACAAAGGCGTCGTGGAAGGTTCCAAGTGGTTGGCCTACGATCCAAACTCAAAAGCTATTATGAAGATCTGGCAATGATACCATCTGTTAAATTATAAGATACAATACAAGTACCTTCGAGAGCAGCGAAGCCAGCGTCTCCAAGACGGCGGCCTTTACGCTGGAGTTGAACCTGTCGCCGAGGATGCGGATGAGCGGGCCCGTAATGTGCACCACCGACGGCTGGATGGCCGCCGGAGACGTCAGCTTGATCACCTCGCCCAGCATCAGCGCTGCGTTCTCCTTGTCTTCGGGAAGCCCATTCAGGATCGACTCGCGGAACAACGGCAAGATGGGTGCTATGCCCTGCCGGTCGTCAACGTATAACAATCGTTTAGGGATGACATTCACTTTTCAAAACTTACAAGGGTATTAATTAAGTGCGTAAAATACTTATCTAAGAAAGACTCGCTCTTCCATATTTCGTATTTCATGATTCTTACAATAAGAAATTCCATTACTTTATAGTTTTATAGAAATATTCACTCTTTCATGTATGTTTCATAATTTTAAATAGTGTATGTATATTTGTTTGCGTTGATGCTATATGATAACCAGAACATTGTACTATTTTATGATTACTATCTTTACTCCATATTGTAATACGTAATACAAAAACCATTTTGCTATCATCATGTCTTTGCTTTATATAAGTTTAATTCGTGGATTTTAATGTTTTTGTTTATTTTATTACAAAATTGTGTTGACGAACTGGTGTACATATTCTTATATTTAAGCAACCTTATATTTGCTTTTTAGGGTTCCGTACCCAAAGGCTAAAACGGACCCTATTACTGAGACTCCGCTGTCCGTCCGTCCGTCTGTCACCAGGCTGTATCTCATGTACCGTGATAGTTAGACAGTTGAAATTTTCACAGATGATGTATTGCTGTTGCCTTTATAACAACAAATACTAAATATTAGAATAAAGTAAATATTTAAGTGGGGCTCCCATACAACAGACATGATTTTTTTGCCGTATCAGTTACCATACATATAGTCTGAGTTAATCAATAAACTGTACTTCCTTACCGAGCTACTTGTTGTTTTATTAACATAAGCCGATAGTACCTTGAGGTTGGATCAGATATTTTTAATAATACAAAAAATATGACATGTAAATTTTTGTTATTCCATTGAGAAGCACTTGAAACTTTATAATGGTGGTACAAACATCGAAAAAGAGAAGTTATCACGATTGTTCATTTGGACGGAAATGTAACCAGTTTGTCATCATTTATATACTGACCTTGGGTAGGCAGAAGCCAGGCAGCGAGTCCTCCTTGAGATCGGCGGCCGCGTACCGCACGGCTTGGCGCACGTCCGACACGTGCAGGATCTGTTGCTCGGCGTCGAGTGTGCGAGTGAGCGCGGCCAGTGCCTCCCACGCCATCTGCAGCACGTCGCGGTCCTTCTCTGCGAGCAGCAGGATCAGCCCGCGCAGCAGCTGCGGCACGTACGGCGCCAGGTCGGCGCGCGTGTGCGTCACGAACGCGCACAGCAGAGATGCCGCCGCGCGGCGTCGCTCACCGTCGCTTGCGCGGATCGACTCCAATAAGGTGTCCACGATGCTGGCGGGCAGATGATATGAATAATTATATTCCACTAAAAATATATCAAAAAAGACCTAATCGTAATGAGAGAAGTAGTAAAGTATTTGTAATTTAAATGGGCCTTATGTTTGTATACGGTACCAGCGCACGCCGGCGGCGTCGTTGACAGGCAGCAGCGCGTCGCGGCAGTGATCGAGTTCGCGCGCCTCGTCGGGCGAGCCCCGCGCGGCCAGCAGCGCGGCGAGCAGCGCTGGCAGCACGCGCGGCAGGTGTCGGCCGAGCGCGCCGCCCGCCGCCGCCGCCAGCGCGGAGAGCGCGCGCGTGTCGACGGTGCCGCCCGCGCCCGTGCTCGCCGTCAGTACCGGCACCAGGTACGGCAGCACGGCGCGAGACTTGATCGCCATCACCTGAACACGCACATTAACAATAGTTATGTTACAACTGCTAATTAAAGGTATTCGTCGTCGTCCGTGGTCGCAGGAAGACCTTCTGCTTCTGCGACCACGGACGCTGCAAAGCGTTCGAAACGTCAGGTTCAACAAAATAAATAAAACACGCGATACTTCCGTTAAAAATTGTTTAATTCAATATCTAATTTGAAATAAGCACGGAAATGCTCAAAAGTGTCATAGCGTCGCTTGTGACGTAATGACTACGTAAATGCGGCATTGTGTCTATGCTGAATGAAGAAAGTGAACTAAATATTATTCTTTTCGTTTGTTAAAATGAATTCTAAAGTTTATAAATGGTGTGCGGTCCCTCTGTGCAAAAACTCATCAATAGCAACACCGAACAAACTGTTTATGTTCCAAACAAGAAAATAATAAGTGGCTAAAGCTCGCAACGCGAAACCCATCAGATGTTGTTACTAATTCGCCACTTTATTTTTATTAGGACCACTTTGATGTAAGTATTTACACTATTTACTATAGATTAATACGTATGTAACTCAAATCTTCGAGATGAAATATGTAAATGATTGACCTGTATTTTATTGTGCTTATGTTTACTTTGATCTTGATTTATCGTTGTTGATATCAATTTCAATATACTATTTATTCTCTTTTCAGCTGCCAAATGATATGGAAAATTACATGTAATATCATGTGGCAGGATCGGTCTCACAAGTGCGTATGATACCAGGATGTATTCCCAAGAAATTTGCATGTCAACCTGACAGTAAATCACGAACAAACAACTCTGGATAACTGGAACTTAGAGCTGTTTGCCTTAGTAAAACCTTGTTCCATTGTTGATGATTATCGGATTAAGTATTTTTATTATAAAACCACGAATAAACAACAAAATCAACTGATTAAATGATGCAAAAAATAATCGAAACGCGTAATCACAACAAAAATTAAAGCAACACGGCCATATGTACGTAGTCGTGACGTCATTCGCTCTGGTTGGTGGTTTAGTTAACATGGCCGATTCCCGTCTTTTATTATCTTGAAAATCTTATTAATCTCAATGTTTATTTTGTAACTGAGTCATTTTGTGGAATTATTTTGACATATATTTTTTCTAAAACCATTTATTATTTGATTCTGTAAGAACGCCGTGTACCGCAGTACAAATACAAACAACTCGTTTTAACGGATTACCAAACGAGATAACGCTACGAACTAGAATAGTAAGTAGAATAGCGCAAGCAGATAGAACCGAGCTATGTTCGCTCCTTACACTCTTCGCTCGCTGATTTAACATTCATAGCTCTTTTGGTGCACGCTCGCTGGTTCCAAGGCTCCTGACATCACCTTCAGCTAAACGTTTTCTTTTAGGAAGAACAATTTAAAGTAAAATATTGATTTAGGGAGAGCTCGATGACGTCGTTGCGCGTGTCATTGTAACCGAACACGCAGGTTAAGCAGCCTGTCTGTGGATGGGTTTATCTATCTGGAGTTTGTCCGTGCTTCGGAGGGCACGATAAGCCGTCAGTTCCGGCTGTTGTCGATAGATGACAGTCGTTAAGCTAAGTCAGTGGCCCTCGGGCGGCTTGCAAACACTGGCCTCCGCCAATCCGCATTTAAGCAGCGTGGCGGAGTACGCTCTAAACCCCTTCGGTTGAAGGGAGACCCGTATCCCTGCAGTGGGATGAGTAAGGGTTAATTTTTTTTATTGATTTAGGGTTTAAAGTGTTCGACGGACCTGTTTGAGTCCGTCGAGGGAGGCGTCCGCGAGCTGCTTGTCGGGGTCGTTGAGCGCGCGCAGCATGTGCGGCAGGATGTCGTCCAGCGCCTTGTTCCCGATGGTGGCGTGCAGGCTGTCGAAGGTGCGCGCGGCCGCCAGCCGCACCTCGGGCAGCGGGTCGCACAGCGCCGTGCGCACCGTCGGGATCTGGAACACGCAACCTCGTCTCAGACAATCACACCGAATGCCTTATTATATAATCTATATTTGGGGTATAAGTGGCTCGATGTCACCTTTAGAGCCAAAGCCAACCTCGCCTGCACGCGGTGCACCCTGCTTATACTGCACCAAATAACAACTCACTGGAGGGTTGGAACACAACCCTCCAAGTGAGTTGTTATGCGAGTCAGTGAGGTCATCAGAAAACCCAGATGGGGAGATGCTGTTTTAACAGTGGGGGTGGCAACGCGCTAGCGACATTCTTTTTGTTGCTAACGTTCATAGGCTACGGTAACCGCTTTACATAAGCGGATTGTATGGTTTTTCTTTTTTTTTATACCACTAAGGTGGATCAAGCGTACGGTCTGTCTGATGGTAAGCAGGTACCGTAGCCTATGGACATTTGCAATACCAGGGGTGCCACTGATGCGTTGCCGACCATAATGCTTGTTTGCTATCCTATATATATATACTATATATAGTATATAAAACAACTATGTTACCAAATCACATATACAACCTTGCAGTGTGAGTGAATTCACAATTCTCGTACATAGTACGTGGTACTGACCAGTCCGTCCGCAAAGCTGTAGACGGCCTCCCTGGAGGTGGAGCACAGTATCTCCCCGAGGCCGATGCAGACGCCCTGCCGCTGGTCCGCGCGCTCCGACCGCAGTCCTCGCTCCAATATGGGCACGATCTCGGGAAGTACCCGCTCACCCAGCTGCACAAATAAATGAAAAAAATTATAAAATTGTCATAAGTTTGTAAGGTGCGGTCCATTGCGGGGTAGGCAGAGAGAACCGACAATATACATAATGAAATGTTAATTAAAAACCAGGGTATATTATAAAGTATCTGACTATATTAATGATAAAAATGCCTGGGATTGAGTCGATCCAATTATAATGTAATTAATAAAATATGTAAATTTGTTTGGATACCAAAAGAGGGATGCCTGAGTTTTTTGGCAGTATTTTTATCAGTGCCCACCTAGTCATGAACTGCACGGTAGGGAAAAAAATTGTGACGATTCCAAACAAATGTAGCCATTTTTACGGAATAAAAAGATTTTGACTTTGACTTTGAACCCAACATTTGATGTATTTAGTTACTCTAGGAGCGAATTCCTAGATTTATTAGAAGCTACAAAGTTCGCTGAGAATTATTAATTAATGATTGTAATTTGTTTCTTTTCGTTTCTTTTATTTGAACACTTAGATTTTTTTATGTATGAATAAATAAATATAATATAAACAATATGCACGCTCTATATAAGCCAAATAATAGCTCTCTGAAGGGTTATGTTCCTGCATGTGATCACCCATCACATCTCGAGTAACCGCTTTACTTCTCGGGCCGTATGCTTGTAAACCGCCTCCTGACACTAGAAAAACTAGGTAGATGGCGCTAGCGCGGCTTTACAGCGTTGTTAGAAATGGGAAAATTCTCCACCATCATTACACTTCCTGCAGACTCAGAAGAGCACCCAACGAGTAATTCCTAATGGTCCAATGGTCGTTGATTCGAACTACACGTAGGCGGCGAAATGAGTTTTCATTGTAAACAATTATAAAATGATACAATTTCGTACAAGACATGAAGTCTTGTAATACTCCACGACAGACGTTGAAGTCTTTATATTAGCTTGCATTTTCCCTGATAAATTCCATCTAGATTAAAGCAGTATTTAGATTCGCTTACGTAAAAATGTACGATCAGCGTACAGTACACACGTGACTATGTCACGAAAGGTGTAGCGGTAGGTAGTGGTCGATAGAGTAGTGGCACGTTGTAATAAATACCTTCCGCACTAGGTCCCCGAGCGTCCTGGCGGCGACCTGTCTCTTGTCGTAGCTGGTGGAGGCGAGGCAGCCCAGCAGCAACCCGAACAGCGTCGGCAGGATCTCGCGGAGGGTCTTCGGCGTGTTGGTCACCACCACCTGTCACAACACAACATTTATATTCAATTGAACCATTTATTTGCCAATCTAGAAGCTACCTTGAAGGAAATTTTCTTTTTCCTCACTGGTCGAGTTTTCTAGTATTAATTTATGGTGCGCTATTAGGCTGTCTAAATAAAAAACTGTCATTGGTAATACCACCGGTACCTACTCTATGACGAATTTGACAATCCTGGAGGCTTACCATCATCTATCATTGTTTTGGAATGTTTTATTTCAAGCTTCAAGTAATATTACTCTTGTTCTTACCATGACCTTCATAAAATGTTCTCGTAAAACTCACTTTTAAAAATAAATTCAAAAGTTGTGTCTCTATACGCACGCACGACACGTTTCGTTCCACATCTCCGTAACTTGTGTTATTTACATTTTTCTTTGGAATTAAATTGAATATAACTTTTTAGCAATTAAAATTAAAAAAATAACTTTTCTTTCTCAATTACGAATATTTTAAATAAAATTATATTCAGCTATAAGTAACAAAATTTAAAGCGCTCTGTACGCAAATGCGTCAATCGGAGCTTTATGTGCAACAGTGTTAA
Source organism: Pyralis farinalis (assembly GCA_947507595.1). Classification (NCBI taxonomy): domain Eukaryota; kingdom Metazoa; phylum Arthropoda; class Insecta; order Lepidoptera; family Pyralidae; genus Pyralis; species Pyralis farinalis. Next base: position 37,860,939 of record OX382268.1, on the reverse strand, counting down.
CGCTATACAAAGTTCTATATCGGTGTCTCGTTTTCTCAAAGGCAATGAATAGACAATCGTTCGTTCTTTCGCTTCCCTACGCCGGAATTAAGGATGTCATGGTACGAAATTTTAAAGTAATATTAAAATAATATTGCTATAAGAGACTGTGGTAGGCTCCCAGATGGTCTAATAGCAACGGCTACATTAATACTCAGGGTTGCCGGTTCAATTCCCGTGCTAGACAAACATTTGTGGGCATAAAAATGTCTGTTTGTCTTGTCGGGGTGTTTTCTACGTAGCATAAGTTTGATCTCAAAAATATTATTTAAATATGTTTATCAGATGTTCAGTATCATTTTAACCTTGCGATAAAATGACATATTTTTGACATAATTTCATACGTTCTAATTTCATTTGTAATTACGAACATTTCATTTAATTTTCATTTAAACTACAGTTAAACATTGTTCGTTTCTTATAATAATTATCATTCTATTTAAAAATGTAAGTTATGTTAGAACAGCTCCCACACCAAAACCAAATGTTATTTAGAGCTAATATTAAATAAGTATTGAAATTATACCAAAATTATATTATATGAACGTTACAGCATTTAAAATGATATTATGTTATTATATCATGAAACAACAACCTCTTGTATATGAAATTGTGACTTTAATAGGATTTGACGGTCACCAATCAACATAAAATAGAAGACTGTATGATCTGTATACACTGCGCCGGTGTATGAATTAACAGCATGAAGGTATCATGGTAAGCAATGAAATATATCCCATCGCCAAACATCTTTAACTTGAAGCTCGAGTCCTACAGAAATTTGCCTATAGAGAACAGCGATACGCACCTTCCAGACGTGCAGCGCCGCCTGTCGCACCATCAGCGCGACGTCGCTGCGCCCCATGTACAGCCCCGCCAGCACCCTGTTCCGCCGCTCGGAGCCGAGCGCGCTCATGATGGCCCTGTGCGAGTGCTCCGTACCGAAGTTGTCGTCCTCGGAGGCGGTCTCCGTGCTCATCTTGCCGGACACTCCCGATATGCGGTACAGCAAGTCGCCCAACAACTGCACCGAGCTGTATCTGATGCGCCAGTTGTCGTCGAACAACCCTCTTTCCAGCTCCGGCAGTAGCAACGTGATCGCCGTCTCCGCGTACAAGGTGACGATCCTCTGGCCGGCCTTCAGGGCCGTCTCTCGGACGTATTCGTTCTCGTCGGCGAGCGCCTTCAGTATGGGGTTGATGATCTGTCCAATGTAGGGTGTGAATTCGTCGGTGAAGGCGCCCGGCATGTATATGAACATCATTATGTAGCCGTCCTTGACGTGCGGCGCTATGTCCACGCGCTCCGCCGTCGCTATGATGTCTGCGGGAGGCACATACAACAATTATACAATAAATTAACATTAATATGTCTCTGAACAGAACACCATTTGTGACTAATCAAGTGTAAACACCATTCTGCGTGTCACCATGCCACAATGTAAACAATAAAGTCGTGGGGCCATGCTTTTTACAGTTACATTAAAATAATAAATAACTTATAATTACAATAATAAATATATTATTTACTTCATTAATTGAAGATGTAATGTAATGATTCTACGTCTATTTTTTGTAGATTTTATGTAATTACGTTAACATGAAGACCGTCACAAGAACATAAAAGTAAACAATCAAAGGTTAAAAGTAAATGTAATGATCAAAACATAAGAATTGTTAGTGATTTTCCTCCAAAAGTCTTCATCGTATTCAAAGAGTTCCTTGCAGCATACATACCGGGCATGATCTTGTGCAGCTTGTGCACACCGAGGCCGGCCACCACCTCGGACAGGCCTTGCGCGGCGCCCGAGCGGTCCACGCTGCTGCTCTCCGAGGTGAGCGTGTGCATCAGCCACGGCAGGAGCTCTTCGAAACTGCTCTCACCCATGCCGCGCACCATGGCGCCCAGCGCGCGCGCCGACACCGACCGCACCTGGTACATAACAATACCTCCTCAGGTTGGCTGTAAAACAAACTAGCTCGGCCCACACTGGCCCACAGCACGCTAGAGGACATACGGTCCTGAACCGCGAACGCATCCGAATCCCTTTCTGAATCCCGTTTGCATATCCCAAATTTTTATGTCTGTAACACGTATCACTGTTCCAATCAGAACTGTATCTTTGCAATTTGAAGAGAGTTAGTGCGTATCAAAGCGGGCTGCTTTGAAAGTACCGCCACCTCACAGAAAACCGCAGTCAAATAACAACTTTGTTTTTGAGTTCTGCGTATGAGTGGGGTCACTAGTAAGCTCCTAAGGAGTTATACTTAATGTAATACGCTACGGCTACGGTAACCGCTTTACGGTACGGTTACCGCTTTTAATCACGTGGGCCGTATGCTTCTATGCCTCCCGACACCCAGGAAATCTTAACTTGTGCATTCATGCTGTGAACCTTTACTTTCGTACGGTCGCGTTCGTGCACTCAGTCGCCTCGCCTGGTGCGCGGCCGGATCGCTATAACACCTCGCACCTTATAGCATTCAAAAAATATCCAATCGTATTCAATAACCTTTCCCGTTCATCATTAATTTAAGGCCCTCACCTCGGGTACAGGATCGAGCAGTGAACTCTTGAGGCCGGGGATGATGTTGGGCAGGTACGGCATGAGGTCCTTCTGGTCGGTGAGCGAGTACATATTGCCAATGATCTGTGCTGCCATCTTGCGGGTCTCCGTGCTGCGGTCGAGGAAGGCGCGCTGCACCACGGGCATGATGAGCGCAAGCGAGGGCGCGTCGATGAAGTGCACGAACTTGGTGTCCAGCAGGGTTTGGAGACAGACGGACGTCTTATTGGATGGATCCTGCAGTGCTTGCAGGAGAACCGGTACAATTGCTGAAATAATAAGTCGTGTGTAACTGGAGTGACATCAACAAATCAGACGAAAGATGGTTCATTGTTGGACTTCCAACTAACTTCAGCAATTTTTTTTATACCTAGTACATTGTCGATCTTACTCCATTGAGTATAGCCACATTCTTTTACATATAATTGTTACCAGACAACTACTATATGTCCATTCACTAAGATGTAGCCGTTACTAAGATAACACTTTATTTACAGAATACAACTAAAATATTGGTATATCTTAAATAAAGAAATAAAATTAAGCATTAAAGTAAGTACTAGTAATACAAAGGTGTAAACCGATCGTACCACATGAGATGGCTTCGTATATCTTGAGCTCTTTGTTGATGGATGACATGAGAGTTGTTTGGATAATCAATCAGAAATTGAGAAGAGTGACGGAGTATGCTCTAAATGTCTTAAAGTGAAGGTAGACCTGTACATCAGTAGTAGTGTTGGTGGATGTGGTGTTACATATAAACGATGCTCCTATTTGAAAAGATTAGAGATAGTATAGCAGAGCAATGTCACCTTGAATCTCGGGGTTTCGTATGACGGAGCCGATGACCTTCAAGGCTTCGGCGCCAGCCTCCTGCACACGCATGTGCGAGTCACTCAGGACCTCGATGAGTTTGGGCACGATGGACGGCAGGCACGACGACAACTGCTTCGGTGCGCAGTACGCCATGGCGCCCAGCAGCTCGATAGAACCTGGTCAATGTCACCACCAATAAGATAGTTTTATGACTAAAAATGAATACAAAACTCTTAGACGAGGCACTATTTTCTTATTCAAAATGTTAGTTGTAAAGTTTATATTAAATTAAACTCTGATACATAATGTGATTTATACATAACTAGCTGTGCCCGCGACTTGAAAGTAGCCTAAGTTACTCCTTATTACATTAGCTACCTGCCAGTAAAAGTCCCGTCAAAATCAGTCCAGCCATTTCAGAGATTAGCCGGAACAAACAGACAGACAAAAATTGTAAAAATATTCATTTCATGCATCAGACCATGAGCAAATTGATCGTGTATTATCAGAAGGTGGTGTCAAAAGCCTTAGAGACCGGCGAGCTTGCATGAGAAGAGCAATGAATGTTAAAGAAGCGAGTGAGGTGTGTAAGGATCGAGTCACATGCCGCTCGGTTCAATCTGCCTACCGCGCAAGGGATTTGGCGTGAAGTTATAGTTAGATAAAACATGAGAAATTCCGACAAAACTGCATTGTTAGGAGATTGCTTCGCACCCGCGAGTTTATATATAAATAACAAAATATTTTATTATCATAGGGAAGAGGAAGAAAAATCCTAGAATTTAATCGAAAATTGAAATTGTTTGTGTACGTACCGGCCTTGGTGCGCCAGTTGTCGTCCTGCAGCGCCTGCAGCAGCGAGGGCAGCACCAGCTTGACGCCGTGCGCGCTCAGCTTGCTCATGATGAGCTTGGCGGTGTCGTCGGCGGCGGCGCGCACGTACTGCGAGCTGTCGCCGAAGCAGAGCAGCAGGTGCGGCAGCACGTGCACGATGTACGGCTCGAATAGCCGCCCCAGCTTGTAGCACAGCATCTCGAAACCGAACAGAGCGCCTGCACCCACACACATACATATAGTATTTTAAAACTACACTATTTTAAACCAGTTGAGAATGCAAGCTTGCATTGCCAGAGGAACACCTGGCTCGTCAATTATATAAAAATTTATTTTTTTTATTTATAACTTTGTCGGCCATTTGACCATGTTCCTTAAGAAATATGATACTGGTTTTTAAGACATTCTTATTCTACTTTTTAATTTACTTTTCGAATCTGAAATAAAAATTCAATTTGTTTTTTAATTTGTTGGCCATTTGGACCATGTTCCTCAACTCGTTCAGGTCCGGTGGTACCGTTACTCCATATATATGTCGTAAACGAGTGCCATATATATGGCAGTCGGGACTCGACGGTTAAGAGATAGGAGGTTGGTTTTTCAGACATTCTACTTTTTTATGCTGAATCCGAATAAATAAAGTCAAAATTCGAATATTTGAAATAAAGTGACAGAGACACACACACACACAGAGACAAACATATAGATTTCATATAGGAACGGTGTTCCTGAAAAGAAAATATATAATGCGACACATATAGTAAAAGTACGTACATAACCATGAAGGCAATTATCTATGGACAACCAATGAGATTGATTCCCCATTATAAGTCAATTTACCGGCGCGGAGCCCGAGGTCCAGCAGAACTCGCAGCCCGCAGACCAGTGCGCGGGGCAACATCGGGGACACTTATCCACTTATTGGTTAATAGGGAGGCATACAAGCATACGGCCCACCTGATGTAAAGCGGGTACTGTAGACTATTAGCGTTTGCGATATATTAAATATCAATCGCGCGAAGCCTCCTCTGCTGCTTACACAGCAACTCCTTGGGAGCTTACTGGTGACCTCACTCACACGCAGGAACACAACAACCCTCTAGGGAGTTGTTAGATAGATAGATAGAATACGCTTTATTTGCATAATACAGATATTTGGAAATACATTCAAAAGGATTTTTACAAGTTGTTATTTGGCTTCGGTTTTCTGTGAGGTGGAGGTACTTCCCCAGACGGGGTGTTTTGATGCACCCTACCTCTCTTATATAAAAATACCCTTTCATTGGTCAGTAAACTATAATGGCTGCTATATATAGGTGCTAAAACACAATATTTATGTGAGCGCGGTGTGCCTTCATTCGCAGTCATGTGGTTCATTGGTTCGTTAACATAACGCAGTAAAATACTCAATCAAAGGTCTATAATAGTAGTGGGAAGTTATCATCTCACCTTCGCGGTACTTGTAGTTTTTCTTCTCCTGGATAGCCTCGGTGAGTTTCCCCATGACGTCGAGTTGCTTCAGCGACAGTATTCCGAGGCCTTTGATGATGCCGGCGATACCGTACGCAGCACCCTGGACGATATACAAGGGAATAATGTTGAATAAAGAGATAGTTCCGACCAATGAGCTGATAATTCGCCTGTGTTTATCTAATTCAGGGGCAGTTCAGACGGACGGAGTGGCAGCGAATCGTCTAATATGACTATATCTTTCTCGCATTATTCCGTTTTCAAATCCATTAAAATAAAGACTAGGCTATTGAGAAAGACACTGATTTTCACATGAAGGGATGGTTTTTTTTATACTACGTCGGGAGGCATACAAGCATACGGTCCACCTGATGTAAAGCGGTTACCGTAGTTTATCAACGCTTGAGATATATTGAGTATCACTCGCGCGAAGCCTCCTCTGCTGCTTACACAGCAACTCCTTGGGAGCTTACTTACTGGTGACCTCACTCACAGGTAGGAACACAACAACACTCTAGGGAGTTGTTATTTGGCTGCGGTTTTCTGTGAGGAGGAGGTACTTCCCAGACGGGCTGCTTTGATGCGCCCTACCTCTCTTAAAACATCCAGACCAAGACAAAGAGACATGTTCATGCACACAAATGTTTGCCTTGTGTGGGAATCGAACCCACGAGCGTTGGTGTCAAAGTCGCGTCATTCACGACTGAGCCACCGAGCTCGTCCAAATGTCGTCTCGGATGGTATCAAATCTCCACAAGCCAGACCTAAGGTACGTCTGGTCTTCCGTTATACGTCTTTTTAAATATATAATTTTTCGAACAATGCTTTGGATGTTCGGGTTTGTTATCGATCTCTTTGTTCACTGCTGAGCAAGTGATAATGAAATAAATATTGTCAGACAAATTACACAGCGCCATCCAGTACCAAAGTAAGCGAAGCTTTTGTTATGGCTACTAGTCAATTGATAAAGTATACGTCAATACATTTTTTTGAAGTGATAACTTCTTATGGGAGAGTAAACCGCTTCGTTACGTAACGCGTTACGGCGCCAGTCTGTCTGGCTCCCCTTTCTCTCACGCATACGGCAACTTTAATTACATGTAGATTAGCTTAAGTTATCACTTCTGTCGGGCGTCTCGAGCTCTCGTGACGCACACTTTTTATTTTATAATATATACATTGAAAACAACCAGACAAACAAACATGTTCATACACACAAATATTTGTCCTGCGTGCGAAACGAACACACGACCACTCATCCATTCCGAACTCTATGAAGCACGAAATCAGCGGTACATAACGACACCACACGATTCGAAACACGCACCGCACCAGTTTGCTCCCAGGCTTGAACACTACACTATCACTGTTTCAATTTGACAACATATTAACTCAATGTCATGTGGATACAATTAGTACAGCGAAAACAAACCGTTAACCATCTCGAGCTGTATGTATTGTTTTCTTAATATTGATCTCAGCCGTTTAATGAACGTAATATGTATGAGTTTATATATTCACTACTGCACGTGGCGACATGTCAACGAATGTCGGGGCTAGTCTCAACATGAACCAACTCACCGATACACGTCCGTGCAAGCATTCACCACATCATTGTTTTTAACTCACTATGGTGGAAAACAAAATTGCAGCCTGCCTACCTGATAGTAAGCAGTTACCGTAGCCTATGCCTGTCCGTTGCGATTCCCCACATACTGGCAATATAATGAGTGCAACACACTTTTCTAAGAAAAGTATTTAGAACAATGGCGTTTTTTAAGATTTCGCCGGGCAAAAATCAAGCTTTGCCCCGTATGGTTTGAGGAGGTTGCCGTAGTGTATGAACGCTTGGAATACAAGAAGTGTCGGTCGGGCGTTGCCACTACCGCTGCTAACATAGTAACTCTGAGCCTCAGAATACAGAATAAACCAGAAACCGCAAACACGCCCAAAACTGAAGCCATACAAACTACTCTCAATGAGAGTAGTTTGACATTTGGACGACTAGTATAAATTTGACCACCGTGTCTCTTACGCATAAAAATTTCTCGATAGTTTTTAATAAATAATGCCGTCTTGTGCGGTTCCCACCTGCAAGAACACAGTTAGAAGCATAAAAAAGCAAGATGGGATCACATTTCATGTGTAACTAGCGCATTTACATCTCATTTTATTCAAATAATGAATTTCTTTTACTCGTTGATAGTGGTAAACAATTTTAGGCGAGTCCATTTTGTTCATGTTGCCAGTTTTACTGGTTTTTTTCCCTACTTTTTTTTATAAAGTTGACATTGATGAAATAAATAATAAATGCATGTTAAGTAATTTAAAAATAGTTTGATTAATATAAAATATGTATAATACATTTATTTAATTTTAAGGTATTTACGATATGAGCCTATGCTTACATTATTTGAGGTCTTTTAATATAAATATGGCCTGAAATAAATGATTGAAATATTATTAACTAATGTTTTGGTATATAGTCTGCATGTGTGAAATTGTGTAAATAGTAGTTTTTTACAAAAATGTTTTGTGTAAAACTATTCTAATTATTATATGTGGAATTTCAGTTCCCCATTTATGAAATTCTAAAAGTAAAGAGCAAGACTTCTTCATTTGTCGAAACGTAAAAATGTATTGATTACCTCAGAATCAAAACGGCAATATTATTAGTACAACAAAATGTACCTAAGTAAAGACATATTTTTGTAAATTACTTGTGTTTTATTTTACTAAAACATTTATTTATGCATAACAGTATATTAATATAACATCTTTAATATTAATATTACACTTTTAATTTACCCTACAAGAGGCGAACTCTCACTAACCTAGCAAAACTGTACGGGTGAGAAGTATGAGGAGTGAGGGGGATTGCGAATTGTTTCTGGACACAGCGGACGGCATGTATTATCGGCTGTAGGCTCGTTCTGGTTTATTCTGTATTCTGAGCTCTGAGCTTACTGACAATCTCGCTGGCGCGAACACAACGATCGGTTACAACAACTGTCAAAGGAGTTATTATTTGTCTGTAGTTGTCCATGAGCTGGAAGTACTTTCCCAGTCGGTCTGCTTCGATGCGTCATACTCCTTTTAGGTTAGTTTAATGACTGGCATGCACCGAAACAGCCGGAACCGACGATTCTTGACGAAAGCAAAACGACTACTAAACACATCTGTAGACAGGCTGCGACCAACGGTGCTGAACTTGCATATTCAATTAGATCCACACGGTCATCGACGCCATAGACCAAATTTTTATTTATTTTATTGCGCTACATACACACGGGGAGTCCAGGTCCTTCGAGCCGGCTCGTGTCGTGTCACGTACCTTCCTGTCTCCGTATTTCTCGGCGGTGAGCAGCTGCTTCATCAGCTTGTTCATGATGACGGGGATCTCTTCTTCGAGGGCGGGCGACGTCACTAAATGGGGCAGGCAGTTGCTGACTGCCTCTTGGACCTATTGTATAAAAATGTAAAGAAAGATATGTTTATTGGTGGCGATGGAATGTGGATAATAAACTCGTAGACATAGCAATAATTGGAGAAAATCCACCAGCGCTCTGTCTTTATAATTTGCACATTGGCATTAAATATTTTACGGTATTGCCGTTAGATGGCGCCACGGTTGAAAATGTATAGTGTTTGTACTTGGCATTCGACTTCAGTAGTACTTTCCATAAATATGGCTGCTCCTAATTGAACGACGATTTTAATTTATCTCCAAAACATCATCGGCCATCCGCTTCTTCAGAGTAATCAACCATCGTCCATTTGGTCCTTCGAGCAGGATTTAAAAAGACAGAGAGCGCTGGTGGATTTTCTCCAATAATCATTTTGAATCAGTTCACAAATTTTACATATAATAATTTTACGTATAAACGCTTAATCTTCTACTTCCTAGCGTTATCACATTTCCATTAAGATAGAGTCCGTTACATAGTTTAAGGGCTTCGCGAAGATACTGATTATGAAATGGAGCGACTGCCGTCAGACCTTCACAATCCAGAGGGAAAACCAGATTTTTCCTTTGTTTGTCATTTGAAATATATTTTCTTGGGCGCGAGGCTTTCTTTAGAATGTTTTCCTTCAAGTGTCAATTTTCGAGTAAGTGATATATACAAACGTGTACATAAATCCAAAAACACGCATGAAGTGGTACAGCTAAGTGTACGTCAAACTTTAGACTTTGACCTTCGTACCATTCTTATGTCGTACGAAATAAGAGTTACAATCGAACTTAAGAGTGTTAAGCGTGATGTGTACTTATGTCCACATCGGGATTCGAATCACGGAACACTCGTTTAATGAACTGGTTCTTTATCCATCAGGTTGTTGCTGCTCTTCTCGTATAGTCGTAACTGGTCGAGAGCGCTTGCAAGAGGAGGTGTCGGTCTCGAGTTCTCCCTTGCGGTGCTTCCGTAACAATACCTCACCGCAGGAATACAATAGAGGATTATTATTTAATTTTGCTTGCACCCCTGCCATGGGCAAGGCTATCATCATCTTAATAGTCTTCCAGCCGAAACACATTCATACATCATTTTCTCATTCATTCCGTAATTCTAACTTTCATTCATCATCTTTCGTTTTTGCTCATTTTAGAACGCCAGTGAAATAACTGCAGTAATTTTCGAACTTCCCTCCCCATACTACGTCAGTCCATCCACGGGCGACAGCGGGCTTCACAGCTCCACCTAGCCACTGCGACCAATCCCTATTTAGTCCATTGCAGGAATATAGGTCTCCTTTCAAACAAATAAGATCAGAGTATACTCCAACACGCTGCTCAGCTACGAATTGGCGAAGGTTATTATTTTCAAGCCGCCCGAAGGTCACCGACAAAGCCTAACGACTCATCATCTATGGATTACAGCCGCTCCGACGCTTAACCAATGGTGTCATTTGGAGGTCTTCACTAATAACATGATTTCATTATGACGGTAACTCTGGCAGTAAAAAAATCTAGTCTAGTAGTCAAGCAACATGGAAGTAATCGCCACCACGTACCTGCTGGCTGGGCGTGGAGAGCGCAGCTACCAGTCTCAGCGCGATAGGTTTGACACGGGCGTCCCCCGGTGACAAGTGGCGTGCGAGTGAACCCACGAGCAGGACTACACTTTGGCGAACTGAGTCGTAGCCGCCAGACTTCGGGGCCTTGTCCAGGAAGTCTTCGAATACGGGCAGGAGGCTGCTTATTGTCTCCTGTCAAATAGTGACAAATATTTAAATTATAAATATAATAATGAAATATATATCAAATATCAAATAAAAAAATCAAATATTTTTTATTTCTCTCTACATTTTAGGCTTAGGTACTATGAGAACAGCAACATGAACATAGAAGATAGTAGTTAGTACGTGTAAATTGACGTAATGTGTCAATGTAAGATGGTGAGAGACTGGTGCCTGAACTAAGCCGAGGCTTGTATCTCAGGGCACCTGCACAACGTTATATATGTTTTATTAGTTTATGTATATATATATATATGTATATATATAAATAAAACAGGCATCTTAGTGGTTTAAACCTTCGTCTTCCTTAAATAGTGATTTTTCGCAAAAATGTGAACCAATATTTGTTTCCTTAGTTTTCCTCCTTCTAAATAAAACTATTAATGATGATCAATTGATCAATACAGTATTGAATAAAATCTAAAAAAATGCCAAATAATAAGTTGTTAAAACAATGCTGAACATTGACCCTTGATGCTGATGATTGATCCCTTTGTTTGAATGGACTGTAACATCTACAACCGCCTGAGGTGATCAGAACTATGAGTGAACTAGATTTAAATTTAAATTCGCCAATCAGACAGTTAGCTTTCAATAAAATAAAAAACATTCGAATATTTGTAAATACATATGCATACCTTTCCGTGCATATCGACGATTGCCATGGCCGCGTCGAGCATGTCTCCCCGCACGCGCTGGTGCCTGTCTGCGAGCGCGCGTTGCACGAAGAAACGCATCGCGGCAGCCACGGCGTGTGCGCGCAGCTGTGGTGCCAACGCGCGCCATGCCAGCGCCGCGCCGCGTCGCGCACCCCATTCATCCACCGCGGCAGATACCTCGTGACCGAACTGGTCCAGCCGCGCTGGGATCATCTGACATACACAGAATACAATACACACAAATGAGAACAAAACAAATAATAGACTTGATATATAAGTTAGAGAATATAGTAGTGATATATTGCTAATTATACACAGATTTCAGACAAAGTTCTGATAACTATGATCACAATCCGCCCTCTCGTAAGATTGGCGAGTTTATTGCCCACGGTCTGGTGCTAAGATGGGCACAGTGTAATCTTGCCAATAGAAGCCAACTTATTGAGTTTAAGAGATCCCCTTTTTCCAATCCGGGTGTTCTTTCGCTAGTCGTCCACAGGGCTCTCATCTAGGCCCATTAGTTAATAAATTCTCGTGTAAATCCAATATTGGCTGCATATAGCCTATATCATTGACACGAGAATTTATTATATCTAAATTTTTCAAAAATACCAACTGCGACGCTAGAGTTGATTTAAATTAGTTCACGTAAATATATGTCACCTCACGTATATATCATCACATCAATAAAATCAACTATTTTTTCGAATGTACACCAAATTAATTTGTGTATGCAGCATTAAATCGACTAATTATATTGTAATATAATTTTGCTGGTACCTTTGCGTTTAACTAAATGATGTTGAGTACAAGCAATATGGTATCCCGTTATTTACCGGCAGTTTCTCCTCGTACATGCTCTGCAGCTGCTGCAGGGCAGTGTCGACGGCGTCGGGCCCGTGCTGCGCGACGAGCTGTGCCAGCGCAGCGGCGGCGGCGCGCTGCACTGGCTCAGCAGGGTGCTGCACCTCCGCCAGCATCATGTCTAGCAGTTCCACCTCGCGGCTCCACTGCTGCGCCAGCGGCAAAGACGCCCACAACTCCTCTGCCAACTTCCTATTTACATACACCGAAGAGTTACTTAACCCGTTGAGGCCCGTGTGGCTGAATTCCGCCATGCGCGTTACGGCGCTTAGTATATAACGGGCCTGAAGGCGTCAATAATTACATATACATACATATGTTTGGCACCGCGCTTCAAGCATAAGAATATCAATTACATGAAGTTATACTCCACCTGACATAGGTACAACTTCTTGATTGTATGTCCGGAAGAAGCTCAGCGAGGAATTGCTACTCCGTCCATAATCAGAGATAAATCAGCAAAGAGAAGCAATTTTATAGATTTGTTACTGTTGTTCAAGTCTTTTAAGTTTAGCAATTTAAGGTTTGCTATTTGTAATGGGAAATAAACAACGTATAACTTTACTTGAAGTGACTAAGGCGTGAGAGGTAAGGATGACAGTGTTGACAAGGTTAATTATTAGAGATCCTAACATGATATGTGACAAACTTAATGCCTTTATAATTGATTCAAAAATATATGTGCTTCCTGATCATATTATGACCCGTGTAGTCTCCATAAGGACTGCGCATATGGCTATTGGTCCACTATGAGTTACCATCCTATTAAAAAACCGTATATTGCTAGTTTACCGTTGTTGACCGCGTCTTATGGCGCTCGGTTCTCTCTGCCTACCCCACAAGGGACCTGGCGTAAAGACATACATACATACATATTGCTAGGTCAATAGAGCAATTCCTTCGACAACCCTTATGGCAGGGAAAATTGTATTTTCAGAAGGAATACAAATGTCGGGTATATATTAGTGTGTAATAGATTGTATTAGCAGTGGTATGGTTATACTGTATAATTGACAGAGAAAATGTCAATGTTTTTTACAAGCCAGCAACGCATGAGTGATGACCATATTGTTGCTAGCGTTCAAAAGCAACTGCTTACCGTACCGGCAGGTTATACGATTTGTGCCAACGTAGCGGTATATAAAAAATAGTTACTTGTTGTCGTCTGCGATGTCGAAGGTGGCCACCAGCAGGCGCTTGGTGAGGTTGAGCGCGTGCTCGGGGTTCTCGAGTAGCGGCGGCAGGCGCTGCGTGATGCACAGCAGCGCGCGCAGCGCCGCGTCGCGCACCACCTACATCACACACTATATATTAGTTAATTCGCTTCTAACACAATTAAGATAATAGAGAATAGGACATTTCAAAAAGTGCTTCAAATTAAATATAATGGATATTTATCACTATAATTTTTTTTATTGTGATAAATATCACTTAGTATTCATTTGTATTACTCTTTGAAATGTTAACGGATCCCCTATTCTTCGAATATGGAGTGGACCACGGCTTAATTATATGCGTCATTTTCGATAATGTTACGGAGATTTAAGCTGAAAACACTGATAAAAAGCCAATATAATATATGCTACTTTGGAGAATAAGGCAGTTGCGGTTGCACGGTTATCGCTGTTCTTTACTCATCGTCTGTGACAGAAAATGCATACAACTTCTGATGCTCTGGTTGAGTCAGTGATGTGCGTATGTTGCTTCATACGGTGGGCATGTGTAGAGCAGTGTCGGCTTGCATCCTCTAACAGCAGTTTGTGTATATCGGCTGGCACTATTCATATCAATCTAATTGCCTGAATATACAACTTTCATCAAGTATCTGAATCTATGAACTACGAGTAACTTTAATCAGGTAAGACAGTATTTTGTTTGAGTTACGTAGGTACAAATATTTATATGAGACGTAGGGCGCATCGAAGCAGCCCGTCTGGATAAGTACCTACACCTCACAGGAAACTGCAGCCAAATAACAACTCCCTGGAAGGTTGTTGTGTTCCCGCAAGTGAGTGAGGATCATCAGTAAGCTGCTAAGGAATTGCTGTGTTAGTAGCAGAGGTGGCATCGCGAGAATAATACTTAATGTGTTGCAAGCGCTTATAAGTTACGGTGATCGCTTTGCATAAGGTGGACCGTATGCTTGTATGCCCACCCGACGTTGTATAAAGAAACTAGTGTATATTTCTACGCCTACGACATTCATGCTAGGTGTATCTGAATGTTGTAGTAACGTGGTGAGTGTACGTACTTCGAGCGGGCTCTGCAGCCCGGCCAGCAGACAGGCCACGTCGTCGAGGTCGACGCCGCCGCGCGCGCCGCACCGCGCCGCCTCCAACAGCGCCACCGTGCATGCCGCCTGCACGCGCCCGCTCGTGCTGCCTGTATACACATATGTTTATTACACACACCCACGTTCACATAAAAATTCACTCCTATAATCGATAGCCGTTATGATTGATAGATATAATGTATTTGACTAAAATTAGGTCATATTAGATATACAGTTCTCATATTTTGCCATAACATATTAACTGTGTTAATTTAAATTGATTACCGAAAAATGAATTCATATTTATGGCTCGCTACATTTGATACTAGCTGCTGCCCGCGGCTCCGCCCGCGTGGAGTCAAATAACGTAGCCTATGTGTTAATCCAGATCATAATCTATCTATGTGTACATCAGCCATCGCGGGCAACTTTGCGACGCAGTGAAAGTCGTCACCATCAGTTCTGTGTATGAGGAGCTCGCGAGCCAATACTCACTGATCAGGTCGATGAGCAGGCGGAACATCTGTGCGATGGGGAAGAGCACGGGGTGCAGAAGCGGATCCTCGCCGTGTTGCGCGGCGTGGCGCGCTATCACCGTCAGCCCGTTCACCATGGTGGCCTCGTCGGCGCGCGTCGCCGCTGACGTCAGACCTGCACACGGGACAACAGCGACGGAGTACATCTCGGTGCAATATTGGATATCAGATTAGGGAGCACCGATAGCTCAGTGGATAAAGTACCGGTCTATTGACCAACTGGTTCCCGGTACGAATCCAGGCATGTACCACTAAATTGATGTTTTCGGATTGTAATATAAACTTGCTTGAGGGTGAAGGAAAACATCGTGAAACAACCCACACACGTTCAAGAAATTATATTTCGAAAGACGTGTTACCTAACATAAGAAAAGTCTGGTTTTCCCTCGGGGTTGTGGAGGCCAGACGGCAGGCGCTCCATGGAGAAATCAATATCATCGTCAAATCCTTAGGATTAGGCAGCGGACCCCGCTAATGCATAACACTAAGAAGATTAGATATAAGAGGTCAAAGTTTCTGTTATTTTCATTAGAAAATATGCGTCAAGTAAAAGGTTTGAGCGAAAAGCTATTAATTTTCTGGTGATAAAAAAACTAATCCAACGTGATGAAATAGAGTAAAACAAAATTATATACATTGACTCTCTTTAACTACTTAAATAAATTTTAAGATAAAATTAATTTATTCCATTATTACAAAACAAAAAGGTCATAATCTCACCTTGTTTCAGCAGAGGGAAGACGTAGCAGAACCCTGGCGCGGTGAAGAGGTTAGTTCTGGCCACCGCGGTGGGGTCCAGCTCCTCTTCGGCGGTGAGCTTGACGTCGGCGGTAGCCGCGTGCACCAGGTTGATGGTCCGTATCGTCGCCTTGTCTATATTCTCTTCCTCCCAGTTGGGGTCCAGATCGCACTGGGGTTTGTGCAGCCTATCAAACATTACGAGTTTATTTATTTTTTTACAATCAGGCAAAAATAAACTCATGATCCACAAACAATATACAAATAAAAATATCATGATCAATCAATCTAATGGACACTAAGATGTTTTTATAGTTATAGATACGTCGTACACGCTCTAGAATGGCAATACGAAAGTGAGGTAATTGCCCAACTTGCATTCAGTTGAGCACGCTCTCGCGTCGCGCCTACACGTACTTCGGCACAAAGCATAAATGTCTTAAGATATATATTCATCTCTTTCTAACGACAGGTATGCCCTATCATTTGTCTCTTTGTTAGAGCAAAGTGTCATAATAAATAACTGTAATTAGATATAATACTATTTGCGCCATTTTAAAATACAATAATGTTAGTGTATAACGTGTCTTTTCACCTTTTGATACGTCGCTGAATGGACACATGTTATTTGGCTGAAGGGAACGAAAGCTTAACTATGTGAATATCTCTATATTATATTCATAGTTTGAATAGACACAGGTCGAAGATTTCATTTTTGATATGACCATAGACAATAGTGTCAATTTGGAAGAATGTCAAGTCTTCTAATTTTTACTAATGCAAGTTTTATTGGTAGCAGCATGAACCGTGCTCACTTCGTATGCCGGCTGTCCCGAGTGTTTCCCGAACGCTAGTTACTGGAGCAGGAGCTAACAACCTCAAAGGAGCACGCTAAAATGAGTCCTCTCTCCCTTCTGTCAAGAGCTTGTAAGAGTGTGAATGTGAGACCTGAGCGTGACTCGAGCGATGGTGTCCCCGAGAGCGGGATGTCCGGGCAGCATCGCCGGCCGCATGCTGAGGTGCGCGGGCGCCAGTGCGGGCGCGGCCAGCGGCGAGCGTAGAGCCGCCAGCACGGCCGGCACGACGCGCCGAGCGCGCAGGCACAAGGCCCGCGGCGACCCTCGCTGCACCGCCTCCAGGAGCCGCACCGCGATCACCACGCGCCTGTTTAGCTGTTCCACAAATTAGCACATTACTGACATATGTAGTCTCATTTATTATACAGTCGAGGAAGAAATTACATGGGATACTGTGACAAAAGGAATGGTCTCAGAATCTATTCATTGTTGCATATCTAAAATTAGAGGTAGTGAACCATCGAGCAGTGTAAAGAAACCAAAAAATGTTCCGCTATCTGCGAGGGTGGTATGCAGAATATTTTTTGAAGTTATACTTCTTTAGGCGCGTTATGAAAAAATGATGAGTGAAATTTTAAGATGCGCGTGCATCTCTGTAACACAAAAGTAACAGGTTGAAGCTGCTAAATGTTTCACGGTATTACCGGTAGATGGCGCTATAGTTAAAAATGTATAACATTTGTATTTTACATTTGACTTGTATGTAATACATTCCATAAACATCGCCGCTACTACTTGAAAGAAGTTTTTTAATTTTACTCCAATAACCCTTCTTATAAATTAAAATATTATTATTTAATATAATTAATACTAAACTATACTATTATTTTATTAATGTTAAATATTTATTTAATGATGCCAAAGAAGTATAACTTCTCACGCGCGTACATAAGTACACGCACCCCTTTTTTTGTTAAGAAAAACTGTTTGTGATAAGACAAAAGAAAAAGACACATAAATCAGTTGTATCCCTAGTGGTCATGGCCATTTCTCATCCTGAATTTGGGTACATTCGAACCACCACATCAACCCTTACTCATCACACTGCAGGGATACGGGTCTACCTTCAAACGAAGGGGTTTAGAGGTTTTCAAGCCGCCCGAGGGCCACTGACTTAGCTTAACGATTGTATGATAGTGATTGGCAGGAGCTCTAGGAACCGGCGAGCGTGCATGAAAAGAGCTACGAATGTAAAAGAAGCAAGTGAGGTGCAAGGAGCGCGTATTGAGGCGCTCGGTTCTCTCCGCCCCGCAAGGGACTTGGCGTAAAGATTTTTATTTAAATAATATACTTACGACACTAAGTCTCTGTCTGATGGCGCCTTCTTTGGCCAGCTGCGATTTAATCGCGTCCTTCTGCTTGGCAGTGAGCGGCACCTGCACCACAGTCAATTATGAAGTCACATCAATCTTTTAACACTCCACAACAACGAGGCCTGTAAAGCTATGTCCTCATTAGGCGAACAGTGAGCGGCTGACTGTCCGCTAACAGACTCTGAGCGGCGAATCCGTCGTGGACCCAATGCCGTATAAAAAATAAAAAAAACTTTGCCATTGGGTCCTCGCGGGTACTTCTTAAACATGTTCTACATTTTTTTTATTATCTCACAGTATTCGTTTTCTTTTTTAATTTAACAGTATTTCAGAAACTACCATTGGAGAAGAAGGAATGCTGAAAGAAGCTTGCCAACATACATGTCTTTTCATTTGATGTTACAATAGATCTATGTCAGTATAGCAGTACAATAATAATGATGATGTAGCAGGAAGTAGCAATTAGATGTGTAATGGCGTCCGTCTCTCTTCTGTAATAGCCCAGTATTTTTAATCCGTCCAGATCTCGTTCAAATAGCCCAATATTTTCCCACACATTCACAATAGTCCCAATACCCGCCGTGACCGGCTTATGAGTATGTTCTTTCATTGATATCCCCCGGAGCGGGTCACGGTGGATGTTCGTCATTCAATAAATTTTCTCCCCTTTGAGAACCTCCTCCTCCCCTACGTGTTGGATCCATACCCTCGCGCACGCCTTTGAAATGCCCGGAATTTATACCCGTGATTTACGAAAAATTGACGTCAATTGACAAAATAAACAATACATATAAATATGCATATACTGAATCATTTCCAGACAACTTTGTCAGTCAGATACTCATCGATTCTATAATAATCTCTTTGACAAAGAGTGTTTTTGATGTGGCTTTGAGGATATTGTCAGGATAGAACAGAACTGTTTCAGGGAATTTATTATACAATGGAATATAATTTACAACAAAAGACCTACCAGTCTTAGCAAGCGATGCACCGGGTATGCGCAGCTTATGTATCAACAACGAACTGTAGCAAAATAGCAACTGAGCGCTGGCAAACTCTTAGCTGTGAAGGCAAGCTGAGTTGCATCACAAACTCACACGCTTTACTAGTCCCGATCCGACTGCTTTTTTGCGTAACGTGAGTGCGCGGAATTTTGCCGTGAATTGACCGCTCAATGAGTGAGAGGCAAACAGTCAGCTGCTCACCGTTCGCGCGATGACGACACATCCTAACACTGACGGGCATGTTACTGTTACCTCTTTGAGTTTCCCCTCGCGACGCCGCTTCTCCTCGAGCTCTCGTCTCAGCTGCAGCTCCTCGAGCTGGTCCTTGTAGCTGTATGCCTTGCTCTCGCGTTTCAAATTCATTTCCTTGCTGTCCTCATTGCTGTACATCGAAATAAATAATCAAATATTGTCTGACAAATTACACAGCGCCACCTAGCCCCAAAGTAAGCGAAGTTTGTGTTATGGTTACTAGACAACTGATAAACATACGTAAACACATTTTCTTTTTCATTGTAAATAAATACTTATAATACATAGATAATAAATACATTTAGAAATACATATAGTTTATGTGCTGTGCTGTGAATGTTAGGTGTGAGGTGTGTATTGATCCTCTGTCTACCACGCAAGATACTTGCTTGAACATATAGATAGATAGACACAAGATAGATTACAATACAATTACGTGTATGGATGTAGTGGCGTGCTTAGCAATAGTCTACTATCTCTGGATACATACCCTGGTACCGTGCTCTTGTCATATAGCTCGCCCTCGGGAGTAAGGTAAGTGAAGTATTCATCGCGCGTTACACGCAGCAGTTCCGGGTCAAGTAAGGCGGTGAGCGCGCATTGTATAGCTCCGCCTGCCACCGCATCAGAGTTAGTCGCCACCAAGCTTGCTACCACGTTTGACGCGGTCTACATGCAAAGAATATATACTACATTAACAAAATACACAATTGTGATGATCATGTATTTATTTAACTTCACACCAAGTTCCTTGCGGGGTAGCCTGGGAGGCGAGCTTATGACTGGATCCTTACACACCTCACTTGCTTCCTTATTTCGTAGCTTAATCATTCATAGCTTAAACGTAACTAGGAATGCGAACAAAGAGGCATACAAGCATATGGTCCATAAAGTGGTTACCGTAACTTATGAATGTTTGCAATATAAAAAGTGATGCTCGTTCCCACCTCCCTGACCGCAGCATCTACTTAGGACTGTTAACCGCACACACTCACAGGAGCACAAGAATCCTCCAGAGAGTTGTTATTTGGCTACAGTCTTCTGTAAGGCGGAGGTACTGCCCCAGTAGGGCTGCTTTGATACGTCCCACATCTTCTCGCTTAGCAACTGCCATCTATCAAAAACATCCTGGATTACTTCTTGAGCAAAATGTATGCTGTGGGACTCCCGCGCGACCATCAATCATGTATTTGCGCCCTACATCGAACGAGGAGAACGTATCGGCGAATACTTTGAGACGATATATTATGGTTACAATAAACATTGGTCCTAAAATGGAGCCCTGAGCCACAAACAAACCAATATTTGTTTTCATTCCTGTTTCTAGTTCACATATATCCATGCGTTCTTTGAATACATATTTATAACATTACCTGTGAAAGTATCAACATTGAGTATCATACGCCATACTTGTAATCCTATTAATCCCAAGAGTGTAATGATCGACACAATCAAAAGCTTATGCTAATTCATACAATTTGGTTATTATATTTAAGTAGTTGAGGTACCTCGGTAGGCGTATATCCATCGATATACATATTTTTTAGGTTGTAGGCGGAGAGCGCGACTAGTTTCTTGGGGTCGAGGCGGAGGTAGCAGACCAGCTTGTTCCACACTCTCTTGTTGACGGCTGCCACCAGCGGATGATGACAGCTCGGTAGGATGTCTATTGCTAAGCTTTGGGCGTCTTTTAATGGATAATCTACGAAAATCGAAAATTGGATTTATAATTTATTGTATACATTATTTATACTAATCTCATAGGCCGGTTACACACATATTTGTTTGTATGACACGCTGGCAATTCATGCAATGTTAATAGGCGTTTCTATAAATTGAAATGTGTGACTGTATTATTGTAGTCGAACTTGTGAAAGGCACCTTATTATGGATTTAAATAACCCGTTGAAGACTTTTTAAGAGAGGTAGGGCGCATCAAAGCAGGCCATCTGGGGAAGTACCCCTCACAGTCAATGTAATGTAATGTATCAATTTAATCTAATGTATGTAAATGTATAAGGTTCTTCTATATTATAAATTCTATATTCTATATTGTAAAAAATGTACCAAAAAAAAAAAAAAAAGTTATTATAGCAAATGGATCAACAATACAATTATAAGCTTAACATATATCATAATGTCAATGTATCAAGGCAATGTAATGTAACGTATCAATTTAATCTAATGTGTAATCTAAATCTATATTGTTAAAATGTATTAAAAATCAAAAAACGTATTAAGTTGTTGCAAAATAAATAGCAACAGTAATTAAACCTATAAAAAAAAAAAAAAAAAAAAAAAAAAAAAAAAAAAAAAAACCCCTCACAAATAACAACTCCCAAGGGTTGTTGTGTTCCTGCGTGTGAGTGAGGTCACCAGTAAGCTCCTTAAGAGTTGCTGTGTAAGCAGCAGAGGAGGCATCGCGCGAGCGATACTTAATTTATTACAAGCGTTAATAGGCTACGGTAACTGCTTTACATCAGGTGGGCCGTATGCTCGAATGCCTCCAGAAGTTGTATAAAAAAAACTCATTCTGACGTTTGTGTAGATGCATAAACACATGTGAATTACTAGAAAGTGACGCAGGCGTATGAAAGTGATTATATCTCGTAATTACGCCGTGTGGGTTTACACTTATTCTGTAACAATATCATGGGCAATATGCATTAAAGTAAAAAAATGTTAAACAAATGCGTAACAGACAGAAGTAACATTGACATACCTCTAAATGAACACAATGCTTGAACACATTCCAATATCATCTTCCCTGTCACGTCGACTGCTTTCTCTTCTGGCGGACTCTTCTCCTTGTTGTTGAAGATCTTGCCTTCCTCCAGCACTTCATTTAATTTCAGCACTAAGTGCCTCGCTAGTAAAGCTCTGTCTTCTTTAGTGAGTAAAGACTTGACCTCTTCTAAAGCAACGCTGCGAACCGCCTTCACCGGCGACAGTAGTACCAGGACCAAAGCTCTATATACATGCGAGTTGGGCTCGCTGGCAACACTTTGGTAGTTTTCCAACACTGTTCTGCATAGCAACACCACCTGTATTAGGACTATAAAGGGGTAAATGTTATAGTGATACTCGACACTCTGATAGCTAAGTAACCAGACATCAATTTGGTATTGCAACTACAGGGAAAAGCAATAGTAAGATCAACCAAAATTAAATGGTGTGAGTCTTGTATAGCATGCAAATTTAAGTTAATGGAACATAATGCGATCATCATCCGTGTTAAATTGTTTTTTTTTTTTGGATAGACTCAACTTACATTAACAGTTTGCTTGTTGCAGGTTAAACACAAGACTGAATAAACCAGTACAGGAGGGCGATTCTACTAAAAAACTGCAACTGCACTGCAGCGCGACGTCGCTGCTATCTGATGGCTTAACGAAACGTCAAAATGTACGCATTTTGAGACACGCCGCGCTGCAGCGCAGTTGCAGTTTTTTAGTAGAATCGCCCTCCTGTAGAATCGGCCTACGGAATGTGTTATGCGTGAGAAAGATATTTCTGTTATATTTGTAAGACAAAGATATAAAGATGCTGTATGTTGCCTAACGCATAGCGATTTAAAAGTAATCTGTGCAGTTTCTCATTTAATAAGCAGGTAAGCCAGGCGGGTGAGACGCGCGTGATGAGCGGCGTTACCGTCGTCGGGCGCGGCGGCCAGCGCGCGGTCGTGCAGCAGCACGTGCTTGTCGCCCACCAGCGCCGCCCACGCCGGCGAGCCGGGCAGGGAGCGCCCGCTGTCCACCGCCACCAGCGACACCATCGCGCAGATGCCCTCGCTCACCACTAGCGGCTGCGGGAATATTTCACATAGTTATAAAGGTTACAACGAGATACAGCAGTAAATGTGTACTCAATCGCCTCTCAATTTTTTACATTACAGTGATGATTATTATTGCGAAAGACAAGCATTCATGACATTTTATTTGCAGAATATGGTTATACAATCAGTTCTTATTATAATTTTGTTTTCAACATATTACACCAAATT
This sequence comes from Pyralis farinalis, assembly GCA_947507595.1. Taxonomy (NCBI): domain Eukaryota; kingdom Metazoa; phylum Arthropoda; class Insecta; order Lepidoptera; family Pyralidae; genus Pyralis; species Pyralis farinalis. The sequence continues at coordinate 37,837,475 of OX382268.1, read as the reverse complement.
ATAACTTGTGTATATTTATTTATATTGGTAAATTAATTTACAAATTGAATATGAAACAATAAAATAACACCTAAATTTGACCTAGAATTAATGGCTAAAAAAATTATTTTTAAATTTATTTAATAGCAAACATTTCAATGAATCCTACTAATATTATAAATGCGAAAGTTTGTATGTATGGATGTTTGTTGATAGATTATGATCTGGATTAACACATAGGCTACGTCACTTGACTCCACGCGGCGGAGCCGCGGGCAGCAGCTAGTCTGGTATATATCTTGTTATATATTTGAATGCATAGATAATATGAAGTATTACTTCTATTCTTCTTTATTCGATTTTTATATCACATTGTCAAGTTTTTCAAATAACTATGACGTTACACCATACATGCTCATTATTTAAGGTTCGGAAAGTTTGTGTGCTTATAGCGAGCCGTGTACTTACTTGCAGCGGTTGCTGGGCAGCCTTCTCGACGGCCTTGAGAAGCGTGGGGCGCAGCGCGTCGGCCTGAGCGCCGCTGGCCGTGCACGCGCGCAACGCGTGTGACACCAGCGACATGTACGAGATGCGGACTAATTGCGTCGTGCTCTTTGCCGATAAGTTCTTCTGTGATATCAAAATAGAACAAATGAACTATAGAAGGCGTATTTGTAAGTATCGCTGGCCCCAGCAGATGGAGCGAGTTAACAGAGACATTGTTCACAGAGAAGAAATAACATGTGTACTTAACTGTGTTTTTAGCAGACGTTAACCATGTATTTTTTTCATTCTCTTCTTCTTCTTACATTATTTTAATACACCATTATTGTATATTTTTTCCTTTCTCAGTTCTTTCAGTTCATTTTTCTTTTGTCAATTTCAAAAAAGGAATAGGTGCTTTTTTTTCGATAGATTTTTTGTATATGTTATGTGACATCTTTGCCAATTGTAAACCGATTTTGATGATTATGTCTTTATTGTATATGGCGTACCTAAAGGGCAGTCCCGCACAAGTTTCGGTTATGCAGCATGTGCAATTTCTCAGAAACTCTTGAAAAAACCAATATCTTAATGTTAAATATTGGCATTGCCTTAAGATGCGATCAGTATCAAGTAAAGTGAAAAAACGACAAATGTTGGCTAAATCATGGAAAATAAATATATACGATGGATTTGTACGAAGTGTTTGTTACTTCGTAAAACATAACTATTTTAAAAAGACCTTCAGTGTTGAAGGGGTGTTCGAAGCTCACCTTGAATATGTCCAGTATGAGGTCCGGCAGCGGCGCGTCCAGCGCGGCTAGCGTGGCCAGCCAGTGCTGTGCGGCGGCCAGCGCGGCCACGAGCGTGCGCTCGTGCGATTCGCTGTCCAGCACGCGCGCCGTGCTGGCCGCCGCCTCCGCGAACAGTTGCAGCCTCACCTCCCGCGACACGCCCAGCGCGCTCAGTGCGCTCACACCCTGCGTCACATATTCTCACATTAACTTATAGCACTACAGTTTCTAGCAGACTCGGACTTCATACCATTCTCTTTCCAGATCATTGAAGCTGAACTACTGGTGACCGGTCTATACGGAAAGATATGTGTGACATTTTTATGGATATATGTCCTACAAAGAGTCAAACCGACCTTGTATCTACGTGATGTACATTGCTAATTTACAAGTGAGGTTCTGGTAGGGCGCGTCGAAGCAACCGACTGACGAAGACTTCATAGATATCATAGACGAATAACAACTACCTGGAATGTTGGTGTTCAATCCAGCGGGTTGCTGTTGACAGCGGCGGTGGCAACGAGTAATAACCGTTTTGCATGCGTGCATAAGTTTACAATAAACATCATCACATCAGATGCCATATAAAAGAACACCACAAATTGGCATATAGCTCCATCAGACAGAGTAATATAAATATGACATCGGATTACGACAGTTCCTTGTGTAGTGCTCGGACTGAGGATCAGCACATACCTGCAGCACGGCGATCTTGTCCTCGCTGGAGGTGAGCTTCCCGCTGGCTCCGTTGTACTCGGCGAAGGCGTGGGTGAGAAGAGCGCGGGCGCACGCCGCGTCGCTGCAGCGCCGCGCGAGCCGCCGCAACGCGCGCAGGGCTTCCGATCGCACCCACTCGTTCTTTGAGTGTAGATTCACTGCACACACCACAAATATTCACGTCTTGCGAAATACAATTTCTTGGACGTGTGGATTTCCTCACGATGTTTTCCTTCACCGCCGAGCGAGTGATAAATATGTACATAAATCAGAAAACACGAATTTAGTGGAACACGGCCCGCCAGGACTCGAACCGGGGACCATTTGCTCAATGGACCAGTTCCTCACTCACTAGGCTATCACTGCATACATTTACAATACTATACATTATTATCACCAATAAAAACAAACTCCGTTGGTTCGGACATGTAGAAAGAATGCGGGACGAAAGAATGACGAAACAGATATACAATGCAAAAGTGGAAGGATGTAGGAGCCGAGGAAGGCCGAGACTAACCTACCATGACCAAATTGGTCGTGTTTTATCAGAAGGTGATGTCAGAAGCCCCAGGAACCGGCGAGCGTGCATGAAAAGAGCTATGAATGTCACAGAAGCGAGTGAAGTATGCAAGGACCGCGTCTTATGGCGCTCGGTTCACTCTGCCTACCCCGCAAGGGACTTGGCGTGAAGATATACATACATACATACAATAAAAACAAGTTAAAACGTAAACAAACCTATCAAACTTTTGCCTATATCAACTGCTATGCCATCCAAAAATACATTCAAATTGTCGAACACTTCCCCGACGGCCTGGACAATGGTCTCGGGGCTCCTGAGCATAGCTTTCTGGAGTGCCGGCAGCAGTGTTCCATCGACCTCAGCCTTGTCCAGCAGCTGAAGGAGATGAGCGCAGCCCTTGATGTAATTGGAGTTCGGGCGGCATTTCACGCTGATCAGGTTCTTTATGAAACTTTCCAACATTTTGTCCTGTAAGTGAAACCAACGTATGACAAAACTACTCAAAATGTTTTACTCATGTATATAATACATTATTATATTTTTTTAATTTTATATACAGATAGTTTGGATAGGGACGGACATACAGACCAGCGTTGCCAGACGTCCCGATTTTTAAATAAAAATTAAATGTACCGCGCGGGACAGGCTCAGTGCCACTTTTCTCGACCATGTGTGCAGTGTGCTGAGGAAGCGCGGCGCGCAGCGGAAATTGTCAAGACACCACTGCCACCACTGCTCAGAAATGGCAGCCCTTTCAACAGTTTCCAGAAAAAGATAGCAGGAATTTGTTTAAACTAGTGTCTTTCATATTAAGTATCCCAACATCAAACTGCTTTCCTGAACGCATTAACTCGCAGATGAATTTAAAATGGACAGATGCCAGTAATAAATGCTCCGTAAATTTAATGAAAGCACAATTACTCATCCAGTTCAATCTAGAGCTATCCTGTGCAGAGTTCTTCATTTTTATAAAGGGAAAAAGGAAACTTTAAAGGTTAAAAGTTAATTCTTCAGAGAAATATCATGAATTCTTATAAATAAATTATTCTCTTATTGTAAGTTACAAACAATTTGCAAAGCTCACTTCTCAGAAACACCACATTTTTATAATAAATAAAACTTTATTTGATTTTTGTATTTTATTTTTTTTATTCAGAAGAGGAAGAAGACTCAACTACCCAACGATAAGGTAAACCTGATTTAAAATATCATATTTTTTTTGCTATCTATTGTCACGTTAAACGCAATTTAAAACTCAAATAAAAAGATAAATATTTAAAAACTTCTGATTATATACGGTTTTTTAACTTTACTTTTTATGTTTCGCTTTCGTCGAAAGAATCTCGCTTTTTTCACTCAAAAAGTTTCAAAATCCCCACTTGACAAAAAAAAAAATGTGGCAACCCTGATACAGACAAAGTGCCTATACGACACTCAGCTCTCCTTGACCCCTCAGGTTTGGCATAGGAGACACAGAACAAAATGTATTTAAAAGTAAGTGTGGTTACTTTGTGCGGTGCTATGCCGGAGTGGTCGGCCCGCTGCGTGTGGTGCCGGCAGAGCGCTGAGAACGCCACGCACACATGCGGCGAGCCGTCTGTCGGCTGCGACGCCAGCACCTCCAACCACTTGTCCAGCTTCGACTTCTCGAGGCTGCACCATGACGTATGCAGCTGTTCACAAAAATATAGGAGTTAATTACAGGGCAAATAAAAAAATATATTCCATTTATTATATAGTTTTTCCTTTTCCTTACAGTATATTTAAGTAGTGTCTTATCAGAAGGTGGTGTCAGGAGCACATGTAATGAAGTTCATGGAAAGAGCTATGAATGTTAAAAAATTAATGAAGTGTATAAGGACCACTGAGCCATGTCACGCTCAATCTCTCTGCATACTTCGCACAGAACTTAGTGTGAATATATAGACAGATAGAATATTAAATATTCTATAACAAATTTTATTTAATGTCATTATTTTCTGGATTAAAGACACATCAATATAAGGTGGCTTCACATTAAATAAATTACATTAGTGATGTACCATAGTGAGTGAGAACATGAATATATATAAATGTCCAATGAGAGAAAATACAAAGGAGCTCCCAGCAATATCACAATAGGTTTACCAATAACTCCAATAGGCTTGCATTGTCACTCGCCCAAACTACGACATCTTCCCAAACATTAAAAAGAAAAAGTTTTCCACTTGTCTGATGGTAGAAATAAATATGGCTGTGTTTCCTTAATGGAGGAGTATACTCACGACACATGCACACTTACCAGTGGACTTGAGTATGGTCATAGTAAAATCAAATAAGTAGGTTATCTTCATAGACACGCACCGCGTTCGGTTTGTATGTGTGCGCGCCCGTACCATCCCGTAGGTATGCGTCGTCGCACGCACACACTGACAAAATTTATCGCTGCTAAAGGTACGCCATCGTGGTTACGTCGGTTATGTCGTGCTTAATACCGCACGCGCCCACGCACGCACCGCGCCGCTACGCTCCCGCTCGTAATAATTTGTACGTGTACCTACATACTCTAACTACAAATTCGTAAAGATGGCTAAAAAGTAAAAAGATTTTTTTTTTTGTATCAAATGTGTAATTTTGTTATAAAATCACAAATTTCCTACAGAAAAAAGTACTTTCAATGCCTATCATTTTAGGCTATTGTAAAAATATTAAATTTCCGAATATGAAGATTATAATTTTGATAAGTGTACCTAAAGTAAATGAAAAAGTAAAAAATAGTTTAGTGTAAAAAAAAAATGGGTGCGTGTACTTATGTACGCGCGTGAGAAGTTATACTTCTCTGGCATCATTAAATAACAAATCTCTAGAGGATTGTTGTGTTCATGCGAGTGAGTGACGTTAACGCCTCACAGAAATCTGCAGCCAAATAACAATTCCCTGGACGGTTGTTGTGTTCAAGCGAGTGAGTGACGTTACTACCTCACAGAAAACTGCAGCCAAATAACAATTCCCTGGACGGTTGTTGTGTTCAGGCGAGTGAGTGACGTTACTACCTCACGAAAAATATGCTCAAAACTGCAGCCGAATAACAATTCCCCGGAGGATTGTTGTGTTCATGCGAGTGAGTGACGTTAACACCTCACAGGAATCTGCAGCCACTTAACAATTCCCTGGACGGTTGTTGTGTTCAGGCCAGTGAGTAACATTACATGACGTTATATGGCTGCAGTTTTCCGTGAGGTATACTTGCCATATAATAACGTCACTCACTTGCATGAACACAATAATCCTTCAGGGAGTTGTTATTTGGCTGCAGCTTTGAGCATATTTTTCGTGACTTAATGAGCGGTTTAGCGGGCAGCTTCAACCTGTTACTTTTGTATTACAGTATCTTAAAATTTCACTCATCATTTTTTCATAATGCACCTAAAGGAGTACTTCAATACAATAGTCAGCTCCTGGTCTATGTACAAAAAAATAATTAAGAAAAACCTTGTATATAGATCCCTGATGATTCACCTACAGGGGAAAATTGTTTTGTATATAGATAGACTATGCATTTTTGACGATTGTATAAACTATAAGCGACATCCCTACGTGTTTAGGCTATTATCCTTCGCTCAGGGGTCGAGTCGGCCTACTTGTTTGATTTTACTATGGTATGGTTGAAAATGAATGACTAACAAAATTAAAATACATTGTTGGTTGTAACACTCACTATGGTATATGCTTTGTTATTTCTCCTCTTATCTCCATATGCTGTGACTACTGCCAACAAGTTGGCTTGGGACAACACGAGGGATTTGAAGTCCACATCTTCCTCTGCCGTGGATTTCTGGGATGCCTGCACGAGGACGGCTGACCATCGGAGGGCAATGAGACCACTTTGGCATATGTTCTTTCTGAAACAAATTTAAAATTACATATAAATAAATGTAGGCTGACACTAAGTGATAAATATCCGATACTGTTCAACCAACTACAAACAATACACCCGTCTGGTGTGAGCTAATACAAATTTTAACAAAATTTCAATAAATTTAGACTTATTTAATAACAATAGGTGCAAACTTACTCAGTCATTCTTTAATAATATAAGTTAAAGAAAATCTTGTAAAGTGTTCCCATTGTGTGCTTTTTACTAGGCATTTGTAAACCACTAACACAGTGCACCTAATTTATGACATATAAATCAAAAATGAACTCACGATGTAGCAGTGTTCCGGAGCTGCTCGGATATATCCAGCAGCACTGGCAGCAGATTGGTCAGCGTCCATTTACGATAGTTGGTTGCGAGGTACGTCAGCAGGTCCTTCACATACGACTGTGAGGTGGAATCTCGGTAACGGTGTAAAGTAGATGCGACTATGCGGCATATGAAGCGGACCACAGGTTCAGTAATTTCTATGAGAATAAGAATATGTTTGTACAGTCAAGAGTTACCTACAGTTCATAATGGCCATGTTATGTTCAGGTAGAGCTTTATTAAGAACCCTGTGTTGTCAATAACAGCCTTAGAGGGTCAACACAGAAATAATGTATAAAATTTAAAATTAAGTTGTATACTCTATAATATTCAGTAATACATACAACAGATAGAAAATGCAGTAAAAATTTTAAATGCCATTAAAATAAATAGATGCATGGACACATGACCAGCAAATATATTTCTAATAATATTATAATATATAACATATATAGCGGGTTCTGACCGGTTAATATTCACTCGACCTCCCTACACTAAATGAAATGAGGTAGCAACTCCCTTGCCTCATTCCATTACACTAAAAGTAATAAAAACACCTTCCCGTAAATTGGATGGATTTAAAGCAATTCAAATAACAATGAATGAAATTTATGGTGAGAGATTTTCTTAGTTCCTATCAAGATATATAAACAAATAGATAAGTATTATATGTTTATATGTGGATGTATAGATGTAGATAAACCGATTTATAAATTAAACATTTTCTTTTAAAAGTCAATATAGATTAAATCTAATTTAACAATTAGCTATAAAAATTAATGACATTAATTGATTCACTCCTTAAATTCAAAAGTGCTATAATTTGAAATTGGCATATTTAACAAGGGAGCAAAAATATTTAAAACATACATTCTTCAACATTTCTAACGTTTTTTGATGGCATCAGTTTTCGCTGATGTTCGCTTTTGCAAAAATCTCACATGTAAACAGTTGGAGCCAGAATATCTTTTTTTCCTAATTTTTGGTAGGCATACTATTATACAACCCACATGATATTAAGCAGTTACTGTAGCCTATGAGTAGCATACACAAGAAGGTCATTTGTAAGTACAAACAGTACTATTTTAGTAAACAAATAATTTGCATTATCTGAAGCATACTAATAAACATAAAATATTTATGTATTTATACATATCTGAATAGGAACTAACAAAAATAACTACATGGATAACCTCTTGAAGACATTGCACAAGTATTTGAAAAATATTGTGTAATTCTTGTTTGTTTATTTTACGTTCACGTAAATGTATATATGTAAATGTACTTTTTTATCGATTCTGTTGCAATCTTCATTTTTTAAGTTATGTGTATTTGAAGTTAGACGTTTCAAATTCACCTGTTGGTTCGGTTGCAGTCTTCACATAACTGAGTTAAACAAAACGTGGATGCTACTTATACTTCAGCCAAGGCTCGATAACTTGCTAGGGCATGATATTTATACTAACCTGGAGTAGAGAGAATATCCTGAATTTCTAAAAGCACTGTACGTCTTCCCTTCAAACTTGCGGTCTGAATTTTAAACGGTATATCCTTCAATCTTTTGGACACCTGCCAAGCGAGAAGGGTTATTACTACATTTCCTACAAATTGATATATGAATATGCTCTAACAAGATTTACCTCTGATTCTGCCATTTTTCATACATTCAAAAGAATTTTCACAATAGCACACGTCTTTCGGCATGAATTTGTAGATAAAAAGATCAACGAGACGTGTGACGTCAACTGTCAAACAAAATCTGTATTGCTAACGTCTACCTTCTGAATTACCCAAAAGCAGCGGTAATTATAACTGTTATGTTCAGCAGCGATTACTTGGTCAATGGTACGGTACGTGTAGATGTACGGCATAAAATTAAAGCGCACACAGCTTTTTAAAGAGTTTACAACATTGTAAAATGTTTTGTTTTTTTTTACTTTTCGTATTTATGAACTTCAGTAGTACGCATATACGAGTATGTAAATTTGTTTGTATGCAAGATTTTTATAATAGCTACTATCCGAGAATCAACATCTTACTGATTATTTTGGATTATTATAACACATACCTCTGCCTATGGATACTCTGATCAAGCTCACACGCTTAACACTGATGCATATTTATGGCATAAATTGTAAAAATAAAGAAACAATTCTACGTTATTAAAAGTAAAAGTTTTGGCAGTTTCCGTACAAAGAAGTAAATCTGCAAATTGAATTGAAATTATTGCCAGTTATGGAAATCGTGTTTCGAGACTATATCATGACGACGTTGATATGCAATCAGCTAGTTGGCGCTTGCGAACTATGAGCGTACATGTTTTTTACGGGAGGTATATGTAACTATACTATAGCTCCTCTAATAGGTGTTCGCAACAAAAAATGTATCACTTTCATGTAGCGCTTCCACCGAGGTTTTCTGACCACAAACGCTTTTTCTGTAAGATGAATTAGTATACTTTCCCAAATTATAGTTGAAATGCTTCAATTTTATCACGGATGCATGGATATTTAAAAATGACAGGGAGTTATACCAGTTATATCAGTTGCTCACTAATCGCATTTTTCTTTTATTTTTAGAGCCAAAGTCAACCTATCCTGCATGCGGTATCTGTTCTTTAAGAAAGGCTTAACGTGAAACAATTGTAGCTAGACAAAGGAATTAACTCTAACTTACAAAAACGAATAATAGTAGAGTTCTTGTTTTCCTGCGAGTGAATAAGATTATTAAGATACTGAAGAAGTGTTTTGTAGTAACGCATGCTTGTAAACGATCCTCTTTGTATTATAAGTGTGCATAGGCTATGTTAACCGCTTCACATTAGGTGATTCTTATGCTCGCTTGCCACCCGACGTACTCTTTCGTACTAACGAAAACATAATAATACGACAATTCTAAAACACTCACCGGAGGTTTGTCTTCGTCGCACATTTTATGATTGTAATGAAATTCTTCTATTCGACATTTTGAATCTGAGTTATTATTTTCTAACGCCATTACGTTGTCTTTGATTCTGATGAAGGCGACCTAGGCTCGCAAAATACTGTACAGTGTCATTTGAGTATTTTTGTTGGGTGTATGAACTTGAATTTAAAAATAGAGAGGCGGACACGGTATATATCCTATCACTAATTATTAATTCATGATCAGAAAGAAATTTAATCGAGTTTTTACATTTTTGCAAAGTATTATAAGTTTGGCATAAAACGGTCTTATATCTAAATTATTTAATTCGGATTTGACAATAACATTAATTGAGATTATGTACTAGGACACATATGCACTAACACTAAGTAAGTAACCTGGATATAATAAAATATGAGCTACCGTTACGATGGTTGTCTCGTATGACTGCAGAAAATGCAAAAAAGTTAAAGGTTACTTTTGCTCGTTCGCGCAAGCGTACAGGTTGCCTCCCTGAAAGTTCAGACTTGTAATCAATATTCAATAGAGCTCAGCGAGCGGTCACCCGGCGCGGATATGCATAAAAAAGTGCTCAGTGTTGCCAGTAAACGCCGCCATGCATGTTTTCAGGTAAGTACAATTTTTTTTTTCTGTGGCAACAAAATATACATGCTAAGTGTTTTCGAGTGCCTAGTTCATTTGTATAATAGTTATACTTGTATCTACTCAAATCTGAAACTAGTAAAATGATATTACCCAATCATTTCATTATTTAGCGCCTCTGTATGCAAGAAACGTCATGGTAGGTAAGTCTTGGCCAGAACCAGACCAAGACAAAAAAAACTGTATGGGAATCGAACCCATGAGCGTCGGTGTCAAAGCCGTGTTATTAATCACTGTGCTACCGAGCTCGTCAAAGTTACGAGTTACATCAAGAGTTCCGGTGTAGGTTAGTTCCAATATAATTCCTTTATTCGTAACGAATATACTGAATAAATTTTTGTATATAATTTTTTGTGCTTCGGCGAGCTTGGTGGCGCAGTGGGCAGTAACACTGCTTTGACATCATTTCTCGTGGGATGCAATGCATTACTATTATCGCTATAACAACAAATACAAGAAATGTATTTATTTTTTTAACTTTTCTACACACTGGTGCGGAACTCTCGATGGAACTGGGAACTTTGACGAGGTCGGTGGCACAGCGGTTAATTACGCGACTTTGACACCGACGTTCGTGGGTTCGATTCCCACACAGGACAAACATTTGTGTGCATCAACATGTCTGTTTGTCTTGATCTGGGTGTTTTAAGAGAGGTTGCATCAAGGCAGCCCGTTTGGGGATGTCCACCTCACAGTAAACCGCAACTCAAATGGCAATTTTCAGGAGGGTTGTTACGTTCCTGTCCGTGAGTGAGGTCACCAGTAAGCTTCTAAGGAGTTGCTGTGTTAACAGCAGAGGTGGCATTGCGCGAGTGACGGTTAATATATTACCAGCGTTCATAGGCTACGGTTACCGCTTTACATCAGGTGGCTATACAGCATACGCTTGTATGACTTCCGAGTATCGACGTAGTATAAAAAAATGTGTAAGTCCGCCTCGCAGGTGATCAGGTTTTTACATTTATCTATCTACAACTTCACCCCTAATCCCTTGCGGGGTTGGCAGAGGCAAGGGCTTAACTACCAGAAGGCGTCCCGAACGTAAGTGCCGCCTAGTTCGACCATCGGCTGTGAATCTGTGATACAATGGATATATTTCTAGTACAATAGATATGATCCGACAACGCGGAGTGAAAGTCAGACTCACTCTTAGTGCCAGCCTCCGAAGCATATCATACATTTGCTCAAAATATTCACTTCACCGTTCTAGCATTTCCTGAATGTTAGCAAGAATGACACCACCTTTAGACTTTGTCTTGTCCATTCTGGATACCGAAGAACCACCCCGGGACTTCTTTAACTCTTATCAAAAAGTTTGCTTTATTTACTTACTATTTTTTTTTAGATAACGTCGGGAGGCATGCAAGCATACGGCCCACCTGATGTACAGTAATTACCATAGCCTTTTAACGCTCGTAATATATTAAGTATCATTCGTGTATATATAATAAGTATGCCTGCAATGCAATATATGAAGTATGCCTCCTCTGCTGCTTACACAGCAACTCCTTAGGAGCTTACTGATGACCTCACTCACAAGCAGGCACACAACAACCCCCTACCTCTCACATAAAACCACAGCCAAATAACAACACCCTAGAGGGTTGTTGTGTTCCTGTTTGTGAGTGAGGTCACTAGTAGGCTCCTAAGGAGACCGACAACTATTTTATTATTTCTTAATTTTTTGCGCCATTTGCTTGCAGACATTCTGTGAACCGTATCACTATGATCTCATTATTAATTTCTGTGGATTAATTTCGTTAATCGTACGTTCTTGAAAACTCACTTAATATTTCGTAAGCCTTCAGCGCTAAATTAATTAAATGGACTCAAAAATAAACTAGCAACATCCAGTAGACCTATGTAGAGGTCAGTGATTTCAAGGCATTTTTGATGTGTGACATCTTTCATATTTCCCGCAGTCTGTGGGAGTGATTTCGTGAAAAGGGACGGAAATGTGTAATAGGAAAGCATCCGCCATTTGGTTTGACCAATGAGCGCATGCAGCGGTAGAGTTGGAAGTCAGATAGTAGGTACCAAACCATATTCTAAAGGTTGGGACTATTGATAATATGATTTACAGTATGAGTATTAAAAAGTCACATTACATATCTCATTACAAAATTAAATTATTTATTATTATAATTTGGCTAATTGATTAACAAAAGATGCTAATTTAATTGACTGCTTGATAAAAGTTTTGACAAATGATGTCAAAAACTGAAAGCAAGTTAATCAATGCTACAGATAACACATTAATATCAATGACAAGGAACTAATACTTGGTTGTGTGTGTAATATTATTTTCAAAGTTTCTTACTTCATAATTTCATTCATATTTGACACGGTTGTGTAACTTAGACCTAATCTAATATAAAAACCCGGGACACAGAATTGACGGTATGCACCCGCCACCATTGTTGCCATGACCGCCCTGGTTGTCGCTGCGACATGTGGTTCGCGTTCGTCTCTCCACGAGGCATCCTCAGGTGCTGTAGTTAAAATTTAAATTTACGTTGTAAAGCCTAAGATCCCTTGGCTTGTCCCCTCTTGGATGAAAAATAAAAATGGGCTGTGACTGTCGTTGTCACGTGGTTTTGACTGTCATTTATATGTCAGGATGACATAATTATGATTGTTTTGTTTGTATATGCTCCAAGTTCAATTTCAACTTAGAATTATTTTGTCATACTGTTCAAAGTTCATTATTTATATTACTTCAGTATACTCAGTTTTGTGTATTACCTCGTCTGTGTAGTGGTTCTGTTATGAAATATAATCGATAAGGTAAGCAATCCCCAATATCAGAACCACAATAATGACTCTCAGTCGTTACAGATGTCACTATGCACATATTAGGGCTTCAAGTAACTGAAATAAGCGACTCATAGTCACTATAACAAAAAGCCACACATGTTAAATTTTATTCAAAAATTCAAACTATTCTATAACACCTGTATCTGATATTAAGGTAAAATTTCAGTCATGTTTGTCCTCCTCAGTATTTTTAGCCAAAAGTGAAATTCTAGTGAATATCTTAATTTTTTGTATGACTAAACTCCAGGTCTGTATAAGATATGGTACCCCACAATATCCTATGTCCAACTAATGTTACTAAATGTTTGTTTACATCCGACTGATTGGTCCACTTGACCTACTTTATTTACATTTTAATCAATTGTATAAAATAGAAGTCGCTCATTTGGTGTAACAATGACGCAATTACACTTTTTGTCAAATATAGTTAAGTAACAACAAAACTCGCCGAAAGGTGTTCCCGCGAGTTTTGTCATACTTAACTATATTTTGACATAAAGTATAATTGCGTCATCATGCGTCAAAATATAGTCACGGTCATGAAGTCACGAAAAGTATTTATATATAAATACTTCTCGTAGGGTTCACCATTTTCAAAAACTTGCTTGAAAAATCTTCATACTACAATTTATAACAATTCCACACTAACATAGACTGATGGTTAGGAGGAGATACTGATTTTGATATGGAGCGATTGCCATTAGGTCTCCATAACCTATAAGGGAAAGTAGGTCTTCCATAGGTACACATGACTTTCGAAATATTATTTCTTGCAAGTGTGGGTTTCCTCACTATGTTTAACTTCACCTCTGGACAAGTGATCACTAAATCTGAACTAGTTTAGTCCTTGCTTTATAGGCATATATTACAATCCTCCGGAGCATATTTTTTTGGCAGCAGACTTCCGATAATTCCACATAATTCCCCAGTCAGGCTGATTTAATGTCCTGCTTCATTGGCCAGAGCCTCGTTTATATGTATGAATTTATAATGTTTACGACAAGATCTTACCATAAAGAAATATTAAATTATATGTATAAGTTGTTTCAATATTCTTTAATATTTAAAAATGGCAATAATAATGTTATTATTTAAAGCCTCTTTTGTTAATTAGTGGCAGGCAACTACTAATAGTGTAATATATGATAGTGGACTTACTTACCCTCCCCCCCAAGTCCCAAAAAAAGAATAACAAAATTAAGTTCTATATTCTCCTCTATATTTATTTCAGATGTTAAAAATCCAAATCATAAAATAATTTAATCAAACCCCTGTCTATACAATATAAAGATGGAATTGAGGCAGAAGCAAATATCAGATTTAAAATGTTACCTCCAATCAGTTGACACGGAGGTGACTATGGTACTACAGAGTTTACAATGGGATCGAAAAGCTTTGCTGGAGGTTAGTACAAGACTTGACAGCTCCTTTTTCATGTGATAACTTTATCAGCATATTACAACTTTTTTTGAAGAATTGAAAATAATTAGAGTTTCACTCTAAACCTTATGGTATTTCTTGTGTATTTGTATGTATATTTGAGACTGGGTTTATGTGCTGATTTAGTGTTAGTTTATGCTAGAGTTAGTTGTCTTTCTCTATCTTTATACCAAACTCATAACATAAATACTAGATATAAGCATAATCTTGTGTTACATCCAAGCCGTCTCCACAAAATAAGTAATTCTTTTATGGGGCAATGTATACGGTTCTATAACAAACTTCCCAGCAATATAAGAGAATTGTCAATAAACAAATTTAAAACTACTATTAAAGCCAAATTGTGTAGCAGGGCATATTATAAAGTATCTGACTATATTAATGATAAAAATGCCTGGGATTGAGTTGATCCAATTATAATGTAATTAATAAATTATGTAAATTTGTTTGGATACCAAAAGAGGGATGCCTGAGTTTTTTGGCAGTATTTTTATCAGTGCTCACCTAGTCATGAACTGCACGGTAGGGAAAAAAACGAATGTAGCCATTTTTACGGAATAAAAAGATTTAGACTTTGACTTTTGACTTTGACTTGTGGGATAGTCTACGAGGGTCATTTGAAAAGCTCTTAGCCTAACATGGTTAAAGTCATTGGTTTTTTTTATAACTACCCTCATTTTGTAGTTACATTATTTAGCAACAAGTATGCACAGTTTAGTTTATTCACAGTAACTCATTGTTCGTTTACACGTGATACCATAAGTCAAGTCAGAGCTATTTTTGAAAATGGATAAAATTGAACATCGTGTAGTGATAAAATACCTGAATTTGAAAGGTTTAACTCCAAAAGCTATAAATGAAGACATGTCTGCTACTTTGGCTGAGTCCGCTCCTTCGTATGCGACTGTTAAAAACTGGGTGGCAGAGTTTAAACGTGGTCGTGAGACCATTCAAGATGAGCCCCGTAGTGGCCGGCCTTCAACTGCTTCCACTGATCAAAACAAAGAAAAAAATCTGTGATTTAATTTTATCTGATCGAGGAGATAGCTAAGACTGAACTTGGATTCTCTAAGGTGTCTGCGTGGTGGGTACCGCGACTGCTTTCAGTGGAACAAAAACGCAACCGACTCACAACTTCTCGTGACTGTTTAGAGTTATATGAAGCTGACCCAATAGAATTTGTTGAAAGATTTATAACCATGGATGAAACCTGGGTTCACCACAATACACCCGAGACAAAAGAACAGTCGAAACAATGGAAAAGAGCAGGATCGCCTGTCGCATTTATTTCGATTAACGAAGCAATAATGTAAATAAATGCACCAAATAAAAGTAAAAAAAATAAATTTATTAAAACTAATACACAAAAAAAAACATTAAAAGAATTGAGCGTTACGCAGAGCAAACAGAGTCGTAGGTGAAGCCTAGGTCGTAATATCAATATGTGTTCATTTGTCCCGGTCTAGAATACCGCACTCTCCTCGATCCTTAATATGCTGTTGGTCCCTTATCTTCCCTCGTTCAATCCAGGGAGAGGTAGGCGTCCGCTTATAATGTTGTAAGTTCCTCCGAATTCCGTGATGAAGAAAGTTGAATGATGAAGGGTGTAGTTCGGAGTCTTAAGCCACAAGTATTAGATAGCACTTGAAGATCCCAGGGGAGTTCCTGTAATTGCATCAATCAGCAATCAGATAAACCACGAAATTCGGTTTGAGATTGCGAGGGCGGTGACCTTATTATGAAGCAGAAGCATTTGTTCAGCCTGTTATGGATTGTGAAGCATTCCAGAACTACTAAATTAGCCAGCACAAGGGTGAAAGCTACGATAGGCGATTTTCTTTTTTTTTTAAATCAGAAACGGACGGGTAGGCAGTTCCAAATTCCTACTAATAATACCTACTATTACAAAAAAAAACTAGCTATACTAATTTACAACCTCATACTTAGCATATGATGCCTAGATAGAATAATAAGGCTGTTAATAAATTTTTAAATACTTATTACTAAACAGAAAATCAATTTACTGAACTACCTAGCCACTCACAAAATCTAGCACTTAATGCACATAATAGCAATTAAAGTTATACAATAAAAAAGGATTTGCACAACTTACCCAGAATGGGAACACAGAACACAGAAATAACGACTTATTTATAACATATGTATGTACGCACTATAGACGCGTACGGTTATATAGGCGCGACAGTGCAACGAGCGACGTGCACCGGCTTCCAAAGTAATATCGGGTATGAGGGGGGCTGATTCGGCCGTTGCTATTATAATAAAATGCCTGAGAGTGCCACACGGTGGCCGGAGACTGCCGATGATTCCCGAACGTTACAGTACCCCCTCCCTTAAAAAGGATTTTTCCTAGGATAAAATCCGTCATACAAAAGACATCCGTCTCACGCTTGAAAGATGTAAGATAACTTAAACAATTTTTCTTTAATTGTTGTCTTAAACCTAACTATTCGTATTACTTGCAATTTTTAAGTCTTTAATGTGCCAAACACCTAAATCTCGTCCATTCATGTCCTCCATAACATACACTAATGGCGAACGCTTTGCCTTGATGCGGCATTTCTGATATTTCGGAGCTAACTTTTTACTAAAATGGGCATCTTTGTCACTTTGGAAATAACAGCGTTTCCATACGATGTCTCCCACATTAAACTCATATGATTTGCGACGTAAATTATATCGTTGTGTGTTTTTCTCGTGAGCACGCCACAATGCCGCTTGAACACTATCAAAAATTTTAGACAAATAGCCCAGATTCTCAGCATAAGCATCCCGTGGTAAAAAAACAAACTCTGTAAATGTATCATTTTCTACATAGTGTGAACCACATGTCACTAACTCCCTGCCATGCACCAAAAATGCAGGTGTATACCCAGTGGTCTCATTAACAGAATTATTCATAGCAAACTGTATTTGGGGTAAATTCAGGTCCCATGATCTGTGATCATCATGGACGTAAGCAGATATAGCCGTAACGACAGTTTTGTTGTACCTTTCTACAGTGTTGATTTCTGGGGTATATTTAGGCGTGAAGTGAATTTTTGGTACTTTATATTTTTTAAAAAGTCTGTCCAATTCATGACTTATAAATTGGCAACCATTGTCCAAAATAACGGTTTGAGGCACCCCATGTACTAGAAATACATCGTTTTCCATATGTTTGGATACAATATCAGCAGTGGCTCTCCGAAGAGGAATAAGTATGCAATATTTAGAGAAACAACAAGTTATTACAAATATGTAGTTGTTCTGCCTTCGAGTGTTTGGTAATGGACCCACAAGATCTATAGAAAGTACTTGAAAAGGGCGGGAAACATCTTTAGGCCTACCCATTTTTCCCAGAGTGCCATGAGAGGGTAACTTATATGCAAGACAAATGTCACAGCGAGATATAAAATCCACTACATCAGAGTACATACCTGGCCAATAAAACGAAGTGTTAAGCGTCTGTAAGTCTTAAACACGCCGAAATGTCCAGCTGTAGAGTCTGAGTGGCAATTAATCAGTGTTTGCTCTCTTTGTTCCACAGGAATGACTTCCTTCCAATCAAACTCTGACGTGAGAATATTTTTATTTTTCATATATCTATACAATACTCCATTTTCAACTCTATAATTAGGAAAACTGATTGGTGAATTGTGACAGCCATTAAATATATTTAGGTACCAACTATCATGAATAGTAGGAGTAGGGTTATCAATAATACTGCCAAGATGGGTCTCTACAGGAACACACCTAGAAAGAGCATCAGGAATGATATTTTCTTTTCCACGACGGTGCTCAATCTCAAAGTTGAATGAAGAAAGACGAACACCCCATCTAGCCAGCCTACCAGTGGGGTTGGAAAGAGACATAAACCATTTAAGGGCAGAATGATCAGTGAAAACTTTAAAACTTTTGCCACTCTCTAAATAGCAGCGCCAATGCTCTAGTGCAACTAATACGGCAAGAGCCTCGCGTTCAGTGGTACTGTAATTCTGCTCTGGTTTTGTGAGTGATCGGCTCATGTATGCCACAGGATGCTCTACACCATCAATACATTGCGCCAGCATGGCTCCAACCCCGAAACTACTAGCATCAGTGTGTACTTCAAAAGAATGTTCGAAATTAGGACAAGCTAATACTGGTGCTCTTATTAAGCGAGACTTTAACTCGAGGAAAGCCTTTTCAGCATCAGGAGTCCACTGAAATGGCGGAGACTTCTTTCTAGTTGATGTCAGCTTGTTCAAAGGACCGGCGATTGTACTGAATTGTGGTATAAAGCGTCTGTACCAAGAAGCGGTACCAAGGAACCGTTTAACCTCCTTCCTATTAGATGGGATAGGATAATCAAGGATTGCTTTTACTTTTTCAGGATCAGTCCTCAGTCCCTGTTCGTCTACCACATATCCTAAATAGCAAAGTTTGGTTCTGAAAAACTTACTTTTATCAAGATTAATTGTGAGATTTGCCATTCGTAGTTTTTCAAGTACACGCAGAAGGAGAGATACATGCTCGTCGAAAGTCTGACTAATGATTATAATATCATCCAAGTATGCGAATACCTTATATTCAAATTCAGGTCCAAACAAAAGGTCTACCAATCTTTGCTGCGTAGCCGGGGCATTAGTCAATCCAAAAGCAGTAGTTTTAAACATAAAAGTTCCACGTCCAGGAACGTAGAAGGCAGTCTTCTCTCGATCTGGTTCATCAATTAGTATCTGCCAGAAAGCCTTAGATAAGTCAATGCTAGACAGGAATCTAGCATCCCTTAAATTGTCAAGAATCTCGGAGACATATGGTAAACTATAAGCATCCTTTTTTGTGACAGAATTTAATTTTCTGCTGTCTAGACAGAAGCGAGGATTTCCGTCCTTTTTACCAACCACCAAAACTGGAGACGACCATGGGCTTTCACAAGGCATAATAACGTCTAATCTCAGCATTTCATCTACCTGCTCAGCAATGATCTTCTGCTTCTCAGGCGACATTCGGTAATAACGCTGACGTATTGGCTCAGCGTCGCCGGTATTAATTCGATGCTTGATTAAATGCGTTCTACCCAACCCTTTTTCGGAAAATGATATGTTCTGGTATTGTTGAATAACATCATCGGCAATGAGTCTTTGCGAATCAGCAAGGTTTTCATATGCAAGCAAGTGAGTTGCAGAACCATTAGAAATTTCAGACAACCCAGGATCATTTTCGAATAAATTGTCAGAATCCGTCACATATTTTGGACATATACTGAAACTGTTCCAGAAGTCGGTACCTAAAATTAAAGTAGTTTGTATCTCCGGAACAACGTGTGCCTTGATTATTGAATATTTGTCCTCGAACATTAGAGGCAACAGAATGTAACCAATAGAAGTTATTTTCTGACCACCAGCGGTGGTGATAGTAATCTTATCATTTAAACACAATTCCAAATCAAATTTGAGTAAACGCTTGTGAGAATTGTTGCCTAATATAGTCACAGACGAACCAGAATCTAGCAAACCATAAACATTTAACAAACTATCATTATTAATAGACACTTTGACGTAAGGACGGGGATCAGTTCTCGGTTTAGTGTTGAAAATTGCAGAAATGGGCTTAGAACGGGTAAAAAATTTTTTGACAAACATAAGCCAATTATTCCAATCCGAGTTATTGAAATTATTTGCTAATGACTTTCTGCAATTTTCAGGTTTCAGTTTTTTGTTTTGGAGTTAATACTTGCAGGTTTTTTGCAATTTGGGCAGTCTGGTTTACGAACGCCCTTTTCACCACATCCAAAACAAAAAATTGTACGCTCAGCCGTACAATCCTTCATGGAGTGTGTGTTAACACGACACCTTAAACAAAAAGGCGAGGAAATTGCAGCAGTTTGGAATTCCCTAGACTTAGAATAACTATCATCATTTCTGAAAGGCTTCAACCGAGATGAATAAATATTATAGACATGAAAGCTTTTACATTGTTCTTTTCGTTTATGTGACTGATAACAAAATTCTGGTGCCAGCATTTTCGAGTTCAGTGAGGGTGGCTCCTTGTAATTTTCGGAACGAGCTTGAATACGTTCGTAATTTTTGCAAACTGTACGCAAGTCGTCAATTGACTTAATAAAAGGACTTGCAGCAATTATAGTGGAATAGCAGGGTCGTATATTGTGTAGAATGATTTCAAGCTTATCAGTTTCAGACATAGGTATGCTTAGCCGAGAGAACATACCTTCCATAATGGAAATATAGACAATTATACCTTCGTCATTCCCTTGAGTTCGATCGCGTATTTCCAATGTCATACGGTAATCATAATCTGGGATATCGAAATCGCTTTTAAGGTGAAAAATCAGTGTAGGCCAATCCTTGTGCTTGTCTGTAACGCTGCGATACCAGTGCAATGCGTCCCCGGTAAATACATCGAAGGCATATTGGAGCATTTTACTTTCTGAAATACCCTTGGAAACACGGAACTCCTCTACCCGCTGTATAAAAGCACGCACACAAGACTTTCCATCATATTTTAATTTAGACAATTCACTAACAATTCCGCGATCACAGGTAACGGATATATTATAGTCTGACATATTTGCTTTGGTAGCATACTCTCCGTCAGAAACGGATGTTGAACTCTTTGGTTCATTAGTGCTCGACTTAGACAGTGCAAAAAAAGAGGCACTATATGTGTCAAAACATTTTTGAGTTTTTAATAGTAAGGCACAATCTTCAGATTTATCTGGTTTTTCTATTCTTTGAAGCCTATAATGTAAATGATTTAACAATGATTTTGTTCTTTCAAAAAGGGAATCGTTGTAACAACTTTTAAGAGAATCTATATTGATCTTAATTTTTTCCAATGTCTCATTGCATCCTTTAATATCTACAGCGAATTCAAATACGGAATCAAGAACATCCTCAGCGGAGTACAGTTGAGTTAATTTTGTCACCTGTCGTCTGAGACCTCCTACATTATCTGACGGGTTTTCACCACGGATGGCGACTTCATAACTCAACTCAGATTTTTGTAACAATAAAAATTTTACTGGAAAAGACATTTTAGTCATTTTAATCCCCTAGGTATGTTGTGCAAATGTGAGAAATATAAAATTGTAATAAGGGCAGAAATATTAGACATATACAAAAGCAATAATATAGCCAATACCAGTTCCGTTCTGTTACAAATAATCAGCTTTTGTCACAGAACGATAGTGTTGCAAGAGTATGAAATAATGTATGTAAATAAATAATCGATAAAATCAGTGAATGAAATATGAAGTTGAAATGCGTATAAAAATGAAATATGACCAATATGCAGTTAAAATATCTATAGCGGCAACTGATGTGAATAAACCAGCGCATATAATACTAATAGGTGACTTACGTAATATTTAATGATATATGAAAATTACAGATACAAATCTAAAATCATTTATTTCGCATGCGAGACACAGTTGTATGTAAATTTAATCACATCAGCTGAAGAACACAATCGTTTTCACAATTTTCAACTCGCCTACAAAACCCACACCCGTATACTAAACCAAAACTAGTAGTAGTAAGCCGTGACAGAACAGTACAAACATTACGACCTTTTAAACCACGTATATGGGCGCCATTGTCGCATTTATTTCGATTAACGAAGCAATAATGTAAATAAATGCACCAAATAAAAGTAAAAAAAAATAATTTATTAAAACTAATACACAAAAAAAAACATTAAAAGAATTGAGCGTTACGCAGAGCAAACAGAGTCGTAGGTGAAGCCTAGGTCGTAATATCAATATGTGTTCATTTGTCCCGGTCTAGAATACCGCACTCTCCTCGATCCTTAATATGCTGTTGGTCCCTTATCTTCCCTCGTTTGAAATAAAATTACTCCTGTTCTATGTAATTACTTCTATATTTGCCTCACTTAAATCAAGCGTGTACAATAATCCTTATAATTAGGCTAAGGGACATAGATTTTACAACGTGTCTTATCGCCACGAAGGACCACGACCGACTACCAGCCGACTTTTCTCTCTACACCCCTGCTTTTTCGAGCCCACCATTCCAACATCTCCCCACCTAAACTTGTGTGAAGTTACGTTTGGAAACAGCACCCATCAGTGTTGCCACATCATATTTAGAAAATATTACTAGAATCATGACATTCGGCCATCCGACAATGTGCTGTCTCCCGACGCACAGTATAATAATTAAACAGTACAAGTAAATAGATAAACGATGTTGACTAATAATAACAAATAAATCTAATCGTGGCATTTCTAAACTAACATACCAATAATGAGTACATGAGTTACGACTATAAAATTAAATCATGACATTCGGTAGCTATTACAATATGATTAGCGATAATACTTATTATCATAATTACACTATAATTTCATATACACTACGCTACACATTGTTGCAATTAATTATATAAATAATATGTTTCATGCATAGATTTAAAATAGGATTTGACAAAATTAGATAAAATTAAATTGTAAACATTGAGTTTAGAAAACATGCAAATGTTTTGTTTATAATTTACATATAAGTTATTTACTATCAATGCTGTGCTCATTAGAGCTACTATTGTCTGTATTATGTACTTCGAGAGCCTTTACATGTATCCAACATCTAATCCTATCCGTGGCAATAACAGTATTATAGGGTTTTCCCTTTTTTTTATTTACTCCAGGAACATCAGATATTCTATAGTGGTCATTCCCTAACACCTCAGTTATTTTACATGGACCCACAAACTTCGACAGTAGCTTTGTACTTAGTTTGTTGTTGTTAAAATTATTTCGCGAAAGGGGTCTGAACCTTTTATTATGGAGGCTGGCATAGTGCCAAAAATATATTTTAAAGTCCAGCAATGAAATCTCAATAAATGGATAGGGGACACTCAGACAAACAAAAGACACAACAGGGACTAATATCCTAAAATGTCACGTCACCGAGACAAATTAGGTTAAATATCGCAATATAGCCAGTCAATACCTTCCGAATCAAATGCATATTTAATACATTCAATCCAGACAACACCAACCGGACTACAATTCATATAACAAATCACGTGTTTCTTAGATTTACATCACCATAATTATATACAAAGTATTCAACATAATAGGAAAAATCATGCCGTCTAATCTCAGCCAATGGAGCCTAGTAAAAGCCGAAGGCGAGAGCTCGGTATATGACTGGTTTATTGCCCATAAGCTCAATGTTAATTTCAACATCAATTGCACAACCTATCTCTTCCAAGTTAGTAGCGAAACAATCTCGATAACATTGCAGGAGGGGAATAAAGTCTGTCTGTTTGTTCAGAACTTAGTCCTGTCTAAATGTCAGTCTTATTCAAGGGTCTTGAAATAGAGATATCAGTCTGGATCTGAGATAAAAGATACTACTCTAGCTACTAAAGTATCCTTTTCTAATGTTACGGCATGGTGAGATAAATTAGAGACCACTACTTCGCCTTTACCGTCGGATATGTGGTAGGAAATAAATGGTATTCCTACCCTGCCCTGACAACATTATAACCCTCAATAAAGACATCTCCACTAGAATTAGACTCTGTTTAAACTGGGGTTACGTTAAGTTTGACAACTTGAATCGTCACAGCAATATACAGCTTTAAAATAGCGTCATTGCAAGACAAAGCAGTAACGCCAGGGCATTGGTAAAAGTAAGTCTTTGGCTACGAACAATCACATTTAGCAATTTCGTACAGTTCTGTTCAATAATCATAGGCGTATGCATGTGCGCATCGTCAACAACCAGCACCTCAATCTCTGTTTCGACCTCATCCACTTTTACACAAACATTCGACTTATACAACGGCGTGACGGGAGACTGACCAAATCCTCGCACTATAAGTATGCCGTTATAAGCTTTAATCAAATTTAGAAATTCCGCGTTAGTTTTACGTAGAAAGGTACACTCATTGCCAAAATCAATATAATCTTCCAAAGCGTGATTATTAACGATGACAGCTTTATAAAACTCGTTATCACTGCCTTCGCCAATATTTATTATTAACATTTTCTTTTCGGAACGGTTTTAAAGTGTAAAGTTCGAATTAGTTTTATTAAGGAGTTCCAAATTACAATCGTCATTGTTGTGTCCAATTCTATTACAGCGCTTGCACTTTAGTAATGGCTTTGTGCATTTATAATAAGGATGACCCTTAGATCGACAGTTATAACACATAATAGAGTCGAAGGAAGAATTTTGGAAGTTATAACCCGAACTAGTACCAGTTGGCCTATCTTTAAATTTATTATTGGAAAGTGGTTGCTGTTTTTGGGAACATAGAAAGTTAAGCAAGTCTTCGGGTTCGTGACTGTTTAAAGCCTGCGCTCCATTACGAATTGATCTATCCATTATACCATAAACAATACAATCAACAGCCTTTTTTTCTTTGATTACGCATCTATTTAACAAGCACAGTTTATCAAAAAAATATTCACGCAAACTCTCGTCATGTCGCGAAGTGCGGTTTAGCATCTCCTCCAAAAGACGCCCATAATTCTCTTCACTGGGGAAAGCCTTTCGAAGTTTTACTTGCCACTCATCCCAAGTGTGGATCACCGTAGGTAAGGACTCAAACCATTTTTTACCTAACCCAGCTAATTTTTGTAATGGAAAATGAATTATTCGATGGTTTGAGCCCTGTTTGAATGGGTCAAATTCTGGCACGACGTTGGTCAGATTGCTGTTCAGGGCCGAAGTTTTATTTGTGTCCCCCTTCCAATTTGCTAATAGATTTAACATATCTTTGGCAGATAGTCGACTTGAAACTTTACGTGACTTCTTAGATACAGGTTCGCTGCTTGATGTGGACGAGCTTGATGATGACGAAAAGGAGAGTCCCCTTCTACGTTTAGCCTTTTTCTTGACTCGCCGCCGACCTCTCCGAGGTGTATCTGACGGCGGCGTACAACCCTCCTTATTAAAATCCATTACTTTCTGGAACATATGTACATCATAATCGACAGAATCCGTTCTACATGACCTGTGATAATTAGAATCGGAATCATTTTGTTCATAATTAAAACCATGAAGTGTTAAATACTAGAGTTAGTTATCCAATAAGCAAACATAGCTTATTCAAATATCCGACGAATGTATGCAGCTCACTCAACAATCCAGTAGGAAACATACCCACTCAATAAACCAGTGAGCAAAACATAATTCGCCCCCATACTCGTTATCCATAGAACATAAATAGATATCATTTATCATTTATCCAATAAGCAAACATAGCTTATTCAAATATCCGACGAATGTATGCAGCTCACTCAACAATCCAGTAGGAAACATACCCACTCAATAAACCAGTGAGCAAACATACTTCGCCCCCTAATCGTTATCCATAGAACATAAATAGATATCATTTTATCCAATAAGCAAACATAGCTTATTCAAATATCCGACGAATGTATGCAGCTCACTCAACAATCCAGTAGGAAACATACCCACTCAATAAACCAGTGAGCAAACATACTTCGCCCCCTAATCGTTATCCATAGAACATAAATAGATATCATTTTATCCAATAAGCAAACATAGCTTATTCAAATATCCGACGAATGTATGCAGCTCACTCAACAATCCAGTAGGAAACATACCCACTCAATAAACCAGTGAGCAAACATACTTCGCCCCCTAATCGTTATCCATAGAACATAAATAGATATCATTTTATCCAATAAGCAAACATAGCTTATTCAAATATCCGACGAATGTATGCAGCTCACTCAACAATCCAGTAGGAAACATACCCACTCAATAAACCAGTGAGCAAACATACTTCGCCCCCTAATCGTTATTCATAGAACATAAATAGATATCATTTTATCCAATAAGCAAACATAGCTTATTCAAATATCCGACGAATGTATGCAGCTCACTCAACAATCCAGTAGGAAACATACCCACTCAATAAACCAGTGAGCAAACATACTTCGCCCCCTAATCGTTATTCATAGAACATAAATAGATATCATTTTATCCAATAAGCAAACATAGCTTATTCAAATATCCGACGAATGTATGCAGCTCACTCAACAATCCAGTAGGAAACATACCCACTCAATAAACCAGTGAGCAAACATACTTCGCCCCCTAATCGTTATTCATAGAACATAAATAGATATCATTTTATCCAATAAGCAAACATAGCTTATTCAAATATCCGACGAATGTATGCAGCTCACTCAACAATCCAGTAGGAAACATACCCACTCAATAAACCAGTGAGCAAACATACTTCGCCCCCTAATCGTTATTCATAGAACATAAATAGATATCATTTTATCCAATAAGCAAACATAGCTTATTCAAATATCCGACGAATGTATGCAGCTCACTCAACAATCCAGTAGGAAACATACCCACTCAATAAACCAGTGAGCAAACATACTTCGCCCCCTAATCGTTATTCATAGAACATAAATAGATATCATTTTATCCAATAAGCAAACATAGCTTATTCAAATATCCGACGAATGTATGCAGCTCACTCAACAATCCAGTAGGAAACATACCCACTCAATAAACCAGTGAGCAAACATACTTCGCCCCCTATAAAATATAATAAATACATGTTATAATCAGTGAACTTGTATAGCCCACTCAACCAAGCAAACAATTCATAGGTTCACTCAGTATATATAAGAAGAAAAAAAGAAAAAAAAAACGAATATATAACTCACATATAGAACAAAAGTAAGTAGACAAACCTTATATTTCCTTCTTCACTTTGATCGACTTAGCACGAAAACTTCATTGTTTATATCTTAGTAGTATAGACTAACAATAAAGATCTTAACACCCTACTGTTAAGATAATAAAACATAATATACTCGTAAATACTAAACAATGTCACAAAAATAAAATACGGAAAAGAACAGTCAAGTACTATAAAATTTATTGCTCAAAACAACCACGTGCTATCGAAAAATAGTTCCTATCGAGCACGTGGTCCCCAAGTTAAAACGCACATAAAGCGAAACATGGCTCTGTGAGGTAAGTAGCTCTAGCCAAGCGCAAAATGCACGTACAACCTTTTAGACATCATGTGAAAAATTATACGCGAGTGATCCAAAACTCGAGGTAGGTAGAAATCGGTTATTATCAATATCAATAGCGAGCTGTTACACGGTACATATGTAATGAAGCGTAGAACATAACGGTGGGCTTTTTTTTTTTTTGTAGTATTCATTCAAACGTCACTAATAATAAATAAAAAAAAAATGCATGTTGAAATGAAACACGTGGGCGGACAAAAGAAAAATCGTGTTTTAGAAAATATTTTTACATACCTTTTAAATTGGTGTAACCCACTTCTGAAGTGAAATAAAATTACTCCTGTTCTATGTAATTACTTCTATATTTGCCTCACTTAAATCAAGCGTGTACAATAATCCTTATAATTAGGCTAAGGGACATAGATTTTACAACGTGTCTTATCGCCACGAAGGACCACGACCGACTACCAGCCGACTTTTCTCTCTACACCCCTGCTTTTTCGAGCCCACCATTCCAACATCTCCCCACCTAAACTTGTGTGAAGTTACGTTTGGAAACAGCACCCATCAGTGTTGCCACATCATATTTAGAAAATATTACTAGAATCATGACACGTTCAATCCAGGGAGAGGTAGGCGTCCGCTTATAATGTTGTAAGTTCCTCTGAATTCCGTGATGAAGAAAGTTGAAGGTGATGAAGGGTGTAGTTCGGAGTCTTAAGCCACAAGTATTAGATAGCACTTGAAGATCCCAGGGGAGTTCCTGTAATTGCATCAATCAGCAATCAGATAAACCACGAAATTCGGTTTGAGATTGCGAGGGCGGTGACCTTATTATGAAGCAGAAGCATTTGTTCAGCCTGTTATGGATTGTGAAGCATTCCAGAACTACTAAATTAGCCAGCACAAGGGTGAAAGCTACGATAGGCGATTTTCTTTTTTTTTTAAATCAGAAACGGACGGGTAGGCAGTTCCAAATTCCTACTAATAATACCTACTATTACAAAAAAAAAACTAGCTATACTAATTTACAACCTCATACTTAGCATATGATGCCTAGATAGAATAATAAGGCTGTTAATAAATTTTTAAATACTTATTACTAAACAGAAAATCAATTTACTGAACTACCTAGCCACTCACAAAATCTAGCACTTAATGCACATAATAGCAATTAAAGTTATACAATAAAAAAGGATTTGCACAACTTACCCAGAATGGGAACACAGAACACAGAAATAACGACTTATTTATAACATATGTATGTACGCACTATAGACGCGTACGGTTATATAGGCGCGACAGTGCAACGAGCGACGTGCACCGGCTTCCAAAGTAATATCGGGTATGAGGGGGGCTGATTCGGCCGTTGCTATTATAATAAAATGCCTGAGAGTGCCACACGGTGGCCGGAGACTGCCGATGATTCCCGAACGTTACACGCCCACCCCAAAGAAGGCAAAGGTGGTTTTATCGGCGGGCAAAGTCATGGCATCCTTTTTTTGGGATGCAAAGGGTATAATTCTCGTGGAGTATTTAAAAAAGGGTGAAACAATAAACTCCGATTACTATTGCAACCTGTTGCGTCGTTTGAGAGAAGAAATGAAAGAAAGACGTCCTGGGGGCCTACCACAATCTTTTATGAATCCATCATGGTTCAGGACGTTTTGTTTCTAGCTTAAAGTAATATTACTCTAATTCGTACCACAAACTTTCGAAAGCAATATTGTTTTATTCCGGCTGAGAGATGTGATAGAACGAATGAATTGTCTATTCCCTGCTTAGAAAAAAACGAGACAACACCATATTTTTATATAGCGTTGTCACTTGCACACTTGTTACAAATTCCAATTCACGCATGTATACAATGCACGTTAATTATAAAGATTATGTCTACGTATTATAAAATAGATTTTTATTTCAAATGTACTTAATTAAGATAATACAGATAAAAATTGAATTTTAAACACACGAAACTAATATTTCTTCTAATAATATGACTAACTGTGAATAAACAACGAGAGCTGCAGTTATAACTTTGTGGAACGGAACGTTTCTTGCGCGTCAGTGACGTCGACCTTCAAGAGAAGTGGCGGCTGGGTACCTACTTAGTTTGAGTTGATATTTACGCGGGTTTTTTAAATTTGTTTTCCATTTATTCTTTTTATATAGAATTTCATAATAATATTGTGAAAATGTCGAGAAGCGGGTAAGTACAAACATATTGTAGTGACTTATGTGTATACGACAAAGAAATGTCTTTTTCTAGTTGTATATGTTTGTCACGATTCGCGGAATTTCAAGTGGTTCAAGTGTTTTTTTTTACATTTGCAGCGTCCGAGTTCGTTGGGTTTCTGGGTGGCAGCTAGATGTTTTATGGGAATTTTTAAATTCTCATAGAGATGTTGCTGTCGCCTATAACCGATCTCTCCAGGCAAGGGAATAATCAACAAGGAAATGGAGAGAAATTTCAGATATTCTTAATTCTCAAGGCGAGGGAGCTCACAAAGACTGGAGGAGCTGGTCTAAGGTAGTACACAATTATTAATTTTATCAAATCAAGAAGTCTTGTATTCTTGCATTCATACTTTTTCATCAAATATACTTATTTTGTTACAGTACTGGGTGGACTATAAGGCAAAATAAAAAAAAAGAGTTGTTGCTTTACGTGTCTCCCAGACGAGGACTGGAGGAGGCCCTTCCACAGAGCTGCCCTTGTCCGATATCGAACAAAGATTCCTCCAAATATTAGGAGAGGATTTAGGACAAGGGATGCCGGGTATTCAAGTGGAACCAATTATACAAGTAAGTGGAAACAAAAAGATTTTTTATGGATATCAGATAATAGGAATATTTTTTCCATACTAGACTGACAATAAACAAATAATCTTACTACTTACTTATTTGTATAAAGAGAAATTTAACTGGGAGTAAGATTTGTTTTCAGTAGGTACGAACAGTGACATTACAATGTACAGAATTATCAATATATGTACTTGCTGGTATTACAGAGAAAATATCTCAACATTTTTTACACTACATTGGGTGGCAAACAAGCATACGGTCCGCTTGATGTTAAGTGTTTACTGTAGCCTATTACCGCTTGCAACATAAAATGTATTGCTTGCGCGTTGCCTCCCCCGCAGTGCACCTCAAATCCTCCGGAGAATTGATATTTGACTGCAGTTTTCAGTGAGATGGAGATACTTCCCAAGTAGGCACAAAATCTCATCACATAAATGTTCACTGTATGCAGAGATTGAATCTGGCAACTCAGTATGGCAGGAAGTTCACTTTTACTAATAGCGGTTATATTGTCTGTTCTGGACAGTGTAATAGTATCATTGTTGTTACTATCTAACAAATAAGATTATTATTTTGTAAAAATCAATATATTTTCTTTTTGTTAACAGCCTTCAGGAAGTAGTGCTGCTGCTGGTGTGGGAGAATCTCCGGCCTCCCAATCCATTTTAATTGAACACATGTTGGACCCACCACATCCTATTCAGGAACTCCCTCTCGAAGAGCATCCTTCTCGAGACATACCGCTCCAACATCCAGCGTCCCCAAATAGTATCCCTACCATCACCCCGCAACCACAACCCACAGCAGCAGAAGCAGTACGATCCCCACGGCGCCGGCGTCGCAGGCGAGAGCTGCCAATGACGCAGGAGGTTGCTCGACGTGCCCTTGTTCAATCTCAGCAGCGAGCAGATGCTGCTGTTAGAAGTGCTCAAGCTTTGGAGGGGATTGAGCGAGGGATAACCAGTATAGAAAACACATTACATAGAATTGAAAGGTATTTATTTTATTACATATTAATCATTTATATTATTCTTTATTTGCTATTGAGTCCTAATGAGCACTTAGACACGTATTTAAACCTACCAGCATTTCGGACTTGACCACTGGCGAAGAAATGTCAAAAAAAACTTCTCAATATAGGTCTTTTTTAAATCAACAAATAAATATTAAGTAATTAAGTCAGCAACATTAAATTGATATGTCAGATAAATATTATATTCAGTTAAATAATAAGACTGGTAGTAAAATTAAATGCCTGTTTAATAAAATTAAAGTACTTAAATCATTTAAATACATCTTTGTCAGTTACATATTCTATATATAAGTCTACAATAAGCCTTTTGGCAGAGGGGACGGCTATATGCAAGCGAAACTTATGTTGCTAGCGTACATAGGCTATGGTAACCGCTTCACATCAGTTGGGCCTTATGCTTGCTTGTAGCATAGCATACCACATTTTTTGTATGTGGTATACAAAAAATTTAGTGTCTGCCTAGCCTTAAAATGAAAATTGTAGCCATGGCTAAAAGCCCCATATTTGGTTAAAACTTAATTAACATAAAACTAATCTATACCCTATTCTAATTACAGAGCTATAAATGCCAGAGCTCCTGAACAAGAGCATTTCGGGTAGCCTAACCCTGCTGAAGAGCAATGTTGATGCTTCGCATTCATGGATGCTCTACAGCTCCAGCATCAAGCTGTAATTGGGCTTCTTGGCTCACCTCTTCGCTACTTAATTGTTGCACTGGAGTGTTTAGTCTATTGCAAATGTTATGTAATATCACACAAGCATTTACAATAGAGCCTGCTACTTCTGGTGTACACTCTGTGTACAAATAAGCAATGATAGAGAGCTTTGAGAAGTCCAATTGTACGCTCAATGATGTTCCGCGTCTGAACATACAGTCTGGTGTAGTGTGCCTCTGGTGTGTCTGGTACTGCATCCAGTATTGGTGTCATCATGGTTTTCTTCAATGGATATCCGGAGTCACCTATAAGTTCAAGAATAATAAAACTTATTAGAAGAGGCATCCGAAGACTGGACCAAATTTTTATTTGTGGTTTTGTAGTTTTGTTTGTCAGCAATATAAGGTGAAAATGATATTTGTTGCCCATGTTACTAATCTAGTAACACTGGTAATAAAATCTTTCTGTAGTACCACCAACAGGTTCAGTGACATGAAAAAACTTTACTGCTGAACTGATTGGTATATAGGATGACTTTATTGCCTGTTATACACTAGCATAAGATTGGCAGTGATACAGACAACAGAGGGAAATTAGTACTTTTCAAGACAACAAGATTTTCTCGAAGGAAACATTGATTTATAAGATAATTCCTTAATTTCATTCCTTGATTTGACTTTTATAATAAATTGTTATTTGTGTTAATGTTAATAATATTCAGCTGTAAATTGATTGTTTTAAAAGTTACTAGAGTTTTGTTATTTGTGTTAATGTTTATAATATTAAGCTGTAAATTGATTATTTATAGTTTCTAGGGTTGTATCTAACATTAAAATTATTTTTATTATTTTATTTAAACAAAATACATACCAAGAAACCAGATGTTCTCTGTATTGCTAAGTTCTTCCAAGTGAGATTTCAGTGGATGATTAGTCCATATGAAAGAGTAGTACCACCATGACTTGCATCTACACTTGTAATTTGCATGTTTGCATCATAAACCTGAAAATCCAAAATAATTCTATAAATAAAAAAAATATCTGATATCTCTCGAATTTTTAAAGTCCAATAATGCACACATAACACTGTCTATGCATAATTGAGTATATTATATTTTTTTATCAAATATTAGTAGAAATAATTAAATCATATTATGGTATCTACTTACCAATTGAACATTCAGGGAATGATAGTGCTTGTGGCAATAAAAGCACTCTTCATGGAGTGCAGGCCGTACTATTGCCACATGGGTACCATCTATACATCCCAACACTCCAGGAATTTTGAATTTATTGTAGAATCTAAAACATATCATTTCGTATTATATTAAATTATTTTATTTTCAACAATTTATTTCACCTGCAAATAATAAATTAGTTTAACATTATTAATATTAATTTGCTTACTCTGTTCTTATATTGTGTCATTCTTGGTCATTGGCGGGGAAGTTAATATATTTTTGTAACCGTGCAATCACTGAAGAGACAGTCTGCTGAGCCATGAAATGTCCCTCTACATTGCCTGTAGGCAGTTGGTATGAGCCACTTGCATAAAACGACAGTGCAGTCAATACCTAAAAATATACAAGTTTGTATGCTTATGTAGGTACTTGTTAGTTACAGGCATCACATGATTTATAATAGCAGCAACAAAATACCTTAGTCTCTACAGACACATCTGTAGATTTTGTAGGTCTCGTCATCATAGGCCGTAATTCGTCACACAGATTACGTGTGAGTTCCTTCATCAGCCTATAGCGTTTCACAAAATCCGCTTCGTCTACATTGAAGGGATCACATTCTTCTCGTAACCTTCTTCGACGTAGGTTTTTCGTTAAGTTTGTTTTAGCGTTATCAGCTTCCAGAAACTCAAATATTACATATTCATTGGCCATTTAGAATCACATCACATTTTATTGTATTAATGGATCTCACTATGCGAATACACCACATTTTACAGAGATTTACTAAAATAAATACATATCACTTACTTTTTACACGTAAATATGTTATAATATGCACAAAAAATTAAACTTAATATTATTTCCGCCGCGCTAAAGTAACTTTTTTAAGCCCGCTATATTTGACGTAAAAACAATATTGCTTGCTGTCAAAAGTCACCTCATGGTACGCTTAGAATGAATGATTTATGCGATGACGTCACAAAACGTTTTGATGAAAGATTATTAAAGTAAGCTTACTTTAAGGACCTTATGGTACGAAATTTAGAAGTAAGGTTAAAATAATACTGCTATAAGAGATTGGAGTAGGCCCCCTGGTTTATTGAGAAGAAAAGTCTTGTTTCATAAGGACAATGCGCGCGTTCACACCTCTGTGCAATCCATGGCAGAAATCCATCAATGTGGCTTCGAATTGTTACCTCATCCCCCATATTCACCGGATTTAGCACTGTCCGACTTTTATCTGTTCCCAAAGCTGAAAAAATTTTTAGGTGGTAAACATTTTTTTACAAATGAAGAGGTCATAGCCGCCGTGGACGCTTATTTGAGGAGTTAGACGAAGATTTTTTTAAAACGGGTATCGAAGCCTTACCAGGTCGATGGAAAAAGTGTTTTGAGCTCGGAGGAGAGTATGTTGAAAAATAAAAATAAACTCAAAATCGTGTGGTTTCATTAAGTAAGAACTTTTCAAATGACCCTCGTAACATGTTTTTGTGTTTTTTTTTCATTTTCAGGGTCCAGCTAAGGAAATGTGCCAGTATGATAATAATCATAAAGTTCCAAGTGGAAATCTGACAGCCCACGAAGATAAATGTCGATTGAGGAAATTAGGGTACTCAACAGAAGATAAGACATCTGCAGGCACACCAGATGAAAATGCCACTACTTTTGTAAAATATGGTATAAATTTTACTTTTTATTTATTGACCAGCTTTATGAGTGGTATTGATTGCTGCTGATAATGGCATCAAACATTTGGCATTGCTATACTTCCGCTATATAACTGTCCATATGCAAGTTTTATACAGTGTACTTTATACCATGCTTGTTAACATGTATATATTGTACTTGGCATGTATGCACACATAGGGTCAATTCTCAGTGAGCTTTGTGTGCATGCATGCCAATGAGAGCAGCAGCATGTTATTGAATATTTTCAATCAAAAAATTTATTTAAAACAATTGAATAGGTAGCACAGTGCAACGTGAAGCCGCATGTTACTTGTACTGACTCTTCTCTCTTCTCTTGTACGGTCTCTCCCCCTTCTGAGGCAGCGTCACGCACAGAAATGCCATTGTCGCAGTCCATGTGTGTCTTACCTCTCTGTCAAATGTCATGTAAATTTAATGTTCACTTGGAGCAGCTTGGTGATCAAGAATAGCTCTCTCACAATACCACAATGAATCAAAATTTGACATCAGACAAATGTAGGGAGATGTGCCCTAGAGAGTTGTTTGTGTCAATGTTTGAGGTTACAAAAACAAGATAAAAATGGGCAGGTGATACACCTAGTACGGCAAGTGTTCACAGATTACTGCAAATGTAACTGTAGGGTAAAAATTAATCTGTAATAATTTCCAGCATTTATTTGACTGATAAATAAGTGCATCTCTTAATGTCTGCATGCACCTACTGTGATGGATTTTTTTTTATACAACGACGGGAGGCTATCAAGCATACGGTCCACCTGATGTCAAGTGGTTACTAGCCTATGAACACTGGTTATACATTAAGTATCACCCACCCACCTCTGCTGCTAACACAGCAACTCCATGGGAGCGTACTGGTGACCTCACTCACACACAGGAACACAGTAACTCTCCAGGGAGTTATTTGGCTGCGATTTTCCTGTGAGGTGGAGGTACTTCCCCATTCGGGCTGCTTTGATGCGTCCTACCTCTCTTAAAAACATCCAGACCAAGACAAACAGACATGTTCATGTACACAAATGTTTGTCCTGTGTGGGAATCGAATCCACGAGCGTTGGTGTCAAAGTCGCGTTATTAATCGCGGCGCCACTGAGCTCGTCAAGTAATTTATTTATTTAAAACCTTTATAACATTACAGTTTACTGGTTAGTGTAATGGTTATGTTTAGCGGTAATATTACTAAGTAGAAAGATTTTTAGATTAAGTCAATGTAGAATAGACATTTTTGCTAGCAGTGAATGAACTAAATGTTGTTTTTCAGACGTGACCGACATTCAACAGATAATAAGTAGTGCTGCAGATAAAGATCCATTATTCAAAAGAGGTAAGATTGTTACATTGACATGTGTCATGGCGTGGAAATAATTACAATATTTTAATATTAACAGACATACTTTTCACTTTACAGTTTTAGTATTTTGTTCTCATTGGCACTGAATGACGGTATCCTTTAAATATTGTATCCTTTTATAATTATCGGTAATAATAAGTATGCCATATTGTGGTCATATCTTATGTTACTCTGGCATCAAAGTAATTTTTACATAGGTTTTTTATACAGTTGGATAATAATTTTTATTACAAAAAATAGGTCGATTGTTTTTAGTTGAAGTGACGGAAGTAAAGTAAACACTATTTTACATTTATGTTATTATTTGAAATTAGATTGTTTTGTTCATTATTACAACATTCGTCATCTCAGCCTGTATTCGTCCACTGCTGAACATAGAGGGGAGCTATAGTAGAATCCGTCTCGGTCCTGCGCTACCTGCATCCAACGACTCCCTACACGCCTCTTGTGGTCATCGCTCCATCTAGTGGGAGGTCGCTCTACACTGCATATACCAGTACGGTGACGCCATTCGAGAACCTTTCTTCCCCAGCGGTTGTTGGTTCTACGAACTATGTTTCCGGTTCAGTGCCACTTCAGCTTACTTATCCTGTGGGCTATTTCGGTTAACTTATTTCTACTGTGGATATTCTCATTTCTGATTCTAAGACGCAAAAAAGTCCCGAGCATAGATCTTTCCATAGCGACCTTGAGCTTCCCCATACGGCCGCAGTGAAGGGCCACGTCTCATTTCCGTATGTCGTCACTGGCAACACACACTGCTCGAAGACTGTTCTTCAGACGTTGAAGTATTTTAGACGAGAAGATATGTTGAAGTTTCTCGAATGCTGTCCAGTCGAATTGGATTCGCCTGTTGATCTCTCAGCCGAAGTTGGACTTACCTAAATAATCTACTCTAGGTAGACATTTTCGGCAACGACTTCGAGCTTAGTGTTGCATAGGTGTAACATGGACATTCGACATGATTCGTAGTCTTGTCCATATTCATCTTGAGATCTACCTGGTTGGAAACACTACAACACATTATTTAATATATTTAGGTTAGCCTAACCTAAATTATTTAGGTTATTGTGTGTACTGTTATAAAAAGTAGCTGTCGGCATCATATCGAACAATTCTTCAAAACACAACCCGTTGTACAATTGATAGAACACACAAAGGCAGGCAAAGTCTCCCCTTTAACTTAAGGGTTCAATACCGTGTGTAAGCTTAGAATCAACGTTTTCACAGCTGGTCTCTGAATCGAATCACATGATCCAAGCTTGTATCTATGTGCTACCGCCCGAAGGTGTGCTGGGGGCTGTATGCGGTGGCTGGAGGATCATATATTGTGATAGGTTAATAATTATGATAACCTAGTCCCAAACTAAGGAGACCCAGCGTTATAGTTTTAACTTTATAAATACATCTTGCAAAAATGAAAATCTAATTAAAATACCTTTGTATAACTTCAAGCCAAGTCTCTTACGAGGTAGGTAGATAACCGAGCGGGACGTGACTAAATCCGTACGTACCTCACTCGTTTCTTTAACATTCATAGCTCTCACGCACACTCGCGGTTCCTAGGGCTGCGGACACCACCCTCTAATAACCCACTTTTCTTTGACTTTCTTTATACCCTACATCCACATTCTACTTTGAAGATGAATAGACATATTTTGCCATACAAATCATTGCTTTATTAAAAATCGAGACCCTGTCGGTTAAAGTAGCCATTACTGGGGTAATATCCCGTTTTATATACTGTGTGAAAGTGTAGCTGCCCGTGCAGCACGACTAATCATCAAGTTTCCTTAACACAAGGCCCAGGCGGCGTGCACCAGAATCCTCTCGCATTGGAACGCGTGGAGGCCTACACTACTGACGAAAGACGAGCTATTTACAATGCCATCGTCCAAGCTGCCCCGTCCTGCAGTGACCTCAGTGAAATAGCTTTGCCCAGGTATGCACAGGCGCATAATTTTTATACTGTTTTAATAGAAAAAGTGCATGCGAAGAAACTATAACAACATGCAGATTATAGACACAAGGTTATGCCGTAAGGAGCACGAGCGGCCACTGGCAGTCTTCATTAAGACGGAAGGTAGAGAGTACTTGTGGTTTATTTGTTATTTGTGATTATTAATAAAAACTGGTCAGTCAAGTGTCTGTTCCGCATTTTGTTTAAATATATTAATCCAAACGTGATCTAAAGCAGACCCAACCAGGCCCAAGTTAGAACTAATTCCTAATATAAATATTAGGTATGCTCAAAGTAAAAGGAAGAAATCCATGTTACTTTAAGAAAACTTAATGCATGTCATTTGTTTTTGTTGCAGTTCAAGTAAGGATGATGAGAAAGGCGGCGGAAGCAAGTCCCGTTTGGAGCTCATGGCGGAGCTGCGGGACATGAAGCGTCGGCGCACCAAGTACCGCGTCGCGGCCAAGACGAGGAACTACTCCCACGTTCTCCGAGACGTCATCAAGACACAGGTTTGTATGCAAGGTGTCGGTAATCGATGTTGGTAAGAGATGGTGGTGGAGCCAGGGACGTGCAGTACCGCCGTACCAAGTACTGCGTCGCGGCCAAGACGAGGAACTACTCCTACATTCTCCGAGAGGTTATAAAGCCACAGGGTTTTACGAAGCGCTTTAGTAGTAAATCTTGCGAAGAATTATGAAAGGATACGTTTTCTTTTCTATTATCTAAATAAATATAATAAATGATAATTGTGAAAGGCAAATTTTAACAAGTGGTCAATTATTGTTTGTATGCATACGTAGCTGCCGCTCTTTGCGACTCTATTTCTTTAAAACGTACTGTCTTTCAGATGGAGGTATATTGTGAAGTTAATTCTGAATCTACTACCGGAGACACTGTTATTACTAAGAGATCAAATAGTACAAAAGACTATAATAGTTCATTTAAGTCTGACTATACCCATATGGATATTAAAGAAACTAAATCAAATGAAAGTTTCATAAGAGAGAATCATATTAGATATCAGACAGGCAATTCTAGAGAACGAATTACAGACACATCTACTAGTTCGGAGCGTAGCAGATATGTGTCCGAAGACAAGTGTGGAGAAAATAAACAAAGGGATTATGATAACAAGTATAGAGAAAATAAACAAAAGGATTATGAAGACAAATATAGAGAAAAGAAACAAAGCGGTTATGATGACAAATATAGTGAAAAGAAAGGAAGAGATTATGAAGACAGGCATAGAGAAAACAAAGGAAGAGATTATAAAGACAAGCATAGAGAAAATAAACAAAGCGATTATAAAGACAAGCATAGAGAAAATAAGCAAAGGGATTATGATGACAACTATAAGGAAAAGAAAGAAAGGGATTATGAAGACAGGCGTAGAGAAGATAAACATAGTGAATATGAAAACAAGTATAGAGAAAATAAACAGAGAGAAGGAAAACGTCCGTCAGAAAGGGATAAATACTATAGCGCAAACAGATATGAAAATACATCTAGTCACGAAAAAGCGTATGAAAGTAAATATGATAGTAGTCATCGCCGCGAAATGAGTTCCTCCAAAGATAGAAACAGAGATGAACGGAGTTACAGAGATAAAGGGAACAATATTAGTTATATTAAAGAAGAGAACAAAGAAGACAGAAGTTACAAACGTAAACCAGTAAAAGAAGAGAAGTATAAGAGATATTATGATACACAGGAAACAGACGAAAGCGAGAAAAGGCGAAAAAAATAATGTTTGTAAGGCGCGTCGCTCACCGGTATGTCGAGGCGGCGTTGCGACGGAGACGGATTCATTGAACATGTCGTCATCAACAGTTGAAGACGTACTTGCACGCATACAAATTATTAATTTAAACAATAGATACACCCATATTTTAGAAATTGTGACAGTAGAGCGCCCCCGCCGCGTCTCCACCTCACCCGTACCGCGACGCAATTAAATGAGCGCACTGCCATTTATTCCTTACGAAAATCTACATGCTGCGCGACGCTTGAGCCCGCGCTTCGACGCCGTCTCGACTCTTGTTCGTGTGAGCGACGCGCCTAATAATTACAATATGTTTAGTTAGTGAACAAATGTGACTGTACACGTTCGATTTAATTGAAACAGTTAAGATTGTATCTCCCGTTAACAAAATCTAGGCAACTATTTTGTTGTAACTACCATAGACGGTAATAAACTATTTTACATGAACAATGCTTTAAATTATGTAGGTAGCTATTGCATGATCAGGCATTGTATATCAAACATAATTTTTTAAATCCTAACAAACGATAATCTACATTATTATCTCAATATTTATATGCGTTTGAAATATTTGTACGCGGTTGATTATTTATAGAGATAATGTATATATCTATCTTCACACCAGGTCCCTTACGGGGTATGTAGGAAGAACCGTGCGATATAAGACGCTGCCCTTACACACCTCGCTCTCTTCTTTGACACCCATAGCTCTTTTCATGCACTCTCGTCAGTTCCTAGGACTCCTGATATCACCTGATATAATACGACCAACTTCGCCATGGTAGGCGAGTTTTGGCCTTGTTTGGCTCCTACATCTTACACGTTCGCATTGTACATCTTTTTCGTCATACTTTCATTCTTTCTACATGTCAGTATCAACGACGTATGCCTATTCTTATCTAAACACCGACACTCTCTTTAAGACCAACAAGACAACAAAAAATATACAAAATATATTTTAACCCGCCACATCTTTGCCAACCAGACTGACCCTGCAATGCTATCATCAAGTGATCTTATCCATTAGAAGTAATAAACTTTCTCAGTAAATATCATGTTGGCCTTACCTTACCTAAGCTTACGGCCAATTCAAAAGTAGATCGCAAATGTTAACATGTAGTGCCTACATCAAACAGCGGAACGAGCTACATTCAGCTAGCATACGAGCACGCCTTCAACAAATATAAATTTAATAAAAGCTCACCGTTCTCTGCGCGGCTGGCCAGCTAAATTGGACGTCACGGAGTGGGAGTGCGCAACGGTGCGCGCGTACCGTGAACATTCGTTACATTACCGGCCATATCGTCGTGGCTATGATTTTTGTCTGAGAGATAACATAGTAAACAACGGTCATTATAGAACCGGATTTATTCGATGGTAATGCTAAGATTTTTTCCTCTGTCTGACTGTCAGAATAACCTGACTACGAAAGTGCAAACTTTGAAGAAAGTCCTAGTTGAAAAGTAAATATACGAGTATTATAGAATTAATTACAAAGTTTTTGCATTAGCTATTGTTTTAATTGTTGTAAATTTAAGTTAACTATTTTACCAGTGCAATGAATTCTCGGCCGAGGTTTTCCTTAGTGTTAGATGCTGTGACGCCCGCGATGTTGCTAGTGTTCACAGGCTATGGTAATAGTTTACTATCGGGCAGACCGTACAATGTGTAATTGATGTATCTGGAAGATGTATTATATGTAGTGTTACGGCAATCACTATTTTTTTCAGCTGAAAAGTTACAGATATATATTTATATAATATATATATAATATAGGTTATATATATATATATATTTATATATGTAGACGACCAGGAACTGCGTACTACGGGTTGCGGTCTGTGAACATATTGCAGCCCGCGAGTTGGCATTACGCCTGCGACTTGCGACCGAACCTTAGTTTGCAATGAAAAGGAAGTAACCATTGGATCCCCGACATCAAATTACCGGGAATGAAAACATCCTCCGCTTCACATATGCAAAGTATTCAGACACACTTACTCGGAATTGAAAGTTGAAAGGTTAAAGTAAATTTTCTAGGTGACACGATGACGCCATGCTTCTTGATTGAAGTTTTGATCTATTATATCCAATCTTAAGGTTTAGAACCCAGTGTTAACTTGTCAGTTCAAAAGCCTTATTGGATGGCCGAGTCCACTATGACTCCAAGAAATTAATTTTACTATACACAATGCAGTGCTGGTCCCAACGCTTACTTATGGAAGCGAGAGCGGTTAGTCACGAACTGTTGGAACAAGTGGATGAGATTGTATATCTTGGATGCGCTTTCAGCAGGGATGGAAGGTACACTGCAGATGTGGAAAGACGAGTGAGTGTTGGGAATAGTGTGAATGGAGCGTTGGGAAAACTTCTTGGCTTAAAAGCTTGAGCCAGAAGGCACAGCTCGCTATACACAATGCAGTGCTGGTCCCAACGCTTACTTACGCGTTTATCATACTTTCATGCTCCCTCTGCCATACCCAGCTCTCGCTTCCATAAGTAATGCGGTCGAAATGCGAGCTTTGCCCAAAGTTTGTGGCATTTCGCTTGTAGACCGTATTCTCAATGATGATGTTAGAAACAGAGTTGGTCTGAAAGAGAGCGTCGGTGTTAAAAAAAGAAGAGGCATGCTCCGTTGGTTCGGATATGTAGAAAGAATGCAGGAAGAAAGAATTACGGAACAGATATACAACGCAAAAGTAGAATGATGTAGGAGTTTAAGAGATATACAACGCAAAAGTAGGATGTAGGAGTTTAAGTGATATACAACGCAAAATAGAAGGATGTAGGAGTTTAAAGAGATATACAACACAAAAGTAGAAGGATGTAGGAGTTTAAGAGATATACAACGCAAAAGTAGAAGGATGTAGGAGTTTAAGAGATATACAACGCAAAAGTAGGATGTAGGAGTTTAAGTGATATACAACGCAAAATAGAAGGATGTAGGAGTTTAAAGAGATATACAACACAAAAGTAGAAGGATGTAGGAGTTTAAGAGATATACAACGCAAAAGTAGAAGGATGTAGGAGTTTAAGAGATATACAACGCAAAAGTAGAAGGATGTAGGAGTTTAAGAGATATACAACGCAAAAGTAGAAGGATGTAGGAGTTTAAGAGATATACAACGCAAAAGTAGAAGTATGTAGGAGTTTAAAAAGGCCAAGACTTATCTACCATGACTAGATTGATCGTGTTTTAATAGAAGGCGGAGGATGTGACGAGCCTTAGAAACCGACGAACCTGCATGAGATGAGCAATGAATGTTAGAGAAGCGAGTGAGGTTTGTAAGGATCGAGTCATGTGGCGCTCAGCTTTCTCTGCCTATTCCGCAAGGGATTTGGCGTGAAGATATAGATAGATATAAAATATTGTTATGTTTAGGGTTCCGTATCTCAAAAGGACCGTATCTCAGACCGACAACAAAGTGATCCTATAAGGGTTCCGTTTTTCCTTTTGAGATACGTAACCTTTCCACCGGAACCGTTCCCTCTTTTTATGTTTTTTACCTATGTTTGCCTTAAACATAGGTGGATTCTTAACCACAGTTACGAACTAGTTAATCCACTTAAAAAACAAAAATGATCCAAAACAACTTGGATGTGAATGTCCAGGATGACATGTAGACAGCGACTTATCGCACGAACGCCTTCAAATTACGATATTTTGATACACGGCAAAAACAGCTCTTAGCTAATAAAAACTAGCCAATAATAAACACAGTCAATGGAACTTATGAAAAAAAAAACAAAGAAAATGAAGCTGATCACATAATGTTAAGACAAAGATAGTGAAAAATGACAAGATTTTGGAGGAG
The DNA here is from genome assembly GCA_947507595.1 of Pyralis farinalis. Taxonomy (NCBI): domain Eukaryota; kingdom Metazoa; phylum Arthropoda; class Insecta; order Lepidoptera; family Pyralidae; genus Pyralis; species Pyralis farinalis. The sequence goes on along the minus strand of OX382268.1, from coordinate 37,793,646 downwards.
CGAAGTGATTGAGCATTGCATAAACACACTGCCCCGACTGAGGATGACTAAGTGTATAAATCAGTGGAGTAGTATGGTATATTTTAAGGTACCTACTATGTATCGAATGCGCAGAAAGAATACATATTTTTTTCAAATTGTAAGAATCAATTAGAATGTAAAGGCCGGGCTGGCCTGGTCAGAGAAGGGACAGTAGTACAGACAGTGAGTGTGTGTGTCAGCTCCGACGCACGACTGGAGTTTACTCCTTACGAACGATAATTATGATATATATCGAATTGACAAAGAGAATAAATTAATGCATCTTCTGAAATATGTAATAAGAATAAAATTTATATTACTCATAAATGTGGACTATAGGCTTACCAATTAACCTCAACCACGTATTTTTCAGATTCTTCTTTATTACCACTCGAATCAATTTCTTCCATAAATCAAAATACAATAAAACTTCAAAATCAATACATTAAAATTGACGGTCAGGTTGCTGTTTGTAAGTTGTTGGTATGTAGACGTTGGTATGTAACTCCACAGTATGAATACATAGGTACACATGTTCATATAAATATATACTTGCGTTAACTATTGCGCAGCATAGCCTGTACTCGGCAGCAGTATGCAAGTTATTCCAGAACTTTGTAATACGCAGGCGGACACACAAACGTATAGACATACGGATATTCAACGCTCGGACCAGAGGTAGTGAACTATACTGTGAGACTACGAAGCTTCGCACAAAGAGGAGACCCTGAGAATAGGATACCGCTGTGTAATGTATTCTACCTCAGTCTCTCGCACGTCAAATCCTACAGATAAATATGTTTGTCTCTTTTTAAGCGGACGAGCGTTATGTCGTCCTTCTAGTTAACAATTGATTTGACTTCTCATAAAATTTCCGTACCTAGCCTTATAACTCAAAATAGTTTATTAAGGAGTAACTCTGTATAACTAACTCTAAGTAAAAATATGCATTGTTTTGTCATATTTATATATTATATTGCGACTGCTTCACTAGAATTTCGGCAGACATTTGATCCCATACCACAGTAGACTTATAATATATATATATAAATAAGTCTACTGTGCCCATACCGTGCGTTGAGTCCGCGGTAGTCGTCGGTAGACATTTTTTGACGGTTCGCGGATTGTAGTCCTGGACTCAAGTCCCTCGTCTGCGCAGGCCTTTAATGTAAACATACGTCAACGTTAATGGCGCCGCGTCGAGGATTTCATCTCCAAGTGCATGGCATGTCGGTGGCCGCGTGCGCGCGGTGCGACGCTGAGTATGCGCAGATGCGATGATAAAATGTCATGAATGATTGAACACTGATTTGAATGCTCCGTCGAGAAAGTAGATAACTGCGCAAAATTATGTTTTTTTATCAAATGATTATGCAGCAAGGCGCGATCTTAACTGGTCACTTGTCTTTCGCGGATGTAGAGTGGCTTGTAACGGCTGGGATGTCTATCGACATTAAGAGAGGTAACGCGCATTAAAGCAGCCCATCTGGGGAAGTACCTCCTCCTCACTGAAAACCGCAGCCAAATAACAACTCAATAGAGGGTTGTTGTGTTCCTGCGTGTGAGTAAGGTCACCTGTAAGCTCCGATAGAGTTGCTGTGTTAGCAGCAAAGGTGGCACCGTGCGGGTGATACTTAATGTACTGCAAGCGTTTACAGGCTACGGTAACTGCTTTACGTCAGGTGGGCCGTACGCTTGTATGCCTCCCGACGTTGTATAAAAAAATACAGAACGGTAAATTACCCCCTAACTCTTGGTATTTTTTGACGTGCTAGTTATCATTATTTTTAACCGACTTCAAAACGTGAGATTTTCTCCGTGACCTTGTCTCACTTCACAGAAGAGACGGTAGCTGTTCGACACTTTAGTTTTTTCGCCACTTTTTATTTAGAACCGTGTCCGGTATTTTGAACTTTCGGTCATTTGAAAGTAGACATATCGAGCTTCGGTATATCGTGTATCGGTATTTTGTACATTCGGTATTTTGATTTTCGATGTTTTTAATGTTGCTATTTTAGTTGTAGGTATTATGCATTTTCGGCATTATTTTACGTACCCGTAATAATGATATGATAATTCAGGGAAATTGAAAGGCCATAGTCCCGTATTCTACTGGTACCTTTTTCATATCTTGACCAATTGTAAAATTTTTTCAAGAAAAATCTGATCTCTTGTTTTATATCTGTTTTTTCTTTAGGTAATGTAAAATTTCTAGTTATTATAAAATTCTTTCTTGTGGCAATGATAGTGTAAATTAAGTAAATGGATAAAAATGCTGTATAATTCGGATATTCGGAAGCGTAGAGTTGGGGGAAGAAACAGGCGCTGTCATAACTAAACGCCAGCCAAATTTCTTCTTTAAAATCGATTTTTACGCTTCCATTTCATAATTTTATGTTAAAAACAAACACATTAACAACCAGTTGAGAATGCGCAAGCTTGCATTGCCAGAGGATCACCTGGTTCGTCAAGTATATAACAATTCAATTTTTATTTTTTAATTTGTCGGCCATTTTGACCATGTTTCTTAAGAGATAGGAACGGTGTTCCTGAACATTCCTATTCTACTTTTTTATGCTGAATCCGAATTTGAAGTCAAAATTCGAATATTCGAAAAAAACGCACACACAGACAAACATATAGGTAGGTAGATTTCATATAGGAACGGTGTTCCTGAATATATGATTTGTCCTTCATATGAAATGCTATAAAAATCGTTAGTGAGTAGGTATTGTATTTGACGAGAATCATCATCATCATCATCTTTAAAGTCTCATGTATGTGGCACCTTGCTAATTAATAAACGCCCCTCTGACTAAAGAGACGTAGGACGCGTCCAAGCAGACGTGCTCTTGGAAGCGGGAAAAATAACTCGCTGGATGGTTGTTATATTCCTGCGAGTGAGTGAGGTTACCAGCAAGCTCCTAAGGAGTAGCTGTGTAAGCAGCAGAAGTGGCATCCCGCGAGTGATACATAATGTATTGCAAGCGTTGATAGGCTACGGTAACCGCTTTACATCAGGTGGGGCCGTATGCTTCCCGACATTGTATAAAAAGAATGCTCCCGAGTCGATGTGTTAACAAGCCGGATGGCAACACGCTACCTATACTCATTGGATTGCGAGCGTTCATAGGTTGCTTGCTCTCCAGATCAGGTGGGCCGCATGCTTGTGGCGTACACACTGTTCACATTCCTAGTTACGTCGGAGAGACGGCTCGCAGCCGCTGGTCGTGGTGGCAGCCTGAGATGGTATTATAACGGGCCATTAATTTGTAACTGCGTTTATGAAATTGGATTACTTACATTATTCATTCGCATCAAAAGTAGATTAAGTAGGTGGCACTGTTTAATTTTCTACTACCGCTATTTCTGAGGATAGCTGCCGGCGACACAAAAACCTGACAATAAATTATCCGTCCAATGGACCGCTGACAACATACTTAGCGTCTTTGTAATAATCTTCACGCAGAGTGGGGTAGGGAAAGAGAACCGATGCCAGTAGGCTATTCAAATTTTGCCACCTCTATCGACCGCTAAAATTCTAGTCCTCCCTAGTTCACAATCATAGTAGTTACTTATATTTTGTCAATGAAATTGTAACTTTATGATGTGCACTTTGTAATCATCTAACATCTGACTCATCTGTCCTGAATCATCTCATGACGAGCTCGGTGGCGCAGTAGTGAAACGCGTTGTTACGCTACTTTGACACCAACGCTCGTAGGTTCGATTCCCACACAGTACAAACATTTGTGTGCATGAACATGTCTGTTTGTCTTGGTCTGGGTATTTTCTATGTATAATAAGTATGTATTAACAAAAAAAAATGTATTTACGTATGTTTGTCAGTTGTCTAGTACCCATAACACAAGCTTCGCTTACTTTGGGGCTAGGTGGCGCTGTGTAATTTGTCCGACAATATTTATTTATTTATTTATCTCCGCGCCACTCGTTCTCGTGTCGCGACCAGACTACGCTAACTGTAGGAAAACTATTTATGTAGTAAAACATATTGTGTTAAATTATTTATGTGGATCTAATAATATTTAGGTATATTAATATGAATATTTCTAATTTCAGTAAGACAAAGTAAATAATTAGTCTTGTTTTATCAGACGATGTCGTTAGGAGTCTTAAAAGCCGAGCGCGTGCGGCAACTATGAACGATAAAGAAGTGAGTGAGGTGTGTAAGGACCGAGTCACGTGGCGCTCGGTTCTCTCTGTCTACCCCGCAAGCGATTGGTATTAAATTATACATAGATTAAAGTTCTGGTCGTAAATTTGCCGCCCTAACGTCTGGCAGCCTGCCCGGCCTACTGGTAACACCGGCACTGACTCACTCGCTCCTTTAAAATTCGTATTACTTTCAAGCACGCTCGCCATTCTGTCCTTTTCTTTTTTTATACCACTAAGGTGGCAATCAAGCATACGGCCTGCCTGATGGTAAACAGTCACCGTAGCCTATGGACATTTGCAACACCAGGGGTGTCACTCATGCGTTGCCGACCCTCTAAAAACCTCTTCACGCATTTCTTGAAGAACTCCATGCTGTAGTTCCTTGGAAAAATCGCGGCTGGGAGCTCATTCCACAGCTTGAGAATTCTCGGAAGAAAACTTCTCTGGAACCGCACAATACGCGACCATTGCGGTTCCAGTGTGTGAGGGTGAACTCCCCGCCGTCGGCGAGCGGTGCGGTTATAAAAAGTAGCTGTCGGCATCATTTCAAACAACTCTTCAGAATACACCCCGTTGTACAATCGGTAGAACACACAAAGGGAGGCAAATTTTCGTCATTCTTTCTACATGTCCGAGAGAACGAAGTATGTCTCTTCTTAACGCCGGTACTCTCTTTGAAATCCATTATTTTTCTAACACCTAAGTCTTTCTTTGACGTTAGAAAGATAATTGTTAATGTACAGTTTAAAATTTAATCTGCGAACTTGATCTACAAAGGTTACGCTGCAGATTTTGAGTGACGCTTGCATCTTGATGACGTTTATTATTCTACTATTATGCTCTCTACGCTAAATCCAGCTATCGTTTCCATACATTAGCGTTGGGATCAGCACTGTATTATGTAAAACGAGCTTTGCCTTCCGATTCAGTTTTTATTACGAACAAGTTTTCCAAAAGCTCCATTGCCACTATTCTCCCCTCAGTTTTCTTCCCACATCAGCAGTGTACGTTCCACTCCTGCTAAACATGCATCCAAGATGTACAAATTTTGGCGAGCTCGGTGGCGCACTGGTTAGTAACGCTGCTTTGACACTAACTATCGTAGGTTCGATTCCCACACAGGACAAACGTTTATGTGCGTGAACAAGTCTGTTTGTCTGGGTCTCTTTAAGAGAGGTAGGGTGCATCAACGCAGCGTGTCTGTTGAAGTACCTTCACCTCACAGAAAAACGCACTCAAGTAACAACCCCCTGGAACGTTGTTGTGTTCCTGCGTGTGAGTGAGGTCACCAGTAAGCTCGTAAGTAGTTTCTGTGTTAGCAGCAGAGACGGCATCGCGCGAATGATGCAGCCGTTCATAGGCTAAGGTAACAGCTTTACATCACTTGGCCGTATGCTTGTATTCCACCCGACGTAGTATAAAAAAAATACAATCTCATTCACTTGTTCCACTACATCATCAACCGTAACTCTTGCGATCGTTTTGGTTTTTTATCTCTTCCTTTTAATAATCGGCAATAAAAGCCTAATGAATTATTCTCTATCCATAGACAACGTGATTTGGTAAAAATATTTTAGGTACCTATATCTATAACTAGAGTAAGTCCAATGGTTGACATTCAATCATAATCATCATTAAAAATTTTAGGTCTATGGACGAATAGAGACTTCTTCATAAAAGCTTCGTCTCTATAATCGAAGGTGAGGGGAAAATGCTTCTATTTTTTTTTTGGCACATAAGCTTGTCAATGGCTACTAAATAAGAAGTAAAGAAAATCGGTTGACCTAAAGACGAGAAAAAAATACTGACCTGTTTTGTCTTTCCCTATCTTCTATATATATAAAAATGAATGTTTATCTGTAGGTCCTCTATGGACTCAAAAACGGCTGGGCAGATTTTGATGAAATTTTCATTGAATCTTCAGGTTAGCCCAGCAAGTGATCCTGTGAAGTTTGGTAGCGATCATATCACCCGTGCGAAGCCGGGGCGGATAGATAGTCATATATAAATCTTTTGTACCTGTGTAGTTATGTCATTAAACTTCTTCTAAACTAGTTAGGTTTTTGTAATTTTCGGGCACGCGAACGTCTGTAGGTTCCGCTAGAATATGTATACACATTGAACGATGTATATTAAATGGCGGTATATCTCGCGCTCTGGCGTTTATGTACTTATGTCATGATAATTAGACATGTATAGTGACAAGTATAGTGCACTGTTGAGTAGAAACTGTCGGTGTGTCCGCTCTCGTGTGCCCGCGGAGCGCCGCCGCCCGCCGTCACACTCCCATTGCACGCCGTCTTCACCTCGATTTCTCCTCTCCTCCACCGTCGTGCACGCAGGTTAATTGGCTGAATAATTTTACTAAGTGTTCTATATTAATTTAGTAAAAAGATGTAGACAACTTTCTATGCGGTGTAGAACACATTCGCCGTTAATTTTATTAAGGGCAAGCAAGAGAAGTTCAGTTGTAAAGACTCCATTGCCTGTTCTCAGTGCTGTGTATACAAGGTACGAGTAGCATCGATAATTACTTCAATAGGTTTGTATTTATGGGATACTAGCTGCTGACGGCGGCTCTACTCGCGTGGAGTTCGGCTTTTCAGATTATATATAGGAACCCTTGACGAGCCCGATGATCAATTGGTTAGCAATGGTTCCTTACATAAATGATCGTAGGCTCGATTACCAAACAGGACATAAAATTGTGGGTACAAACATGTCTGTTCGTCTTGGTATGGATGTTTTCTATGTATCATTAAATATATATTTACGTATGTTTATCAGTTGTCTTGTAACTATAGCATAAGCTTCGGTTATTTGGCGTGCGGGCTACATGGTGGTGTGTATTTTTTCCCGAACAAAATATTGACAGTATAAAAATAGCTTCAGATACACACTCTTTTCGTCTGCTGAACATCGTCCAATCCCCCTCAACAAATTATGACAATATAACAAGCTCCGCGGGAAACCGCGGGAACGGCTCGCCTGCACGACTCGGAACATTTTGACACGTCAACATACAACATGAAGTTGTTATTTTAAATCTAGTATGGAATAATATATAGGTCATTTCATTAGCCAATTTATTGAAATTCTGACTCGCAAGAAGTATAAAGGTGTATTTACCTGTAATTTGTGGCAGAAATCCATACAACAAATAAATTACCCGTGTATTCGCTTGACAGGTTTAAATAAACGTATTTGATTGGCATTTTGTATAAATTAAAAATTAAAACATAATAAAAGCAAGCAAAGAAATTGAATTAACATGTAGGGGTATATGTAAAAGCGAACTAAGTATATGATTAAATTTAAATTTAATGGTGATTAGAAATATGTAAGAAATTACCGATTTCCCAACTTTACTTCTAGGTACCTTATGCTGACGTGTAATTTAATAGGGTTAGTGTTTGAGATTACAGGAAAACTGCAATCTATAACTTTGCGTATACGAGATACAGACCCCTTGGTGTACGAACGGGGAGATGCAGAGTGATAATTCTACGTTATAAGCCTCCCGTTTTACCGTGGGTACGGAATCTTTAAAAACGCTCGTCTATCATAAACTTAATTATTTGTAGATAATTAAAAATATAAAGAAATACTGTTTCCGAGGTTACATTGTTCAAGGTGTCTATTATATGTAATCAATTGTGATTACGTGAGTCATGAACTTGTACTTGGGTCACATTCAACACGATTCTCACCTCAAGGGTGGGATCTCGCAAAGACTGTTCAAGTTGTTGATGACTGTCGCAATGAGATGTCGATGTCATATTAGCTGACAGATGTCATATTAACTTCATATTATGTCGTTTTTGTTAGTATTTTACCATTTTAAGGGAAGTTATTAGAATTTCCCTATGATATGTTTACGTTTCACAATCACCCGAATCTTTCCACAATATTGTATAGCTTATGCGTGAATTTGTGCGGTATGTGTACCTGTGTTTAGTAAAAAGGTGCTCAATTTTCTTCCGAACTGCTGAAGCAGTATGGGCTGATTTAGCTTAGCTCTGATTATATTTTGAGCTTATTTGATTAATAGTCTAACAAAATACAAAATTTTACATCTCTCCCCACTGGCATAAAATAGTGGTAAATCCGTAAATGATCTTAAATAATTAAAATGATTGATATGGTTTCCGAGGTGGCCGTTCAGCTGGTGTCCTTGATTCAATTTTGAACAGAATCGGTGGAGAGAGACAAAGCGAGGCTTTAACTATTTGCCTGGACATATGGAAATAGCAAGATGTTTCATCGTGTGTAACACATTTTGTTGTCTGCCTTAGAGAGTTAGCGAGTGCCCTAGAGAGACAGCTATATTTCCGGACGGAGCATCAAAGTCTATGTTGACGGTACTTTTTTAGGACGTTTTTGCGGTACGTTTTTGCCGACCTCGGTAGTCGAGTGAATTGCAATGCTACTTCAACACCTAGTCTCGTCGTTTTGATTCGCACGTAGGATGAACATTTTATTTGTCGTACCATGTAACTTACGGTAACATCAAGCGGGCCATACGCTTGCGTGCTTCTCGACTTCGTATAAAAAATAATTGCTTGTATACGTTTCTCCTGAATACTGGCGTACCATAAGGTTGTATTTTGTCTCCCAATTTGTTCCTGCTCTATACCAATTATTTGCTTCATGTGCCAAATATTCACTGCTATGTGGATGACAATACTGTAGACGCGTGCCAAGTCAATGCTTTTCGGGATTGCGTCTATGAGTACCGAACAAAACTTCTGTCTGAGATCGAGTTGTTTCTACTAGTCTTTTGTACAGATCTCGGATTGAGGTGGACTGAATTTGGTCTTATTACTTCCAAGTGCATGTGTTGACTGCATTGAATGCCCAATTGTCCTCTCGTTGCTGCGTAATTGGATTTTACCACAGGGAGACTTTGTACAAAAGTCTGCATGGGTACCTTTGTTTCACCTATTTCTACCGCCAAGCAGCTATATTTATATAGCTGTGTTCCGGTTTGAAGGGTGAGATATGGTAGAGAAATTACTGGGTACTGTAACAAAACATCCCTAGATCAAGATCGGCAGCGCGCGAGTAACATCCCCGTGGTGTCGCGAGCGTCAATAGACGCATGCTTGTTTGGGTGGTACTGCCAACAGTTTCTTGCCTATGATCGGTATGACAGACGTCGATGTTGAGTAATGTTAAGTGTAGCGCTTATTTGGAAGTAAAGCAAATATATAATCAAAACAAAATCGATCTATCGCGATCGATTTTTTTTGATTATAAATATAGCACTTGGATGTAGAGAAGTAATCATTTTCTTCTGTTAATTTGGTAGAGTTCCAGAGACCTGGTCCCTTCGTCTAAAGACGATCGCCAGTCACCTAAACAAAAATTTTTGTCTTCAAAATCCGATTGAATCGTGTTTGTCTTAGACGGTAGCACTGTTCACATGTGTGGTTCAGTATTTACTCCATTTGTCCAGTATTTGCGTCCAAGCCTTTGCCGATCGACTAGTCTTACTCTCTGCACGAAGAGACGACGCATATCTTTCTGTGTTTTTTTACCTGTATCACGGAACTGTACGGAAAAACTTTTATTAGTTGTTGAGTCTCGCTGTTCTTCTATGGGCTCTGGCGATTAAGTAAGATCAGCAGAAAAGTTGCCATTCAAGCATATCATGGACATATAGGTTGTATACTTCAATATGGCGTACTTCTTTGGGAAAACTCTTGTCATATACATCGACTTTTTAAGTTCGCTGCATCGAGCGCTCAGGGCGCAGAAGCAATGCGTCAGGGCCATCTGTAATGTAGACCAATTAACATCATGCAGACTCTATTTAAGTCTAAAAATTTAAGTATAAAGTCTAAATATTTTGACAGTCTGTTGCGTGTACATTGTTGTTTTTGACAAATACACAAATTTCAAGAATTTGTGTATTTGTTAAAAACAACCAAAATTTATTTACAAGCGGCACGAAAATACGAAGTACAGTCACAGACACTCTAACCGAATCAATATGCTTCCAATGACCACTTCTGCATATATCAATAACAGCTATCAGATGGCTGATAGGGTATATAACACACTAGTGAAAATATTAAGTCTCTACCTCCAGGTACTTTTAAAAGAAAACTGAAAAAATGGCTAATGCAAAATTGTTTTTACTATATTGATGAATTTTTTAATTTTTTCAAGAGATATTAATCATGTCACATGCTAAAAATAAATGTTGCCATGCCAGTGTCTAGTAAAAATGTGTGAGACCTGTACTGTTTATGTAACTTCTAATGTATCTGTACCACGTTTTTAGCAAAATAAGAATATTACTATTGGCCACCGTCATAAATTAAAATTCCATTAATATTGCTAAATAAGACACGTTTGTTTGATATAGGTACTCGTATCTTCGCAGTTTGAAATAACGTTGTATTACAAACGTACCGACTTGTGAATTACTCTACCTACACAACACATAGTTAATTAGCGTTCTTTCACAGTACGCTTTTAATGCATTTTCTTCCTCGCACGGCAAAATCGTGGAATCAACTTCCCTTCAACGGTATTCTCGAGCATACATACGATATGTGGGCCTTCAAGAAAAGAGTCTCTGTAACGCTTTAGTGTTGCTGATACCTATACCTGATTATCATCAGGTGGCCCACTTGCTCTTTCCACCGCGCCTAGTTTAATGCACTGAATAAAATTATTTAACCGAAAATTAGTGTTTATATGGGTAATTAGCACACTCCTAGACGTGTATACTTGCTCGCTTGTATGTACGCCTCGACCATGAGTCAGTTATAATTACCGATCTACACTATCACGGCAAGTTCATTGGGCTATAGGTAGACTTGACTGCGCATGCAGACACCCCGCGGTCCCAAAACTTTGTGTTAGCCTACTTACCAATGGGAGAATATTCTGACCAATAAGCCATGATGTTCTACTTTACACCCCGACCCGCAGCGGTGATACCACTAGGTAATACCGGTCTCATCGGCTCTGCATAGCTTATTTCCTTCATTGGTAGAGAGTCCGGGCGTCACATGACTTGATTCTAACACATCTCAATCAATTCTTTAACATATTTGTTTCTTTCCTTTATACAAGTCCTTAAATTTGTATGACTTCTTTAGTGAATAATTCCTTCTTAATGTTTCTGAATACTTCTTTTAAAATATAACACAGACCTAGTTAAATAGGTGGCCGTGGAGTAAGTGAATCATAGTGTTAGTCAGATTAATTTCGCGGACGGTGCTCGCCGTCGTCGTTTTTGTATTAAACAAGTATAAAGCGACCATCGTAACATGACTCAAGTTGCCAGTATCAGTATAACGAACATTACCTATTTAGTTTGAAAAAATAAAGGTGTTCGTGATTTGTGAATTCCATCGCGCAAAAAACCTGAACGTATCATTGTACTCTCAAAGCAAAGGGTATAAAAAATAGGCAGTTGGGCGTCGCACGCGTACGCCGCGGCCCGTCGCTGCGGGTCACGTCGTAGGCCAGGAGACACACTGCATTCAATCAAGCGATTTATAAAAACTCGAAAGGCCAGTCAGAAGCTTCGTAATTTGGCAGAGCGCCGTGGGCCAAGTCAAAGGACTTGTTTGGCTCTGAGATAATGACGGACCCGAAAATATGTTTTTGGATAAACTTCTAGGCAGCCGAAATCTAAGCCAGAAGGCACAGCTCGCTGTGCACACCGGTTTGACCGGCGTGCTGTCCAGGAAGTCCCTCGTTTTGAGCGCGGTGTGCGCGCGCGTGTTTTCGTGGTGGAGCAGTAGCTCCCGGAGCCCTGTGTTTGGTCGCTTGTTGCTCACAACAGAGAAAACTTCTGCAAAGCATTTGGTAGTATACCATTCGGCTTTGATGCTTATTTAGTTCTGTAAAGGAATTGACACCAGGTGGCCAGCCAAATTGAAAAAGCTTGCGATCAAAATCTTCCCGCCACTTCTAGATCGGTTCACTTTGGTAGGCGCTTAGACCTTTCAACAAAGGCGTTGATTCGTTTTGAAACACCAGCCGTCGACTGGCACTTCGTTTCTGGATCGTGTCGATAAATCCAGGACTTGTCATCAGAAATGATGTCGTAAACACGCCGAGACGAGCCTGCTTCAAATTTGTTTATCATATCACGGCACTATTCCACCCGCGCCTGCTCCTGAGCAACGATGAGATTGTGCGGCACCCCGCGTGAAACTATCCTCCTCACGTGAAGATGCAAGTGTAGAATCTCATGAAGGCTTCCCGATCTAATCTGCAGTATGTGCTGAATCTCCTGATACGTAACTCGTCTATTGTCTTGGATTAAATTTTTCACTGTTAGCACGTTTTCTTCCACAACAACCGACAAAGTGCAACCACTTCTTTAAACGATACACGGGTTGCCTAGGAAGGGCCTTAATCCATGAATGCCATTTAAAGTCTATCGTTCGTCCGGTTTCAGGCGACACTTGAAATCGTTTTACAATTTTCATAGCGCGAAAATGTTTCCAGCGCAGATCCGTTTTTCAATGAGACACGATAGATTAAATCTCGTAGCTCGCAAAATGTGGAGGGAAATTTTGAAATTGATATGTACACTATTTTTACTTATAAATAATCACATTTTCAAAATAGATTATAACTGGCCAGTCTCTCATACAAGAATACTTTTTTTCGCAATATTTTCTGGGTGGCCTGGTATATTCTCAAAGAGTATTGTTGGAATTGCGCGTGTTAGTTTAATTATATGGGCTCACTATCATCTTTACCGTCAAAGTTACCTCACCTATACTTGCTGCACCTTGCTATATAGCAAACGAGTTTCACCAGCCATAAAACAAGCCCGACTGGGAAAGTACCTTCACCTCACATGAGACTGCAAAACCAAATATCAACTCCTTGGAAGATGGTGTGTATTGCAAGCGAGTGATAAACTCCTGAGAAGTTACTGACACAGCAACTCCATCAGTAGTGGAAACCATTATATCTGATAAACCATTATATAGTCGCCGCGAGCGAGTGTGTATTACAAGCGTTCATAGGTTACGGTAACCACTTCACATCACATCAGTATTCGGGCGATTTGAAAATATTGACATTCGCCAATTAACAATTGAACAGCCTGGTGAAGTATGATCTAACCCCTTCGATTGAAGGAAGACTTTGATTGAAAGAAGACAGCAGTGGCATGAGAATGGGTAGGTATGGATTAAAATATATTGAGTAGTCGTAGTGGATGTAGCTTAGTGTAGCTTTCGTTAAACCAAAAGTCGCGGCTATGAAAATATACGAATAGCTTGAACCGTGTAGCTCTAGTATTATAGCGCTTTTTGAAGGAGTATTTATATCGTATAGTAAAGGAACTCGTATGGTTGTATGTTTTCAATAAACAAGCAAGTTGGAACTGTCTGTGCGATGATATATTTAATTAATAGTTATAACTATTGATATTGCAAAACCATTTCTTTCACAACGTCGTGAGGCTAGAGGCAATGCAAGCATACGGTCTACCTGATATAAAGCGATTACCACAGCCAATGAATACTTGCAGTTCACGAAGTATGACTTGCGCGTTGCAACCCCTGTTGATAACACAGCAATTCCTTAGAAGCTTAGGAGCTCACTCACTCGCAGGACCATAATTAATTATCTGTTTGTTAGCGACTCCTAACGAGTAAATTCCGGAATTGATCGTAATAAGATTTGGTTGACGTTGCCTGGGACTTGTAGAAGATCATATGCTACATTATTATGACAAGAACAGAATGTTTGTAGTGAAGATCGGTGCATGAAGCTCTGTAGCTTTATATTTATAAACACATTTTGCTCATTCACGCACTCCCATAAATATATTATGTAATCAAAATCCTATTATTTCATCCAAACAAGGTTTGGTTGTAAAATTCAACATTTTTAAGTGTTTGTTGTTGTGCCACGGTCTCCGCGACTATGAGCCAAGCACAAGGCACTACAATACAGAGATGGGGCTGCAGCCGTGGTCGCGGCGTTGCGGGCCACGCCGCTCAGTGTACACAAGGCGAGCGGCAGTATCGCCGCGATTCTCGCCGTCGTTACACGCTCGAAAAACGCGCGCGCCTTCTTCATCGCCAACTTCTCAGTCCAATTCGAAACCAAAGAGACCAATACGTGAGTTGAGTACTGCTTGTGAAATGTTTGACGCCAGTGATCATGTGAAATAGTGCGATTTTATTTACATAATATAAACACGCAACAGGATTACAACTTTCTGTTTTGGTAAGTCGTATTTATTTACAATAATGTTTGTGTCAAATTAATGAATACTATTTTGTCTGTGGAATATCTACTCTATGATGTGGAGGGCTGCAGGTCAGAAAGTATATTTTGGTATAAAAACAAATATTTATGTAATTTAAATTAAATTATATGATTACCAAAAAGAAAAAAGAAGAAGAAAATCTATCTATACCGTAGACGGAGAAAAGAATTTATTATGATACTAGCTGCTGCCCACGGCTCCGCCAGCGTAAAGTCAAATAACGTAGCGTATGTGTTAATCCAGATCATAATCTATCTACGTGCCAAATTTCATTCAAATCCGTTCAGCCGTGCGTGAAAGAGCAACAAACATCCATCCATACATACAAACTTTCGCATTTATAATATAAGTAGGATTTATTTTCTCCACCTACGCCAAAACCTTATATAAACCTTTACGCCAACACCACATAAGAGACTTTGCGCGAAGTTATAGGTAGATAGATAAAGATAAGAAACTCATATACGTTAAAATGCGCGCAATGGACTTGTGCTTATTTTTAACACTACGTGGAGATAATGTACGTACATACAATCTACATAAACCATGTTTTGTGTAACAGTAATTTATTAGCATATATATACATACACGTATTTAAGTTTCGCTGTCGGGTTTTAGACACTGATGATATTTTGAGTCTATGATAATATTGATAATCGTAAAATGTGTAGGTAAATATAAAAAAATATATTGTTCATCGTTAATTTTCTGATACAAAGATAAAACATCTTCATTTTCACTATTAGCCACTTTGACGCGTCTTACATTCTTTAAATGAAATCGTATTCTATTTTATTAATTTCTCATAGTTATCGTTCTTCTTTTTGCCAAAAGAAACTTACCATTATAGATTTTTTTTTCATTTGATATATTGATATATAATAATGATGTCAGTGGTAAAACTACAAACATATATGCATGTGCTGAATCATTTTCAGACATCTTTGTCTGTCAGCTATTCATCATTTCAATAATAAGCCCTTTTTAAAGTTTTTTTTTTATAAGGCTATGTACGAGTATATTATAGACTTACCATAGTTTTTAAGTTCAAAATAATAATTTATATCCTTGATCTTTATTGCCACGAGTTAACAATTAGGGGTGCATGCACGTTTTTAATTTGTTTTGTAAATTAAAAATAATCAGGATCTCATCATGACATGATAATTTTGCCGTTCTAAACAAGGGGCCTCGATTGACAGATGCGCCCATGAAAGGGTAAAGAGGGTTACGCACGAATCCCTGAAAATTGATACCTGGATCTTAGGGCTAAGGAAGCTTTATTAGTTTAGTTCTCTGACTACTAATAGAACAAGTTTTTTTTAATGTTCAACGTCGGGAGGCATACAAGTAAACGGTCCACTACCATGTAAAGTGGTTACCGTAGCCCATGAACGCCGGCAATACATTACCTCTGCTGTTAACACAGCAACTCCTTGGGAAAGGAGCTTGACAGCTGACCTCACTCACACGCAGAAACATAATAACCCTCTAGAGAGTTTATTATTTGGCTACGCTTTTCTGTGAGGTGGAGGTACTTCCCCAGCCGGGCTGCTTTGATGCGCCCTACCTCTCTAAAACACCCAGTCCAACAAAAGATACATGTTCATGCACACAACTTGTGTGGGAATCGAACCCGAGCGTTGATGTCAAAGCCGCGTTATTTACCGCGACGCCACCGAGTTCGTCAAAAGCTTGCTTTCATTGAATATGTAAGGCTAGGTTAAGGACCCAGGCTAGACCCCCGTGAGTATCCTGTTATTACGGTGTCAAGTAGCCTATGTTTTTGTCGAACTATTATTACAAATATATAAATTATTACACAATGTAGTTTAACCCCCGGGACAGCAATGGACTTCATTGTTCATTGCCTTTTTGTGGTCGCCGCGGTTAATTCCAGCTACACAGGAGATACAGTGGTGGGAATGAGTGGTGGGCCTGTCCCATAAAAATAAAAAAATGTGGAGCATGGTATACAGAAATTGTAAATTCCTAACTAGCGCTATTTGTAATTCTGAGATATAAAAAATGGCAACAAAAATGGCGTTAAGTGACAACTTGGCGATTCCTTATTTTTCATTTTTGAAGATAACAATTCAAGAAGAGAATGTGTATTTGTAATCTATGATCCGTCAGACCTCCAGAACCCCGAGGGAAGACCAAACCTTTGTTAAGTTAGGTCGCACGACTTTCGAAATTTATTTTCTTGGATGTATGGGTTTCTTCTCGATGTTTTCTTTCATCGCTGACTAAGTAATAATTGTTGAAATCTACAGGATTCCAAAAATACGAGTTTAGTGATACGTGTTCACAACAGGATTCGAACCAGCACAGGTTAATACATCTTTATCCAAAATTCAAGTCGAAGCAGTTGATTTTTCAAAGAAACAAACATGTTATTTGATAATTTACAATCGCTATCAAACTAACAGAAATTGGTTGACTGCTAAATTGTAGAGCGCTAACATATTCTTGTCATTGTGTTAGCCGCGTGATAGAGGCATCGCTATGTGCAGTAGATATATGTATGTAACCGGGGATGGCGCTATTGAATCTGACAGGCCGTGATAGCTACCTTGTATAAACTACGTGGATAAACGTAAAGAACGAAAGTCATTTGTTTGTGCCCATGTGTTTGATGAGCAAAGCTGGGTCGAGTTTGTATATGAAATATTTTAATTAAGTTATTCACGAAGCAAAATTAATAATAAAAAAAAAATGTCTTATGCGTAGGATACACTGAAAGTTTTGTATTACTTATAAGTAAAACGAGATATGAGCAGAACGACGTAATTATTACATTTCAAAATACTTTCCTTCACTTTTTAGTATGTTGATTTTTTCTAACTTTGTAAAACTCAAACATGTCATCAAATCTTTATTGAAGAAATGACCGAGTGTGAGGTTGCAGGAAGGGTCACGAGCTCTCCTTGTTCGGAAGTAACATTATTTTGATAGCCGTATGCGGAAAAGCATTGTTATGGTGTAAGGGGACTCGGATTCTGGTTGTCTATTTGTATCAGTCAGCATTGATACTTATTTGTTATCAAATGGGACTCGTGCGGTAGAAAGAAAACGCTTTCTCTTTTTTACTTAAGTTTATCGTCTGCTTTAATTTTGTTGGTCTGTTCTCGTTTCCACTCATGGAAATTGAATCCAAATTTCAACATATATGACAATGTCGTAAACAACATCGGAATATCTGTGGTCGTACTTCAAGAACATCTTCGTCTATATTATTCTTAACTTAACGACAAACAAAGTTTCCCAATTTGTAAATGTTCATGTATTTTTTTTTAGAAATAGACTCAAACAGATCGCCAAATGTAGGTGATACGCTGATTTTCTTCATTTAATCGCTTGACAGTAGCCACGTTTTCATCGGTGGTTGCAGTTGAACACTGACATTCACAAATTTCGTCATTCAGAAAAACACACCCAAGCTTAAATTTCGCGTACAATTCCTCACCGTGCTCAGATGAGACGTTTTCCCGCCAAAAGCATTTTTAAGACGATCAGAGTAATCTTCCGGCGAAAAACCGCATTTAAAATTATAAAAATCTACGCCGATTGCGAGTCTATAATAAATACAATTGTAAAGAGTCTCCCTTCCAATTAAAAAAGAAAAGATGCAACCTCAATTTTGTATTTAAAAATATGATATCTTAAATTCAAACAGTTACGAGCAACCAGCAGTCCAAAAGGTTCAATGTGGCCAGTACTGCCCAGTGGACACAACACAATAACTACAGACCGGATTGATTCCTTAATTCCTGGACCTATTTTTCAGCTGTGGCATCGCTCACTAGCCTAGTCTAAAAAGACAAATTTAAATAAGAAAAACTTGATTTTAAAAGTAGTTCAGAAAAGGGACACTAGAAAGCACGTCACCGGAAAGCGCGAGCGTTTGGAAAGTTACATTTCCGGGACTTTACTACTGGTACAGGAAACTCACTTATCTTATCTCTTGAAGTATGAAGAAATACTTACCTACTTCTAAATATAGCCATATATTTGTGTGAGAAATCAACAACTTAATTGCTCAGAGTAATTCACGGAAGAGACAGTAATGTCATGTGATGTGACCCGTGCTGTAACTAATGAAGGCTTATAACCACGGTTAATTGTGCGGATACGCGCAAAAAGGGGCGCCAGCTACCGCTCGCCGCCCGCCGCCTTCGCGCGCTGCTCCCACGGATGAGATTAGAGCCGCCAGCCACCAAAGACACTTAGATTTAGGAAAGTAAAATAAAACGTGTGACTTGGCCTAAAAATCTCAAAAAGGTTTTCCCTCTGGGCTGTGGAGGTCTGACGGCAGTCGTTCCATGTAAAATTAAAATCAGTATCTTCGCCAAATCTTTAGGCTTAAGTAGTGGGCCCCGCCAATCTTAATGTATTAGGGAACCGGATAACGCTAAGAAGAAGAAGATTGATTTGTACATAGAGCGACTTCCACGACTCGGAGTGAAAACCAGTCGGCCAGTTCTGCTAAGTAACTGCAACTGCACGTTTACGCCTGTCACTCGCGTCGTGCAGGAATAGTGCAGTGCCGATACGTGTATTCTATTAAACTTTCCTATACTGCAACTACGCTGCCACAGTGCGTATCCTGCAAATGAACTACTTAACTGTTACTGTTACCATATTTCAAACGAATAAATTGGATTTTAACTTAATATTGAGTCCTGTTGTTTCACACCCTTTACGTTTACGTTACGATTACGTTAGCAAAACTGCTCATAAACTCCTTCAAAACTTCTGTCATCGCTATACAAATGTCAAAACAAATTAACAGAATACGATTACATTGCAGGAAACGTGCAGGTGCAGTGCAGGTTTTTTAACAGAATAGCGAGTCATTTACTGCAGCGTTCGTGTAATGTCGCTACTGCCAGATCGCTTAACAGAATACCGAAACGTCAAAATGTACACAATTTGACACACGCCGTGCTGCAGTGCAGTTGCAGTTTTTAATAGAATCGGCCTACTGACCTTTTTTAGGTCAGGTCGTGTGACCTGATGGTCTTTAGAATTTCTTGGACGTGTACGAATAAAAAAAATACCAATTTAGTGGTATATGCTCACCGATTGGGATTAATACAGTTCTTTATCCACAGAATTCATTGCTCACATGCGTTTATTTGGTGTTGTGAAGATTTTCTAATATAAATATATTAATTGAGAGAGGATAATTAGAAGACACTCCCCAGCATTATCAATAGTACATGTAATAAGCATAACAAATATATTAATTGATTATTGAAGTGGCGGCGGTGCGTGCTGCACGAGTCGTATAGATAGTTATCTAGAAGGGGCCGGATCAAATGGACATAATTATGTTTGGGATTCCGTACCTAAAAGGCATAACAAAAGGCTGCATTTTATCTATCTTCCGTTTCTCTTGGTCTTGGTCAGGTTAGGGTCGGGATTGCATAAATTTGTAAGTTTAGTGGTTTTGGATTAAATTTGAATCAGAATTGGGTGAGGTCAAATTATTTCAATTTCGAATGTACTTCGAATTCATCTGCTATTTGTTTTTACTAATTGTACCTTAGCATTACCCCGTTTCCTAATCCATTAGGATTGTCAACCTCCTAGCTTGGCTAGCTATACCTAATGATTTGGTGAAGACACAGATTTTGACATGGACTTCCATTAAACTTTCACAACCCACAGGAAAAGTCAGACCTTTTTCAAGTTAGGCGACACGTTAAATTCCTTGAAGTTGCTTGAACTTCCTCACGATATTTTCCGTCACCACCGAGCAAGTTATAATTATACATAAAAAACATACAATGTTATTTCCTTTAGTTACTATTTAATATTTGTGTTACACAAGTATCTCAAACAATCTTAAAGCTAACCGTACATTAAAAGCTTAAAATGTGAGTATCTGGATTGCGCAAGCGTCGAATTCCCAATAATGTGAAAGCGCGGGGGCGGCGTACTATATCTTCAGCTATATTTTAAGAGAGGTAGGGCGCATCAAAGCAGCCCTTCTGGGAAAGTACCACCTCACAGAAAACAGCAGCCAAATAACAACTCCCTTAGAGGGTTGTTGTGTTCCTGCGTGTGAGTGAGGTCACCAGTAAGCTCCTAAGGAGTAGCTGTGTAAGCAGCAGAGGAGGCATCACGCGAGTGATAGTTAATATATCGCAAGCGTTAATAGGCAACGGCACCCGCTTTACATCAGGTGGGCCGTATGCTTGTATGCCTTCCGACGTAGTATAAAAAAAATTCTAAGATTTTTCCCAGAACTTGCAAAAAAATTATTTCATAACATGATTGTAACTACGCTGTGCATATTGGAATTTTAGAAAAAGTTGTAATAATTTTATCACTGCTATAATAGTTGTACGTAAGGTACGCTGAGTTAAAATGAAGGTGCTGTGAGGAATGTAGTGAGCCTGCCCCTATCTTTAGAGTCAAAGTCAATGAAATAGGCGTTTAATACCGTCTTTACTCCTATGCTTTTGAGGAAACTATATAGGATTTGTATACGGGGACCCTTACTTATTCTTCTCACTACGTAAAAAAACTGCGATGTCTTTAGTTGAGTGGATTTTACCATCGCATATGATGTCCCGCAGGGTAGTATCTTCGGGCCTACACTATTTTTAGTGTCCATCGAGGACTTGGCTGAGCTAAATTTAGACAGGAGAAAAGTTTGCTTTTTACGGTAATTACTGGAAAGAGGGACGAGGAGTATATCCACAGACGATCAGCGTACTTGTGAGCGAATGGCTCAAAGGCAAGACATACTTTATTACATTTTTATAGTAGATGCATTGCGACCTAATCTTACGAAGTAGGGTCATGCGTGCCATTCGCAGAATATATTCGACCGTGTCGGTCACTTGAAAGGATTCTTTATAGGGAGGATAATGATGACATAAGAAAGAAAGTTGGTCTGAAAGAGAGCGTCGATATTAAGCTAAGAAAGGGCATATTCCGTTTGTTCGGACATGTAGAAAGGATGCAGGATGAGAAAGGAAGGATGTAGGAGCCGAGAAAGACCAAGACTAACCTACTGTGACCAAATTGGTAGTGTTTTATCAGAAAGTGAGGCCAGAAGTCCTAGGAACCGGCGAGTGTGCATGAAAAGGGCTATGATTGTTATTGAGGCGAGTGAGGTGTGTAAGGATCGCGTCTTATGGCGCTCGGTTCTCTCTGCCTGGCGCGACGATTTACATACATACAAATATTGGCCAATAACTCAATTGAAACAGATCGACATAAGTACTTTTGTTAGAAAACTGCTCTAGTTGTGTAAAAATCTAGGTAAAAACGAAGGCAATGGGTAATCGCTAAGTAAAAGCAGTTTTTCCTACCTAGACAGTTTTTCTGGTAGTTTTATAAGCGGCAGTTCACAACCATGCACGCATCCTTTTTTGTATGTATTTCGCTAATATGGAGGCGCTCCATACAAACTCTCGAAACAATGACGTTCAATTGTGTTGCGGCGAAATGATTAGATTACCTTGTAGTTGGTGACTTTCCCTTCAATTGTTTGAGCTCATTAAGCTGAGATTTGATAGCAAAGAGATCACGTAGGTATTTACATTACGTGGTGTTTTCATTACTGTTTAAATGCTTCCAAACATGCTCGCTGGCGTGATCAACTACTATAGTAATATGAGAGAAATGTAGCTCGCAGAACTGTTTATTGTCGCCTTATTTATGCAATAAAGTCATCTCAACAAAAGATCGATTGGTGTAATGTGGTCATCGTAGACTATGAATGCAATACAAGGAGTATCGATTTTGCCACGGCAAGTCCTTAAAAGCTTACTGGTAACCTCATTCAATCGTAGAAATACAACAATCACCAATGGAATTGTTATTTACCTGCGGTCGTCTGTGAGGTACTCGCCTAGTTGGTCTAGTCTCTTCTCTACTAGTCAACCGGGCAAGATCTTTTAATGAGATTTTTATTTTTGTACTTATTTATACTTTTTTATTCTTTACTGCATAAATGAGGCGACCATAAACAGTTCTGCGAGCTACATTTCTTTCATATTACTATAGTAGTTAATTATACCAGCGATGCCGCCTCTGCTGCTAGCAGAGGTGGCATCGAGCGCTTTGATGCGCCCTATCTCTCTTAAAAACACCCTGACCAAGAAAAACAGACGTGTTCACACAATTGTTTGCCCTCTGTGTGAATCGAACCCACGAGCCTCGATGTCAAAGTAACGCAACAGCGCTTTTCGCCATTGCGCTGCCGAGCTCGTCAAAATGGTGATTATAATAGTGAGTCTACTAGTACATAAGCCAATATTGTAACTTTTAATATTTTGTTTATATGGCGTCACGCACGCACGTGTCCATCATGCTAGAGCTGATTCTTCACGGCGGATCGATGACTTCCAGTCTTGATGTCTACACGAAGAGCCGCGTGTCTGTCTATATATTTTACGAGCTATTTCGCAGTAGTGGTTCGGAAGGGCAGTTCGATTTGATCGCCGACACTGCGCACCGCTATCGTGCCATTCGCGATAAACTCAAATGCCATTTATATCACCTTTTTAATTGGCTCTCTACCACAACAAGGTATCTCCTTTCATTTAAGTTGAAAATTGTGGATTGGGCTTCTTTCAACTATGTTCCCAAACAAATATGACACGGGGGTTGTATGACATGACTTCACTAGGTACAACAGCAATGCTTGTTGATATTGTATTAGTTTTAAAAAATAAAAAAGCGCTGCACATTTATGCAATTTTCTGAACTGCGCCGTTGAGATTTTTCTTGGATGCGTATGAGGATCGTATTGTTTAGTGCAAATTGGGGTTCAGTGAATCGGTGTAATCAACCGCTGTGGAAAAGGTTGACGAATTTTATCCATTTTTAGGGTTCCGTACCCAAAGGGTAAAACGGAACCCTATTACTGAGGCTCCCGTCCGTCTGTCCGTCTGTCACCAGGCTGTATCTCTAGAACCCTGATAGTTAGACAGTTGAAATTTTCACAGATGATGTATTTCTGTTGCCGCTATAACAACAAATACAAAAAAATATAATAAAATAAATATTTAAGGGGGCTCCCATACAACAAACGTGATTTTATTGCTCATTTTTGCGTGATATTGATAACGGCAACAGGTAGATGCTTGAAATATTCACAGAATATTTAGTTATATATTCACTTTAAGAATAAATAATTAAATTAAAATAAAACTAATATTTAAGGGGGCTCCCATACAACAAACGTGATTTTTTTTGCTGTTTTTATAGATAATGGTACGGAACCCTTCGTGCGCGAGTCCGACTCGCACTTGGCCGATTTTTATTTTTATACTACGTCAGATATCAAAGAACCTTAAGCTTTCCCTTAAGGTAATAGACCGGTGATGGATGATGCCTGTTTCATTATTACTTACCTTCAACACGGTCATTTTAATAATACGTTTTATATCATGTCCAGTGAGAATATACATTTTTTTGTTCTTTTTGTCCTCGAGGGGAAAGGCAAAGGGATCTAACCTATACAGCCAAGTCTTCAGTTTAGAACTATTTCAAAATCGTAATTCTAATTCTATTCCAGTTTCAGGAACTCTGCTGAAAAAATACTTGAGAAGAGTATACAGCCCAATCCTGCAGTTTAAATACCACCAGTAAAACGATAGTGAATTTTACAAGATTTTCTTCATGTACTTAATGACGATCTTCCAAAAAGTGCATCGTCCCTCCCCGTCGCAACTCGTCTGAGTTATATTTGAGTGTTTTCATTACTGTATAAGTTCATTAGCACTTATGTTACAAAATACTGTCAAACTTGTCACATAAAACTAATTTTATCTAGTGAGAATATAAACAAGTTTTCCGTTGACACATCTGCGAAACAATTTGAAGTTTCATTTGCAAACCGCCTCGGAGTGCGCGTTGATATCTTTTGTTTGAAGAGCGGCCGCCTCCCGTGACTCTTTGCTCACGTACGAGTAAACGACGGACAATATCTCTGTATACATAATTCTTCTGTACGTGATGATTTTTAAGAAATTTTTGCTTGTGTATAAGTGGATTTGAGAATGGTTTATATTCACAATTGGACGCGGTAGGTGGCGCTGCAATTGGTTTAACTTATTGTTTTTATTTTCAGACAGAACAACGTCTGTCGCGTTCGCTATTGTTGTATATTATTGCGTTTCTAAATATTTGTATATAGAAGTAGTCAGGTGAGTGGCGCCTACTATCTTCCTTTTAGACAGAGCGTGTCAGGACGAGCTCGGTGATCGAGTCGGCAGAGGCTGCTTTCACACCCAGGGCTCAAGTCTCGCACAAGTCAAAAAAATGCAAGTTAAATTTTTGGACTATGTTTGTATGGGGCGTGTTTGTTTGACTTTCTCTCGGGTTTTTTGTGAGTTATGCATACAAAAAAGTATTTAAGTATTTCTATCAATTATCTAATTGGCACTCTAGTACTAATTATACTTTGGGATTACGTGACGTGTAACATGTTGGGAGATTATATTTATTTTAATTTTGCTTGTACTTGCTGCACGCACGCAACGTTCATTGCTATAAGGATGCAATATCTATATGTATACATAAAATTGGATATTATCTAATCTAAATAAGTATATAATAATAGTATTGTCTTAGGTTTTCGCGATTGTTACACATTGAAATTAAACTATTTTTAACGGAAGTATCGCGTGTTTTATTTATTTTGTTGAAACCTGACGTTTCGAACGCTTTGCAGCGTCCGTGGTCGCAGGAAAGACTAAGGTGGTATTTGTCTTACATTAGTTATTCAATTATTACATCTACCGACATGGATGGATTAATTATATATGTTCCGATTCACACAAAAATCGCTCACAGTGTCCGAACATTTTTTAGTAGATCTTTGGATTTGTGACTTGATTATTTTTAGGACTGGATCCCAAGCAGGTGGTACTTGCCAACCATCTTCTCTATTGAAATTGGGGTGTTTTCTTATTTCAATAGCCTCGCGCAACATTCTCGGCATGTAGCGATTTTCCTTGGCGAGGATTTGTGGTTTATCGAACCGGATGTAATGGTTTGGTTGGTCCAGTGTATGTTCACATACTGCAGAGTTTTTATCGCCCTATTCTTCATGTCAGCAATGTGTTCTTTCACACGAGTACCTACGCTTCTCTTTGTTTGCCCTATGTATGATAAACCACATTCGCAGTCTAATTTGTATACTCCTGCATCTTGTAGGGGGATATTAGACTTGATAGGTCTTAGAAATTGACTGATCTTCTTATGGGGCTTGAAATAAGTTTTAATTGAAGCTCGCCGTAAGATGTTGCCAATTTTGTCTGTGACTCCCTTTAAGTATGGTAAGATGGCAGGTTGACGTTCAACTGTAGGTGGCTTCGGGCGGCTTCTGTGACGCATGCGAGGGAGTGTGTGACTATTGCTCCGCAGTACTTGTTTGACATGTTGGAGTTCCTCCTCTAGATGCTCAGCGTCGCAGATGCCGTGTGCTCTCTGAAACAAAGATTTGCCTACGGTAGCTAACTGACATGGATGGTGGTGTGAGTTACCATTAAGATATTTGTCTGTATGGGTGGGTTTCCTATACACTGTGTGAGTAAGTGAGTTGTCAAGTTTCCTGGTGATTAATATATCAAGGAATGCTAGTGAATTATTTGCCTCTAATTCCATGGTGAATTTGATTTTATTGTTGATGGAATTAAGGTGGTGTAGGAATATAGACACTTTATTTTTGGGTATGACAACAAAAGTATCATCTACGTACCGTTTGTACATCTTCGGCACAGCCGGTGCCATCGACAGCGCTTTCTCCTCAAGGTCTTCCATGAAAATGTCAGCGACAACAGGAGAAATGGGAGAGCCCATAGCTACGCCATCGATTTGGGTGTAAAATTCGTCATTCCAAAGGAAATAGCCAGATGTTAAGCAAAGTTCTAGAAGTTCTCCATATTCCTCAGGCATGTCATTATCACGCAGCTTCCTCTTCACAGTTTCTATGCAGTCTTGTACAGGTAGGCAGGTGAATAGTGACTGTACATCAAAACTGACCATAGTTTCATCACTAGTCAATTTTAGGTCTTTTATTTGGCTAATGAAATGGTAGGAATCCTTAACATATGCACTTGTATGTCCACGAAGTTGTGAGAGTACCTTCGATAGATGTCGAGCCAGTTTGTAGGTTGGTGTGTCAATCTGGCTAACTATGGGTCGTAAAGGAGTGCTGTTTTTATGTATTTTCGGTAATCCATACAGTTTTGGTGGTTTAACGCAAGAAGGTACAAGCATGTTTACGTCTAGATTCAGTTTTTCGGAGTGTTTCCTTATTAATTCTTGATAAACTTGATAAAGGTTTAAATTTCGCACTCGCACCTAGGAAAGTACCGTTTGAACAAATTATCTGCGAAGTCGAATACTGTCTGTGGAAAAATAATATGAAAAAGGAAAATTTGGAAGCGATACGTCAAGACGTCTCTGCAGTCTTGCGTCAAAGCCGTCCGCCTAAACCGAATGTTCCTATGGACGAAATACTTGCTCTCAACAACCTACGCAAGAACCCAGACCTTACAATTCTTCGTGCAGATAAAGGAAACGCAACAGTAATCATGGACACGTCCGAATATATCAGTAAAATTCAACAACTTTTGTCGGATGATACTACTTATAAAAAGGTAAACAAAGACCCCACCGCAAAAATTCTTACTAAAACTAAAGAATTAATAAGGAAACACTCCGAAAAACTGAATCTAGACGTAAACATGCTTGTACCTTCTTGCGTTAAACCACCAAAACTGTATGGATTACCGAAAATACATAAAAACAGCATTCCTTTACGACCCATAGTTAGCCAGATTGACACACCAACCTACAAACTGGCTCGACATCTATCGAAGGTACTCTCACAACTTCGTGGACATACAAGTGCATATGTTAAGGATTCCTACCATTTCATTAGCCAAATAAAAGACCTAAAATTGACTAGTGATGAAACTATGGTCAGTTTTGATGTACAGTCACTATTCACCTGCCTACCTGTACAAGACTGCATAGAAACTGTGAAGAGGAAGCTGCGTGATAATGACATGCCTGAGGAATATGGAGAACTTCTAGAACTTTGCTTAACATCTGGCTATTTCCTTTGGAATGACGAATTTTACACCCAAATCGATGGCGTAGCTATGGGCTCTCCCATTTCTCCTGTTGTCGCTGACATTTTCATGGAAGACCTTGAGGAGAAAGCGCTGTCGATGGCACCGGCTGTGCCGAAGATGTACAAACGGTACGTAGATGATACTTTTGTTGTCATACCCAAAAATAAAGTGTCTATATTCCTACACCACCTTAATTCCATCAACAATAAAATCAAATTCACCATGGAATTAGAGGCAAATAATTCACTAGCATTCCTTGATATATTAATCACCAGGAAACTTGACAACTCACTTACTCACACAGTGTATAGGAAACCCACCCATACAGACAAATATCTCAATGGTAACTCACACCACCATCCATGTCAGTTAGCTACCGTAGGCAAATCTTTGTTTCAGAGAGCACACGGCATCTGCGACGCTGAGCATCTAGAGGAGGAACTCCAACATGTCAAACAAGTACTGCGGAGCAATAGTCACACACTCCCTCGCATGCGTCACAGAAGCCGCCCGAAGCCACCTACAGTTGAACGTCAACCTGCCATCTTACCATACTTAAAGGGAGTCACAGACAAAATTGGCAACATCTTACGGCGAGCTTCAATTAAAACTTATTTCAAGCCCCATAAGAAGATCAGTCAATTTCTAAGACCTATCAAGTCTAATATCCCCCTACAAGATGCAGGAGTATACAAATTAGACTGCGAATGTGGTTTATCATACATAGGGCAAACAAAGAGAAGCGTAGGTACTCGTGTGAAAGAACACATTGCTGACATGAAGAATAGGGCGATAAAAACTCTGCAGTATGTGAACATACACTGGACCAACCAAACCATTACATCCGGTTCGATAAACCACAAATCCTCGCCAAGGAAAATCGCTACATGCCGAGAATGTTGCGCGAGGCTATTGAAATAAGAAAACACCCCAATTTCAATAGAGAAGATGGTTGGCAAGTACCACCTGCTTGGGATCCAGTCCTAAAAATAATCAAGTCACAAATCCAAAGATCTACTAAAAAATGTTCGGACACTGTGAGCGATTTTTGTGTGAATCGGAACATATATAATTAATCCATCCATGTCGGTAGATGTAATAATTGAATAACTAATGTAAGACAAATACCACCTTAGTCTTTCCTGCGACCACGGACGCTGCAAAGCGTTCGAAACGTCAGGTTTCAACAAAATAAATAAAACACGCGATACTTCCGTTAAAAATAGTTTAATTTCAATATATAATAATAACTCACTACCAACAAATATATATGAATATATGATATAATTATAAACGATGGCTCCGTGGTAGAGTATATTTATAACTCCATAATAAATTAAAGGAAACCTCTACCTTCGTTCTGACGGTGTGGTTAGCAATGCGACTTTAACATCAACGCTCGTAGGTTTGATTTTCACACAGTACAAACATATGTATGCATGAAAACACGCCTGTTCGTCTAGGTCTCGGTGTTTATAAGGGATGAGGTCAAAATAACGCGACTGGGGAAGCACCTCCATATCCTCATAGAAGAGAATGCTTGCAATACATATAGTATTGCTTACGCGTTGCTACCACTGCTTTTCACACAGCAACTTCTGTGGAGGTACAGGTAATCCCACTAATTTGCAGGGAGTTTTCTGTGAGGTGGAGGTACTTCCCCAGACGGGTTATTTTGATGCGCCGTACCTCTCTTAAAACATCCAGACCAAGACAAACAGATATGTTCCTGCACACAACTGTTTATCTTGTGTGGAAATCGAACCCACGAATGTCGGGTGTCGCGTAGCGTAATTCATAACTGCGCCACCGAGGTCGTCGTACAAGAAAAGAATATGCAAAATACTTGCATAAAACTTAATTTACTCACTGTGCGGTTCCTGAGAAGTTTTCTACCGAGAAATATTATGTTGTGGAATAAGCGCCTGCCGAGGTTTTCCCAAGGGACTACAGTACGGGATTCTTCAAGAAAGGCGTGAAGAGGTTCTTACAGGGTCGGCAACGCAAGAGTGACACCCCTGGTGTTGCAAATGACCATAGGCTACGGTAACTGCTTACCATCAGGCAGGCCGTATGCTTGTTTGCCACCATTAGTGGTATAAAAAATATATATAAAATTATACATATGAAATTCATAATACACTATTCTGCCAATTTTTGTTCACCGGATGCCAGGTGGATTTTTCGTTGAAGTATTCATTGACAGTGTAATCATCAGCTTTGCTCGCTAAAAGCATTTTGACATAATTTTTAAATTTATTAGTTGAAAAATGAAGTGTATGATCAGGAATTTTATTGTATATCTGCAAGCTCTGACGCATGAAAGACTTTTCTCAGTCTGTATTTATGGATAGCCAATTTATTTTGTCGCGTATGTTATAATCGTTATTACGGACGGCATTCGCTAACGTAGCCATTTTCTATTATTTAGCTATAGTTTGTAAAGTTTGAGATATATGTAAGATATGTTTGTATAGGATCATTTAGAATTATGTTATATGTGAGATATGTTTGTATAGAGTCATTTAGAATTTTGTTATATGTGAGATATGTTCGTATAAAGTCATTTAGAATTATGTTTGATGAAATTGAATTAAGACCGTATGAAAACTATATTTGTATAAAGGTATGTAGAATTATACAATGGACTCGATTTAAGACCACGTGCAAATATGTCTGTGTAAGCATGAGTCATTTCCTGCCCGGCCAAATCGCGCGCTACGAGCGGCCCGTGATCTGGCGCGGGCTAGTAACTGACTCGGCTATGACCGATCCCACTTAAGCGCGCGCGGACCGCAGTCGGCGCGCTTCAACGTCGGGGTCGGTACCTTGTATTATAGAAAAAATAAGTTCTTACTTGAAATATACAATCAATCATAATCTGGTACCGAGGATTTTATTTATACCCCGACGCTCATCGAAACCACCCAACAAGCACTCGGCTCATCAAAACGTACAGTCCACTTCGAAGAGCTACAGTTTCTTGGTCCATTCGGAGCCGGATCGGGAAAGAAGAGTTCCAGCGCATCACACCAACCAGGAGGACAATAGGAAGACTGCCAACTGAAGAGGCGAAATCCTGCTCCTGTAGTCGCCGGTGCCTGTTGGGATAAGAAAAACGAAGAAAGAACGTGCCACCGAACACCGGGACCGCAGCCAAAGAGGGCTGCACTTCAGCGCCGGTTCCTGTTGTTCGAGATTACGCGGGTGGACCGCGGGCCTGGTGGGGGAAACCCTACGGTGACAACTGAAACCATGCAGGTCAACGCCGTATCAAGGCGGTGCAGCTGAACGAGCACAGCTGCCGGTATAGCCTTTTTCGAGGTTGCCGAAAATCGCTCGACCTGCGCCTGTACGGAGGTGATACGGTGTGAGGGCCGGACTGTAGGCACAGCTGACTGCTGCCAGACAATTCCCACTGGCAGTTTAGCACCTCACTACTGTACACTTCCCTCTACAGGGGGTTCCTACCTTCCGATCCTGCTACGACATCCATCCTCACTCGGGCTCCCCACGGTAGTGTGCCTGAGTGGGTCTGATAGGGACTGATAGGGAGTGGTAGGGACTGTTAGGAACCGGAAGAATGCCGATCACCAGAAGCCAGAAGGAAGAACATGGGAGGAAGGAAGAAGAGCCGAAGAGGATTGTCTACGACTCACCAGCTTCACCGTCAGGCCAGAATATGCCTGCGACCGACCGATTGACCGCGATACCACACGCCGGAGACCGTCACAATCCCGGGGATAGGGAACCGCGTACAACCGACGACGAAACTCAGTGCAACGTAGAACCGCCGCGTGTTAGGGACCGCGCCGAATCCGTACGTTCCACCACGTCTACTGCAGCGCGTATTCGTCAAGCGGAACTTCAAGCTGAAGAAAAACTCGCAGAGATTAAACGGCGAGAATTACGGCTAGAGGCGGAACTAATCAGGAAGAGATTAGCGCTCGACATAGCCACGATTAGAGAAGAAACCGACAGAGAAAGCCTGCCCGCCGAAGACATACGAGAAAGGGTAGATGAGTGGATAAGAAAACATCAAATTAGTCAAGAACTACCATCCACAACCGAGCTCATAAGAAGCCGCGATCCTCCAAAGCTACCAGGTGCGCCACGGGGGGAGCGAGACGGCAATATGGGCGAGAGAGACAGACGCGACAAGGAACAACAACGGTTTGCACATCCGAGACAACGAAGATTAGATGAACGATCGTTAGACGGAGACAGGGACCGACGGAGAGCACCCTCACCACGGAATAAGAGAGATGCTGAGCCCGCCGACCCAGACTACAGACCGTTGAGAGATTTAACGCCGCAACACGAAAAGGTAGCTGAGATAGCGGGAGCGCTCCAAGGAATGGCGAGGCCCGTGCCACGACAGGCGCAAGATCTACCTACGTTCAGCGGCGAAGCAAATGAATGGTTACCCTTCAAGGCAGCCATGAGAGAATCAACGAAGATGTTTCGCATCACGCCGGCAGAAAACTTGGCTCGACTGCGCATATGCCTCACGGGAGAGGCAAAGGAGACCGTGTCCGCGTTACTATACACCGCCACGGACCCGATGAAAATTATGGGAACGCTCGAGCAAGTATATGGACGACCGGAAGCGATTATCGATCGAACGTTGGAAGGCATCAAGAACTTACCAGGACCCGGCAAGACAGCCTATGAATTGAACACGTTCGCCACGAAGCTGCAAAACATCGTACAAGTGCTTGAAAACTTAGACGATAGAGGATATTTGAATAATCCCATGCTGATAAAAGAAGTTATAAGGAAATTAGGAGAACATCTCAAGTCTAAATGGTGCGACTTCGCCGAAGAAAGCGATCATTACGCCGAGCCACCTATCGTTATGATGTCGAAATTCCTGATGCAACAAGCAAACCGAGCCATACGACACGCCTATGAAAAAGTAGAGCCGAGGGAATTCACGGCAAAGCGCACGGAAGGGCCCTCCGCCAGACGCGGGACGCCCAGGCGAGCCGCCGCCACCGTGCTGAACACATCGAAAGAAGCCGCGAAATCCAACGAGCACGCCGAGAAAGGCAAGAACCAATGCTTGTGTTGCGGAGGAAGCCATAAGATAGCGACATGTGACAAATTTAAAGCGCTAGCACTGGAACAACGATGGGAATGGATTAAAGGAACCGGTATTTGTTTCAAGTGTCTAAGCGGGAAACATAGACGAAATGAGTGTAAAGAAAGGCCGTGTGGGGTGCACGGATGCGAGTACGCACATCACGCTCTACTACACAAAGACAGACACTCAGAGACAGTGGCCAACATGAGACAAGATATAGCCGCGCCGCAAATACTGCTTAAAGTCTGCCCAGTTGTAGTACGAGGACCGAAGAAGTCTGTGCGCGTGTACGCCCTGCTAGACGAAGGTTCGACACTTACACTAATCGACGAAGACTTAGCAAGCGAAATTGGAGCGGAAGGCCCACCGAGCGATTTGTGTATCAACAGCATAAGCGCTAGACAATGCCTACCTGATAGCAAACAGGTTTCACTGCAACTGATAGCGAATAAAGGGAGACACGTAGTCAAAGCAAGGACGATGAAAAATCTCTCGCTCGGCGGACAGAGGGTCGACCGCCAATGTTTAAGTTACACGCACCTACGCGGAATCAAGCCGAGGGACGTATGCTATGACAACGCTAAGCCTCGACTACTGATAGGAACGGATAACTGGCATCTAATAGTGACACGCAAGCTGCTGACAGGCAAACGGAACGAACCCGCAGCATCGCTCAGCCGGCTGGGATGGACGATTCACGGATGCGTCCCACGCACTACGATACAAGACGACAGAATCCTACACATCGCGGCCGTAGATAGACGAGACTCGACACACGAGACGGACGAGTTATACGACGCGGTGAGAAAACATTTCGAGATCGACTCACTAGGTATCACGACAAAAGAGCGACTCAGTGCAGCGGACGAACAAGCCGTGAACCTCTTCAACAGCTCCACGCGATTAGTGAACGGACGATACGAAATAAGATTACCGTGGAAGGAAAGCGGCAGGACGATGCCACCGAGCTACGAAAGCGCATTAAAAAGATTGCGTGTAATAGAGAGGAGAATGGACCGTTCACCCGAATTCAAGGAAAAATATACAGCCCAGATCGAAAATATGCTCACGAAGGGGTACGCCGCAATAGCCACCGGAGATGAACAACTCCACCCACGACAATGGTACCTACCGCACTTTGCGGTAACGAATCCAAACAAACCCGGGAAAATACGAGTCGTTCACGACGCGGCCGCAAAAGTCAACGGAGTATGCTTGAACGATACGCTGCTTGAAGGACCCGACTTATTGCAAAACCTACCGGGGTTGTTATGCAGATTCCGCGAACGAAGCGTAGCCGTCACCGCAGACATTAGAGAGATGTTTTTACAGATTAAAGTCTGCCCAGAGGATCAACCGGCTCAGATGTTTTTGTGGAGAGGCGATGATAGAAAAGGACCGCCAACGCAATACAAGATGACCTCATTGATATTCGGAGCTAAAAGTTCACCGTTTTTAGCGCACAGCGTACGGAACTTGAACGCGAGAAACCACGCCGCGGAATACCCACACGCGCTCGTTGCAATCACACGAGATCACTACATGGACGATTGGGTAGGGAGTTACGACAGTGTAGACGAAGCGAAAGTCGCAGTCGAACAAGTGACGCGCGTGCATGCACAAGCAGGATTTCAATTGGCGGGATGGAACGCAAGCGACCCGCGTATATTAGAAAATATTCCGAGTAGGGAACGCGCTACTTCCACGTTAACGTCACTCGGTACTACGGAGGAGCAGTACGGACGCACGTTAGGCCTAATATGGGACGCTAGCACCGACGAGCTAGCGTTCAATACGAATTTGGCACGCGTACCCGACGACGTAAAAGAAATGCGCCGCGCGCCTACCAAGCGGGAGATGTTAAGTACGGTGATGTCGATTTTCGACCCGTTAGGATTACTTAGTTACTTTACCATAACCGCGAAAATATTACTACAAAACGTGTGGCGTCTAAAAATAGATTGGGACGATAAATTACCCGAGAGGGAATGTGACGATTTTCGCGAGTGGTTGAACGGTCTAAAGGTGATAAAGGAACTACGCCTACCCCGTCTGTATCGCCCGACGGGGGGAGTGGCAAGCTGGCAACTTCACGTATTCTGCGACGCGAGCGCCGATGCGTACGCAGCAGCAGTCTATTGGAGAGCAATAAGCCAGGATGGCACGGTGCGAGTGAGCCTCGCTATGGCAAAGGCGAGAGTAACGCCTATGAAGACTCAAAGCATTCCGCGACTGGAACTACAAGCGGCGTTGATCGGAGCTAGGCTGGCAAAAATGGTCATCAAAGAACACGAGCGACAACCGGTACAAGTGACATACTGGTCGGACTCACAAACGGTGTTACACTGGATACATGAGGATAAAGTGCGTCACACACCGTATGTGGCCCACAGGGTTACGGAGATAAAGGAATTAACCGAACCGACACAATGGAGATGGGTCCCGACGGACCTAAATGTTGCAGACGAAGCAACCCGAGCAAACAATGATAGTAAGAAAAGCAGCGATAGATGGTTCAGTGGTCCTGAATTTTTGCAAGATGAAGAGGAAAATTGGCCACAGTCGGATGAGCGTAGCACGGAGAGTGAGTGTGCCGAAGTGCACACGATAAGGCCGAGGGAGCGTAGTGTACTAAGTATCGAGCGCTTTTCTCAATACGAGCGCTTGGTACGAGTTATTGCGAATGTCCTACTCTTCCCCCGTCGATGCCGCAGCCGTGCTACTACGCAGAATCTGGCACTTATAGAAGAGGCCGAACGCGCACTTATACACATCGCACAACGAGAGAGCTTTTCGGACGACATTGCACGTATACAAGAAGGCCGACCTATAGGGAGAGACAGCAGACTACGAAAGCTGGATCCCTACATCGACGGGAACGGCACACTAAGAGCTAAAGGCCGAATCGCAGCAAGTACAGTCACTACTATCGACCCTAACCCGATAGTACTGGACGGTCGACACCATTTCACCCGTCTGTTAATCGACCGAGAACATCGGCGCGCACACCACTCGTACAATGAGCGCGTTGTTAACGACATAAGACAACGGTTCTGGGTACTAAAGCTGAGGCCGACTGTACGACTAGTAGCAAGCAAATGTGCGACGTGCAAGATAAGGAAAGCCACGCCAGTGACGCCCGTCCTAGGAGACCTACCGAAAGCACGCATGCAACCTTTCACACGCCCATTTTCATATTGCGGACTTGATTTCTTCGGTCCGATGATGGTGAAAATAGGACGGCGGCGCGAGAAGAGGTGGGGGGCTCTATTTACGTGCCTGACGACAAGAGCTATCCACATAGAACTCGTGGCGGGATTATCGACAGACTCGGCAATTATGAGCCTACGACGAATGGCGGCTCGACGAGGATGGCCGCGGGTTATGTACACCGATAACGCTACAAATTTTAAAGGAGCCGACCACGAACTCAGAACAGCTGCAATTGAATGGGAACCGGCCCTCAAAGAAGCCGCGCTTACGAATAGAATGGACTGGAGGTATATTTCGCCCGGAGCTCCGCACCAAGGAGGAGCGTGGGAAAGACTTATTCGCTCGGTCAAGACCGCTCTGAGGACGACGCTACACGAAAAGGCACCTAAGGAAGAGGTATTATCGACGCTGCTCACTGAGGCCGAGTTCACGATAAACGCACGACCGCTAACACATGTAGCAGTTAGCGAAACAGACACAGAGGCGTTGACACCTAACCACTTCTTACTAGGAGGCCCGATAGCACTACCAACCACCGGCCCATGTGAAGAGGCAGACAGAAAGACGTGGCGCGTAGCACAAGCCTTAGCTGACGAATTTTGGAGGAGATGGGTCAAGGAATATCTCCCGACATTGATACCACGAGGAGGGACTACGGATAAGCCAAATCCACTAATGACGGAGGGCAGTCTAGCAGTAGTCGTCGACCCTAACCTACCGAGGAACATGTGGCCGCGGGGTATAATCACTAAGACATACCCCGGCCGAGACGGCTTAATAAGAAATGTGGACTTACAAACTAGAGCGGGCACGTTCAAGCGTCCTGTGACACGGCTCGCCGTCCTCCCAGTTGACCCATGATAAGAGGGCTCGGAGTGTGAATCCTACGCCGGGGGGAGACTATTACGGACGGCATTCGCTAACGTAGCCATTTTCTATTATTTAGCTATAGTTTGTAAAGTTTGAGATATATGTAAGATATGTTTGTATAGGATCATTTAGAATTGTTATATGTGAGATATGTTTGTATAGAGTCATTTAGAATTTTGTTATATGTGAGATATGTTCGTATAAAGTCATTTAGAATTATGTTTGATGAAATTGAATTAAGACCGTATGAAAACTATATTTGTATAAAGGTATGTAGAATTATACAATGGACTCGATTTAAGACCACGTGCAAATATGTCTGTGTAAGCATGAGTCATTTCCTGCCCGGCCAAATCGCGCGCTACGAGCGGCCCGTGATCTGGCGCGGGCTAGTAACTGACTCGGCTATGACCGATCCCACTTAAGCGCGCGCGGACCGCAGTCGGCGCGCTTCAACGTCGGGGTCGGAACCTTGTATTATAGAAAAAATAAGTTCTTACTTGAAATATACAATCAATCATAATCTGGTACCGAGGATTTTATTTATACCCCGACGCTCATCGAAACCACCCAACAAGCACTCGGCTCATCAAAACGTACAGTCCACTTCGAAGAGCTACAATCGTGTAAGTATATCACTAATTGAAAACACACACGAAGCCACGGTGAGAATATTAACCAGTTTAAAAGTATCTCAAAGGGAGTATCGATAGCTTAACTTATAAATAAAACGTACTGCTCGTTTTTGCAAAACACACTGAGAGGATCAAATTAAACGTAATTTTATTTTCTGGGGCGTCTGCAATAGTGTAAATAAATGAAATAACAGTTTCCCGCCATTCACGGCGCTAGGGTTATAGCATTCTGCATTCCCCAGCCGACCCTCTCCCTAATTAACGCCGGCCCGCGGCCCGCACTCCGCGCGCCGTGCCCCGCGGGTCACGAACACATCTCGGCGCGGCGCGGCGGGATGCGAGCCCTTCATTACCCTCACTGTGAAACCCAAGGGAATATTTTAATATGTTTAATGTACAAAATTGTTGTGATCATAAATTGCGCGGAAAAGGCGGGATTTATTTGAAAAGGCACATCAGTGATTGCTTTAAAATATAAAAAGAAATAATGAATTCGTTTCTACCAAAAGATATTATGAAATTGTCCTTTATATTTTGTGTCTTCCAAGTTGGTGATGAAAATAAAAATATGTTACGTTACTAGTAAATATTTACGTCACTTGATTTTTGTCACACTTGTAAATTATATGAAATGTTATGTGAATGAACTGATAACTCAGTGGATAAAGAACCAACATTCACCTACGGTCACTGGTTCGCATCTCGGCATGTACATGATTTGTACTTGTAAATAAATTCGAACCACTAAACTCGTATTTTCGTATTTATCTATCTATCTATAACTTCACGCCAAATCCTCTGCGGGGTAGGCAGAGAGAACCGAGCGCCACGTGACTCGATCCTTACATATCTCACTCGCTTCTTTAACATTCATTGCTCTTCTCATGCACGCTCGCCGGTTTCTAGGGCTCCTGACATCACCTTCTGATAGAACACGACCAATTTGGTCATGGTAGGTAAGTTTTGGCCTTCCCCGGCTCCTACATCCTTCCACTTTTGCATTGTATATCTGCTTCGTCATTCTTTCATCTTGCATTCTTTCTACATGCCCGAACCATCGGAGCACGCCTCTTCTTATTTTAACACCGACGCTCTCTTTCGTATTTATGTAAGTACATATACCTAATTATAATTCGCTCTTCGTTGATGGAAAACATCGTGAGTAAACCGGCACGTCCAAGAAATTATATTTCATAAGACGTGCGACCTACGTGGACCTCGCCTAAGAAAAGCCCGGCGTTCCGTGTGGGTCGTGGAAGTCTGATGGCAGTCGCTAGAAATCTGCATCTTCGCCAAATCCTTAGGCTTTGGCAGTGCATCCCGCAATCGTAATGACCAGACATTTCTTAGGTTAGGTCACACGTCCTTCGAAATATAATTTCGTTGACGTGCGGGTTTCCTCACGATGTTTTCCTTCACCGGCGAGATAATTACAAATATGTACTTAAATCCGGGAACACAAATTTATTAGTACATGCCGGGATTAG
This sequence comes from Pyralis farinalis, assembly GCA_947507595.1. Classification (NCBI taxonomy): domain Eukaryota; kingdom Metazoa; phylum Arthropoda; class Insecta; order Lepidoptera; family Pyralidae; genus Pyralis; species Pyralis farinalis. The sequence continues at coordinate 37,754,779 of OX382268.1, read as the reverse complement.
AACCGGAGACCAGTTGGTCTATAGATCGGTTCTCTATCCGTTGGGCTATCACTCCTTATTGTCTCTCTCTTATCATTTCTATTTACTTTAATTGTACCACTTCATATCACTATATGCACACTCATACAATTATATTTATTGTAATATGTATAGATGATTTGAAAAAATAAAGATAGGCAAGTTTCTTTTGGCATTTCTTCTCCGCCAATGGTCATTTGAAATGCTGGTAGATTAAAATAGAGAGACTTTAAAAAAAATATAACATATAATATTGAGAATGTAAGACGTGTCTAAGTACTCATAACATTATATGAAAAAAATAACATTGCTATTTTATATCGAAATCATTATATTTTAAATGCACGTTCACAAATATTTTCACCAAGTATGCAATACACTTGAGCAAAATGAGCTGACAAATAATAAACAATTATATAAAGTTGATCTACATTTAGGCAACAATAACTAATTATACGGTGAAATGGTCGGGTGTCCACTTTTGTTTCAATCTTTTCAACCAGAAATAAGTAAAGTATTGTTCACACTGTACAGTTACTATTTTACTCGTATATAATTATTTTGGGTATATGTATATACGAGATCTATGCTGTTACAATCCTTTTTTTTTTCAACTCTTTAGTTATTTTGAATTTGGAACGCATTTATTTAAAAACTTGTTTGTTTGTTTGTAATTTCTTTATTGTACACTCATAGTAAACAACAATACAGTAAACATAAAAATAGAATTATTTATGTAATAAAATTAATGTACAAAGGCGGGCTTATCTCTATAAGAGATCTCTACCAGCCAACCTTTGAGTGATTAGATATTTTAGTGCAGAGTGGCGAGGGCAAAACCAATGAGAAATATGAATAATTAATAATAGATAAATAGATTAATTTCGATATATATATACTTCCTTCGATTTCCCGCCGTTGGAATGGGGTGTTAAAGAAAATAGGATTGCAGTGATTGCCTTGCACGAAGTGGGTACGGAGGCGTCGGTCATATTCAAGATTTTTGATTAGTATATCGTACTATCGACAGATATCCAAATATTTCCTCTTTTGAAGACCCTATAAGATCGAGGCGACCGCGTGTTGTTAAAACTACAAAAGCCAGCATCCCCATTAGGAAACAAAAAATCTTATCGTGAGAAATGAAGATTCCCGCTAGGACTCTATCGCTTATAAATAAAACAAGGCCTGAAGTTCGGCGCTTATCGTCGATATACAGGACATGTTTCCCTAATTCAATCCCTACAGTTGAAGAGAGTCAAAACATCAAAACGCCTTCTGTCACGGTACGTACGTGAAAGACACAGAAATAACCTCTTTTACTGATGAAAAAATCTTCACGTTTGAAGAGCACTACAACAAGCAAAATGACGCACACAGTCCAAGGTCGGAAAGGTCCAACGTGGTCATCATCCTGCGTCTGTAGTGGTTTGGTGGGGGGGTGTCTTATCAAGAAGTCACAAAGCTTCATTTTTGTGAAAAAGGAGTGAAGACTTCAGCTAAAGTGTATCATGAAACCTTTCAGCAATATACTTTTAGATTACAAATTAAATGAAGCTGCGTTAATCCATAGATTCGAGAAGGCCAAAGGTTTTTTTTTCGATTTTCATTCAATTTCGATTAGAATCATTTTTTTTGTTTTTTGCTCAGTCTTCCATAAATATGTACATATAAGTTTTATTAAAATTACTTCCTAAAAAAATAAATGAATATTCGTTTATAACAGAACTTATGGACGAACTAGGTATGTATATAAAGCGTAACATTTAGTTTGTTTGAACGCACTAACCTCTGGGACTACTAGTCTGATTTGAAAAATATTTTTACATTTGATAACCTAATTTTTGAAAAAGGTTTCAACATCACGATATGACCATTAGGAGCCATGGAAAAAGAAGTAAAGTATAAAAAGCAGTTCTTACGGGTTTTACGCTGGAATGATGAATGTGATGATGACTTTGCTTTCTTACCTACCTTATGTACCGTATTCCAATATATTTACTATTCACAATTGCCAGATAGAGAGTGCTGTTAGTATTAGGTTTGTACCTTAAATATGTAGGAATTAAATTTGAATAAATAAATAAAACGATCCGCGATAGAACGTTGCACTATGTCTCCTGTAACGAGATTTATTTCTCTCTTCTTTTTGTAAAACGTCGGGTGTTATTTACAAGCAAACGGCTAACCTGATGGAAAGCTTATGAACGCTTGCAATATAGTAAGTTGCCACTACTGTCGTTAAAACAGCAACTCCTTATGAGCTTACTGATAACCTCACTCACTCGTAGGAACACAACAATCCTACAGGTTAGTTGGCTGCGACTGTCTGTGTGGTAGATGACTTCCCCAGACGGGATACTTTCATTGGGCCTACTTCTCTTAAAAATATTCAGTGCATGGCAAACAGACATGTTCATGCACACAAATGTTTGCTCTGTTGGGAAAATTTAACGAGCCTTGATTTTAAACTATATAGCTATTGTTACCGACTCCACCGGCCTCGTAAAAAAAACAATGATATAGCGTGCTAATAGCGTTGTAGATAACGTTATTAAAGAAATAATTGTCGCGTTATAACTAACAGTTATAATTTATAGTATTATATTATTATTGTATCTAAATGAGCTCCAGTGTGGACGAGGCGTTAATGGCGATGTGTATCTCAGCCGCTGAGAGGATTCACATCGTACAATATGTCCGATATAATAGCCGATTCATAAAATTAAAATTACAGACTCAGAGGTCGAATGTGTTGTTCGCAGAATTCGCAGCTCGGAGAGAGTGAATTTGTTATGAAGTGAAAATAATCTTCGAGATGTACACTAACACTATCTAGCTGTAGTCTTGTAAAAAAGTGCGACAACCGAATTTTATTATACTGTCTATATAATGACTCTCACCAGCTTCCTAGTTACTTTAATCACTCGCAGGAACTATTGTCTATGGACTTGTTTTTAGCTACAGTTCGCGGCGGATGCTACTTCCCCAGTCGGCTTGTCAGGATCAGGATATAACACGCAGAGGAGATCTAGGGATCTTACAATCTTGAGGGAACCAGGTTATTATATACTCGTATGTGTTTAAAAACAAGAAGCCCAGCGTGCCTTCTGCAGGATCATAGACTAACCGACGTGCCTCAGAGTCTCGGGCAAATTTCAATTACGAATATTCTAAGACAGGTAGCAAAACTATTTAGCTAAATAATATAGAGTTAAGTATTCTTTCATCTTTTACACAATCATATATTGTTTACTTTGTCCAATTAATGGACAAAGTTAAGGCTGTTACGTCACCATACTTCCACCTCACTCACTAACCTGTCTATAAAGGAATCTGACAGAACCTATTCCAAATCGATCGATCCTCCTAACCATAGATAACAGAAACAACGGCTCCTAACGTAGACATTGCGCTTTACCAACTTTAACAAGACTTAAGGGCAATAATGATAATAACATAAATATAAAATTGGGATTAGTTCATGCCGAAATCTCGTTTATGATACCTATTTGAATTTACCTAATATTTACGATTTTTATGTATATTTTATATAAGAATGTAGCAATCTAACACAACAAAATGGTAGTTATAAACTTGAAATGATTTCATTATGAAATGGCTGACACTTCCGTGAAGCAGTTAATTATCAGTTGAAATAACTTGATGTGTCGCAAGGGCCGTCATTAACAGAGATTAGTTCCTTTAAACCCATCCATCAGCACATTCATTTATTCAAACCGCCTCCATTTACATGTGATAAGGGAAGTAAAAGTCGATTAAACCTAAGAGCAGAGTGCTCATTGCCGTTTTATGGGACTCATTAAATATTTATTATCATCGGTTATGCTTGCATAATAAAAAGTAAACACCGCTTCGATTCTCAATAAAGCTCTGAAGGTTTGATTAAAATTCCTCCGTCACAATGTTTGGTCAATAGAACGAATAGTTACACAGGTTAGTGCTATATATTATATCGTACGAAATTAAGGCAATAATAATAAACAATTTATATGTCGTCATATAGGTATATATTACGTTCTAATATTAAAGTTATCATGTTATACGGGCGATTCTCTGTAAACTTGTAATGGCCTATACAGATGTTGTACTGGCATATTATTTACTTTTTCGTAAAAACATCATATCTACCGTTACATAGGAAAGTAACTATTACTTTTGGTGCATAACAAGGCCAATGGAATTTACTTATACAAATAAAAAAAAAAACGCCGTAAAGGACACCTATTCCCTAAATAAGCATATTTAGTTGCCATAAAGCGATATCGAGACTTTCGCATAGAGACCACGTTCTTAAGGTTCTGTAAAGAAGGCACCGGTCTATCCATCCATGTGACACATAGCTTTCCTATAAGGATAAGAAGTGAAAAATTGGAAGATGAAAGTTAAGAAGTAAAGTAAAGCAGTACTTCAGCGCGGAGCAAAGACTTATGTTATACAAGTCTCAGGTCAGACCGCACATGGAGTACTGCAGTCACCTCTGGGCGGGAGCACCTGGATACCAGTTTGGACAGGTGACTCCGTTCAGAAACGAGCTGTGAGAATTGTAAACGATCCTAAGCTTACACACAGTATTGAACCCTTAAGTTTAAGGCGAGATTTTGCCTCCCTTTGTGTGTTTTACCGATTGTACAACGGGTCGTGTTCTGAAGAATTGATTGATATGATGCCGACAGCTACTTTTTATAACCGCACCGCTCGCTGACGGCGGGAAGTTCACCCTCACATGCTGGAACCGCAATGGTCGCGTACTGTTCAGTTCCAGAGAAGTTATCTTCCGAGAACTCTCAAGTTGTGGAATGAGCTTCCAGCCGAGGTTTTCCCAAGGGACTACAGCATGGGGCTCTTCAAGAAAGGCGTGAAGAGGTGTTTACAGGGTCGGCAACGCTTGAGTGACACCCCTGGTGTTGCAAATGTCCATAGGCTACGATGACTGTTTACCAACAGGCAGGCTGTATGGTTGTTTGCCACCTTTGTGGTATAAAAAAAAGTAAGTACGTACGTCTAGTCAGTGAACAAAAGAACTCGATTCTTTCCGACTGAGATGTAGGTGATTGCTGGAAAGTTGGGAAAGACGGCATGATAGATATAATGAAAGAGCATATCACTGCTTCAGCAGAGAACATGCTTGTCAACAACTCGTGCTTTTCCTACGGGTAGGATTTGGCTCTCACTAACTTTTTAAGAGACGCATCAAAGCAGCCTCTCTGGGGAAGTACATCCATCTTACAGAAACCCGCAGCCAAATAAGAACTCCCAAGAGGGTTGTTGAGTTCCTACGTGCGAGTGAGGCCTCCAGTAAGCTACTAAGGAGATCCTGTGTTAGCAGCAGATATGCAAGAGGTGGCGGTACTGCAAGAGTTTATAGGTTAGCTATGTCTCCCGACGTTGTATTAAAAAAAAACTTTTGGTGACATACCATTGGCAGAGATCAGTGTTTTCAACCTGTCTACCTAACATTAGCACTGTAATACACAACACCTGGCGACGTAATGCGTCTAAAGCTCGTTGGAGCTAGAGATAAATAAGCCCACCCATATACAGACTGTTGTGGACATTGGTTGCGTGTTTTCCCCGTTGATAGAACATGTACAATTAATTAATTAAGGCCATGTATACAAACAACAAATGAAACCTCGGCCGCGTAGGCAGACATTACGGTACCGGAGACACTGCTGGAACAGCATCGCTCGCACACGCGGACTAGACCAAATCGGACTTACATTTAGATCATGTATTGTTCATCAATATATATACGAAAATATTAAGAACACATATTATTACATTTTAAAAGTACTGTGTTAAAGTGGATGTAGACTTAAACTAATAAACAAGATTTCCGTTGGTTGCTCCACTAGGCAAGCCTGTATCCGAGCACGATACATTTGTACGAGTATGTTCCTTTTTGTTCATCTTAAACTATATAATCAGTAACTACCACCAGATTATTTTAAAGTACAAAATGCATATATTTGATGCAGATTGTAAAATTGCTATTGAAATAAATAAATAATAATTAAGAAACTTGTTGGTGTTGCTACCTAATACATTGGTTTAAGTATCTTAAAATTGAGAGATATACTCGTAGAAATCTGTCTATAACTTCACGCCAAATCAGTGTAGAGATTTGGACGCCGCATGATTCTATCCTTACAAACCTCACTCGTTTCTTTAACATTCATTGCTTTTCTTATGCCGCTGACGTCACCTTCACGATTAATGTGGTCATGGTGGGCAAGTCTTGGCCAGCTTGGCCTTCCTCGGCTCCTACGTCCTTCTACTTTACCTAAGCCAAAGCTGTACTCATCTGAATGTGGTGCTCACAGCTAACTTCCAAACAAAGGTAGGATACATCGGTATTTAATAAAATAATAATAAATAAATATATTTTTTATACAATGTCGAGGGGCATACAAGCATATAGCTCACCTGATATAAGACAGTTATCGTAGCCAATTAACGTTTGCAATACATTATGAATTACTCGCGCGATGCCAGTTCTGCTGTAATACGGCAACTCCTTAGAAGTTTACTAGTGACCTCATTCTTGATTGTTATTCTTGAGTTTTTATTTGACTGCGGTTTTCTGTAAGGTGAAATACTCCCCCGGACGAGCTGTTAGATGCGCCATACCAATTTGTAAACACCGAGAGCAAACAGGTATGTTCATGCACAGAAATATTTGTCTTGTGTGGGAATCGAACCCACGAGCGCTGGTGCTAAAGTAGAGTTACTAACCACTGCCCCACCGAGCTCGGGTAGTTGTGAGTTATTGTTACTAAGTTCCAAGTACCTTGTCAAGTTATTGTGTAGTACGCGAGCAGAGAGATCTGACCTAGAGTTACTGTTTGGTATAGTTTATTTTGTCGTCGACTGCAGGAACAATGCCCGTGGTAATGCGCAGAGCCGCGGCAGCAGCGAGGCGGCAGTGCGCTTGCGCAGTAACAATGGCGTCGGCAGTGCTTGCTAACAATGCCTTTCGACCAACAATGGACGTTTCGACGGACGCCGCCGCGTCGTTTGGGCAATATCCGATTACGTCCGCTTATTTTGGTTAATTTTCTATATTATTGTTGAACTTATTTTGACAGTGAAAGCAAATATTTTTATTTGTTGAGTATTATCAAAAACTAATAGGAACCCTTTAAATACAAGCTCGCTTTCTTTTGAAAAGGACATTGAAGATGTTCCTTTCAATAAACAGCTGTAAAATTTTACACTTGTGTATTATTAGTGTATCTCTAGAATCATGTCTTGATAACCCAACACGTAGAGGCCCCTTCGAGTAAATTGATGATACCCACCCGGGACGTGTTCCATGGAGTTCAATGGAACAATAATTTAGATATATTTGCCTTTCGGAAGAAGGGAACTTTCCTACTTTCCGTTGTGTTATAGGCTTGGAGCCCTGAAGCCTTAGGTAAACTTTTTTTTTCTATTTCTTCCATTTCACATCTTTTTCATATTTTTTATATACATTTTTTTTCTCAAACATCCATATGTATTACTTCTTCGACTGTTGTCTGCTGTTCCTCCACAATGAGGTAAAAAGAAATATATATAAAATACCTTACAGTCCCATGAACTTCTCGGCTTGCTAACTTCCGAGATAAGGTATATCTCGGAAGTTAGCAAGCCGAGTAGCCTCATTGATTTTGACTAACAATTTAGGTATATTTTACTAAAAACTTAAGATCAAATCAAATGTGATTTTAAATGCTATTATTAGAATTCATTGCCAATATAAAATCTAGTTTTGTATAAGCGATCACTATAAACTATGTTGTCCTGATTACTATGCTAATTAGATTATTAGAAATATCGTTAACACAGTCAGCAGTAACATTAACACTATGATTTTTATTTATGTGCCAAATTTTATCAAAGCCCAATCAGAAATTTAAATGTGATTGAGTATAACTATATATATACATATGCATTTCGTCACACACTTTCACATTTACAAAAATTCTATAGTGTGGTATGGTATAAAATTAAAAAACGCTGAACGTCTTTCTTTATTTGTCTTGAATAGTATAACATTAAAGTGAACTGTTTGTTTATTAGTTTATTATTCATTTACCGTTACTAACTTCAGAAGTGTATACGAGTATTAAAAGACTTTGATTCTGCATAGTCTGTCGGACTTAAAAGTCTGTTTGTAAAGATTGACATGAATTTTATTTTCTCACCGACCTCTACTATTCTACGGAATAAACTCATTGAAAATTATTTCAATTAACTTAAAAAAGAATCATCAAAGGAGAAATGGATGAGCCATAATTAAAAGTATGTTTTAATGAAGTTATTTTGGCATTTTACGATCAGCCAACGGTAATATTCAACAAACGAGAGGAATTAACTTTACCTGTGTCTCACAGCGTATGCCCAGGTCGCGTCACGAAAGAAGCATTGTACGTTATATATGGTTGTTGCACATTTTGGCTTAGCTTATGACTGTTCGATTTGTATCGATCAACGCGAAGGGACACTCGTGGACCCCCACACTCCACTCGTCAGACAATGACATCAAATTGACGTTTACAACTTTATATAAATAAAGTGTAACAAACCCATTGTCCCGCAACATTTGTTCGTGTGTGGTGCAAGTTTATTTATTTATCATAACAGAGTATATTCTTATACTTTTTTAATGAAGTGTATTACAAAACAATATACGTTTTTACATAAACTTTACGCCAGATCCTTTACGGAGTAGGCACAAGCCGCGGTTCTTACATATGCTTCTCTAACATTCTTAGCTTGTTTCGTGCAAGCTCGCCAGTTTTATGTTTCCTGATTTCATCTTCTGATAAAACGTATCCAATTTGTTTGTATGTTTGTTCCTGCTGAATATGTTGAACTTTAAATTTTTTTCTTACTGAATCCACGTTTAAGATAAATCGAGAATTGCTTTTGGTAGAGACCATTTGTCATACATTTATTGTCTACAGATTTGATTATAATTTCGGAATCATACTTATTTTCTTAAAAAAATATGCGACGAGCAATTCAATTTTTTTCAATTCAATTTATTCAATTCAATTACAATCGTACAATTGTGTCTGAATATAACTAATTATACTAATAAAAGCAAAAACCGGTTTAGCGTTTTAGAAATATACTTACCCTGATGGTATACTAATTCAGGTTTGCTTTTTAAATAACGCTTATAAATTGGACCATAGTCGATATCATTCCCACATCATTGACTTCCACTTATTCTGGAGGGGCTGGCTCCCGTTAGCTTAGCTGGGGTTCCAACTGTTTGCGCACGTTGACAAAGAGCCTGGATGATTTAATAATGTTATTGTGGAGTAACTTCGCTTTATTGACAATTATATTTTGCTAGTGCTCTTTATAGGTATGTGAATACGCTTTACTTACGCAATATAGTCTAGCTGTATGATTGTGTCGTATTCCTTGAGGGGTTGGCAAAGAAAACCAAGTGTTGCATGATTCGATTCTTAGACATCTCACTCTCTTTTCACATTGCGATATCTGTGCTATCGAGCTTCGCTCGGAGCTCGCTTATAATAAATCCAGGGCAGCTTGTGGCGAGCTGTTGGTGCGTAACGACACCACGGGTACCCGAGTGCTCCATAGAGTCGATCAGGGCCTTCGTCTCCGACGTGTCTTCGTCGGTCGGAGTGAAAAGCCAAGAAGGCCCGCAGGGCTCTCAGCTCTGGCTTGCCTTCATTGGCCGTCCAGAGAGGAGTCGATAGAGTATATTGTTCTAGCAGGTGATATGCTCCAGGGGTGGAAGTGTTAAAGGGCATAACGCCGCGAGTAACTTCGGAGAAAGCGCAGCACACCTCTCAACACCCCTGAGTCACTCACACCGGTGTTGCCCCCGGCCGACTATCTCTGGCATTTCGGGGGTCCATCTAGTGAGTGGCGAGCCACCGCCTGCCAAAAGTAACAGTCAGATATGATAGTTATGGCAGGTGTCCGTCCCGCTTCTGCAATAGCGGGTTCTAATAATACCTCCAAATCTCACTTTAATAGCCCACTTTTTCCCGACATATTTCCAATAGTTCCAATACCTGCCGTGGCCTGTTCATTGGTATATTGCCCCATTGATATCCCCTGGAGCGGATCACGGCAGGTGTACAACATTACATACAATCTTTTCTAAGGGGCCTCTACGCGTTGGATCTTTATCCCCGCGCAAGCCTATCAAATGACCGGGATTATTACCCGTGAGTAGAAAGATAATAATAATAATATATTTATTTCTTTTCACAATTATGAAGTCGTTGGAGCGGTTTTCGAGATACACGAAATGTACTTATATATGTAAAAGAATTGCGTATTTAATGAAATAGGATATATTTATAAGTGACACCCCATAAGTAGCTCACTACTAAGTATACTATAAAGTCAAAGCTAACCTCACCTGCTCGTGGTACAAGTTAAGGTAATAGTCAAGATTTTCTTTTTTAAGAATAGAAAAATAATATACGAAATACCGAAAGAAAGTTGACATTTCTTCAAATCGTCGGCTGACATTATAATAAATTCAGTATATCGGTACAGTATTATTAAAGTTAAGCGACAAAGTTAAATATTTGGAGGTTGCCTATGTTGATGATAGACATAAAAGGTATTTTTTTTTATTTACCATTGAGCCCTCTCAGCTACTTAGACACGTGTTACATTTTTTAAAATAAAAACTTATAGTATTGTAAATTATTACATTTGTCACGCTTCTAGTTTTTATAGTTTTAATTATCTTTTTCAATCTACCAGCATTTCAAAAATGACCATTAGCGAAAAAGTCGAAAGAAACTTTGTTATATAAATTTATATAATGCGGGGCTTAACGCGTAATTTAGGTAAAAAAATTACCTTTGTATTTCCGGTGGTTTCGGCTGAGTTGCACCAGCCTTGGACTGACGGTGGCGATACAATGTCAAAACTCACCTGAACCTGATGAAATTATGGTGAGATTTGACGTTGAATCGTTGTTCACTAATGTTCCATTGAAAGAGTGCCTTGACGTGATCAAAAATAAATTGATTATGAATGGAATTTCGGATAAGTCGTAGTTTTGCTTGAACACTGCTTAGATGGAAACTTTATTCTATACAATCAACACTATCTTCAGATCGATGGAGTAGCTATGGGTAGTCCCGTAGCACCAGCATTAGCTAACATCTCGATGGAACATTTTGAAGAAAAAGCATTGACGTGAGGGCCTTTTAATATCCGATTTTGAAAGAGATATGTTATGTATGTGAGGATGGATATAGGCTGTCTCCGGCGTGGCGGGCAGTGATAGGAAAATTAAAATCTCGCGATTTATCATCGAATGCGCCCGTGGACATTATTAGTGCCGTGATACAAATACCAAGAGAGGGTAGTTGAAGAAAACATCTCCGAGCGCAGCCGGCGACGCCGCGCACCGCCGCCAGTCCGCCCGTGGCCACGGCTGATGCAACTCAAACGCCGGCAAACACAAAGGTAATATTTTTACCTAAATTACGCATTAAGTCCCGCATTATATACGTTTATGTAATTATGCAACGCGAAAATTTAAAAACGTACATCATGGCTATAATTATTATTTTCCTCGTTTCGTATGGTCTCCGCTATACCCCATAGCCGTCTCCCGCGCTGTCAATCAACGCCAAAGTTCACACACTCCACGCCAAGCAGCTATGACTATTCTAATTATTTGCTTACATTTTAATCGCAACCGGTTCAGAGAATGCCGCCGGCGGCCGTTGTTTCGGCGCCTACCGGTCTCCACAATGACTAAGAGACTCATTTATCTAACTGCTACCAACAAAGAGCCGAGGGGATTGAACTCGAAAAGGGTCGAAATTTAATAAACACTCGCCCCAAATCATAAATTTATTCACAATCTAAGCGTAACACGATATTTCGATGTTAGTCATTTATTTGCAACAACTCTTCAAGAGAATACGTTGCTTGAATTAAATGGGGGTAGTGGTGGAGTGAGCGGTAGTTCTCGTGAGTGTGGCGAGTTCTATCGTATTGTAACGGACACGTTACGTGTATTTATAAGTTCTATTGAAACACGTATTCCGTTCGACGTAGAAGCGGTGCAAAGGTCACAGTGTCGAGCTTCACGTATACTTAGCTGTCCTTTTTTTTATACCACCAAGGTGGCAAATAAGCATACGGCCTGCCTGATGGTAAACAGTTACCGTAGCCTATGGACATTTGCAACACCAGGGGTGGCACTCTCTAAAAACACACACACCCTCTAAAAACCTCTTGGCACCTTTCTTGAAGAGCCCCATGCTGTAATCTCTTAGGAGAACCTCGGCTGGAAGTTCATTCCACAACTGGAGAGTTCTCGGAAGAAAACTTCTTTGGAACCGAACAGTACGCGACCATTGCGGTGCCAGCATGCGAGGGTAACTTCCCGCCGTCGGCGAGCGTAGCGGTTATAAAAAGTGGCTAACACAACCCGTTGTACAATTAGAACACACAAATTCAATACCGTGTGCTTAGGATCGTCTACAATTCTAACAGCTTCTAATTCGCACAGGGAATACCTACTTGTTATCCTCTTGTTGTCTTATTAAGTGACACCCCGTAAATGGCTTACTATCATGTTTAGTGTATTTGACGAGCTCGGTGGCGCAGTGGTGAGTAACGATACTTTGACACCAACGTTCGTGGGTTCGATTCCCACGCGAGACAAACATTTGTGTGCACGAACATGTCTATTTGTATTAGTCTTGTTGTATTCTATGTATCATGTATGTATTTACAAAAAAATAATGTATTTACGTATGTTTATCAGTTTTCTAGTACCCATAGCATAAGTTTCGCTTCTTTGGAGCTAGATGGCGCTATGGAATTTATCCGACAATGTTTATTTATTGAATCATAAAAAAATATTCCACAGAATTGAATCTGCATTATGAAAACTATATTTTATATATTTGTGCTTTTATTTTTTATTAGAAAGAAAATTATTTCTTGTAAGAACTCGCTACAGAATTACTATTTGGCTGTGGTATTCTTACCCATTTGAGCGGTTTCTGACCAAAGAACGCTGATAAAAAACTAAAATAATACATAAATTTAGTCTCTCAAAAATATACAATTTATTAATAAAAAGATAATAAAAGACATTTGAAAGGTACCTCGGTCGGTAAAAAAAATCGTTTTATGACTTAACAAGAAACTGCTTAAGTCTGTTATTATTATAATTGATAAAGATGCTGCCGCCGCGGCCCGCGTTCCGAACACAAATGACTGGAAATTAAACAGCTTTGTTCGTAATTCGAATATTCGAAAATCAAGACATGCAAATTGCACGAGTAGATCAGTTGAGTTGCGTGATTGAGCTCAATCAGGTCTCCCAACGAGGCCACCAGCCTCCTTCATTATGAGATGCGTCGAGTAATGAGGAGTAGGGGCGAGCTGCCGCCGCCAACTCCACGTTTTTGTGCACTATTCAAACAATAAGCTATAAATCGCGTCAGTAATCGGCTTGCCTGAGCTTTTCGCGTACAACCTATATAATGCTTGTATATATTTACTACTGTGAGAATGCTTAAAGCTGAATCTCCTGCTAGTGCCAAACTCCTGGAGGCATGTTTCTAAGCAGCAGACGGATGGTCACACCGTCCTCTTTTATCTTTTTGTTTCGATCCTTAAAACAACTTACCTGCAGTTTATATGCATGTGAGATAACTGAAAGATTAACATTATGACTTTTTCCCCTCATTTATTAATTAACACGGTGCACCACGTATATGTGAGAATGGTTTTGACTCTAGAGATGACAGTGAGTCACCTAATTAGGTTCTTATCATCATCAGCCCGTATACGTCCTCTGTTGAACATAGTCCTCCCCTCTATAGAGTCAATCGGCTCGACCTCTGGAGGTCGTCGCTCCATTTCGTAGAGGGCCGTCCTACACTAAGTGTACCAATAGAGAACCTTTCTTCCTCAGCGGTTGTCTACTGCGAACTTTGTTAACATAATTAGGTTCTTATATTATTAGCTAGTTACATAGTAAACGTTGTTTATTTGTAATGCGCCAGTTACCGACCACCTCTCAGGATAATGAATAGTCGTTTCGTAACGTCCACGACTGAAATTGTAATGAACTGTAGCCGCGGTGGCTGGCAGGTGACAGTTCTACTCACAAAAAACATGTGTAAATTGCGCCGAAACTGAAAACAGTTCAACTAAAAATAGCCTACTTACAGTTGTAAATAAACGAGGATTGGCAATGTCAACATAGTTTTTGAAGTAAAACTTCTTTACGCAAGCTTGACTTGGGGAGTAAGCTGGTGAATGCGTGACGAGAGCGTTACGAAAAGTATGATCTGGCGAGGCGAACGCTATTTGTTTGTTTGAAGCGCTGATCTCTGGAAATACAAGTCAGATTTGAACAATTAATTTTGCAGTTGTTAGGCCAATTCATAAGGATGGCTATAGGCTATTCAACTTCATGATACGACACTTAGAAGCTGAGGAAAAATAAAGTGGAAAAAGCTGTGCCCACGGGATACCGGGATACGCGCGGACCAAGTCGTTGGAAGACGCCACGTGTGTGGCTTATTTACCGAGAGTAAAGATTTCTTTACAAAACTTATTACATTGAAGTTCATAATAATTGTAGCTATTTTTTAATTATTTCCTCTGTTAGTTTACTCTGAATCTCGCTACGGTTTCGGCTCGTCTCATATTAGGCTATTCAGACATGAACTTTTGACGAGCTAGGTGGCGCAGTGGCGAAACTTTGACACCAACAGTCGTAGGTTTGATTCCCACACAAGACAAACATTTGTGTGCATGAACATGTCAGTTTGTCTTGGTCTGGATATTTTTAAAAGAGCTAGGGCGCATCAAAGCAGCTCACTTGGGGAAGTACCTCTACCTCGCATAAAACCGTAGCCAAATAGCAACTCCCTAGAGGGTTATTATATTCTCGCGTATGAGTTAGGTCGACGAGTAAGCTTAGGAGTTACTGTGGTAGCAGCAGAGATGACATCACACGAGTGATACTTTAAGTATTACAAGCGTTCATAGGTTACGGTAACCGCGTTACATCAGGTGGGCCGTATGCTTGTATGCCTCCGTATCCGTATGTCGTTGTATAAAAAAAAAGAACCCGCATGATCGATAGTTTCGCCCCGTGACGTAATTTCTCACTGAATGCGTACCGCTAGCTTTACTTACTCGGAGGATTACAAAAACCCTCACGGGAGTTATTTTTTTCAGTTGAGGCCAAGACGGTTGAATTCAGCCATGCGCGTTATGGCAACAAGTATATAATGGGCCTCAATGAATTAAGGCACTCCTGCCTTCACGCTCCCTACTTCATGGTTAGTTTGAATAAAGACAGTAAGCCACTTTCACCCCAAAGCTGTTCAGGAACACCGTTCCTATATGAAATCTATATGTTTGTCTGTGCGTTTCACTGTGTGTTTGTCTGTCGCTTTTTTTCGAATATTCGAATTTTGACTTCAGATTCGGATTCAGCATAAAAAAATATAATAGGAATGTTTAGGAACACCGTTCCTATCTCTTAAGGAACATGAGCAAAATGGCCGACAAATTAAAAAAAAATGGATAGTTATATAATTGACGAGCCAGGTGTTCCTCTGGCAATGCAAGCTTGCGCATTCTCAACTGGTTTTTATTTCACTTTGGAACGAAAAAGCTCGTGTTAACCTCCTAGACCGACCTACGGTGTCCCAGTTGCACCACGTCCGTGGGAGCGAGCAACAATGGTCTCCCTCCACGGTCGAGCGAGCGGCGCCCTTTGCCCTGCAGCCTGCGCCCGGCCGCGGCGCCGCGCACCTGACGGTCACGGCCCGCCAGCGCCGCGCCGCCGCCGCACCGCGCGCCGCGAGCCGCCGACACGTGGCCAGCCTTCCTGCACTTGCATCTCCATCGCGATACACACAAATGAAATGTGCAGCTAACACTCAACGTGCGATTATAACTCTTATTACATAAGGAATTAGATCGGTACAACGGTCTGCGTGTTACGCTGGAAGAGCACTTAACTGTAATTACGGCAAAGGACTCCCTAACCGTTTAAAGTAAATTAATGGTAAAGACTCTGCAGACACGGGTCCTGTACGGTCCCTAGTTGGAATCCTACCGACAAATTCGTCTTTTCCGATCTATGCACATATTTGCAATAATAACTTGCTCTTCGGTGAAGGGAACCATCGTGAGAAAACCCGCACGCCCAAGACATGTGTATAACAGAAAGACTTGTGACCTAACAGAAGGAAGATATGATTTTCCCTGTGGGTTGTGGAGGATCGCAGTCGCTTCATGTCAAAGTCAGTATCTTCGCCAAATCCTTAGGCTTAAGTGGCGGACCCCGCCAACCCTTAGGAAAACAGGGTTACGCTAGGAAGAAGAATTTATCCGTAAGAATGTAACATATGAATATTTCCTTAGAAATACGTTTGAAATTGATTATTTTAGTTTTCTCTTGTGTTATGTTAGGGTTCATAACTATGAAAGTGTGGATTTTAATACTGGTAGGTGCGACGATCGATATCATTGTTTTTATTAAATTCCATATTCAAATTAATTTTAGAATGCATGCCATTTCTCGTATAAAATCAGTTATTTATTCGTTTCGCCGACGTTGTATTCGTGATATCGATTTTATGAAGCGAGCGACGTTCTGTGAAACACTTTATTAAATATACATTTCAATCTTCTTCTTAAAGTTATCCCGTTTCAATTAGTATTGGCGAAGCCCGCCACCTGAGCCTAAAGATTTATCGTAAATTCTTCTTATGTTCATTACCGAAATTGTAGCAGATTCCAAAAGAAGTATATGTAGTAACATAAGGTAATTAAATAATATACTGACCGACCGAAAAGGCCGACGCTTTACTTGCCCGCCGAGCGCGGAAAAGAAATAAACCCATTCAGAGACGAGCTGCGTTTCGCGTTGCTTAAATTGCGTGTTTGATTACACTGACACGAGTAACGCAAGGCTCCTCACCTTCTGATAAAACCCAACCAATGCGGTCGTTGGTTCCTGTAAATTCACGAGTTTGTTCCTGGGTCTTAGGGTTCCACACATCCACCTTCCGCCTGTCTGTCAAAAATGTCATGCCCATCATCGTGACATTTACAAATCAAAAAAGCTGTAATAATTAGACTCTACATATATAGGACTCTACATAGGTTTATGTGAAAAAAATAGTTTTTGAAGTGAAAAATTTTTTAGCGGCTTTACTTTTTGGGATGAGCAAAAAATGCTAAACTCGCGTCAGGCCGTCAGGACACGTGACCCTGACCATAAGATTTTGGTGGAATTAGAACTTAAGTTCGCTGCAGCGCTAAAACATTAGTTCCCTCTAATTAAACAATTAAAACATGAAGCGCTAGATCGTTCATAGGGCATTATTTTCTCGCGACCAAAACGTTGTAAGCGCCACGAAATTGTTGGCGTTTACGCGTTTCGTTGAACGTAGTTTATCAACATCGCTGTATGGTTTAAGCGGCGCAGGGCGCTTGCGCGAGTGTGCTTGTGTGTTTGAGATTTTACCACATACGTAATAGTACTTTTATACTGATAAATAAAGCAATTCGTCCGAAATTATCCCCTAACCATTCCAAAATATTCAAAAATGCACAACGTTAATGTTCAAGTTTTCACTTCTGCCGGCACTCCTGGAGTGTAACCAGTTTTTTTTTGTAGAGATATTTCGTACATTATTAATAGATTATATTTCCTACAAATATAGTTTCTTTAAATCATGGGTAATCACAAAATAATTCACGTTGTTCTCTCTATTGGTAGCCACACTCACCCGCAGGCATCCAATAACTCTCTAGGGACTGGTATTTGGCTGAGGTTTTCTATGAAGTGAAGGTACTTGGCCAGTCCGGCTGCTTTTATACGTCCTAATTCTTTTAAAAACTCTGGGTGTTTTTAAGAGAAGTAGGACCAAGACAAACAGTCAAGTTCACGAGCGTTGGTGTTATAGTAGCATTTCATAAGTTTGGTTTAGATACGAGACAGTTTCGGGTGAGGTTGGGATAAAGACGTTAACAGATATGAAGACGTTTCTGACTAGCACAGTTCGTTATAAATAGTATAAGTACTACATATTTAAACGTAGTTATGGGATACAGGGAGGTTCAGAAGCCGAGACGAGTGTTTCCATTCATTAACTTGACAAACAGGCATACATTAAGCACTGTCGTGTGATATTTAGACAGCCATTGAACATACTACTTATTGTATACATACATCAATATAAGTATTACTAGATCGGCTACAATTTCCCTCCGATCACACAGAGAGCGGACATCGGACAGGTGGACTGTCGGAGAGCTGGTCGTAACGCCAGCCTGCCCGCTGGCATCCCGTGGCGTCTACTATTAAAGATCTATAATTGCTGTAATAAATGTAATCTGAACATCAGTTGCACATCTGAATTACTCTACTGTTACTGCGAAATAATTATACTGAATAATTTTACACTACTTTAACAGTAAATGAACCGCCGATGTAGAGAAAAGATTTTGGACTCCTCGGTGTTGTGATTAACAATGGGAATCAAAAATAAGTAGTGAAACGTCATTATAATTAGTGACATTTCTTTATGAAAAACTGGAACCGTCGAGGGTGCATGGAAAGAGATGTATATCTTCACGCCAGGTCCCTTCCGAGGTAGACCGAACGCCATAAGTCGCGGTCCTAACATATCCACCACATTCCACGCTCGCCGGTACCTAGGGCATCTGACATTAGCTTCTGATAAAACACAAGAAATGTATTCTACTTACATGTTCTCTCTGCCATACCCAGCTTTCACTTCCATAAGTTTGCGCCGCGTTGTGTACAGCGAGCTGTGCCTTTTGACTTGGCTTTCGGCTGCCTAGAAGTTTACCCAATGTTCCGTTCACGTTATTCCCTGCACTCCTCTCTCTACATCACCGGTGTACCTTTCATCCCTGCTAAAAGACCTTCCAACATATACAATCTCATCCACTTGTTCCTACACTACATCATTAACTGTACTCCTCGTGTTTGTACTGGTTTCCTTGCTTTCAAATACCGCTATCTGGGTTGGGAAAGATATATTAATGTAAAGAAGCGCGTAAGGCATGCACGAGTAAGATCCAAGTTTTGTGGCGCTCGATTCACTACTAGTCTGCAAGGGAACTGGGCGTGAAGATATACACAGATAAACATTTTTTATGAGTTATGCGTATAAATTTGTTTATTTTTCCTTGATATGCTGTTGGAACATTTCTATTATAGAATGCTTAGATAACTAGTATGTGGTATAAAATGACGAACGCGTAAAATCAAAAAGTGCTTATATTTACATTGTACGGTCATGGTATGGTCCATTAGTTCCCTGCTCTTAAAATGTAGTGGTGATAGTCAACATTGTCTGCTGTCCACAAAAAGAGTGCAGGAAGCCCCTCTGGCGGCTGTGTCCATAAATCCACAGTTTACGATGAGGGCGCTCGCCGAGAGCCGTGCGAACGGTTATGATACTGCGTCGACGTCTGTATAATCGGACCAACACATCAATACGTCTTGCCCCTAGCGCATGGGCTTGCTTACGGAATTATACTACATTTTATGATTCTTTTTCTATTTTGAGATCTATTTTCCTGTGATAGTTAACAACTATTTCTTTTATTGACTTATCCGCATGTAAGCGCTCAAACAAATCGATCGCTGCGTTTTTTGTAAATCAGATCCTTAGCTTTATATTTTCAAACGAAACTTTTATTGTTTTCTTGAAAGATGATATTATTTTTATTGAATAATTTTTACTTGATTATTTTTATGAAGATCCTTTATCGATGTTTCTTTTGAGTGACTTAATTAATTAGATTTCCGCTGTCAGTTTGCACCGGGCGGCGGTGTCAAGTACTTCGCCATTTTTGCATATAGATACATATAGCTAGAACAAAGACTGTAATTAGTGCAGGTAACATTACAGGTCGGCAGTTTCTGGGAAATACTTTGACTCCGCAATTGTCCTTACTAAATGTAAGAATATATAAATCTATACTAATATAGTAAGAGGAACAGTTTGTTTGAACGCGCTAATATCTGGTCTGGAATTACTAGTCAGATTTCAAAAAATGTTTTTACATTTGATAGTCTTATTCGGGGTGAACGTCATAGGCTATTCAACATCACGTTACGAGCTTTAGAAGGCATTGGCTGTCAGCCTAGATATGGCGAAGGCGTTCGATCGGGTCTGGCACCGGAGTCTTCTATCGAAGTTACCATCATACGGGCTGCCCGAGGGTTTGTGCAAATGGGTCGCCAGCTTTTTATCCAACAGATGCATAAAAGCCGTGGTTGACGGTGGATGCTCCGACAGTATGGATATCAATGCTGGCGTCCCTCAGGGTTCTGTACTGTCTCCGACGCTGTTTCTGCTGCATATCAATGATATGTTGTCAATTGATGGCATTCATTGTTATGCGGACGACAGCACCGGGGATACTTATTATACAGGCCGTGCAAACATCCCTCGTTCCCTTGTGGAGGAAAGCCGCGACAAACTTGTGTCTGAAATGGATGGTACTCTGTCTAAAATATCCGACTGGGGGCGGCTTAACTTGGTCGAATTCAACCCCAAGAAGACACAAGTTTGCGCGTTCACCGCTAAGAAAACTCCATTTGCTGTGGTTCCTAAATTCCAGAACATACCTCTTACCGTCACCAAAAGTATTAGGATGCTTGGCGTCGAGATCTCCAGTGATGTGCAATATCGAAATCACCTGGAGGAGAAGGTCAAGCTGGCGTCGAAAAAACTTGGTGTGCTCAACAGGGCTAAGCAGTACTTCAGTGCGGGGCAAAGACTTATATTATATAAGTCTCAAGTCAGACCGCACTTGGAGTACTGAAGTCACCTTTGGGCGGGAGCACCTGAATACCAACTTGGACCGTGTGATTCGATTCAGAGACGAGCTGTGAGAATTGTCGACAATCCTAAGCTTACACACGGTATTGAACCCTTAAGTTTAAGGAGAGACTTTGCCTCCCTTTGTGTGTTCTACCGATTGTACAACGGGTTGTGTTCTGAAGAGTTGTTCGAAATGATGCCGACGGCTACTTTTTATAACCGCACCGCTCGCCGACGGCGGGGAGTTCACCCTCACACGCTTGAACCGCTATGGTCGCGTACGGTGCGGTTCCAGAGAAGTTTTCTTCCGAGAACACTCAAGCTGTGGAATGAGCTCCCAGCCGAGGTTTTTCCAAGGAACTACAGCATGGAGTTCTTCAAGAAATGCGTGAAGAGGTTTTTAGAGGGTCGGCAACGCATGAGTGACGCCCCTGGTGTTGCAAATGTCCATAGGCTACGGTGACTGTTTAACATCAGGCAGGCCGTATGCTTGATTGCCACCTTAGTAGTATAAAAAAAAAAAAAAAAAAAAAAAAGACGAGAAAAAAGAAGATAAAGCGATTTCCACGGGATACGGCGATACGCGCGAACAGTCGCGGGCTAGTTATAAAACTTGTTGCCTTGTATGGATCAGAATTTGGACCGTTAGGAAAAGTTATCAAATACAACTTTTCTGTTGTAGTTCTGAGGTAGTAAAAAAGCTTATCGCCTGCGTGATGATAAACAGCTAACTTAGCCTGCGTGCCGCCACTGCAACGATTGATGAGATGTATGTTAAGATGGAAATATTGTAATCTTTAATAATAAAATTGTAATACGTTAGTTTAGATTTGAAACTCCTGGCCCACGTGACAGCTGCTAAGTGTTGTGCTATTGTATATTTATGTCAAAGGTCACCGAAGGTAGGACTCCCGCGTGATAAGAAGACTAAGATATGAGTGTTGAAAAGGAAGACGTAATTTGCAAAAGAGGATATCGTTCATTAAATGCCTAAGACCCCTTAATTCGAAAAGCTCCCAATATTAGGTATCATTGCAAAAATGTGATCTAAATCGGTGTTTTTTAATGATATTAGATGGCAAACAAGCATGCGGCCCGCATTAGATGGTAAGCGGTCACCGCAGCCTATTGACGTTCGCAACACCACAGCGATGTTACTCGCGCGCTGCCAATCTTGTGACCTAAGGCTGTTTCGTCACAGTACCCAGTATTTTCTCTGCCATATCTCACCCTTCAGACCGTAACACAGCTAGATAAATATAGCTGTTTGGCGGTAGAAATAGGTGAGACAGACTGAAAATAGTGGAAAAGGCAGTGAATAACATATAATAGTGATATTTTCAGTAAAATGAAGACAACCTTTACTTTACTCAAATGATATTAATATAAAAATATTTAGTCATAAAACAATAATGTTAAAATACTTCAAGAATCCGTGGTTTAAATTTTGTTTAGCTAGCTATGTCAGTTTCGAATCTACTGCGTCGAGCACAGAGTGATGATAGACTTGGTTACGATGACTGACATACCGATACGGAAACCGTGTCCAGTGACATAGTATTTTGTGACTTTTTTGTTATTTTTATTATTTTAAAACTATGTGGAATGAAAAATGAACTCCGGTTCACCTGGAGTTCCATAGTTTCTGCCTATCTCTATATATGTATGTATGTATTACTTTGTGCCGAAACGGGCTTATATTCTTTATTTTTATTACGCACTGCCGTTCGTCCCCTATAATGATCGGCCTATCACCCCTATAAACGTTGCATAATAATAGAAAATTTTGACTACGGTAACCGCTTTACATCAGGTGTGTAGGTTCACTAGTATTATTTGTTCGTCATGGTCACTTGGTTAGCAAGATATTTGTAGCGTATATTTTGCTTATGTCATGAACTGTAATTGTTAGACATGAGATTGCGGTATATTTTCGTACGATGTGAAGTTTAATGTTAAGATTCCAGAATACTTGACTGTTTGGCCGATAATTGTAAATATGTGGTATTAATTGTGTATATATTTAAATATATCTTCTTTTTCACTTATAGTACCATATTTCTTTATGATTTCATATGCGTCATCGTGATATTTTTTTTTCTTTATGGCATTCATTTATGGAAAGAATGGAGGCAGAAAGAATTGCAAAACAGATAGGTATACAACGCAAAAATGTAGGAGCCGAGGAAGGCCAAGACTTAACTGCTATGACCAAATTGATCGTGTTCTATTAGAAGGTGATATCAGGAGCCTTAAAACCGGCGAGCGTGCATAAGAAAAGCAACGAATGTCAAAGAAGCGAATGAGGTGTGTAAGGACCGAGACATGTGGCGCTCGGTTCTCTCTACGTGTTTCCTACCCCGCAAGGGATTTGGCGTAAAGTTACAGATAGATGAGAGCTCGATGACGAAGTTGCGCGTGTCATTCTAACCTAATACGCAGGTTAAGCAATGTCGAACGCAGCCTGTCCATGGATGGTTTTATCAATCTTGAGTTTCTCCGTGCTCGGAGAGCATATTAAGCCGTCGGTCTCGGCTGTTGTCGATAGATGACAGTCGTTAAGCTAAGTCAGTGGCCCTCGGGCGGCTTGAAAAGACTGGCCTCCGTCAATCCGCATTTGAGCAGCGTGGTGGAGTATGCTCTAAACTCCTTCGGTTGTAGGGAGACCCGTATCCCGGCAGTGGGATGAGTAAGGGTCGATGTGGTGGATGTGGTATAGACAGATGGAGTTTTCAAAGTAACTTTCTCTGCGACCTTATAAAGCAGAAGTATATGTGTTCAGGAAGTAAAGACGGTAGCGCGTGACAGTGGTTCGGTTCCAGTAACTGGAGACATCGCAATTCGTTCCAATTGACCAAATGCATGAAACGAGCGTTAATAAAGTTATCCTAATGAATAATTCACCGAGCGGTAGTGTACCTACTTGGACTAATGTTCGCTTGGCTAATTGTAGGTAACTACATATCGTTACTATCAACCCACCCGGCTTTGCGCGTATGCTTCGATCATACCAAACTCAAAATCGCAGAATTTCTCGCTGGGCTAATCTGAAAATTGTCTGCTTTCATCAAAATGTGTCCAGTTTTCAGGTCCATATGGAACATATATACAACATTTATACCAGAGGGAGACTTGGTACAAAAGTCGTCTGCGTGGGTACCTCTGTCTCACCTATTAGAAATAGGTGAGACAGAGGTGTCTCACCTATTAGAAATAGGTGACGCAGACGACTATACCGCCAAGCACCTAATTTATATAGCTGTGTTCCGGTTTAAAGGGTGAGATATGGCAGAGAAATTACTGGGTACTGTGACGAAACATCCTTAGGTCACAAGATTGGCAACGCGCGGGTAACATCCCTGTGGTGTTGCGAGCGTCAATAGGCTGTGGTGACCGCGTATCATCTAATGCGGGCCGTATGCTGGTTTGCCAATCAAGTTTAGTAAAAAAAACTTATAAGTATAATAAAAAGATAGGTCAACGTTATATTCACCGCAGCATTAGAAGATGTCTTCTAGCTCTTGAACTGGAAAGGATATGAGTATAAACATCAATGGCGAATTCATCACTCACTTTCGATTTGGCGACGATGTAATTCTCAGAACGAAATCGCTGGAGGGTCTCAAGGGTGCTTCCGACCAGGTCTCAAGATGTACATGGACAAGACTAAGAATATTGGAAAAAAATAGTAAGTTTCAGTGAACCATTTCTACGGCTAGTAGTTTCTGTAGTACCTAAGTCACGTATAAATATATAATATTTAAGTTTTGCCTTTATTTATTTCAAGGAAACAATTCATCGCCGTGAATAAACCTTTTTTTTAACTTGACACCGACTTCTTACATTTTTATAACCACATTAACCCTTACTCATCCCACTGCTGGGTCTCCCTTCAACCGAAGGGGTCACCCCTGCCATGGGCAAGCCTCTTCTTATGGCTAAGTTATTATTTTTATTCAAATAAAATATAAATACACATTCATACATCATACTCTTTTATTCCTCACTTTATTCTTTCATACATCATCTTTTATTATCTAAAATTTTAATTTTGCCCATTTTTTTTTTTTTTTTTTCAACGCCAGTGAAACTATCCTATCTGTTTCCAAACTTCCCTCCCCTTACTGCGTCAGTCCAGCCACGGGCGACAGAGAGCTTCACAGCTCCACCTTGCCACCGCGATCCCATCGGCTATACGGAGTATAGCCGAGGTATACAACATTAGTCCTAGGTGGAGCCGCTCTGCTTGTTACGGTCAATGACAACCACGGCTAGACTGACGCAGTATTTTAAAAATTTTGTTCGGGTTTTGCCCACCACTAATTCGGAGACTGTGTTTTCGGTGACCCGCATTCCCAACTCCTGCTCCAAATCGTACCTCTGTTTGGAGAATGCGGGACACCGAAACAATATGTGCTGCAACCGAAGGGGTTTAGAGCATACTCCACCACGCTGCTCAAATGCGAATTAGCAGAGGCCAGTGTTTTCAAATCGCCCGAGAGCCACTGACTTAGCTTAACGACTGTCATCTATCGACAACACCCTTCGAAGCACGGAGAAACTCGAGATAGATAAACCCATCCATAGACAGGCTGCGGTCGACGTTGATTAACCTGCGTGTTAGGTTACAATGACACGCGCAACGACGACATCGAGCTCTCTCTCTTTTTTATAAGGTGATTAATAATTCAATAATAAACAATTAGTTCTTAATTAATTTAAATGGAACAACAAAATAAAAAGTATTCAATTGTTATTTTGTACAACATTTATTTTTTTGCTTTGTAGTTAACTTTTGTGTTCCTTGAAGTCGGGTTTTCTTCATTTTTAAGTTAATTAATAAGTATTATATGTGTTATTCTGAAGCTTGCAAGGTTCATCCTGTAATTGTTTGTTGTATTATACATAGATTATAGACAAATAGATATCTATATTTATATGTAAAGTGGAAGAGTTTGTTTGAACGCGCTAATCTGTGGAAGTCAGATTTGATATATATTTTTGATAGTCCAATTGTCGAGCAAGATGATCTATATGTTATTCAGCATCACGATTCGAGCTTTAGAAACCGAACAATAAGGAAGAAAGCGATTCCCATGGCGGGATACGCGCGGATGAAGACATGGGCTGCAGCTATTACGATCACCGAAGATCGCCATCGGCAGATCAATCAAGAGGTCCCTTCCGAGAGCCGTTAACTTGTGGAATAAGCTAATAAGATATTTTCCCCAAAGTTTACATCATCAGGTTTTAAAAAAGGGCGAGAATTTTTTGTTTATAATATACACATTATCGCTAGTGTGGCAGCTGTCCATCGGCTACGGTCACTTATATATCATACTTCAAAACACAACAACTTTGAACAATTTTCGTCTTGTCTATCACACGATTCACCCCGATTGCTTTGTATATCCTGAGTCGGCGTTATCAATTCATTTGCATCGCAAAGAGATCGAGATAGTTGGAATGACACTCGTAGCCCATGAATTATGGATCGACGGGGAAGTAATTAATTCCAGAGGATAATTCTAGAGTACAAACGGCGCCCGCCCGGACCTTGTGTCAAATGTAAAGAGTAAAAAACTGCTGAGCGCGCGCTGCCCTCCGCCGCGCGCCGACCGGTTTGGAGGCAGCTTTGAATAATTCCCTTAATGCCGCGCTCGGGTTATTATTTCAAGTTTAAGAAATTCGTAGCTCGAGTTCACTGCTTCGAGTGTTGGGAAGTGTAGAGTCTCCGATTTGATTTAACAACGAAAAGTTAAATCAAAAAATATGTTTTTAACGCTGCTGTACGAAAATGAAACCACTGCGGTACGAAAATGAAACTATGAATTAGTAATCGGATTTGATTCAATAATCGAATTTAATAGTATGTAAATTGTCGTAGGCCTAAGCGATTGAGGCCCGGTATCTTACTGACTAAACTGATGTCAAATGTCATTACACTGAAACATGAACCAACTTTGGGAAACAAAAATCAAATCTGAATATTTTCCGCTTGCAGTATGGGCCCTGGTATGTATCCAAACGATTCCCATGCAATCGTACGATCTGGCTGATAAAAAGTCGCCACCGCTTTACAATTGACTTGCGACGATAGATGAAAAAATAACAATTTAAGGACAGTATCTTCGATACAAAAGTAACGTGAAAAACAAGGAGTACCTATCCATCCCACATTACCTCTCTTGCCGCTAACACAACAACTTTTCAGGAGCTTACTTATAACCTCACTCGCTAGCTGGAACACAGCTATCCTGCAGGGAGTTGTTATTTGTTTATGGGTTTATGTGAGATAGTGGTACACCATGCGCTGGTGAGGTTGGCAGTGATTTTAACGGTGATTGTAAGACTCTTACATTATCAATTTATTAAATTATAATATAAGAAATACTTATTTATTTTAAGAATTCGCAGAAGGAGCTTTATGTTATACGAACTCGTGACTAATAACTCCTTTTTATATTGTACCAATAATGAAATCTATTTTTCGTATAATGAAATTAAGAAAAAGTTTAATAAAAGTAAAGTAGATCACTGAACTAGGTACTTCGAAGTTTTCTTGCATCATTTGCTATTTGTATTGGTGTTAGCAAGCTAACACTTTTTTTACGATGACATTACGAAAAGAAACACCAGAATTAACGTAACTAAATTTTAAGTCACTTAGGTGATTTTATCCTCTAAAAAGTTAAACAGATAACGCCAAAATACTGACATTGCTAAATATATAGGCCTGCTTTTGAATCCTGATGTGGGCATGTATACCACCAAATACATGTTTTCGGATTTGTGCATATATTTGTAATTATCACTTGAAGAAAAACGTGACAAGGAAATCCGCACGTCCAAGGGATTATATTTTAAAAGACGTGTGATCTAACCTCATAAAGGGCTGGTTTTCCTTGGGTGGAGGAGGTCTGACGGCAGTCACTCCCTGTCAAAGTCGGTATCTTCGCCACATCCTTACATGCAGATCCCGCCGCGGGACAAAGCTAGTAAGAAGAAGAAGATCTTTTTTGACAGATGGCGTGTGGTATACTGTACTTTCGCGCCACAGTACATTTTCTCTTTTCTAATGCATATTTTTGTAATAATTCCGTGTGTTATATCATAAGAATAATGTTTATTCATTAAGTAATATAACAATAACATAACAAGACACGCGAGGAATGCTGAATACAACGACCTCATGTCCACAGCTCGGGCTCGTTGCGTAATGTAAGTACATATTCATGTAAATAAAAAAGTGTTTGAATTTGTAAACGATCCAAGCCGTACCGCCATGTTTACGTTCACGTTCTGCGACATTTTTCTAATTTTGATTGGCAACATTACATTTACATATATTTTTTCTGTACGTGAAAAGATCTCCTTCTAAACTTAAAAAATAAAGACATTTTTGTGTGTGTTTAGGTGGCTCCCATGATTGTTCATATTCACTATTGAAGCCGGTAGGTGGCGCTGTAATTAAATAAAAAATGTAGAATTTGTCTAGGTTTTTATTTTTATTTTAGGTCAGTTTCTACCATAAGCTAAAATCATAGCAGTCTGTAGGTAGCCTTTGCCCTTTGGTACACTAGTCAGACAATCGGCGTGTCAGTGGGACGATGGCCTGCACCGATTGCCGCCGCGCCGCGCGCCGTTACGACAGCGGCCGGGCTTCATCCAGGCGGATTACTGTGATGGATGGTGCGGTTACATCCTGCGTAATACGATTTCTGGTTAACATATTAACTGGTTTTTCAGGACCTAAAGTTCATATCAGTCATGCTCGTCTAGGTACATAATATTTAATTTAAAAATTGTTTTCTTTCAATAACTACGTATTTGTGATTTACAACAAAATCAATAGGAAATATAATCTCCACTTGTTAAGTTATTGTGATGATACAGACACGTTGGAAACTAAATTATTGAACTGGACTCGCCGGGAATCAGAAAGCTAATGCACTGCGTATAATAACACTAAATTATTATATAGGTGCTGCATTTCTAATATTAGAATAAGGATAGAATAGAGACAACCGCCATGTTTTGTTAATGTACTCGTAGCTTTAGTACCATATGTTTTTTTTTTTTTTTTTTTTTTTATACTACTAAGGTGGCAATCAAGCATACGGCCTGCCTGATGTTAAACAGTCACCGTAGCCTATGGACATTTGCAACACCAGGGGCGTCACTCATGCGTTGCCGACCCTCTAAAAACCTCTTCACGCATTTCTTGAAGAACTCCATGCTGTAGTTCCTTGGAAAAACCTCGGCTGGGAGCTCATTCCACAGCTTGAGTGTTCTCGGAAGAAAACTTCTCTGGAACCGCACCGTACGCGACCATAGCGGTTCAAGCGTGTGAGGGTGAACTCCCCGCCGTCGGCGAGCGGTGCGGTTATAAAAAGTAGCCGTCGGCATCATTTCGAACAACTCTTCAGAACACAACCCGTTGTACAATCGGTAGAACACACAAAGGGAGGCAAAGTCTCTCCTTAAACTTAAGGGTTCAATACCGTGTGTAAGCTTAGGATTGTCGACAATTCTCACAGCTCGTCTCTGAATCGAATCACACGGTCCAAGCTGGTATCCAGGTGCTCCCGCCCAAAGGTGACTGCAGTACTCCAAGTGCGGTCTGACTTGAGTCTTATATAATATAAGTCTTTGCCCCGCACTGAAGTACTGCTTAGCCCTGTTGAGCACACCAAGTTTTTTGGACGCCAGCTTGACCTTCTCCTCCAGGTGATTTCGATATTGCACATCACTGGAGATCTCGACGCCAAGCATCCTAATACTTTTGGTGACGGTAAGAGGTGTGTTCTGGAATTTAGGAACCACAGCAAATGGAGTTTTCTTAGCGGTGAACGCGCAAACTTGTTTATGCGTTCTGCGATAAATCAAATTATGCCTAATGTGGGACCTGAAACAATCCGATCCCATGTAAACAATGTTTATGAATAGAGATTTATTTATATTTCTTTAGCTGTTATTCGCTGCCAGTTCTCCTTTTCAAGTGTTATATAGGGATTCTAGATATTTTCATGATAAAAATTAGCCTATGTGTAAGCCCGTAGAGAGGTAGGGCGCATCAAAGCAGCCTGTCTGGGGAAGTACGTCCACTTCACAGAAAAGTCAAATAACAAGTCCCTAGAGGGTTATTGTGTTTCTGAATATGAGTGAGGTCAACAGTATGCTCTTAAGGAGTCGCTGTGTTAGTAACAGAAGAGGCATGGATATATAAATATCCATGCTACGGTAACCGCTTTACATCAGGTAGGCCGCATGATTGTATGCCTATATATAAAAAAGTCGGAATTAACTCTATTTGTGTATACCTTCATACAAATCCCTTCATACGTTTCTCCGCGAAATAATAACAAACATGTATACTCAGAAACCTTCTCATTTATAACATTAGTAAGATGATTACTTCCAAGTAATGTAGACTGTTTGCCAGATAATATCACCAGCGATCAGAGTACTTATGTTGTTCATAATATTTTATTATGTCATGTCATACATTTAAATATTTCATTAACTGATACTGTGTAGCGAAACATAATACTACTCGTAAATCATTGTAGACGGAATTAATGCATGAACAGTTACCTTTTATGGTTACCATCCATCTGACTGGGAGGCAGAGTATATATGTTATACATGTCATTTCAACTCTGAACGTAGCTATGAAAGGGATTGTTCAGTATCTAAACTTCAGTGAACCACGGTGAACGCATTTGGAATACGTTCACGAGATTCGAATTGCGGAACAAACTGTGGTTAACTTTTTAGGTCAACGGTAATCCTATTTTGTCCACGGGTGATCACAAGTTTTCATTCAATGATACCAGTCATTTCGTCTTTTTCAACTATAATACAATAATCATACGGGCTGCCCGAGGGTTTGTGCAAATGGGTTGCCAGCTTTTTATACCGTGGTTGACGGTGGATGCTCCGATAGTATGGATATCAATTTTGTCTGTATAACACTTGTTATACAGGCCGTGCAAACATCCTTCGTTCCATACTGGAGGAAAGCCGTGATAAAATTGTCTCTGAAATGGATAATACTTTGACTAATGTATCTGACTGCGGGCGACTTGGTCGAATTCAACCACAAGAAGATTCAAATTTGCGCGTTCACCGCTAAGAAATCTCCATTTGCTGTGGTTCCTCAATTACAGAACACACCTCTTACCATCACCAAAAGTATTAGGATGCCTGGTGTCAAGATCTTCAGTGAAGTGTAATATCGAAGTTACCTGGAGGAGAAGGTCAGGTTGGCGTCCGAAAAACTTGATGTGCTCAACAGAGCAAAGCAGTACTACAGCGTAGGGTCTGACTTGACGCTTGTATGTTATATACGCCTTAAGTCACCTTTGGGCGGGAGCACCTGGGTACTAGCTTGGACCATGTGATTCGATTCAGAGATGAGCTGTGAGAATTGTCGTCGTGCCTTAATTTTAAGGAGAGATTTAGCCCCCTTTTGTGTGTTCTACCGATTAGTACAACGAGTTGTGTTCTGAAGAATTGTTCGATATGATGCCGACGGCTATTTTTTATAACCGCACCGCTCCCCGACGGCGGGTAGTTCACCCTCACATGCTGGAATCGCAATGGTCGCGTACTGTGCGGTTCCCAAGTAGTTTTCTTCCAAGAACTCTCAAGCTGTGGAATGAGAAATGCGTGAAGAGATTCTTAGAGGTTCGGCAATGCATGAGTGACACTCCTAGTGTTGCAAATGTCAATAGGCTACGGTGACTGTTTACCATCAGGCAGGCCGTATGCTTGATTGCCACCTTAGTGGTATAAAGAAAAACAAATATTTAAAGATGCCCTTAAGTTATTTGGAGCTAAAAGAGGTGTTTTCGGTACGGCGCGTGATCGAAAAGTGTCCTCTGCCAGTCGCCCCCACTTCCATCGCCCCTTTTTTAGCATGAAGAATGTATTCCAACGGAAGTTAGCTACTGAGCGGCTCCAAACAACCTCAGAACAGCGCCGCCTATGATAGTTTCTGGAACTAGCTAATAGATGGCGTTCCTTCAATAAAATGACTACAGCGCCATAAGTGATGATCTTAAGACTTCAATTTCATGATGCGACGACATATTCATTATCGTCCATCCATTTATTCGTCAAAGAAGAATTCGTAAATAATTTCTTATTCATAACATTAATCTATCTATATATCATTAATATATCTTCACGTCAATTCTCTTGTGGGGTAAGCACTCTGCCTGCAGACCGAGCGCCACATGAATGGATCATTACACACCTCACTTGCTTCTTTAACATTCATAGCAGTTTTTATGCACCTTCATAACATTAGTTATTAAAATTTGACAATTTGGAAGACATACTTTATTATGGGTAGCCTACGGTATAATGTCGCGCGTCGAGACGCCAACACAAAGACTGCTGCTGTGTGCGGTGGATCAGACATTTATACAAAAGCTACTTACTGGTTGATATAAATTTCCTGTGAGTGGTCTATCGAGAATGTCGAGGCCATAAATATAACGGGTGTTCATTTCACTCGTAAAACGAAATTGATTCTGATTCAGCTGTTGTGTAACTGGGTGTTGATATTTTACATATACCACTCGTCTTACCCACACGTCTTGGCGGTTTAATCTGCAATTTGCTGATACACTTTCCCTCGATGCTTAATGTTATCATCAATCCATTTTAATTGACATTTGTTTATGCAGGAAGCATACACCTAATGTGACGTGCTTAGGTTTTCTCAACTCTTTAGGTAATCTCACGGGCACAACAGCCCTCCGGAGAGTTATTATTTTGCTGTAATTTTCAGTTTGCTGTAATTTAAAGTTTCGTTTAACGTCGCTGCTGTCAGATCTCTTAACAAAAGGTCAAAATGTACGCATTTCGACACACGCCGCGCTGCAGTGCAGTTGCAGTTTTTTAGTAGAATCGGTTTAAGAATGCCTCAAAGCCGCCCGGCTGGGCACAGAAAATTACAGCAAAATAATAACTCTCCGGAGGGCTGTTGTGCCCGTAGTAGAGCCCTATTGTTCTGTCTTAAAAATTGCCTGATAAAAACAGACGTGTTAATGCGCACAAATATTTATCTTATTGGAATAAACCCACCATACAATGGTGTTATAGTTTATAGGTTACAGTAATCGCTTTTTATTAGGTGGGTCGTATGTTTATATGCCTCCCGACGTTGTATAAAAAAAACTACCAAATAAAATGAAGCCCTTTGAGAACATTTTGGCCCCGGCACGGCGGTAAAAGAACCGGACGCGAGCTCTCGTCTCATTAAGAAGGCAGCGCTCACGTAACGGCCTTTGTGTCCGTCCGTCCGTTGCACAAGTACGGCGATTACTAACATAACGCTGTCATTCATAATCCTATTATTGCCGTATAATGGACAACTTGAGAGTTTGCAGTTTCATTGTTATGGAGTATTTACTTATTCTATGTATTTCGTATTTTCCACAAACTACGATGGCACTTTAAACGAGAATTACGTTCAAATACATATTTCGAATATCTATAAAACGGCTCTAACAATTTCGATCAATTTATATTTAGATAAGGTAAGGCTTTTTATGTTTATTTATCTATGTTTTTCTCAAAATAAAGCTCTGTTTTTCTCAGGTATGTACTAATATTAATATTAATTATGTCCTCAAACTGTAACTGTGTAAAAATTCGAAAATATGAAAATACGTAACGACTTTTTTGAATTATTCTTTTAACAATTACGTGTTTAACGTTAAATTCAGGAAATTTTAGACTATTTTGAGATTATTCACTAAAGGTTTTTAAGCTTACTCATATTCTTATACGAATAATATTATGAGAAAAGTCTCAATTTAAGATACATAGTATTCATATATGTACCTAATCTATACCTGATATTCTTTCATTGTAATTTAACATTTATTTAAAAAAAAGTTCAGTATTGTCTTAGGTTTTCGCGATTGTTACTCATTGAATTAAACAATGTTTAACGGAAGTATCGCGTGTTTTATTTATTTTGTTACAGTCGCAGGAAGACCTGCCACCACGGACGCTGCAAAGCATTCGAATCGTCAGGTTCAACAAAATAAATAAAACACGCGATACTTCCGTTAAAAATTGTTTAATTCAAAAGTTCAGTATTTTAACAAAGTTTATCATATCTACTGATTACACTAAAACAGGTACTAACTAGTAGTTGAAGCCTCCTGTTACCGAACTAGGCTAAGGATTAGCCTGTATTTCAATCAACAGTGCTCTTCTCACAATACGGCACATTTAGAAAGCAGAAGATTACCATTTCAAAACATTATCGCGTACACATCATGGTTATAAATCTGTGTTAGGTACTCTCAATATATTATTATTTCTTTTTCATGTTTTGTAGAGGTCACGGCCTTTTTTTCATAATTTTAAATTCATAAGAACATTATTGTTCTTCAGATAATAAGTAGCTAATACTTTTCATATGTGGCCTAAATATATATTTATTTATTATACATATAATAAAATAATAAATAAATAAATATTTTTGGACAAATTACACAGCGCCACCTAGCCCCAAAGTAAGCGAAGCTTGTGTTATGGGTACTAGGCAAGTGATAAACATACGTAAATACAATTTTTTTTTGTAAATTCATACTTATTATACATAGAAAATACCCAGAACATCACAAACAGACATGTTCACGCACACAAATGTTTGTACTGTGTGGGAATCGAACCCACGAGCGTTGGTGTCAAAGTAGCGTAACAGCGCGTTTCGCCACTGCGCCACCAAGGTCCGTAAATCGGAATTGCATTTCACTTATACTTATTATAAGTACATAACACGTATAATTTAACTGAAACCATTTGGTTAAAATCTTCGCTCTAAATATAGCCACCGTTCCTGCTTCCGTACAACACACGATTCTTTACATTTTAGACTAAATCTAAAATATAATCTATTGTTAGGTGTATTACATTTTGTAGGAATAGATCATACCTGACACTCGAAGTGCAATTCGCAATTCTTATATGCCATATGAACGGCACAAAGGTCAAAGTGACGTTTGACGTGTCTCGCCACAAGCTAGAGCAAAACAATTTATTTTTTCAGTCATCAGACGTCAATACCAATTTCTCAAGTTCCACCCATTCAAACCGTAGATAAGATGTTTTTATACATCATAGAAATACTGGCGGTATACCGGCTCCGTAATTACATCACCTGGTCCGGGCGCGGCGTCGGTCCGGCCATCAATCTTGCCGCAACTGTCGCCAGATGACGCGGCGGTTTACTTGCGTTTTCACTTTGTGTAACACGCGCCCCTATTACGTCGATAACATTATTAGGTGCCGTTAGGGATGAGCTAGGAGGAACCAAGTGATATCGTTTTGGCGTCGCTGTTATCTGACCGTGGAACGTGTTTTTTATATTAAAAGGCAGGCGACTTTACTGATAAACTGACATATCAATCCACCCTGCTTTACCCTAATGTTTATATAATGAATATGATAAGGTCCTTATTTCATTTAGCATCACAGAATGAATTTATATTTGTTTTAATTGACATTCGTAAAATTTGGATGAGGGTGTTCATAATTATAAAGGTTTAAACCCTTAAACCTACCCTTAATTAAGTCGTACTTTTACCAAATTAGTATGGGAATAGGTGCCAGCACCAACAAGAATTTTGCATAATACGTAACAAGTGTGGATTCAAGCTCGTGGGTTCGATTCCCATACAGGACAAACATTTGTGTGCATGAACATGTCCGTTTATATTGGTCGGGGGTGTTTTTAAGATAGGTAGGCGCATCAAAGTAGCTCGTCTGGGGAAGTACCTCTATCTCACAGAAAACACACAGACACATGACAAGTCCCTAGAGGGTTGTTGTGTTCCTGCGTGTGAGTGAGGTTACCAGTAAGGTGCTAAGGAGTTGCTGGGTTAGCGGCAGAGGTGGCACGGCATCGCGCAAGTGATATTCAATGTATTACAATCGTTCATAGGCAACCGCTTTACATCATGTGGGCCGTATGCTTGTATGCTTCCCGACGTCGTATATAAAAAAAATATGTCGCGTAACGAATACACAAAAAATACAGGTCGAATTTAAGAATGGCGGTTAAAGGCAGTTAAAACGATGATAAAAAGCGGTCTTGTGAATTGGATCCTGTGACACACCACGTAACGTCATGCGAAACCTCTTTTTAGGTTTCCCATGACGTTACATTAGGTATATTCTGACTTCTCACACTCCGTGTGTCATTTTTATGGTTCCGTACCTAAAAAGGAAAAACGAAACCCTTATAGGATCACTTTGTTGTCCGTCTGTCTGTCGTCTGTCGGTCTGTGTGCTCAACGTCATTCAATCTCTGAAACCGTTTTTGCTTAATTTATATTTTATACTATTGGTAGGACATACCAATACTATAATTGGCCTATTATCACCGATCCTGTCAATGAAAATGACCTTCTCATCAATAAAGTTACAAATAAGTTATGTGTCTAGAACGATGGTCTAGAATATCAAGTAGATTATACAAAATGTTGCCAGTTTTAATTGCCAGATGTGTATCAATACTGAGTGTCTGTCTGTCCGCGTTTGTCCATTTATAATTAGTGCTAGTGGACGGATTTCTATTTCCGTACTATGTATATTCAATAGACAAGTCATAGCGGTCTGTACTATTTGTACTTGATCGGTGTAGATTTATTAATCACATTTCTTTCTTCGTCTTAGCGGTATCCCGTTTCCCAATCCATTAGGCTTCGCGGGGTCCGCTAGCTAAGCCTAAGGATTTGGCGAAGATACTGACATGGAACGAAACTCAGACCTTTCTTAGGTAAGGTCACACATGGCGTGCTAGACGTGCGGGTTTCCTCACAATGTTTCCCTTCATCGCCGAGCATGTGATAATTATAAAAATATACATAAATCCGAAACACGAACTTAGTGATACGCGCCCACACCAGAGAAATCAAGGAGCAGTGGGTTAATATGCTACTACTTTATCCACTGGCCTATCGCTTATATTTATTTTAGGAGCTCCAGTTTCTCAGTGTTTGGAGAGCACGAAGAACTGTTTTCGATCGATGATGGAGTTTTGCGTAATTACATAATATAATCTCGATATACTGGGTCGTAAGAGACCGTAATCGTTACGCTGAGATAATATTTGTCCCCGGCACGGTAATGATACCGGCGGACGCACGCTGTCCGCCCTGCGCCGGCCGAGCGCAGTAATGATGGCAAATTCTCTCTGATACACAATATACACACTGGGAGCAGTGGAGAATCTTTGTAAAGGACAGAAATGATGGACATATCCTTACATACCCTATGACCCGACAGTTTCTTTTCATTGATTAATGATAGCTACAAATTTAAGACGCGTTGTCCAAAACAAGTCTGCTGCCTGTCTGTAGCCTTTTATGTGTACTGTACGTTCAGAATACCAAATTTCATAAATGTTTAACATTTATATGGTAGTGTAATATACGACATAATAACTGATAATATAATTTTGCAATTGCAATACATAACGCTTAAATTATATAATTTTTAATTTATACACATAACACGCAGTCCGACATTGCTGGGTTAGGTTAGGTGCGACTTGTGACCATCAAAGCTCGACATGCATTTGATTATAATTCAATGTTATGGCAAAATATGTGTAATAATAATAGGTGTTAAGTATGAAATTGCTGTTGCTGTAATATAAAAAAAATGTTACATCTTAGAAAGAAATGAGTTTTAATTTTTCAGTACAAATCGGCAATTTCATACTTTAACACCTATTATTATAGGAATGTGTAATATACGATATAATAACAAATCTACTAAAGTAAGTTTCGGTATTCTAATTTTCGGGATTTTGATTTTCGATGTTTTTATTTGTAGGTATTTTGAATTTTCGGTATTATGATACGTACCCAATAACAGCGGGTACATATAATACCGCTAAGATAAACAAGCATACGGTCTACTTGATGGTAAGTAATAGGTGTTATAAGTACACACGTAGGTACGAAGCCTTTCTTGTAAAACGCCTTTTCGCCTCATGCTGTAATCCCTGTGGAAAGGGCCACTATGCACCACTCATTTTATGTCACTAAGTGACAAGCAAGCGTATTATAAGTATTTAACAGCTGTAAATGATCGGCCGCCGAGAATCATCATAGCTTATTATGCGGGTTTAGTGTGAATGAACAGTTAAATATGGGACGACAGTAAGCTGCGTAACGCTCGCTCACTGTTGGCGGCTGACTACATGTTTTGATGTGAACGCGGCCTTAATATTTAGCTTTGGCCTGTAATGAGAATTTTTTCGTTTGTATGTAATCATGAACGAGGAATTTCTCGGAACAGCGTCCAGGCTCGTTGAATATTCAGTAATCTCCTAATGAGTTACCGTATTAGCATTATCAGGTGGGCCGTATGCTTGCTTACCTCCCGATGTTGTATAAAAAAGGACATACAAAACTAAACCAGGGTAACTTACGCCATGAGAAAACACTGTAAAAACCTTTAATTTCCTCAACAATTGGATAAAATTGGGATCTCTTGGCCTTGAAACGTTAACATTATGAACAAAATTTGAATTTGGACATTCAGTGCAATCACAACAACTGACTACGCTAATGTGGAAAGTTAAAAAACGACTTATCTATTTTATAGCGTCGATGTGTATCTCAAATTAGCAGTGTAACCCGGCCGCCGCGCGCCGGGCCACTACCCCATTTTAAAACTTTCCCTCGGTACATCACTGGAGGTCTTAAATCACAGGTTGCGTGCGCGCCGCCATGTGTTTGCTTTACGCTTTCTCTATAAGAAATTAACCGAGCTTTGTATTAAGAAACAAACGATTAATTAATGTGCGATCGAGGCCGCCGCCGACGGAGGTATCACTTCGAAACTACTTAACTTACTAAGCTTTGAGCGCCAACTTATCGCAGGGATCTCCATCTGCAGCGCCTGAAGTTTATTACTTGGAGCGTTTTTATGCTTTTTTTTATAGGTTAAGCCGCATTTCTTTTTAATAAAGATACATATATAGATAAACCAAACCCTTAACTAAATACGAAATTTAATTAAAATGCTAACGTTGTGTTTAGCGCCTAAATATTTTAGCGATTCGAGCCTACTAACCAATGAGATAATATCTTAACCTATAACCTGATAATGTGGTGTGGCCGCGATGTGAAACTGCGAATTAACCAATATATCAGTCACTTTTACCAGAGGGAGACTTTGTACAAAAGTCGTCTGCACGGGTACCTCTGTCTACCGCCATACAGATATATTTATATAGCTGTGTTCCGGTTTGAAGGGTGAGATATGGCAGAGAAATTACTGGGTACTGTGACGACACATCCTTTGGTCACAGATTGGCAGCGTGCGAGTAACATCCCCGTGGTGTTGCCAGCATCAATAGGCTGCGGTTATCGCTTGCCATC
This sequence comes from Pyralis farinalis, assembly GCA_947507595.1. NCBI lineage: Eukaryota > Metazoa > Arthropoda > Insecta > Lepidoptera > Pyralidae > Pyralis > Pyralis farinalis. Next base: position 37,715,448 of record OX382268.1, on the reverse strand, counting down.
TGATGCGGGCCGCATGCTTGTTTGCCAATCTAATTGCATAAAAAAAAGTCTAATCGAATCTTAACAGGTTATTTCCTTCATGTTCATAATCAATTATCTTTTAACTATTTTAATTTAATTTAAATTAAATTAATGAAATTATAGGTTACCCAGATAACATGGCATTTCAACTATCCTAGTCCTAGTAATATTATAAATGCGAAAGTTTGTATGTATGAATGGATGTTTGTTGCCCTTTCACGCTTAAACCGCTGAACGGATTTGAATGAAATTTGGCACGTAGATAGATTATGATCTAGATTAACACATAGGCTACGTTATTTGACTCCACGCGGATGGAGCCGCGGGCAGCAGCTAGTAATCTATATTTTAGACGTGGCTAACATGTTTCTTAATATTATTTTTATCGTTCATAGAGTTCGTAGAGAAAAATGTAGAGATGATTTGTTATTTTTTTGTACTGAACATACTGCTCGTCCCCTGGACTGTGCGACTGTGCGCTCGTAGTAATGACCGTCTCTCCTCGGACGGCAAATAGTAGGGTCGGCACACGCGCCGTGATTTACCCGCGCATTACCGCACTCGACGCAACTCCACATTACTCAAGAATTCTAACAGTCGGAACTGGTGCCTCTTATCTCGGTCATTGTATAGCTATATCACCGTCTACTTAGTAATTTGATATAGTCGACGATGAAGTATGTTATTGTTGCTCTCGCAATCAATACGCCCGCTCTTGTTTCAAGTTATGATTTTTTAATGTATCAATGGCTTGTTTACGCCTACTGTGTCCGCCGATGGAGGTCATTAGAATAAATTAAGGCATTTTATAGCTGTCTTAAATGTTATGTGACCAGATAGATCGACATTTACTATTCTTTAATTAGGTCTCAATGAGAGCCATGATGGCGGCGTGTTACAGTTTTAGATCAGTCTGTAACATTGTTTTTGTACATAAAGCTTGGTCTATTTCAGTTATTGAGTTTTTCTAACAAACTACATTTCAATTACAAAGAATTATAAATTTAAACTAATCAATACATATATATATTTGATACAGAGGCATACAAGCATACGGTCCACCTGATGTGAAGCGGTTACCGTAGCCTATGACCGCTTGTTATATATTAAGTAACACTCGCGCGATGCCACCTCTGTTGCTAATACAGCAACTCGAAGTTGTCAGTTGGCGGTTTTCTGTGAGGTGGAGGTACTTCCCCAGACTCTGGCTGCTTTGACGCGTCCTACTCCTCTTAAAAACACCCAGAACCAAGACAAACTGACATGTTCATGCGCACAAATGATTTGTCCTGTGTGAGAATCGAACCCACGAGCTTTGTCGTGAAATTCGCGTAATTCACTACTGCGCCCCGAGCTCGTCAATGTAGCATATATGAGCAAAACATCGGTTTTCGGCCGTAACCTATGGGACTGATTAAATTAAAATACAATGGTGCGTCAGATAACAGCTAAAGCCAAATAGTTATAAAAAGTAAGTGTTATAGCATATATATATATAAATGAAATAATTAGGCACGAAGATGTTATAGTAGTTGTGGTACATATATAAAAATTAAGATTTGTTTGTATGTATGTACTTTATACGCTACGCCGCTATGCCGTTCATCCGGTTTTATTGCAATCGGATTAACTTTGTCAACGTTTTGCTCAACTTGAGCGAACTTTATACGATAAAAATTACAATGAAATATATATATAAAATATATAATAGACGGATTAATAATTAGAATGTTTAAGCACCGCGTCTTATGGCAAGGGACCTGGCGTAAAGATATACATACATATAATAGACGACAGTATTGAGCTATACCAGATACTGCGTAAATATATTCAGTGAAGTGATATACGGATACAAAGAAAATAAAAATGTTACCCATAATGCGATAAAAAGTTAATGTGCTATATCGTCTCTAAGCGGTGCGAGCCGCGGCAAAAACAGCGACCGGCCCGGCGGCACCCGGCGGCACATTTTGTACCAACATTAATTGGAATTCAATCAATCAGACACTCTTCACAGCTTTATGGTCCTGGCGTGGTTCAGCTATTTACTCAGCTGTATATCGAAGGTTTTGTGGTGTAGGTGACTCGCCTCGATTCAAAGTCTAAGCCTGTCACCTGTAGGTGGGTGTATCCTGATTATTGACATGTAGGCTCTGACAAAAGAGGGCTAATATTAATTCCTGGTTGTTGTGTACCTGCGAGTGAGTGATGTTACAAAGAGGAGGAGAGCAGCGGGTTACTTCTTGTAGTATTATACTTCTTGTAGTATACTTTAAGTCTTGTATAAAAAAACTGTCCATAAAAATAATCAATGTACACCTATGGCTTCGTTAAACTTCTGTTATAAATACAGATATTAAAACATCTGAATGTAACTTAAGTCGTTAACTACATAACTGTTTTTAGGGTTCCGTACCCAAAGGGTAAAACGAAACCCTATTACTGAGGCTCCGCTGTCCGTCCGTCCGTCCGTCTGTCACCAGGCTGCATCTCATGAACCGTGGTAGTTAGATAGTTGAAATTTTCCCAGATAATGTATTTCTGTTGCCGCTATAACAACAAATACTAAAAAATAGAATATAATAAATATTTAAGGGGGCTCCCATACAATAAACGTGATTTTTTTTCTCATTTTTGCTCGATATTGATAACGGTAACAGGTAGACGCTTGAAATATTCACAGAGTATTTAGTTATATATTCACTTTAAGAATAAATAATTAAAATAAAATAAAACAAATATTTAAGGGGGGCTCCCATACAACAAACGTGTTTTTTTGCCGTTTTTATAGATAACTAGCTTTTACCCGCGGCTTCGCTCGCATTGATAAAAATATATATATATATATATATATATATTTAATAAAAAGTATCCTATGTTACTTCTGATACCACCAAGAATACGTGTACAAAGTTTCATGATGATCGGTTCAGTAGTTTTCGCGTGAAACCGTAACAAACAAACGGACATTCACATTTATAATATTAGTAGGATGGTACGGAACCCTTCGTGCGCGAGTCCGACTCGCACTTACCCGATTTTTTTCTCTCTTGACAACACCTTCTGATAAAACACGACCAATGTGGTCGTGATAGATGAGTCTTGGCCTTTCTCGGCTTCTATATCCTTCCACCTTCGCGATGTCTGTCTGTGTCGTCATTTTTCCTACGTGTCAGACCTACAGAGAATGTCTTTTTTATTTCAACACCTCAACTTTTTTATATCAAGTCTATGTCTTACATAACTTATTATTTTAACTTAGTAGCTATTTTAGTAAATGCACTCAATCTCGTATTTCGTTCGATTGACCCCTGACACTTTTAGTAACAACATCACAATCAGATTTGCTGTGCAACTGTTGGATGCAATAAAACGTGCGATTTGCACGCGATCTGTAATCTGTCGTCGAATATAATTGGAAGTACAGTCAGGAGCACCTTAATAAAGGTCCCGCGTCAAGTTTAGATCGTTGTTGTTCGTCCGTTATGCTTAATAAGAGGCAGAGCGGTTCTATAAAGCGGATAGGAAACATGTAGTTCGGAATGGAAAAAGCAGCATTTTCGTACATTTCGCCGCGGCACTTTGGTAGACATTAATAGGTGTATCGCAGAATGTCAACTTTTGTCAGAAACATATGAAAATAATATCAACACATGAGTTTTCACGTGCTTTTGTAATCAAAAACCAATCATAGACAAAAACAAATCATAAACAAAAAGAAATCGCTATTCCCCCATTCAGCAGCTAGTTTAATATACTGTAACCTCCTACCCCCTAATCATTGTATAAAATTTCAATTCATCTATTATGTTGCAACCTAATAAAAATCCAAATCAACTAGTTTTTGGCCGATAATCATAATTTCGAATCATTTTTATTATACATATCGTTTAATTATTATACATATCGCTGGTTGTTGTTAGCCGCCACCATCTGGATATCGGAGTTAGTTGTAACGTAAGGGATATTGACGAAGTAGTCTTGAAAATCTTGAAATAGATCTGCTACTCGTTTGACGTCTGTGATACTTTGATTGTGATAATTTATAGAACACTCATTATCCCGTGGCTTATACTCGTATTTACCTGTTTTTTTTACTAGCAATATCCCTTACATCCTTAATTTTATTCGATGATTGCTTAATTTTATTCTTAATATATATAGATTCTGCTTCACTGCAAACAATTTTAAATATTTTAGAATAGTTCTTGACGTAATTGACAAAACCTGGGTCAAATTTGTAAGACTTATTTTCGTACAAAACAAACATTTTGTTTCTACTTATATATCTGTAGTTACCCAATCATTAAACTCAAATCTATTTGTAATAGATTTTTTTTTGCGTTGCAATATTTTTTTATGTTCACTGGATATAGCATGAGACAGATTGGTATGAAGAAAATCAGGACTGTCTACAGTGTCATCCAACAATTGCAACCCAATACATTATTGTATGTAATAAGTTTGTTTCTGGTCATTGGTCTATACAAGAGATGACTTTCTTAAATCTGTATTATATGAATCTTGATAAACTACCAACTGACCGCAATGATCCGAGGGCAAGTTGCCGATTATTGTTTTATTTATATGGTCACAATTACAAAAAACTTTATAGTCTAGTCAATTAGACAAGAAGTTGTTTTTCAAATTTCAGCGAGATACTTAGAAGTAACTATAAGGCTTGCTAGGCTTGTAATTTGTATTCCCTTTTATAACTGAAACAGTTCTGTCTTTTCCTGACAATGTATACAAAAAGCACATTAAAAATACTCTATGTAAAAGGGCTTATCATAGAATTGATAAATATGTAACTGACAAATATGTCTGGAAATAATTCAGCACAGACTACCTGTCCTTAATAATGTTTAATTGTACCAATTGATATCATTATAGTACCAATATGCTTATATGAATTTATTGTAATATCTAATTGTCAATTTTTTTTCAAGAGACCTATATTGGCAAGTTTCTTTCGGCATTTCTTCTTCGCCAATGGACATTTCCGAAATACTAGCAGATTGACAAAGAAAAATAGTGACGTAAGAGAATTGAATAAGATACAATAAGATTATATTTAAAAAATGTAAGACGTGTCTAAGTGCCCGCGAGGGCCAAATGGCAAATAAAGATTTTTTATCTTTTATCTTTAAAAAGACGTGTACTAAGTATGTTTGTAAGCAGTTCGTTTTGTTTGCCGGCAGGTCACATGGTGGGGAGGCGGCGTCGGCGCCATGTCGGCGGTGCTGAGCACGCTCTCCATGATCAGCGGCGGGCGCCGCGCGCACCGCAAGCTGGCCTCCAGGTACACGGACACCTAGAATACCTACACCTCGTCTCACGTCCAACCAACCAATAATGTACAAACAGCCTCACTGGGGAAGTACCTCCTCCTCACTAAAAATCGTAACTGAATAACAACTCGCTGGAGGGTTGTTGTGTTCCTACCAGTAAAGAGTAGTAACGCGTGAACGATACTTCCTGTATTGCAAGCGTACATAGGCTACGGTGACACTTTAAATCTTGTATGCCTCTCGACGCTGTAATAAGTAGTCCGACTAAAGAAGTACCTCCACCGTACAGAAAAGAATACCTTGTCAATCCCCTGAGAATCGGGGGTTGTCTGTAATCCTACGAGGTTGCCAGTATTTCTGAGAAGGATATAGGTTATAAATACCAAATACCATTGTCTTTGTTTTCTTTGCATTTTTTTATACAACGTCGAGAGGTATACATGCACAGTGACGTAAAGCGCTTACCGTAGCCTATGAACGATTGCAACATATTAAATATCACTAGCGCGATGCCACCTCTGCTGCTAATAAATTAACTCCTTAGGAGCTTACTGGTAACCTCACTCACTCGCAACATCTCCACCTCCAGGGAGTTATTTGGCTGCCGTTTCTTGTGAGGTGGAGGTACTTCCCCAGATGGGCTCCTTAAATACCTCTCTTAAGGACTACCGTGGTTGATCTAAATGTTGACGTCAAATCAGTGCGACAAGCTCCATCCACACGTGCAGATGCTCTACGATCTTCATAAGTGGATTGTACAGCGCGTAATAAGGCACCGTCAATTCCATACGCCAGCAAAATGTCACAGTGATCCTTTTGCACAACTTTGTCAAATGCTTTCTGAACATCCATAAAACCGCCGAACCTACTGGTCTGGCGCCAGATGCTTCTCCACTATATTGTAGAGTGAGAACACTTGATCTGCACATCCTCATCCGTTCTGGAATACCCCAGTACCTCTCACAGCATTCTATCGGATTTCACCCTCATTCTCCTCTCAATTATTTTTCATACACTTTTCTCGCTAAGCTGATCAAACTGATGGTTCTGTACCGTATGCAGTACCGTACACAGTCATCGTTCTCCTTGCCTTTATACGAGGGTACAATGACTGAGCGTCTCCAGTCCGTCGGTACCTTTTCGTTTCTTAAGTATAAATTGCACAGGAACCAGGAAGCATTCCTGACACAATTCTTGTCGACTTTCCATTTTTCAGGCTTCGTTATCTTGCTCGCATCTCTATGTTATTCAACTTTTATGCTCTCTGCCTTATCCAACAGGCTCTTTCATAGCTTAGGGTTGATGTATGTATGTATAACTTTACGCCAAATCTCTTGCGGGGTAGGCAGAGAAAACCGAGCGGCAAATGACTCGAATCTTACATACCTCTACAGTCAATCTCTCAGTACACTCGCTTCTTTAACATTCATTGCTCTTCTCGTGCACGTTTGCCGGTTTCTAAGGCTCCTGACATCATTTTCCTTACCTTAGCGTACCTGACGATTAAATAGCTTTTAAGACATAAGTTAAATAATATCTAAGTATCCATTCTTTAAGTGGCGTTTGGAATTAAACGGACGTGACCATAACAGTGGTATGATATAGCTGGAGGAGGGAGAATTCAGAATGCGGACTGAGGTCTAGGTACGCTTTGCATGCCGCTACTTCGGAATGTGAGGACCGATTCCGAACAACGAGTAAGGTCGGCGCGCGCTGGGCTGCGAGCGTGGGCCGCCGCTCCTTTCTAGTGTATACAACATCCTTCTACATTACAAACCCTTATTTATATTCTGGAATTTGAAACATATTTTTAATCGGCTTAAAAAGAAAGAAGTTCTATAAGAAGTCATCGCGTATGTTTGTTTTCCTTATGCCTTCTTTTTTTACCGTTATCCAGTTTCCTAATTCATTAGGATTGGCAGAATCCGCTATCTAAGGCGCCGGCTCCACTGCGGCGGTCAGAGTTCCGAGTTCGGCGTTCCACGTTCCCTGTAATATATGCGGTGTCTTAGAACCTTACATACACAAAAGCAGTCACACCGCGGCCGGCGGTCTGACTGCTTTTAGTAGGAACGCAGAAATCGGAACTCTGACTGACCGCTAGACCGCGTGCAATGGGGCCGGCGTCTAAAACTAAACATTTGGTGAAGATAGTGATTTTATATGTGGCGACTGCCGTCAGAGCAACCAGGCCTTTGTTTTGTTTTCCTTATATATGTACCGATATGTTCGAGATGGCGTAACAGGTCTCGATCCCATATAGCTTAGAAGTGGGTCGGCAACGCAAGAGTGACACCCCTGGCGTTGCAAATGTCCATAGGTTACGGTATCTGCTTACCATCAGGCAGGCTGTATGCTTGTTTGCCACCTTAGTGGTATAAAAAAAGTCCAAAAATTGCAGGTTTGATAATTACTTATAAAATAACTTTTTTTATGTACTACGTCGGGATGCATACAAGAATATGGCCTACCTGATGTAAAATGACTACCATAGGTTATTTATAAAAAATATATTGTTTAGGAACGAGCCTTAGGAACCGGAGAGCGTGCATGAAAAGAGCTATGAATGTGAAAGAAGCGAGTGAAGTGTGTAAGGACTGTGTCTTATGGCGCTCGGTTCTCTCTGCCTACCCCGCACGGGACCTGGCGTGAAGATATACATACATATATTATTTAATACTTACTTAGTTACTCACACGCGGGTTGTCTACATATGCCCAGGATTAGTCTCGTCGATAATCACCCCTTAGTCCCACGAGCATGCTTTTCATTAAGTCCCAGGTTGTGGTTGTGTTTCGATTACCATGATTGCTCAATCTACTGGTTCTTGTAATACACATTTTATGACTGCAGCCGATTTTAGTTTGATCTGCGCCATCAGTAGTGTTACAATCGTCTGGCAGGTGCTGCCGTCAATTAACTTCCAGATATAATTATTATGGTAAAGGTTTTTAATGACGTTATCAAGAATACCTATCTATATCTAATAAGCGGTTATATAAAGCTATGTCATAACTAACATTAGAATAATAGTAACACCCATTTAATTTTCTTACCTATGTATACATCGCTAGTAATATAAATGATCCAACCTGCTTTGTGTGCTTCCACCACCAATTAGTTTACGCGGACTAGCGCCGGCCCGCACCCATCCACTATCGTCAGTATGTGCAACATGCCGTCGTTGCCATGGCTGCTCCGGTAGTCTCTGCTTCGGCTGCTGCGGTCGTCCGCCTGTAAATTTGACTTTTGTTAAAAAACGTTAGAATCTATTAACTAAGTAATATAAATTTTAATTTTTTTTTTGTGACGCGGGGAAAAATGCGTTACGCACACCACCGGTGCCTGGGTGGCCTCCGGTGGTAGTGTGGGACTCCCCGTCGGCTGCCCGACGGTATACCCACTAAACAACCCCGCGAAATGCCATCGGCCGCGTTGGTGTGGTACCCCGGATCTGTCAGCAACAGGGCACAACCGAGTAATTCCTGCCGTCTGAGCCGTGTCTAACGATTTGTATCAAATTTTGTGTTTATACAAGGTCTTGCTTTTTAAGTATAACTATCATGCAAATCAATAATATATTTGTGACCGGCCGCGGCGACCAAAGAGCTGTCAGCTTTTCCACTCAGCGCATTAGTATTGCCATTCAGCGCGGGAATGTTGCCAGCATCGTCGGTACAATGCCGCGGGGACCACACTTTTTAAATTTATTTTAGGTTATTATTATATATTTATTAAATTTTAAATGTAATTTAGTTTTAGTTTTATTGTGTATTTATTTAATTTTAGTTAAGTAATTTATATATTGTATTGTTCTGATATTAAAAGTAATAGTAAATTTGTAAGACAAATATTTATGTGCATGAACATATCCGTTCGTCTGGGACTCGTAGGGGTGTTTTTAAGAGAACACCCCTACGAGTGCGAGAAGGGCGCATCAAAGCAGCCGTTCGGAGAAGTGTCTGCCCCTCACAGAAATCTATAGCAAAATAACAACTCCGAGAGATGTTGTGTTCGTGCGGGTGAGTGAGGTCACCAGTAAACTCCTAAAGAGTAGCTGTGTTAACATTAGAGGTTGACATGGCGACGATGTATAAAATAAAAACTACCAGTCGCAGGACTACTTACGAGTAGCTTCACAAACTTGTAAACATTAGTTTTTGGTTGTTAAAAATATTTTTTTAAGAAGTATTTTTTATTAGATAATATTTTTATTAACGTATTAGTATAGTAATAAAATTTTCATTTATTACCATACCATGACGTTCAGTGCTAACAGATGGCCTGTACTCATCTAGGACTTTAATAGTACAATATGAGTAACGTGTATCATTTGTGTGCAGCGCCCGCAAGTCCGGCCAGTTTTCTGACGTCGGCGAGGACACCCATCGGAGACAGCATGAGCTCAACAAGCAGCAGAGGTCCGCTTCTTTGGTGAGTTACTTCGCACACTCTACTTTTATTGGTAACGAGACATTTTTCGGTAGATGCCAAGTCCTGTGCTGGACTCGCCTCTCGTGGGTTCGATTTTCCCATGTAAAGCAAATATTTGTATGCATGTCTATTTGTCTTGGTCTTTATGTTTTCTATAAGTATTGCAAAAAAAAGCATAAGCTTTCATTTACGCATATTTCTTAGTTGTCTAGTAGTACAAGCTTGACTCAATTTGAGGCTAGATGGCGTTGTGCAATTTGTTCGAGAATAATTATTTAAAATAATTGTCTCTCGAAAATCATGAGTATATTAATACTCGACATTAGTCGATCATTTGATAGGCATCGACGTGGATATGTATTCAACACGCAGAGGCCCCTCCGAGAAGATCGATGTAACACAGTACACTGCCTGTGAGCCTTTCAAAGGTGTTTTCCAAAATGCCAGAGACAGTTGATGGAGGGCAACACCGGCGTGAGTGAATCAGGGGCGTCGAGACGAGTGCTAGACTTTCACAGAAGTTACTCACGGCGTTATTACCTTTAACACTTCTACCCCAGGAGCATATTGTTCTATCACTCGATGAATATGTGTACAGGCAGACTATATAACATAACATGCAATTTGATCTAACCTGCTTTGTGTGCTTCCGCCACACAAAGCAGGTTAGATTAAATTGCATGTAAATTTGACTTTCGCAAAATAACGCCCGAATCTATTAACTATATAACATAGTATATATTTTTTTATACTACGTCGGCAGGCATACGAGCATACGGCCCACGGAACGCAGCCTAGAAACGCTTGCGATACATTAAGTATCACTCGCGCGATGCCACCTCTGCTGCTAACACAGCAACACCTCGGGAGCTTACTGGTGACCTCACTCACACGCAGGAACACAACAACCCTCTAGAGAGCTGTTATTTGGCTACAGTTTTTCTGTGAGGTGGAGGTACTTCGCCAGATGGGCTGCTTTAATGCGCCCCGCCTCTCTTAAAACACCCAGACTAAGACAAACAGATATGTTCATGCACACAAATATTTTTAGAAGAAGACAAACAGATATGTTCATGCACACAAATATTTTTACTGTGTGGGAATTGAACTCACGAGCGTTGGTGGTTGGCGTTACTAACCGGAATAGCCATATTAAATTATTGATACCGTATCAGCTGCCGTCAATTAATGTTTTCAGTCCCAATGTTGTCCTTGATAATACAAACGACATAACGTCGCTAAGTTCTAACACCGCGTAACTCAAAAAATGGTTGATTAAAAGATGCACCGTTTTACCAATCAAAAACAATAATCCAATGACGACGCGTTATTTATATTTTTTTTAGTTAAAACAAATGTATTGCATTGTTAAATAATGCAAGGAGAAACAGTTTTTTTGCTCTCCTGAAAAGCGGACCATTATGATTTCCGTGGTGTTAGAACTTAAGCAACGATAAGTGAACTAGGTCGCCCTTGCGTAATCCCACAAAACAATTACAATAACTTCCATCAAATGTAGAGTTAATAGCTCAGGCAGACGTAGAAGAAGAAGCGTTCTATACTACGTCTTGATACAATGTTTTTCGCTTCTCTATATCACAGAGAGGCTAATAACTTAATTGCCTAAAGGTACTAATAAAATATGGTAGTAGTAGAGTACTTAGAAAAGGCGTGATAATGTTTATCACCGATATCGACAATTCGTAAGCAATGTTTTAAGGCCGCAAACAAGCAAACAAATGAAAACAAACAATTATTCTATAATATTACTCTCTGACGTTAAGTAAGTGGCAGCAATCCACTGTAGTCCTAAAAAGGGATGATTTGTTGGCTCGCTACCTAAAACGGAATGCGGTGGACGAGGAGTTAGCTCGATTGCCATCATCCTTCAAACCGGAATACGATGATTACATCACGGAGTATAGACAGGAATTGATGAGACCCAACCATCGGGCATGATCTGTGAGATCTTAGAATAAAATGGCGTATAAACAAAAAGATAGAGATAACTTGAAACGTGTAAAATCATTCCACTTGTACAGTCCATCGATGATTCTAAGCGATGTTCACAGCAGGTCCTCCGAGATGACTGGTTACTAAGTGTTGTGTAGTAATCATCAAAAGTGAGGCCTCTAGGAAGCTCCTGATTAGGTGTTGCATTAGCAGCGGAAATGGTAACGCGCGAGTATCACAAGCGTTAATACATTACGGTAACCGGCGCACATAAGGCGGGTCGTGTAAATGTTTGTCGTGTTTCATACAACTATAAGTGATATTATGCAAGATATAATTTTTACATATCTCGTATTATCTTAGAAATTTATTAATGTAAACTAATTACCCAGATAATATAAATGCTGTGTACGCCTGTAATAGGTATATATATAAGAACTATGTTTGTACAATGTCATAAGCAATGTGATGGATGTACTCGTATACTGTTGGTGTACCTTTTCCATAAATAAATAAATAAAGATAATCACGCGGACCAAGTCCAATTTACGAATAAGGGCTAGGAGGGGTGCTTTCGATTTCCTTACGCGGCGACGGCGACGGTTTACGTATGTAAAAATACCGGCCAAGTTCGAGTGGGGCTCGTATACCAAAGGTTCTATGCTACTGTGTAAATGAAACGCTGAAAAATCAGCTCTAGTGTGGCCTTTAATTTTTAACGTCTTCATATGTTTATTGTTTGATGTCAAAGAGCTTTGATAGTCCAGTCGTGACGAGTCAGTCTATCAGCCGATTGGTGTCCGGTTCGAATCCTGCTGTGGGCATGTACCACTAAATTCGTGTTTTCGATATTTGTACTTATTACTTGCTCCGTGGTGAAGGTAAACATCGCGAGTAGACCCAAGAATGGTCTAGATTTTCCTCTGAGTTATGACCGATGGCTGACGCTTCATGTCAAATCAGAATAGCGCCAAATTCTTAAGCTTACGTAGGTGGACCCCGTCTATCTTAATGGATTAGGAACGGGGATAGCTTTTTTGTTGTACAACAGCCTATCTGATGTTAAGGGGTTACCATTGCCTATGAACGCTTGTAATACATTAAGTATCACTCGCTCGATGACTTCTCTGCTGCTAACTCAGCAACTGCTACTGACACAGCAAGGAGCTTAGGAGCTTATTGGTGCCTCACTTACACGCAGGAACACATAAACTCTCTAGGGCGTTGTTATTTGGCTGCGGTTTTCTGTGAGGTGGAGATATTTCCCCAGACGTTGCTTTGATGTGAACTACCTCTCTTAATTAACTAAACAAAATATTTACATTAGGAATAGAAGATAGATTTCAGTGCTTGAGAAAGCGCACAACGGGCTCCACCAATCATAGTGGATTTGGAAACAGGCTAACGATAGGAAGAGGATTATCATAGCCATTTTTTTATATACATCTATATTAGCAAACAAGCATGCGGCCCGCATTAGATGGTAAGCGGTCACCACATCCTATTGACACTCGTGTTGCCACGGGGACGTTACTCGCGCGCTGCCAATCTTGTGACCTAAGGCTGTTTCGTCACAGTACCCAGTAATTTCTCTGCATATCGCACCGTTCAAACCGGAACACAGCTATATAAACATAATTGCTTGGCGGTAGAAATATAGTGGATGTTTCTACCGCCAAGCAGTTATGTTTATATAGCTGTGTTCCGGTAGTAATAGATGCTTTGAGAAAATTTGCCGTGTCTATTACAGTTCTCTGACAGGCGGATATAGAGCCTTAATGCCGTTGGCATCCTACGGGTATGCAACCAACAAAAGTTAATTTCTCTATCAATTCACAGTCATTCGCCGGCACTCCCCGGCCATTAATCGAACACGCCGGGCGTTGGTATCTCGGACGGTCATCATCGCAGAAAGAACACGACAATTAGCCACAATTTTAACAATTACTAAATTGACGTCGCTCGCAATTATCATTTGGAACGTTTCGGCAATCAAACAGCTGTTAGCTGGAAGTGGGTCGCGCAACGGGCCCGCCGTGAATCCCTTGACAATTAGGTAAACAATTGTTGGCAAACAGTCGCGCCATCATTAATTGCGGCCGACGAACTACATTGTTACTATTATTGCTCAATACGCTTTAGCACGATGGTCAATATGTAATAGAGAGCCTTAAGTTTATACCAATGGTTGACACAACCTACGTATATGAACCATTCGTTGAGTCTGAATCTGTGAATCAGACCCTCAAGGAGGGTTAAGTTTTCTGTATAATTACGTACACTTTAGTTTTTAACTTTTCTCTGTTCTCTACCTACAGCTCTATAACAGACGGACGGACAGACAGCGGAATGGAAACTTAAGACCCTTTTAATAGGTTTCTGTACCTAGGTAGGTACTTTTCGGGTACGGAAGTCTAAGAACAACTTCTCGCCCGACGAAGGCGAAGCCAAAATGGCGGTTATTATTATCGCAACTTAGTTTTTAATACAGTTGCTCAAAAAGTGGCGTATTGCAGGGACGTATAGCGTTCGGGATGTGGGCTATTATATACTCAAGCTTTTTTTTACCTTTTCCGAACTCGTGCGTTCTCTTTCCCAACTGTCAAAATAATGTCTATCCAAAAGAAAAATATAACCACGAAAAAAAAAATCATAGATGTTTTTATGATTCATGCAAATATTTCTAAAAAGAAGCTACTAATTTGTTTCAATATCAGATTTAATGATTTGTTTCAATGAGTTAGATTAGGTTTCATTTCATTTCATCTCATTAAATTTCATTTTCATTTCATAATACGTTAAGCGCGCGCGATGTCACTTCTGCTACTAACACAGCAACTCTTAGGAGCTTACTGGTGACGTTACTCACACGCAGGAACACAACAACCCTCCAGGGACTTTTCATTTCACTGCGGTTTTTTGTGAGGTAGAGGCACTTTGCCCAATCAGACTGCTTTAATGTGCCCTATATCTTTTAAAAACACCCCAAGGAACCAAACATGTTTATCTACACAAATGTTTGTCCCGGGTGGCAATCGAATCTATGAGCCTTGGTGTTAAAATACCATTATTAACCACCCTGCCATGCGCCACCGAGCTTGTCAAATTTCAATATGAAACTGAGTTACTGCACCATAATTTAACCGAGCGCTCAGACTGATTTGAATAAGTAACGCAATTACCGTGTTCCTGACGTGGGCTGCACTTAACACCTGATTAATGATTCGATCAGGATGGAAGTGACACCGAGGAAAAGGAAATATCACATTTTGTCTGTATGTTTATAAACGTTGCATATGTATGTTGTGTGCAGTGGGCCACACGGGTGTTCGAAAACGAAACGATGTTAAAAAATCGGTTTCCCTCTCTATTATACTAAAGACCGGAACATATTCTCGACTTTAACATTTATTCATTCGACACGTAACATTTATACTATACGCGAGTAAATTGTTTGCAAATTGAGACATGCTCTGACTATTTTAAGATTTAAATATGTACTTTTTAATTTCAATTTGTTTTCAATTTTGCATGCGGTATCGCTTAGACTTGGTAAAAGCGATTTACATAAACTGTATTTGTCTATAAATTCACGCGATATCCCTTGCGGGGTAAGGAGGCGGGAGTACCGAGAGCCACGTGACTCTGTCCCTACACACCTCCCTCGGTTTTTAACTTTCGTGACTCTTCTCATGCACGTTCGCCGGTTTCTAAGGCTTCTGACATCACCTTCTGATAAAACATCAACTCTGGGTAGATTAAACCACTTGGGTTGTTTAAAAACAGTTTTTTTTAATATTTTTATGCGAGAGCTCGACGGCGCGGCGTCGTTGCGTATGTCATTTGTCATGTTATTGTGAAATGTTTACTTCCTCAGACAATATGCTTTGATGCACCTTACCTCTCTTATACACACCCAGACCAAGGCAAGTAGACATATTCATGAACACGAATGTTTGTATAGTGTGAGAATCGATCCCACGACAAAAACATATATATACATAATTTTGACGAGTTCGGTGACGCAGCGTGTGTTTGTTCGCCTCCCGACATTGTATAAGACATAGTTCGAATCCTGGTATACTAAATTCGTGTTTTAGGATGTATGTAATTATCACTTGTCACTTGTGAAGGAAAACATCGTGAGGAAGCCCGCACGTCCAAGAAACATTTCTAAAGACGTGCGACCTTACGTCAGAAAGGTCTGGTTTTCCCTCTGGGTTGTGGTGGTCTGATGGCATCAGTATCTTTGAAAAGTCCTTAGGCTTAAGTAGCAGACCCCGCCGATCAATTAAGGACATTGTATAAAATATATAGAAGCAAACCAACAAGTTGTTTATAAAACCAACAAGCTATTTATAATTTATTTCAATTGTGTCGAGTGTTGTGATTATATTAGCAGTACATAAACATTCTCGTTACGAGGGAGTTGTTGTAAGGTTCGGGAGCAGCGAGACAATGGCGAACAAACACTTGTTGACACGAACATGACAATCGACAGCATTGTGCGGCCGCTGCCACCAGTCGTCGTGTTTGTTTTGGTGTATATTTGAGTACGAAAGATTTGATGCTGCTAAGTGGATTACCTCCCGGAAAAGCAATTCCTCTTCTCTTCTCTCTTATCTTTTTTTTATACAACTAGATTGGCAAACAAGCATGCGGCCCGCATCAAATGGTAGGCGTTCACCGCAGCCTATTGACGCTCGCAACACCACGGGGATGTTACTTGCGCTGTTTCGTCACAGTACCTAGTAATTTATCTGCCATATCTCACCATTCAAACCGGAACACAGCTATATAAATAGCTGCTTGGCGATAGAAATAGGTGAGACAGAGGTACAGACGACATTTGTACAAAGTCTCCCTCTGGTAATATAAGTTTGCAACAGTTTGCATAAAATGTAAATGAATCGCATATTATCCGTAAATTTCATATTGTCTTGTGGGTTTTTTTGAATTGCCCCAGGGCATTCCTATAAGCAGATAAAAGAGAAACTGCCTTCCGCTACGATTGTACTATTTCCCATTTAAATATTATCGCCTTAAAGCATATGGACGGAAGTTGTGGCTATTAACCAAAGTGGACACACCGCCGCTTTCTCAGGCTGATTCAAATATCACTTATATGATTTACACCTGCGTATCGGTACGTACAGTCAGCATAGAATAATAATTTTAAAAATTATCAACACTCCCGCTGTTTAGGAGTGCCTAAAAAGTAAATTTAGTTACAAACTCGATTTATTACGAGACCATACGTCTATGGATCTAAATGCATGCAATGATTTCAGTTTGACTTCTTCACATGATAAAAAAAAATTATTGTCTGTAAAGTCGCTTTACGGACGATAATTTTATAGTTATTAACAGTTGACAAAACAGTTCACGTGTAGGTTGTGTGCTGCCAGCTTTGACTCCAGCTTGGCCTTCTCTACCAGGTGACTTCGGTACTGAACATCGCTGGAGATCTCGACACCGAGAATCTCAATACTCTTGGCGAGTGGCGTGTTCTGTAATTGGGGGACCACAGCCAACGGGGTTTTCTTAGTGGTGAACGCGCAGACTTGTGTCTTGGTAAGGTTGAATTGAACCAAGTTCTATTGCCCCCAGTTAGATACTTTACTAAAAGTACATTCTATTTCAGACACAAGTCTAACGCGGAATCAGTGCACAGAGAGCCAAGCCATTCGGTGTGATGGGCATTAGTCTCCCAAAATCACTAACTCCGCGGAGGGATACAGCTCGATGACTTTGTCAGTCGCCATTTGCAGGTGCTCGAATAAACGAGAGGTGTCTGTATCACCGCTATAGTCCCTGTAAATTCGGGTGTAAAATTAAAAAAAAAGGAACAACTAAGACTGTCAGTAATTATGAAAATACAATAATATTTTATTTTATTGTAAGACGATAAAGAAGAGAAGAGATTAAAATGTAAGCCGAGTCTTAAGATCTAATGGCTAATAAATATTTTTTATCTTTTATCAATTACTAGAGACCCGCCCAGCTTCGCACGGGTGGTTCTGTACCTACTAAACTTCAAAAGATTACCCGCTGAGCGAATTCCTGAAAATTCCCCGAAAATTTCATTAAAATCGAACCAGTCGTTTTCGAGTCCGTGTGGAAATTGCCTACCTTTGTTCTTTTTTAAGACACAATCACTTTGACAAGGAGTACTATTTATAACTATGTTACATACAGCTTTCTTCCATTATAATATTTAGAGGTTATGGCAGGTAAAGTAGCTATATGCTTATACACATTCAATATAAACACTGAAAACACTACACTTTTTTAAGCAGTCGTGTAAAATGACTTGTCGTATACAATAGTGAGATACTTTGTGACTTACCGTGTGAATGAATGAATAAATGTTGTGTATAATTAATGGTGCTGAGAGATAAAACTACAATTGCCATTTTATATCTATTCTAAAGGTTATAAACAGATATATCAATATTGTGTACTCGAAGATAAGAGCTCTCTCTAGGTAGGACGCATCAAAGCAGCCCGTCTGGGGAAATACCTCCACTTCACAGAAAACCGCAGCCATCTCACTAGAGGATTGTTGTGTTCCTCCTGACTGTAAGTGAGGTCACCAGTAAGCCCCTTAGGAGTTGCTGTGTCAGCAACAGAGGTGGATACTTAATGTATTGCACGCGTTCATAGGCTACGACAACCACGTTCCATCAGGTGTACCAACGATGCATAAAAAAAAAGATGTTCAACAAGTATCTTTTTCATTTGGATAAAGAGAAAGGCATTTGTAAAGTAACATGAGTGAATTATGATTTTCTGAGAAACGGTCTGAGCATAATACTCTTCACAGGATGTCTTGATCGACTAATTTACAGGCCGCATGATTCCTAATAGTCAACTTTTATATTACTTCAATAGCCAACCCCATTGCCAAGGAAGCAAATTCTCAAGCGCACCTTACTAACCTCACTCACTCATAAAAATACAAGAATCCTTCAAAAGTTGTTATTTATCTGGGGTATTCAGTATAGTAGAGGTACTTCCCCTGTCACGGTACTGTTGTTTAGATATGGATATACCTTACCCTGCCTCTCTTTTACCCGAGATTTGTTTGCTAATCGGAAGGGTGCACCACATGGTTCTAAAGTTAGTAACGATCTGAACATACTTATTGGCCTAATATTTGGTGCTAGGAGTGTAGTGATACCCTTTATTGTAGATGACTGTACATACTCCGAGACGTTTCTGTTTCTGTAATGGCGGCGCTTGATTGATTACAGCTTGATTGGTCCAAGAAAGTTCGGTTTCATTCGTTGAAGTTACGAAAGTGTTATTATTTCCAATGTATCATTGTACATTATTGTGTTGTGTGAGTTATGAATGATGTAAACTTTTCCTTTTGTACAATCCAATGCATCGTCATTGTGCTCTGTAATATAACGTAATAAGTGAACCGTGATAATACTCTGATACTATATGTATTTGATTGATTACGAATCGACATCAAACTTAAATCATAGAAATATTTTTATTTCCTTATTTACTACTAATATTTATAGTACCTAAAATTAATAGTATTTAATGTCGTAGCTAAAATAAAATGAGAAATCTAGTCAATCACATGGCATCATCTAGCGGTAACATTGTGAGTTTGATTACAAATATATTTGTTTAACTTATTTACTTACATGTTATGTAGTCTGTCTAGTAGTTTGTTTTTTTTTTTTTTTTTTTAATAACGTACACCCCTGCCGTGGGCAAGGCGATCTAAGCAACTATTTGTACATGTTAAATACTCATTTAAAATAATTAAAATATAATAAATACACATTCATACATCATACTCTCTTTCATTCCGCAATTCATTCTTCCATTCATCATCTTTCATTTTTATGTCCTATAAATTTTTATTTTGCCCATTTGAGAACGTCGGTGAAACGATAGTGGCTATTTCCAAACTTCCCTCCCCATACTGCATCAGTCCAGCCACGGGCGACAGAGAGCTTCACAGCTCCACCTAGCCACCGCGATCCCTGCGGCTATACAGAGTATAGCCGAGGTATACAGCATTAGTCCTAGGTGGAGCTACTCTGCTTATTCCGATCTATAGTAGCCGTGGCTAGACTGACGCAGTATTTTATAAATTTTGCTCGTGTTTTCCCCATCACTATTTCGGAGACTGTAGTTTCGGTGACCCGCATTCCCAACTCCTGCTCCAAATCGTACCTCTGTTTGGAGAATGCGGGACACCGAAACAATATGTGCTGCACTGTCTGGTCCACGCCGGGCTCGCAGAAGCAGGATGGGTCATCCGCGCACTTGAACCTGTGCAAGTACGCGGAGAACCCACCATGCCCCGAGAGGACCTGCGTGGTCATGCTCGACGGCACCATTTTTCCCACGATGCCGTACGCCTCCGCCGCACTCGGGAAGAACATCTTCGTCGTCGAAGCTGTTGTTCCCGATGTGTATCTCCTGTCCCATTCGTCAATGGTCCCCTTGCGGATCATACCTTTGACGAATGAGACAGGGCAGCGGTCATAATCTGGCCGCCTCCGCAACCCCAGTGCGGCGCTCCTGGCGAGTTCATCGGCACGTTCGTTCCCCTCCAACCCCGCGTGTGCCTTAATCCAAAACAACGAGACGCTCTTACCCTGGCTTTTGCACAGTTTAAGAGCGCCCCGTGTTTGCACCGCCAGGGGATGGGGGGACTCGACTATATTAAGTATATCCGAAGTATGTATTTAGTACTCCGAAATTACATTAGAGTGGGCGGCTGCGACGGCGGCGCGGCGGCGCGGCGCCGACATCCCATCGGGCCGACACTAACCGAGGTGTTTATAACAAACGGTGTCAAGTTCGAAGCTCGCACAATACGAATTACAATACCATTATCTGTTTATTACCTTTTGTATGGATATTAGATTGCATACTTGTGACTTTAGATTGCATAAAGTTCCACATTAAATACGATAACTACTGTCGTGATAGTCTCGTTGGAATTGTAAAAAAAATCTATGCCGAGGCATATGTGTGTTTCAGTAGCAATTTGATTTAATAAAATAATTTCATTGATCAATTCCTTAGTTTCCACTAGCAGTAAGTTCACGCAGAGAAGCGTCGGACTAACCGGTAGCGGAAGCCCTTTATTCGGTCAAACAGATTAGGTTTAGGATAGATTCGCATTAAGACAAAAATACAATTCAGTACGAAATTAAAACTCAATAATTTTGGAAATATGCATAAAATTTCTATTGATCAGTATGACAAACTAGGTTTAAAATAATTTAGTTCAACAGGATGAAGGGATTAATTTTTGGCTACTTAATTATTTATCAATGGAAGAGTCGAGCTACATCACCTTTTCAGATGTAGGACGAGTCTCTACGGTTTTATTAAATACACATAGCAAGGCTGATTTTGGTATTGTGGTTATGAAGTAACCAGCAAAGCATAAAAGAATTGAACAGCGTTTTTCAATTTAGTGGGAACCGTTACTCAATAGAATTCTTAACACATAAATTGTTTCTTTATTCTTAATGACTTTGCTGTAGATAAAAACATAAACAGAAATTATGACAAAAAAGAGCAGTATTAAAGCTAATTAATGTGTTAAAGTTCAAATTATAATGCAAAACAATGTTCTTTATTCATGTATCAAAGCGTTGTTTTTTAAAGTTTAAAGGTATTTAATACCTAGCAATCAAGATTATTTATTGAAATGAGAAAAAATATGTTTAGTGGCTTACGAGAGAATAAATGGCCGACGATGTATCACGTCCGCGATGCTTTAATACCTCGTTATAAATGTAAAAATAAATAATGTTCAGAAAGATCGGTCTCTCGCGAACCTGTTCATGTTTACGAGAGTATACTTTACAGTTAAACATTACCATCAACTTCATGATTACTTTAATCTTAATGTTGTGATCCTCCAAGTTTGTACTAATAAGCTCACGAGAAGCTGTTATGTTAGTAGCGAGCGTGTAGCATAGGTTCATTAGACTAAAGTACACATCTGATGTCATCATCAACATCATCAGGCGAAGGATATTCACAGCTGCACATAGGCCTTCCCTAAGACTTCCACGATGATCGGTCTTGAGCCACTTGTATCTATTTTCTCCCTGCTATCTTCACCAGAGCGCCCCGGTCCATCGTGTGCAGGGCCATCCTATTCTGCGTTTTCGTTGTCGTGGTCGCTAATTGAGAACCTTTCGGCTTCGGCAGATTTCGATTATGCAAGCTATGGGGCCTATCCACTTCAGCTTGTTGGTACTTAGAGCCACATCGGTAACTCTAGTTCTAGTACGAATGTATTCATTCCTGAATCTGGCATGTAGACAGATTCTGAGTATGGCTTTCTCCATCGCGCGCTGTGGAATGTAGAGTTTTTTTCTTTTATTTTTTTTATATAACGTCGAATGGAATGGAATCGGTGAAAAGGGGTTGCCGTAGCCTGTAAATAAATAATATTAGACATTGTCGAATAAATTACACAGCGCCATGTAGCCCCAAAGTAAGCGAAGCTTGTGTTATGGCTACTAGACAACTGATAAACATACGTAAATATATTTATTTTTTTAGAAAATATCTAGACCAAGATAAACAGACATGTTCATGCACACAAATATTTGTCCTGTGTGGGAATCGAACCCACGAGCGTTGGTGTTAAAGTAACGTTACTAATCCCTGCGCGACCAAGCTAGGCTAACTGAACGCTCGCGTTACATCACTTCACTATCACTCGCGCGATGCCGTCTCTCTTGTTAGCACAGCAAGTCCTTAGGTGATCTCATTCACTCCCACGAAAACAACAACCCTCCAGGAAGTAATTACTTGGCTGCGGTTTTCTGTGAGGAGGAGGTACTTCTCCAGATCTGCTTTGATACGCCCAACCTATTGAGTTTTCGTATAAGGCCCATAGTAAAAGACACCCGATATATAACCGCACCGCTCGCCGACGGCGGGGAGTCCACCCTCACACGCTTGAACCGCAATGGTCGCGTACGGTGCGGTTCCAGAGAAGTTTTCTTCCGAGAACGCTCAAACTGTGGAATGAGCTCCCAGCCGAGGTTTTTCCAAGGGACTACAGCATGGAGTTCTTCAAGAAATGCGTGAAGAGGTTTTTTTAGGGTCGGCAACGCATAAGTGACGCCCCTGGTGTTGCAAATGTCCATAGGCTACGGTGACTGTTTAACGTTTAACATCAGGCAGGCCGTATGCTTGATTGCCACCTTAGTGGTATAAAAAAAATATATAAATAAATTGTAGGCTTGATCTTCCATCCTTACTTAGGTACTCGTAGTCGTATCTAATTATAAGGTTTCCATTAATTGTATTTTTTGCGCGCGCCCGACAGCGGGAGACATGTTAATCGTGGTAATGACAGGAAGTGTTTGAAATAGACCCGTATGCTCACACGGTAAACGGTACTGCAGTTTCTCGTATTGCCAATGCATATTTTGTTTATGAACAATTCTTTAAAAGTGGGTCGAGTGGGAGCCATACTGGCCGTCCTTGGATTCCGTGAGTTTTTACGTTCTTTAATTAATACATTAGTATTACGCAGAATGAAAAAGATTCTTCGCTTTTTTTAAATCGGCTCTCTAAAATATAGCAGCCCGTAAACTGGTTGCATCTTTGTAAATGTAACAAATTGGGGTATCGCAGAGATTAATTTTGGGACTATTCTTGTTTCGTACACAAATAAATGATACACGATGCTGATATATTTAAAAATAGTGATGTTTTTTTGATAACACATTTAAGATGGTAAACTATTTTATTAGTTTATTAATAGTCAAAGACACAAGTACATAACACATCTTTTTACAATATATAGTTATATCCAAGTAAACTATCTTTAACGGTTTATGTATACTGTACGACAGTAGCTTATTTACATCGCACTTATAACCCATACATTCATAATATAAGATTTTTTGAAGCGTGTCTAGCTCTTACGGTTTTTTTTTTCACAATTTTGCATATAATGTCTTTGCCGAAACTATTCATGGCATGCGGTAGAAGATATGCTTAGTTATTTCTCCATAGATTGTTTTGCATACTGGTGTGTCAAACATTGGTATAATTGAGCGAGCATAACTTTAAAGTCTTATTTCAGCATCAAATTTCCAGCCATATACATATTTTGAATTAAACAATTTTTAACGGAAGTATCGCGTATTTTATTTATTTTATTGAACCTGACGTTTCGAACGCTTTGCAGCGTCCGTGGTCGCAGGAAGACTAAGGTGGTGTTTGTCTTACATTAGTTATTCAATTATTACATCTACCGACATGGATGGATTAATTATATATGTTCCGATTCACACAAAAATCGCTCACAGTGTCCGAACATTTTTTAGATCTTTGGGTTTGGGACTTGATTATTTTTAGGACTGGATCCCAAGCAGGTGGTACTTGCCAACCATCTTCTCTATTGAAATTGGGGTGTTTTCTTATTTCAATAGCCTCGCGCAACATTCTCGGCATGTAGCGATTAGGCATGTAGCGTTAAAAATTGTTTAATTCAATGTGTAAAAATCGCGAAAACCTAAGACAATAATATACATATTTTCATTAATGCTTATTCTAAATTTATTGTATACATTTAATATATTTTGTTACAGTGTTAGCCCCCTTCATACCCTTTGTACTTAGTAACATTATATACCTTATCGTTAACGAACAAGGTGAAAACATTGATAATGCATTCTCTCTCTCTTTGATTTTCTAAACCGGTTTACTTATAATACATCTCATAGATAACACTAACAAAACGAAGTGTATAAAATTTAGCTTTAAAACTAAAATCACAGATTTTTTCCTCTTACTCAAACTTTTCTGTATTACTGAAAGACATGCGTACGCTCTTACTCACACGTAGGCCGGATACAGCATTAGAATCGCAAATACAAAACAGTAGACAAGGGGATAGGACAATAAAAGAAATTTGGGGACCTATTTCACTGTCCGAGAGGGACAACAATACTCATTATGTCCTCTTAACGAGAAAATTGTCATTAAGCGTTTTTCCGAAGGTCTACGTAGTCAAAAACTTAGCACAATAATATCAGCTCGAAACTATACGCCACTAAAAGACGCCATAAGAGCAGCCGAAGACGAAAATATGACAACAAACCCCAACCTCATGTCATACACCGCTAGATGTGGTAGCAATTTTCCGAGTAGAGGTAGAAATCCCGCGAACTTTAATAGTGTCTATCATCAACACTATAAAACCAATGCCTCTCCGCCCGCGTCCTCTCGATGAAACTATCATAACACAAATAAATACGAGGCATATTCGTGACCACACTAGACCCAACACCGAATGACGTCATGGGAGCTCATGTGGTCGAAGTAGAGCGAATTATACGAATAAGCATTCCTCTCAGGTCTCAATCGTAAAACTTTGTAAACTACACAAGGTCGAATTACTTCACAGTAGATACTGAGTCGACAGAAAGTCAAAATAAATCATACATTACTGAACAATATTCAACCAACCCTTTTAACATTTCTTGAGTTTTTTAAGGAAGGCATACAAGCATACGGCCCTCCTAAATCGCTTACCGTAGCCTATGAACGCTTGTAACACATTAATTATCACTCCCGCTATGCCTCTTCTATGCTAACACGGCAACTCCTTAGGAGCTTGTTAGTGACCTCACTCACACGCAGGAACACAACAACCATCTACGAGTATGTTACTTGTCTGCGGTTTTCCTTCTTCTTCCCCAGACGGGCTACTTTGATGCGCCCTACCTCTCTTAAGGACATCCAGACCAATACATGTTCATGCACACAAATGTTTGTTCTGTGTGGGAATCAAACCAATCAAAAAATCAAACCAGTTGGTGTCAAAGTCGCATTATTCGCGACTGCGCCACCGAGCTCGTCAAAAGTCTTAGCAAGAATGTTAAAACTTTATCATATCCATTGTGATGCTAAGAAACCGTTTAATAAAATATCGAAACCGGTATATTAAAGTCAATACTTCTATTAGCCGACATGTAATGAGACTAATGAGGCAACCACACGACCACTTTGGTAAGGATCTCAAATTTTATAAAACCCAAAGTGCGCGATATTTGGCTATGCATAGTTGCCAGTAGGCACGGGCTGATAATCCCCGTAACGAGCGCGCTGCGCGCCCGATCCGGTCCGTACGCAAGCGGTCGCGGCCGCATTATCGCCGGGACGGTACGGTTCCGCCGACGACCACCGACCGGCTAATTACGGCTAATTACCATCAATTATAGTGTTTCGCGTCCACGCTCGCGTGTTAATAGACCACGCTAAATGATACGCGATTTAAAGCTTCCTGCCGATAAATCTTTACAATTGATATAATGTTAATCGCTTGCTATTAATTTGTAAACGATATCGATGTTTTCTATAATTTAATTTTTTATAGTACTCGTAGTAATTGTGTGATTTTCATGTAAAGGTATTGTAAAAAAAACTTATATGCACATTGAAAAGTCATTATCTGGTACAACTATGAATGGTTTCAAAGTCTAAGCGTCTTAGTCTAAAATTTACTATTCAGGATGGAAGTAAAACATGAAGTAATGAAGACGTGAGAAAAAGAGTTGGTCTGAAAGAAAGTGTCGGTGTTAAGAAAAGGCATGCTCTGGGATGTAGAAAGAATGCGGGATGAAAGAATGACGAAACAGATATACTCGTACAATGAAAAAGTGGAAGGATGTAGGAGCCGAGGAAGACCGAGACTAACCTACCATGACTAAATTGGTCGTGTTTTATCAGAAGGTGATGTCAGGAGCCCCAGGTATCGGCGAGCGTGCATGAAAAGAGCTGTGAATGTCACAGAAGCGAGTGAAGTATGTAAGGACCGCGTATTATGGCGCTCGGTTCTCTCTGCCTACCCCGCAAGGAACCTGGCGTGAAGATATACAAACTTACATACAAGTAAAACATTCGATGGTCGAGTAATATTAGAATGTTTTGGCGTAGCCGAGTCCGAAATCTTTGCCGATGATGTATTTATTGCTCGGAGGATGGTGAATATGCAGGATTTTTGGAGTAAAATTAAAAATGTCGTTCAAGTACAAGCAGACATATTTTGGATTGTATTACAGACAAGTCAAATGTCAAGTACAAACTTTACACATTTTAAATATAGCGCCATCTGCCGGCAATACAGTGAGACGTTTAATATCATGTCAAAGTGCAAAGTAGGCAGTTGATTAAAGCGTTACAAATTATTAAGACAGAGAGCGCTAGAAGCGAATTTTGTCCATGTATGTAAATTGAAATACAAAATAGTTCAGTACTTTTTTTTTCTTTGTCAATCAAATTTTCTTCATTTTTTTGTTAATTTTGTAAACGTTAGTTTAACGAGCTTTTATCAACAAATAATCAGTGTTGTCAATAAAAACAATGTGTATATACTTATGTACGCACGTAGGAACTTATACTTCTTAAGCGTAACAAAACAAAAATCACTACAAAAATTGTAATCCGCGTGCCCTTACTTATTCGCTCTACTTCGGCCTCACCATGACGTCATTCGGTGTTGGGACTAGTGTGGTGACGTGACGAATATGTCACGTATTTATTTCTGTTGTTAAATAAAATGATATCCAACTTCGTGATGTCGATTTTAGATGACAGAGCGCGCTTACGTCGTAGAAAATTGCTCTCGTCATGTTCTAGCGCTAGTTAACTGAAATAGACGAGGCGAATGCGGGATCCTTTTAAACTAATCGAGGTGGTTAATTGCTATTTCGACAGAGACTATCGTACTTTGTTCTCATTTGCGATTAAATAAAACCAGGTAATTTCAAGATCCATACGAGGTTAATTAATATTAAAACTTATATTTCACTTTGTACAATCACATTAATCACTTTTACCAGGTGAAATCCAATTCTTCTTCCGATAAAAAAGATAAAATTTCTTTATTTGCCATTGGACCCTCGCGGGCACTTAGACACGTCTTACATTTTAATGAAATGTTATCTTATTGTATATTATTCAATGTTTTTATTATGTTACTATTTTCCTTTTTTTCTATCTCCTAGCATTTTGAAAATTACCATTAGCGAAAATGAATTTCTGAAAGAAATTTGCCAATTTTTTTTAAATTATTGAGTTGAATACCTATATGTTTAAGTCACATAATAACAGTACAAAGACATCAATTAAGCTAGACAACAATTGTACGTTAGAAGTTTAGGCCCATGTTAGGTTTCGATAAATAAAAATAAAATTAGTAATTTCATCCTGGCAAAGATCACCCCTAATGTAAATACATGAAACTCGTGTTAGTTTTATATACGTAGCGTGTAACATGTGTATAGAGTACTTCCTTGCAATAACATAGTATACTCGTCTTTGTTCTCGATTTCGCCTCGCATAAAACGAACATTTTTATAATTTCTTTTTTTATATTTCGACCAGTGTCAATATGTAACGTAGCAAAATAATGCAGCGATGCTTGAAGATGATGAGTAGGAGACCCGTTGGCGAGTTGCCACCCTCGCCACAAATGCAGCAACCACTCAACAGCTCCCAGGGGATTTAATTATGTATAGAATGATAATAACCCTCCAAAGATTTGTGTATTGCCCGCAGTCTTTTGATTCATCGGTTTAGCACCGGAACTACATTGTTTTGATTTGATACACAAACACATTTTTATTTATATTACATTTAACAGCAGCGATAACCCAGTGGATAGGGGGCCGGTCTTTTGATCAACTGGCCCCGGTTCGAATTCTGGCATGTACTACTAAATCGGATTTATATAATCATCACTTACACAAAACATATTTTTTTGACAATGAGAAAATTAAAAACTAGTCAGCGATTGTCAGTAAGATATCGATCTAACTCTACATTTTTAAGAAAGAGTTGTATTCATGTAGCCAGGCTTCAACTGTTACATGATATAACTAAAAAATAGACCAGTTGTATATCGCGGAGGCCGCGCCGAGGCGAGGCAGGGAGTTAACGAGGCCTGCCGTTAATTGTACTCGAATAAAATTATAATAAGCACTTCCGGTCATCGTGACTTATCACAGACATTACTCATAAAATAGACAAAACACTGGTCCAACTGGTGCGAGGCGAAGGTAGCCAATAAATACTTGCAATATGGGAGTATCACATGTTTAAGTAACTTACTACCGACTTTGGAAATCATTTCACACTTAATAAATAAACGATGCTTTGAAGAAAAAGGCACATCGAAGCTGCCCCATTGGGAAAGTACGTCCGTGGTGGATGGTTGTATTTTTTTATATACAACTTAGCGAAGTATACAAGCATATGGCTCACCTGATGTAAGCATATTAACGCTTGTAATACGTTAAGTATCACTAGCGCGATGCCACCTCTGACGCTGACATAAATTTATAATAATATCAAATTGAAGATTTTTAAAGAGTATATTGGCTATGTTCTTTTGGAATTTTTTCTTTGCAAATGGTCATTTTCGAAATGCTAGTATATTAAAAAAGTTTATAACTAGGTCAATTGAATAAGCTACAATACGATTATATTTTTAAAATGTGAGACGTGTCTAAATGCCCGCGAAAGTCTAATGTCAAATAAGTACTTTTAACTTACCATGGGCCACCAAAGGTCGCCGGTTCGATTTCTGCACAAAGCAAATATTTGTGTGAATGAACACATGTATTCGTCTTACTTGTTTATGTACAAAAAAGACGTATGTATATAGATTACATAGATCTTTTAGGAATATACACGTAAGTAACATGATACCTTACAGGGTCTGCAACGCAAGAATAACACCCCTGGTGTTCCCAATGTCCGTAGGCTGCGATAAATGCTTACCATCTGGCAGGTCGTATTCTTGTTTGCCACCTTAGTGGTATAAAAAAGTAATATGATAGTTACGATCGCGACCATGGACAACAGCAAAGGACTACTAATAGACAGATAGCAGAGGTGCTATCTCCAAAACAACATCATACAAGTACTTATCTCGTGTGAAAGTTAATGTTTGTTAAATTTTCTGAACTATATACTCGTTTGTACGTAGCAAGCACGTTGTGATGGTTAAAATATGTTTGTTCCAGCAAACCTTGGAAACGGGCGGGGGCGGAGGGGTCGTTAACCTCGAGAATCTGGAGGCCAAGGTAGGTGAACTCTCTCATAGTCCTATATACATATTTTACGCATATTTTACTTTACGCCAAAAAGCATTTGCATTCTATAAAACAAGCGCCTGGCTACTAGATATGGCTTACTTGGCATCGATTTGACTATTTTTTTATATTTATTTTTTATTGTAGACACGAAAATGTTCTTTATACAACTTAAAAGGGAAAATACACACCAAGTTCTACTACAATATAAATCTAATATGATATCCTAATATTATGCAAATAAATCTTGAAAGATTTCTACGATAAATATTTTATATCAGCTACTTATGAAGGTATTTTCCAAATACAGTTGCATTATTTGATATCATTACAGCATTTGACGCGGTATGCCATAGGGAATAATTAATAAATACGAAACATATGGAGTCGAGAGTATTGCTACAAGCTGCAGCAAAAAGTATCTGACCATAGAACACAGTCTATCGCGATAGCCATACTGAATCAAAATAAAGAAATTATCATGCCGATTCTCGTGTTATTATAGTATTACAGGCATTCCACAAGGCGGCGTAATAAGCCGCTTATTATTTCTTTTTTATACAAATGACCTGCATTTAATCACTATCTATAAATGCGTTCTAATTGTCGGTGATTTATTTTTAATGACACCACGAGATATTACAGAATGAAATTATGAGAATCTATTTAATAAAACTACTAAAAAGATTTATGGCAACATTACAGTCAATGACTTGAAAGTAAACTTGGCAAAGAAATTAGATACGAGTATAATTTGTAACACTTAATTCGAAAAATCTAAATTGAATGTTTAATATCAAAATCAGAAATTTAAGGAGACTGAATCTGAAGAAAAGACTATAGATAGATAAACATAAAAATAATATTAATATAAAATTATAAAGATACATATATGGAACGTCTTAAGTAGTAAGCAGGTTTGAAAACTGCTCTGACAGCATATCGCGGTTACATCGCATCTGTGCTTAGATATGGCTTGATAGTGTGGGGAATTCTACAGAGGTCCATAAAACTTTTACTACTTTTTTTATCGATTTAACTTACATTCCAGTTTTAATTATAGTTATATCAATACATAACACAGAAAAATATGCAACTTTAAATATTAAACCATAATAATTATATGTACCACTTTAACATTTTTTTATTCAACGTCACTGTAAGTTTCACTCGTGCTATGTCACCTTAGGAGTTACTGACTGACTGATGACTGGCTCGTTAGCTGTATTTAAATATGTAATAATAAAAGTCAATAAAGTCAGGCGTTACAATAATATACAAGCTAAACTATTTTTTGTGCTTTCGCCACAAATTAGTTCATGCGAACAAAAGCAAAAACATCTCGCAGAGACAGCCAGAGCAGACAAGATAGCAACAGTGTTGGCTGCATACGCTTCATGTTCCAGACGGCATGATTGCAAACGCAGTACAAAACATATTCGATTTACGTAATAATACATAATAGCGGATACATAAATTTAATAAAGACCGATTTACATGTAGCTTGGGTCACGAACGTGTTAAAGACATCAACGCGTGCAGGCGCTACGAAAAAACCTACGAACATATTACATGCCTTTATACTCCGTTGATGACAGTTACAGGAGCTTTTGGATATTTGATATGTTTTCTTTATTTGTACAACGTCGAGAGACGTACAATCGTACAGTCCACCTCATCTAAAGCGGTTACCGTAGCCTATGAACACTGTGTATTTTAGGTACCTAATACTCGCGCGATACCACCTCTGCTGCTAACACAGCAACTCCTAAGCAGCTTACTGGCGACCTCACTCACACACAGGAACACAATAACCCTCCAGGGAGTTACTTGGCTGCGGTTTTCTGTGAGGTGAAGGCACTTCCCAAGAATTTTTCCCACTGCTTTCATTCACCCTACCTCTTTTAAAGACACCCAGATCGAGACAAGCAGACATGTTCATGCACACAAATGTTTGTTCTGTGTGGGAATCGAACCCACAAGCGTTGGTGTGAATGTCACGTGCGTGAGGAGCACGGGTGTACTCATCACAGAATTGAGCTGCTTTCCTGCAAGAAGGCGATACCTGCAGTGTATTATAAATAATAATAATAAATATTGTCGGACAAAATACACAGCGCCATCTAGCCCCAAAGTAAGCGAAGCTTGTGTTATGTGTACTGATAAACATACGTAAATACATTTTTTTTGTAAATACATACTTATTATACATAGAAAATACCCAGACCAAGACAAACAGACATATTCATGCACACAAATGTTTGTACTGTGTGGGAATCGAACCCACGAGCGTTGGTGTCAAAGCAGCGTAACAACGCGTTTCACCACTGCGCCACCGAGCTCGAGATTCAAGTATAAACCCTCGCAATGAAGTAAAGAACTGTTAACACTTAATGCGATACTTAATGTATTTCAGGCGTTCGTGGATTACGGCGTTCACTTCACATGTGTTGTAAAGTTAGACGATGTATAAAAATATTTTGATCAAACACACGAGATACATTATACGATATAGAACCGGTCGAGATAAGCATATTTGAGTTCAAAAACGTTCTCGGTAAACCACAAAGACGCATGTGCACGATAAAATGGCGTATAATCTTCTTTCTTATTTCTTTCCTATATAAAATTCGATGTGTGTTTTTGTTATCGGCTATCCTGTGAAGTTCGGTAACGATCGGATCACCCGTGCGAAGCCGGCTCGCAGGATAAGGCTTTATAACTTATTTTGTATATGTCGTTGGTAGCTCATGACGCAATAATCAAACGTAGGCAGTTGAATACGCAGTAAACCAAAGAAAACAAAGCGTCATAAAACAGAAGTCCATGCATAGCGTCGCCACCGCCGCGCAGCCGCGCCGCTGTAATTTGCAAGTTCATACATTTATTATGATAGAATGGCAAACATGGTTGATGTCTTATACAGTACACCAATAATATTTGACAAGATATGAACACACTTATTAAACTATCTGAATATTTTATTTCATAATCAAAGACGACATTTTGCTGCTGTTATATAAATTGGCTGTTTTGCCATTATTATCGGGGGTAGGTTAGTAATACTAATATATAATTGCTACAATCATATCCATATTGTTGGTACTTCTTAATCCTTTCTTTATTAGCACTTTTTGAGAGACATGGAGCTATGATTAATAATTTGCAAACATGTAAAGTTTTAAGATCTAACCTAAGAAAGGCCTGATATCACTCTGGGTGGTAGAGGTCTGACGACTGTCGCTCTATTTCATAATCAGTATGTTCGCTAAAGCCTTAGGCTGATGGCTTCGTAGCGGATCCCGTCAATCCTACGAATTAAGATACGGGATGACGTTGGAAAAAACAAGATGTACATTTTTTAAAATTATTACTAAGTAATTCAAAAAATATTTATGATTCTTAGTATATAAGTCAAAATTTATAAAATGACGATAATTATATGTTCAATAGGGTTTTATTTTAATAAAAAGGAGTTAATTTTTTTCAAGGTTCAAGTATGTTAGGTGCCATTACAAATTCTTAATGTCTGCGCCGAATTACTCGCCGAACTACTCGTAGACTTATCATTAGAACACAAACATAATCGATTATTTAAGAGAGATATGGTGTATTATAGTATTGTGTGTCTGAGAAGTATCTCCACGTCACAAAAAATCATAGCCAAATAACAAATCCCTAGAGAGTTGTTGTGTTCCTGCGTGTGAGTGAGATAACCAGTAAGCTCCTAAGGAGAAGGAGTTGATGTGTTAACAGCAGAGGTAGTATCGCGAGAGTGATAATGAACGTATTGCAAGCGTTCTAGGCTACGGTAACCGCTTTACATTGTGTGGGCCGTATGCTAGTATACCTCCCGACGTTGTATAAAAAAAATCGAGGATGATCACCGTGGCCTATCCACGGTCTCTTAAAAAAAGACCAAGTGACAATGGCTACCAAATATTCATTATTTTTAGTTTCATGGTAAACAGTCACCGTAGCCTATGGACATTTGCAACCCCAGGGGTGTCACTCATGCGTTGCCGACCCTCTAAAAACCTCTTCACACATTTCTTGAAGAATTCCATGCTGTAGTCCCTTGGATAAACCTCCGCTGGGAGCTCATTCCGCAGCTTTAGAATTCTCGGAAGAAAAGTTCTCTAGAACCGCACAGTATGAGACCATTGCGGTTCCAGCGAGTGAGGGTGAATTCCCCGCCATCGGCGAGGATTTCATCCAGGATCTCCTTGAAGTCCTGTAAAAACTCGGTTGTGTTGATTTGTAACTCAATTAACTCTTTATTGCATCATTTTTAAATATGGCGTCTTTATTATTTTTTCTAAATATTATTAAAACTTTATAACATACAAAGCGCTAGTGTACATTTAAAATATCCTCCGATGACTATGTTGAAAGTCTTACTGTGTTATTTGTTAACGTTCACGAAGCATTAACATAGTATATTTCGTTTATAGTGTAGGGTTTATGTTACGCGTAGGTCAGCGAATTGTATTGTCTCATAGCTTAGTAGTTAAAGTGTGTCCAAATATTGACTCTTTTATTTAGCCACCTCTCACACGTACACCGATCTCCTCAGGTACCTAACAAAGAGGTCCATAACAACAGTTACTAAATCACATAATGTATTTTCATATCACTTGGTGGCAAAGATTAATTCAAAACTAGAATCGCTCGCAACTCACTGAGAACTCGTCCATTACCGCCGCAACTGGCAACGCAATTTATAGCAAGAGAACACTCGCCCATTAGTACAGCAGGACCATTGACAACTTTCTTTATAGACGTGCGATGCAACCGCTAATTTTGTGAACGAGCTCTTCACAGGAACTACAATGTATTGAAACGAGCATCGCCCACCGGCTGTGCGCCGCCGGCCGCGACCCAGCCTGCAGATCGCATCTGCGCACTGATGCACCAGGCGCCGGACATAATAACTCTTACTGAAGTCTTATTTCACTATACTATGTTTAAGAGAGGTAGAGCGCATCAAAGCATCCCGTCTGGGGAAGTACCTCCACCTCACAGAAAACCGCAGCCAAATTACAACGCCCTGGAGGGTTGTAGGTATTGCTCCTGCGTGTGAGCGAGGTCACCAGTAATCTCCCAAGGAGTTGCTGTGTAAGCAGCAGAGGAGGCAGCGCTCGAATGATACTTAATATATCTCAAGCGTTAATAGGTTACGGTACCCGCTTTACATCAGATGGGCCGTATGCCTGTATGCCTCCCGACGTACTATAAAAAAAAATATATCTCTAACATCCATTCCGTAATTATTTTTCTTTAATATTTTACATTACTTTATATTTGAAGTTGAATGTAAAAGCTTGTGTAAGGGCCGAAAACCAATACACCTTTGATTTTAACCCCTCTGACATGTACTCGTATGTATTAATATTCTCTCTTAAATGGTCTCATGTGCATGCATACGTAACCATAACCAGAGGGAGACTTTGTACAAAAGTCGTCTGCGTGGGTGCCTCTGTATCACCTATTTCTACCGCCAAGCAGCTATATATAGCTGTGTTCCGGTTTGATATGGCAGAGAAATTACAGGGTACTGTGACGAAACAGCCTTAGGTCACTAGATTGGTGGCGCGCGAGTAACAACCCCGTGGTATTGCAAGCGTCAATAGGCGGCCGCAAGCTAATAATATAATAATATGTTTATAAATGTAATACAGTTAATATAATAGTATCTATTCTATAACTTCACGCCAAATCCCTTGCGGAGTAGGCAGAGAGAACCAAGCGCCACGTGACTCGATCCTTACATATCTCACTCGCTTTTTTAACATTCATTGCTCTTCACATGCACGCACGCCGGTTTCTAGGGCTCCTGACATCACCTTCTGATAGAACATGACCAATTTGGTCATGGTAGGTAAGTCTTGGCCTTCCCCGGCTCCTACATCCTTCCACTTTTGCATTGTATATCTGCTTCGTCATTCTTTCATCTTGCATTCTTTCTACATGCCCGAACCATCGGATCATGCCTCTTCTTCTTTTAACACCGACGCTCTCTTTCAAACCAACTCTATTTCTAACATCATCATTGCGAATTCGGTCTACAAGCCTTACGCCACAAATTTTGCGCAGCGCTCGCATTTCAACCGCGTTTATTCTACTTTCATGCTCTTTCTGCCATACCCAACTCTCGCTTCCATAAGTTAGCGTTGGGACCAACACTGCATTGTGTATAGCGAGTTGTGCCTTCTGGCTCAGGATTTTACTGCCAAGAAGTTTTCCCAACGCTCCATTCACACTATTCCCAGCACTCACTCGTCTTTCCACATCTGCGGTGTACATTCCATCCCTGCTGAAAGCGCATCCAAGATATACAAACTCATCCACTTGTTCCAACACTTCATCATCAATCGTAATCCTTACATTAGTTCTGGATTCTTCTCTTTCAAATACCATTATCTTTGTTTTCTTCGCATTCAGTAGTAAGCATTTCTCCATACAGTCGTCTTCCATCGCTGTGACCAGTGTTTGCAGTTTAGATGGTGTATCTGCTAATAGCACGGCATCGTCTGCGTACAGCAGACAGTTCACCACTTGGTCACTTGGTATAATAGTATCCTAATTAAAAATACAATTACAAACTATAATTACCTTTAAAAACACTTAAAAAATTGAGTCTTTTGGGTAATAACGCAGGCAGCGTTCCCGCGTTTTGCTACGGAAAGTGTTTGCGCGAGAAAGCTGCCTGCGCGGGTATCACCAGTTGCCTCCCTCAGCCGTTTACTGAACTCCTTGAAGAACCCGTGTGCGCCTTCACCCCACGGACCAAGGATCTCGACGCCGAATGCGACAAATTCCTATTGGGCATCGAGACAACTATATTTGCCCATCTGTTTACTAGTCACCTGGAGGTAGGACGCCGCTAACGTATCATTGTATCTCCTCCACGGTATCAGAGACATCCCGTCAGGACGCTTGCCATCCTTTCGCATGATCTGCGGCTCGAAGCCGCGGGAACGTTAACGGTGGCAAGCGCCCTTCCAAGGATGTCATTGAGCGCAGCGTGGCGTGAGTGGCGGCCCGCGGCGGAACGGCAAGCTAGGCCGTGGTGTCCGAGGCGATCTACACTGGCTCCACAAGAAGCGCAACAATGATCAACACAAACCTCAGTCCCTAGCCGTAGACCAATGGCGATACGGAGCATACAAGGGTCAATAAAAGTTCCAGTGTTAGGGGGGGATATGCGTGAAGCCGGTATCTCGACTCCGATCGGTACACTGCCAACAACCTGGCTCTATCTCTACCTATAGATCTATCGAATGAGGAAGCAACGGTAGCGGTAGAAGCTATTTATTAATAGATTATTAATTGAAAGATCAAGACCTCTAGGTTTACACAAATGATAGCCTCGTGTGGGAATCGAATCCACGAGCGTTGGTGTCAAAGACGCGTCATTCACGACTGAGCCACCGAGCTCGTCAAGATTCCTTGGCGAATTACCTACAAAATGGTTTATCGTTACAAAGTAGTACATTATCAGCAATTTTGAGCATTACCAATTTGCTATCACAGACTCGGCAGACATAGTTATGGCCCACCGTTATCAAATCAATGAAAAATTTCGTTTTTATTATAATATATATAAATATATTTGTTCGGTGTAAAGTAAGTAAATTATTTTATTTTAAAATATAGTAATATAAATAGTTCATCGATATCAAGGAACGACTTGCATATTATTTCCTCGCAGTCGGAATGGAAAGTAGAGTGTTTTAACTCGAGTAACGGTGGACAATGCCTCCTGAAATATATCTAGGATGCACTTGCCCACTTTCATCGCTTGGTTTAACAATCTTTTTGTCTGGGTGAGGTATTCACAACATTCGACCCGTGTGATGCAAAGCGAATGCGCTACCGCATGTACACTTGGAATATAAAAACCAATATTCGCGTGACGTGTACCCGCTAATGAATCCTGCAAAGAACACAGTGACCCTCCAGCGTCGCAAATGTCACAATAGTTGATTGTATTGCCACGAGCATTGGCTCTAAAGATAACGGCGAGATACTCACACCCATATTTACAGTATATTATATGAATACAACAAAGTCCATAGGCTGATACTGCGTTAGATATTGTCGGTAGAGCTGTGAAACAGACTTTGATTATTTACCTGTCGAGATAGAGAGTTCGAGCGGCTAAACGCCAAAAAAAATATCAGCCAACTATTGGCTCATAAAATCGAATCGCCCGCTCAGTGGCGACACTGACGTTGTACGGTAAATACACATTTTGTGGCGTTTGAAAATGGCAATTTGTGCTATTAAAGTGTGCAGGAATTACAGAGGACGATTAAAATCAACTAAAAATATTACCGGTACAGGTAAATAATCAAAGGAAACAGATTTGATAAGTCTAGCTTTTCAAACGAAGAATTTCTGATAAACTTACTTTTCAAACTATGCGAGATAGTACGTAGGTGGTGAAGTTTCGTGAATCTTCACATTTTATGAATGATTTTCTTTGATATTCTTTTAAGATAGGCGGTAGCCTAGAATTGTAAACATGTCAACGAAATTCGAATATCACAATTTGATTTGTATATACAAGCCGTTCATTCGCATCACGATGTAACATCGAGCGAGAAGCGAGTGGCCGCATCGTAAGTATCGATAACGACATCTTAATTAGCGCTGCATTCAATGTGCCATATCATGTTACTATTAAAACACCGTAAGTTTAATGAACTTAATCTGTCATTTTAACCTTCTTTAAAAAGAGGAAATGGTCAAGTTGAGTACAAAAGTTTATATATTTGTCACAACATATCTTCGTCGAAATAATTTTAAAAATATTTGCGAAGTAACTGTATATATAGCCCATCGGTTGTTAGTGATGGTTCTTGTGCAAATTTTGGGAAGTTATGACTTCAGTGAAGTTAATCTTTATGGTAATTAATTGCATCTTCGCCAGGCAATTACAAATACCTATATAACCCTTGTAAATGAGGTGCTAGTGAACAAAATTGTCGAAACTCCGCATCTATTATTTTTCACGCTCGAAATGCATGTGTATTATAAAACCATGCTTTTTATCGATTCGAGTGTCTTGCCGGGTGGCAATAAACAAACAGTTATATGCAGTTAATTGCTGCGCATAATTTCCTTTTGGCGGTGGTTGAAAATCAGTGATCTGCTCTTTTAGCAAATAACACATTAAACTGTTGCCTCTTTGTATCATTGCGATACACAATTCTGCAATTCTGCAGTTACTATCATGTCTTCAGTTCACTGATTGTGTACCTGTCAATAGTTACAGGTGTGTAGCATTGGAATACAGATACATGGTTATCTGTGTATCTGTTATTATTCTTTTATGCTCTCTCTGTCACACCCAGTGCTCGCATTCACATATTAGCGTCGTTAGGATCAGGATTTTAGTGCTCAGATGTTTCTCCAGCTCTATATAAAATCAATTCCCTATACTTATCATCTCC
Organism: Pyralis farinalis; assembly: GCA_947507595.1. Classification (NCBI taxonomy): domain Eukaryota; kingdom Metazoa; phylum Arthropoda; class Insecta; order Lepidoptera; family Pyralidae; genus Pyralis; species Pyralis farinalis. The sequence goes on along the minus strand of OX382268.1, from coordinate 37,676,166 downwards.
ACACATTAGTGACGTGCCATCAATTCCTGCTAAAACTCAACCAAAATTCACAATCTCATCAACTTGCTCCCACGCTATATCATCAACCGTAATCCTTGCGTTCATTCTGGTTTCCATTCTTTCAAATTTCATTTTGTTATTATTATTATTTATGATACTGTTATTTTACGTTAGGGTAATTTTATTTTATGTTTAATATAATGCAAATGTATATGAATCACGTTCACGTTTGTTAAATGGTATACTGATATTTTTATAGCTGAACAGACGACGATGCCTATAACACGATAATTTGTTGGAATATTCATAGCCCCGGGTTTACGAGCCCTATCGCGGACGTCTGCAGGCGAGGATATCTCGGACCTGCAAATTATAGAGTCCATCGGCATTCGTTGAGTATACTAAGTAATCGTAGGCCTATATCATCACGCCAAGCGCCATGCGGGGTAGACGGAGAGAGAGAGCGCTGCATGACGTGATCCTTACACACCTCATTTGTTTCTGTAACCATCAGAAACTTTCAATTATAATAGTGAATTGGACCTTTATTTCGTTTCTGCATCTTTACGGTGATCGAATTTATTAAGGTATGAATTGAAAAAAAACTAAAAATATGTGAAACTAAATTTTATAGGTCATTCTCGACTTGAACAAAGCATTTTGCTGCGGCGGCCTAGGGCTTCGCCATAGTATTTTGTCAAAAATGACGGCACTGTTACACTTATTTTATTTGGTAAATGAAAAAACTAACATTTTATTATCATAATGAAGGCAAGGCGTAGGAAGTACCTCCACCTCACAGAAAACCGCAGCCAAATAACAACTCCCTAGAGGGTTGTTGTGTTCCTGCGTGTGAGTGAGGTCACCAGTAAGCTCCTAAGAAGTTGCAGAGGAGGTATCGCGTGAGTGATACTTAATGTTTATAGGTTAATTACAAGCGTGTTAATAGGCTACGGTAACAGCTTTACATTAAGTGGGCCGTTAGGTTGTATGCCTTCCGACGTTAAAAAAAACAACAATTGCCTTTTTTTTTATTTCAGCCAACAAAGCATATCGAAAATCGTAATTGTAATCTGCTTCACATAAAATGTTCCATGTTAGGAAAGGGGATGGCAAAGTGCGAGCTATACCGTAACTATTTTATGTGGGTATGTATAAAAATGAATGGATATCAAATTTCGTCGCAATAAGGCGGCAGAATCGGTTTATTTACATCGGTAGGAGAACATAAATAATCAATTTCATAGTATCTGCGCGCAACAAATACTGTTAATTGAAATGGGGGGAATTCAGCGCGCGAACCGAAACCGGTCGCGGACTCATTGCATTTGTTCCTTGTGGTAACAAAAACGAAAAAACTATATTTATTAGTGCACTCACCAACGCACTGGGGGTTCCGTAGTTTATTAGTGTTATTAAGGAGTTACTTACTGTTCAACATGCGTTTGAAAGTGAATATAGAGAAGCGATGTTTCATCCATAATTGTTTCAATGCAGGCTGATGTTTGTTTTGTTTGCTACTTAAATATGTACAACTAAAAGAAACGTATGTATATATTTAAAACAAAACCAGTTGAGAACGCGCAAGTTTGCATTGCCAGAGGAACACCTGGCTCGTCAATATAAAAATTCTATTTTTTTTTTAAATTTGTAATTATAATTTTTTATGCTGAATCCGAATCTGAAGTCAAAAATCGAATATTCGAAAAAAAGCTACATACAAACGCACAGACAAACATACAGAATTCATATAGGAATGGTGATCCTGAAAATGTTTGTACTTACGCCAGATAAAAAATAAAAATACTACTAGATTAGACTTTGGCTAAGAGTCACTTACCACGACCAACTTGGACGTGTAGGTATTAGTAGGCATTGTCTGGAGTCCTAGGTCCGGTGAGTGTAGGTGCATGAAAAGGATTATGAATATTATATATAAAAGGGCCTAATCAAAATCACCCAAAACCAAAGAGCATGCATGAAGAGGTTGCACCTGGCTTTCCATAGTCTCTGCTACCCCAATGGGAGACAGGCGTGATGATATGTATGTTATATATACTTACTCAATTTATAAACTTTGGAAACTATGTTCATGATTGACAATTTGGCTTATTTTAATTACCTGATTAATTAATTAACTTATTAATTATCAAATACAAGTAAATGATTATGAAAAATAAATGCAAGGGGCATTCATGTTTTTTATTTTATTTAAATTATATTTCACTCTCTTTCATTCGTCAATTTATTATAAATACAGCACTGAATGAACATTTTTTAAACATGTTCATATGTCAGGTAACATTAAATATTCATATATACATATTTAAACTGTTATTGGCAAAAATGTTTGTACAGTGAGAGGATAGGATCGGGCGGTTAGGAACGAAGATACAACCCGCCCTACAGCGGACGGATTGTTGTCACCTCCGCTGCTGATGTATCAACGGACAAGCCATGTTTCCTTGCAGGACCTTAATATTCCCTCAGGGTATTATTATTTGGCATACCTAATTAAAATTCGGGAAGTCTTTTGTAATGTTTTCCCAATATGACTAGCTGTTAGTAATATGGCCGTGCGTAGAGATAGAACAAGAACATTTAGGAATTTTGTATACTGTGTAAATATAGTTTCCCAAAAAATGTGTTTTATTTATTTATTATTATATATGTATTGTTATTTAGTATTTGTACACAAATGTATCCCTATGTATATATTTACACCTAGATAAGTAACTATATTAATAAGAATAAATTTTCCTTCCTTGCTAACCCTACCTTCTCTGAACGCCGATTCGTTACCTTAAGGTTGCCTTGAAAAGATTGCTTTTAGCAATAAGGCCGCCTTGTTGCATAATAAGTATATATGTTTTACTATTTTTTAAGAAATTTCTTGTAACAATTATTATGTAAATAAAGCTTATTCTATCTATCTATCTATAGTTTCAGTACTTATAAGAAGTTGTTAAAGTTGCGTCAAGAACCTTAAAACTAAAAACAATTGAACGTGGGCGCAGTACTTTACAATTTTAAAATCGCAGTCGTTCGCTCTTACGTTGCCACTCCTGCTGCTTACGATCACACTAGTAACTTAGCTCACCCGCAGGAACACAACAACTGGCTTTCTTAAAAACACTGTACTATGTTGGAATCGAACCCACGAGCCTTGGTTTAAAGTAGCATTCTAAAAATAATTCTATAGTTGACCGTTTGCATAATGTCGGGTACAATATCATGGCAGCAAATTATCAATGCAAAAAGGTAGGTATGTCTGACAGGCTTGCTTGAATTACCTAAAGAAACAGCTCTGGCGGTGCCTGCCTGCGAGTCAGACGGCGCGCCGCGCACGTGAGTGCAGGGTGTCAGCCTGTCCGCTCGGCGAACGAACACGCCCGCCTTCTTCGGAATACATGACATGGTAACAAGCATTGTGGTTTTACCACTAGCGAAGCTATTTTCGTGAAATATTTTTAATTTGTTATACTTTGTTCTGTAGTTACTACCCGCGGCTCTGCTCGCGTGAAGTTTGAACCATCTCAAGTTTTCAATATTGTAAAATAGACTCCAAATTACTCCGTAATTAAAACAATTTTAACAATTCACTTTACTTCGTCTTTGTTACAAAGTTTCTAATTTTAAAACAGTAAACCTTTTTAACTTCACTTCTCAATAACCAGCCGACGAAATCTTCCCTAGTTTTCCCTCCATCCAATCGTTCTCTTATCACTATGCCGTGTTCCAATTGGTTGTTTTCCACAAGCAATCACGTTAAAACAAATTAACATCTTTTAATGGTTTTACGCAATTATAATCGGTGATTGACGACAGAAGAATTGGATTACAAAGTTAATATTATATTAATATGAATTTAACAACATTATATTTATGAATACAACATTAGCTTTATGACAATAACAGTAAAAGAATATGAATATTTACAGGATAACAACTGGCAAGAATTGTTAGACATGTCACTTACTTTTTTATAAAAATTTGTGATACATGTAAATTATTGAGAGATCTAACAATATGCAGTCGGATATAATAGCCAATGTGTTAATTCATAGCATAGTCTATACGTATGCTAAACGGTTCTATAACAAACTTCCCAGCAATATAAGAGAATTGTCAATAAACAAGTTTAAAACTACTATTAAAGCCAAATTGTGTAGCAGGGCATATTATAAAGTATCTGACTATATTAATGATAAAAATGCCTGGGATTGAGTCGATCCAATTATAATGTAATTAATAAATTATGTAAATTTGTTTGGATACCAAAAGAGGGATGCCTGAGTTTTTTGGCAGTATTTTTATCAGTGCTCACCTAGTCATGAACTGCACGGTAGGGAAAAAAATTGTGACGATTCCAAACAAATGTTTTTTACGGAATAAAAAGATTTTGACTTTGACTTTGAAACTTCATACAAATTTCAACCGTTTGTGCGTGAAAGATTAACAAATATCCAGACTCATAAACTTCCGTGTTTATATTATTAGCAGTATATATTATTAATATGGACTGTTCGCCTGATGCCATCATGAATCATAAGTATATTATACGTAATATTTTATTGTGTTGTAGTTTAAAATATCAGATGAATCGACGCTGCGTGTTAAAACGTAATGCTAAATCAAGGTGCATGAACGGCTACCTTTTATGGACTGGATGAACGAGACACGAGTATTATTTCTACTGCCAATCTGTCCCTCATGCCGTGGTATACATTCTGGAGATGTAGTTCTAGATCGCGAATAGTTACTTAGATAAATAAATAAGAAGTTAAGAGTCTAGATGAAGATTAAACCTGAAACCGCTATATGTTAGTACTTACTACTTGTGAGAAAAAGGGCGTAATAAAGCATTGCGGTACATTACAAGACAATTGGTGAGAACGCAGATAGATTAGAGTAAGCACACACGTGCGATCAGTGGCGCGTGACTGCGGGTTTTTGACGCTCGATCGCTGCACGCCGGGCGCGCCGAGCGCTCGCTGCACGCCGGGCGCTCGCTGCGCGGCGAAAGCGCGTGTGACGTTCTTGGAACGCATGTTGTTCCACACGACATCCACGAATGCATTGCATCGCAGACTATCTCGAAATGCAGAGATATGCGTTATACTCTTACTACTGTTTACCAGACTGGTATTTTTTCCAGAGTTATTTTTTTTTAAACACAAACATAATTGAATATGCTTATTTTTACTACATATCATTCTTTACAGAGAGAAGTTGCTGTATTACATAGAAGATATTAGTTTACTTGCTGTAATATATATAAAGTTGTTGAAGATTTCAAACACGTTAAGCTATTTGCAGTCTTCTTCTATCGTTACTAAGAATAAATTTCATTACCAGCTCATAAAAAATATTTATAGTTCATTAAAATGTATAATATCTTAACAACGTCAGCCATAATCAACGTACGCGTGCTGCAGTCTGGTTTATAAAACTGCTGAAAGAGATGTTTTGAATAGGGGCAGCCTAAGCGAAGTATTTTTTTATATAATCTCGGGAGACTTATGATCATACGGTCTACCTGATGTAAAGCTGTCACCGTAGCCTATGAATGTTTGCAATTCATTGAATATCACTCGCGCGATGGCACCTCTGCTGCTAATACAGTAACTTCTTAGGAGCTCACTGGAAACCTCACTCACAGAAACACAACAACCCTCCAGGGAGTTGTTATTTTGGATACGGTTTTCTGTAAGGTGGAGGTACTTCCCAAGACAGGCTTCTTTGATGTCATCTCTCTTAAAACACCTAGACCAAGACGAACATATGTTCTTGCACACAAATGTTAGTCGGACACGTACGTTGATGTCAAATTAGCGTTATTAACCACTGCGCCACCGAGCTGGCCAAAAGAGGTTACCAGTAACCTCCTGAGGAGTTTCTGTGTCAATAACAGTGTGAACTGCGGAGGTATTGCGCTAGTAGCACGGGATATCGCACAAGTGATTGTCCCCTTATTTGTATGCGTCCCTAATACTACTATAACCGCTTCTAGTTACCTGAACTATAGTTATTAAATAATAAAAAATATATATACGAACACAAAGCTCCGCAGGTCAGTTCATTTCCTCGAGTCTACGATGTGGAACGAAAGGGAACGAAGCGTGGGCCTGGAAGTCGATAACGACCGTTGACTTCCTCCGAGTTGGTGGCCCTGACGACGACCTGCTAATTAAGTACTAGACGCCGTCCGAGAACAAGGAATACCACTTAAAGTTTATTATAAAGTATTCTACATTACTCCTCAGAGCTATATCGAACGCTCGTGTGTCAACCGTGTGTCGTCGCCTTAAGACTTACATCATATTCATACCTATAATTACAATGGGTATAAATAACGCGCTGTTACGCTACTTTGACACTAGCGCTCGTGGGTTCTATTCCCAAACTGAAGAAACATTTGTGTGCATGAACATGTCTGTTTGTCTTTGGTCTGGGTATTTTCTATGTATAATAAGTATATATTTACAAATAAAAATGTATTTACATATGTTTATCAGTTGTCTAGTACCCATAACACAAGCTTCGCTTACTTTGGGGCTAGTTGGCGCTGTGTAATTTCCGACAATATTAAAAAATACACGAATGAACAGATTCCTATTATTTGTTTTACAGAAAACTCTTTACGTAGTGTATTGTGGATAAATTGAGTAAATAGAGCGATCTTAGATTTATCGATTGAAGGTCCTGGTGGCGGAGTGGTTAGAAACGCTACTTTAACACCAAGGCTTGTGGGTTCGATTCCTACACGGGGCAAGCATTTGTGTACATGAACATGTCTGTTTGTCTTGGTATTGGTGTTTTGAAAATAGGTAGAATGCATCAAAGTAGCTCCAGCCCGACTGGAGAAGTATTCGAGTGAGTGATGTCACCAGTAAGGTTCTGAAGAGTTGTTGTGTTAGCAGCAGGGGTGGCATGGCGCGATCCGTACTTAATGTACCGCAAGTATTTATATGCTACGGTAATAATTTTACATCAGGTGATCCGTATGCTTGCATGCCTCTAGACGTTCTTGTATAAACAATGTATTAGTAAGATAAGTTGAAAGGAACAATCAAAAATTTATATAGTGTTAAGGCGATGTTATTTTTACATATCATTTTTAGGGTTCCGTACCCAAAGGGTAAAACGGAACCCTATTACTAAACTAAACAACCGCAGCAGCCGGGGGAAAAAACTACCGGAGCATCCATGGCAACGACAGCATGTTGCATCTACTAACGGTAGCGGGTGGGTGCCGGCCGACGGTAGCCCGCATGAACTTATTAGTGGCGGAAGCACACAAAGCAGGATAGATCATTTATTAGGGTTCCGTACCCAAAGGGAAAAACGGAACCCTATTACTGAGGCTCCGCTGTCCGTCCGTCCGTCTGTCACCAGGCTGTATCTCATGAACAGTGATAGTTAGACAGTTGAAATTTTCACAGATGATGTATTTCTGTTGCCGCTATAACAATAAACACTAAAAAATTGATTAAAATAAATATTTAAGGGGGCTCCCATACAACAAACGTGATTTTTTGCTCATTTTTGCTCGATATTGATAACGGCAACAGGTAGACGCTTGAAATATTCACAGAATATTTAGTTATATATTCACTTTAAGAATAAATAATTTAATTAAAATAAAACAAATATTTAAGGGGAGCTCCCATACAACAAACGTGATTTTTTTGCCGTTTTTATAGATAATGGTACGGAACCCTTCGTGCGCGAGTCCGACTCGCACTTGGCCGATTTTTTTTTTATTTGGAAATTATGTTGAAAAAAAATCCTAAATACTGATTATCCACTAAATACTAATATGAAAAAGTTTGCTGCAACAGATGGAATTTGAACCCACGACTTCGAATGGCAGTCCTCGTTATAGATGGGATGTTAATGGCACTGAAATAATCAAATATACCTATATATATATATACATATATACACTTCTTTTTGCTCTAACTCGCTAGAAAATTCTTAAATTATTAATTTTTAAAAAGTTCACCTATTTCGACATTCATATATGGCTGTGGGACGCACTTTTGCTCGGTATCAGAGCACTAACATCTACAAACTCCTGTGAAACCGCTAAACAATTCTTTCGACTCTTCAACAAAAAAACATAACAACATCAGTTGAAACATGAAGAAACATCTTGCGGGTCTACGCATGGCAGCGTCAACTGATAGGATACGGTGTCGTATTTTGTCAGTTGCAGTTGCGATTTGGGCTCCTCTTACGCTTACCATCAGGCAAAGAGGAGCCACTATGCCGAAATAATATAAAAAAAAGTCAATATTTCTCAGCTCTTTGTAAGCTCAATTTATTCTCAATTTAATTTCATTCTGAGTAAGTATTATGTGTTACTTGTCTGTTGTTCTTATTTTTCTGTACAAGTGAATGCTACAATTTTAGAAAATATATTTCTATTAAATTCTAGGTCCCCATACAAACTATTTCCTTGTCTATTACATACAGTGTGATGTGTACATTTGGGTAAGTGTCGCCTTAATAGTTTTAACCCTTTCGCATGCACCTGTTGAGTAGACCTCTCGGCAACAGTGCCGCAACGGTACAAAGATGGCAAATCAAACCAACGCTGTGTCTGCAATAAATGGTGTAAATCGCCAATATTATTGCGGATAACTGTAAAACGATAAGGTTCACTGGTTTGTGAGATAGCTCCGGCCGTGTCGTGCACACAGTTCATGGCGTAATTATCTATTGGAGTAATAATTACCTTTAGAATTATTTGAATGCAAAGTAAAGTATCTGAATGAGACCAGAACCAACACGAGAATTACGGTTGATGATGAAGTGTTGGGTTGAATTGGACAAGATTTTATATCTTGGAAGCGCTTTTAGCCGTGACGGAAAGTACACTGCCGATGTGGAAAAAAATAAAATCTCCGTTCCGACTGGAGAGACGAGTACGTGTAGGGAACAGTGTGAATAGAGCGTTGGCTAAACTTCTAGGCAGTTGAAATCTTAGCTAGAAGATACAGATCGCTGTACACAACGCGGTGCTAATCCCAGCGCTAACTCGTGGAGGTGAAAGGTACATTTCATACTACTTTCATATGGAGAACAAATGTAGTCCAGATGCGAACATTACGCAAAATTTGTGGTTACTGACCGCAAACGCAATGATGATGTAAGAAAGTGAGTTGGTCTGAAAGAGAGTATCGGTGTCAAGGTAAGAGAAGATATGTTCTGTTGGTTTAGACATATAGAGAGAATGCAGGATGAAAGAATGACGAAAAAGATATGCAATGCGAAAGTGGAAGGATGTAGAAGCCGATGTGATATAAGAAAGGGAGTTGGTCTGAAAGAGAGTGTTAAGATAAGAAAAACGCATGCTTCGTTGCTAGACGCACGCAGAAAGAATGCAGGATGAAAGCATGACGAAGCAGACTTCCTACAGATATACTGTTATATATGCTACCCATATCGAAGTGAATGTGACAAATAAATATCCATTTTCGCGTATTCTTAATGCAGTAGAAATTGCTCGAAAACAACGCGTGTTATAATTTTAACAACTCGTATAATTCGCCTCGTCGCAGCTATACTGTCTCTGTGTTATTAGCACGTTTGTTAGGGAAACAAATTACAAGCAAATTGTGACGCCCACTGGCCTGTCTCCGTAGGTTTTCAAGAGCCGGAATGTTCATTTACACAAGAGTTACTTTGTGGTAGACGAGTCCACTGGCTGCTTGATCTATGAAGATCTGTCGGAGTGCCGTCGCGCAAGCGTCTATAGTAATATACTCGTATATGGTTAAACCACTTTTCCTGTGCACGAATTACTTTACCTGCCGTTTTAAAATATTACTTTTAACAATAAGGCCACCCGATTTAGACAACTGTGACATTACGGACATTGGAACGTAATTGCTACGTGTGGAACGGAACCTGTTTGTAAAAGTATAAATATCCACCACAACGTACTACGAAAAATCCTTATCTATAACTTACTCCTTACTTGCTAAAGCAAAACGCATTGCTTATTCTATTTAACCCCGATAATTGCTATACGTTCATGTCTCGATAAAAGGCATCTCTAAAGACATAAGGATGCAAATTGGATAACACGATGTTGGTATTCATCACAGGCCTGTCTCGATGGGCGGTCATTATTTCACGGCTGTAAAGTTGTCAGCACATCACCACGTATCGCCGTTAATTCGACTAAGTTTTATGTTTCATTACAACTTGTTAACATCAGTCGCTGCTAGAAATACTATGTGACTTAGTCAAACGATATATCGAGTTCTTCGCATATGTATGTGTATCTTCACGGTAAGTCTTTTGCGAGGCAACATATCAGCCCTCCTGGCAAGCATTGTTTGAGGATACGATTGTCCGGTTGGACTTACCCTGTGAGATTCGTCTTCGGGCATAGTTGATAACCAGTGTTTAGTTCGTCGAGTGAATGAATCACTGAACTGCAGCCTATTTGTTTAACAGCGGTACGGATGCTGAATTTATTATAGTAAACCATGATTGCTACATTTATAATGCAAACTCCTTACTTGTGTTTACATTACCACTACAAGAACCTATAATCATGAATTCTGATTGTTAACACTTCAATACTGTATTTTGTTTGCTTTTTCTTCTGTTTAAGCATGCGTATCTTCTTGTATAAACAAACTTTTCAGGAACACCGTTCCTATATGAAATCTATATGTTTGTCTGTGTGTGCGTTTGTCTATGTGTGCATTTTTTTTCGAATATTCGAATTTTGACTTCACTTTCGGATTCAGCGTAAAAAAGTAGAATAGGAATGTTCAGGAACACCGTTCCCTATCTCTTAAGTAACATGGTCAAAATGGCCGACAAATTAAAAAAAAAATTGAATTGTTATATAATTGACGAGCCAGGTGTTCCTCTGGCAATGCAAGCTTGCGCGTTCTCAACTGGTTAACTATGCTTACTAGTTAGAAGTTGCCCTCATATAAATTAGATGCCGATATGATAAATAGTTAAAAAACAAATACGAAACGTTCTTATCGTCTTCATTTTCCTTATGATCTGATTTGAATTCTTTTTCACGAATATCCAGCAAACGCTCCTGCGACGATCCAATGCAAGTTTAGAAATGATTTGATGAAGGTTTATTGATACCTAATCAAAAATAAAAATATGAAATAATCGAAAGTCGACTTCACGTTTTATTTAAAATGTCTACTTCGTAAGTTATTATCTACTGATATCATTTGGATTGACTTAATGAGTTGCCAAACACTCATTAACTCATTAATGATGTATTCTACTTAAAAAAGGGGTTGAACTACCGAACTATTGAAATCCATCCATGTCGGTAGATGTAATAATTGAATAACTAATGTAAGACAAATATCACCTTAGTCTTCCTGCGACCACGGACGCTGCAAAGCGTACGAAACGTCAGGTTCAACAAAATAAATAAAACACGCGATACTTTCGTTAAAAATTGTTTAATTCAATGTGTAACAATCGCGAAAACCTAAGACAATACTAATAGAATATATTTACGTAATATTTACTTGACCAGTCAGAACCCGTTATATACGTTTTCCCATACATTTCGCGGTCGTATACGACCACCCGGGTTTCGAAGGGTTAAAGCATTGAATGATGCAATAATAGTCAATTATAAAATTATTGGCGTATAAGTTGTAACGCGTTGCACCCCGACGCAGCCCGATTGGGCAGGTACCTTTATCGCACAAAAACACAGTCAAATAATAACTCCTTGGAGGGTTGTTGTGTTCCGGCGAGTAACTCTGTAAGCTCATGTCGACGAGTAGCTGCGTAAGCAAAAAGAGCGAAAACGAGCGGGCGATACTACTTAGGTATTACGGGAGTTAACTTTGTCTCCGGCAATCATTTGTCAATTGTTTTTTATCACACATCAAAGTTCTACGTACGCAACGAAAATGGAATTGAGTCGAAAAGATTTTAGAGCGATGATTTTTTATAATTTTAAACGTTCTCTCTCCCCGCAAGACTGTGCTGCTCGTCTTCAAAATGCTTTTGGGAGAGAAGCACCTTCTTTGAGCACCGTGAGGCGATGGTTTGCTGAATTTGAGAGAGGTCGAGTTTCTTTACATGACGAATTTCGTGAAGGGCGGCCTTCAACTGCCGTCAATGTAAATAATCTGGCTACTGTTAAGCGGCTAATTGAAGAAAACCCGCGGATTACCTATGAGACAATTCGAGAACTTGGGGATTGGTATGAGCCAAATTCAGAAAATTTTACACGAAGAATTGAAATTTCGGAAACTTTGTTGTCGTTGGATCCCTCATGAACTGACAGCGGAGCAGAAGCGGGCTCGCGTGGAATGGTGCTCACAGATGCTACTGAAGTACGACCACGGACATTCCAATGCTGTTTATGACATTGTCACAGGAGACGAAACGTGGATTTATTGTTTTGAACCCGAAAAAAAACAGCAATCTTGTGAATGGGTGTTTGAAAATGAGAACAGGCCAACAAAAGTGAGGCAGGCGAGAAACGTTGGTAAAAAAATGATCGCGTTTTTTTTCTCAGCTACGGGTCCCATCTGCACAATTCCACTTGAAGATCAAAAGAGTGTTAATGCTGAGTGGTATTCTACCATTTGTTTACCCAGGGTGTTAGAAAAAGTTCGCGAAAGACGACCAAAAAGCCGCATTCTCCTACATCATGACAACGCTTCTTCACACACGGTTAACAAAACAAAGTCATTTTTAACTTCCGAAAAAGTACAACTCGTTACCCATCCTGCGCATAGCCCCGACCTAGCACCCTGTGATTTCTGTATTTTCCCCAAAATCAAAGACTTGATGAGAGGTTTCACTTTTACCAACTACGAAGAGGCAGTGATAGCGTTCAATCAGCACGTAGAAAACATGCCTTCAGATCTGTGGTCCTCCTGTTTTAAAAAATGGTTCGATCGCATGAAAAAATATTTAAAATGTAAAGGAGAGTATTTTGAAAAGCAATAAACATAATATTTTGGTTATAACATGTTGTTTTTTTAAGTTACGTAAAACTTATAGTGTGACCTACGTATACGTAAGGTAAGCTTCTAATAAGTGACAGCAGGGATGGCACACGCGAGCTTCCTGTATTGCAACTCCTGTACTCATAAGTTATATCAGATGGGCCGTATGTTTCTATGCCTCCCGACGTTGTATAAAACAAACAAACAAACTCGTAACATGAACACAAGCTTCACCATACATATTACATAAGCGCATTTACATTGCTGTAACTGGGAATGATCGCGTGCCCAGCGCCGTCCTCCATTGATATTCAAACCACAACACAGTATATCGCCTTGGTAGACTTACTCACTACCTGGTTCCATCCTAGAAGCTACCTAACTTTCTCATCAACGATACCGATTTAAAGAACACTAGCGGCAGCCCGCGACTACGTCCGTGCGGATTCCGATACCACGTGGGATCCGCTTTTACTATCTTTCTTTTTCCTTGTCTTCTAAATATCATATTATATCTAATGTTGAATCGCCTATAACCTGGTGTTGCAAATGTCCATAGGCTGCGGTAACTGTTTACAATCAGGCAGACCGTGTGCTTGTTTGCCAAGTCAGTGGTATAAAAAAACCTTATTTACGAATTGGGATATCAATGCAAGAAGATTTTTTCAAATTAGACAAGTAGTTCCTGAGGTTAGCGCGCTCAAACAAACAAACAAATCTCCTCGGCTTATATATTAGTATAGATTACCGACTATTGGCGACGTTACTATGTGTTACTTTTCATCGATCTATCTTAGCAACATTTATCGTATAACAGTAAATTTCTAAATTTATGTAAAGGACTGTCGTGTCGCGCGAGCGTCGGTGTTAAAATAAGAAGAGGCATGCTCCGTTGGTTCGGACATGTAGAAAGAATGCAGAATGAAAGAATGACGAAGCAGATATACAATGCAAAAGTGGAAGAATGTAGGAGCCGAGGTAGGCCAAGACTTACCTATCATGATCAAATTGGTCGTGTTCTGTCAGAAGGTGATGTCAGGAGCCCTAGAAACCGGCGAGCGTGCATGAAAAGAGCAATGAATGTAAAAGAAGCGAGTGAGATATGTAAGGATCGAGTCGCGTGGCGCTTGGTTCTCTCTGCCTACCCCGTAAGGGATTTGGCGTGAAGTTATAGATAGATAGATATATAAAAGATCAAAGTTATTTAATTCCTATCTACCTCCAAATGATGAGAGCTCATCTTCCTGGTGTTGTACCATTTCCTAATCAATTAGTATTGGCGGGGTCCGCTACATAAGCCTAAGGATTTTACGAAGATACTGGAATTGATATGGAGCGACTGCCGTCAGTCCTCCGCAGTCCAATCGGAAACCCAGACCATTCTTAGATTGGATCACACTTCCTCGAAGTATAATTTATTGAAAGGACGGGTTTCCTCACGATGTTTCCCTTCATGCCGAGCAAGTGATCAATATAATTGTATACCTAAATCCGAAAACAAAAATTTAGTGGTACATGCCCGCATCAGGATTTAAAACAGACACCAATTAGTTATTAAACTGATTTCTCTTCTTATTAAACTGAATTCTGCCTAAACTGAATTCGCTTGGTTATAATAAATAATAACTAAATAAATATTGTCGGACAAATTACACAGCGCCACCTAGCCCCAAAGTAAGCGAAGCTATATTATGGCTACTAGACAACGGATAAACATACGTAAATACACTTTTTTTTTGTAAATATATACTTATTATATATAGAAAATACCCAGGCCAATACAAACAGACATGTTCATACACACAAAAGTTTGTACTGTGTTACTGTGTGGGAATCGACCCCACGAGCGTTGGTGTCAAAGTAGCGTTACAGCGCGTTTCACCACTGCGCCACCGAGCTCGTCAGTCTATCACTGCTACATCACACATGATGAGAACAAATTTGTCTACTTGGCGCTGTTGGTCTCCCAGTACGAGTAGTAATAGACAAGATATACTCTGGCATACACTGTTAATTCATTTCAAATAAAGATGTAAGGGTGTTGCTATTGATGACATAACCACTTAAGCACGTTTTACATATATTAAAGATAATCTTGTTTGTCGTCAGATGGCCAGCATAGAGGTGTCGCTGGCGGGGTCCCGGCGGCGCAGCGCGAGCTCGCGGGACCTCGGCCGGGAGCTGGACGCGCTGCGGGCCGCGCTCTCCGACAAGGACACCCTCATACAGAGGTACGCCTCCGTCTATCTATATAAAAGAAACTGACTGACAT
This sequence comes from Pyralis farinalis, assembly GCA_947507595.1. Taxonomy (NCBI): domain Eukaryota; kingdom Metazoa; phylum Arthropoda; class Insecta; order Lepidoptera; family Pyralidae; genus Pyralis; species Pyralis farinalis. Next base: position 37,660,917 of record OX382268.1, on the reverse strand, counting down.
ATCAACACAGACAATTTCGTATGGAGGTTCCTTGGGGGTTTTTTTTTCTCTTGCACCCCTGCCATGGGCAAGGCTCTGTTTGGCACATATTTATTTATTATATACAATTTATTTCAATCTTACAATATAAGTAAACACATTTATACATCATACTCTCTTTCATTCCACAATTCATTCTTCCATTCATCATCTTTCAGTTTTATTTTCATAAATTTCTGATTGCCCATTTTAGAAGGTTCCTTAGGGTTACAGCTAAGGAAGGACCCATGAAAATTTCTGAGTTTCACTTTACTTGTAAACCAAGTTGACATAGCTACAGAGTCGCATAGCTCTAAAGTGCTGTGTTGATGACTTTGAAATTTTGCTTCTTCTGGAATCTCGAAATTTTACATGATAGACATTCTAAGACAATTGTGGCGTAGGTTTCCGCTAAGGTGTTTTTCGTAGGAGGCTGAGAACAAAAATACCTCACATTACAGCTACGCACAGCCGAAACTGCTGGGTCTAAGAGTTGGATTTTTTTTATTTTTAAGCATCATTTTTAGAGATCCGTACCTAATAGAAAAAACGAAACCGCCATACGATCACTTCGTTATCTGTTTGGTAAAAATAAATACGTTTGTCAATATCAAATAATCCAGTCACTTGGAGCTGTGAAAAAATCAAACTTCTAAGTCAATGCAATTAAAAGATGCAACGTTTATGTCGCATATTTTGAAACTCGCAAGAGAATCAATACCTACAGGGTACTTTCTAGAATTGTGCAAGAGCAGTGTCATGAAGCGGAAGTAAGGAGAAAAATCTGAAAACAGCGAGTTTTATTTAGCATATCTCCATGACACGATTTTCACGTATTCTCTATATCGTTCTCTGCTTATCCAGGTTCAATAATACGTACTAACTTGACAGTTTGAAGAAGCAGTTAAGCGCCTCGCTGAGCGCCGCCCGTCTCGCCTCCCAGTCGGCCAGCCCCGCCGCCTCCCGAGCTGGCTCTCGAGACGAGCACAGCGCGCTGTCTGCGGAGGAGCGGCGGGCGTTGGAGGAGCGCGCGGTCGCCGTTCGCGCTGACCTGGACGCCAGACGGGCCAACATCCAGGAGCTTAGGAAGCGGATAGAGAAGACGCACGTCACTGAGTAAGTATTTGCAGTATTGCACGCTAGCTCTCCGACTGGCCGAGCGATTATCAGCGTGTGTTGTACACGCTGATAATAACATGCTACGAATGAAATATTCACAGTATCCCTCCCGACGTTGTATATAAAAAAAGCTGTACCGATAGCGGTTTCTATTTGTCACTATTGTAGATGTCTAAACATGTCATTATTAACTACTAGCTACTCGACCCAGCTTCGCACGGGTGATCCAATAGTTACCAAACTTCACAGGATCACCTGCTGGGCTAACCTGAAGATTCACTGAAAATTTCATCAAAATCTCCCCAGCCGTTTTTGAGTCTATAGAGGACATACAGACAAACATTCATTTTTATATATATATAGATAGAAGTAAGAATATGCTACATTACGACAAGTTTGCAACAAAAACAACCATAGAAAGTCATTATGGCATGCATTATCACTATCTTTAGTTACTTTTGGTTGCAAACTTGTAGCAAAATAGCATGTGCCCAGCCTGATGGTATATCTTCATTGGCGTCTGAAGAAGTTTAATACAATATTGTTGAACAGGAACATCGACACTCGCATCCAACAGGCGGAACTGCAGTACAAGTTGGGCCGCGAAGAGCTGGAGCTGCTGACGCTGGGCGAGCAGGCGCGCGCTCTAGCACACCTCATCGAGCAGGCCGACGCTGCCGCCAAGCTGAACGACCGCGCCACGCTCTACAGGTCAGTGTTGCCACACCGTCAGAGAAAACATATCTGTCAAAAATAAGCAGTAATCTTATATGATATAACATGGAACTGGCTTGCTCAGATCGTAATTGGACTACTTTATCCGACAAATTAATATGCAAGTGATGTATGTTTGAATTCGATCATCGATAAAATGTGTGATTTTGTGACCGATATAAAATTTCCTAGATCTGGCTCAAAATGATGTTTGAAAAGCGGTAATGTGTCTATTCCATTCAAAGCTACATCAGTTTACTTCTTTTTAAATGTACAATCCATTTTATCCGTTCATGTTTAATTTAACACCATGAGACATAAATAAGGATTGCATTTCACGGTGTCTAAGAACGCCGTGTTTCCGCGTTCTCAGCGGCAGAGCTGAAGTTATCGTTCCATTTGTTTGCCTCCGCGCGAGATAAACCTCGCCTCTAACGTCTGATGTTGTCTCGCTAAACGGCCGATCTCCATTGTGCTGGAGGCTTCCGTGTTTCCCGGCCGCTATCGTGATATACAATTTAGAAAACGATTATCGGACGCTACGGTTTACATGGAGTGTTTACGCGAGTCGCGCGCCGGGCGGCTCACAAAAGCAATCAGGAGCGTGTAAATTGTGCCACAGTGCTCGATTTAATGGCTTATTTAAACGGAAAACCGTGGAGATGGGAGATAGCGGCGCACAAATCGTCGGTAATTGTTACAATTGTTACGACATCATCGGCCATTGTTTGGGGGGCGGCGCCGGCCGGCATACTTTCTAGCATGCTAATGCCGCCCGCAATCGTTGGGAAAAATCTCACTGCTAAGTTCCAGGCTCGCCCCGCGGCCGCCGTGGAAAGTGAGCGCCGTCATGCCAATTTTGATATCTACAAGCTGCCATTAGATAATTTAATCGCGGATGCACTAAAAGTAACACGTCGGTGCGCGAATGAGAAAGTCCATAGTTGTGTGTACTTCGGCTGTATAATACGAAATCTCACGGGCGGCGACGCAAAGTTTGTAAACTATAATCTGTTAGCTTGGTTAATTGTGTTAGATACCCGCCGCTGTCTTTCGTGTCCATTTAAATTGTGTCTCACGGATTGGACGCTTGAATGGTCAGGAACAATAGCGCTCATTCCTACAGTTTTGGTATATATCACAATTCTCTCTGATAATCGATTTGTTTATTTTATCTGTATCTGTTTCTCATTGCATAGATAATTGCGACGGTATTAGTCACAGAAGACATAGAATCCATAATTATAAAAAGCTTACAAGTTCTTCTGTCAAATATGTAGCCTTTTAATGCTACCAAATTATATTACCTATCAATATCATAACCCCTTCTACAGGGACAGTAACTATTCGATTTTTGACGTATAATATTTTTGACATCCCGCTCGACTCTTACTGAGTTTTGTAATAATGTTGAAGAACTATAAATAGTTTCACTATCAACAGATATTGATTAAATATATTATATTAAATATATATAAATAAACACACGAGCACACTGTTAAGATAACTGCAAGATTTGCTCTCCATGTCGAATATAATAATTTCGTGTATCTAATAAACTATATTGTTAATTTCTCTTATCCACATATTTCGTAAATATATATACGTATATCGAAAATGGCTCTTTATTAGGATCAAATTTGTATTGTAATTGTAAAATGTGTACTTGCTTTTTTAATTTCTTCATATAATTCAATTTTTTTATAATAAACACACGGGTAGATACTTAAAAAATGCAATTGTACGTAAAAATGTAAAAAACACAGACTAGATATCTACTTCCTAGCTTAGCTTTTAAATAAATTATATATAATTATAGTATGTAACTCATAATTGTATTTTTCCTATTTTAATCTACAAACATGACGAAAATTTCAATTCGTCAGTACATAGGTATCTTTTTAAATAGTCAATTAGTTTTTACTATAGAAACACGTGGTAGATGTACGAAGCTGTAACTTATAATTTGATACGTGTGTCCGCTGCGGTGTGGGACGCTGGCCCACATCCGCGACCTCGCGCTGTCCTTGCGTCCACCGATCTCGTATCGATGTTACTCGTTATTATGCAGTCGTGTTTACAAACAAGTATCAAGTTCACGTGGAGCCCGCCTGAGCTTACGTAAATATACTGCTGCTCGTGTCATTAAGAGAGCTGCGGAAAAACAAAAACGGAATCCTTCAAAACCTATAGAGTACTTGCCGTTGACCTAGAATCATGACCTAGAAAAAATCCGAAAATCATAAATTTGTAGTAACAACACAAAGAAAAAATATTTTTTGCAAAAATACTAGGGGTTAAAGTACGAAATTGCCGATTTGTACTGAAAAATTAAAACTCGTTTTTTCTAAAATGTAATATATTTAATAATAATAATGTAATATATTAAATGTTTACCCTCATTGTCTATACATTACTGCCATCTAATCAGAAGTTAATATATTTATGCGATTGAACTCTGGGGATCTAAATTCGACAAACTGTGTGAAAGCATTTTGTAGTGCCCTCTGGGAAGAATTTTTATTAACTCGAAAAAAAATTGTAGTCAGTTGGAGCAAGGTCGGACGGGTACGGAGAATGACGTGTGGTTTATAACTGCAGCTCCTATAGAGTTACAACGGTATCTCGTACAGTGTGAGTCTTGCGTTATCATGGAGCAATAATGGTGAAGATCGATTCACGAGTCGGGGCCGTTTCACTGCCAGTTTCGCCATCATTGTTCGAAGTTCGGCACAGTAAACATCTGCTGTTATTTCTTGACCAAAACTGAGAAAGCTATATTGAATAACACCATGAAGAGACCACCAAACAGTTACCATTACCTTTTTATTGGTAAGCTTTGCTTTAAGGCACCGATGCGGCGTTTGACCTGGGGCCAGCCATTGCATTTTTCGCTTACGGTCATCGTAAAGAATCCACTTTTCGTCACTTGTCACAATTCGATCCAATATTCCTTCATTTCTGTACCGATTCAACAAGACAACACGCGTTTCTTTCTGCAGATCAGTCAAATCATGAGGCACCCACTTTTCATATTTTTCTTATTAATTTGATGCAAATGAGTGAATATTGTAGGAAGGTAACGTTAAATCATGACGCTAATTCCTAGGTACTTTAACCCGGATCGGCTTCCAACATCTCCTTCAATTCAGCGTTATTCACCTATACGGCGGTCTTCCACGTTGTTCGTTCTTCAAGTCGCAGTTTCCATTATCGAATAACCTATGATTTCAGATAGAAGGATATGACTTGTCATTCTTATCATAAATCATCCAGCAAGATAAGAAATTTAGGTCTGCGCATATTATGTAATGAGAGATTCTGCTCTCAAACAGAGTTCGCAATCAACGATGCCGCTATTAATCACCGGTAGTGACGTGTTCTCACGGCGGTAGCTCGCTATATACTTTGTTAACATGCTCTTGTTAAATCTTTATTGCCCCGCGGATGCATAACAATTTAATTTGTATACTGTCGGCATCTGCCAAACATAATTAAACTTTGACAATAGCCATTGCGAGATATTTAAATGCGAGTCGTTGCATCATCTCACTTAAGGCGTTAAGACTAATTCTTTTTTTATACTACGTCGGGAGGCATACAAGCATATGGCCTGATGCAAAGCGGATACTGTAACCTATTAACGCTCACGGTATATTAAGTAACACTCGCGCGATGCCTCCTCTGCTGTTTACACAGCAACTCCTTGGGAGCTTACTGGTGACCTCACTCACACGCAGGAACACAACAACCCTCTAGGGAGTTGTTATTTGGCTGCGGTTTTCAGTGAGGTGGAGGTACTTCCCCAGACGGGCTGCTTTGATGCGCCCTACCTCTCTTAAAAATTGACTTCCATATAAGAGGAAATTTGGTCTCACCTGTTCTGTGCACTCTAGTAATTAACGAATGCGCCTGTGACGAAGGATAAGTAGGACGCTTGAAGTAGCCACGCTGGAGCCGCAGTGGTCGCGTACTGTGCGGTTTCAGAGAAGTTTTCTTCCGAGAACTCTCAAGTTGTGCTATCAACCGAGGTTTTTCCAAGGGACTACATCATGGGATTCTTCAAGAAAGATGTGAGGTTTTTAGAGGGTCGGCAACGCACGAGTGTCACCCCTGGTGTTGCAAACGTCTACAGGCTTTGGTGTCTATTTACCATCCAGCAGACCGTATGTTTGTTTACCATCGTAGCAATATAAAAAATAGCCAGACTGGGGAAGCGCCTCCATGTCACAGAAGACCGCGCCCAAGTAACAACTACCTGTAGAATTGGTGTGTTCCTTGTCTGTATGTTCGTCTTCCTAGCGATACCCCATTTCCTAATACATTAGGATTTGGCTAAGATGCTGGTTTTTAGATAGAGTGACAGACCTCCACAGGCCAGGGAATAAACCATGCCTTTCTTAGGTTTAGGTCTCACGTCATGCGAAATATAATTTCCAGGACTTGCGTGTTTCCTCTCGATGGTCTCCTTCACCACCGACCAAGTAATAGCTACAAATATGTACATAATTTCAAATACACGAATTTAGTAATACATGCCCGGAACAGGATTCCAACCAGGGACCGTCACTCGTGCACCGTTGTCAATCCTGGAAAAACCTGCTAACATCCCTCGTTCCCTTGTGGAGGAAAGCCGCGATAAACTTGTGTCTGAAATGGAGGGTACATTGTCTAAAGTATCTGACTGGGGGCGATTGAACCTAGTCCAATTCAACCCTACCAAGACACAAGTTTGCGCGTTCACCGCTAAGAAAACCCCATTTGCTGTGGTTCCCCAATTCCAGAACACGCCGCTCACAATTACTAAGAGCATTGGGATTCTCGGTATCGAGATCTCCAGCGATGTTCAGTATCGAGGTCATCTGGAGGAGAAGGTCAAGCTGACGTCCAAGAAACTCGGTGTGCTCAACAGAGCTAAACAGTACTTCAGCGCGGGGCAAAGGCTTATGTTATATAAGTCCCAAGTCAGATCGCATATGGAGTACTGTAGCCACCTTTGGGCGGGAGCACCTGGATACCAGCTAGGACCTTGTGACTCGATACAGAGACGAGCTGTGAGGATTATCGATGATCCTGGGCTCACACACGGCATTGAACCCTTGAGTTTGAGAAGAGATTTTGCTTCCCTTTGCGTGTTCTACCGGCTGTATAATGGGTTGTGTTCTGAGGAGTTGTTCGACATTATACCAACAGCCTCGTTTTACAATCGCACAGCTCGCCGGCGGCTGGGAGTTCATCCGCACACACTGGAACCGCAATGGTCGCGCACTGTGCGCTTCACGAGAAGTTTTCTACCGAGAACTATTATGTTGTGGAATGAGCTCCTTGCCGAGGTTTTCCCAAGGGACTACAGTATGGGGTTCTTCAAGAAAGGCGTGAAGAGGTTCTTACAGGGTCGGCAACGCAAGAGTGACACCCCTGGTGCTGCAAATGCCCATAGGCTACGGTAACTGCTTACCATCAGGCAGGCCGTACGCTTGTTTGCCACCTTAGTGGTATAAAAAAAAACTCTTCGTGACCTTTTGAAGAATTACGTCCTGTGGTCTCTCGCGACAACCTTGATAGATTCTTACAAAAGAACCATTCATAAGTTGAGGTGACTCCCCTGTTTGCCTCCCTATACTGTATAAAAATGTGAACTTAATAATCACGACAACATTCTGCATTCGTTTTCGCCATACTTGGATAATATATAATAAATATTAATGTAAACAATACACGTGTATAATAAACCACGGCTGTTATGACGCCTTATCCCAAGCTTCGTAATACGCAGGCGCCGTGCCTTGTATAAATAAAGTGCGAGAGAATGAGATTTCTCGCACGTTAAATCCTATAGATGTATGTGGGTGTCTCTGTTTACTGTCGCTTTTTCGTTTCATCGAGTTTCAAATTACAACGATGCTAAAGAAGTTTTTTTTACTTGAGGCAATAAAAGGTCACCAGTCCGCTTATTAGTTACGCGTTGACTTGCCCTAGTGGTGAGTTTTGACAAGCTTGGTCGTGGAATAGTTAGTAATACTATTTTAACCTCAAGGCTCGTGGATTCGATTCCCGCACAGGACCAACATTTGTGTGCATGAACATGTCTCTTTGTCTTGGTCGGGACATTTTTAATAGAGGTAGTGTGTATAAAGGTAGCGCGACTAAAGAAGCCCCTCCACCTCACAGAAAAACATAGCTTTTTGGCTGCGGTTTTCGTACACAGGCAAAGGGTCGGCAACGCATGAGCGACACGCCTGGTGTTGCAAATGCCCATAAGCTACGGTGACTGTTTACAATCAGGCAGGCCGTATGCTTGATTGTCACCTTAGTGGTAAAAAAAACACACACACACACAACTCCCTAGAGGGCTGTTGTGTTCCTAACTCGCTTAATTAAATTAAAAAAAATAAGATTGGTTTGATTTCTGTTATCGACTAAATAAATGTACAGCGGAATCTTTTCTGAACCCTAAAAGAGACAATACCCCACTCGCGCGTCCTCGTGTGTGGGCAGTCGACACCAGCCATCCCGTTGTAGATACTAATTAACGTGCGTGTAACATTATATTGTAATTATGCTATATTATATTATAATTATGTTCCCAGACAAGGCGGTGGTAATTTTTACAACACTCTTGATTTCACCATCTGTGTGAACATAATATTGTTAGGATTTGAGGAGTGAGTAAAAGCAGAGTTTAGTGAAAGTGCGGTCAGCGCGAGCGACCAGTGAGTCGGACCGGCGATCCGGGGGTTCCGTGTGTTTTTGACGTGATAGGGAAAAAGGATGGGAGTGATCTTTTACGACACCGACATCTAAAATCGACACCAGGAAGTTATACAACGTCGGGTGTCATACAAGCATACGGCCCACCTGATGTAAAACGGTTACCGTATGAACGCTTGCAACATCGAGTGATCTCACGCGATGCCTCCTCTGTTGCTAACGCAGCAACTCCTTAGGAGCTTACTGATGACCTCACTCACACGCAGAAATACAACAATCCACTATGGAGTTGTTATTTGGCTGCGGTTTTCTGTGAGGTGGAGGTACTTCCCCAGACGGGCTGCTTTGATGCATCCTACCTCTCTTAAAACATCCAGACCAAGACATGTTCATGCGCACAAAATGTTTTCCCTGTGTGGGAATCGACCCCACGAGCGTTGGTGTCAAAGTTCAAGACTCCGCCACAGTGCTCGAAAATTCAAATACATAGGAATTTACACACATGTTTTATATCAATAATGATAAAATATATTTATATATGTCCGTGTATGTTTTTAAATTATATACGGTGGTGAATGATGTTTATGGATTATGATTTACTAATATTTATGTACTGGCGCGCGGGATGACATTTTTGGAGTATGTTTGGTTTTGTTACACGACAGATGTATAACTTTTTACGTGCGTACATAAGTACACACACATTTTTTATTACTTTTTAATTAAGATAAGCAAGCTTTAGAGCGCGCCTCACTATACAACACTACGTGTAAACGTCGCTATCGATCAGTAGTCTAATGTGCTTCTTTCAGAGATATCAGATTAGGAATTGACTTGTAAGAATGTCTGTGTTGAACTATCGATAGCCTAGAAATATCGTCATGCATAGAACAGCACTATTATAGTTCTATACCTATACGTATTTGTAAAAAATGCTTAATATAAGCACAATCGACAGGAGAGATACACGCGCTCTAAGATGTTTTTATAGTTATAGATACGTCGTACACACTCTAGAATGGCAATACGAAAGTAAGGTAATTGCCTAATTCGCATTCAGTCGGGCACGTTCTCGCATCGCGGCTATACGTACTTCGCCACAAAGCATAAATCTCTTAAGATTCATCTCTTTCTAACGACAGGTATGGCCTAACATTTGTCTCTTTGTTAGAGCAAAGTGTCATAATAAATAATTGTACGTAGGTATAGTACTACTTGCGCCATTTTAAAATATAATAATGTTGGTGTATAACGTGTCATCAGATCATTTCGCTGCATCACATAGTTTCCTTTTAGTATAACTTACATCCGTTTGTCCGTTACGAACACGTATTCAATTGTTTACACTCCGTTTTTGCACTAATTTTGATATTTCTCCTAACGCTTATAAGTTGTAGAAAGAATGCACGATGAAAGAATGACGAGGCAGATATACAATGCAAAAGTGGAAGGATGTAGGCGCCGAGGAAGACCGAGACTCACCTACCATAACCAAATTGGTCGTGGAGCCAGGAAACCGGCGAGCGTGCACGAGAAGAGCAATGAATGTTAAAGAAGCGAGTGAGGTATGTAAGGATCGAGTCACGTGGGGCTCGGTACTCTCTGCATACCCCGCAAGGGTTTTGGCGTGAAGTTATAGAATAGAGCTTATAAGTTCAACTAATTTTTATCCCTTTTCCGGTAAAGATACTTTGTAAGTAATGCGCATAAAAAGGTTTCTTTATATGGCAGTGACGTGTCCCCGGCCGGCCCGAGGCGGAACGATTGCTCGCACCACCACGGCAGTCGGCACTACGGAGATATGTGGCACATAGTGCACATGTATGGCGGCTAAGTCTGCGCCTGCCGGCCCTATAACGGCTCTACTCGACTTTATGAAGCAATAAATTCCACTTAAATTAATTTCATTGCGTTGTAATACCATTCAATAAAAGTAATAAAAACAGAGTGTATGGTATGAAATGTCGAATTGTATCTTGATTAGCTTTACGTTCGCCATTTTTGGAAAATATGCTTTTTGTGCACAGCATATTCACTTATATATAAAAAAAAAAATTTTAGACGAGCCCGGTGGAGGAGTAGTTAACAATGCTGCTTTAACACCGTGTCGACACCCACGCTCGCAGGTTCGATTCCCACGCAGAACAAACATTTATGTGCGTGAACTTGCCGGTATGTTACATGTGATTCCTCCTTCCTACAATATGGGATCCTTCAAACGAAGCGTGAAGAAGTATCTTGCGGGCCAGCATGGCAGCGTCAACTGACAGGGCACTGTAGTATTTTGTCCGTTGCTGCGATTTAGGTTCATCTTTCACTCACCGTCAGGAACATGTCTGTTTTTCTTGATCTAAGTGTTTTTAAGAAAAGTAGCACACATGAAGACAACCCGAGAAGTAGGCACAACACTTCAGCTAAATAATAGCTTATGCAAGTGAGTGAGGGTAAGCTCTTAAGGAATCTGTGTTAACAGCAGGGGTGGCAAAGCGCGAGTGATACAACCTGTATTGTAAGCGATCATATGCTTCCGTAACCACTTTAATACAGGTCGGTCGTGTCCTTATCATCTTGGACGTGTGCCTCCGGACGTTTTATAAAAAACTTTGAAGCCGCAAACAGTTGTTGTAACTACACTTATAAAATTTCCGTATAAATGGATCATGACATGTGCAATATTACAAAACACGCACTTAACATTCGATATCGTGGCCCTTGTTATTATTTAAAATGTTATGGTCACCTGACCATAGACACAAAACACATAGAAGTGTACATTACATTATGTGATTGATGTGTTGCCAGAGCGAACCACGTAAAAGGCGCGGAAGCAGTTTACTGCGGGCAACACATAGTAATAATGTACGAGACGGAGCGGGCCGCCTCTTAGATGGCTCTACATTATGTATCTAGTATTTCTTCATCATGTTCCTTTTGAGAAATTCCAATTTATTAGCCTGTTTTAAGGACACTGTTATTTTCCAGGGCGTGTTTCATGATAAACAAGTGCACTGTGAAAGTCAGTTAAAGGTTTTCACACATGTATACCATTATATACGTAAAGGAGATACAAAACTAGTAAACAAAGCAAAATAATGCATATCGGATGTCAACCGTCAACGTAAGCTACAAACAAACAAACAAAACGTGCATACATAAAAAACCTTAAGAAACGAGTAACTGGAGTCTCGTCATAAAGTAAGTTTTATTTCCTTTGTGGTGAGGATCGCGACTCATCATCTGCTGGCCTTCATGAAAGACGAATCTGGCCAGAGGGCAGTGTTTCGGGAGGTTCGAGGATTTGCAATGATTGCCTAACGACATGCGCTGCAGTCTCTACGTGGAGTTAGTTTTAGTTAAAGTTATATTTATAACATCATATATATTTATAAGCAAAAATATTTCTATCAACCTGTGCACTAAAACCTGTTGTCTGACAATAAATTGTTTGAATTTTAATAAAAAAACTGAGTTATTTATTTAATAATAACTAGAAGGCTAATAACTAGAAAAACAGGCTAATAACTAGAAGCATACGCACATTACTGCTAAATGGACAACTGATTTCTCTGACGTGACACGTGCCGGGGTATCCCGTGCATAATATCAGAAATTTCGTTTTAGCGTAGGCCTGTATGATTGCCGTGCGTTGATTGGCATTGACCACTTTTTCTTATATAAGGTGTTAAGAAATCTTTCTTATAGCAAAAAGATTCGTCTCAAGAATGTGAATTTGTCATTTGCTATTTATAGCAATCTAAATACAAACCGTACCAAAATTTTGATAGACATAGATTTTTTGTTGCCACGTGAACGGGCGCTGTTTCTCCCCCCATTTTCCCCTAAGAAAACATGTATATTTTTTAATCGTTAAGGGAACCCTAACGATCGCATGGATTAAACATTTCGCTGTGCAGGACGTGTTACTAATGTAATGCAGATGACCGACCACTTAAACCTCCTCTCGGCAATACAAACACAAAAAGCGAAACCAACTTGTCACGTCGGGAATCAATTACTCCTGTTCATATATTTTACGACGGAATAGTCGAGTTGTATAAGGGTGTCGCCACACCTGCGGATATGGATGAGGAGATCTATACAACTCATTAGAGTTAAGCCTTTTCAAGAGTGCCCAATGGCTGCATTTGGTACATTTAAGTTAAGCTTAAAGTTGTTAGTTTTGTCCAAATTAAGTTTAATGTTATTATGAGTAAATTAATTGTGTATACTTGTACATGTTTTCAGTTTGACTCCTTCTGATTTGTCGTCTTACATCCCTCTAATTTCACCTTCTATATTTGTTGTCATTATTTATTCCTGTATCATTTATACATACCAATTGATCATGCCTCTTCTAATCTCAAGAGACAAGCACTCTATCTCTTTCTTATATTATCTGTATATATATATATATATATATATATATATATAAACGTTTTTGCAGCGATCGCATCTTAGCCACATTTATTCTACATTCATGCTCTCGCTTCTTTACGTTAGCATTGAGATCAGCACCGCGTTGTGTACAGCGAGATGTCCTCTCTGTCAACGACAGAGTCTTTCATTTCGAAATCCTCCCCGTGACACTATTCCGTCGGATGGCAAACTCATTATCCCCTCAATTTTTTCTCGTAAGCAGATCAAACTGACGACCTTATAGTTGGGGCAGTTAATGTGTATCTTTATACGATCGCACGTGTGCCTGCATATTTCCAATCCGTCAGGAACTTTGCGGTTCTCAAATATAAATTGCCTAAAGACCGAAAATGTGACGTGTACCTACTTAACTGCTGCTTATTTTGATCATCTCCACTGAGGACATATCAAACCCCGCTGACCATTCATTCTCATTCACAGTTATTTTTTTCATCAGATGGTGACATCGTGAAGTTTATGATCACCCAGTCACATTGTTAACGTCCCGGAGTGATTACACATATTTACTATAAACACTACTGTTCTACGACATTCTCTATGTTAGCAATAATGTATCCAGTTTTAGCTTTTATCAGGTTCATTCTGGACGCCAAGAAATAACTTCAAGACTGCTTTACGTCCCTTCAAATATTCACCTCAAAGCATCTAGTAGGTCTCTTTCTCATTTGAAATTAGTCCAGAGTAGGTCATATGCGAAAGTTAATTTATGATTTATATACAAGTATTTATCAACAACAATAACATATTATTGTAATAGTAACTTCTGAGGGATTACAACCGACTTACCACTAATTCACGAAGATCTAGAGCTAAGTCATCATTTCACAGATTAGCAAGTCATATACTCAACCTTGTTGATACCTGTCATATGATCATATCAGATAATATACAAGCTAATACATAGTCTTAAAAATGTTGGCACATTTTATTGTATAAATAGTTCTTTCGTAACGGAGTGTGTGTCCACCCTAATGTCAACGTATTATTTACGTTAACTCTGTTGCATTGTAAGCAATTTGAAATTGAAATAAACTAATTGAAAGTCCGGACTTGATAGCAATGTACAAATATAGCAATACTTGTACATGGTACATATTACCATAGATTTATAATGCAATAGGTGAATAGTTCTGGTCAATGGTGTTACCAAACGCAGACCGATTGGGTTCAGCATCTAGCTTAAATGTAGACGCAGTTAAAGAGAGGATTAGATTCTTTCTATCAGGGTTGAATGTCGTCGTAACATGTAATGATCGTAAATCGAAAGTAATGTAGGGATTTGCATCATGCAGCTCATACCTATAACAATGACAAATAAGCAATTATCATCCGTCTTTTGGATTACAATTTAAACCATAGACGACTAGGATGTCATATATTGTAGAGTTGTACTAACTTGCCGAAAGCCATTTTGTGTACGCCAAGTCAAAAACGAAATGGCGCTTTTACGTTCGCTTGGCTGGTTAGTAACCGCATTGTAATGTTTCGTGCCAAAATATATATTCATATAACAAATACTTACTTACTATTAAAGGTGTTCAAAATTCTTGAAGATCATATAAGAATCCCACATCAAATTAACAATCAAAATAATAAATATAATTGTGTCGGCGGTACTTCTGTAATTCAGCATATTTTTTTACAATGATTCTACGAGAGATTAAATTACTCTTTAAGATGTATGTATCGACGTCAGCGCGAAAGCCAAGATTTCGTACTTATTTCATAAAACGAATATTTCCATATATACACATTTCGGTGTTTTTAGGGTTGCGTACCCAAAGGGTAAAACGGAACCCTATTACTGAGGCTCCGCTGTCCGTCCGTCCGTCTGTCACCAGGCTGTATCTCATGAACGGTGATAAACAGTTGAAATTTTCACAGATGATGTATTTCTGTTGCCGCTATAACAACAAATACTAAAAAATAGAATAAAATAAATATTTAAGGGGGCTCCCATACAACAAACGTGATTTTTTTGCTCATTTTTGCTCGATATTGATAACGGCAACAGGTAGACGCTTGAAATATTCAAAGAATATTTAGTTATATATTCACTTTAAGAATAAATAATTAAATCAAAATAAAACAAATATTTAAGGGGGGCTCCCATACAACAAACGTGATTTTTCTGCCGTTTTTATAGATAATGGTACGGAACCCTTCGTGCGCAAGTCCGACTCGCACTTGGCCGATTTTTTTACCTACAGCAGTATTCGCTACAATGGCGAACGAACGTTTTAACATTCGCATCGTTGCGCGTATCACTTTAATCGAACACGTAGGTTAAGCAACGTTGATCGCAGCGTCCCCATAGAAGACGGAGAAGCTTGGGATTGATAACTATCCCAAGCTTCTCCGTCTTCGTTTTATCCGAGAGCACATTAGGCCGTCGGTGCCGTCTGTTGTCGATTAATAACAATCATTAAGCTTAGTGTTGATGCGGCTTGAAATCATCGGTCTTCGCCAATCCGCAACATCGTTAAACACAACCATATGAAGCGGCAAAGACTGTTTCATATGTCTTGGTTGCGATATTACTAATTAAATAAAATGCTACTAAAAGGAGAATAACAAATTTATTTAGAACTGATAGTTACAATAAAAGATTATAAAAAAAATCAGCCGAGTCGGACTCGCGCACGAAGGGTTCCGTACCACTTTCTATAAAAACGGCAAATAAATTACGTTTGTTGTATGGGAGCCCCCTTAAATATTTATTTTATTCCATTTTTTAGTATTTGTTGTTATAGCGGCAACAGAAATACATCATCTGTGAAAATTTCAACTGTCTAACTATCACGGTTTGTGAGATACAGCCTGGTGACAGACGGACGGACGGACGGACGGACGGACGGACGGACAGCGAAGTCTTAGTAATAGGGTTCCGTTTTACCCTATGGGTACGGAACCCTAAAAAGACAGATTCTAAAGTTCGACTAGTTTTGTCTTTGAGGACTCGCGTTGGTTCAACCTATCCAAAGTTCAGTGTTCACTGGTCGGCAGCACCCGGTCACGGTCCGTATAGAAGTGTAGGCCGCCGGCTGTAGAGGAGCTCGCCAGTGAACCTCAGTCAGCGAGCAGGTCCGTGAGGGCTCACGGACATCGGAGATCACAAGGCGCAGTAGAGAGTAGAAGTCCATCACCGCAGCGGTCAAAGATGCCGCCGCCTACACAGCAGGGGCTGGCGGTCACGGGCGCGGTAGTTACTTGCGTGCGTTGCTGATCAGATCTCAGCGTAGACTCCCGTTGTTTCTTCTGGACGGTCGTCTATCGAACATTTTTTTTTTAATTTAAGATATAAATTTTTCGTGATGTGATAAATTATGACATGTCATGCCAAATGAAGTAACTATGTACAGCTAAGAGCAGATCACGCTTAACACTCGAAGTGCGATAGTAACTCTTATTACGTACGGCATAAGAACGGTACAAAGGTCAAAGTGTAATGCTTGACGTGCACTTAACTGTTCAAAAATGAAAAAAGGTCATATAATATGTATGTTTATAATGTTATAAGTTTTCTATAACACGAGACATCGCTTCAAACTGTCTGATTAAGGTATGGAATATGGAGATACATACACAAACGTTTTCTGAAGGTATTTTCTATAAAATCTCCTCAGGCTACTAATAATGAGATAGATTTAATAGAAAAATGAGTAACATCAGCTAAAAGGAGACCTTATCAATTAACTCTACATAATTACGGTACTTATTTATGAGATGTTAATTGGACATATATAATTAGCTCGGTGCACTTCACCGACTGGTTAGAAAGCACGCAGTTGTATCGCCAAGATTGCAATTATGTTGATACTCCAGTCCAGATTGAAACCCTTGGCCGACAACATGATACCGAGTATCTGCTGGTGACTGCAATTATATTATATTGGTTGATTGAATTTTCTCGACAATGTCGTTGTTCAAATGTGTACCCCGTCTATGCGTTTAGTTTGTCACCATGTCCTCCGATACGTTTGCTGTTATTTCTGTGGCTCCTATTACGATCGGTGATATTATATTATATTATATTATATTATATTATATTATATTATATTATATTATATTATATTATATTATATTATATTATATTATATTATATTATATTATATTATATTATATTATATTATATTATATTATATTATATTATATTATATTATATTATATTATATTATATTATATTATATTATATTATATTATATTTATTTTGGTTTATAAAAGATTATAGAAGGATGTACGAAGGCCAAGACTTACCTACCATGACCAAATTGGTCGTGTTCTTTCAGAAAGTGATGTCACGAACCCTAGACTCTAGCGAGCATGCAAGAGCAATTAATGTTAAAGAAGCGAGTGAAGTGTGTAAGGATCGAGTCACGTGGCGCTCGGTCTATTCTACCTACCCCGAAAGGGATTTGGCGTGAAGTTATAGATAGACCTTTGCTATGTTTTTGATCTCTTGCACCGATATTGTAATCAATGGGTACTGTGACATTTTTAGGTAAGTCTTGTTATTAATTTTATCTACTCGTATGTAACATTTCCCCTGGTCTATTGTGTGTGTGTGTGTGTTCTGGCAATCCGCACAGGCATCTCCCACATTATTTTGGTTGTGCCATTTTCTTATATATGGGGATGTGTGTAATGAAAATGTTCAATATAATGTTGTACAATATTGTTATGATGTTGTGTATGATAGGTAGAAAACATACAGACCAAGATTAACAGACATGTACATGCACACAAATGTTTGTCCTGCGTGGGAATCGAACCAATGAGCCTTTGTGTCAAAGTAGCGTTACTAACGACTCCGCCATCGAGTTCGTCGAGATGTATTTTGTAAAACATTAACACTTCATCAAAGTTTCGTCGCTTGAGGAGAATACTGTTGTAAATTATTCCAAATTAGACTATATAGAATGAGACAAGAGAATGATATATATTTATGTCCATACAATAACGTGTAAAGAAAGTCGGTTAATTAAAAATTCAACAGCTTATCATTCAATCTTCACCTAATTCGGACGACAACGTGAGTCACCATAGAATACAGTTGATAAACATAAAAGATAAAAATTCTTTATTTGCCATTGGGCCCTCGCAGGTAATTAGACACATCTTACATTTTTTGAAATATAATCTTATTGTATCTTATCCAATTCTCTTGTGTTGCTATTTTCCTTTTTTAATCTGCTAGCATTTGGGAAATAACAATCGGCGAAGAAGAAATGCCGAAATGAAACTCGCCAATATACGTAGGTCTCTTTTCAAATTATCAATTTGATATTACAAAAATTCATCTCTGTATATTGGTACAATAATGACATCAAACGGTAAAATTGAAGTGTAAATGTTGTCTGTACCGCATTATTTCCAGACATCTTCTTCATTATTAATTCTTATAAGCCTTTTTACAATGAGTAATTTTGAAGTTATCTAAACCGGTAAAACCGTTTCCAGATATGGCTGAACATAAAAAAAATCTCTCAACCATCTCCCTTTTGTATTTTTTACGACGTTCTATAAAAAAATAACACGTGTTTATAGGCTACGGTAACCGCTTTACATCAGGTGGGCCGTGTGCTACTATGCCTCCCGATTTTGTTTAAAAAAATACTAAATCCGGGGTCCGCTGGAAAACGAAGTATCACTGAACGCATTATTTTTAAAGATTTTTATGACTTTTTAACGACACTAATCATCAAATCTAGCTAATTTAGGCGGTTTACATTCAGATCAGATACAGTTATGCTAAACTAAATCGGTCTAACATAATAAAATGTGAAAGTTATATGGTGTTTGTTAAATATACATTCGTGCAGTTCGGCCTGTGTACACAGTTACGATGTATCATCGATATTTGTATCAACATTATAACATTATCGATGCGATGTTATCGGATCTCTCTAACTACATTGCAAGGAACGTAGCGGGAAGATTGTATGTATATATATTATCTATATTACCAATTAATTTAAAAAAAAAGCTTGTAGTGATATTGCTTTTGCTAAACTGTATTCGATTGTAAATAAATATACTCTTTTTTATAAAACCTGTTTTTAAATAATTATTAGTTCGCTGTATGAGTAAAGACGGCATACTTATTTTTTTTGTACAACGTCGGGAAGCATACAAGCATACGGCCCACCTGATGTGAAGTAGTTACCGTAGCTTATGAACGCTTGTAAGACATTAAGTACTGCTGCTAACACAGCTACTCTCATTCCTTTTGGTGAGTGATCTCACGATACGGGCACTATGCTAGTGTTACATACCCATAACATACTAAATTACCAGAAATACGGTCGGTCGACCATATATTACCACCATTCAGGCAGCTCTGTTTGGTAAAATTATGTCGTAAAAACACTCAAAACTGTACGCAATTGCAATAACAAATCTCATATTTTATTAATTTGGTTCGACCGCTCTTTTATCAAACCTATTCTACTCCCTAGCTATTAGGTTTCAAAATTGATTAGGTTTGGCGGGGTGCGCCTCTTAAACCTAAGAATTTGGCGAAGATACCTTTCTTTGACGAGCTCGGTGGCGCAGTGGTGAAACGCGCTGTTACGCTACTTTGACACCAACGCTTGTGGGTTCGATTCCCACACAGTACAAACATTTGTGTGCATGAACATGTCTGTTTGTATTGGTCTGGGTATTTCTATGTATAATAAATATGTATTTACAAAAAAAAAAGTATTTACGTATGTTTATCAGTTGTCTAGTACCCATAACACAAGCTTCGCTTACTTTGGGGCTAGGTGGCGCTGTGTAATTTGTCCGACAATATTTTTTTATTTTATACCGATTTTAAATGGAGCGACAGCTGTCAGACATCCACGAACTAGGGGGAAAATAAACTTCCTTATGTGAGGTCACACGTCTTTTGAAATATAATTAGTTGGACGTGTGGATTTCCTCACGATGTTTTCCAACATCGCCAAGCAAAACATAATTATAAATTGCCAGGATTTTAACCGGGGACTCGTCGGTAACAGACCGGATCTTATCCACTAGGCGAGTACTACCTACTTACCTTTGCTTTTCCAAAACTTTATTATTGTAAACAAAATAATTATTACGTTACTATTGCGTATATTAACTAGAATATTAATTAACTGGAAGCGATCTCTGCTGCGATAGCTCTCATTCTTTCTGTGTATTGCATGTTTATTTGTATAATAAAGTTTTCCAAATAAAAGAAATATACAAACATTGATGGCGACATTAGTTTCATTTAGTGTAAATAGAGCCTCGACTATGAAGTATGAATTAGCCACCGAGAGCTTATCATATTACTTTAAAAGAGCAATTCTATATATATAAATATATTTCGTGTATCTCGGAAACGGCTAACGGTTTGGATCAACTTTTGTATTGAAATCAAGTTATTCTTTTCAAGTTTATCTATATAGGTCCATGTTTTGAAATATTACATAAATAAAAAGATAAATAACCTGAACCGAGTACGGTCACCCGGGTACTACTTGCTTAAATTGCTGACTGAAAAGGATTAGTTTTGCAGAAATGGTAGGATTGGCAAAGAAAAGTGATATCAAAATATACTTTAAAAAACAGAATTTATGTTTATTACCAAAGTAAACAACAGTTAGTAGTAGAGTTTATACCTCAACTATCATGTACATGTTTAGTTCGTAGATCCAGCTGCGAGTGCGGGGATCGCGTGAGCTGCTCACTACATCTCTCATTAGCGGCCTCTCCACCAGCCTGGCGCCTATCATAGTTGCATTAGCGTGAAAATGAGCCGACATTTCGCCGCCCGTATTACTCCTACTACACCTCGGTAATTTTCACTAAACACACCTCGTAATATACAATAACAGACTTTCCTTTTTTTACATTGTTCTGTATTATATTTTATGACTGTGGTTTCACTTTCGACGATGAAATCACGGCTGTTCTTTACACAGCCATGGTTTGAACTATTTGTTGCGAAAAGTTTTGATTTTTTTAATGTCGGAAGACATACAAGAAATTGGCCTACCGATGTAAAGTGGTTACCGTAGCCTATGAACGCTTGCTTTAAATGATGCTCGCGCGATGCCACCTCTGCTACAAACACAGCAACCCTTTACCCAGCAGCTTACTGGTAACCTCACTCAATCGTAGGAACACAACACCTTTTAGTCTTCCTGCGACCACGGAGGCTGCAAAGCGTTCGAAACGTCAGTTTCAACAAAATAAATAAAACACGCGATACTTCCGTTAAAAAAAATGTTTAATTCAATGTGTAACAATCGCGAAAACCTAAGACAATACTACCCTTCAGGGAGTTGTTATTAGACAGCGGTCTTCTGGGGGGGGGGGGGGGGGGGGGGTACTAACAGAATGCTGATCCATTGGAATGTTATGAACTTGTTACTTAACTGCCCAATTTTAGTGGAATTATAGTATTTATCTCAAAATATGTTTACCGTTCAGTCCGCCTGAGTGATTCTATTCTATTTTCTCATTCTGTTGTATCGCTAGTTTGATTGAATTAAACCGAATGGTGTGTAGCCATTATGTTAATGTAACAATGGCTACAAATCAATCAAGATTTACTCTAACCATGGCGTACATTTCCAAGTAAAAGCGAGTTTAGTAATTATCTAATCAAGATACTGGAGGCAATAGATCAAAGCCAACAGTGAGTCAACGGGTTGTATGTTTAGGGTTCCCAGGAAAAATGACAACGAGAGCTTACGGTGAGCCTTCGATGTCTGTCTTACATATTGATTTCTTTATTATTAATAAATATTATTATACCTAATTACGTATATTAACATTGATTTCTGTAAGATATAAAATAATACTTACGCCCTAAATTTGTCGCCCCAAATCTGTCGCCCTAGCCTCCTTCTGCTACTGTTGGAAGTAAGGTTGAAACGAGAGATCCATTTTTTAATATAATGTACGACATCGAGTGGAGTATGCATCATAGTAATGGGCTACAAAAGTCAATAGTATACTAATAATTGACCTCTATAATATTTTTATATGTCATACTTTTAGATGTAAGGTCATAAATTAGGGAAAATTACACCCGAATACCGATCCCTACTAGTCGAAATAATTGAAATTAATTGAACTGATCCCTCACGTATTAAGTATTAAAGCTTGTAATTATGAAAAATCATTAAACGTGTTATATTACAAACTTTATAAACAAGTGAGTTGAGGCGAGGATCGAGTCTCGCGGCGCTCGGTTCTCTCTGCTTACCCCGGAAGGGATTTAGCGTGAAGTTATAGACAGATAGACTGTAAAAATACCCTCCATATTTTTTATACGTAGTAAACTCGTAGAAGGTGAGACAATTTTCAAAGGTGCGGAAGGAACCCTCTGCGCGCGAGTCATACTCGGCGTTGACCGGTTTTTTTGCACTGCTTTACCCTTACTTGGTATAATTTCCCCTCGCAGGCTCGCTCCGCTGCGCTCACGTTCTGGGCGATGAATGTAAGCCCAACCGTGGGAAACAGTGCTGCGGTCAGTTTGCTTATGTGGAAATCATTATCCCATCAAGATCACTATTACTAGGAAAACTACAAAACTTAATAGAAACGTTAATCGGTAGGAGCTAATAGAATGAATATATAAAGAAATTAACATTCTCTTAAGAAATTATCACGAAAAGGAAGATAATACTATGAAATCTATATATATAAAACAAAGTCGCGTTAGTTACGCTATTTGTAACTCGAGAACGGCTGGACCGATTTTTAGGGTTCCGTACCCAAAGGGTAAAACGGAACCCTATTACTGAGGCTCCGCTGTCCGTCCGTCCGTCCGTCCGTCTGTCACCAGGCTGTATCTCATGAACCGTGATAGTTAGACAGTTGAAATTTTCACAGATGATGTATTTCTGTTGCCGCTATAACAACAAATACTAAAAAATTGAATAAAATAAATATTTAAGGGGGCTCCCATACAACAATCGTGATTTTTTTGCCTTTTTTATAGATAATGGTACGGAACCCTTCGTGCGTGAGTCCCACTCGCACTTGGCCGATTTTTATGATCTTTATTTTGTTGGATTTGTCTCTGCCTCGAATAGCAGAATAACTATTAAAACATGTAAATTAATTACGGAAAAAAATATATGAAGAAAATTCATTTTCTCATACATTTTATATGAAACTCCTTTTTTATATCTCAAGAACGAATTGACAAATTTGAATGAATATTTTTTTGTTCATCTTGGCGAGTACTGAAACACCTCTACCCAGTAGCCTATTAACCAGTTTCGATTTACCAAGATGATTCATTTAATATGTCTCTGATATATATCACGTTATTACACTTGGAACGCTCATCCCAGATACTTCGACGTCGGGAGCAAGCCAATGTGGTTTCTGATCAACCGGATGTGCGTCCTGCTTCTGCTGATGCTTTTGGTCGTATTTACACAGTTTATTCAAAGAGTGACGAATGTTTCTACTTGTTGTTGCTGGTGAATGTTCGTCGGCCACATCATTTGAATCACCTCGAACTACGAGTATCAATGGTGTAGTGTGCCTAATATTGCATGGTTGATGTCAACCGCTCAATTTGCTTGAAAACGATACTCATTGAGGCATGACAACCGCTGAAGCAGGTGCAATATTTCCAAGTGCTTTTTGTTATACAACGTCGGGAGAAATACAAGCATACGGCCCACCTGATGTAAAACAGTTACTGTAGCCTATTAATCTCTCATTACCCGCGGACCGCTATATATTAAGTATCACTCGCGCGATGCCTCTGCTGCTTATTATTATGCTCTCCTCTCCACAGCAACTCCTTAGGAGCTTACTGGTGACCTCACTCACACGCAGGAACACAACAACCCTCTAGGGAGTTGTTATTTGGCTGCGGTTTTCTGTGAGGTGCTTCCCCAGACACCCTACCTCTCTTAAAACATCCAGATCAAGACAAATGCACACATGTTCATGCACACAAATGTTTATTTTGTGTGGGAGTCGAACTCACGAGCGTTGGTGTCAAAGCCAGGTAATTCACGACTGAGCCACCGAGCTCGTCAAAACTTCCCACGATTTCCCACGGAAACCACATGAATTGTGGAACAAAAATGTATATGTATGTCAAAAGACATTTTACATCGAATTCGTGTCAGTTCAGGGAATCCCGATCTCGAGGTGAATGAAGAGATACATAACTACCATAACAAGTTTATGTTTTTTCAGAAGGTGTCAGGAACCTTGGATACCAGCGAGCGTGCATGAGTAGAATATGAATGTTACAAGAAACGATTGAGATGTATAAGGAGCAAGTGATGTCGCGCTCGGTTCTCTCTGCCTACTCCATAAGAGATTTGACGTGAAGTTATAGATAGATTCAATATTCAAATATTATCAATTTCTTTAAGAATATACGCAAGAGTCCATAAATTTAAAATAATTCGCAATTTATGGAGCTATAACCGTACTTAAAAGTTACGACTTGCTGTACCTGTACGTTATTTCTCCAACAACGAACAAGTCTGTGAAAAATCATAATTCTTCTTGCGCCGATAAAGAACATTATTTTCTATCTCCGCATAAAAGCTACCTTTATTTATTGTTTGTACTCGTACTAGCTTGCAGAATATGTTATTTCATCTGTTATATATATTATGATGTTCATCACGATGATATTTGAGCCAAAGTCAACCTCAACTGGATGCACGTTAACTACAATCGAAGAGTTGGTATTTGCAGCACGGTCCGCGATTGTGGCGGCAGCGCGACTCTGCTGGCGGCGGAGGCACGAGAGGGCTCGTGGGGCGCAGCACTCCGCGGCTCCGGCATGGTCGTCGACTGGGCGGGGGACAACGCTGCACTGAGGCCCGGGGACAGGTCAGTTTTACATTATCTGCACAGTTAGTTATTAGCATAATTTATGCACACAATTCCAAAATAAGATGCATACTTCCCTAGCAAACGATGATTTTTATCATACATTCAAATTTTTACCCATCGATTCCCGGGTGTACCGTTATTCCATATAGATGTCGTAAGCGAGTGTCATAGTTATGACAGTCGGATCTCGCCGGGTTCAGAGCAGTGCTAGCTCTCGACCTATTGACCAACCGCTCCTCGGTTCGAATACCGGCGTGGGCATGTACCATTACATTCGTGTTTTGGGATTTATGTACATATTTATAATTATCACTTGCTCACTGGTGACAGAAAACATCGTGAGGAAACGCGCACCAATACATTTAATTTCAAAAGACGTGTGACCTTAAGGTCTGGTTTCCCTCAGGGTTGTGGGGGTCTGACGGCAGTCGCTCCATGTCAAAATTTGTATTCTCGCCAAATTCTTAGCAAATCCTTAGACTCGGGTAGCGGACACCGCTAATCCTAATAAATTAGGTAATGCGAAGAAGAAGAATGTTTTCATACATAGCAATAGCAATTGCTCACTGGACATACTTAATGAGATGAAAAATCTCTTATTGAAAAATATATTCAACAAGAAACAGCCATGAGAGTATCCTCGGAGCGACACGAGACGATCCATATAATGTCCCTATGTATCGATTCCTAATGTAGATATGAAATATCCTAGATTATGGCGGTAAGATTCGTTCTTAATACCCGTTTTTATTATTAATCCTGCATCTCATGATTCGCTGCGAGTTGGTACATTATGAAGATATATGCAATGATTGCACTGCGAGAAACAAGTCATCCGAGTGCAGTGAAGCTGTCAAAGGTCAGAGCCCCACAATCGGCACGGCATCGCAATCGACGCGATGGTATCGGCGAGCCTGCGCCGGACCGGCCGCGAGCCCCTCCCGCGGCGGACAGCCTCGTAAACATGGAATATAGTGGGAAAATACAAGATAAACAAGCGATGATTACCACGTCTAAATGCGAAACGTACTTTTTATAGAATACATTATTTAAATCGAGTATAGAATTTCTTCTAAGCAGTGCACATGTTTATAATCATTCTTGATCGTCTTTTATCGAAGTTGCCATTGAAGATGAGATGGTAGCTTTTTAACCATCTGATGCATAAAAACCTTGGTAAACAGTAGCTGCTTTGATAGCATGGATGTGATGGCATCCCGCAGGGTTCTGACTGGGGAAGGTTGATTTTGGTGCAATTCAACCCTATCAAGACACAAGTCTGCACGTTTACCGCGAAGAAACCCCTATTTACTGCGGTTCCTCAATTCCAGAATACGTATTCTTCTTCGACTGGTACTTAATGAACCGCTGGTCGACGGCAAGAAATTCTAGCTCATATATCGGCACCGCAGTGGTCGCACAATGTGCAGTTTTTTCCGAGTAGTTAAGTTGTGGAATGAACTTTCTGTCGTGGATCTTCCCGGAGCGAGGGGTTCTTTATAAAAGATGTGAAGAGATTTTACAAGTTTTACAAGCTCGAGTCATCACATCAACCCTTACTCATCCCACTGCAGGGATACGGGTCCCTCTTCAACCGAAGGAGTTTAGAACATACTCCACCACGCTACTCAAATGCGGATTGGCGGAGGCCAGTGTTTTCAAACCGCCCGAGGGCCACTGACTTAACTTAGCGACTGTCATCTATCGACAACAGCCGGGACCGACGGCTTAACGTGCCGTTCGACGGAGAAGCTCGAGATAGATAAACGACGCCATCGAGCTCTCAGCCAAGCTCGAGCAACGCCCGCTAACCATGCAACCCCTACTCTTTTATTTAACTTAATGGTATAAAAAATGTTATATACGGCTGCTCCGATACGATAAGATGGTCAGCTACTTATACCATATCCTAATGCTTCAATCAGAGTCGCAGTTTTTGAATCAGGACACTTATTGTCGAGCAAATCAAACGTGCGATGGTTTGAGTAAAGCTACACTTAACGTTTCAATCGTTTTTCTGGATTTTTTATATACAACGTCGGAGGCCAAAGCACCCCGTCCGGGGACGTACCTCCTTCTCACAGAAAACCGCTGCCTAAAAACAACTTCCTAGAGGGTTGTTGTGTTCCTGCCTGTAAGCATACCAGTACCTAAGGAGTTGCTGTGTTAGTAGCAGAGGAGGCATCGCGCGAGTGATGCTCAATGTATTACAAACATTCATAGGTAGTACGGCCCACCTGATGTAAATCGGTTAACATATAACCGATTTACATCAGGTGGGCCGTATGCTTGTATGCCTTCCGATGTAGTATAAAAGAAACGTTTCCAACGTAAATATGATAGATAGATAAGCCATTTATTTGTATCTCCATGACACACAACAGTAAATGTTAGCAGGTAAACAATGATTAAACACCAAATACAATAGTAATTGTACAATACATTGTGTGTCGCAGTGATACAAAAAGGCAGCGGCTCAGTGCATTATTTGCTCAAAGAGCAAACCACTGATTTACAGCAGCTGCCTGAAAATTAAGGAGACGCACGCAGGAATAACGCCACGGATGCTATGTTATGTTATACATATATATATATATATATATAGACAATAGGTATCTATGCAGAAATACTCACAACTTATGAAGCTTATGAACAGTCTATATATGAGTGTGAAAATGGATTAATATAATTAAAACCAGCAGCGAAACTTAGCGAGGTTACGGGCACACAAAGCCACCCATACCCATTCAGGACCCAGTCAAGCAAACCAGAGGACAATCACCACCAGAGCGACCAGAGTACGACGAAAAGCTATATCTATCCCAGCCATCATGATGATAACATATTCTGATAACTCTGCATCGTATACATAAAAAACCGCGTCGCGTAGGCAGAGGTGTGCAACTTATCAGTCGACAACAAAGTACAGTGCGACCGTACACACAAATAATAAATTGGCAATCTTCTAGAAAAATATCTCTCGCTTATTAACCGCACTTACAACAAGTTAAGGGCGATTTATACGGTCGTGCAAGATTGTAAACGATACGTTATTAAAAGCGTCGCGTCCCGCCGCTATGTCCGTCGCGGCGGTAAAATGTGTCGTGCACTCGTGCAGTTATTGAGTGCTGCTCGTTAACATACATGAGCGTACATCTCTACGTGTTTATATCGATAGTTCACAAGTTTTTACAGCACTATCCAATTTAAATTTGAGCCCAGTTTAAATATTTCTGTTTGTCGCTTAGTTCTTCGAAACCGGCGTTCCAAAAGGTTTGTCCCGAACACTGATGTGTCGTGGTTATTCGCTGGCGTGCCGTTGAAAATGGTCTGTTTTTTTTTTCAAGGTCTGGGCGGGGCGGCTGGGTCGGACAGGTCCAAGAATGGAACTACGTAATCTAAATATAAATTAATGTATGTCTGTCTGTTCACTATGGACTCGAAAATGGCTGGGCAGATTTTAATGAAATTTTCAGGAAACCTTCAGATTGGCCCAGCGGGTGATCATGTGAAGTTTGGTAGGATGCGAAGTGGGGGCGGGTAGCTTGTCACTAAGGTGGCAAACAACCGTATGACCTACCTGATTGTAAGCAGTTACCGTATCCTATGGGCATTTGCAACACCAAGGGTGTCACTCTTACGTTGCCGACCCTGTAAGAACCTCTTCACGCCTTTTTTGAAGAACCCCATACTGTCGTCCCTTAGGAAAACCTCGGCAACCTCATTCCACAACTTAATAGTTCTCGGTAGAAAACTTACACCGCACAGTACGCGACCATTGCGGTTCCAGTGTATGAGGAGGAACTCCCAGCCGTCGGCGAGCAGTGCAATTGTAAAACGAGGTTGTTGGCATAATGTTGAACAACCCCTCAGATTATACATTATACAATATTCAATACGAATATTTTGAGGGTTTAAACAGCTCACTATCGTATGTACAGTCAACCCCAGTTGGTCGTGGTGTACCCTGGTAATTCACTAACGAGTCTCGGACGAATAAGAAATAAAGAGAACTGCCCAATTAGGGACGTCCCTCCACCTCAATAAAGATCGCAGTCAAATACTAACTCCCTAGAGAGATGTTGTGTTCCAGCGAGCGAATGAGATTACCATTAAGATCCTGAGAAGTTGCTGTGTTAACAGCGGGCAACGAGCGAATAGTGCTTGTATTGCAAGCGCTCATAGTCTACGTTGTTCACTTCACGGCAGTATGCTATTGTTGCTTCCCGACATAGGAAAAAAACTATAGCCATATATCCAGTTTGGCTAGAGGAGTACCCTCCACCCCGCAGGCGACGTTAGGCAATTAACAACTCTTTTATCGTATTCCTGCGAATTTGCTCACCAGGAAGCGAGGTGGTGACGGCGGCGGAATACTTTCCTTTCGTGTCACCTTCTTACTTCCTCGAACGTTTACAAAGTAACAAGTACTTCATACTTGCTACTTTGTAAGCGTTCAATATACTACTTATAATAGCTTCACATCCGTATGAGGGTCTGGTGAGCTGCACGATACATAAACACAGCTAAAGCTTTTATTAATTAACTGCATCACTCGCACATGTACTGCGTTCAAGCACCCTAATATACCATAACATAAACGAACGAATCGGAGCGTAAGTGTCTCTTAGGTATCTTTAAACCTCGAGCCAAATTTACTGAACTTTTTTTATATAAAAGTTTGGCAAACGAGCATGTGAGCTACCTGATGGTGAGTGATATTCGCCGCCCCGGTGTACATCAGCGGCGACAAAGGTTGCCAGCATTTTATAGGAAACAGACTCATTTCTTGATGTCGCATTTGTTCGGGGAAAACCGTTGTGGAAATTTACAATTTCATCGAATTTGGAAGCCTTGAGATGTTTAAAAAGGAAATGTCTTGTAAAGCGTACTACGTGTATGCTAATCATCCAGGTGGTATGGATAAAATTAACATACGGATGGGTCAGGAAGCACGCTTCTTCCTCTTCAGAGCAATCCATGTCATGCAGCATGTTAACAAAGAGAAAGGCAACATCTCTGCGTATACACAGCGAGTTCAAAAATCAACGAGTCGCCATCAATGTAACTGCTGTGCTCTATGCAGTAACCAAATCCTATGGCTGATGCCACCCGCTGAACTCGCTATGTACCTACCCTGAGATATGTCGCCTCTCTCCTCTCTCTCTGTTTTATATGCTATGTGACATGGAGTGTCGGGAAGAGCTGTACCCACTGATCCAATATCAATAGCCAACCGCGCTGATTATTGACATGGTGCGAGAAAACCTCCGTGTTATAAACGTAGAGCCTGTAGCCCTACAGGTTATGGTAATCTCCAAGAAAATCACTTTATACTCTTCTTTATATTAAAACACGCCTGATCAAGAAATAAAAAAGTGATGCGTACTTTGTGCGTTGACATACAAACTGTAAATGAGTCAATGAGTGTGTTGTTTGTCAGGGTGGTGGAGGTGAACGGCACCTGCGTGGTGTCGTGCCGCAGCGAGGAGGAGCTGCAGCGCGCGGCGCGGGCCGCCTCGCCCGCTCGCCTCGTGCTGCTGCGGGCGGGCGCCGCCCAACACGCGACGCCGCCGCCCCAGCAACCACACACCTTCACACAGGTTACCTACCGACATACACTACTGTCGTGAATATCTTTTACCAATCTATGTTAGAATTATCATTCTCAATAGGGTGTAATTTGTCACTGCTATCTTTTGCATATATAAGCCTATATGGTTTTTTAAACAATCACTTTATTCGCCGACAGTTTGGTGCCGTCTCATCGAATAGAACTCAAATATATATTTTTTTCTGATCGAGATAGCGCGTGAGGCGATGTAAATTTAACACATACCTAAGTTATATTTTTTGTAATACTACCAGGTAAATGACCTATCTAATGATAAGAGACTAACCATCTCTCAAATACATGTAGTATCAGGGAACTCGTTGCCAATTTTTTGAGAAAAAATATTTTGGATGGTCTGAAGTGGCTTGCCTAACGGGAAAATAGCTATACCTACATTGGGAAAAAGTTGTATTGCTAATGGTCTGCCTTTGAAATGTGTACCTACTGATAGTGACGTTCAGTAGATCCAGACATAGACAGATCAGACTTCAGTAACCCTCCAGCTATGTCTTGGATGTAACATCGTCCAGTACGAGGAACTAAGATATAATAAGAGATAACATCCTGAGAAAATATGTCGTTGGTTTTAGAGATGAGAATAACTATATTCTATCTTGCAAGTAAATCTATGAATGCCGTTGTTCTTCTCTCAAATCGATATGACTC
Source organism: Pyralis farinalis (assembly GCA_947507595.1). Classification (NCBI taxonomy): domain Eukaryota; kingdom Metazoa; phylum Arthropoda; class Insecta; order Lepidoptera; family Pyralidae; genus Pyralis; species Pyralis farinalis. The sequence goes on along the minus strand of OX382268.1, from coordinate 37,629,794 downwards.
CTTGTGGAGTACGTCGTTTAAGAATTGACACTTACATATGATACTTACTAACTCGCTCGTAACAGTACTAAAGCTAGCATCATGAAATTTAATCAATTGACAGTTCAGGTGTCAGAAACATATTTCTACGAGTAGAACATTACATTTTAGAAGGAATTTGATTTTTATGTGAACAACAATAATAGAATTTTACAAATTTAGTACAAAATAGCTCAATAAATTCACATTTTTGTAACTTGTTTCGCATTTTTGTAAATTGGTAAAGCGGTAGTATTGAACTTATATAAAACTACCAGAGGAACACTACAAACATTAAATTTAGTCAGCAGAACCCTACGAATAAATAATAAGTTTATTCGTAGGCAGAACCACACGAGTGAGGCGGAGTACAATAAACAGATTGCAAGTAATGTAACCATGAAAATAATAAAAGTAGAAATGCAGAAAGTACAGAGTGTATATAGTGGGGGTCATGATATCTGGTCATTGCGATCTGGTTTAATAAGAAAGATTAGTATCTAGAAAAGTAAATGTTCAGCATTAAGAGTACTATTATTACACCATGTAGAACGAGGCGTCGTGTTTACGCGCGGAGCTGAACGCGCTGCGAGCTGCCTCTGAAGAGACGGAGAAAGCGAAGGAGAGCCTGCGAGCAGACAACACGCGGCTGACGCACCGCATCTCCTACTTGGAAGAGCAAGTCGCCGAGATGCTGGCCGGCCACGCGCAGGTAACATGGAACCATTTAGATCGGCTCCAGGAACCCATCGCCACCACACCACTCCTACCTATACTTATCCCAGTGCCTGTATACACATATCACTTTGATCAAGGGTTTAAAGGGAGTAATTTCAGACTTCAACACGCCCAAACGGCCTCTTACGAGTACCTTAACAACTACATTAGCTTAGCGTGCCCATCTATAGTAAATAAGTCCTTAGACAAGTTATGATCGACGTTGCTTGACTTGCATCTTCGGTTAGCTACGTACGTGTCCGCTTCTTACCGACGTATGATACGAAATACGTCTAAATTACACCTGTAGCTACGATCGTTGGTCTCCTCATGTACCACATCAACCCTTACTCATCTCAGTCTCACTCACTCAAACACTGCAGGGATACGGGTCTCCCTTCAAACGAAGGGGTTTAGAGGTTTTCAAGCCGCCCGAAGGCCACTGACTTAGCTTAACGACTGTCATCTATCGACAACAGCCGAGACCGACGGCTTAACGTGCCCTCCGAAGCACGGAGAAACACAAGATAGATAACCCATCCATAGACGGGCTGCTGTCGACGTTGCTTAACCTGCGTGTTCAGTTAGAATGACACGCACAACGACGCCATCGAGCTCTCTCCCTATGTACCTACACATCTGATAAAATTTTCATCTGTTATGATCTTCCAAGTAGTTTCATTGACTCCTTGACCATTAGCTAAATTATTTATACCACGTATTATTATTTCATTACTTCAGTTACATTCAACTTTATATTATCACTACAAATTAGGTACAGATCCTATTGAAGGCAGTTTGTCAGACATTTTTGTCTAACAAATTCCGGGGGGTGCCATTGTAAAACCAAATGGAGAACAATCCGTTTCCTATATAGTATTAAGACACGTCTAATGAAACCTTTGCAGGACACACACGTCGGGAGGCCTACTAGCATACAGTCCACCTGATGTAAAGCGGTCACCGCAGCCTGTGGACGGATGCATTATTTATGACACTCGCGATGACACCTGTGCTGCTAACACAACAACGCTTTAGGAGCTCACTGGCGACTTCACTCACTCGCAGGAACACAGCCACCCTCCAGGTGGTTATTTGGCTAAGGTTTCTATGAAGCGGAGGTACCTACTTCCCCAGATGGGATGTATGATTCGCCCTACTTCTCTTAAAAACTCCCAGACCAAAACAAACAGACATGTTCATGCACACATATGTTTCTCCTGTGTAGGAATCGAACTCACGAGCGTTGGTGCCAAAGTAACTTATTAAAACAGTAATCATAATTAACTTAAATTTCTTGATTTTGATCTATATGTTATGTTTAGCTCCAGCCGACCAGCAGCAACGACAGCTGCATAACGGTGAACAAAACCAAGAAGAACGTCACGAACATCAATATCACCTCCGAGCCGCACTCCAAGAGCAAGCACAGCCCGCGCTCCGAGGTGCAGGTGTTCCAGAAGGGGCCCGACATCACCGCCATCGTCGCTAAACTGCCCGGCCTGAACGGCGCCGAGGCCAACTTGCCTCTGATGAGGCCTCGCTCCAACGCCTCGGGCGCCTCGTCCAGGGTCGCCGCATCCCCGCGGGCTTCACCGCCTCCAAATTATAGATCTCACAGTTCGCACAGCCTAGAGCACAAGGCGGGTCGCATGCGGCACTCCCTGTCGCACCACTGCATACACGGTGGCGTCGACTACAGCGCTGAAACGGACGCCGCCATTCGCATGATCGAAAGAAACCAAAGGCATATAGAGAAGCAGCGAATGAAGTCGGAGATATTGAACAGGTCGAAAGGCGAAGAATATTTCAGATCGGACAGCGATCTAGATATGAAGGATTCTCGCTCTCGCGAACCGAAGCACTACGAGATAAAGAAGACCGCAGACCGAATAGAAGAGAGCATCAAGAAAACCAACTGGGCGGAGAGGAAAACCCTGTCCATCATCGAACAACTCAAACGGTCGCAACGCCTGCGCAAAATGAAGAAGAACGATAGTTCAGAGGACGTCCAGCTGGAGTCGGAGAAACACTACATGTATCACAGGATAGACGGCAAAGTATTGGAGAACGCGCACAAGTCCAGTCGAAGGACTTCCAAATTATATTCGAGAAGCGCAAAATCTTCAGAATTCGAATCGGAGTGTTCCGATTACCCCAACGGCGACATGTACAGCAGCTCGCCGAGGATCGACTACGGCTCGGAGAGCTGCTCGCGGCTGAGCCACTACAAGAAAAACGAGGAGAGGGACGTCAAGTCCAGGCCGACGCCGCCTCGAAAGCCGCTTCGCCTGTCCTTGCACAAGGCGCGAAGTGCGCACTCGTTGATGAACGGGAGCGAGTCGGAGACGCCGAGCAGGCCGCCGTCGGAAGCTCAGAACGGGGACGTCCACGAGTCGAGCAAGAGGCCGGTGAAGCGGACCCACGGGGCGGACAAGTGGGCGCGAGAGAGGATTCGCGACGCGGGGCGAGCCACGCCGCGGCCAGTGCGCAAGGCCATCAACGGGCTGAGCGCGTGCGAGGCCCCGGCCGCCGACGACCTCTACCCGGACACGCACAAACCGCTCAGGATGAACGGTTTGACGCAGGCCACCGGCAAGTGGTGCTAACACGTGTTCACAGTGACTGATCAGCGCCGTCGGTGGCTCGGTGGTTGGCCGGCGCGACGGGCGCAGCGCTCTGTCGACCTACCTGTTGCTCATGTTTTCTGGTGAGACTATCGATAAAATTGACATGAGAGGCTAGTTGCTACTATATAGTTATGTATAGAAACTGACAATACCCAATGATGTATAATAACTGCAATGTGAGCACTTGTGTAAGATTCAATACTGTGTAAATACTAGACCGTATGAAGCACCCACCGCGTAAATACTCACCTACTGTAGAAGTTATTTATTAAGGACTTTTGTAATACAAGAGAATAGATAAACTATATGATTAAAAATGACTAGTTTATTCCGTAATAAATATTCCTATCTATGAAAATACCTTTTTTAAAGAATAACAACGACTATTTTCAACAATATTTAATTTTTTTTTAATTTTTTAAATATTGTCGGACAAATTACACAGCGCCACCTAGCCCCAAAGTAAGCGAAGCTTGTGTTATGGGTACTAGACAACTGATAAACATACGTAAATACATTTTTTTTTGTAAATACATACTTATTATACATAGAAAACACCCAGACCAAGACAAACAGACATGTTCATGCACACAAATGTTTGTATTGTGTGGGAATCGAACCCCACGAGCGTTGGTGTCAAAGTAGCGTAACAACGCGTTTCACCAAGTAAGTAAAGTGCGAGCACGAGGCCGCCGAGATAAAGAATGTAAACAAATATTCAAGAGCGCATAGCACATTATATTTATATTGAGTAGTCTTGTTATTCCTGGCGAAATTTACCAAATGGTACAGATATTGATTTCGTCTGTCTATTAGATGGAACGACTGCCGTAAGACCTCCACAACCCCGAGGAAAACCAGACCTTGCTTGGGTTAAGTCACATGTCTTTCAAAATATCATTTCTTGGACGTGCCGGTTTCGTCACGATGTGTTTCTTCACCGCTGAGCAAGTGATTATTACAACAATGTACAGGGCTTTATCATTAACGGTGAACATTAAAACACAGCTTCAATAAAATAATATAATTATGAGCAACAAAACATATGACATATATTTACAACAATATCATAAATCAACGATTCCTACACACCCCGTTCTGTTCGTTGCGACACGAACTATGCGAAACCACTATACACGAGTTTCGCACAATATTAATCAAAATTGCAAGGAGCATGGTAAACTTTATGTCCATTGCGTAAAGTACAATATGAGATAAAAACAGGAGATGGGCATTCTCGGGAGTACCCGCGGCAATCAAAGCGCCGTCCAGAAAATTTGTACGTTTCGCAATAGACATTACATTCATTGTTTTTCACAAATTAAATTCGTTTCAATTCCAATCCGTAGCAGTGTAAACTGAGCCCACCGTGGGGTGCGGTGGGGGGGGTTTGCCTCGAAAAATTATTCGAATTGGAATCGACAAGTTATCTGTCAAAATGTATGGAATCCGAGCCAAACTTCGAATCCGTCTCGAATATGGCTTTCCGAGGCAACGTAAATATCCCCACAGGTCAATGTGTGTAATGCATTCAAGCCATAGGACGAGGTAAAACTGGAATCTTCACTTTAGACCATCAAATTAAAGGAAAATATATCAGCTATAAAATCTCTTTGCCATTTCTATCTTTCCAAAGAGGGTGTCCAATTATGACCATGAAAAATGGTGACAAATATATCTTTTTTTAATTAAATGAACCTTTAAACGAACTAAAACTATGTTTAAATATTTTTTTCTTTAAATATGGCGCGTAAATAGAGCATCGATCTCGGAACGCATGACGTCACTTGTATATAAATAAAAATACCAGTCGTGAAAGCTAATATTATTTAATAACTACCAATAAACAAAATAACTACCAAACGAGTTAGTTAAGTGCTACAAACATTCAAATAGCTTCAATATCAGGAATAAAATATTCGATTTAGGGTTTGTAGTTTGGTCACACACAAGTGACGTCACGTATTTTTTACACGGCATTTTCAAATTAATGATCTTCAGCCATAGTTTTGGACAATTAAAAGATTCGTTTATTTTTGTGAAGATAAATATCCTATAATAGCGAATATTTGAATCAGTTTTTGTAATGTTATCCGATAATTTTTAATATTGCAAAGTTATTAAATCGACAAAATTGGGGACATTTGTTTTTATTACCTCTTCAATTTACAGAATACTCTACCGCACTGCACAAGTAGTCAGAACGTTATATAAAAAAAAAAACATGTTTCTAATCGGATGGCAAACAAGCGTAAAGTCCTCGCCTTACCGTGACCCGCTGCTAATACAATAACTTCCCCAGCAATTACTCACTCGAAAAAAAACAACCATTCCGTAAATTATTTCAATCCTTTAAATAAGGAGGTAGCTGCCCAGTCGAACCGTTTTTTTCTTAGACACCTTTAGCTGTGCCCTATCTCTCCTTCACCTAAGTCTCATTTGACATACGGCAGGGTGCACCAACACCAGGTGAGAGTGGCTTTGCCTCTAAAATGATAGTGGACTAACACCCTAACTATATGGCACAGTATCAGAATTAGTAAGATAATTGATTTAAATAAGTTGACAGTAGTTATTATTTGGGTGTAATGTGATCCACCGTCATACTTAGAATCTTAACCAACCTTAGCTGCAATTGGTACTCCCTACCGATTAGCAAACAAAGCTTTAAAAGAGAGGTAGGGTACAGCATTGTAATAAGTAGTTCAACTAGGAAAGTACATTTCACCAAAGACTGCAGTCAAATAACAACTCCCGAGAGCGTTCCTACGAATGAATAAGTTCAGCAGCTAGCGAAAAGTTTATGCGTTAGCAGCGGCCGTGGCAATGCGCGAACGATGCTCCATATAGATGCTATAGAGCAGACGTGTAGTTGTTTCCCACCAAAAATTCAAACATGGTATACGTGTGTGTGTATGTGTGTGAATCACCATTCGCGAGCCCCGACTCACCCTTGACCACGGTATCATCGTAAATGGAAGATAGTAAAATGGTGATATATTTAGAATTACGTAGAATTATCTACGACACTGAAATATGCGGTAAAACGAAAGGCACATCGAAGTTTTTCATGCACATATTTTATACTGAACAAGCGTACGGCCTGCCTGGAAAGCAGTTACCATAACCTTATGGACACTTGCAACAACGCGCGTTGCCAACCGTAAAATAATAATACATTAGTACAAGTCGCAGAGAACACGTACAGTTAGCAGTGCACCGGCTACATAAGGCTGCTGTACACACATGACCGCACGGGGCTGGTAGTAATCGGCGAAACGGCACACCAACAACTTTTATGAAAGATGATATAAAAGATGTTAGACCTTAAAAGCAAGACAAAATGTTGAGTGATTGATAGAAATGCACTCGGAATTAAGTATAAATTTTAAGGATGACACGTTATGAAGGAATATGCGGAAAATTGTCAAAGCAAAGAAATGACGTTACGGGCGAATAATAGCAAGATTACATTCCAAGGGAATGAAACAAAATGGAGAATGATCGCGTGCGCGTCCTGCTTGGGAACTCCATGAAAAATAAAAGAATACGTAAGAATTTTTTTGCTCAAGTTATGTTCCCTCAATTTATTTTTTTAATGATAAGATAAACCTAAAAAAATAAAAAAAATAAAACGTTATATCATTTTTCTTTAATTGGTAGCATTTCGAAAATGCCTTTTGGGTAAGAAGTGCCCAAATAATGATCATAGACAAGGCATTCAAATGAAAATAAACTTACTTGAGAGACATAAGTAACCATATTTTCAATCCGTCCTTCATTACACTTAGTATGAGTATTATTATCAGGATAGCTAAATCGGTGTAGGCATGCCGTTCCGTCATGAGATGTTTTTTTGGAAAAGTAGCCACGTTTTGGATCTATTGTTTCCCCCTTAGATTGAGATTTATTAAGTATTCGTTAAATATGTCTTGGCATACCGTTCCGTCAGTGAAGGCGGGCCAAGAATCACAGTAATACCAAGCGGGCACCTACTGCAGACAGAGACGCGTCAGTGTTGCGGTGCGGACGCAACCGCTATTTTGTTGATTCAAAACATATGCACCAACGACATTTAAGTTATGTATAGTCTTATTGTTACCGCAACAATGCGCCCTCTGTCATTGCCCTGAAAGAAACTGAGCGAGAAACACCGTGAACTTATGAGTAGATGATACTTTTTAGTGGATTCTCCATTGAAGAAAGGTGCCAACGCGCGCGTCGGCGGGAACCGAGGACTGAGAAATGGCCTTGAAGATTCGGTCGCTATGTACGAGAGTTGACAGAAAGCACCGAACGATGCCGACTCCCACTGCGAAGGTCTCGGGACCGTGTACCGTGATATTAGACCACGTATCGTCTACTCAGAGCTCCTCGGACCAAGCGTCTACTGACCAAGGGCCACTAAGAGTTTATTAAAATTTTATTAATTATACATTGCATATATTTACATTTATATTACAATTAGGCTATTCTATCTCTGATCCACAGTAGAAAATGGAGTTAATTAGAAAACAAGAGAAAATATATAGGTAATCAAATATAGGCACAGCAGTACGCAGGAAGGTTGTCCACGCCGTTCGTCTCCGTGCAACAGAAATCTCTCATCATGTCAAACAATAACATATTCTTATAGTGTAACATATTATGAATATTTCCCGTCACATCGCGCGTAAATTTAACACTAGGGCGATACAACTACAAGAGCGATAGTTATTTTTTTGTATTTACAAAATGAATAAACAATTAATCCCTTCTAAATCTTTCATAAAACGACGTCATTTTAATTAAAACTTGTCACCGGACTAGTGGTGTACGAACTTATATCAAAATGCAGGCGTCCCCTGGCCGCCGTCGCCGCCGTCGAGGACGCCGGGGACCAACGAACACAGCTCAAATGCAAATGCTTGGACTTGTTCTAAATTTACACATCATAATATAATAGCAGTGTCATTACTAAATCGGATGCATATTTACATAACGTACATTTTAACACACGGAATTATTTTCTGATAATATGTGTTAAAAAAATTGGGTTTACGATTACATGCGTTTGCTTAACGTTCATTTTAAGAGGTTAACATAAAGAGGAAAGGGTGGGCACGTGAATTATTCAATACACAAGTCTTTTCCATATAATCCAACACAATTATTGGGTAAATATGCATTCGAATGTTTTAATTTTAGTCATTACTCATTATGGAATCAATATCTTTTTACAAAATATTATTCACTTACACTGGACACTGACTGAGTGTGATGATGGTAGACAATTGGCGCAATGAACGTTTCGTGCCCCCGACGAGTGCGCGTCGACCCGAGGCGAGCCGGCCTCGAGAGACGGGTGGCGGGTGCGGCCGGCTCCCGCCACTCTCGACTCTCATGAAGCTCTCACCGGCGGACGAGGCAGTCTTGTTCCACTCTTAGAACTCGAAGCAGCGATGCAGGTTGACGTATTTCTTGAGGGCGTAGGGGAGCGGCAGTTCCTTTACCCCCCGCTTCATGAGTATGGAGAGGCGCACGCGGCGCGCGTCCCCGCCGCTGCCGGCGCGCCGCTTGCAGCGCCGCCGCGCCTCCTCGGAGGACGACTGGCCCGAGTGCTCGGGGGACGACCACGAGCGCGGCTCCCGCCCCGGGCCGCGCCCGCGCTTCTGACGCCTGCGACCTGCTTAAATATTGCAATGTCCGGTGAATGATCACGTTACATAAGAGACAAATATTATTTTGGTTACTGGGATTGAGAGCATGTGTGGATGAACATGTCTGTTTGTCTTAGAATTTTATTTTGTATTATGTTTTATAAAGGGAGACTACACATTATAGTACGTAGAAAAGAATGATCTCAAAAAATACGCGCATCTATGGATTAAAACCACAATTGACAGGAATAATGTTTAAAAAAAAGGCGAGGAAACCAATAAAATAATAAATATAAATCGAAAAATAGCTAAAACATTTAAAAATATATAATTCGATGGGTACACACATTTGATAATAAAATAATACCCCTGGATGTGATTGTATTTGTGGAAACCGCATCAATATTTTGTAGAAACCAATAACTCGATCCAGCTAGTGAATATAAATCTGTTATATTTACTTTTGTTAAAAGTTGGTTCATTAATGTTATCTAACTATATAAACTGCGATGCTAGTCTTAATATGTTATAGTATAGTGTATAGTCATAAAATATTATAATCAGTGTATTAATCTGTTTCGGTATATCAAAGTATGCAAGTCTTGGGTGAAATATCAATCTCGTTTAGCAATAAAATAGTCGGCTGCGCCTCGTCCGTCCGTAATATTAAAATATTACTCTGTCGTCAGTTTGTGTATCGCCAACCTGAACAGAGACGTACTAATTTGGTCCATAGTGTAGTACTAGCACCCTGTGTTTATAATCTCTATATTTATTTAAAGCACCGGTAGCAAAGAATTTGCTCAGTTTAAGATTAGATGGCGCCGTGTGATTGGCCACAAATTACAAAGGCCATATCTAACGAAAAGCAGGGATTTTTCAAAGAAATATAAATTTGATTGTACAGCTAAGAACAGATCACGCTTAACATTCACTTTTACATATTTATACGTCTGACCGGATTATATAGCGCCATCTAGTCACTGCACCGGGTTGTGAACAGGCATACAGCTCGACTGGTGTGACCCAGTTGCGTCATTTCTTATGGGCATGGACGCTTGTAACACAAAAACTTAAACAGAGATTGTATGTTGTAGATCCCAGGCAGCATAACTCACTCGCTGAAATATAATACTATTTGTTTCGATCCAGAGGAAGTTTTGGGTGATATCCTAGGCGGGTGGCTTCTTATTAAATTTAGATACGTCTTCCCAATCTCCTCAATCTCTCACTTCCTTTCTTCACCAAAGCTTCGTTTGCTAATAAGCAAAGCGTAATAAGAGAGCGCGTTCGTTGATCTAATAAAGAGGGAGAGCCACGGATGGTACCATTTACACTGTGCCTTCACCGTCCCATGGCTCCATGAACCTCAACCGAATCGCAGTTCTTCTCTTGCCGCGGGCAATTCTTAGCACTCATCAAGGAAAATTGGTAGAGTATCCTGCCCTAAGATCCCTACGTCCTAGCCCTAACGAGCCCGCCGCTCGCCAATTGCCGAAACTCCCACTTACATCGGCTGATTCCCTTCAATACGCGGTTCTAAACGGGGATAATTTCCAAGTTAGCCGAATAAGTCAAGAGAACTCCTCGTAGCGCAGGCAGGGCAGATGCTGACAGACCAATAGGCTGTAGTCAGGACAATTAGTGCTCCTAACACCTCAGTACGACACCGTGACAATACGCTGTGGCATCTCGTTGCAGTAGCGTACAGGACATTCATAGACACGTTCTACGGTATCCTCGCGGTACTCTGCCATAATATATATCATCTTATAACCCTAGAACGCGGATGTCAACTCTTCCCCGAAACCCGCTGTGACGCAAAAATCGGGTACGCCAAACAACCCACCTCCACGATATGGTATATAAATACTCCTGGTGGTCACCCAGGTATATAGTTACACAATAAGTGCACTCACCAGTTCTAGTGACTTCATCGCTCAGGCTGTCCGACAGCTCCGACTCGTCGCTCTTCGAGTCCGATTTGACCGGGGACGACTCGCTCGAAGGTGAATTTTCTTCGCCGATGCCGCTGTCCAGTTTCTGTCTTCTCTCCCCCTTGCTCTCGGTGTCCCCCGCGGTTTCCTCGTCGCTGGAGGCAGCGGCTGCGGTTTGTGTTCCGGAGTCCCACTGCATATGGTCGTTACTAGCGCCAGCCGTAGCGTCGCAGGTTTTGCCCAGATAAATCTCCACTTCGGCCGGAACTGTACGATTCTCGTCCGTAACACCGGAGTCTGTCTGACGCTCGCCCTGATCTAGAATAATTGGTAAACTTTCGACTCGGCCAGCGGCAACTGTTCGGTTCTCGTCGCTACCGGCGGAATCTGACATAGGGCGCGTGGACCGGGTCCTGGGCACCTGCTCTTGGTCCGTGCTGCTCGTTGCGCCATCCTTATCTCGTCTCGTTTCTGGTTCGACGCCTAACCTATCGGTAGCCGCTGAGCCGTGTTCTGCTGCGACCTCGGTGGAGACGGGATCCGTAGGTTCTCGTTGGCCGCTCGTCCGGTCTCCAAATAAGAAAGTGCGGAGCATTCCGCGGTGCCGTGCGCCTGTCGTACCACGTGTACCACGCGAGATAAAGTAGAGACATTTCGCTGATCTGCCCCCGCCGCCGTCGCTGTCGTCGTCGTCGTCGTCAACGTCGTCCTCAATGGTGTCGTCCTCGTCGTCGGCGCCGTGGTCGTCGGCGCCGTGATCGTCGGCGCGGCGGTCGTCAACGTCGGCGTCACTGTCTACGCGGTCGCTGGCGCGCCGGCCGCCGCCGGGGGGACGGTCGTCGTCGTCGTCGTCGTCGCTGGAGCCGGAGGAGATGTCGTCGTGGCCAACGCGCAGTGAGCCGGCGACGCGGTTTTGGCCCATACTCAGCACCAGACTTAAGAGTGCGTTCATCTCGTTGGCGCCGCTCGCCGGGTCCAAATCGTGCAGAGCATTCAGGCCCTCTGTAAATTTAGTTAAATGTTATACAAAACACTCACTTAATTTTTTCTGCAGTGTGCATCTTTTGTCTACAGGTTAAGGCACAGAGTAGGATAGTGCTTGTTGCTGGCTATCAGCAACAAGTATCACAGAAAACCCTAATAGCAAGCATTCTATGATCCCTCGCAAGGAACAACAGTACACGGGCATCCAACCAATTCCGCTATAATAGAAAAATAGGATATCATGGTGTGGAGTGATGCAATGGGGTTCGTACCGACGTCGCTCTCGTCCTCGATGGGGATGCAGATGCGGCGCGGGCAGGACTTCTTGGCGGGCGGCTGCCGTGGCGGCGCCTCACGCAACTCGGGGTGTCGCCGCAGCAGGCCGCCGCGCATGGCTTCGCGCACGCACGCGCGAGCCAGCACCTGCAGCCGCGGAGGCGTCTGCTCCTCTGCGCACACACAACACATCGCCAATTAATTTTACTACATACAGGCTTGCGGGTGCTTTAAAATATTGTTTAACAACGCAATAGTGTGGCAGACAATGATGACTCTATACTTAGTTGATCGATGACCAGATCAGACGCGTTTGAGCTTAAGCCACCTAAATCCGAGTAAACTCACCGAGCTTGACGAGGTCAGCGGCCTCTTCCTTGGTGGGCTCCCTGAGCGAGGCGAAGGACACGTTGAGCAGAGAGCTCGAGGTCCACTCCGTGTCAGAGGTGCGCCGAACTTGGACCAGGTTGTCGTTCAAGGGCATCACCAGCACACCATTAACCTCGATAGAAACATCATTTTACACCACGCACACACTGAGGCATGTTCATTAGAAATAATTTGTCTTTGATGTTCCTATGTTGATTGACAGCAAAGAGCAAATTTCAATTAAATTAATAAAAAAAGAAGAAAAACGGCAATGGCGAGTGTGTATGAAAAGAGCTATGTTAAGGAAGCGAGCGAGGTGTGAGGACCGCCTCTCATGGCGCTCGGTTCTCCTGGGACAAGGATAAGGACCTGGCATGAACACGTACATACATACGCAAAAACGACAACTATCGATATAAGATTTTATCATATTTAAAGCTAAAAATAATCTAATTGTAGGGCACCTCGCTAACAGTATGTACTACCGACAGAGACAAAAAGACAGCGTCTACCCTGCCAAGTTACTTAAATATTTGACAAGTTATGTAAAATATTAATATCGTTCGGGACCCTGCCAAATAGCAAACGAGGTACTGACTAAACAATTGATTTGAATGATTAGGGACGTATTTTTTCAGACAATTATAAAGCGCGTTATAATACCAAACTAAGCAACTGTTGTAACTTTTTTTTATATAAAAAGATACGGGTGACACAAATGTTCGTTCGCCTCCCAAATTATATAAGAAGACAGGCGGGGCCCACGTGACTTCGCCCGCGTCGAATTTAAATTTGTTCATAATATCATGGGTTTCATTCTATTTTTTCTTTAAAAAGGTTATTATAATGACCAGTGTGCGTTTAAAAAGTGAATCTGGCCGAGATTTTTAATGTGCCATATGATTGTAGTAATTCCTATATGCAGTATCATGTACCTACTATTTTATCTACAGTCATATTAATTATACAGCATTGCACGAATTCAAAGTTCACACTACAATTATAAATACCTTGATTAGCTGTTTGAAATAATTTTGGTACTCCTCGGGGCAAGCGGCGCCGCAGTACACGCGGTCGTAGGGAGCGGGCAGGGGCGCCAGGCACAACCCATTACCTATTTGACATTTAAAAATATAAAACAGTGTTCAAACTATTGATGTTTGTACAGTGAGTGACTCAAACTCGTTTAGAGACAAAGCTAAACAACCTCTCAACACGTGGTGTACCCTGCTAATCAGCAAATGAGGATCTGGCAGGAGAAGCAAAAGCTATATTTAAGAGCCCATTATATCCTTGGATCAAAATGTAATAAAGATTCAAGTTTGCGAAGGCTACTTGCCTTCGAACCAGGGTCAAATGGGTTTTTTTTAAGTAAAACTTCTTTACGCACACTTGACTTGGGAAGTAAGCTGGTGAACGCGTGACGAGAGCGTTACGAAAAGTGTGATCGGGCGAGGCGAACGAAAGTTGAGAGAGAAATATAAGTTAGTAAAGATAGAAACAGAGAGAGTTACGTTTCGTATATTACTGTAGGAGCAAGAAAGAGAGGTGCGAGCACACATTTTCTTTCTCTCTTTCTCTCATAGCGAGTTAAGTTTCGTATATGTAAGACACAGTGCAGGCCTATTGTCTGTATCACACTATGGAACTAAAGAAGTTTTACTTCAGTCGTGTGATCAAAAGCACACTCGTTTTTTTTTTTGTAAAGTGCGCATTTCGGTTCTGTTTAGAATACATGTATCTCTCCCTAAGAACACAGTAACCATCCAGGGAGGTTTTCTAAAGGTGAAGGTACTTCTCCAGTAGAGCAGCTTTAATGTTTCTGCTTCATAACATAACCAAATTAACTAACCTGTATAGAATTTTGGTTCACAGAAGTCAAATTCATCCAGTGTGGCAGAGTTCTCCAGGAACTGGCTGAGCTTCTTATTTGCATACTCCACCACAACCGGGCGGACTTCCACACCATGGTTGATGCCGCCAGATCCTAGGATGAGGCCGACCAGGGTGCTGAGGTAGCCAGTGCCAGAGCCAATATTAAGGAACGACAGCCCTGGTTTCAGTTCTAAACTTTCCATCACCTCACTATTGGAGAAAAGAAAATATACAGATGAAATCTCACGGACTCTGAAAAATTAATTAAAAGTATTATTTATTATGAATATAAAAATAAATGATATAGGAGGTGAGTATTCACCCGCGGGATCACTGGCCAAATATCTAGCCACTAGCAGTAACTTAAAAGATATTGTTATTGTAGAAAAAGTAACAAATAAATATGCATAATTGAGAAAAAAAATTGTACAATATCAGAAAGCATTTGCTGTTATAGTGTAGTCTATGAATTCTCGCAATACATGAAGTTTCACTGCATTGCCATCCCTGATAATAACAACTTCTCATAAGGAATAAAATGAAATTACCTGTTAGATAATTTCTGATAAAACTAAATATTCTGTGAATATTTCAAGTGTCTAACTTGAAATATTCACAGAATATTTAGTTATATATTCACTTTAAGAATAAATAATTAAATTAAAATAAAACAAATATTTAAGGGGGCTCCCATACAACAAACATGTTTTTTTTTTGCCGTTTTTATAGATAATGGTACGGAACCCTTCGTGTGCGAGTCCGACTCGCACTCGACCGATTTTTCTCTTCAATCATGGACTTTAGAGCAGAGGTAGGTACATTTACAGTGAGATTTGGGTTTTGGATAGATGGGGTACATTTCCAGGCTGCTTCTTGAATGAGATGCGAAATGTATTTAGTTGCATCCTCAACACCCTCTGAAGATTTGAGAGGAATTTGCAAGTCGATGTTCTCATCTGTAAAGTCCCGGAAAGCAGCCCAATCCGTTCGGTGATTATATAATGACTCACTCGGTTTGAGGAATATTGACGTGGAGATGGATAACAGGACTGGAGTGTGATCTGATGTGCCATCCAAACATGACCTGACATCCATATAATTTGAGGCGATGCCTCTCACCACAAAAAAGTCCAACAAGTCTGGGATCTTATTTGGGTCTGTTGGCCAGTATGGTATGGTATTGGTTCGCCAGTAGAGATCATAGTGAGACGTAGTGAATCTAAACATTTCTTTAGTTCAGTTCATACGAACAGATGGCAATATAATATTGTGCAAAATTTCTAAGTAACTGTGACTGTAAAGTGTGATCCTGTTTACAAACTCACCGGGACCTATCGAAACACAAAACCCCAATAACCTACAGTTATTCTGCCACTTGATCTGCATGGCAGAATGTTATCCTTGTGGTAGCGAGTGACCCTACCTATCCATAATATTTTTCAGCAATCTTTAGCAAACTTAAAAGTTTTTTTATCTGTAAATGTAACATATTGCTAACCCAGTCAAAGTTTAAATATTGCTGGGCAAACCGAACTCCTTCCATTTGATGAGCAGATGTCAGGTCTGTCTTCCTCACTGGCTTGTAACATTTTAGTCCAAGTCAAAGAAAATGGTTGCCACAAGTAAAGAGATACAATTTCTCTTTCATTTGCATGCTGTCTCTGTATATGTATATGTGATAGGCAGTGGTCCACTCTTTAACCACAGCATGTCACCTCGGATGGCGTTGCAAAGGTTGTTAATTTATAAATACTTTATAAAATTTAAATAAAATAGAATAAAAGCTGCGTATGTATTAGGATTTGAACCCAGAATTATATTAGGCTGAGCTGCTTTGCGCAGCTTGGTTCCCACTAGGTTGTGAGATACTATGACGAGTATTTTAAAATTTAGTATGGGTATCTACAATACAAAAATATGACTGTCAACGAGATAAGTGGTGAGAAAAGAGTGTTAGTGCCATTGTATGTTTAAATTTGTATCCTGCACATTTAAGAGAAAAGCAAAAGCTGGAGCTGCAAATACAGCAACTTATAACATGGATAATAATAATGTAACATGGATATTGTTGATTTTAACCAATTATATACATTTCTGTGTGGCCCACTATAGATACCAGATATATAACTTTTCTGTAAGTAAACACTACAGAAAACCTGTTCTTTATCAGTTAGCATTAAAAAAAAAATTAATAGGTAAATTACAAGGTGCAGCATTTGTTTTCAAATTCATTACTCTGTGCAATTTTATAATTTTAGCACCAATGTTCCTGGGTTTGATTCTCATACAGGACAACTACTAGTGTGCATGAACATGTCTGTTTGTCTTGGCCTGAGTGTTTTTAAGGGAAGTAGGATACACTAAAGCAGCCCAGCTGGGGAAGTACCTCCACTTCACAGAAAACCACAGCAAAAGAACAATTCCCTGTAAGCCAGTAAGGTTCTAAGAAGTTGTGTTCGCAGCTGAGGTGGCATCATGCAAAATATACTTACTGCAAGCCTTCATAGGCTACATTCCATATGCTTGCATGCCTACCGTGTTGTATTAAAATATATATATTTAGCAAATAGAGTCGGCAATGCATGAGTGACACCCCTGGTGTTGCAAATGTCCATAGGCTATGGTGACTGTTTACCATCAGGCAGGCAGCATGCTTGTTTTCCAACTTGGTGGTATAAAAAAAGTCTCTGGTGGAGTCTAGACACTTCCAATCAATAATGAGCCATATCAACAAACGTACATATCTTCACGCCTGTCTCCCTTTGGGGTAGGCAGAGACAATGGAATGCGAGGTGAACAGATCCAAATATACCCCTCTCACTTCTTCCACACTCATCAACATCTTCATGCATGCTGTTCAGTTTTGGGTGCTTTTGATTTGTCCCATCACCAATTTGATCTATATGTGTGCATCTATGGTGGCCTCCCCCTGAAATCACCATTCACTCTTGCCTGATACACTTCTTTTGTAACTCCTTTGTCATTCATTCTTTCTAAATGACCAAACCATCTCAGCATACCCTTTTCAATTTTTGTCACTACATCCATCTTTCATTGCACATTGTTATCGTATCGTGCTATTTCTTACTCTGTCAATCATTCTCACTCCACACATACTCTGCCGCACAATTTATGAACGCAGTAAGTTCCACTTACTGCGTTTATGATTGTATTAGATATTTGAGATGCTGACATTACGATCTATAAGAATCAAAGACCCGTTTTTTTCTATCTCGCTTGGCAAGGCAAAAACATGTTATCATAAATGCAGTAAAGAGCATATTTTAGGTTTATTCACATAGTATGATCGCAGTAAGAGCACTTAATAACTTGATATTATGTGAATATTCATGCTTACTTAATTTACAACACAACAATAGTGCAGTATGTGCCAATTATGGCATTCTTGTTATGTTTCTTCAATTATTAATTAAATATTGCACATAGTATAAGCGCAGTAAGTTCACTTAATCACTTAATGATATGTTTCCATAGTAAAAGCAGATGACTCGTAATTAATATTAATGCAGTAATTACAATTTATACTGCGTACATAGTAAGGTTCGTCCGATTGTTGCATAGGTGCAACATGATATGAACGCAGTCACTGACAACTACGGCATTTATGGTACGCGCGCGTATTGGTTTACATCAAATACGATTATTATTTTAATGTCATAAGATCATTAAAGAATATCATAAAAGAACGTATAAAAAAATACAAACCAACCATATCTCAGACGGGAACATGCACCTAATCGCCGATACTTGCCCAGTGATATTACTATATAATCGATGTACGAGGAGTTTTGTTTCGAATATCCTGATTTTAAAGTTTCCAGTGAAGTATACAGAAAGGTGGTTCGCAAAGACTTAAACATCTCCTTTGCAAATTTAGGGAACGAAGAATGCGAAAATTGCAGCTATTTTCAGCAACACGATAAGAACCACGTAAAAAATTTAGTTGACACCTGTAGTATCTGTGTTGACTTTACGGAACATAAAATTAAACATACGACATCACGACAAGAATATCAACGAGATGTGCAGAAAGCTATTACAACAAATGATACAATTTATTTTTGAGTTGATTTTCTATGTTACCGAGAATGGACCAATACAAAGCCGCAATTTTCTGTCCCAGAATCATAGTTTTTAATCAAAGCTTCGTACCACTAGGCTTAGACTCAAAACATTTACCTGTTGCTGTAATTTGGCCCGAAACAATTTCAGGCAGATGCCAAGAAGACATTATTTCTGCATATCGTGCCTTCTTTTCGTTTCATCGAGATATACCGAACGTAGTGCTGTGGGCAGGTAATTGTGCGTCGCAAAATAAAAATTGGACCTTATTAACATTCCTAGTTTCCTAATCAACAGCAACGAAATTGCTACTCAAACAATAACAATTAAATATTTTGAGCCTGGGCACACATTTATGTCCGCTGATAGTTTCCACCATCAAGTGGAATTGTCATTGCAACGAAAAAAGAAAGTCTACGATTTTAATGATTTTTCCGACGCCGTAAAGAAATCTAATTCTAATAAAAATGTTGTGAAAGAGATGCACATAACAAATTTTTATAACTTTCAAGACGAATCCTCGCAGGCCAAGCTAAAAAAGTTAGAACCCTGATTATATTTAAAAAATATAATGGCTGTTGTAGTACGAAGGGGACATTTAACTTTATTAATAAAAAAGAAGCATGATGATGAACATCAACAACATTTAGATTTTTTGAAGGTTAAAAATATATTGAAAAGATATATTCCAGAACCAACTGCAAAATCAGAAATGAAGGGAATATCAGAAGCCACAAGGAATGCAATCATTCAAAAGTTAGTTCCTTTGATGCCCCAAAACAAAACAGAAGGCGATTCTGGTATAATTTACCGGTATCAAAATCTGCTGACGTAGATGTAGATACATAAAAAATATTGGTTCTCACATTGATTTTTTACTTCTATTACAATTTTTTTATGTCAATTTCATAGCCACTCAAAGAGTACAAAAAATTGTGTTCAAAATAACAAGACCGAAGTGATTTAGATCTAAGATAGCGTTTCAGTTATTTTTTTAATTAAATTGATATAGTTACCAAATCTGTGATTAGTTAAGTAAAACTATGTAACAAAACTAAGATGCTCAAAATACTTATAAAACTTCAATTATGAATGCGTCATTTTTAAATATGATTCTTAAATTTTTCTATTACGTAGGTACGCCCTATGCGTATGCGTACTAATTTACTTAATCTTATGACATTTAAAGTTATATTAATGTTTATGTAAAACAAGCGGAGTTGTTTTTTTAATGACTTGTATGGTCTTTATTTTATTAGTTACATAAGTTCCTGAAATGATTATAACCTACTAAACCTCAGATGGGTGCCATTTTGCACCTAGTCAGTTAAAATGAGTCTGTGATTTATTAAATAAAGGGATCTCGATAATAATTTGTAATCCTTGTTTCATTTACCCATTGCTCATTTGGTAAAGTTCAACGTGAAAGCGTTATTGACATAAAATAAACGCAGTATACTTGTAATAATACTGCGCATTAAAAGTTTTGATTGGTTATTTTGTTTCATGCTCCCACTCATGAATGCAGTATGTTGCAAGGTACGGCACATATATTATGTTGTAAGATCTAAAATTACATCGAATTATTTAACATATGTGCCGTAAGTACAGCAAACTACTGATAAACGCAGTAAGTAACAATTATACCGCATTCATGAGTAGAAATTATCAAGTAAAAACTAAGTTAAGCCATAACAGAAACAGTTTTTCTTATATTTTATACCCAAAAATTAATTAAAAAGCTAAAAACCTAATATCAAGATGATCTTGGGGGTTTGCTCTTTAAGCCCATATATTTATTTTTACAAATTTTTGCGCAACAAATGTTAGGCACCCTAAAATAAAATTTCAACTTTTACCGCGATTTTCTCGAAACTGTTCATATGTTCTCTACTGCGTTTATAAATTGTGCGGCAGTACTCCTCAGCACTCTTGTTCCTACAGAGTTCACCCTGCTTTCATGCTTCTTCCGCCATACCCATGTTTCACTGCCGTACATCAATGTTGTTGTTAATGGACCCTGAATGATAGCAAGGAGAACTTTGCTCGATATGTGATCCCTTGTTACTACGGAGTACAACGCACCACTGATACTGTTTCTTATATTACAAAGTATCAATCATAATGAAATTTATCATACTTTATGTAAACATTTAAATAAAAAAATAATCTTCTTGGAGCGATACTGTGTTAACATAACACAGTAACTTTACTTACTTACTTCATTATCTTATTTTTTTTTCTTTTGGGCAGTTATCACACGCACTGCACTGATAAAATAAAGATCAAGGTTTGTTTGTTGTTATTATTTTCTAATTAACAAATAATATTTTGTTTAAACTGCATTTGTAGCAGATATTAAGATTTGTCTAGTTGGTATTATGTATACATTGTGGTAGGAAAGTCTTGGCTTTCTTCTACACTCGTTTTCTTTTGAGTTGTAGGTATATGTGTTGCATCATTCTTTGGTTTTACATTCTTTATGGATATCCAAAACAAAGGAGCATGCCTCTTCTTATCTTAACACCAATGCTCTCTTTCAGTCTGATACCCTTTCTTTTTTTATGTTCTTAAACAAAAAACATAATATTTTGACAATCAATGTGGGTACACATATAATTACCTGTAAATGCATGGAGCAGACATGTGCAGAGGCCCACTCCGCCACGCGAGGTCCTTGTACGCCTGATCTCGGGCATCGGGTGTCATGTAATCGGCGCGATCCAACGACCGAAACACCCGCTCCACGCTTCGCGTGCGGATATAGTTGCCTCCCATCAGATTGTCGATCAGCTCGTCATTGTCACGTCCCGAGCTTACCGCGCCACCCATCCTGGATGTTTGTTTTCTCACTATTCCCTGGAAACTGGAACCCTCCCTCCACCACTACCTCAGCTGATTGGAATTGTGACGTCACAGTTGTTTTTCAACATACTTTTGGAAGAAACGCACTTAAATTTATGTCAAAATTCCGCAATAACACACACGAGATATTTCATCTAGACGAATCCAGCTGTGAGTTATAGTGCAAAATAAGGATTTACGTAAAATAGAACCATTAAACAAGAACGTTTCTTTCAGTTGACGAAAAAGCTGCTTGATACTCTTGTCAACCAGACAGAAATGCAATTATTTGCTTTGGCATTTGCCTTGTGTCAGACTAGGAGTGCTTTCTCTGGACCGATTATTCGATCGCGCTTTGAACACACAATTTCAACCTTAGAGCACACTTACAATTACAATCATACAAAGAACAAGGGTATCCAATCAAGAATCGAGTAAATCTAAATGTAAATGAAAACATACTACAGCTTGGCAAAAAAGTGTAGAAATGGAACTATTTTTATTTCGATTGGCAACATTCTCAAAATTGTGACATTATGTTATGACATAACAGTTATGTCTATCTAACATGTAAACAACTAACTCTGTTTTTATTTTATAACATATTCTGAATCTTTGCGTGCATAAAATAACAAATAAATATTGAAAATGAATAAGCCTATTCGCAGTTCTACGAGGGATGTTATTTATAAAGTGTATAGACATTGTCTCGCAGAGTACGAAGCAGAAACTGTTTTATCGGATCATAATAATGTTTACCAAAGAACCGCTGATATGACAGGTAAGTGTACTATTTTTCTCAAACTTTTGCATGGAGTGTGTTCATAAGTATTTCGTGCAATGAATGTGTAGAGCATAGGTTATGTTTACATATTTTAACAACACGAGAATATAGCTCACTTAGACCAAATTGATACTTACGTTGTTTGGTCATATTGTATTGAAAATTATGTATAATGTTTTCGATACAAAATAATTTCATTTTAGATTCACTCATTATAGAACTAGCTCTTCTCGCGTCTTTGTTCGCGCGCATTTCACTTCAGATTTTTCACAGAAATTAAGTCTATGGAGATAGTTATCTGATCGGGATTTCTCTCTCGGGGTCGAACCCCTGAGACATCCTGATGGTTCAAGCTATCTTTATTATTATATTAATAGTATAATACTAATTTTGTAAATGTTATTATCCAGGGAAATCTATCAGCACTATAAGGAGGATTGCACGAGAAGCCTCACTGCGGTTGAAGACCGGCGGGAGCCTGCCGTACGAAAAGGACTACGTGCTTACCACACTCAAGATCAGAAGTCTACTGCGGTGCAACTAAAGTGTCAAGTTTGCAAGAAAGAGGTCCACCATCCGTACGACTGCAACGTGTTCAAGAAAGCCGACCAATTTGCGAGATGGGAGCTAACCAGAACTCACAGGCTATGCTTCCGTTGTTTGCGAGTCCGCAAATTTCGGCATAACTGCAAGCCAAAGCAGTGTGAAGTCGACGGATGCAAGTACACGCATCACCCTCTTCTACACGACACGAAAAGGAAGGAAAATGAAGTTGAAAATTCAACGGCCATAGTTACGTCGACAAGGGAAAAATTCACTGCTGCCTATCTCAAGATTCTGCCTGTACAAGTGACCGGTCCGAAGGGTACCTACGACACTTACGCCCTTTTGGACGACGGCTCTACGTGCACACTCATCGAGTCGGCAGTAGCGAAAAAAATCGGCGTACACGAGCCACCCGCGCCTTTTTACATAGAGGGTGTGGCCGGCACACATATTACGGCCGATACATCGGAACGTGTGCACTTCACTATACAAGGAAGAAACTCAGTGAAGCACGATGTGTCGGCACGTACAATGGACAAGCTGATGCTGACGACTCAAGGTGTGCCACGTAGTGTCGTGAAACACTGTCGTCATTTGGAAGACATAGAAGATCAGCTGATTTATGAGGAAGGCCATCCAACCGTGTTGCTGGGTCAAGATAATTGGCCGTTGCTGCTCACACACGACGTGCGAAAAGGGACCACAGCCCAACCAGTCGCTTCACTAACCGACTTGGGATGGGTATTGCACGGCGCTACGGGAACCAATAAGAAGAAGAAGCAAGTCCATCGAGTCAGCCATCTGACTACAGTAACACTGACGAAGGAACAGACAATGGATGACTTCATGAAGGAGCACTTCGCACTCGAGTCTCTGGGTGTTCAGCCAAAACACTCACACACCAACGACGAGCTCAACGCGCTGCGTACACTCGAGGAGAAGACGCGTCGGTTACCGGCGGGAGGGTTTGAAACAGGGTTGCTATTCAAACAAAGCGACTTTGTACCGCCGGATAACTACATCACAGCGATGCGTCGCCTCGAGTTAGTCGAGAAGAAACTCGACAAAAATGTTGAACTGAAGCGGCGCTACGAAACTCAAATGAACACCCTGATACAGAGCGGCTATGCAGAGAAGGCTCCGGCAGTGAAAAGCGACAGAACTTGGTATATGCCACAATTTGCAGTTATCAACCCGCAAAAGCCCGAGAAACTAGGCAGCCAGGACCCGTGGTATCAGCCTCAACGACATGCTGCTGTCTGGGCCCGACCTCATACAGTCTCTACCCGGAGTACTGATGAGGTTCCGTCAACGCCCAGTAGCGGTCGCAGCCGGTATCAAGGACATGTTCCTGCGCATCAATATACGGGAGGAAGACCGAGACATGCAGAGGTTCCTGTGGAGAGAAGACAGAAGAATAGGTCCACCCACAGAATACCGCATGAGAAGCGTGATCTTCGGCGCCACGTCGTCACCATGCACGGCAATATACATCAAAAACAAGAACGCCGAGGAATTCATAGAACAGTTTCCCGAGGCGGCGCAGGCAGTGATAGCAAACCACTACGTCGACGACTATCTTGCCAGCTTACACGGAGGAGGTCGCCATACAAGTATCAACACAAGTCGCTAATATACACAAACGAGCGAATTATCATCTTCAACGCTGGGCATCGAACTCAAACAAGGTGCGAGCCGAGTTCTCCACTACGCCTAAGGGGAATTTAGTGCAACTCGATGCAGAGAAGATATTGGGCATGGTGTGGGACCCGAATGAAGACAATCTGGGCTTCAACATCAATCAACACAAGCAGAGCTTCTCGCTTCGTCGGTGTTTTCGTGCCTTCCAATATTGTCAAAGTCAAAGTCAAAATCTTTTTATTCCGTAAAAATGGCTGCATTTGTTTGGAATCGTCACAATTTTTTTTTTTTGAAGGCGGACTTCAATATTGGAAGGCACGAAAACACCGACGAAGCGTGAAGCTCTGCGTACAGTGATGTCTTTATTCGACCCACTGGGCTTAGTTACACCTGTCACAATACAAGCAAAGAAGATTTTACAAGATACTTGGCGTACTGGAATCGACTGGGATGTCAAGTTGCAAGACAGTGAAGCCGAAAGTTGGTCATACTGGCTCTCTCACGTGAGAAGACTACCGAGCCTAGCTATACCAAGGTGCTATCCCGGCGTATCAACCGCGCATACGAACGAGATACACACTTTCGTCGATGCAAGTTCGTCGCAATACGCCTGCGCCGTGTATTGGAGGGCACAGGATGAATGCGGGAATATAAGTGTGTCGTTGATAGCTGCAAAAGGAAAAGTTGCACCGTTGAACAAAGTGACGTCAATACCGAGACTCGAGAAGAGTATGTTTGGATCGGTGCTCCCGGCGTTACATAGCCTCTGCCTACCCCGCAAGGGATTTGGCGTGAAGTTATAGATATACTATCGAATAGAATAGAATTGTTTAATTCAATAATATCGATATTTGTCACTCCCTATTATTTTTATAATTTTATAGCGATTTTTTTCTAGCATATTGTCGTGAATATTTTAGAAGTGTGCGTAAAATGGCCTAGTGTAGTATTGAACACATTTTCAGATCTGCATTCATGACAATACAAAATATTTTTGCGCGTGTTGTAATCGTTTCTATGTAGTATTTACCTTATTCCCCTTCAAAAATGGCAGAATTATTTATTAATAGAATAACGCACATGGCGCGTCCTTCAGTTGAAAGGTCTAAGGACACTGGACAATTCAAAAGCAAAGAAGATAGTCATACACTCACAAAACAACGTATATTGTAGTAAGTACGTATGCGATGTTAGGGTTGCGATGTTAGCTTCTTCCCGCGCTTTTCGCGAGTTACGTTGTTGTTACACTTGAAATTTTTACAATTAAGTATAAAATACTTTTATGTGACAATTTTGATCGTATTTTGTAACATAAGTGCTAGTGGAATTATACAGTAAGGAAAAAACTCAAATATAACACGTTTATGCATTTTTTGGAAGACTTGAATAAGTTCATCAAGAAAACCTTGTAAAAATCACTATCGTATTACGGGTGGTATTTAAACTGGATTGATTGGGTTGAGGTACCCTTCCCAAGTATTTTTTCAGCACAGTTCCTGAAGCTGGAAGATAGAACTAAGAACAAACATAGACGCAATAAAAAAGTCAAATGGAATCTCGCTGAGAAACAACTAAAGCACCACAATGGCGGCATTTAACTATGTGTGAGTGTCAAGTGGGTTGCCAGAAGGAAGAAAATTTCCCATTTCTTTAACTAAAAAGAAATAAAAAATTATATGATTCGTTACTGTCTTCGGAACTTGAATTTTATGGACCATTGATTTGTTACTTGTGTTATTTAAAATAGGTATTGATGAAAATCAATTAAACACATGAAATATAACATTACATATTCCTTTTATTATGTAAGACAAACAGATGCATACTTATTTGAAATAAATAATGCCCAAACAAATACACCAATTTTAATGACCAGACGAGGCTCTGGCAAAAGAGAGGTAGGTCACGACGTTAGCCTGACTGAGGAAGTACCTCCACCTTACAGAAGACAGCAGCCACTCCTCACACTCCTCAAAATGTATACTGCATATTACATTAGATGTAGATGGAATCCAGCCGCTTCCTTGTCTGGACTCTCTTAATTTTGTACCCAATCATTCTTCCACGCATCGTTTGACGATAGAAATCTAAAAAATATTAAAGCTATGAATAATAGTCGTTCAGTAAAAGAATCATAGGATGAAAGTTTATATGTTTATATCATAGAAAGTTGATTTAACGTATCTTTGACTCTTATGTCAAGAGAAGAGCAAGAAGAGAAATGACAGTTGATTTGATCTAGATCGAGATCAGGAGTATTCGTGTTTTGAGATTTACCCACTGCCATGGTTTTGAGGAATTTCCAAACTTTAGTATGGTCCTCATTCTCGACTGAGTGATGAATATGGCGTCGCTGAGCGTCCCTACATACCTTATTGCAGTGATAGTAATCCCGTTTGGCTGTGTTTGAGGAATCCGCCTTGTAACGGGCTTTAGCTCGATTCTTCTTTTCACGGAGCACTCTAATGTCATCCGTGAGACAAAATTAGGTATCTGAATTAAGTAAGAATTACAAGAGAACAAAAGAAAAATGATCTCCCACATTTACGCTAATTTGGAAATTTGAGTTATGGCAACACCGGTGGATTTATTGTTTCGAAAAATTTATTTAAGCGAAAACTATTACATTGTTAATCAGAAAAAATACTTGCTTACCTATGAAAAGTAATCCCTTGGCTTTTTTACATTGTACGACTATGGTTCCGACTGCTCTTCACTACGCACGACTGCATTATTATTTTTTTCGACAAAGTTATCACGCGGCGAGGTGTCGGTTTGTAATGGCGGGCGGTAGACTTACTACGGTGTGAATGTGTGCGTGTCGGCTCGTACGTATAGCGACTGACTTACTATGGCGGTGCTTCAGTGTTTAGTTCGGGAGACGGTGTCTGCTTTTTTAATACGTCTATGAGAACAAATGATTCTAAACTGAAGACTTTACGGGCTAGATCCCTTTGCCTGTCCTCTCGGGGATAAAAAAAAAGTATGCGCTGTTAGTCCATGCCAGAAAATTGACAGTGACATATACAGATCATCAACCACAGTATCCATGATAATTATGTGATTTATTTATTTTTTAGAATTTATGTGAGAATCAACTGGATATCCTATCAAATTTTTAAGTAATACTTGGCGTCTATAAGTCTTGTACAAAGTGAATTAGTAAGAAAATCGTCTACTAAAGTGAGATCTGTCGTGTCACAGCAGACGTCATCTTTTTGATTACGATAAGGTGTTTGGCAGAAATTTGATGTTCTTGACGTAACTTGAGCAGTGAAACAGTGTTTTGTGCAGCAGCGCGATGGCGGAGACGAGCGAAGCGCAGGCGAGCGCATCGGCTTCGTCCCCAGGCGGGGACGCGGGTGGCGAAGAGGACAAACATGACGAAAGAATGCTGGAATGTAACATCTGCTTAGACACAGCGCGCGACGCGGTTGTTAGCATGTGTGGACATCTTTTCTGGTAGGATTTCCGGTGGTATTTTTGTGAATTCCCAACAAATTAGACTTCCAGAACTGAAATTGCGCTAGAAACTATGTAATTATTTATATTAATATTTGACATGGTAGTAGAACAAACAACAATTGGGTTCCACACTATCTTCTTATACATAGGTAAATGTGTATACTCAAAAGTTAGACAAACTTCATATTAGCCAGCCAGTGGGGGCGGGTCACTAGTAATATATAAATAGAGTACCCTTATTATATGACCATTCATTGAGATGTGTCCATTTGTTGTAGATAAGGTGTTTAAACATTCTGAAATAATTACAATTGCTTTAATTTTATGTAAATATTAATAAAAGTTATTGTGTATTTCTAGCTGACACAGTTTTCAGAAAGCATTCACTAACAACCCTAGTTATGCAGCCCAAGGGATATAGCTATCCCTTTGTTTGAGAAATGGACTTGAGGTTTATTAGTTTTTTAAAATGTGGCACTACATACATGTACTTTTATGCCTGATACTATTTGAATTACCCTAAAATACTCATATATTCTACCTATATTACTATCACTGATGTGATAATCATATATTATTGATAAAACATGCCACAGCCGAATTTCAGATGGGCACAGATTACCAAAGATATCTTAATATGTTTACTTTTGATAAGTTAATATAAATATGTAATATTCTTATTTCACAGCTGGCCATGTCTACACCAGTGGTTGGAAACCCGCCCGAGCCGGCAAGTCTGCCCCGTGTGCAAGGCTGCCATCAGCCGGGACAAAGTCATTCCACTGTATGGCCGAGGCAATACCAAACAGGAAGACCCCAGAAACAAGGTGTGTTTTATACTGAAATTAATACATACTTGTCAGGTAATAAAAACCATAATCTATATCAGACATTACCAATCATTTTATTTTCCTGTAGACCCATTGCCTATATATATTCTGCTCTCTGTAGACCCCCTAGCTAACTAATGTTTGAGTTGATAGAGCTCTTACTTTTTGCAATCGACCTGGCGGGATCCATATAGAACACTTTGGGTGGGATGCACCGATCTATACAAGTATATAAAGTTGATGTGTCTGCTTGTAATGTCAATATAACAGCTAGTAGTAAACTAATTGTCGTTACTAACTACATATCATGCATACATACATAGGATCTATATTAAAATATGCATTACATTTGTGGGGAAACTCAACAGACTAACAAAGCTTTCAAGGCACAGAAAAAATGTATAAGATCTATGTGTAGATTTACAGCAGACAGATTCATGTAAACCGTACTTTCAAATGACACTGCCCTCATTATATATCTATCAGGTATCAAGTTTACAATGTGCTATCAAGTAAATAACATAATGCTCAACTATGTACCATAACGTCCAATACAACTATGTTTCATAAAAGTGTATATTGTATGGCCCCAAAAATATATAACAAGTTACCCCAATATGTCAAAGCTGAAAGAAATATATAAGGTTTTGAAGAAAAGCTGAAAGACTTATTAATAGAAAGGGCTTATTATTAGGGGTTAAAGTATGAAATTGCCGATTTTTACAAAAAAATTAATACTTTATTTTCTAAGATGTAACATATTTATTTAATCAAAATATTTACCCTCATTATCTATACATTGCTGCCATCTAATCAGAAGTTTATTTATGCCTTTGCAATAGAACTCTGGGGATCTAGATTTGACAAACTGTGTGAAAGCATTTTGTGCTGCCTCCTGGGAAGAAAATTTCTTACCACATAAAAATTGTTGAAGTCACTAAAAAATGGTAGTCAGTTGGAGCAAGGACTGGCGAGTACGGAGGTTGACGTATGGTTTCTAACTGCAGCTCCTGTAGAGGTACAACGGTTTCTTGTGCAGTGCGAGGTCTTGCGTTATCGTGGAGCTATAATTGTGAAGATCGATTCACGAGTCAGGGCTGTTTCGCAACCAGTTTCTCCATCATTGCTCGAAGTTCAGCACAGTAAACATCTGCTGTTATTGCTTGACCAGACCTGAGAATGCTATAGTGAATAACGCCATGAGGAGACCACCAAACAGTTGCCACAAATCAAACTTTGCTTTAGGCATGTCACAATTCGATCCAGTATTCCTTTATTTCTGTATCAGTCATATCATGAGGCACCCATTTTTCATATTTTCTTATCTTATTGATTTGATGCAAATGATCAATATTGTAGGTAAGGTAACGTTAAGCCATGCCGTTAATTCCTGGGTAGTTTGACTCGGATCGGTTTCCACCATCTCCTTCAATTCAGCGTTATTCACCTGTGTGGGCGGTCTTCCATGTGGTTCATTCTTCAAGTCGAAGTTTCCATTACAAAAGCGTTTAAACCATAAACGCATGGTGCATTCATTAGCAGTCTCCTCTCCAAACGCAACATTGATATTGCGAGCCGTTTCTGCCGCGTTAGTTCCGCGTCGGAACTCGTATTCAATTCATCTTTCCTGTCTAACCTGAATAAAAAAAACAATTGAAATTCGAAAATCAAATGTTGCACATTTTTTAAAAGAAAAACCTCATAGAAATCACGTGAAAATAGTTTCACTCGAAAATCTCACTTGAAGGTTTAATGTCAATTCAAAGTGCCTATCTATTACTATAAAACGGTAATTTCATACTTTAACCCCTATTATTTTGTTGACGTTAATTTCTAAAGGTTAAATTTGTTGATTTGACATTGACTTGACAATGACGTGACAATATTTTATCTATTATGTATTATATTCAATTTGTTATCTATTATGTATTAATTAATTAATTGATGTAAGATTATTAATGCGATTGGACATATTTTATTTCAATATTTAGTAATATCTTGTTAACTTTGACATGCAGTGATGTGTTTTATGTTAAAAAAGCTTGCATGCCTATACTACAGGTAAAATTTGGCTTATTCATATGTACAAACTTTATATAAAATCCTTGTTATCCATATTTAGCAAGAAATATATTGAATTGAATAATACCAAAAGATAAAATTTATAATTTTTTGTCCGTCTGTTTGTTCCGGCTGATCTCCAAAATGGAAAGATTGTGATAGATTTCACTGGTAAATAGCTGATGTTATAATTTGTAACCTTTATTTTAGGAAAAGAATTAAGTTTCCAAAAATTAAAGCCATGAAATTGTTAACAAATTCCACACATTCTAAGCCTTACTTAATTATATTTAAACAGTCAATTATATTTCATAAAATTTTATTACTGGCCTGCTAGCTGTTGGCAAAGACCTTTGACCAACTTCGTAACTATCAGTCCAAATGTCTCAGTGAAGTGTGAGCTACCAACATGAAACTTTATATATGAAACATGTAGCAGCTACTATGTTTTTTTAATTTATGGACTTATACATCATGTGATACTTAACCTACAGGTAATAAAATAGATATTGTAGATTGAAAAATAGTCAGAGTATGTATTCAGAATGCCTTCAATATATCTATAATGCTTGTAAATTATTAATTAAATACAATGAAGCCTATGATGAAATAATGCCTATGCATATATGGAGCCTATGATAAAAAAATGTTGCTGTAAGAAATATGAAGGTGACCTTCCTTGGATGAGTGAATAACCTTGGAAGGTGTAATAGTACATGTCATTTGAATAATTTTAGAAAATTTTTTCTCCAGTATGCAAAAATAATCAATTTTGGAGTTGTAGTAATTTTAAGTTACTTTTAACAAATTCTTTGATGTAATTTAAAAATTGAAAAATTTAAGATAGCAAAAATAGTATATATTTTAATCTTTATTATTAATTTTACAATAACTATGTTCTTGTCAACATATCGACATCATAAAATATATATTTTGACTCTTCTTCCAAAGTGTTTAATACTGAAAGAAGCCAGTCTAGTGCGCGTCCGACTCGCGCACTGAGGCTTCTGTAAAAAATATTTTCCCAAAAAAATTTTGTTGCGATATTTTTTTTATACCCAGATTGCGCAAACAAGCATGCGGCCCGCATTAGATGGTAAGCGGTCACCGCAGCCTATTGACGCTCGCAACACCACGGGGATGTTCACGCGCGCTGCCAATCTTGTGACCTAAGGCTGTTTCGTCACAGTACTCAGTAATTTCTCTGCAAATCGCACCCTTCAAACCGGAACACAGCCATATAAATGTAGCTGCTTGGCGGTAGAAATAGGTGAGACAGAGGTACCCACGCAGACGACTTTTGTACAAACTGTCCCTCTGGTGGTGGTGGATATACAAATACTACAAATATATAAATACTACAAATTTACGGTTGTCGGATTTTTTCCTTTACTTGTGCTATATGACGTTGCTTCTTATCAAATTTCATGATTTTAAATCAACGGGAAGTACCATATAGGTTTTGATTCCTTTGCGAGTGACACAATATGCGACATAAACGGCTGTATCTTTTGACTGCGTTGACTTAGAAGTTTGGTTTTATCACTGTTCGAAGGGATTGCAGACTTGAGTATTCGATATTAATTTCAGGTTGATAGCTCCACCCGTCCACGAGCAAGGGTCTTGACAGACGGACAGACAGACTGACAACATCACTTTGTTGTCAGTCTGTCTGTCCGTCCTATAAAAGTTCCGTCCTTCCTTTTGATGTACCCTAAAAAGTATGCAAACCTTGCGGCCTTGCGAGCCCTCTCTCACTTCCAGTCAGAACCAAAATGTTAAATGAAATAAGCTGAATTCCACATTGGTAATGCATAGACACTAAATTTATTTTTCAATACTAATCAAATAAAGACTAAAATCATAAAAATCTTTTGTGAGGCCCTCTCAGGCAGGAGGCCATCAGCGGTCGCCGACGCCTACTGCCGCCGCTACGAATTAGGCGTATAATTTAAAAAAAACATCTACATTTATTAAGCTTTCAAAGGATGTATAAAACTCTTACCTGGCTACATCGACGACAAAAATATTAACCAAACAATAGAGGCAGGTAAAAAAACACAAACGATATTTGAAAGAATATGTTCAGGATACGCAGTACATCTATGAAAAAAATATGTTTGTACGCAAGAATCTTCATTTATTTACAAATTAGTGTATACACGATTATAATACACGGAACAAAAATAAATTGGCAATCCCTAAATACAGATTGAGGAAAGTTGACAAGTCTGTCATGCGTCAGAGTTTGCAGATGTATAATAAAATCCCTGAATACATGCTACATTTTTCAAGTAACAAATTTAAAATTATCTCAAAATGTTTTTAGTAAGCAAAGCTTATTACACTGTCTATGAATATTTGAACGAAAAGTCCGCCTGGGCCTTGTGTGAACAAAAATTGACAGAATTGGTATTAAACACAAAAAAGTGTATTGTATATTTCATGTCACAAAGATAAATATTTATGGTTAATAGATTCAGGCGTTATTTTACGAAAGTTAAATTTACATGCAATTTGATCTAACCTGCTTTGTGTGCTTCCGCCACCAATTAGTTCATGCGGCCTAGTGCCGGCCGGCACCCATTCACTACTGTTAGTAAATGCAACATGCCGACGCTGCCATGGTTGCTCAGGTAGGCTCTGCCTCGGCTGTTGCGGTCGTCCGCCATCTGGAACAGAATCCGCATCACCACCACCACCGTCGCTACCACGACTGGCCTGGTCGTCGCTGCGACACGTGTTTTGCCTCTCCACGAGGCATCATCAAGCGTTGTAGACGTTAATCGTAAGAATAACATGCTACAAGTACAGACGTCCAGGCCAGTCGTGGCAGCGACGGTGGTAGTAGGGACATGCGGATTCTGTTCTAGAGATCTTGACTAGAAACTGCACTGCAAATTTGTGTAACAAATGTAGATCTAGACCAGAAACTGCACTGCGCATTTGTGTAACAAATGTAAATCTAGACCAGAAACTGCACTGCACATTTGTGTAACAAATGTAGATCTAGACCAGAAACTGCACTGCACATTTGTGTTACAAATGTAAATCTAGACCAGAAACTGCACTGCACATTTGAGTAACAATAAAGATAAGGAATAATTTTGGGGTCTGTCCAGAAGTATACATATAACAACCCCTGCTGCCAATCCAGCTGATTGAAAATCTGCATCCAATCCCCACAATAAGCAGACCAGGGCATCTCCAGCAGGTCACGCATGCAGTACGCTCAATGCAACCCATACAACACGATAACAACGGAATCCGTCCATCCCCGAACGGAATCTTTCAAGCGAATATAATTCCACGCTTATAGTTGGCGTATGTTTTACCCACAGGTGCCGCCGCGGCCCGCCGGCCAGCGCACGGAGCCAGAGAACAGCACTGGCTTCCCCGGCTTTGGATTTGGCGAAGGTTTTCATATGTCATTCGGCATTGGAGCGTTTCCCTTTGGTGTATTCACGTCTACGTTCAACTTTGGAGACCCACGGCCTAGTGCAGGTAAGGCCTACATAGATATAACGCAAAACAATGGAGTAGCGGCGCAGACACGGACTCGATGACCATGTATGTATACTCAACCGGTAGAACGACAAACAGACAACTTGAAGGAACTCATGTGTAATGTAACTTTTCGTTGTACCAATTTCACTAGTATGGTAATTAATATCTATCTATCTATAATTTCACGCCAAATCCCTTGCGGGGTAGGCAGAGAGAACCGAGCGCCGCGTGACTCGATCCTTACCTCACTAGCTTTATTTATTTATTTATTATTCAACATAATATCATTAAGTTACATTGTTAATATATTACTCTCTTTGCAGCCACTCCGTCTGCGCTGACCATTTGAATAGTTCGGGAGGCATACAAACATACACCCCAGCTGATGTAAAGCGGTTACCGTACCGGACACTTGTAATACATTAAGTATCAATCGCGTGATGATGTTTGCTGCTGACACAGCAACTCCGTAGGAGCTTACTGGTGGCTTCACTCACACGCAGGAACACAACAACCCTCCAAAGAGTTGTTATTTGGCAACGGTTTTCTGTGAGGAGGAGGTACTTCCCGAAACAGGTTGCTTTGATGCGCCCTACCTCTCTTAAAAACATCCAGACCAACACAAACATACATGTTCATGCACACAAATTTTTGTCTTGTGTGTGGGAATCGAACCCACGAACGTCGGTGACAAAGTCGCATTATAAACCGCTTCGCCTAATCAAGCTCATCAAAAATATATATGATGCACAGAATGCTACCATATACAGTTTAATTGTGTCACCAACTGCTGTCGCTGTGAGCTATGTTCCATGCCGCTTCACCATCTCAGCGGCCGTTAAAACTCCTGAAGATATGAAGCCGCTGCGAGCGTCGTCACCATGCGCAACATGGTTCTCGCCATGAGCAGTGCTATTAAAAAAATAACTAATAGATTTGAATAAAATTATATTAAAAAGAAAACAGCTAAGAATGTTAAAAAAGCGAGTGAGTGAACTTTATTTTGATCTCGCGTTAATGTTAATACTTTCACTTGTACAGATTCCACTTCACTATTTTATTTAATAATGTTTTATACCTTTACGGCATTATTATATGTTGTATAACATACCTTGATAATGCCGTGAAGGCGAAACCGGTCGGTAAAAAACATTATTAAATAAAATTGTGAAGTGGAATCTGTACAAGTGACAGTATTAACATTAACGAGATGTCTTCAAAATTCCACCGAGCGCCTACAATCAACAGTATCAACATTTATTTTGATCATTATATTTGTTCCCAATGTTAAAGAAGCGAGTGAGGTTTGTAAAGACCGTGTCTTATGGCGCTCGACTGTCTCTGCGTACTCCGCTGGGGACCTGGGGTGAATGTATACATACGTAGAAAGCAGTACTCAGGCGCAGCAAACTACGCTGCTTCTGAGTTAATTCAAAATTGCGCCATGGCACAGTAATATGGAAGTGTGTTATGACATCCGCAGTGAAGCCATATTTGATGATAATTTTTAGTTTGTTTTATCTTTGTATGTATTGTGCGTGTGTCCAGCTCCCCACGGCACCGCGCAGTATGAAGAAGAACAGTTCCTGTCGAAAATATTTTTATGGGTGGCCATATTGTTCGTGCTGTGGTTAATATTCGCATGACCGCGGGGAGTGCCACCCTCGGGGCCGCCGCCCCGCCTGCGGCCACCCGGTGCGCTCGTGAGCCGGCCGAGCCCCCGCGGCACCTCGGGCTCCATCGGGATGTTACACAACTCTTCGTCGGGATCTAAAGGCCATGTTTTATTTTAGTTGTTTTGTTTTAAATTGACTATTAAGTTTTGGGAAAGTATAAATGTTAATGACTCAAATATTCTATGAACCAAATCTATCGTGAGGGAATGTAATTTATTATGTAAACACCCAATGATAACAATATGGTTAAAATTGAACACGAAATTTAGGGGGGGAGGGGATTATTTTTGAACCTTTAATCACTGACATACAAATGTTTACAATAAAGTTACTGTCACTCTTCAAATTTGATATCCAATGAAATATATTTAAAAAAATCCGTATCAGTTTGAGCTCAAACATATAATTTAACGTTCAATTGCGCGGGAGACTGTTTACTATCAGAGAGGACGATACAAAAGAAAACAATAGCAAAAATATAACTTCGCAAGCCTCCTGTAAAATCATACATGAATGTGGAAAATGTATGTCAAAGGTGTGCATAGTAAATTACAAAAGTACAACTGATTGAAAAAGCTATTTAATTAACCAACAATTCAAATTCAAAACTTTATCGTGGTGTTTCGACGAATGAGAACCGCTCAGTTTATCTCGGCCGAGATGTGTGTCCAGCCCCGTCGACTGCCGCATGCCGTCTCGATTACATTCGTTGCGCAGCTTCGAGCGGGTGAATCCATATTGCGCGCACCATCCACAGTATATATACGTATTACGCGTACATTTTAAGTGAAATGCTTTTATGTAGTTCGAAGATTTTTTGCTCGATTAGTCTGTGATCTGTGAATAACTAAATTAAAAGCCCACATATTAATTATTAATTTATATTTGTGACTTGAAGAAATAGCTATTTATTTACTAAGTAATTCCATCCGTATTGTTTTGGGTGATTCCGCCACGACTTGGTCCACTAGTGAGTGGCGGCCGAGACCCACTCACGGATTGAAGGCGTTGATTTCGTATGACCCAACGGGTTGCGATAAAACAATAAAGTAAACCAAATCAAATTTGTGAATAAATCGCCTGTAAATCAGAATTGCGAGAAAGAACACCTGAATCTAATAATAAGCAACGTTTAATATTGAAATTTAAAAATCTACATTTTCAAAACTTTCCCGGCCTTAATTTACTTAAATTAATAGTGAAGAACGAGGAAAAGTTTTGACAGTGCTCCGTATACAAATGATGTAAGCCCGAACATAACGCCTTACTATCCACGTACTGTAATTTCAAATTGGTCTTGCAATGTGCCTCTACAAAATAAAAATAAAATAAGTATTTATTTTGCAAAGAAAATAGTGCCGCGTAACTACTTTAGTGTGACCGTGGATGTAGCGCGTCATGCACGAGGCAGCTCCGGACTATTTACAGATCTGAAGCATCCGATCTCTAGCATAGGAATTAAAAAAAAAATACACACATTTAGCAACGTAAATTCTGTATCGATTTAAAGCTTTACAAAATCTTTCGACTTCGTAAAGTAATGGGCTACTTGTATGTTTCCTCATAATGTTTGTATTAGACAGTAAAAAACATTAAATGCATAAGTATTTTCATACATATTTATAAATCCAAAGGGGCTAGTGTACATAATGAGTTCCTGAGTGATCGTTTGTCACCTACGTGAGAAATGATAACCTATGTACTCGATTTTATTTACTAATTATATTATAATGTATTGGAAGTGATCTTACTCGCCCGGTACTGCGCTTGAATGTTAATTTTAAAACATATGTAGTTTATTAAGATTTTTGGAATATGGTTTGGTGAGAGTTAATGAATTTCGAGCCTTTTCACGTCAAATTGGTTTTAAACGGGAAGAAAGAAGAAGAATAGCTGATATTGTTTTTTATATTTCAATTGAAATCAATTTCAGTGTGTTAGAATGAGATGTTACATTACTTTTTGATATCGCTCAACCTCCGTACCAAATAATAAACTGCCTTTAATGTCGTTTCTGTATCGCCAGAAATAGTATTCCTTGCTATTCCGCAGTGGGTTGATGCTTCAGCACGCGATACGGCACACGGACTTGAACGTAGGAAGAAAAATAAACGCAAAACTGTCAGTAGACGGTCAAACGCAGCTCGCCAATCATGGTGATATTCTGTGACAAGCGACAAACTTGCACAATGAATCTCGAAACCGACCAGACCTGTCTGCTGAGATGATTAATATGGCTGCCGATGTCTTCTGTGATATTGGGAATATAAAAGCCTTTCGTCTTTCGTAAATATCGTAACGGTCACTGCCTTCGGTCATATTTTGAGATATATAAAGTAATTAGCCAATAAATTCAGCGAGTATTGCGATTTCTAAAGAGCACCTAGCGGTCGAGGCCTGGCTCACTTTCATCGCCATCATGTCGCGCACCTCACCCACTCACATCTTGATTAGAGGTATATTGCTCTTTGCCGCGGCGCCGGACGCGCTATGGTGTCGTTTCGAGTTGAAATTGTTAGCCTAATGTGAAAAAATAATGTCTATGATGATTTCACACAGCAAACCATAAAATCGCTTATTTTATGATTTATATATTTTTTATTTCCTAAGCAATAAAGATTATGAGAGCAAAACGCTTCGCAATGAGAACTTGCAACGCATCGCTGGTTGATGCATTGCGAATTATGATCATCGCGGTTTTGAGTTCCAGCCGCAGGTCGTGAAGCTTGGACACATTAAACATAGTCACGCTATTGACATTCCGTACTCTCACTTTCACAAAAACAAGCCATTGGATTACCGACTAATATATTCAGGCGAACGCATCGCGCGCTACGGCAACAGAATATAGTCGAAACACGAACTGAGAAGCTAAAAAACATTGCCTCATCTTTACATACACTGTCCAA
This sequence comes from Pyralis farinalis, assembly GCA_947507595.1. Classification (NCBI taxonomy): domain Eukaryota; kingdom Metazoa; phylum Arthropoda; class Insecta; order Lepidoptera; family Pyralidae; genus Pyralis; species Pyralis farinalis. The sequence continues at coordinate 37,591,003 of OX382268.1, read as the reverse complement.
CTTATAATTTAACTTTTGACAGGTAATCATTTCAACGAGTCAGAAAGAGACAGGTGTTACGTATCTCATAAATTCGAAAGAGACATAATGATATGTCAAAAGTTGCTTACTAAAATGGATGCATTGTAATTGTTATAACTTCGGAGGTCACTTTGTATGAGACAAAATTATTTCGCCATTTTTGTTTCGTATATTAATACAGGCCGATAAGAAGGTTTGAGTTTGTTTCAAATAAAGGCTGTTTTGATATAAATTAAATAGTGAACATTACAACAATTCGGACATAGTGTGGGAGAAACTTAATGCTACTTGCATTTATACCAGAGTTATACAGTTTCGCCATCGTTTGTAATTCTGTGCTTTGTAAACAGCCGCTTTGCTCTCAGTGGGTGTGGACAACTATATTCTACGTGTACACGTCGGACAATGGCGAATATTTTGTCCGCAGCGCAATCTTATTACGTTCTTACTTAAAAATTGACATGTCAGTTTGGTTTTGCGGACAAATGTGCGTGTCCGCGTAAGTTTTCAACTGTACCGTCTTAGTATTAATGTTGTGTAGCGGACAAAATGGCCACTTTTGTCAGTCATTAGTGCAGGAATTAACCCTGCCGCAAGAGATGGCGGTGAAATAGGTCTGACGAGGCACCGGTGCAAGTTGTATGCTATTGTTAAATGCGCTGTGGTCGTCTCGATGTCGTCGTACCGTTCAAACTGCAGAAGTAATTTGTTTTTGCCTGTATGTAATTAAGAAATATAGATAAGTCGCAGCAATAAATAAAAATAAATTCTAATATTCGATATGCACTTGTATCGCCATATTTTCGTATGCATGTGCGTTATGGAAGCGTGAGTATAATGAGGCTTCGTTTTAAAAGCAGGTTTACTGTTTTTTTATGGAGGCTAGTAGGAAAAATTAGCCACCAGGGCGGCGCCACTGTGATGTAATTGTAATGTCAGATCGCAAGCGATTGGCACCGCTTTTATATATCATTTTACTTTACATTTCGTAGTTAACGTGTATAAAGGATCCATGAAGTTAAGTGAAAAGGAATTTGGAAGTAGGTTGTATATATGTTTGTGGATTTTTTCATGCTGCTTGCCGTTGGCTTACATTTGGAAACTAAAATACTATAGTAACTATCAAGTTAGTGCTGCCATCTGTTGGCGTTTAGATTCATCCCCTTTGTAATGCGGTTTTGAAGAAACGTATACATATTGATAGCGATTTTCAACTCCTTTCGGTTTGAATAAGTTGCTGCTGCTTGTAATAAGCGCCATGAGCATTGCATACGTCGAACGGCATGCATACACTGCCCAGTACGGAAAGACCACTGTATGAATATATTGGTAGATAGGTTTTATGTTAATATTCCTGTAATTTAAGTGTATACATTTAATTGCTATTATATTCAGAAATATGTTTGTAGGGGAGGGAGTCTTGTTTAAAATGTAAATTATAAAAATAAAGTAATTAATGCTATCAAACGTGGATTTTTATTTTAGAATCGTGCAACGAAATATTCTTTCGCATATTATGGCCATAGTATATTGGGGACTTATATGAAATCGTCCTATAAACCTATAATTAATTATTTTCATTGGCTTTCGGAAGAAAAGCTTTTTAAGTGGTGTTGAATAAAGTGAGACAACCAGAACGTACACTGGGATTACGGTTGTTGATGTAGTGTTGGAGCAATCGAATGAGATTGTATATCTTAGAAGCGCTTTTAGCAGCGATGGAAGGTACACCGCTGATGTGGAGAGACGACAGTGCAGGGAATAGGATGAATGGAGCGTTGGGTAAACTTCTAGGCAGCCGTAATTTATGCCAGAAGGCACAGCGATGTACACAACGCGGTGCTAATCTCAACGCTAATTTATGGAAGTGAGAGCTGGGTATAGCACAGGATGAAATAAATACGGTCGAGATGAGAGCATTGCGCAGAATGTGTAGCATAACGCTTGCTGCTGACCGCGTTTGTAATGAAGACGTGAGAGAGTTTGTCTGAAAGAGAGTGTCGGTGTTAAGAAAAGGCATGCTCTGTTGATTCGGACATGTAGAAAGAATGACGGTTTAGGAAGACCGAGACTAACCTACCACGACCAAATTGGTCGTGTTTTATCAGGTGATGTCAGGAACCGGCGAGCGTGCATGAAAAGAGCTATGAATATTACAGAAGCGAGTGAATTTGCAAGGACCGCGTCTTATGGCGCTCGGTTCTCTCTACCTACCCCGCAAGGGACATGGCGTGAAGATAGGTAGTGGCAACAAGATGCTTACGGTGAGAACGCGAGTTGATACGCGCAACAATGACATTGAGCTCGCAACGACGTCGAGAGAGAGGCATAGCCTTGTAGTGTCAATGCAAAACACGTTGTTACTTACATCAAAAAAGGCGTAAATGCACTAGTTGGTACACAACATACATTTAAAAATACTCTCTGTAGAAGGGCTTATTATAGAATTGGTGAATATGTAACTGACAAAGATGACTGGAAATAATTCAGCACAGACGATGTGTCCTTTAAATTTTACAATTTGATATAATTATTGTACCAATATGCTAATGTATTTTTTTTTGTAATATCTAATTGATAATTTTAAAAGAGACCTATATTGGCATGTTTCTTTCGATATTTTTTCTTCGCCAATCGTCGTTTCCGAAATGCTAGTGGATTAAAAAAAAGGAAAAGTAAAATAAGAAAATTAAATGTCTAATGTGGGAGACAATAAAAACACAGAGTTATTATTTATATCTTTTATTGATTCAGTAGTGTTCACAATGTAGGTAACAATTAGTGGTTTACAACCAATAATAACCAATGCCTCTTTGACTTGGAAACGATCTGGCGTACAAGTCACGGCCAACTCTTCATACTATAGCCGCTACCTTCACCGTATCGCAGGGCTCCGTCAACTCGGGTTTTTTTATTATACTACGTCGAGATGCATACGGCCCACCTGATGTAAAGCGGGTACCGTAGCCTATTAACGCTCGAGATATATTAAGTATCACTAGCGCGGTGCCTCCTCTGCTGTTTACACAGCAACTCCTTGGGAGCTTACTGGTGACCTCACTCACACGCAGGAACACAACAACCCTCTAGGTAGTTGTTATTTGGCCGCGGTTTTCTGTGAGGTGGAGGTAGTTCCCCAGACGGGCTGCTTTGATACGCCCTATTTATCTTAATTTTATCCCCAGGCCAATGAACTTCGCTGTTCATAGTTTTTGTTACTTGCAGCTGTTCTTGGCTAGGCAGACATGTTCAGGCACACAAATGTTTGCCTTGTGTGGGAATCGAACCCACGAGCGTTGGTGTCAAAGTCGCGTCATTCACGACTGCGCCACCGAGCTCGTCAAAAGTCTGTTCCTGCTAATGGCCTTCACCTTAAGTCTAGTCAATGACAAATTTAATCAGTATATTTAAGAGAGAGGACGCATCAGAGCATACAATCTGGACAAGAACCTCCACTTCTTTTTCTAGCGTTCTCCCGTTTCCTAACCCATTAGGATTGGCGGGGTCCGCTACCTAAGCCTAAAGATTTGGCGAAGATACTGATTTTGACATGGAGCGAAAACCAGACCTCTGTTAGGTTAGGTCATATATCTGTCGAGATATAATTTCTTGGACGTGATGTTTTCCATCCCCGCCAAAAAAGTGATAATTACATATATGTAAATAAATCCGAAAACACGAACTCAATGGTACTTGCCAGTATTCGAACCGAGGACCTTTCGCTCAACGGGCCGATTCCTTATCCACTGGGCTATCGCTGCTCCAATGGGCAAGTACCGCCGCATCACAGCCAAATAGCCACTCCCTGGAGTATTGTTGTTTCTACGAGTGAACGAGTTGCCGTGTTAGCAGTGCTCCTTTTATTGCAAATGTTCGTAGTCTACGGTAACCAATTTACATCTCGTTTCCCTGTAGACATTCTACAAAAAATATGGAAAGAGCATGGGACCCACATTCATACGCTCAAAATCAACGTATTCGGTTTAGTATAGTTAAAGGATTCAGACGTTATTTTGCGAAATTTATTAAAATTATAAATATTAGTTTCATTATACCACTATGTAAAATGTCAACACTTCCCTCTTTATTAAATAATAATCGATAATGTTATTATATTCGGATAATAGAAACCTGAATTTTAACAACACAAAACTATGCTTGTGAAGAAGCATCTTGCTGGTCAGCGTGGCAGCGTCAACTGACAGGACACTGTGTAGTATTTTAACAGTTGCAGTTGCGATTTGGGCTCCTCTTTCGCTCACCATCAGGCAAAGTGGAGCCTTTATGCAGGACAAATATAAAAAAAAAATGCTTCTTCATTTAGATCTCAGGTGGCAAAGACGCATAAGGTAAACTGTTATGACAAGAATATTGCTCACCCGTGTCACCACTACTAACTCAGAAATTCTTCGGATGCTTAATGGTAACCTCTCACTCGCACGCAACACACCTCAAAGGCATCCTCACTTGTATTAATGAAGGTTCATGCACCCTTGCTGTGACCTCTATTTTCCCAGAGCCTCATTTATTTGTTGACAGGATGTATCATATGCAGGTGACGTTGAATTAATCTCTAAAATCGATGGCGAATCAATTACAAAACAAAAACATTACAACTGTACTTACACACGATATGCACGTCATACAAGTCAAAGTGTGTTCGTGAAATAGGGCGTGTGTTACTGAAATAATGTAAACTAAACAATTAAAAAAAAACCTTATAATACACTTCGTAGAGACTAGCTCATTCCGAATCATTTTACAGCTAATACATGGTAGTACAGTGAAAGTAGCAGATAAGTATACACGTACTACCATTTAAACATCAATGGATATGTTGCACATAATAAAACTGATTTCTTACTTGGGTGTAGTGACATCTATCGGCAATACTTTATGTTATGCTTACTGGTAAATTATATACTCTTTCATAATTTCTTTTGTGTTCCATAATATCACAATAAATAATGCTTGAAGTAATAATTAACCCGTCAAAATTTAAACCCGATCAAGAGCGAAATAATAAATAAATATATAATGTATTACAATACATTTATACAAATGTTAACAACAAGTAACATAATACGTAAATATATATATATTTTTATACTAATCATTCTGATTATTATGTTTCATTATTATAACCTATATTCCTAAAATTATTTTTTGGAGACACCCAAAGAAATATTTATATATTTGTTATAGTGATTATCATTCTAACAAATAAAATAATACACACACACAAGTTTCGAGACAATTCATGTTTATACACACACACACCAGATATGATACGAAATGTGACTAAATCATCAATTAAGTATTGTTTATACATATTGTTATGGATAAATATTGATATTATAACAGATTATTTTGTACAATTCCTTCCTAACTCGAATCGAAATCTCGACAAAGCAGTCCACAAGCACATACTTTGCTAAAGTTCATAGTTTAACAGCCGTCGCTGTTGTTTTTATCACGCCTGTATACTTACCACTTTCTATCACTGTACTTTAATAAAAATTACAATTACAAATTAATTATATTCCAATTAGCGTGTTGTATATAAAAAAAGTAAATATCAGACATATAGTATTTTTATCCTAAAAATAACAAAATATAATAATCGACATCCGAAACTATTTACTGCGATGAAACATTCTACCTAGTTTTGGTATATTTTTGACGTGATAACGTCTTATAAATCGATGAACGCCGGCTGCACGCACGAAAAATTGTCACGTTCCGCCTGAGCCGAGCGTGGAACAAGCGATAGAGAGACGCGATCGGCCTAAGCGTTCGGTTTGTGACGCATCTATCTCTCTTCTACTCCATCGGCCGATGCGTCCGAGTAGAAGAGAGACAGCGGCAGCACACAACCTACACGTGAACTGTTTTGTCAACTGTTGAATGTTTTCTTATGACGTTATCACGTAAAATATCGCCCGTAAACCGACTTTACAGACAGCCAATTTTTTTTACAACTGCAATTCTGACCATCTGACCTATATCTTTTGACGATTGCAAACCAACATATGCCATACAACGCCGCTTTTATTATAATATGCGTCATGTTTTCTAGAATATTCATTTTATATACTGAACCGGGGCGAATATTCTGCAAAGTTATAATAAATCTTTTCGGTGTATTAAGCTTATGACTGAACGCGACTATTAAATGCTATTACATACAGTATTAGGCAGGTGTTTTGTGAGGTGTATCCTAAACAATTTACAATGTACTTTTAGTAGTAAGATTGTTAGATAAAAATAAAAACATATATTGTAATAATTTTACATAATATTTAATTAGAGTAAATAAATTCACATACTTGTCTCCTTCTTTAACTGTTTTCTACTCTGACAACACTACAGCCAAAACACTGAATGAGATAAAAAGAAACTGCAAAAAAAAGCAAATCAAAAGATGCAATACCAAATACGGGTGTAGAAGGGGCGGCTGGCAGTACCCTGAGCCAGCCCGCGCACTTAAGTATAGACCTATCTATTTAGGTATGAGGAATCAATCGAGCCATATATTCGGTTCGCTAATTTTGTAAAACATTCATATTCAGGAAACATGTATGTACCTAAGTCCTATAGGTACCTGGGTAAAGTTGTGGAATGGGCTCCCTGCAGAGGTTTTTAGGGACTACAACATGGCGTGAGATTTTGACAGGGTCGGCAACGCACGAGTAACACTCCTGGTATTACAAATGCCCATAAGCTACGGTATCTGCTTACCACCTAAGGCAGGCCGTATGATTGTTTCCCATCTCGGTAGTATATATTTTTTTATATAAAATAGGTACTATTCTTTCCTTGCTATAAGCATTATGACTTTCTTTATATTGCCCTTTTCCTTACGTAGCATATGTCGGTTTTTGGCGGCAAAAAATTGGTATTATGAAGAATATGTATAGCTAGCAGATCACGCTTAACATTCGAAGTTTGATTGAATACCTTATAATGTATGGCATAAGAACGGTACAAAGGTCCAAATATAAAGTTTAACATGCACTTAGCTATATGATATGACAGGTGCTTTTTTCCAAAGGTATACTGAAAACCAGGTTTAGGTAACCAACAAAGCAAAAAACACTGCAACTCTTTTATTTAATAGTCATCTTTTCAATACTTTCCAGACAAAGGAGGACGCTCAATGCGGGCCGCCGCAAATGAACTGTATCTCAAATTATCATTCCTGTAATTCTAAATAGTTATGACTAGGTGCTGGTCGCTGCCACGCCTGCGTCGAGGCCGGCTTTGCAAGATTACACAGGAATCCTAAATATTATCTTTTTTTTCTATATATACTACGTCGGAAGGCATATAAGCATACGGCCCATCTGATGTAAAGCGGGTACCGTAGCCTATTAACGCTTGCGATATATTAATTATCACTCGCGCGATGCCTCCTCTGCTGTTACACAGTAACTCTTAAAGCCACGCATTACGCGCGCGGCTCCCTTCAGAAGAACGCGAATTTTTTTTGCTACCGAAGCGAAACGGCGAGTAAACGAAAACGTGTCCAATTTTATACGTTCCAACTGTACTCTTGCCAACTGATGTTTATTTGAATCTTAGTGCCCTGCTTTGTGTTTACTTCTTTTACAGATCTGTGGTTTGCATGCACGGATAAAAAAATAACAAACTTTTTTCTCTTCTCTTTGTCTTTGCGACAGACAATGCCGAGTGTGAATGTTTGAAATTTTCTATTTCGAAAAGTAAACCGATAACTAATGATTTTCGTTACGTTATACCGTCTGTATGTTCATTGTATACATGTAAAAAAAATATGAAAGGCTCTTCGTGTTATTATTTCTTACCGTTTCGTTTTCTCTTGTTGGTTTCAAAACGATGCCGCTCGACGTAACTGCGTCATCGGAAAGTTATAATTTATTTTTTAGTTCCAAAATTTTCAAAAAGCCAAACTACACGTTAAATCATATAATTTTTACTAGTTCTCGGACGTGCGGGTTTCCTCACATGTTTTCCTTCACCGCCGAGCTGTGCAAGGGATAATTACAAATATGTACATAAATCTGAAAGAAATTAATACTACATGCCCATACAGGGATTCAAACCAGGGACTAGTTGATTAAAAGGTTTATATCCACTAGGTTATCTCTGCTCCCAACAACAATTGACAATAGTAATTAAGCGAATAATAATCTGAGATACATTTCGTTTACATCAGACCTGAAGATCATATTTTTATGGGCTTCTCCCAGCATCACTTCATGCAATCAATCCCTTATCATAATAAAATATAACCATTTAATAATGCTACTCTAAGCCGTACAACTTGAGCGTCCGGTCCATGCTGGTGGAGGCGATGTACTGCGCGTTCTTGCCGAAGCGCACGCCGGTGGCGGCGGCCGTGTGGTCGTTGAACAGCTTCAGCTCCTGCCACTGCCGGCAGAGGTAGACGCGGACGTCCGTGCCCGCGATGGCCAGGTACGTCCCGCTCTGATCGAAGCACAGCTCCTTGATAGCGTACCCCTCCTCCAGCTGTATAGTCTTGAAGTTCTTCAACTTCCTCAGATCCCATAATTTGACGCACGCGTCCTCGGCGGCCGTCGCCAAGTAGTAACCGTTCTCCGAGAACGATATAGACGTAACTGGACCCACATGACCTGGAAAATTGGCCACGTTGCTCTGCTCTTTCAAGTCCCAAATCTTGACTTGGGAGTTCTCCGTGCCCGTTCCGAAGATAAGCCCGTCAGGATGGAACTGGGCGGTGGTGAGGCTGACTCCGGATGCCTCGCTTACCTTCGTCAGGAGAGCACCTGTGCGTATGTCAGAGAACGCCCAGTGCTGGTCGGTAGAGGTGGAGAGGACGTAGTCTCCAGTGGGGTGCAGGGACAGCCCGGTGACAGGGCCGTCGTGAGAGCGCAGTATCACCGTCGTCTGGGACCTGTTCAAAATATTGCAATGAATGAAGGATTGTTGATTCTTTTTATGCAAAGTTCTGATAAAGGATACGGCCACATAGAGGTGCCTTTGAACGCTCGAAGTACAAGGACAGTCGCGTGCGCGTATTCACCACCGTTGCTAACACAGTAACTCCCCAGAGCTTACGGATAGTCTCTAATAAACAACTGTACTTCTCCAGTGGGGATGCTATGGTGCGCGCTACCACATAGCCAGGGGTTTGTAATATAGTTACGGTTATCATTCTTTAGCCTGGTTGACGATGACGCTGATAAAAAAATGTGTGATGTTCACATCACACATTTTCCCCCGTTCAGAGGTGCAGTGTCTTATTAAGCAAATATCGGATGGGATAACAAACATTTCAGTGCCAAATTTTCACAAAAATGAAATGAATTATGTATTTCACTATGTCTTATCAAACATACCCCAATGTATGTTTGATGAGTCATTCAGTATAAAAAGAAAGAAATATAAATAACGGGATGTCATTAAAAACGCGACGAGACAAGTACATAGCCCTTTTTGTTCCTAGTTATAGCGGGTTTTCGTACAAATGTACACGCTACCGTGCGTCACCCGTTTATTTTCAGAACTTGGCTGCCGCACTGTGGTGTGCCTACATATAGATGGACATGGAAGTATTATAAATGACAATTTTTCATAACTTCATCACGTCATCACGAAGATTATGATTAAATTAGCACAATGTCCGCGCTCAAACCCCGGCGGGCGCCTACACGATTTTTACGAGTCGGTACAATTTACTTGCGTCCGGTTACCTCTTGCTCCCGGTGAGGAAAGGTCAGATGGCAGTCGCTCCAATGTAATAACTGGACTCGCCACATATTGGATCATGATCACAGCGAACCCCGGGCTGCGTGGTGGATGCAACCGGGACTTACCGCGTGATGAGCGAGTCTAGTACAATGTATATGTTTGAGGAAATAAAAATGGTAAATGTAAATCTATAATCAGTATCTTTTACGTTTAATTACTTTTAACTTGTGGCTGAGGGCTCCATTTAAGTGAGAATGCCCAATGTTAGGAACTAAGGAGTGGGGACTCCTTAAAATGCAACAGATTTATATAAGGTTAATTTAAAGAAAAGATTAGTGTTTAAATGTGTGAGTGTTTGCGCCGTATGTATGCTTGTTTATGCGTGTGATGCATGGATAGGTGCGACGTAGAAGTGGTACTAACGTAGGCACGTTCCACACTCTGATGGTGTGGTCGGGCGAGGCGGTGATGACGGTGTCCTCGTCGGGGTGGTAGATGACGCGCGTCACCTTCTTGGTGTGGCCCTTGAGGATGGCCACCACCTGCTCCGTGTCCTTGTTGAACACGGTCGCGTTGCGGTCGTTGCCTCCCGTCAGCAGCTTGCTGTGGTCCACCGGGTTGATGTCCAGGGACAGGATGCCCGGGACGCTGGCCGAGTGCAGACCCTGGAACAAGTGCCGGGATTCGTACACGCTGTTTACACAAAGGTAATCGGGAAATGACGACGTATGCAGACGTAGCTGACTCTGCGTGTGCTTATGACAATCAAATTTACAATATAGTAAGGTCCCGTTTATCCGAAATCTGCTTTATCCGAACAAACTTTTCCGAATACCTGTCCGCTGTCAAAAAAGGCGGTTTTTTTTTCTGTAATAACGCAAAATAAACGAGATTTGTTGTTCAGCATTTAAAAACTTTTCAACCATAGTTTGGCGCCTTTTTAACACGTCAACACAAATTTTTCATTCAAAAACATGCATGCACATTCACAACCATATCAATAGGATTCTGTTCAGTGTTTCTTCAATGTTCGTTATCTGAACCGGCCGCCATCGCGATCGTTTGGAAAACCGATAGGATAACCAACTCATCGCGACGAATCGGGGGATGAAGCAGTTCTTATTAGCCAGCTACTGGATCAACATCGTGTCACTTGCACGCATTTGTATGCATATCTGTTTGTATTGATCTGGATGTTTTTAAGAGAGGCAGGACGCATCAAAGCAGCCCGTCTCGGGAAGTACCTCCACCTCACAGAAAACCACAGCCAAATAACAACATTCTGGAGGTAGCTGTGTTCCTGCGTGTGAGTGAGGTCACCAGGAAACTCCTAAGGAGTTGCTTTATTAACAGCAGAGATTGCATCGCGCGAGTGATACTTAATGTATTACAAGCGTTCATAGGCTACGGTAATCACTTTACATAAGGTGGGTCGTATACCTTCCGACGTTGTATAAAAATAAAAGAGCGAAACCAGTGACTCACGGGATGGCTGGCGAGCGTGAGGAAGCCTCTGATCTGGTCTGGCGCGAGCAGACCCTCGGGCACGGTGCGGCCGCGCCGCTTGCGCTCCTGGGTGAGCGCCGTGGCGCGCTCCTGCAGCCGCGCCACCACCTCCGCCGACATGCCCACCGGCGCCGCTCCACTACCAGCCTCCACCTTCAAGCACAAAACAAAAATGACAATCACATCGCCTTGATTAAACTATAACAGCCTACTTTGTTACACGAATCTTAACACTGTATTCGGAACATACCTGCAAACACTGGTCACAATAATGAAAGACAATTATATGGAGAAAGGCTTACTATTGAATGCAAGGAAAATAAAGATAATGAATGGTATTTGAAAGAGAAGACACCAGAACCAATGTAAGGATTACGGTTGGTGACGAAGTGTTAGAACAAGTGGATGAGATTGTATATCTTGGATGTGGATTCAGCAGGGATGGAAGGTACACCGCTGATGTAGAAAGACGAGTGAGAGCTAGGAATAGAATGGAGCGGAAACTATTTGGCAGTAAATTCTTGAGCCAGTAGGTACAGCTCGCTATACACGATGTTGTGTTGGTACAACACTTTACTTATGTAAGGGAGAGCTGGCTGTGGCAGAGAGAGCATGAAAGTAGGAAAAACGCGGCGGAAATGCGAGCGTTGCGCAAAATTTGTGGCTTAACGCTTGGCCTACAAGCGTATTCACAATGATGATGTTAGAAACAGAGAGTCTGACAGAGAGTGTTCATATTGAAACAAGAAGAGGCATGCTCGGTTGGTATGGATATGACGAAAGGAGGAATGTATTACGATTCAAATACACAACGCGAAATTAGAAGGATGTTGGAGCCGAGGAAGGCGAAGACTTGCCTACCGTGACCAAATTGATCTCGTTATAGTTTAGTTTTAGAAGAGCAATGAATGTTAACTCGGTTCTCTCCGCCTACCCCGCAAGGGACTTGGCGTGAAGTTATAGATAGATAAAGGAACATACCTGGTGCGTGGGTTGCGGGGCGACGATGCCGGCCTGGGGCTTCAGCGTCGCGAGGGCCTCGCGGGCGGCTGTCACCTCCTTGGTGAGACGAGCGATCACACGGCACGCCGCATCGTGCTGGTATAAGGCGTGGCTGAGTTCCTACAAATATTTTTGATTCATATAGAATAAACAGTACAATCTAAAGTTGAACTAACTATAAACAGAGGGAGACTTTGTACAAAAGTCGTCTGCGTGGGTACCTCTGTCTCACCTATTTCTACCGCTAAGCAGCTATATTTATATATATAGCTGTGTTCCAGTTTGAAAGGTGAGATATGGCAGAGAAATTACTGGGTACTGTGACGAAACAGCCTTAGCGCACAAGATTGGCAGCGCGCGAGTAACATCCCCGTGGTGTTGCGAGCGTCAATAGGCTGCGGTGACCGACCAACCATCTAATGCGGGCCGCATGCCTGTTTGCCAATCTTGTTTCATAAATATATATATTTTTTTTTTTTTTTTATTTATTTACATGTTACAGTTACTAAGTACAAATTGTTATATTCGCCAAACTGTTATAACAGTTTGTTGGCGAGTTTATACACTCTTTCCTATTTTTAATTGTTACATACTCGTACTGATTTGTTATTTATGTACCTATACAGTATGTTAATTTACATTACGTTACATATACTTATTACACTTAATTATTAAATAGTAATTTTGTATTAGATATGAGCAACATTCCTAGCATGAAGTGCTTTCACATTATTTTACTGTGATAAGTATCAAGAAGCAACAACTTGAGTTTATTTTTAAAAATATTTTTTTTGTTTTTACAATCAGTCTCACAGAAGATTTGATTGAATAACCTCGGCACCAAGTACCTCAGTGTTCTTTCCCCAAAATAATTTGTTGCGGGTGGCTCTATATACCTTTTTTTATTAATATTTCTGAGCTTGTCATTAACTTTCGGTACTTCTTTGTATGTTGTACAATTAAATTGGTCCAAACAGAGTAACAATTTAGTTTTTTCCTTAACTGGCAATATATTACATTTCTTAAACAGCATTTGGTAATTCTTATTACAAGATTCTTTCGTGTGCTTGTCAACTAACAATTTTATTATTCTCAACTGTATACTTGATATTTTTTCTAAATAGGTCGAAAAAGTACGGCCGTATGCACACAAACCATAGCTCAAAACAGCTTCTGCGAGGGAATGATATAGCATATACATGATTGGTCTGCTTACTACGCTTTTGAGATGTACTAGTTTACATAGAACAGTTCTCAATTTGTTACAAACCAACTCTACATGCATTTTCCAACTAAACCTACAGTCAATTTTTATACCTAAGTACTTGTAGTTTGATACAAATTCGAGTTTGCTACAATGACAGTTTCTTTTATTTTCATGCAGACATTCGAACGTATGGCCTGTTATATTTATAGTATCATTCGGTTTCCTCATATATGGCGAGTGTATCAACATACATTTGGTCTTTGCCAAGTTTAATACAATACCATTGTCATGCGACCACTTTAATACATTTTCAAAATCGTTCTGGACATGATTTTCTATATTATTTATGTCCCTGTCGGCGTACATCAGGCACGTGTCATCAGCGTACATGTACATGGAACAGTTCTTAACTACATTGCTCATGCTGTTCACATGCATGATGTATCCGACCGGGCCATACACAGAGCCGGTTGGCACACCATATTGTACGCTAGCATCCTCTCCCATACTCCCCTGAATCATCGTACGAATGGATCTGTTCTCTAAGTACTGTTTGAACCATTGATTCACCGGACCACGAATGCCACACTCTTGCATAGCTTGAAGTAGCAGTCCATGGTCCAGCGTATCAAAAGCTTTTTTAAAATCAATGAACAGAGCAACTACATACCTCTTTTTGTCCAAATTTTCATTCACATCATCAGTAAACTTAGAGAGTGCCGTAGCAGTACCTCGCGCTTTTCTAAAACCGTGTTGCGTTTCGGATATTATGTTCTGGTCCTCCAAGTATTTGCTTATTTTTCCCACTATAACTTTTTCAACTATTTTATTAATTATTGACAATATAGCAATTGGTCGATAGTTGGAATAATCAAAGTGACTTCCCTGTTTGAAAATCGGGCGAATTATAGACTTTCTAAGGTTGATTGGATATTTACCCTTTTGTATACATAGGTTCACAAATTTTGCTAATATTGGACTTATTTTTTTGTTTATGTACTTCAAATCTTGTACCCGTATACCATCTAATCCGGGAGACTTTCGGCAACTTAAATTATCGATAATTTTTTCAATTTCACTAGCGGATACTTTCTGATATCTAAAACTAAAGTTAACATGATTTACATACTCTTCGCGATTTAAAAAATTTCGATTGCAACTATGTTTAATTTTATTAATTTCTTCTGTGAAAGTTTTAGAAAAATTTGAGCATACAGTATTCACATCCGTATTTTTACCTAAATAATTCATAACCACATCATCAATATTCATTTTTTCCCTTCCTAACCAGCTATTAATAATTCCCCAAGTCTTTCTAGAATCGCCTTCACATTTTTTCAATTGTTCTTGTCTAAAATTATTTTTTACTTTATTTATGTACTTATTTGTAAAGTTTCTAAACCTAGTGTAATTTAACCTATAATTCATATTTTTCGGATTAGATTTCCATATTCTAAATAACTCATCGCGATAAATAATCATGTATTTTAGTTTATTATTTATCCACGGCTGTGTTTCCCTTCTATCCCCACAGCTAACACTAGTTTTAGACTCCTCGTATATGGATTCAAACACACGACACAAGTTTTCATAAATAATGAGAGGACAATCAAGTTTATGAAACGTAGACCAATCCATTTTATCTAACTTATCACACACTGATTTGTTATTTATCACAGTTCTATTATTTACACCACGATTACCGCACAGTTTTGTATTCGTACTACCTGTCGATAAGTTCACGCCTATGAGATAGTGATCGGACAACTTGACGGTGAGCATGTGTGCTGCTGCTGTAGCGTCGCCTCTGCTACGCACCCACACATGATCTATGCACGATGTCACCAGCTGACCCGCTATTATTTCTTCGCGCGTATATTCATTTATTGCACACTGCAGGCCGTGTCCACACAAGGTGGTTTTGTACAATTCAATACTGTTACTCGATTGTTCCTGTAGAATGTTTATATTCATATCACCAATAACCACAATTTCTTCTTGGAATGGTATACATTTTAATATGTCGTCTAACTCCCGAACAAAACTATGTTTGTTTGTGTTTGGTGGTCTATATATTGATATTAGATGTATGAATTTTTGCTTGTATGTTATTTTATTGTACAATACTTCCGCAAACCGACTCTGAACATTCTTGACTTCTATTTCTAAGTAATTTTTTGTATATATCACCAAACCCCCACCCCTACGAGTTTCACGAGTGACTGAGTGTATATTATAGCCGCTAATGTTATATAGTGAAAGTTCATCTTTTTTTATATTGACTTCGCTCAATATTATAACATCGACCACAAAGTGGTTCCGTTTCAGTAGTACAAGCAATTCGTTGTAGTTTTTTCGTAATGAACGAATATTCAAATGTATTATTTTTAGATCATTTTTAGCGGATAATAAATAGTCTGACCAATCCGATGCACTATTATACTTCCAAAAAGGAATGTTACTTTCTATATTTTCCAGTGTGTCGTTGAATTTTATGGTTAGTAGAAACCACTAGTGTGTTCACCCGGTATTACACGCAGCTTTATTTCGTGATTCCGATTGAGCTCAATTGGCTTAAGTCTTCAATGCTTCGTATGCTATGAATTTTTTCCCCGTCTTGTTTTCTTACTAGTATTTTACCGTCTTGAACCCAAATATATTTATATGTTCCTTTTAGTGTTGTTTTCGTACTCCAAAAAATGTGACGCATTTGTTTAGTAAGGCAATCGTTTATGTACAACCGGTCAGCATTGTCTCCTGGCAATATATCGTTGTTTTTAAGTCCTGTTTTCTTTTTTAAAAGCCATTGTTGCTTAGCCGCTTTCGAACTCAGTGAGACAACTATAGGCCGCGACCTTTTTCCATCAGATTTTTCTCTACCTACACGTTTTGCCTCTTTTATATTCGAAATGTTTAAATCCAATTTTTTTGCTATTTTTTCTACTAATCTTCTAGTGCTATCATTATTTTCGTCTTTTCCTGTCTCTAAACCAAAAATTTCTATATTTGTCTCCACTTCTTTTTGCTCCAAGGATGCTACTCTTTCCTCCAAAGCACTATTTATTTTCTGTAAGCTTATATTTTTATTTTCTAACGACTTAATTTTTTTTTCTCTGTTGCATCTTTAAATTCAGTCATTTTCTGGTATTGTTCGGCATAGAAATCAACTGTCTCTGTTAGTTCTATAATTTTCTCCTGCATACCGTATATGATTTCTAACTTGCTATTAACTTCTGCTAACAAATTTTCTACCGTTGTTTTATTGATATCCAGATTTATCTTCGGTGCTTGTGTTTTCGGACTACCTTCTTGTTTCGTACAGTCGTCACACAGTAGATGCTTCATAAATTGTTTGTTATTTTGTACACATTTTTTATGGTAAATTGATTCACAGCTCCCTTTACACCTCAGCACATCGTCCTTAGACAACGATAGGAAAAGCTTGCACTTTTTGCACTGCACCATCGTTGTTTTGTTATTTTCAATCAGTTATTACGAGTGACGTGAACCGGTCCGTGCGAAGAGCGAACGCGAACTGGAATCTTTAGGACCTCGTACTACTATGAATAATTGATGGGAATAGAATTGCAGCTGTAACTATCGCCACTATAATTCGGTTGTAGTATGCGGGGCCTTCATAACGGAGCGCTCGTCCTGGCTGACACCTTGTGGCACTCAACAACACGTAGCCTCTCGAACATTACATTTAAGTATATGATTTTAGAGAGTTCCACAGGGTTAATCTCGCCGGTGGGTGCCGCTTATAGGCCAATTGTTCTAAAAACCTGCAGCTGCATGTTTACACTTGTCATTTGAATCGTGCAGGAATAGTGACAATATGTGTATTCCATTAAAATTTCTTGCACTGCAACTACGCTGCAACTGTGCGTAAGCAACTAAATTGAGCAATTAAGAGAGGTAGGCCGTATAAAAACAACCCGTCTGCGAAAGTACCACCTCACAGAAAACCACAGCCTAATAACTCTCTGGAGGGTTGTTGTACTCCCGTGTGTGAGTGAGATCACCAGTAAGCCCCTAAGGAGTTGCTGTGTCAGCAGCAGGTGGCATCGTGCAAGTGATACCTAATGTATTATCAGTATTCATAGGCTATGGTAACTGCTTTAAATAAACTTTTCCAAATTTCCGAATAAATAAAATGTAAGAATTTTGTTTGTTCAAGATAACAAGGGGCATGTTGCCAAGTTTACGTGGAGTCAAATAGTGACACATCCTATCACTTCTATATAAAAAAACGGACTAGAACAGTCTAGAAGCACGATGTATGACTTACTAATACATAAAGTAAATACATAGATGATCTTCTCGCTCACCTGTCTAGCAGTCTGCAGCTGTTGTCGTTGTGTAAACGTATGCAGCATTAGCGCATCCCATTCGTCTTGCATACTCTTCAATGTCGCCGGAATGGATGTTGCGCTTGGAGGCTTTGGCTTAACTATCGCTGGAGCTAAAAATAATCATGGTACATACAAAAGTTAAGCATGTAAGGATCAAATCATGTGACGCTTGGTTTTCTCTACCGACGCCCTATATAAATAGGACACAACATTGTCCTATTTATATAAAATATCTATTTATATAATGCCCTCAGACCCCCACAACCTAGAGGTTGTGGGGGTCTGAGAGCAGTCACTCCATGTAAAAATTAGTACCATGGCCAAATCCTTATGCACAGATAAAATAACAAAATGGGATAAAGTTAAGGAAAAGATGATATAAACCCATCAAATATATTAAAACAACAGTCATCAAAACGGTGTTATGTAAAATAGTAAATATAGAAAACCTAGACAAATAGAGACCTGTATGTAGGACTTTAGTGCCATTATTTTCTAAATTTGTAACAGCATCGGCACCGCAAGAGTCATACCCCTGGTGTTGCAAATGTCCATAGACTGTGGGAACTGCTTACCATCAGGCAGGTCATACACTTGTTTGTCACCTTAGTAGTGTTAAATAAAATACCACTGTGTTTCGTTAATGTAGTTTTAGTAGTGTATGTTTATGTGTCCTTCAATACTTTAAGTAGTTTTGCCAACAGGACTGAAACAATTCAGATCATGTGAATTGTTAAGATTTATTATAATTAAATTTTTAATTATTTATGTAACATTTTTTTTTCTTGGGGCATATTATAAAATGATCTTTATCATAATCTGAACTAGTGATATAATCATATTGACTACCATGCTTATAGAGTAGAATCAAATATAATATTGCCATTACATTTTGAGAACTGAGCAATTTCAAGTTGTAAATACTTAATACAATTAAATTTGTTATTTTAGTTTTATTTAAATAAAAAACTTCAATGTAATTCTTAATTATAATAAGTATAAATAAAGTATAAATAAGGAGAGCCAGCCATTTGGAAATCACACAAACTTTTGCAGGCACTATATTTTCTATGGAGTGATTACTCTACTGTGCTTACTCTTTCTTTATGACTGTGTAAAGAAAATGTTAAGTACATTATCATTAAGTTTAGTCTATTTATAAGGTACTGTCTCTATAATATCACTAATCACTATCTATTTCTATAATATTTTTAGGTCTTTGTGGCCCCTGCAAGTTGTTACACATTGTTTTTGTTTATTTAATATATGGAGGTCAGTATGTTATGTAATTATGAGAAATTTCATGTTTGTTTGTCGAATATATTCAGTGTGTTGTCGTGAACTCAGGGATTCTGTATCAAAAAATATTATATATCAAAAATTAACCAATTGATGCAAATTACCTATCGCAGTTCTGCTAACAGGCTCTGCAATGTTGAATAGACCAGTCCTATATGATGTAACCGTGAAGGGAGCTCACCTTACAAGGCCTGAGAGTGGACACAACTGTTCTAACTTACTTTTAATTTCAATAAGATCCTCCACGCGCAATTCTTTCCCATTAATAGGATCCACGCCATTTTCGATTATGTATTTCTCAATGATTCGCTTCTCAAACACGGCGCCCGACGTCGGAGATACCACGGCCACTTCAGGCACTTCATTTGATACTGACGAATAACAAAGTTAGGTTAGAATTGAGACAACAAAAATAATATATTTTTACATTAAAAATTCACCCTAAAATGATAGGTATATTAATTCTTCATAATAGCTAATACGATCAATTATAGTAATGAACAATCATATACAATACGAAATTATTTATAGGGGCATTTTCATTTGTTATTATAATCACCGGGAAGGGCGGCAATCTCATCTGAAGCGAAGAGAATTGCCGAAAGGTATATAAAAATAAACTTATACGTACTTGCACAGTAAAGAGCCATTTTAAATCCACTTTTTAGATTTTAATGTAAATTAAAATACGATACACAATAAAATGGAACGTGTAAACAAAGATGCTACTTCTATTTCTAGGTAGAATAGAAGAAACAGAAGGAGGCAAACCAAACCAGTGTTGCCAAGTGTCGCTGAGACTTACTTCATCGAAATAAAATATTTTGCCTATAATCGCTCAATTACATACAACAAGATATTTGGGGTTTCATCAAACCGAATCAAATTACAAAGCACTCAATTCCCTGTACGCTTAAATTACGTCGCTTAAGTTTATTTATATTTATGATATCTAAACTACAACGCGATAGTAGGATGTTGCGTAGGTGCTGAGAACAGACTAAACTCAAATACCATTACTAAATAGGTTGTGTGTTACTATTATCAGAACGTGATGTCAAGAATGCTAACCATGCACTACACGGTGACAAACCAGATTGTTAACTAGTTGCCTGTGCTGTGATCTCTGTTGAAAACCACCACTGACATTTGCGCCTACATGGCAGCAAACAAAGAGTTCATCCTCACACGCTGGAACCGTAACGGTCGCGTACTGTGCGGTTCCAGAGAAGTTTTCTTTCGAGAACTCTTAATCTCTCATTACCCGCGGACCGCTTTTCCGCCAAGAAATGTATGGGAAAACGTATATAACGGGGTCTGACAGGTTAAGCTGTGGAATGAACTCCCAGCCGAGGCTTTTCCAAGGGACTACAGCATGGTATTCGTCAAGAAATGCGTGAAGTGCGGTGGTGGTTGGTGTTGCAAATGTCTAAGGCTACTGTGACTGTTTACCATCAGGCAGGGCGTATGCTTGATTGCCACCTTAGTGGTATATAAAAAAGCCACAAATTATGTGTTCAGAATGCCCCATGATACAATGATACACACGATATTATGGCTTTCTAAAATTCACAATACCGTTTGCTAGGATAACAACAGCCCGCTAGACCGTTTACAACATGTTTAAAACGGTGCCGTTGTGAACGCGGGCCTGCTCACAGACATTGAACTACTATGTACTAACTAACCTCGCAAGGCATTTAGCATAAAGTTAGTAGGTAGTAGTTAGATATACCATGCGGCATGCCTAATATTCAACTTAAAAAATCATGTGAATGATTATATTATACAAAGAATCGCAACAATACAAATCTTGTATTTGCATTTTCTTCGACATCCTAAAAGGAAAAAACGTTCCACTGTAAACGAAGCGAATGATATGGTCTATCAAGTATGAAAAGTATTTTGAACGAAAAATAACGTAGAGAAATTATGTAAATTATTTAATTTCATACGCGCATACACGTCGCTCGGCCGTCACTCTTTTAATTGTATTATATCTGTCGACGATAAACCGTTACAACTTGTATCTGTGTACCGCATTACACATTTCGCAAGATGTGTATACTGGCTTAGGGATGAACGACCCCAGTAAATACAAGTGCTTACACAATACTTTTCTTCCGACACCAAGTACTTTATGCATAGATTCGATTTTTATTTAAATAAGGAAATATTTATTTAAAAAAATACACGTGTACAATACACCACGGTTGTTATGACACCTTATCCCAAGCTTCGTAATACAACTTACTAACACACATACAACGCTCAGTAACAAGCAGTGTGTAATACCTACTATTTTATTCTCTCGCACGTTAAATCCTATAGATGTATGTGGTTATCTCTTTTTACTGTCGCTTTTTCGATTCATCGGGTTTCAAGTCACGACGACGCTAAAGAAGTTTTCACTTCAAAATGTTGATATTTTAACTTAGCCCAAATTTTATAAAAAAATTTTTCGTTCTATACAAATAAGAATCGATACTTTTAATTGATACCGAGTACGAATCGATACTTTGTGACCGATACTGTATAGAGTAAAAGTTCGATACTTCAGTCGTATCGTTTACACACTACACTGGCTAGTGTAAACGCGCCAATGGATTTGATCATTGATTGAATAAAGTATGAGATATCTATTTTGAGTTTTTTATCGAAGGAGTTTGCCATAGAGGGTATGCAGTGTTGCTGGATATTCTTAGATAAAGATAAAAGGCAAAATATTTCAAAGACTATATTTTACACATTTGGTTTCAGTTCTCTCTATCTATGTATAACTTCACGCCAAATCCATTGCGGGGTAGGCAGAGAGAACCGAGCGCTACGTGACTCGATCCTTACATACCTCACTCGCTTCTTTAACATTCATTGCTCTTCTCATGCACGCTCTCCCGTTTCTAGGGCTCCTAACGTCACCTTCTGATAGAACACGACCAATTTTATCACGGTAAGTAAGTCTTGGCCTTCCTCGTCTCCTACATCCTTCTACTTTTACATTGTATATCTGCTTTGTCATTCTTTCATACTGCATTCTTTCTACATGTCCGAACCAACGGAGATTGCCTCTTCTTATTTTAATACCGACGTTCTCTTTCAGACAAACTGTGCTAACATCCTTGCGAATACGGTCTACATGCGTTACGCCACAAATTTTGCGCAACGCTCGCATTACAACCGCGTTTAACCTACTTTCATGCTCTCTCTGCAATACCCAGCTCTCGCTTCTATAAGTAAGCGTTGGGACCAGCACTGCATTGTGTATAGCCAAGAAGTTTTCCATTCACACTATTCCCAGCACTCACTCGTCTTTCCACACCTGTGGTGTACCTTCCATCCTCAGAGGAAGGATACCTCCTCTGAGCTTCCATCCCTGCTGAAAGCGCAACCAAGATATACATTCTCATGTTTCAACACTTTATCATGTCATGTCAATCCTTACATTGGTTCTAGTTTCTTCTTTTTCAAATACTTACGATATTATAAATACGATGAGCCACTTACACTCCAAATGAATACATTTATTATTAACATTAAAAAAGAAAGAAAATATAAAAGGAGCATTGTCTATGTTCTTGGCCTCCTTGTACATTTTGCACAATCTGCGTGTTGTTCATTTTACGATTTGTACATTTTGAGTGTGGTATTCATTTTGCGATATGTACATTTTGAGTGTGGTCATTTTGCGATATATACATATTGAGTGTGGTGGTCATTTTGCGATATGTACATTTATAGTGTGGTGGTTATTTTTCGTTTTGTACAGCATAATGTCGAAAGGAGCAAGAGGACCACCACACTCAAAATACTTGTATAAGATTGCAGTTTAAAAATTAACATGATACTCAGTCCTAAAAAGTATTGTTACTCGTTGTACCTAGTGACTACGTAAGTTTGAATAACATAAATCGACATCTTACCAATATTTGGATGACGCGAAGTACAGCTAAGTACAGATCAAGCTTTACACTTTGACCTTTGCACTGTTCGTATGTCGTTCGTAATAAGAGTTACAATCGCACCTCGAGTGTTAAGCGTGATCCGTAGGCCGATTCTACTAAAAAATTTTGACTTACTAAAAAACTGCAACTGCCCTGCAGCGCGGCGTATGTCAATATGCGTACATTTTGACGTTTCGTTAAACGTCTCTTTGTCAGGATCGCTTACCCTTTAACCGCCGTGCCCGTAATATTACGGGATATGAAAAATGTGCTCCACGCGCCGCAGACGTAATTTCACGTTAAGTTTTATAAATTGTTTATTGGTGCATTTATATTAAAGATTAAGTTGCAATAAACGTTGTACATTACAATCCAGGATGTATTCTTAATAATGAACAAATTTTGCTGCTTTTCATTATGATATTTATAGAAAAAATCGTTGTAAGGTGTTACTTAGTACCAACACGAATCGCCAATAACGTGATATTACGTGTACTAGGGATGGGCAAATCAATGTAATCGAAATGAAATTTTATTGAATAATCATGGTGCGAAAGCAAAAATATTGTATTGAAATCCAAATCTATTTCGTAAAATTCGAAGCACGAATATTCGTACTAATTAGAAGCATGTTAAAACAATAAAAATGTTTATTTTATATGTTTAATATTAGATATAAATTATTGTTTCGATAAAGAAGCGACAACTGAGAACTTCACTAGTTCAGATTATCTCCAATCGCCGTCACCGTGATTTTACGTGCGGCTCAAGGTCAAACGACGCCATATTTGCTGTTCCTCAGGCGCCGTCACCGTAATAACACGTTCCTTGTACAAATTAGTTTTGTTCCCTTGCCATGTTAGAAGACTACGAATTATTAAATATTTTAGAAGGAAATAATGACTGTTCGACCTGAGGTACGATCAGAATTATATATGAAAATTATTAATTTGATAAATCAAGCTCGAAGAGATGCATCAGAAAACGAAGATGTTATACTAGATTCATTGCTAGAATATTGATTGAAACGTGGTAAATAATGTTATTTTTTATACCACTAAGGTAGCAAACAAGCTTACGGCCTGCCTGATGGTAAGCAGTTACGGTAGGCTATGGACATTTGCAACACCAGGGGTGTCACTCTTGCGTTGCCGACCCTGTAAGAACCTCTTCACGCCTTTCTTGAATAACCCCCGTACTGTAGTCCCTTGATTAATAAAGATTTCTCAACCCTATTTGAAATTACGCCGACAGGCCGCTGGCGTTAGTGTGTATGATGATGTAACAAAATATGGCGGTCAAACTCAGAGGAAGGATACCCAGAGATGACAAGCAAATAATAATACCAAGATAGAACGTGATAGATGTATACAGTTCCTCATAAGAAGGAAAGAGACAGATAAAATATTTTTTGTCCCTGTCATAGTTTCACTATTTTGTGTTTGCCACAAAAACAAGTTCGTGGCCATTGAACTACTATGTACTAACGTACGTAAATTTAAAGCTTACTTTTGAATTGAGACTGAAGACATTACTGGCTGAGTCACGCAAGAAAAATTAGCTATATTAAGGTCAAAAAGTAAACGACTTGAAATAAAAATGCTGAACTATCTGTCATTATACAGAATTTTAATGTAATCGATGTATAGATGATAGATATGATTATACAAGTTAGAGGAAAAGAGTGAACTAGGGAATTAAGGGACCGTAGCAGTTTACCACCTTTTGAGTGCAATATGTGAAAGGATAATCCTTGATCAATTGTAGCTTTAGTTTAAATCTAATGAAAACCATGATGCGCAATACAAAATGTTTAAAAACAAAGGTTGTTTACCTTTGTTTAATATTTACACTTAAATCATCCCTGGCACTAATTCTTTTTTACATGACAATTATTGAAAATTTTTATGCAATATGTTTAATTTTAAGAAGGAATAATCCGCATTTATTGTGTAAAGAAGATTTAACTAAAAACCGTGTATGTAAATGTGACCATGAATATTCGACGACTGTTTCATTCTCACGATATTTATATAAATACACGATGTAGAAAAATCGATCTAATAGCATTGATTTTAAGAATAAAAATCTATGAAAAAATAAACATAAATGCTAGTTTGTAAGGCACGAATATTTTTATTTACAAATTGTCTATAAAGTGTTTTTTATCTTTTATCTCATATCTATGCCTATATTTAGTATCATGTCATCGCTTGTACTTTAAAATATATGTCTAAAATAGAAAAATATATTGTTTAATTTATATAACTCTGCTAGGTTTGACCAATCTCCTATCCTTATTCCAATGATTTCACAGATCTTACTGAAACTAACTCAGGCTTACTATTAATTAATAGATCTATACAGTAACTCGATTTGCGTAAAAAAATACTATTCTAATAATATTAAAGTGCAAATATGTTTGTTGATCTATTCAGATACTGTAGTTTTCATACGTATGTAAATATTAACTTTTATTACTTTGTGTGTAGAAATGGCTGTATCGACTTATTCGATTTTTTTACGTTGCTAATACCATATTATGAGTATATTATTATAGCACACAATACACATTCTATGCAAGTTTCTTATGGTAAACAGTTATCTGGGTACATTGTAAATTTCAAATTGCCGAAACGCATTATGTAGTGGGGTAAATTTTCCACAGTCTGGTAACCTTGTTATTGTATGTACTTTTGTTGCTGTCCCTTACGGGTGTACGCGTTTGTCAACTCTAGGTATATACTTTCTCTGAGCGGTCAAAGGGTTAACGAAGCGTCAAAATGTAACTCACACGCCGCGCTGCAGTGTAGTTGCAGTTTTTTTTATGTAGAATCGCTCTTAGCTACACTTGTGATGACAGGTCATGGCGCACTAAACGCGTGATGCACGGAGTATTGGCGAGATGCAAATCTGACTGACTATATATTTTTTTTCTGTGATAGCTTTATGATACATACAGAGCAGTAACAGCCTACCCTAGTGGATAAGAACCGACCTTGTGACTAACAGGTACCCGGTTCGAATCCAGGCATGTACCACTAAATTCGTGTTTTCGGATTTATGTACATATTTGTAATTATCATTTGCTCAGCGGCGAAGGAAAACATCGTGAGGGTTGCCTCACGATGTTTTCGTGAGGCAACGTCAAAGTCTTTCACGTCCAAGAAATTGTTTTTCGAATGACGTGTGACCTTACCTAAGAATGATTTGGTTTTTCCTCTGGGTTGCGCTTCGCTAGATCCTTAGTCTTGGGTAGCGCCGCCCCCGCCAATCCTAATGGATTAGGAAAACGGGATAACGCTTCTTAGCGTTAGAAGAAGAAGCTTTATAATACATACATCGGATTAACACGCAGAGAGAACATAAACAATTAGCTCAATTTCCAATTTTATTAAATTACAGAACAACAGTTTAGAATAGTTTATGCCAATTAAAATGGCACTCTCTTAAAAATAGCAGCGTCATGTAAAAACTTAAACTATTTACCATTATCTCACTTTGTACATGGCCACTGTGAAATATAAGTAGCCTGTATGAACAGATTTATTTACAAGTCTAAATAACTAAATATAACAACACATCAGCAGTTAGCCTGTATTAAATAGTATTGTTTTTAAAGCTTTAACTGCTACCTGTCACAGCACTCATTAAAAACTAAACTTTTACTGGAACTAAGCTGGTGAACATAGAATATGTATAAAAATTGCAGTTGTTTGAGTACCAGATATTTCTATGGATGACAACAAATTAGAGAACACAATGTAGGTAGTATGAAATTATAGAGTGTATACACTGTCCACGCCGCTGTGCAATGAATATACTACTGTACGAAAAGATATAGGGCCGGCAGCGCAAGAGTGACACCCCTGGTGTTGCAAATGTCCGTAGGCTGCGGTAACTGCTTACCATCAGGCAAGCCGTATGCTTGTTTGCCACTTTAGTGGTATAAAAAAAGATATATCAACAGACGAAAATTTCAATCGGCATGTACACAGTGACACTAACAAATTGTATACATCATTGCAGCATTGTATAAAAAACAAAAAGAGGTGATTCAACTGGGAATCTACAATACTTATAATTTTGTGATAATGCTTTGTGTATAATAGTAAACATTATTGTAATATTGCAATAAAAAATATTTGAGATAATTATTGATTGCCATGATTACATATTCTGGAACACTTCCTTGTGCTACCTTTTGCTATTCATAATTTGTAAATAAGAATGCATAAAGAAATTTCATTATTTATTATTAAGAAAAAATAGAAAGTAGATCACGGACGCATTAACCATCTTTTCAAGTATATATAATTATAATTTACTAGGATTTATGGTACAATACAAAAGTACACAATTTTTAAACAAAAATCAAATTGCAAAAGTAGCATTTTTATTCACAAATGACACAAAGTTAGAAGAAATAGTACAATATTATTTTTTATTATCTATCAATAGGAAACGTAACCCATTATTGAACTGAAATTACAAAAAAAATAATTACATATGCAGACTATTGGAAGCGACGCCATTGATGGTCATTAAAATGAAGATAATATGTACAAAAACAGTAACAAATTTAATAGGTTCTAATATTACTCCATAGTGAAAAAAGAAACAAAAATCTCATTCTTACGCATTCAACTAAAATGGCGAAATTACGAAAATTATTATTCCATAATTAATTTAAGAACCTAAAATAAATAGAACCTGCAGATGTCACAATAATAATAAATTGCACTATGAACCTTACAATAAATATTTACAAAATTATGTATGTAATGTAAAAGATTGTGTAAATGATGATAAAATGTGACTTAGTTCGGCAGTGTCTATTTACAAGTCGACAAATACTAGCAGGATATCTGCATCGGCACACATTGATATGATTTCCATACTGAGATATAAGAGTAACCCTGACTCTTGAATAATAAAAATAATAATAAAAATTATCTTGAAACTAATTCCAATGACAATCTAATTTAAATAACAGATTTTTCATAGTATTGACTATAGTTCTGCCAAATAACATTGCATCTCAACTCAGCAGTATATAGTTTGACAATCAGCCAAGAATAAAGAGATCTGGTTGGGTTTCATTCCAATGACAATGCATTGAATAAGAGTAACTCTACTGATCATTAAAGTCTGCTCACATACAATAAGTATAATGAAACTTATGATATGACCAAGTGTAAGGATCTAATGGTAGTGTTATGGTATGTAACAATACAATTTTGTACCTCGGTACATCAAAAAATAAGCAGTTTACTACCTGACACTGATTAGACAAATAATAACAAAGTATAAGATAGACATAAAAATTCTTTGTCCTAGTGGACATTTGAGAGGTTACCTTTTTTAAATAAAATCTTATTCCTTCCATTATTCTTCTTCTTAAGCTACTATGTACATGGTGCATGCACTTGATTGCTGTAGGTGTCTCGTTTATAGAATATTATAATGTTCACGCCTACTGTTCATTGTTTACTATAAATCAAGAGGCAAATAGATTGCTAGATATCACTTTTATTATTAGTATCAACTTCTGCGGTAACTGCTACCCTTCTGGTAGGTTGAATGTTTGTTTTCCACCTTAGCGAGAACAATATATTTAGAATATTATAACAGACAATCATATTCATAGTACTTTGTGCGCAACACTACTATATAGTATCATATTCCGCCACAAACAGTAGTAAAGGTCAATTTGCCTGTCGATTTGACATCTGCAAAATTGCATCTGAATGTATCATCCATTGGATGTTTATTTAGTTAAATACATATTCCGCAGTTAACAAATACATATCTATGATTAAATAGTACTAACTGTAAATAACAGCTGTTACTAGGTAGTTAATACATTCAGTTGATAATTTCTGACAAATAAATTGCCAAATACCGAAATAACAAAGAATAATCGCATAGTTTTGTGTCTCTTGTAAAATTTGGCCTTTACACTCCGAGGTACCGAATTTGTACCCAACACATAGCTGGGTACCAAAACTTTACAATATATTATTCTTCTAAAGACAATAGTTCCGTTCCTATCACAACCTCAGCGTTTAAAGCATGATTTTACAATTTACTCCATTTCATATAAATTTCGAGATTGCAAATTTCAATGCAAATTATAGTTCACTTTCATTCACAAATATCCCCAACTGTAAATTGGCATACATTTTGTAAACGTAAAAAATATATTAAGATACCCACACTTTATTATGTAAATGTCAATATAATTTTTCTCTCATTTGATAACACAAATGGTATATTTAGTCACTAAACTGAATACTAATGACTCGTATATAACCAAAATTCACACATACACTGCACTCTTGTCATATAGTATGTCAGAAACACATTCACTACGACTCTGAAGCAAAATTTGTCATTTGTCTGGCACAGAATGAACATTGTTTGTTTTGATGTAACATATGTATGAAACTATATTTTCATCTCAGCTGAACCTATACACACTTGTATGTTTCACTGCAAGCAGTCGTCTCAGAGCAGGAGGGCGAGCGCTCTGGCCCGCGCGTCCCGCAATCACGTGAAGGAATCCCTCAGTTGTCTCACGGCCCCGTATATCTTGATGGCGGGTCCGAGCCGCAGTCGTAGACACGAGACTAGCTCTTCGCAGGACGCCATCAGCAGTTCAGCGCCGGACAGCCGTGCGGCCAAAGTGGCTGAGCCGGCTGGCGATCCTCCCAGGCGTCCCACAAGGGCCGCCACGTCGCTCTGGCAACAAATACAAACAAGTCGTAAACAGATTTTTTACACACAGTGTCCATTAGGGTATGGCAAGGTGCATACCATCAGGCAGGCCGAAGGTTTATTTGGCATATTAATGTATGTATGTATGTATATTTTCACGCCAAGTCCCTTGCGGGGTAGGCAGAGAGAACCGAGCGCCATAAGACGCGGTCCTTACACACTTCACTCGCTTCTGTGACATTCATAGCTCTTTTCATGCACGCTCGCCGGTTCCTGGGGCTTCTGACATCACCTTCTGATAAAACACGACCAATTTGGTCATGGTAGGTTAGTCTCGGCCTTCCTCGGCTCCTACATCCTTCCACTTTTGCATTGTATATCTGTTTCGTCATTCTTTCGTCCCGCATTCTTTCTACATGTCCGAACCAACGGAGCATGCCCTTTCTTATCTTAACACCGACACTCTCTTTTAGACCAACTCTTTCTCTCACGTCTTCATTACGAACGCGGTCAGCAAGCGTTATGCCACAAATTTTGCGCAATGCTCGCATCTCGACCGCATTTATTCTACTTTCATGCTCTTTCTGCCATACCCAGCTCTCACTTCCATAAGTTAGCGTTGGAATTAGCACCGCGTTGTGTACAGCGAGCTGTGCCTTCTGGCTTAGATTTCGGCTGCCTAGAAGTTTACCCAACGCTCCATTCACCCTATTCCCGGCACTCATTCATTTGTTCCAACACTACATCATCAACCATAATCCTAGTGTTCGTTCTGGTTGTCTCTCTTTCAAATACCATTATCTTGGTTTTCTTCGCATTCAATTGTAAGCCTTTCTTCATACAATCATCTTTCATTGTTGTAACTAGTGTTTGCAGTTCGGATGGTGATTCTGCTATTAACCCTTCAGACCCAATAGGCGTTACGGCCATAAATCACGAAACCCCGGGTGGTCTCAAGGCCACTTGAAATATGAGCCGGCGGCCCGTCATAAAGCATTGTTTAAATAACGACAGACAGTTGTTTACACTTAGAAGCATTTGCGGCACTTATTTCGATTGTTGAATAGTGTATGTTTGATAATAAAACTTCAAATTACTAATTTGAATGTTTGTATAATTTGTTATAGGCATTTCAAACAGAGCCGATGAAATACTCCTACTTATTTCAGATAAATGAATATAAGTTCAGATCGTGTTATAATTTTTGATTAACGTCTTTGTATATTTATACGACAATGTACATAGTTTACATAAATCGAAAAATAATAGTACATATTATATATAGAAAATAAACATTCGCATTTGAAAATTGAGTTTGAAAATCGGATTACGAATGACGCGCCGTACTAATTTTTCAAACTTTTCCTATAAAATAGTACATAGGAGCTATATATTTGATTTTTACCTCATTTTATAGATAATCTATTCAGCTACAATACGATATTTATTTATTTTTCGACAATAATAAAATTTTAGACAATTAGACGAAATATTCACGAAGGAAATATGCAATTTAAAAGTACCTACCCGTTACGTAATATATTTTTTTTCTCATATATAAACTCACTAAACCACATTATTGTTGGCATTTCCTATCATAAAACAATATAAACTAACATAAAAAAAATACACAAACATACCTGTTTATACACCGAAAAACATAAAAACACGAAAAACACTCCACAAAAAACTTTTCCGTCAAGGCCCGGCGACGCCGCCGTTAGTACTGACGCTTTGAATTTACAAATTTTTGTTTTAGCCACTAGAGTATCGTGGATTTTTGTTGGCATTACTGGAATGACACGCTACATTATAAAATCAAGTAACAAGCCATTCTAGTCACACAATCGTCACAAATAAAGTTTAAAACTACCTAAAAACCATTGATTTATGACGTTTTGACAGGTGGTCATATATGACCAGTGGGGTTTTACGGTACTAATTTTACTGGTCATATATGACCTGTGGGTCTCTAAGGGTTAATGCCGCATCGTCTGCATAAAGCAGGCAGTTGACCACTGAGTCACCCATTCGCATTCCCACATTCATATTTCTTATTCTCTGAAGACAACTGTCCAGATACAGGATGAACAGCCGAGCCGACAGCACGCATCCCTGTCTAACACCAATGTTGACATCAAACCAGGGCGACAAGCTGCCGTCCACCCGCACACATGCTGTACAATCCTCATAAGTGGACTGCACAGCACGGAGTAGGTCACCGTCAACTCCGGGCAAAATAGACCCAAATAAGACCCATATCCGGGCAAAATGTTCCAGAGATTTGGCATATTAATAGTATAAAAAAGCAGGCCACAGTTGTATATTATAACATATTGTGATCTAGTAACTATGTACATACAACCTATTAGGTCTTTACCTATGAAATTGTCATTTATATAGAGTAAATGTAATATTATTTTTAATGATAAATATGCAATTAATCAAAATATCGACCCTTATTGTCGCATCACTTTTGTCACTTTAATTGTCGGACAAATTACACAGCGCCATCTAGCCCCAAAGTAAGCGAAGCTTGTGTTATGGGTACTAGACAACTGATAAACATACGTAAATACATTTTTTTTTTGTAAATACATACTTATTATACATAGAAAATACCCAGACCATGACAAACAGACATGTTCATGCACACAAACGTTTGCCATGTGTGGGAATCGAACCCACGAGCGTTGGTGTCACAGTCGCGTCATTCACGACTGAGCCACCGAACTTTAATGGAAACTTTATTCACTTTTCATTTCGAGTAACAAAGCATTTTGCAATTCTCTTATTGCAGGCCTATTCAAAATAAGCTTCGACGCAATTTTATTGTTGTTCAGTGAGCACATGTTATGGTTAAGAGAGGAAGGGCGCATCAAAGCAACCCGTCTGTGGAAGTACCTCCACCTCACAGAAAACCGCAGCATAATAATAACTCCCTAGAGGGTTATTGTGTTCCTGCGTGTGAGTGAGGTCACCAGTAAGCTCCTAAGGAGTCACTGTGTTAGCAGCAGAGGAGGTATCGCGCGAGTAAAACTTAATGTTTTGCAAGCGTTAATAGGCTACGGTAGCAGCTTTACATCAGGTAGGCCGTATGCCTCCCGACGTAGTATAAAAAAACAAGTTAATATGGTTAACATTCTAATCTGTCTCTAAATTAAAAGGCACCAAGGGCGTTGGTTGGCAGTGGTGTACCGTACCTGCGACCAAGTGGTGGGGTCGGTCGGTAGCGACAGCTCGGCGATGTGCGTGGCGACGTGAGCGAGTGTGCGCGCCGTCGGCGCGCCGCCGGACCGCGCCGACGGCGGCGGCGCAGCGGACGTCCGGGAGTACGTCCGCGGCGCGCACGGCTCCGCGCGCTGCGGCTCGCTCCGCCACCGCTTCCAGCCCCCGCTCGATATTGACTCGTCGTCTGACGCCTGCACACAAACACCATTAAAACTATGAATAGCGGTATTTAGTAATTATGCTGATACTGTTGATTGTAGGCGCTTGGTGGAATTTTGAACACATCTCATTAATATTAATTCTTGCACTTGTATAGATTCCACTTCACAATTTTATTTATTCATTATTTTTACCGACCTTTACGGCATTATCAAGGTATGACTGCTGAAAATTAGGGCTACAAGTCATGGTCATGTATTAACGATTGCACATTTTCTTCCAGTAATCCCGTGTTGTTACAGGTTAAGGCACTTCCGTCAATCCTATTCATCTATACCTATACATTTCAGATCCCCCCGATGTCTTAATTCCTCCGTGTTTGTATATAATTAATGTGACTTTACATTTTTATAACAGTCATATTACCCACCAATATACAGAGTGTCCCATGACGGGTGCATCAAACGAAGTAACGTGATGAGACCTCATTATCTATCGATTTAACCCCTATATTCAGCAATATTGGACGGGTCAAAAGTTATTGAGGTTTTTGTGAAATTTAGAACAAAAGTCGGATTTTATACTAAGTTACAAGCGTAAAGTTAAACTATTACTTATAGAACACAATTTTTTTTTGGGAATAACTATAATGGTATAGTTAACCTTTTGTAATATTGACTTTTTTTTAATAGATAATAAAAAATATGAAATTCACGATAAACAATTAATTTAATTACTTCAATTATTTTTAAATATTTACCAGCATTTTTTTCTATTGTTATTTATTTCAAACGTATCTTTAATCATGGACAATAAACAGTGACAATTTTGATGCTCTAGTACAAGAGGAACATATTAAAAACAATTTTTAAATGTGAAATAACCTAAAAATCAATTTTAGGTTATTTAACATTAAAAAATTGGATTTGTTGACACTAGAGCCTACAGATAGCAAAGGTTTCTAAAACCGTGTTCTACAGGTTTAAGTATGTCTACCTTAACCCTTCGAGACCCGGGTGGTCGAATACGACCGCGGCATGTATGGGAAAACGTATATAACGGGGTTCTGACTGCTCAATTCTTGTTTGTTACTAATTTACTGTTAGAGAAAAAAGATACTTTGAAAATAATCCTTACTTAATATTTTAATCTTGAAATTACACAATCTCAAATGCTATAAACGATCGGTATCCCTTAAAATCTTAATCACTCAATTTAGTCATGTCTCTGTCTACTTCTTGCAGGGCTGTGATTGGTTAGCTAGCTTTGTCCATGAACGTGGATACTGTTAAAGATATGTTTGAAATAAATAACAATGAAAAAAAAAGTGGTATATATTTAAAAATAATGAAATAGATTATCTATCGTGGATTTAATATTTTTTATTAAGCACCTATTAAAAAAGTCATATTACAAAAAGTTAACTATACCAAAGGGCTACCATTACAGTTATTCTACAAAAAAAATAGTGTCCTATAAGTAATAGTTTAACTTTATGCTTGCAACTTGGTATAAAATTAGACTTTTTTCAAAATTTCACAATCTTCGAAATCTTCAATAACTTTTGACCAATCCAATATTGCTGAACATAGATGGTAGTGGTTAAATCGGATGATAATGAGGTCCCCTTATGACGTACCTTCGTTTGATCCATCCGTCACGGGACACACCCTGAATAAAATGGTTTCCCGTAGCCTAGGAATGTTTGCAACTCGTACGTCGTCACGCTCTTTTTGTTAAAGCGCCGTCAACGACATCATGATGGCCACAAAGAATAATTAAATTGAGAGATCTATGAAAACATAGTGTACTGGCTCTTGAATGCTGTTGTAACATCTGGTCGTCATAAAGTGAGATTGCCGTGGGGAGTCGTTTCAATATATATACAATATATTTTGTTGACATATATGTGCAATAACAATTTTATGATAATAGACGAAATTATTGAAGTGATTGACTTACTGGTTCATTTTTGGTAACTTCTTCCACTCTCTTGTGTTTCGGAGGCCTTCCACGCTGCGTTCTAAAAACACACAATGAAACATACATAATATAAATATCACTTCATAATGGAATACAGCAAAATGTCAGTTATATGTATACAGCAATAACATAAATCATCATACTTGTCTTTGGTCGTGTCACTCGTGGGTGTGCTTGTATGTATGGACTTCGCTGGCTTGGCGGTTACCCTGGAAACAAATGAACAGATACTTCAATGAGAGGAAGCAAAAACCTGAAAGAAGAAATGAATGTTAAAGAAGCGAGTGAGATATGTAAGGATCGGGTCACGTGGCGCTCGGCTCTCTCTGCCTACCCCGCAAGGGATTTGGCGTGAAGTTATAGAGACTATAGTAAATATGTACCTACCTTAACTTAGATCGGTATCTACCTTTTGTATTAGAGGTGTTACCAATAAGGAAATGATATTGATTATGCCATAATTAAATAGTAATATCAACATCACACGTTCATTAGAACGTGATTGAAATCCACTTCCTAGATAGCAAGTTAGAATATCTTTGTTATATTTTCATATATTGTCTTATCGTCTAGTTTATGGGATCAGATTGAAAATACACATATTCCCACAATAGTGGCTATATCGCCACTATATCTTCAAAAGACATCAGAAATACTCATTGCAGAAAGGCGTGCTATATATATATATATATATATATTGATGAATATCTGAAAAATATGTCCGGAAATAATGCAGTACAGGCATTCATATATTTTTGATTCGATCACTAGATATCATTATTATTATACAGACATGACATTAATTTATTGGAATATCTAATTGACGATTTGAAAGAGACCTATATTGGTAAGTTTCTTTCCGCATTTCTACTTCTACGACGGTCATTTTCAAAAGATTAAAAGAAGAATGATAGATATTATAATATATATGATATATAGATGTTATATGGGTACTTCTTCTATTGAGTAAGACTACTCGGTTTTAGTTTTTAATGATTGTAGTCACTTATTATATAACGTTACAAATATAATTATTAGTTGATTCTATGTAGAATATCTTGATAATAAATAGAAATGTATGTAACAAATTAGTAGAACTGGGATTTATTTCAACCAAACTTTAAAAAAGCTTCTCAAAATTTGCCTTTTCAGAGTTTCATCTTTAGTGCCTGTAAAAAAAAATGCCAATTTCTTTCTAAATACCGAATCTAGTCTTAACTCAATACGCCACTACTGGAGCCGTTATGCGTGGAAGTCCACAAATGTATTATCCACGCTAGTTCATATAAGCGGACATTGGGCCTGCCTTCCTAATCTAGGTCCAGGGTGTGAAGATGTCGCGAAGTGTACCTGCGAGACTTGGGCAGCGCGTGGTCGTTGTTGGGCGTGGCGGGCGCCAGCCGGTCTGGCGGCGGCGCGGGCCGGCGCGGGCGGTAAGGGCAGGCGGAGGCCGCGTTGTGCTG
The DNA here is from genome assembly GCA_947507595.1 of Pyralis farinalis. Taxonomy (NCBI): domain Eukaryota; kingdom Metazoa; phylum Arthropoda; class Insecta; order Lepidoptera; family Pyralidae; genus Pyralis; species Pyralis farinalis. Next base: position 37,554,402 of record OX382268.1, on the reverse strand, counting down.
TTTGTGCGCGCCGCCGCGAACGGAGCCCAGCCCGCGGCAGCCGCCGACGCCGCACGGACCACTTATGCGGAGCTCTTCCTCGGCTGAGACGGGAAACAATGTTCATTAGAATGTGAGTTCGTTAGTTTGCTTAGTAAAAGAATGGCTTGCTCCATGGTTTCAATATCCATATCAAATTGTAACTAAATCTTGAACCATTTTCGATACAATGTTGTATTATGCCGTCACACACCTCCAGCGCTGCTGTCTTCAGTGTAGCCAAGAATGTAACAAAAGCTATGAACCTGAAAGTTCACTGGTCTGGAGATAAAATTATGGATCACAAATTAGTAATTACTTTGAAGAAATGAACCTTCATTTTTGACAAATTAATTCTGCGTTTCATATATATATGGGGAACATGACAGTGTAGTAACAGTATTGTATGACACATATTGTCCATGATGCAAATCTGTTCTGCATAAAATCATCGCTACGTCAGCAAAAACAGACGATTATTTTAAGTATCATTTCAAACAAAAAGTAGGTATATTTTGTGAAATGTAAACAATTTAAGGGAATATCCAAAACCAGCACAAAAACTTCTATACTTGTAATGCATTACAAGTTTCTATTGACAATTTTGATATATTTATACGAGTACCTATATCTGCTTGTCGCTGTGACTGCACTAATTAAATTCTTTGATTATTCTCGTGAGTTTTATGTTCTCTAATTAATGTAGTAAAATTCGTCCTCCTTTTGTAATGCGTATGAACCTTCCAGTCTCAAACAATGCAGTGGTGGGTCCAGAGTCCGAAAACAGGGCAATACATTATCAGTCTGAACACTCAACTGCGACGAAATGAATTAAGAAGGGTGATGTTTGTACAATTTAGTAATTAAATACACATTCTTGATTATTTTTTCTTCTGACTTCTTTCACATACAAACACCATTTACCAGACACCTGTCATTCGAATAAATAATAAATACAACAAAATAAGATATTATATGTGGTGTGAAGATATCACACCAGGTCCCTTGCGGGGTAGGCAGAGGGAACCGAGCGTCATAAGACGCGGTCCTTACACACTTCACTCGCTTCTTTCACATTCATAGCTCTTTTCATGCACGCTCGCCGGTTCCTAAGGCTCCTGACATCACCTTCTGATAAAATACGACACAAGATATTGGTGCCAAAAAAAAAACCATTATATCATTTAGTCTTGTATACTATCTACACACATCAAAAGTGTCTAGGGATCAAGCATTTTTATGCGGATTTCTTGAGATTGAGATGTGGCTTTGTAATAAATTTATGATTTTATAAATTTATATGGATCCTTTTTGGTGCATTTCATAATTTGAAACAGGAACTGTCAATCAAATTCGAGTAAAAGATGAAAATCAGCTGTCAATATTTTCCCTATAAAAACATTCAACGCATTGAAGACATTATAAGTGCTACTGTTTCCCTACTACTGATTAAAACCAACGTTATTATGGAGCGGCGACGTCATTTAAGTAGGGAAGAAATGCTCAGAGCCGTGGGAATGATAGAAGCTGGTTCCCGGCAACGTACTGTGGCTTTAGCTCTGAATACAAGTCAGAGTGTTATCAGTCGACTTTGGACACGTTACCGAAGCACTGGTACCGTGGCTGAGCGCCATGGAGGACGGTATCGCTGCACCACACGGAGACAAGACCGATACATTCAAATCACAACTCGAAGAGCTCCAACAATAACCGCCATGATGTTAGCCGTGACGCTTCATCACTCTTCAGGGAACTTAATTAGCGACCAAACAGTCAGAAACTGCTTGCATGAAGTGAACCTTCATTCCCGAAGACCGCTAAGGGTACCACCTATAGCAATGCACAATCGTAGGATTCGATATCAATGAGCTCTTGAACACAGAAATTGGGCAGAAGAACAATGGCGTTTCGTGTGCTTTTCTGATGAGTCTCGTTTTGGTATGAGACCGGATACAAGACGTATACGACACTGGAGAACCCCTGGACGCCAACAGCGATTAAAATCCTGCCAGGAAGTCCATCCTTATAGTGGTGGAACCATCATGGTATGGGCGGGTATTTGGATCGGCGGAAGAACTGAGTTGATTTGGATCAGAGGCAACCTCAACGCTCAAATTTATGATGAGACGATTGTATTAGACGTCATCGTTCCTCTACAAGTGCAAATCGGTCCCTTATTTCAGTTAATGCATGATAATGCACGACCGCACACCGCAAGAGTTGTAAGACAGACTCTCGCCGCAGCTAACATCAATGTCATGCCCTGGCCTGCTGAACCCGATTGAGCATGCATGGGATATGCTACAGAGAAGAGCTCTGCCGAATATGGAGGGTATCCAGTCGCAAGAAGACCTTTTTTTGTTGTTGCAACGAACATGGGCGGCCATTCCACAGCGTGATTTGGATGAACTCATTTTGAGTATGCCAAACCGATGTTCTTGTGTTGTTAGAGTTCGCGGTAGAAACACGGATTATTAATTGTATAAGTTACCCAATAAAATTTTAAAGAAAACTGTTATTTCAGTCTTTTTTTCGAACTTTAATGTTAGTGGTTCAAATGTCAAAAATCCCTTTATTATGAAAATGGTAAATTTCTTTATTAATGCAAAGGTGACTTGGTTTATCGTTACTGTAGACAAACGAAAACACTTTATTTGATGAATCCTTAAAGAAAATTTTAATTAATATCAATCAGGAGAAAAGTTATTGCAAAAATATATGTTGATCCCTAGACACTTTTGATGTGTGTATTTAATTTTCTTTTATGAGACTTACATGAGAGATATTCAAGTCAGAAATATGTTTTGTTGAAGTGATGAGTTGTTATATTTTCTATTTTACGTGTGCTAAAATTTTGAACGCCATATACAATACAATATAATTTTGTTTTTTTATACAACGTCGTGAGGCATACAAGCATACGGCCCACCTGATGTAAAGTAAAGTGGGAATCGAACACACGAACGTTGGCGCCAAAGTCGCGTTATTCACCACTGCGCCACCGACATAGTCAAATATCTTTAACGACAGTATGACAATAGCATAGCTTAGGTAATATATATATATATATATATATATGTATACTCACTCAGCGGTGGTTCGAGAGGGTGTCCGGTCTTGAGGCACCAGCCCACCGGGTGCAGGTCCGGCGAGTCGTCGTCCATCCAGCTGGAGAGATCCTCGGGCCATCCGTCGAAGGACACGCGTACTTGATGGCCTTTCACCTCGCTTATCGTGGCCACGCGGATAAGGAAAGGCACCTGCGACAAGCACAGTCAAATCTTTAGCTAACGAAAAACCCTACGGCTCTGATTTGAAATTACAGTTTCTTTAGAGCCAAGCACGGCTTTGAATTTAAATGGCTGTTTCTTTAGAGCTACGGTTTAGCCTGCACGTGGTGCACCCTGTTATATAACAAACGTGACTTGAAAAAGACAATAGTAGTCCGCAGCAAATACCAAGTTGGTGGAGTGTTAATTTCCTTCGAGTAAGCAAGGCTCCTGAGAAGCTTTTGAGAGAGGTAGGATCCAGCGAGAAGTCGTGCTGTGCTCCACCTCCTCCGAAAGACACCGCTCTTTTGTCCTTCACTCTGTCTGTTCATCGACCTCTTATTTTATTTACCTCATCACACATGAAAAAGCAAAAAAAAACGGAAAAACGGTTTCACAGCGGCCACCCCTTCCACAATGTATGTGGACTTTTGCAACATCAGGGGTTTGCGTGGAATGAGCTCCCAGCCGAGGTTTTTCCAAGGGACAACAGCATGGAGTTCTTCAAGAAATGCGTGAAGAGGTTTTTAGAGGGTCGGCAACGCATGAGTAACTCCTCTGGTGTTGCGAATGTCCATAGGCTACGGTGACTGTTTAACATCAGGCAGGCCGTATGCTTGATTGCCACCTTAGTGGTATAAAAAAAAAGCTGCGAAGATGGTAATGCGAGAGATGCTACTTATATTGCGAGCGTTGACAGGCTACGATAAACAAACCCTTGTAATACCTATAAAATAAATTGTATATACCAAAGTACCAGAGGGAGACTTTGTACAAAAGTCGTCTGCGCGGGTACCTCTGTCTCACCTATTTCTATCGCCAAGCAGATATATTTAAGCTGTGTTCCGGTTTGAAGGGTAAGATATGGCGTAGTGTAAGAGAAATTACTGGGTACTGTGACGAAACATCCTTAGGTCACAAGATTGGCAGCGCGCGCGTTACATCCTTGTGGCGAACGTCAATAGGCTGCGATGATCGCTTACCATCTAATGCGGGCCGCATGCTTGTTCGCCAATTTAGTTGCATATAAAAAAAAGTCAACGATTTTCCAAATAATAACTCTCACAGCCCATCTGTACTGATATATAAACCAGAAGAGTTTCTTTGTTTGGACGCGCAAATTTCTGACTCTACCAGGCAGATTGGAGAAAATCATTTTGCATTTGATAACTCAAATGTTGAGGAAGGTCAAACGCCAATCGACATCACGATACGACCACCCTTGAAGCCGAGGAAGAAAAAAGTAAAAGCGGCCCCGGGATACCGGCATCGAAGTCGCGGGCTGCATTTACTGTTTTATACTACTGTACCCTCGGTTCCCCTACTTAGTCCATAATTTTTACAACTTTTCCCTCTTATCACCTTAGAAGAAACAAAAATAACGTTTCTCTTTTATAGAAGCCTCCCTTCCTTAATTTAAGAGAAGATGCTCTAAATATCTCGACAAAATAGATATAACCTTATTGTATCTTATTCAATTCTCTTATGATACAATTTTTCTGTTTTAATCTGTTAAATTTCGTCAAAATCATTCGTTTAGTGGTATTTTTTTTTCTTTTTATACTACATCGGGAGGCATACAAGCATACGGCCCACCTGACGTAAACCGGGTACCGTAGCCTATTAACACTTGCGATATATTATGTACCACTCGCGCGATGCCTCCTCTGCTGATTCCACAGCAACTCCGGAGCTTACTGGTGACCTCACTCACATGCAGGAACACAACAAACTCTAGGGAGTTGTTATTTGGCTAAGTAGTAAGTAAGTATGTAGTGGTAGTAGAACTTACGACGGACAAACGTACACACACATTTTTTATTGTCTTTTTTTATTCTGACGCATCACAGCATCTTAGTCTGATCCGTGATTTATCTGATCTCTTGAAAGTAAAAAGTATGCACTTACCCTGGGATCAACGACTTCCAGCTTCATCCCCGGCTTGAATCCCTGCGGCGGGCGCGTTTTGAATGCGCGAGGGGGAGCCGACGACGCCCCCGTCTCGGACAGGTAGTTCTCCCAGGAGAACTGGTCTGGATCTTTGTAGACTGGTTGAAAACAAACACCGATCAATACAGCTTAATATTATAATATACAAAATGACAGGTGAAGATATACATATAGAGGTAATAGGTCAGAAATCACAACGAAACTGCATTAACCATCTGCGAGCCTACTTGATATAGCCTTCCTTACTGCTTTCCATCTTATGCCAACCTCCGATTTCCTCACCAAGCTACTTCCAGCTACACGTTTGGTTTACAATTCTATCAGGAGACACGGACAACATTCCTCGATCCATACGCGACACCCACTTCTGGACTTTCCTCCCCATCTGCCATCACTGGCACTTCAGTTTGCTGACGATTCATCAAAATATCTATCCGTCCTTGCATACCTCACTACTTTAACAATAATAACTCTTTTCATGCAGTCTCTAGGGCTTCTGACATCACCTTCTGATAAAACACGATCAATTTGATCAGGGTAGTAGTAAGTCTTGAGCTCGATGGCGTCGTTGCGCGTGTCATTCTAACCGAACACGCAGGTTAAGCACCGTCGACGGCAGCCTGTCTATGGATGGGTTTATCTATCTCTAGTTTCTCCGTGCTTCGGAGGGCACGTTAAGCCGTCGGTCCCGACTGTTGTCGATAGATGGCAGTCGTTAAGCTAAGTCAGTGGACCTCGGGCGGCTTGAAAACACTAGCCTCCGCCAATCCGCATTAGAGCAGCGTGGTGGAGTATGCTCTAAACCCCTTCAGTTGAAGGGAGGCCCGTAACTCCGCAGTGGGATGAGTAAGGGTTGATGTGGTAGATAAGTCTTGACCTTCCTCGGCTCTTACATCCTTCTACTTTCGCGTTATGTGTCAGTTTCGTATTTTTTTCTTCCTACATTCATTGTAAATCTTCGAACGAACGGAGCATGCCCCTTCTTATTTTCACACCGACACTCTCTTTCAGACCAACTCTGTTTCTGACATATTTACAACTCTAATTCCATAATAAATTGCAAGTTAATTGCAAGTACAAAACAGTTCTATTCCCGACAATATGTTCAAAAGGCACGTCGTACTTTCAGAATTTATGAATATCTGTCTGACAAAATGTTTTCAGGAACACCGTTATATGAAACTATATGAAATCTATTTGTTTGTCTGTGCGTTTGTCTGTGTGTGTGTCTGTCGCTTTTTTTCGAATATTCGAATTTTGACTTCAGATTCGGATTCAGCATAAAAAAGTAGAATAGGAATGTTCAGGAACACCGTTCCTATCTCTTAAGGAACATTCTCAAATGGGCGACAAATAAAAAAAAAATTGTATTGTTGTATAATTGACGAGCCAGGTGTTTCTCTGGCAATGCAAGCTTGCGCATTCTCAACTGGTTTTTTGTAATCTTTTATAGGAATGCCTACAAATCAGTATCGCTCATGCTTTGCCGCCCCCGTTACTGGTAACCTCACTCGTAATAAAACAAAAACCCTGATTATACAACAAGAAAAAACCCTATTTCGCTGTTCCGATGTCTCCCGTTGTATAAAATATATACATCTTCCTAGCGTTCTCCCGTTTCCTCATGTATTAGGATGTCGGGCGAGGGGCGGGATACACCACCTAAGCTTAAGGATTTGACGACGATATTGATTTTTACAGACTGCCGTCACACCTCCACAACCCAGGGATCACCAGACCCTTCTTAGGTTAACTAAAACGTCTTTCGAAATATAATTTCTTGGACGTGCGGATTTCCTCACGATGTTTTTTTTTTATATAATATATGGCAATAGTGTTGCTACATTATGCCAGTGTCAAAGTCTTCAGTTTAGAACTATTTGAAAATCTTAATTCTATGTTCCCGCTTCAAAAACTGTGCTGAAAAAATACTTGGGAAGGGTACCTAGACCCTCAGAATACAGAACAAACCAGAAACCGCATACGCGCCCAAAACTGAAGCCATACAAACTACTCTCAATGAGAGTAGTTTGACATTTGGACGACTAGTATATATTTGGCCACCGTGTCTATTACGCGTAAAAATTTCTCGATAGTTTTTATTAAATAATGCCGTCTTGTGCGGTTCTCACCTGCAAGAATGCAATTAGAAGCATAAAAAAAACAAGATGGGATCACATTTCATGTATAACTAGCGCATTTACATCTCATTTTATTTAAATAATGAATTTCTTTTACTCGTTGATAGTGGTAAACAATTTGGGCGAGTCCATTTTGTTCATGTTGCCAGTTTTACGGGGTTTCATTTCCCTACTTTTTTATAAAGTTGACATTGATGAAATAAATAATAAATGCATGTTAAGTAATTAAAAAATAGTTTGATTAATATAAAATATGTAAATACATTTATTTCATTTTAAGGTATTTACGATATGATAATGTAAATATAGGCTTACATTATTTGAGATGTTTTAATATAAATATTACCTGAAATAAATAATAATTATTGACTTAATAATAATGATTGAAATACTAAACTAATGTTTTTGGTATATAGTCTGCATATGTGAAATTGGGTAAATAGTAGTTTTTTTACAAAAATATTTGTTTAACTATCTATATCTATATATAAATATTTGTTTATTTGTAAAACTATTCTAATTATTATATATGGAATTTCAGTTCCCCACTGATGAAATTATAAAAGCAAAGAGCAAGACTTTTCATTTGTCGAAACGTAAAAATGTAATGATTACCTCAGAATCAAAACGGCAATATTATTATTACAACAAAATGTACCTAAGTAAAGACATATTTTTTGTAAATGACTTGTGTTTTATTTTACTAAAGCATTTTTTTATGCATAACAGTATATTAATATAACATCTTTTATATTAATATAGCACTTTTAATTTACCCTAAAAGAGGCGAACTCTCACTAAGCTAGCAATACTGTACGGGTGGGAAGTATGAGGAGTGCGGGGGATTGCGAAATGTTTCTGGACACAGCGGACCGCGTGTATTATCGGCTGTAGGCTCCTTCTGGTTTATTCTGTATTCTGAGCCTAGACCCAATCAACCCAGTTTAAATACCACCCGTAAAACGATAGTGATTTTTACAAGGTGTACTTGATCAACTTACTTCACGTCTTCCAAAAAGTGCATAAACGTATAATATTTGAGTGTTTTCATTACCGCATAATTTCACTAGCACTAATGTTACAAAATACTATCGAAAATGTCACATACAACTAATTTTATATAGAATTTCAAAAATTTCAAGTAGAACAACAATGTGACTCGTCAAAAGCGCGGGAAAAAGTTCCTCCTCACTATGTTTTCCTTCAGCAGGTGGCACTTACAAATCCGAAATATATGTATATAAATCCGAAGACATGAATTCAGTGGTACACGTCTACACCGAGATTCGAACCGACGACCGCCCAGACAATAGGTCGATTCTTTGTCACTGCTCTATTATCTTAAGAGAGGGCGCGTGAAAGCGCCCGTCTGGGGAAGCACCTCCACCTCAGGCAAATAACAACTCTTCGGAGGGTTGTTGTGTTCTTGTGAGCCAGTGAGATCACCAACAGGCTCCAAATGAGTAGCTGTGTTAGCAGCAGAGCTGGCATCGCGCGAGTAATAACTTTTTTTTAATACTACGTCGGGAGGCATACAAGCATACGGCCCACCTGATGTAAAGCGGGTACCGTAGCCTATTAACGCTTGCGATATATTATCACTCTCGCGATGCCCTATCTGCTGCTTACACTCCAACTCAACTCCAGCTTCACACGCGGGACACTTCACACAACAACCCTCTAGGGAGTTGTTATTTGGCTGCGGTTTTCTGTGAGGTGGAGGTACTTCACCAAAAGGGCAGCTTCGATGCGCCCTACCTCTCTTAAAACAACCAGACCAAGACAAACCGACATGTTCATGCACATAAATGTTTGTCGTGCGTGGGAATCGAACCCACGAGCGTTGGTGACAAAGTCGCATCATGCGCGACTGAGCAATCGATCTCGTCAAAACTTAACTTAATATATTGTAAGCGTTCATAAGCCACGATAACCACTTCACATCAGGTAATCTAATAAATCATACAACAGTACATTAAATTTGTAAATATACACTCACGTCATTAAAGTCCTCGTGTATGTGGAGTAAGGTAAAAATGGCGGCCTTGTTATATTGGCGGCCGGGTTATATTTAACATTTGGTCACATTTAACAAACACGTCTCCGAACGCAAACAAAACGCGTCTAACTGCCTGGCTGTCATACATAATAATGACAAACATTATGTTTTACAATTTTATTTTGAGGTCAAACGCACGTGCTTTCTCCGGTTCGTCGTCGGTAAGATACAACGCTCGCACGCCAATGATAATTATGCAAATTGTAAGAAATTAAGGCCACGAGATTATAATTACTGAGCTAACAACTAAAGTAATAAAATAAAAGTAAATTAACTAACCTATAATGACAATTTAGATTTATGTCATTTTGTTTTTCATTTTTTATACAACTACATTCTAGTTCAATCTAGCATGCGGCCCGCATCAGATGGTAAGCGATCATCGTAGCCTATTGACGCTCGCAACACCACAGGGATGTTACCCGCGCGCTGCCAATCTTGCGACCTAAGGCTGTTTCGTCACAGTGCCCAGTAATTTCTGTGCCATATCTCATCCTTCAAACCGGAACACAGCTATATAAATATAGCTGCTTGGCGGTAGAAATAGATGAGACAGAGGTACCCACGCAGACGACTTTTGTATTGATCTTGTTTATTTATTTAATAAGGCAACACAACAACAAGGTACTAAATATATACAGATTCATTACACAGATTCTGGTCACAAAAGGTCATTCTCCTTCTTTCAAGAGAGGTAGGGCGCATCAAAGCAGCCCGTCTGGGGAAGTACCTCCACCTCACAAACAACCGCAGCCAAATAACAACTCCCTAGAGGGTTGTTGTGTTCCTGCGTGTGAGTGAGGTCACCAGGAAGCTCACAAGGAGTTGCTGTGTAAGCAGCAGCGGAGGCATCGCGCGAGTGATACTTAGTATATCGCAAGCCTTAATAGGCTACGGTACCCGCTTTACAACAGGTGGGCCGTATCCTTGTATACGTCCCGACGTAGTATATAAAAAAAAATCTCCAACTCAGTACCCAAAGCGTGTATGCTCAGAGACTAGCGGATTAAGAATCAACATACTACAAAAATATCGCTAAGAACTAACTAATATATATATACAGTTAAATAAACCTCCAAAACACGCACACCAGTAACATTGACGGTTTGATACATTGTTATGTTGGTCATGATTAAGTAGCAGAGCTGAGGATGCATAGCCAGCACTTTTTAAATGTACTTAATTGGTTATTGAAGATGTCAAGGTCACCACGGATTTTGACGAGCTCAGTGGCTCGGTCGTGTATTTGACACCAACGCTCGTAGGTTCGATTCCCACACAAGACAAACATTTGTGTGCATAATCATTTCTGTTTATCTTTATCTGTATGTTTAAAGAGAGGTAAGGCGCATCAAAGCAGCCCGTCTGGGGAATTACCTCCACCTCACGGAAAACCGCAGTCAAATAACAACTCCCTAGAGGGTTGTTGTGTTCCTGCGTGTGAGTGAGGTCACCAGTAAGCTCCTAAGGAGTTGCTGTGTAAGCAGCAAAGGAGAAATGCGCGAGTGATACTTAATATATTACAAATGATAATAGGCTACGGTAATTGGTTTACATCAGGTGGGCTGTATGCATGAATGCCTCCCGACGTTATATAAAAAAAATACACCTTTTGAGACTTCATTGTACTTCCGACACATTCTTGCTAATGGGTTAGAGAAAGATAAGTTAAATGTATAAGTGGGGAGAACAAAATTAGGGGAGCCTCCGACGAAGGTTGTGTTTAAAATTCGCCTGTAACTGAGAGAGTAGCGAGGACGACTCAATTACTGAGTGAAGCAGAATCTTGTATTGAATAAATAACAATTAAAACCAAATGTATAAAATTTAGTCTTCCAAATGTGGTTTCTTCGAATACACAAGTTTTCATTGACAATAATATACTAGAATTTATTAATGATACTGTATTTCTTGGAATTACGATAGACTCAAAATTGCAGTGGGCCCCGCACATAAATAAACTGGCCAGTAAGCTCAGCTCTGCCGCATATGCCGTTAGGAGAATTAGACGATTGACGGATGTGGATACTGCTCGCTTAGTCTATTTCAGCTACTTTCAAAGCATTATGTCATATGGTATACTGTTGTGGGGAAGAGCGGCTGACTTTGAAACTATTTTCATATTACAAAAGAGAGCCATCCGCTCTATTTATAACATGAGCTCCAGGGAACCACTTAGAGAACTATTCAAAGAAATAAATATCCTCACGGTTACCTCTCAGTATATTTATGAGAACATAATCTATGCTCGTAAAAATATAAATTCGTTTTCAAAACGTAGTGAAAATCTTAAAAGCAGGAATAGATTGTGTATGCCAGTACATCGGCTTGCTAAGACTAAAAGATCTTTTGTTGTAAATTGTATTCGATTCTATAATAAATTACCTGAAATAGTTCTGTCCTTGCCTGACAATATGTTCAAAAGGCACATCAAAAATACTCTATGTAAGAAGGGTTATTAGAATCGATGAATATCTAACTGACAGAGATGTATGGAAATGATTCAGCACATGTATTAATATAACTTTAATTGTACCACTTGATATCACTATATGTACACTCATATCATTATGTTTATTGTAATATGTATAAGGTGATTTGGAAAAAAAAAGACCTATATTGGCAAGTTTATTTTGGCATTTCTTCTTCGCCAATGGTCATTTGAAATGCTGGTCGATTAAAAAAGAGAAAAACTTAAAAAAAAAATAAGATATAATATTCAAAATGTAATACGTGTCTAAGTGCCCGTGCCTAAAGGCAAATAAAGAATTTTTATCTTTTTATTGATATTAAAGCAATGTTGTATGTAAGTTTATGAATGCGAGGACTTAAATGAGACTGATGCAGTCGTGTTGTTCAAGTCCATATCAGCTCATTATTACTAATGATTGTCCTCGTTACAAGGAAGCGGGAAGCCACAACGAGTGAACCGATGGTATAATTAATCAAACGTGGTAAGCAACAGGCATCTGCCGTCACTGTAACTATATTAAAACAAATATTTATTTATGATGTTCATAAGTATTAACCAATGGAGCACTTAAGAGAGGTAGGGCGCATCAAAGCAGTCCGTCTGGCGAAGTGCCTTCAGCTCGCAGAAAACCGCAGCCAAATAACAACTCCCTGGAGGGTTGTTGTGTTCGTATGTTTTGACGAGCTCAGCGAATGACGCGACTTTGACACCAACGCTCGTGGGTTCGATTCCCACACAAGGCAAACATTTGTGTGCATGAACATATCTGTTTGTCTTAGTCTGGATGTTTTAAGAGAGGTAGGGCATATCAAAGTAGCCCGTCTGGGGAAGTACCTCCACCTCACAGAAAACCGCAGCCAAATAACAAATCCCTAGAGGGTTGTTGTATTCCTGCGTGTGAGTGAGGTCACAAGTAACCTCTCAAGGAGTTGCTGTATAAGCAGCAGAGGAGGCATCGCGCGAGTGACACTTAATATATATCGCAAACGTTAATAAGCTACGGTACCCGCTTTACATCAGGTGGGCAATCAAGCATACGGGCTTGTATGCCTCCCGACGTAGTATATAAAAAAAATGTGCGAGTCACCAGGAACCTGCTAAGCAGTACCTGTGTTAACAGCAGAAGTGGCATCGCGCGAGTGATATTTATATGATGCAACCGTTCATAGGCTACAGTAACCGCTTTACATCAGGTGGGTCGTAAGCTTGTATGCCTGTCGAAATTGTATAAAAAAAAAACGTGTGCGCCTCGGGACGCCCGACAGAAGTGATAAGTTAAACTAATCTACATGTAATTAAAGCTGCCGTATGCGTGAGAGAAAGGGGAGCCAGACAGACTGGCGCCGTAACGCGTTACGTAACGAAGCGATTTACCCTCCCTTAAGAAGTTATCACTTCAAAAGAAGCACCGATTAAACGATTTTGCTTTAAAACTCAACTCACCGTTACGGGTCGGGGGGTAAAGTAGAACGCGTAGCTCCATAATGTCATTTATCGGCTTATTGGTTAAAATATCCTCGCATTGGACCGTAGGCTAGAATCGGTAAGATATGTAGTCAAAGTCTAATGTTTATTCGCATAACTTAGTGTACAGAATGATCTTAGATTTAGTTAAGCACTTACGGCTTAGTCACCTTTGTCAGGTATTGCAAAGATTTAAGGCTCTACTACCTCCTTACATAATAGTATATTCGTACGTCGAGCATTTCGTCATGTATATATATCAATAACAATAATTTAATTTTTAATTTTTATTAATCCTTCACTGTATGTCGTCATTTGCTTTATAAATTAATTCTCATTTTTCTGTTTGTAAATGTATGCAGTAAAACAGACAAGACGAACATTTGTGTGCATGAACGTTTGTTAAACCTTATAGAAAACCGTAGACAAATAATAACACCTCGGAGACTTGTTGTGTTCCTGCGAGTTAGTGGGGATATCAGTAAGGTCCTAAGGAGTTGCTGTGTTAGTAGCAGAAGGTGGCAACGCGCGAGTGGTACTTCCTGTATTGGGAGCATTCATAGGCAGCGGTATACATTAAATGAAATATGTTAAAAGCAATATTCAAGGAAGGTTTAAATATATATATATATATATATATGTTGAAGGTTTATATATATATATATACATTCTGTGTACTAAGTATCGGGAATTTGTCAATAAAACAAAAAATACAAATTATTCATCTAAATTTATTTTATCGCCTTCAAAGTAGGCCCCATCGCTTGCAATACAACATCTCCACCGCTTCACCCAGTCTTCCATACATTTTTCATAGGCTATTTGCGGTATGGCCTTTAGCTCATTCAGCGAATTTTCTTTTATGGCTTCTATCGACTCAAAACGTTTTCCTCGAAGTGGTAATTTTAACTTGGGAAATAAAAAAAAGTCAGACGGAGCCATATCAGGTGAATACGGTGCTTGGTCGAGAACTTTTGTTGAATTTTTCGCTAAAAACTCTTTCACTATAATGGCTGTGTGTGATGGTGCATTATCATGGTGCAGCATCCATGAGTTGTGTTGCCACAAATCTGGACGTTTTCGGCGGATACTCTCACGCAAACGCTTCATGACGCCTAAATAATATTCTTTATTCACTGTTTCTCCCTCTGGAAGGAATTCGGAGTGAACCACACCACGGTAGTCAAAAAAAACTGTCAGCATCACCTTGATTTTGGAGCGACTTTGCCGCGGTTTTTTGGGTTTCGGCTCGTTTTCGAGACGCCATTCTGAAGACTGTTGGCTTGTTTGCATGTCGTACTCATAAACCCATGTCTCGTCGCCAGTTATTATACGTTTCATAAAGGTCGGATCCGTAGAAGCTCGGGAAACCATGTCTTCAGCGACATGCTTTCGCTGCGCTTTTTGAACAAAATTGAGCTCTTTTGGAACTAGTCGAGCGGCGACGCGTTTCATGCCTAAAATGTCAATGAGAATGTTGTGGACGGACTTAAAAGATATGTTCACCTCACTAGCCAACTCTCTCAGACTCATACGTCGATTTTCGAGCACTAGCTTCTTGATTCTGTCGATGTTTTCTCTGGTCGTAGCGGTTGAAGGTCTACCAGAACGAGGCAAGTCTACTACTACTTCTCGGCCTTCTTTAAAAGCCTTATACCATTCATAAGCCCTTGTTTTCGATATACACGATTCGCCGTAGGTATTTCGCAACATTTTTAGTGATTCACCACATGAAATATCATTTGAAACACAAAATTTAAGGCACACTCTTTGTTCAACAATATTTTCCATTGTAAAAATCGCCGAGGACTCAAAACTATGACCAACAAAAAGTGTAGTTTAAAACAAATTAAATGACAGATCCCGCTCAAATTTTGCGCGCTAAATCAGTACAGTGCTACCAACATGCAGTAAAAAAATTAGAACGACCTCTTTTACGCGGGTCTTTTTATTGACATATTCCCGATACTTTTTACACAGAGTAGTATATATATGTTGAAGGTTTATATATATAGTGAATTGTATTAAGTATCAATAATACTCGTACATAGCTGTATTACATACATACATACATAAACTACAAACAAATAAACCATTCATACATTATGATAATTCACTGTATTATTCAGAAGGTCAGCACAAACATTGGTCTTTTTATACAACGTCGGGAGGCATACAAGCATACGGCCCACCTGATGTAATGTATGTATGTATGGACGGATGCAACACAGGAACTCAGAAGTTTACTGGTAAACCCACTCACTCGCAGAAACACAACCCTCCCGGGAGTTGTTATTTGACTGCGGTGGTGAGGCGTTTTAAAAATATATTTGAAATTCCCGTCACTGGTGGTGGTACTATATTCCAGAGTCGTGTAGTTTAACACTCGATGTTCGATTGCAAATGTTATTACATACATCTTAAGAACAGTACAGAGTTCAAAGTGTAAAACTTGACGTGCACTTAACTGTACATGCCTACACCAGGATTCAAACTGGTGCACAGTCGGTTAATAGACCGCTTCTTTATCGACTGAGCAATCACTGCCCTTTAAGATGAATATGACTAAAGTATGTTATTTGTGATATTTTCAGGAACACCGTTCCTATATAAAATCTATATGTTTGTCGCTTTTTTCGAATATTTGAATTTTTACTTCAGATTCGGATTCAGCATAAAAAGTAGAATAGGAATATTCAGGAACACCGTTTCTATCTCTTGAGGAACATGGTTAAAAGGGCCGACAAATTAAAAAAAAATTGTTATATAATTGACGAGCCAGGTGTTTCTCTGGCAATGCAAGCTTGCGCATTCTCAACTGGTGTAATAGTACGGCTGATTAGACATGTAGAAAGAACGCAGGAAGAAAGAATTACGAAACATATATACTACTCTGTGTAAAAAGTATCGGGAATATGTCAATAAAAAGACCCGCGTAAAAGAGGTCGTTCTAATTTTTTTACTGCATGTTGGTAGCACTGTACTGATTTAGCGCGCAAAATTTGAGCGGGATCTGTCATTTAATTTGTTTTAAACTACACTTTTTGTTGGTCATAGTTTTGAGTCCTCGGCGATTTTTACAATGGAAAATATTGTTGAACAAAGAGTGTGCCTTAAATTTTGTGTTTCAAATGATATTTCATGTGGTGAATCACTAAAAATGTTGCGAAATACCTACGGCGAATCGTGTATATCGAAAACAAGGGCTTATGAATGGTATAAGGCTTTTAAAGAAGGCCGAGAAGTAGTAGTAGACTTGCCTCGTTCTGGTAGACCTTCAACCGCTACGACCAGAGAAAACATCGACAGAATCAAGAAGCTAGTGCTCGAAAATCGACGTATGAGTCTGAGAGAGTTGGCTAGTGAGGTGAACATATCTTTTAAGTCCGTCCACAACATTCTCATTGACATTTTAGGCATGAAACGCGTCGCCGCTCGACTAGTTCCAAAAGAGCTCAATTTTGTTCAAAAAGCGCAGCGAAAGCATGTCGCTGAAGACATGGTTTCCCGAGCTTCTACGGATCCGACCTTTATGAAACGTATAATAACTGGCGACGAGACATGGGTTTATGAGTACGACATGCAAACAAGCCAACAGTCTTCAGAATGGCGTCTCGAAAACGAGCCGAAACCCAAAAAACCGCGGCAAAGTCGCTCCAAAATCAAGGTGATGCTGACAGTTTTCTTTGACTACCGTGGTGTGGTTCACTCCGAATTCCTTCCAGAGGGAGAAACAGTGAATAAAGAATATTATTTAGGCGTCATGAAGCGTTTGCGTGAGAGTATCCGCCGAAAACGTCCAGATTTGTGGCAACACAACTCATGGATGCTGCACCATGATAATGCACCATCACACACAGCCATTATAGTGAAAGAGTTTTTAGCGAAAAATTCAACAAAAGTTCTCGACCAAGCACCGTATTCACCTGATATGGCTCCGTCTGACTTTTTTTTATTTCCCAAGTTAAAATTACCACTTCGAGGAAAACGTTTTGAGTCGATAGAAGCCATAAAAGAAAATTCGCTGAATGAGCTAAAGGCCATACCGCAAATAGCCTATGAAAAATGTATGGAAGACTGGGTGAAGCGGTGGAGATGTTGTATTGCAAGCGATGGGGCCTACTTTGAAGGCGATAAAATAAATTTAGATGAATAATTTGTATTTTTTGTTTTATTGACAAATTCCCGATACTTAGTACACAGAATGTATAACGCGAAAGTAGAAATAAAAGCTGAGGAAACCCAAGACTTACCTGCTACGAAAAGAGAGAGAATGAGAAGAGATATAAATTTTAAAGAAGCTAGTGAAGTAAACTTCCGCGCAAGGGTTTGAGCGTGAAGTTATAAATAGATGTTAACATATAACATATACAAATAGCTTGAGGAGATTTCAATATTCTATCTATCTATCTATAACTTCACGAAAAATCAGAGAGAACCGAGCGCAACGTGATTCGACCCTTACATATCTCACTTTCACATCACCTTCTGATAGAACACGACCAATTTGATCATGGTAGGTTAGTCTCGGCCTTCCTCGGCTCCTACATCCTTCCACTTTTGCATTGTATATCTGCTTCGTCATTCTTTCATCCTGCATTATTTTTACATGGCTGAAACAACGGAGCATGCCTCTTCTTATATTAATATCTTTCAATATTTAATAGATTAATTACCTTTAATAGATGCACATTTCAAGTAAACCATTGTACAGTGAACACGAAAAACGTAAATAAATATTTACTAGATGAATAAACAAAGGAGCGCGGGCGCCGGCCGCGGGCAGGGCGCTGCCAACGGCGACTGTCGTTGAAATGATCATAATTGGC
This sequence comes from Pyralis farinalis, assembly GCA_947507595.1. Lineage (NCBI taxonomy): Eukaryota > Metazoa > Arthropoda > Insecta > Lepidoptera > Pyralidae > Pyralis > Pyralis farinalis. Next base: position 37,536,199 of record OX382268.1, on the reverse strand, counting down.
AGTCGAACGACTGTTTATGAGTCACGGGTGGCGGTCATTGTGTCAAACTATACATACTGTACAATGACCATTTGCTTGAAACGTAAGTGGACAATATGTTCGTGTCGTGGTCTCTATGACAATACCAGTGCATATGCACACACACACAAACACACATTCATTTAATACTTTAGCGAGAAACGTTATGGCTATGGATGACGGGAAGCCTCCTTACACGGGCATTTTCATGTTAAACCAGTTGAGAATGCGAAAGCTTGCATTGCCAGAGGAACACCTGGCTCGTCAATTATATAACAATTCAATTTTTTTTTTAATTAGTCGGCCATTTTGACCATGTTCCTTAAGAGATAGGAACGGTGTTCCTGAACATTCCTATTCTACATTTTTATGCTGAATCCGAATGTGAAGTCAAAATTCTAATATTCGAGAAAAAGCGACAGACAAACACACATACAAACGCACAGACAAACATATACTTTTCATATAGGAACGGTGTTCCTGAAAAGAGAGTTTGGCCAAATAAAATGTAAGAAAAACCCTGTTAAAGAAATAAAAACTATTCGATTTTTTTGTACCCATACATAAAGGAAGAATTAGTTTGTTTGAACAGTTAATCTATGGAATTACAATATTCAATAAAATTTATTTTTTTGCTTCTTTTAACAACCGCACCGCTCGCCGACGGCGGGGAGTTCACCCTCACTGGAACCTCAATGGTCCGAGTTGTGGAATGATCCCCCAGCCGAGGTTTTCCCCAAGGGACTGGAGCATGGGGTTCTTCAAGAAAGGCGTGAAGAGGTTTTACAAGGTCGGCTGCCTATAATGTTCATAGGCCACGGTAACTGCTTACCATCAGGCAGGCCATACGCTTGATTTCCAACTTAGTGGAATAAAGAAAACAATTCTAGAGGAAGGATAAAGGCTACATAATATCACGATTCGTTCTTAGCAACTGTTCCCTTTACAGCTGTTCCCACGGGATACCGGGATACTAATTGCAAAAATGCGCGAATGAACTTTCGGCGTGTAGACGTCTTAAGAGAGGTAGCGAGCAGCATAAGCAGCCCGACTGGAGAAGTAACTGCACCTCACAAGCCAAATAACAACTCTCTGGAGGGTTGTTAGTGAGGTAACCAGTAAACTCCTAAGGAGTCGTTGGCTGTGTTAGCAGCAGATGTAGCATCGCGCGTGTGATACTTAATATATTACAAGCGTTCATAGGCTACGGTAACCGCTTTACTTCAGGTGGGCCGTATGCCTTTCGACGTAGACGTAAAAAATGTTATGTCCCTTATAGTCTATTACTACAAAGAATGACGAAACAGATGTACAATGCGAAAGTGGAAGGATGTGGGAGCCGAGGAAGACCAAGACATGACAAAAATGGTCGTGTTTTATCAGGTGATGCCCAGGAGCCCTGGCAAACGGCAAGCGTGAATGAAAAGAGCTATAAATGTTAAAGAAGCGAGTGAGATGCGTAAGAACCACGTTATGGCGCTCGGGTATCTCAGCCTACCTTGCAAAATACCTGGCATGAAGATTTATCAAAAATAGGTGTGATTGATGAGGGAAGTGCCCCGAGGGCAAGCAGACTTTGTAACTCCATCTTGGCTTACGTGGCCTTTATACGTAGGGCGCACTGAAGATTTAGCGAAACCTATAAACTAGTTAATTTAGTTTTTACACGGCAATGGCGTATACCCACTGACAATAGAAAACGCTATTAAATATTTAGAGTTGCTACGTAAAATTTGAAAAACCTATTTCCAATTCAGTGTCGATAATAGTTAAGAGGTAGGGCGCATCAAAGCAGCCCGTCTGGGTAAGTAACTACCTCACAGAAAAACCGCAGCCAAATAACAACTCGTTAGAGGATTGTTGTGTGAATTTGCGTGTGAGTGCGGTTTCCAGTAAGCTCCTAAGGAGTTGCTGTGTTAACAGCAGAAGAGGCATTGCGCGAGTGATACCTAATGTATTACAATCGTTCATAGGCTACGGTAACCGCTTTACATCAGGCGGGCCGTATGCTTGTAGTATAAAAAAATCACAAACTTACCAAAATTTAATTTATTCATTTTTATTAGGGTTCCGTACCCAAAGGGTAAAACGGAACCCTATTACTGAGACTTCGCTGTCCGTCCGTCCGTCCGTCCGTCCGTCCGTCTGTCACCAGGCTGTATCTCACGAACCATGATAGTTAGACAGTTGAAATTTTCACAGATGATGTATTTCTGTTGCCGCTATAACAACAAATACTAAAAAATAGAATAACATAAATATTTAAGGTGGCTCCCATACAACAAACGTGATTTTTTTGCCGTTTTTATAGATAGTGGTACGGAACCCTTCGTGCGCGAGTCCGACTCGCACTTGGCCGATTTTTTAAATAGTGATGACGAAAAACAGCGAGTGTAAGGTATCGTCGACAATATTTCAAATTCAGTCCATCACGCCGGCCGTCGGCAGTTCATGCCGAGTGAGATAATGATATTTATTCCACACTGATAAGAACACGTTCTGTGTACGCCGGTCAGTGACTTGACTTACTTGTTTTGTAGCTTTCCTTTAGCAATATTTATTGCTAATGTTCTGTATAGATTTCTTTACTCTATAAATACACTAAAGCAGGCAAGGCGCTTGCATACCAGGTAGAACAGTATGATTCATGAGACGAGGCTGTAAGTATTCTCGATCCTAAGTTTACATACGAAATGCAGGCATTGGCGCCGGCCCCACTGCACGCGGTCAGAGTCCCGAGTTCTACGTTCCTACATACACAAAATGCGCAGACCGCCACGACAGCCGGCGCCTAAGTATAAGGAGAAACTTTGCGTCTCGTGGATTGTATAATGGCTTGTGTTCCGAGTAGTTGGATATGATGAGGATTCGATATAATGCCAACAGTCTCGTTTTTATTATATTATAATTATTGCTTTATATTTAAATATTTTGTTAGAGACAAATACGTAAGCTGGAAGGCGGTGCTTATGACGTCACTGCGGGGTGGTCTGACCGCACGGCAAGTCGAAGCGTGGAAGGGCGCGAAGCTGCGCCGACGCCGAGAGCGGGGAGCGACACCAGAACTTCACTTTTCTGCGAGCGCTTGCATTGGACGGTAGTCTTAAACGTTGTCTACGATCGCATTCGTTAGTTTCAATTTTTCCTTCCTTTTGCTATTATAAAATTGATCAAAGACTAGAATTGTCACTTTAATTATTCGTATGTATTTTTTTACACCTTTTTTCTATACTTTTTTTTATGGCCTAAAATTATGGAAATTATATTTCCAAAGACGTGTGAACTAATTGAAAACTTCTTGGCAATAAAAACCTGAGCCAGAAGGCAGAACTCGCTATACACAGTGCAGTGCTGGTCCCAACGCTAACTTATGGAAGCGAGAGCTAAGCATGGCAGAAAGAGCATGAAAGTAGAATAAACGCGGTCGAAATGCGAGCGCTGCGCAAAATTTGTGGCGTAAGGCTTGTAGACCGTACTCGTAATGATGATGTTAGAAACAGAGTTGGTCTGAAAGAGAGCGTCGGTGTTAAAATAAGAAGAGGCATGCTCCGTGGGTTCGGACATGTAGAAAGAATGCAGGATGAAAGAATGACGAAACAGATATACAATGCAAAAGTGGAAGGATGTAGGAGCCGAGGAAGGCCAAGACTTACCTACCATGATCAAATTGGTCGTGTTCTTTCAGAAGGTGATGTCAGGAGCCCTAGAAACCGGCGAGCGTGCATGAGAAGAGCAATGAATGTTAAAGAAGCGAGTGAGACATGTAAGGATCGAGTCACGTGGCGCTCGGTTCTCTCCGCCTGCCCCACAAGGGATTTGGCGTGAAGTTATAGATAGATAGGTACGACCTAATCTAAGAAAGATCTGGTTTTGCTGTGTGTGTGTGTGTGTGTGTTTGTAAGCGCATCAAAGCACTCCGGCTGGAGTAGTACCTACCTTACAGAGAAACCGCAATATCAAATAACAACTACCTAGAGGGTGTCGTGTTCCTGCGAATGAGTGAAGTCACCAATGAGCTCTTAAGGAGTAGCTGTGTAGCAACAGTGGTGGCATCGCGCGAGAGATACTTAATGTGTTGCACGCGTTCATAGGCTACGGTAACTGCTTTACATCAAGTGGGCCGTGTGCTTGTATGTCTACGAGCGTTGGTGTCAAAGTAGCATTATTAAGCCACTGAGCTACCGAGCTCGTCGAAGTTTGCAATTTTAACAGTTGTGTTCTTAGAAATTGTAATTTAACCTCTGTTTGTCTTGATCTGGGTGTTTGTAAGTCAGGTAGGCCGCATCAAGACACTCCGTCTAGAGAAGTACCTTCACCTTACAGACGCGGTCCTTACACATTTCACTCGCTTCTTTAATATTCATAACTATTTTCAAGCACGCTCGCCGATTCCTAGGGCTTCTGACATCACCTTCTGACAAAATACGACCAATTTGGTCATGGTAGGTTAGTCTCGATCTTCCTCGGCTCCTACATCCTTTCACTTTTGAATTGCATATCTACATGTCCGAACCAACGGAGCTTGCCCTTTCTTATCTTAACACCCAACACTTTCTTTCAGACCAACTCTCTTTCTTAAGTCATAAATTACTCTGTGCTTCCGTAATCAATTTGTTCATACGAACTAGCGCTGGCCGACACTGCACTAAACCACTAACGATAGTAGAATCATGCCGCTAGCCCGCTATCTCGCCTTCGTTACTGTCCTGGCTGCTCTGGTACACATGTCTGCGGATCATGTTATTTCAACGATTAACATGTTCATAGCCTGGTGACGCCTCATGGGGTTAGAGAAACACGTGTCGCAGAGACGACCAGAGAAGCCAGGTCAAGAGTGGTGTCCGGTGCATGCTGTTCCTTTGCGATAAGACTCAATTTTTGGGACAATGGAGTTTGTTACGCTGCTGGGGGATTTACCCCTGGAGGTCGTGATGCTGACCTTTGACTCGCGAAGCCATAACATTTAGAATACATAGTGTAGATAGCAGTGATGACCCACTGGACTAAGAACTTGGCTATTTTCCAACGGGTCCTTGGTTCGAATCTCGGGTGTGGTCATGTACCACTAAATTCTTGTTTTCGGATTTATGTACATATTCATAATCATCACTTGCTCGACAGTGAAAAAGAATATCGCGAGGAAACCCGCACGTCTGAATTATATTTCGAAAGATCTAATCTAAGAAAGATCTGGTTTTTCCCTCTGGGTTAGGTTTTTTTGTATATAATATATACAAGCATACTGATGTAAAGCGGTTACCGTCGCCTATGAACGCTTGTTCATAGGCGACGTAAACGCACAACAACTTCTTAGGAGCTTACTGGTGACCTCACTCACACACAGGAACACAACAACCCTGCAAGAAGTCGTTATTTGGCCACGGTTTTCTGTGAGGTGGAGGTACTTCCCCAGACGGGCAACTCTGATGCACCCTACCTCTCTTAAAAACCCCCAGACACAGACATGCACACACATGTTTGTCCAGTGGTGTGGGAATCGAACCTAGGAGCGTTGGTGATAAAGTCGCATTATTAAACACTGCGCCACCGAGCTCGTCAAAAGCTTTGAAGTCGCTCCATGTCACAATCATAACTTGACCAAATCCTTAGGCTTAGGTAGCGAACCCCGCCAATCGCTAAGAAGATGAGAAATAAACAGTGAGTGTACTCACAGTTGGGTGGTGTTAGCGAGACGTCGTTCTCCTCGGCCCAGCCCACCGGGTGTATGTACGGCGAGGTGGGGTCCACCCAGTAGTCGTACATCTCGTCCCAGCTGTCGAAGTTGATCAGCATCCGGTTGTCCATCATGTCAGCGATGGACGCCACGCACACCAGCTCGTTCTTCCGGTCCTCCGCCTCCAGTTTCATGCCGATGCGGAAGCAGTTTGGCTTGAAAATCTGTATAAAACAATATAAGGTTCCTTTCAGACAGAGGGGTGTAAGTGGGCCATTATTTGCCTTAAATATATGTATTATTTTATTAGTATTGACGAGCTTGGAGGCGCAGTGGTTAAGAATGCTTCTTTAAAATCAAGACTCATGGATTCGATTCCTGTCTGTTTGTCTTAGTCGGAGTTTTTTGTAAGTTAGTACCTCCCTCACAAAAACTGGGGCCAAATAACAACTCTCTGGAGGGATGTTCCTGCGAATGAGTGGGATTACCAGTAAGCCAATAAGAAGTTGCTGTGTTGGCAGTTGGTACCGAGCGATACTTAATGTATTTCTAGCTTACATAGGCTATGGCTACCACTTTACATCAGGTGAGTCGTAGGTTTGTATGCTTCCCGACAATGTATAAAAAAAACTATCATTTTTATAGGCGTTGCAAGCGTGCACATGCTACGGTAACCCCTTTAGATCAGGTGGGCCGTATTGCCTGCCTTATCATCCCGCTCGTAATACTTGTTTTACTCAATACCATTCATTTATAATATAAATCGCAAATACTTACCGTGTTTGTGATATGTGGAAAAAGGTGTTTTGGTGCTGCGATCGCCCGCATTTGCTTCAAGTACAGTGGCCAAGAGAAGGTGGCGGCGCCCCAGTTTGCCGGAGGCTTCAGCGAGCGGCCGTTCTTCTCGCACCAGCCCGGAGGAAAGATATCGATCGAGTCGGCGTTCGTCCAATAATCGTAGACATCCGGATACCCATCAAAATGTAACCTCATCCGGAATCCCTGCACCTCAGCGATAGAAACCACGCAGAAAAACGACGAGTGCTGTGGATCTATCGCCTCCATTCGCATTCCCACCTTAAAACCATTCCGATGCTGATAGGGAAAAGGATCCTTGAACAGCTTCACTGGCGCTGCTTTCGCCTTGCAAATGTCGAGGTACCGCATCCAGGAGAAGCCGTTCTTTCCGCACATCCATGGGTACTTTTCGTTCACAACCATATCCTCAATTTTCAGAGCATCGTCGCTTTGACTCTCGGCCGGCGTGGAGTCGTAATGCTTCAGTGGAACTTTGTCATCTTTCTCCATCAACACATCAGACTCTGATAAATGTTTCCTCATGAATAACTTTTTCATTTTATTTCTCTTTTTCGTCAACTCAGCTCTTTCTTTATCTCTCTTCTTTTGCAATGCCTTCTGCACGTCACTTTGGCAGGTTGAGCTGCAGAAATTTGGTGTAATAAATTCGGCAGCCATGCCGTGGCATCCGCAGCCGTCACACCGGTACATGTCTTCTGGAGATGTACGTTTCTTTTCCCTGTTGTTCCTCTCAATCCGCTGCTTCAAGGGCGTGTGATATTTAGTGCCGGGATTTTCCAAAATTTCCTCCTGATCACTGGTATCAATTAAATCAATCATTCCGAACTCATTTGTTTGGAATTGTAAATTGCTACCCTGTAGTAACGCTATACCATTGCTCCACATCAAGCCAGGAGGATCTTCTTCCAGTGCACCCTCCAACTTTTCTTTTCCCGCTTGAGTATTGAAATTGTCCTCTTTTTTAATGAAACCATCGATTTTTCGGTAATAGGAGTCATGATTGTTTAGTTCAGTATTTGTCTCGGTTTTAACTTCTTTAAAGTCTTCGTGGTCTGAATCGGCGAGATTTACTTTGGTTTCTAGATCTTTGTCCAATTTTTCATCACAAAACAGAGACGGTACACGGTGATCGTCATTATTGTCGCAGTCTTGTTGATTATCTGATTTCTCGATTTTGTGCTGTGGCAAAGTCAACCTTACGTTTTTATTTGTGAAATTTTCATTACAAAGAGAAATGCGTCTTTTTATGTTGGCATTAGCCGTTTTTCTTTCGCTGTTGTCTGAATTTGAACGCCTCAAAATAGCGGGTGCGGCGATAGTGACCGAGCCTATGTCATTCCGGTCGTGCATGTGGTGCATATTTCTGTTCAATAAACTCTTCCCTTTCTCTGGTATTGCTAAAGTGAAGGACTGTTCCCTGGTTTGGCCACTCTCATCGTCAGCTATTGATACAGTATACACATCATCATTCATTGATGCATTTGTTTCTGGTATAGATAAAGTATATTCTCCCTGTTCACCAGTGGGCTCCGCTCTTGATCCTGATATTGCAAAAAACGCATTCTCGCCTTTGGGACTCTGTGGTACCGAACTATCTTTGCCATTACTATTAGCTTTAGCTAATGGTTGTAATGGGGGCATATCCGTAGCCTCAATGGGCGTAGAATCCCTCATTACGGTTATGTTGCCTTGTGGGTCATTTTGTATCTGCCCGTTAGCTATTTGTAAGTTTATAAAAGGACCCTTGGAAGCCATAGTAGCTGGCAAAGTTACGGGCAAAATGAACTTAGTGTTCTGTATTTTGGGCACATTCATAGGAGTTAAAAACAGTTTCTGGTTATTGGTTGTGACATTTGACTGGTTATTGGAAATTAAAATTGATTGATTATCTGACATATTTTTGGAGTTGGGTTTTTTTACCGAGCCAAGGTAAGCTATGGCTTGCTTGCCTTGATTTCCCGATGCAATACTGACTGGTACAATCATTTTTTCATTGGTCTTTGGTTTTTGTATGACTATAGGCTGAGTGGCGTTTACTGGAGCTAGAATGGAAGACTTATTTACAGGCATTTTTGGTGCAATATTGGGCTTGTTTCCAACATTGGATATCAAAATGTTTGAGTTGCTGGTTACCTGAAACGGAAAGCAATAATTAGGAACGGCAAGGCAACAAATTTTTTGTAAATGAGTACATATAAAACAATCAAGCCAAGACCAAATAGATATGTTCATGCACACAAATGCTTGTCCTGTGTGTGAAACGAAGCGGCAAGCATTGATGTTAAACCCTCCGTCACTTTGTCACCGGGCTCGACAAAAAGATTTATGGCCTCGATGCACGTATCAGTCTAATCGAACACACAAGTTATGCAGGGTGGTGGACAGTCAGACCTTTCTTAGGTTAGGTCACACTTTCGAAAGATGTAGGTTCTGGGGTTTTTAAATTCAACATTAATTTTAAAGATTTAAAGCCTTACTATTTTCTGATAAATTTTGATGTGTGAGTTTGGCCATAGCATCTTTGGAGCTAAAGAAATAGAATCAGATAATTGACAGATGTGGCCACTACACGCTTAGTCTGTTTCAGCTACTTTCACAGCTTTATGTCGAGTGGTATACTGTTGTGGGGAACGGCGGCTGACATTAAGAATTTTTATCTTACAAAAAGCAGCCATTTGCTCTATTCATAACAAGGGCTCCAGAGAATCACTCAAGGACTTCTATGAACAGTTCATAGAAATAAATATCCTCACTGTCACTTCTCGATATATTTATGAAAACATAATGTTTATTCGAAAAATTTTAATTTATTTTCAAACTTCAGCGAAAAACTTAGAAGTAGAAATAAGTTGTGTATGCCGGTACACCGGCTTGCTAGGACTGGTAAATCTTTTCTTGTAAATTGTATTCTATTTTATAATAAGTTGCCTGAAACAGCACTGTTCTTTCCTGACAATGTATTCAAAAAGCACATTAAAAATATTCTCTCCCGCGTGACAGCCGCGAGGGCCCAATGGCAAATAAAGAATATTATTTTTATAGGCTGCGGTACGGTACGATTGTTGTATGCTGCCTAAAAATTTATAAAAAAAAATTGTTACTAATGCCTGCCGATATACAAGCATATTACCCAGAAAGGTCCCTTTCCCAGAAACAAATTTCCACATTAAGGTCCTTAATTTACATAGGAGGGTGTGGTATGACAGATAGCAATACATGACTGAAAATGAAATATTCATAATCCTTAACAGTTGCAGCAGTGATACCCTGCCTAGTGGCTAACAAACCAGCCTATTGACGAATTTGAACCTGGGAATCGCTTAATATCCCGGCGTGTTTTTGGATTGTTAATAATTTGTAATTACCACTGGTGTGAGGAAAAAGATTGTGAGGAAAATATGTTCAATAAATTATATTTAGAACCATGTGGAACCTAAGAAAGATGTGATTTCCTGTGTTGTGGAGGTGTGAGGCAGTAATTCCACGGGAAAATCAGTATCTTTACCAAACACAAATTTAGTGGTACATGCCCATACCAGGTTTTGAACCAGGTACCATTGGAGAACAGGTCGCTTCTTTATCCACTAAACACTGCTACACTTACATACATATGATAAATAACACTATAACAATGTATATTAGAGTAAATAAAACATAATAACAAAATACATAGTATGAACACAAATTTTTAATACATATCTTCAATAAAATATAAGTCTGATTGTTTAATTTTAGGATTTGTTTGTGATATAGATTATTAAAATATGTTTCTCTTTTATTTTTCAAACTGTATTATATATTGCAAAATATTTCGATATTTTGAACATTTAGTCCACTGACTCAGAGGAACAGACTACTTTATTATCTATAATGCAAATTGTGTTATTTATGCCTCAAGAATCAACTCATTAAAACTTTTAGAGATTTGTATTATTATTTTAAAAAAGAATATTTTTATTAATGTATGCAACTTGCTTAAGTTCAAACACTTTGCGTATATCACTGATGCTGTAATTAATCATTTCAAACTGTTTCCAATATACAGTTTGAATGAATTGGCTACCACTACATTTCTGATTTGCACACAATTAACCCTTCGAAACCCGGGTGGTCGTATACGACCGCGAAATGTATGGGAAAACGTATCTAACAGGTTCTGACTGCTCAAATTTCATTTGTGCAAAACATGAACAATAAAATTATTAATATTTATAAGGGTTGATTTGCTCATTTTGTGTGAATCATCTAATAAGACCAGGAGTCATCCAATAAGCACCGTTGCCAAATAGTAATTCCTTGAAGGATTATGTTCCTGTGAGAGAGTGATTTTATTCTGAGAAGTTGTGATAGTAGGGCAGTGACATGGTTGCAATCGGTAGGCCATGGTTATCATTTTACATCAGGTTGACTGCAACCTTAGATGCCTCCTGATGTTTTATTGAAAAAACTACAAACATTTCTGATATATATATATATATATATACTCTATAATACAAATAACACTGAATTATTAATAACTATCAACCTCGATGTTTTAAATAAATTTTTCAAATGAAAATACCTAACTGCTAAAGGGAAATATATTCAAGAAGAATTTAATGAAATAACTGACTAAAATTTTTGTAGTGTTAATGAATTTTAGAATTAATGAATACAAAAATTCTTGAGAATATATTCATATCTACATGCAGACTGAATACACATGCCCATAATACTGTGTACTCTGGCCAACAAATGATTATTATTTTGATACATTTCAAATACAGGGTCTAAGCAAAATTATTACTAGTCAAGGATACTACAATTCTCTTTTCCTTATACCTAATATTTTGTTTAGTGTGTAAGCTAATTGTGCACAAGTAACTTAACTGCAGTGTCATAATAATTGATGTACAATATGGGAGATTTTTCACTAGCACTGACTTGCCCCACGTTTGTCTTCATTAGGACTTATCACTTTAAACCTGACACATGAGACATTCATACATATGTCCACTCTCTCACTTTACATTTTCAATTAATGATTACAGTGTGTTTGTTACAAGGAGATTAAAAATAAATGTTCATAATCAGCTGTAATGTGCCACAGGAAGATAAGCCACACGACACAAAGGGTTTTTAACATATTGTATAATGCAATAACATTATATACAAAGTACTCACAGGTCTTCTTACTATGATCTGGGGAGGGTTCCCGCTCGTGCTCGCCTGGCTGATGACTTCAGAGCTGGTCACGGGCTTCAAGCCAGTCGGCGTCTGAATGTATACCACGTGGGGCACTGGCCTCGTGGCACCGCGTAACTGTACAGTACCAGAGCTTCCTGTGTTCGGCAGAGTCAGCTGTATAGAGTTGTTCGATGAACTCGGGATTTGCATTACGGGATTGGTGCCTAGTTGCACTTGGGGCATACTCGTTGGGTTATTCAACTTAACTTGAACGGAGGAGTCGGGTATTTGTAATTGAGATGAGCTGGACACTGTCATGTCAGATGATCCATCCATGTTGGGTCTGGGATTTGTACCCATGTGTACATGAAATATAGAACTGTGGAGGGGCTGACTGGTGTTTTGTAAAATAGGCATAGAAGGTAGAGCCGTACCAGTTATCTGAATATTTTGGCTGGCAGCAGGAATTTGCAACGGTACGTTAATAGTCTCGCCGGCAGGTAGTTGGACGGGTACACTAGTTGTGCCCGAGACTTGCAACGGGAGACTGACGGGAGCTATTTGCAGCGGAACAGTATTAGTTGGGCCCGATAGCTGCACAGGGACATTTATATTAGAGTTAGATCCTGGTATTTGCACGGGCACATGAACAGTGGACAACTGCAAGGGATATGGTGCATTGTTAGCATGAATTTTCATAGGGGCTATGGAGTGTGTGACCAAGTTATGAGTTATAGGCATGGAGCTCTGAGGGGCCTGCACGGAGGACACGATCATGCTGCTCGATATCGGCGCCTGAAATGCCCAAGACATTGTCAAGATGAGTTGCACAACACCTACACAATTATAATGAAGAGTTTATTAACTCTCAAGGAAACTCACGCGTAAAGTATTCAGCAGCACATTGTGCTGCGAACTATTCAGCGCGAGATTGGTCGTAACGGGGCCACTCGCACATTTTAATAATCTTTTTTTCAAAATTTCTGTTTTAGGCTCGTCAAAGTTTTGAAGTGAATTAAACTGCTGTCTCTCCATTTCTCGATCCCGAAAGCACTAATAGACTCATTACAGAAACTCGATTTATCTTTTACAATTCATTACTGATGACCTGTAATGAAATGCATACAAAAATAAAATATTGCGAAGAGAAAAATCATTTCGATGTACTTTTGTCGGGAAATATTTCTCATTTGTGTCGAGTATAAGTTTTAATGTTGAAAACGTAATTTTAAATTAATTAAAACATTTAAATAATCGTGAAAATTAAATTTATAAGGAATGTTCGTTATAGTTCTATTTCGCGAGAATCGCACTCTATCAATTTGTGCAGCTACTTTTACAGAACCACAACCTTCTACTAAAAAGTTGCACAAACACAAAAATCTAATTTCCTTACCTGCATTGCACTCTTTCAATGTAAAGAACAGTTCTCGAAGTATTATATATATCATTACACTATCATCATCATAATGAAAACCATTAAAGAAAAATAAATTAATTCAAGAAAGCGATGATATTTACCTGCCTAGCACAACTGGTAAATTTTTTGACAACATTGCCAAAATGTAAATTGTGTTTCTTAAGTTGGTACTTCCGTAATTTCTAGCCAATCATGACGCAGTCTTTACGTGACTTTAGCTTTCGCGCCGTTTTTCTTTATATTAAAATGTAAAGGGTTTTAATAGGTACCGGGGTCAAGTTTTATAATTTTTTATTGTTGTTAAATGGAAAGTATTTCAATGGATATTCTGAGTAATAAATCTTTGCCCCTTTAATTAATATAATTAGGATATTATCGAGAAACGACGCAAATAATATTTTTGCATTGATTACGTAAAAAACTAAACGGTATAGCACGTTATACACAATTTTCACTCGACATATTTGTCACAGCACAACTAACTGTATTTCTTAGTAACTATGACTGCGAATTTAGATTAACAGAGAAAAATTGTAAACTTTAATGTTTACTTTTTTTTAACGCAAGAAAGCAGAACCACCTTGAGAAAAATAGCAGCCGCTATTTTTATGGTATGGTTCAGTTACCGAAAAACTGATCTCAGGCAAATAAAACTAGTTTTAATTGATATGAAGTAAATGCCAATGGGTTTTGCGGTATCTACTTGTAAATTAGGTCTGGTGGTGAGCAGGAATCAATATGGCTAAAAGATAAGGAGTTTGATATAAAAATAATACAACCAGGTCGGTTATCGCCCGTATCTTGCAAGATAAATGAGTAACTTGGAACTAGAAACAAGAATCCGGTTTTAACCACGTCTCCTACACAACAGCAACGGCATGTAAAAAGAAGAATATTTTTATTGTATTGTAATTCTACGGTTCCACTGTAAAAGGTTTCACTGCATTTTTATTAATCAACAGGCGGTACCAAAAGACGTTCGGGCTGGGCCGAAAAAAAATTCTCACCACCTCATTGTAGTGCCACCAACCAGGTCAACACACACACACACAACACACAGAATTTCATCAAATTCATTCCAATTTCAAAGAGGAATCCAGTGGCACACACACGTGCTTAATAATTATGCATATAAATAAATATGATGATAGCAGTTCTTGAACCGGGCTGATCACAAGACTTACCAGGGTAGGAGTAGGATTTAGGCAGGTAAAAGTTAAATAAGTAATATAGTTTTGTTAGGGGTACATATGCCATGAGTTAATGAAAATTACAGGGTAACAAGTAGGTGTTTTTGGATCTAGTAAGAGTAAAATAAGGTAATATGTAGCAGGAACCGACGTGTTTGCTAATCGGTAAGTTTTAGAATCTTCCGTGTAGCTAATGTTTACATGGCAATATTTAGAGACTACTGTCGGGCAATTTTTTTAGACTTATCTTGCCCAGATAAGTAGAAGACATTAGAAGAATCATTACCGTTTTGACACAGAAAACAAGAGACACTCTTCCATGTACACGTTTGTAGCACGTTGTAAGTTTGGACTCGCATTGAGCTCGAATTCAAATCTGCTGTAGTTTCAGCACTAAAGGGTGGGGAGCTTACAAATAATAAAAAAAGCTTATAAATATATACAGAAAAAGTGTTATATATTTTCGTATTTTATAAGTAAAAAGTTGCAGTAAAATTTATTGAGTTGTATTGTTTTTATTTAGCTGATTTTAACCCTTCGAAACCCGGGTGGTCGTATACGACCGCGAAATGTATGGGAAAACGTATATAACGGGTTCTGACTGCTCAAAGCTGGATTACGTTCTCGCGAGTGCAAACTCGTCAAAATGAGAATATGATAGAAAGCATTATACAGTATTTATTACAGGGTCCGAGCATGGTATGAGTATGTGTGTGTCCACCAGCGTATTACGAAGCTTGGTATATTTATGTACTTTACTTATATTTGTATGTACTAATAAACAAGTCACTCATCAAACATTGGAAAATATGGAAAAAAATGAATCGAATGGTAATGAAGCATCCGAAAAACACGTCGATACGTTTAATAGGCAAGCCTGTAGTTCACATATTTTATGAATAATATACATTTTATTTTGTTCTTATTATTTTAGAAGATTCGTTCATTTACCGCCTTTTTCTACTCGATATATACCATAATAATCGTTCGTATGGAGTCCACTCCAGTCGTGTGTCGAAGCTGGCACACCACACACACTTCTTTTTTAAAGTAAGTTATGAATTTTTCTCTCTGACCAGTCTGCTTCTTCTTGAAATAGATTGTCATTTTACTCCGAATTATGGTTTATTCCGCCACCAGCAATTTATCTGAAGTTTTTTCTTTAATTAAGATGGGAGAATTGACATTGACATTGCCTCGGGAAACCATATTTGAAACAGATGCGATAAATTAAATTAAACAATTTTTAACGAAAGTATGTATCGCGTGTTTTATTTATTTTGTTGAACCTGACGTTTCGAACGCTTTGCAGCGTCCGTGGTCGCAGGAAGACTTAAGTAAGTCACACAAATATATATGTCTGTTTAGTAGGTGATTCTGCGTTGAAATGACTTTGTAGTGTAAAATAAATTAATTAATCGAGAAAGTAAAGAATGCGACATAATTAATTAAAAGAAATAGACACATCACATGTAATATCATAATATGTTGTAATAAAGGTCAGTTAGAAAATGTATGTAAGATATTACGATTTAATGTAATTGTATTAGGAAGAGAGTGGGAGAGTGATTATAAAGAGAAGAAATAAAAGAACAGTTAAAAAGTTATGGTCTGGAGTTCCCTCATTCTGACCACAGTTACTTATAGAAGTTGTTCCTAATTTTCATTAGAAATCTATTAGTGCCGTTGATGTGAACTAATCGTAGATGAGACGACAGATTAATGTTGGAGCTTGTTTACTTGTTACTTAAAAACTAAGACTTGAACAGTATTAGTTCCAGAAAGTAAGATAATATTTGCCATTCTCTTTGCTGGGCTTTATCTATTGCTATAGTGTATGGGCCTGGGTTCAAAAGAAAGATAAGCCTGATATATTTTGCAGTACCTATTCTTATTACACTTGGCAACACTCACGTTGTTGCATTTTCGGTATTTTCTTTCTACGTCACTCCTTCATAGTTCATTCATAAAAAATAAATACAAACAAGAAAATTGTTTTGACTGCGTATTTATTAATTTTATTGCACTGAATTCGGATTCGCATTTGTCTTTTCAACTTGGTAAGCACTTTATTTATTTCATTACTTGATTAGGATGTCCTTCAACCGGACTTGTTTAGAATCAGCACGATTGCATTATGTATTTAGATTTATAAATGACTTTAAATAACAAAAATTTTTGAGTTCATTATTATTAATACCATGTAATTATGTGTATATACAGGACTTAGTTACATTTTGTGCATTTTAGTATTAGTTTTGTAGGTGTAAGTATAATATCGGTATCGTATCATAATCTTGTTGCCTCGATTTTTTTTTATTATCGTTAGCAACTATAGTAAAGCTTTGCAACTACGATCAAATTACATATCACTTAATTTTGTAACAACTAAATGAGAGGGGAAAAATGTATAATAGAGGCGCAGGTATTAAGGGACGAGGAGCGAGAGGGGGAGGTCACGGCAACCCACTGATACCCCTCACCCCGCGGAATTGCATAATTTAGGAGAAATATCAATTAGAAATTTTGTTTTTTATTAAATTCTAACCAAAAGTGATCAAAGGTAAGCCGACAGAACCGCGCAAAGCGGGGCTCCTATTTCTGAGTCTCTAAAGGGAACCTAACTAACCTACTGTCAGCAGTGAGGGTTGACTGAATATATTTTTTCCTTGCATTGTATCTTATAATGTGGTAATTTATAATTTTAAGTGTGACATTCAAAATGGTACGATAGGTCGAGTTGTTTCATTTTGCTGTTTATTTTTTTTTTGACAACTATATTGGCAAACAAACATGCGGCCCGCATTAGATGATAAGCGGTCACCGCAGCCTATTGACGCTCGCAACACCACGGGGATATTACCCGCGCGCTGCCAATCTTGTGACCTAAGGCTGTTTCGTCACGGTACCCAATAATTTCTCTGCCATATCTCACCCTTCAAACCAGAACACAGCTATATAAATATAGGTGAAACTGAGTTACTCACACAGATGATTTTTGTACAAAGTCTCCCTCTGGTAAAAAAGCAGTATTAAATTTTGATCAAAAAAGAAATGGGTTGCTACAACCATCTGAATAATACATTTATAAACATTTAACATTTCAACACACAACAAATTATGCTCCTTTTTGCTAAATTATAACTAACTAAATTCATTTGAAAACATTAAGGTATGTTTCTTTTCACTAATATTAAAAAATCAAAAAAAAAACTATATGTCTCTGTGGAACAGGAATGATATATTTAAAAAGCCGACATTAACCCCTACATAATTCAACCCTCATCTACCCCAAAAGCCTGCGCCTCTATTCTATAGCCAACCCAATGAGAGTAATTTGATTACCTAGTGAAACCTATATATGTTGATGGGTCGACCAGTATAGCTGTAGAAAATATGATCTCCACAGGTAACATGTTCCGAAAAATTAGTATTTTGTATGCGATTACTGATTAGCCACAATCCATCACATCACCAGAAGCACAAATCTAGAATCTTCAGAGGACAGGACAGTACTACATTCTGAACTGTACTTTTAATATTGTTATTGTTAAAATGCCTGTCCAGTGAGCATTTTGTGTGTAAGTATTTACAAGATGCACAAACTGGGTGGGGTTACTATAACACACCATCTTGGATGCCACTTATTTATTCTGTTTGTATTGCAAACATCTAAAGTCCTAGTGGGCTCTCTTAACTGAAAGTGACAAGCTCAGTGGCTCAGTCATGAATGACGCGACTTTGACACCAACGCTCGCTTATGCTTATGTTTGTGCAGAATTTTCTCCTAAATGCTGGATATTTTACTAAACTGTTGAGAACATTTCTTCAAGTGCTATAAAGTTCGGCAACTCCTATCTCTGTCGTACTATTAAAAAGTGGAATGCGTTGCCTGCACATGTGTTTCCTCCTTCCTACAATATGGAATCCTTCAAATTAAGCATGAAGAAGCACCTTGGGGGCTAGCATGGCAACTGACACGACACTGTAGACTTTTGTCAGTTGCCGCTGCATTTTGGCCTCCTCTTTTCGCTTTCCAGCAGGCGAAGGGGATCCACTATGCTGAGTTGAAATAAAAAAAAATTGCTACCTGCTATTTTCGAGAGTTCTATCTAGGTTTGCCAGCGGCAGTTCACAGAAACAAAATGTGGGATATGGTTAAAATTAGCATGACTTTTTCAAAAGATGTTACTGTACAGGAAGACAATGAAATATATGTAAAAAGACCAACTTCATTGAAGTTATCCGGAGTGTTGTTTTTATAGGTATATTAAAATAATTCTGAAGTTATCAACTCAAAAAACTTACTTTAACCAAGTTCAAAAAAGGAGGAGGTTTGCAATTCTACTGAACCTACTACCGAAATTTAGTTGACGGTGCTGCAAAACACAACGCATCCTCTGAGGCCCTAAAAATGGGACAGGGTGTATTGTGGGATGGTTGGTAGGGTTGCCAACAAAAGCTTTTTAAATTATTTGTTTTTAAATTATTTAGTTTTGATCGTAGTAGAAAAAGTTTTGTTTTGTTTAGAGCCATATTGTTTTTTCAATTGAAGATTCAAATCAAGAAGAAGCAATCAAGTATTAATTTTAACTTTTAGGTTAATTAATCTACAATTGTTCACAATTTGTACAGATTTTTTTTATAAATATTGACAATTACCAAGATTGTCAATAGTTTTCAGAATCTGTTTTGCTTTTATAAATTGAATTAACTTCTGCTATTCTGGTTTCCCCTCTGGGTTGTGGAGGTCTGCCGGCAGTCGCTCCATGTCAAATTCAGTGTCTTCGCCAAATTCTTAGTCTTAGGTAGCGGACCCCGCCAATCCTAATGAATTAGGAAAATGGGATAACGCAAATAAGAAGATTTAAAAGATTTTAATTATATTAAGCATATATTATAATGGCTTCTTTTATCTAGATAGTTTTAGTCTTTCTTTGACAGCTTGTTTCTTGTATTTTTTGCTATGATAACTTTATAATGACTTTATCTATCCAGTCTGTTCTTAGCTGTGAATCCATGAGGCTTGGTGTTAAAGTAGTATATAGGTGACCATTCGACCACCGCTATTAGTCTATGGATCATAAAACAGGTAGGGCGCATCAAAGCAGACCAAATGGGGAAGTAATGCCAACTCACTGAAAATAAAAGCAAAATATTGACTCCCTGGAGGGATGGTGAGTTCCTGTTACGGTTACCAGTAAGCTCCCAAGGAAAGCCCTTTGAAAGATGTCTTTCTCTATATATAATGACACAAGTTACATTGTCCACAGATACATAAGCTAATTTGATGTCCAGAACAGAAGATGAGTAGCCAACACCAGTACATGAGTGTGAACAGTACGCCAAATTCAAGAGTTGGAGACATTGAGCATATTAGTAAGAACTTCATGACTTTATTCACGGACATGATGCACTGTTCATATTGTGCCCACAGCGACAAAACACTTGCAGCACCATTTTTACTTTTGTTGGGTGTGCCATAAGAACGGTACAAAGGTCAAATAGTCTAGCTTGTTGTGTCGTTATATGTACAATGATTTTGTATGTACAAATAGTAAAGCTTTTGTTTTTTATACCACTATGGTAACAAATAAGCATACGGCTTCCTGATTGTAAGTAAGTAAACAAAACAAGTAAACTCTCATGAGTACTCGTACGGGCTAAACCCCACTTAGGGGGTTGCTTTTAGCTGTGAAAGTTTTTTAGGCTTCATCGCAGGCGATCGCCCTAGGGGAAGAGGGGCGATGCAACCCGTGCAGCGCGCTGTTGACAAGGATTCCATCCTTACACACTGTAACTGCAATGGACGCGTACTGTGGGCTTCCAGAGAAGTTTTCAAAGAGTTCTCGACTCTTAAATTGTGGAATGAACTCCCTATCGAGATTTCCCTACATACTACAGCTTTTGAAGGAAAGAAGGTGTAGAGAGGTTTTTACACGGTCGGCAAAGAACCAATGATGTACCTAGTGTTGCATAGTTTCCATAGGTTACGGCGACTGTTCACTATAATGGCCCGCATTGCTTAGTTGTATAAAAATATAGAACAACTAGTTATGGTTTTACATACATTTAACGGAGTGCATTGCGCACTTCCTTAATTGCATCTCAAATTTCTATGTTCTCTATAGTCATGCATTGCTGGCTGTTAGCCTACTATTACGCGTACGAGACGCACAGAGCGGGCGATGGATTAATACATTATTGCCTACGATCGTCTTTGTAATTTAATAATAATAATATTTTTTGTGCAGATCATCTCTCAGAAAAAATAGGTTCCCTGTGCCTGTCATCGGAGTATTCCGATGTGACTCTCATAGTGGAGGGGCAGCGGATCCCCTCGCACAAAGTTATCCTGGCCGCCAGCAGCGACTACTTCAGGGCCCTGCTTTATGGCGGCATGAGGGAAGCTAATCAAGTGAGTGATTTGACCTTAAGGAAAGCATTTTCCAGCTTCAAATTAGCTTGAAGATATGACTGTATTTGTCAGTATGATCGAGCTAACAAGTTAAGTAACATAATTGGTGTAAAACGTCCAGTCTAAAGTAAAGCCAATTCAGCGGTCTTTGGTCGAATTGAAAACCCTTATTTCTGCCAATTCACAATGAAACAGACTCCGTCAGACTGCTTCTTGTTCTGAACAATACTGTAGTCTGATTCCGTCATACTGCTCGGCCGGATAAGGAACCGGCATATTGACCAAATGGTCCCTGGTTCGAATTCTGGAATTTCACTTTATTTCAACAACTGAGAAAATACTCTCTTTTTTTTCTTCTTGTTTGTGTCATCCCGTTTCCTAATCCATTAGGGTTGGTGGAGTCTGCTACCTAAGCCTAGAGATTTGGCAAATATCCTGATTTATACCGTGCGACTGCCGTCAGACCTTCACAACCCAGAGGCAAAACCAGACCTTTCTTATGTTTGGTCATATGTCGTTCGAAATATAATTTGTTGGACTTGCGTGTTTAATTACAATGTTTCCTCCACCGTTGAGCTGGTGATCATTTCGAATATGTACATGCCAGAATTCGAACCGGGGACCAATTGGCCGGTTCCTTCACCGGGCTATCACCGCGACTAATTATACATAAAGAGAGCTATGAATTTTAAAGAAGCGGGCGAGGTGTGACTGCGTTTTGTGGCGGGTGTTAGTTTTTTCTTTGCCCTCCTGCAATATGTATATATATAAATATGTATATAATAAGTATTTAGAGACCTACTTTTTTTCTAGGCTGAAGTGGAGCTCCAGGCACCGCTGCAAGCCTTCAAGGCGCTCCTACGATATGTATACTCCGGTAAATATATATACTTGATAAATCAATAGGTTAAATATACACCTAGTCAGGTCATAAGTTCTGTCAAAAACTTTTGATGTAATTAATGATACACTTTTTGATAATTATGTAAAAGTTATATATGAAATGAAAGGTAATTAAATGTACAATAAAAAAATATTTACATTATTCGAAATGCCCTCATCCATTTTGAATACATGTCCTTAATCGACGCGGCCAGTCATCGATCGCAGCACGCACCACATTTATATCTATTTCTGCTGCTGCTTTAACCAGAGATGCTCGGAGAGACTCCAAATTCTGATGAGGTTTAGCGCAGATTTTCTCCTCCAAATGTTGCCATATCTTGTAGTCCAGTGGGTTTAAATCTGGACTTAAAGAGGGCTAGACTTTTTGCATGATGAAGCGAATTCCACGGGCGGTCAACCAATTTTGAGTGCTTCGTGCCTTATGAGCTGGTGCAGAGTCCTGTTGGAATATACAGTGTCTGTTTTTGAACATTGTTTGACAAAGAGGGTCTACACTTTTTTATGTCGGTATTTTGGTAAACCACGGCGCTGGTTTTCATACCTTTTTCACAGACAAGCACCTCAGTTAAGCCTGAATATGAAACTCCAAGCCAAACCATGATTGATGAAGGATAATGCCCTCCCTGGACCCTCGGAATACGCGCGGTCGCTTCTTCAGGACTGTGGGCATACACCTTATAATTTTGTTTGTTGTAACTTTCTTCAATGGTAAAAACTTTTTCATCCGAAATCAAAATTTCGAGATATTTTTTTCCCGAGTACCGCCGTAACAAAGCGCGGGATTTATCCAACTTTTTTTCAAACGCTCGTTCAAAAATGTTTGGTTTTTTTTCGATAAGCTCGTAGTCCCAGGACTTCATTTAACACTCTTTTGACAGTGGTTCTGCTTAATTCCATCTCAAGATCTAAGATTTTTTGTTTATGCATGGCATTTCTTTCTTTCTCTACTGCACTGCTTTGATGACCGCTGGTGTCCTAACTGTGCGAGGTCGGCTCGAAGCTTGAATCTTTAGTATATCGTTTGATAGTGCTATAAATAAAATGCAGTGTTATTTTCAATTTTTGTAGAATGTTGAAAATCTCTTTTGGCGCGTAACCACAGCGGTGCAACGCGATAACCGCGACTTTATATTCCTTCTTCGACCACACCATATTTGAAAATGAATTTATTTTTTATTTTCGGCAAGCAGGAAAGTGCTATTTTTAAAAGTAGTCGAAGTATTTCTTGGCCAGTATTCCAAAATGAAAATAATAAGGTTTTGACAGAACTTATCATTCGACTAGATATACTATGAAAAATATATCTGTAAGCGGAAGATATTCCTTGTTTGATAGCGCTAATCACTAGAACTACCGTCGGATTTGAAAAAATATTTTTGCACGTGACAGCCCAATTCTCGAGGAAGGTTAATTAGGGCTATTCAATATCACGATATTTAGAAGCTGAGGGAAAAGAAAGTAAGAAAATCGGCCAAGTGCGAGTGGGACTCGCGCACGAAGGGTTCCGTACCATTATCTATAAAAAAGGCAAAAAAATCACGTTTGTTGTATGGGAGCCTCCTTAAATATTTATTTTATTCTATTTTTTAGTATTTGTTGTTATAGCGGCAACAGAAATACATCACCTGTGAAATTTTCAACTATCTAACTATAACGGTTTACGAGATACAGCCTGGTGACAGACGGACGGATAGCGGAGCCTCAGTAATGTGGGTTCCGTTTTACCCTTTGGGTACGGAACCCTAAAAAAGCGTCTCCCACGGGGTACTAGGATATGCGCTGACGAAGTCGTGGTCTGCAGCTAGTTATAATATTCGAGGATCTCATCTTCTCTTACTCGTACTGCAATGTCTCAAGACTTTGTTTCTGACGAGCTCGGCTGCGCAGTGGTTAGGAACGCTAGTTTGTCAACATCGCTCATAGGTTCGACTCCCACACAGAATATTTGATGCGCATTACCTCTCTTAAAACACTCAAACCAAGTCAAACAGACATGTTCATGGACACAAATGTTTGCACTGTGTAGGAATCGAAACCATGAACGTTGGTGTTAAAGCCGCGTTATTAACCGCATTAAAAGTTGCATGCTTGTCTGCAAGTAACTATAAAATTAGGTATTGCCATGTTTTGTCTTGTGTGTTTTCGTTACATCTATTTACAATGTTCACAGGACACATGAGCCTGTCGTTGTTACGTGAAGACACCGTGCTGGACATGCTGGGGCTGGCGCACCAGTTCAACTTCCAGGAGTTGGAGGCAGCCATCTCGGACTACCTCCGGCAGGTGCTCGCTCTGCGTAATGTCTGCGCTGTTCTCGATGCCGCCAGGTAAATGCACTGGTTTTCTGGTGCATGGACCACTATCATCACTAGAGTCAAAGCTATTGTCATCGACACGTGATACATCCTGCTAATTAACAAACGAGACCCCGGCTAAGAGAGTGTGAGTGCATTAAAGCATTCGGATTAGGGAAGTTCCTCGACCTCTCAGAAGATAAGAGCCAAATACAAATTGCTGGAGCAGGGGTTCCCAAAGTGTGCGCCGTAGAGAGTACAGAGGGGCGCCGTGACACGCTCTTGTTTACAATTGCCTGGAAAAAAAACTTTAGTTATTCGCGCCTTTACAATAAACAATTGAAATCGAATTAAACGAGAAAGATATGTTTGGATCCGAGATTCTATCCATGCACAAGCTCCACCAATATTCCCTTCGCAAGAAGAAGAGAGTCGTATTGAACTCTCTTGCGACAGCAGCCTAAAAACAAGTTTCACGTGTTCCGATTTGGTGGAGTTTTGATATCGGTCCAAAATTAATAGCCGACTTCAAGTTCAAAGGCATTAAGAATTCTCATTCCCTTTCCAACATCTTATTATGTTAGGCCGATTTTCATCTGTCGCTATATAAAGTTTAATTAATTGCTAATATATATATACAAATATCGGTCAAAGACAAATGTGGAGCAAGAAATGTGAGTAGTAGCAGTATTAAACGTTACCAAACTTATCCTGCGCTTTAAAAATATACGTAAAGATCACATCACCAAGCTGATAGGTCACATTGATTATGTTGTCATTGTATTTTACATTCTATTTTTCTTAAATTATAAATGTTTCTTAAATGTCAATAAAAAATTAAAAACTCAGCTTCGTATTGCGGATGTTTTAATTTTGGCCTATCTATCTAGTATCCTTGTACCTTCTTTCGAGTACTTACGACTACGGGACGCCGAGACAAAATATTAAACCGCGAACTGAAAAAGTTTGGGAACCCCTGGCCTAGAGGATTGTTGTGTTTCTGCAAGGGAGTGAACGTGACGCTCTTGATCAATTTCTATGCTAGCAGCGGGGGTGACAACTTGCCTATGCTATTTCTTATATTTCAAGCGTTTTTAAGGATAACCACAGGGTCTTATGCTTGTTTGCCGCTTGGCTTGTTATTATTTGGTTTTGTTGAGTTTTCGCCAGCTCCTAGTTCTCATCTTCTTTGCGTTATCCCATTTCCTAATCCATTAGGATTGGCGGGGTCCGCTACCTAAGCCTAAGGGATTTTCTGCATTAGACTGCCAAGCCAAACAGACTGCCATCAGACCTCCCCAACCCAACCTTTCTTATGCCAGGTCACACATCTTTGGAAATATAATTTCTTGGACGTGCGGGTTTCCTCACGATGTTTTCCATCATCGCCGATCAAGTGATAATACAAATATGTACGTAAGTCTGAAAACATGAGTTTAGTGGTACATGGCTGCACCACGATTATAACTAAGGAGCAGTTGGTCAATAGCCTGGTTCTTATCAATTAGGATATCACTGCTATTATTGTCTACTACCAGTGGCGTGCACAGAGATTTTTGACAGGGTAGGCAGAATTTTTTTAAAGCTATTAATTTACCAAAAAATACAGCATGTTGATTTTGGTTACCCAGTCTTGTGGAAATAATGATGTATGTGATTGGTTAGCCACCTCAAATATCTATAGATTGATTGATTTTATATACATATCATATAGACGAGCTCGGTGGCTCACTCGTGAATGACGCGACTTTGACACCAACGCTCGTGGGTTCGATTCCCACACAAGACAGGCATTTGTGTGCATGAACATGTCTGTTTGTCTTGGTCTGGATGTTTTAAGAGAGGTAGGGCGCATCAAAGCAGCTCGTCGCAGCCAAATAACAACTCCCTAGATAGAGGGTTGTTGTTGTGAGGGTGTTGTGCGTGTGAGTGAGGTCACCAGTAAGCTCCCAAGGAGTTGCTGTGTAAGCAGCAGAAGAGGCATCGCGCGAGTGATACTTAATATATCGCAAGCGTTAATAGGCTACGGTACCCGCTTTGCATAAGGTGGGCCGTATGCTTGTATTCCTCCCGACGTAGTATAAAAAAAAACATATCAATTTGCAGATATTCGAAGCGGCCTTTCGGTTTTGCATTAAACTTACGATTAACAACTTACGCAGTGAATATTATCCATTTTTATCAACTGTAAAACTTAAAATCTTATTTTACTACTGCTACCACAAGTCAATTCACAACCATTTCTAAACAAACAATGGGCAATGGCGGCCTAGTTTATATAAACAAAATAAACGTAGCACGTGTGACACTTCGGTAATTTACGTCATGGTTCGGTTAAAAGACATTGTCTATCCTATGCGATTGTGTGCGTTATTTGTGTTATTGTGGGCAATGTAATTACAGGAAATAACACTAACATTATCCGTATTAAAACCCGGCACACATACGTAAATTTAGACAGAATTAGTTTGTGCCTGTGCCGTTAAGCTCCCATCCCATTGCGGCGCTAGTGTAGCACATCGATGTAGCGGGTAGGTACTAATGAATCTTGCTTAATGAAATGTAATAACTTGCACCGATACCGATAGATGGAGCTGTTTCTTTTTTGTGTTTGATACTATTATATATATTATACTATAAATATTAGTTAAAAACTATGATTAAGAATTAAGAAACATCGGATGTTATTTATCAAATTGATAGGGTAGGCAATGTCTTTTTGCCTATATGGAGTGTACGCCACTGTCTACTACTCCTCGTTCACATCGGCAGTATACAAACAGGAGATGTCCATTTGCGCACTGAAGGTACAGAGCCACTCCCATCTCCTCGAACGTGTGTTGGTTGCAGGCTGTACGGGCTGGACGCGCTGATGGACTACTGCTACAATTTCCTGGACAAAAACGCTGCGGAAGTCCTGCAGCACGACACGTTCCTGCAATTGTCTGTGGTCAGTATAATGATAAAAGAATGAATGTTTAAGATAGGTAAACCTCAAGATCGCGCCCAAGTAACTACTATTTAGAGGGTTGCCGTTGCTGAGAATAAATGTGGAGCCGATATTCCTGGGGATTTTTTTTATACTACTTCGGGAGGCAAACTAGCATACGGCCCACCTGATGTAAAGCGGTTACCGTTACATATAAACGCTTGCAAGAATGCAACTACGAAATATATATACAACGCGAAAGTAGAAGTATGTAGCCGAGGAAGGCTAAGACTCACCTTCCATGATCAAATAGGTTGTGTTTTATTTTAAGGTGATGTCAGAAGCCATTAAGTATTGCCTCCTCTGCATCGGCATCGCGCGAGTGATGCTTAAAGTATTGCATTCATAGGCTACGGTAACCGCTTCACATCAACGGACAATATGTACATATTTTAATTTTAAATAATTTTATTATACATAAAATTACATTTAAATCCACTTTAAATTATTTTTACAAAATAATATCCATATAAATAAATTTATTGTAATCCATTATATTCTTAATTATTATCTGCATGGATGGACCCTATGTTTGTATGCCTCCTGACGTAGTATAAAAAACCCGTATTCATGTTTTATGACTGTAAAATCCACAATTACGACTAGTGTCACACAGTATGCTAGCAACCCGCCCGCCATCACACTGGTGAGTCGATCGCTTCCAAACTTGACAGGATTACTCGCTAGCCTAATCTGAAGACTCTCTCAAAATTTTATAAAAATCGGTAGGTACATCCGTTTTGGAACATACATACATACTGAATTTTATATATACATAATTATGTTTTATCGGTGATAGGAAGCCCTACAAGGTCTCTTGGAGCGGGACTCGTTCTTCGCGCCCGAGGTGGACATCTTCAAGGCGGTGTGCAGCTGGTTCTCTGCCAACCAGTCGTGGGCCAAGTCGGAAGGCGGACAACCACAGGTGGTGAGTGACTCATCCTCATCAGTGATGGAGACGTTTGGACAGCACGATAGTAGAACTGTTACCTATCCTGGCAATAGACACGCAAAGTACTTAAGTATCTGTGCATAAGGGGTTGTTACTATATATATATATATATGTTCAAAAAGTCATGGAGTCAAAAAGGATGATTGACTCATGTAATTATCACTGGCTCTGTGGTGAAGAAAAACATCGTGAATAAACCAAAGAAATTATATTTCGATAGATGTGTGACTTAACCTAAGAAACGTTCTTTTTTTCCATCTGGGTTTTGGAGATCTACTGTTTAGTATCGTCGCCAAATTCTAAGTCTTAGATAGTGGATCCCCCCAATATTAGCATTAGCAGGTATGTAGTAGTTTTGACTCAATTCACTTTTCTATTATTTTTTGACAGAAAAAGTCATTGGTACGTTAGACTATCACTTATATAAGTAGAGTCAGTATATAAGTCAGTTTGTGCCAGTCTAATGAACATTTGCTATATTAATTAGTTTGTGACAGGAAATGTCTTGCGTTAGACCCTTAGTTAATTAGTTATGTGACTCGAGTTCTTTATTAATTGATTTGGGACAGAAAAAAGGCCTGCGTTACGTTATCACTTATGATCATTTTTCTATTGAACATTTTTTTCCTGCGTGACAGGAAAAGATCCTGAAATGCGTGCGCCTGACTCTGATGAGTCTCGAGGAGCTGCTGACGGTGGTGCGGCCATTCTCGCTGGTCACGCCCGACATGCTGCTCGACGCCATACAGGAGAAGACACAGACCAAGAGCACGGAGCTGAGGCACCGAGGGCTGCTGCGTAAGTATTTTGTACCACTGAGGTGTAGACAATTATTCTACCTATAACTTCATGCCAAATCCGTTGCGGTGTAGGCAGAGTGAACCGAGCGCCACATGACTCGATCCTTACGAACCTCACTCGCTTCTTTAGCATTAATTGCTCTTCTCAAGCGCGCTCGCCGGTTTCTAACGCTCCTGACATCACCTTCTGATAAAACACGATCAATTTGGTCATTGTAGATAAGTCTGCCTTCCTCGGCTCCTACACCTTTCTACTTTCGCGTTATATATCTGTTTCGTAGTTCTTTCTTCCTGCATTCTTTATACATGTCCGTACCAACGGAGCATGCCTCTTCTTATTTTAACACCGCCACTCTTTCAGACCAACTCTGTTTCTAGCACCATCATTGCGAATACGGTCTACATGCATTACGCCACAAATTTTGCGCAATACTCGCATCTCGACCGCATTTATTCTACTTTCATGCTCTCTCTGTCATACCCAGCTCTCGCTTCCATATGTAAGTGTTGGGACCAGCACTGCATTGTGCATAGCGAGCTGTGCCTTCTGGCTCAAGCTTTCACTGCCAAGAAGTTTTCCGAACTCTCCATTCACACTATTTCCAGCACTCACTCGTCTTTCCACATCAGCGGTGTACCTTCCATTCCTGCTGATAGCGCATCCACGATATACAATCTCATCCACTTGTTCCAACACTTCATCATCAACCGGAATCCTTACATTGGTTCTGGTCTCTTCTCTTTCAGCTACCTTTTTCTTTGTCTTCTTCGCATTCAATAGTAAACCTTTCTCCAATAGTCTTTCATTATTGAGACCAGTGTTTGCAGTTTAGATGGTGTTTCTGCAAATAGGACGGCATCGTCTGCGTCTGCAAAGCAGACAGTTCACCACTAGGTCACCCATGCGTAATCCTACATTCGTCGATCTTATTCTCTGTAGACAATAGACTCATTTTGTAAAAAGAGTGATACTCATAGTATAAATACTAGATATAAGCATAATCTTGTGTTACATGCAAGCCGTCTCCACAAAATAAGTAATTCTTTTATGGGGTAATGTATACGGTTCTATAACAAACTTCCCAGCAATATAAGAGAATTGTCAATAAACAAATTTAAAACTACTATTAAAGCCAAATTGTGTAGCAGGGCATATTATAAAGTATCTGACTATATTAATGATAAAAATGCCTGGGAGTGAGTCGATCCAATTATAATGTAATTAATAAAATATGTAAATTTGTTTGGATACCAAAAGAGGGATGCCTGAGTTTTTTGGCAGTATTTTTATCAGTGCTCACCTAGTCATGAACTGCACGGTAGGGAAAAAAATTGCGACGATTCCAAACAAATGTAGCCATTTTTACGGAATAAAAAGATTTTGACTTGGACTTTGACAACTATCGAGGTACAGAATAAACAGCCTTGCAGACAACGTGCCATATCAAATGCTTTCTCAAGATCACTGCACCGTTCTAACACTTCCTAAGTGTTAGTAAGAATGACATCAGCTTTGGACTTTATCTTAACCATTCTGGATGCCGACGAACCACACCGAGACTTCTTTACCTCTCTCCAAAATAGTTTGGTATTTGCCTCGTCAGCCTCATTTCCCCATTCATAATTTGTCTTTCACTCCAGACTTAATGTACTGTTGGAGTATTCGTATTAAAAATTATATAATAATGACAGGTAAAATTAGAGATACATTATAATACATGTTGGGCGGTGTTGTGTTGTTCGGGTGGATGGTGAATTTACGTTGGATTAAAATTAAAACGTCATTCACATGGAGCCATGATGTTTATTTGAATGTAATACAGACAAGACAAATGTCAAATACAAACACTATGTTTATTTATTTATTCAAACTTTATTTACCACATATATAGGGTACAAAGGCGGACTTAATGCTAATAGCATTCTCTACCAGACAACCTTATGGAAGAGTACATATACAGGAAATCGGTACACAAAGTAAGAAGGCATATTATTTAGATATTCTTAATTAAAATTAATACACACAGTAAATATACATACACAAACATTATATAATAATACATACGGTAGTATACATAGACATACTTACACATACATAAACATAATATCAATCTGATGATGATTAATGGATCATGGTTGTGGTAAATTGTCCAATAAGCAGGCATGGATTTTCTTTTTGAAACCGATTTTGTCGGAGATACCTCTGAGAGAATCAGGCAGCGCATTCCAGAGACGTGTAGTTTGTAAAGTAAATGAATTCGACATAAAGCCAGAATGATAAAGACGCGTAGAGAACGTTAGAGAACTCTCAGATCGAAGTTGTCGATCATGGGAGTTGCAGATATATTGAAATTTGCACTTCGAGTATTCTGGAGAGGGAGAGAGGATTATTAATAATAGAGTGAAGTGAACAAAGCAGCCGTTTATGCCTGCGCTGACGAATAAGAAGCCATTTGAGCTGAGATCGATAGGAAGGGACACGATTGAATTTGCGAAGACAAGATAAAACGGGTATAGCGTTATTGATAAGCCGGTCTAGCTTATTGAGAAGATCAGGATAGCAGACATCAGCATAATGTGTGGATGGGAAATATGACTGACGTTACTAGAGAGACCTTAAAATTGATTGGAAGAAAATTTCTAAACCGATTAAGGAATCGCAAGGAAGAAATAACCCCACGATTTACCTCCGTGATTTGCACTGTCCACTTAAGTGTCGATCGAAATATTATTTTTAAATTAAAGTTTTAATAGAGCAGCACTAATAATGTTATAACTTAGGTACCCACATTTAAAAAAAAAGTACTATAGACATCGTGACAGATGTCAAGTACAAATATTTTACATTTTTATTTGGCAATACCACGAGGCATTTATTATGGCAAATAACTTTTTATTTAGTATTGTCTTAGGTTTTCGCGATTGTTACACATTGAAATTAAACTATTTTTAACGGAAGTATCGCGTGTTTTATTTATTTTGTTGAAACCTGACGTTTCGAACGCTTTGCAGCGTCCGTGGTCGCAGGAAAGACTAAGGTGGTATTTGTCTTACATTAGTTATTCAATTATTACATCTACCGACATGGATGATGTCGGTAGATGTAATAATTGAATAACTACTATTACTATTGGTTTCAACAAAATAAATAAAACACGCGATACTTCCGTTAAAAATAGTTTAATTTCAACTTTTTATTTACTATGTGATTGTGATTTAGTCCGTACACCCGGGCGTTATACCATAGCTATAAATAATAATTGCTCTAAAATGTTATCAAAACTACAAGCAAA
The DNA here is from genome assembly GCA_947507595.1 of Pyralis farinalis. Classification (NCBI taxonomy): domain Eukaryota; kingdom Metazoa; phylum Arthropoda; class Insecta; order Lepidoptera; family Pyralidae; genus Pyralis; species Pyralis farinalis. The sequence goes on along the minus strand of OX382268.1, from coordinate 37,504,260 downwards.
ACAAGAGACCAAAAATAAAATTAAATATTAATTAAATATAATAAATAAAATTACGTAAGTATTAGAAGTACATGTGTGTTGCAGTGCCCGAGGAGAACGTGGCGAGCGCCAAGCGCGGCGCGCGCGTGCTCACGGGCGACATGCGGTCGGCGCTGCTCGACGGCGACACCGAGAACTACGACATGGAGCGGGGCTACACGCGGCACACGATCACCGACGGCGCCGACAACCCCGGCATCCTGGTGCGCCTCGCCACCAGCACCATCATCAACCACATCCGGCTGCTGCTGTGGGACCGGGATAACAGGTGCGACACGAGGACCACACGGACACACAATTACATATCTCTTTTTTTTTGAGTCGTACAATCATACGTTCCACCTAATGTAAAGTGGTTACCGTAGCCTATAAACTCTTGCAATATGTCACTCGCAGAATGCCATCCCTGCCGCTAACACAGCAACTCCTCGGGAGCTTACTAGTGGTCTCACTCACACGCAGGAACACAATCCTCCAGATAGTTGTTATTTGGGTGCGGTTTTCTGTGTGGTACTTTCCCAGTCGGGCTGCTTTGATACGCCCTACCTATCTTAAAAGTCCACTATTAAACTATTATCTTTGATCGGCTATGTTTTTTCTACAGTCTATTTATCTATTGTCTTTTCTTTTTAGTGTCATTCCCTTTCCTAATCCTTTAGGATCGGCGGGGTTCGCAGTCTAAGCTTAAGGATTTGGCGAAATACTGATTTTCACATGGAACGACTACCGTTTGACCTCCACAACACAGAGGAGAAAACCAGACCTTTCTTTGGTTATGTCACACGTCATTCGAAATGTAATTTATATGTATATTTTAGATGTCCGGGTTTCCTTACAATGTTTTATTTGTCGGCAGAGCGAGTGGTAATTACAAACATGTGTGTTTCTTAGGTTAATAAGAAAGGTATGGTTTTCCCTTTGGTTGTGGAGGTCTGATGACAGTAGCTCCATGTAAAAACCAGTATCTTTACTCCTTTAAATCCTTAGTCAGAGGACACCGTCAATCTAATGATGTGCATCACAGATAGACATAGATAGAATTTTTAAAATTACTGTTTTAAATTTTCTCTGCCTACCCCGCAAGGGATCAGCTCTGGCGTGAAGATTTACATACATACTGTTTTGGCTTCTGCATCTATAATAATTATAATAAGTCAAGCTGCACCATTTTTTGAACAAAATATCTATGTGGAAAGAAGACCCTACCTTAGTGCCTTTGATGTTTTTTTTATACTACGTCGGGAAGCATACAAGCATACGGCTCACCTGATGTAAAGCGGGTACCGTAGCCTATTAACGCTTGAGATATATTAAGTATCACTCGCGCGATGCCCCATCTGCTGTGTACACAGCAACTCCTTGGGAGCTTACTTGTGTCCTCACTCACACGCAGGATCACAACAACCCTCCAGGGAGTTGTTACTTGGCTGCGGTTTTCTGTGAGGTGGAGGTACTTCCCCAGACGGGCCGCTTTGATGCGCCCTACCTCTCTTAAAAATGTATGTATGTATTTCTTGACATGGAACATTTGTTGTGTTGCGAGTGAGTGTTGCGATGCGGTCGCAGGTCGTACGCGTACTACATCGAGGTGTCCGTGGACCAGAAGGACTGGGTGCGCGTGATCGACCACAGCGAGTACTTCTGCCGCAGCTGGCAGAACCTGTACTTCGCGCCGCGCGTCGTGCAGTACATCAGGCTCGTCGGCACCAGCAACACCGTCAACAAGGTACTCCGGACGATACGTAACTTGCGGCTGATACCGCACTAGTCTTGGCTCACTTGCTTTTGGACTGGCTAGTGCTAGCCTGTGTTCAGGACAAGTGAAATGAATGTAATTCATATGTCGAGTTCTCTTTGTATCCAATCAGATCCAATATTGATAATTATTTATTAATGAAAATATGGGCAGTTGACTTTGCTTTGAATTGTTTTGTTAGTATTTTTTATAGAAACTTATTCTGCTTGAAATAAATGAACATAGAATCAATGTAAAATATTCTTCCGTACGATTGTTGATTAAATAATTACAGGAATTAATGAAAATAAACCGACCAGTTAAGTAATCTCATTAACTTATTAAATTGTAACATATCACGCTAACGCCCTGATAGATAACTACTGAATGATGAAGTTGTGTGATGAGTAGACTTGTCCAGGTGTTCCACGCGGTGGCCTTGGAGGCGATGCACACGGCGCGCGTGCCGCCGCTGTCCAACGGGCTCATCAAGCCGGTCCACAACGTGGCCACGCTCGAACTCTCCGCCGTCGTCATCGAGGGCATCAGGTATTTGTTGTTCTCCAGCACTTGGCGACGGTCCTACGGCAGTAGTATCGCACTGAACCTTTTTCTGGTCGACGAGACATGTGGTGCTCTGAAGTCCACTGGCTTAGTTTAACGACTGTCATCTACCGACAACAACCCGTACCGACGGCTTATTGTGCCATCCAGCACGGAGACACTCGGGACAGCTTCATGGCGCCTGTCTCTTAAAAATGTTTCTTGTACTTACTTGGGTTAAGTGGAAACTGCCAGAAGAATATGGCCCATCGAATTTGTATTAAAACTGTGTTTTGTCCAGTCGTACCCGCAATGCGTTGTTGAACGGCGACACCGAGCACTACGACTGGGAGGGCGGCTATACGTGCCACCAGCTGGTCTCCGGCGCCATCGTGGTGCAGCTGGCGCAGCCGTACCTGCTTTCCTCCATCCGTCTGCTGCTGTGGGACTGCGACTACCGCCACTACAGCTACTACGTCGAGACCTCGCTCAACTACTGGGACTGGCAGATGGTGTGCGACCGCACCAGGGACGCCTGCAGGTACGCAACTCTTCAGCGGCAGGGTGTACGTATCACCCACTAGAGCATCTGTCTGACGTGAATTAGGTTCAGTTTCCCAATTTACCGACCACCTACTGGCATCGTTTAGCCTTGCTCGAAAATTGGAAGAAAAAAGTAGATCCATCGTCACCTGTAATATTTCCAGCAGCTTAAAACCACTGTGTTTCTCATCTTCTTGAAAATATTATTTTCACCAAATCTTTAAGCTTAGAAGACGGACAAAAATGTATATGAAGACATTTTACATCGAATTTTGTCAGTCCAGGGAATCCCGATCTCGAGATAAATGAAGAGATACATAACCAGGCTTTGCTTTGAATCGAATACATGTGGTACATCATGTGTTCGATCATGTGTTAGCGAAATTACGCTACTACCAAAGAATGCTACTACCAAAATGTAGATTGAACGTCGCTTTTAGTCGAGAATTAGAATGTAAACGTGAATATCAAGACGTGATAATCGGAATGCATTGAACCAATAGGTGAACGTCGAACCACTGTTAAACCTCCAACTGAAGAAACTATGCGATACTTTAACGAAGGCAATTGATGATTGAAATGGCTTGTTTTTCCTCGATGCGCTCGATGGAACTAGGCAGGCATATCATTGAATTTGTCCACTTTGCCCACTTGTAATTCGAATTCCGAAATTGTAGTCGCTTTTTTAGGATATGTCATGTTACTAAAAGGGCACAGAACGACGCATACAGATTGTTGAAAATATCGTCAAACATTCAAACGACTGAAAAACGGATATTCAACATTGCAAAACACTCGGCAAAGACCAAAGTTTTTATAACAAGTAAAATCATCATCAGGAATGAATACACAATGGCTCATAAACGCGTATTGAAAGCGTATCTAACGATCTGGGCAGTGAGTCGAGATGTTTTGTAGGCGCAATGATTCTACTGCCTGGCGATGTCCGCCAAATACTACCGGCCATTTCAAGATCGACCGCTGCCGTTGTATAAACACTTGCCTTAAATCCTCGACTATGTGTTATGAGACGAAACTTCAGCTGACGGTCAACACGCGAGTTGCATCGCTAAACGATCCGTCTGCCGCAGGTTTCTCCAAGCAATTAACGACTATCGCTATTGGTCGCATTCCTGTCGACGACGCTGACGAATTGATTTCGTTTCCACCGAATTTTGCAATTTCTTCTCAATGAAGGACGACCTCATCAACAGAGTGTTCCCGAGCATATTTGATGATCACGGAAAAAATTGTCGAGTGAACAAAGTGGCAAAGAAAAAAATGTTTGTAGAACATTTAAACTTCACAATTCAAAATTAAATGGTTGGTCAACTTGTATTCCTTCAAAACTACAGACTATGTAACAAACCAAGATGAAGCAACCACCTGGACAACTAAATGTTTAAACAGGCAGGCAAGTCAGGCTGTCATTGGATCAGATCGCGGCAGTCAGGAAAGGGAATCGACTCGAATGCAAGCCATCCAGCAAATAGCTCAATATAACGTAGTACAACAATGATACGCGAATCATTTCGTTCGCTTCTATAAAGCTAATGCTTTGCTGCCATGTGACTATTAGTTTTAATATAATTAAAATACTCCTCGTTTATATTTTTGAACATTTATTACACTTAATTCATTTTGTCTTAATAAATAACTGAATTTATTTCATCTAATAAGTTAACATAACATTTATTGATTCTAAGGCGGTACGAAGTTCGCCGGGTCACATATGTAGTTGCTTCATAAAAAAATAAATGCATATTCATTTGTAACAGAACTTATGGCCGGACTAAGTACATTCATTTAGTAAAAAGCTGTTATTTTGACGTTACATACAGACACTTCAACTTTATTTATTTGTATAGGTTGTCAAATAACCATTAAATTAGTCATATGTAAGTAAGTCTCATTCCTTCTTTTGTTCGTGACTGATGGTTGTGTTTGTGGATGTCCTCGCAGGTCCTGGCAGGTGATATACTTCTCCCCGCGGCCCGTGTCCATCATACGAATCGTCGGCACCAACAACTCGGTGAACGAGGTCAGTCTCTTCACATGTACCTTGACGTGCGAGTGATTTTGAAGAAGCTCTGTGATCACAATGCTTGTGGCACTTATTCGACACACGCTCATGGGTTCGATTCCCATACAGGGCAAACATTTTTCAAGAGAAGTAAGGTGCATCAAGCAATACGTCTATTTAAGTCAGCGGCATAGGTGGCATCGCGCCAGCGATACTTCAGATATTGGAAGGATGCATAAACTACGGTAACCACTTTACATCAGGTGGGTCATTATGCTTGTATGTTACTAACGTTGTAGAGAAAACATTGAAATTGAATTATGTTAAATGCTCTTAAATGCCTCCGGCTGGCATCACCTTAGGAAGTAAACATACCATCTGAAAGCAGTGAATGAATTTGTTGTTTACCTTATATTCAGCTTCCAAGTGTTGGAATAACATTCCCCCACCAATCAGAAATTGACAATCTGTTATATGTTTTAAAGCTAGGTTACTAGGTTAAATTTACAAAAAAGCTGATAAATCTTGTGCATACAGTATCTCCTTAGGCTATGTATACTCAGTATTTGTTCATAATAATATTTATCAATAAATATAATGTTACTATGTACATATATGAATAATAATAACACGAATTATCATATTTATTTATATATTAATACCATTACATATTATGAATAGGCTTGTAATATTATTGTTTACTCGATGTCAGGGGCACCTCTTTTACTAATGGTGTCCACAGAATATACGTCGAGGCACTTCGTGCCAAGACATTATGCTGAGTGGAGATCTATTTGATACACACACTGTAATTTAGACTTAAGTTTCTTCAAAGTTATGTATTTTTTTTTATGTGTTGCCAAATAAACATTTTTCTTTCTTTCTTTCTTATAAATGTTATGTTGCAGGTGTTCCACCTGGTGCACCTCGAGTGTCCGGCGCAGGTGCCCGACGAGCGAGAGGACGGCGCCACCGGCAAGACGCGCCACTCGCAGGATAACAAGCTGAACGTGGTCAACGGTGAGACCAGAGATTCGTTTTTTGCCAGCATTACCCTGATCAGTGTATATTGGGAGATCACTCTGCATAATTTCATGTCTGCCTAGTACCTACGTCAGCACAGCCGTTTAACATTAAAATACCCATCGTACCACCGGTGGTTCAGTGGGACTGAAGGGATTAGTCTACTCGGAGAGATCTCTTCCAGCGATACATCTTGTTACCACATGGACTGTCATGATGAGCACTGTATTAACAGTAGCTATTTACATTTTTCTTAACAACTCTTACCATAGATACCTCCATGTCTCAATGAATATAGACAATATAGAATAACATTAAATGCAGACACCCATCGACGACTGTGAAAACCCCTCTCTTGATAAACTTTTCTAGGGGAAAGAGAGTGATGGAAAACGGTACGTTTAGTTCCTTCAGAAAGGGTGTGAAGACATTTTAACCGGATTCGACGCGACGTACGAGTCCATAGTCTACCATCTAAGTAAATGTACCATCGGGCTGATTACACTTGTTCGTCATCTTACTGATGTAACATAAAAATATGTCTATATAATAATACTAGGGACTCGCCCGGTCTTCGCACGGGAAGTTTTCTTTTAAAAACAACTAGATTGGCAGATAGCAAGCGGTCACTGTAGTCTATTGACGCTCGCAACACCACGGAAATGTTACCCGCGCGCTGCCAATCTTGTTACCTAAAGATGTTTCGTCACAGTACCCAGTAATTTCTCTGCCATATCTCACCCTTCAAACCGGAACACAGCTATATAAATATAGCTGTTTGGCGGTAGAAATAGGTGAGACAGAGGTACCCACGCAGACGACGACTGTACAAAGTCTCCCTCTGGTAATATTTAGAGATTGGGTTACGTTATTATAATTTTCGAAGGCATCTCGAATTTCTTAAAAAATAAATATACTTTATGTTACTCGCTGATAATGTAGCTTTCTACATACATACATGCATACATACATATCACCACACCTATGTCTCATTGGGGTGAGACCATGGAATGCCAGGTGCATCGATCCAAACATACCTCTCTCGCCTCTTCCACACTAATCAACCTCTTCTCGCGTGCTCTTCTGTTTCGAGTGCTTTTGATTGGGTCATTTTTCAGCACGTCACATTTGATTCATATGTGTGCGTCTAGGGCTACTCGTGCCGATATCTCCACTCACTCTTGGTCGGTATACTTCTTTCGTAATTCATTCCACCTCCATTCTTTCCAAATGTCCGAACCATCTCAGCATACTCATTTCAATTTTTATCACTACATCATCTTTCTTTGCACGTAGTTCTCGTATCGTGCTATTTCTTACTCCATACATACTCCTTAGCGCTCTCATTGTAACTGCGTTGACCTTCGTCTAGAGCTTTCTATAGTTGTTTTTTTTTAATCCGTTTAACAAACAAACATACAAAAATCAAATGTTATCTCTTTATTATATTATTATAGTTGTATGTAATGAGGCGATAATTTGTTATTCAGGGAACGGATCACCGACTGATCCGCCGCACGGCGCCAGCACGCCGCCGGCCTCGAAGGCGTCCAGCTCGGCGTCGTCCTCCGCCGCCGAGCCGTCGACGTCCCGGCGCGCGCTGCCGCCCGCCGACACCGCCACTGAGACCGCCACAGAGGCCGACGAGAGGTTCGACGAGTGACCGAGCGCGCCCTCACCTGCCCGAGGTACGAGAACACACGGCGAGGACGATGGCCGAGATACGGCTCGTGGCTCACTCGCGGCGGCAACGGTGTCGACTGATACACCCTCTCGACACAATAAGTGCTAGTACATTCACGGACACGTCACTACTGACACAATTTCATCTTGTATTGCGTGCGATGTAGATGCACACAGTCTTGCGCACTCTTAAAACTTTTGTAAAAAAGCGGCGTAGGCAATATTTTATTAGACGTGTTTATGGTCAGCGTCGCTGTATATTTAACTCTTCGTTTGTTGTAAGTTAAGCGGAAAAGGAAAATGGCTCGCAATAAATTCGGTATTGGTAAATCACACTATATCTTCATAAATATAATTCTCCTGCGTATGTGTTTGTCATAGAACTCCTCCTTTGTGTGTGTCTAAGTGGATCCGGTAGGTGGCGCTACAATCGGGTTACAAGAATTTGTTTTTTTTTTTAATAGGTCAACATCTGTCTTGTCCGCTAGTATATGTATTAAAGTATATTTCAAAGAGACATAAGATTTAAACATATAGAAACCCCAACTTGAAGTCGCTACCTCGGCGGAATATTTCATTATGTGTAATTATTTTGATATTTCGTTTTGTAATTTTTGGAGGTAAAGGCAGGAGTAGTATTTTGTTCATTTGTAGGATTTTCATCGTACCACCATCGACCATCTTTTTTTTCCTGTAATATTTATACATACCTTTATCTGTAATTAATGATTTTATGTAAGAAATATTACGCTATGAAAAGATACACAACCAAAAACACTGTGTTAAAAATTTTATTGCACAAGTTTACGAGTCTAGTATAGATTTTCTATCGCAATGATTTTGTGTGTATTTAACTTTAATATCACGATTTTAGAATTACGTCCAACTGTGTACGTCAGAAAATAGGTTTACTATTTTAGCATTTCGTTGTGTTGATAGCAGTGCATTAGTCGAAGGACGAAGTACATTGATGTCTTGACAATATGTAGGAAATAATATGAAATCTAAAAGCAAGTTATGTACTTTGAAATTAGGGCGCGAGTCAACTTCCTACTTGATTACAAACTGACTCAAACAGAGAGTCATGATGGAGTTATTGTCTGTCCGCTGCTTTATCTTCAAAAGGATGCCACATCAACCCTTACTCATCCCACTGCAGGGATACGGGTCTCCCTTCATTCGAATGGGTTTAGAGGATACTCCACCACGCTGCTTAAATGCGGATTGGGTGAGGCCAGTGTTTTCGCCATCGAGCTCTCTTCAAAAGGATATGACGATATAAATGCAGTTGTTGGCAACGGTTCTCAGAACACGAACTGTCTAGTTATTTAGTCTGTAAGCTTGTTTCTAGTCTTTTTTAAGTACTCTCTCCTGTATTATGTAACATATCATTATTCAAATTCGTTGATCTATAGAGAATGAGTTTGGGGTACGGGGGAATTCGTAAAATGTATGTGTTAAGGTCCACATTTGAACGTCACTTCAACCCGCGTCCTGTTATCGGCCGTTGTTCTCTTTGTGCTAATCCAGTGATTAGCCTGGTGGTTAAAGAGCCAGCCTGTGATTGGTCCTGATTCACATCCCGGTGTAGGCACGTATCACTAAATTTGGATTTATGTACATATTTGTAATTGTCATTCGCTCGACGGTGACGGTGGAAAACAAGGTGAGGAAACCCGCACGTCCAAGAAATTATATTTCGAAAGACGTGGGACCTGACATAAGTAAGGTCTGGTTTTCCCTCTGGGTTGTGGTCTGCGGCAGTCGCTCTATGTAAATATCAGAATCTTCGCCAAATCCTTAGGCTTAGGCAGTGAACCCCGCTGAAGGGATAAGGAGCTTATTAGTGACCTCACTTATTTATTTATTCAAACTTTATTTACCACATATATAGGGTACAAAGGCAGACGTAATGCTGATAGCATTCTCTACCAGACAACCTTATGGAAGAGTACATATACAGGAAATCGGTACACAAAGTAAGAAAGCAAATTAGTAAGGAACTCGCGCGCAGGAACACACAATCCCTCCAGAGAATTTGCTGTTTGGTTGCGGTACCGTACCTACTTTGACTGTCTAAAGTAGGTACGGTACAGTTGCTAGTTTCTTCGGCCGATGCTCTTTGTGGGAATTGACCCTAATACTTGCCCGTTAGTAGCATATACCTCGGTTTTATTTATAATTGATTAGGCTGTTAGACGATATCTAAGATGTTTAGAAACCATTTCCAGATTTAGATCCATACACACGAGAAAATAAGAGTTCGTTTACTACGCTCCCGTAATGATTCTTTGGTCTATTTTTAATGATTATGTTTCATTTGATAATTTCTGTGTTCGTATACATAGTTTTTGTATATCTTCACCGAAGTCTTTGGCGCTGTCTAATGGATTTAGATTATCTAAACTGCGTTCTGTTAAAGTAGATCAGAATTAGGCCCCATTAAAATTTCGTAAATATCCAATTTCTAGTTAGTCTATTTTCTAAATATTAAAAAAATACTTATGAAAACGGCCTTTCGTTCAAAGACTCAAGCGTTTGTTTTGTCTGTCGTCCGATTTAGATTTTGCTTACACGACTGGTAGACCTTTGATGATCCCGTGCCATTTTGCCACGTTGGCAAAGTTTGAAAGATGTGATGAAGACAAACTGAACTTATTAAATTAAATCTTTAAAGTAGTGTAATCGTCTTTTTGAGTTGACGCTAGTATAGATGAAGCAACGATATACTATGCGTCGATTTTCCCGTTCAACTCTTGTATTTTTAAGGTTGTATTCCAATGACAAATCTAACATTAAACCCGTCAAATTACTTATGCCTAGAGCTATATAGCCAGTTTCGAACTGCTGGTCGCGAGATGATTTTTTTTTTATGAAACTAGATTGGCAAACAAGCACGCGCCCGCATTAGATGGTAAGCGGTCACTGCAGCATATTGGCGCTCGCAACACTACGGGGATGTTACTCGCGCGCTGCCAATCATGTGACCTAAGGCTGTTTCGTCACAGTACCCAGTAATTTCTCTGCCATCCATATCTCACCCTTCAAACCGGAACACAGCTATATAAATACAGCTGCTTGACGGTAGAAATAGGTGAGACAGAGGGAACCAGATGACTTTTGTACAAAGTCTCCCTCTGGTTAATGTATGGCCTAGTGGCAGCATATCCGGCAGACTCGACAGCTTGCAGCAACAGATTGCAGCCTGATGGTAAATGCCTCGCTAAAGATTCTGAAAATTCGCTAACATATTTTTTCTATATGGTGTAGATTTTTATATATTTTGCCAATTTGTAAAACTGTACAAATCTGTCGATTGTAAATAAATATGTTTCGTAAGTCTTTCATTGCATAATACTGTAACAAAATATTTGTGCTTTAGGATTTATATTTCTATGTTCTATCAAATTTGAATGTAGTTTGCTTTGTATTTTAATTAGTTTTGTTAACTACACTGTAAGGATTTTTTTTGGTTAATGTATTTTTTTTTATTTGTACCTCAGGGAAATGTTGTATATCGATGGATATTGTTCCAGAAATGTAAGGGTTGTGATTAATAAGTAGGGAAAGGTGGAGGTATACTATTTGTATATACATAATAGTTAACACACTTTTTGTCAGTCAGTCTAGAATATTTGTTTCGGTGGCCTGTTTAACTTAACGGTGATTAAAGTCACCCTGTATAAATTGATCAAAGTCAAAGTCAAAGTCAAAATCTTTTTATTCCGTAAAAATGGCTACATTTGTTTGGAATCGTCACAATTTTTTTCCCTACCGTGCAGTTCATGACTAGGTGAGCACTGATAAAAATACTGCCAAAAAACTCAGGCATCCCTCTTTTGGTATCCAAACAAATTTACATAATTTATTAATTACATTATAATTGGATCGACTCAATCCCAGGCATTTTTATCATTAATATAGTCAGATACTTTATAATATGCCCTGCTACACAATTTGGCTTTAATAGTACTTTTAAACTTGTTTATTGACAATTCTCTTATATTGCTGGGAAGTTTGTTATAGAACCGTATACATTGCCCCATAAAAGAATTACTTATTTTGTGGAGACGGCTTGCATGTAACACAAGATTATGCTTATATCTAGTATTTATGTTATGAGTATCACTCTTTTTACAAAATGAGTCTATGTTTTTATGGACATACACAAGATTTTCATAGATATATTGCGATGCGACTGTTAGAATATTTATTTCTTTGAATTTTTCTCTAAGGCTCTCACGGGGACCAAGTTTATAGATAGCTCTTATGGCTCTCTTTTGCAATAAAAAGATGGTGTTAATGTCCGCGGAGTTACCCCAAAGAAGAATTCCGTATGACATAATACTATGAAAGTAGCTGAAATAAACTATTCTAGCCGTATCAACATCAGTGAGCCGTCTAATAGTTTTCACTGCATAGGCTGCAGAACTTAGTTTTCCTGATAATTTTTCAATTTGTGGGCCCCATTGTAGTTTGGAGTCAATTGTTATACCCAAGAACACAGTTGTCTCCACAGGAGCTAAATTAGTTCCATTAACATGTACATTGGTAGTCACCTGTCTTACATTAGGTGTTGAGAACTTAATTACTTTAGTCTTTTTATCATTTAAAACCAGATTATTAACATTAAACCAATGCATAACTTTAGAGAGAGCATCGTTAACTTCGTCATAATTACCTAACTGTCTATTAATTTTGAATGTCAAAGAGGTATCATCCGCAAACAATACAATCTCATGTTTATCCTTTACATAATAAGGTAAGTCATTTATATATACTAAAAATAAGAATGGACCTAGAATTGACCCCTGTGGGACTCCCATGACTACAGGGGACCCCGAAGATCTTTTACCATTAACATCGACCTTCTGTATCCTATTGCCCAGATAAGAAGACAGAAGTTCGAGAGCCTTGTTCCTGATACCGTAGTGGTGTAATTTTCTGACAAGAGTGTCATGGTGCACGCAGTCAAACGCTTTAGACAGATCACAGAAAATTCCCAAGGCATCTTGCGAACCTTCCCATGCCGCGTATATACTTTTAAGCAAATGAATCCCTGCGTCTATAGTTGAACAACCTTTCGTAAATCCAAACTGTCTCCTATGAAGCAAATTATGTGTATTAAAATGTCTGAGCAACTGGCTAAGCATTAGTTTTTCAAAAATTTTACTGAGAATGGGCAGTATGGAAACAGGTCGAAAATTCGAAGGGTCCGAACTATCACCAGATTTAAATAATGGAATGATTTTACTATGTTTCATCAAGTCAGGAAATACACCAGATGCCACACAACAATTGAAAATTGTAGCTAAATGTGGAGCGATTGAAATAATAATAGAAGATATGGTTTTGACAGATAGACCCCACAGATCTTTAGTGTTTTTCATATTTATTGATTTAAAAGCGTTCAAAACATCTTTTGGGCTTACAGCTGAAAATTCAAATATTGTGTCGCATTCTACCACGCTTTGTTTGAGAACGAGTTCAGCAGCTATAGAAGAAGACCTAAGATTTCTCGTAGTAATAAGAGGAATGTTAGAAAAATATTTTTCAAACTCAGTCGCAATTTCTACCATCCATTATAGTTTTGATTGGCTGACGAAATAAGCCTTCTTGCGCCCGTAACCTAACTAACGCTTGAACTGACTGAAACTCTCGAACGAGTCGCTAACCTTTTAGTTGGCGAATGGCGTATATGGGCGTGTCCAGCCTTAAGTCCAGCGAGTGACGAAGTAGTCCCAACAGCTTGTTTTACACTAACGTGAATTTTATCGACAACCGTACTTTAGCATGTGAAATCCTTCAGCCTTCCTTTTCCTACCCCCGTGCCTGGGTACGCCCGTGTGCACCATGACAATTTATCAATGCTATGTAGGTCTTATTGCAATTCGAAACCACGCTTTGAATCGAGTGAATGATTTTCACGAATTTTTATTTCTAAACTGTAAACTGTTCACTTCACATAAAGTTCATTATTGAATATAAAAGTTACTGAATTTTTTAATTGAAAATTTAAAATAATTTAAGCCGATAACGAAGAGATGTAATGTTGCAGGTATTTATGTAGAGGTGTTAGATTAAAATTGTCGGCCAAGTAACAACATCATGTAATTGGACTGAAATTGGTTATAGTTGGAATATATGGTTGCGAAATATTTTTTATCATGAGTTGAATATTTTTGTATTTTATAATAATCTCAATATATTCGTTTATTGTTACGGCTACAGAACGCATGGATAATGGTTGATACGGCCGTCCAGAATGGTTCAGGCGCGCCCACTGTGTGCCCAAACGCTTGTATATATGATTGCGAGCGTTAACCAATCACAGGTCTGAATTTCTCGCGCGTTGTGCGCATGCTCCATCTTTATCATTGCAATGTAGTGTTAGTGGTGACACTGGCTGTTATTCATATGTTCTGTGGTTAAGGCCATAACCACACATGTCACCTTTAATGAAAAAGATTCAAAAATTCTACGTACATACACATTCGAAAGTGTTACTTAACATACAAGCATTCATGTTGTGTTGTAAATATTTAAAAATATTTTTTAAAGTAGTTTTTCGTCATTTTGTGGCAGCTAATGAACTGGACTATCTTTAATAGGTTCGTACTTGTTTAGCCGACGAGATAACGAGGAGTGAGACGTAGTGGGGATGCTATTCGCCCAAAACATTAGAACAAAATAGGATGAAAAATAGAAATAAACAAGTCCGAATTTGGCGGTTAGCAAGTTCATCAGCTGCCGCAAGAATGTCGCTGAGAGAAGAAACTAGTTTAAAATTTATTGGCTTGTGTAATATTAAGTCCCCACTCTTCTCAAATGTGTATCTTTACGCTACATTCACACAACTTCTGACAACACTGAATTAGACGTTCTCAAACTATAGAAATATTCTTTGGGATGTGCTAGGGCTATTTCCTTCAGAAGGCACTCATAACCATAGTTTTTTTTCTTTATTATATAACTTTCTTTATCCACTTCTAAATTAGCAATTGCAATAAGCATCATCAGTTTATTGCATTGTAGCCCGTTCTTCTTTCTAACCGCCACTCACTCGTGTTACTGTATTCGCAGTTCGAATGAGTTTTAAGCAGCAATCAATATTTTAGTCAACAACTATACTAAAGTACTAACCTACTGCGAACCAGGCTTTGCTTACTAAAGTACGGACCATATTTTTATGTTCGGACATATTTAGCTACTTAATGCTCGTCACTCGATTAAAATACCAGCCTAGTGCGGACCAGTAGGCCGATTCTACTAAAAAACTGCAACTGCACTGCAGCGCGGCGTGTGTCAAAATGCGTACATTTTGACGTTTCTTCAAGCGATCTGACAGCAGCGACGTTTAACGAAACGTCAAAATATCCGCATTTTGACGTTTCTTCAAGCGATCTGACAGCAGGAACGTTTAACGAAACGTCAAAATATCCGCATTTTGACGTTTCTTCAAGCGATCTGACAGCAGCGACGTTTAACGAAACGTCAAAATGTACGCATTTTAACACACGCCGCGCTGCAGTTGCAGTTTTTTTTAGTAGAATCGGACCACATGCTATATATAGGGCAAGACCGGCCGTGCCGATATTGTCCGCTCTATCCACCTACGCCCGTGTGATTGCCATGTCGGAAATAATCATCGTGTGAAACCGCCGTATAACTAACAACTGTTGTAATATAAAGATATCATGTGTGGTTAGGCCCTTCGAGCTAAGCTATGTGCGAAGCGGACACTGTGATAATTGATAAAGGATTGAATATTGATTTGCTGATGTTATAATTTTGTTATCGTGTAGATAGGTTATCGTATTGTAAGACTTGTAAGTTAACGTAGGCAGACGTGTGTACTAGATCGCTTGTTACTTTACTATGTTACACTAAGCGCTTGTACTATTGATAAACAAACTATGAACTACCCCTGATTATAGAGACATAAAGTAATATTACCTATTTGGTTTTTTTACTCATTATCCTTATTATTTTATATCCCGTATATCTATTCTCCTGCGCACCTTTTAATGTTACAAATGATTTTAAAATTATTTACTACTAGCGGCCCGCCCCGGCTTCGCACGGGTGGACATTTATTTTTTAAACATTATGGGATAAACGAAGAGTAAATGTATCTTTAGAGAGTTTTTTTTAAATAGTTTTTCTTAAGTAGCTTTTTTTTCAGACAAATTACTTTTAAGTGGTACGTACTTAGTGGTATTTAATTTTTTATTCGTTTTTATCCATAACCGTAATTACAATCAGAAAGTTTATTTTTTATTTATTTATGTTGTTTTTAGTTTTATTTTTACATTTATTTTGATATATATAACAATTAATTTAATAGGTTTTACTTTTTTAGTTTCCAATATGTCTACCTTAAGGCTGTATACTATATTTGCTGTGGTATTCGTAGATGGCAACAAAATATATTGATTTTTAGGAATCCTACTCGAGAAAGTGCAACATATAATTGGCTATGAGAAAAGCATTCTTCTCTTAGGTCGATGCCAAAGATCGAGAAAGTTTGTCCCTGGGATTTATTTATTATAAGGGCAAACGATACCTTTACAGGAAACTGTAACCTTTTAAAAGACATGGGCAAATCTGTTGGTATCATCGGGATCCGCGGAATGTGAGCTAGCTGTCCGGCCGTGGGACCGGTGATGATTGTTGCTATAATCTCTTGATTGTCTCGTAATTCCTTTATCAAAAGCCTTGTGCCACTACACATATTGGGAGGGCTTAAATTTCTCAACAGCATAATGGGAGTACCTACTTTTAATTTCAGTTCGTGTGGTGGCAAGCCGGCGGGATAGAGAGAATTTAAAAATTCTTGTAGATAGTGCACTGTATCCCCGATGTTGCACACGTTATCAATAGATTTGTAACATTTAAAATCACCTGGTACTTTTTCAATGATCATTTTGTTTATCTCATTTACTGAGCTGTTTTTCGGTGAGACGATCGCCCTCGAATAGAGCCAATCGAAATTTCTTTCTGTAAGATGTTCGATGTCGGGATAGATTGTCTCTATAAGGATTTCTAGACTGTGAACAGTTTGAGCCAATTCATTATCTAATAATACTTGGAGGCTATGTGCAATTGGAGATGGTAATTTTTCGCTTCCAAGTTTAAGTAATTTTTGTGAGAAATTGTCGTTGCCGTCATTACTTAAACGTGCTCTCATATTCGTGCGCAAATTGAGAGTTTCAATTGATTGCCACAAAGGTGATGATTTGAGGCACGCTTTTCTGAAAAGAACTTTTTAACTGGAACAGAAAAAATGTGGTATGAAAAAGTCAAAACATTCAATGTCGGTAGCGCGCGAATGAGCCGCGCGAATACCTATTTCATAGATGTGCGCCGCACCGCCCGCTGCCACGCGCCGTGGCCGCCGGTGTCGCAAGCAAGAGATTGAAACACAGAACAAAATCCGTAATATCTTTGGAATGGAATGTCCGATTTCATTAATTCAAAGAGTAACTAACCTACAAGCATTGAAACAGTCTTGAATACGAAATGATTTATTTGGATAAGGATTAATACCAAGGTACGAATAATGTGGCCTAGTTTGTACCGGCGTTACTATAGCATATTTTAACATGAAAAAGTAGTTAATGTGACGTAACTGTAATAGTTAGACATATGGTATCGCGGACTTTTTTGTAGATATTGATGTCCTCTATAAAACTGTAGTACATTACTGTACCCGCGGCGGGATTCTGTCGTTATCACGATAAGCGCACCCGTTAACATTACTATATGGATTACACGTATTAAATTATAATTATAGCTAATATACTGTAGAACAAGGATTACCAAGCTATAAAATTCATATTTAATGATTTATTTTCTAACTATATACATATATATACTATCTATCGATCGCTATTACAATAAATAATTATTTGTGAGTAGATTTCTAGCATTTACTTTTTTAAATATAATTATTTTTGATTGAACACTATTATGGAGCCAATGAGTCGTTGAAATTATTTTTGTTCTCTTATGTATCTCTTCTCCCCTTGATAACGGTGGCGTTCCCTTGCCGAAGGAGTCGCCGGACCAATTGGAGGTAATACAATATGAATGTGTCCAGTATTCAGTGGCGTAGCGTAGTGGGGGCGGCCCGCCCCGGGCGGCACTTTTTAGGGGGCGGCAAAATTTGTCAATAAATAATAAAAATATTTGAACCATTTCATATTTTAGCGCAACTACAAATTTGGAGCACAACAAACAAAGAGCACGGAATTTTTTATTGCTTATTCTGTGACGAATTCGGGGAATCCCCTTTCTTTAAATATTTTGTAGCGTCTGCTGGCAACACCGTGTATACTGACTTGCGGGGATTCCCCATAGGTATTTTATTTTAAAAACTATAGGTACGGGCATACGGGTAAGTCCCTTCAAGGAAGTATTTGTTGCTTTGACAATTCAAAGAAAGTTTTATTGATGTATTGTCTGTTGTCCATTTCACATTGTTTCGTATCGTAATTTATGTTACGCTTTAAAACTGTAATGTCCGTGCAAATAAGTACGTGTAGTGGTTGTGAAATTATTGAGCAATGTGAAAAATTGAATTTTTCCGCTACGTATGGCTACGTGTACCTACTTCAACAGTGTGAATTGTAAGTTTTTAATTTAAAATATAACCCGAATTATGCAAAATAATGATGATTGTTCTTGCCGAAAAGTTCTCTAGAATATGTATGTAATGTATAGTATACATTAAATTGAAATATCTAAATAAGGGGCGGCAAAATTGTCTTCCGCCCCGGGCGGCCGACACCCACGCTACGCCGCTGCCAGTATTTCTGCGATATGTGTAAGTATAACAATCATATTAAAAAAGTTATGTGGATACTTATGTACGCACGTAAATACTTTTTTGCGTAATAAAATGAAAGTAATTCTAAGTGTCGTGCCGCGTGCCAGTACTCTGGTTTGTAAAATAAAACTATAATAAAAGAAACTTTATTCATCTGTACAAACACATTGTATGCGACCAATGACATTATTACACAGTTCGCGAATATATACAGTAGCCCCTACACTCTCATACGCGTATTGTACATATAAAAACATCATGAAAAACATGGTGAACATCTGCGACTTTATTATTCTTAACTTTATGACGTATTTAACTTTCTCATATTATTATATGAGAAAGTAGTTAATATGGTTTGAAAATGTTCTGATGTGCTGTTTGACTATATGGGGGGAGGCTCCTGGTAACCTGTGTCTCAGGCTTTTTCGAAAGCCTACTTCAGGCACCAGTCTCTCACAAAGTAGTTAAAATAGTAACTCGGTATATGTTCCTTCAATGCAGTGGCGTAGCGTAGTGCGGGCGGCAGGGGCGGCCCGCCCCGGGCGTCACTTTTAGGGGGCGGCAAAATTTGTCAATAAATAATAAATATATTTGAACCATTTCATATTTTAGCGCAACTACAAATTTGGAGCACAACAAACAAAGAGCACGGAATTTTTCATTACTTATTCTGTGACGAATTCGGGGAATCCCCTTTCTTTAAATATTTTGTAGCGACTGCTGGCAACACCATCTATACTGACTTGCGGGGATTCACCGTAGGTATTTTATTTTAAAATCTATAGGTACGGGCATACGGGTAAGTCCCTTCAAGGAAGTACTTGTTGCTTTGACAATTCAAAGAAAGTTTTATTGATGGATTGTCTGTTGTCCATTTCACATTGTCTCGTATCGTAATTTATGTTACGCTTTAAAACTGTAATGTCTGTGCAAATAAGTACGTGTAGTGGTTGTGAAATTATTGAGCTATGTGAAAAATTGAATTTTTCCGCTACGTATGGCTACGTGTACCTACATTCAACAGTGTGAATTATAAGTTCTTAATTTAAAATATAACCCGAATAATGCAAAATAATGATGATTGTTCTTGCCGAAAAGTTCTCTAGAATTAATGTATGTAATGTATAGTATACATTAATGAAATATCTAAATAAGGGGGCGGCAAAATTGTCTTCCGCCCCGGGCGGCCGACACCCACGCTACGCCGCTGCTTCAATGACTGTTATCCTATTTGTGATGAGAAAATAAACGCTTTTTATTATTACTATTTCTCTTATTTCACGGGTTTTAATCCCGGTCATTTGATAGGCGTGCGCGGGGATATGAATCCAACGCGTAGAGGCCCCTTCTAAAAGAATGATGTAATGTATTATACCAGCTGTGACCTGCTCTGAGGGATATCAATGGGAGGATATACCAACGAACAGGTCACGGCACGTATTGGAACTATTTGCAAATGTGTCGGAAATAATTGAGCTATTGAAATGAGATCTGGAGGGATTATTAGTACTGGGCTATTACAGAAGAGAGACGGACACCGCCATAACTATCCTATCTGATGTTACTTCGGCAGGCGATAGCTCGCTCGAAAATATCATGTTGGATGACAAGTAGGCATAGTAAATGAGTTACAAATTTGAGTGACTGTATAACTATTCAGGTCAACTAACGTTCCTTCCCAACTACAATTTAAGATACTTGATATCAATTTATTTGCTTGTTTCCCTCTATCGTTTTTTTATACTACATCTGGAGGCATAAGGTTCTCCTGATGTAAAGCGCTTACCATAGACTATGAATGCTTGCAAAACATTTAAGTATCATTCGCACAACGCCACCTCTGCTGCTAACACAGCAACTCCTTAGGAGCTTACTGATGACCTGACTCACACGCAAGAATACAACAACCCTCTAGGGAATTTTTATCTGACTGCAGTTTTGTAAGAGGTGAAGGAAGATGGGCTGCGTTGATACACCTAACGTCTCTTAAAAAAAATGCCCAGAACAAGACAAACAGACATGTTCATGCATACAAATGTTTCTCCTGTGTGGGAATCGAACCCACGAGAGTTGTTTTTTAGTTTTTTTTTTTGTTTTTTTCTTTCCTACTCCACTCGGCAAGTCCCGTCTTCGTGGAAGACCGCCAATGTGCACCCGGTGCCCAAAAAGGGCGATAGATCAGATCCGTCGAATTACAGGCCTATTGCCATAACCTCCCTTCTCTCCAAGGTGATGGAGCGTGTGATAAACACACGACTCCTAGCATACCTAGAAGATCACGACCTAATCAGCGACCGTCAATACGGCTTTCGCCACGGTCGTTCGACTGGTGATCTTCTAGTGTATCTTACACACCGCTGGGCTTCGGCGATTGAGAGTCAAGGTGAAGCATTGGCTGTTAGCCTAGATATGGCAAAGGCGTTCGATCGGGTCTGGCATCGGAGTCTTCTATCGAAGTTACCATCGTACGGGCTGCCCGAGGGTTTGTGCAAATGGATTGCCAGCTTCTTATCCAGCAGACGTATAAAAGCCGTGATAGACGGTAGTTGCTCCGATAGCATGGATATTAATGCTGGCGTCCCACAGGGCTCTGTATTGTCCCCGACGCTGTTTCTGCTGCACATTAATGACATGTTGTCAATCGACAGCATTCATTGTTATGCGGACGACAGCACCGGGGACACTTATTATACAGGCCGTGCTAACATCCCTCGTTCCCTTGTAGAGGAAAGCCGCGATAAACTTGTGTCTGAAATGGAGGGTACATTGTCTAAAGTATCTGACTGGGGGCGATTGAACCTAGTCCAATTCAACCCTGCCAAGACACAAGTTTGCGCGTTCACCGCTAAGAAAACCCCATTTGCTGTGGTTCCCCAATTCGAGAACACGCCGCTCACAATTTCTAAGAGCATTAGGATTCTCGGTATCGAGATCTCCAGCGATGTTCAGTATCGAGGTCACCTGGAGGAGAAGGTTAAGCTGGCGTCCAAGAAACTCGGTGTGCTCAACAGAGCTAAACAGTACTTCAGCGCGGGGCAAAGGCTTATGTTATATAAGTCCCAAGTCAGACCGCATATGGAGTACTGTAGCCACCTTTGGGCGGGAGCACCTGGATACCAGCTAGGACCTTGTGACTCGATACAGAGACGAGCTGTGAGGATTATCGATGATCCTGGACTCACACACGGCATTGAGCCCTTGAGTTTGAGAAGAGATTTTGCTTCCCTTTGCGTGTTCTACCGGCTGTATAATGGGTTGTGTTCTGAGGAGTTGTTCAACATTATACCAACAGGCTCGTTTTACAATCGCACAGCTCGCCGGCGGCTGGGAGTTCATCCGCACACACTGGAACCGCAATGGTCGCGCACTGTGCGCTACACGAGAAGTTTTCTACCGAGAACTATTATGTTGTGGAATGAGCTCCCTGCCGAGATTTTCCCAAGGGACTACAGTATGGGGTTCTTCAAGAAAGGCGTGAAGAGGTTCTTACAGGGTCGGCAACGCAAGAGTGACACCCCTGGTGTTGCAAATGCCCATAGGCTACGGTAACTGCTTACCATCAGGCAGGCCGTACGCTTGTTTGCCACCTTAGTGGTATAAAAAAAAAAAAAGTTGGTGTCAAAGTAACATAACTGTGCATATGGCCACTGTCAAAATTCTTAATATTGTATAAAAGAAATGCCTGTTTTACATAATATGATTCATGAAAACCTAAGTCAATAAAACATTTAAATAACTACAACTGCCATAATAGGTATATATAGCATATTATTAATAGCTGGTGTGCATAACCTATGTTCTCTCCTCTTACCCCAAATACATATACCATCTCCTCGGCCATCGTCATCGCGGGTAATGAATGTCAGAAGGATCGATGGAACGAAAGGTGGGATGAAAAAGAACAATTTTTATGAACTTTTAATAATATTTTAACAATTTTATAATTTAATGAAAATTAAAATAATAAAATATTTTTTATGTGACACGAGGTCCCCACTCTCTCACAACTGCTTTGCTCTTTTTGTACAATTCGCTTGCATCTATAATATCTGGATTATTTTCAGCAGCGAATTGATCTAATCTCTTTCTTACTATCATTTTTAATTCATGTATACTATCTGAATTTTTTAAAGCAGATATACCAATAATATTTTCAAAATGAACAATTTTTTCCGGTCTAAACTCCTCAGGTACGGAATCTAGAATATCGTTAATATTTCTTAGAGATTCGCAAACTTCATTAAATATATCATTCGCTCCTTTTAAATCCATTTTATTTACAGCTAAAACTGCAGGCTTCTGCAGCAACTCAGGGTCATACAGCTCCAGTTCCTTATTTAGGAGTAGAACTGTCTCCAAACATGACCTTTTCGGGTGTTTGGGACTCAGCTGAAACCCATGCACATCACATATGAATAACAGAAGTTTTGTTCTTTCCACATGTCTTAAAAATGTGTGGCCTAACCCGATATTCACATGGGCACCTTCAATGAGACCTGGCAAGTCTGCTATTGATATTTGTCTATGGTCATCGTACTGAATGATTCCTTTGTTTGGCTTGATTGTTGTGAATGGATAACTAGCTATTCTTGGCTTGGCTTTTGAAACAGCTTTTAGTAGTGAACTTTTGCCTGCATTTGGAAAACCGACGAGCCCTATGTCTGCAATTAATTTGAGGTCTAAACGAACATGATGAATTTGTCCGTAATGACCAAGGAAATTATTTTCTTTGGTTCCACCTGGGCCACCTCTTGCTAATATAACAGGCTGATCTTCAGTATCGATTGAACCAATAACATGTCCATCTTCTCTGTATACAGTGACTCCAAGAGGTACTTCAAGTTTTAAGTCCTGACCTGGGTTACCAATGATTTTCGTTTTCTTACTATCTTCACCGTGTCCGCCAGACAGAGTCTTCCCGCGGTATTTGTTCATTATGGTCCTTAGATTGGCATCTTCTTTACCGACGCAGTACACACAACCGCCCTGGCCGCCGAGACCGCCGTACTTAGGCAGGCCGGTTCCACCTGCACCACCCTTGACGTGAAGTCTCACAGTATCAATAAACTTGCTACGTAGATAACTACGTGGTTTTTTTATTTCTTTTGAACACAGTGTCCTTAATATAAATACCATTTTTATGAATAAATTAACTGATGAAATAATTTAAAAATACGAAATGTAAACATGAGGTAAACACCTTCGGAATGAGCCTCAGAAGAATTAAATACCAGTTCTTCTTCATCTTAGTTTAGTTTATTGGCGCTGGATCCTCCCTCCTCGCACTCACTCGGAAACAAGTGTATAAATATTATTTTTGTGTATTCCTTCGTATACACAAATGATTCGGTCGAAATATAATGCTCCGATATTGGGACATTTTTCGGAACAAATAGACTTAATTATTTGGTTAACGCACTGTATTTAACCTTATGCGAAGGCTACACGTTCAGTAATTACTGTAATTCGCAACTATTTATTGTGGTATTTTCATCACGAAACTGATGAATTTCAACATTTAGTACGGAATGTATGGAATCTTAGTGAAAAAAAATGGAATCCGTTTCGAGTATGGCTTTCGATATTCGATATTTTTAAATACATTGTGAGTGTATTCATATTGCCTCGGAGCCGACTCCAGGGTCGGTAGAATCCATTACAAGTGATAGACGTTCTAGTCTATTACACTTTAAATCTCTTCTGAGCAGCGATAGATACCGTACTATCGATAGTTGACCTTGAAAATCAGTTAAAATATCGATAGTACTATTGATAGTGCTTTCGAATGCACAACATGTAGTAATACTTTAGAACAGGTATGGGCAACTTTTAACATGTTGTGGGCCAAACTTTAGCATGCAAATACGTTCGCGGGGCACGTTTAAAAGTAGTGCATTTTAAAGTAGTGTTAATAATTTTTTGCGATAGATAGATATCAAACATGAAAAAATACGATAATGTTATATAAGTCCAATTAATTAAAAAAACAAAATGATATAAATGAATCAATATATAAAGTACAACATTACAATTAAATCAATACAATACAAATATTCTTCATTGCACCAAATTAAAATTGTAAACAAAAGATACTTAGAAACTATAGTACAATTAGGCGGTCTTATCGCTAAGCAATCTCTTCCAGACAACCTTAAGTTTAAATCGCTAAATTTTGAATTGTTACAAACTACGAAAGTTAAATCACAAAGTAAAAACACCGAAATCAATGAGACACTTGAGATTGAATTTGGGAAACTAATCCATCGATATTTGGATTAATTCCACTCATACAAAGACGTAAAGAATTTTCTAAATTATCGTAAGTCAGTCTTGTACGATGTTTTGATTTATTAACTTTCATCAGTGAAAAGAACTGTTCACATTTATAAGTACTGCCAAACGCACAAATAAGTCTTCTTGCGAATTTTCTAAGTTGCGAAAAATTGTTTTCTTCTAGGTATTTTTTGTAGAAATCGCACAACTCCACGTCTTCAAATTTGGATTTTAGGAGTGCGTTTTCTTGAATCTCGATCAACTCCATTTGTAAGTGAATTGGAGCGTTTTGTACATTACTTTTTGTTGGAGTAGCAAATAAACTGAAACAGTCTTCCATGTTTTTGAAGTCGCTAAATCTGTTCGAAAATTGTTCTGACAGTAACTTGAGTTCTTCAGCATATTGAGCATAAGCAATATTTTCATACGCAGAGAGCGTGGTGAAATGGTAACTGTTACCAGACAGCATCTGTGTCTCCCACAAGTGTAGTTTGTTCTGAAACGCTTTCAAATGGCTGTACAAATCATTTACTAACTGTCCTTGTTTTTGGAGTTTCAAATTTAAATCATTCAAATAGCCTGTAAGATCGACCAGAAATGCTAAGTCACATATTCATTTTGGGTCACTCAATTCAGATATTGGTTTATCTTTTATTTGCATAAAGTCTGCTATCTCATTTCTAAGCTCGTAAAACAGTTTCAGCATTTTTCCTTTGCTCAGCCATCTGACTTCACAATAATATGTTACGTTGTTATATTCGGCTGATATTTCATCCAAAAAAGCCTTGAACTGACGATGGTTAAGCCCTCGGGATTGAATAAAATTGATGGTTTTTACTACTACATTCATAACATTCTGGAGTCGAATGGACTTAGAACACATGTTCTGTTGGTGGATAATGCAATGAAGGACTATCAAATCATCTTTTTGCACATTAAATTCTGTTGCTTTTTCATTCAAAATTTCAATGAAACCTTTACGTAAGCCGACCATAGAAGGTGCATACTCCAATTAATTTTGACCATGGCAAGCTAAACCTTTGGTATACCTTATGAACTTCATTAAAAATATCCTCTCCTGTAGTGGTCGCTTTTAGCGGCTGCAAAGCAAGCAATTCCTCAGTAACAGTGAACTCTTTATCAACACCCCGAATAAATATAGCCAGTTGAGCTGTGTCATACAAATCGGTGCTCTCGTCTAATGCTCTCGTCTAATCTAATCTCGTCTAATTAAATTGGGATGGGTCTAGGTACCCTTCCCAAGTATTTTCTCAGCACAGTTCCTGACACTGGAACATAGAATTAAGATTTTCAAATGGTTCTAAACTGAAGACTTGGCTGTATGGGCTAGATCCCTTTGCCTTTTCCTTCGGGGGATAAAAACAACCAAAAAAAAAACATGCAACTTTTGTTTACACTATTGTGTATGTATGTATATCTTCACGCCAAGTCCCTTGCGGGGTAGGCAGAGAGAACTGAGCGCCATAAGACGCGGTCCTTGCATACTTCACTCGCTTCTGTGACATTCATAGCTCTTTTCATGCACGCTCGCCGGTTCCTGGGGCTTCTGACATCACCTTCTTGTAAAACACGACCAATTTGGTCATGGTAGGTTAGTCTCGGCCTTCCTCGGCTCCTACATCCTTCCACTTTTGCATTGTATATCTGTTTCGTCATTCTTTCGTCCCGCATTCTTTCTACATGTCCGAACCAACGGAGCATGCCCTTTCTTATCTTAACACCGACACTCTCTTTTAGACCAACTCTTTCTCTCACGTCTTCGTTACGAACGCGGTCAGCAAGCGTTATGCCACAAATTTTGCGCAATGCTCGCATCTCGACCGCATTTATTCTACTTTCATGCTCTCTCTGCCATACCCAGCTCTCACTTCCATAAGTTAGCGTTGGTATTAGCACCGCGTTGTGTACAGCGAGCTGTGCCTTCTGGCTTAGATTTCGGCAGCCTAGAAGTTTACCCAACGCTCCATTCACCCTATTCCCGGCACTCACTCGTCTCTCCACATCAGCGGTGTACCTTCCATTGCTGCTAAAAGCACTTCCAAGATATACAATCTCATTCACTTGCTCCAACACTACATCATCAACCATAATCCTAGTGTTCGTTCTGGTTGTCTCTCTTTCAAATACCATTATCTTGGTTTTCTTCGCATTCAATTGTAAGCCTTTCTTCATACAATCATCTTTCATTGTTGTAACTAGTGTTTGCAGTTCGGATGGTGATTCTGCTATTAATGCCGCATCGTCTGCATAAAGCAGGCAGTTGACCACTGAGTCACCCATTCGCATTCCCACATTCATATTTCTTATTCTCTGAAGATAACTGTCCAGATACAGGATGAACACTATTGTGAGGACTTTATCCCGCGCTTTTGACGAGTGATATTGTTCTTATACTTGAAATTTTTACAATTCAGTGTAAAATTAGTTTTATGTGACAATTTCGATAGTATTTTGTAACATAAGTGCTAGTGCAATTATACAATAATGAAAAAACTCAAATATAACACGTTTATGCACTTTTTGGAAGACGTGAACAAGTTCATCAAGAAAACCTTCTAAAATTTCTATTGTTTTACGGGTGGTATTTAAACTGGGTTGATTGGGTCGAAGTACCCTTCCCAAGTATTTTTTCAGCACAGTTCCTGAAGCTGGAACATAGAATTAAGATTTTCAAATGGATCTAAACTGATGACTTGGCTGTATGGGCTAGATCCCTTTGCCTTTCCCCTCGGGGATAAAACGAATAAAAAAAAAAATTAAACTATTTTGACAAATTGACAATTAAGCACCTCAGAGAAAGTATATACCTAGAGTTGACAAACGCGTACACCCGTAAGGGACAGCAACAAAAGTACATACAATAACAAGGTTACCAGACTGTGGAAAATTTACCCCACTACATAATGCGTTTCGGCAATTTGAAATTTACAATGTACCCAGATAACTGTTTACCATAAGAAACTTGCATAGAATGTGTATTGTGTGCTATAATAATATACTCATAATATGGTATTAGCAACGTAAAAAAATCGAATAAGTCGATACAGCCATTTCTACACACAAAGTAATAAAAGTTAATATTTACATACGTATGAAAACTACAGTATCTGAATAGATCAACAAACATATTTGCACTTTAATATTATTAGAATAGTATTTTTTTACGCAAATCGAGTTACTGTATAGATCTATTAATTAACCCTTCAGACCCAATAGGCGTTACGGCCATAAATCACGAAACCCCGGGTGGTCTCAAGGCCACTTGAAATATGAGCCGGCGGCCCGTCATAAAGCATTGTTTAAATAACGACAGACAGTTGTTTACACTTAGAAGCATTTGCGGCACTTATTTCGATTGTTGAATAGTGTATGTTTGATAATAAAACTTCAAATTACTAATTTGAATGTTTGTATAATTTGTTATAGGCATTTCAAACAGAGCCGATGAAATACTCCTACTTATTTCAGATAAATGAATATAAGTTCAGATCGTGTTATAATTTTTGATTAGCGTCTTTGTATATTTATACGACAATGTACATAGTTTACATAAATCGAAAAATAATAGTACATATTATATATAGAAAATAAACATTCGCATTTGAAAATTGAGTTTGAAAATCGGATTACGAACGACGCGCCGTACTAATTTTTCAAACTTTTCCTACAAAATAGTACATAGGAGCTATATATTTGATTTTTACCTCATTTTATAGATAATCTATTCAGCTACAATACGATATTTATTTATTTTTCGACAATAATAAAATTTTAGACAATTAGACGAAATATTCACGAAGGAAATATGCAATTTGAAAGTACCTACCCGTTACGTAATATATTTTTTTTCTCATATATAAACTCACTAAACCACATTATTGTTGGCATTTCCTATCATAAAACAATATAAACTAACATAAAAAAAATACACAAACATACCTGTTTATACACCGAAAAACATAAAAACACGAAAAACACTCCACAAAAAACTTTTCCGTCAAGGCCCGGCGACGCCGCCGTTAGTACTGACGCTTTGAATTTACAAATTTTTGTTTTAGCCACTAGAGTATCGTGGATTTTTGTTGGCATTACTGGAATGACACGCTACATTATAAAATCAAGTAACAAGCCATTCTAGTCACACAATCGTCACAAATAAAGTTTAAAACTACCTAAAAACCATTGATTTATGACGTTTTGACAGGTGGTCATATATGACCAGTGGGGTTTTACGGTACTAATTTTACTGGTCATATATGACCTGTGGGTCTCTAAGGGTTAATAGTAAGCCTGAGTTAGTTTCAGTAAGATCTGTGAAATCATTGGAATAAGGATAGGAGATTGGTCAAACCTAGCAGAGTTATATAAATTAAACAATATATTTTTCTATTTTAGACATATATTTTAAAGTACAAGCGATGACATGATACTAAATATAGGCATAGATATGAGATAAAAGATAAAAAACACTTTATAGACAATTTGTAAATAAAAATATTCGTGCCTTACAAACTAGCATTTATGTTTATTTTTTCATAGATTTTTATTCTTAAAATCAATGCTATTAGATCGATTTTTCTACATCGTGTATTTATATAAATATCGTGAGAATGAAACAGTCGTCGAATATTCATGGTCACATTTACATACACGGTTTTTAGTTAAATCTTCTTTACACAATAAATGCGGATTATTCCTTCTTAAAATTAAACATATTGCATAAAAATTTTCAATAATTGTCATGTAAAAAAGAATTAGTGCCAGGGATGATTTAAGTGTAAATATTAAACAAAGGTAAACAACCTTTGTTTTTAAACATTTTGTATTGCGCATCATGGTTTTCATTAGACTTAAACTAAAGCTACAATTGATCAAGGATTATCCTTTCACATATTGCACTCAAAAGGTGGTAAACTGCTACGGTCCCTTAATTCCCTAGTTCACTCTTTTCCTCTAACTTGTATAATCATATCTATCATCTATACATCGATTACATTAAAATTCTGTATAATGACAGATAGTTCAGCATTTTTATTTCAAGTCGTTTACTTTTTGACCTTAATATAGCTAATTTTTCTTGCGTGACTCAGCCAGTAATGTCTTCAGTCTCAATTCAAAAGTAAGCTTTAATTTTCATGGTGTTAATGTAGTGTCCGTCGCTATTGGAAGTCCTGGATAATCGGTCTGGAAAATAGGACAATTTTAATTTTCTAAGTCATTATTAGCATGTAATATCGACAGCCTAGTACTAACATTATATTAAAACTACTGTCAATACTATAATTTAGTTGAGCTTTACATATTTAAAACTTTACAAATTCAGACAATATAAAATGCTTGATTAACATTTATGTGTTGACACAAAAGCGTGTGTGTGCGTGATTAACTTGATTAACGTGGTATAAATAATTGGTATAGAATAATCTACACGACTACCCTCCATATCTTTCACAATTACCTGTATAAATATAATCAACCCATCAACATCATATCAACCCATACTCACTTCATTACTGGAGTACGGGTTCTTATTTCAACCAAAAGACCTTAGAAGATATGTTCCGAAACTACTCAATTACAGATTGTCGGAGTCGTTGGAATATTTTCATATGTTTTTGTATTTCAATTATACGCTTCTACGATTAAAATGTAACTATGTAAAATTTCAAGTCTGTACGTGAAACTTTCTAAGACAGACTAGCAGACGAACAGGCAGGCATGTAAATCATCTAATTTAGTTCCTTATTTTTTAATACCTATCATCATATATACTCACCAACAAACTGTTATAACAGTTTGGCGAACATAATAATTTGTACTATGTAACTGTATCGTGTAAATAAATAAATAAAAACAATATAAATCAGTTGAGAATGCGCAAGCTTGCATTGCCAGAGGAACACCTGGTTCGTCAACAAATCAAATGTTGATGAACCAGGTCAACAAATGTTAACTTACGTGTATGGTGGATGTTGAAACTGACGACTTATCCAAATAAATTTCTTCCGAAAGCAGTGGTTTTTAAAATGTTTGGAACATATGCGACTGTACTCGGCTCCCAATTCTGTCGTCTAGTAGCAAAAATCCATGCATTACGCACACTGACGACTTTAGGAAATCTAAAAAATAAACATACATCTAAGATTAAACAAGTTAACATTTTTAATTTAAAAATAAATAAATACATTTTGACGAAAAATTATAAACAAAGAAGTATACAAAAAGTAAGAAGTTAAAAAAAAAGGTGTCTGTACCCATATAATTTACCCATAATTTCGGGATGTTTTCCCATACTACATACTGGTAACCCTAAAACGCTCATTATACCGATAAATTGAAAATACAACAGAAAATGGCTGACGCATTACCTACAGACAACCTTCAAGATTTAGGCGGTTTTTACTAGAAATACTTTTTGTAAATTAAACCGATATTTTCATTGTTTTTACGTTATTATACAAACAATTTATTTAAAAACTACATGTGTATCTAATTTTCGCAAAATATTTGATAACAACTATTAAAACTTTATACTTACGTATGAAAGGTTATGTTTTCGTATTTTTACTAACTGAGGCTTTTGCAGCCTTTTACACAGCAACGTACCATTGTTAAAGTAAAAAGACAATCCCAAACAAGCAAAAGAACACAAATATGCACTAATATTTCGCTTATATTTAGTAATTTATGCAAAAAATTGTTGTACTACAAGGAACGAAATGATTGTTTGCCACGAACTTGTTTTTGTGGCAAACACAAAATAGTGAAACTATGACAGGGACAAAAAATATTTTATCTGTCTCTTTCCTTCTTATGAGGAACTGTATACATCTATCACGTTCTATCTTGGTATTATTATTTGCTTGTCATCTCTGGGTATCCTTCCTCTGAGTTAAGCACAGACAGAGTACTTTATTTTATTATGTATACAATTAAGCTAATATCTCTCGTCAGGGAGTATTATATTCTTTGGCTAGTATCAAGCAATTAAGAAAGAATTAGAGTAGAGAAGTAGTATTTTATCATTATTATTTTACTTAAACTATGTATTACATAGTCAATTTGTTTGATTGTTTATTTTTATACCCTCTTCATCTAAAAAATAAGAGCCGGCGATAATATCCACTTCGCTTCGGCACCAGTGCCGAATCAATCTAGTCTAGGCTAATACCGTAGCTAGCTAAGGAAAAGTGGAAAGGTGGTTGTAAAGACAGATGAAAATACATGAAACATCTTTATAAAATTTGTATATTTTTATAGTAATTTAACCTCTTTTTAAACATAACAACCAACCAACTCTCCGTGTATGTAAATTTGTGGCTCTTTATCCATAATAAGAATTTTTATTGGTAGATGTACATACTTTACGCTTTTTTCCGATTGTATTTGTATTATTAAAAGTGACTAAAGTTATTCTCATTATGAATTTCTTCTATAGTATAATACTGGTCATTTTCGTACAAAATTTATCATTAATTTCGTCAAGCGAGGGTGATCGCTCGCCATTTTACCAAAATTGTATAAGAAATTGTATGGAAGTCAACTGCACAAAAGGTATGCCAAGTTTTAAGTCAATTATTACATATTTTATGCTTATTTACAATATTGTATAGAAAGATAGATTACCTTTTACGCCTTTTTCGTTCGATCATTTGGATGTTAAACATTATTAATGTTTCTACTGATATTTAATTTGCTACTAGAGAAAACCATTGCTTTACTTTTTGTGTCTTAGCACTCCTTGCACAGCCGCGACATCTAATTTTGTTACATATTTGTGTGGTATTATTATGATTTAATGTCATTCAAGATAATGTGCTTTTAACCCGTTGAGTGCCGAGCAGTTTGTTCAAGGCTTGCGCATTACAGCAACAGGTATATAGTGGCATTTAACGGTTTAAATAACTGTTTGCATTTCATTTGTTATCCTATCATCAAACTAACTTTGCAACTTAAAAAAGTTGTAATTACAAGCCACCATAGGCTACAATAATTGGTTACGGTATAATAGGTTGGTTTACATCTAGCCACACTGTTTTTTCACATAGCTTATAAGGCTGATGTCGCCGATGTCCACATTTGGTCTAGCATTGCAGCGCCAGCTACTGGGTCTTATTGTGAATCTAAACCATCCAGGAACCCACTTTACACACATACAGAATTTCACCATAGTCGGTCCAGCTATTAAGGAGTTGTTCAGTGACATACACATATATAATAATTATGCATATAAAGAACTAAGATACTGGTATTTGTCCCATAGGAGTCACCCGCATAGAATCAAACATATGAATTTGCTGGCGGCAATAAATCAGTTACAAAGTATAATAAAAGCCACTATTATTGAAAGCATCAAGGGACATAGCAACATAAAACAGTATCACAAGCTGAGTCAGGCAATGATTCATCCACTATTTTCACTATACATTACTGCTTCTATTACTGCAGTCTGAATACAATTCAGAGGGTTACATGGGTCCCCCCATGCATGCGTTTACAAATTGCGTCCGTGTGTGTATATGGGCATTAGAGTGTATGTGTGTTATGTTTGTATTGAGTATGTGCATACTTGTTTGTATTAAGTGTATGTGCTTTGTCCTAATACATAACGCTAACTATCCTTTCACACTCTTCATAATCCATTTTTTAATAAAATATAAGGATCACAGCATCAATATACTCTGATCAGGCAGATAGGTCTCATTACGTACATGGATAATTGCAAGTTGTATGGTGGTAATTAGACAGTTTTTCTGTTCATTTATCACCACCACCTACATAATTGCTACTTTTGTAAGTATGAGAAATGTAAATTTGACCTAATTTTTTAAGTGGAACACTATTACTAAGACTGAAGTTTCAGTAAAATTGAATAGGCTCCAATACAAGAAACCTGTATTTTTTGTAATCCTGTGTAAGGATTTAATGTGCAAGGTGGAGTTGTATTAAGCCAGTTTTCTTTTTGTAACATTAAGGTGGTATCAAATATGTGGCCTACTTTATGGGCAGCAGAGAGCGACTCCTCTAGAGAGCCACTCGTCTCTATCCTGAGCCACCTGCGTCTATTGACTCGCTACTTTTTTTTTGCGGTCATCGCTTCATCATATGGGGGATCATTCCATACTGCGTGCACTAATTCGGGATGCCATTCGAAAACCTTTTTTTCTCAGCGATTGCCTATGAGCAATGAGGGTGGCCCACTGCTACTCCAGCTTGCTTATCCTTTGGGCTATGTCACTTACTTTAGTTCTACTATATCCTCATTTTTGATTCTATCACACAGTGAAACCCTGAGCCTAGTCAAGTCAAGTCAAGTCAAAATCGTTTTATTCCGTAAAAATGGCTACATTTGTTTGGAATCGTCACAATTTTTTTCCCTACCGTGCAGTTAATGACTAGGTGAGCACTGATAAAAATACTGCCAAAAAACTCGGGCATCCCTCTTTTGGTATCCAAACAAATTTACATATTTTATTAATTACATTATAATTGGATCGACTCAGTATAGTCCTTTCCATATCATTATGAGTGTCCTTGAGTTACTCCATATGGCCCGCATTAAAAGGCCACGTCTCAGTTTCATAGTCATCACTGGTAACGCACATTGTTTAAATATTTTAAGACTAGGCCTGTAGGTATTTTAAACGAGAAGATGTGTCAAAGTTGCCCATTTTGAGTAGGATTTGTCTGTTGACCTTGTAATTTAAGTAAGGTCCTACCTGTCTTAGGTATACATATTTGGCAACAATTTCGAGCTTAGAGTTCCCAACCGTGACCAGTATAGGTCTGACATGGACATTCGACATGATCTTAGTTCATGGACATCTGATGAACCTACCTGGTTGGAAATACTATTGAGATCCTCCAGCGATTTTGCTATGAGAACTATATCGTCGGCAAATCACAGGCGAGTGACGTGGAAAACATACCCTTTCAGTCAAATAACGTCGTATATTGTAAAGTACCTACATTCAAATCAATACAAACATAAAAACTAGACTCAAGACGAAACCTTCAAAGCATAGCTTGATAGCTTTCATATGTCATATATAGCCAGTTTGCTATCAGTGATAATAATTTGTTTACCTCATAGACATTTTTAACTCCACTAGCCGAATATAGTTTGGTTCTTGTCTTCGATGACGTAGGGTGTCTGACTCCCGCCGCACGGACTGTCTGCTAATTAAATGGGCAACAAAACGATAAGAAGTGGTCGATGATGAAATGTGCCCCGAATGAAATGTAAATGTCCTTGATTATAATTTGCATTGCATTTACTGTAACTGATAGTTTTAGTAAGGCATTTATTCACACTTTCGTATACCTATACTTTTATGTCTCAATTTTGAGAGATTTTAGAGTCAAAGTAAAACTCACCTTTATGTGATGCAGCCTGCTACAACAAACGAGGCACTGGTGAAACAGGTAGAATGCTTCAAAGCAATCTGACTGGGATTGCACTTCCACCTTACATAAGACCGCAGCCATATGATATAGAAACAACTGTCTTGCTGTTCCTACAAGTGTGCGAGGTTATCAGTAAGCTCCTAAGGAGTTACAATGATACTTGTTTGTACTGCTAGCGTTCATAGGCTACTCACCAGGTAGCGGCTGATGGCATCCTTCACGCCCTCGGGTCAAGCCTCTCCCTCCAACCCGGGAGAATCTGGGCAAAATAGTCATGATCATGACACTGCTTAACACCGCTGTGGGACTCAATGGCATCAGTTCAACGATTTTTAAACATGTGTGGCGGGCCACACCAGTGGAATTCCACCTCGTTGTGGCCCGGTGTGTAGTTAAAAACCTGTTTTTCTTGACTGGTGTAAGGACGGTCGGCTTTTAGTTCTCCGGAAAGGAAACGGCAAACCACTCGGCGACCCAAAGGCGTATCGCCCGATCACGTTCCTTCTTATCATGGGGAAAGTACTCAAGCGCATAATATTAGAGAGGTAGGCATCAAAGCAGTCCGCCCGGGGAAGTACCTCCACCTCACAGAAAACCGCAGCCAAATAACAACTCTCTAGGTTTTTTTTATACTACGTCGGGAGGCATACAAGCATACGGCCCATCTGATGTAAAGTGGGAATTTAGGAACCACAGCAAATGGAGTTTTCTTAGCGGCGAACGCGCAAACTTGTGCCTTGTTGGGGTTGAATTCGACCAAGTTAAGTCGACCCCAGTCAGATACTTTCGCCAAAGTACCATCCATTTCAGACACAAGTTTATCGCGGCTTTCCTCCACAAGGGAACGAGGGATGTTTGCACGGCCTGTATAGTAAGTGTCCCCGGTGCTGTCGTCCGCATAACAATGAATGCCATCAATGACAACATACCATTGATATGCAGCAGAAACAGCGTCGTAGACAGTACAGAACCCTGAGGGACTTAGAACAAAAGAAAATTGTAGACTAGTGTGCACACTTTGAAGTTGTAAGTTGCATGAATATACCTTATTGCATCGTATATATGTATATCTTCACGCCAGGTCCCTTGCGGGGTAGGCAGAGAGAACCGAGCGCCATAAGACGCGGTCCTTACATACTTCACTCGCTTCTGTAGCTTTCATAGCTCTTTTCATGCATGCTCGCCGGTTCCTGGGGCTCCTGACAGGAAAAACAAGGAATATATACTAAAAGACAATGCAATAGGTGTGCATCGTCTTTTAGTATATATTCCTTTTTGCGTTTAATAGAAATATTTTGTTTTTTGCATTTCGTCATTTTGATTTGTGTTTCCTTATCAATCTTCTCTAAACAATTTAGGAGCCGTGATATGTTAACTAAAAATATTTACAGTATATTGAACAAAAAGATCAAACTAATTAAACATTTAAACTAAATCTTCCGTGGTCCGGTCAACAGGCAGGACTACGGAAAAAAATAATTCTTCCGTATTCCGGTTGACCGGACAACTGAACCGTACCACGGGCGCGGAGGGTAATTGATATCCATACTATCAGAACATCCACCGACTACCACGGCTTTTTATGCATCTGTTGGATAAAAAACTGGCTACCCATTTGCACAAACCCTCGGGCCGCCCGTACGATGGTAACTTCGTTGGAAGACCCCGGTGCCAAACCCGATCGAACGCCTTCGCCATATCTAGGCTGACAGCCAATGCCTCACCATGACTCTGTATCGTCAAAGCCCAGCGGTGTGTGCGTCACGCCCGCTCGACTGGTGATCTTCTAGTGTATCTACTAGAAGATCACCAGTCGAGCGAGCGTGACGGAAACCTTATTGACGGTCGCTGTTAAGTTGTGACCTTACAGGTATCCTATGAGTCGTGTGTTTATACGCTCCATCATATCATCCATAAAATTATTAAGATGCTATATGATTTAATTTAAAGGGGCCTAATGGCAAATAAATGATTTTTATCCTTTATAGTATTGTCTTAGGTTTTCGCGATTGTTACACATTGAATTAAACAATTTTTAACGGAAGTATCGCGTATTTTATTTATTTTGTTGAACCTGACGTTTCGAACGCTTTGCAGCGTCCGTGGTCGCAGGAAGACTAAGGTGGTATTTGTCTTACATTAGTTATTCAATTATTACATCTACCGACATGGATGGATTAATTATATATGTTCCGATTCACACAAAAATCGCTCACAGTGTCCGAACATTTTTTAGATCTTTGGGTTTGGGATTTGATTATTTTTAGGACTGGATCCCAAGCAGGTGGTACTTGCCAACCATCTTCTCTATTGAAATTGGGGTGTTTTCTTATTTCAATAGCCTCGCGCAACATTCTCGGCATGTAGCGATTCTCCTTGGCGAGGATTTGTGGTTTATCAAACCGGATGTAATGGTTTGGCTGGTCCAGTGTATGTTCACAAACTGCAGGGTTTTACTTATAATACCTAAATATAAACCTTTTATAATGGAACTTGAAAATTCACCTTATATACCATCTTTATTTACCGACATCTTGTCATGATAGTCATAATTTCAGATAGTGTTACGTTGACAAAGTCCGCTGCGAGGCGCCAGGATGCTGCAGCGTGGCTGTTGCGGTGGGGCTGCAGGGACGAGTGTCAGTACGAGTGCATGTGGCGCACCGTGGACGGCTTCCAAGAGAGGGGATATCAAATGCCCAAGTTCCACGGGAAAGTCAGTCCATTTCCATATCTAATTAAATGTTTTTTTAATTTTATACAATGTCGGGAGGCATACAAGCATACAACCCACATGATGTAAAACGGTTGCCGTAGTCTATGAATGCTGGCAATACAATATCACTCGCGCGATGTCACCTCTGCTGCTAACACAACAATTCCTTAGGAGCTTATTGGTGAGTTCACTTAGACGCGGAAACACGACGATCTCGAACGAATTTCGAGCTCATGAGCATGAGCGAAACGCGCTGTTACATTACTTTCACACCAACGCACGTGAGTTCGATTCCCACACAGGACAAACATTTGTGTGCATGAACACGTCTGTTTGTCTTGGTCTGGCAGCCGGTCTGGGGAAGAACCGCTACTTCACAGAAAACCAACCATCTAGGGAGTAGAGTGTGTATACAACAACCCTCTAGGGAGTTGTTATTTGGCTGTAGTTTTCTGTGAGGTAAAGGTACTTCCCCGGACGAGCTGCTTTATGCGCCATATCTCTCATAAAAAACATTCAGACCAAGACAAACAGACATGTTCATGCACAAAATGTTTGTCCTGCGTGGTGGTGTCAAAGTAGGGTTACTAACAACTGGTCCACCGAGCTCGTCAAGCATACAGGATTGCCTTTTGATTATTTCTTTATTTCATTACAGTGGCCCTTCGTGCGACTGCTGGGCGCCCAGGAGCCGGCGTCCGCGTTCGCGTCTCTCCTCAACTTGGCTGCCAACATCTACATGTACACAGAAATGGTGGCCCAGTTCCCCAAGACCGTGCCACTCATACTCTTCTGGCGAGTGTTTGCTATGGTACGTATTCATTTATGCGCTATTCTGAGTGCTATATCATAGCAATAATTCAACCGAAAAAACGAGGACGTGGCTCTGTCGTGAACACGGCCGTCAGTTCTGAGGTAAGTTAGTTATGTAACGATGGGGTGTTCTAACCTTAGAGGGTGTTGTGCCATGCGGTCTAGCAAAGCGAGGCGTTCGGCTTGTTCAGGCCTGTGCAGTGATCAGCCATCCTCCCTTCTATGAGGGCGCCACAAGTTTTTATATAATAGGGGTTAAAGTATGAAATTGCCGTTTTATAGTAATAGATACTTTGAATTGACATTAAACTTTTATGGTGTGAGATTTTCGAGTGAAACTTTTTTCACATTATACATATGAGGCTTTTCTTTTAAAAAATGTTCATCGATTGATTTTTAAATTTCAAATTTTTTTTTTATTCAGTTTAGTCGGGAAAGTTGGATACTTCGTAAATCCGAGTAATTATTGAATACGAGTTCCGACGCGGAACTAACGCGGCAGAAACGACTCTAAATATCAATGCTGCGTTTGGAGAGGAGACTGATAATGAATGCACCGTGCATTTTTGGTTTAAACGCTTTCGTAATGGAAATTTCCACTCGAAGAACGAACCATGTGGAACCCAGACCACCCACACAGGTGAATAATGCTGAATTGAAGGAGATGATGGAAGCCGACCCGAGTGAAACAACCCAGGAATTAGCGGCACGTTTTAACGTTACCTGACCTACAATATTGACTCATTTGCATCAAATCAATAAGATAAAAAAATATGATAATTGGGTGCCTCATGATTTGACTGATCTGCAGAAAGAAACGCGTGTTGAAACTTGTGTTGCCTTGTGGAATCGGTACAGAAATGAGGAAATATTGGATCGAATTATGACAAGTGACGAAAAGTGAATAAAATCTTTACGATAACTGTAGGCGAAAAATGCAATAGCTGACCCCAGGTCAACGCCGCAACAGAGCCCTAAAGCAAAGCTTACCAATAGAAAGGTAATGGTAAATATTTAGTGGACTTTTCATGGCGTTAGTCACTATAGCTTTCTCAGGTCTGGTCAGGCAATAATAGCATATGTTTACTGTTCCGAACTTCTAACAATGATGGCGAAACTGGCAGTGAAACAGCCCCGACTCGTGAATGGACCTTCACCATTATGGCTCCATAATAACGCAAGACCTCACACTGCACGAGAAACCATTGTAACTCTATAGGAGCTGCAGTTATAAACCATACGTCATCCTCCATCCGCCAGACCTTAATCCAACTGACTACCATTAATTTCGTGATTTGAACAATTTTCTACGTGGTAAAGAATTTTCATTAAGGAGGCAGTACAAAATGCTTTCACACAGTTTATCGAATCTAGATCCCAGAGTTCTATCGCAGATGTATAAATAAACTTACGATTAGATGCTTGCAATGTATAGAAAATGAGGGCAAATATTTTGATTAAATAAATATATTTAAAAAAAACAGGAGTTTTAATTTTTACTTTATTTCTTACTTTAACCCTTAATATGTTCCAAAAACTTGAAAATGGTAGTAAAACAAACAACAAGAGATAAAGGAGAGTGCTATATCAATATTTAATTACGTATTTCTCTTGGAGCGTTTGAAGATGAAGCTATACAAAAGAAAATATGTGTTCCAATATTCACCCTACAAGGTTCACTGTATTAAGATTTGTGTATAAAAATAATAAAAATCAATTTCGAATATCGGCCTTCCATGACGTGTGTACATAGTTTACAACAAAGAAGCTTCCAGAAACTTCATCTCAAAATAAAAGCTGCTAAACGGTAGCATTACCTTCATATGAAATAAATCTCTATACAAACAAAAATAAAGTATATCATATACCCTGAAATAATGCAATAACTTACAGCATTGATTTTGAATAAAAGATGCAACTTCGTAATTATACAGATAAAAAAAATGGAAAATGAGTACTACCATTTCTCACCAGGGTTTATACGTGTCTGAAGGTAATATTCAATCCAGAGGTAATAGTTGCACAAGCAAATAAGAGATGGCGCTAGAGGCAAGGCAACATTTCGACCTATGGATTTCGACGTGTTACATTTATTCTAATTTGTAAATTGTGATGATTTCTGCTGATAACACATGATGTGTTCGCGATTCACCCTTAAACTTATTCAATTGAGTATGTAGGTAATATTAGTACCATAACTGTATTGATGTGTTGTTTTTTTTTGTTTGTTTTATTTGTATGCAACATTTATTACTCATTGTATATTTCGGTCCGTGTTATTACTTTTGTCCTTCCCTGAAAACCAGGGCTGGTAATTCTTTGTGAGTTTATAGCATAAAACCCTGAGCGAGGGTCAATTCTGACTTCACATGTATTGTACCTATTGTAAAATTATTATGTGAAGTGGGAATAAATGTATTTCTATTCTATTCAGTCAACAAATATGACTAGATTTAATTAAGCACTTACGACTTAGTCACCTTTGCAATATCTGACAAAGGTGACTAAGTCGTAAGTATGTATGTATGTATATCTTCACGCCAAGTCCCTTGCGGGGTAGGCAGAGAGAACCGAGCGCCATAAGACGCGGTCCTTGCATACTTCCACTCGCTTCTGTGACATTCATAGCTCTTTTCATGCACGCTCGCCGGTTCCTGGGGCTTCTGACATCACCTTCGTAAGTCGTAAGTGCTTAATTAAATCTAAGATCATTTTGTACACTTAGTTATGCGAATAAACATTTGACTTTGACTAGATCGTACCTCCGATTTGCTAGTCTCGTTTACACAATCTTATCTGAGGATGGCTTTGGCTGTGAAGGCGGTAGACTTCCACTTTCAAACGTGAACAATGACGAAGGGCTTTCTTTAACGAGCACAGTTCGTGTACAATGGTGACGTGTTTCAGGTGTGTATGAACGCGTGGCTCTGGTCCACGATATTCCACGTGAGGGACACCCCCTTCACGGAGTTTATGGACTACGCGTGCGCTTTGTCTATGGTCATGGGACTCTTTGTGGCAGCCGTTGTAAGGTATATAACTTTACGTTTATAATTCTCTGCCTGACTGTGTTAAAATACACTATTACGTATGTTAAACTTATTAGTGTTAACATAATTAGATTGATTATTATTTTTTATCGTTAATTGTCTTGCTAATGTCAATAAATTTATTATTAATGACTCTGCAATTCCAATCGTTTGTGACGATTCCAAACAAATGTAGCCATTTTTACGGAATAAAAAGATTTTGACTTTGACTTTGACACTTTATGATCTCTGATCCATTATCTGGCAATCTGTAACACTTTCATTCCTTTCAAACACTACCGCTTTCGTCTTCATTACATTTATTTTCATACCTTTCCTCTTAAAGGCCTCATTCGTTCATAGTAGTTAGTATATACGGCATGATTACATTGTGTATAATGTTTTTCAGAGTGTTCCACAGGAGGAGGAAGCTGTGTGCGGTGGTGCTGGCGGCGCCGCTGGTGTACTTCGCGGAGCACGTGCGGTACCTGCACTCGGGTTACATCGACTACGACTACAACATCTTGGTCAACGTCTTCTTTGGTAACAACACTTTTTTTACAACGTTGGGAGGCATACATTCATACGGCCCACTTGATGTAAAGCGGTTACCGTAGCCTATGAACGCTTGTAATAGATTAAATATCACTTGCGCGATGCCTTCTCTACTGCTAAGAGAGCAACTACTTAGGAGCGTACTGGTGACCTCACTCACACGCAGGAACACGAACACTCTAGGGAGTTGTATCTTGTCTGTATATATTAGGCGCGTCAAGCTCGTCGTTCTAGCTGTTTTCGACAGATGACAGTCGCTAAGTGGAGTGCCGCAAGATAGTATCTTAGGCCCGCTGTTGTAAATATATGTAATAAAATCAGAGAGGTAGGGCGCATAAATGAGTAGCGACTTACGAAGTCCTCACAAGACCTCAGAAAATCGCAGCAGCGTGTTCCAGTGACTGATATTACCAGTGAAAAGCAGTGCAAGCACTATTTTGCAAGCGTTCATAGACTGGATATACCAGGCCACTCAAAAAGTATTGCATTTGTAACCAGTTACAAGAGAAGATTTTTCTTTCGCTGTTTGGTAACTCGTTGTGAGAGAATTATTTTCCACTTTCGTTATAAAAAATATTACTTATAAAAAGAAAATAACATCGAAATAATAAAGTGTTTTTCATATAATTTTTTAAGTAGGCACTACCATTATCGAAGGTCCGAAAATATTTCTCATACCATTCAATAATATGTACGACGACGAGCGAAGCAGGTCAGTGTTAGGAGGAGGAGTGTTAGAATTGCGACCTTACAGCGCGCGAGTCGAGCGAGCGAAGCGAGCGTGCCGCGGTAGCGGCCGACGAAGCCTTAGAACCGGACTTTGTCTATTATGAAGAAAACTGTTCTGAAAAACAACATTATGA
Source organism: Pyralis farinalis (assembly GCA_947507595.1). Lineage (NCBI taxonomy): Eukaryota > Metazoa > Arthropoda > Insecta > Lepidoptera > Pyralidae > Pyralis > Pyralis farinalis. The sequence continues at coordinate 37,461,163 of OX382268.1, read as the reverse complement.
GTTGAAGTATGTTCTTAGTAATGACATTTTAATAAAAAAATATGATCACTGACTGTTATAACGGAAACAGTTCTAAATAAAAATGAGTTGAAAGTAGTGTGAAGTAGAAGTGACCCATCCACGTTCATAACTATCAAAAAGTTACAAAAGTGAAAAAATAATTCTCTCACAACAAGTTACCAAACAGCGAAAGAAAAATCTTCTCTTGTAACTGGTTACGTAAGTTTAGTTACCAAAGTGGACGAAGCCTATCACACTCTTTTTCTTTGGACGTAAACCTTGCAGAATGACACAACAATGGCGCTGCAGCTGAATGAATAATATTTGTGGACAAACCCATCGCCGACGAGCCCCAGGTGAAGTACTATAAGAAATGATAAACAAATGTGATACTTATCATCATCATACAAATGTAGGTGGGCCGTATGCTTGTATGCCTCCCGACGCTGGGAAAAAAATAATTTTCAAGACGTTGAAACTGTTCGTTTCCAGGTGTGTTGGGGTCGGCGATGTGGCTGTCGTGGTCGGCGTGGCAGCTGGCGGCCGGCCGGCGGTACGCGTGGCGGATGGTGGCCTTCACCGTGCTGTCGGGCGCGGCGCTCTCTCTCGAGATATACGACTTCCCCCCCAAACACGCGTGGGACGCACACGCTCTCTGGCACTTGTCAACAGCGCCCCTGCCTCTCTTGTTTTATAGGTAAATTCACGTTTATAATTAAGTGAACAAGTCAAACAAGCACACGGCCTGCCTGATGGTAAATAGTTGCAACACCAGGGGTGTCACTCGTGCATCGTTTTTCTTGAAGAACCTCATGCTGTAGTCCCTTGATAAAACTTTTAGAGTTCATTCCACAACTTGAGAGTACTCTGAATAACTTAACTAACTTCTCTGGAACCGCACAGTACGCGACCATTACGGTTTCAGCGTGTGAGGGTGAACTCCTCTATCTATCTTTACACCAATTCCCTGGCGGGGTAGACAGAGCGAACCGAGTGCCACAAGACTCACACCTCGCTCGCTTCTTTGACATTCATAGCTCTTTTCATGCACACTAGTTCCTGACACCATCTTCTGATAACAGTCGTCGAATGAGCTTAATCTTGCTAAATTTATCTACCAAAACCTCCGCTCAATAATATGCTATGATAGAAGCCGCGACCCTAAGAGCACGGTAAGAGCAGTGATGGCCCGGTGGGTGAGGAACCTGCCTATTGAGCAGCACGTCCCCGGTTCGAATCCTGGTGTGTACCACTAAATTCGTGTTTTCGGATTCATGTACGTATTTGTAATTATCAATAAAATTGCTCGGCGATGATGGAAGTCATCGTGAGGAAACCCGCACGTCCAAGAAATTATATTTCGATAGACGTGTAACCTAACCTAAGGAAGGTCTGGTGTTCTCTCTGGTTTTGGAAGTCTGACGGCAGTCGCTCCATGTCAAAATCAGCACGTCGCCAAATCTTTGGGCTTAGATAGCGGACCCCGCCGATCCTAATGGATTAGGAAACGGGATAATGCTAGGCAGAAGAAGAGAAGTCACGACCCTGAACATATTGAATACTTTGGGCACACGATACATAATATCCAAAAAATGTACCCAAATGATACTTTTTTTCTACAACGACGGAAGGCATACAAGTACACGGCTCACCTGATGTAAAGTCGTTAGCTTGAACACTTGCAACACAGGAAGTATCTCTCGCGCATTGCCATCCCTGTTGCTAACTTTAGGAGCATAGAACACAACAACCCAAAAAACAACTTGAACAACGCTAGTGGACCTGATGGTATACCTGCGATAGTCCTTAAGACCTGTGCACCCAAGTTGACTCCTGTCCTCACACGCCTGTACCGTCTTCCTCTGAAGACTGGTTTGGTTCCCAGGTCCTGGAAGCTTGCTAATGTCCAACCAGTACCCAAGAAAGGAAGTCGCGCAGACCCTACGAACTATCGACCGATTGCAATCACCTCCATACTTTGTAAAGTTAGTTATGGAACGTGTATTGAACGCTCAACTTACTACCTACCTACCTACCTAGAACATAACGACCTCCCAGCGATCGCCAGTACGACTTCCGCCGAGACCAATCGACTGGCGATCTTCTAGTGTATGCCACTCATCTCTGGGGTGAAGCCATTGAGAAGCATGGAGAGGCCCTCGATGTCTCACTAGACATCTCGCAGGCTTTCGATAGCATCTGGCACGCTGGACTACTCAGCAAGCTTCCAGCACATGGTATACCCTTCAACCTGTGCGATAGGATTTCAGATTTCCTGACCGATGGAGACATTCAAGTTGTCATTGATGGCTGCTCTTCGGATCTTTTGGCTATTAATGCCGGTGTACCTCAGGGGTCTGTTCTGTCTACAACTTTATTTTTGCTGCATATTAATGACCTGCTATGCGGATGATATCACGGTTGCAGAGATATATCTCCGATCCACGCACTGGCAGGTTCGAAACTCAGTGTCTCAGAGAGAGGTTGGTTGAGCGCGTGAACACAACTTTGAAAGCCGTATCGAAGTGGGGTGAAGCTAACATGGTCATGTTTAATGCGTCCAAAACCCAGGCGTGTCTTTTTAGCGCGAAACGGAGTGCCTTTCATCTGACTCCCATTTTCCAGGGAGTATCTATTCCACTAACCGACAGTCTTGGTCTGCTTGGGCTTGATTTAACATCCAGTCTGAATTTCGGTCGCTCCATTGTGGCGAGAGCAGCAAAACTGCAGCTAAAAATGTTTTAGTCCTCTATAGGGTGAGGCGGTACTTCACATCGGAACAGCTTCTCAAATTATACCGAGGTCAAATCCGATCTTGCATGGAGTACTGTAGCCATCTGCGGGATGGATCTGCTAAGTATCAGTTACCCTCGACTCTGTTGAGCGGCGCGCGATGAGATTAATTAGGTGAACAAACACTTACAAAGGCTAACTTTCAAAGTCTGGAACACCGGCGTAGGGCGGCTTGCTTGTCGTTATGTTACAGAATTCACTTTGGACAGTATGCACACGAGCTTCATCACTTAATTCCGTCTTCTGCTATCAGAATACAAGACGAACACCCGGGTTTCACCCCTATATCGTTGAGATTCCACACATTCGCACGAAGCGATTTGCTTCTTTTATAATGCGAACGGCTAAGGAGTGGAATGCCCTACCCGCATCGTTGTTCCCTAACAAATACAATCTGGGTCTATTCAAGTCAATGGTGAATGGCCACATTCTGGGTAAGTGCGCTTCACTCGCAAGTCGTAGGTCTCATCATAGCTTTCCATCAGGTGAGATGGGACCAAGCGCAAACCCGTATTAAAAAAAAAGCCTCCAGGAGTTGTTACTGTCTGTCTCCGGTTTTCTGTAAGGTGAAGGCTGCTTTGTTGCGCCCTACCTCTCTTAAAACTCTCTTAAATAGTGAGGTACAGTCTGATACCCCCCTGATCAGAAGTACATCCGATACAACGAATACTAATCATGATGCCCAATATGGATAGAAAACGCGTGATTTTGGGAACGCAGGACCATCTGAGATGTGGGATGTCTCACGACCAATACAAAGCCAGCGCTGCTCGCCAGGCACCACGTTCTCATGTTCAATCAAAATAATACTGGTGGCGTTGGGTGGGGCCTATACGTGAAGCGTGGTTTGCTTGTGGAGGGATCACGCTGCGGGATCACGGTCTATTCTTATCTATGCGTCATATTCACACTCAAAGCAGTGAACGCCGAAGTTATCGAAACAGCGGTAGAACACGCCAATATTGAAAAAACAGGCAACTAGGGAACTACGCCTTTTAAAAATCCTCCGTGTTCCTGCGTGTGAGTGAGGTCACCAGTAATTTCCTAAGGAGTTGTGTTAACAGCCGAGGTGGCATCGCGCGATTGATAGTTACTGTATTGCGAGCGTTTATAGGCTACGGTAACCGCTTTACATCAGGTGGGCCGTATACATACAAGCATACGGCCACGCTACGTGCCGTTTTGTCAATCAGGAGCGACCTAGTATAAAAAAACACTGAGCTCCAATCATGATCATGATATTTGGTCATTGCTAATTGACTATGCGTAGAAGGTTATCTGAAAGTACTCCTTATTAAAATATGTTATTTGTTTTCAGATTCGTAATAGACGACCTTCGTTACTTGCAGTCTTCGCGATTCACGGTCAAGGAAGATTTGAAAGTGACGTAAACTCTAGTCAACAAGAGTACATCACTATTTTATAGATAAGTGTACATTTTCAAATAAACCACCGAATAAATTACAGACGAAACAGTTTTATTTGTACGATCACAGAAAACGGCACGTTAATTACGACATACAGTATGATTAACCTTCCAATATTAACTTCTTCCACTGCTCCCCGCAGTGCATCCCCAGCTTGTGTTTCTTCAGCCACGTCAGCCCCTTCGGAGCGGTTCTTGGCACACTTACATATCTAGAATCTGTGTATCCTCCGTTGTCTACGCTGCGCAGAGGAGGCTCGTTTTGTTCTATCGTGACATTTCTAGTTTCATAATCTTGCCAGTAAGCCTGGCGGTCTTTTCTCCTGGTATCCCTGGAATAAGGCTGTTCAGAAATGTATGTGGGCTGGTGGTCGCGGTGCGCCGGTCGTTCGGTCCACTGCCGCCTGTGCTCCTGGTACGGCGTCCTCTTTTCTGGGTGCCGATCTCGCATTTGCCTCGAATAGGATATCTTAGAGTGGGGCAACTTGCGACATATGTTTTGCGTTGCCAAATGTCTGACAGTGTCTATTTTCTGGCTGTAAATGGTTTGATAGTCCGAGTCGTCCTCCTCTTCTTCTTCTTCTTCATATTCGGAGATGTGCTCCGGTTCCTCCTGCTTATTTTTATTCTTGAACAGTTTCACCGATTTAAACATTTTCGTGAATATATTACCCTTTTCCTTATTGGGCTGCAAACAAAAATATCATCAGGTTCAGAAGAATTATCTCGCGTCTCACTTACAACTGTGTTATTCTTACTTTTGCTGAGAGCTGGAGAATAGAAGGATGCTGCCTATGGACACTTGCCAACACCACAGCCGTGCGTTACCGATCCTGTAAAACGCTTTTCAGGCCTTTATTGAAGAACCTAATACTGTAGTCCCTTGGGGAAACCTTTATAGGCAGTTCATTCCACATCTGAAGAAAGAAACTTCCCTGGAACCGCACAGTGCGCGACTGTGGTTCCAGTGTGTGTAAGCAGCACAGGAGGCATCGCGCGAGTGATACTTAATATATCGCAAGCGTTAATAGGCTACGGTAGCCGCTTTACATCAGGTGGGTCGTATGCTTGCACACCTCCCGAAGTAGTATAAAAAAACAAAGGTTTTCTTGTTAGATCGGCAAAATATTTTAACAAATTGGTTGACAATCTGAGGCTGGTATTGTTTATCTCTAAATGAAATAAATTTTGACATAAATTAGCCAGTGACTGGTTCGGGATGGTTTTCGAATTGACTTTATAGATAACTGATCTACTAGGTGATTCTTTTGTATTTTTTTTTCTTGTTTCCTGTATGAACAGCAAGCTTTTTATCTTCATGCGAAAACATATTAATTGTGTTGTCTTTAAAAAGATTGTTATTTAATTATACTTAAGACACTGTCATGTTTTCCAAATAAAATAAATAAATCATATCGAACAAACTTCCTCGGACCAAAACCTAAAGGTGACGCCTAAAAGTGATTTATCATTATCATTACCGCCACTTTAGTCTGCCGATACTTAGAGCCATATTGGTAACACTAGTTCTAGTACGGATATATGTCAGGTAGAGAAACTCCCGAGTTTGTCTCTCTCCATCGCACTGTGCAACCTCGAGCTTTCGGATGAGGCACATGGTAAGGTGACTAAAGAACTTAAAAGCGCTGTCTGACTTGAAACTTGTATAACATTGTCCTTTGCCAAGAGCTGAAGTACGGTTTTGCTTTGTTGAGGATATCAAATTTCTTGTACGCCAGGTTAATCTTCTAGTTATTTCAGAACGAAGTTTCGCGGACAGACTGACAGGCACAGAGATGATTCCACGAGTGTTCAGGAACACCGTTCCTATATGAATTCTATATGTTGTCTGTGCGTTTGTCTGTCGCTTTTTTTCGAATATTCGAATTTTGACTTCAGATTCGGATTCGGCATAAGAAAGTAGAATAGGAATGTTCACGAACACCGTTCCTATCTCGAACAGGGTCAAAATGGCCGACAAATTAAAAAAATAATTGAATTGTTATATAATTGACGAGCCAGGTGTTCCTCTGGCAATACAAGCTTAAGCATTTTCAACTGGTTTATTATTATTTCTAACTTTTGTACGAAACACAACGTGAATACATTCACGTTGTGTTTCGTATCCCAAAAACAAGGAAGAGTTGTGATTAAAGATCTAGTAGCTAAAGAACCGGCCTATAAATCGACTGGTACCTGGTTCGAATCCTGGAGTGGTCACTAAATTCGTGCTTTGGAAAAAAATCGTGATGAAACCCGAACGTGCGAGGAATTATAATTCAATTGGAAAATTGTGACCTAACCTAAGTAAGGTCTGGTTTACCCTCTGATGGTAGTCGGTCCGTGTTCAGTATCTTCGCTCAATCCTTACGCTTAGGTAGCGGACTTCGCATTCCTAATAGATTGGGAAAAGTGATAACACTGCGGAGAAGAAAGAAGGTAAAGTTGAAGAAGTTACCTTCGTCGGTTGTTGATCGCCGATGTCTTGCTCTGTTTCGTCGTCGGACGATTCGGTATATTCGCTCATCGCGGCATTGTCGTTGGCTTGGTCGTATTCCTCCGGCACTCTTCTCATGGACTGCCGACTTCTCTTGTTTTGTACAAATTCCTGGATTCGATCACTCCGCAAATGGCGGTCCGTGTCGGTAGTGCTCGCCACTTTTGACTGCATCGTCACAGTATTCGACTCCTGGTTGCTGTTGAACGTGTTCGTACTGAATGGAGTTGCAATTGACGTATTTCTTACAATATTAGTGTGTAGCATTGATTTTATAGACACTCCTGTGCTGTTGCTTAATTTGTTGTCATATTTCTCATTACTGGATTTACTTGTCGATCTAGGAGCTGACTGCAGATCATCGTTTTCACTCATAGACGTGTCTTTGGTAGGCACATCATAATTAAGCGCTATTGATTTGTAGATTTCTTTTATTAATTTTTCAGTTTCTATATTATGTTCTTTATTCTCGTCGGTGTTAGTTGCCGCGGTTATTGCTGGTCTAAGGCAGCCAGCCTTGGCAAACTGTGATGAATTATTCCCGTAACAGCTTGAGCACATTTTCCGATTTGGTGACTGAATAAATACTGGAAAATTATGCATGCATTTCATAGGATTGTAAGGCAGATTGGCGCAATATTGGCGGGAATTTAATTGTCTGGAATAAAAGTTCATATTACAAGTGCTGTAAGTATAACTGCGTAGTAGATCGGAGCAGCCGGGCATGTTTCCGCGGGACATGCCTTTCTGGACCACCGCATCTTTCGTATCCTTATCATGGGGTAAGATTTTTTGCTGAGCATTTGTCTTTACTTCAGTCAAGACCGATTGCAATATGCTTTTGATTTGATCGAGCGTTTGTTCAGTTTTGTGTTCATCTATTCGGATGCTTTGCGTGGCTATTGTTTGGCATTCTGTATTAAGGATATTAGTGGCCATACACTCGGTATCTTTGAATAAATGCAACAATTTCCTTGTCTGGACCATTTTATTCGATTTAAGTTTATTGTGCGTCTGTTTCATATAAACATTTCCAAAATCGATACAACAATTAGAAGTATCCAGTTCTATCGGTTCAACAGAAGTAGCTGTAGCCACGTGCCGACCTCGAATAATTTTGTTCATTACCGTTTTATTGGTGATTGTAATTGGTGATATTTTTGTATTTTTGATTTTCGCTGGAGCTAACGTATGATAATTGACAATTAGTGAATTATTTTTTGTTATCGCTTCAGTCCCCGAGGGGCAAATACTTAATCCAGTTTTCTTTCGCTTTCTTTTAGACTGCCTACCGTTCTTTCTAACTTTTGTAGAGATTTCTTTGACAGGGATCATATCGTAATGACTGGTGTCGTAAAATATACTTCGTTCAGTTAAGTTTTCGTCAAATGGATGCCTAGTCGGTAGAGCGCTGCGATCCGGATTGTCGGCGTTTTGGAATTTACTATACCAACACGAACGGCTATCAAATTTAACAGGAAGGTCTTTGTGATTTTGTTTGTTGTCCCTACATACAGGTGACGAAAAAGTACTTCCGTTAGAGAATTCACCGCGAATAGGTCTCGGTTCGTATTGTCTACGTATCATTTGTTCAAAGTATGAACGACTATCATCGCGTTCATTGTAATTTTTATTACCACTGACTCGCAACGCAAAATCACTCTCATCGGTGAACTCATCCAGAATGGGCCGCTGTTCATGTTTTCCCCATATCATCTGTTCCACGTACGGTCGATTGTTAGAATTAGAATTTTTACTATTGATATCTCTGGTCCCCGGCTTAATATTTGTGTTGTAGTTATTAAACGGAGTGTCTACTGTCTGCGCGTAGTATACGATTTGTGTTTTACCATTACTATTTTTCTTCAGATCTTTTTTCTTTTTGATTTTATCGAACACTTCTTCCTTATTTTCGTCTAAATACACATTAATATTTTTGTTGTGTTCGTTGTTAAGAGATTTTTGGCTTATTATCGATATAGTGGGACATACGCGGGCTAGTTTCGATCTATCTGTTCGTTCGCACCATAGCTCGTGACTGTTAATCATCTCTTTAGACTGATCCGTTTCGTCGGCGCCGTAATCATAATACGATGTCCGTTCGGCGGACAGCTCGGGTCGGTAGTCTTCCCGTGCGGAAGCTACTGTCGCGTTCACGCGTGATTTTTTTGCATCATCAAGTTGTTTTTCTAGACTGATAATTTTTTTTTGAAGATCTGTTACGTCTATTGGTATACAAGATATTATTTTAACCTCAGTTTGCGATGGTGAATTACCTGAAAATATTAAAAATGTTTTAAGCCTCTGACTTACTGCAATGAGATTGAAAGTAGGCAAAATCAGCAGTGATACCTAAGTTGAAGGCCATTCTGCGAAGGAAGTTTTCGACACCCTTAAATCGTTGCTTTGGCTTACATCTGGGCTCCTTGTCACTCATGTCGAACGGATACTGAAACAGGCTGTGCAATCACTGTATTGATCGTCTCGTTGAAACAAAATGATGGTGCGCGGCGCTGCACTGGTTGTCTCCTATGACTAACAGCGTGAACGACAATGATTCTGAGGAGTTGAAGTTCCTGGCAACTGGGACCCAGCTGTGTTGTTGACGATTATAAGCTGTAGTGACCGCTGCACATCAGTCACGATGTCACGACGCATGCTTGTTTTACAGTTTGAGGGGCAAACAGGTATTTGGTCCAACTGACCGAAGCAGCCGACACACAACGACACAGCAGTCGAGCACCGTGCTAATTAACAAACGAGAATCTAGGGGTATATAAAGAGATTTTTTATACTACATAATTATATTTATTGTCATACAAATGTTTGCCTTATGCAGGAATCGAACCTACGAATCTGGGTGCTAAAGTAGACATCGCTAGCCATTTCACCAGTGGGCTTGCGTGCCTTGCCTGTCTGCCTGGTGATGAATGATGTTTCAATTATATCTATGCTTGCACAAATTACATAACGGTTCACTATAATATAAACTTAATTTATCAGATTTTACACTTTGCAGGACGTTTTTCGTAATCATCCGAGCGTTAGTTCCTGTAATGTACAACGTAATAAAAATGAAAGTAAAATGAATGCGGTCAAAATGAGAGCATTGCGCAAAACTTGTGGCATAACGCTTGTTGACCGCATTTGTAATGTTGACGTAAGAAAGAGAGTGTCGTCGTTAAGATAAGAAAAGGCGTGCTCCATTCGTTCGGGCATGTAGGAAGAATGCAGGATGAAAGAATGACAATACAATGACCAAATTGGTCGTGTTTTATTAGAAGATGATGTTAGGGATGCGAGCGTACTGAAAAGAGCTATGAATGTTAGAGGAGCGAGTGAAGTGTGTAAAGCCTCTTATGGTGCTCGGTTCTCTCTACCTACCCGCAAGGGACCTGGCGTGAAAATATACATACATACAGTTTGATTGATTTAGTTTGAAGAGTAGGGGTGGCAAGCGATTAGGTTCTGGACGCTTAGTAACATCCAATAACTTAAGTTTTTTTATATGCAACGTATGTATGTATGTACTAAGTAAGGTTTGCCCACGTGCTCCCAGTCCAGGCCAGGTAAGTTGCAATCACCAATACTGCAAAATTTATCGACACTGTAACTCGTAATTTCATCCTGCAGCGTATCAAAAAAGGTCTGATTGGTGGTTAGAGGCTGACTAAGTGGAATATAGGCTGATTAGGTGGAATATACAACTACATACAAAAGTATGTAGGTTGCAAATGGTGTTGTCTTACACCACAAAGGCTGCTTGTCACACATGCGTCTACTTTTGGTTTTTCAAGCATTGTTGGGGTCGCCCCGGTGATGACCGCTTCAACCATATCCCAGTGGAGCTGGACTAGTTTGCCGTCGATACCAGCGCCCGTGTCGCCTTCGAGGCGAACTCCTGGGACCTGGCTTCATCGAGCAGTCACCACCTGATTTGTACTATGCAGTGTTCAGAGCGCCTCTCTTTGGACATCGCGCGTGTTTTTGGAAGAAGCATGGCCGTTCAATTTGTTTTGTAGCAACCTATTGTCGCCATGTTTCATGCCAATGAATAGGTAATTTATAACAAATGTATGCAGTACGTACATGCTATCAGCTCTATCCAAGTTGGAGATCTAGTGTAGTTGCCGGCTCATAACATCTTGCTGCAAAAGTAAACGTGGTTTTTTGTTTTCATTCACGAATAATTTCTCTTTCTGTAGGTACCAATTTAACGATATGCTATTGAATTTGGGAGGTAAATAAAAAACCGCCTCCTTTCACATATAATTTTTGACATTTTGTATATTTTTATCTGTCATGTACTATTATTCTATGAGGTTGGTAAATAATAGGTTATATTTGAATGAATTTAGGCATTATATAAAATGAAAAAGTAACAGTGCTAGAATAAAGATAAGATAATAATTCTTTATTTGCCTTTAGACCCTCACGTCGCGCCTTCATGGCTTGAACTTTTAAATGTGACTACGAATTGTCTATCAATTCGTAGTCACATTTAAAAGTTCAAGCCATGAAGCCAATTTATCCCGATATAGTAGTAAAGGGTTATAAATATTGTCGACTAATTACACAGCGCGTCTAGCCTCAAAGTAAGCGAAGCTTGTGTTAAGAGGGCGCACAGAGCTAAGTGGCGCCCTCATTTTGTTTTTATTAATAACGCTGTATTTAAGACCAATTCCAAAAAAAACGCTCTATACTGCACTGCGTACACAACGTAGCAGCAGTGTTTTACCAGTGCGCCACCGAGCTCGTTACCAATGCAAATTACAAATGCAGTTTGGAAAAAGTCTAAATCAATTGGTTTCAGTTTTTCGATAGACGGCCGTAAATACACTCGGCTCTTCTCTCTGCTAGCACGGTTACCAGCAGAGCTTATACCGGAGCGGAGACGTATCTACATTATGTGAATAAGCTCCTAGCACTGAAGAAAGCACAGAATTCCAAAATTGTTTCTTGAAACAATGAATCATACTTTACCATGGAAATCCTTAGTTGTTACGGAGAGAAATTTCGTACTACAAATGCAATCGTACCATTTATACTTTAATACATCATGCCTTTGAAAAAAGAAGCGAAACTGTTTTTATATATTATTGTGCCGAGAAAAGAAGACGGAAAAGTGATATTTTAATTGACATTAAAATTGAACTCTTTATATCCGAATGTGAAATATCAGTGTTAAAGTGCTTACAACGGCTTACAATACTGAGACTTGAAAATTAAAAATATTTGTAAAAGAAATGTTTCAGTTTTCCCTTTTTCTGCCTACGTGTACGAAAATCGTCACACCCCCGGATCGAGAAGCAGCATTGAGGTCTTTTAGCATTCGACCGAGATCCTCCAGTGATTCCGCCATTATGATCACGTCATCGGCAAATCGGAGATGTGAGATGTATGCGCCATTCACATTCGCGCACTGTCCTGTCCAGTGTCTTGAATACGTCTTCCAGTGCAGCGGTGAATAGTTTCGGAGAGATAACGTCCCTTTGATGTGGGGTGTACATCAAGGGGACCGATTAACCGCTGCTGCAGCTGGACAGGCTTAGACTTGCAATTTGATCTAACCTGCTTTGTGTGCTTCCGCCACCAATTAGTTCATGCGGCCTAGCGCCGGCCGGCACCCACCCACTACTGTTAGTAAGTGCAACATGCCGACGCTGCCATGGCTGCTCCGGTAGTCTGCCTCGGCTGCTGCGGTCGTCCGCCATCTGGAACAGAATCCGCATGCCCCCACCACCACCGTCACCGTCTTTCACCAGAGCCTCGTCGTTTGCTTACCGACAGAGTGCACCACCAGTGAGATAGATTTTGGCTTCAATGGTTTTTTTCAGTCACTTGAAATATGTCGATGCAGTTGCTGCTTTTTTGTTACATAGTATATTTGGCCTGCCCTAAAAAGGGTTTTTATACCACTAAGGTGGCAATCAAGCATACGGCCTGGCTGATGGTAAACAGTCACCGTAGCCTATGGAAATTTGCAACACCAGGGGTGTCACTCATGCGTTGCCGACTCTCTATATTTATCAGCAAAATTTCATTTCAGTGCGTTACGTAAATGTACGCAGTGATAGTTCAGGCTCTGCATATTATAGAATCTCTTAATGCGAGAGCCATGATGCTGGGGAGTAATCTTGTTACCGATAGTATTCAATAATACAAACATACAGTATATTAAAACAGTCTTAACGACAAATAATGTTACAATAACACAATACAAACACACGACATTTTTTTCAACATTTGCTTCACATTACAAAGTGATTATGATACGTCTGGACAACTTTACACGCATTTAGAAAAACATACGAGGCCGGAACATAGTCGGCGGTTCACCGAAACTAGACTTGTCTTTGCCAAGTATAGTTCTCACAATCAGATTTCCCGGTGAGAACGGATTTCTTTTATGAAATAGTTTTTTGAGCATGGCATTCCTCAATTTAATATCGCCTTGCGCTAGCTCTTTTTGTGTCTTCAATGAAAAATTAACGGGATCTAGATTTTTATATTGCTTTTGTAGTCGTTGTTGTTGTTGCTGTTCAACTTGCAATTGCTGTTTCATTTGCAAAGCTTTCCAAAAGCCAAGCTTCTCTTGTTGAGTTTGTGTAAAATTGTTCTTCGGTGGAGCTTTGTTGCTTAATGACTCCGGTTGTAATTTCTTAGTGAATTTTTGAAAAAACGACATCTTTTTCTCGCTTTGTGTTGCCATACTTTTTACCTCTATTTCTTTTAAACACAAGGGAACTTGAGGTTGTACATGATGATGTTTATCCACGTAGCTTGGGTATGGGGGAGCAGTGGGATGTGTTCTATAATGGCCTTCATGAGAGCTGTAAATGTTATTGCATGGAGGTTGCATTCCATCAGGGCAACCAAAATAACTTGGACCATGGTAATGCGAGTTCTTCAATCCATGTCCGTGGATATTCTGACTTTGGAGTGGTACCGGTGGAGGATGAAAGAATTCTTGTCCGTGCATCATATAATTTTTAATCTCCTGTTTAAATGGTGAATTTTGTTTTATGTCAATTTCATTAGTACTTTCGCTCTCACTTAATTCCTCTATAAAGTTTTCATTTGCTTTCTTTTTTAGAAAACCAAATGAACGCAAGACTTTCTTAAACTTGTTGGTTTTATTCTGTAAAATGAAAATACCGTATTGTTATCGGTTTGTTAGTATAAAAAAAAACGAGTGTGCTTTAGACCACACTACTGAAGTAAAACTTCTCTAGCTCCATAGTGTGATGTGAGACAACAGGCCTGCATTGTGACTTAGATATACGAAACTTAACTCGCTATGAGAGAAAGAGAGAACGAAAATGTGTGCTTGCACCTCTCTCTCTTGCCCCTACAGTAATATACGAAACGTAACTCTCTCTCTTTCTATCTTCACTAACTTATATCTCCCTCTCAACTTCCGTTTGCCTCGCCCGATCACACTTCTCGTAACGCATTCACCAGCTTACTCCCCAAGTCAAGCGTGCGTAAAGAAGTTTTACTTCAATATTTTTTGTAAAATCACTTTAAATATTTATTTTACCTTCTTTTCAATTGTTGTGTTGCTACTCATTTCCGATTCAGATTCTGTTCCCGTGACTTCGAGACTAAGTTTTTCTAAAATAGTGTCCGAGTAACTAGCATTCGTTCGGTTATAATTAACATCAGAGATCGGAGAACTAATAGCCTCGCAACTTTTTGAGTGACACTTCAATTTAGGCGTTCCGACCTTCGCGTCGTGTCGAGAAACCACAGAACTACCACCAATGCTTCGCGAAGTTAGCGTTTTCTGTTTTGGTCGCTGTTTTATTTCTATAACAGCCTTGTCATGATAGTCTTCTTTGGTATTTGATTTAGGTGTCTGTTTAACAAAATTGTAAATTTCTTTAATAAGTTGTTCGGTTTCATTATTAGTATTACACGTGGCTGTATTCGTGTTTCTTGGAAGATATTCTTCCTTATTCGCGCAAGTGGCACAGGTGTAGCTTGGGCTCGGCAAGACATACCCATTTTGCATACAATTAATTGGACATACTGGAAAAATAGGATAGCAGCAAGGGTTCGGATATGTCGATATATACGGAGATGGCGAGCTCCATTGTTCCGTACAGACGTTAAAATTGCCGTTCTGAATGTTCTTTGTATCAGCATCTGTATTTGATCTGTCGTGTTGATGATCAGATAAACGTTTTCTTTCACTCTTGTTGCTTACATTAGATGTTTCGGAATTAGAACTCTCTTTTTTTATTTCTCGCAAAAAGGTTTGAAGTATATCTTTTATTTCACAGAGTGCTTTATCTGTTTTATCGATGGTATCTGTATGCGGATATTTATTTAGTGAGTTATTGTTGTGAATAGCACTGGTCTGTTTATGATTAAATATTGGTGCCTCTGAACTTACAGCAGTATCATCTTGCTGGAAGGTGAATTTTGGTTTTATTTTGTGGTTTTGTTCCAGTACATCAAAAGAATCAGCGTTTAGTACATATCTACGGTTATTGTTCAGTTTCTTTGTTCTACTATGTGAACGTTTTGTGTTTCTAAGTTTTTTATAAGCTGCATCTCCATCTATTTCTGTGTGATGCTGTACATTTAAATTCAATTTAGGCCTGAGAGTCCTGGGCGATGGTGGAACCTCTTTGGAATAGTGACATGATTGAATATCTTTTTCTTCAAACTTTCTTTTAGATTTTGTACTCGATATTTCCTTAACAGGTATTAGGTCGTATAAATCTGAATCATTGTAGTTATTAACATGTTTTCTATTATTTTTGTGTCGTTTTTTTGCGCTATATAATTTTGTGTCACATATACTTCGCTGGTCGTTTATATAATTCTCATTATAGACACCAGGTCTAGAACGACCGTAACAGCAAGAACATAGCTCTGATCCTTGAAGAATGTTTTCATTAAGTGTATATTCCTGATCACGACAGATTGGAGCTGAAAATTGGCTTACATGCGACTCTCGTTTTCCAAACAATTTTATGGGTCTATATTGTCTTTTGATAATATCTGCAATGTAATCGGAGTCTAATTGTCGGAAAGTATGTCTATTTTTATGCTTTCTTCCGTGTTGATGATCATAATATCGCTCGTGTTTTTCTATTTTGTCGTTTTTTTGTAACTCTTTGTATTTTCTGTCATTTTCAACCTCATCTTCTATAATTTTCTCGAAGCAATGTGACCTTTTGTGTCTTCTACCGCAGGGAAAATCATACTTATTGGATGGTTCCATATATTGGTAGTTTTTAGGGTTGACTAGAGAATGATAACTGCTCGTAGAGTAAGTCGAAGTAATATTATCATACACTGATTTACTTTTATGGCTCAATAAATAGGGATAACGGTCTTGGACAATTCTTAGCTCATCTTTATTTTTTCTACCCTTTGCATTGTTAAATTCATACTTATGGCGGTTCATTTTAGTTATATTTTCATTACTGCTAAGGCCTAATTTCATAATATCATCACTGTCATCATATTTTCTGTATTGGCATTCAGGTGTTTTATACACAAGTTTCGTGTCAAAGCTGTATCCTTTACGTGGCGCCACCGTTTGATCTTCGTCTTTGATTACTTGAATAGAAGTACCAGAGTCGTTTCTAGGAATACACTCTGCAGAAAGCAAGTGCCGGCTTACTTCGTTTAGTTGATCTTCTAAACATATTAGTTTACGGTTTAAGTTTGTCACGTTCACAGCTATACTGGAATTGATTTTTATGTCAGGTTGTGACGAGTTTCCTGTAATAATACTCAGTTATATATAAGGGTCATTCCGTTGGTTATTTCAGTTATTAGTACACTTACCTAGTGCTCGTCGTAGAAAATTCTTAATGGTTCGGTATCGGCGCTTGGTCCGGGGTGATATCCGGCGCCGCGGTGTGCGCAGAGTCATCACCGACCCTAGTAACCAGCACCTGCGTAACATCATTATTATCATCAGCTTGTGCATGCATTGAACACTTACTAGTCAGAAATGTCTTGAGGAGACATTCTCTATGGTTACAGTATATACCGCTGTACATTCCAGCAGCATATACTGGTTACCAACGCACCTTCGAAACGATCGAAAAATTCAAAACTATCGTTTTGGTTTTCCATTATACAATGAATCCATAATTGTCTATTTATGACTACTTTTGAATTAGTTACGCTTTAGATTAATTTTATTAACAGTGATGTAACAAATTTTGTTTGACTTTTGAATTTCATTTGACATTTCCTTGTATTTTTTTTTAATTTTCGAAGGATTAATAAACAGTCAATCATAGATAAATAGAATTCTGTATTACGGATGCTGTACACATTGTACACCTACTTAGACTTATTATTTATTCGTAGCCTACTTATTAGTTTCACAAATGTCAGTAATTACTATAACTTGTTTTATCATACTGTGATTAATATGATTATCGCTCAATGTAAACAGAGAGTGTTTACACCGTAAGGGCTGTCTGTCTACACTTGGCGCGAAGATAGGTATAGATTGATAGAAGATATTATGATTATGATGGTATTTTTTGATAGAATTTTTAACGTTAATCTTCTTCTTTCTAGCGTTAACCCGTTTCCTAATCCGAGATTGACTGACGGGGTCCACGATCTTAATGTAAGGATTTAGCGAAGATATTGATTTTTACATGGAGCGACTGCCTTCAGATCTCCACAATCCAGAGGGTAAACCAGACTCATTTTGTAAAAAGAGTGATACTCATAGTATAAATACTAGATATAAGCATAATCATGGGGTGTTGGCACTTCCTCGGCTCCCACAGTCGCATCTATTTTCGCGTTGTATATCTGTTTTGTAATTCTGCCTTCGTGCATTCTTTCTTCATGTTCGAACCAAAGTTACATGCCTCGTCTTATTTTAACACCAATATTCTCTTTCAGACCAACTCTCATTTTAACATCATCATTGAGAATACGATCTACAGGCGTTACACCACAAATTTTGCGCAACGTATGCATTTCGACAACGATTATCATACTCTTATGCTTTCTCTGCCATACCCAACTCTCGCTTCCATAAGAAAGCGTTTGGACGAGCACTGGCTTGTGTATAGCGAGCTGTGCCTTCAAGCTCAAGGTTTTATCATTTTTCAGATCACTTTGTCCAAACCCTTTATATTGATACCCACTCGACGGGTTTGGTAGATTTTTATTCAGAATGTACAACATGGAATACATGATCATGGGTTCGGTTCGCACACAGAACAAACATTTGTGTGTATGACCATGCCCGTTTGTCTTGTTCTGGGTGTGTTAAAGAGAGGTAAGGCGCATCAAAGTAAAGTCTGGGGAAGTACCATCATGTCACAGAAAACCGCAGCCATAACAACTCATGAGAGGGTTAGTTGGTCCTAAGCAGTTGCTATGCTAGCAGCAGAGGTGGCGTCGCGCGAGTGATATTTACATGCGTTCATTGGCTAACAGCTTTACATTAGGTAGGCCGTATGCGTGTATGCCTCCCAACGCTATATATAAAAAAATTGAATCGAAACCTATTACGATTGCATGCACCTATGCAATTTCAACGTTAAATTTACACCATATAAATTGTATAATGTACCTAATAAATTGTAGAATTAGATTTAATTAAAGTAATTTTTTTCTTTTAGGACGTTTAAACAAAAGGTTTATTTGATTGCAATGTCGGCAGGCAAATAAGCATACGGCCACATACGATGCGATCCTTTATAGCCAATATACGTACACGTATATTGGCTATAAACGATCGCAATACAAGAAGTACACAGAAATTCTTACTTACTGGTAAACTCACTCACAGCAGGACAACAATCGTTAAGGGGTTTATTTAACTCCGATTTCCTGTGAGGTGGAGGTACTTCCCCAGATGCGCTCCTTCGATGCACCGGTCTTTCGTCAGAGCCCTGTTTATTAATTACCAGGATTGACCACGAGCAGGCGAGATTGAGTTTGACTCTGAATATAATTGGGAGCCACTTCCTCCTCAAAATATATTTATGTATAGTAGTAGTACACTTCACTTACGTGAGTACTTACTAGATAGACTTTTATTTTTCGCATGTTTTTTTGCTTAAGCACACTGCGTCGGTGCTCTCCCGGCTTGAGAGCTCGTGGACGGAGTCTCGAGTGGTTGTTAAAACGTTCCGACGTAACATTTTCACTTTAAAATGTCTGTCACAAAATATAAATCGTTCGTGCATGCATTTTGAGTTTTAAATACAACCCTTTTTATATGATTTAAGGGGGCGGATGGGTTAAGAAAGCGAACCCTTTGAGTAAGTTCTGCATCACTAATCGATAACAGAATTACCAAGAGAGATCACTTACTGTTGTCTATGTTGGCACAATACCTTATTGCTTCAAACGAGCAACTCTAGTATTTATATATAGTATATATATTTCTGTATTGGAATATAAGTAAATATTGCAATAAATTATCAGGGTTTTTTACATAAGAGGAGACCCCTGTACTTGTAGTCAAACAAAGATATTTCGAACTTTTTTGAATTTGAATTTCTTGTATCTCGAAAACGGCTACAACGATTTGGTTCAAATTTTGTATTTAGATAAGGATTTGTTTTTAAGTTTATCTATATGGGTGTACACCTAAACTATAAATAACTGCGGATGGAGTTAAATACTAATACGTATCCGACACAATAATGATATCTCAGTGAGGTACGGGATCGTTATGATCGCAGTGCACGTAGTACTCTTGCCCTTCGTGTGATTACGCCAGCTCACTCTTCGCAATACTGCTCTAAATCGTTCTCGATACGGGCTGTGCAACTGTGGAATGCTTTACCACTCTCTATTCGCTGTGCACAATATTTAATGTCCTTCAGAAACCGTGTAATATCTCTCAACTATGATAGAATATTTATGTGTGTATATATTATGTATATGCGGGTGTATATGTATGTGTACATGTGTGTATTTGGTATTGTTATATGTACGTACATTGTTGTCTGTTGTTGTCCTGTCACTTATCTGCTCATTACACTCATCTTAATTTATTTTTCTCGATTATATAGTATGTTGAGTCTATATATTTGTATCTATGTGTAGAAATAGGTACAGTCATAAATGCGCCACTACCTACTTGTATTTTAATGATTGTTTCTCTTCCTTTGATATGGTTGTCTGGAAGAGATCGCTTTAGCGATAAGACAGCCTCTTACAATAATATGTTAGTTAAATGTATTAATTTTGGTGCAATAAAGTGTATTATAATTCTATATCCGACATTACATTTAATTACAACATTAAAAAATAATACAAACATTACGTTCCATCGTAAGTACGATCTTATATCCGCTATGTGCAGATGATATTGGTTACTATTCGTAATAACACTTTATGGAGTGTTTGTTTACCACTACACTGGCACACTAACTATTGATGGAAGTGACTTGTCACATCAATGACATGCTGCCACTAGGTAATATTCATTGCTATGCAGATGACAGCACGGTCCATGGGCGATATTTCGGTCGGTTTGGTGCTGCTTCGATAGAAATCACACACACACTTTGTGGATATGCTGAGACAAAAGCTCGGGGTTACATTAAATCAGCAAGACATAAGTGTGCCACGGATGGGAATGGACAAGCCTCCATCCTCGTTTCATCGTTGTTCAGCTGGTACGCCGTGCGGTATGAGATCAGCTGCTGTGGGCGGCGTGTGTACGCCGCGCCGTAGGACCATTACTGAGGACGCCGACTTGCCCGGGTCGCCTCGTCGTTTCTACATCAATGAGCGGTTGGCCCGCCTAAACAGGCAACTATTCCAAAAAGCCCGCGAGCAGGCTGGGTGGTTTCTTTTCTTTCTCTTTTTTTTCATCCCAATGTAGTAACGTTGGGATGCATACAAGCATATGGCCCGCATGATGTAAAGCGGTTACCGTAGCCTGTTAGCGCTTGCGATATATTAAATATCACTCGCGCGATGCCTCCTCTGCTGCTTACACAGCAACTCTTTGGGAGCTTACTGGTAACCTCACTCACACGCAGGAACACAACAACCGTCTAGGGAGTTGTTATTTGGCTGCGGTTTTCTGTGAGGTGGAGGTACTTCCCCAGACGGGCTGCTTTGATGCGTCCTACCTCTCTTAAAACATCCAGACCAAGACAAACAGACATGTTCATGCATACAAATGTTTGCCTTGTGTGGGAATCGAACCCACGAGTGTTGGTGTCATAGTCGCGTCATTCACGACTGAGCCACCGAGCTCGTCAGATGGTCTCAACTAGCGCTTTGTATGGAGGCGGGATGGCAGAGTCTACGTGCGACAACGTTCTGGAGACAATGTGCCTCGCCATCGCATACGTACTGAAACAGACATTACCCGTGCTTTTGCTTTAAAATAATTTTATTTACTTCATTTATATAAGTTGTGAACTGTGTATCCATCAGGTGTTTTGTGAGGTGAGTGCGACCGTCGCTAACACGCTGCGATCGACATTATCCGTATATCTGTATTGGTTTGTATTTATTACAATGATACTTGAAGTTGAAATTCAAGTTAAAATCGCCCTAATTTACTCCGCTTATAATGATTAACTTCGTTATCTTCACGGTACTTGCTTTGCTTACAATGATGAATCAAATTAAAGCCTATTGAGCAGTCAGTTATATACGTTTTCCCATACATTTCGCGGTCGTATACGACCACCCGGGTTTCGAAGGGTTAATGTAGTTTGCTTATATTGATATATCAAATTAGAATCTATTTATTTACTTTGCTTATAGTTATGAGCGGTGTCATTATGTCATACTGGTGTTTTAAATGTCTGTATCAGTATAAGCGTTGTGTATGCGCTGTCTGTATGTCAATTTTGTATTTGTGCGGACTTACATTCAAATCATTCATCTATATATACAAAAATGAATGTTTGTCTTTATGTCCTCTATGGACTCAAAAACGGCTGGGCATATTTTGATGAAATTTTCAGTGAACCTTCAGGTTAGCCCAGCAGATGATCATGTGAAGTTTGGTAATGATTGGATCACCCGCGCGAAGCTGGGTCGAGTAGCTTGTGGAAAATAAAAATATGTATGCATATAGTATTCATAGGCTGGGCTTGAATTATGTTTGTGTATTTTTATAGGCTGAATACGACTAGCGATATGAAATATTTAGCAATGTGTCTGTTCTATTGTTGTTTGTACAACTTTTATACTAGGAATAAATACATAATATATTATATTGACTGCATATATGGGTGGTTGTTATTTGCCATGTCACTCTTATTTCATTTGCTAAATAACAATAAGAACATATTTGTGCACCCGAGCGATGCAGTAAGTTTTAGTTATTTACATCAGTACAGAATAAACACGCTACGTGAAGTATAAGATCAGCTAGCGGTGAAGGAAGAAACAGCATGAGGAAACCCGCACGCCCAAGAAATAATTTTTCGAAAGACGTGTGACCTTGCCGAAGGAAAGTCTGGCCTTCTCTCTGGATCGTGGAGGTATCACGGCAGTCGCTTCATGTCAAAATCAGTATCTTCGCCCAAATCTTTATACTGCGTCCATTTTATTAAGCAAAGTTTGACAGATCACCATTTCTTTGTGTTGACGCAACACACACACACTGTCTCTGACAATAAGGACATTGTATCTATATATAGGCTCAGATAGCGGACCCCGTTGATCTTAATGGATTACGAAACGGGATAATGTTAAGAAACAGACGAAGTTTTTATCTGTATAAATCGGGAGGCAAACATAGAAGCAGCGGCCGGTAACTAGTCAACAAGAACACTGGCACTGAAAATGAATGAAACACAAAATGTCGTTTCCAATATTTTTATTTTTAAATTAGTGGCAGTGAAGTTGTGTCGGGAATGCATACTGATATCACAAACTGAAATGACTACTGCCTCACTCGCACAGTGGTGTCGCGGAATACAAAAATAACTCTTCGGTTATACCACAATCGATCGCTTCCGAGATACGTTACTCAAATTAAAACTAATCGAAGTCTCCGCAAACTGTTTACAGTACTTGGCAGTTTATAATATGTAATATAATATAACAGATCAAGAATTTTCGTCTGTTTTCATTGTAACACGTACAATTTCTTTGTCTAAATGGAGTAAGGTACTTTTCCATAAAAAAGTGAAACTCAGCTCATCACCTTCATCATGTAATCGACGCCAGTGTAGATAAAAACAACACCTTGATCTTCATTAAAACCGGTATCACTTTTTTATTTTATCCTCATCAATATATAAAAAAAATTGATGAAAATTTGATGACACGAGTCCTTTTGAAATAGATTTCCAAAAAATCGAAATAGGACCGGAAATGCCAAAGAAAATTCTATAATGAAATGTTTTTAAAATAACTTTTATTCAGCGTCAAATTTTCACCACAGTACATTATTACCATTTCGGAGTCTTTAAAGGTACCCATATAAGTACCTTAAGGGTACCTATATACCGGGTGGCGCAAAAGTACTGGCACTATAGAAATTACTTATATATTTTTAAATGGTATTTTGTAAATGGCCTGTCATCCTTATATTGATTACACCAGAAATAAACATGAACCGTTTCACTCCCCACGAACGTGGAATAATCGTGTCATTATTTTTACGGGACACGTTTCCAGGCCGTGTTATCTCCCGTTTTGGCGAATTGGCTTGGCCTGCAAGAACACTCAATCTGACCTGGCCAGATTTCTTTCTTTGCGGTTATTTAAAATCTTTGGTGTATGTGAACAAGTCACACATTCGCAGGCGTTAAAAGAAAACGTTAATCAAGAAATAAGAAACATATCGCCGGAAGTGTTGCGACAAGTTATGGAGAATGTCATAAATAGGTTTCAAATGTGCATCAACTCATCATTTAAGAGACATTATCTTCAAATCCTAATGGGACGAAATTTCATGGCCCAAGTTTATATATAGAAAAAACTAATAGTTTTTTAATTTAGAAAACAAGTTGTGGCTGGACCAAATAGTGCCTTTACTTTTGCGCCATCTGTGCTTTAAACAATATAAATCGACTTAGAAGTTTCGTTGAACATATAACAAAACCCATACGTAGTTAACAACCGCCTTTTCTGAAGTCAGTTGAACATGTACCAAAAATAAGAGCAGCTGAGAGCTGCACAAGAGCTATTTTTGGTACATTTTTGAGTATGGTACCATTTATTGAGTTATCAGTTTCTTCATTATACCTAATTTTTATATTAATAAGTACTGTTCATGTAGATTATTGTTACATAAATGTGTTTAGTTGTGTCGTGTATGGGATTTTTCATAGTCGATTTAGACAAAGACCAAACCTAAATGTATACCTAAACAAAAAAAATACTTTGTGTTTACCGTGTGTCAGATAAACGCCAAGAACTGTATATGAATATTATAATATTTATTATGATTTAAAAGTTACCCTTGACGGTGATTTATAAATATCGACTCTATTTTTGTATTTATGAATGAGTACTCAAGAACCTCCCTCTTATTGATTCTACTAAATTCGATTTACTTAAATAAACTAATGCATACAATCGAACTGGACGAGCAGGAAGCTTCATAGGCAAAACTATCCTTAAAGTTAACAGAAACTGTCATGATAAATAAAACAACTTCAAATTAATATGTTATGTTATAAATAAAACAACTTCAAAGTAATAATATGTATTTCATTTTTATAGATAAAAAAGTCAGGGGGCACTACTGTTAACCCCACTCGCTCACAGGAACACAACAACCCTCCAAGGAGTTTTCTGTGAGGTACCTATCTTAAAACTCACTTGTATGTTAATAACTCAGTTCACTTTCTATCGGTACGTCAGATAATTAAGTATTTCTGGAGCTTATATTACACAAAATTAAAAAAGTGCGAACTTTAAAATGTGTACGAGTAGATATAAAAATTACTTGAAAAAAATTGTTCATATGTTCCACAAAAACTGAAATTTCAACGTTCTATCGTGTTTTTATTTAGATAGAAGCTTCGGATTATTATTTCATCCACTGACGATGAAACAGAATGAACTTCCGATTGTACAAGTATTGTTTATTCATATTAATATAGACTGTCAATAGTAGATCGTCCGATTGTAAAAGTTGTAGAAGACTGCATCTGTTTGTATGATTTATTCAAAATCTTTTCAGATTTGTTTTCATTAGCTTCTAGTTCTTGGTACAGCATCTGAATAGAATGAAACCGTTAAACTTAAAATCTTTTTTAATGGAATGAAGCCTTTTACCTCTTATTTTGTATATCTCGGATAGCAAACAAGCTGTTAACAGTGCATTTATTCTCTTAACAGTAGTGAAACTAAATCAATATTATTGATGTCTGCCATTAGGGAAATGTATCTAAGCCGGCTCAAACTCAAAAGATGTGATGTTAAATTTTTTAAGAAACAGACAGACAGAAACAGAAACGTTATTAACAATTTGTATAATCAGTTTAACATTACACTTCGTTTAATTATTAGAATAAATTGTCAAATATAAAATTGGGTTAAGTTCTACCTAATTTACGTCCCGCATTTACTTCTTACTTTGCTTTAATACCCTACCCTCTATTGTAATTTTTCCTATATTTAGTTACTTTCTTTCTTCGATGTACGTGTATTGCGGTAATTAGTATTTGCGTTTGTTTCATATAAATAGGTAAGTTTCGCTTCCACCATCCTCCATTACATAGTTAGTACTTAGTTAGTCCATCGTTAGTACATTATTTTTATCACTGACTTTTTGCCAATGATCAATTCAAATTGCTTCTGCTATATCGGGTAACTCTCTTCTTCCCTTAAAGATAACATCGAGAAAGACTTGAACGTAATTTTCTTTCCTTGTATATGTACGTACGCAATATTTTGTTACCTAATTGCTTACTCATTATTTATTACCGCTCAGATGTCGAACAAAGGTACATCATTAGTTAATAAAGGATAAGTCCATTTTTTATGTAAACGATTGTATTTTATAACTTATGAGTCGTTCATGGGATATCAGATCTTTTACTCAATTAAACAACATAAACTATTATAAACTTCTTGCTCATCCATGTTCAATTGGTCAAGGAAGGTGTGTTGCAGAGACTTCCTGGAGACGTCAACGAATGGTTGTGTGTAGTGATACAAATGCACAAGTTAGCTGGCGGAAGCTAGCCTTTCTAGGGTTCCTGGGATAATATTTAAATGTAGCGTTTTCTTCTCTTCTCTTCGGGATCATCAAGAAAGGCGTGAGGAGGTTTTGCAGGGTCGGCAACGCAAGAGTGACACCCCCGGTGATGCAAATGCCCGTAGGTTATGGTAACTGCATATCATCAGGCCGTACGCTTGATTTCCGCCTTAGTGGTATAAAAAAAATGTAGCCGATAGTCTTTCTGAACTAGTGGAGCCCGCATTCTAATACGTAGCTTTGCTTTAGAGTTTAATTTCCAATACCCAACTTTCAAGCGTAATGAATTTCTAGAAGAAATAGACAAAAATCTAATTAATGATAAAGTTAACAGTGGATCTGTAGCTCCGTCGAAACTCTTATAAACCTGCATTTTTAGTCGCAATTTAATCGTTAAACTCTATTGTCGTATCGTCGGTATAATTAGAATTAAAACATTCAACGGAAAGTTGCACCTTTCAAAAGTGCCCAGAAAAGGTTTTGAAACAAAAAGGCTATATTTATTATTTTTGATTTAAAATCCTTGTATGTTTGGAAAAAATATTTAGACTGATGTAGAGTTGGAGAGGTTGGGAACAGGTGACATGAACTGCTCGATATTGGATTGATTTATCGCTCTGTACTTGTGCCAATTGGCGGTACATTCTCGGCGGGCCACGTCCAACCAGCCAGCTTGTGCATTGATTGGCACATGATAATGAATTGGCACACGAGTAACTAAAGCTTACTAGGTATGTATTTCATAAAACTGTATGTATGTTATTCAAAGGGTACACATCTAAAATGTCTGACACATGATTACTCTATCGATGTCTTTAGCCAAGCTCGTCTTTGAAATCATTGTAACTGTAATTTAAAATATAGACACGTAACTCCTGCCGTTATGAACAAGGGTTTTTTTTTGATAAAACATGAATTCTCAATTTTAACAATTTGTGAAATACATAGCTAGTAAATAAAAAATGTTTTGGCACATAACATTAATATTAGGAGCATTTAGTGCTAGGTTATGTATGATATTTCACTAACATTCAATATAATTACGTATTTATTGTTTACGGAGTGACGTCACTATTTCCAAATGATTCCGCTATAAAAACGATATTCAAAAACACAAGTTACCATCGTAAAATGTTTACAAACGTCCAGTTACGTGTAAACGTGGTGTATACAAGCGCGGGCGCTCGTTCGGTTACGGCTGCGTTCAACGTTTGACGGACACTTAATATTATAATTTTTCAGTCGTGACCATCGGTGATCCACGAGGCGTCGTTGTGTCAGCGAGGCCTCACTGTACTCCAATATCCACCGTACACCGCGGCCGCGGGATCGACGCGCGCGCGTCGCAAAACAATCTCTCGGCAAATGATTGCCGACCTTCGTCGGGCGCCGAGCATACGCCTAACCTAGTTCATATTTCACCTGGATTGTATCAATCCGTAACGTGTATGAACAACGCCGGCGCCCCATCCCGCGGCCGCGCCCGAAAGCTGGCCTAACCGCACAGCCACAAACCAATTTTACAATTTTATCTCATTACCCCTATACACATAAAAATATGAAAACGGAACATTTTATCTAGATATTAATGTGCGTTAACTGGCTTCATAGACTCAC
Organism: Pyralis farinalis; assembly: GCA_947507595.1. NCBI lineage: Eukaryota > Metazoa > Arthropoda > Insecta > Lepidoptera > Pyralidae > Pyralis > Pyralis farinalis. The sequence goes on along the minus strand of OX382268.1, from coordinate 37,433,683 downwards.
CGTCGGCCGCACGAACGAAGTCAACGGTGACGTTTTACGAGAAAGTAAGACAAAGTTCAACCGCCATCGAAAATCTCACGAATTTGCTTCATGTTCGCTTAGAGCATACATACACGATATTTCTCTCGTTAGCAACATTTGTTAGAACAATTATCAAAAAACGCATTTTAATCACCGACTCCGAAGAAAGCCGGGCGCCCGTCCATGCATGCACACGTGCGTTCTCGTGGTCATTTCGAGGCGACGGACGCCGTCCTTGAGTCTTCAGCTAGAGCGGCCGGCGCCGGCTTTCCTCGGAGCGGAACATGCCTGCGAGGTTTTCCCACGCACAGAAAAAGCTCGAGGCACATTTTATAAAACAAATACTTTTATAAAAGTACTCAAATTTTCAAAGTCACTGATGCGTTAAGAAAAATTACAAGGTGCTATAAATTTGAAAATACTTTTACTTATTTCTGCGAAATATTTTCACAACTTGTGTTGTTATCGAAGATATTCAGATAATTTAGGAGAGCGCCGCCGAGCCTTCGGCCGCTCGGGATCGAACAGTTAACGAAAGTTTACAGCTAATCTTAACAGCGAGAATAATTTGAAAACCAAGTAACTTTACGACAAGTCACAATATCAAACCTTAAACCAAACCGCCTATAAATATAATGTAGGAAAACATCAAAATACGCCGTGAGCCGATCACGAAACGGGACTTGAAACGAACGCAACGGAACAACTACCGAGTCTCTGGTGCTTGCAGAACTACTCACCCTTCAGCACAGCCAGCTCCACCTCACCACCGACCGTTTCGGTTCGCTGGTTATAGTCACAGACCACGTCTGAAGTGACATTCATCAAACAGCGGAACAACGTAGGTTTTCGCTTTCAGACGTCACTTTCTGTGCTCAAGAGAAAATCACGGAAGTTTTACAGGTCGTCAAAATAAAATTTCGAGTAGAATAAACTATGAGGTAGTATAGTTGAGACTAGTTTCCATGAACCTTCCAGAACATATAAACTGGAAATCATAGACAGCAAGTAAGCAAAGTACATATATGAAATGCGAGTACACCGAAAGTTTATACAATCATTTGTGACCCAAACGGAAGGCGTCACTCCTCCGACGCCCAAATGAACACCACTTACCACGCACTGGTGCACTGGTGCACTGGGGCACTGGTGCACTGGTGCACTGGGGCACTGGGGCAGGCCTCCGCGCAATAATCATTAATAATAATAATAGTTAATTACATCTTACGTAACTTTACAATTTATGAGCCCCTCGGGGATGTAAAATGGCGACGGCGCGACCATCGCCCGTCTTATATTACACAGTGGCGCGCGGTTCACCCGCGTTCGGTACTATACAAAAATTAAAAACATTATACAATAATATTCGTACTACTAGACCATATAGCTAATAAATACAAGAATCAACTTACGGCTACCAATACCAGTTCGGCACGGGGAAACGGTGCGGCGACGGTATGTTCGTACTTTAGATACAACCTCTTTATAACATTCAATTTATTCATTAATATAATTTAATATATCTATTAGATTTACGTGTGCTCTCTCTGAATCGTGTCTCGCTCGGGAAGTAGCCGGCTCGGGAAGCTCCGGGCGGCGGGCGAGACCCCGGCGCGGCGCTGCGCGCTCGCAGGCGCCTCCTGCGCGCCCGGAAGTACACCACGACACCCTCCGAATCGTTCGCTGTCTAACGCTACTTCTTATAACTTCTCGCGAATACATACATACATACATTATTTATAACTGCATATATCATGAGCAAAATTGTTGCATTCGTCAGTAATACTTAGGTAAGGTATGCTCTTACGTCGAATACCGTGTGTATATGTATTAGACAACACTAATGTTTGTATATTTATTGTATTATGGAGTCTTACTCGCAATAAGTTATGGTGTTACTTAATTTTAGACCTCGACGGCATCATTCGGTGCCACAACGCTGAAGGTACGTTCCAATAAATAATTACCCAAAACATTAGGCCGAGTCGCACGTGAATAATGATGCGCGCTGCGGCTGTTCCGCCACCGATAACTGATAGGAAGCGTGCGCGAGGACAACAAAACTGGGACTGGTGGGCGGCGGGCGGCGGGCGGCGCGGGGCCGGCCGGCCGCCGGGCGCACACAACTGGCACATCGTTAATTGTCGCTAACACGTGTATAATTTATTATTTACCTAAGAATATTGACGATCTCGATGATAATATTTGTGGTGCCGCCGCCGCGGTGGTCGCGGCGGGTAATACGTACACTTCATAAATCACCTTAGAAATCGATAGGAAGTCAGTTTTACTTACAATAATTCCGCTATTTATAACTAGGGTCCGGCGGCGCGCCTCGCCCGCGAGCCGACGTCTCGGCGTCGGTCGACGGCGCGAGCCGAGACCGCTACAAATTTCATATATAAGTCTCTAAGTTTCCACAGCGACATGGCATACATTCTGAGCTCCACGTTGGCGTTCCTCTGCCGGCTGGGTCGCCATCGCGCACATTTCCACCAAAATAAATGCACGACGCTCGATCGAATGCGATAGTCGAGTCGAGAGGCATTGCGGTCGAGGTCTCGGTGCGAGATCGGCGGCCAGCCGGCGTGTCGGTCCACTACTCCCTGTGCTGTGTGGACGTTGTGACGTCCGGCCCGCGCGGTGGGGCGGCAGGGGCGGTGTGCGGCGGGCGGTGCAGGCGGCGCGGGGCGGCCGGCGCTCAGCGCGCGGCTATGCGGCACAGCGCGTGGCGCACGGCGGCGGCGGCAGCGGGCACGGCGGCGCCGCACAGGCCCGATCAGAGCCGATCTTCCTCTTCCTCCTCTTCTCCCTCGTCTCCCGCCTCCTCGTTCTCTTCCCGGTAACCTGGGTGCTCGCTGATCGCGTAGTAGTTCCCGTTGTATATGACGCCCAGCTCCCTCAGCGCGTCGCCTCGTATCGTCGCCTTGATCGTCCAGTTGTAGCAGTCATCCGACTCCGACTCGCGGTCGAGCCGCTCCACGTCCAGTATCTTCGAGCTAAGTCGCTCGAGGATGATACCGATGTCTTTGATAGTGAGATGTCGTTTCTGGTCGACGCTCAGCTGGTCTATGAGTAGCAGGAACTTCTCCGAGGTGACCGCTTCGTCCTCGACGAGCGTGTTCTCGGTCTCGCTCTCGGACGAGTCGCGGTCGCCGCGGCGCGCCGATTCCGCGTCCAGGAAGCGCACGTGACCCTTGGGGCGGCCCTGCGGCGAGGCGCGCGGCTGCGCATCCTGGATGGGCGAGGTGGCGACGCTCTTGTGCACGGCGATGCGGCGGCCTTCCTCGTGCAGTGCGCAGCAGTGAAAGTCGCACTCGTCGGGCGGCGGCGGGGGGCGCGCGGGCGCCGGCGACGCGGCACCAGCGCGGCACTCAGCGGTGTGCACGTGCACGGCGCCCGGTGGGTGCTCTAGCGACGAGGAGGCGCGGGCCAGGCGGCCGCGCGGCGCCGGGCCCGGCTCGTCGTGGTTCACGACGGTGATGTGCGGCGGCGGCGGCGGCTGCGGCCGGTCCAGCGACGTCTGGATCACCAGCGACGGCCGCCGGTCCGGCTTGGCTTGCCGCGAGGGCGAGCGCGCTGCCGGCGAGGCCTGCGGTCGCTGGTCCCAATGCAGGACCACCGTGACGCGCCCCTTGTTGTCCATGATCTTCCATGAAGGCGTTTCATCGTGCAACTCGAGCGCGTGGATCGTCTCGCATACTATTTTTGGGATCGCTGATATCGCTGAAATTTTTATGGCAGGTCATTAGTTCAGTATTTTTAGTTATAACGTTACCTTACAGATTATGGAAACAGTCACTAACCAGCTTTGATGACGTCCACGCCCGTGGGGTACCATCGCTCGCCCGGCCGCAGCAGCAGCAGAACACTGTTGGGAGGGAGCGTGCGCCAGTAGTCGCCGTCCTCCACCTGGGTCCCGTCACTCTCGAGCACCAGCCGCACCGGCTCGCTCGCCGCTACCGATAACTTTTCTTTTCCTGAAAGAAAGCATTGATTGACATGTCAAGAATAAATTGAAATAATTATATTTACATTAAAATATTTTAAAAGGGCTCTCTATGTGTTGGATCCATATCTCCGCGCACCGCTATGAAATCATCATTATTACCGTATTCTAATTGTTACTTAATAATTAGTATGCATTACATACATTACAATTATTAATGTTATAGTCAGTGGGTGAGGATCTGGTGTCTTGAAGCACAGATACAACCTATTCCAAGCACCAGTCTTCACATTTACCAATGATAAATATAGAAAATGCATGTAAGACAAATTGTAATTTGTTTGAAGAAAATATAGAAATTTGAATTACACCTGAACGACGTCCATTACTGGACAGACCTGTACCTAAGACTAACAGAAGTATACCGCCATCAAGCGGTCGGTGCCGTGCTTCTTGCTTGCGATTTTACCCAGATCGTCAAGTGAGGGGTCATCTTAGGCTACCTTTCCCGTAGTCACCATTCGAAAACCTATTTGCCCCGATGGCCATCGGTTCTTATGAGGCCTTGTCTACTGCCTTTTCACCTTACTGATCCATATTAAAGGATCGGGAGATCATACAAAAATGTGAATGTGCAAAGAGACATTGATCACTGAAAGGTGACGCCTGACGGGACGCGGAGGTTGAATTCTCCATAGTAAGAAAGCGGCAAGTCATTAAGCATGGTCGCGCAAGTCAATCAAGCAAAGGCCGAACACGCCATGCTGAGACGGATCCACCGTTTCCGTCTGCCTCTGCGTACGAAAATAGGTATCATACGTCCGCTGAAGCCTAAAGTATGCGTCCCCTGGCTGGCTAGCACTGTGCTTCAAAACACAAAGGCAGCGCCTGCTGGCCCAGCAGAATCTAACATTACGAATGGTCACAAACGCCAGGCGGGCAACAGCATAGCTGGCCATACATCACACGGTGCTGATCTCGACGCTAATTTATAGAAGCGATAGTTGGCTATGGCGGAGAGAGCATGAAAATAGAATAAACGCGTTCGAAATGTGAGGGTTCCGCATAATCAGAGTCGCAACGTTCGCAACGGTTGTGACATAAAGTGGGCCTGAAAGGGAGTATACGTGTTAAGATGAGGCATGCACCGTTTATTGAGGTAGAATATTTATATTTTTTAAGTATAATATTAATATATTAAAAAAAATATTATATATTTCTTCTTTATAATATGCTAGCAATTCGGAAAATACCATAGCAAAGCAAAGAAGAAATGCCGAAAGAACTTTCTACATAATTTCTAATACAGGTATCATTTCAAACAGGCAATTAGATATTACAATAAATTCATGTCATCAATTGGTACAATAATGATGACGTCAAATGGTAGAGTTAAAGATTATTAAGAAAATGTTGTCTGTGCTGTATTATTTCGAAATATCTCTACTATCAGTTACATATTCATGTATGTATATCTTGACGCCTGGTCCCTTGCGTCATAAGATGTGGTCCTTACATATCTCACTCGCTTCTTTAACATTCATTTCATGCACGCTTGCCTTCTCCTAGGGCTCCTGATATCACCTTCTGATAAAACACGACCAATTTGGTAGTGGTATGTGAGTCTTGGCCTTCCTACATCTTTCCACTTTTGCGTCATATATCTATTTCGTCATTCGTTCATTTTGAATTCTTTCTACATGCCCAAACCAACGGAGCATGCCTTTTCTTATCTTAACATCGACACTCTCTTTCAGACCAACTCTCTTTCTTTCTCTTTTTCTTATCGCGACCGCGATCAGTAAGCGTTACGCCACAAATTTTATGCAGTGCTCGTATCTTTACCGCATTTATTTTACTTTCATGCTCTCTCTGCCATACCCAAGCTTTCACTTCCATAAGTTATTATTGAGATTAGCACCGCGTAGTGTACAGCGAGCTGTTCCTTTGGCCTAGTTGTCCGATGTTATTCCCATTGTTCCCTGCACTGAATTATCTTTCCATATCAGCGGTGTACCTTTCATCTCTGCTAAAAGCGCTTCCAAGATATAATATATCAACTTCCAAGATATAGAATCTCGTCCACTTGTTTCAATACTACATCGTTTTACAATCATCTTTCATTGTAGTAACTAGTGTTTGCAGTTAGGTTGATGATTGTGCTATTAATACCGTATCGTATATATAAAGCTCACTACTGAGTCACCCATTCGCAATCCCATGTCCATATTTCGTATTCGCTGAATACAACTGTCAAAATACAGGATTGCCGAACCGACAACACGGAGCCCTGTCTGACTCCAATAGTCATATGAAACCAGGGCGAAAAGTTGCCAAAGTTACCGTTCATCCACACAGTTGATATGCAATTCTCATAAGTGGATTGCACAGCACGGAACAGGTCACAGTCGACTCCATGTCCGGGCAAAATGTCCCCGAGATACTTTCGCACCAATCTATCAAATGCTTTCTCAAGATCTGTAGAAAGCCCTCTGGTCCATGGGCTATGGACTAGAGAGAAAAAAATTGTCTGATTCTCCTAACTGCATATAGCTGAGTTTACCGGTAAGTTTATTTATGTGGCCCATTGTTAAATTGGAGTCTACTGTAATTCTAAGAAACACAGTATCAATTACAAATTCTACTTTATTATTCACAATGAGAACTTTTGTATTGGTTCTCAGCATCAAGTGAAGTCACATTTGGAAGACTAAATTTAATGCATTTCGTTTCAGCCGCGTTTAGCAAAATATATGTAAATTATTGAATTAAACAATTTTTAACGGAAGTATCGCGTGTTTTATTTATTTTGTTGAACCTGACGTTTCAAATGTTTTGCAGCATCCGTCGTCGCAGGAAGACGATACTTCAGTTAAAAAATGTTTAATTCAATGTGTAACAATCGCGAAAACCTAAGACAATACTATATGTAAACTAGTTTAGAATGTAAACTAGTTTATAGAATGACAAATAGAACACCATATACTTGGCAATATTTTCGCACCGGCGGGCCACATTAAAAATTAGAGAGGTATCAGCAGGAAATAGTGGTACACCTGTCATTTCTACACCATGTAGGGCAAATCATTCACATATACTAAAATTAAAAAGGGCCCAAAATAGAACCCAGTGGCACCCCAGTATTAACATCACTGCCCCATTTAAGTACTATGTTATAGATTTATCCCTATTTATCCAACAGTCTTATGCCATACATAACAAGTAGCATGATTATTTTGGACATGTCAGTACTAAGTTATATTCATGTGACATATTTTATACATGTGATTAGAATACTGTGACTTTTTTGTGATTATATTTGTAATTATTATGCTGTGTTTTGGAATTTATTATATTACTATCTCGTAATTTGCACGGCGAAAAGCAGAATATGGCAGAATATAATACATGGCAGAAATGTATTATCTGTGTTCGCAAATAATAAATAATTTGATTAGATTGAATAGAAATTGCTATCTATGTTTTCACCAAAACACATTTGATTACCCATTGTCTTAAACGATTTTTGGTACTTTTATAGTTGCAAGTTAAAGACTTTCATCGTTTTAATATCTTTGATTGATCGTTATAGTTTATTAAAACGATATAACAGTCGTTGAGTGTGTGCTAAATTTTGCACATATCCAACGACTGTTATTTGTAGCCAACGTTAGATTTGCTGGCATGCATAACTTTTTTAAGTAGGCCTTTCTGCTGTTGCGTTGACATAAATCTTTTTGCTTTTTAAATAGATGTACAACGCTTATGAATAAATATATATCCATTATGTACTGGCACGGCAAGGCCTGGAACCTGTATGGTTGGGAACAGTTACGAGGCAAAGAAATTAACTATTTGTTTTAGCTATTTTTCACACGCTAAATATAAATAGGCTATCAGTAAAGACGCCAGGCGTAACTCACGACTCTACATTTGTCAAAAACGTTTGCGCACTTGTAGCTTTCAAGTTTATTTTAAATATTATAAAGGCAGGTAGCTTTGAATAACAGTTTTCGTCAGAGGAGTCTTCTCCAGTGCCACCTTTCAACGTTTATACAAGTGACCGGTTTAGAACTCTCCAAGCTTTTGCGTTGCCGTAATAAGTTACTTATAGTTTTTCATTCAAAACGGCTGAAAACAGTTCGGGTGTAATCTTGTAAAGCGAGGCAAGGATGGGCTGAGCTAAAAGCAGGTCAACCGAGAGCAGCTGTGAGCAAATCTTATTGACCTGCTGCTAAACGGTTTACGGGGTTTCGCCCCGGTGCCCCGGTGGCCCGGCGCGGCGCCCGGGACCCCTGCACACTAATTAGATAAAAGCGTAAAGTTTCAAGCTAATTAGCCGTAGTTTCGCTGTCTCGCGTGACGTGTTATATCACAAAGTGATTAATCTTGTTTCAGATAATCAATAAAGGCATTAAGCGCATGTATATTGCGAAATATTAGGTTTCATAGATTCATTTGCGAATATTTTGTTTAGAATTTTTAAGGCTCTACCAGAGAGGTTGTGGGGTGAGTGGCAGTAAGCGGTTCATACGTTTATCAAAGTAGGTAGAGCGCGAGCGAACTGGTTGTTCGTCGTTATATTCTATTTTTCTAAATATTTCTTATCAGATTGCAGTGATGGCTCCCCGGTTCGAATCCGGGCATGTATCACTAAATACGTGTTTTCAGATTTATGAACATACTTGTAATTATCACTTGCTTGGCGGTGAAGGAAAACATCATAAATAATAGAATCAGACATAAAATTGCTTTTAGGTCAGTGAGACAACGACTCGGCGACCGGATAGTTTAATTTGAACTAGCGAATGAGATTTAAATATACTCTCATTAATAATTTAGCGCTGCGGCTCGGCGGGCCACTCTGCCCACTCTGTCGGACATCACATATTCTGAATTGAAGCTTTTGAAATGTATTTATGGGAGAAAATGTAGACCATCTGCGGCATATCTACTAATTGTTTTTTGCACTATTCCGTTTCCTAATCCATTAGGATTGACGGGGTCCGTTACCTAAGACTAAGGATTTAACCCAGAGGGATAACCAGACCTTTTTTACGTTAGGTCTTAAGAGAGGTAGGGCGCATTAGAGCAGCCCGTCTGGGGAAGTACATCCACCTCACAGAAAACCGCAGCCAAATAACAACTCTCTAGAGGGTTGTTGTGTTCCTGCGTGTTAGTGAGGTTATCAGTAAGCTCTCAAGGAGTTGCTGTGTAAGCAGCAGATGAGGGATCGCGCGACTGATACTTAATATATCGCAAGTGTTAATAGGCTACGCTACCCGCTTTACATCAGGTGGCCCGTACGCCTGTATGCCCATACATCTCTCGATATATAATTTCTTGGACGTGTGGGTTTCCTCACGATGTTTTATTTCACCGCCGAGCAAGTGATAATTACAAATATGTACATAAACCCGAAAATACGAATTTAGTGGATTCGAACCCGGAACCGTCGAATAATAGGCTGGTCCTTTTATCCACTGAGCTATCACTGCTATAGCAATCTGTGCAGTGTATATTGTATAATCGTAATTAATTATTGTATAATCGTAAATAAATTATCAACTCGCTATACACAATGCAGTGTTGGTCCCAACGCTAACTTATGGAAGCGAGAGCTGGGTATGGCAGAAAGAGCATGAAAGTAGAATAAACGCGGTCGAAATGCGAGCGCTGCGCAAAATTTGTGGCGTAAGGCTTGTAGACCGTATTCGCCCGTATTCTAACATAGAAACAGAGTTGGTCTGAAAGAGAGCGTCGGTGATAAAATAAGAAGAGGCATGCTCCATTGGTTCGGACATGTAGAAAGAATGCAAGATGAAAGAATGACGAAGCAGATATGCAATGTAAAAGTGGAAGGATGTAGGAGCCGGAGGAAGGCCGAGACTTACCTACCATGACCAAATTGGTCGTGTTCTATCAGAAGGTGATGTTAGGAGCCCTAGAAACCGGCGAGCGTGCATGAGAAGGGCAATGAATGTTAAAGAAGCGAGTGAGATATGTAAGGATCGAGTCACGTGGCGCTCGGTTCTCTCTGCCTACCCCGCAAGGGATATAGCGTGAAGTTGTAGATAGATAGATAGAAATATTATGAATTTCTGTCTAAATTTTTAAGTCAAGTCCCTTACGGGGTAGGCAGAGAGAGCCGACCGCCACGTGACTCAGTCCTTACACACTAGGGATGCCCGATCTTTTGCTTTGAATCGATCTTTTGAATCGTAATGGATCGTAACCCTGTGAATCGATTCACGATCTGAATCGTATTGAATTGAATCGATCTCATTCGATCTTGAAAGATCGTATCCCAATTTTATAAAAATAATAAAATTACAGTGACATTGCATGTAAAATTGTATTTATTAGGTAAGTTACAAAAAGATTACAAATATGTTTATAGGTTCCAACTCTCCGCATTTAAGCTTTTTAAAAACAACAATTTAGTCAAACGAACTGGATCTAACCTATTACGGCTATCAGTCAAAGTGTTGCCAGCTAGTGAAAACAGACATTCTGAAGGGACAGATGTTGCAACAATCGTCAAATACTTCAAAGCCAAACAGCTTAGGTCCGGCCAGATAGTAGATTTGGTGGTTCAATATGTTATTGGGTCTGCTTGTCTATTCAGTAATGGCTCTCTAAGGTACTGTTTCAAAATGTCATCAAGTCCTTCTTTTGGAATATTTTGATTCGATTCGGATACCAACTGGCTATGAAACTTCCAAATGTTGTCGTCATCATCGGGTAAAACCACATTTTGCGTATTCTCTGATGTATCCTTTTTGGCGTCCGTCGTTTTTAGCAAATCGGTGATATCATTAAGTGATTTTGCACAAGACAGCGAGCATCCGTAAAATATTTTTTTTTTTGAATAAAATTAAAATTAAAAAAAAAATAAAAAAAATTGTTAATATTGGCAGAAAATGCACTTTTTCAACATTCTTAAAGCGTCTATTAATTTCCATCAGTATTTTTGCTTTGAATTCTGCTCCTAAGTCAGAAACTTCAGAAGTGCTTCCTGTATGGGCAGATTCGATCGATTTAGTCATGCAGAAAATAATTGGTATGATTATGCTACTCGTTACATAATCTTGACCCGAGATTTCTGTCTCTGTCTGTCTGATTTCACATATAATAAAAAACGTCCAAATACTTGATTTTACTGGCGGAGCCATGTTAAAAACAAAATCTATCTAAAATAATAAGCTCTTACAAAACAAAACACTCCGTAGTCAATACTATCAATGAACAATAAGGTATCCTACGATGCGGTTTATAAAAACAAATTTTAATAGTACCTTCATATCATTTCATATTTCATACTCATGCGTAACTCGAGACTACATACTCGTATTTCAACAAATAGGTCATAGGTGTTGGTAATCCTTTATTGTACCCGCTAAAATGTGAGGTTGTGAAAGATCATAATATAAATACAGTTTAGTTTGCATTGTTTTGGTTTTTTAACTATGCGATTTTTTCATTTGATCTTCCAAGCATACGATTCGATCTGAGCGAAGATCGCATCCTATCGAATCGATTCAAAAAATCGGCAGATCGTATTACCGTGTATCGATCTTCTAAAAGATCGATTCAGATCGGGCATCCCTATTACACACTCCGCTTGTTTTTCTCTATAGCACTTTTGGTCCACAATCGGTCGCGGTGGGCGGTTCCCAGGGCTCCTGACATGACACTTGATAAAACACGGCTAATTTAGGTAGTAGTAGGTGATGAATTTCTACTACTATGTATGTTTATCAGTTGTCTAGTACCCATAACACAAGCTTCGCTTACTTTGAGGCTAGATGGCGCTGTGTAATTTGTCCGACAATATTTATTTATTTATTACTACTATAACTTCACGCCAAATCCCTTACGGGGTAGGCAGTGAGATCCGAGCGCCACGCGACTCGATCCTTACATACCTCACTCGCTTCTGAACAGTTGACTGAACAGATGAATTTCTGTATTTGTGAAAGTCAAAATTGATCGATTGAGTGACATATCAACTAGGTTTCAGAACTAGAAATTCTGCATGAGGTTCTAGAAAATCTAGGTGACTGAAAAATTGTTACCCATGAATAGATTGACCAGGCGCAGTGGCGTTACAGTCATTGGCAACTTGCAAAGATTTTCCATGTTATGAGAAACTTGTAAAATCACTGATTTTATTTAAAAAAAATTTAGTTGTTACGGTAGTTGGGGAGCAAGTTGTGAACAGAAAACGTAAATTTTTGTTAACATATCAATGGACACCATTAGTGATGTCCGTAGATATGTAAACAAAAATTTTAATGATCCCTTCAAATGACGATGATTTGTTTGATGATTAAAAAAAACTGCTAAATGTGTGAAATTACTTCCACATTCAATAGGGTTGGCTGGAAGAGATATCTTAAAGTTCTTAAATCTTGTACACTGTATATATATACAGTGTACAAAGACGAGCTATATATTATTTATTATCCAGCCGACCAGAAAGTTCCTCACGAGGCTTTGCGTTGGCAGTAGCGAGCATTACCTACATACAAATATATATATACTCTATTATACGTCTGTCGGCAACGCAAGAGTCACACCCCTGGTGTCTATACGCTACGGTAACTGCTTACCATCAGGCATTATTTCCACTTTAGTGGTATAAAAAATGTATATATACATATATCATTTGTTTAAAAAACCATACGGAAACTCTGCTGTAGACACCCTTAACCTCGGCAAAACCTTTACGTTAGGAGGGTCTATACTCTTATGTCGAATTAGCAGACATTAGAAAAAAATGTCTTTTAATTGTTAAACATAGCGACGCTGCCGTCACTGTGGCAATCTGTGCCCAGCAATGGTCGCGTCCCCTCACAGCGGCACACAGCGCGCGTCTGGAGGACGCTCAGGACGAACTTAAAAAATTGTCTGGCATTAAGACCTCTACGGCCGTGTCCCTCGACCTCAACACGAGCTGGTTCGGTGACATTCATTGTCACCGAGGTGTTACGTACTTTTCCGCCAGCAAAAGTACATTTTAAAAGTAATTAATCGTCATTTTACACTTAATTCAATCAAGACAAAAAGATATCGAATTAGATTTGACTGAAGGTCCCGTACCTGTTTGATATTTATAAATAATAAATAATCATTTATATTCCTTAAAGTTGGCATAACGCTTGCCGACCGTGTTCGTAATGATGACGTAAGAAAGTTGGTCTGAAAGAGAGTGTCAGCGTTCAGATAAGAAAAGGCATGCTTGTTGTTTCGGACATGTAGAAATAATGCAGAGTGAAAGAATGACGCAACATATGTACAATGCGAAATGGAAGGATGTAGGAGCCGAGGAAGACAAAGACTAACCTACCATGACCAAATTGGTCGTGTTTTACAGAAGGTGATGTCAGGCGACCTAGGAACCGGCGTGCGTGCATGCATAGAAATATGAATGTTAACGAAGCGAGCGAAGTGTGTAAGGACCGTGTCTTAAGGCGCTCGGCTCTCTCTGCCTACCCCGCAAGGGACCTAACGCGAAGCATATCTTCCTTAAATACCTAAGCATCATGCTCCACACAGCACCAGGGAAAGATCGAGACTTGACTTTTGACATTTGACGACATCGTTGGAACGAATGGTTAGAAATGCTACTTCAATATCAAGTCTCGGGTGTTCGAATCTCACACATTTAGGTACATGAACATGTCTGTTAGTCTCGATCAGGGTTACATTAAGAGAGTCTAATGACTTAATAACGGGACTTTAGACTGATAGAAAGTTGATAGTGATCTTTTTCGACTTCTATATGTTTGATGGATTCGTAAGGTTTTTAATATTAACTAAATATCTAGATTAACAGTATGCTTGAAATTGTATGAGAGGCGGAAGATAATGGAAACTTTCTCTGAAACAACACCTATATTTTATACTTATATTTTTCGAGATTTATTGAAAATTCAAATCAACTAAGAACGAGAAAAATACAGCTGCAATCCTATTTCATTACTAAACGAGCACTTCACGTCTATATAAAAAAGTAGTCAAGTGCGAGTCGGACTCGCCCTCCGACGGTTCTGTAAAAAAATATGTATATGTATATATGTATGTATGTATGTATGTATATATGTATGTATACATGTCGAGTCGAGTACGAGTCGGACTCGCCCTCCGACGGTTCTGTAAAAAAATATTTTCGCAACAAACATATTTTTTTTACGATATAACTACATACTTATGGTTTTTGGATTTTTCCTTAACTTGTGCTACATGACCTTGCTTATTACCAACTGTCATGATCATGTCACTAAATCTCATGATTCTTGGTCAACAGGAAGTACCCTACAGGTTTTGATTCCCTTGCGTGTGTCAAAATATGCGCATAAACGTGGTGTAAACAGCCGTATCTTTTGATTGCGTTGACTTAGAAGTTTGGTTTTGTCACTGCTCGAAGGGACTGCAGACCTGAGTATGTGATATTAATTTCAGCATGATAGCTCCCTGTCCCTGAGAAAAAGGGTCTTGACAAACAGACTGTCTGATAACAAAGGGATCCTATAAGGGCTCCGTTTTGCCTATTGAGGTATGGAACTCTAATTATTAATTTTGTATTTAAATAAGATTAAAAAGAATCAAAGAATAGACGATAGGACGCCTAGGTACTATAGTATTAAATGAGAAATATGTTATTAAAAGAATATCTTTAGCTGTACCACATAATTTTATTTTCTACGAAGTTATTCACCGAAATTTTAAATCATTAGATAGAAATATATAATATTACAGGAAGATTTGATAGGTACCAATAACCATACTAATTAAATATAGTTAAATACAGTACGAGTTGCCTTACAAAAGAAATTAAACATTTTAAGAACTCATTAGGTTACCTACATTCTTCTCCATCCCAGCGTGATCCCGTTTACTAATCTATTAGGATTAGCGGGGTCCGCTACTTAAGCCGGCAAAGATTTTTACATAGAACGACCTCCGTCAGACGTCCGCAAGAGGGAAAACCAGAGATTTCACACGGCTTTCGAAATATAATTTCTGAGACATGCGGGTGTCCTTACGACGTATTTTCAGATTTATGTACATATTTATACATAAATCCGAAAATGCGAATTTACTAGTATACAGCCCTGATTAGGTTACCTGTACTATTACAGTGTATCTTTTATTGTATACCGTGCTCGGTGGCTCAATCGTGAATGACGCGACTTTGACACCAACGCACGTGTGTTCGACTCCCGTACAAGGCAAACATTTGTGTGCACGAACATGTCTTTTAAGAGAGGTAGGTCGTATCAAAGCAGCCCGTCTAGGGAAGTACCTGCACCTCACAGGAAACCGCAGCCAAATAACAGCTCTAGGGAGAGGGTTGTTGTGTTCCTGCGTGTGAGTAAGGTCACCAGTAAGCTTCTAAGGAGTTGCTGTGTAAGCAGCAGAGGAGGCATCGCGCGAGTGATATTTAATATAGCACAAGCGTTAATAGGCTATGGTACCCGCTTTATATCAGGTTGGCCGTACGCTGGTGTGCCTCCCGACGTAGTATAAAAAAAAACTAACTTATACTCATATGTATGTGTTTCATATGTACCTATACCTATTTAAGTATTATTTAGTTTTGTTGCGTTTCCAATTTGTATTGCTCGGGTCGGTCGCAGTGACGCCGAAGCGAGGTGCGTCGACCGCCGCCCGTGACGCAAACAAAATGCCCTTCACGGTGTAAGTCTATAAGTAAGCCCTATGCTAGTGACCCGACTTCATAACACAGGCCCACCACTGTGTCTTCTGTGTAGCCAGAATTAACAGCGGCGACCACTAAAAAGGCAATGAACAGTGAAGTTCATTGCTGTCCCTGGGGTTAAAACTACAGCTGCCTTGGAACTCACAACGAATTTAATCACAAGAAATTTGTAGGAGTAGGAAGTTATGGAATTGACTTGAGGTCATAATAAAATGATGACCATTTTGTGTTTGATGACCAACAGATTTCGGATGTCAGTGGTTCCACTATCATCTTACAAGCTTATCAGCATACGGCCCACCTGTAAAGTGGTTGCCGCACACTATAAACGCTTGCAATACATTAAGTATTACTCGCGCGATGCCACTTCTGCTGTTAACACAGCAACTCCTTAGGAGCTTACTGGAGATCTCACTAACACGCAGGAATACAACAACCCTCGAAGGAGTTGTCATTTGGCTGTGGTTTCTGTGAGGTTAAGTATTTCTCCAAACAAGGTGCTTTGATGCACCCTACCTCTCTTAAAAGTACCCAAACAAAGACAAACAGACATGTTCATGCGCACAAATATTTGTCCTGTGTGGGAATCGAACCCACGAGCGTTGGTGTAAAAGTTGCGTAACAGCGCGTTTCATCACTGCATTGCCAAGCTCGTCTTTAAGTAAGTAAATTTATTTTCTCCCATAGGTTTTACAATGTAGACGTAAAATAAAATTTTATATTTTGATTCAATAGAATGGGCTAGCTAAGCTGTACCCCACTAAACACTACTTTCCAACAAGATGGTCGGTTAGAATGCCTTCCGATGTTGTATAAAAAACATATACTCAAACAGACACGGCGAAATGAGAAGTTTTTGAGGTCAGCTGAAAACAGTAATGGTTTAAAAAGGTCTAATGAACAGGTATCTCACCTCTGTGTATTAACTCCTCGAAGCTAGTGACGACCAGCCCCTTCCTCACGTTTCGCGAGCTGTCCCATATCTTGAAAGGCCTCTTTCCTCTAACCTCCTGCAAAAGAAACTTGTATTTTTATCGGTCTCACAGTGAACACACGACAAGATTTGGCGTATTCTTGAAAAAACACATTTTATTTCTTTTTTTATTATATTCATAAATTTGAAAAGCAAACTTCGTAAACTGCACTTACAACATATTTATATAGTTTTATTATTTTTGTACGCTGCATATATTAAGGATTCAGTATATATATCTCTTTTAGATACACACGCTACAAACGCATACAGTTTATAGTTGTTATATATATATGTCATTAAGATTAGTTGTGATTTAATTATATCGGTAATGTATTATGATTTAGATAAAATGATATATTTATCAAATAAGTGACTAGAAATGACCGAACTCGTGTAAAAGTAGAGACTTGTGACATCTTCGCCGAGCTATGACCTACTTACAATTGTAGAACATAATAACTCTTCCATTTTTGTATATCAAAATACTTTGATATCTCAAATAGGACTACCATAAATAAACTATTTTTATAATTAAGACATTTGCAAAGTGGAATGTTGAAATAGTTATAATATTTTTAAGCAATTACCCTACGCTACATACGCTAAGGTTTTAGACTATTGTTTCGAAAAAAAAAAAAATCACATCGGGACATATACATTTTGGAAAATATTCATTATGACCACTTTAGTTATATTTCTTTCCATTAATCAACAAGTGTCAGCTAAAACATGAAAAGTATTTACATAGTTACACAAGGAACATGACGGGTGTCAAATTCAATTACCACTGTGTCGGTTGCTTAAAAATGATTAAATAACATGTCGCTACTTTTGCAAATAGCAGGTAATAATAATGAATCCATTTCAAAGTCCTCATCCGCCCAAGTGGGCGGCAGCCACGTGACCGAAACACTAATTAATTCAATCACAAATAATTAAAGTACAGTGCTATGCTACGCTCCGCGGGCTACGGCGTAGCGGCTACGCTTTCGTAGTGCGTAGCGCGCGTCCGTAACGCCTGCACTGGCTGCAGCGGTGCAACGCCCGTGCGACCTCCCCGCCGCCGCCCCGCCCGCGCCCGCGACCCGCCTCCCGCGCCCGCACGCACTGTGCGTTGACCCAGTGACATCGCCGCCCTGCACGATCTTTAATCTGGACTGGGATTCACGAACATCTGAACCATTAAAAAAAACTTTCGAACTCCTTCGCCCTACGGCAGCCTCGAGTCGGTTTAGTGGCGCGCTCGAGTCACATTATGGAACGTCACGCTATCGGCGGTGCGTCCGGTGCAGCATTCCTATCGACATATTCTGCTCGTAAAAAATCCATTACGTCGGGTCGGCTCGCCCGCTGCGGACGATTCCCAATTTACGCGATGCGATATACGACTTCCTTCAAGTTATCGGCGTCGTAAAACATACCTCCTGTATTTCGACTATCATTTTTCTTCGGTTCACTGTAATTGTAATGTCCCGGTGTTCACTATGTTACTATAGGGTGCGTATTATAAAGTGAGGTCACAGTAAGGTGTCGCGGTGCGAGTTAGGTTAGTCGAGAGTACGGAGGTGAGGTGAGTGGCGGCGCGGTGCGCGCCGGCGGAGGCCGGGGCCGCACTGGCCGCCACTCGTGACCGGGTCGCGGGCCCGCTGCGCGCCCCGCCGCCCGCGCCGCGCCGCGCGCCCTCGCGCCCGCGCCCCGGCCCCGCACTGCAGCGCTCGCCGTAATCTCGTGATGCCGTAACATCTTGAAATTAGCGACTCCAATGATGCACTTTTGACTAGTAAAATGTTAGGTGATTTACTAACAATCAATACACAGATTTATTTAAAAAAGGGTATGGACGCTATATATCATTTGAGGTGTACCTACACCATATTTAGGGTCTAAGATAATCTCAACTGCTCGTGTTGCACAAAAAAAAGAATAACTTTGAAAGGACGAAAGACACCAAATCATCTCGACTGAGGACGTACCTCCATTCCGAAGAAGACCGTAGCGAACCGTCACTCATTCTGGTGCGATGTGTTCCTTCGAGAGAGTGAGGTCGCCAGTAATATCGTAAGGAGGTGCCGTGTGCTGCACGGTAAGCGCTTTGTACCAGAGACGGTAAGCTCATTTGCCTCCTCGCGTAATATGAAAATAGGATATTATGGTCATAAGAAGATTTCAAGATAATTTAAGTAAGTAATCTTTCTTAATCCCCAAAACCGTAATGGACTAAAATATTTGAATATGTTAATTTATTTAACGATATTATTTACAATTATTTACGCGATGAATTAAAGTTCACTTAATTAACTATATTTTATTTGTGCGACTAGAGCAAAGTGTGCAACCTCTTAAATATATCTCGCGGATAACTTATTGTAATGGACAAAAATATATAATAATACTTTCTGGACTATTTAATTAGAGACTATATATATAGTACTTCAGAGTTTAGTTTTATGTACGATAAAAAAAATGCTGTAAGTAATGTATTAGCAATGCTAAAGTTTTAAAAAAAACTTACTTGATGAGAAGTGTGTAGAGGTACGCTACGAATATTGTAGCACCTCTACGACAACGTTTGTGAATGTGAGATAAAAGATTGAAAACCATTATTTGTCACTGACATTCTGAATGCCTCCCATTAACTTCTTAGATATAATTAAGAGAGGAGGCGCATCAAAGCAGCCAGTTTGGGAAGTAACTCCACCTTGCAGAGAACCGCAGCCAAATAATAACGCCCTGGAGGGTTTTGTGTGTGAGTTTCGGTCAACAGTAAGATCCTAAGCAGTTGCTGTGATAGCAACAAAGATGGCATCGCACGAGTGATACTTTATATAAAAAATATATAATAAAATCTAAGTTTTAACATAAATCATTTGCAGATATTATTGTCGGTTACATATTAATAGATTATACTCGTATATATATACGAGTATATAATACGGTTAGTGTTGACGTCTGTACCCACAGTTTATCAACTTATTACTAAGGGTCTTCTGTCTGTCCGTCTGTTATAGGACCGTATCTTTTGGAAAATTATAATAGAAACTTGAATAATTTTTCAAATTTTACTATGCTCGCTATAATAACAGAATAGCAGAAGAAATAAAAATAAAATAAAGGTAAAATTGAAGAGAATTTCCGTACAAGAACCGTTTATCAAAGACTACTATGCGCCCCTGGGAAGGCTTCTAAGCTTCTAACATTTACCATTCTAAATTTATTGGATTTTAAAAACAACTATACTTAATTTTATATTTTAAAAATGTTTTATTATCTTTATATGTTGAGAAATAATAAAACGCTAATACTTATAATATTAAGTATACATATATTTAAGTATTTGTATAAATCTACAAAGGCGAAGCTACGTCAGTATTCTATGTTTAATAAAATCGTGGCAGGCCCAGTTTGGAACAGAACAGCTTATTGAGATATTCCTAACATTTTACTATTTTAGTAAATCCGAAAAAAAAAGAGGTTCCTTGTTTGCCGCGTATGCATATTTACATATTTTCACCATTATCTCGGAAACTACTCGTCTACTTTATAAAAGTGTGTTCTATTAGAATACATTCTAATTTCGTGCCCTGTAAATTTAGTAAAGGTACCATTAGTTAAAAAGTTATAAAATAATCTTTCAATAACAGACTTTCTTGGCGTTTTTGTTTTATTTACATTCAATTATTTTTTTCTTTCATGAATTAAATTTTGAAGTTATTTAAATAATTTACACCCAACTTTCAACAGGTTAAGTAAAAAATATTTATTTATTGGTTAAAAATAATCTACATTTGGAATCACCGGTTTCAATAATTAATGTTTAAATATAGTATATGGAGCATTTATATGATCGCGCCAGGTCCCTTGCGGGATGCGCAGGGAGAACCGATCACCACACGACATAGTCCTTACATACCATGCTCACTTCTTGAACATCAATAGCTCTTATGTGGCGCATAGTACACAGTTTTTAGATAGACTCCGCTATAAAAATCTCTGGGCTCTAAACAATGACTTCTCACAATTTTTGGCTGCGTTTTATTTATGACATCAACATTATTAATAATTACACAAATAAAAATAATTAAATAGATTTTCAGAAAATATTCGAAGTAGGTCTACATTCTACACTACATACGTACTCGTATTATAAACTTGTGACTTGCTGACAGAATGTAAGTATGTAAGGATCGAGTCGCGTGGCGCTCGCTTCTCTCTACCTACTCTGCAAGGGATTTGGCGTGAAGTTATAGATAGATAGATAGACTTGCTGACAGGCGCATGGACAAACAGAAGAGTTTCACAAACTATATTCCGTTTGGCCTTTCGGTACGGAACGATATAAAAGGAAAGATATAATACAATCAAAAGAAAATGTCTCACCTCGCGAACGCTTCACAAATGTTAAAAGTCACACCCGTTATGTATTATTCTTATTATTTATTTTAATTATATTTATTTAAAAACTTTAATGACCACAACGTTTTGGTAGAATAATTAATGCTAATTGCACTCTCTACCCGTCGACCTTTAGGAGTGCAGGGAATCACAATCGCGGTTTAATAACTGCCTTTTCAATACATAAAATAATAAATAAGACAATACGCATAGATACTTATAACATGTATATGATACATACATACGTAATAGATATGAATATTACAATCTATATTAAAATAAATAATATAAAAGTAATGAAGATGTACTTGCTTATTGCCTTCTATATATCTATATATATTATTTTTATGATTATTAATATGAGTGATGTATCGGAATACTCACATCTACAATAAACTCTATGCCCTAAATGACAGGTTTAATTAAAGTATGCGATTGCTAAGTATATTAAAATCTCACAAATAGAATTTAGTCCCGAAATACTTGCAAATGTCCCTCTCGTACGCTTCTTAATAAATGTCCTCCTATATGTCCTACTACACTATATATATATACACCACAGATGAAATGACAGGACGTGTCACCGGACCGGCGGGCGGGCGCTGACTGGCTCTGGCTCTGGCACTCCCTATATACAATGTACTCTGTGTAATTGGCTAATATTGTAATTATTTTAAAGGGCTTCGGCAAAATGTCAACCATCAACATGTCGGTCTTCCCACGCCTACGAGAACTACCTTTTTGGATACATGTGTCTATGTCCTACTAGTGTTATAAATATGAAAGTTTGTGATGTTATGGATATTTGTTACTCTTTTATATCACAACACCTGAAGCAATTTGTGTGAAGTTCAGCACATAAATATATTTTGAATATTATCTAAATATAAATATATTTGACGGGCTTAGTAGCGCAGTACCGAAACGCGCTGTTACGCTACTTTTACACGTGTTTTCGATTCTCACACGGGATAATTTACGTATGTTTAATTTTTCAATTAATTTAATTGTTCAATTGTCTAGTACCCATAACACAAGCTTCGCGTACTTTGGGGCTAGATGACGCGGTATTATTTATCCGGTAATAAAAAAAACTAGATTAACACAAAAGTTACTATTTCTTTTTTTAAAATGTAGTTTTACTTACATATTTTTTTAAGAAAGATTGTTACTAACCCCATGGACATAGACATATTATTCCGAAAGTGTAAAAGTATGAAAGCCGAACTCTACACGGGCGAAGTCATAGTTTGCTTCTAGTGTTTAATAAAATCGCGGCGAGGTCTAGTTCTGAATACAAGTACTTTTTGAAATAGGGATGCAATTGGTCTCTAATATCGATAATGCAAACAAAAAATTTGGGGAAGTACCTCCAGCGTACAGAAAATTACAGTCAAATAAGGGAGGAACCCTGGAGGGTTTTTGTGAGTGAGTGAAGGTACCAGTAAGCTCCTAAGGTATAGCTGTATTATCAGCACGGGTGTCAACGAGGTTGCGTAAAAAGTGGAAACGGATTTTGAAGAAACTGTATCCAATTATTGTTAATATTACATGTTTACATTATTATCAATATTACATCCCAAGTCAGCTTTGAGGAGAGTGAACTTGAAAGACCAAATTTAATTGCTAGTTAAAAATTGTTGGATAATCCCACAACTCTCATGCAGAAGAAGAGTTGGTGAGTTAGCAGCTGAGATAACAATGAGTGAGTGACAATAATTGTATTCTAAGTATTAGTAGACTTCGATAACCTGTTTACATCCGGTGGGGTGTATGATTGGTTGCCTACCGACGTTGTGTAAAAAAACTTATAACGTTGGCTCGTGGTATAATGTAAAACCGTGGTAAATCACGTCAATACCAATTCTGATAAATGGATCTTATAGTTAATAGATTCAGGCGTTATTTTGTGAAAGTTAAATTTACATGTAATTTGATCCTACCTGCGTGCTTCGGCCACCAATTAGTTCATGAGGACTAGTGCCGGCCGGCACCCACCTACTACCGTTAGTAAATGCAACATGTCGTCGCTGCCATAGCTGTTCCAGTAGTCTCTGCCTCGGTTGCTGCCGATGGTGAGCAATCGCGAGGACGACCGCAGCAGCCGAGGCAGACTACTGGAGCAGCCATGAACTAATTAGCGGCGGAAATACAAAAAAATCGGCCAAGTGCGAGTCGGACTCGCGCACGAAGGGTTCCGTACCATTATCCATAAAAACGGCAAATATCACGTTTGTTGTCCCCTTAAATATTTGTTTTATTTTAATTTAATTATTTAGTCTTAAAGTGAATATATAACTAAATATTCTGTGAATATTTCAAGCGTCTACCTGCTGCGGTTATCAATATCGAGCAAAAATGAGCAAAAAAATCACGTTTGTTGTATGGGAGCCCCCTTAAATATTTATGTTATTCTATTTTTTAGTATTTGTTGTTATAGCGGCAACAAAAATACATCATCTGTGAAAATTTCAACTGTCTAACTATCACGGTTCAATAGATACAGCCTGGTGACAGACGGACGGATGGACGGACGGACGGACGGACAGCGGAGCCTCAGTAATAGGGTTCCGTTTTACCCTTTGGGTACGGAACCCTAAAAAAGAACTTTTTTGCACGACGCTTGCAGCACCAAATGCGTCAATAATTCAATTCCGACATGTAAAAACATATTTCATAAAAAGCTCGGTAGGGAATTCATGCAGAGTTCATCGTAGGATGCTACATTATACGTAGGTCACACTATAAGTTTTGCGTAACTTAAAAAAACAACATGTTATAACCAAAATATTATGTTTATTGCTTTTCAAACTACTCTCCTTTACATTTTAAACATTTTTTCATGCATACGAACTATTTTTTTAAACTGGAGGACCACTGATCTGAAGGCATGTTTTCTACGTGCTGATTGAACGCTATCACTGCCTCTTCGGAGTTGGTAAAAGTGAAACCTCTCATCAAATCTTTGATTTTGGGGAAAATACAGAAATCACAGGGTGCTAGGTCGGGGCTATGCGCAGGATGGGTAACGAGTTGTACTTTTTCGGAAGTTAAAAATGACTTTGTTTCGTCGGCCGTGTGTGAAGAAGCGTTGTCATGATGTAGGAGAACGCGGCTTTTTGGTCGTCTTTCGCGAACTTTTTCTAACACCCTGGGTAAACAAATAGTAGGATACCACTCGGCATTAACACTCTTTTGATCTTCAAGTGGAATTGTGCAGATGGAACCCGTAGCTGAGAAAAAAAACGCGATCATTTTTTTACCAACGTTTCTCGCCTGCCTCACTTTTGTGGGCCTGTTCTCATTTTCAAACACCCATTCACAAGATTGCTGTTTTTTTTCGGGTTCAAAACAATAAATCCACGTTTCGTCTCCTGTGACAATGTCATAAACAGCATTAGAATGTCCGTGGTCGTACTTCAGTAGCATCTGTGAGCACCATTCCACGCGAGCCCGCTTCTGCTCCGCTGTCAGTTCATGAGGGATCCAACGACAACAAAGTTTCCGAACTTTCAATTCTTCGTGTAAAATTTTCTGAATTTGGCTCATACCAATCCCCAATAGTTCTCGAATTGTCTCATAGGTAATCCGCGGGTTTTCTTTAATTAGCCGCTTAACAGTAGCCACATTATTTACGTTGACGGCAGTTGAAGGCCGCCCTTCACGAAATTCGTCATGTATAGAAACTCGACCTCTCTCAAATTCAGCAAACCATCGACTCACGGTGCTCAAAGAAGGTGCTTCTCTCCCAAAAGCATTTTGAAGACGAGCAGCACAGTCTTGCGGAGAGAGAGAACTTTTAAAATCATAAAAAATCCACGCTCTAAAATCTTTTCGGCTCAATTTCATTTTCGTTGCGTACGTAGAACTTTGATGTGTGATAAAAAACAATTGATAAATGATTTCCCGCCAATTGTTTTTTTATTACTATGTAGGTTGCAACGTTTCAAAAAATATAACATTCGAAATTCAAATAGTTTCGATTAGCTAGAAGTGCAAAACTTTTAGTGTGCCCCTAGTAGTATAGTTCGTAAATACTAAACAAAAAAATTTCTCAACAGTGGTGAACAAAAACGTACTGAATTATTTTTACCTATTTGTATATATAATAATACTCTATATTTTTTAAACATACATACATATCATTACGCCTGTCTCCCATTGGGGTAAGCAGAGGCTATAGAACGCCAGGTGCACCGATCCAAATATACCTCTCTAACCTCTTCTTATGCTCTTCGGTTTCGGGTGCTTTCGATTTGGCCCTTTTTTAATATATCAGCTATTTGATCCATATGTATGCTTCTAGGACGGCCCCTGATGATATCTCCTCTCACTCTTGATCGATATACTTCTTTTGTAACTCTTTTGTCATCCATGCTTTCCAAATGTCCAAAACATCTCAGCGTACCCTTTTCAATTTTTGTACTACATCATCTTTCATTCCACATAGTTCTCGTATCGTGCTATTTCGTACTCCATCAATCATTCTAACTCCACACATACTCCTCAGCGCTATCATTTTAACAGCGTTGATCCTAAATTATAACCATAGATACAAATACGTGTATTGATAGCACAGCATATTCCCTGCTCGTGTACGGTATAAAGAACAGAGCAACGGGCTCATGGACGTCGAATGCCAATTATAAATTGTACCGATAACAAATTGTTGTGATCGCACGTTTTTCTTAGAATTGGCTCTTATGACAATTTCTTGGAACTACACAACCTTTTTCTATATTATTATAATAATATAAAGTAGACGAAAAGGAACATGTGAGCAGAGTCGTCTTTACGTTCCGTACTTAACTTGAAGAAACGGAAAGCAATAAAAGCTAAAGTTAAAAAGCTACCAAAGCTACCGTCTCGCCATGACTCAACTGTTAGTGTCAAATGACATATTGAAGACTGGCCATAAAACTATATCTCGATACGTGTGAATGTTGTGGTTTAAATGGAAATATTTATGTTATATACTTAAATGAGCAATTCTTGTATATAGGTACCTAGTCCGGCCATAAGTTCTGTTACAAATGAATATGCATTTATTTTTTATGAGGTAATGTAATGCTAATAAAATTTATACGTCTTAGAAAAAAAAAAATGATTCTATTCGAAATAGCCACCTTTGGCTTTGATACAGTCCTTATATAATCTGTCTAGCCACGAATCTTTGGATTTATGTACTGTTTCCATGAGAAATTTAGCCACTACTTGCTGCAAAGATTTCTTAAAAGACTCAATGTTAGCGTTTCGAGCGGGCCATGTCCTCTAAAACTGACTAAGGGAGTCATAATAATATAACACAGTTTAATTAATTGCCAACTATCTCCCTATTTAAGTAATAAATAAAGAAATGCTCAAGTAAAAATAAAATCTCATCCCAGTGCTACTGTTCCGAAAAGATGTCATCTATAGTGCAATTATTGTAAATTAGATTTTAATAGAAACGACTTTTCATCAATTGAAAATCGAAATATTTACATGGAAAACTTATTATTAATGTACCAAATTAGAAATGTACCATAACTTATTACCAGGATTCGCCCATTCCTAACAATATTATTCTTGTGTATTGAATTCACCGAGAATTTGCCTAAAAATCCCAATGAGGAAAAATGATAGGAACATAACGAAGAAGTTTGACTTAACTAGAACCATGTCTTCAAACTATTTGAAGTAAAAACCCAGATCTGCTTTTATTAAATCTACAGTACCTGCCAAATACATAAATATGTAAATAAATTCACTCACCAACGTAAGCGATTTGCAACATTGACCCGACACTCGACTCTCACTTGTTAATTTACTTCTTAGAATCGCAATGAATGTTAGGACCAAATTACCAAGACGCCATATTCTACTTTTAGAAATATTTATTATTCAGTTCAGTAATACTTGGAACACAACCAATACACAACAAAATATTGGCGTCAACGGAAACGAGTGAGGATAGCAGAAGAAGGTATCGGAATAGTCCGATTTGGAAAGTGCCTCTTCCGTACTGAAAATATACGTGTGTATTTCTATACAATAAAACATAAAAGACAAATGAAATTCACAACTAGTTACATATAGGGCCCACACATAAACCTCTAATGAATATTAAATGAAAAAAAAAAGTCTGAACGTAATATTCAGTTATCAATCAACGACAGTTGGTGAGTAAAATTAGTAGAACTGTACACTAAATTACAAGTAGGTGTTGAAATTTTATTCCTTGAGCTACATCCAGGTCTACGTAGCTTGCCTTAGAGGTCTTGCTCTCGGAGGTGGCGCAAATGGAAACCTAAGCTAAAGGCTCGATAAACCGTCAAGTGTGGTGAAATGGTTTGATTTTGTTACTGTGTTATATATACTATGTCTCATAATAATAACTAATTGAAAAAATGGCATACCTGTATACCATGAACCTTACACTGTATTTAAAAAGCTAATATGTATGTACGTGTATCAATATTGACAAAGTCCCGCGGCGGAGATGACCCAGACCCTGGAGCCTACTTCGTTATAAGATTTACATGATTGTATCAGGTTACAATGGAACTACGAATACACTCGTAGCAGTGATAGTCCAGCAGATAAAGAACCATCCTGTTAACCGACGGTCTTTGGTTCGAATCCTGGCGAGGGCAAGTCCTACTAAATTCGTATTTTGGAAGTTTATCGTGGTGCAGGAGAACCACTCCAATAAATTACATTTCAAAAGACATGTGACGTAACGAAAGGTCTGGTTTTCCCTATGGGTTATGGGGGTCTGACGTCTTAACGTTTTCCATTTCAAAATATGTATCTTCGCCAAATCCTTAGTCTGAGGTAGCGGACACCGCTAAACCTAATGGATTAGGAAATGGGATGATGCTATTAAGAAGAAGAAGACAATGTAATGACGGTTTTGTAATTGCAAAAGTACAACTATGTAATTTAATTGTTAAAAGAAGAACAATTACTAAGCAGAATGTTGTTCTGAATGCCTTTCCAGCTATTAATCGTAACATTGTATTTAATTGACGAGCTCGGTGGCGCAGTGCTGAAACGCGTTGTTACACTACTTTGACACCAACGCTCGTGGGTTCGATTCCCACACAGTACAAACATTTGTGTGCATGAACATATCTGGTTGTCTTGGTCTGGGTATTTTCTATGTATGATAAGTATGTATTTACAAAAAAAAAATGTATTTACGTATGTTTATCAGTTGTCTAGTACCCATAACACAAGCTTCGCTTACTTTGGGGCTAGATGGCGCTGTGTAATTTGTCCGACAATATTTATTTTATTTATTTTAATGACGTAAACCTAACCTTTTCGACTGGGCAAAATATTAAGTATGCAGCTGTAATCATTTATACAGCTGTTGAGAAATAAGGGTTGTCAAAATCCAAATGTATTACTTATTCTGTAATGGGACATTCACTATACTCTTTTAATATAAAGATTAGATACAATGTTTATCGACCAATATCTTATATTTCTTCTTAACACCATCTACCTCGCAAGGGGTCACTTGCGGGGTAGGCAGAGAGTAATGAGCGGCACGAAATGCGATCCTTACACAACTTGCTGGTGTTTTGACTACTTTTGACATTCATATTTCTTTTCATGTACACTTATGCGACATCTCAAGTTAGACTGTTTGATCTTTGTACCGCTCTTATGGCGCACTATTAAGAGTAAAATTGGTACCACAATGGTATTACATGTAACACCCATAAACAGTGATGATTGCAGTCTTGGGGAAAAATCTACGCCCACCCACAGGGGATGAAACAACTAAAAATTAGTAGGTACGGGACGCTATATAGCTGTATATATATATATATATATATTCGATTATTCTCCCTACCAAGTTTTTGAGGTTGAGGTACAAACGTTAAAAAATAGTTGTCAAAATATAATTGCCTCAGATCTACATTTTGAAGTGAAAACTACTTAAGGATCGTTGTAATTTAATAATTTAATACACGATGAAACAAAAAGCGAGAGTAAAAAGAGACAACAACATACATCCATAGGATTTAACGTGCGAGAGAATGAGATAGAAGTATCTAATGAAAAGAAAGAAAAACGAAAGAACCATTTATGTAAACAATATATATATTAATAGCTTGGGATAAGGCGTCATAACAACCGTGGTGTTATGACGTACACGTGTATTGTTTACATAAATATTTCATATATATTTATTTTCATTATTTAAGAAAGCGATAGTCGTGATTATTAAATTCACATTTTTGAAGAGTGCCTTCTATGGCGTATGAACTGCACACATATATTTTTTTTAATGGGCGGTTGTGAACGATCTATAGAAATAGACTCCGATGACGATAAAATTAGTAGTGATGTGGCAGAGTCGAGAGCGGGCAGTATCGATTGTCGCGCAGGCAGCCGCCCTCGTTTTAATCCCTCCGTTTAGGCATTAATCCGATCATAAAGTCGCCCAGGGATTTTTCTCGAGCTGGCACCACTGGGCACACGCTTAAATTACAACGATGGCTAATCGATGGAACTGTAATAAGGTCTCGATGGTATCCCTGTAATGAGATTTCTTTTTCCCTGAGCAATTACAATGCAATGGTGACGTAGGTACTATTTCATAAAGCTCATTACTATTTCATAAAATTTCTTTTTTTCTTTAGAAATTATTATGATATATTAATTTTTATTTATTATATACAGTTTCAGATTTCATTCAATTTATTTTCATATTATATTAATTAATAGCACCCAGGCACTCGAACTTGATTAAAAAGTACCAGAACAATGATAGCCCAGTGGATAAAAAACCGAACTATTGACCAAATTGTTCCCAATTTGAATCCTGATGTAATTACCACTAAATTCGTGTTTTTATGTACATATCTATCATTTTCACTTGCGCGGCGGTGAAGGAAAATATAGTAAGGAAACCCGCATAGCCACGAAATTATATTTCGAAATACGTGCGACCTGGCCTAAGCAAGGCCTGGTGTTCCCTCTTTGTCGTGGGGGTCCGACGGCAGGGCAGGCTAGGGTAGCGGACCTCGTCAATCATAATTGATTAGGAAACGGGTTGACGCTGAGAAGAACTAGAAGACAGTGGAGCTTCTCCCGACGTTTTTTTTTGTGTGAATCGAGTTTTTTACTCGAATGACATTTGTGTAGATAAACTTAAAACGTAAAACCTTGTCTAAATACTAAATTGATTCAAATAATTGTTCGTTCAAAATAATAGAATACTTCTAATAATTAATAATTATCTCTAATTCTCATCCAATTTTTTTTATTTCGAAAAATGTAGTTACCGTTATTTAATATTTTATAAAAACTTTAAAGAAATATCCTACTTGCCTAAGTGTTATTCAGTAAGTGAATTCCTAAATGATATTCATATACAAGAAATTATACGTATATCTTCACGCCAGGTCCCTTGCGGGGTAGGCA
Source organism: Pyralis farinalis (assembly GCA_947507595.1). Lineage (NCBI taxonomy): Eukaryota > Metazoa > Arthropoda > Insecta > Lepidoptera > Pyralidae > Pyralis > Pyralis farinalis. The sequence continues at coordinate 37,403,194 of OX382268.1, read as the reverse complement.
GGGAGAACCGAGCGCCATAAGACGCGGTCCTTGCATACTTCACTCCCTTCTGTGACATTCATAGCTCTTTTCATGCACGCAACGGGGCATGCCTTTTCTTATCTTAACACCGACACTCTCTTTCAGACCAACTCTTTCTCTCACGTCTTCATTACGGACGCGGTCAGCAAGCGTTATACCACAAATTTTGCGCAATGCTCTCATCTCGACCGCATTTATTCTACTTTCATGCTCTGTCCGCCACTCAGCTCTTACTTCCATAAGTTATCGTTGGGATTACCACCGCGTTGTGTACAGCGAGCTGTGCCTTCTGGCTTAGATTACGGCTGCCTAGAAGTTTACCCAACGCTCCATTCACCCTCTTCTCTGCACTCACTTACATCTCCACATCAGCGGTGTACCTGCCATTGCTGCTAAAAGCACTTCCAAGATATACAATCTCATTCACTTGCTCCAACACTACATCATCAACCGTAATCCTAGTGTTCAATAAATTATAAATGTTTAATAATCATAATCGATTGTAATTTAATAGAACTATAATAAATACATAATGAGATATACCTACGTAAAAATATTAAGAACGATATAGAAATATAAAATACTATTTTTTAAATCATATCAATAAATAAATAATAGTGAAATAATAATTGAATGACAATAAGAATGACATACACAACAATTACAATTAATAGAATCCATGACTTTTAATTAATAATAAATCTAGTACAGTAAAGACCTCGTCCACCTCTCAGAGTTGTGACGCCCGACACGGTCTATAATGCTACTGTAATTATGTTTTGTAAGACCTAATGTACACATTATACTTGCAATAAATGTTATGAATGTGAAACATGCAGTTTAATATATATGCGTCATATACTGTACAGAAGCCGTAGACATCGGCGAGCGGCTTGAAAGGAGCCATGAATGTTTTCTTTTTTTATTTATACTAAGTCGGGAGACATACAAGCATACGGCCCACCAAAGCGGTTACCGTAGCCTATAAACACTTGCACTACTTAAAGATAATATTTTTATATTACGAGTATATTAATTAATAGCACCCAGGCACTCGAACTTGATAGAACAGGACCAGAACAGTGATAGCCCAGTGGATAAAAAACCGAACTATTGACCAACTTGTCCCCAGTTTGAATCCTGATGTAAACATGAAAGAATCTCAAGCTGCGGAATGAGCTCCCAGTCGAGGTTTTTCTAAGGGAGCGTGGAGTTCTTCAAGAAATGCGTGAAGAGGTTTTTAGAGCGTCGGCAACGTATGAGTGACACCCCTGGTGTTGCAAATGTCCATAGGCTGCGGTGACTGTTTACCATCAGGCAGACCGTATGCTTGATTACCTTAGTGGTATAAAAAAAGATACGAGAGCTAGGGCGCATCACAGCAGCCCGTCTGGCGAAGTACCTTTACCTCACAGCCTGTGAGTGAGGTCACCAGTAAGCTAGTAGTAGGAGGCATCGTGCGAGTGATACTTGATATATTACAAGCGTTAATCGGCTACGGTAACTGCTTTACATCAGGTAGGTCGTATGCTTGTATGGCTCCCGATGTTGTATATAAAAAAAACTTTGTACAGATACTCTCTATTCGATCCAAAACTTTTTTGGATTTAAGCGTTTTTCAAAATTTCACCCTTAGGGGGCTGAAAAGGAGGTTGACACTTTGTATGGAGCAGAAATATTTTTTGAGACTTGAAACTTTGCACAAGTACTCTCTATTAGAATTGAAAAAAGTGGTTTCAGCGTTTTCAAAAATTGGAAACCCTTAATGGGTGTAATGGCGGTCAAAAGTATTTATTGAACTATAAGTTGTACTGTTAACAAATTGATTTTTTTAAAATGAGCTACTTTAGACTTTTTAAATATACTCTCAATGAATATGTCAAAAAAGTAATTTCAGCGTTTTTCGAAATTCCACCCTTAGAGAGAGTTGAAAAGAGGGTGGACGCTTTGTAAGGGGTAGAATTATTTAGTTTTAAGTTTAATTTACCTGAAACTTTGAAGAGATACTGTCTATTAGAATTCAAAAAAAGTGCTTTCAGCGTTTTCATAAATTCGACCCTTAGGGGGCTGAAAAGGGGGGTTTAAGTGTGTTTGGACGAGACGCTAATTTATAATATGTTAAGAACTAGCAGTGCTCTGCGGGCGGGTGACCTGGAGGCCTGAAATACAGGTCTAACCTGGCTTAGGCTCCAGTCCACCTCATTAACCCTGTAAATTGTACCTATTTTAATTATAGAGTGGAAAATAAAATATTTTTCTTCCTTTCTTTATGTAAATAAATTTATATTAATACGAGTAGAAAGGGAGTCCCTGATTAATTCACTGATTCATCAAGACGTTCCTTTTGTAATGCATATGGGAGATAAGAAATGATTTTTCAAAGCATATTTACCCTATACAAATATTTCTCAAGTTAGTGACTTGAAACTTTTATGTTTTTAAAATTGGCAATGTTGTGTATAAAGAGGTGCTTTGAGTGTATACAGTCAGAATCAAATAGTTAATGAAAACCGAACAGATCGTGACATATCTTCATTACTACACAAATAAGGAGATTTGGTACTTTTACTGCCTATTTAACGCTGACTGTACTTAACAATAAGAAGTAAAATAAAAATAAGTATAACTGCCGAAATTCCAAAATCTACGCGTGCAGCCGCGGAAAAAAAAGCCACTTATCAATAAACCTCTCGGAAAATGGGTTCGTACCATCTGACAGCCAACTCTACAACCACGCGCGCTTCCCCGGCCTCCTGTTACACACTTCCGTCTCTTCACGAAATCACTCTCACAGACTGCAGGCAAGCGAGAGGAAAGATATTACACATTAAACAGTAAGTCGTATTTTAGATCACAAGATATTGTTAAAAATTGATATTTTTAACGCCTGTACTCATGGCTAACTAAATATGTCAGACATTGTTCTTAAATTCCCGACAACAACTAGTTCACCCATGACAGCCATTCTTTCCAAGTTCACGCTGACAACTAATCTTGAAGGTTAGAAAAATAACCCGTTGTAACACATGACATTTCCAAGTTGCGTGGGCGGACATGAAATACTCCTACGGGAGAATTTGTCCTGATGAAAGATAATGATAATTGACAATTTAAATATGATTATGGCACGCCTCCACTCACTATGTAGACTGTATACATCAGGAGACAAACCAGTACGCTTAGGCTTTCCTGCTCTAAAGCGATTGCTATATGCTTGTAAAACAAGTAGTATCAGGAATTTATTGATAACCTCAAATGATTGAATTAACATAAGGATAGAATTTGTTTGTCTGCTGTGGTCTTTCAGAATGTCTAGTTCTTTCCGGTCAGTAGAGTTACTCTGGAAACCTATTCCCATACAGCGGTATTGGATTTATACTCTTAAAATCATAGTAGTCCCAGATTGGTTTGATTTCGATTGTCGATTGTCTAGTTTGACTCTGTTAATGTGATTGAATCCCGTGTTGAACAAATATATACGACATTACAAAATATTAGCTAAAATTTCGACACTGTAATTGAATTGAGTTTGGAATTAATCCTACTGGCCCCTTCTACATAATGGCTTTCGCATTTTTTTAAATATTACACAAAAAGTTTTAAATCCTAAAATACAAAATGTGTGGCAGCTTTGTACATATTCGTCGCAATGTGTGTACTTCCTATATAACATTCTTAGGCAATGGCCGTTCGCTTAGTGAGTTTGATACAAGCATACGGCCCACCTGATGTAAAGCGGGTACCGTAGCCTATTAACGCTTGCGATATATATTGAGTATCACTCGCGCGATGCCTCCTCTGCTGCTGCAAGCATCTCCTTGGGAGCTTACTGGTGACCTCACTCACAGGAATCCTCTAGGGAGTTGTTATTTTGCTGCGATTTTCTGTGAGGTGGAAGTACTTCCCCAGTCGGGCTGCTTTGATGTGCCTTACCTCCCTTTAAACATCCAGACCAAGATAAACAGACATGTTCATGCACACAAGGTGTAGAAAACAATACGAATGGAGCGTTGGGGAAATTTCTAGGCAGCTGAAATATAAGTCAAGTTACACAACACAAGTGCTAATCCCTAACGTGTGGAAATGAGAGCGGGATATGGCAGAGGGAGGATGAATGTAGGTAATGTATGTGTAGTGTAGTACGGTCGAGATGCGAGTATTACGCAAAATCTGTGCCGTAAAGCTTGCATTCGTAGCAATGTAAAAACAAAATGGTTGGCATGAAAAAGAGTGTCCGTATGAACAGGTGTGCTTTGGTTTGGACATATAGAGAGATTGCGGGATGAAAGAATGACGAAACAGATGCACGACACCAAAGTAAAAAGATGTAGGAGTCCAGAGAGACCAATACTGACCTATCATCACCAAATTTGTTCAATTTATTTTAAATTTTTTATTTATTCTGAGTAATTTACATTGTGCTGAATATTACACTTCATTATCAACAAATATCAAATGAATCTAATTATAAATTATTTATATTACTTCTATACATAAAATTAAGGAATTACAATTATTAATTAATTGAGTAGCAACATTTTTTCAAGGAAGACCGAGACTAACCTACCATGACCAAATTGGTCGTGTTTTATCGGAATGTGATGTCAGGAGCCCCTGGGGCTCCTGACATGAACCGGCGAGCGTGCATGAAAAGAGCTATCAGTGTGAAAGAAGCGAGTGAAGTATGTAAGGACCGCGTCATATGGCACTCGGTTCTCTCTACCTACCCCGCAAGGGATTTGGCGTGAAGTTATAGATAGATAGATATTATTTTTAGTTCATTAGGCAATTTATTGAACAGCATCACTGCTTGTAATCTAACTCCATGTTCGACCACGGCCGGTCTGGGAACTCGCTCATGTTGCATATGCATTCTCCTTGTACTTTCGCCTAACTGTCTGTTTCAGAATCATTCCCACCAAAATTATTTTATGTAAATTAAGTTAGGTTACTCGATTTCGCATGCTCTGCAAACTCAAAAAGTTAGCAGACGTATGGCCAAGTCTAGAAGCCTTAAGTTCACCAACCCTACATCTTGTTCAGAAATCGGGTATACGGCATAAACTTATGTATGGACTTGTGGTAGGAAACTGTCTTTAATGCCGTTCCGCCATCTCGTCCTTTGGATCATAGATATTTAAAATGATCACATATTTTTTTTAATAACATACAAGTTTTTTTTTTACCATTATAATGTCTTTGTCATTATATTAAAAAAACTGCTAATACCAAGGGTCATGAGTTTAATTCTTGTACAATACAAATATTTTGTGTGTATAACGTATATATCTGTTTGTATTTTTCTGGGCGGATATTTTATAATAAGTACGTATTTACAGAAAAAAATGTTTAAGTACTTTTATCAGTTTTCTAGCACCACAAGCTATGCTTAACTTTCCTAGATGACGCGTATTTTGTTTGGATTATATCTATTTATTTTCGAGATCCGTATACATACATGAATAGACTTTATATATTAAAGGTCGAAATACGATGACAGTGATTATTGAAAATTTGAGGCAAGCATATAAAATTATATGTTCACATTTTTTTATTTTTCCAATTTATTTTATTGATAATACAAAAGCTTGTTGATAGCTACTAATAAATAACAAATAAGCAAAGACAAAACGTCTTTGCTAATTTATACACGGCTATAAGCCTAGCCGAGATTTATTCGATAGTGTCGTGCATGTTCAGTACAAAATTGAAATGAAAAATAAGCGATAAACGGGCTTTGAGTCACGCTGATAACATATTAAATTTCCCTGCGGATCCGCCCGCATCTCCGTCGATAAATTGAGTGCTGGATTCTTGCAACACTCGCCTCCGACGAGGGTTGCTGTATTTTTAAATTTAAGTCGAAGGAGATTTTATCTCGTCACGTATTTTTTGTGAATTTCGATCATCTCGTAGGTGATACATTGGTCTTTTACACCTTTAAACAATCACCATGTTCTCCTCGGTGGTCGCAGTTGAAAACCGACCTATACCAATGTCGTCATTCAAGGAATTGTACCTACTCGCAAATTTCACGTATTAACTTCTCACAGTACCCAAATGACTTGCAAAAGCGTTTTGAAAACAAACAGAGCAATCTTGCGGAGAAGAGCATTTTTAAAGACATATTGAATCATCGTTCTGAAATATTTTATCATTAATTTTGTTTGATTGTATAACTTTATTGCATTATCCATAATTAATTACAATTGTATAAAACTTACACGATTTGCAAAGGCGGACTTATTTCTTTAAGGAATCTCTGCCAGCCGACCTAATTTGTTTTGTATGAAGGACGAAGAACTTCAATGTATAATAAAAATATTCCGCCTTTTTTCATAGAAACAAACGGTTTTTATTCAATATCAATAATATTTGAATATCGAACATTTATGAGCCAGGAACGCAAGATTTTTAGTGTTCTCCCACTTAGTAAAAGAAAAGTGCAACAGAAAAACTTAGAATGACTTACGACTTTACAATATTTTCGCCTGGCAATGTTCTGGCTGTAGTGGGTTTTTATATAATGTCTGAAGGTAAATAAGCATACAACCTGTCTGATGCGGACCGCGGCCAATGAACAAGTGCAACATGTGTAGTTTTGTCACCCCCGCTGCCAAAGCTGCAAGTCTTTAGGTGGTTACGAATAAGAACTTCTCTCACAAGAAGTTTCCTGTAATGTCAAGGTACTTCACCAATTGTGCCACTTTGATGCGCTCTACCTCCCTTATCCCAGAGCAAAACGAACAGACGTATGAATCATACAAATGTTTGTCTTATGTGGAATACGAGTTTTCTTGTTGGTATCTCTGCCCACGGGAATGCTGTGCTGGTCCCAACACTTACTTCTGGAAGCGAGAGCTGGGTACGGCAGAGAGAGCATGAAAGCATATACGTACATGTACTTGAATAAACGCGGTCGAAATGCGAGCGTTGCGCAAAATTTGTAGCGTAACGCTTGTAGACCGTATTCGCAATAATGATGTTAGAAACAGAGCTGGTCTGAAAGAGAGTGTCGGTGTTAAAATAAGAAGAAACATGCTCCGTTGGTTTGGACATGTAGAAATAATGGAGGAAGAAAGATTTACGAAACAGATATACATCGCGAAAGTACAAGGTAGTAGGAGCCGAGGAAGGCCAAGACTTATCTACAATGACCAAACTGATCGTGTTTTATCAGAAGGTGATGTCAGGAGTTTTAGAAACCGGCGAGCGCGCATAAGAAGTGCAATGAATGATAAAGAAGCGAGTGAGGTTTGGAAGGATCGAGTGATGCGGCGCTCGGTTCTCTCTGTCTACTCCGCAAGGGATTTGGCGTGAAGTTATAGATAGATATACCATAACTTTAGGCCAAATTCCTTGCGCGGTAGACAGAGAGAACCGAGCGCCGCGTCACTCGGCTCTTATAACAGTCATTTGTAAAATTTGTAATTAGTACCTATGGTTTCCCTCATAAACAATTTTGTTAAAGAAATATATAACATAACTGAATTCAAATATAAAGGGGAAGAGTTTCTTAGAATGGACTTTTTTTGCAGCTACTTTTTTATACTACGTCGGGAGTATACGGCCCACCTGATGTAAATCAGGTACCGTAGCCTATTAACGCTTGCGATATACTAAGTATCAATCGCGCGATTCCTCCTCTGTTGCTTACACAGCAACTCCTTGGGAGCTTACTGGTGACCTCACTCACACGCAGAAACACAACAACCCTCTAGGGAGTTGTTATTTGGCTGTGGTTTTCGGTGAGGTGGAGGTACTTCCCCAGGCGGGCTGCTTTGATGCGCCCTACCTCTCTTAAAACATCTAGACCAAGACAAACAGACATGTTCATGCACACAAATGTTTGTCTTGTGTGGGAATCGAACCCACGAGCGTTGGTGTCAAATTCGCGTCATTCACGACTGGGCCACCGAGTTCGTCGTCAATCGTGGAATTGGAAAAAAATATCGGCAATTCAATATCACGATGTGACCCTTAGAAGCTAAGGCAACAGAAAGGAAGATCCAACGGGACTTCGATACGCACAGACAAGTCGCGGGTTGCTGATGACTCTACCTGCCCCGCAAGGGACTGAAGAAGTGAACAGATAGTTAGATAGTGTAATGTTGATTGACACTTGTATCATTTGTTTAATGTGAGACAGTTCCCATCTCCGTGGTATTTACATTTAGCGTCACATAATTGACAACGCTAATCAACTCAAAAACACGCCCACCGCTGCCATTGTCCAAGTGACGTGGGCAGCTTCCCGCCCCTCGGTCTGCCGCTGATACGTGTGGGCGAAAATTTACAAATTACTCTATCTATCTTTCTCCGTGCTTCCCAAAGTGGTCTAATGTCGAGCCCATGGGGTCGATTGGAACAAGTAAGGCATCCATCAGATCCAAACATTTGTTAGGCAGGGGGTCTACGGAAAGCAGAAAGTATATAAGCAAAGGGTCTGTGGGAGAAAAATGATTGGAAATCTCTAATCTATGCCTTCAGGCCAAGTTCTCTTTTTTTCTTCTTATCCCGTTTCCTAATTCCATTAGGATTGGCGGGGTCCGCTACCTAAGCCTAAGGATTTCGCACACTGAATTTTAAATGGAGCGACAGATTTTACAAACATGTACATAAATGCGAAACCAGCGCAGTCGTGAATGACGCGACTTGGACACCAAAGCTCGTGGGTTCGATTCCCACATAAGACAAACATTTGTGTGTATGAACATGTCTGTTTGTCTTGGTCTGGGTGTTTTAAGAGAGGTAGGGCACATCAAAGCAGCCCGTCTAGGGAAGTACATCCACCTCACAGAAAACCGCAGCTAAATAACAACTCCCTAGAGGGTTGTTGTATTCCGCCGTGTGCGTGAGCGAGTAGTACCAGTAAGCTCCTAAGGAGTTGCTGTTACCAGCCGAGGTGGCATCGCGCGATTGATACTTAAAGTATTACAAGCGTTAATTGTTTACGGTAACCGCTTTACATCAGGTTGGCCGTATGCCGTATGCCTCCCGATATTGTATTAATAAAATATTAGCAATAATAATATAAATTAAACCATTGTAATGTGTTCCATGTGTAAATTGTTTAAACGACCTTTTTTATGCCACTATATAGACTGTATTCGCAATGATGATGTTTGAAACAGCGTTGGTCTGAAAGAGAGTGTCCGTATTGAAACAAGAAGGGGAATGCTCGATTGGTTTGGACATGAAGAAAGAATGCAGGAGCAAAGAACTACGCAACAGATGTACAACGCGAAAGTAGGAGAATGTAGCCGAAGAAGGCCATCAGGTAATGTCAGGAGCCGCAGAAACCGGCGTGCGTGCTTGAATATAAGTTATGAATGTTAAAAAAGTGATTGTGGATTGAGTGATGTGGCGCTCTTTTCACTTTATCTAGCACGCAAGGGATTTGGCGTGAAGTTATAGGTAGATAGATATATGCCAGTAAGAAATACATTTCAGTATAAATGTGGGTTTAAAGATTTAGCAAATGACAAATAGGCTCCTAATAAAATAATTGGTGCCCATATATTTGCCACCTTAGTGGTGTAAATGACAGACTGGCAAGACTTGCGAGGCAAGGAGATAACTGAATAGAAGTATTAACTATACGACTAGAATCAGGCTAGTGTAAAATATTATATTTTTTATGATTCCGTAGTCAGTAGGAATAAACGGAACTTTTATTGGGTCGCTTACTCAGCATGGCATAGGCATTTATTTTAGAAAGCTTTAAATATTCAAACGGTAATTTTGGCGTAAACACATATTCCAATATCATTTGTCATTTGTCAATGTGTAATAAATTGCGTAATTTTGACGAACCCCGTGGCGCAGATGTAAATGACGTGACTTTGACACCAACGCTCGTGGGTTTGATTCCCACATATGACAAACATTTGTGTGCGTGAACACGTCGGCTTGTCTTGGTCTGGGTGTTTTTAAGAATGATAGAGCGCATCAAAGTAGCCCATCTGGAGAGTACCTCCACCTTACAGAAAACCGCAGTCAGATAACAACTCCCTAGATAGTAGTGTTCGTCTGTGTAAGTGAGGTCACCAGTAAGCTCCTAAGGATTTGCTGTGTTAGCTACAGAAGTGGCATCCCGCGATTGATACTCCTAATGTATTACAAGCATTCATAGATCACGGAAACCGATTTCATAAGGTGGGCCGTATGCTTGTATTCCTCGCGACGTTGTATAAAAAAAAAATAGAAGAAAGACAAAACGTGAAAAAAAATGTGGACCTAAGTCAGGTGGCATGTCATTTTAATACCTTGTGAATAAAGTTGACTATTGTATTGAAATACGTAAAATATAAAAAAATCAAAACTGTGTACTTGTAGCTATAAAACTAAACTAAAACGTGAAAAAAAATGTGGACCTAAGTCAGGTGGCATGTCATTTTAATACCTTGTGAATAAAGTTGACTATTATATTGAAATACGTAAAATATAAAAAAATCGAAACTGTGTCCTTGTAACTATATTATATTGAATAACTATAACAATTTCAATGTATAATTGAGAAAAATAAAATAAAATACATATTTTTGAATTAGTTGTTATGGTCATTAACGAGTGCAAAGAGTCAAAGAATACGGAACCCATCGAGCACTTAGACGACTCACGCATGCTCGGTTCTTATACTGAATATTTATGTTTCCTAATACTGAACGCTAAAGACAAGAAATTGCAACTTAGGTACATCATTTTCCACACAATGGAGTTATATCTCGAGACATCAAGACGAGACTCCACCTGTTCCTAATCAGTGAGACCTTCAAAAACCGTGACAGTGTCAAAAACACACTGGCGTCACAATGGTCACATACCGTGCGGTGCCAGAGAAGTTTTCTTAAGGGATTTTAGAATGGGGCATTCCACAAATTGCGTAAAGAGATTTTTACAGGGTTGGCAACACACAAGTCATGACTTATGCATCAGGCAGGTGGTATGCTACTCGCGACCTCAGTTATATAAAAAAACATTCACTACTGGACGACTCTACAGCATATACTATACACTAGAGCATGACGCCTGGAGAGCTGCGGTAGCTCATCCACTCATGAGGATATGACCAAGAAAAATCTTACATTTTTAAGGAGAATATTGTCTTAATCTCTGCTTAATCGTGATTAAATAATGTATTATTATTATACCATAGGTTTAATGAGTTTGATGGTGAATGGTGCAAGCAAATGTATATAAATATAATATATTAGAAGTATATTAAGGTGCCCCTGTTTTGTATTACATAAGTGTCAAAACCTACGTAAAAAGTAGTGTTTTTTTAATTATGTACGTTCTATTTCGTATTCATGAAGTTCTCTAGTTTAAGTATAAGAAGTACTTTAGTTGTTGAAAAGTATCAAATATTCTTCCCTAAGGGCGGCTACGGATATTTTACCGTAGAGAAGCGATAACTACAAACTATCTACGCTACGTACGTACGGTAAGCGCTACAGGCTACGGGTGCTACGGGCGTGCTACGCATGTGCTATGGACTACCGCTCTATTGGCGGTCTTCGCTACGGGGCCCACCGCCGATACGGTTCACGTGTTTGCTGGTAGACGGGGGAGTGTGAGGGCATGGTTACTTCAAAATTCTGCAGCTTCGGTTGCAGCTAAATAAACAAATGTGATGCAATTTGAACTGAGTTGAATAAGATCCAATCAATACGTTAGATTTCTCGTAAATATCCTATGTACAGGGGGTAACTTGGCACAGATTTAATACAATGCAGGTTGCATGTGCAGCACCAGTCTACGGCAGAGTAAGCGAGAGGCACGTATTGGGCACGCGGTGCGCGCGAGCGAGACGTCGGCTGCGGCACTGCCGCACGTTCTCGTGCCTTTAGCGCCGCTCGGAAACATGGGCAGCTACCTCCTTCATACATAACTATAGCACAAAATCCGTCACTGGCTTCTCCAAGGGGACATACTGGAGCCACGCTACTTGGGCGATTCTACGATTTGGGCACGCTTCTGTGTTATGCAGGGTGGCGGTCTCGCGGGTTATCTAGTGAACTAAAAGCATCCGAATCGGCGGGACAGCACAGGAGCGGCGTGGCGCGGGCGCGCTCACTGCGGTACAGAACAAGCACAGGGTCGCCAGGGGCGGGCGTCCAGGTGATAATAACCATATCTCCGGGCGTGTCAGCGGTCGCCGGTTACATAAGAGGGTGGAGGCGGCGATGGGGCGCCGGTCGCGTCGCGGTTACCTCTCTGGCCATCGCGGCATGTCCGCCGGAGGCCGCGGGCGGCGCGCGCTCACGCCGCCATCGTGTGGGGCCTAGCCCGGGACTCGCGTCGCGACTCGCGGAGCACTTGAGCGGCGCTGCGCGCTGCGCCGCGTGGGCGGCGATCGATGGCTGCTGCGCGCCTGCGTCGCCGGAATCGCACGAGCTACGCCGACCGCGGCCGACTACAGCCTCCCGTTGTTCATGTCCTGCAGTAGCACACGTTCATACTTCTGTCGATCGACTCGTGCGTATTGCTTATGTTAGATTACGGGCGCTAATGGTGCTATTAAAAGTGAATAATGTTCACAAAAAAATATGAAATGTATATTTGGATCATTGTAAATATTCATTCATTGTTATAGATTACGAACCAAATACAAACTTATTTAAAGTCCAGAAAAATACGTCACTGTTGGAATCCGAAGAAAAAATCCTAGAAAGACAAACCTATGAATGGAAAACAACACTCACGGCTCACTTACCCGGAGGAAGATTACGTAAGGTCAAGATACAGTGGGGCTGCATCACTGTGCGTCCACTCTCACTAGAGCCTCAAAATTTAACCTAAAAATCGGATAAAAACTAAGAAAATATCTCCAATAATACTGTATTTATTTGTTAGAATTCCATATATGTTACACAGTTGTAAATTGATGTTAATAGAAGTGTTTATATTTAGACAATTCGTTAGTTGGTGAATACTCTTTGAATACTAAGTTATAAGCGACAGAAGCGTGTTACGAATATTGAAAATTCCTTGAAGCTTTCATTTTGCTTAACATTGCCGAAGTCTTATTCTATTCATAATATACGATTGTAAGACACAGTACATAGTGTGACATACGATAATTACGCACATGAAACGATATGCTCGCTGTGTTCCGCCACAGAGGCAATGAATAATACCTTCATCAATTACGGTTATCAGAGCAGTGGATAAGGAACTGGCCCATTATCCGACGGTCTCGGGCCTTAATTTTGGTATGGCCATGTACCACTAAATTCGGATTTATGTACATATTTGTAATTATCATTTCCTCGGCGGTGAAGGAAAATACAGTGACGTAACCCATACATCCAAGAAATTATATTTTGAAAAATGTGTGATCTAACCTAAGAAAGGTCTGATTTTCCCTCTAGATTGTAGAGGTCCGATGGCAGTCGCTCAAAATCAGTCAAAATCAGTATCTTCGCCAAATCCTTATGTTTAGATAGCAGAGCCTGCTGACTCTAATGGGCTAGGGAACGAGATGACACTAGGAAGAAGAAGTCCTTTATCAATGTAAAAGATAATCAATGATGCGTATTAACTTATTTTAAGCTTTACTTAAAAACCGGAGCAACGTCTACATTCCAATCTAAAGTAATAACAACGTGGCAAGTTCACATCGAGAGCTCGCTGGTGTCGTTGCGCGTGTCATTCTAGCCGAACACGCAGGTTAAGCAACGTCGACCGCAGCCTGTCTGTGGATGGGTTTTCTATCTCGAGTTTCTCCGTGCTTCGGAGGGCACGTTAAGCCGTTGGACTCGGCTGTTATTGATGGATGACAGTCGTTAAACTAAATCAGTGACTCTCTGGCGGCCTGACAACACTGGTCTCCGCCAATCCGCATTTGAGCAGCGTGGTCGAGTATGCTCTAACCCCCTTCGGTTGAAGGGAGACCAGTATCCCTGCAGTGGGATGAGTAAGGGCTGATGTGGATGGATGGAAGTTTATATCGATTTGCCTGACAAAAAAAACATTTAAGATGTAAAAAGATTTCTGAACGAATGATCTAACTATAAATGTACTTGTATTATCATTCATTTAGAACTTTGTAACGTTATATTTAGAGATTACTATCTTTACAACTAAAGCCAGCCTCATTACGTGGTGAGTTATTATTGATCTGGACAAGCCATCCATGTTATTAAACAAACAACGGTGAGTTACTGTAACACATATATTTGACGCGCGATGCATCCGAATACGCCCTGACCCAGTTCCCGCGCACACTGACCTCGTTCCCGCACCGGATACTTCCAGCCGAGTTGCGAATCTCTCCGAAGCTACGCACGGCACAATACAGAGATTGCACTGTTTAGATAGCAGCACAGTGCACTCCGTCCCGCCGCCCGCGCCACCGATAACGAACTGCAAATTTAACTTCCCTCCCCCCCCATTGCACCTAATTCACTACGAGATATATTTTTCTACATAAGAGTTTTTTTTTATAACAACGGGAGGCTTATAAGCGGCCGACTTGATTATTATAGATTACGAACGCTCTCAATATAGGAAGTACTGCAAGCGTGTTGCTAGCACAGCACCTCGCTAAGAGTTTACTGGTATAGGTGCGCCGCTCACTCGCAGGAATGTAATCCTCCAAGTTACTTGGCTGAGGTTTTTCTGTGAAGTGGGGGTACTTCTACAGTCGAGTTGCTTTGATGCACCTTACCTTTTAAAACACTCAAATCAGGGCAAACAGACGTGTTCATGTACATTAATAAAAGATAAGATAAAAATCTTTATTTGTCATTTTTGGAAATATAATGTTATTGTATCTTATTTAATTGTCTTATTTTACTTTTTCCTTTTTTTTTTAATCTACTAGCATTTCGGAAATGACCATTGGCGAAGAAGAAATGCCGAAAGAAACTTTCCAATATAGGTCTCTTTTAAAATTATCAATTAGATATTACAAAAACAAAAAATACATTAGCATATTGGTACAATAATAATATCAAATGGCAAAATTAAAGATTATTAATATTACAGTCACCGTGGCCTATGGACAATTGCAACACCAGGGGAGTCATGCTTTGCCGATAAAAAACCAACCTATTAACATACGGCATATATTTTGACGAGCTCGGTGCGTATACTATACGTCATACTACGTCGGGAGGCATACAAGCATACGACCTACCTAATGTAAAGCAGTTACCGTAGGCTATTAACGCTTGTAATATATTCAGTATCACTCGCACGATGCCTCCTCTGCTGCCTACATAGAAACTCCTTAGGAGTTTACTGGTGACCTCACTCACACGCAGGAACACAACAACCCTCTAGGGAGTTGTTATTTGGCTGCGGTTTTGTGTGAGGTGGAGGTACTTCCCCAGTCGGACTGCTTTGATGCGCCCTACCTCTCTTAAAACATCCAGACCAAGGCAAACATACATGTTCACGCATACAAATGATTTGCATTGTGTGGGAATCGAACCCACGAGCGTTGGTGTCAAAGTCGCGTCATTCACGACTGAGCCACCAAGCTCGCTCGATTTTTACGGCCATCTTTATTCATGTACAAGCTGTGCCCGCGACTTCGTCCGCGTGGAATATTAATTATTTATATTAATAAAAATAAATAAAAATTCTAAAAGAAAATTAGCCTAAGTTACTCCTTATTACATCAGCTATCTGCCAGTGAAAGAACCGTCAAAATCGGTCCAGCCGTTTCACAGATTAGCCGGAACAAACAGACAGACACACGTAAATTGTAAAAATATTCCTTTTGGTATATGTACCGTGTATACATTCATATGCATTTAGTAAAAAGCGGTTATTTTAATATTACAAACAGACACTCCAATTTTATTTATCTGTATAGATGATATTTTAAATTCCGGTTGATTTAACTCCTCCGTTTAGTATAGGTGATTTAAGTGGAAAAATTTTCCACACTGCGGCTTACACTCTACTATTGATTAACGAGGCAGCCTTACATTTATATGATGAATGTGTTCGCGTACATCGAACCACACTCAATTCACTGGTTGTATACGACCGTCCCTTTAATTGAATAGGTTTAAACTGGTTAAACTGGTATCTGGTTTCACGACCGTTTATTTCTCGAGGATCGAGAGTTGTCGAGATTTATTTATTCCCCACAGGGCAGCTTGTGGCGAGCTGTTGGTGCGCAACGACACCACGGGTACCCGAGTGCTCCAGAGAGTCGATCAGGGCCTTCGCCTCCGGCGTGTCTTCGTCGGAGTGGAAATCCAAGAAGGCCCGCAGGACTCTCAGCTCTGGCTTGCCTTCATTGGCCGTCCAGAGAGGAGTCGATAGAGTATATTACTCTAGCAGGTGATATGCTCTATGGGTGGACGTGTTAAAGGGCATAATAATTAATTTCATTGAACAGGTTTAGACTAGGGTGTCTGCTTTCACGATCGTTTTTATTTCTCGAGAATCGAGATTTGTCGAGAATTGTTTATTATTAAGACATGATTGTTCTTATTAGAAGCATCGTTTATGGAATGTAAAGAAATTTTTAATACAGTTGCTCAAAAAGTGGCGTATTGCATGTATATAGCGTTCGGGATGTGGGCTATTAAATACTCGAGCTTTTTCTTTACCTTTTCCGAACTCGTGCGTTCTCTTTCCCAACTGTTAAAATAATGTCTATTAAAAAGAAAAAACCAACCACGAAGTTTTTCCTAAAAAAAATTCATAGAAGTTTTTATGATTCATGCAAATATTTCTAAAAAGAAGCTACTACTTTGTTTCAATATCAGATTTAATGATTTGATTCAATGAGTTAGGTTAGGTTTCATTTCATTTCATTAAATTTCATTTTCATTTCATATCATTAAAAAAATTCTACTGAAGACTTGGCTGTATGGGCATAGTTCCCTTTGCCTACCCAGAATGGGTGAAGAAAACAAAAGAAAATCTTTGCTTATATTCTTTTACGGACTTCTTCCCGCGCTTTTGACGAATGACATTGTTGTTTTACTGGAAATGTTTACAATTCGGTATAAAATTAGTTTTGTGTGACAATTTCGATAGTATTTTGTACCATAAGTGCTAGTGAATTTATACAGTAATGAAAAAACTCAAATATAACACGATTATGCACTTTTTGGAAGACGTAAATAAGTTCATCAAGAAAACCTTGTAAAATCACTACCGTTTTATGAGTGGTATTTAAACTGGGTTGATTGGGTCTATGTACCCTTCCTAAGTTTTTTTCAGCAGAGTTCCTGAAGCTGGAACATAGAATTAAGATTTTCAAATGGTTCTAAACTGATGACTTGGCTGTATGGGCTAGATTCCTTTGCCTTTCCCCTCGGGGATAAAAAGAACCAAAAATTATATTCTTTTACGGTTGGCGCCATTTTCCAAAAATGTTCTTTGCGAGTTTAGTTGTTTGTTGCACAAAATGAGAATTAACACCACCGGAACTCAGTATAATTGCACAAAATGCTTCGAAGAACATTTTACCGGAAAAGTCAAATAGTCGCTACATATCTACATACGACGAATTTATTGCATGGAGAGAAGAGAAAAAAGCAAATAGTTTTTCAGTAAATGTTATGTTGGCATACTTCTCCGAACTCTCAGCAAAATTAATCTTCTACGTTATGGTCGAGGTTTTCGATGATAAAAAGTATGCTGAAAATAAGGAACAACGTGGATATAAGTGAATACCCAAAACTAAATGCTTTCTAATGACAATCAGACGGTTTTACAACTAAAAGTCGAAAATATTAACATCGAATGAAGTGAAAAGGTTTTTGAACGAAGTTCCCGATGATCGTTATTTAGCCACAAAGGTAATTTAAATACTTATATTTTTGTTTAGTATTCAGTTTAAGAAATCGCAAAATACAGTCAATATATTATTTAAAAAAATATTAATCAAATCCCTTTTTTTGTAGGTTGCGCTGATTTTTGGCGTTGTTGGAGCTTGGCGCAGAGAGGAGTTAGCCAATATTACTTTAAAAGATATTGAAGCCAATGGAAAAATGCTACTAATCAAGATTCCGAATACAAAAAATAAGATACCGAGAAGCTTTGTTGTTGAAGGAGATTTTCTTAGAATAGTGCAAAAATATATGAATCAGCGGTCCCAAAAAGCAAAAAACCGACTGTTTTTTCCAAAATTATGAAAATTTGGTAATATGCCAAAAGAAATAGCTACGTTTCTTGGTCTGCCGGATGCTGAGTATTATACTGGGCACAGCTTCAGGAGGACCTCTGCTACATTATTGGCAGATTCAGGAGCCAATTTGACGTCCTTAAAGCGACTAGGAGGTTGGAAGTCAGACAACGTTGCAGAAGGCTATATTGCTGATTCATTAAACAACAAACTAGAAACTGGGGAAAAAAATCACGCAATCCATTAATTTAAAGTCCAGTCCGTCTCCTTCACATGACAATACTGAAGAGACCGTTCGTCCATCTACCTTCGTTAATAATGATAATTTATCAGATCCAATTCCATCAACTAGCAAACGCCATTGTATAACACCTTTGACAAATATACATGAACAATCATACGAAATTAATAATAGTTTGTCTCAAACAGTAAATATGCAACCTAAAACTTCCCCAGTTAGTATAAAAAATTGTACCAATTTCAATGTATATGTGAATTATAACTTTTATAAGAAATAAATGATTAGTTAGTTGAGTTTATTGTGTTTTTTTTATTTTATTAAATTGCTTCATTTTTTCGCAACTGTATTAAAAATAGTTATTAAGTACACGTGCACAGACAAATCAACAGAGTACAAACTAATCTAAACAAAAAACAGTACTTCAGCGCCGGGCAAAGACTTATGTTATATAAGTCCCAAGTCGGACCGCATATGGAGTACTGTAGCCACCTTTGGGCAGGAGCACCTGGATACCAGCTAGGACCTTGTGACTCGGTGCAGAGACGAGCTGTGAGGATTATCGATGATCTTGAACTCGCACACAGCATTGAGCCCTTGAGTTTGAGATGAGATTTTGCCTCCCTTTGCATGTTCTACCAGTTGTATAATGGGTTGTGTCCTGAGGAGTTGTTTGACATAATCCCAACGGCCTTGTTTTACAATCGCACGGCTCGCCGCCGGCTGGGAGTTCATCCGCACAGACTGGAACCGCAATGGTCGCGCACTGTGCGGTTCACGATAAGTTTTCTACCGAGAACTCTCAAGTTGTGGAATGAGCTCCCTGCCGAGGTTTTCCCAAGGGACTACAGTATGGGGTTCTTCAAGAAAGGCGTGAAGAGATTCTTACGGGGTCGGCAACGCAAGACTGATACCCCTGGTGTTGTGTTGTAACTGCTTACCATCAGGCAGGCCGTACGCTTGATTACCACCTTAGTGGTATAAAAAAAAATATAAATATGTTTCGTGGTGGAGTACATGCAATATTCAGTGTACCGTAACTCAATGCACATTTTACTATTTCAGTTCCGTAGGTCGTCAAGTATGTATGGTCCACCTGATTTAAAGCGGTTGCCTTAGCCTATGAACGCTTGTAATACAGTTAAGTATCACTCGTACGATGCCACCTCTGCTGATAACACTGCAACTCCTTAAGAGCTTACTGGTGACCTCACTCACACGCAGGTACACAACAATCCTCTAGGGAGTTTTTGGTTGTGGTTTTCTGTGAGGTGGAGAGTACTTCCCCAGACCAAACTGACGTGTTGATGCACACAAATGTTTGTCCTATGTGGGAATCGAACTAAAGAGCGTTGGCGTTAAAGTAACGTACTTAATAGCGCGTTTCAGTGGTGGTTCTTTAGATAGTTATGCTTAGACATTTTACAAATTGTTCTTCCAAATTGTCTTATTATTTATATACGACTAAAGTGGAGAATTTAATTCCAAAATTTAAAATCTGCTAAGTACATACTGCACTAACCGCCGGCCTCTGGACCAAATAGTTACGCCAGTAGACCAAAAAGTACTCTTGACCACAGAGAAAAAAATTACTAGCGTTTGAGACGACGACGAGGGAGACAGCGCTATACTATTTTTTAACCAGGCGTCATAATACCATCTTCTTCTTCTAAGCATTCTCCCGTTTCCTAATCCATTAAGATTGGCGGGGTCCGCTACCTAAGACTAAGGATTTGGCAAAAATACTGATTTTTACAAGGAGCGACTGCTGTCAGACCTCCACAACCCAGAGGGAAAATCCTTTCTTAGGTTAGATCACACAAACATAATTTCTTGGATGTGCGGGTTTTCTCACGATGTTTTCCTTTACCGCCAAACAAGTGGTAATTAAAATAGCATAAATCCGAATTTAGTGGTTCATGCCAGGATTCGAACCGGGGACCTGTTGCTCAATAGGCCGATTCCTTATCCACTGCGCTATCACTGCTCTTGTCGTAACATCATCGTCTGTAGTGATTATGTCAGTTCCTACATTCACTAACTAGTGGTTGCCCTGTACATATATATATGTTATTGAAAGTTTTATTATATATATATGTATTTGATAACAAATACAAGCAAACTGTAAAAAACATTCAGGTATTACGAACTAGAGGAGCTATCCTAAGTAAAAGTTGTGCTCCATTTTGGTAAAAATTAAAACGAATGCCCGCTGCAGCGTTGAAATAATTTAGTCGTCTATCTCAAGGATTCGAAGATACAGTACTAAATCGCTTTTAAGGGGCATTTTTCTTGCGACCAAAAGGTCAAAAGCGCCGTGATTTTCATGGCGCTTACGCGTTTCGTTCAATGTAGTACAGCAATGAATTGTTGCCGATCGGCAACAAAGCATGGCGCAAACATTTGGTTCGCGGTGTCGGTTCTAGTTGTACATAATAATTCAATGATAAAAAAGTTTAGATTCGTACCTACTTTGGATTATTTAGCTTTACTTTGTTATTGATCGTTAATACTCGTTGTGATCTAGTTTAATAAAGGTGGTTTTCCATTAAAACATAACTATGTTAAAATAAAAACTCACAATCACAACATAATTCAATACATTCGCTGAATGATATGTATATAATGGAGACAACTGTGTTCTTGGGTATAACAATTGACTCCAAACTACAATGGGGCCCACAAATTGAAAAATTATCAGGAAAACTAAGTTCTGCAGCCTATGCAGTGAAAACTATTAGACGGCTCACTGATGTTGATACGGCTAGAATAGTTTATTTCAGCTACTTTCATAGTATTATGTCATACGGAATTCTTCTTTGGGGTAACTCCGCGGACATTAACACCATCTTTTTATTGCAAAAGAGAGCAATAAGAGCTATCTACAAACTTGGTCCCCGGGAGAGCCTTAGAGAAAAATTCAAAGAAATAAATATTCTAACAGTCGCATCGCAATATATCTATGAAAATCTTTTGTATGTCCATAAAAACATAGACTCATTTTGTAAAAAGAGTGATACTCATAATATAAATACTAGATATAAGCATAATCTTGTGTTACATGCAAGCCGTCTCCACAAAATAAGTAATTCTTTTATGGGGCAATGTATACGGTTCTATAACAAACTTCCCAGCAATTTAAGAGAATTGTCAATAAACAAATTTAAAACTACTATTAAAGCCAAATTGTGTAGCAGGGCATATTATAAGGTATCTGACTATATTAATGATAAAAATGCCTGGGATTGAGTCGATCCAATTATAATGTAATTAATAAATTATGTAAATTTGTTTGGATACCAAAAGAGGGATGCCTGAGTTTTTTGGCAGTATTTTTATCAGTGCTCACCTAGTCATGAACTGCACGGTAGGGAAAAAAATTGTGACGATTCCAAACAAATGTAGCCATTTTTACGGAATAAAAAGATTTTGACTTTGACTTTGACTTGATAGTTGCAAACAATAAAAAATAATTGAATATAACTTTACAATAACATTTTTATGGAATTAATCAATCAACTCACTATACCCATCATACGATTTACTAAACCGTGATGCAACATTCTGTTTGCATTGTAAATAAGACATAAGAATCCAAGTATCCAATCCCAAGCCTTGTTTAAAAATATTATTGTATGCTTCCCGCTCCTGTTGGTGATTAAATGCTCGAGGTATTTTTTTGAAATACGTATGAACGACGAGCAGATCGACAGACAGCCCGCCATTTCAGCGCGTTACGACTACCATATCCAAATCTATCATGAACACGGCCAAATTCCTTCCATGCCTCACCCACGTGATCGTAAAGATCACCACCCTAAACGATCCCCTGTTATAACGGGATATCACAAAGCACCGTACTGAGTTGACTCCAGAACGTTATTCTATCAGACTCATTTTGTAAAAAGAGTGATACTCATAATATAAATACTAGATATAAGCATAATCTTGTGTTACATGCAAGCCGTCTCCACAAAATAAGTAATTCTTTTATGGGGCAATGTATACGGTTCTATAACAAACTTCCCAGCAATTTAAGAGAATTGTCAATAAACAAATTTAAAACTACTATTAAAGCCAAATTGTGTAGCAGGGCATATTATAAGGTATCTGACTATATTAATGATAAAAATGCCTGGGATTGAGTCGATCCAATTATAATGTAATTAATAAATTATGTAAATTTGTTTGGATACCAAAAGAGGGATGCCTGAGTTTTTTGGCAGTATTTTTATCAGTGCTCACCTAGTCATGAACTGCACGGTAGGGAAAAAAATTGTGACGATTCCAAACAAATGTAGCCATTTTTACGGAATAAAAAGATTTTGACTTTGACTTTGACTTGATAGTTGCAAACAATAAAAAATAATTGAATATAACTTTACAATAACATTTTTATGGAATTAATCAATCAACTCACTATACCCATCATACGATTTACTAAACCGTGATGCAACATTCTGTTTGCATTGTAAATAAGACATAAGAATCCAAGTATCCAATCCCAAGCCTTGTTTAAAAATATTATTGTATGCTTCCCGCTCCTGTTGGTGATTAAATGCTCGAGGTATTTTTTTGAAATACGTATGAACGACGAGCAGATCGACAGACAGCCCGCCATTTCAGCGCGTTACGACTACCATATCCAAATCTATCATGAACACGGCCAAATTCCTTCCATGCCTCACCCACGTGATCGTAAAGATCACCACCCTAAACGATCCCCTGTTATAACGGGATATCACAAAGCACCGTACTGAGTTGACTCCAGAACGTTATTCTATCAGATTCGTTACAAATAGCCTTAGGAGCATAAGCACTTATCAAGTGGGTCATAATTCCATCGATAAATACTTTTTCAGGATTACATATAAATTATTTCTTGGCTATGAGCCGGTCACTGAAATGGTTCACCTTCAAGACTCCTGGTACTCCTCTCGGAAAGCACTATGGCTACCCCGTTCTTCCCACCAGATGCACCTTATATTTCAACTTATTGCAGATCCCAGCTCATTGGGGTATTCCTCTTCTGCTGCCTTTCGCCTATTCGTGGCACTAGATTTTCCCCTTACATTCGTTTTTAGATTTGACTTCATATTATGGCTATTACCGGAGCGACTGTCGTCCGACCTCTTAACCCCACGAAAGCCCGCGCTAGAGTTTCGTCTATTGATCACTAGTTGCACCAACATGCTGGTGAGGATTACTTGTAGGGTATTCACATTGCCATCGGAATTCCATATTCGAAATGGATTCGAAAAGTTTTCACTCAGTTTCCATACATTTTCACAGATAACTTTTCTATTCCGATTTGAATACCAATGACTTTCCGAAGCAATGTGTATTGTTGGGCGAATTTCGAAATGATTTGGAAGATTTGTAATCATTAGCTACCTGGGAACACCGTGCCACTGTCACAGACAGCTGACAGCTGTGAGTTCGTATCGTAATTTATTTATTCACCGACTGCCTCTTTATTATATACGAGGTTAAAAAACTTTCATCTAGATCTCTGTGAATTGTTAATAATCCCGTAAGACTAAAATTCTTACACGCCATAACAGTCGAGAAAGGTGCAGCTTTCTGTGTTGTGCAAGTGTCCTGCATTAGTTTTTATAACGATGTGACATTAATACATTCATGAAAAGTGTTCACTTGGTGTTAAATGACCGACGTCGGGACGGATGGAATGCCTCTGTGGTGTACAAAGTAAGCATGGCTATAATTTATTATGTATGATTACTTGGCGTTTACATGTTACTTTAGTTAGTAAATGTAATAAAACTATAGGAAGTAAACGCGTGGCGACTCGACTCTTGTTGTGGTCGCCCACGCAAATTCCTAAAGGTCTCTACGGATTCGAGCCAAAACATAAGCTACTTTTACACTTGTTTGCGAAAATAGTTAAAGTGGAGAACTGGTTTCATTAAAATCTCATTCAATCTAATTAATATTATGCGTTTCTGATTCACCGGGAATTTTAAAATTAAACACTGTCATTTTTACAGAAATAAATATTATATATATATGATCGGACAAAATACACAGCGCCACCTAGCCCCAAAGTAAGCGAAGCTTGTGTTATGGTTTCTAGACAATTGATAAACATATGTAACATACATATTTTGTTTTTGTAAATACATACTCATTATACATAGAAAATACCCAGACCAAGATAAACAGACATGTTCATGCACACAAATGTTTGTATTGTGTGGGAATCGAACGAACCCACGAGCGTTGGTGTCAAAGTAGCGTAACAGGGTGTTCCACCACTGCACCACCAAGCTCGTCAATATATATAATATTATATAATATACAATATCCACATCAACCCTCACTCATCACACTGCAGGGATACGAGACTTTCAACTGGAGGAGTTAATATACAATATGTCTCGGTTAACCTGTTGTTTACCGGGCGGTTCTTTACGGCCACAAAATGTATGGGAAAACGTATATAGCGGGTTCTGACCGGTTAAAAGGTCACATGTGTAATAGGGTGAAAGAAAACTTTATTATGTTAACAATAAAAATATTAAAAAAATATAAACTACAATTATAAAAACAGTAGGTGTTATTAATGACAGGCTGAAATGTTGATGATGAAATATAATTTAAATAAAAGTTCAAAATTTGTATTGTTTGGAACAACAATAATATTTTTCTGTAGATAATTGTAAGGAGTTGCTGTGTTTGCTTATATATCCTAGTTGTAATAATCACTTGTATTGCTGCTGCTTGGCTGTGGAAGAACAGGCAATGTCATTTTCGAAATGCTAGCAGATTAAAAAAGAAAAAATAAAATAAGATAATTGAATAAGACTGATACAATAAGACTATATTTTAATAAATGTAAGATTATATCTAAGTGTGGGCCCGATGACAAATAAAGATTTTTTATCTTTTATCAATTTTTATATGTGCACAGTAATAACGAAAATTTGCACCATTCTAAAAACAATTCTGTTTACCGTTGAGTGCCAATGTGTTTACCATAGAGGACACTATAGTTTAACTTAAAATTAAGTTTATATTATTTGGCAATTGTGCTTTTATGTTTCTATTTTCACAGTGTTAACATATCTACCGCTTACTTTTGGAAGGTATTGTTTGAGGTAACCCCTAAATATACAACAAACACCTTAACTCTTTAATATTATGCATTACATATAAATAAAAATCATGTTAAAATTAAATGCATATTCAATTTTTTTTTATAAAACTAAGGTGGCAAATAAGCATACGGCCTGCCTGATGGTCAGCAGTTACCGCAGTCTATGGACATTTGCAATACCATTTATCAGAATTCAACATTAATTATTACATAATCAGTTAGTAATATGTATTAAGTGACTTTGTATTTAGTAGATCTTAGTAATAAACCATTTTCATCCCCATAATCATAATTATTGATCTATAAGTTATAAAAATGAAATAGTTTCTTTAACAACATAAAGGGTTCCTGGCGTCAGTTTAATTTACTTGCAAGTTCTGGCTAATCAAAAAGTTTTTACACTTACATTTATGATTGTTGTGTTATTTTGTATCAGGTTGCTGACATGTTGGTGGGACGCGTGAACTTGCGCGTGGCGCTGGGCGCGCTATGTGTACTCGTGATACTCCTGATGCTCTTCTGGAGCCACTGCGGGGAGCTGTCCCACCGACCCAGTGAGTGTACACTGAATGAAACACACTATTATTATTCTTGTTTATATCCTGATGTTCTCACCAATGAGACTGCTTATAACTTCAAAATTTAGCACAGTTAGTCATATAAGTGACTATGCTTAGTAGGTGACTCTGACAGAATGGCCTTGTGAGTGTACAGTAGATAAATTTTATAATCCTAGTAATATTATAAATGTGAAAGTAAGGATGTTTAGATGCTTTCACGCCTCAACATGTGAATGGATTTGAATAAAATTTGGTAGGTACATAGATGTGGTACTGGATTAACACATAGGCTTCCTTTTATTAAGATTAATTATAATAGTCACTTTGTAGTCGACTACTAACTTCCCTGTTAACGTATGACAAACCATGCATGGATCGATCTTGTAGAGATTAATATATAAGCATAGTATGATAATTATTGGGGCTTGTAACTCTACTGGTGTTATACAATATACTACGCGGCTGAAAGTTGGAGTGTTTCATATATTGAGCAATCAAGGTATTGCACCGTGGTATACCATGTTTTAAAGCATTTAAAAAAAGTTATGAATTATGTGTTCCGCAGTGGGCTCGCTGGTTTCGAACGCGCTCTCGTCTCGCGGCGCGGCCGGCGACCAGATCGAGTGCTCCATCAACGGCGAGTACTCGGTGGCGTGCCGGCGGCACCGCGACGAGGTCTACCTGCCCTTCTCCTTCATACACAAGTACTTCGAGGTATGTTCACTCGCACACGTACATCTTTCTCTTAGCGTTATCTAACGACTTGGCGAAGAAGAAGAAGATGATACAGATATTGACACGGAGCGACTGCCGTCTCAAATAGAGAGCTCGATGGCGGCGTTGCGCGTGTCATTCTAACCGAACACGCAGGTCAAGCAACGTCTACCGCATTCTGCCTATGGATGGGTTTATCTATCTCGAGTTTCTCCGTGCTTCGGAGGACACGTTAAGCCGTTGGTCCCGGCTGTTGTCGATCGATGGCAGTCGTTAAGCTAAATCTGTGGCCCTCGAGCGGCTGGAAAACACTGGCCTCCGCCAATCCGCATATGAGCAGCGTGTTCGGTTGAAGGGAGACCCGTATCCCTGCAGTGGGATGAGTAAGGGTTGATGTGGTGATGACTGCCGTCAGACCTTCACAACCTAGATGGAAAATCAGAACTTTCTTAGGTTAAGTGATACGATATACTCGAAATATTCGAATTTCTTGGACGTGCTGGTTTCTTTACGATGTATTCTTCACCGTCGAGCGAGTAATAATTAAATATGCATTTTAATTCCAACCGAACCAAGAACACGAATTTAGCTGTTCCCACCAGGATTCGCGCGTGTGATCCTTAATGTATGACAAGCGTTCATAGAGTACGGGTACCGTACTTTAGGTAGGGCGCATCAAAGCAGCCCGCCTGGGGAAGTACCTCCACCTCACAGAAAACCGCAGCCAAATAACAACTCCTTAGAGGGTTGTTGTGTTCCTGCGTGTGAGTGAGGTCATCAGTAAGCTCCCAAGCAGTTGATGTGTAAGCAGCAGAGGAGGCATCGCGCGAGTGATACTTAATATATCGCAAGCGTTAATAGGTTACGGTACCTGCTTTACATCAGGTGGGCCGTATGCTTACCTACTCTCTTAAAACCTCTATCTCTCTTAAAACATCCAGACATAGACAAACAGACATGTTCATGCACACAAATGTTTGTCCTGTGTGGGAATCGAACACACGAGCGTCGGTGTCAAAGTCACGTTATTAACCGCTGCGCCACCGATATATCAAATAAATACAAAATGTATTTAATTTCCACCAGATATATGGCAAAATAACAACGGTCGACGGGACTGAAAAATTCGAATGGTCCCACAGTTACAGCAAGATATACCACCCCAAGAAGAAATACGACCCTCGGGGCACCTTCACCACCTTCGAAAATTACAACGTCGAGGTCAGAGACCGCGTCAAGTGCATAAGTGGCATCGAAGGAGTCCCCGTCTCGATGCAGTGGGAACCGAGAGGATTTTTCTACGCCACCCAAATAGCACAATTCGGCTTAGCGCATTACAGCAAAAATATCACTGAAGCTGAACCCAGGAGAAGGGTTGTCGATGATGGGGAGAAGTACTTGGGTAACTGGATAGTCAGCAAAGATGCTTTCATGGGTAGAGAGTTCGATTCCAGTCTTCAAACGAATGTGCTGAGGTTCTCTACGTCGGAACTCGGGTCTAGTCAGGTCTGGTTGAAGGTGAACATCAGCCAGGACTTTGTGCTGAGCTTGGACTTGCTGATGAAGGCCAACTCCTCGCTGACGGTGGTGCTGCAGAATAAAGACAAGAGGGAGACTGTATACTTACATTACGTGGCTAGTTTGCAGCTTATTTCTGCGCAGGTTAGTCTGGTGTTTGTTTGTCACCTTATGTAGTTAGTAGTTTTTGGTGTTATTTTGTGGAACTGAAATTTATAGACAGTTTATAGACATATTGCAGTGTTGTTGTTGGCGAGTATGTCTATCTTGGGATTGGAGCAGTCCAGCTAGATAGGTTCAATTTCGATAAAGCTATCATCTTGCGTTGAATTCAACTCAACGCTGCCCGCGTCATCTTTTCGTCCAATCAGTCATAATCATTACATCGTGTAACAATGATTGTATGTTTGGTTTTGTCTTCAATGTAGAGCTTTATTTTATTTAGAGATTTATGAAATTATTCTATATCAATGAAATTATTTGCTTTGTAATCCACGGGCGAGATTTTTAAGTTTTCAGGGTTCCGTACTTCAAAAGGAAAAACGGAACCCTTATAGGATCACTTTGTTGTCCATCTGTCTGTCTGTCAAGACCCTTTTTCTCGGGGACGGGTGGAGCAATCAAGCTGAAATTATTATCAAGTACTCAGGTCTGCAATCCCTTCGAGGAGTGAAAAATCAAACTAAGTCAATGAAATCAAAAGATATGGCCGTTTATATCCCGTTTATGCGCATATTTTGATACTCGCGAGGGAATCAAAACCTTAGGGTACTTCCCGTTGACCTAGAATCATGTAATTTGGTAAGAAGCAATGTCATGTAGCAGAAGTAAAGGAAAAAATCTGAAAACTGTAAATTTATAGATACATGAAAAAAAATGCGAAAATAATATGCAGAAGTATTTTTTGACGGAACCCTCGGTGCGCGAGTCGGACTCGCACTTGACGGCTTTTTCTTTAATTATGTTTACAAGCTTTTTTTGCCTGTCTGTACTGTGAGGAAAAACCTATTTAGTAAATATGTAGTGTATATGTTTTGCATACGGTGTCAGGAGGACCACATATTCTACGGCGTCGGCGCGGAGGGCGAGTGGCGGCGGGTCACGCGCGACCTCATCGTCGACATGCAGAAGGGCTGGGCGCTGCAGGACCGCCCCAAGAGGAAGTCGCCGAGGAATAAATTTAAGGTCAGTTCAGTATCTATTATTTTCTATATAGGTGTAGAGCGATCGGTTAACTGACACACGCGTTGGATCCAACAAAACCCAAGGGGGGATCAGAAAGAATTATTATTATATTTTTTAAAACATGATAATTTTTTAATATGTTTGTTTGTATATAATTTGAAGATACTGTATTTTTAATCAGCCTAAATATCATACTGGAATGTATGCAAAAGAGGCGCGGAAAAGAGACGAAAATTTGCAGTAAAATGTTTTGCATGTACAACAGCTATAAAGACCGTAACCGAAATCTTACAAGGTATGAAACGGGAAACATATATTATTGAATAAGGATGGCTATTTAAATTATCCGCCATTGATTTTTTAAGATTATCTTTTTTAAATCTATGATAAATATATTTTTATTCATATTTTTTTCTTTCATTTTAAATTTTGTAATAAATTTGTTTAATGTCATAAAATATCCATGTAAAAAAATCTAAGTCAAGTGTATATTTTTGTTTGTCTAAAATTTTACTTTCATCTCATAAAAGTTGTGGAATAATTGTGTAGTACTAATAAAAACAGGACAATTTCGTTATTATACATGAAAATGGAAACAATGTAAAATATTAAATACATTTTCACCGTCTTTATAACTGATTGAAATAGGTTTCATAATATATTTTTTAATTGTTCCGGCGTTAAATGAATTCATAACCAAAATAATAGCAATAAAAAATATATTACAGTATTACGAACTAGTGAATCTACCTAGAAAACAAAAAAAACACTTGTGCTTGTGTGTAACTGTCTCTGGCTACAATAATTGTACTCTGCTCCTATACCAATGTCATCTTTAAAATAGAATAAACTTTATTGCCAACTGTGTACATGCTGGTGGTTACATAAGATAAAGTTCGTTTCAACAGTTACCCCCTATCGAGCATGCAACATAGGTACATAACGTTAAATTTAACATTTCAACCTATTATTATAATCTAAATATTCTTTTACATTATAAAACACATTTTTATGTAGCCAAGTTTTTAATCTAGATTTAAACATTTTTCCATTAACACATTTAATTTCTTGTGGTAGATTATTAAATATTTTTTACCAGCAATAAATGCACTTCTATAATACGAGTACAATTGGTTATTGACCGATGGGAAACACAAATTATATTTATATTTGTCTCTGTGGTTCCTTCGGTTATCTATTTTGTTGTTGAAATACTGCATATGGTTTTTTATAAATACACATAGAATATAAATATTAGTCAACGTCAAGTATCTTTTTTTTTAATTATAAATTATTCATAGACATTTCTTCTGAAGTAGAACAGTTGACTCCACATTTACAGAATTGCCCCAATAGATGATACTGTATGTTTTTGGGCAATAAGAATTACGATTGCCCTTTACTTTATGCGCAATAAGAATTATATTGGTGTAGACAACATGGAATGTTTGATCACAGTATGGTCACTTATGAAATATGGCG
The DNA here is from genome assembly GCA_947507595.1 of Pyralis farinalis. Classification (NCBI taxonomy): domain Eukaryota; kingdom Metazoa; phylum Arthropoda; class Insecta; order Lepidoptera; family Pyralidae; genus Pyralis; species Pyralis farinalis. The sequence continues at coordinate 37,372,256 of OX382268.1, read as the reverse complement.
AATTAGACGTCGCTGAAATGAAGCGCACGAACAGTATTCACCACTTTTAGTTAGTGTTACTATACTGTATAGTTAGATAACACCGTTACTTGGAAACATAGTAACAACATGATGGTAAACGCGTGCTGACTTGACCGATGCAGTGCAATGCAGTCCCATAGAATCAGATAAAAATAATTATACCCAAGCTGACGTAAGGCACTTTACGTACCAGATATCCAGTATAATCCTGGCGGGCACGGGCGTGCTGGACAACGTCACGGTGTCTTCCAGCGAGCACATGGCGCACTTCTTCGCGGCGGCACGCTGGCTTGCGCGCAGGCAGCTAGCACGCTCCGGCGGCTGGCCGATTCCGGTGCGGCGGCGTATCGCCGCGCTGGATCTCAAACCTGGCTGGTAACAATCCACCACTTACCTTATTTCTGCACAATGCGTTATGCAAATTAAGGCAATTTTGACGAACCCTGTGGTCGAGTTGTCGATGCATCATGACTGAGTGTCCAGTTTTCACGACTTTCGCTGTAGATTTGAGTTTATTCTTAAAAAAATGCCTCGATGCAGCGGAGGTGGTATGTTTTTCCAACACTTAGTCATTCGAAAAGTGCTAATGAAGGCAGCAGTACTGTGTATCTGATAGGCTTGTGCTGTGCTGAGAGGAACCGGCTCTTAATATTTTTGAAGTCTGGTGGTCAAGTGAAGATTCGGGCTAGATTCTCACAAAAGACAAACACTAATGCACATAGCATTAACATATCTGTTAGTCTGGGTGGTTTTGATAGGTAGGGTGCATCAAATCAGTCCTACTGCGAAAGTACCTTCACCTCACAGAAGTTGTTGTATTAGCAGCAGAGGTGGCAAGGCGAGAGATACTTCCTATATTGGAGCCGTTCATATACTGGCTACGGTTACCTCTATGAGAGGGGAAATTATTAACGATAACTGGGTATGTTCCGACGTGATTATCGGTAACATTTGATAACAAATGTTGGCAGTTAATAACAGAGTGTACCCGACTATCGCAGGCACTCTGCTATGAGCCAGGGGCACGCCATGTCGGTGCTGGCGCGAGCCTTTCACCGCAGCGCCGACGAGCAGTACCTGGTGGCCGCGCGACGCGCCCTGCGCCTGCTGGATGTGCCGAGCGACGCCGGCGGCGTCAGGGCGCTCTGGATGGACAGATACGTGTGGTGAGATATCCTCCAAGCTTACAATAACATCACTGGAGCTCGCTGCGTCTGCTGGACATGCTGAGCTCGTGACCGTCGCCCAAATGCAGAGAGATGATGGTCAATCTCCGTGTGTATCAGTAGTAGTACGTGCTGAAGTTACCACGTTCTAATTAGAGCAAAAAAGTCTTTTGCTTTAAAAAAAATGTAACATGACGTTTGCATGTCACACTCGCGTCAGCACCATATGAGACTGTCACAATTCTTTGACAATCTGAGAGTATTGATAATATATTGCAGGTATGAAGAATACCCCACGACGCCCCCGCTGTTCGTGCTGAACGGTTTCATATACACCCTCCTCGGGCTGTACGATCTCCACATCCTAGAGGGAGAAAATTCGATATCGCCAGCGAAGAAAATGTTCGACGACGGAATGACATCGTTGAAGACTCTACTGCCCTTGTTTGACACTGGCAGCGGCAGCTTCTACGACCTCAGGCACTTCACTCTCGGAGCCAGCCCCAATATAGCCAGGTGGGACTACCACGCTACTCACGTGAACCAGCTGTACCTCTTAGCTGGTCTCGATGATGATCCGGTATTGATAAACACCGCTAGAAGATGGGAGGGGTACATGCAGGGGAAACGGGCTGCTCACAATTGAAGGTGCTATCGGCGGGTTGACTCCCGCTGAGGAACTGGAATTTTCTCATCTGAGGTAAGTGTTGGCTGTGTCGATGACGTTCGAGGCTTCCGACTGTTGATTACCTTGTTATATCAGGTTATATCGGTAATTCCCAGCGATGTAAAATCAAGTAAAGCCACGGGCTGATTTTAAATATATAATTTGTTCAGGTTCGTAGATATATCTCTTTTCATTTAATAATATAGACTCGACTGACTGAACAATAAAAATATGACATTATTTGATTTTTTGTGTTACATTATAATTACTGTAACTTTTATTCATAACCAACACAATATCCATTTGGTTAAAGCAGGACTGTCCACTGCGAGAATTGAGCGAGTATGTGTTCTCCCTCAATTCTGGCAGATTTTCAAAATGAGTCCAAGTATTTCAAGATGGAAGTAATACTTACTTCAGCAAACGACCTCTTTTTCCGCTTTGGACGATATACACCGGGATAAATAATGCCATGGGCAGCAGGGTACAATTGTGATCACCATTATCACATACGAGAATAAAAGTTTTATTACATTAATTGTATATTTAATTTAAATCTCATTTTTTGGTGAATCAAATGTTTTCCCAACACTTTATATCTTTACTTTTGTAATTGTCTTAAAAAGACTCATTGCAAATGTAAAAAGTATCAACAAAAAGTATCCTTTCGTATTTCAAGATTTTTTTATAATTTCTTATGTGAGTCTCAATTGGTTATCTTATAAACTCTAACAAGCCTAATCGAATTTTAAACTATACAAAAAATTCTCAAGTGATTAGCTAATTCAAAATGTACCATTTAAGACTGATAACGAAATATAACATTTAGTATAATTATGTTAAAGAATGTATTCCTACGAGTAAGTTCTGTAGGGCAACTTACAAGAACTGTAGATTGTTAAAAATAAACTTTACCCCCACTACGTAAGTTACAAAATTATTCAAGTTAAGCTATCACTCAAGTTCGTATCTCATGTAGTGTAGATAAAGTTTAATATTCAAAACACTAACAATCTAACTTGACCCTTTGTATCGTCGCAAATACGTTAACATTTGTACCTAATTTTTTTATTTGTACTTAATTACGTTAGTAGTTAGAAAGTTTTTCGTTTAACTACATGTGTAATGCGAACAGAAACAAAAACCATATCATTGTACATATTAATATAATTAGAAGTATCTAAACTGTACATTTTAACTTATTTCGATTGTACATTTGCGAGTGAATGATATCGCTGTCTAAGACGGACTGTTATTTTAATATATATACATATTATAACACATTGGGACGGAACGACATCGTATAGAGACCATGGAATGGTCCTCCAGCTCTGCTGTCAATTTCATATAAACCTTAATATTACTGATAGAAGATTTTAGTGGCACCAAACTTTTGCTTGTATTCCCAACATATTTAATTTCTATTGATTGGTTTATTGTTTGATTGGTTCTATTTTTACTTTGTCATTGTTATTGTTTATTTGCTAAGTAAAATATTCGATGATCGTGTAAGCAACTTGGGCTTATACTATGAACACGGACGCGATGATTGACTCCGTCAAAATTGTAACCCGTGAACCATCATGTACCTTACGTCGCATAACTCTTGCCCAATCCGTTTTCGTCCAGATTCTTGCCATATTCTCACCATTTTTAATTTAAAAAGGCTTTTTGTCTTTGTTTCTCATTTTTTAATTATAAGTAAAGAAATACTTTAAGACTGCGTTCACACTACGACTGTGTCTTTATTATGCGAACAGAGAGTCTGTCGATTTGCCTCTAGATCGTCACTTGATGTTTCGTGACCATGTGTGTATGCTGTTCCTGCGTTGTCCTTGCCGGCCCAGTCAGTGATCCCGATTTGCAGCTAATGTACGTGCGTAATTTACGCATTCAGAGGCGAAATACGCTCGCATGCAAACGATTGATGCGAGACTAACGAAGCATATGGTTGTTTTGTTTTTTTTTATATTGGCTCAGCATAGTGGCTCCGATCATTCGCCGCTCACTGTTCGCCTAATGAGAGCAAAGCCTAAAACATATAGTCAGCCGCCGGCTGCGGTTGAGATTGCTATTCTCAATAATCTGCCGCCGAGAGTTCACGACTACGCATAGTATATTGTCGGTTCGCTCTGAACGAAATGTTGATTATATATGATGAAGTGCTAAATGCATCATGCAGTCGGCGGCTGAGTATACGCTTTGGCGTGTAAAAGCGGCCTAAAACTCATCTCTTCTGCGAAAAAAGATCATGCTTTATCTAGAAACTGATCTGCAAAACAAACTGCGGCGAGATTTTTGTTATATATGTTATTTTTATGTAAATAGGATGCACATGTTATTTCGTTTGTATTTTTTATGCAATACGTATTGGGGGCGTATTCTATACGTGTATTATTAGAACAATTGACTTTTTGTATGTATCGCGAAACGCACGAGGCCGTTTCAACTTCAGAACTAGGAGGGTTTCCAAATATTAATAGATAGTGTTTGATAATATAACTTATTTCAATATATCATCCTTATTTGAATAACGCAAGTAGGCACTGCCTCGTCAAGTGAATATCAAAACAATTTGATATAACTTACTTTGTGTGCGCCCACCAAATAGTTTCTGCGAACTAACGCCGGCCGGCACTTACCCGCTACTGTTAGTACGCCGTCGCTGACATGCTATGAATAATTGGTTTTCGCCACCATGAGGCATCCTCAGATGTTAAGTGTTATAATAAAATGTACGAACTGTATTTATACGTACATATAATTTGCGCACGAATTAATCGGCGGCAAGAAACACAAAGTAGTTTAGTAAAATTGCCCGAACCTGTCTACTATTAAATACAAATAATTAAGAATACATTCACTGATTTATTAAAAAAAAGGCCACCTTTTTCTTACAATATTTGTGATGTATGTCTATGTACCCATTACCTTTGTGTCGTGCAAATAAAGCATTTTCTATCTGTTTGAGGAGCCCTTCGAGTATCATGCCGCTCTCGGCATCTGAGAGTCCATGTCTCTCGAAATCCGAAGTTCAATTAAGGCCTATCGCCACTATATATTATTATTTTTGTTTTGGCAGTGCTCCCTACATGCCATGCGTGTATCTTGCCACTTATATTAGCACTATAGCCAATTCCAATATTATACTGCCACGTAAATGAATATTTGTTAAATATAGTAGTCAATTGAATTTTATTATGACATTTTTTATGTTATGAGTTTGTTAATCTCACTGCACTGCTGGTTATTATAGGAAGAGTTCTGACAGCTTCGAAATATTTTAGCTCAAAAATATGCAAACGTTCCACACATACAACGCACGATAATCAAGAATGTTAACAAACATTGATTTAGCGCATTTATATGGCGAAAATAATGAAATCGGGGTAAAAAATTTAATAAGTAAAATACTTTTCGAAATATAAATTTTACAAAGTCCGCGATGCGGTAGTTCGTTGTGAAGTTATAATACGTCGCTACTGTTGATAGCTAGACGAACGGGGTACGTCAGAACATGAATGCGTATGGATATTAAAATGTATTTCAGTTAATTAGATACCGCTGTATTTGTACAAATGAAAGCCCCTCTATGACAAAGTTTCAATTGATTAAGAGCACCTTATATCATTCTCTATTTCACTATACTATTTATTATATACGTATCACCGAATTCGTAATTACATTTATTTGCTATTGTAACGCTAATCGTCTCGTGTTCAGGGCATACTAGAAGTTTGGCGAGATGTGTACGGCATAATTATAAATATGGCTGACTGAGAATTGTCATCTATCAAAATTCTTCCTATATTAACTGGACTACACTAGCAATGCAACAAGTGTTGCCACTTAACAAAATCATTTGCTATGTATGAAAAGTATAGATAAAATAAAACTGCCAGCTCGCAATTATGTCATCTTCATGTATGTTAACCTTCGTGATATATTGTCAGAGTTGTCAGCGGCTGTGAATCGAAGCACAAATTTTCTATGCAATTTTCACTGGTCAATTAAAAATAATTATATCTATATAAGTCAACGATGAGCACAAATTTTTCTTTTCAATTATTTATAAGTATTTTCAAGTACCGAGGGTTTTCTTTTAATATTTTTTATTGATGAACATAGTTTAATCTCTCCGCTTACTGACGCGGTAATTAGTGTACTTCTGGGTCTTCTTCAAAGTGCTCATTTCCTTAGGACTGTGTTGCCGAAATTGCGTACTCCACGCACGTCGGTACCGCTGTCGGTGTGCCCAAAGACTTAGCGATAGCCTCGGGTTTCGAATAGCACTCGATATTTACATTCTGTACAATTTCTCTTCATGTTCATAATACCGAAACGGGTCTACCACCTGATTTAAAGGCTCGATGAACGTTAGGCCGACAGTCCATTGTTTCGATATGCTTCATGCCGTACGATACATAAAATAATATTGCTTGGAACATTTTCTAGCGTTCAATGACATTTTACCTGTAGGAATATTAGATGGTGGATTCTACTGAAACTTTGAAAATACATATCGTTACTGTCAGGTGGAAGTTTACCAAATTTTTCAAAGCGCATTTTATAGCCTCATCAATATGTATATATTTAATTATAGTGTACTTACAATTTTACTTCAATGTAATATTAAATTGTAGTGCACGTTTTCTTATACGCGACAATGTACCAATTCTTATTTATTATACAAACACCTGTTTCAAAGTTCAGTCGACTGCTCCTTTATCTGACCCTGTTTAGTAATTCATCTGATCAATCCAACCGAGCCGTCGCAGACTACTGGTTTGGATGGACAATTAAGATATAGGCTCTATTAAAATAACATTATATCTAAAGCTTAAAGATTTCGATGAAGTACTCTGCATCGTCAAATAGACGAAGAGTCGACTGTACGCAACATGTATATTGTTACGGATCATTTCGCGCGGCTAAGTGACTTGGAGTGACGTGTAATATCCTTAGAAAAATATCTTTCGTACACAGCACAACAGAAAATAATAGAAATAGAAGATATTTTTTCTTACTAGCAACACACATGACATGAAAATCGATAACAAACACAATATTCTTGTGAAATTATTTCAGTGCCATGTTCACTTTACAATTTCGTTTGCGGCTTTTTGACATTAATACAGTAACGTAACAATTGTTTTGTGTCAAACAGTATTTGTTACGATTGATGCAGTGTTTGAGAGCTTTCGTTTTATGTATTTTTTTATACAACTAGATTGTCAAACAAGCATGCGGCCCGCATTAAGATGGTAAACGGTGACCGCAGCCTATTTTGGCGATAGAATTAGGTGAGACAGAGGTACCCACGATTTGCACAAAGTCTCCCTCTGGTTTTTTTATTCATTACATGTGCTGTATAGGCAAATGTGGAATCCCGCGTTACTCCAACTCCCTCAGGCAGACCGTGGAAATCTCATAGATACTATTAGTGAACATTCCAATGTAAAGAGCTTATTACTAAGTAGTCTCTGTAAATAGTACTACGTTACTTGTACTTTATTGTTTTGTTTGTTGTTTTTCGTATCTAACGTGTGAGAGTTTATTGTTAAACGAAAATGTGTTAAAAGGGCTTCTGTGACTTTCGAACTTGGTGCGCAATGTTTATTAACACTACTTTGACACTAAACCTCGTTGGTTCGATTTCCACATAGGACAAATATTTGTGTGCACGAACATGTCTGCTTGTCTTAGTCTGGGTCGTTTTCTATATAAGTATGTGTTTACAAAAAAATATATTTTCGTATGTTTATCTGTTATCTAATACTCATAACACAAGCTTCGCTTACTTTGATACTGGATCTTCGCGAAATCCCGTTTCCTAATCGGATATACGGACATAGGATTGGCGGGGTTCGCTAGCGAAGCCGAAGGATTTATTTATTTATTTATAATTTCTTGGACGTGCAGGTTTCCTCACGATGTTTTCCATCACCGCCGAGCGAGTGATATTTACAAATATGTACATAAATCCGATGAATTTAGTGGTACACGCCAGGATTCGAACTGGGGACCTGTTGCTCAATAGGCAGATTCCTTATCCACTAAACTATCCACTGCACAACTTTGGTACTAGATCGCGCTGTGTAATTTATCCGATATTTTTTACTTATTATTTATATACGTGAAATTCATCAGAATTAGGGTTTATTGAGAGCTAGATGGCGTCGTTGCGCGCGTCATTCTAACCAAACACGCGGGTTAAGCAACGTCGACCGCAGCCTGTCTATCGATGGGTTTTCTATCTCGAATTTCTCCGAGTTTCGGGGGGCACGGTAAGCCGTCGGTCCCGGCTGTTGTCGATAGATAGATGTCATTAAGCTAAGTCGGTGGCCCTCGGGCGGCTCGAAAACACTGGCCTCCGCCAATCCGCATTTGAGCAGCGTGGCGGAGTATGCTCTAAACTCCTTCGGTTGAAGGGAGACCCGTATCCCTGCAGTGGGATGGGTAAGGGTTGATGTGGAGTGTTTTATTAGACATGACCATGCTCCTTGGTGATCGAACGGTCTTTTTTCATTAAGTTATGTGACCGCGGGCGTGAGCACTCCAAGCACAGGGGCTGAATATTTTTTTTGTTGTTACATAATACTCCTTGGTCGTGATATGGTTATTCACGACGGTTATTCTTTTTTTTATCCCGGTCATTTGATGGGTGTGATGGGGTGGGAATCCAACGCGTGGAGGCCCCTTGGAGAAGATTGATGTAACTCGATTTAAACTATTTTTTGTGTTCCCGCTACTGATTAGTTCCCGCGAGCCACTGCTGGAGGCTTTAAAGACTCGGATTTGTAATTCGTGTACCGGCCGTGTTACATACAATATTCGCATGACATTTGCGAGGATAAAAATAAAAGACGAATTATTTTTATTTAGGTAATAAAATTAGCATTAATGGCTGAATACCTGTGTTTAGACTTGATTCATAATAAGTTTTAATTCATTTCTTGAAGCTATCATTCTCGATGAAGAAGATTTTGTAATCAAAGTTGCAAATAAATTCACCAAAACAAGTTTTCATTCACTGTGAAGAAATGTGATATTTTACCGATATTGTATTTGAGAATTTATTTTGATATCCTGAACAACTTTATTGCGATCAATTATGATCTATGTTTATTAAAAGTCCATTTAACACATTTTCGAATGTTGCGTGTGTTGTAGATAATACGACCGATTAAGTAGGCTGTGTGCAGCTGTTGCCCTTGCCCAGTATCTATACCATGAGTAGATGTAGATTTAGCGAATGCACTTGTGGATGACAATAAAACTTCTCAAAATAGTATCCGTGTTTTTATTTCTCATGCGTGTATAAGATTGTAGTGCGGTGCTCGAGCGGCCAGCGACGGCAACTTTAACTGCACAAGACTCATGAACGTGTTTATTTCTTTTAGGCGCATCCTCGTATTAAAGGGTTGTTTACTCATGATGCGGCGCAAAACATCTAGCGATACTTCAGGCAATGTATCATCAACTCCTCCACAAAGGAACAATGGTTGTTAGCACAGCCTGTGGATGGATACACCATGGGAACATATCTTTATTAGACAGAAAAGGCATGCTCCGTCGGTTCGGTAATGTAGACAGAATGCAGGATGAAAGAATGACGAAACAGATATACAATGGAAAAGTGGAAGGATGTAGGAGCAGAGGAAAACCAAGACTAACCTACCATGACCAAATTGATCGTGTTTTATCAGGTGATGTCAGCAGCCCCAGGAACCGGCGAGTGTGCATGAAAGGAGCTATGAATGTTAGAGAAGTGAGTGAAGTATGTAAGGACCACGTCTTATGGCGCTCGGTTCTCACTGCCTACCCCGCAAGGGACCTGGCGTGAAGATATTCATACATATATACTGGAGAAGATGCTGTGAGAAATGACGATCTTGGTGGCGCAGTCGTGAATGACGCGACTTTCCCACCAGGAGTGTGACTCATGCGTTATCGACCCTGCAAAAACCTCTTCACGCCTTTTTTGAAGAACACCATGCTGTAGTACCTTGACAAAACCTCAGCTGGGATTTATTCCATAACTTGAGAGTTCTCGGAAGAAAATCCCTGGGACCGCACAGTACGCAACCATTGCGGTTCCAGTGTGTGAGGGTAAACTCCTCGCCGTCGGCTAGCGGTGCGGTTGTAAAAAGAAGCGTCATCATATCGAATAATTCTTCAGTACACAACCCGTTGTATAATCGGTACAGAACACACAAAGGGAGGCAAAATCTCATCTTAAATTTAAGGGCTCAATACCGTCTGTAAGCTTAGGATCGCCGACATTCGCACAGCTCGTCTCTGAACCGAATCACAAGGTCCTAGCTGGTATCCAGATGCACCCGCCCAAATGTGACTACAGTACCTCCATGTGCGGTCTGACTTGAGACTTGTATAATATAAGTATTTGTTCGACACTGAAGTAGGGGAAATACGTACAAAATGACATATAGTTTTGTTTTTGTATCATAACTGTTTATTGGTAGATCATAGCATATCCATAGCTTACATCAATCATCTTTGGTCCTTAAATTATCGAAAGTAATAAACATTTTTAGCAAAAAATCTACAGAATAAAAAACAAAAAATATTTAACTGAGATCAATCATAATCCATTCTGTCCATATGCTTCGGACAAAATGACATATTGCTAATGGACAAAATGACATACATATAATAGCTACAAAATTATTGGCATAATTCGCAAATGAAACGCTTAGTTCTTCTTGGAACATCAGCGCAAGAAGCGTGAGCCCAAAGCGAGCATTGTAACCAGCCTTCTCCGGTCTTAGATCTTGAATAAAGATTGTTACAGTAAATGCAAGCACAGTCCTCTTCATCGTCATGAGAAATATTAGATAAATCTTCCTCATCATTTTCTTCAAATAATTTTTTGGTGGCTTTGCGTTTTTTCTTTGTTGGGGGAGCTTTGGGCTCATTTTTAGATTTTATTTCCAACAGATTAGGAGTACAAGTCAATACCAATGAGCTCTGTCGAATTTTTTGGTTTACGTTTCCCTTGGCCAATAATAAAACATCCTTTTGGCACCGGAGAAAGCATCTCAATAGGAACAGCAAGAGCAGAAGACGATGGATGTCTATTGGTAACAGCAGCAGTTAAAACGACTTCTAGACCGGAGTTTGTTGTTGGAACCTGAGATGAATTTTCAGCTTGTGGGTCGGTAAGTACTGTTATTTCAGTTGCATTATTTTCTTCAGATATCGTATCATGAGACCATGGCTGAACGAGAGGTAATGCAGCAGCCACAGCGACCTGAGACGTATTTGTCACAGGAACTGAATCATCTGCTTGTTGTGAAGGTTGTGTCAAAACTTGTTCAGACTCGACAGAGGTTATTACTGTTGCAGGCTGAGGAGGCTGTTCATTGGAGTTGTCTTCCAGTGGCATGTTTGTGGTTTCAGCGGGCTCGTACATATAATCCGGAAATATATCATGGTTCAGCGGCCAGATGCCAGTGCTTTTAAAGGCGTGACACAAAAGCAATGGACAAAATGACATACCTATGCCATTTTGTCCGTTACATATGTATGTCGTTTTGTCCGTAGAGCGTTTTAAAACAATAAAATTTGTAAATAAATATACGAAGAGCTCTTTTTCTAAAAATAAGTTATTTAATTTGAAAATAAGTGTTTGAGGAATGAAATAAATGCTACATAAATAGATACAATAGTAAAAAACTTACCATTTGAACAAAAACTTTGTCAGTATGAAAAAAACTCGTAACGTGTGAATACCTGTCATCGGCCAAGACACCAAGACCAATGAAATGGATGGGTTCAAAATTTGACAGAAAATAGAGTGCCGTTATGGCCGCGTGGTGTCACTGTCAGTTTCGTGTTAAAGTCCGCCAAATTCAAAATAACCCGCCTATGTCATTTTGTACATATATGTCATTTTGTACGTATTTCCCCTACTGCTTTGCTCTGTTGATCACACTGAGTTTCATGTTCGCCAGTTTAACCTTCTCCTTCAGGTGATTTCTATATTGGACATCGCTGGAGATCTCGACACCGAGAATCTCAATACTTTTGGCGATGGTAAGTGGTGTTCTGGAATACCTCAATTGGATGGAATACCACAGTAAATGGGGTTTTGTGTCTATGGGGTTGAATTGGACCAAGTTCAGTCGCCTCCAGTCAAATACTTTTGTCAAAGTACCCTCAATGTGACACAAGTTTATCTCGCCTTTCCTCCACAAGGGAACGAGGGATATTAGCTCGGTCTGTATGATAAGTGTCCCCGGTTCTGTAGGCCCCATAACAATAAACGCCATCAAATGACAACATGTCATTGGTATGCAGCAGAAACAGCGTCGGAGACAGTACCTATGGGACGCCATCATTTATACCCATACTATCAGAGCAGCCACCGTCAACCACGATACAGCACCCCATTTACACAAGCCCTTGTGCAGCTCGTACGATGGTAACTTCGATAGAATGGCCTGATGCCCGACTTGATCGTATACCTTCGCCATATCTAGGCTGACTGCTAACGCCTCACATTGACTGCCAATGGCCGAAGCCCAGCGATGTGTAAGATACACTACAAGATCCCAGTCGAGCGACCGTGACGAAAGCCGTATTGACGGTCGCTGATTAACACGTGACCCTCTAGGTATGACAGGAGTCGTGTGTTTACCACACGCTTCATCACCTTGGAGAGAAGGGAGGTTATAGCGATAGGCCTGTACTTCGATGGGTCTGATCTATCGCCCTTTGTGGGCATCGGGTGCACATTGGCGGTCTTCCATGAAGACGGGACTTGCCCAGTGGAGTAGGAAAGTACGAAAAGGCGCGTTAACACAGAATACAACTCAGGAGCACACTGCTTCTGCGCCACAAAGAGAGGTAGGATCCACAAGCGGTTGTGCTGTGTTCCACTCCATCAGATTTTTTTCTGTTATGGTGGGGCATAGCATGGCTTCTGACTGCGAGGAGCCACTCCGTCAGACCTCCACCGCCTAAAGGGAAAACAAGATCTTTCTTAGGTTAGGTCACACGTCTTTAGAAATATATTTTCTTGGACGTGTGTGTTTCCTTACGATATTTTCCTTCACTGCCGAGTGAGAGATAAATGTGTACATAAGTCCGAAAACACGAATTTAGTGGTACATGCCCCTGCCTGGATTCAATCTGGGGATCATTTGCTCACTAGGCCGGTTCCTTATCCACTGGGCTATCACCGTTCTTCCCTGTATACATCAGTATCTTCGCCAAATCCTTAGGGTAAAGTAAATAAACGGGATAACGTTAAGATGAAGATTTCTTTACATAATTGACAAAAACTAGGCCCAATTGTTTTAATATATGACGGGCCGACTATTCATTCTACTCGACCATTAGCATAATTGAAAAGAGGTTATGCTGACTAAAACGTTGCTAATATTAATTATAAAATATAGTACTAGAGTATTGACTGGTTGCTAACATTTAAAATTAGGAAGAAGAAGAAATTTAATGTGACATGATCATGATAACAAAAGTGAAGTGATCGAGTCTTGTAGTGAATTTTGGATCATTTAATTATTTTTAGTTTTGATGAATCTGGTCACTTTATTTTGCCAATGATTGAGGGATTCCAAACGTGTAACTGAACACTAAATCTCCCATTACTCGGAGTAAAATGGAGGATAATGGTTTAGATTTACACGCAATACCACTGTCGTCAATAAATCTTGAAATACGGAACGCCTTATCCTGTCTCTTAAATTCTAAGAAGATTTTGTCTAGCGAAGGACCTGAAAAGTTACCTAGGTAGGTATGCTAAATTTGCCTATAAGTTGCGAGAACTTGCGGTTTTGTGTTATGTCAATTTGACAAGTAGGCACTTAAACATTGTATTTCACTTTGTTTTTCCTTCTTAGAATTTCATTTCGTTTTTTATTTCATTTAATGTAAGAATTTCTGGCCTCATATTGATGTAATAGTATGTTATGCTATTTGCAGTTTGTGATTCTGGGGCATGAATCATAACTAGGTATTAAATGTTGTTGTTGATCATATTAACAAGATTTTTTTATGTACAAAGTCAGAAGCCATGCAAGCATACAGTTCACCTGATATGAAGTTGCTGTACTGTCATTGTCTATACAATCTATACAATAAAGATATAAGAAACAAACATAAAATTTATTTATTCTTCATCTTAGCATTATCCTATTTCCTAATTCATTAGGTTTGGCAGGATCCGCTACCCAAGCCTAAGTATTTGGCGAAGATATTGATTTTTACATTGAGTAATTGCCGTCAGACCACAAGCCACAGGGAAAACCATACCTTTCCTAGATTAGGTCACATGACTTCTGAAGTATAATTTCTGGGATATGCAGGGTTCCTGACATTGTTTTCCTTCACCACCAAGCGAGTGATAATTACAAACATATACATAAATCCATAAAGACTAATATTGTTGTACATGCTTCTGTCAGTTTTGGAACTAGGAATCGTCAGTAAATAAGCTGGTTCTTCATCCACTGCTCTTTTAAAAAATCTATTTATCATAAGTTTATATCCATGACCCATATATCTCATGCTAGGTAGACTGAAAGTACCGAGTTTATACTAACCTTCTATATTTACCTGCTGTCACAACTGGAAGCTGTATAGACCATGGTTCATGATCAGTTTCTTTGATGGAGTAAGCATCAATTATTTACTTGGATTGGGCTTCACCATGTCATGTTTGTCTTGTACATGTAATAAATACTTTATTACATTAATTCTTGATTTTAAAATGAATGTTAAAGAAGCGAGTGAGGTATGCAAGGATGGAGTCGCGTGGCGCTCGGTCCTCTCTGCCTACCCCGTAAGGGATTTGACGTGAAGTTATACATAGAATTCATCTTCACTTTTTCACACAATTCACTGTCAAACTATTTTCACAGTTTACTTTGATACAGACATATTTGGTATGTCAAGGTTCAATGGCTCAATGTCAATTAGCTAACCTTGTCCTTCTGGTATGAAGGGCAAATTTTCATTGATATGGTTCATCCAATGGCTTTCAAATTTCCATAAGTCGTATTATTTAGTAACTGATTATATGAGAAAAAGAAGTATAAAATGTATTGTTTCAAGGGATTATCGTGGTTTAGCATCACTTATCAACATATCTACAGAGGTTGTAGCTAATATAAATGAGTATCCTGATAAGACTGCACAAGTTCTGGACATATGGGTGAAGAGAAATGATGGCACGGCCACTCTTGGCACGCTGATGGAGTATTTACAGAAGTTAGATAGGTTCGATGTGTACGATGACTTGTGGGATCTCATTAAAAACACCAAGTTTTCAGGTAAGTTTTGATAAACCTTTTATTTATTTATTGATAAACCAAAAACATTTTTATATGACATATAATGACACTGAAGAAACAATACACCAATATATAGCAGTGTGTCTTTATCTGGCCAGTGTATTCAAACAGGGTGGCCAATCACATTCACTGGAACTGCCGGGTTATATATGTGATATTACTTTACTATGTAATATTACTAATTAAAAAAAGCGGCTACTAAAAGGGCAATAACAAATTTATTTAGGACTGATATTTGGCTAGTTTTGTCTTTGCAGACTTGCATTGGTTTGATCTATGCAAAGTTCACTGTTCACTGGTCGGCAGCACCCGATCACGGTCCAGATGGAAATGTAGGCAGGTCCGTGAAGGGCTCACGGTCGTCGGAGATCACATGGTGCAGTAGAGAGTAGGAGTCGGTGGGGACCACCACCGCAGCGGTCAAGGGTGCCGCCGCCGAAGTACATCGCGTATCCCACATAGCTGGGCTGGAGGTCACAGGCACGCGTTGCTCATCTCAGCGTAGACTGCCGTTGTTTCTATGGACACATGTTTCTTTTAATTGAATTTTGACATGACATGCTGAATTAATTATCTATGTACAAAGAGTAAAAAGTTCTTATATGAATGTTTATAATGTTATAACTAGTGAAATGCTTTCAGTATCGAACTCAAAGCAAGTAGCTGTGCCGAACAAGGAGCTATCCCCGCGCGCATATACATACGACGTGCTCACATATGATGACCGCCGAGCTGGCTACCCACAGGAATACCACGCATATGTCTTGTACGCAGCAGAAGACGTGGAATTTGTCAAAGAACTCTTAATGAGAATGCAGAAAGAAGGTTTCAAGGTTCTTGTCTGATAAAATTTAAAAATTGAAAAATATCAGCTTTATATTTAAATGTCCCTTTTAAATTAATTTCATTTCATTAAATTAATCCTTTTAAATTAATTAAATTGAATTTTTAGCTTTGTTTTTAATGTCCCTGAGGTTAGCCAAATAGGAAAGCATATAATATGTTGCCATTTTTCGTTATTCATAATGCTGGAAAGAAGATTAGTGTTAAACATTCAATTGTTAGGACATTCCTAATATCACTAATAGCCGTTTCTTTTTTAGTTGTGTACGATCCATGACTTGATGCCGGGCCATCAGACCCAGTATGCCCCCGTAGCGCAGCTGATACAACAAAGGTGTAGTCGTATCATACTCGTGTACTCGCCTGCCTTCCTTAATTCTCCTGATAACAAATTCTACACGGATTACGCACAAGCTGTTGGAATTGGTATTGTTGTTTCAATTAGCTTGCCTTATTTTCTTTATGAATTAACTCTAGCTTCACCTATGTCTAACATTTCAAAAGGTTCATATTTTTGTAACTTTTATTTGCTTGATATTTATATTATATTAAAATGTATACCTCAACTCTTCTCGATACTGTCAGCTTGAGGTTCATTTTAAGGCTAAGCTAGCTCAATTAGCTGCTTATATCGGTACTAGCTTGTTAATTGTGTATATTTCCACAGAGTCAAAGGAGCGTAATATAATCCCGATTATATACAAGGAGTGCACGTTGCCTATGAACTTGACCTACTACCATAGATTATACTACAAGCCCTACGAGTGGTCACCGTTCAATTTCTGGGACAAGTTGAGCGAGTCGCTGCGTCAAGTAAAGTTTCCGCTCTCACACGGGTATGTTCAAAACGACCTATACTAATGTATAAAGCTAGAGTTTGTTTGAACTTGCTAATCTCTGGAACTGCGAAGTCGGATTTGAAGAAATCTTTTTATTCTGTTAGCTCAATTCTTGAGGAAGGTTATATGTATAGTTATAGGCTATTCAGCGTCATGATACGATCCTTAGAAGTCGAGGAAAAAGATGATATTATATTATATAAGAAAATTTTAAGAGAGGTATGGTGTATCAAAGCTGGGGAAGTACCTCCACCTCACAGAAAAGCGCAGCCAAATAACAACTCCCTAGAGGGTTGTTGTGTACCTGCGCGTGAGTGAGGTCACCAGTATGCTCCCAAGGAGTTGCTGTGTAAGCAGCAGAGGAGGCATCGCGCGAGTGATACTTAATATATTACAAGCGTTAATAGGCTACGGTAGCCGCTTTACATCAAGGTCGTATGCTTGTATGCCTCCCGACGAAGTATAAAATAAAGCGGTTCCCCCGGGATAGCCGTGGATGAAGGGTGCAGCTAGTTGTGAAATCAAAAATAACATACTATCAAAATGCCTTTTTTTTATTGGTTGAATTGTATTTACTTATGCTCAATGGGTCCGTAATCGGCTCAATCGCAATCTATCACTCAGGCGTCAGATAGAGTGGCCAGCGGCAGCGGGGATAACGCGGCGGGCGGCATCGTTTGAGTCTCTCCTGCTATTTTGTGCAAGAACGAATAAAGTCAAGAAAATTTGGAGAATTGTTTGATGATAGTATGAAAAAATGCTCGCAATTCGCTCTTACAGAGAATTTTTTATTACTCATTGTCCGATCTTTTTATTTTTAATTTAAATTGGGAAATTACCTTTGGTGTAATAGAATAGAAACCTGTAGAATTTTTAAGAAGTTTTTCACCAGCAGATAGCATTCACTAGCTATATATAGCGCACGGTTTCGTTCTCACGTTCAGGTAGCTTGTGTGCGTCTGAAAATAGCATATTGACGAACATTTATATTCGTTAGTGTCCTCCCTGTATGACTCTCTTTAGGAAACTCTATACACTGATTTTATTTAACATTTTTTATAATTAAATGTGCTATTTATATTCAGTGTCTCGCTGTTTTCGAGACAACAGCATTAAATGTTGTGTCTAAAGGTTTGCTTTTTAAGTTTATGTAAATAGTTATCGGAAAAATCGCAGTTTTATACAAAAAAGATAAATTAGTTTGTTAGCGTTACAATACACTTTATTCATATAGCGATTTGTATTCAAACCCATGCAACCCCTAGCGCCGCTGCAGCTCGCTACTCCTATCGAGCCCTATATAAGGCTTTGCTATATATTCCGTGCGCACGTATCCGATCCAACATCTGATGATCTTACGCACCTTTTGTTACTTTAGTTACTTTTTTTTGTACATGGATATCTCAGTAAATATATATATTTATTACAGCCTCAACGGAGTGCAAAGTTCCCATTCAGCAGTAAACATTACAGAGTTGACCTCGAGCTTTAGCAATGGATACAGTCCTGACACCACGCACAGCAATTTCATCACTCAAAGCACCTCCATCAGCGACCTGGTGGACACCTCCGCCACTAAGAAGATTAATCTCCCCGACGACACCAAGTCGCTAAGCGCTCTTAGCCAAATTAGTAATTCTAGTACAGACAAGAAGAAAAGTAGCATGATGGGAAAAATGTCAAGAGTCTTCAGATTTAGAAAAGAAAAGAAACTCCACGGGTGATGTTCCGTTCCATGTAACCGTTGCTAGTTAGAGCCCGAATCTTGAATTTAGGTGTGATCATAAGAATAAAAAAAAAAATGAGGGTAGAGTTGTCTGCCTTGGTGTAAATGTTACATATCTCTTAGTGTGTGTGACTGTGATCTGTAACTATTCCATTCCGAGGGTCACCACACATGATGTAGTGGCTACAACCGTCGAAGCCGGCGCGATTACAGCCTCGTTATTTTATTAGGATCCTAAGCAGACTTGTTGGATAACGTGAAACTATAATTTGACGTTGCCATTTATCTGTCAGTACTCCCGTACGTATCTGTCTTATGGTCAAAGTGAAGCACATTTTATGATTCAACTTTATCTTAGACGTGAAGAAAAGATTGCCACGATATATGCAAGATCTCTTCCTCGCATTGTTTTCTGCTTTGTGGAATAGGGGCTTAGGGGAATAGTACTGTCAGTAGAATAGGATAAAAAATAAGTCTTCTGTGTTTCGTCTTCTTGGATTCTTTACAGCACTCTTAATTTTCAGTTTTACGTGCAAATGGTCTGAAGTAAAAGCAATACAGTATACAGTACTATTTTATTATATCTATAACATAATATTTAGGCCAATTATAAATTAAAGACATTAATATCACATAAGCAAGATGCAGTTTGCACGATTTGATTGAGTATCAAAAGTTTTTTGGCGCTTTAGTTGTCGGGAGTATATTATCAGCAACGTAGGGTACATTATATAAAAACTGAACAAGAAATGTGACTTGTAGATAATACAAGTTAATTGATAGAATTTGAATGTATTTTAATATGATTTATTGAATATGATGAGATTTACTCGTGTTAATCGATCGTTTTCGATTGATCGAGTTTCGGCATTGTTTTAACTTGTACACATCTCTATTTTTTGTAACTTCTTTATGGATAGATAGAATAGATGAATGAATTATTCAGGAAATAAATAGAAATTCCTTTACAAATGCGAAAAAAACCTAACTAGTTAAAACAGACAGTCATGCCTGTCCTATCTGAAGACTTTTGTTTGTGATTGCGACTACAATTTTTATCAGATTGTTTGTTTATATTGAATCCCTCATTACTAATTATAATTGTATTTTTACACTGTAAAAAATTAAAACGATCAATGTTTCGTATCTTCATCTGGCGCCATGATTCCAAATTCCTGTTCAACGTAATGGAAGAGAACCAAGATATCAAGAGATCAGGCTTTGGTGGAAGCCGAAATGGCGTAGTGATGTGTATTCCGTGTATGCTTCATCATTCTCTATATATTATGTATTATCCATGTTTGTTTAGATGAGTGGTAAGCAAGTAAAGTAAAAAGGTATGTATATTTTGAGTATTAATTTAAAGAATAACATACGAAAATGGAAGCTTTCCTTCCTGTATTCCTGCCACAGCTTCGCAATGTCCATGGTGGCAGGAACGGAATAGAAGCACTGTAATAAATTTGCCACTTACTGTGATCAGTGGAGAGATAAAATTTTACATAATGAAATAATATGTCACAGAACTCAAGGCTTCGACTGCAGTCTACATACATTTGTAAAACAATAGCTCTTTAGCCCTGCACTTGTGTCAGAAATAACATATGTTATCTGCTTATTACGATTAGCATGTACGTATTTTATATTTTCAACATCAAAAAATTTTTGTTAAAAATCACACAAAACAAAAAATAAACGTAAAATTAATCATTTATTCGCTCTTCTTATACTTTAAAGCTATTTCTTTTCGTACATTTCTTATTATATAAACCAAAGGTTTGCTGATAAAGCGTGTTACAATAATATTTCAAAGCATATTTATTTTCGTCGCTTTTCTGCACAATTTGTATTAAAATATATGGAAATATTGGAGATATCTATTATTTTTCACAAAAGTAGTACGGTGTCTTTTAATTTTATCATTTTCATTAAATACTCGTTGAATTGTCGAACTCTCGAACCATACGTTGAATGTGACAGACAATAAAAGTTTTTGTATATATTTGGTATATATACTAAGTATATATAAATGGTAATGCATGCAAATTATAATAATTGCATTTTATTACGTCATATGTATAACGTCCGAGTAGAGCAGAAGAAAATCGAAATAAGTACATATATTGTAAATTGTTTCAAATATAAAATATTTGTAAATACTCGAACCATAATTATATAATTATTTCCAAATGATAACGTGGTGCTGTGTTTTTCGAAAGAATTTAATTTTTTATAAAATAAATGTTATATTTGTATCGTTTACTATATATTTTTGAGATTTTTGTAGATATGTTATATATGGCCGTAAAGTATCCGTTATTTGTAAATATAATTCATTAGATTATAATTTTGTCTATTATTTACTACGGTTTTAGAAGTGTGCCCTTGGTGCAAGAAAACAGTATTTTCTCACAGAAATATAACTAAATAAATTTCTGTGCTGTATCTATACCTATATTTATAATCTTTAAAAAACATTGGTAGAGCCTATGCACTATGTTTACAAATAAGCGTATTATCGTCACGTCAAAATAAATCATTATATCGCTAATTAGTCACTAATCGGTTAAATCGCGATAAGATACCGTGTGTATGTATCTTCGTATTTAATTATCGTGAAGGTGTTATGGATGACTGGCGTTGTTGCTACGGGTGTTTGTTTGTTTGTTTCGCGGCTAGACCACCGATATCGTTTATTTGATGTACACAAAATATTTTACAATATTGTGCCGTGTGCGGCGGTCGACTGTAGGCCGATTCTATTAAAAAACTGCGATAACTAAAAAGCGATCTGACAGCAGCTACGTTTGCCAAACGTCAAAATGTACGCATTTTGACACACGCCGCGCTGCAGTGCAGTTGCAGTTTTTTAGTAGAATCGGCCTACTGATTAGCAAGTATTACTTTTACCTAATTATTTGTCCGTTCTTTTTTATACATCGTCGGAAGGCGTACCAGTATAAGGCTTACCTGATGTAAAGCTGTTCCCGTAGCCTATAAACGCTTGCAATACATTACATATTACTCGCGCGATTCCACCTCTGCTGCTAACACAGCAACTCCTTGGGAGCTTGCTGGGACCTCACTCACACGTAAGAACACAACTACCCTCTAAGGAGTTGTGATATGGCTGCGATTTTCTGTGCGGTGGAGGTACTTCCCAAACGGGCTGCTTCTTTTCCTCGCACAAGACAAACATTTGTGTATATAACATATTTTTGTCTCTGGCTATGTACGAATGTTTCCCAGTTCTTTAGTGCCTATAGCTCGCGTGTTGCTACTCCCGCTCCCCCTATGCTAACACATCAACTCCTGAGCAGATTATTGGTAACCTCACTCACACCTAGCAACATAACAGCCCAACATTCAATTACATACAACTGTAAATGTGTTGCAGTGCTTGTTCGCTATTTATTTTTAATGCAATTATTTATTTGGAAAACATACAGCTAACAAATAAAAACACCACATACATATCATGCCGCTTGTCCCCCATTGCGGTAGGCAGAGACTATGGAACGTCAGGTGCACCGATCCAAACATACCGCTCTCGCTTCTTCCACACTCATCGACCTCTTCATGCATGCTCTTCGGTATTGGCTGCTTTTGATTTGGCCCTATTTCAATACATCACCAATTAGATATACATGTGTGCGTCCAGGGGGATCCCTCCCGAAATCTCCATTCACTCTTGCCCGATACACTTCGGTCCAGGGGCGCCGACTCCGAGGGTGCTCGGGGGCTCCAGCACCCACGGGAGGGAAATAGTGGGTGCGGAGCACCCATGACGCTAGACATCATTATATAACTAAAATAATCCTCATCTCATTATCTGTTGTTCAGGTTCTCATTATCTGGTTATTCTAGTAAGCGCTTGCTTGCTTACTAGAATGTGTGCGACGCGTCCTAATGTGATATCAGTTCCCACCAGATACTTTTGATGTAGAGCCGTTTTTTGTTTTGGGCAGGGCAGTCTTTGGGGGACGCATATGTCTAGCAGTGTACTTTTTCTTCTTGTCTTTCGCCTGAAATCATGATGATGTACCTAGTCACCAAAAGAGCATGAGCACCCAGGTTTTCCAGAAGCCGGCGCCCGTGCTTCGGTCATAACTCTTTTGTCATTCATTCTTTCCAAATTCCAAACCATCTCAGCATACCCTTTTCAATTACATTACACTACTAAGTGAAATACAATTAGATAACCATTTCATATGTTATTCCGAAAGCTCCATTGCGTTTAGAATGTTTCCGTCCATGTCATCGTAAGTAGGTACCTAACTAAAAAAAAAGGTGTTTGTTCTCACCTTTTTTTTTAGTTAGGTACCTACTTACGATGACATGGACGGAAACATTGAAAATAAACTATGAGAGATTTATTTAATATATAAATTACTTAACTAAAATTAAATAAATACACAATAAAACGAAATTACATCCAAAATTTAATAAATCTAAAATCTATCTATCTATAACTTCACGCCAAATCCCTTGCGGGGTAGGCAGAGAGAACCGAGCGCCATGTGACTCGTTAACTTTCATTGCTCTTCTCATGCACGCTCGCCGGTTTCTAGGGCTCCTGACATCACCTTCTGAGAGAACACGACCAATTTGATCATGGTAGGTAAGTCTTGGCCTTCTCCGGCTCCTACATCCTTCCACTTTTGCACTGTATATCTGCTTCGTCATTCTTTCATCTTGCATTCTTTCTACATGTCCGAACCAATGGAGCATGCCTCTTCTTATTTTAACACCGACGCTCTCTTTCAGACCAACTCTGTTTCTAACATCATCATTGCGAATACGGTCTACAATCCTTACGCCATAAATTTTGCGCAGCGCTCGCATTTGGACCGCGTTTATTCTACTTTCATGCTCTTTCTGCCATACCCAACTCTCGCTTCCATAAGTTAGCGTTGGGACCAACACTGCATTGTGTATAGCGAGTTGTGCCTTCTGGCTCAGGATTTTACTGCCAAGAAGTTTTCCCAACGCTCCATTCACACTATTCCCAGCACTCCGAGTGAGTGTTTTCCACATCTGCGGTGTACCTTTAGAAAGAGCATGAAAGTAGAATAAACGCGGTCGAAATGCGAGCGCTGGGCAAAATTTGTGGCGTAAGGCTTGTAGACCGTATTCGCAATGATGACGTTAGAAACAGAGTTGGTCTGAAAGAGAGCGTCGGTGTTAAAATAAGAAGAGGCATGCTCCGATGGTTCGGACATGTAGAAAGAATGCAAGATGAAAGAATGACGAAGCAGATATACAATGCAAAAGTGGAAGGATGTAGGAGCCGGGGAAGGCCAAGACTTACCTACCATGACCAAATTGGTCGTGTTCTATCAGAAGGCGATGTCAGGAGCCCTAGAAACCGGCGAGCGTGCATGAGAAGAGCAATGAATGTTAAAGAAGCGAGTGAGATATGTAAGGATCGAGTCACGTGGCGCTCGGTTCTCTCTGCCTACCTCGCAAGGGATTTGGCGTGAAGTTATAGTAATTTGGGGCCAAATTCAGACCTACCTTAACAGAATAAACTTACGTAGTCTTTACCGCTCGAGTTTAAAGAAACAGACTATGAGGGTGATGAAGAGCGGTGGTGAAGAACTTGTGTGGGTAGTAATTCTTGGTAAGTATACCGCCCCCTTCATGTGAAGTGGTTACCGCAGCTCATGAATGCAATAAGTGTCGCTCGTGCGTGCTTGTGCTTTCCTGCTAACACAGTAACTTCTTAGGAGCTTACTGGTAACCACACTCACTCGCAGGAACACAACAACCGCAATGGTTACGTACTGTGCGGTTCCAGCGAAATTTTCTTCCGAGAACTCTCAAGTTGTGGAACGAACTCCCAGCCGAGGTTTTCCCAAGGGACTGCAATATGGGGTTCTTCACGAAAGGACTGAAGAGGTTTTGACAGGGTCGGCAACGGAAGCGTGACCTCCCTGGTGTTCCAAATGTCCATAGGCAAGGGTAACTGCTTGCCGTCAGGCAGGCCGTACGCTTGATTGCCACCTTAGTGGTATAAAAAAAAAAATAAGTCAAAATATTACTTCTTTTATTTTTCCCAAACAATTCGGTCGTGGCGGGTAATTCTTGAAAAACAAAACAAAAGAGATTATAAATATATGATTTATTATTATATTATCAAGCGACGATTGTAACACGGTGTATCCGAACGAAGTGGTCCTCGCCGCAGCTGGCCAGCAGTACTGCACCATTGTTATCAATTGCCGGACAAAACGCCAGCTTCTTCACGGTGAGATGGTGCGCCGCGCTACAATAAATATATTTACAAATTAGTACCGGCCGGCACCCGCATGCTACCATTAGTAGGATGTCACTCTGGTTTTTAAGAGCGGTAGGGCGCGTCAAACAGCATGTCTGGGGAAATACCTCCACATCACAGAAAACAGCAGCCAAAATAACAACTCCCTAGACGGTTGTTGTGTTCCTGCGTGTGAGTGAGGTCACCAGTAAGGTCCTAAGGAGTTGCTGTACCTTACAGAAAACCAATTAACAACTTCCTTGAGGGTTGTGTTCCTGCGAGTGAGTGAGATCATCACTAAGTTACAAGGTGTTACTGTATTAGCAGTAGAGAGGGCATCGCGCGAGTGATACTTCATGTATTACCAGCGTTCATACGCGACGGTAACCACTTTACATCAGGTGGATCGTATGCTTGTAAGCTTCTCGACGTTGAAAAAAAAAAATGTACGGGGAAGCACCTTCACCTCACAGAAAACCGCAGCTAATTAACAATTCCCTTGATGGTTGTGTTCCTGTGCGTGAGGTCACCAGTAAGTTTTTAAAGAGTTGCTGTGTCAGCAGCAGAGGTGACACTGCGCGTATGATACTTATTGTGTTGCAAGCGTTCGTAGACTACGGTAATCGCTAAAATAGTGGTAAGTCAAAAACTACCACGCATTGACGTGACGTCAAACACCACTCATCACACTGCAGAGATACGGATCTCCCTACAACCTAAGGGCTTTAGAGCATGCTCCGCCATGGTGTTCTGCAACTGACTGCAAGATTGGCTTAGGCCAGTATTTTTATGTTGCCCTAAAATCACTTATTTAGCTTAACGGCTGTCATCTATCGACAACAGCCCGGACCGAAGGCTCAATTTGTCCTCCGAAGTACGGATAAGAGATAAACCCGTCCATAGACAGGTTGCGGTCGACGTTGCTTAACCGATTCCTAAGCCAATGCCGCGAGAGGCGCGTCATGAAAAAACATTCGGAGAGATACAATGACGCGCCCGGCATTTTAAAATTACCCAAAATCAAGTTTTTCGATGTTCTAATATTAAAAAAAGAAGATTGTGTATCACATATGACACGTTGTAGTCCTAATTGTGCTTGGCACATTAATTTGTGAACAAATAATGAATAGTCAGGGATTTTCAACCTAGTATTTTTTTTATGCAACTACATTGGCAAACAAGCATGCGGCCCGCATCAGATGGTAAGCGGTCACCGCAGCCTATTGACGGACCTTCACAACACCACGGGGATGTTACTCGCGCGCTGCCAATCTTGTGACCTAAAGATGTTTCGTCACAGTACCCAGTAATTTCTCTGTCATGTCTCACCCTTCAAAACGGAACAGCTATATAAATACAGCTGCTTGGCGGTAGAAGTAGGTGAGACAAAGGCAGACGACTTTTGTACAAAGTCTCCATCTAGTATAACGGCAACATTGATGTACGGCCGTGAAACATGGGTATGGCAGATGTAAACATTCACAGCTAGCCTAGGATCCCGGTGCAAAATTGTGTAGGTATCTATCTGTTTTTTTAATAAAACATCACGAATGATTATTGGTAATATAATGTATTAATTCTGTGTTGCATCTAAAAAAATGCCGCAATGATTTTTAATTAAATATTTTATAATTAATGAATGTGTATTATTTTGAGCTGTGTTTTTAAGTGAATCTAACGTTATTTTAAAGGAAATGATGTAAAGAATGTAAAAAAATGGTAGCCACCTTCCAGTCAGCCGCAACCTTTAGGCTACCCGCTGTAAAGAGGTACATTAATGTTGATTTTTTTCACTCATCAGTCGAGCAAGTGATAATTACAAATATGTACATGTATCCGAAAACACGAATTTACGCATGCCAGGATTCCAACCAGGGACCTCTTTGTCACGAGGCCGGTACTTTATCCACTAAGCTATCTGCCCTGGACGATGCCATCATCATTCAACTTAAAACAACAAAATTAAAACTTACCTATTATCTAACTCGTGCAATAGACTCCAGCCCTGGTCTCCGAAGCTGTATATCCTGACGAGGCCAGACTCGAGCCCCGCAGCGAGGACCCGAGCGCCGCCCACCACAAGCGGGGCGAACGAGACGGCCGTGACTGAAGAGTTGGCCAGCTCCAGCGGACTGCCTCGTGGACCATATTCACCAAGGGACGTTTCACTTGGCGCACCCATTTTAGACCACACACAAACCTGTACGGAACAAAAATAATATTTGTCATCTTATTTTTCATACAAAGTCGGGAGGCATACAAGCATACGGCCCATCTGATGTAAAGCTGTTACCGTAGCCTATAAACGCTTGCAATACATTAAGTAATACTCCTTAGGAGCTTACTGGCCTCACTTACACTCAGGAACACAACAAAACTCTAGAGCATGTGGGCAACACCCGGCCTGCTGTAAGGTTTGATCCGGCCCGCGAGACATTTTCACTCATTTTTATTTAATTATTAACACTACTTTAAAATGCACTACTTTTAAACGCGGCCCGCGAACGTATTTGCACGCTAAAGTTTGGCCCACAACATGTCAAAGGTTGCCCATAGCTGCTCTAGAGAGTTGTTATTTGGCTGCGGTTTTCAGTGAGGTGAAGGTACTTCCCAAGACAGGCTGCTTTGCGGCGTAATTTGCCATAATTTGTAGTCTAAGGTTCAGATCTGGGCTAGACGAGGGCCAGTCTTCAGCTCTAATAAAGTCCGGAACGTTGGTTTCGAACCAGGCTTGGGTAGCTCGTGCCTTGTGACCAGGTGCAGAGTCCTGCTGGAAAGTCCACGGTACATTTTTAAAAAGTGTATTGCTAAGAGGTATCACGACACGATCCAAGACAGTCTCTTACACTTTGGCTGAAGTCTTCACTCCTTTTTCACAAAAGTGAAGCTTTGTGACTCCCTAGACAAGATTCCCGCAACAAACCAATACAAACTCAGGATGATGACCACGTTGTACCTTTCCGACCACTTGGGCGGCTTCTAAAACTGTGTGCGTACACTTTGTCATTTTGTTTGTTGTAGTGCTCTTCAATCGTGAATTTTTTTTCATCAGTAAAAGTCAGAGGATATTTCTGTGCATTTCACCTGCGTATCGGGACAGAAGGCGTTTTGATTGATCCACTCTCTTCCACTGTAGGGAGTCAGGAGGGCGTGTCCTGTATATCGATTATAAGCGCCGAGCTTGTGGTCTCGTTTTATTATACGCGACAGAATCCTAGCGAGAATCTTCATTTCCCGCGAAAAGATTTTTTGTTTCCTAATGGGGTGTCGGCGAATTCTGGCTTCAACAGCATTAACAGTCTTTGTAGTTCTAACAGCACGCGGTCGCCCCGATCTTTTATAGTCTTCAACAGACGAAGTATTTGTATATCTGTCGATAGTACGATATACGAACATGCGGTGCTACCAAGCTTTTGAAGTGTCTTAAATAAGACCAACGGCTCCATACCCACTTTGTGCAAGGCAATCAATCACTGCAATCCTATTTTCTTTAACACGCCATTCCATATTGTAATTTGATAATAAACACGAAAACAATATGTAAAACGGCTGGAGACCGAAAGAAGTTTTTAACATAATAAAGGCGTTCCAAATTCAAAATAATTAAAGAGTTGAAAAAAAGAAAAGTTTCTATGTATTTATGGCCAGACTAGTTATTTTTATTCCTATTTCACATAATAAGTTTA
Source organism: Pyralis farinalis (assembly GCA_947507595.1). NCBI lineage: Eukaryota > Metazoa > Arthropoda > Insecta > Lepidoptera > Pyralidae > Pyralis > Pyralis farinalis. The sequence goes on along the minus strand of OX382268.1, from coordinate 37,343,709 downwards.
CAATAAAGTACACACACATACGTATTTCGACGAGCTTGGTGGCGCAGTGGCGAAACGCGCTGTTATGTTACTTTGACACCAACGCTCGTGGGTTCAATCCCACACAGGGCAAACATTTGTATGCATGAACATGCCTGTTTGTGTTAGTCTGGGTGAAGAGAGGTAGGGCGCATTTGGGAAAACACCTTCACCTCACAGAAAACCGCAGACAAATAACAACTCTCTAGAGTTTTATTTATTTTGTTGAAACTGACCTGAGGAAGACAACAGTCTTCCTGCGACCACGAACGCTGCAAAGCATTCGAAACGTCAGGTTCAACAAAATAAATAGAATACGCGATACTTCCGTTAAAAATTGTTTAATTCAATGTATAACAATCGCGAAAACCTAAGACAATAACTTTTTAGAGTGTTGTTGTGTTCCTACGTGTGAGTGTGGCGCCAGTAAGCTCCTAAAAGTTGCTGTGTTAGCTGTAGAAGTGGCATCGCGCGAGTAATAATGTATTGCGAGCGTTCATAGGCTATGCTAACCGCTTTACATCAGGTGGACCGTTGTTTGTATGTCTCCCGGCGTTGTATACATAAGTTTGTTCCTTCGTACTCGGAAGGCACGTTATGCCGTCGGTTTCGTCTGTTTTCGATGAATAACGGTCGCTGAGCTAAGTTAAGAGAAGTACGCTGCATATAAGCTGCCCGGGGAAGTACTTCCACCTATTAGAAAACCGCGGACAAGTAGTCCTTGGAGGATTGTTGTGTCCTTGCGAGTAATTGAGGTTATAAGTACGCTGTCGAGGAGATTTTATGTTAGCAGCGGGGTAGCATAGCGAGGGTTTTACATGTATTCTAATAAAAGTGAAGTCAAAAAAGTATTCATAGATTGTGTAGGCCGTTTGCTTGTATGCCTCCTGAAATTGTATAAAAAAAACGCTTATAAAAAGTTTTAAGTGAATACATCTTCGTAATGGGTAAACGGTAGTAAGTTACATTGAAAGCAAATTACATGATGCAGCGAAATGAGCTCAAAATGGATGCGCTTTCTCCTACGACGCGCGCGATGCATCACAGTCCTCTCTCAAGGTAACGAATTCTTTGATTTATTTAGCTATCAAGTGGTGTAATTAAATTTTGATGTACACCATAGATATGTAGCCAGCCAGCTGTATCCCCCGATTTTGCTAACATCAGTTTTCTGAATTGCCTTCCACTATGGAAGCAAGTTTAAAGACGTATTCAAAGTATTCAAGTGAAAATGCCTAAAAAAAGTGTTCGTAGATTATGATAACCGTTAGATCTTGTAAGCCCTTTGCTTGTATGCCTCCTGACGTTGAATAAAAAATGATATCTATAAAAATCATATTATCAATTTTATATCATTAATCGTTCACCTTCCCGTCCCGCGATCCAGTCGCGAACACACTGCTGTCATGCGCCCACGCACAGCACCATATTATCCTGGTGTGCACGCCGTTGGTCTTGTCGGTGCTAGCGACGATGTCGAACGAGTTTGTACCTCGCTGCCGTCGGAATAAGGTCCACCGTCGGTCGCGGGACACAGACAGAAGGTGCTGGCTATCAGGGGAGAAAGACAGTTGTGTGACAGTCAGCTGATGGGACGTCAGCTTCTGTATCTGCTGCCAGTTCGTTGTTTCCCTGCAATATTAAAAATACTTTTTGTAATACGTGTAATACGTGGACGATGGATGTATTGCCCGGAGGGATGGTAAATTTTTGTTGAATTCAAAATAAATGAGGCGTTCAATTAGTAGCAGCCATGATGTTTATTGGAAGGAAATTACAGACAAGACAAACGTCAAGTATGTTTTTTATTTTATTAAGTTCTTCCTATTCGTTGGGAAAGGCAAAGGCAGAGACATCCAGCCATCGCTTTAAGTCTTCTTTATTCTAAATATCCCAGCTTTAAGAACCCTGCTGAAAAATTACCCAGGGGTTCCTAGGCATTATCCTGAAGTTTAAATACCACCCATAAAACTATAGTGATTTTTACAAGATTTTCTTCGTTGACTTGTTCACGTCTGTTACAAAATACTATCAAATTGTCACATAAAGTTAATTTTATAGTGAATTGTAAAAAATTCAAGCATAACTACAATGTCACTCCTCAAAAACGCGGGAAGAAATCTCAAGAAGAAGAACTAACTGGTGGCGAAAATACAAAGTAGAGATTAAATAGCCAATGAATATCTGACCATATAAGCGGGGCGGCGTGCTCTGCCGTGGTCGCCTTGCACGCGGAGGCGAGCAGCGTGCCGTCCGGCGAAGCATCCAGCGCGAAAACCTCGTACCCGTGCCCGTACAGCTTCTGGCACTCCGGCCACAGCGTGTTCTGCATGAGGCTCTCCTCGGTGGGCGGCTCTGGAACATGTGCATATTTAACCGACTCCAAAAAAGGAGAAGGTTCTCAATTGGGCTGTATTTTTTTTTAATGTTTGTTCATAACTCTGTCATTTATAAAACGACTAGCAACCCGCCCCGGCTACGCACGGGTTCTTTACAGAAAATATAAAATAGCCTTTCGGTAAAATTGGTTCAGAAGTCTTTGAATTAAACCGTAACAAACAAAACATCAAATAGCTTTCCAATTACCGCTTTATAATTGTTCATTTTTTAAAGTATTAAAATGGATATACATAGTTTGTTATACTTAAGAGATAGACATATGCCATCACGGACTTTTCTGTAGACCTATATAAGATACATAATTCAATCATACATTATTTTGTTATATCTCAAAGGGTTCAGGCAGCGTTTTTGTTGAAAGCTCCCAGACAGGTAATTTTTTTCCGACACCTCCAACAAATATCGTTAATGTCTACAAAAACTTAACAAATTATATACTAAAACCTTCCTCGAGAACCACTCTATCAATTGGTGAAAACAGCATGAAAATCGGTGCAGTAGTTTTTGAGTTTATCGCGATCAGACAGACAGGCAGACGCGGCGGAGGACTTTGTTTTATAATATGTAGTGATTTGAAATAAAAAATATTTGAAAGAGCATACTTCCAGATTGGTCTCATTCTTTTCATATCATAAAATTCAGTTCAGATAGTGGGGTTCATGAAGACTTGAGAAAACTCCTCAAATATCATAGGCACACATATAACGATGTCGGTATTTATAGCAAACGAAATAAAATATCGAGAATTCGCATTCAGAAGTATCATTTGTTTAGTTAAATAGAGCTGGTAAAGATGGCCATAGAAACTTTTCAATGTTGTGCTGAAGACAGATTGCGTAGCTCTATCATTCCCACCAATGATCTGTCGTCGCGTGGCCGATTCAATAGTTTGTTGCCGTCTAAATCTGACAAAACTATCTTTGGAGTCAGGTTTCTTTTTGTTAAATTTTTTATATTATTTAGCACTAAGGTGGCAATCAAGCAAGCGTACGGCCTGCCCGATGATAAGCAGTTAATCTATTAACATTTGCATCAGTAGTGCGATGCCGACCTTGTAAAAACATGTTCACGCCTATCTTGGAGAACCCCATGCTCTCGCCCCTTGGGAAAACCTATGGAAAAGCTAAAGAGCAAGTTAAACCATAACCTAGGATAAGAACCAGATTTTAGAATCGTAAGAAGACGTTAGACGTCAGAATGTATACAAACAAGCATACGGGCCACCTGATGTAAAGCGGTTACCGTAGCCTATGAAACTGCTCCGTTGGTTGGGACATGTGGAAAGAATGCAAATGTAGAAGGATATAGATGCCGAGAAAGGTCAAGACTTACCAATCACGACCAAATTGATCGTGTTTTAGCCAGTGTGTCTTGGCTTCCTCGATTCCTATACCTTGTCCCTTGCGGGGTAGGCAGAGAGAACCAAGCGCCATAAGACGCGGTATTTACATACTTCACTGGCTTCTGTGATATTAATAGCTCTTTTCATGCACGCTCGCCGGTTCCAAGGGTTCCTGACATCACCTTCTGTAAAACACGACAATTTGGTCGTGGTAGGTTAGTCTCGGTCTTCCTCGGCTCCTACATCCTTCCACTTTTGCATTGTATATCTGTTTCGTCATTCTTTCATCCTGCATTCTTTCTACATGTCCGAACCAACGGAGCAAGCGTTTTCTTATCTTAACGCCGACACTCTCTGTCAGACCAACCTTCTTTCTTACATCATCATTGCGAACGTGGTCAGCAAGCTTTACGCTACAAATTTTGCGCAATGCTAGCATCTCGGCCGCATTTGATCTACTTTCATACTCTCTCTGCCATTACTTCCATGAGTTAGCGTTGGGGTAAGCACCGCGTTGTGTACAAAATACGTGGAAATGTTGATGAAATACATTTTATTCTCACAGTTACCATAGGTTGTGTTCTTGCGAGTGAGTAGGGATACTATTGAGCTTGCAATGAGTTATGCCAGCAGCAGGGGTGACACCTGTATTCCAATGTAACACAGGCTACGGTACGCTTTACATCAGGTGATCCGCATGCTTGTATGCCTCCCGATGTTGTATAAAAAAATGCAAGGTTACCTTTCAAGTCCTGAGGAACGAAGTAGCCATCGTGATCGTCGTGGTCTCCGTCACTGAACACTGCCTTGTTGGAAAGCCCCAGAGACGGCACGGACGCACCCTCAGGACCTGCCAACAAAGTTTGAACATGTATAGAGAGGTATTGTTTATTTAAGACAGGTAGGGCGCATCAAAGCAGCCCTGGGTAAGCCGACTGGGGAACTGCCTCCACCTCTCAGAAAAACCCAGCTAAATAAGAAACTTCCCGGAAGGTTGTTGAGTTCCTGCGTGTGAGTGAGGTCACCAGTAAGCTGCTGATGATACCACGTATCGGTTGCACCATCATTGGTGCAAAAGTTACTTATATTTGCACCGTTTGAATCATCTGTACAGATAAATAAAATTAGAGTGTCTGTTTGTAACAGTAAAATAACCGCTTTTTACTAAATGCATATGGATGTATACATCCTATTAATATTATAAATGCGAAAGTTTGTATGTATGGATGTTTGTTGCTCTTTCACGCTTAAACGGCTGAACGGATTTAAATGAAATTTGGCACGTAGTCAGATTATGAACTGGATTATTTATTTTTTATTTATTTAAAACTTTATTGACCACTTTACATTTTGGTACAATAGGCGGACTTAATGCTAGTTGCATTCTCTACCAGTCGACCTTTGGGAGAGCAGAGAATCACGATTGCGGCTTAACATTATATATATATAATAATAATACATATATATATATATATATATATACATATATACTTACAATACATATACATACATACATATAAATTATACGATACATACAAACGTATTAGACATACATAATTGTTACAACTTATATTAAAATAATAGATATATATAAATAATGATAACGGTCTTACTGCCTTATCGAGCTTTCAAAAAGATATTGGTATACCTTCTTTTTGAAGACAAATTTGCTGCACGATTTCTTGATAGAAACTGGTAACGCATTCCAAAGTTGAATTGATTGCCGAGTGAAGGAGTTGGACATGAAGCCTGAGCGGAAAAGAGGGATAGAGAGTAAGAGAGAATTGTAGGAACGTAGTGGGAGATTATGAGAGTCACAGAGATACTGAAACTTGCATTTCAAGTATTCTGGAGAATGAGGGTTGGAAAGAATAGAATAGAGAGTACAAAGTAACCTCAGATTTCGACGCTGACGAATAGGTAGCCATCCAAGCTTAGACCGGTAGGAAGAAATGTGGTCAAATTTACGAAGACAAAAGATAAATCGGATGGCATTATTAATTAACCGGTCCAGCTTATCAAGCAGATCTGCATTGAGATCAGGATAACACACATCACCATAATCGATTACGGGGAGGATGAGGGATTGCACAAGGGTAACTTTAGTAGCAATAGGGAGAAAATTTCTGAATCGGTTTAAAAATCGTAATGCCGATATGACTTTACGACTAATTTCAACTAGTTGATTAGTCCAGCTAAATGTACAGTCGATATGGAGACCAAGATTTTTAACGCTGGTGCTGAATGGGATAATCGAGTCGTTAAGCATGACAGCAGATAACGAATTGGCGTCCAGTCTTGCAATTTGACGTGAACTGCCTATAATAATTGCTTGACACTTAGTGGGATTCACAGGAATTCCATAACTTTTGGACCAGGTATTAATTCTGCTGAGATCTGTATTTATTTGTCTTATAGCGGTATTCAATGTATCGACAGAGGTCTGTGCATAAATTTGCAAATCGTCAGCGTAAAAGTGGTAAGAGCAATTAAGCGAGAATGATAGCAAATTTATGAAAGAAGAGAACATCAGAGGAGACAAAATACCACCCTGGGGGACGCCAGCCAATAGATCATTCCAATCTGAAAAGTCTCGGTCTACACGGACCGCTTGCTGTCGTCCCCGAAGATACGACGAGAACCAATCCAACGTCGAGGATGAGAATTGCAGGTGTTTTAGTATAGCAAGTAAGATATCGTGGTCTACCATATTAAAAGCATTAGAGAAATCTATGAGAACGACAATAGTGACCAACTTATCCTCCATGCCCTTGCGTATATCCTCAGTGACTTTAAGAAGCGCAGTAGTAGTACTGTGTCCGGGGCGAAAGCCAGATTGAAATTTAGAAAGTAGGCAATTTGAGTAAATAAATGCGGACACTTGTTTGTGTGCGACGGCCTCAAGAATTTTTGAAAGGAAGGGTAGTATAGATATGGGTCTATAGTTGCATAACTGCAAAGGAGTGGGAATTTTTGGAATGGGTAATACTAGTGCTTTGCCCCAGAGGTGTGGAAACGTACCTGTCGAAAAGGAGAAGTTAATAAGATGTACCAAGATGGGAAGGACAATTTCCAGGATTGCAACAATCATATCTCTGCTCACATTATCGCAGCCGACTGCTTTGGATTTAATGGATAGGATTATTTGGCGTATCTCATCCTCAGTAGTTGGAGAAAAAGAGAAAGACTCACTGCTGAGTCGGGCCATGGAAGTTATATCGGAAATTGTACTGGATTTTACCGTATGGTCAAGACGAGTTATTGATGTAAAGTGATTGTTTAAATCATTAAGAGAGAAAGTGGGACAGTGAGATTGAGCGAAACATTTTCCTAGACCTAGAGAGTTTAAAAACTTCCATATAGCGGCCGAAGATGAGTTAGTGACATTGTGATGAAAATATTGTCGTTTAGCCGCTCTTACCACAGCATTGCAGATATTACGTGCCTTCTTGTAAGAACACCAATTCGCATCCGATCTGTCACGCCTAAAAACTCGAAAAGCTCGATCACGTCGGGTCATCGCCATGCGAATATCTTTGTTTATCCACGGAGCGGGTGGCCGCTTCACTTTAACGGGTTTGAGAGGAGCATGAGCGTCGAACAGATTCAAAATACAGTTATTAAAGTTGGAGACTTTATCATCTATTGTCGACGCTTCAAGAACCGTACTAAAGTCTAGTTCGGCAGCATCCAGCTTTAATTGCATAAAATCCACCCTGGCAAAATTACGCATCCATATCACCGTAGGTTTAGCTCTGGGTGGTTTTAATTTGTATTGGAGAAAAATTAAATCATGCTTCGAAAATCCTGGGGCACATAGTTGACCATGTTTCAGGATGTGATTAACTGAAGAAGTTATAATTAAGTCAAGCCATGTGTCACTAGAAGTTGGGTTATGATGTGTCGGCTCAGTAGGCAAAATTGATAGATTGACTGACTGAATTAAATTTTGAAGTTTGTGAGACTGAGTGGTGTTACACATTAGATCAGTGTTGAAGTCTCCCATAATCATGTGATGTGTATAATCCGAACAGAGGGATTCAAGGACTGTCTCAAGGTGAGAGAAATAATCAACAGCAGGAGGACAATAAACAACACCTAAAACGGCCTTGGAACCTTTAACACAAATTTCTAAGAAGAGGTATTCGGCAGAGCCAGAATACGGAGAAGGGGATGAAGTCAAAATTACGTAAGGAATATCAGCGCGAAGATAAATTGCAACGCCTCCGCCACCCTTACCAATACGATCATTGCGGATCAGCACATACCCAGGAAGAGTATAAGACAATGATGAGAGACATGGCTTAAACCAGCTTTCAGATATAAGGATGGCATGGAAGGGAGTACAAGAAAAGGTGTCCAGAAAGTCAGAGTAGTGAGAAGGGATACTTTGAGCATTTATGTGGCAGATATTAAAGCAATGAGGCGTTGCAACAACAGTAGTTTCTATCAAGTTTCGTAGCGTTTCTGGTTCATCAAATTCGTCTGAACCTGAAGTAAGACTTATGTCAAAAGCAGAGTGAAAAGAATCATCATCATCAGACATATATTAAAACCCTATAAATTAAAATAAATACCGATATTATAAATATATTAAAAATAAATATGTCTATATGTACACACATAAAAATATATAACATGCAAACTAAATAGAAACAAGAATGAACACCTGCACGTCCTGCCGGTTAACTATAAAAATAAAAAAAAAAACAAAAAGAAAATGTAACACTAACATATGGTACTTACACAAAACGTCTAAACAGGCAAAATGCTGGAGCGAATGATAGAATAAAAAAGAAAATAAAACATGTCGATTGGAAATATGGTTTGTGAGTACAGGCTGATTGCCATTACGGAAAGAAGAAGAAGACATTTATGACAGTGGCATTAAGTGATAGAAACAGTTCTTCCCGCGCTTTTGACGAGTGACATTGTTCTTATATTTGAAATTTTTACAATTCAGTGTAAAATTAGTTTTATGTGACAATTTCGATAGTGTTTTGTAACATAAGTGCTAGTGCAATTATACAATAATGTAAAAACTCAAATATAACACGTTTATGCACTTTTTGGAAGACGTGAATAAGTTCATCAAGAAAACCTTGTAAAAATCACTATCGTTTTACGGGTGCTATTTAAATTGGGTTGATTGGGTCTAGGTACCCTTCCCAAGTATTTTTTCAGCACAGTTCCTGAAGCTGGAACATAGAATTAAGATTTTCAAATGGTTCTAAACTGATGACTTGGCTGTATGGGCTAGATCCCTTTGCCTTTCCCCTCGGGGATAAAAAGAACCAAAAAAAAAAAAAAAAAGTGATAGAAACAACAGACTGAGCCGAGTGTGACAAAAGATGTTATACATATCCAATATTACATTAAAGTAAGGTAGTTTTATAATTTACATTAATACGTATTTCAAACAAGTAAATTGATATCTTCGAGTGATAATAAAAGCACATTCATTAAGTATGAAATCTATGAACACTGTCATAATATGCCTTGGGTTAAAATGTCATCAACGAAACAAATTAGATATACTCAAAGCTATTGTTTTTTCGCTCTGGCCGCTCGTCTGCCCTTTATATGCTGCTCCGAAGATCCCGCCGGTGACTGAGATCTGGCCCTGGTCGTCCGTGGTCCCTCATCTTCGGACTCGTCGATGCTCGCAAGATCATCCTCCGTGAAAATTTTTCGCCGGCTGTTATCCCTCAGCTTCAAAACTATATCACCGGAAGAGGACCAGCATCTTTTCATGCCGAAGCGGCGTCTACAGAGAGTGAACAAGAGCTGTCGCCGTTTTGTTAGGAATTCCGATATGCTGTATGGGGTTCCTTTGAATGCAGTTTTTTTCGCCCAGACTACACTCCTAAGTGGTATTTCAGAGAAACGCACCAAAACTGGTCTGCATTTACCCTCAGTAGACCCTCCAAGACGGTGACACACAGTGATATTTTCTGAGGAGAAGTTAGTTAGTCCCAGTTGATTACAGATGAGTCCGCACACAAACTTTCGGAGGGCATTATCAGTTGTATCTTCCGAAACACCCATGAAGAGAAGATATTTTCTACGATGCCGCATCTCAACATCATCAATAGCTCTTGAAAGTGCTGCTACTTGTTGACGCAGGAGCTGAAGAATTGTCCACACATGAGACTTGAAGTCGCTGAATTCATTTTGTAGATGTGTGATTGTGGTGTTGGTATGCGGAGCAGCAGCCTTTAGTTGTGCCTCAAACTCGCCCATCTTCTTCATCAAGGATGCCTCAAGGGATTTCTGAGTCTCCGCAATATCTGCTAGGTTGGCCATGTTGTATTAGTGAAGTGTGATACGACAGGACAGTGCAGTAAAAACACTCTTAAAACATATACAGAGTCTGGATAACACTTGTGCTTATTACAGTGACTGAATAGTGCCTAATTTTAATATAATTGAGTGGTGTAAGTAAATAAATTTATTTTAAGGTATATTTTAACTCAGGAGCACAATGTGTACTTTATTTACACCTACCGCCGAAAAAAAAAAGATTAACACATAGGCTACGTTATTTGACTCCACGCGGGTGGGGCCGCTGGCAGCAGCTAGTGGTACATATACCAAAATGAATATTTTTACAATTTTTGACTGTCTGTCTGTTTGTTCCGGCTAATCTCTGAAACGGCTGGATCGATTTTGACGGGACTTTCACTGGCAGATAGCTGATGTAATAAGGAGTAACTTAGGCTACTTTTATTTTAGAAATTTTATTTATTTTTATTAATATAAATAAATAATATTCCACGCGGACGAAGTCGCGGGCACAGCTAGTTGTTTAATATCATACACCCAGCTCGTCGTCTCGTGGAAATATATATGATACAGCGTATTAAAAATGCATTGGGCATTTGGCATAGAACATAAACCAACAGATTCTGTTACCTCTCGTGTCTCCCTCCACCAGGACTTCTCCGACGATATTGTTGAAGTTGTGAACAAAGTTGTGCGGCGCCTGGAACACCCTGATGACTTTCTCCTCGGCGGCGGACGCGAAGGTCGTGCTGGAGACGGCCGCCAGCGAGGCCATGTCGTACCCGTGGACTTGAGGACGGGATATCTCGTGCCACTCCGTGCCACCTGACAAATACATGGTGCTTCACTGACGAATTATCAGGAAACTCAGCAGAGCATAATTATGGAAAAGCGGAAAAACTTTGTTGGTAATATGATAATGCTATTTGGAAAGCAGTGATAGATTAGTGGTTAAGAAACCTGCATATATACCAAGTGGTCCCCGTTTGAATACTTTTTTTTTATACAACGTCGGGAGTCATGGCAGCATACGATCCACCTGATGTAAAGCAGTTACCGTAGCCTATTAACTAATTTAAAAAATTACTAGTTATTGAGTATCACTCGCGCGATGCCTCCTCTGCTGCTTACACAGCAACTCCTTAGGAGCTTACTGGTGACCTCACTCACACACAGGAACACAACAACCCTCTAAGGAGTTGTTATTTGGCTGCGGTTTCTGTGAGGTGGTACTTCCCCAGACGGGCTTCTTTGATGCGCCCTACCTCTCTTAAAACAACCAGACCAAGACAAACAGACATGTTCATGCACACAAATGTTTGTCTTGTGTGGGAATCGAACCCACGAGCGTTGGTGTCAAAGTCGCGTCATTCACGACTGAGCCACCGAGCTCGTCAAAATCATACTTGTAATTTTGCCGCACATCCAAGAAATTATACTTCGGAAGACGTGTGATCTTACCTAAGAAAGGTCTGGATTTCGTCTTGTGAAGGTCGGCCGGCAGTCGCTTCAAGTAAAAATCAAGTATCTTCGCCGAATCCTTAGTCTTAGGTAGTGAACCCTGCTAATAGGGAATATGCACAAATTTTTTTTAGGACTGAATTTAAAAGAGGAGATAGAGACAGGAAGATATCTCAAAGTATTTTTTTTCTACGATAATTAGTTTGCGAGATAATGCTGTTTGAAAGTGGCATTTCATCACGTGACTTGAAAACGCTCCATACTAAGAGGCCGCGGCAGATGACGTCACAACTATGAAAACTATGAAGAAATGTATGGATTTCATTTAAATATTAGGTGTACTGTCATAGTAAAACATGTATATGACAATGATTCAAATTATGAAGTTTTTTTTGTTATAAAAACTGTTTGGTTTTTACACCAAAACTAAACCAAAAATAAAACTACAGAAAACTAAACTACAAAAAAATGTTTTTGTTTTACTCTTTATATGATAATTGTGAGATTTAAAACGTAAAATAAATTTCATACATATTCCCTATTCTAAATGACTTTTAAGAGACCTCTACAAACAACTACCTAATTCCTTTTGTATCCCACAATAAAATTCATCTATTTCGATGAATTTTACGTTGATGCTTTTGATGATAATTGGCAGAGCTGCGATAGCCAGCGGAGCCACATTACCCTCAAAATTGTCGTTTGGGGTAGACTGATGTCATCCAGCTAGCGTTTAGACGGTAATAGTGAGAAACTCCAAAATCGACACACTAATAGCTAACATATTGTAGTTTTGTATACTTTAATTTGAAATTTAAATGTTCGTTGGTGAGGAAGAACGGTTCAAAATCGTTCCAATTAAAAAAAATCATAAATCATAAATCAAAAAAATCATATGGGAATACGTATGACCGGCCACTCTGCAGTGCAGAGTCTGCACTGCACTCCCATCAACAGAAAAAGTAACAGCACTCGTCGCTAGATGTCGTACAGGGTTCCATATATTTTAAAAAAATTAAAAATAAAATATTTAAATATTTTTTAAATTTAAAAAATATCAGCTCTGCCTACACAGCTTGCTGTTATTTACTAGTAAAAACATGCTAGGTATCCACAGATCACTAGTATAAGAGTGAGCGCACGAATGCAGGGATGCGTTTACCACGTGGTGTTTTCCAAGGCGCGTGCAGCCTGGTGCTCTGGTCTGCGGACACGCTGAGCAGGTAGCGGCCGCGCCGGGGCTCCCAGCGCACGTCTTCAACGCCGCCGAAGTGTCCCCCGCACACCACTGCGGGCTCCCACTGGCCAGTCTCCTACTCGTTCACCGACAGCAAAACGTTTACAACCATAAGGGCCTATGCAAGGCGACGTTTTCAAAGGTGTTTGTAGCAGTTTTTTTACGTTTGTATAAATACTATGCAGGTGAAACAAATGTGCGAACGCCGAATGGCAGTGCGTTTTTCCAGCACGTTTACGTCATAAATTAAAAGCAATAGAGGTGCACTTGATATGGAGCTGTGGCAGCACAGTGGACAGAGACCCCGCCTAGTGACCAACAGGTCTCCGGTTCCTTTTTTAGGGTTCCGTACCCAAAGGGTAAAACGGAACCCTATTACTGAGGCTCCGCTGTCCGTCCGTCCGTCTGTCACCAGGCTGTATCTCATGAACCGTGATAGTTAGACAGTTGAAATTTTCACATATGATGTATTTCTGTTGCCGCTATAACAACAAATACTAATAAATAGAATAACATAAATATTTAAGGGGGCTCCCATACAACAAACGTGATTTTTTTGCCGTTTTTATAGATAGTGGTACGGAACCCTTAGTGCGCGAGTCCGACTCCCACTTGACCGATTTTTTTTATACTACATCGGGAGCATACAAGCATACGGTCCACCTGATGTAAAGCAGTTACCGTAGCCTATTAACGCTTGTAACATATATCACTCGCGCCATGCCACAGGAACACAATAACCTTCTAGGGAGTTGTTATTTGGTGGTTGTGGCTGTGGTTTTTCTGTGAGGTGGAGGTACTTCCCCAGACGGGCTGCTTTGACGCGCCCTACCTCTCTTAAAACCTCCAGACGAAGACAAACAGACATGTTCATGCACACAAATGTTTGTCTTGTGTGCGAATCGAACCCACGAGCGTTGATGTCAAAGTCGCGTCATTCACGACTGAGCCACCGAGCTCGGTTCGAATCCTGGCATGTACCACTAAATTTGTCTTTTCGGATTTATGTGTACATATTTGTAATTATCACTGGTTTAGCGATGAACCGGCATTTCCAAGAAATTATATTTCGAAAGACGCGAGACCTCACCGAACAATAGACTAAGAAAGATCTGGTTTCCCCTCCGGGTTTGGAGGTCTGATGGCAGTCGCTCTGTGTAAAAAATCAGTGCGTTCGCCAAATCCTCAGGCTTATGTAACGGACCCCACCAATCCTAATGTATCAGGAGAGGGATAACGCGAAGGTGAAGAAGTTTTATAGGACGGAATTAACAGCCCTCCATTAGGTAAATGAAAAAATGGCTTTTTTTATACAACGTCGAGAGGCTTTCTTGCATACAGCCTATGTAAAGCGATTACCGCAATCAATGAACACTCGCGCGATGACAAACCCGTTGTTAACACAGAAACTCCTTAGAAGCTTACTGGTGACCTCGCTTACTTGCACGAAGGAAAGGAAAAAGAGAGGTAGGGCGGTAGGGGTAACTCCCTAGAGGGTTGTTGTGTTCCTGCGTGTGAGTGAGGTCACCAGTATGCTCCCAAGGAGTTGCTGTGTAAGCAGCAGAGGAGGCATCGCGCTAGTGATACTTAATATATTACAAGCGTTAATAGGCTACGGTAGCCGTTTTACATCAGGTGGGCCGTATGCTTGTATGCCTCCCCAACGTAGTATAAAAAAAAGGAACGAGTTGTTATTTCGGTTTTCTGTGAGGTGGAGGTACTTCCGCCTCTCTAAAAACTGCTTCTTTCAGAAAACAAATGTGCCAATACATTACAAACCTTTATCAACTTCCATATATGCAACGATCCATTGTACCCGTGCCCCAAGAAGGATGTTCCGTCGGGACCGAACCTGCTTCCATAGAATCCAAGGCCATTGCCGCCAACTTCCCCGACGCGTACGCGTTCCACCCACGCACCTTCTCCATCCCCTTCTCCCCGCTGTGGGACCACCTCCGGTTCCCACACAATGAGGGTTTTGTCCAATGATGATGAGAGGAGCCTGTACACTGGCCGTCTCTTATCTAAAAGGAACCAATTAAAACTTATTACAAACTATTGGGCAGCTTCTTGAATAACAAATCTATGGATCAATAAAGTTAAGTATTAAGACAATTTTGCAATATTAACTCCTACAAATAAAGACAATGATAGAAATTTTTTTTTTTTAGATGTTAGGTAACAAATAAATTTATAACTGGGTGGATTGGTATAATCTTTTTTATACAACGTCGGGAAGCATACGGCCCACCTGATGTAAAGCGGTTGCCGTAGGCTATGAACGCTCGCAATACATTATCACTGGCGCGATGACACCTCTGCTGCTAACACAGTAGAGCTCGTGGGTTCGATTCTCACACAGGGCAAACATGTTTGTTGTGGTCTGGATGTTTTTAAGAGAGGTAGGGCGCATCACACCAGCGCGTCTGGGAAGTACCTCCATCTCACAGAAAATCGCAGACAAACAACTAACAACTTCCTGGAGTTGGTGTTTCCTGGGTTGTGGTGTTCCTGCGTGTAAATGAAGTCATCAGTAAGCTCCTAAGGAGTTGCTGTGTTAGCAGCAGAGGTGGCTTCGCACGAGTGATACTTAAGGTATGTATGCCTCCCGACATTGTATAAAACAAAGTAAGGGGTCCATCAGATTTAAACATAAGTAAGGCAGGTTGTCTATGGAGAACAGAAAATATATAGGCAAGGAGTCTACAGGACAAAAATTATTGAAAATCTTTATAGGTTTATACTATGGCCACCTTACATAAGGTAGACCGTATGATTGTTTGCCGCCCGATGTTTATATAACAAAGAGATTAAGGTACGTTACAACGGACATATATATACTTATATGAAACTCCCGAACAAATATGGGTAGTACAATCAGTACAATATACTAAGAGAGGCAAAATCTCTTCTCAAAGTTAAGTGTTTAATACAATGTGTATGCTTAGGATCGTCCACAATTCTTACGGCTCGTTTGTGAATCGAATCACACGGTCCTAGCTGGTATGACCATCATCATTTCAGCCCATATTAGTCCACTACCGGACAGAGGCCTCCCTTCTACAGAGCCTCGATCCTGAGATCAACTCTCTACAGATCTTTTGTGGTCAACGCTCCATCTAGAGAGGGGCTATCCCACATTGCATGTACCGGTGACACTATTGTGGAATATTTTTTTCTCTTCTGATAATCTTGGGACACCAGGGAGCATGCTTTTTTTATTTTGCTGTTACTAAATTTACGATACTATAGCCCACATGCAGTACCAGTATTGAAGCATGATTGTAGTAATCTTATTTGGTTATATATGACATAACACCATAAAGTAGTGACAGCCCGGTAGATAATAAACTAGCTTATTGATTGGTCCCCAGTTCGAATTGTGGGGTGAGCATGTACCATTAAATTGCAGTTTTCGGATATATGTATACGTTTGTAATAATCACTAGCTCTGTGGTGGATGACATTGTGAGCAAACCAACAAGTCCAAGAAATTAGATTGATAGAGATGTTGGACCTAATCTAACAAAGCTTTGGCATTCCTTGTGTCAGTACATGCCTAAATTAGTATCCTTAGGCTCAGGTAACGGACTCTGGTCATCCTAATGTGTATGGAAATGGGTTAACGCAAGGAAGAAGAAGACTTCACCTCCATCTATTTTGTAAGGGTGCCACTGGACGCCATACACCCATCCCTCATGGCCGGCAAGCACCGCGTGTAACTTCACTGACCAGTCATACCCATATGCATGGAACAGTTTCTGTTCCACTCGGATACCGGGGCCAACATCTTCATTTATGTTCTGTTGTATACGCCACAACCTTATGTACGTATCCTGAGATGCCGATGCAAGCATTATTGTATTATTTTCTGTGAATAAAAAATAATAACAAGTTTTTTTAACTGTCGTGTTTTCAAGCAATAATATAAAAAAAAAAATACAAAGATATCTTACCAACATCCATAACATCAAGTCCTCGCACCCAATCCTCATGGCCTATTAGAGTGTGCACTCGGTGGTACTCCTCACCGGCAAATATATGTATTTTATGATCATCCAACGCACAGATCAGAATGGGCTCATTCACAACTGGTAGTAAGTGGGCGTGGAGTGAGAGGCAGAGGCCCGAGTGCAGGCTGACAGACTGCTTACAAGTAGTAGTACCTGAAACATGTTACGTACCACATTAAACACAGTGGGACTTCACAGTTGATTAATCTCTCATTACCCGCGGGCCGCTTTTCTGCCAAGAAATGTATGGGAAAACGTATATAACGGGGTCTCACAGGTTAAGACTCATTTTTGGTTCTGCTTAACCCGCCGAGTTCCGCAGTTTCGGCAACGCATGAGTGACACCCCTGGTGTTGCAAATGTCCATAGGCTACGGTGACTGTTTACCATCAGGCAGGCCGTATGCTTGATTGCCACCTTAGTAGTATAAAAAAAAAAAACAACTACACTAAATATATATAGCTATATGCCTGATGATTCTAAGTCACAACAAGTTCAGAAGCTCCTAAGGAGTTGCTGTGTTAGAATCAGAGGTGGCCCATATGCTTGTATGATTCCCGACATTGTATAAAAAAAAAGAAGTCTAGCATTTTGACAAGTGACTTAGTAAGGGTAAAATTAGTAATTTTTAAATGCTAATAACTAATAATCTACTATATACTCATAAATAATCAGGATTACTTTTTAATTTATTTTTTATTTAATTTGTAATACTGATTATCCATGAGGTTGTTTATAAGCATGCAAAAATACAAATATTTAGGAGAGAGAAGAAATCAAAAATTGCTTGCTCAAATAAGATACATACCATTACATCTTTTCCAAATGCCAATTGTGGAATCTATTGATGCAGTATATACAATTAAGTTATTATTTTTATTGTATATACCATAAACACAAGTAACGCTTTCTCGGTGGCCGGCCAGGATGCTAGTCACTTTCCACTTGTTATCCTCTAAAGTCCATATTGTAGCAGTCTTGTCGGCAGAGCATGACAGCAGTTCTGTACATGCGCCAGTTGATGTACGGACCCATTTGACGGAGTTGACTATCGAGCGATGGTTACTAAGAACTGTTAGAGGATCTTTCCCTTGGATTTTCTGAAATAATTTTGAAGAAAGAAAGATTCATCTTAACTGGTAATAATTCAAGTTAGATCTATCATCCACAGAAGCGTGACATATTCATCCTTATATCTTTGGAGAATGGTGCTTGTGAAGCAGTCAGAACCCGTTATATACGTTTTCCCATACATTTCGCGGTCATATATGGGTTTCGAAGGGTTAAGATATTAGACTTAAAGATTATTGCTTATTTGAATCACGGTGCTATGTTCATATCACTACATGCCAGATTCATAATTCATGCTGTCTGCCATATCACATGTGGGGCTGCATCTAACTGAGCTGTCTATGTTGTATAAAAATGACTACAACTGAATCATTTAACAAGGACCCTGTAACTTCATTCAATGAAAATACTATTATGGAATAGGTAATAGATAAATACATTCAGGCATTATTTTATATTATGCATAAACAAAGTAGTGGTTGGTACACAGTGGAATAAATTAAATTGTTATATATTCGTTATTAGTAAATTCGAGATTGTGAATGAATGGGTCACCACGACGTGTTTAATTTGTGAAAAAAATGTGAAAATAACTTACAAAACAAAAGATAACTTTTGTAAAAGAAGATTAATTGAAGCGTCTATTAGCTACGGTCCATGGACATAAGGCCTTGTATGTAATAATGTGTGTAAACTATTAATAATTACCGTATCGTAAATAACAACAGCATTGGAAGCACCAAAACAAACAATCCCTTCATTGTTCCAATCAAGTATTTCTGGCTTACGATTACATGCGACCGAAGTGTACACCTGGCTTACGGATATCTTCATGTTGTTTTGCGTTTATTGTTATACTTTATGTAAATAAACTGTACATAATCCACGTAGAAACATAATTTGTAAAGGTTAGTTGGCTCATCACATCATTACTTGATTACTATTTAGGTTATTTTGCATTCATGTCTTCTCTCTCTTTTCATTTCGCTAGTGTCAATACTGTCACTCAGTACCTACTGTCAGTGTCAGTCAGTCAGCCCAGCTGTTTCTTCTTTCTGCGATCCAGATTTATAAATTTCGTGCAAACATGCGAACCATTATCAGAACGGGAAGCAGTACTTTCTCCATATATAAAGATAGAGAACATGTCTAGTTCCAACATCTACATTCACAAAATAATGCAATTACTTTAATATAGGGAACTTTTATGTCTTTACGATTACAAAATCCTCGTAATTTTATTTGGCATTCACATGAACGTTCCCATATTTTTTGGCGGTAAAAGTACTTGTTATTTTCTTTCAGCGAGTGTGTTGTCATTGTCATATGGTTGTTTTACTCCGTATATTTCTTACTATTTTAACTGAGTCGATAATCATAATTGAATCTTGGAGTTAGAGTAAACTATAGTCTAGAAATCAATCAATAATTATTAAGAATACGCATTATGCCGGAGATAATGATATCAGGTATACCAGTCAGTTTTCCCTTTGAGCCCTACGATGTACAAAAAGCATACATGGAGAGAGTGATCGAAAGCTTACAGAATAGCACAAACGCGTTGCTAGAGTCTCCTACGGGCACGGGGAAGACTTTAAGTTTACTTTGCTCGTCATTGGCTTGGCTGCTAGTGAAAAAGGCGCAACTACAGATGAATGCTCAGTTGGGCAATTTTTCTGAGCACAGTAACTCTAACGGCGCTTTGCGTGATAATTTGAAGTCTGCTGTAGGAAAAGGCAAAGACAACACATCGTGGGGTATGCCGAAAATAATATATTCCTCCCGAACACATTCACAGCTAACACAGGCGATGCAAGAATTAAAAAGATCAAGCTACAGACATGTGAAAGCAACAGTATTAGGTTCAAGGGATCAGATGTGCATTCATCCAGAGGTCTCCAAGGAGACTAACAACATGAACAAAGCACACATGTGTCAACTGAGAGTGAAATCTCGTACTTGTCATTTTTATAATAATGTTGAATCCAAAAAAGAGGACAGATCTGTGAAAGGAGATGACATATTGGACATTGAGGACCTGGTGTCCGTTGGAAAGAAATTAAAGTGCTGCCCCTATTATTTATCGAAAGAATTAAAACAAGAAGCAGATATTATCTTTATGCCCTATAATTACATATTGGATCCAAAGTCGAGGAAAGCAAATGGAGTGGAGCTCATGAACAATATTATAATTTTGGACGAGGCTCATAATGTTGAGAAGATGTGCGAGGAATCTGCATCCTTACAGATTAGAACCACAGATGTAGCTCTCTGTATAGATGAAATAACACATGTCATGAGATCTTTCAGTGAGAGTACCGAAGAACAGATGGATGTGTCAGTTGATAACAGCCAGCCTAAAGATTTCTCTTGCGATGATTTATGTGTATTGAAAGAAATGATGTTGGCTTTAGAGAAGGCCATAGATGAAATTCAAGTTGGTAGTGAGGGCACCACATACCCTGGTGGATTTATATTTGAGCTGTTAGCTAAAGCTGAGATAAAGGATCATAACCAAATGGCAGTTACAACATTGATCGGAAACCTTGTACAGTATTTATCAACGGCTAGTGCATCACCTTTCCAACGCAAAGGGACAGGGCTCCAAAAATTTATTGATTTGTTAACTGTTGTGTTCAGTGGAACTACTCATTCATATAAAGAGAGAGTTAAGATGTGTTATAAAGTGCATGTGCACGTGGAGGACAAAAAGAATAAAAAAAGTGATGGGTGGGGTACTTTAAAGGTAGCTAATTCTAAATCTGCTGAGCGGGTTCTCAGTTACTGGTGTTTTAGTCCAGGTTTTGGTATGCAACAGCTGATTGAACAAAATGTTAGGAGTATTATTTTGACGAGTGGAACATTAGCTCCTTTGAAACCATTGATCTCAGAACTGGGTATTTCAATAGGTGTGCAGTTGGAAAATCCTCATATTGTTAAAGGAAATCAGATATGTGTAAAAATAATAAGCCACGGACCAGATTCTACACAGTTGAATTCAAATTATCAGAACAGAGATAATCCAAAGTATATTGCGTCATTAGGGAGGACTATTTTGAGTTTTTCTCGAGTCGTGCCAGATGGATTGTTGGTATTTTTTCCTTCATATCCTATAATGGCTAAATGTCAAGAAATGTGGCAAGCGGAAGGTATTTGGTCAAGCATCAACAGCATAAAACCCATATTTGTGGAACCTCAAAGAAAAGATACTTTTAATGCAGTCATCAGTGATTACTATTCTAAAATAAGTGACCCTAACACTAAAGGTGCATGCTTTATGGCTGTTTGTCGAGGCAAAGTTTCAGAAGGTTTAGATTTTGCCGACATGAATGGGAGGGCTGTCATCATCACTGGCCTGCCATTTCCACCATTGAAGGATCCTAGAATTATTCTCAAAAAGAAGTATTTGGAAGAGTTACGAATGAAGGAGAAAGATTTTTTGTCAGGAGATGAATGGTATTCTTTAGAAGCTACAAGAGCAGTAAATCAGGCCATAGGAAGAGTTATCCGACACCAAAATGATTATGGTGCAATTCTTCTTTGCGACAGCAGATTTAACAATCCTAAATTGAAGAGCCAGCTATCAGCATGGCTCAGAGATTACATCAATGTATCAAATAAATTTGGAGAAACTGTGAGTGAAATATGTAGATTTTTTAAAAATGCTGAGACTACTATACCAGCTCCAAAACTAAAACCTTTGCTGCCATATGAATCAAATGTAACGGCAAAAGAATATAACTCTGTTGGCCTCAGCGGAGTATCATTTCCAACTACCAAGACAAGAGTGGTACCAAAAAGTATTAATCAGAAATCTGTAAGTCAATATCCTAATTCAAATGAGGTATATGCTAACTTTTCTATGGATTTTTACAAGAATGCTCAGACCTCTACGTATATGAATGAATTTAAACCAAAGGAGGCTAAGGATCTCTTTAGTGCATTAGATTGTAGTAATGAATCTATGCAGAATAATTCACAGTCTTTAGTGACAATTCACAAAAGAAGTGCTGATGAAACAAGTGGTGTTTCTGCTCTAGCAAAAACTAAAAGGTTGAAAATTAAACCATTTGGATTTGAAGAGAATCTTACAAATGGAGAGATATCCAATAAAACTATTGAAAGAGTAGCACCTGTTTCTTTGATAGATTTTGTAAAGGAAATAAAGACATTATTACAACCTGAGCAATATAAACAATTTCAATTGGCCATATCAAATTACAAGAAAGATGCAGTTTATTCTAAATTTATTGAAACGCTATCTTCTTTATTAGAAAATTCAAAAACATTTTACTTGTTCAAAGGAATGAAAAGGTTTCTGAAAGAAGACCACAAAATAATTTTTCAAGAGTACTGTGATAAAAGGTTATAAATTATTGTATACTCAATTTTAATTATGAAGTCCCATAATGACTACACAAACATACTCTACATGTTTCGGAATGATAGCTCAAACTCTATGTAAATAAATAAAGTATCTGTTACTTTAATTTTATTGCAGTAAATCAACATTATTAATGGGACCTCATAATCGGAATGGAGTGTAGTCAAGGTGACTGACCTGAATAATATTTAAAAAAGTGTGATGTTTGGAGCTTGAAAATAATACAATTTTAATATAATAATCTAATGTAATTAAAGACTACAAAATAAACTTATATTTAATATACATTTTTTGGAGCATCATTTATCTTGCTAGCGATGTCAACAGAGTTAATCCGCAGCACGGTTTGCTGTGACCTCTGGAAGTTAATTCGCATAAATTGTTTCCTTCGCTTCTTTTTAAAATGTGTGCGTGTATGTGAAAGGCCTTTGGAAATGACCGTTGCTGTCACAGTAACCAATCCCGGTTGTACCAATGGCCGTCCAATAAGTGAGAAATCTTTTGTAGCCGCAAGAAGGACTTTATTCAAAGCAATTTTATCTCCAATGTTCGGGGGCCAGAATCCTTCCAGGACGATTAAATCGCCGTCGGTTACCCGCCATTGTTTTCCTAATAAATGTACGACGGCGAAGTTCCTTGATCTCTGTTCTTCTATTAATTTGTTACAGGTAGATATGACATTCTTAGTTGTCTCTTCGACAGATTTGTAATCTATAGGAGCTATGCTGGTGACAAATCTGGAGAATAGGCCGCCTGAAAAGCAAAAGTATATTTTTATTTACTATTAATAAATGTATCAATATTTTAGATTTACATATTCTCAGAAATAATGTTACCTGCACCGCTGCTAATAACGCTAGACAATTTTTGGAAACCAGCCCTTATCATAGACATTTCAAATGTTTTTTGAGAAAAGTATATGTTTAATACATTTTCTGTTCTAACCTCAACGTTAAAAAGTACCTTTTTTTTATTATTTTTACACCTGAGTGGGAAGGCAAAGGGATCTAGGTCATACAGCCAAGTCTTCAGAACCATTTCAAAATTTTAATTCTAGATGTTCCAGCTCCAAGAACTGTGCTGAAAAATTACTTAGGAAGGGTACCCAGACCCAATCCTACAGTTTTAATACCACCCGTTTACAAGGTTTTCTTCACGTCTTCCAAAAAGTTCTACGTATTATATTTGCAATGATTAAAAAGTACCTTAGCAAAGTCAACATTCTAGGTAAAGCACATCTTATTTTAGTTCTGGCAATCACTAGTCATTGAACAGCGCAATGCGGAGTTAAATTTCTGTTAAAATAGTGTTGCAAACGAAACAAAGACAATGCTTCAAATTTCAAGTTCAAACAGTACTCCGGAGGTCAATTTGATCACCTTTGTTTTTACACAAAGGAGGAAGGACAGGTGTCGCCTATATGTACTGCTAAAGATAAAATCGAGTTTCGATACCTGTAACTCGAATTTTAATGATAGAGGGGCTGTACCACCTAGTTCAGTGACACCGTCTATCACTTAATATTTGAGATTTTTCATATTGAGATGTCTGGTGCAAGTTGCTCTCTCTCATTATTTATAAATCGATTTTTCGCGCTATTGTACGCCACTAGCACTAGCTAATCTCATCCTCGTGGAAAACTCCTAATGTAATGTTCCAGTGCCTAAAAAGTGCTATAGGTGCAAGGTCATGCATGATTTCATCAAAGATCAATCAATGTGACTTTCGCGGCGATTTCACGGTGATCTTGTAGTGTAACACAACACAACAACATTGGGTCTTGACGATTGAGATGCAATATGAGACATTAGCTGTGATGATAATGAACCTAGATATGCCTACGTTCGATCTGAGTCTTCTATCGAAGATGTAATTTACGGGCCGGTCAAGGTTTTGTGCTACTGGGTTGCTAGCTCCTTGCCTAGCATATGTATAAAAGTCGTTATTGATTGTAGGTGCTCCACTAGCATGAAGATAAATGTCTTTGTGCTATCATGGATGCCATTTGTGTGTAATTTAAATGATATGTTTTCAATTGATGGTATGTATTTATTATATCAACTAGCTTTTGCCCGCGACTACGTCTGCTTGTACTACAATATTTAGACCATATTAGAAGCGCTCGTGGCATTTATATTATCGCGCTATAACCTAAGTCCACTCCTAGAATTTAAGCTGTCACCACGCAAAACATCGTGACATACTTTTATTTTATTTAAAATATATGAGACGGAACAAAGTAATAAATAAAGAATAAAGACAGTTGTTTTTATAAAATGAACCGCAAATGGCGTATAGAGAAACGATACCTTAAGTCATTTAACCCTTCGAAACCTGAGTGGTCGTATATGACCGCGAAATGTATGGGAAAACGTATATAACGGGTTCTGACTGCTCAATAGTACAACAGGAACCTGCAGGCGTTTGAACTGGAATGGAAAATTGGATGGGATTAATGGAATCCTTGGAATAAATACATTTTCCCCACGACCGCACTCAATGGCCTCAATGCGAAGTCTGGTATCATTACACAGCTTTGGCGGATTCAAATTACGCATCAGCATTATTGGCGGACCGACTTTTACATTCAGCTCGTACGTAGGGAGGCCAGACGCATTCAAAGAATTTAAAAAGTTGACTAGGTACTTTAAATAGCACCCTAAATAAAAAATATATAAAAAGAATTTGGGTATAATTACGTTCCAGAATCCTATCCCGACTATTTTTTTACAGCTACGCGTTACAGACACGGCTTAATTACAGTTTAAAACAACGGGTTTAGGACAGTATGGACTTCGGACTACTAAACTGTGAAAACGCGATCAAAGTCCGTTCAGCTGTTTTTGCGTGATGCGCGAACAGACAAACAGACAGATTCTGATTCAGAGTCCATACATTTTCAAAGACAATTTTTAAATTCAAATTTGAATATAGTGTTTCGAGGTAATGCGAATACTCCACCAGAATCGAAAAGTTATCTGTTAAAACGTATGGAATCTGAGTCAAAACTTTTCGAATCTGTTTCGAACATGGTTTTCCAAGGCAATGTGAATACTTAATAAGATTCAGACGTTATTTTACGAAAGTCAAGTTTACAGGCAATTTGATCTAAACTACTTTCTGTGCTTCTGCTCCCGTTTAGTTCGTGCGAACTACTGCCGGCCGGCACCCACCCACTACCGTTAGTAGATGCATGCCGCCGCTGCCATGGCTGCTCCGGTCATATCGGCCTCAGCTACTGCGGTCGTCTGTGCGAGTGTTCGCCATCCGAAATGTGAACCGCATGACCCGCCACCGTTACTGCCCTGGCTGCTCCGGTCGTCTCTGCGACACGTGTTTCGCCTCTCCACGATTCGTAGCATGTTATTCTAACATCTACAGCGCCTGAGGATACCTCGTACGGAGAGGCGAAACACGTATCTATATGCTATCACATATGGGTGTGTTCCCAGACTTGATGAAATTTAGTAAACTTGTTCCTTTATTCAAGTCAAGAGAAAAGAGCGCGCGGTGCAATTACAGACCCATATCTACACTGCGAGTTTTGAGTAAAATATTCGGAAGCATAATTCTTGATCAATTGCAACTCTTTTTTTAAGATCAATGAAAAATTTCATGATATGTAATACGGTTTTACAGCTGCTAAAATCTACTATGGATGTAGGGGTGGCACTGGTTAAGCATATCCTTAATGCATGGGAGATCTCACAGGATGCTATTAAGGTTTTCTTTGATCTCTCTAAATATTTTGATTGTGTCGATCATCAGACATTGTTACTCAAGCTGAACTATTATGGTATATAAAAGCCCAGAACTTGATTGCACCTTAATTAAATAACAAATTGCAGACAGTTGACATAAATAGGGTTAAATCGAAGGGCAAAATAAAAAGAATGTTAATATCGGGGTGCCTTAAGTTCCATTTTGGGTCCATTTTTATTTTTAGTACATGCGAATGATCTGCCTTACATGGTGCAGAAAATGACAGATATACGAGTAGTTAGTACTATTTGCTGATGATACCTCTCTAATTTGTAATGTTGGCCACATTACAAATTAGAGAGGTCGTTCAGAGGTCGGTGTGAAAATATTGACAAGGTAAATGGTATTGTGTCTGCTATTTTAAACTGGTTCACATGTAATATTATTTTGCTAATCTCGGCTAAAACCAAATGTATCAAAGTCAGTCTTCCAAATGTGACATCTGCCAATACAGAAGTTCTCATTGGGAATAATAAATTTGTTAATAATACTGAGTTCCTGGATTTACAGTAGACTCCAAATTACAATGGGGCGCCCACTTAAATATACTTGCCGGTAAGCTCAGCTTCGCTGCATATATGGTTACAAGAATCTGACAATTGACGGAAACTGGCTACTGTGCGCTTAGTCTATTTCAGCTACTTTCACAGCATTATGTCGTATGGTATACTGTTGTGGCCCAATGGCAAATATATTTTTTTATCTTTTTTTATTTTATCTGAAGGAGAAGGTTAAGCATGTAGAGCATGTACTATATACCTATAATGCGAAGTAGTAGGTAAGTACTCGTACTTTACTTAGTTCGGGGACCCGACTTACGTAAGACTCACAGAGTGTACTTCTAAGCGGTAGCACCTGGATCTTGAGATTGGGATCAGAGACGAGCTATGTGAATTGTCGACAATCAAGCTTCATACGAGAGTGAGAGAGTGAGATTTTAGTTTAAGGTGAGATTATGGTTCCCTTTGTGTGGTCTACCGTCCGGTTCCAGAGAAGTTTTCTTGCGAAAACTCTTAAGACAAGGATTGAACATCCTGTCAAGGTTTTCCTAAGAGACAAGTTTTTTCTATCTATCTATAACTTCACGCCGAATCCCTTGCGGGGTAGGCAGAGAGAACCGAGCGCCACGTGACTCGATCCTCACATACCTCACTTGCTTCTTTAACATTCATTGCTTTTCTCATGCACGACGTTCAATTTTTTACTAACAAGTACATAATAAGTCTAATGAACATAATAAATAAATAATGATTAACAATGAATAATTAATTTAATTATTAAAATACCCGCTATGCGTAGGCGTTTTTATGAACTATAATGTTTGATTTCTTCGAGCGAAGCGGCGGGAGAGAATGTCATTATATCATTACCACTACAACCAAAGTACTCACTTTCCCGTATGTAAAATCGGTACTTTAGCGTGCCTAAATCTAATACAATGCATTGCTAGACACAGCACGCTAAATGCAGGTTTTTTTTTTATTTCGGCCATAATAATGTAGATCCACAAATGAAAGACTAACCCACACCCGGGTGTGCGTTAGTCATTCTTCACACGGAAGACGGGCACCCTCCGGGACCCGATGGGAGGGATGTGGTGAACTCTCATGAGTATCCTTTCGACGTGATGGCATGATGACGTTCATGAGACGCCTAGGGACTGCCTTTAGACGGGAAGGCTTTAAAGGCTTCGTCGGAGGCGATCGCCCCAGGGTATGCCAGAACTTTTTTGTTCATTCCGTCTCCATGTGTAAATGTGAATATCCTTGTGATGAAAGAACGTGTTCGATACAAGGAGGTTTTGTTCCATACATACGTCTAAAAATAACTTACCAGCGTCGTTCACTCTCCTATCTCCGCATGGACCCAGCACAGCCTCATAACTGCTTCGCTTGGTCTCAACTCATCCATTTAGATCTCCACAGATAATTATCCGTTCATTCGCATCAGCCAAATCCAGAACACCCCTTACGGTCTCCCAAAACTTCTCGAGCTCCTTGGGATTAGTAGAGCGTACATATGCTCGAACCAAAAATACACGCGTAACCTCAGTTTTATTTTTATCCAGAGAAGCCTTGAGCCTACTAAATCGTAATCTTTCACACCAACGGCCAAGAGAGAGATAGTTATAGATAGATAAAATGAGACGAATGTTATAACAGTCGTAAATTAACATGTTAATTGCAAATTATGGGGCTTCGTGTAAGTGTAATATACAGACTTTACACGTAGGAGTACAATGAACCCTATGAAGATCCGTTAAATCCGCATTCGTTGAAACTTTACTACGTTGTACACTGGCCGCGCTGAAAGTTGTGCGCCCTGGCTGCTTCTAACTGTTTAAATTTAGAATATTATATTTTTATAAGCGTGTTTGCTTTCTTTGTAAATATTTCTGGAAAACCTCATGTCCAATGTTTTAATCGTACATTAAGTGATAAAAGGCTATAAATAAACGAGGTTCGCACATGTAGAAAGAATGCAGGATGAAAGAATGACGAAGCAGATATACAATGCGAAAGTAGAAGGATGTAGGAGCTGAAGAAGGCGAAAACTTACCTACCATGATCAAATTGGTCGTGTTCTTTCAGAAGGTGATGCCAGGAGGTGTAATGGTAGTGTTAAATGATTAATTGAAGAAAATCGACGCACTATTTGGTGTTCAGACGGTGACTGAAGGACATTTGGGGATCAGCATACTCCAAGTTCAGAAACGAAACAGGCCCAAGTTCATTGGTGGTGTTGCTAAAGTACGACCATGCACATTCCAATGCTGTTCACGAGATTGTCAGGGCAAAAATGTATTTATTACTTGTGCTACAGAAAAGCCGCAGTCTATTTAATGGGCGTCCGATAACGGGAATAAATCTGCAAAATTTAAGCAGGCACGAATAATGATAAAAACGATTACATTTTTGTCTCCTGCGGTCCCGTTAGCAAATAATACTTAACAATCAAGGAATTGTTAGTACAGACTGATACACCTATTACACACTATATTATTTATTAACCCTAAGTTCTTGAAAAAGTACGAGAAAAGCGTCGACGAAGAAGCCGCATCCTCTGGCGCCATGACATTGCTTCTCCACACACACCGAACATAGTAATGTTTAGCCGTCGATAAAATGGAGATCATAATCCACCCTGTACATAAAGCAAATATTAAATAATTTTTCTGAAAATCAAAATATTTGACGCGAGTTTTGACTATTGAGACTTACTGGCTCGTTTTTTGAAATATGGTTCTACCGAATGAAAATGTGTTCAAACAGAGAAAGTATTTTGTAAAATAATCTCTTAACTTGTTTTTATTTATTTATGAGTTATAAAAAGTTTCAGTATATCATATATATAAGCTAAATATATACAAAATAATCCCCACAATTTGTGTTCATGGACATGTTTGTTTGTTTGTTCTGGATGTTTTTAAGATGGGTAGGGCGCACCAATGCAGCCCAACTGGAGAAAAATCTCACTCAAGGCAGCTGTTTGCGTCAGGTGCATGAGCAAATTCTTTTTCATGCTACATTCCAATTTTATTATACCCAGTCCGCTTTCTTTTTCATACAAGTTCGTGTGGTAAACAAGCATACGCCCCAACTAAAATAAAGCTTGCGAGCTATCACTAACGCAGCTTCTCTTTAGGAATTTAAAAGATTAGAAGGAATGTCATTCCCTCATCGGAACACAACAACAGTCTGGCGAGGTTTAATATAACCTGGGCGAGGGCGATATTCGCAAAGTGCTTTTGCTAGATAGCAGGATGTTCCAGGTGGAGCTAAGGATGGGGTTTACTGGAAAGATAATGGTAAGCTATTTACACCTCCAAATTATACTAAAATAATCTTCTTGTATATAAAATTAGATGTGTGAATGTATGTTCCCTATGGATGGTTATGGAATCATCAGGCAATTTTGAGATTGGCGTAACGGACAATCCTGTTAAGTTTGGTACCGATTGTGGATCATCACCATCCCGTGTGGGATCACCCGTTCGATGGGGTGGGTCGCTAGTTTACACTATCCACAGCTACACTAATATTACGAGTATAAAGTAGAACGAATGAATTAAACGACCAGCTCGGTGGCGCAGTGGTGAAGTGAGCTGTTACGCCACTTGGACACTAACGCTCGTGGGTTCAATTCCCACATAGTACAAACATTTGTGTGCACGAAATCTGTTTGTCTTGATCTGAGTATTTTCTATGTATAATAAGTAGGTATTTACAAAAAAAATGTACCTATTTACGTATGTTTATCAGTTGTCTAGTACCCACAACACAAGCTTTGCTTACTTAGGTGCTGGATGCCGCTGTGCAATTTGTCCGACAATATTTATTTATTATATTTAAGAAAGATTTGTATGTCCTTGTATGTCCGTTTGTAATCAATCACAATCACAAATAGAAAGCTATTTTAGCAGCGGGTACCATGACCATATATATATATATATATATATATTTAAATTAGAGATCCCTGCGAAAATTATAAAATATAACCCAATGTATCAAAAATTTGGCTGCGAGAGTCATTCTTTGGCGTGCGCTACGAAAACTATTCATGACACATAAATAAATGTACTAGGTACATCTTTACAGTACTCATTCTTTCTTCTTCTTTTAGTGTTATCTCGTTTCCTAATCCATTATTTTTGGTGGCATTTTGATTGGCGGAGTTTGCTAGGTAAGCCTAAGGATTTAGCGAAAATTCTAATTTTGGCATAGAGTCACCGAGCCATCAGACGTCCACAACCCAGAGAGATAACTCAGACTTTTCTCAGGTTGAGGAACATGTCTTCCGAAATGTAATTTCCTGGACGTTTGGGTTTCCTCACGATGTTTCAACTTCGCCGAGTAAATGATAATAACAAATGTGTACATAAATCCGATAACATGAATATAGTGGTACATGCCTACACCAGGATTCAAACCCGGTACTGTCGTATAATAAGCCGATTCCTCATCCTCTGGGCCAGCACTGCTCCGCTGATTAGGCTGATTGGTGATCATTGAACATTATTTTTGCTGTATAGTCCAATTTATATCGATTAATCTAATCCATAAATTTCCCACTTTTCATACCCACCACTGTGTCTCCTGTGTAGCCAGAATTAACAGCGGCGACCACCAAAAAGGCAATGAACAGTGAAGTCCATTGCTGTCCCGGGGGTTAAACTACAGCTGCCTTGGATCTCACAACGAATTTAATCAGAAGAAATTTGTAGGAGTAGGAAGTTTTAGAATTGACTTTAATTGAATTACCTTTTTATAAAACACTACCAATTTGGTCATGGTAGGTTAGTCTTGGTGTTCCTCGATTCCTGCATTCTACTTTCATGCTCTCTCTGCCATACCCAGCTTTCTCTTCCACACGTTAGCGTTGCGTTTAGCACCCTGTTGTGTACAACGAGCTGTCCCTTCTGACTTAAATTTCAGCTGCCTCATAACTCAAAACTACATCATATTCACCAGGGGAACTTTTAGTAATTTATAACAATAAAAATAGAATTATGCGGCATAGATAAGTTTGTGTTTTGGCAATATTTCTATGAAACTGTATTTCCTTAGCGTATTTCTGTTAACGAATCAGGCAACGTCCCAAGATGGTTTAAACAATAATTGAAGTTAGCAAAACACGGTAAGAAGAGAAGAAACATATCATGTACAGCTTCGCTTCTACAGCGACGGTTATAACTGACTTTTACTAAAGACCATGTACGGATCGCCTTTAGCTTTTAAGATTTCATCGGCAATTATCGTCCCAGGTACATATTAGCGGTTAAAGTATGAAATTGCCGATTTGTACTGAAAAATGAAGTCTGAATTAAACAATTTTTTAACGGAAGTATCGCGTGTTTTATTTATTTTGTTGAAACTGACGTTTCGAATGCTTTGCAGCGTCCGTGGTCGCAGGAAGATAGGACCACGTACACCGCAAAGCATTCAATATATCATGATTGATGAGGAGATTGACGTATGGTTTCTAACCGCAGCTCCTGTAGAGTTACAACGGTTTCTCGTGCAGTGTGAGGTCTTGCGCCATTATGGAGTAATAATAGTGAAGATCGATTCACAAATTGGGACTACTTCACTACCAGTTTCGCCATAATTATTGGAAGTTCGGCACAGTAAACATCTGCTGTTATTGCTTGACTTTACCTGAGAACGCTATGAAGAGACCACCAAACAGTTCCATTACATTTTTATAGCTTAGCTTTGCTTTTTTTCGCTTACGGTTATCGTAAAGAATCCACTTTTCGTCACATGTCTCAATTCGATCCAATATTTCTTCATTTCTGTACCGATTCAATAAGGCAACATAAGTTTCAACACGCGTTTCTTTCTGCAGATCAGTGTTAATGAGTCAATATTGTAGTTAAGGTAACATTCTCAACCATTCCGCTAATTCCTGGGTAGTTTGACTCGGATCGGCTTCCAACATCTTCTTCAATTCAGCGTTATAGACCTGTGTGTGCGGTCTTCTACGTGGTTCGTTCTTCAAGTCGAAGTTTCCATTACGAAAGCGTTTAAACCAAAAGCGCAAGGTGCGTTCATAAGCAGTCTTCTTTCCAAACGCAGCATTGATATTACGAGCAGTTAATTTACTGCCGCGTTAGTTCGGCGTCGGAACTCGTAGTTAAAAATTACTGGGATTTTCGAAGTATCCATGTTTCCCGTCTAATGAAAATGAAATGTTTTTGTATAAGAAAAAAAAAATTATTACTATAAAACGGCAATTTCATATTTTAATCCCTATTATTTATATATTGTTGGACATTACATAGCGCCATCTAGCCCTAAAGTAAGCGAAGCTTGTGTTATGGGTACTAGACAACTGATAAACATACATAAATACTTTTTTTTTCTTGTAAATACATATTATGATACATATAAAACAACCAGACTAAGACAAACCGACATGTTCATGTATTTGTCCTGTATGGGAATCGAACCTACGAGCGTTGGTGTCAATGGCAAGACAGCTTATTTTGTAGGGCATTTAAATTCTTTGTCTTCTATCGCGCGTGTTTAAGGTGAATGGACTCGTCCGAAAACAATACTCTTTACCAGACATTCAGTACAATCCAATACACATGTAAAACTGGTTTTAAACTATCTGCTGGTCTCCTTACTTACTGTACACTTACTCAGATTACTACCTCCAGCGCATAGAAGGTGATACTTTACCTCAATAGCCGTTACAAATCGTCATTTTAAGATTTTGGACACCATATGGCGTTCCTCTCGCGCTATCGCGGATCTTGTTTGGCTTGTTCCTGGTTTGTGAATATTGTATCCAGTCACTTGAAGGCCCCGGAGCACTCTCTGAACGGTTGACAGTGACACATCAAGAGTTCTCGCTGTGCTCACTACACCCTTTTTTATACCACTAAGGTGGCAAACAAATCCAGTCACACATCAAGTGGAGTGAGTACTGATCGCCAGAGTCATGAACTCATGCCTATTTCAGGCGTCAATCACTCTCATTCTTTTCTTGAACTTACTTTTTTATATCACTCAATGGATATGAGCCCTATTAGTATTGAGCCCATAGGTTTAAGGAGTGATTTTGCCCTTTGTGTGTTCTATTAGTGTACAACAGGTCGTGTTCTGAGGAACTGTTCGATACGATGCCAACGGCCGTTCACCGTCACAGGCTGGAACCGCAATGGATGCATGCTGTGAGGTTCTAGAGGAGTTTCCTTCCGAGAACGCTTAAGGAAGTCAACTTCAAGGGATGATGATATGTTTTTATCAGAATTTGATTAGAATAATAAATTTCTACATAGGCAATGCCGTATTTATATAACAAAACAATATACGTTTCTTTTTTTCTCCCTTCACAATCTTACTTATTTGGTAGGAATACAATAAATATCAACATGTGACACAAGTAAGTGCATGAAGGGATTGAGAGTGACTGGCGCTTGAAATAGGTATAAGCCTGTGACTCTAGTCATCAGTACCCACTCCACTTGATGTGGTTTTGGATGGAAAGGCGTTCCCATAGAACAAGAATTTAAACATGTTAACAATGCAATTAAATAAGGATGATTTAGCCACGAGATGGTTTCGACGGGATTGGAAGGGATAAAGATTGAATTCGGTTATATTGTGTTGCTTGAACTGTATATAAAATGAGAAACTGGCGGACAGTACCGACTTCACAGAATCAGTACAGCTCGAAAGTACGGAAAATATAATATGAGGTTTTTGGCGAGCCTCCACATAGATAAAAAGTAATTTGTGTAATATACCTTGATAATATTAGCGTAGCATATATATACGTCATGTTGCAGCTCGTAACATCAGTTTGCAGAAGCGCTTTGGTGAGTGAGGCATGCCTTTGTTCCCCGTCAGGTAGTTTATTGGTTGTGATAACAGATCGCTAGGCTCTCTCTCTCTCTCTCTCTTTCTCTCTCATTTAGTGCCTTAATAATAAGCCATTTCATTAAGAATAAGAATAGATATTCAAATTCAAATCATTTATTTGCAGGCAAACACGGTAGTATACATTACATATACAGATCTTATATAACATTGATCGAGCGTGTTGCGCCAACAATTGGCATGCAAAAAAATGAAAAATGTATTAGTTAGAATTAGTAAAAAACAATAATGTAATAATGTCATTGAGTCAATTGTAATAAAATTAGTCTAAATTGTACACAATTTTATAAATTGGGTGGATATCTTTAAAATTTTATTTTTGCGAATTCACATGCAATTTGATCTAACCTGCTTTGTGTGCTTCCGCCACCAATTAGTTCATGCGGCCTAGCGCCGGCCGGCCGCCTGACGCCTAACACCTGAATCTATTAACTATTTTGCGAATTCATTAATGTCATAAATGCAGTTCCTACTAAGTAGCTTATACAATGCCTTCTGGAAGGTATTCATGGGTAGATCCTTCAAATGCTGCGGTAACATGATAAATACTAGTAAAAGCTATACTTATTGCTACATTACAAACTCATTTAATTTTAATTCTTTACAATACATAATTCATTGGAATCCTAAATCCATTTTCATAATTAAGAATTGCTTTAATTTAAAGTAGACATTGTAATTAATTATATGTTGCATGCTTGCATACCGTATGAGATATTCTATTTGCGTAGAATTGTATAGCTAGCTCTTCATTCGAGAATCTACCAACTAATTAAAATTTAAACCTGTTTATATATTCATGTATAACATATTAATGACAGATCACCATGATATAAACGTTCCATTTTAGCTTCTTCTTTTTCATGTAGCTCAGGATAAAGGTAAGTGGCTCTCTAGAGGCCTGTGTTCAGCTGTGGACGAATACGGACTCAAATGATGACTTTAAACGGCCAATTCTAGAGTATATATTATATTTCTTGGAAACAGCCCGAATGACTTTGATGAAATTTTGTATTTAGATATGATTTAGCTTTTTAAATTTACTTATATAGCTGGTTTTCTGTGAAAAGACTCGATTTTATTAACCCCCGACGCAAAAGAGGGGTGTTATAAGTTTGACGTGTGTATCTGTCTGTGGCATCGTAGCTTCGAAATGAATGAACCGACTTTGATTTTGTTTTTTTTTGTTTAAAAGGGGACTTAATCGAGAGTGTTTTTGTGTATATCATATAGGTTATTTTTGCGTCGGAGGTTTTTTATTTAAATTTTGCTTGTTACAGATATAATCATGAAAAAAAGTAAATCTCGGTTGCCCATATTTAGTATACCTCAAGGTAAAAACAAGGGTTTGCACAGAAAACATAAAAAATACCTCCCGTTTACACTACACTACATGAATTTGTTTCTAATCACTTTCCCCGTGAGAAGCTATATATGCATTTTGTGTAAATTGCATACTGCTACTTGGATTTGGGTTTGCTTGTCAAATATTTTTTATTCATAATTAACTATTTGTCGTAAATAAAAATAATATATAAAATAAGAAGAAGCATGCTCCGCCCGCCTTGACACTGTCGTCAGGGTAGCCCTTGCTTTTGCCACGGCCTGGGCCACCATCTCGGCTGTGGCCGTATCACCCAGTCCGGTGATGCGCAGCTCTACAGACATCTCCAATCGAGAAACCCTAACCTTGTCGCCGAGGGCCAGCCGGAGTTTTTCGGCGAGGACGTCAGCCTTCTGGGCCTTTTCAGCCCCGGCTACCTCTAAGATCCGGCCCCCGGTCACAGCTGTATGGAAGCGCACGCTGTCGATGCCGAGGCCCTTGAGGTCAACCTTCCTTTCAGCCTCAATCATCACTTGGGCATAAGTGACACCCTTGCTCACCGCATCCTGCTGCAGCGTCAGGGTCACCGCAGCGGTGCGCATTCGACTCAGACGTAGAACGAAGGGTAGTGGTTCAAGGAAGAAATTCAGTGTTCAATATGACCCTCCACCCTTCTCCTACTTATATGTAATTTGCCCTATTTTCTTCTGTTATATACAACGTCGGGTGGTAAATAAGCGTACATCCTGCTTGATATAAAGTTGCTATAGCATATGAACGCGTGCAATAAATTACAATTAGTATTGCTAGTGCTACCACAAAACTGAACTTCATCTATCTATATATATAAAAATGAATGTTTGTCTGTATGTCCTCTATGGACTCAAAAACGGCTAGGCAGATTTTGATGAAATTTTCAGTGAATCATCAGGTTAGCTCAGTAGGTGATTCTGTGAAGTTTGGCAACGATTGGATCATCCGTGCGAAGCTGGGTCAAGTAGCTAGTTTTCTCATAAAATATTAATTACCTACTAGCTAAAATTAAGTTATTATTTATAAACTTCGATCTTAAGTTTTTCACATGTCTGTGACAGTAGGCAGCAAAAGCTGTTTGAACTTAGTATATTCAACGAAACGATGACGAGCTCGGTGGCTCAGTCGTGAAAGACGCGATATTGACACCAACGCTCGTGGGTTCGATTCCTACACAAGACAAATATTTGTGTGCATGAACATGTCTGTTTGTCTTGGTCTGGATGTTTTAAGAGAGGTAGGGCGCATTAAAGCAGCCCGTATGGGGAAGTACCACCACCTCACAAAAAACCGCAGCCAAATAACAACTCCCTAGAGGGTTGTTTTGTTCCAGTGCGTGAGTGAGTTCACCAGTAAACTCCTAAGAAGTTGCTGTGTAAGCAGCAGAGGTGACATCGCGCGAGTGATACTCAATATATAACAGGCGTTAATAGGCTACGGTTACTGCTTTACATCAGGTAGACCGTATGCTTGCATGACATCCGACGTTGTATAAAAAAAAAACGGTCTTTTAATGACTAAAACAAAAACTGAATTTATTAGTGCGAGTTGCTTCTGGTTGTAGTATTGTTAGCTGAAACGTAGCCAACCATTTTTCAAAATCCAGGCACCCATACGTCATGTAGTTCAGCTGTAAGCTCGTGGCCGTACGCCACCGTTCGGGAGGCTTCGGCGGCGTCTGGGGCGCGTTGCCATGGCGACGAGCGGGCACGCGGCGCCCTCGGTTTCAGCCGCGGCCGAAAATAAACACGAGAGCAACGCCTCGCGCGTCCGCACCGCAGCGCAGCAAGCATCACTACCTTTCCAATACCATTTCATGTCACATGACTTTCAGGTTATTTTTTAATAAAAACTGAGTTGTTGTTGTTTTATTTGTACGGAGATTTTAGGTGTGCACGGCAAGTTTTCGCATGTGGAGTGTTGTTCAGCGCGAACCCGCCAGCCGGCCCTCGCGCGGGGGTGTGCACGCCGCGGCGGGCGCGGGCCGCGGTGCCTGCGCGCGCACCGCTCTCGCGTCAGTCGCTGGGCGGCGCGCGGCCGGCGCACGGTCGATAGCTGCACGTGAATCTAGCACGGCCATGTTGCGCGACGCGTGCACGCGCAAGCGGCCCCGACGTGCTGTTGTGTGAGTGTTGTGTTGTGTGTGGACGGGCCCCTCGCCGCGCCCGCCGCGCGGCCCTCGCCTCGAGCTTAGGTCAGTAACTCCATGTGTACCTAGGCTACTCATTGCCAATTTCCATCTGAGACATGCGCTGATAGATTGAAAACGTTTTCGATTCGCAGATTATTATGCGTTAGACCCTTTCGGCGCGTCGAAAATATTTATAACCTCTCGGCGTCTCGGTGCGACGTTGATAACCTAAGGATTACGGACGCCGTTTTATCGCCGCAGGTTTGTCGTGCTGTAAAATTGATGAACGGTGCTCGTATGCGAGGCCAATAAACTCTGACAATAGGGCGTATGATAGCGGCGCCGAGCGCTACCTGTTTTATGATCTCAATAAGTCCTCAATGGGAACCGTTCCTGGCCGCAGACGGGCAATTTCGTGATATTGTTGCGGGACGCTGAGCAATTCAATCACTTGTTTGGCTGGGACTGATTGAAACGTGTACCGTTCAGTTGTCACCTGGCATTAAGTAGGTGTGGACAGATACGTAGATATCTAGACATAGACAAGACGAATTTACAGATAGACTCGCAACGCGGTCGTAGTAACTGCGATTGTAGTTAAAGCTATCTTTATTTGTACATACGCGAACACAGGTAAACATTTTGTAACGTGTTATTTCTTTAAGTTGCTGTTGCTTATAGTTTGTAAGAGAGCTTGATTGCGTAGTAGCATGTGTATTTCTAGCAAAACATGCAGGTTAAGCAACATCGTCCGCTATCTGTCCATGGATGATGAGTTCGTATATCTCGAGCTTGTTCATGCTTCGAAGGCCACGGTTGAACTGTCGGGCCAGTTGTTTTCGGGTGGCTTGAAAGCATTGGCCCCCGGCTATTCGCAGTTGAAAAGCGTGGTAGAGTATGCTCTAGACCCCTTCAGTTGAAGGGAGACCCGTGTCCCTGCAGTGAGATGAGTTCGGGTTGCTGTGGTATAACTTAAAGTAATGTTTCGTGCGTACTTTCCACGCTACATTATTTAGAAATACAATTTTTGTCACGTATAGCTGCCACATAGATATTAAAGTATGGAATTGAAACATTATTAAGGACCATATCTACTTACATTTTTTATACAACATGGGAGCATGCATGTATCTGGTCTGATACAGTTACCGTAGCCTATGAACGCTTGCAAACTTTACATCAGGTGGGTAAGTTGTATACCTCCCATCGTTGTATAAAAAAGTCCTCTAGAGCTTCATACACTTGCATGAACACAACGATTAGCCATTGAGTTGTTATTTGGTTGTGGTCTACAATGGGTGGAGGTACTTCTCCAGTCGGTCGGCCACGCACGAATGACTCTTGTATTTAAAAGTTCTGTTTTCATAAATATATGTCGTCAAACCGTCATCAAATTTTCATTTCAATCATACATCGTCTCAGTATATTCGTAAATAATATTCGTAACGAACACAAAACCTCCACCTTTCCAACTCATTTCATCATCATCATCATTTCTGTCGAAGGATATCCATAGCTAACCATAAGCATTCAAAGACAGAGACCAATGACGTACATTCTAAGGAGACTTTCACAAGGATCAGTTCAGTGTCAATTGTGTTCACCAGCTGCGTACTTCATCATCACAATATGAGGGGACAGTCTTACTCTTAAAATACTCGTCAATTAATAATTCAAGTCGATTAGAAATGGATATTTCCGGTAAACTATGAAATGCTACGATGCTACGGTTGTGCTACGCGAAGGCTACGGCGTAGACCTGGGCAGGCCTACGCCGTAGACTTTGTGTAGTATTATGGTAGAATGAGTTACCTTATTCTGATGTAGATCAATTATTTATGATTAAAAGGCCAATCTCATCTGCTCGTGGTGCAGCTTGCCTATGGGTAAACTGGGCTTTGACAAAAGATGTAGGTCAAGAAGATAAAGTTAGCGAAACGGTGGACCTCATAGAAAACTGTGGGTAAATAATAATTCCCTTACCACACCAACTCATTTCACTGCAGGATAATGGGTTTCCCATCAAACGAGGTAATCTAGAGCATACTGGGTCCCGCTGCAAATGACTGGCGGAGGCCACTGACTTAGTTTAACGACTGTCATCTATCGACAACAGCCGGGACCGACGGCTTAACGTGCCTTCCGATCACGCGCAAGCTCGAGATAGACAAACACATCCGAAGGCAGGCTGCGGTCGATACTGCTTAACCTGTATGTTTGATTAGAGTACCTAATGTCATCATCGAACTCCTCAACGATTACCAAGTAGGTTGTTATATTTCCGTGAGTATGTCAGTGGTTCTTAAGAGTTACTACTTCTGTTAAAATCTAGATCAAGACTTGATTTTGAAATTATGTATGGTGTTTGAACCCACAAGCCCCGGTGTCAAAGTTGTGTTACTAGACATTCCGCCACTGAGTTCGTTAAAAAATACAGAGTGATACGAACTGACGAGTATACATGATGAGTATTTTTAGACTTTTGACAATTGTATTGATTTTTTTTATATACGACGTCGGAAGGCACTTAAGCATATGGCCCACCTGATGTAAAGCAGTTACCGTAGCCTATTAACGCTTGTAATAAATTACGTATCACTCGCGCGATACCTCATCTGCTGCTAACACAGCAACTCCTTAGGAGCTTACTGGTGACCTCACTCACACGCAGGAACACAACAACCCTCCAGGGAGTTGTTATTTGGCTGCGGTGAGGTGGAGGTACTTCCCCAGACGGGCTGCTTTGTGCTTTACCTCTCTAAACTTGAATATTATATGATGAGGCTGGTGGTGAAATATCTAGCCAATGTTACTTTAGCACCAAGACGAGCTCGGTGGCGCAGTGGTGAAACGCGCTGTATCGTTACTTTGACACCGGTGCAGGTGGGTTCGATTCCCACAAAGGGCAAACATTTTTGTCTTGTTCTGGGTGTTTTCAAGAGAGGAACGGCGCATCAAAGCAGTCCGTCCAGAGAAGTAACAGTACGTAGTCAACAGTGAGCTCTTATGGAGTTGCTATGGCAGCACAGGTGGATACGGTAACTGCTTTGCATCAGGTGTGCCATATTGTATATCTCCCGACGTTGTATAAAAAAAAGTCCAATCTGTCGCGGGCCACAGGTTACTTTTAATAGTTTTCAATTAAAATTAACACACAACTTGATGTGAACTACCAATATTGGTGGCGGAAATACTTTTTCAGATCGCGGTTGGCACTTCAAAATCATTTGTGATGTGCGTGAAGCGAGCAGGTGTTTGTTACAACCCTACGCGTGAGCATTGGTATATTTTCTTTTTAGGGTTCCGTAAGGGTAAAACGGAACCCTATTACTGAGGCTCCGCTGTCCGTCCGTCCGTCTGTCACCAGGCTGTATCTCATGAACCGTGATAGCTAGACAGTTGAAATTTTCACAGATGATGTATTTCTGTTGCCGCTATAACAACAAATACTAAAAAATAGAATAAAATAAATATTTAAGGGGGCTCCCATACAACAAACGTGATTTTATTGCCTTTTTAGGGTTCCGTACCCAAAGGGTAAAACGGAACCCTATTACTGAGGCTCCGCTGTCCGTCCGTCCGTCCGTCCGTCCGTCCGTCCGTCCGTCTGTCACCAGGCTGTATCTCATGAACCGTGATAGTTAGATAGTTGAAATTTTCACAGATGATGTATTTCTGTTGCCGCTATAACAACAAATACTAAAAAATAGAATAAAATAAATATTTAAGGGGGCTCCCATACAACAAACGTGATTTTATTGCCTTTTTAGGGTTCCGTACCCAAAGGGTAAAACGGAACCCTATTACTGAGGCTCCGCTGTCCGTCCGTCCGTCCGTCCGTCCGTCCGTCCGTCCGTCTGTCACCAGGCTGTATCTCATGAACCGTGATAGTTAGATAGTTGAAATTTTCACAGATGATGTATTTCTGTTGCCGCTATAACAACAAATACTAAAATATAGAATATAATAAATATTTAAGGGGGCTCCCATACAACAAACGTGATTTTTTTGCCGTTTTTTAGATAATGGTACGGAACCCTTCGTGCGCGAGTCCGACTCGCACTTGGCCGATTTTTAGGGTTCCGTACCCAAAGGGTAAAACGGAACCCTATTACTGAGACTTCGCTGTCCGTCCGTCCGTCTGTCACCAGGCTGTATCTCACGAACCATGATAGTTAGACAGTTGAAATTTTCACAGATGATGTATTTCTGTTGCCGCTATAACAACAAATACTAAAAAATAGAATAAAATGAATATTTGAGGGGGCTCCCATACAACAAACGTGATTTTTTTGCTAATTTTTGCTCGATATTGATAATGGCAACAGGTAGACGCTTGAAATATTCAAAGAATATTTAGTTATATATTCACTTTAAGAATAAATAATTAAATCAAAATAAAACAAATATTTAAGGGGGGCTCCCATACAACAAACGTGATTTTTTTTGCCGTTTTTATAGATAATGGTACGGAATGCTATGCCCTATGCGCGAGTCCGACTCGCACTTGGCCGATTTTTTTTTACTCGTTTTTGCTCGATATTGATAACGGCAACAGGTAGACACTTGAAATATTCACAGAATATTTAGTTATATATTCACTTTAAGAATAAATAATTAAATTAAAATAAAACAAATATTTAAGGGGGCCTCCCATATAACAAACGTGATTTTTTTTTTGCCGTTTTTATAGATAATGGTACGGAACCCTTCGTGCGCGAGTCCGACTC
Organism: Pyralis farinalis; assembly: GCA_947507595.1. Lineage (NCBI taxonomy): Eukaryota > Metazoa > Arthropoda > Insecta > Lepidoptera > Pyralidae > Pyralis > Pyralis farinalis. The sequence continues at coordinate 37,301,128 of OX382268.1, read as the reverse complement.
GCACTTGACCGATTTTTTATAGATAATGGTACGGAACCCTTCGTGCGCGAGTCCCACTCGCACTTGGCCGATTTTTTTATACAATGTTGGGAGGTATGCAAGCATGCGGTCCGCCTGATGTAAAGTGGTTACCGTAGCCTATGAACGCTGGTAATACGTTAATATCATTCGCGCGATACCTCCTCTGCTGCTAACACAGCCACTCCTTAGGAGCTTACTGCTGACCTTACTCACACGCAACAACACAACAACCCGGAGTTATTATTTGGCTGCGATCTTCTGCAGGTGTTCGCTATGTTGAATTGTTACAACCCTACGTGTGATCATCGGCATATATGTAAAAATCAGTGCGCTAATTGACCTACTGCCATTCTCTCTGCTGTGTTAATGTGAAGTAATTTATTATGAAATCAACATATGACATATTACCGGATAGCTCATACCGCTACTTGTTTCGGTATTGCCATTAGGTAATAGGTTTCATTTTCGGAATTGCTAATATTAAAAGCGTATTTTTTTTCTTGTAGGTCTGAATATGCTTTTTTTATACAACGTCGGGAGACATAAGCATACAGCTCACCTGATGTAAAGTGCATACATCAAGTATCGCGCATGTCTGCCTAAATCAGCAACAGCTTAGGAGTTTCACTGGTAAACTTAGTCATTTGTCAGTCACTCAACATAACAAGGTTTCAAAGAGTTGTTACTTGACTGCGGTTTTTTATTAGGTAGAAGTACTTCCTCAGACCTCTCTTAAAAACACCCAGATCGAGACAAACAGACATGTTCATGCACATACATGTTTGTCCTGTGTAGAGATCGAACCCTCCAGCCCTGATATCAAACCAACGTTTTAGCCGCAGCACCACCGAGCTCGTCAAAACTGTTTAAACTAAGCAAGAGTTTCTAAACTACCGGAAAGATAAGGAAATTCATTTCGAAAGTGCATGCTGTAGAAACTTGCAAGCGTGCACGAAAAGAGCTATGAATGTTGAAGACGCGAGTGAGGTGACCGAGTCATGTGACGCTCGGCCTACGCTAAGCGATAAGATATTGACAGATAGATTTACTGCTCATATTCTGAACAAGCAAACTGAAATCATGGTCGACTTAATGTTAGGCATTGCGGGGCTTTAATGGCCGCCGTCTCTTAACCATATCCTCAATTGTACTATGTAGTACCTACTTACAGCAGAATAGATTGACCTTGGAATTTTTTAAATCTACACTAAAATTAGAAGTGAATGCAAGGTCAATTGTTATAACCTAACAAGGCTATAAAATTGCGAAAATCCGAATAACCACCAACCCTAACTCATCTCATTGTAGGAATTCAGGTTTCCTTACAACCGAATGGGTTACAGAGCATACCAAGCGGCACTCACGCTGCAGCGGAGCGGCTATATGACACGGGCAAGGACGCCATCGAGTTCTCGAATAATAACTGTATTATTTTACACATAAAAATTAAGATTTGTTTGTTTGTTCGTGTTTTACTCGTATAAGAAGCTATAAAATATATTTGTAGTGTTGGTTACTGCAATTAAATCAATCAAAATTGATTATTATATAAGTTTGATATATTAATTAGACGACAAATTAGATAAAAGAATAATATATGAGTATATTAAAACAGACAGCAATATGTCACGTACATCCACCCATCCATCGACATCAAACCTTACTCATCCCACTGCAGGGATACGGGTCTCCCTTCAACCCAAGGGGTTTAGAGCGTACTCCATCACGGTGCTCAAATGCGGATTGGCGGAGGCCAGTGTTTTCAAGCCGCCCGAGGGCCACCGACTTAGCTTAACGACTGTCATCTATCGACAACAGCCGGGACCGACGGCTTAACGTGCCCTCCGAAGCACGAAGAAATTTGAGATAGAGAAACCTATCCACATACAGGCTGCGGTCGACGTTGCTTAACGAAGCGCGCAACGAAGCCATCGAGTATTCTACATGATAGTTAATACAAAATTGAAAATAAAATGCGCTATATTGCCAATGTAATTAAACAGTTGTATCGAACAACAAGTTCGATACAACTACCGTAGTCTATAAATGTATTTTGTAATCTAATTTTGTATTTTGTAATCAACAATTTTATTATAGTCTTATAATTCTGTTTATAGTACCGCAATACAATTGATTAGAGAATGTAAAGATTCCCACAGGACAGGCCTAGCCTAGGGTGTCTTAGCCACTCTGTAAACCTTGTAATTTTTGTGGTAAAAATAAATAAAGAATTATAAAGAAAGAATAAAGAATTATAAAATGCTTGCAATACAGCAAGTATCGTTCGTACGTGGCCGCACTCACTGCTAGCACTACAACTATCAGAAGCTTACTGCTAATGTGACACACACAAAACATCTCTCCTGGGAGAGGTTTGGCTGCGGTCTTTTGTGACATGTACCTCCCCCAGTGATGCTTTGATGCGCTCTCCCTCTCTATCGCCAGACCTTTGTTAATGCACCACGTGTTGGTAAAGTTGGCTTTGACTCAAAAGGACTTTTAAGTGGGAAAAATTTAATTGTTCAGAGATGAAACAGGTCATATCTATGAACCGTGTTGTAAGTATGGGATTTGGTTGCTAATGCATTTAGTGTTGCGGTGGGCTCCGGTTCGCTAATATCCGGTTTATATAAAGTACGCGGCCGTCGTAATCAGCGGCGACTCGTATACCGCGCTGGAAATAATATCTCGAATTAGAATTTTCCGGACCAGGTTTTCCGGTCTGACTACCGTCGGTGTTGGTACACTGCGTTGATGCTTTGTGCCAAATATTATTTTTTAATAAATCTATACATCTATACAGATAAATAAAATTGGAGTGTCTGTTTGTAATATTAAAATAACCGCTTTTTACTAAATGCATATGGATGTATACACGGTACATATAGCAAAATGAATATTTTTACAAATTTTTGTGTCTGTCTGTCTGTTAGTTCCGGCTAATCTCTGAAATGGCTCGACCGATTTTGACGGGACTTTCACTGGCAGATAGCTGATGTAATAAGGAGTAACTTAGGCTACTTTTATTTTAGTTTTTTTTATTAATATTAATAAATAATAAAAAAAATACTATTCCGCGCATAAAGTATATAATAAATATCTATTATTATTTTGCTGTTCGCTTTTTTACTCTGCATATTTAGATACTTATAATCAAATCAAATAAATAAAATTTAAATTGAACAATAACTTTTTTGTTAAATTCCGCGCGGACGAAGTCACGGGCACAGCTTGTTATCTATATATTAATGTGATGTGAAGAAAATATCTTTGTAGTAGAGAATTATGATATTTGGCATAATTAAAGTTCATATGACGAAGGTACTCCTACTTGAGAAAGATAAAATGTATGCATCGCAATTATATTAAATGGAACAAAATAAAACATTCATATGTTTCGGTCACAGTCTTCGCAGTATATATAATACAAAGTGCGGATAATTTTAATATTATTTTTTTAAAATTTAATTCTATCAAACACATTTTAGTGTGTAGTCAAACAGTCGCACCTAATGCACATTGTCGCTAAAAAATCTATACATTTAAATATGCATTGTTTACTTGACATGCATATTTTATCTAATAAATATTTGTGTTTTATATGTTAGTGTATTATAGCTTGCTCAATATACATTTGTTTTTAATTACTGTACGATGGCCTTAATGACGAGAGCTTGATGCCTCGTTGCGCGTGCCATTCTAACAAAAACACGCAGTTAAGAACGTCGACCGCAGCCTGTCTATGGATGGGTTTATCTATCTCAAGTTTCTTCGGTCTTCGGAGGGCATGTTAAGCCGTCGGTCTCGGTCCCGGCCGGTTAAGCTAAGTCGGTGGCCCACGGGCGGCTTGAAAACACTGGCGTCCGCCAATCCGCATTTGAGCAGCGTGGTGGAATATATTGAATTAAACAATTTTTAACAGAAATATCACGTATTTTATTTATTTTGTTGAGCCTGACGTTTCGAACGCTTTGCAGCGTCCGTGGTCGCAGGAAGACTAAGGTGATATTTGTCTTACATTGGTTATTCAATTATTACATCTACCGACATGGATGGATTAATTATATATGTTCCGATTCACACAAAAATCGCTCACAGTGTCCGAACGTTTTTTAGTAGATCTCTGGGTTTGTGACTTGATTGGTGGTGGAGTACGCTCTAAACCCCTTCGGTTGAAGGGAGACCCGTATTCCTGCAGTGGGATGAGTAAGGGTTGATGTGGTACGATGGACTCACATTCAATTAACCGTCATTGAAATGTAAATCAGTCAAGTCTTTTTTGTAAAAATTTGCAACTACAATTGATATCTTATACAGTATTCATTCCATTGTGTTTCCAGAAATACTTGTGGAATATCCTTGGTGTCAAATAAAAGGATATTAATAATTTTCCAACTGAATAATTAAATAAGTTTCGGTTGAATTTTGACCACTGGGTTAATAGACAGCCGCAGAGCAATAGAAAAATTCCGCGTTCTTGTATGTGTTTTGTGAAAGACCGCGTATGTAAATATATATATATATATATATATATATATATATATATATATATATATATATATATATATATATATAGTATCTCTAGACACACACATATTATATAGATCAAGCAAATTCTTCAATTGACGTTAGTCTTCATGATACTTATTATGTCGTTGCTCACTTTCATTATGTTTTATCTATAGGAGCTGTATTTGCCATTATAGGAGGATTTATTCATTGATACCCCCTTTTTTCAGGATTACATATAAATATAAAATTAAACTTTAAAAAACTTGTGTTGAAAAAGAGCCAAATCAAAAGTACCCAAAACCGAAGAGCATGCATGAAGAGGTTGATGAATGTGGAAGATGCGATAGATGTTTGGATCGGTGCACCTGGCGTTCTACAGTTTTTATTTATTTATTTATTTATTTAAAACTTTATTGACCACTTTACATGTTGGTACAATAGGCGGACTTAATGCTAGTTGCATTCTCTACCAGTCGACCTTTGGGAGTACAGAGAATCACGATTGCGGCTTAACATTATATATATATAATAACCTACATATATATATATATATATATATATACATACACAACAATAATACATATATATATATATATATACACACACATATATATATATACATATACATACATATAAATTATACGATACATACAAACGTATTATACATACATAATTGTTACAACTTATATTAAAATAATAGAAATATATAAATAATGATGACGGTCTTACTGCCTTGTCGAGCTTTCAAAAAGATATTGGTGTACTTTCTTTTTGAAGACAAATTTGCTGCACGATTTCTTGATAGAAACTGGTAACGCATTCCAGAGTTGGATTGATTGCCTAGTGAAGGAGTTAGACATGAAGCCTGAGCGGAAAAGAGGGATAGAAAGTAAGAGAGAATTGTAGGAACGTAGTGGGAGATTGTGAGAGTCACAGAGATACTGAAACTTGCATTTCAAGTATTCTGGAGAATGAGGGTTGGAAAGAATAGAATAGAGAGTACAAAGTAACCTCAGATTTCGACGCTGACGAATAGGTAGCCATCCAAGCTTAGACCGGTAGGAAGAAATGTGGTCAAATTTACGAAGACAAAAGATAAATCGGATGGCATTATTAATTAACCGGTCCAGCTTATCAAGCAGATCTGCATTGAGATCAGGATAACACACATCACCATAATCGATTACGGGGAGGATGAGGGATTGCACAAGGGTAACTTTCGTAGCAATAGGGAGAAAAATTCTGTATCGGTTTAAGAATCGTAATGCCGATATGACTTTACGACTAATTTCAACTAGTTGATTAGTCCAGCTAAATGTACAGTCGATATGGAGACCAAGATTTTTAACGCTGGTGCTGAAGGGGATAATCGAGTCGTTAAGCATGACAGCAGATAACGAATTAGCGTCCAGTCTTGCAATTTGACGTGAGCTGCCTATAATAATTGCTTGACACTTAGTGGGATTCACAGGAATTCCATAACTTTTGGACCAGGTATTAATTCTGCTGAGATCTTTATTTATTTGTCTTATAGCGGTATTCAATGTATCGACAGAGGTCTGAGCATAAATTTGCAAATCGTCAGCGTAAAAGTGGTAAGAGCAATTAAGCGAGAATGATAGCAAATTTATGAAAGAAGAGAACATCAGAGGAGATAAAATACCACCCTAGGGGACGCCAGCCAATAGATCATTCCAATCTGAAAAGTCTCGGTCTACACGGACCGCTTGCTGTCGTCCCCGAAGATACGAAGAGAACCAATCCAACGTCGAGGATGAGAATTGCAGGTGTTTTAGTATAGCAAGTAAGATATCGTGGTCTACCATATTAAAAGCATTAGAGAAATCTATGAGAACGACAATAGTGACCAACTTATCTTCCATGCCCTTGCGTATATCCTCAGTGACTTTAAGAAGCGCAGTAGTAGTACTGTGTCCAGGGCGAAAGCCAGATTGAAATGAAAAAAAGTTTTTGCCTACCCCAATGGGAGACAGGCGTGATGATATGTATTTATGCGTATGTAAAAAAAATTTTTGGAAAGAGGAATATAATGATTTATCATAAAGCTTCTTCTTCTTAGCGTTCTTAGCGTATACCGTTTCCTAATCCGATTGGATCAACGGGGTCCGCTAACTTAGTCTAAGAATTTGCCTAAGATACTGATTTTTTACATGGAGCGACTATCGTCGGATGTCGATAACCCAGAGGAAATACCAGACATTTCTTAAGTTAGGCCACACGTCTTTCGAAATATAATTTCTTGGACGTGCGGGTTTCCTCACGATGTTTTCCATCACCGCCCAGCAAGTGATAATTACGAATATAATAATAATGCTTTATTTTTTATCGCAAGCATTTCACAAAAAGGCTTTGAATACGCTGTTACATTTTTACTATAAGTAATCTGAATATTGCTCACATTTTTTGAGGTACTCGCTTGCGGAGGATGGTGTTCCGCGCTACCAATCCTCATTCTCCAGAATATTTGTAATGCAAGTTTCAGTATCTCTGTGACTCATAATCTCCCACTGCCTTCCAACAATTCCCTCTTACTCACTATTTCTCTTTTCCACTCAGGCTTCATGTCCATAAAAATACCTGTGTTACCGAACACCAAGGCTACACCTCTGGATACGAAATGTACTTATATATCCATATTGTACTGTTGGATCATAATACCTATGTTTACTTTGCATACAATTTGTTTGTACAGAAACGTCTCAATACCTTTAAATATGATGCATGTATTTAATTTCAAAGCAGTTGCGAAATAAATCCATTCAAGACAGACGTGTTGTTTCTTTGATAGCGTAGTTGCACTCTAAACCATCCGAACATGTACATTTAACACTTTAAGGTCTAAGTAAAAGTTGCACAAGAAACAATTTTGTTAACTACTGATTACATTATGTTCTCTAGAATATTTAAATGAATCGCATTTTTTCTCGCCCTACCTTCTCTCTTTCTATTACGAATACAAATAATGCTAGACGATGTTGGCGTGTGGTACAAGTGTAAGAGGATAGCGGTTCAATAATAAATAGTATGTACAGGTGTTTATTTGTCTCTTGTTTGAGTGCGGAGGAGAATGACAATGTTCGTGTATATGTGTGTGTTGTGTATGTAAATATGAACTTATGCGTAGGAGAGAGAGTTATCTATCTTGATTTAAAAGCTAATTAGAAATATTTTTTATTTAATTAATTTGTTTAGTATTACAGATTCAATTCAATTTAATCCAATCTCATTCAATTCAATTTAATGCAATTAAATTAAATTAATAATGGTTCAGTTGATTCATATGTCAGGGATTGCATCCATATGTTAATAATAGTTTCAGCATTTTATTTATTTAATTGGCATATTTTTAATACTTTATTGACTTTATTATATAGGTGGGAACTTAATATCGTATATTGTCGTTGAGCAAATGCCGTACGGCACCTGTCCGAGTGACAGATCAATGTGCCTTTACGTCGGCTTAGCACTACGGGATCAATGGTCAGACTGTCGTGTCTACGGAGTAATGTGCGAAGTATAAAAAGTTCTCACACTGTCAGTACGCCACTCTCGGAGTTTGGCTCTTTGGGCTCGTTCCAAGTACAGCACAGGAGTTTTATGGCTGCCACCCCACGCCGGTATACAGTACGATAATACAGACTGCCAGAGAGCTATGAAGACCATTTTTAAAATATCTTTATTTGTTGAATGACGGAGTATTTTAAAGAGCCTAATCCATCCTCTGTTGCTGACACAGAGCACATGTGTGATCATGCCAGTCGAGTCTGTCGTTCACAGGTACGCCCAGATACTTATACTACATAGTTGCGTGCGTTGAGTGATATATAGTTTTTTTTTTATACAACGTCGGATGGCATTCAAGCATATGGCCCACCTGATGTAAAGCAGTTACCGCAGCCTATTAACACTTGTAATACATTAAGTATCACTCGCGGGATGCTTCCTCTGCTGCATACACAGCAACTCCTTAGGAGTTTACTGGTGACCTCACTCACATACAGGAACACAAAAACCCTCTAGGGAGTTGTTATTTGGCTGCGGTTTTCTGTAAGGTGGAAGTACTTCCCCAGGCGGGCTGCTTTGATGCGCCCTACCTCTCTTAAAGATTACTCTCTTAAAGTTACATGTACATTATTATAATGTACCCAAGCACTGATGACCAATAATATATTTTACATTTATAGGTAACTGTTTGCTTGATATATTGGAGCATAATAACTTTCATTTTTCAATATTAAGGTTAAGTGAGTATACCAGAGGATAACCAGTGCAAGATACACTGAAGAGCAGTGTGTGCGTGAGTCGGAGCAGTAGCCCAGACTTTGCCTTAAATTAGCAATGTTTTATCGTCTGCATAGGCAAAGATTTCACGGTTAGTCAGTTGCATCTCACACAGATCGTTCAAATATATAAGGAACAAGGTAGGCCCTAAAATGCTTTCCTGCGGTATGCCAAAAGTTATATTTTGTACATTACTTATTCGCCCGTCAATATTGACATACTGGGTTTCTAAGATAGGGTACCGACTCTGTATCAAAGGCCTTAGATAGGTCCAGAAATAGGCCATAGCATTTCTGATTATCGTTCATCTTTATCTATTATATATAGATTTCGGTAAATCCAGAACTTCATCTTCCGTAGACATGCCCGAAATGAAGCCATACTGGTTATTAGCAATGATGTCGAATCTGTTAAGGAAGTTAGCTAAACTATTATTTAGCATACGTTCCAAGTTTTTAGACAAAGAATTCAGAATTGAAATGGGTCTGTACTTCTGTATTTATCCTATATACTCTCTCTATATATGCCTTTCTATCACCATTTTTATGAACTTGAATGACCACTGCTTTTTTCTTTAGATTAGGGAATACGCCAGCGGAAATCGATATATTGCAGATATGCGCTATGGGAGAACAGCCAAGACAGTGCAAGACAGTTTGAGTACCTGAGATGGAATGCCATCACAGCCAACAGCGCATTTGTTTAATGAATTTATAATAGTTTCTATGGGTGAAATATCAACTAGAAGCAAGTATAACAAGATGATGGGCCTGAATCAAGGTGATTGGCATTGCCACTAACCGGAGGTACTATTATTTTGCATGCAAGTTTTTGTCCCACTTTTAAAAAAAAATATATTTGCAGATTTTTTGGACGATTGGGGTACCGGACATATACTTAAAAGTTCAGTAAATGAGTGTCTTTTTTTCCGTATTTGTGATACCTTGTTATGTTATAATAATGTAAAATAAAAATCTTTTCACTTTTTTAATACCATCTAATAACGATGAAACAATTGTTACGATGTTTTGAATTTATTAGATTGTTAATTATTGAAATCAACAGTCTAAACGCTCACAGTTATTTAGCTTATTAATATGTAAAACATAAATACTTCCTGAACAAAATCATTTACCATATCTTTCGGTAGATCCTTATAGGCGGGCTCTCTTTTATTTGTCGTTAACATATAACCAGCCATTCGTAATTTCTCGTATGAATATTTAATTCGTACTCAAGAGCCCCGCACACTCATTTGGCAAGCAATAAAAATGTTTCAGCAGTGGAGCCCACACGTCCATCACTAACAATTTATTTGCGACAGCCCATGAATTCAACACAGCCGAAACATAGGCTTTTATCGGAACCTATACTGAGAAAGGTCATCAAAAGCATCATACACTCTTTTATATTTGCAAATAAATAAACCGGGCTATTTCTTATTTATTTTAGGGTCGTCGCAAAGGTTACGTAAAGTAGCGATATGATTTTGTAACTGAGTTCAGGAAAAAGGATGGTTCCCTATTTCTTAAATGGACGAAGTATCTGTGCCAGCGGCAGTTCGGTGGCAAATAAAGGGTTTTTGTCCCAATAATTCTCAATGCAAAATGGCGATGTTTTAAGTATCAACCGGACCATCCCGCTTCAGAAGCGAAATGAAGCTAATTTGACGAGAGTTATAAATATTCACTGATACTGAAATAGTATTTATTTTTTAAATATATACTTATTATACGTAGAAAACTTGCAGGCCAATGTAAATTAGCTGCATGGGTGATTTGAATTTTTCTTATTGAAAGAAATCCGCGGTACGGATTATAAGCAGAGGTAGTGTGCGCCGCATGTTATACATTAAACAAAACCATCAACCTACGAGTATGTTAAACTAATCAAAATCAAATCAAGTTATTTTTCAACCATATAAAAAATAAGGATCTTTTTCTCTACGTTTTTCTATATCTTTGCCAATGGTAAAACTATTTTGAAAATATTTTGTATTAGGAAGTTTCAAACATCAGATTGATTCACAGGCCAGCTATCTGAACCTAAGGATTTCGCGAAGACACTGATTTTGACAAGGAGCGACTGTCAAATCCCCGCAACCCAGAGGGAAACTTCTATTGGTTAGGTTAGGTTACTTTTGAAATACAATATCTTGGACGAGCGGTTTCCTCTCGATGTTTGCCTTCACAGTTAAGTAAGTTATAATAATGTGTGTACATGCATCAGAAAACACAAATTTAATTATTCATGCTCACACAAGAATTCAAACCAAGTACCAATCGATCAATAGGGTAGTTCGTTATCCACTAGGTTATCACTTCTCCCAAATACTATAATATCAAAAAGAATAGCATCGTATTACGGTCTGTAGACCCGTGAGAACATTATTTGCAACTATTGGAATGCTGATGGCGAGTTTCTCAATGTCAAGTACATTCCGAGAAATTCAAAGTGGCCATGCTCGACATTGTTCGAAATAGTTAATAGACTCGGGCGTTATTTTGAGAAAGGCAAACTTACCGGCAATTTGATCTAAACTACTTTGTGTGCTTCCGCTGCCGATTAGTTCATGCGAACTGCTGAAACAGAAAAAATCTAATATCTCTCTTATGAACAAACAGACTAACGTAAGTAACTTCCCTCCATTAAATATCTTGTCACTCGCGCCTTTCACCCCCTCCTCCATCTTTATACAAAGGTTGGCACTACGATGGATTTGTAATTCGCAGCCTGTTATTCTAACGACTAACATCTACAGCGCCTAAGCATGCCTCGTGGAGTGGCGAACCACGTGTCGCAGAGACGACTGGAGCAGCCTGGGCAGTAACGCTGTCACGTGCATGCGGTTCATGTCTCAGATGGCGAACATTCGCCGTAGACCGCAGCAGCCATGGCAGCGAAGGCGTGCCTCTACTGACGTTAGTGGATGTGTTGCGGCCGGCACTAGTTCGCATAAACTAATTTGTAGCGGAAGCGCACAAAGAAGTACAATTTGCCTGGTTGTAGAAATTTTATCAGCACCCAACTTTACCTGATGAAATTCGCCATCTATTTCGAGAAATATTAGTAGTTTCCCAATTTGTCCTGAATCACCTTAATAATCAATTACACGTAATGGAAAAAATGTATACTAACATTAATATGTAGGTAGGGAGCGGTATTATTATAAACACTGTATGTATTTATTACCGAGATCAATGAATATTGAATTGAATTGTTATTATTTGTGTTTTCTTTCACTTTTATCATTGTGCTCTATGTCTACATTCTTGAGGCCATTCTCTTCTTCTTATCTTATTATATTTTAGTGTACAAAAGGCTTCGTCGGTAGTTTTCTGCGATATTTTCATTTGATACTTCATACTTCCACCACCACATCAGCTCTCACTCATCCCACTGCCGGGATACGGGTCTCCCTTCAACCGAAGGGGTTTAGAGCATACTCCACCACGCTGCTCAAATGCGGATTGGCGGAGGCCAGTGTTTTCAAGCCGCCCGAGGGCCACTGACTTAGCTTAACGACTGTCATCTATCGGAAACAGCCGATACCGACGGCTTAACGTGCCCTCAGAAATACAAAGAAACTCGAGATAGATAAAGCCATCCATAGACAGGCTGCGGTCGACGTTGCTTAATCTGCGTATTTGATTACAATGACACGCGCAACGATGCCATCGAACTCTGACTTCATACTTCATTCGTTCATAATCTTCTTCTTCATTCATAAAAATACTTCATTCGTAAAGGTAAGAACTTTATTGTACCTAGTCTGGCCATAAATACTGAAAGAAAGAAAAAAAAATTCTATTGCAAATAACATTTATTATTTTTACAGTGTGTTAGTTTAATACATACGAGTAAATATAAAACAATTTAAAATATAAAAAGCTTATTCGAAGTGGTCTCCATTGGCTGCCATACAGTCCTTTAAACGTTGAGGCCAGTTATCAATAGAAGCACGCACTCTTTCCATGGGAAAATTCTTCACTGCCAATCGTACGGATTGTTTTAGGGACTTCAAATTATCACGGCGTTTAGAGCAAGCCGTACTCTCTAAAACTGACCATAAATCATAATCCAGCGGATTAAGATCGGGCTATATCGGCGACTAGACGACGGCCAGTCTTCAGCTCTGATGAAGTACGAAACGTTCGTTTCCAACCAAGACTGCGTTGACCGAGCTTTATGACCCGGCGCCGAGTCTTGCTGGAAGGACCATTCTTGGTTATTGAACGTGGTGTTGTTAAGGGGCTTCACTACCTTCTCAAGAATCTAGGTAGGTATCTTGATACACTTGTGCCGATATTTTGATACCTTTTTCACAAAAGTATGGCTCAGTCACTCCTTCATAGCTAATACCCCACCAAACCATCACTGAAGTCGGATAGTGCCCACGATGCACTCTGTCGACTAATTGGGAAGCTTCTTTAGAGCTTTGAGCATAAATACGGTCATTTTGTTTGTTAAAATGTTGTTCCATTGTAAAAATGTTCTCATCCGTAAACAAAATTTTTCTGTGACCTCCCTTTGCGTACTGCTTCAATAGTTGTTTCGATTTTACCAGCCTATTCTTTTTTAAATTATCAGTTAAGAAATGACCAGTACGTCTCGTATAGGCTGCAAGTCCTAAGTCATCTTTTAAAATACGCGACATGGTTCTAGGTGCTATCTTTATCTCCCGAGATAAAATCTTTTGCTTTCGGACAGGATTTCTTCGAATCTTTCCCTTACTGCTTTGACCACCTTTTTCGTACGAACACTACGTGGACGGCCAGATCTTTTTCTGTCACAAACAGAGGAGGTCTCATTGTACCTATTAATAGCCCGGTACACAAACATTTTACTAATACCAAGCGTATGGAGAGTTTTAAAAATTGCATTTGGCTCCATACCTACTTTGTGTAATGCAATCATAGCGATTCGGTTCTCTTTATCATCCCACTCCTTTTTAATATCGCAAAATATTGTACAATGTATTAGCGCCAAAATGTGAAAACTCAATAAACAATCATATAAAAATGACAGATTCCAAATTCAAATGTAATATTTGGTTTATTTTTAATTGTAACAGTATTTATGGCCAGACTAAGTATATGTATGTATGCATGTATATCTTCACGCCAAGTCCCTTGCGGGGTAGGCAGAGAGAACCGAGCGCCATAAGACGCGGTCCTTACATACTTCACTCGCTTCTGAGACATTGATAGCTCTTTTCATGCTCGCTCGCCGGTTCCTGGGCTCCTGATAAAACACGACCAATTTAGTCATGGTAGGTTAGTCTCGGTCTTCCTCGGCTCCTACATCCTTACACTTTTGCATTGTATATCTGGTTCGTCATTCTTTCGTCCCGCATTCTTTCTACATGTCCGAACCATCGGAGCATGATATATCTTAAGATAATAAGAACTTTATTCTTGACGTAAAATGTATTTGTTTTTAGTCTTTTCTCTCGATACAGACAATCGTTCTTTAACCATAAAATGAGCGTCATGCTCTAGAAGAAGAAGATGATTAAGTGTAAGTGATCTCGTTCTTGTATAACTCTGCATTAGCAAGATAGTCTATCTCTATATATTGTTATTATACTACTGATTTTTATTATTATATATATTATTAACTGAGCTAAGTGATACACATTTGCGTATACACTGTTCACGTACTAATACATCGCGGCAGTTGGCATTGAAATGCTAATTAATGTTGAGGAACCGGCGGATATCATATATCATAAAGGTTAATTATGGAAGAGAAAGCTGGGTATGGCGGAGAAAGCATGAAAGTAGAATAAATGCGATCGAGATGCGAGCGAGAATATTAATGGCATAACGCTTGTTGAAGGCGTTCGTAATGAAGACGTTAGAAAGGGGACTGGTCTAAAAAAGAGTGTCAGTGTTAAGATAAGAAAAGGCATGCTCCGTTGGTTCAGACATGTAGGAAGAATTCAGTATGAATGTATTATGAAGCAGACATACAATGCGAAAGTGAAAGGATGTAGAAGCTGAGAGAGAGCAAGATTAACTTATATTGACCAAATAGGTCGTATTTTATCAGCAGGTGATGTCAGAAGCTCTAGGAACCGGCAAGCGTGAATGAAAAGAGCTATGAATGTTAAAGAAGCGAGTCAGGTGTGCAAGGACTGCGTCTTACGGTACTCGAATCTGTCTGCGTACTATATGTACGTATATACATACATAAAGGTTTATGTTTTGGTAGTTAAACACAAACGTACAGCGCGTGGTGATTACGATTATTTCTCAGTTCACGATTCTAGGGCCATCCTGAAAATATTTTTATACAGGGTCGAAGCTAATGATCCTCTGATCAGCCTAAAATTTCATTAAAATTTCATCTAATGGATGAAGTATACATGGTTTTTGAGCCACCTCGTCGTTGTGATTCCCTTCATTCAGTGATAGGTATCATAGTTTAAGATTCAGTAAGTAGTTGGTATAGCCATTGTGATCAACATGGGTAGGAAATATAGTAATACTCACAGTAATGGATGCTATCGTATTCCACGCACTCATTCATATTAATTTCCTGGGGCTTAAAATAGTACTAAGTGATGGAACACTATGATTTCATCAGTCATGTTCTGCGAGAAGTATGTAGGATTTCTGGAGATAAAATTGATTACCATGAGAGTTATCGTTTCGCGGCTATGCTCGTAATATTTATTGTATTCGAGTAAGCATCTGTCAACTTCCTTGACTTGACTTAAATTTAAACGAAGACTGTGGTGAAAACTTCATGAACTACCGCATGGATTGGGCGATTCTAGACATGAACCGCTGGTTCCACTGCAAAAGTTAATAGAAGAGTTGAAACCTTATTTCTTAAAGGTCGAGGTATTGCAAAACCAGTAACGGATGTAGGTAGAACCTTAGTTATGGAGATGTTGACGTTACCCTGCTGCAAGTGCATCATGCACAGTTTCTTCAAGGCGCATGTAGTTAATAAGAGATGCTAACGGTTGTTTCTACTTTCAAGTAGTGATAACCCAGTGGAGAAAGTACCAGCCTGTTGACCAACTGGTATCCAGTTTGAATCCTGTTATGTGCCACTAAATTCGTGCATTACGAATTTATGTATATTTATATGTAATTAACACTTGCTCGGCGGTTATAGAAAACTTCCTGAGGAATCTCGCACATGAAATTAATTATAAAAAAGATAAAAAAAAAAGAAAGACGTGTGGCCTTACCTAAGAAAAATCTAATTTTCTCAATCATTCAATCATTTATTTATTTGCGGAATGCAGTATACAAAGAAAGGTGGTTACAAGTTTTAAATGCTGTACATTCAGCCTACATGGAGGCGTGCATATATTTAGGTTAAAAAATTGTTAAAATTCTCTCTGGGTTGTAGGGGTCTGACGACAGGCGCGCTATAAATATGTATAAATAGCAGTGTGTCCGGAAAGTCCCTTGGCTTAGGTAGTGGACCCCACGGGATAACCCCCGGGGGAAACGGGCTAACGCTAAGAAGAAGAAGAAGGAGCTGACAGTTCTTTGAGGGCCCGGGCAAAGATTTTCATTGTTGCATATCTAATGACTCAGGTTAGCTTAAGTTTTTTTTTATATATTAGATGAAGACAAACGTGCATGTGGGCCACCTGATGCTAAGTGGGCACCACCGCCCATAGACATCAGGAACACCAAAGGGTCATTGATCCCTTGCCAGCTTTTTTAGGGAAACATAGGCTGTTTTCTTGCACCCATATCGTATTTGTTCGGGAACACCGCTGAGGGTAATTTATTCCAAAATTTCACCGTACGTGGTAGAAAATGCCTCAAAAAGTGTACTGTAGTGGATTGCCTTTCATCAAGATAACGAGGGAGAAATTTAAATTTGTGGCGAGTGGTACGATAGTGGAGCTAAGTTGTAGTCATACTCAATAGGACAGTGATCATACAATTTCTATGGGTTGCTTCATCTATTACCCTGCGTGGCAAGGAGAGACTGTTTCTTCTTATTGATGAAACATTTGTTGATCAGTGCATTTCTGATTTCTAACCAACTATCTGGAATGCCATTCGACGAGCTCGGTGGCGCAGTGGTGAAACGCGCTGTTACGCTATTTTGACACCAACGCTCGTGGGTTAGATTCCCACACAGTACAAACATTTGTGTGCATGAACATGTCTGTTTGTATTGGTCTGGGTATTTCTATGTATAATAAGTATGTATTTACAAAAAAAAATGTATTTACGTATGTTTATCAGTTGTCTAGTACCCATAACAAAAGCTTCGCTTACTTTGGGGCTAGGTGGCGCTGTGTAATTTGTCTGATAATATCTATAATATAAAAATGAATCGCTAAATGTGTTGCTAAGCGCTAAGTAAAATCTCGAGAGCAGCTGAACCGATTTCGCTAATTCTTTTTTTAGAATATTCCTTGAAGTACGAGGATGGTTCTTGCGAAGAGAAAAATTAAAAAAAATGCCTAAAAAAGTCTAAAAAGAACACTTTTCTATACTCGCATACAAAAGATTCGTAATAATACTCAAGTCAATTTGAACTTTAATAACATATTATAAAGTTTAAGTGTTAGTGGAGAGGTTCCGGGAAGGAAAAACAATTGCGTCACGTATGTATCGTAGTTAGCAGAATAAGTATAAAAAAAATAATTAAGTAATCGACTGTTAGCCGGTACGAAGTTCGCGGGTCAGCTAGTTTATTTATATTTATTTTATTATTAGAACTAATCGTATGAGTGGCGGGCTTGGCGATTTTATTCCGTCTACAATTTCAATGAGCAGAGATGTCAATACGCTACCAGATTCTGTACTTAAATATTCCCTAACTAACCTATCGTAGACATGAATAAATCAAGTTAAGACATTCGGATTGCCGACGGACTCAAATACAGGGCACACAGCACTCTGTATACACACGTTGTGAGGAATATTAAATACAGTTACACTGTTTAACTCGTAACTGTCTCTAAATGAATCTAAGTCTTCTCCCCGTCGAGGCTGTCGTGATTGATTCTCACGGGATTTAGCTCCGGGATCATGAAAACTAATCAAAAACGTAAAATAGAGGATGGGAACCGATCAACACGATACTAATTTGTGTTCCAATAGTTGCGTGCACGAACATGTCTGTTTGTCTAAGAGACGTAGGGTACATGCGTGCATATCGACTGGAGAAGTACCTCCTCCTTCTATGCAGTGGAAGAGACAAACGTACCCCCTCCTAACAACTCCCCGGAGGGATGTTGTGCTCTTGCGAGTAAGTTAGGTAAGTAGTAAACTCCTAAAGAATTACTGTGTCAGCAGTGGCAATTTGCGCTATATTTACTGTCGAACTGCTAAGGCGATTAAGCTATTTTTTTTTCAATTAAATAGTGAATAAATCTTGTAGTGACTTAACACTGCTTTTCAGCTTAATCGAATCAGCATTTTTTTAATAAATCAAATTTTATTGCATATATATATATATATATATATATATATATATATATATATAGACGTACAAAGTTTTTAATTCTAGTCTCAGCCATATATATGAGGGAACATACGACATTTGCAAAAATCAAACGTAAAAATAGAAAAAAAAAATTAATATTTAATGTAAACGGTATATTAGTATTAAGAGTTAATTAATGTTTACAAAATAACCGCAACTAAGTTGTGGTTATTTATAATATTTTACATGTCAATTATTTTCTACACGATTATTCAGAAAGTATTCATTTGTATATGAATTTTCTAATACATACAGATGCTAGAATGTGTACTATATATATATCTATAGTCCAATTAAAATTTAATTTCTAGCAACTATTGCATAATTAATGCCGCGGATTGTCATTGAACAACTCATTCATTTCATACTAGCATTTTGCAATCAACATTCTCTAAATAGGTATTTGAATTTTTGGATCTTGTGCTCGGATTTTATTTCATTTGGTATTTTATTTTAAATCTTTACACACATTCAGTACAGTCCTATACAGTATGTTAATATCAGTGAAACATAGTGTCTTTTATGGAAGGCGGCTGTCGGGTTTCTGCGGTATCCATATTTGGTTACATGGTATGTATAGTTCTAAAATGCATTAGATCTGCCAATGAAAAATATCGTGTTTACCTACATTTCTACATGCAATTTGATCCAACCTGCTACAAGTGACTTGTAGCATGTTATTCTTACGATTAACGTCTACAACGCCTGATGATGCCTCGTGGAGAGGCGAAACACGTGTCGCAGCGACGACCAGGCCAGTCGTGGCAGCGACGGTGGTGGTGGGGGCATGCGGATTCTGTTCCAGATGGCGGACGACCGCAGCAGCCGAGGCAGAGACTACCGGAGCAGCCATGGCAGCGTCGGCATGTAGCACGCACTAACAGTAGTGGGTGGGTGCCGGTCGGCGCTAGGCCGCATGAACTAATTGGTGGCGGAAGCACACAAAGCAGGTTGGATCAAATTGCATGTAGATTTGACTATCGCAAAATAACGCCTGAATCTATTAACTACCTACATTTCTTCTTCTTCCTAATTCATTAGGATTGGTGGAGTTATGGCTATGGGTATTGATATAGATTTTGACATGGAATGATGGCTATCAAACATTCACAATCCAGAGGGAAAGTTTTTGGAGGTGCGGTGTATCTTATCGTCGTGCTACTGTTAATTACAAATATGCTTAAAGCCACAAAGGCATAATACCCAGTAAATCTCTAAAGTGAGATTTATTATTTAGACATATGTCGCATTGGAGTATAGACTGTTCTGTCGTATTGTACTTAATTCCGAAAATACGGACTTAGTAGTAAATATCCGCACAAGGATTCCAATCAATGATGAGTTGGTCAGTTCATTATCTACTAGGCTATTACTGCTCTTGTTGGTTTCATACAGCTTTA
The DNA here is from genome assembly GCA_947507595.1 of Pyralis farinalis. Taxonomy (NCBI): domain Eukaryota; kingdom Metazoa; phylum Arthropoda; class Insecta; order Lepidoptera; family Pyralidae; genus Pyralis; species Pyralis farinalis. The sequence continues at coordinate 37,281,416 of OX382268.1, read as the reverse complement.
TTCCATAAAAGTATGAATGAGCATAATCATAGTAAACGTCTAATGCGGTTTCCGCAACTCATCATCATTCGAGCGTTAATCTCGGACGAGTCCCAAGCTCTCGCTTCGGAGCCCGGGGTCCACTTTCCAGCTTCTACTTCTCCACTTCACGCAGTCTTCGCCATCCCTTACTATGACCCTTACATTGGTATGTATGTCATCCTTTACCACGTCAAACCAGTACTTCTTGGATCTACCCATTCTATCAGGACCCGGCGGAGGCGACATGACCAGACATTAATTCTCCATGTATCTTGCCGGTTTTCGTAAGACGTGGCCATACTAGTGTAGTCGATGCTCTTGCAGTTTGTCTGCCATGTTGCGGACATGAAGGCTACCGCGAATGTAGGAGTTCTTTATACAATCCTTCTGCGTCAATCCACACATCCAGCGCAGCATATTCATCTCCGTGACATACATTTTCATACCGGCCTCGCTTCGCTATATATAGGTTAGATGATGAATTTATAAACTTGTCCTTTCAGCTTAACGGGCATTTTTAGGTCATAGAGACCAGCCATCTCACGCCGTTTAGCTCAAGCTGCTGAAATACGTGCTGTGGTATCGATATCACTGGACGCGTCGTGTCTTCGCCAATGCGGATGGTTGAGGGATCGGTGTTATTGCAAACCAAGTGCTCGGTCTTCGCCACATTCAGTTTCAGACCACCGTTCTCAAGGGACCTCCTTCAAGTATTCACGCACCGTACCAGGCGCCCCATGTCCGTGTCCGCCAGAGCAATATTGGCAGCATACATGAGTAACCACGGAGGCTGCTCATGTGCATCTTTGATGCTGTCCGACACTACGTCAGAAACTACTGAACAGAAACGGAATAATGACAGATCCCTGGTGGACCCCAACGGTGATCGGGAAGGGTTTTGTGTCGCCAATAGCAGTCCTAACTATGTAATCGGAATCAAGATATATGTCTCGACAATTATCACCGCGCGAGGAACACAGTCGAAGGCCTTCTCCATGTCTAAAAACAAAATATGCAGATGTCATTTTCTTCAACCTGCCTTTCTAAAAAAATCTAAAAAGAACACTTTTCTATACTCGCATACAAAAGATTCGTAATAATACTCAAGTCAATTTGAACTTTAATACCATACTATAAAGTTTAAGTGTTAGTGGAGAGGTTCCGGGAAGGAAAAACAATTGAGTCACGTTAGTATCGTAGTTAGCAGAATAAGTATAAAAAAATAATTAAGTAATCGACTGTTAGGCGGTACGAAGTTCGCGGGTCAGCTAGTTTATTTATATTTATTTTATTATTAGAACTGATCGCATGTGTGGCGGGCTTGGCGATTTTATTCAGTCAACAATTTCAATGAGCAGAGATGTCAATACGCTACCAGATTCTGTACTTAAATATTCCCTAACTAACCTATCGTAGACATGAATAAATCAAGTTAAGACATTCGGATTGTCGACGGACTCAAATACAGGGCACACAGCACTCTGTATACACACGTTGTGAGGAATATTAAATACAGTTACACTGTTTAACTCGTAATTCTTTCTCCATTTCACCCTTAGGGCAGAAACGGGGTCCATGGTCCCGACCAGGTCGGATGCCATACTGACACTCCGAGACAGTGCACTCCTGCCGATCCGGTAGTTCATTATCGGCTCCAAGAGCGCCGCGGTAACTACCATGCTCCTGCACCGGTCCATTTCCCCTGAACTGGAATGATGATACTCAATCTCTATTGATCCGAGATTTTTCCGGTAAGGAGTATGTTGTTACATAGGTCAGTCAAAATACTCTTACCACAAGACCCCATCGCCGTCCAGGTACTATGGAGACTCCATCCGCTCCGACCACATTCCGATTCTTCATGCGATGAAGAGCCCCGTGGATTTCTTCAGGCGTTATAAGTGGTACTTGTCCCTTATTAGGGGGAAAGCCGGTAGCTGTATCTCTTTATGCTGCTTGTTCAGCAGCTCGTGGAAATATGAGCCCAATCTCTCCTTCACCACGAGGTCCTCGCATAATAGATTGCCGCGGGGGTCTCCTACAGCGGCATTTGGATATATTCCGTGCCGCTTTGACCCTAGAACGGGCTAACTTGTAGATGAGCTTCTGTCTCTTAGACGATTTTGTCGTATACAGCTTGATAGCGGACTCGTCTGGCCCTGGCTATAGCTCTCTTAGTGACTCGTTTCGCGGTCCTATAAACGTCACGGTCTTTAGAATCTGGACGCTTGCCATTTTTTAAAGAGGGTTTTCTTCAGCCTAATGTCCTTCTAGACTATGTCGTTCCACCACCGTCTCTATGTCACACTTGCGCCCGCCCTTGGCTTTTCCAAGCATCGTCTGGATCACCCTGGTGATGGCCACCTGAATACTATCCCAATAGTGGTGAACTGTTTCGCCTCCGATACCAGCGCACATATCTGAAACTACCAAGAGAGCACTATCGCTAACCCGTTCTCCCACCAGGCGCACCTGTGTAGATCACCTTGTACCGTTCCCAATAAGCTGGGACCTGCTATCTTTCCACCGAGTCTCCTGCAGACACGCCGGGAGAACACGTCGGCCGGCTCTCTCGCGCGTCCAGTTAACGTGCCAATTTTCCAGATCGCGAAGCGGATTTTACTTTTGGCTCGCGTCTTTAGCCGTGCCCGCCCATTGCACGGGAGCGATTGTCCACTTATCACAGCGGCCGGTCGAGGCTTCTGCGCGCCGTTTTGCTGTGGCACCCTATTTCTGGTACAAGATTTTCTCCTTCTATTCATTGGACCAACTTGCAGGTGAGGTTACCTCGAGCCCCGAATATGTTGGTGGGACCCTGTACGGGGTTTACGGGGTTTCCGCAACTGTGGTCCTTTTTATTTAATAAATAGGAAACAAAATCTACAGAATTTAGAGCTAATATTTGCCATGTATTAATATGTCTTGTTTATGATGTGAAAATGAGACGACTAAAATGTCGCTACTAGTCAAATTTTAATATAACCGTATCCTTTTAAATGTTAACTAAACAGTATGTCTACGGTCGGTTCACAAACTCATTTCAGATCATACTGACGAATTCCTAGACTTCATCAATATCTTCCAGTAAATGATCTCTTGCACAGTCAGACACAGCCACCAACAGCGCATCTAGCAAGCAACCATAACGCATGTTCTCGCGATAAATAACGCAGGCTATCTGCGAATGTACCGAAATAAAATATGGTTGTCGGCGTGGAATGCAAAAATGATATGTATTTTTGTATGAGCCGGCTCGACGGGCCGTACACGCGGCTTGTGGGAGGGCTGGAATTCTGAGGAACGCCGTAGCGATTTGTATTGACAGATATTTTATGGGAATATTTTATTTATTGAATACATTTTGTAAAAGTTTTTGTATGTACTCTGTCTTCCCTATTTGAATACAATGGGCGTAACGTGCGGGCATTTGGAAGTGGGAATGCATGCCTGATGCCTATTCTATAAGTTGCTTCTGTCTACAGATTAGGTATATGCCAGCCTCGTATGCTTGTTTGGCATTATACTTAGGATGTTTCCAGATAGGTAGGAAAATAGAACGTGTATAAAATACGAAATAACATAAAATAAAACTGTCGAGTGCGGTGCGATGGGTGGGTTAGGACTCCAAGTTACTTTGTGTAAGGTTTTTTGATTTTTTTCTAGTTGGATATATTCCTATTTTTCTTAGCTTTTACGTAAAGCTTATATATTTTAAATACTTATAAAAAGGAGTACTTTCCGGGTTCACGTATATATGTTTGAGAGGTTTTGTCTATCACGACTTTTGTATTCCAATACTGAATTCGATGATATTCATACTAAGACACTAACTTAGGACTTTAACGATATGCCATAGCATATCGTTAAAAACCTAAGTTAGTGTCTTAAGATAAGAAAAAAATATTGAAGGTATTATCTTCTAGATCTATCATCTATCTTCTAAGATAATGAATAAAGATAAGTTAATTAGAAGAAAGAAATAAACAGAAGAAATAATTAATACTATCCCTGGTTCAAATCCTGCCGAAGGGCAAGTGCAACTACATTTGTGTTATCGTATTTATTTACATTTTTTAAATTATCACTTTCTCCGCGGTGAAGGAAAAACATCGTAAGGAAACCCGTATGTCCAAGAAATTATATTTCTTTACCTAAGAAAGGTGCTCTGAAGGTGTGTTTTTCCCTTTTGAATTCGCTCCGATAGTCGCTCCATGTAAAAATCAGTATCTTGACCAAATCATTGGGCTTAGGTAGCGGACCCCGCCACTCCTAAGCCCGATAACAATATAATCCAAAAAAAAAATAATAGTGACAGTTACTCGAATCTGTATTCTTTTTTATATCCTCCCCTTCGCGGGAATGCAACAAATCATAGGCATTTGTTATTTAACTCTCGCTTTATGTGAGGTGGACATCCCCAGTCAGAATTGATGCGTTCTACCTCTGTTTTCGCAGGGCATATGAGTTCTTATTATTTATACTTCTCGTTCCGCTTCTGCAGGGTACAGTTGGATGTGACTATAAAGGAGACAGGAAGCCATTTGCATTACTGAGTTTAGGTATAAGAACAAGTTTACTCTTTATGGTGATGGAGAGAAATGCTACGAGTACTTTACCACCAATGCGATTCGATTCCTGCACAAGACAAACATTTGTGTCCATGACATGTCTGATTATCTTGGTATGGATGTTTTTAAGAGAGATAAGGAGAGAGAAGAAAGTGTCGCTATGTTAGCAACAGTGGTAACATTGCTACAGTGATGCATCCTGTTTTGCAAGCGTTCATAGGCTACGTAACCATTTTAAATCAGGTAGACCGTATGGTTGTGTACCTTGCGTCGTTGTATAAAAAAACCGGCTAAGTGCGAGTCGAACTCGCACAAGAAGGGTTCCGTACCATTATCTATAAACACAGCAAAAAAAACATCACGTTTGTTGTATGGAAGCCCCCCTTAAATAATTTTTTATTTTCATTTAATTACTTACTTTTAAAGTGAATATATAACTAAATATTCTGTGAATATTTCAAGCGTCTACCTGTTGTCGTTATCAATATCGAGCAAAAACGAGCAAAAATATCACGTTTGTTGTATGGGAGCCCCCTTAAATATTTATTTTATTCTGTTTTTTAGTATTTGTTGTTATAGCGGCAATAGAAATACATCATCTGTGAAAATTTCAACTGTCTAACTATCGCGGTTCATGAGATACAGCTGGTGACAGACGGACGGACGGACGGACGGACGGACGGACAGCGGAGTCTCAGTAATAGGGTTCCGTTTTACCCTTTGGGTACGGAAGCCTAAAAACACCCAGCCAAAATGTCGACATGCATATTTTGACCACAGTTGAGCACAGTCTAAATTTTTCAGTTACACTGCGTGGACTGCAGCTTACTAAAGTTGCCAGTAAATATAAACCTATATATCCTACGCATAATAAAATCATACTTCATAACCAGATAATAAAATACGAGTACGTTAAGCCATTTTTCATTTCTAACAATATTTTTCTTGTAAGAATCAATCGCAACAAAATATGAGACGCCGACGATACGAAGCCGGGACAAATCCGGGCCGCGTCCGTCTACAGCCTTCGCGCAGCCCCGCGGATAACACGCATGCAAATCGAAACGAAATCAAGATCGGACACATAAAATATATCCCTTACCTCGCAGAGCTGTAAAGTAGCTTGTAAAACGTAAGAAAAGACTGCCGATGCGTTGCCTGAGCAGATGCTTAACGGCCGCTTATGATAAAACGCTACTATTTTTCTTTTTATGTTTCATGAGCATATGCATTTTTGGGTGTAAGCGCTTTATCGCATTTTTTAGACGCGATTGTTGTCTGTGTAAAGTAATGCTGCTATGAAAACTTACCAGAGAAACACATTTCTTACTGCGAATCATTGTTAAAATGTGTAATAACTATTTGTTATTTAAGTAAGTCATTAAACTGTAACTAATTTAAGAAAGCGGCGAAGAGTCATTTGATAAACAAATGTTGTCGTAATTTGGACGATTTTTGTTATGAAATTGACGCATGTAATTGTTTAATTTTAAGCTAGGTTATATAACATGCGACGTAAATTTATTATTTCAATTCTTAAGTAAATTTTGGATAAAACACTGTATGATTTTATATATATATATTTAAGAAAAAAAGTAGATAATATTGTACGTCCGAAATGGACAGACTGTTGACACTCTAAGCTTCTTTATACAACCATTGTGACAGTTAAAATAATGTCAAAGTCAAAGTCAAAGTCAAAATCTTTTTATTCCGTAAAAATGGCTACATTTGTTTGGAATCGTCACAATTTTTTTCCCTACCGTGCAGTTCATGACTAGGTGAGCACTGATAAAAATACTGCCAAAAAACTCAGGCATCCCTCTTTTGGTATCCAAACAAATTCACATAATTTATTAATTACATTATAATTGGATCGACTCAATCCCAGGCATTTTTATCATTAATATAGTCAGATACTTTATAATATGCCCTGCTACACAATTTGGCTTTAATAGTAGTTTTAAACTTGTTTATTGACAATTCTCTTATATTGCTGGGAAGTTTGTTATAGAACCGTATACATTGCCCCATAAAAGAATTACTTATTTTGTGGAGACGGCTTGCATGTAACACAAGATTATGCTTATATCTAGTATTTATGTTATGAGTATCACTCTTTTTACAAAATGAGTCTATGTTTTTATGGACATACAAAAGATTTTCATAGATATATTGCGATGCGACTGTTAGAATATTTATTTCTTTGAATTTTTCTCTAAGGCTCTCCCGGGGACCAAGTTTGTAGATAGCTCTTATGGCTCTCTTTTGCAATAAAGAGATGGTGTTAATGTCCGCGGAGTTACCCCAAAGAAGAATTCCGTATGACATAATACTATGAAAGTAGCTGAAATAAACTATTCTAGCCGTATCAACATCAGTGAGCCGTCTAATAGTTTTCACTGCATAGGCTGCAGAACTTAGTTTTCCTGATAATTTTTCAATTTGTGGGCCCCATTGTAGTTTGGAGTCAATTGTTATACCCAAGAACACAGTTGTCTAATAAATTATACCTTTTCTTATATATACTACTTTGTGTCAGACAGATAGCTGAATTAGGTAGGTGGTATGGCTGCTCAGGTCGTCTCTGTAAAGTGTTTCGAATAGTTATAAAACATGCCAATGATTTACATAATAATTTATTTGATCCAAAAATGTACACAGACTTATTGCTAAAGCAACATTAGCTATGCAAACACATATAATATTGCTTCCGGTGCTTAAATTAGGATTAATCTATGCTATAAGTACCGGCTACCTTCCAATGGTATTTGGTATCATGTTGCTGTCTTTTATTTAAGGTTATACCGTTTTCCTAATCCATTTGCATTGACGGGGTCCCCTGCCTAAACATAGGTATTTGGTGAAAATGCAGACTTTTACATAGAGCGATTACCATCTGTCCTCGACAATCCAGAGGGAAAATCAGACCGTTTTAATGTTAGATCACACGTCTTTCGAAATATACTCGTACATCTTGGGCATGTGAATTTCCTTACGATGTAATCCTTCACCGCCGAGGAAATGATAGTATAAAAATCCGAATATGTATAATAATAATATGTAAATCCGAATATGTATAATAATAATATGTAAATGCGAATATGTATAATAATAATATGTAAATCCGAATATGTATAATAATAATATGTAAATCCGAATATGTATAATAATGATATGTAAATCCGAAAAGACGAATTTAATGGTACATGCCCAAACTAGGATTCGAATTTTTGCTTATTTTATCGTCTATGCCGTGGTGAGTGCTCTGAAGAACTGTTTTTCCTTATCCCACCCTCTCCTTTTTGTCGTCATAGGACCACACATGCAAGTTTGCGCTGTCATTATTCCACTGTCGAGAACAATTCTTCTCGTACTAAAAAGTTCGACAAGTCCTATTTCTGTCGTACCATTAAAAAGTGGAACGCCTTGCCGGCACATGTGTTTTCTCCTTCCTACAACATAAGATCCTTCAAACGAAGCCTGAAGAAGCACCTTACAGGCTATCGTGGCAGCATCAACTGACAAGACACTGTAGCCTTTGTCAGTTGCCGCTGCAATTTGGGTTTCTCTTTTCGCTTACCATCAGGCGATGCGGAGCCACTATGCTTATCTAGTATAAATAAAAAGAACTCGGAATCGTCGGACAACACCTGAACAATTACTGCTCTGATTGTTTCGTATTATATTATTGTTACGATTAATATCTACAGCGTCTGAAAATGCCTCGTGAAGATGCGAAACGCGTCCCTTAAACATTTCCTATACCACTAATATAACAAACAGGCATAGGGCCTCGTCTTTTCACGCCTTTTTTGAAGAATGTCATGCAAGACCCTGCAGTAAACTATACGAAACCATACGAAATGGAGACCAAAACTGACTTTCGCAAGAGGACACCTGACTCTATTAATGATTTAGGGCCTTTAATAATACAGACTTAGGGGCCAGAAGCGTGCTCGTTCGCGACCCCTGTCAATCGATTAGATTGCAATTCTGGCCCGAAAACGCACCGATGTGCGGTTAGGGCGTCCCCCGGAGGCGACGCGCACCGATCCGCCCCCGTCGGTGCGAAAATAGGTGCATGCGGCGGTGGGGGCCGCCACCCACCACGCAGCGCTAATTCCGGCGGGTCGAAGAGAGCCGAGTGTAATATTTTAAAAATATGTAATGTTTAAAATATCTAATGTAATAACCTTTTTGAATAATATATTTTATAAAACCTTTGTAGAGATATACACTACATTGTCTCTGTGAACCGAATGATGTTTGTCAAAAATATTTATTTGTAATTCAAAATTTTAAAATATTACATTTTAGTGTCGGAAAACAGAAAACAAGGCAGTCTAGAGGAAGCTTTCGAGTAGTAGAGATTCAGTGCACCACGTCTGAGACCACCAGCCTCCTGCTGAGGGCTACGTGGTGAACCCTCGGGATATTACTACCTTTTCCAAACTCGATAATCTCCGGACATCTAACTAATCTAAAAATTATAATACCTGCAGCCTCTGTTGTGGACCACGGCGGCTGACGGAGTTACCGCTGTGGTGTTGGTCCATAAGGCGGTCCACCAACAACTTCTACATCTGGATCTGCGTGCTGGCTAGCACGCTAACCAGCTGTCTACAGTCGTCGGCCACTATAGCCGGCGGCCACTCAGTGCCACATTCCAGTGAACATAACAGTGATATTCCGGTTAGACAAAGATAACGCGAGTTCTTAAAGACCTTAATTAGCCGAACTTAAAGTAAACCTTTATTTTTATATTTTGTATAAATAGCCCTAATAAATTTGTAACCCTTTTTGTACACTCTTTTCCTCAATAAGTAACATAACAATAGGCACGTGGAATGTGAGAGGTGGATTGAGTGATAAGATGAATGAGTTGATGGACGTAATGAATGAGAGACGCTTAGATGCTTTGTGTGTGACAGAGACTAAGCGCAAGGGGAGCGACACCAATGATCTGCCCGGGGGGATGATGGCCCTATGGTCTGGTGTAGACCAGGACGATCATGCCAGTGCTGGTGTAGGCTCTCCTCTCGCTTAGCCTCTGGTGTGAAAGATTACTGTTTGGTAGGGCCTAGACTTCTCTGGGTTCGTATAAAACTGAGCATCATGTGAGTATTTCTGGTTGCAGCATACGATCCCGTAAGCTCAGCGTGTGCCCAAGAACTAGAGAAGTTTTGGGAGTCTGTGAGGGATGTTCTGGATTTAGCTGAAGGGAATGAAAGAGTGATTATGTGTGGAGATTTGAATGGATGGGTTGGGACCAAACGAGACGGCTATGAAGTTGTTCTTGGTCCCTATGGAGATAAGAGAGTGAACGAAGCCGGTTTGTGGGACTTTTCAAGAAGTGGAGGCATTGGCGAGTGCGTATCCCTTTCGGAGATCATGAAAGGATAAGGAGTGAAAAATTGCAAGATGAAAGTGTAAGGAGAATGTATGTACATCTGGTAAGCGAAAGACTTTCAAGTCTTTCCGACACAGATGTGGATGATTGCTGGAAAGTTCTGAAAGATAGTATGGTGGATAGTGCAAAAGAAGCATGTGGATGCGCAAAGAGGCATAAAACATTGAAAGGAGATGCCTGGTGGGATGCGGAGGTTAAATCCTCTGTAGCAAGAAAGAAGAAAGCATGGCTGGATTATGTATCATCTTAGCCCTTAAATGAAAGTATGAGAGAGAAGAATAAAAGAAATGTACCATCTATGCAAGAATGAAACCAAGGCTTTAGTGAAAGAGAAGCGTGAAAAACAAATCATGAATGAGGAAGAGAGGCCGACGAAAAATTTCGACGCAAATACCAAACTCTTTTGGAGAGAGATAAAGAAGTCTCGGGGTACTTCGTCGGCATCCAGTATGAACAGGATTAAGTCTAAAGCTGGTATCATTCTTGCAAACACTCAAGAAGTGTTAGAAAGGTGGAGTGAATATTTTGAAGAAATGTATGAATATGCCTCGGACGCTGACAATGAGAGTGAGTCTGATGCTCACTCCACGTTGTCGGCGTCCGATGAAGGTATAACTATGTATGAGATAGAATGGTCGATATTAAGTTTGAAAAATGGAAAGTCTGCGGGAATTGATATGATGAGCTGAGATGATCAAACTAGGTGGTACTTACATCCGGGACGCCTTCTGGTACTTATGCAACCTATGCTGGGGAACTGGAAGGGTCCCAATGGACTGGGGACGCGCAGACATCGTACCCTTGTATAAAGGCAAGAGATCACGTATGGACTGCGCCAGCTATAGGGCCATCAGTTTGATCAGCTTAGCAGCAAAAGTATATGGAAAGATAATTGAAAGGAGAATGAGGGTGAAATCTGACGAAATGCTGTGGGAGGCACAGGGAGGTTTCCGAAATGGAAGGGCTGTACGGATCAAGTTTTCTCGCTCCGCAATATCGTAGAGAAGCATCATTTGATAGAGTTGTACGAAAGGAACTGTGGTGCATATTGCCGAGATATGGGATTGACGGCTCACTGCTCCGTGCTGTGCAGTCCACCTACAAGGATTGCTCAGCATGTGTGCGAATAGATGGCAACATGTCACTCTGGTTTGATGTAAAAATTGGTGTCAAACAGGGTTGCATGTTGTCTGCTAGGCTGTTTATTCTGTATCTTGATAGTTGTCTACAGAGAATAAGATCGACGAATGTAGGATTACGCATGGGTGACCTAGTGGTGAATTGTCTGCTGTATGCAGATGATGCAGTCCTATTAGCAGAAACACCATCTGAGCTGCAAACACTAGTCACAATGATGAAAGACGAATGTATGAAGGAAGGCTTACTACTGAATGCGAAGAAAACAAAGATAATGGTATTTGAAAGAGAAGAAACCAGAACCAATGTAAGGATTACGGTAGTTGATGAAGTGTTGGAACAAGTGAATGAGTTTGTATATCTTGATGTGCTTTCAGCAGGGATGGAAGGTACACCGCAATGTGGAAAGGGCGAGTGAGTGCTGGGAATAGTGTAAATGGAGCGTTGGCAAAACTTCTTGGCAGTAAAAACTTGAGCCCGAAGGCGCAGCTGGCTATACACAATGCAGTGCTGGTCCCGATGCTAACTTATGGAAGCGAGAGCTGGGTAAGGCAGAAAGAGCATGAAAGTAGAATAAACGCGGTCGAGCGAGCGCTGCGCAAAATTTGTGGTGTAAGGCTTGCAGACCGTATTCGCAATGATTATGTTAGAAAGAGTGTTGGTCTGAAAGAGAGCGTCGGTGTTAAAGTAAGAAGAGGCATGCTCCGTTGGTTCGGACATGTAGAAAGAATGCAAGATGAAAGAATGACGAAGCAGATATACAATGCAAAAGTGGAAGGATGTAGGAGCCGAGGAAGGCCAAGACTTACCTACCATGACCAAATTGGTCGTGTTCTATCAGAAGGTGAAGTCAGGAGCCCTAGAAACCGGCGAGCGTGCGTGAAAAGAGCAATGAATGTTAAAGAAGCGAGTGAGGTATGTAAGGATCAAGTCGCGTGGCGCTCGGTTCTCTCTGCCCACCCCGTAAGGGATTTGGCGTGAAGTTATAGTAATAATACAGACAGTAGTCTCAAAATGTATTGATTTTATTAGTTAGTTAATTTTATGTTGAGCTCGAGAGAGAAAATCTCAAGAGAGATTTTGTCTCCTTTTGTTTATTCTTCTACAAGTAGTTTGACAAGTTCATTCTCCTACGTTGGAGCTAAAATAGCCTCGTACTATGGTGTAGAGACTCTCGAGGATCTCGAAGGCATCTGACATTAAGTAAACAAAGCAGATTTTGTTTACTTAATTTTCAAAATGTATTTTTTGAAACAAAATCTTATTATGTTTGATTCAATTATAATAATTTTAATCATTGTTTTTATCTAATCTACCACTATTTCGGAAAATAACCATTGGGCAGGAATAAATGTTGGAATAAAGTTGCCAATGCCGACCTTTTTCCAACGTTTCCAACGCCAATATAGGTCTTTTTCAGCGTGCCAAAATAGGCTCTTTCCTGTCCCAGAGAGCTTTTCCTTGAGCGAACCCTTTGAATGTAGAATGAACTGACTACCGAGATTTTCCCAACTACACACGACTACAGCCTGAGGTGCTTTAAAAAAGGCTTGAAGAGGTTTATATACGTCGGTAACATGCGAGTGATACCTCAACAAAATGTAAAAAGGCATCCTATAGAAATAACATATAATCATATCACGCTTCCTAAAGTGGGAGGACCACGCATTTAATTCATTTCAGGCTATAAGTGTTAAAGTGTACAAAATACAATGGACACACTGTGTGAGTGGCAAGATAAAAAGCAAGTAAGATAAAAATGATGTCATAACAATCAATTCACAAATAGTCGAAATCATCATGACAAAACGACGAATTAAACAAAAAATGTTTAATAAAACTATCAAAATGAATTAAATAGCAAATAAACATTTAAATTAGATGTCTATATATATTATAAAATCAAACGCATTACAATCTATCCTCTTTTGACGTTAAAGATAGAATTTAATGAGTTGCGTTTGTTACTCCTGAACCACTCGTTTTAAAATATAAGGGTAAAAATATTATATGAAACTCAATTACGATTGTTGTGTTTATTAAATAGAAAATTAAATGGCTGTATATTGTTGTACATCATGTACATGAACTTAGCAATAATCGCGACCCTAAAATAAACAATAAGAAAAATATATAATATTGTTTATTAATAAAAGCATGTTTGATATATTCTAATCTGTGACATAATAAATTGACTAGAAGAAGATATGGCCATATAGTTGCTTTTATGGCAGCAGTTTTACTGGACATACAATATAACGTTTCGTTTCATGACATGAAAGCTAAAGGGAGAACAGATATGGTGCAACGATTTATCTAAATAAAAAAATGCTCATGAAATACTATAATTATTTTATCCTGCCTGAATGCAATAAATTTAGAAAAGTGCAGAATATAGGTATGCGTTTAATTTTTCTATATAGGTATGATTTAATTAAATTAAAATAAAGGTTTATGACTTGGCCCTCTTTGCGTACATATCTTGAACTTAACTTACATATATTTTGACATTAAGACCAATAATGAAATTGAACTTTTTAATACGTAACTGGTAACTTCCGGAACTAATGTTTGTAGCCATGTACTAACGTCATTGAAACAGTATTTCTAATATTATTAATATTTTGAGAAAGTATTTTTGAACTAGTGCCATTCATTTAACTAACAATTTTGGCTTTAAGAGTTTCCTGTTCAATTGTGTAATATTTCACGGGAGATTTTGGGAATTCTTAGATAAAGGTGTTAAAATATTAATGTGTAACCACTTTAAAAAACATTTTCTTAAACTTATGACCGTGAGAAATTGATTTGACATCTTACAAAAAATTATTTACGACTAGTTCCATGAAATAGACTCATTTAGGTGTGCGAGCGAGATCGTAGTGGATAGAACACAAAGTTAGAGAGAGACGCTCATTTGCAATACGAATAGTATATAACTCAATAACAACAGAAGGGCAGTGTACCAATGACGTTAGTACATGGCTACAGAGTACTAACGTCATTGGTACAAGTTCTCTCTGTTTTAAATGACAATTGAGATGTAGTGAGAAATGTAAGTTACAGTATGTATGAATGCATATCTTCACGCCAGGTCCTTGCGGAATAGGCAGAGAGATACAAGCGCCATAAGACGCGGTTCTTACACATTTCACTCGCTTCATTATCATTTATAACTTTTCTCATGCACGCACGCCGGCTCCGAGGGCTCCTGACATCACTTTCTAATAAAACACCAATCTTGTCATGGTAGGTGAGTCTTTGTCTCCCTCGGCTCCTACATCCTTCCACTTTCGCATTGTATATCTCTTACGTCATTCTTTCACCTGGTATTTTCCTACATGGCCGATCCGACGGAGCATGTCTTTCTTATCGTAACACCGACAGTCTATTTCAAACGAACTCTTTCTCTTACGTTATTATTGCGAACGCGGTCAAGAAATACGCCACAAATTTTGAGCAATAAAAATAAAATTTATTTATTTCGGATAACCATCCATCCATAAATTGTACACTACATTGATAATGCTATAGATATTAAATACACCTGTCATTAATATTCATTTAAAAATAAAATTACATATACGCGGTTGAAATGCAAGCGCTGCGCAAAATTTGTGGCGTAAGGCTTGTAGACCGTATTCGCAATGATGATGTAAGAAACAGAGTTGGCCTGAAAGAGAGAGTCGGTGTTAAAATAAGAAGAGGCATGCTCCGATGGTTCGGGCATGTAGAAAGAATGCAAGATGAAAGAATGACGAAGCAGATATACAATGCAAAAGTGGAAGGATGTAGGAGCTGGGGAAGGCCAAGACTTACCTACCATGACCAAATTGGTCGTGTTCTATCAGAAGGTGATGTCAGGAGCCCTAGAAACCGGCGAGCGTGCGTGAGAAGAGCAATGAATGTTAAAGAAGCGAGTGAGATATGTAAGGATCGAGTCACGTGGCGCTCGGTTCTCTCTGCCTACCCCGCATGGGATTTGGCGTGAAGTTATAGATAGACAAAATTACAGTAATAACAATAATCAAATCAAAAATATAAGATATATCAAAAATAACTACAAATATGAATAATTAAAAAATCCTACAAATAAATATATAACAATAATAATATATATGAAACAATGCCTGGAAATGCATATTCAGAACTTTCTCATCGACATCGCTACGGTGACATGTCTGTCGTAGCAATGTCGAAGGAAAGGGTAGTCCAGTCTGTCGGCAATCATTTTTAAGATGACATTGGAGCTGGCCCGAACTCTGCGCACCATAGACGCACCCCGCTTGTACATGGTAACATGCAAGCATGCGGTGCGCGCCTTCGCGAACATGTCTGAGGCCCTGCAGTGTCGGGCCAGCCCCACGATGATCCTGTTGAATTGTTGTACAGAATGCGGAGGTCACTGTAACTTCGCTCGCTCTAAAGACAATGCATTGACTTTTCCTGACATTGTATATTAATGCGTGACCACTTACATATTCCTCCCATGTCCGTATCAATCTCCCTAGGCCATATATCAACGCACTCAGCAGCACCATGCTAACATGCTGGTCTTTACTGCCTGATTGTGCAAGTCAGCATTGAGCACCCCCCTCACGGAACCCAATGCCGAACTCACAGTAAAATAGTTCCTAAAGATATTTGCAATTTCTTTGGGGTTGTTCACACCATCGATGCTCACAGGAAGGTCAGGCCGGACATTAACTTTAGGAGAGTCTTGCCAGAAACCTCGAAAGTTACCTTCGGAATGTTTATCCGCAAGAAGATCCATTTTTATTTGGTCTTGATGGTCTCGGCATCAGTTTAATATGGACTAGAAAACTCGCCTGCTTTCACACATTTCCTGGTATATGAGGCCGACCTTCGGTCTACCACACATCGCCCACTCCTTAAAACTTGGACCTAGCCACCCCGTGAGCCTCTCTGGCATGTTTGTTCCACCCCACTATGCGCGGGCCACCCCCGCCCGTCTTCGTGCTTCCCCGACTCGCCACAGCTGCATCGCGAAGGGCAGCCACAATGTCGGAGTAGACCTTGTCTAGAATATGTCTGTGGCCAAGGCTATTACTAAAACAATTTGCACAGTTTACAAAGTCGGAAGGAAAATCAATCAATTTTAATCTTTTATGACACTCTTGGCATACATAGCGAATTGTTCCTTATTTCTTTCGCCCCATAATATAGTTTTACTTGCATTAATAATTTAGGGAAGACTTTGGGAGTTAATAATTATAAATTACAATGCACAATAAGCGGGAAGTCGTCTGACCATCGAGTGTCGTACATCACATCAACATCAATAACAGACTGCTTTGCCGAGTGAGGATACAGTGATCCAGCCAGCTACCGATTCCATGCACGTCATTAATATAAGTAAAAGTACCCGAGTCCAGCCCTAGCATGTCTATGTCTATACATGACCATAGCTGGTCGTTGCTTATATTTATAAGCAACTCACCCGCGTCCGCATTAAAGTGGCCTAAAATAAATACATTGCTTTAACAGCATTGCGATGCTGGTACTCGACCGCATTTATTCTACTTTTTTTACATTACATTATTTGGATATGGCACAGAGGGCATGCTCTGTGCCATATTCAATATGTTATTTTAGTGATGTTATTAGTTGCCACGTGCAATAAATCACGCATGATATTTCAACATTTTAAGAGAAATAGGGCGCATCAAATCACCTCGTCTGGGGAGGTATATTCACCTCTCAAAAAACCGCAGCGAAATAACAACTCAATTGCGGATTGTCATATCCAACTATTTAGTAGAGTACCTAATCTAAAATCTGATTTGGGTTTAGGTACGTCAATATACACCCAGTACAAACAGCTCAATTTTTTGCCGGTTGGCAATAGGGTAGTGCGACGAAGATGGCTTAAAATACCTTTTATTAAAAGTAGATTCACATTCACATGGCTAATGCGTTGCTATGATTAGCGCAAACAAAGCCGAGGGCAAAGGCTAACAGTGTTACACGCGGCTAGGATGCGATGTAATGAGATCTTTTGTGTTCCGTTACTAGTTTATTTCGTAAAACACAATAAAACTATTTATAAAATCTGAAGCGCAGGTGTTTGGTGTTCATTCGCTCGGGAAGATTTTTAAACGACAAAATAAAAGTGACTCTCCTTTCTGCTCGTTGCCTTTCTTTTTGAGCTAATATTTTTTGAAAGAAATAAGATAAATGTGTTGTGTATTATACACATTAGCTTTAAGTTAAGTGGCGAATAGACCATTCCTTCTTTACCAGGTATTTATTTAATACACGAACGAGTAACTAACAATATACAAATGGACAAAAGACATATTTTAGGAGGTTTCCATTCCTCTTTTTTAGCCAGGTTCTCCATTTGTTATTAGCAGTGCACATCACGTGATTTTGAGTCTAAAAATGTGTGAAGGAATAAATGTCTAAAAATATAAAGATGTATGAATATTTTATATTATTTTGTTGGAAAATAACATTGATTTAAGTTACAATAACAATAAATGACCAATTACAAGTTTTCACAAATAATTAACATACTGTAAATTTATCAAGTACTATGAACGACCGTGAATAGTTATCATGTCACATAATGTCTGTCGGTCCTACTAAAAAGCCTTCCGCTTACCGCCCTATTTTTTTTAAGATTATCATTAATATAAACGTCATGACTTCTAAACATAGTGTCTGATACGAAAAAATTAAAGAAAAAATTACATGTACTTAATCACCAATGATTATGAACCTATTTAGTTGGATAAGGATTAATTATCATGATATGAATATCAACATTTGATTCAATCTAGGTTTTGATAGACTAAACGGTTTTTGTTACTTAACTATCATAGTTAGACATACAGCCTCACGAACTTTTTGTTGGTCATGATAAATACAATAAATATATGGTGCAATATTTTATGTGTCATCGATAGATTTTGTAGCGAGCAAATAATTATACATATACCTTGGGTCACATTATTGTAAATTTCGTAGTGATCTCAATTTTTTTCTAAAATCAAATATAGCCTATATTATTTGCTGGTAATATAACTTTTTACATGTGTAAAAATTTTGAAAATCGGTTATGTATTTTTTGCGTTAATCCATTACAAGCAAATATACAAAAAAATAAAATCTTTCCTGTTTATAATATTGGTTTCAACGAACGCTGCATTGAAAAGCTTACAAATGGCGGTACTTTAGTCGGTAGGAGCAAGATGAACGGTGCAACAGATATGCGGAGATAACTACGTATGTAATACGGACTCCATTAAACTTTGTTATTGGGTATCGAACGAACGGCTAGGAGGCGGAGACCTCGGTCAGTGTGCCACCTCGCCACCTCGCCGCCTCGCCGTCAATTGTTGCCTGTCTTTGTGTTAGGGTACAATCAACTCATGTATACGTCGGGAGGCACACAACCGTACTGCCCACCTGATGTATAGTGGGTTATGAACGCTTGCGAAGCACGAAGTATTACTCGTGCGTTGTAAGTTTTGCTGCTAGCACGGATTTTGACGAGCTCGGTGGCTCAGTCGTGAATGACGCGACTTTGACACCAACGCTCGTGGGTTCGATTCCCACACAAGACTAACATTTGTGTGCATGAACATGTCTGTTTGGTCTTGCTCTGGATATTTTAAGAGAGGTAGGGCGCATCAAAGCAGCCCTTCTGGAGAAGTACCTCCACCTCACAGAAAACCGAAGCCAAATAACAACTCCCTAGAGGGTTGTTGTGTTCCTGCGTGTGAGTGAGGTCACCAGTAATCTCCCAAGGAGTTGCTGTGTAAGCAGCAGAGGAGTATCGCGCGAGTGAAACTTAATATATCGCAAGCGTTAATGGGCTACGTTGCTCGCTTTAAATCAGATGGGCCGTATGTTTGTATGCCTCCCGACGTAGTATAAGAAAAAAGATTTCTGTGGAGCTTACGGTAATTTTCGTCAGTTTGATTTTCTGTGAGATGGAGATACTTTCCCATTTGGACAATTATAAACACCCAGACCAAGATAAAGAGACATGCTCATGCGCGAAAATGTTTGTTTCGTGTGAGAATCGACCTCACGAGCATCCGTGTTATAGTGAAATTGTATCCTAACAGCAACTCCCTGGAGGGTCGTTGTATTCCTGCGAGTGAGTGAGATTACTTGTAAATTCCTAAACAGTGGTTGTGTAAGGAGCAGTGGAGACAACGTATTTCTGTATTGCAAGTCACAGGGGTAGGCTACAATCCATCCGGCGGCCCGTATGCTTGTTTGCTTCCCGATATTGTATAAAAAGACTCCACCACCAAGTTTGTGGAAGCAAGTAGTCAAGTTAAATAATAAATAATAAATATTGCCAGACAAATTACACAGCGCTACCTAGCACCAAAGTAAGCGAAGCTTGTGTTATGGGTACTAGACAACTGATAAACATACGTAAATACATTTTTTTTTGTAAATACATACTTATTATACATAGAAAATACCCAGACCAATACAAACAGATATGTTCATGCACACAAATGTTTGTACTGTGTGGGAATCGAACCCACGAGCGTTGGTGTCAAAGTAGCGTAACAGCGCGTTTCACCACTGCGCCACCGAGTTCGTCTTAACGAACTTAAGTTGATAACGAACTGACCTAAATTCTAAGATCCGTCGTTCGAATCCTGGTGGGAACATGTACTGTGTGTGTGGCGGCAGAGCAGGAGCAGAGGGCGTGTGTTCGAGTAGTTATGCAGGCCAAAAACCAGGAAAGTTAATAATCTAGTCTGTTTCAAAGACAATAGATAAGAGAAAGAAAGAGCGCCACCTCATTTAACCTAGCCCGACCAGGAAGGTAAGACAAAGTAATGCACACACTTACATAAAGAGAATATATTCATGTATTTATACTTTACAATCGCTTTCAGACACAATAGGAAACATCAACTTTCATGTATCCATATTCTACATGGCACAAATATAATTAAAGAGTAAATAAATTTCCCTTTATATATATTTATATATTCTTTTAGTTTAGATCATCATGCTTGCTAAATTACACTTACATTTAAATTTACCTACTGCATTAGGCCTATGTTTTATGCATACTTTATAAGACAGGTGTATATTTATATACACACATCAAAAGTGTCTAGGGATCAAGCATTTTTATGCGGATTTCTTGAGATTGAGATGTGGCTTTGTAATAAATTTATGATTTTATAAATTTATATGGATCCTTTTTGGTGCATTTCATAATTTGAAACAGGAACTGTCAATCAAATTCGAGTAAAAGATGAAAATCAGCTGTCAATATTTTCCCTATAAAAACATACAACGCATTGAAGACATTATTAGTGCTACTGTTTCCCTATTACTGATTAAACCAACGTTATTATGGAGCGGCGACGTCATTTAAGCAGGGAAGAAATGCTCAGAGCCGTGGGAATGATAGAAGCTGGTTCCCGGCAACGTACTGTGGCTTTAGCTCTGAATACAAGTCAGAGTGTTATCAGTCGACTTTGGACACGTTACCGAAGCACTGGTACCGTGGCTGAGCGCCATGGAGGACGGTATCGCTGCACCACACGGAGACAAGACCGATACATTCAAATCACAACTCGAAGAGCTCCAACAATAACCGCCATGATGTTAGCCGTGACCATAGATAACAGAAACAATGGGAGATGTGACATACCACGCGAGTTTACACCGGGACGGTTGTCGCCGAGTTTCACCCCACCATAAAACACTCACACATTTAAATAAATAAAAAATATTATTCTACGCACACAAGTACAACGACACACATTTGTTAAGACGCTGTCATTGGATGTTTATTTAAATAACACCCAAGTAAGCACGCACTACTACATTTATAAAGCGGCAGAAACAAGCGGCCGTATCTCGAAACTGTACACACAGTGAACGAATAATATTACTCGCTTTACATTGCGTGTTGGTAAACGAGCGGTGGAGACTGCGTAATGGTAGAAAAGCAATGTATGATTAAGAATGAGAAATTTGATATTTATAATTTGTATCGTGGTAAGGCCCTGGTAGAAATGGCGTCAGAGAATTTTTGAAATTAATTCTGTATTTGTGCTTATAAAACGTAATATTATTTGTACTTATAGGTGATAAGTGATTCCATTTGATTTAAAGTTAACCACTGCACTTCTATTTTTGCAAAAAGGCAACAGCACAACTTGGCATTTTGCTAAAACAAGGAGCAACGTATCTCAATCGAACTTGATTGCAACTAACTAAATGTTCTTGGCAATGTTCTCGTTTTGAGCATATTGCGGCGACACCAATCACGCCCCCTCGTCACATCTCCCGTTGTTTCTGTTATCTATGGCCGTGACGCTTCATCACTCTTCAGGGAACTTAATTAGCGACCAAACAGTCAGAAACCGCTTGCATGAAGTGAACCTTCATTCCCGAAGACCGCTAAGGGTACCACCTATAGCAATGCACAATCGTAGGATTCGATATCAATGGGCTCTTGAACACAGAAATTGGGCAGAAGAACAATGGCGTTTCGTGTGCTTTTCTGATGAGTCTCGTTTTGGTATGAGACCGGATACAAGACGTATACGACACTGGAGAACCCCTGGACGCCAACAGCGATTAAAATCCTGCCAGGAAGTCCATCCTTATAGTGGTGGAACCATCATGGTATGGGCGGGTATTTGGATCGGCGGAAGAACTGAGTTGATTTGGATCAGAGGCAACCTCAACGCTCAAATTTATGCTGAGACGATTGTATCAGACGTCATCGTTCCTCTACAAGTGCAAATCGGTCCCTTATTTCAGTTAATGCATGATAATGCACGACCGCACACCGCAAGAGTTGTAAGACAGACTCTCGCCGCAGCTAACATCAATGTCATGCCCTGGCCTGCTCAGTCGCCAGACTTGAACCCGATTGAGCATACATGGGATATGCTACAGAGAAGAGCTCTGCCGAATATGGAGGGTATTCAGTCGCAAGAAGACCTTTTTTTGTTGTTGCAACGAACATGGGCGGCCATTCCACAGCGTGATTTGGATGAACTCATTTTGAGTATGCCAAACCGATGTTCTTGTGTTGTTAGTGTTCGCGGTAGAAACACGGATTATTAATTGTTTAAGTTACCCAATAAAATTTTAAAGAAAACTGTTATTTCAGTCTTTTTTTCGAACTTTAATGTTAGTGGTTCAAATGTCAAAAATCCCTTTATTATGAAAATGGCAAATTTCTTTATTAATGCAAAGGTGACTTGGTTTATCGTTACTGTAGACAAACGAAAACACTTTATTTGATGAATCCTTAAAGAAAATTTTAATTAATATCAATCAGGAGAAAAGTTATTGCAAAAATATATGTTGATCCCTAGACACTTTTGATGTGTGTAGTCCTAATTACTTTTTGAGTGCATTAACGGGTCAGGACGTTTATCTTCTAGAAAAGTTAACACTTTATAGAGAATTTCAAAACATTAGAACGATCACACTCATCACGATTGTAAGCTGGGACTCGGATATGATGAGAAAAGCCAGCGTTGTACCTCTCATGCATATATGTATATGTAGACGACCAGGAACTGCATACTTAGGGTTGCGGTCTGCGAATACAGGATTGCAGCCGGCGAATTAGCACGCGGCTGTTGACTGCGAATTACGACAGTGAATTGCGACCGCACCTCAGTCTGCAATGAACAGACAGCAACCATTAGATACCTGATATCAAATTACCGGGAATGAAAACATCCTCTGCTTACCAATTGCAAATTATTGAGACATACTTTTTACGAGCTCGGTGGCTCAGTCGTGAATGACGCGACTTTGTCACCAACGCTCGTGGGTTCGATTCCCACACAAGGCAAACATTTGTGTGCATGAACATGTCTGTTTGTCTTAGTCTGGATGTTTTAAGAGAGGTAGGGCGCATCAAAGCACCCCGTCTGGGGAAGTACCTCCACCTCACAGAAAACCGCAGCCAAATACCAATTCCTTCGAGGATCGTTGTGTTCCTGCGCATGAGTGAGGTTACCAGTAAGCTCCCGAGGAGGTGCTGTGTAAGCAGCAGAGGAGGCATCGCGCGAGTGATACTTAATATATTACAAGCGTTAATAGGCTAAGGTACCCGCTTTACATCAGGTGGGCCGTATGCTTGTATGCCTTCCGTCGTAGTATAAAAAAAATACTTACTCGGTATAGAGAGTTCAAAGGTTAAATTGAATTTCAGTAGGTGACGCGATGACGCCATGTTTCTTGATTAAAATTGTGCTATTATATTCAATCCTAAGGTTTAGAACCCAATGTTAAGTTATTAATCGCCAGGCCATATTAGATGGCCAAGTCCACTACGACTCGAAGAAATTAACCTCACATGTTTCACATCGGAAAAGGGTCGAGAAAGCGTGGCCGCTGCCAACTCGGAACCTATCTCTTAAAACAAAATCTACTAGTAGACGGCTACGCGTTGCCACTACGATGAATTAATCTTCTTCTTAACAGATGACGCTGCCAGTACCGGCATTTGCAAATATCATGAAAGTGTAGATTTACACCGTAACAGTACCACTACATTCGTATTCTGGGATTTACGTACATATTTGTAATTATCACTTGCTGGGCGGTGAAGGAAAATATCCTGAAGAAACCCGCACGTCCAAGAAGTTTAAGAACATTTAGGTAGAGGTGTAACCTAACATAAAAGGTGTGGTTTTCCTTCGAGGTTGCGGAGGTCTGATTTCAGTTGTTCTGTGTAAAAATCAGCATCGTAGCCAAATCCTTGAGCTTAGTAGTAGTGAAAGTCAGAAGAAGAAGTGAACCGTATCAGAAAATGTAGAGGCAAGCACAGTCAAATTTACAGAATGTCAACAGATGCTTTATTGAGAAGGCTATCGATTCCATCTCCGCCGCATCCTATGGAGCTATCAAAAATTTACACAAGCCAGCCATCCGAAGCATTAAACGAAGGCGTACCTCCATGAATATTAAGTGGCCTAGTAACGGAGGTATGTTTCGGAACTTGGCTTAAGGTTGCCACACGTGGTCCGAATCGCGGCTTTAACGGCCGTGTAAATGAAAATTGTTTGTGATGACTACGGCCAGGAAGTATCAACGTTTAATATTATATAATGTTAGGAGCAAAACAAGCATTCGGCCTACCCTATATGAACATAACTGTACGTTTACAATACTATGAGTATTGCTCGTCGTTGGTGCGCGGCGTTGCACCTGTTATTCCTTGCCCTTGATTGCCTTGCACAAAGTGGATATGGAGCCGTCAGTCAAATTCAAGATACTTCAAAAGCTTGTTATCAGCTGTTAGTTCGTATATCATATTATCGACAGATATACCAACACTTCCTCTTTTGAAGACCATAAAAGATCGGGGCGACCGCGTGCGTTTAGAACTACAAAGGCTGTTAATGCTGTTAAAGCCAGAATTCGCCGAAACCTCATTAGGAAACAAAAAATCTTATCGCGAGAAATAACGACTCACGACTATAATAAACTCTGACGCGTATAATAAACCAAGACTAAATCAATCCCTACAGTTGAAGACAGTGAATCGATCAAAATGCCTTCTGTCCCGATATGCAGGTTAAAGGCACAGAAATATATTCTTTACTGATGAAAAAAAATTCACGATTGAAGAGCACTACAACAAACAAAACGACAAAGTGTACGCATACAGTTTTAAAGAAGCCGCCAAGTGGTCGGAAAAGCACAACGTGGTTATCATCCTGCGTCTGTGGTTTAGTAGGGGTTGTCTTATCGAGGAGTAACAAATATTATTTTTTTGTGAAAAAGGAGTGAAGACTTCAGCCAAAGTGTATCAAGAGCCTAACTTGGGTCGTGTTGAGAAACCTGTAAGGAATACTCTTTTTAAAAATGTACCGTGGACTTTTCAGCAGTACTGCACCTGTTCACAATGCACGAACTACTCAAGTTTAACTCGAAACTAACGTTCCGGACTTTATAAGACCTAAGGCTGGTCCTTGTCTAGCCCGGATCTGAACTCTTAGACTACAAATTATGATCAGTTTTAGAGGACAAGGCCTGCTCGAAACGACACGCCGTCGTTGTGTCTCTTAACAAATCTCTGGAACATGCAGTGGCTAAATGTCCGATGGAAACAGTGCGTAAATCCATAGATTCGCGGCCAGACATATTAAATGCCTGTATCAAAGCCGAAAGGTGGCCATTTCGAATAGAATATTTTTTTACTTTTTGCTGAGACTTCTATAAACATGTACATAAAAGTTTTATTAGTAGTACATTATTTCATAAAAAAATAAATGCATATTCATTTGTAACAGAACTTATGGCCGGACTAGGTATATAGAGACTAGCTGTGCCCGCGTCTTCATCCGTCCGGGTTTCGACATTGTTCATAAAACTAAACTAATATGTAATTGAAGTTGTTTACGCGGGAGTTATGGCGGGAGAAGGCTACATAGAGGTTTTTGTGCAAAGAGCGACTGATGCTCAGATGCACAGCGACTGCGCGCCTTCTTTAGTAACAATATTTAAAGTTTCGTCGTAATTTGTACTCGATCCATCATTTTTGTATTTTTCTTTGGGAATGGCACATTTTCTTACCATAAAAAGTATCCTATATGTTGCCCCAAATCCATTCAATGGTTTTCGTGTGATGCTATAACAGACATACAGACGGAGAGAGTGACAAAAATATTAATTTCTAAATGTATACTTGGAAATATTCAATGTACGGGTTCTACTCTGTTGTATTATATGTATACCTAATAGCTACTTATCTTTTGAGACAAACTAGTCTTTTTTTTTATACAACGTCGGAAGGCATACAAGTATACGGCCCACCTGATGTAAAGCGGGTACCGTAGCCTATTAACGCTTGTAATACATTAAGTATTACTCACGCGATGCCTCCTCTGCTGCTAACACAGCAACTCCTTAGGAGCTTACTGGTGACCTCATTCACACGCAGGAACACAACAACCCTCTAGGGAAAACCTAAGACTTAAGACGCGAAAACCTAAGACAATACTAACCCTTTAGGGAGTTCTCATTTGGCTACGGTTTTCTGTGAGGTGGAGGAACTTCTCCAGACGGGCTGCTTTGATGCGCCCTACCTCTCTTAAAATATCCAGACCAAGACAAGACAAGACAAATAGACATGTTCATGCACACAAATATTTGCCTTGTGTGGGAATCGAATCCACGAGCGTTGGTGTCAAAGTCGCGTCATCCACGACTGAGCCACCGAGCTCGTCAATAATCGCCTTCGCCTCGTCTTATCTTTTGAGACACACTCGTCTGGTCTCTACTAATGATGGCAATGCTTGTACAGGAATTCATATACATTTTGTATACATACCTTTGAATGGCACGACGTATTGGAGTACAACATACTAATATATATACGACATAACCCTCTTTCTGTCCGGTACAACTTTCACGCATCAAATCACTCAAGAAAGTCTTACGAAACACACGGAGAAAATTGCGTGTTTCATATTCCCCAACGAAGCTACTGCCCCTAATTTATTGCCATATAATATTCAAAATGTCAACAGAATGAACAACTGCAGTGTTTTTGCAATGGTGGATTATCCCTTATGCAAACTAGGCACGTGCCTGGAGGTGCGTGGATTGGAGCGGCACGCGCGGAATAAACGAACAAACAAATCTAATTACATTTACGTACGTAAAAAAATGTTTAGGTTATTCGAAACGTAAACTTTCTACTTTTTACCATGACTGGAAGTTTTGGAATTACATGAGTGGAAGAAAGCCCATAGACGCTGTTTTACTGAGCGTTACCACTGGTTACTGTGGGAAATATTTTCCCTAATATAAAGGGAAGACGTTTCTTGTAAATTGTATTCAATTTTGTAATAAATTCCCCGAAACAATCTTTATCTTCCACATTAAGATTGTCTCATAAGATAGCTCAATATTATAGAATGAATATTTAATTAATAAAGATGTCTGGAAATGATTTAGCATTGGCATATTGTTTTAAATGCAATGCAATTCTCTTAAATATATCGGCGTGTATCTATTGTGTTAGCTAATTGACGATCTGAAAAGTAAATATTCAAATTTCTTTCGGCATTTCTTCGCCAATGGTCAGTTCCGAAATGCAGTGATAGACCAGTAGATAAAAAACCAGCTATTAACCAACTGGTTTTAGTAATTAGGACTTAGATTTACTCCGCCAATCCTAATGGACTAGGTAAAGAGATAATGCTAAAAAGAAAAAGATTAACTAGACGGTCCAAGTTCGAAACCTGGGTATGTACTACAAAATTTATATTTTCTGATTTATGTACATATTTGTAATTATCACGTGCTCGGCGATGAGGGGTGAGGTTGTGGAGGTCACACAGCAGTCGCTCCATATCAAAATCAGTATTTTCGACAAATCCTTAGGCTCAGGTAGCGGACTTCGCCGATCCTAGTGGATTAGAAAACGGAATAACGCTAGGAATAAGAAGGTCAGTTCCGAAATATTGTTAAATTAAAAAACAGCGTGTAATATAAAAATAACAAATTCTAACATTAAGTAAGTACTACGTAGTTCAATAGTAAAAAAAGAATTCGAGCTGTTACTTCGTAGAACTACATGGAAACACTAATATTTACATGTATGGATAATAAAGCGACAAAAATAGCCTACAGTAATCAGACATAATCATTTGATACATAATATATGTTAGGCGATTATTGCTGGAACGGACCCTTTAGCAGATAAACACGCAACTTATTTTAATATCACACGACAATAACAAAAAAATAATACAGAGTAACAAGTACCATCATTATTACCGAAGTTTTGTGTTGAACATTATTGTATAATAATTTACAGTTGTCAATGTAGGTGATATTGAGATATTATTGATGATAAGGAGTTCAAGTATTTTCTATCCATTGTACAAATTGCAAACAAATAAATAATTTTAACTTAAAAATGGCCCTATTATTTCTTAAACTTTGCGGTAGTACTCGTACCGAGTACATCTGACCTTCTAAGAAGGTCCTAAAATATGAGCAGGCCTTTCAGGTAAATCGTATAGTGTATACTTAACTTTAGCAATAAAGGTGCGGTCCGAATTGTACTAAGGGTCTATGAGTTCTTCTTAAGAGCATTCGCTCGTTATGCCCCGCCCATCTTGGAACAATAATTATTAGCGTGGTTACTTAATGCATAAATATATCGCTGCTTTGTTCGTGTTTACAGCGACCCAATACGTCTATAAACTATGAAACTGTTGAAGGTATTCTGTGCACGGTACATTCATATACTATGCATGGTATTCTGTTGCGAAATGACACCAAGTTGGGCTAAATTAATTACGAATTTCATTGTAACTTTTGTTTTTATTTTAATACTAAGTAGCTAAGAAGCACAGTGGAGAAAGGTATACTTTTTAATGAGTATTGATCTATCTATTTATAGTGATAGCCCAGTGGATAAGGAATCGCCCTGTTGAGCAACAGGTTCCCGGTCCCAATCTTGGCATGTACCACTAAATTTGTGATTTTGGATTTATGTAGGCGCCATAAGAGTTTCTTTCTTACTTTCTGGTGCAGAAATCTTTTTTTTTTTATATTGGCTCAGCATAGTGGCTCCTCTTCGCCTGTTGGTAAGCGAAAAGGGGAGCCCAAATTGCAGCGGTAACTGACAAAGGACTACGCTGTCCTGACAGTTGACTGCGTGCACCATGACACTCGTGTCAGAAAATTACACCACTACGGTATCAGGAACAAGGCTCTCGAACTTCTGTCTTCTTATCTGGGCAATAGGATACAGAAGGTCGATGTTAACGGTAAAAGATCTTCGGGGTCCCCTGTAGTTATGGGAGTCCCACAGGGGTCAATTCTAGGTCCATTCTTATTTTTAGTATATATAAATGACTTACCTTATTACGTAAGGGATAAACATGAGATTGTATTGTTTGCGGATGATACCTCTTTGACATTCAAAATTAATAGACGGTTAGGTAATTATGACGAAGTTAACGATGCTCTCTCTAAAGTTATTCATTGGTTTAGTGTTAATAATCTGATTTTAAATGATAAAAAGACTAAAGTAATTAAATTCTCAACACCTAATGTAAGACAGGTGGCTACCAATGTACATGTTAATGGAACTAATTTAGCACCTGTGGAGACAACTGTGTTCTTGGGTATAACAATTGACTCCAGACTACAATGGGGCCCACAAATTGAAAAATTATCAGGAAAACTAAGTTCTGCAGCCTATGCAGTGAAAACTATTAGACGGCTCACTGATATTGATACGGCTAGAATAGTTTATTTCAGCTACTTTCATAGTATTATGTCATATGGAATTCTTCTTTGGGGTAACTCCGCGGACATTAACACCATCTTTTTATTGCAAAAGAGAGCCATAAGAGCTATCTACAAACTTGGTCCCCGGGAGAGCCTTAGAGAAAAATTCAAAGAAATAAGTATTCTAACAGTCGCATCGCAATATATCTATGAAAATCTTTTGTATGTCCATAAAAACATAGATTCATTTTGTAAAAAGAGTGATACTCATAGTATAAATACTAGATATAAACATAATCTTGTGTTACATGCAAGCCGTCTCCACAAAATAAGTACATAATTCTTTTATGGGGCAATGTATACGGTTCAATAACAAACTTCCCAGCAATATAAGAGAATTGTCAATAAACAAATTTAAAACTACTATTAAAGCCAAACTATATTAATGATAAAAATGCCTGGGAGTGAGTCGATCCAATTATAATGTAATTATTAAAATATGTAAATTTGTTTGGATACCAAAAGAGGGATGCCTGAGTTTTTTGGCAGTATTTTTATCAGTGCTCACCTAGTCATAAACTGCACGGTAGGGAAAAAAATTGTGACGATTCCAAACAAATGTAGCCATTTTTACGGAATAAAAAGATTTTGACTTTGACTTTGACGCTACCATGCTGGCCCGCAAGGTGCTTCTTCACGCTTCGTTTGAAGGATCCCATGTTGTAAGAAGGAGGAAACACATGTGCAGGCAAGGCGTTCCACTTTTTAATAGTTCGACAGAGATAGGAGTAATCTAAAATAGTTCAGGTTACGTGGTCACGTACACTGGACTTTATTGGCTTACAGTACCAGGGTGAGCAAGCTTCGCTCGGTGTTTTTATGATTTTTGTGTATGATGTATCTTTTTCTGATGTATGTGTCACTAAAATCGTGATTTCGTATTTATGTACATGCTAGCGGATTTCATCCGCAAGGAGTCCGGAATTAGGTTCAGAGTAGATAAAAAGTGTACCAATAGACTGTAATGCAAGAAAATACTACTGCAAGAAGTATTACTTTATTTTAATACACTTTTATGAACAATATTTTTTTGTCTTTCCTTCCTTCGTGAAAAAATGAAGATTATGTGTGCTCGTGAGTATGCCACATAACAGTTGCCCGTGAGAGAAACAGTATTTCTCCAAGTGCACACTTGCCATTTCAAGTGTTTCGCCTTAGGCTTTGTTTGACCGTCATCGCAAATGCTGTTTTCAGGGGAAACTGGACTTTTTTAAACTGAAATCAGTTGGAATTATTGGGATTCGGGGAATTAATATATTTTCTCCTTTCCCGTTACTGTCATAGTTATCGCTTTTATAATAATTCGTGCTACATTACTTGTAGTTGAGTGCCATTACATAGTTTTGGTGCATCAAGTTGCGCATTAACTGGACTGGAACACAAATTTTTAGTCTCAACGCATGTCGAGTGCCTTGACGTGAGTTGAGATTGAAAATTGGTGTAAAGAGATCAGAAATTCTATAGGTTACAAAGTAACTTGTTCTGTATCCATGACATTATGTACTGAAAGGTCCTCAACAGCATCACATTCCACATGTACCATAATTTTGTCGTTTCATTTGTCGGAGCTTAAATAGGCCTTTCACATAACCATTCTCTGTTTCCCATATTAGTTTGAAAAGAACAGTCGCATGTTGTCCTGATTGTGCAGTTGTACTCGCATATTTTTTTTGAGACTAAATTTTTTTGGCGTGGAAAATAATATTTACTAATCAAAACAAAAAAAAAACAATCTATCTTCAAAGCAAATAAAATAGAATAAACTATCTTTTTAAAAAATCAAAAGGCATATTGATTTTTTACTACACAACATAACTGATATTTTATTTAACTAAATAACAAAAATCTTGAAGCTCTAAATCTACTAAGGAACACGTCCGTCACGTCCGAGCGCATGCCCTAAAGTGAACGCGGTGTCTATCCCCTCCATTTCCTCTTCCCGCCATTGATCCTCTAAGACTATAATATTCGCAAAGTACTAAACAACTGCTTAGTTTTAACCGTACTTGGAAAATACAGCTATTTAAATCAATCAAAAAATTATACGTAAGAAACGTGTATAATTAATAATCTATATATTTACATTTTGAGTCTAAAAATTAACTGCTCCTACCTATTTGCTAATTAAATATACAAATAACTTACCTACTTAATCTACTTACGAAAATGTTCACTCTATAATTTTAATCGGTGTCAGAAAATAAAATTAATAAATTCCATTTCACAAACTTTTCAGAACTTTTGTTGAAAATTAATGAAAACCTAATCATCCTACTGACAGCACAAAATAATACAAAACTTGTAAACAAATTAAATTCGTTGCAGGATAAAATTTTAATTTATTATTCGCATACGTGGGACAAAGGCGTCTGCCATCACGTGTATACCCCGCTCAGGTACACGTACATAGGTACATTTTCCCGACCGCGCCGCGCCGCCGTACCGCGCCCGCGCTGCTGCCAACACCTTGAAAGACCTCGTTGCGTACTTGACGGAAATCATTGTGTCGCCCGGTTATTTCTATGCTTTTTACTATATAAAATTTATATATATAAAATATTACTTACTTTATACTATATAAAATAAATTAATCTTACGTTATTTTTAGCGTAGGCTAATAAATAAATTTCAATAAACTTAACTTGAAAAAGTGATAAGGCTCCCCAGAGAAATATACAACCCCCTGCTACCCTATTTTAAGAATGTCATTTCAGGAATTCTTTGTTTATGTTCATTGGTATAAAATATAAAATTATAGACAACAAAACATAGGTACTCCTCTCTTAATTTGAAACATATTAGGTTCCCAACAAAAATCTCAAAAGTGCTAACCCCCACTTCACCCCCTTGTGCGTGGCATCTTCAAAATTGCTTTGTAAGTGCTCATTTGTATATTAAAGGACCAAATATAAAACACCCATATATACTTATATATTTCCCCGTAGTAAATTGTTATTGTTGAAAAGTTTTATTTTCTCAACGAAAGTTAGCCTATGTCCGTCTTCAAGGTCTAATCTATTTCTGCGCTAAAATTCAACAAAATCGGTTCAGTTGTTTTTATGTAAGAATGGAACATACATACAAACATACACACTTTCACATATATATTATTATTATGATTTGCAATTATTACAATTATAACAACAGCATATCGCTTGACGGTGATAAAAAACATTGCGAGGAAAACCACACGTTAAAAATATATATTTCGAAAGTCGTGTGACCTTAGAAAGGTATGATTCCCTCTAGGGTGTGGAGGTCGGACCGCAGTGGCTTCATGTCAAAATCCTTAAGCTTAGATTCTAAAATGATTTGGCGAAGATTTTTAAGCCGGTCTCTGCTAATCCTAAATGAAAATACCAAATTCTATTTCCAGAATTTCAATTATAATATATTTAATACATACTGTAGTGTCTTCAAAAAAAAAACCTTGAATATTACGAGTGGTTCTCATTAAAATACTAAACATATTTACTTCATTCTTGAATAAAGTCATTCTTTCAGAAGACACAGCTGCATATTGTGGCCGTTATACTTACATATAAGGTAATTTCTAAAGTGTTTCGGTTCCGTTGCTCTGTAATACTATGCGCCATCCGGTTATCTGGAAGACATTGTATTAGCAAGAAAGTTGCCTATACGTATATTGCATCTGTACATGCTTTAAAAATTTTGTAAATTTTTAATTGGTGTAATTAATGGTATAATAAATAGTGGTGTTTGAACAACGTTGTTTATTGTTTTCACAGAAAAGGACAGAAAAAGTATCTATTTAAAGAACATTTTACAATATTTTTTACTTATTGCAATAGAAATTTGATGTTCATGCTTGGTAACCATGCTATACTAAGAATAACATCCAATTTCAGTAACTAAAAAATGTTTTAATTATAGACCTATGAAGTTTTCAGTGCTCTAGAACTGCTTTTTCAATTGAACCAAAACCATATTAGAATGGTAGGCTGAAAATACAGGTGGTGTTAACCCCATCTTTGGCAGGTTCGAGACTTTTACGCTTTAAAATATGTGTGAATGATTAAGTTTATTTCTGAAAACTAGAATATATTTATCTTCTGTCGTATTCAAATTCAGGTGTCTCAGATATGAGACGCGAAAGTGATACCATGAAATATTGAAATTCAATTGGAAATTTTTGGTATAGGAAGTCCCTTCACGACGAACTCATTGCACTGATAAACAACGCACGGCCAAAATTACTGCAGACAGAATCAAGTCCTTATATAAACACACTTACTTAATATGTTTTTTCTAAACTCTCATCTCAGGGTTCTTATTAGTAAATTACCAGCTTGAAACCGGGGCCGGCCGCTAGTTATTAATATAATTAATAAAACAAAAACCAATCGGGTTTAAATGCTGAGTAAAATATCAACATTAAGCCGTCCGGCACAGCGTTCCTTTGCCTCAATGCACGAGCTTCTAACGCCAATGCCCCGTTTAAAAAATAGAATTTAAAAAGTTTGAGTTGCCTGCGTCACGGGGGCGTGGGCGTGACGTCATTCTCGGAAATAGAGCGCGCGGTTATACGGCGGGGCATGTATATACAGCACGATTGTATATAGTCGGTTAGCGAATCGAAATGTAAATGGATGTTGACATATTTTATAACTATTTGCAGGTTACGTTTAATTTATGTATATAGATTAATATTTATTTGCAAAGCAGCGTCAACTATAAGGAACGCCGCTTCGAATCCTGGCGTGTACAACTAAATACGTGTTACCGGATTTATTTACATATAAATACATTAATACGTGAAGCAAAGATTTGTATTCTTTTTACGAAAATTACGCGGAAATTTGGCACAGTTAAAGTTTATATGGAGAAGTGCAGGAAGCTAAATTGTTTTTATAATAATGCTTGCAAAATAGATTGAGAGAATAGAGAGAGACACACTACCATGGCTTTGACACACAAACACATATGTACCCAAATATATACCGTCTTACTGAATGTCAAAAATACTTTTGTTTATGGTTGAAGTCTGTAGTCAAACTGAGAAGAGGTTAATATTATTGGTCTTTAATATTATTTTGGTCCTTAGTATTATTTGTAATACTAATAATCGGAAAACGGGATAGCGCGGTGAAAAAGTAAAAAATAAAAAAAAACATTTGCCTTCTTACGAGCTCTGTGGTGCAGTGGTGAAACGTGCTGTTACGTTACTTTAACACCGACGCTCGTAGGTTCGATTCTCACACAGGACAAACATTTGTGTGCATAAACATGTCTGTTTGTCTTGGTCTGGTGTTTTTTTAAGCGAGGTAGCGCTCACCAAAGCATCCCACCTGGGGAAGTACCTCTACCTCACAGAAAACAGAGTTACCAAACAACGAAAGAAAAATCTTCTCTTGTAACTGGTTACGTAAGTTTAGTTACCAAAGTAGACGAAGCCGCTATTCTAATGTGTATTGCATACACGTACAACGTAGTAAATTCTAACATGTCGTCAATTCCACGTTCACACATTCACAGAGAATGTGCCGCAAATATTTTTAATGGGCCTAAACCATTCAATTTCAGTGTGTCAAGTTATTTGGGTAATTTAGCTAAAAGCTTATTGATATGCATTACTAATTACGCTAATTATTCTATTACAAATGCATTACAACTGTCATTAAATTCTGCACATGATTTGATTAGGGATTTGCATTAATATTGTTATTGGAAAACATCTGGTCAACAATCATCTGTTAACATCTGGTCACAGCACGTGCAGCCTGTGCCGTGACATGCCTGTCTGTGCCTATCATATCAAACTGTACCAGTTTGTGTTCAGTCCAATGATAGAATTGTGTTTATAGAACGCCAGGAGGCATACAGGCCACCTGGTTTAAAGCGGTTTCCGTAACCTGTAATCGCTTGCACCTCTGCTGCTAACATAACAACTCCTTAGGAGCTTACTGGTGACCTCACTCACACGCAGGAACACAACAACCCTGTAGAGAGTTGTTATTTGGCTGCGGTTTTCTGTGAGGTGGAGGTACTACCCCAGACGGGCTGCTTTGATGCGCCCTACCTCTCTTAAAATATATTTAAATAACAAATATTTCGCTGCGCAAATAGTAGTCCATTGCATCGCGATCAATGGTAATTTGTAGATTGATTGATGAACGCAATGAACTGTGGCAATCACTCACTCATAAATCAATTACGCCGGACAGTGCGGCTTGTAATGCCGTCTATGTATCCCAATACACTTTATATAGCTTTGGTATTCGTTGCATGAGCTGATTAGTTGCCGCCCGCGGGTTTACCCGTGTGAACCGAGTTCACATGTGTAAAACACGGAGTGAACGGTAAAACCGCTGGCTGGATACCAGCTAGGACGGGGGAGCACCTGGATACCAGCTTGGATCGGGGAGCACCTGGATACCAGCTTGGATCGGGGAAAACCTGGATACCAGCTTGGTTCGGGGAGCACCTGGATACCAGCTTGGATCGGGGAGCACCTGGATACCAGCTTGGTTCGGGGAAAACCTGGATACCAGCTTGGATCGGGGAGCACCTGGATACCAGCTAGGACCGGGGAGCACCTGGATACCAGCTTGGATCGGGGAGCACATGGATACCAGCTAGGACCGGGGAGCACCTGGATACCAGCTAGGACCGGGGAGCAACTGGATACCAGCTAGGACCGGGGAGCACCTGGATACCAGCTTGGATCGGGGAGCACATGGATACCAGCTAGGACCGGGGAGCACCTGGATACCAGCTAGGACCGGGGAGCAACTGGATACCAGCTAGGACCGGGGAGCACCTGGATACCAGCTAGGACCGGGGAGCTCCTTGATATCAGCCTGGACAAGCCAAGTTGTATTTTTTTTTACAAAATGTCGGGAGGCATACATGCATACGGCCCACCTGATGTAAAGCGTTTACCGTAGCCTATGAACACTTGTAATACCTTTGTTATCACTCGCGCGACGCTACCTCTGCTGCTAACACAGTAACTCCTTGGACTTTACTGGTGACCTGACTCACGCGCAGGAACACAACAACCCTCTAGGGAGTTGTTATTTGGCTGCGGTTTTCTGTGAGGTGGAGGTACTTCCCCGGACGGATCGCTTTAATGCGCCCTACCTCTCTTAAAAACACCCGGACCAATAAAAACAGACATGCTCATGAATACAAGAGAGTTAGGGGGTAAGAGAGGTAGGGCGCATCAAAGCAGCCGTCTGGGGATGTACCTCAACCTCACAGAAAACCACAGCCAAATAATAACTCCCTAGAGGGTTGTTATGTTCCTGTGCGTGAGTGAGGTCTCCAGTAACCTCCAAGGAGTTGCTGTGTTAGCAGTAGAGGTAACGTCGCGCGAGTGATACATAATGTATTGCAATTGTTCATAGTCTACGGTAAACTTTTACATCAGGTGGGTGGGTGGATTCCATACTCCTCACATTTTCACATTTCTGTGAGGTGCAATTACTTCGCTAAACAGGCTTTGATCCGCCCTACCTATCTTAAAAGTACCCAGACCAAAACAAACAGACATGTTCATACGCACAAACGTTTGTTTTATGTGGAACTCGAACCCACGACGTTTGGTGCCACTGCGTGACCTAGCTCGTCCAACGTAAACATACACACGTAAAGCCTGGAGTAGCCATTATACGACAGCATCACTCGCACACTCGTAGACAATGAGAATAACGACACAACCTTGACCGCAATTGCATAAACAAATCAATAGGTACTTGACTCTAGGTCACCTAAAAATAATCTGCGGGCACACTAATCCAGCCTTGCTGCGGTGAAAGTCGCTATATCAGGCTGACCCGTTGCCGTGAACTAGGGAGGTTATCCCCGCTCGCGAGGCCGCGTTTCAGATCCATTAATAAAGTATTGAACATTGGCGAAGTTTGAATCCATTCAATGCTTGCTGATTTGGTTTGTGCACACAATTATTAGTACCCTAGCTTCTTCTTGTAGCGGTATCCCGTGTCGAATGAATGATTTAGCGAAGCTCCACAATCCAAAGGGAAAATCAGATCTATTTTTTTATACAACTAGATTGGCAGACAAGCATGCGACCCACATCAGATGGTAAGCGGTCACCGCAGCCTATTGTCACTCGCAACAGTAAGGGAATGTTACTCGCGTGCTGCCAATCTTGTGTTCTAAGGCTGTTTCGTCACAGTACCCAGCAATTTCTCTGCCATATCTCACCCTTCAAACCGGAACACAACTATATAAATATATCTGCTTGGCGGTAGAAATAGGTGAGACAGAGGTACCCACGCAGACGACTTTTGTACAAGACTTTTGTAAAAAAATTGTATCGGGAAGTATAAAAAACCATGTACCTCCGTCGGCGAAATCCAAGAACGTAAATACTGAGTGTATTAGGTTCTAGGTTAGGAAGCATACGTGCTCTCAAGGCGTGTGCCAACAACAGTGGACAGTCAATGCAACGACGACGCAGGTTTTGCCCACGTACCACGCACTCGACACAAAAGTTTACAAAACAGACAGCCGCAGACGCCGTTTCGTTCAGAAATAATACGAAACGATTAGTATTTTTATTCTTAGTCGCAGAAGTTGTTTGTTTGTAGTTTGGTACACAGTGAATTCAATTCTCACTTCATACAAATGACTCATAAATACATAGTTCACAACACATTTAGTTGAATTGTTGATATTAATTTTACAATATGTTTAGTTGTAAGTTTTTAAACATACATAACGTTAAATTTCTGAACAGAAGTGATAATGGCGACTGATTTGGCTTTGAGT
This sequence comes from Pyralis farinalis, assembly GCA_947507595.1. Classification (NCBI taxonomy): domain Eukaryota; kingdom Metazoa; phylum Arthropoda; class Insecta; order Lepidoptera; family Pyralidae; genus Pyralis; species Pyralis farinalis. The sequence goes on along the minus strand of OX382268.1, from coordinate 37,243,214 downwards.
AATAAAAAAAATCCTTTTTTATGTGATAATGTTTTCTAGGGTACAAAAACGGTTCAGTTTTGTACTTATTTGTAATAAATTATTTAAGAATTTTACATACTAGTAGATGTACAATCTGGGGTTCAGAAGCTCTAAAGTTAGTCAACCAACGCATGACGGCATGAGAGAGCGTCACGCCAACTTCCGTCACGGCATACGGTTCGATTTTATTGCCAAGGCGCGCCAATAGATGTTTCACGTTAAAAATATTGTAATTTCTATTTTAATCTCGAGCAGAGAGTCAATACGGGTTTTCCCGACGCAATCGTTATCAGCTCCATCCCGATATATTTTTAGATGACCTCCGACCGTATCTATTTGGTTGTAAAGGCGTACATAGTTGAACCAAGAAGTGATTGAATTTGTAAAGTAAATTTATACGGGCATTGATATTTATATATGAGTTGAACAGATGAATAAATCTTCTTAAGAGAGGTAGGGCGCATCAAAGCAACCCGTCCGGGGAAGTACCTCCACCTCACAGAAAACTGGAGCCAAATAACAACTGCCTAGAGGGTTGTGCTACTGCGTGCGAGTGAGGTCACCAGTAAGCTCCCAAGGAGTTGCTGTGTAAGCAGCAGAGGTGGCATCGCACGAGTGGTACTTAATATATCTCAAGCATTAATGGGCTATGGTACCCGCTTTACATCAGGTGGGTGGTATTCTTGTATGCCTCCCAACGCAGTATAAAAAATCCTTTTTATTTCCGTATATTAAAATAATATTAATTATAAAAATTATCGGACAAATTACACAGCGCCATCTAGTCCCAAAGTAAGCGAAGCTTGTGTTATGGGTACTACACAACTTTAAGCCGTTGTCAATGTATATATTTTTTTGTAAATACATATTTACGATACATAAAATACACCCAGACCAAGTCAAACAGACATGTTCATGCACACAAATGTATGTCCTGTGTGGGAATAGAACCCACGAGCGTTGGTGTCGTAGTAGCGTTACTAACCACTATGCCACTTACGCGTCTCCTGCTACGCCATAGCATTGCTACGTCACGTAGGCCACGTAGCACGCTACGAGCTTGCATGCAGTGTTTGAGCTGCTACGCTAACATTAGGATGACTTGTGCAGTATTGTTGGACATTTTACTTGAAAGGATTTGCTTCGCGACGTGTTAGGTATTTTTTTAAATACATGGTAGCCCGCACTAATATTTTTAACTGTTAAAAAAACATGTTTGGTTATTTGACGAGCTCGGTGGCGCAGTGGTGAAACGCGCTGTTACGCTACTTTGATACCAACGCTCGTGGGTTCGATTCCCACGCAGTACAAACATTTGTGTGCATGAACATGTCTGTTTTCTTGGTCTGGGTATGTACTATGTATAATAAGTCTGTATTTACAAAAAAAAAATGTATTTACGTATGTTTATCAGTTGTCTAGCACCCATAACACAAGCTTCGCTTACTTTGGGACTAGGTGGCGCTGTGTAATTTGTCCGAGAATATTTATATATTTATTTATTTATTTTGTTTGGTCCGTTTATAAAAAAAAATGCAGGATGAAAGAATGACGAAACAGATATAAAATGCAAAAGTGGGAGGATGTAGGAGCCGAGAAAGAACGAGACTAACCTACCATGACCAAATTGGTCTTGTTTTATTAGAAGGTGATGCCAGTAGCCCCAGGAAACTGCGAGCGTGCATGAAAAGGGCTATGAATGTTAGAGAAGCGAGTGAAGTAGGTAAGGACCGCGTCTTATGGCGCTCGGTTCTCTCTGCTTACCCCGCAAGGGACTTGGCGTGAAGATATACATATGTACATACATACATATACAATAAAGTTCTTACCTTTACGAATGAAGTATTTTTATGGATAAAGAAGAAGATTATGAACAGATATACATATGTACATACATACATATACAATAAAGTTCTTACCTTTACGAATGAAGTATTTTTATGGATAAAGAAGAAGATTATGAACGAATGAAGTATGAAGTCACAGTTCGATGGCATCGTTGCGCGTGTCATTGTAATCAAACATGCAGATTAAGCAACGTCGACCACAGCCTGTCTATAGATGGCTTTATCTATCTCGAGTTTCTCCGTACTTCGGAGGGCACGTTAATCCGTCGGTCCGGGCTGTTTCCGATAGATGACCGTAAGGGACCTGTCGTGAAGATATACATACATATAAAAAAAATATGCCTTTTACAAGATATTTTTTTATATAATGTCAGGGGATATATTAGGATAGGACCCACCTAATGTTTGGTATGCTTACCTACGAATACTCGCAAGACAGGAAGTATCACTTGCGAGTTGCCCATAATTTTCAAACTTGTTAAATGACCCGCTATAAAAGGACGCAGTGAAGATATATAAAAATCGGCCAAGTGCGAGTCGGACTCGCACACCAAGGGTTCCGTACCATTATCTATAAAACGGCAAAAAAATCACGATTGTTGTATGGGAGCCCCCCTAAATATTTATTTTATTCTATTTTTTAGTATTTGTTGTTATAGCGGCAACATAAATACATCATCTGTGAAAATTTCAACTGTCTAACTATCACGGTTCATGAGATACAGCCTGGTGACAGACGGACGGACGGACGGACAGCGGAGTCTCAGTTCAGGTTCAATTGGGTACGGAACCCTAAAAATCGGCCAAGTGCGAGTCGGACTCGCCACCGAAGGGTTCCGTACCATAAAAACGGCAAAAAAACACGTTTGTTGTATGGGAGCCCCCTTAAATATTTATTTTATTCTATTTTTTAGTACTTGATGTTATAGCGGCAACAGAAATACATCATCTGTGAAAATTTCAACTGTCTAACTATCACGGTTCATGAGATACAGCCTGGTGACAGACGGACGGACGGACGGACGGACGGACGGACGGACGGACGGACGGACGGACGGACGGACGGACGGACGGACAGCGGAGCCTCAGTAATAGGGTTCCGTTTTACCCTTTGGGTACGGAACCCTAAAAAGGGGGTTTAAAAGTGTGTTAAGAGGCAGGATCAACAAAACAAGAGCGATGTCTCTGGTATCGCAAGAGTCCATAGACTACGGATATCTTACTATTAGTAGAGTAAGATTCTTTCTACCTCAGTGGTATAAAGAAATACATAAATAAGTAAGATTATTTCGAGAGCAATGGATGCGGTGTTAATATAATTCTATGTCAAGGTTGCTGCTAATTCCTCACAAGTGAAACTTTGAATTGATAGTCATATTTACGTACTGTGTAGCGTACCGCCCACTGTTTGCAGCCGTGACCGTGAAGGGCGCTAAGCAACTGTACATAAATAGCTTAAGAAGTCTAAAGGTAATCGATTGGCATCAGGCAATAATTAAGAGAGATAAAAGTACGTAGTGATGAGCTTAAAACAATAATTATAAAGTATTTTTTTTTATATAAAATCTTTATTTACTTAATCGTAAAAACTAAATTAATTATAAAATTCTTTATTGCACATTGATATACAGATTATTGTTACATAAATAGTGTACAAAGGTGAGCTTATCTCTACCAGAGATCTCTTCCAGCCAACCTCATAGATAGTTAAAGATATCGTCAATGGTCGGGTGACAAAGTAACAGTTACAGGGTAATTAATCTAATTATTTTCTCTTTCTACCTAAGCTGAAGAATTTGGCGAAGGTACTGATTTTAACATGGAGCGACTATCATCAGACTCGACGTCCCAGAGGGAAACGAGACCTTTGTTATGTTAAGTTATGTGTCTCGAAATGGAATTTTCTTGGATGTGCGGGTTTTTACTTAAATTCGAAAACACGAATTAAGGGAACTCGCCGGGTTTCAAACCTGGAACCGTCGATTAATAAGCTGGCTCTTTAACCACTGGGTCGTCACTGCTCACCACATCAAGCCTTACTTACTCCACTGCAAGGATTCGGTTGAAGGGAGACCCTTCAACCGAAGGAGTTTAGAGCATACTCCACCACGCTGCTCAAATGCGGATTGGCGGAGGTTTGAGTGTTGTCAAGTCGCCCGAGAGCCACTGACTTAGTTTAACGACTGACATCTATCGACAACAGCCGGGTCCGGCGGCTTAACGTGCCCTCCGAAGCACGGAGAGACTCGAGATATATAAACCCATTCATAAACAGTCTGCGGTGGACGTTACATAACCTGCGTGTTCGGTTAACGATGATAATGACACGCGTAATGACGCTATCGAGATCTCATGTCACTGTTGACATTATTCGAAATACTATTACTACATAAACATTTGTTCTAATACGAACATGGTACTTTAGTGTACAAATAACTATTTCTGGCTACTGTACCACTGTTCCCGAAATGATACTCAATGTAACTCGAAATTAATTAGTTTCGCAGTTTTGATATTAAAATTGTTCGAAAACAAGTATAAATTATGCCAAATTATCCTGGGGTAGCGCGTAGAGCCAGGTGTGGAAACATCGGTCTGTTCGTAACACAGTTATTTCAGCTTTTCTGCACATTTATATGCCTTTTCGAGGCGGAAAACAACGTCGGCCTTCCTTCAATTAAGATATGGCTTAATTAACCGAAAACCCGGCTGTCTCTACCTTTATATCGTGAACGATGGCCGAGTCGTGGAATATTTTGTGAATAAACACGCGCTAGCTGTTATGTTATGGAGTATCTATTGATATGATGTTCGAAAATAGAAGAGAAAGTGGCTTAATGATCTTCAGAGCCAAAGCTAATCTCATCCGTGATGGAGTTGGTATGTAAATACAGAGATTCTTAAGTTGATCGACTGGAAAAGTACCTGTATCTTATATAGACGTATCTGTCTATTTATATTCTAAGAGAGGTAGAGCGCACTAAACCAGCCCGTCTGGGGAAGTACCTCCACCTCTCAGAAAACCGCAGCCACATAACGACTTAGTAGAGGGTTGTTTTGTTCCTGCATGTGAGTGAGGTCACCAGTAAGTTAGGTAAGGAGCTGCTGTGTTGGCCGCAGAGGCAGCATCACGCGAGTTACATTGAATTTTTTTATACCACTAAGGTGGCAAACAAGCATATGGCCTGCCTGAGGTTAAAGTCACCGTAGCCTATGGAGATTTGCAACATTAGGGGTGCCACTCATGCGTTGCCGACCTTTCTAAGAACCTCTTCGCGTCTTTCTTGAATAGCCCCATGCTGTAGTCCCTTGGGAAAACCTCGGCTGGGAGTTCATTCCACAACTTGAGAGTTCTCGGAAGGAAACTTCTCTGGAACCGAACAGTACGCGACCATTGCGGTTCCAGCATATGAAGGTGAACTCTCCGCCGCCTTTCGGCGAGCGGTGCGGTTATAAAAAGTAGCTGTCGCCATCATATCAAACAATTCTTTATTTAATGTATTGCGAGCGTTAATAGGGTACGGTAACCGCTTTATGTCTAGTATGTTGTGTGATTGTATACCCACCGACGTTGTAAAAAAAAACTGTATTTTCACTTTAGGTATTTTCGAGGAAAGCACAATAAGAGAATAGAACGCCACAAGACGGTGTTCCTAGACACCATATTCAATTCTTTATGATTCATAACTCGTTTTAGGTATGCGCGCCGGTATTTAGTACTTCTAATATTACATATTGATAAAAAATCAGTTGAGAATGTGCAAGCTTGCATTGCCAGAGGAATACTTGGCTCGTCAATTATATAACAATTTAATTATTTTTTTTTTAACTTTTGTCGACCATTTTGACCATTATCCTTAAGAAATTGGTTTTTAAGACATTCCTATTCTAGTTTTTAATTTACTTTTCGAATCTGAAATAAAAATAAAAATTTTTTTTTGTTAAATTTTCTGCCATTTTGACCAAGTTTCTTAAGAGATAGGAGGTTGGTTTTTCAGACATTCCTATTCTACTTTTTATGCTGAATCCGAATCTGAAGTCAAAATTCGAATATTCGAAAAAAGCGACAGACACACACACAGACAAACATATAGTTTTCATATAGGAACGGTGTTCCTGAATATATTAATGTCTCTAATTGACACGAATTTTTCACGACAATGACTCTCCACTTCCAAGACAAATTATATAAATCTATCTATATCTTTAGGCTAAGTTCCTTGTGGAGTAAACAAAGAGAATCAAGCGCCATATTACTCGATTCTCATATACCTCACTTGTTTTTCGATTATCCATAGTTCTTGCTCGCTCAACGGTATCTAGATCTCTTCATATCACTTTCTGATAAAGTACGACCAATTTGGTCATGGTAGCTGAGTGTAGACCTGCCTCGGCTCCTACACCAGAAGGGTGTAGGAGCCGAGGCAGGTACTTATAGGTACGATACTTGCGCAATGTATGTCTGTTTCGTAATTCTTTTCTCTTGCATTATTATATACATCTCCGAACCAACGGAGTATGTCTCTTCCCATCTTAGCAGCGATACTCTCTTTCAGATCAACTTTCTTTGTTATGAGTTGAGTCTTGTCTTCTTAAGCTACTACATCCTTGCATTTTCGCGTTATATACATTCTGTGTACTAAGTATCGGGAATTTGTCAATAAAACAAAAAATACAAATTATTCATCTAAATTTATTTTATCGCCTTCAAAGTAGGCCCCATCGCTTGCAATACAACATCTCCACCGCTTCACCCAGTCTTCCATACATTTTTCATAGGCTATTTGCGGTATGGCCTTTAGCTCATTCAGCGAATTTTCTTTTATGGCTTCTATCGACTCAAAACGTTTTCCTCGAAGTGGTAATTTTAACTTGGGAAATAAAAAAAAGTCAGACGGAGCCATATCAGGTGAATACGGTGCTTGGTCGAGAACTTTTGTTGAATTTTTCGCTAAAAACTCTTTCACTATAATGGCTGTGTGTGATGGTGCATTATCATGGTGCAGCATCCATGAGTTGTGTTGCCACAAATCTGGACGTTTTCGGCGGATACTCTCACGCAAACGCTTCATGACGCCTAAATAATATTCTTTATTCACTGTTTCTCCCTCTGGAAGGAATTCGGAGTGAACCACACCACGGTAGTCAAAAAAAACTGTCAGCATCACCTTGATTTTGGAGCGACTTTGCCGCGGTTTTTTGGGTTTCGGCTCGTTTTCGAGACGCCATTCTGAAGACTGTTGGCTTGTTTGCATGTCGTACTCATAAACCCATGTCTCGTCGCCAGTTATTATACGTTTCATAAAGGTCGGATCCGTAGAAGCTCGGGAAACCATGTCTTCAGCGACATGCTTTCGCTGCGCTTTTTGAACAAAATTGAGCTCTTTTGGAACTAGTCGAGCGGCGACGCGTTTCATGCCTAAAATGTCAATGAGAATGTTGTGGACGGACTTAAAAGATATGTTCACCTCACTAGCCAACTGTCTCAGACTCATACGTCGATTTTCGAGCACTAGCTTCTTGATTCTGTCGATGTTTTCTCTGGTCGTAGCGGTTGAAGGTCTACCAGAACGAGGCAAGTCTACTACTACTTCTCGGCCTTCTTTAAAAGCCTTATACCATTCATAAGCCCTTGTTTTCAATATACACGATTCGCCGTAGGTATTTCGCAACATTTTTAGTGATTCACCACATGAAATATCATTTGAAACACAAAATTTAAGGCACACTCTTTGTTCAACAATATTTTCCATTGTAAAAATCGCCGAGGACTCAAAACTATGACCAACAAAAAGTGTAGTTTAAAACAAATTAAATGACAGATCCCGCTCAAATTTTGCGCGCTAAATCAGTACAGTGCTACCAACATGCAGTAAAAAAATTAGAACGACCTCTTTTACGCGGGTCTTTTTATTGACATATTCCCGATACTTTTTACACAGAGTAGTATATATCTATTTCGCCATTCTTTTCTTGTGTATTTTTTATACAAAGTCGAGAGGAATTCTACCTTGCGACCCGACAGATGTAAAGTAGGTTGTCTACGAATGCTTGCGGGGGTGGAGGAATGTCCCCAGGTGGATAGCTTTACAGCACTCTACTAATCTTAAATTCTTTCTACGTCTATCCATCTATAACTTCACGACAAATCCCTTACGGGGTAGGCTGAGAGAACCGAGCGCCACGCGACTCGATCCTTACATACCTCACTCTCTTATTTCACAATCATTGCTCTTTTCATGCACGCTCACCGGTTTCTATGGCTTCTGATATCACCTTCTGATAGAACACGACCAATTTGATCATGATAGGTAAGATCTTGGCCTTCCTCGGCTCCTATATCCTTCCACTTTATACATTATAACCATATTAGAAATAGGTCACGCTTAATTATTTATGCCAAGAAAACAGAACACTAGATCGCCATTGTCAGCAGGGAGCCCCGTCGGCTATAATCATAGTCCTTAGGATTTATTGTAATGAGCCCGCGTCATTCTCTCAGCGACCGGCAGCGGAGACTCCATAAAAGTTTCCCGAAGTGTACCCAGAGGCCGCGTAGCGCCTGATAAAGAATACCTTTCTTAATCTCCGTAACTTTTAAAGCTTCCATCTCGGCGCTTATCTGTAAGTAACAATGTGGTATGTATTTGGAATAGTGATTTCTTATATCACGTATACGTATATATTTTGAATTGTTATTAATACTTGTTAGTAATTATATATCTCTCTGCCTACCCCGCAAAGGATTTGGCGTGAAGTTATTTCTCAAGAGAGGTAGGGTGCATGAAAGCAGCCCATCTGGGGAAGTACCTTCACGTCACAGAAAACCGCACCCAAATAACAACTCCACCAGAGTGAGGTCACCAGTAAGCTCCTATGGAGTTGCTGTGTTAACAGCAGAGGTGGTATCGCACGAGTGATACTACTGTAATAGATATACTATTTTATACAACGTTGGGAGGTATACAAGCATATGGCCGTCCTGATGTAAGACCGTTACAATAGCCTATGAATGCTTGCAATACATTCATTATCACTCGTACGATGCCACCTCTGCTGCTAACACAACAACTCCTTGGGAGCTTACTGATAATGTTCCTCACACGCAGGAACACAGCAATCCTCCGCTGCTGTTATTTGGCTGCAGTTTTCTTTGAGGTGGAGGTACTTCCCCAAGCGGGTTGCGTCCCACTTCTGTAAAAATGTTTAAACATCTGGATCTATACATATATATAGGTGTGTAAAGACCGAGTCATGTAGCGTTCGGTTCTCTCTGCGTGTTCGGTTCTCTCTGCGTGTTCGGTTCTCTCTGCGTGTTCGGTTCTCTCTGCGTGTTCGGTTCTCTCTGCGTGTTCGGTTCTCTCTGCGTGTTCGGTTCTCTCTGCGTGTTCGGTTCTCTCTGCGTGTTCGGTTCTCTCTGCGTGTTCGGTTCTCTCTGCGTGTTCGGTTCTCTCTGCGTGTTCGGTTCTCTCTGCGTGTTCGGTTCTCTCTGCGTGTTCGGTTCTCTCTGCGTGTTCGGTTCTCTCTGCGTGTTCGGTTCTCTCTGCGTGTTCGGTTCTCTCTGCGTGTTCGGTTCTCTCTGCGTGTTCGGTTCTCTCTGCGTGTTCGGTTCTCTCTGCGTGTTCGGTTCTCTCTGCGTGTTCGGTTCTCTCTGCGTGTTCGGTTCTCTCTGCGTGTTCGGTTCTCTCTGCGTGTTCGGTTCTCTCTGCGTGTTCGGTTCTCTCTGCGTGTTCGGTTCTCTCTGCGTGTTCGGTTCTCTCTGCGTGTTCGGTTCTCTCTGCGTGTTCGGTTCTCTCTGCGTGTTCGGTTCTCTCTGGTTATCTAAGGCGTGAATTTATAGATAGACAGATAGATATATATAGTAACCAGATGATTCACTTCGGTTTGCACTGTACGTTTCAAATTTGCAACGTTTAAAACTCTTTTCATGGAAGCTTATAGATTTTCACGGCTCCTGACCATTGCATTTAGTTTATGTTTTATGTATCTCAAGCTAAACCGTCGTTCCTGCCTGGGTAGTCAATGGATGCATACATTAACCTCTCTCTTACGGCGGGCCGCTTTTCAACCAAGAAATGTATGGGAAATCGTATATAACGGGCTCTGACAGGTTAAGCTAAGTCAGTGGTATTCGATTGGTTTAAAGCACTGAGTTCTAGCAATCCGCAATTGAGCAGAGTAGCGGATCATGTTCAAAACCTCTTCGGTTGAAGGAAGGCCAGCATCACTACAGTTGGATGAGAGAGCGTTAATGTGGTAAGCTGCCACTTGCCCAAACTCAGGTTGATGAGCTTTGTAACTTGCCGGTAACCCGAGTCAGACTTCATTGTGCATTCCGCGAGTTCTAAATATTAACGGATAAAATAAACAAACCTTTATTTGTCATTGGGCTCTTATGGGTGCTGCGGATCCTTGTATTTTGAGAAAAAGTTCAAACGAATTTTCAAAACGAAATTGTTAACTGATTCAGGCGTTATTTTACAAAAGTACAATTTACAGGCAATTTTGTCTAAACTACTTTATATCCATCCGCAATGTTTTTCTAACGGCTAACAGCTGCGAAGAAGAGGTGAAACACGTGTTGCAGAGATAACCGGCGTAGCAAGGGCACCAATCGTGGCGGGTGCATATGATTCCTGTTCCAGATGGCGAGTAACCACAGAGGCGGCCGTAGTAGCTGAGGCAGAGATGACTGGAGTAGTCACGACAGCGATGTCATGAATAGTAATAATAAATGGATGCCGACCGACGCTAGGTTTCATGAACTACTAGCCGCTGCCCGCGGCTCCGCTCGCGTGGAGTCAAATAAAGTAGCCTATGTGTTAATCCAAATCATAATCTATCTAGGTGCCAAATTTCATTCAAATCCGTTCAGCCGTTTAAGCGTGAAAGAGCAACAAACATCCATACATACAAACTTTCGGATTTATAATATTAGTAGGATTTGGTGATGGAAGCTCACAAAGTAGCTTAAATCAAATTGATCGAAATGCGAGCGTTGCGCAAAATTTGTTGTTTTATGAAGTAATGTAATCCTAATAAAATTTTACGTGCATATTTATGAAAGTATCAGCAAAAAAAAAAAAAGATTCTATTCGAAATGGCCACCTTTGACTTTGATACAGGGTTTTAATTTGTCTGGAGACGAATCTATGGATTTACGCACTGTTTCCATTGGAAATTTAGCTACTGCTTGTTCCAGAGATTTCTTAGGCGAGTCGTTTCAAGCAAGTTATGTCCACTAAAACTGACCATAACTCATAGTATAAAGGGTTCAGGTCTGGGTTAGACGAGGACTAGTCTTCAGCTCGTATAAAGTCCGGAACGTTAGATTCGAGCCAGGCTTGGGTACTTTGTGCCTTGGGACCAGGTGCAGAGTCCTGGAAAATCTACGGTACTTTTTTATAAAGTGTATTGCTGAGAGGTTTCACAACACGATCCAAGGCAGTCTCTTGATACACTTTGGCTGAAGTCTTCACTCCCTTTTCACAAAAATGAATCTTGATTGACGCCCCCATCAACCAGACGCAGGATGATGACCATGTTGTACCTTTGGGCGGGCGTCTTTAGAACTGTGTGTGTACACTTTGTCATTTTGCTTGTTGTAGTGCTCTGCAAACGTATCGAAATATTTTCATTAGTAAAGTGGATATTTCTGTGCCTTTCACTTGCGTATTGGGATAGAAGGCGTAGGCATTCTGTTTAACTGTAGAGGTTGATTTCATTTCCTGTATATCGACGATAAGCACTGAGCTTTAGGTCTTATTTTATTATACGCGACATAGTCCTAGCCGGAATCTTCATTTCTCTCGATAAGATTTTTTGTTTCCTAATGAGGTTTCGGCGAATTCTAGCTTTAAGAGCATTAACAGTCTTTGTAGTTCTAAACGCACTCGGTCGCCCTGATCTTTTATGGTCTTCAATAAAGGAAGTGGTATATCTGTTGATATCACGATATACGAACTTACGGCTATAACAAGCTTTTGAAGTGTCTTGAATTTGACTGTCGGCTCCACACTCAAGGTAATCACTGCAATCCTATTTTATTCAACACCCCATTTCATATTGTAATTTGATAATAAACACGAAAAATATTATATAAAACGGCAGGAAATCGAAAGAACTTTTTAACATAATAAACGTTCCAAATTCAAAATAGTTAAAGAGTTGAAAAAAAGAAAGTTTCTTTGTAACTGTATTTATAACCAGACTAGTTACAATACGCGTGTCATACAGATTGAATGATGATGTGCTATATCATGTTATGTTCTCTCTGCCTACCCCACTAGGGACCTGGCGTGAAGACATACATATACTATATCATTTAATATCATACATACATAACCTCATGAAATAATGTATACGAATTTAACAAACGTGCAATTTTTGTTTTCAAAGCTTCGATTATTTTAATTGCAGTATACATAATTCCTATAGTTAAACGTTAATTAAAACTTGAACTTCACAATTATAAGTAAGGATGTATTATTAGTATGATAAATGGCAACCCTAGAAAGTCTGAGTTGGTTACCAACGTGTGGGGTACAACTCTACCATAAATAAATCTTGCAACAAAGAGGAACATAAACGCGGCGGGTTGCGGCTCGCATAAACCCGCCGAATAAAAGTTTATTTACTAACTTGAGCAAGTCGCCGACGCGGGTGCCTTCTAATTTCACTACGTAATTTCATAGGCCGTAATTTCGGATTCATATTTTAATATCACTTTGTTACAAAGTTCACGATTGTATTTGCAGTTTCGACTTTCTAATGGCCGACTCAAATCTTTTGAGTCAAAAAGGTTAGAAAATCGGAAATTTTATTTTAAATAACTTTTAACGTGAAAGTTTTGAGGCAGTTTTTAATGATACATTCATTGTAACATTATTTTGTAATTTTTTCTCTCTCTACTGCTTACACAGCAACTCCTTGGGACCTTACTGGCGACCTCACTGACACGCAGGTACGCAACGACCCTCCAGAGAGGTCTGTGAGGTGGAGATGGTGGAGGTACTTCCCAGATGGGCTACTTTGATGCGCCCTACTTCTCTTAAAAAAGCAGCAACATAGTGTTTTAATTTTTGGTGGTATATCATGTACAACCTTAAATATTATTCGTTTTTCCATCTGAACAATGGATATAAAGCAGGAAATAAAATAAAACTTGTTCTTTGAATTTATTGTTCTTGTATATTATATTATAGCAGTTTAGTGGATAACGAACCTGCCTATCAACTGACTATCCCTGGTGGGAATACCGACGTGGGCATACACCACTAAATTCATATTTTCGGACGTAGTACCTCAGCCCAAGCCCGAGCTCTGCGTTCTTTTTTTGTATGTAATTTTCTCACAAAAGACACCTACATAAATTTAAAAAGCGTAACTCAAACACAAAATTTAATCCAAATGGTTAGGGCCGTTTCCGAGGTATACGCGATATATCTATTTGTGTACAAAAATTGTCCGGATCACAACGAAGAAAATCATAATTAAGAACCAGCATCATGGAAATTATATTTGAGAAGCCGTGTGAACTAACCTAAGTCTGGCTTTCCCTCTCGGTCGTTTAGGTCTGATGGTAGTCGCATTTTGTTAAAATCCGTACCCTCGCCATATACTTCGGCTTTAGTATTGACCAATCCCAATAGATTTGGATTAAAAACGTTGTAACCTCAGGATAATACATGCACATAATGTTATAATCAATCTTCCATCGTCCATCCAATCGTCCATTAGGATTGACGGTTTCGTTACTTAAGCCTAAGTATTTGGCGAAGATACTGATTTTTATATGAAGTGACTGACGTCAGATCACACAACCCAAAGGAAAATAGATTTGAAAATAGATATAATTGTTTGTTTCACCGGCGTTCTAAAACGGGCCAAATCAATTTTATTTTAGATAATAAAACTGAAAGATGATGAATGAAAGATGAATTGTGGAATGAAAGAGAATGTGATGGATGAATGTGTTTATTTTTATTTATAGTTGATAAATTTAAATTTTGTTTTGTAAATTATAATTGTAATAAAAAGAGCCTTGCCCATGGCAGGGGTGCAAGTAAAAAAAAAACCCAAAGGAAAATCATACCTTTCTTAGAATTAGGTCACACGTTTTACGAATTATAATTTCTCGGACGTGCGGTATTCCTCTTGATGTTTTCCTTCACCGCCGATCAAGTGATAATTTTACAATGAAAATATTACACAATAATGTTACAATGAATGTGTCTTTAAAAACTGCCTGAAAACTTTCACATTAAAGGTTATTTAAAATAAAATTTCTGATTTCTTACCTTGGACTTAAATATTTTGAGTCTAAGGTTAACGTGATAGTTAATGTATCGCCAGCTTTCATAGGCATCGGTAACCGCTTTACATCAGGTGGGCCGTATGCTTGTATGCCGTCCGATGTTGTATAAAAAAATAGTGAGTTGTAATTTTTTCACAACGGCGGGAGGCATACAATTACACGGCCCACCTGATGTAAAGCGGCACGACCGTAGCGGCTTGTGTTACAGCAACTTCTTAGTAGTTTATTGGTCAACTCGTTTACTGGGGTCTCTTACTCTCTCGTTATAAGGGTTCTATACGTTCTTTTGTTTCGCCACCTTGTACAATAAAAAATCGGCCAAGTTCGAGTCGAACTCGCGCATTGAGTGCGGTGTTCAGATTTTTCGCTTTATACTTATATTATACATGAGATTCTTTCCGGCCAAATTTCATATCCCAGCGGGAAGTATCCTATGGGTATTAATTCCTTTGCGAGTGTCAAAATATACGCTTAACGGGGCACTTTTGATTTTCTTACGGCTCCAAGAAATTGCTAAATTGAGTATTTGGTATTAATTTCAACTTGACATCTCCACGCGTCCCTGAGTAAGAGGGTCTTGAAAGACGGACAGACATACAACGAGGTGAACCTATAAGAGTTTTGCTTTTCCTTTTTAGTTTTAGTTTTAGTACCCTAGTTATGGTACCCTAAAAAATATTGACGGAGAGATAGACATCAAAATAGTTCCGCAAATGTTCTGTTTCAAATTTCTCCTGTTTAAGGGACAGTTTTACGAAAATCGATAGTAAACAAAACGTTCCTGGATTTATACGACTCCGATTAGAAGCGAAGGGCGTTGACTGCTTAATAATTATTGTTTTATTGCCGGCCGAGCCGTAATATTGTTTGTATTGTGATTAATTACAGTTACTTGCCGTTCCGACGGATTCTTTCGGTGTGCCGTTCCCATTGTTGTGCTCAAATTATCGCGTTACTTGCGTATTTTTTTCATTTCAAAAGATTGCCGATGTTGTTCATTAGATTTGTTATGTACGAGTACCTTTGTTTTTTAATACGCTGTAAGTGTAAGGATATGACCCGCATACCATATACCGTAACCAAAATATCGCGCAAGCGTTGTCCGCAAGAATTTTTTTCATAATCACGCAAACTTTCATACATATTTACACAAACAAAAAAAAGAGACAGAGAGAAGAGGAAGAAGGGCTGCGCGATCCTTGTTCATCTACTTTGAACACATACACAAACAAATATAAGAATAGAATAAAATAAGAAAGCATTGGGCTGTATTTAAAATTTTACACTCCTATTATATTGTTTTAAACATACAATCGTGTTTTTTTTAAATTGGCGGGAAATCGTGTTAATTCTGTCTGTGTTGTTTGTCTGTTAATTCTCTTTTATGATACAATCAAGATCATAGTGAAAATAGAATTAACGATAAAACATTTCAGACCAGTGATTTTTATGACCATATTAGTTGTAGGAGGCAAGTAGCTCATCTGAATAAAAAGTGAAATGTGTATTTATTGGTTGAACCAAAGACCATACCGCGCGTATTTATTATTTGAACCAGAGAAAATCAATTCGTGAACGGGTGTTCGAAATACGAGACCAAAATAAAAATATAGGGGTAAAAATAATATTTACCTACGTTGACTTCCACTGAGCTGAGTAGACAGCTCCGGCGCGTCGATCGTGCGCAGAACCGGTAGAGCTGGCAGGCGTAATCTACCCGTACCTACGGGTGAACCCCAAAATGTAGATATTGGGGTTATCATACAATCAGTGCACTGGGATTGCTTGTTAGGCTTAGTGATAACTATTTCGGCTACGGTGCGAAGCCTATGTCCAATTAAGTATTTAATAAAATAGGGCCACTAATCTTGTCCAGCGCTGGCTATACCCGTGCAAGAAATGGACGATATATTGCCGGTTTGAGCGAACGGTTCGAACGAATGTGAATGAATTGCTTACCGGTGAGTGTACGACAGAACATATCAGAACCAAGTTTCAAAAAGATGACACTAACTGTAAATCTAGCAAGTTCCAAGATGTAAAATCTGTTTAAAGAATTATGTTACAACTGAATGTTAGAATTGTATATTTTTGTAGATAATTTGATAAAGGATTGCAAGGGATTTGCGTGAAGTTATAGATAGATAATTTGATAAATTATGATTAACAAAAATTAACTGGTTTTACTAGTCGCAGCGACACCTAGCGGTAGGTAGTACGCGATTTCCAATACGAGGTGTGTTTTACATCCACTAGATAGCGCTAGTTGTAGCATTTCAAGACGAGTTATGCTTTAGTTTTGTTTATATCGCCAATATTGTGAAAATAGTTAGGTTGTAGCGGCCAAACCATTACGTGTACGTTGTATCTTCTCGATTTTGGTGATTCTTTTCTAGGGTTCCGTAGCTTAAAAGGAAAAACGAAACCCTTATAGGATCATTTTGTTCTCCGTCTGTTTGTCGGTCGGTCTTGGCAGACGCCAAGAACTTTTTCTTAGAGACGGACAGAGCTATCAAGCTGAAATTAATAATAAATATTGCAATCTGCAATCCCTTCGAGTAGTAAAAAACTTCTAAGTGAATGAAATCAAAAGATACGGCCGATTATGCTCCGTTTGTGCATTATATTTTGACACTCGCAAGGAAATCAAAACCTATAGGTTACTTCCCGTTGATCTAGAATCATGAAATTTGGTTAGAAGCAATGTCATGTAGCACAAGTAAAGGAAAAAGTCGGCAAACCGTAAATTTGTAGTTATATCACAAAAAAATTTTTAGGGAAATAATTTGCGAAAATATTCTTTTACAGTGCACAGGTATTAGAAAACTCTTGAAAAACCAAATTCACCTGAGAGCTTCGTCAATTGAGAACCGATTTTCATGATTCTTTTAGTGAATATTTAATGTAGATACGACGAAGATGTAGACATGATAAACTAAAAAGTAATGAAATTAAACATTTATAAATAAAAAAAAATAATTAAAAAACAATACAAGTTCATTGAAGTCGACTACTATCTACATAGTTGCTACGAGTATATATGTGCTGGCTTCGATTTCATTTAACCAAGCTCGGTGGCGCAGTGGTAAAACGCGCTGTTACGCTACTTTGACACCAACGCTCGTGGGTTCGATACCCACACAGTACAAACATTTGGTCTGGGTATTTTCTATGTATAATAATATATTTACAAAAATGTATTTACGTATGTTTATCAGTTGTCTAGTACCCATAACACAAGCTTCGCTTACTTTGGGGCTAGGTGGCGCTGTGTAAATTGTCCGACAATATAAAAAAAAAGTATACAATGTCGGAAGACAAACAACCATACGGCTCACCTGATGTGAAGTGATTTCCGGCGTCCACGAACGCTTGTAATATAGGAACCGTCACTCGTATGTTACTATCCCCTGCTTTCAACCAAGCAACTCTTCATGACTTGACTGATAATCTCACTCAATTTCAGGAACACAGTAACCACCTAGAGATTTGTTATTTCGCTGCGGCTGTCTGTGAGGTAGAGGTGGTCGGGCTACTTCGAAGCACCCTACAGACCTTAAAAAAAACCCGAGACCAAAACAAACAGATATGTTCTTTTTTTATACCACCAAGGTGGCGTACAAGCATACGGCCTGCCTGATGGTAAACAGCCACCGTAGCCTATGGACATTTGCAACACCAGGGTGTCACTCATGCGTTGCCGACCCTCTAAAAACCTCTATGCGCCTTTTTTGAAGAGCCCCATGCTGTAGTCCCTTGGGAAAACCTCGGGTTTTTTTTATACTACCTCCGGAGGTATACAAGCATACGGCCCACCTGATGGAAAGCGGGTACCGTAGCCTATTAACGCTTGCGATATATTAAGTATCAGTCGCGCTATGCCTCCTCTGCTGCTTACACAGCAACTCCTTGGGAACTTACTGGTGACCTCACTCACACGCAGGAACACAACAACCCTCTAGGGAGTTGTTATTTCCTGTGATAGATGGAAGTACTTTCCCAGACGGCCTACGGCAAGCTTTGATGCGCCCCACCTCTCTTAAAACATCCAGACAAACAGACATGTTCATGCACACAAATGTATGCCAGGCGTGGGAATCGAACCCACGAGCGTTGGTGTCAAAGTCGCGTCATTGCCGACTGAGCCACCGAGGTCGTCAGTAAAGACAATAACTTGTAGCGCTCGCTTCTCTATGCCTACACTGTTAGGGTCCCGCGGTAAAGATATAGATAGAGGGACGCATGCATGTATATCTTCACGCCGGATCCCTTGTGGGGTAGACAGAGAAAACCGAGGGTTATAAGACGCGGTCCTTATCTTACGTACTCTTGTCAGAAAATTACACCACTACGGTATCAGGAACAAGGCTCTCGAACTTCTGTCTTCTTATCTGGGCAATAGGATACAGAAGGTCGATGTTAATGGTAAAAAATCTTCGGGGTCCCCTGTAGTTATGGGAGTCCCACAGGGGTCAATTCTGGGTCCATTCTTGTTTTTGGTGTATATAAATGACTTACCTTATTATGTAAGGGATAAACATGAGATTGTGTTGTTTGCGGATGATACCTCTTTGACATTCAAAATTAATAGACGGTTAGGTAATTATGACGAAGTTAACGATGCTCTCTCTAAAGTTATTCATTGGTTTAGTGTTAATAATCTGCTTTTAAATGATAAAAAGACTAAAGTAATTAAGTTCTCAACACCTAATGTAAGACAGGTGGCTACCAATGTACATGTTAATGGAACTAATTTAGCCCCTGTGGAGACAACTGTGTTCTTGGGTATAACAATTGACTCCAAACTACAATGGGGCCCACAAATTGAAAAATTATCAGGAAAACTAAGTTCTGCAGCCTATGCAGTGAAAACTATTAGACGGCTCACTGATATTGATACGGCTAGAATAGTTTATTTCAGCTACTTTCATAGTATTATGTCATATGGAATTCTTCTCTGGGGTAACTCCGCGGACATTAACACCATCTTTTTATTGCAAAAGAGAGCCATAAGGGCTATCTACAAACTTGGTCCCCGGGAGAGCCTTAGAGAAAAATTCAAAGAAATAAGTATTCTAACAGTCGCATCGCAATATATCTATGAAAATCTTTTGTATGTCCATAAAAACATAGACTCATTTTGTAAAAAGAGTGATACTCATAGCATAAATACTAGATATAAGCATAATCTTGTCTTACATGCAAGCCGTCTCCACAAAATAAGTAATTCTTTTATGGGGCAATGTATACGGTTCTATAACAAACTTCCCAGCAATATAAGAGAATTGTCAATTAACAAATTTAAAACTACTATTAAAGCCAAATTGTGTAGCAGGGCATATTATAAAGTATCTGACTATATTAATGATAAAAATGCCTGGGAGTGAGTCGATCCAATTATAATGTAATTAATAAAATATGTAAATTTGTTTGGATACCAAAAGAGGGATGCCTGAGTTTCTTGGCAGTATTTTTATCAGTGCTCACCTAGTCATAAACTGCACGGTAGGGAAAAAAATTGTGACGATTCCAAACAAATGTAGCCATTTTTATGGAATAAAAAGATTTTGACTTTGACGTTGACTATCCACCTCTCTCGCTTCATTAACATTCATAGCTCTTTTCATGCACGCTCGTCGGTTCCAAGGGCTCCTGTCATAACCATCTGGTAAAACACTACCAATTTGGTCATGGTAGGTTAGTCTTGGTCATCCTCGACTCCTACATCCTTCCAGTTTCGCATTGTATATCTGTTTTGTCATTCCTTTACATGTCCGAACGAACGGAGCATGCCTTTTCTTATCTTAACACTGACATTCACTTTCAGACCAACTCTCTTTCTTACGTCAGCTCTTCATTACAACCGCGGTGAGCAAGCGTTATGCTACAAATTTTGGACAATGCTCGCATCTCGACCGCATTAATTTTACTTTCATGTTTTTTCTGCCATACGCAGCTTTCACTTCCATACTTATAATAGAAAAGTAATACCTAGTTCAAATCAAATAGGCATGGTCATGTACAAAAGTGGTTAGTTTGTGCTGGAATCGAACCCATGATACTTGCTGATAAACATCGCTAACTACTCAACGGCTGGGCTCGTTAATCGTACGTGGATATAATTATTAGAAAGAAGTGCTGAAGATACAGACTGATTTATCACAATTCCAACTATTATGATTCCAATCATTAATTCTTAGCACACCAGATACTTTCGCCATAGTCTATCCATTATCTTCGTTACAACTCCAAGCGAGCGCTGGAGGGCTGCCTTATCATGCTTCTGCACCCACCAGAGTCAATGGCCCCCCTCACCTCCTTGGCATCAGATAAAGCATAATATCAAAGGGAAACGTCGGGTGGTTACAAAGGCCATCGTAAGTTGGTCGACACGACTGGAAGACAATGTAGCTGCCACGCCCCTTGGATTGGCCCCTGAGTGCTGCAAGGTGCGTTTACATGTCTCGATACGAGCACGGGACGATTGAGATACGTTTATAAGTCGACATTCAACTTCATTGTACCAATATTTGATGCAAATAATTTTCTATCTGAATATACGTCAATTCCTGCTGCAATTACTGCTTTTGAATTTATTCCCTCTTCCCATCTATTTAACTTTTGACGATCCTTCTAATTAATAATCAATAATCTTTTCCAAAGTTATTAGGAATACAGTCGCAGTTACAATGACGTCTCATAATAATAATGAAATATATGGATGTTTTAAGAGAGGTAGGGCGCATCAAAGCAGTCCGTCCGGGGAAGTACCTCCACCTCACAGAAAACCGCAGCCAAATAACAACTCCCTAGAGGGTTGTTGTGTTCCTGCGTGTAAGTGAGATCACCAGTAAGCCCCCAAGGAGTTGCTGTGTAAGCAGAAGAGGAAGCATTGCGCGAGTGATAATTAATATATCGCAAGCGTTATTAAGCTATTGTACCCGCTTTACATCAGGTGGGCCGTATGCTTGTATGCCTCCCGACGTAGTATAAAAAAAAATCAGTAACTTTAACTACCACCAACTTCCTTGCGGGCTAGACAGAGAGGACCGAGCGCAATAAGACGAGGTACTTACACACCTCAATCGCTTCTTTAACATTCATAGCTTATTCGTGCGCGCTCACCCTAGAGCTCCTGACATCCCCTTCTGATAAAACAAGACCAATTTCGTCGTGGTAGATGAGTTTTGTTGTTAATTATAAACCAGTTGAGAATGCGCAAGCTTGCATTGCCAGAGAAACACCTGGCTCGTCAATTATATAACAATTTAATTATTTTTGTTAAAACTTTGTCAGCCATATTGATCATGTTCCTTAAGAAATATGATATTGGTTTTTGAGACAATTCTATTCTACTTTTTAATTTACTTTTCGGATCTGAAATAAAAATTCAATTTTTTTTTAATTTGTCGGCCAATTTGACCATGTTCCTTAAGAGATGGGAGGTTGGTTTTTCAGACATTCCTATTCTACTTTTTTATGCTGAATCCGAGTCTAAAGTCAAAATTCGAATATTCGAAAAAAACGCACACACAGACAGACATATAGATTTCATATAGGAACGGTGTTCCTGAATATTTAAATATTAAATTAACATGTGATGTAAACGAATGGGAGAAGCTGACCAGAGCAATGCTCTACTCAGTTTGGTATGGGTCCTTTTAGTCTAGAAGATTACGTAGTATCCGATGTTATTCTATTTGTTCCACTATTAATTAAGAAAATTTCATAAATAAGTTATACGGTTTGTTGCGTAAACATGATAAATAATAATCACGTACTGAGACAGGAATTGATTTTATTGATATGATACGAGAGTTGGCGTCGGCGTTTTACGTGTACTGGTACAAATTAACTCCGGCTACTAACGCTAGAAACTGGAGGGAAAATATCCTTATATATGGCTCATTTTTTAGGGTTCCGTACCCAAAGGGTAAAACGGAACCCTATTACTGAGGCTCCGCTGTCCGTCCGTCCGTCCGTCCGTCCGTCCGTCCGTCCGTCCGTCTGTCACCAGGCTGTATCTCATGAACCGTGATAGTAAGACAGTTGAAATTTTCACAGATGATGTATTTCTGTTGCCGCTATAACAACAAATACTAAAAAATAGAATAAAATAAATATTTAAGGGGGCTCCCATACAACAAACGTGATTTTTTTTTGCCGTTTTTATAGATAATGGTACGGAACCCTTCGTGCGCGAGTCCGACTCGCACTTGGCCAATTTTTTATAATACGTCGGGAGGTATACAATACAAGCATACGGCCCACCTGATGTAAAGTGGGTACCGTAGCCTATTAACGCTTGCGATGTATTAAGTATCACTCGCGCGATGCCTCCTCTGCTGCTTACACAGCCACTCCTTGGGAGTTTACTGGTGGCCTCATTCACATGCAGGAACACAACAACCCTCTAGTGAGTTGTTATTTGGTTGCGGTTTTCTGTGAGGTGGAGGTACTTCCCCAGACGGGCTGCTTTGATGCGCCCTACCTCTCTTAAAACATCCATACCAAGACAAACAGACATGTTCATGCACACAAATGTTTGTCTTGCGTGGGAATCGAACCCACAAGCGTTGGTGTCAAAGCCGCGTCATTCACCACTGAGCCACCGAGCTCGTCGAATAATCGTCATTAAATACAAAAACGCAATAATTCCAAACAGGGCGAGCAAAACAAAATTTAAACCATGCATTATTGAAGTTTTTTAACATTTTTATTTAATCCTACTAATATTATAAATGCGAAAGTTTGTATGTATGAATGGATGTTTGTTGCTCTTTCATGCTTAAACGGCTGAACGGATTTGAATGAAATTTGGCACGTAGATAGATTATGATCTCGATTAACACATACGCTACGTTAATTGACTCCACGCCGGCGGAGCCGCGGGCAGCAGCTAGTAACTAAATATATCTATATTAATATCATTTGGGTAAAGTAAAAAGATGTCTTCATTTTACTACTAAACATATTCATATTCATTTATTTGCTTTTTCATGTTGTAACAAGATGGTGATTATACAAAATAGTTTCAAACATAAACCGTGTACAGGGCACAGCATACAGAACTTACTATAATAAATAATAAAATAAAATTACAACGTTAATTACAATTAAAATAAAAATACATTACATTAAACATTTTTAAATTCAATCATCTACAGCTATAGCGCACAAATGTCATTTACATCATCAAAGAATTCGTCAAGAAAAGTAATTATATTTTGAAATTAACAGATTTTTAATAAATTTTTAAATTGCTTAGGGTTCCGCTATGATAAGTAGTACACGTCCAAGTCGGTTACATATATATAACGTGTCCTTGTGTGCCTCCCGACATTGTCTAAGAAAATTAGAATTATTTATTAATTTAAAAACACAAGTAATATTTTATCTATATAATGTCTATTTTGTCTTTATCATTTAAAAATTCGTCTAACGTGTAGTAACTTTTTTGATTTAAAAAATGTTTTGTTTTATTTATAAATAGCTTATGGTTTTCTTCCGTTTTTAGCAGGTTTCGTAATGCATTAAAAACATCATCGACTTAGATCAGATTTTCGCAATGATAAACTGCGAACTTTTTTGAATTGCATTTAATGAATGATATATAATTTTTCTGTACATGTTCATGTCATTGAATGGCTGTCATGTCATGTCATGTGAATGTCATGGCTGGACGAATTTCGATGAATTTTTTTGTGTGCATTTGAATGGGTCCTTTTACAATTGGACCCGGTAGATGGCACCATAGTCAGGCTCTGGGATGTTTTTTAAAATTTTTGTCCAGGACGTTGTCTATAAATTTATTTATTTTATTGATTTAAAAAGTTATCGGAGCAAATTATTTGTGTGTGTTTTAATAAGAAGTAGTAGCACATCATAGCAGCCCGTTTTGGGAAGTACTGCCACCTCAAAAATAGCCGCAACCAAATAACAACTTCCTCTAGGATTGGTATTTTCTTGCGAGTCGGTGGGGTTACCAGTAAGCTCCAAAGTGGCTGTATTAGCAGTAGGGATGACAACAGGCAAGTGATACTCCCTGTATTGTAGTGCTTATAGGCTACGGTAACGCTAACGCTTTTCGTCAAATGGGCTTTATTTTTGTTGATCCGATATCTCCACTCACTCTTGCTCGATATACTTCTTTCTCTTTTGTCATCCATCCTTTCCAAATGTCCGAACCATCTCAGCATACCCTTTTCAATTTTTGTCACTACATCATCTTTCATTCCACATAGTTCTCGTGTCGTGCTATTTCTTACTCTATCAATCATTCTAACTCCACACTCCACACGTGCTCGTCTCAACAGCGTTGGCCCTACTTTTATGCTTCTTCTGCCGTACCCAAGATTCACTATCATATGTCAATGATGGCAAAAAATGTACAAGGAAATTATATTAAAAGTTCTACTTTGAACTTCTATTTTGAAGTTGTTGCACAAATATTTCAACTTTAATATCGTATTTCACACGACTTGTTCAAAGTAACAAGGTACAATTTGTAGTCGGACGCAAGAATCGTCAGTTATAAAGCGTCTTAAAAAGACAGTGCAAAGGGCGCGTGTCTCAAGTATCATTGGCCGGTACAGTGCTTATCTAATTTGGTATTTTACAAAAAAAGAGTCGCGATGTTTTATTTGACCTTTTTATGATTTACGGCCATAGATTTATATACATAGCGCACCGAATGTTGTTAAGAGAGGTAAGGCGCATCAAAGCAGCCCGACTGGGGAAGTACCTCCACCTCGCAGAAAACCGCAGCCACAACAAACTCCCTAGATGGTTGTTGTATTCCTACGTACAAGTGAGGTCGCCAGTAAGCTCCCAAGGAGTTACTCTGTTAGCAGCAGATGTGGCATCGTGCGAGTGATACATAATGTATTACTAGCGTTCATAGGGTACGGTAACCACTTTACATCAGGTGGATCGTATGCCTGTAACCCTCCCGATGTTACGGTTTTGCAAGCCGATGTTTGTCCAGTAGACCCATTGCCTATATACCGAGTTCGGCCATAAGTTCTGTGACAAATGAATATACATATATTTTTAGGAACACCGTTCCTATATGAAATCTATATGTTTGTCTGTGTGTGCGTTTTATTCGTATATTTGAATTTTGACTTCAGATTCGGATTCAGCATAAAAAGTAGGAATGTTCAGGAACACCGTTCCTATCTCTTAAGGAACATTGTCAAAATGGCCGACAAATTAAAAAAAAACAATTGCATTGTTATATAATTGACGAGCCAGAGATTGAGAATGCGCAAGCTTGCTCTGGCAATGTAAGCTTGCGCATTCTCAACTGGTTTTTTTTATGAAGTAATGTAATCTTAAAAACCTTATATGTATATATATATTTATGGAAGCAAAAAATAAAAAAGTGATTATTGAATTAAACAATTTTTAGCGGAAGTATCGCGTGTTTTATTTATTTTGTTGAACCTGATGTTTCGAATGCTTTACAGCGTCCGAGGTCGCAGGAAGACTAAGGTGACATTTGTCTTACATTGGTTATTCAATTATTACATCTACCGACATGGATGGATTATATATATATGTTCCGATTCACACAAAAATCGCTCACGGTGTCCGAACGTTTTTCAGTAGATCTCTGGGTTTGTGACTTGATTCTTTTTAGAACTGGATCCCAAGCAGGTGGTACTTGCCAACCATCTTCTCTATTAAAATTGGGGTATTTTTTTAAATTAAAAAAAAATTAAATTAGCTTTGATTCTAAATCCATCCACGGGGGTCTAAATACTGGTAGCTGTGGTTGTTGGGACCCATGTCGTGCTACCCTTACGACGTCGGTTCGTACGTCAATTTGTTTGTCATGATTACTCAGTTACCATTCTTCTTACCTTATTGACTATTGGAGAGAATAGCCACATACGTCTACCATTAGCCATAGCAATATTTTGGTAGATTAATATGTATGTATGTATGTATCTTCACGCCAGGTCCCTTGCGGGGTAGGCAGAGAGAACCGAGCGCCATAAGACGCGGTCCTTACACACTTCACTCGCTTCTTTCACATTCATAGCTCTTTTCATGCACGCTCGCCGGTTCCTAAGGCTCCTGACATCACCTTCTGATAAAACACGACCAATTTGGTCATGGTAGGTTAGTCTTGGTCTTCCTCAGCTCCTACATCCTTCCACTTTCGCATTGTATATCTGTTTCGTCATTCTTTCATCTTGCATTCTTTCTACATGTCCGAACCAACGGAGCATGCCCTTTCTTATCTTAACACCGACACTCTCTTTCAGTCCAACTCTCTTTCGTACGTCATCATTTAGTAGATTAATATATTAATTAATATTGCAATGAGTGGAGACCTTTAACATAAAAAAAACTGGCTGTGGCTGTATCGAGGACACGGCCGTGAGTTTCACATGAGCACGTCTTCGAAGAACGAAAATAAATAAAAAGAAATGATCTCTTTTTTTTATATATATACTACGTTGGGAGCCATACGGACCACCTGCTGTAAAGCGCGTACCGTAGCCTAATAACGCTTAAGATATATTAAGTATCACTCGCGCGATGCCTCCTCTGCTGCTTACACAGCAGCTCCTTGGGATCTTACTGGTGACCTCACTCACACGCAGGAACACAACAACCCTCTAGGGAGTTGTTATTTGGCTGCGGTTTTCTGTGAGGTGGAGGTACTTCTCCAGGCGGGCTGCATTGATGCGCCCTACCTCTCTCAAAATGGCGGCAGTGATAGGATTATTGGATAAAGAACTGGCTTAGTGAACAACAGGTGTACGATCCGAATCCTGGGATGTACACTAAATTCCTATTTTCAGATTGATGTACATATTTATCACTCGCTCGGCGGTGAAGGAAAACATCATGAGGAAACCAGCACGTCCAAGAAGGTATTTCGACAGACGTGTGACCTTACCTAAGAATGATCTGGTTTTCCCTCTGGGTTGCGGAGGTAGCCGTAGCTCCATATAAAAATCAGTATCTTCGCCAAATTCTTAGAGCAAGGTAGCGGGCCCCGCCAGTCCTAGTGGATTAGAAAACGGGAGTACGCTAAAAAGAAAAAGAAGATATCAAAATGGCGGCACTTCTCAAAATCTTTATCTTCGCTATGTCCTTAGATTTGGTAGCGAGTCCCGTCAATTCTAATGAATTAGGAAACAGGATCAAAGTCAAAGTCAAATGTTTATTCGCAAAACTAAGTGTACAGAATGATCTTAGATTTAGTTAAGCACTTACGACTTAGTCACCTTTGTCAGGTATTGCAAAGATTTAAGGCTCTACTACCTCCTTACATATATAAGGATATAACGGATAACAGTAGGAAGATGATGAATAAGATACGTGTTAGAAGCTATAGTGAGTTGACCACATGTTTACATTTTGATGTAGTAAATAAGCAAAAATTCAACATCACAACCAAACACAGGGTCGGCAATGAATGAGAGACACCCCAGGAGTTGCAAATGTCCATAGGCTATGCTGACTGTTTACCATCAGGCAGGCCGTATGCTTGCTTACCTTAGTGGTATAAAAAAAGAAAAGAAAAACACCAATACAAAACTTTACCATGCTTGGGAAAACTCTTAAGTAGTATCGAATTCCACTTCTGTTCTATAGATTCTCTGTAATAATTCCCACTGACCACCTATGGAGACGATGACACGAGCCTGCCTGCTCCCTGGACA
Source organism: Pyralis farinalis (assembly GCA_947507595.1). NCBI lineage: Eukaryota > Metazoa > Arthropoda > Insecta > Lepidoptera > Pyralidae > Pyralis > Pyralis farinalis. Next base: position 37,215,345 of record OX382268.1, on the reverse strand, counting down.
GCCATAAAGCTCTAATAAAAGCTACAAGTTTACCGTCAGTTCATGCAAGTTTGCTTATATTTCATGTTTACGTCTTACGTGTACTAATTTTACGACAGAGCGACTACGTTAGACTATCTCATAACCTGCTCCATTTCATTGCCTGCGTTATTACTATAGTTTTACTATTCATGGAGGAAATTCTAAATATCCAGTGTAAGTGGTAGTTTTCGCTGATGTGCAGAGACGAGTTGGAAATGGTGTCAATGGAGCGTTGGGAAAACTTAACGCAGTAAAAGCTTAAGCCAGAAGTCACGGCTGGCTGTGACGTCCCAACACTAATTTATAGAAAAGTTGTGTCCGGCTGAGAGAGCATGAAAGTGGAATAAACGTGGTCAAAATGTCAGTTAGTCAAAAACCGCGAATCTACACGCGAAGGAAACAACGAACGTGATCTACGACAAGCTTGTATGTACCCGCGCATTATTTCGATTACATGCTTATTGTTTTGATATGCAAAACTATCTATCTATAACGTCACGATAACTCTCTTGCGGGGTAGGCAGAGAGAACCGAGCGCCATATGATCCGATCCTTACAAAACGCACTCGATTCTTTAAAATTAATTGTCCTTTTACGCGCTTGCTGGTTTCTAAGGCTCCTGACATCACCTTCTGATAAAACACGATCGTTTTGATCATGGTAGGTAAGTCTTGGTCTTCCTCGGCTCCTACATCCTTCTTCTTTCTCGTTGTATATCTGTTTCGTAAGTCTTTCTTCCTGCATTCGTTCTACATGTCCGAACCAACGGAGCGTGCCTCTTCTTATTTTAACACCGACGCTCTTTTTCAGACCAACTCTGTTTCTAACATCATCATTGCGGTCTACAATATGTAAAATGTACGTAGCAATTGTTGTTTCGGAATAACCAACAATTGCGAAACAGTAAATAACCATCAACTTTAATAATTAGTAGCTAGTTGCTGCAGGTTATTATAATAAATATAGATATATAACAAAACTGTAATTTTTGTGAAATTCTATTGAGACGGACCTTTATACAATATATTTGACGCCTTATGAGCTTAAAATACAAAAGGTCACTTTTCATCTGAGGCATCACTTGTGCCGACCATGTAAAAACCTAATCACGCCTACTATATGGCTATGTACTCATAGGGTGCCAAAGGGACCCTTATATCTATGATCTGGTGCCAGTAGGCCGATTCTACTAAAAAACTGCAACTGCACTGGATGTGTCACAATGCGTACATTTTGATGTTTCGTTAAACGTCGGTGCTGTCAGTGCAGTTGCAGTTTTTTAGTAGAATCGGCCTACTGTACGGCGCGGCGGCGGTCCGTCCCAGGTCTATATCTTTTGAACACTAATTATGGTGATGCGGAACACTTTGTGTTCATGTTCAATTCGCACTTGGTTGGTTTTTAAAGAACCTCATGCTGTTGGGAAACCACGGTAGGAAGTGGACTATAATAATTAAATACATAGGTAACATGCTTTAATAAAATAAATTAATTGCGATATTTTTAATAATTAAACGCTTTTTGTTTAATTGTTTGAAAGAGAGTGGGGAAAAAAGATATGCTCCATCGGTTCGGACATGTAGAAAGAATGTTGTATGAAAGAATGACGAAACAGATATACAGTATGAAAGTGGAAGAATATAGGATCTGGGAAAGACCAAGATAACTTGGTCATGTTTTATCAGAAGGTGATTGATATCAGAAACCTTAGGAATCGACGAACATGCATGAAAAATAACTTTTTTTTTTAATTAGTTAACTGTGTAGATGACGTCAAAAATTTATCATCTACACAGTTCAATAATCAAAAAAGAAAAAGGATTATCAAAAGAAGCCAGTAAAGTGTGTACGGACCGCATCTTATGGTGCTCGGTTGTATCTGCCTACATCGCAAGGGACCTACCTTAAAGATATATATGCATACATACTGTTTGACTGTCCTGCTGTGCGAAACCTACACTTCTAATCCTAATGAGCCTCAAGACTTACTGAGAATAGAATAGATGTTAATGGAATAGAAAAGATTTTACACATATTATAAATTCTCCATCTTCAGTTCGATTCAAGTCAGTAGATAATTCAAGAAGATCAATTCCTCTGTGACAACATGGTGTGAACCAAGTCTAAATATTGGAGCAGACGTCGCCAAGCGCAAAATGAGTTTGCCCATGACCCTTCACTCATATTTTATGCTCAGCGAGCACCGAATTGTCGCTTGTTAAACAACAAGCATAAATTATTATGTTCGCACTCTATTTGTAGGCACCGAACTCTCGTATTTGTTTCACTTGTGCAACTTGCATATTAGCATAAAAGTTGTGTGTGACATATGACTTTAAATAAACAAGTTTCTACAATTGTATTGTGTGGAAATCGTTTGATGTTTCGCTTCGGTGAGAAATTCGTGGCGTACTTATTACTTTTACATATACGCAGACACTTAGACATGTCTTTTATGAAATCAAATCTTGTATTTTATTACTCTTTCATACTTTTGTTTATTTTTTAAATTACAGTATTAACCTAATCTGATGTAAAATTAAAGCAGCTCTACAGTGACGAAACATTCAACATCAAGAGTTCTGCAATAGGTACATAAAAAAAAAAACATAAAAGGTACAGCCGTTTAGAAGGATTTCTGTGATACACATACGTACAGAAGTATTATATATATTTATAAATATTGTAGATGTAATAAACTAATATATCCACTATATACTCGTATTGTGCTTGTGGCAGAATTTGTATGGTGACAGCCTCAATGAAAAGATCAGATAAAAGCGAAAAGTCAGTACAGAGCCTAAGTTTTGATCTGATTAACCACAGGATAAAATCAAATATAATGTTGGTGTCCATTTAATTAAGCGTTAAATCCTTGGTTTGCTTTAATTAAGTGGACAGGTATGTAGGTAACTTTTAATTAAAACATACTCATCGTAGTTACGAGTACATATTCATAATCTATAATTATCATATTTCCCGATAGTATTTTCATATGTTTTGTTCTCAAGAAAGATTAAATTATTATTATAGTATCGGTGGTAAAATAAGAAGAGTCATATTCCGTTGGTTTAGACATGTAGAAAGAATGCAGGAGGAAAGAATGATTAAACAGTCTTAGGTTTTATCTGAAGGTTTACGAGAGACAGACGGCAGGAGCGCCAGAAACATGAGAACACTGAACATGACTGAGTCACGAGGAGGGATCCGAGGGATTTGGCGTGAAGATATAGATACATAGAAAAATGATACTTCTATAAAATTTCGTATTGAAACCTATTGTGTAAAACCGAGTGAACTCCGATTCGCCAACTTTATTGATTATCTCAATACTCATATATGCAAATAATAAATATTCAAAGGTGACCACTATAACCTGATCCATTATTAATCAGTTCCCGGGTGGGACGGCCGCGGCGGCTGCCTCAATGTGTGGACACCTTAATTGCGCCTATATATTCAGCCCAGCGTTCCAAACTGTGATACTTGACTGTTTCAATTTCAACCCAACGGGCTGCAGTTATAGAGTACAAAATCTGACGTTATCTCAAATGAAAGTTCGGTGGTACATAGAGAATTTCCATAGGGATTACGGGCATCATATACACGTGTTGTTTTAATCAGATCAAAATTTAGTTTAGCATTCTTTTATCAAGTCTAGTGCTTTTGGAAGGTAGCCTTATGAACTGACTCAGGCCTTAACAAAGTGTTATGTTGTAAGGTTGGAGATTTTGTTACTTTTCCCAACAAGCTACCTAAGAAATATACATTGTTGTGTTGTAACCTTATCAGTCAATTGGCGATGAAGGTGAATCAATTTTCTAGCAAACTTGTCGAAAACGAATTAAAAAAAAATGCAATAAATACCGTTAACGTATTTTAATAACAATATATTTATGGTTAAAGAAAATCAATACATTAAAACCAATCTATGATTATACATGTAATTAGAAGTGATTATAAATATGACGTCGTGCTATAATAAAGTTAAGATAAAAAAGATAAATCTTCTTTATTTGCCATTGGGCCCTCGCGGGCACTTAGACACGTCTTACATTTTAATCTTATTGACGTCTGACGTGTATGTCACGCGACGCCAGCTCTGCTGCTAACACAGCACCTCGCTAGGAGCTTGTTGGTGATCTCAAAAACATTGAATTGACTATACATCATTGGTAAAGAACGAATTTAAAAAGATCTCCTGTATATCAATAATACAGCACACTACCCATTACGAGTCATTACATTGTTGCTTTAAACTCGTTACGAATCAGAAGATCAAACTTGCTGGAATATTTGCCTTACGTGTATGTCAAAAAGATCTGGTGGTGGAATCCGGGAGTGAGCCGCCGTCCCGGGAGAGCGCGCCCCGACACCTCTGCGTACGGAGCGCGGACTTTATCGTCAGGTGTTGTGTTAACATGGGGCCCGATAAGGCTCCCGCACACTTACCTATCTCTATTTCCTGACTGGTAATCTAACGACTTTTTATACTACCTCCGATAGCAAATACGACTTAATGTAAAGCGGTTACGGTAGTTTTAAAACCCTGGAGACACGCACAAGCTAGCTGAAACTGTTTTCTAGTAACTCGTATTCGCAGGAACCCAACCAGCTGCTAGAGAATAGGGAACATACATGTGATTCAAATTAGAGTGAAAGGATTTTTGAAGTAAAACCTCTTTACGCACGCTTGACTTGGGGAGTAAGCTGGTGAATGCGTGACGAGAGCGTTACGAAAAGTGTGATCGGGCGAGGCGAACGGATGTTGAGAGGGAGATAGGTTAGTGAAGATAGAAAGAGAGAGAGAACGTAACTACGTTTCGTATATTACTGCAGGGGCAAGAGAGAGAGGTGCGAGGTTTCTTTTTCTCTTTCTCTCATAGCCAGTTACGTTTCGTATATCTAAGACACAGTGCAGGCCTATTGTCTGTAAGTTTTACTTCAGTCGTGTGGTCTAAAGCACACTAGTTTTTTTTAATCAACTTTATTTCTTTAGAAGTATGCTTTCTTCAATATTATTGATATCAGCCAAGTGTGAGTCGGACTCGCGCACGACGGGTTCCGTACCATTATCTATAAAAACGGCAAAAAACACGTTTGTTGTATGGGAGCCCCCTTAAATATTTATTTGATTCTAATTTTTAGTATTTGTTGTTATAGCGGCAACGGAAATACATCATCTGTGAAAATTTCAACTGTCTAACTATCACGGTTCATGAGATACAGCCTGGTGACAGACGGTTCTGTTTTATCCTTTGGGTACGGAACCCTAAAAAGTACAAAGAAACTGTAAGAAATTCGTATAGGTGCGTGAAAATATGGAATCAGATCGGAAGTGACGTAAAAGTCCACGACAAGAAACATCATTGTGAACTTGTATGCCGGTTTCTTGGATTATTACATTGAGGGAAAGGGTGGTTCCATATGATATACTAATCACTGTAACACAGATAGATAATCGTTTATTAATTGCTACGGTCACACACATACAAACATAATATAACAGTACAAGAAGGAGTAAACAGGCGTTGCTCAAAACATTTCCAGTAATAGGTGCATGTGTGTCCTGCAGCAAGCGAATAGGCCATAGCTCAGTGTGACTTTTGCACGATGCGCAAAAACACCGATTTTCAGCTACTGCCTGAGGGGCGGGTGCGCTCAATGACACTATTTAATCTCTCATTACCCGCGGACCGCTTTTCCGCCAAGAAATGTATGGGAAAACGTATATAACGGGGTCTCACAGGTTAAGATATATATATTATGTACAACAGGCAGGGGTTATTATACTATGTGAAAAACTCAGGTATTAACATAGCAACAACGATACTTATGTAATTAGATAAGTAATGTAAGTTATATTGGATACATATTACTTCTTAAACGTAATCTTTCCACTTGTTTGTTGTCATGGATAATGACGTCACATCGAGCGCGCCAAAATGGCGGGCGTTTAAAATGCCATTGTGGCTAGCGGTTTGTGACCATTTTAAAAAAATACTTTAAATCACTTTTTGGTGTTTAATATTTTTTTATTACAGTTATATAGCGATGTAAGGTGTTTGTTGAGGATAGCTTTAATTATAACCTTTTTATACTTTTGTAAACTCTATGTTTTTATACTCTGGTATTATTCATTTTTTGTTTTGTGCTGTCATTGTTTCATCGTGCGTCTTTGGTAAGCATTATTTTATTGTAACTCCTATATCTTAAATAAATAGAAAATACTCTGATATCTGGTATTTTACCTATTTATTACATACAGTCCACCTTTCTTTACAGTGTTGAATAAAAATACAAACAACGTACATGCATATTCCCTGTTGTTGAATAAATTTATTCAATTAAGAACCAACTCCGCAAAAAAAGTTATCACATAAGGAAACTAAATCAGTGCAGTTTATATCTATTTATATAATTCTAACGTCACGGTTTCTGTATTGTAAGGATTTAATATAGGTACCTACTTTAGAACACATATTCCCATGTTTTTTTTTTACAACGCTTGATACGGCCCATCTGATGTAAAGCGGTTACCGTAGCCTATGAACGCTTGTAATACATTAAGTATCACTCGCGCGATACCTTTTTTACTGCTAACACAGCAACTCCTTAGGAGCTTACTGGTGACCTAACTCAAACGTAGGAACACAACTCTATAGGGAGTTGTTATTTGGCTGCGGTTTTCTGTGAGGTGGAGGTACTTTCTCGGGCGGGGTGTTTTCATGCGCCTTACCTCTCTTATAAACATGCAGACCTAGACAAGCAGACATGTTCATGCACACAAATGTTTGTCTTGTGTGGGAATGGAACCCACGAGCCTTGGTGTCAAAGTCGCGTCATTCTCGACTGCGCCACCGAGCTCGTCAAATGTTTCATTGTTGTATTATAATTAGTACATTTTGTAATAATCTCGGGAATCAAACAAGCATACGGCCTGCCCAATGTGAAGAAGTTACCGCAGCTAAACAAGCTTGTATTACAAGAATTCGTGGCCAGATACCAATGCAACGACTTCTTAGAACTTACTTACTAACTTACTCGCAGGAAGGCGATGATACTTTTTTGACCGCTTATTCAATTCAGCTACACTATAGACCTTTTTTTCTAGAGTTTCGCTGGCTAAATACGCCGGACGTATCTCATGTAAGTGAGGTTACCTTCTGCTCCAATGATGCAGTAAGTACACTCCATCTACGACGAATCAAGCGTCATTATTTCACACGGCACTGCAAGTTCATTGCAGCGGATTGAAGAGCCCATATATCGATCGTACGAGATTCGAAGCGAGATACATCCGATTTTTCAAGCAGTTTAACGAGCTCGACGGCGCAGTGGTGAAACGCGCAGTTACGTTACATTGGCTCGTGGGTTCGATTCCCACACAGGACAAACAATTGTGTGCATGAACATGTCTGTTTGTCTTAGTCTGGGTGATTTTAAGAGAGGTAGTGCGAATCAAAGTAGCCCGTCAGTGGAAGTACCACATCAAAGAAAACCGCTGCCAAATAACAACTGTTGTGTTCCTGCGTGTGAGTGAGGTCACCAGTACGCTCCTAGCTAGCAGAGGTGGCATCGCGATAGTGATACTTAACGTATTACAAGTGTTCACCGGCTACGATAACCGCTTTCTAGTGTCAAGCCTCTCTGAGCTGGGTCGCGGACAGACAGATAGACAGACATAGTGAAACTATAAGGTTTCCTTGTTTACTACGGAATCCTAAAAATGTCAAAAGGAACTATGTATAAATAAAAGCATTTCGTATTAATTAATACCTACGTAACGTATTACAAGCATTCATTGGTTCATTGGTAAAAAAAAGGTCTCGTTTACACGTGGCTGCTAATTTCCTTATATTTTCCCAAGACCGTTACCCTCCCTTGCTATTGATCAGCATCGTAATCATTCCACGCTTACACCTAAAACGTGTTAGTCAATCTAATCTCCAGATGTAATCGAATCGCAGCGATTTGTCGCTCGTCCCCAGCCGGCTTTACATAAAATTTCGCCGCCACCCTTCTCGCAAAGAGGATACAATTTTGCGCGAAAAATTGATTCAATTTACGTATCTGCAAAACGATTTTAGTTTCGTTGCGTATATTGTCTCGATATATTGTGCTTCATAAGTTTCTCGTATATCGCCGACGAGGCGGTTTCCAGAACCCTTCCGATTTGTTCGAGCTTAAGAATCTTGGAATGCTTTACGAGAGATTTTGATGGCGTTCTGCTACACGTGTTGGGCTGTTGGGGATAAATATTTTAGAGACTTCTCGGCCTTGAAGTTTAGCATCAGCTAGCAAGGTTTCCGCTCTCGTTTAAATCATATATACTGAATTGAGGCTTTTTTTTATACGACGGCGTGAGCCATACAAACATACGACCCACCTGTAAAGCGGTTACCATAGCCAATGAATGCTTGTAACACGTTAAGTTTTTTACAAACATCGTGGGTTTTAGAAGATTATTTTTCGATATAGTGATCGGTTTGCGAAATACTTATGTTCAATAGTGTAAATTTTTGTTAGACTCCCTCCCCGCCCCCCGGCGAAACTGTTGTATTTGAATGTAAAAAAAGACATGGTAGTTGTCCATATAGTGAATTTAAAAGTAAAACTATCACTGCTAAGCAGGCTCTATAGGTTAACGAGTAATAGTCGACGAAATTATAAAATGTATTTTCTTTTATGAAAACGTACAAATGTCATAGAATATGACATTGCACTTATCTGCACTAAGCGTTTTGCTTCCTAGTTTCTAACTTGAACAGCCAAGTAGTGGACCCCAGGCGATACATAGGCAATTTCATAGTTCATTTGTATGTAGAGACGAGTGAGTGCCGGGAATAGGGTGAATGGAGCGTTGGGTAAACTTCTAGGTAGCCGAAACCTAAACCAGAAGGCACAGCTCGCTGTACATAACGCGGTGCTAATTCCAACGCTAACTTATGGAAGTGAGAGCTGGGTATGGCAGAGAGAGCATGAAAGTAGAATAAATGCGGTCCAGATGCGAGCATTGTGGCATAACGCTTGCTGACCGCGTTCGTAATGAAGACGTGAGAGAAAGAGTTGGTCTAAAAGAGAGTGTCGGTGTTAAGATAAGAAAGGGCATGCTCCGTTGGTTCGGACATGTAGAAAGAATGCGGGGCGAAAGAATGACGAAACAGATATACAATGCAAAAGTGGAAGGATGTAGGAGCCGAGGAAGGCCGAGACTAACCTACCATGACCAAATTGGTCGTGTTTTATCAGAAGGTGATGTCGGAAGCCCCAGGAACCGGCGAGCGTGCATGAAAAGAGCTATGAATGTCACAGAAGCGAGTGAAGTATGCAAGGACCGCGTCTTATGGCGCTCGGTTCTCTCTGCCTACCCCGCAAGCGACTTGGCGTGAAGATATACATACATACATGCAATTTCATCATAATTTCTTTACATGATTTTAGTTATATTTTACACTAGATGGCGCTGTTTACAAATTACATCGCGCTGTGGTTTTGTTTTCATCAATGTTAGCAAAGCGAAGCAAATAAATACGGAACCCTACTCTGTGCGAGGCTCGACATGCACTTGGCCGGTTATTGTTTTCTTCGCTGACGGTCGTTACGGTAATGCTATTCTTATTATTATTTCTTTTATACATCGTCTGGAGGCATACAAGAATACAGCCTATCTGATGCAAAGCTTTTACCACGGCGTATGTACGCTTGCAATACATTAAGTATTGCCCGCGCGATTCCACCACTGCTTTTTTATACCACTAAGATGGAAAACAAGCCTACGGCCTGCCTGATGGTAAGCAGTTACCGTTGCCTATGGACATTTGCAACACCAGGGCTGTCACTCTTGCGTTGCCGACCCTAAACTGCTTATAACACAGTAATTCCTTAGGAGCTTACTGGTGGTGGGTCTCCTCAAAGCAGTTCATCATGAGAAGTACCACTACTCACAGAAAACCGCAGCTGAATATATTTCCCTGGAGGGCAGGTGTTACTTCTGCGTGTGAGCGAACACGCGCTTCTCCAGATTTTGATGAGCCCCACTACTCTTAATATCGCCCAGACTAATATGTACATACAGACTTGTTCATGCACACGAATATTTATCCTATCTGTGAATCGAACCCACTAGCCTTGGTGTCAAAGTAGCGTTAGTAACCATTGCGCCACCGAGCTCATCAAAATACGTGATATAGAGTGGATGAACACATGAAATACTGAAAGTACAACAACTACTCTCCTGGGAGATGTTATTTGGCTGCAATTTTCTGTGAGGTAGTATTTCCTCAGTCGCGTTGCTTTGATGCGTCCTTCTTCTCTGAAATTTGATAAATAGATATAATTTCAACACTATACACTTTTATATTTTGCTCATTGTTTATGGAACAGACTTCATAATAAAATTAATATCAGTTATTAGTCATCACATCAACCCTTACTCATCCCACTGCAAGGATACGGGTTTCCCTTCAACCGAAGGAGTTTAGAGCATACTCCACCACGCTGCTCAAATGCGGATTCGACGAGGCCGGTGTTTTGAAGCCGCCCGCGGGCCACTGACTTAGCTTAACGACTGTCATCTCTCGACAACAGCCGGGACCGATGGCTTATCGTGCCCTTATGGAGAAACTCGAGATAGATAAACCCATCCATAGGCAGGCTGAGGTCGACGTTGCTTAACCTGCGTGTTCGGTTAGAATGACACGCGCAACGATGCCATCGAGTTCTCATCAGTTATGAAGTACGTAAAAGAAAAAAATAAATGTATTATCTCTCAGCTCATCGGGCTGTAAGTATAAATTGTCGGAAGTGGCTGTGCAACTTATGTATTCATGTAAATTTTCTCGAGACGCTTCCAGACTGTATTTTAATATGGTAAATTGTGTGCATATATTCATTATTTTTCGTTATCCAATCGGCGAAGGTTTTACTAGTTCGCTCTAGGGAAGTACCTTACAGAAGGTCGCAACCAAATAACAACGCCCTGGAGGGTTGTTGTGTTCCTGTGTATGAGCGATGTTACTAGTAAGAGTTGATGTTGGCAGCAGAGGTGTCATCGCGCAAGTGATACTTGATGTCCTGCTTGCATTCATATGCTATGGTAGCCGTACATCCGGTTGTTGGTCATGGTTGTTGTGACATGTTTGTTTGTTGGTCTGGGTGTTTTTAGTAGAGGTAGGGCGCATAATATCTTCCTGTGAATGAGATATGTTACCAGTTAGCTCTTGAGGAGTTGATGTGTTAGCAGCGTGGGGAGCAAAAGTATGTTTCTCGCATATAAGTATAGACATACCAGCTGGAACCCGCGACTCTGTTTGCGCGTAGGCCCTGGAAATTACTTTTTTTAGCTTTCTTTCCCTTTATCTTTTAAGAGTTGTACCGTGATGTTGAATAGCATATACATGTCCTCAAGAATTGGGATATCAAATGCAAAAATAATAACGCCTGAATCTACGAGTATTAACCAAAAATATTTTTTCGTATCCGGCTTGTAGTTCCAGAGATCACTACGTTCAAACAAACAAATATTCTGCTTTATATATTAGTAGAGATATAGAGAACCGAATGAACTTAAGAGAGGTAGGGCGCATCAAAGCAAAAGAAATATAATAATCTGGAGAAATACCTCGACTTCCCAGAAAACTTGTGTTCCTGCGTGTAAGTGAGGTCACCAGCTTCTAAGGAGTTGCTGTGTTAGCAGCAGAGGTGGCATTGCGCGGGTGATACTCAAGGTATTACAAGCGTTACTACAGTAACCGATTTACATCAGGTGAACCGTACCCTTGTATGACTCCTGACGTAGTAAAAAAACTAATTGTAGAGGAATATTTTGAATATAATGTAAACTTAAGGATTGTAAGACCATATCTTCGTAGGTCATTAAAATGCCTCCTCCATGATTAAAGGGAGACGAGGGTGCACCGCCACGACCGCGGATGTGATCAATCAACTAGATGTCTTACTTAAAATCAAATTTTGCTCCGACACTACTCAAATCTGTGGCGTAACGCTCGTTGACTGCATTCGCACCATTGAATTATTATGCACTAGTGTACTTAGAACCGACACCGCGAACCAAATGTTTGCGCTATGCTTTGTTGCCGATCGGCAACAACTCATTGCTGAACTATGTTGAATGAAACGCGTAAGTGCCATGAAAATCACGGCGCTTTTGACCTTTTGGTCGCGAGAAAAATACCCCTTAGAATATTTTGGATAGACATGTAAATTATTTCAGCGCTGTAGCGGACATTAGTTTTGATTATTACCAAAAAGTAAGATTTATACTTAGGATAGCTCCTCTAGTACATTATAACTCAATGATTCGCAATGATGATTTAAGAAAGAGAGTTGGTCTGACAGAGAGTGTCGGCGTTAAGATATGAAAGGGAATGCTTCGTTGGTTTGGACATGTAGAAAGAATGCAATGCAAATGAATGGTTGAAATATTGGCGAAACATATATACGAAGCATATGTGGAGGGATGTAGAAGTAGAAGAAGGTCAAGACTCATTAACCATATTCAAATTGTCGTGTTTTATCAGAAGGGGGCGTCCACAGCCCTAGGAACCGGCGAGGGTGCACGAAAAGAGCTATAAAGTGTAAGGTCTAGATCATGTAGCGCTCGATTTCCTCTACCTGCCCTGCAAGGTGCCTGCCATGAAGATGCAGATAAATAGATAGAGAATCTTAGCGTTACCCCGTTTCGTAATAAATTAGGATTGGAATCTGGGTCCACTACCTAAGACTAAAGATTTGGCGAAGATACCGATTTTCATTCACACTGACACTTTACATAATAATATAGATGTGTGTTACCTATACATAACTTAACATATATTCTCCCTACACTCCATACCAATTACGAAGTACCAATAAATATTATTCTTCGACCACTGTGTGTTGCCAGTGATGACTTACGGCACAGAAACGTGGTCCCTTACTATAAACCTCATACGAAAGCTCAAGGTTACACAGCGCGCGATGGAGAGAGCCATGCTCGGAGTTACTCTGCGGGATAGGCTTAGAAATGAGCACATCCGTAGCAGAACTGAAGTTACCGACGTGGCTCTAAGGATCAGCAAGCTGAAGTGGCAGTGGGCAGGCCACATAGCTCGGAGAACCGATGGCCGTTGGGCAGAAAGGTTCATGAACAGACGATCTTGTGAAGATCGCCGGGAGCCGTTGGATGCCAGCAGCACAAGACCGATCGCTGTGGAAGTCTAGGAGGGAGGCCTATGTTCAGCAGTGGACGTCTTTCAGTTGATATGATGATGATGATGAATAAATATTATTAGGTTGATTTACTAAAACAACTTTTGACGAGCTCAGTGGCGCAGTGGTTAGTAACGCTACTTTGTCATCAATGCTCGTGGGTTCGATTCCTGCACAGGAGAAACATTTGTGTGCACGAACATGTCTTTAAGAGAGATAGAGCACATCAAGTCTAGGAAAGTACCACCGCCTCAGAGAAAACCGCAGCCAAATAACAATTGAAGGGTTGTTGTGTTCCTGCGTGTGAGTGAGGTCACCAGTAAGCTCCTTAGTTGCAGTGTTAGCAGCAGAGGTGGCATCACGCGAGTGATACTTATTGTATTGTAAGCGTTTTTAGGGTTCCGTACCCAAAGGATAAAACGGAACCCTATTACTGAGGCTCCGCTGTCCGTCCGTCCGTCTGTCACCAGGCTGTATCTCATAAACCGTGATAGTTAGATAGTTGAAATTTTCACAATGATGTATTTCTGTTGCCGCTATAACAACAAATACTAAAAAATAGAATAAAATAAATATTTAAGGGGGCTCCCATACAACAAACGTGATTTTTAGGGTTCCGTACCCAAAGGGTAAAACGGAACCCTATTACTGAGGCTCCGCTGTCCGCCCGTCCGTCCGTCCGTCATCCGTCCGTCTGTCACCAGGCTGTATCTCATGAACCGTGATAGTTAGATAGTTGAAATTTTCACAGATGATGTATTTCTGTTGCCGCTATAACAACAAATACTAAAAAATAAAATAAAATAAATATTTAAGGGGGCTCCCATACAACAAACGTGATTTTTTCCTGTTTTTATAGATAATGATACGGAACCCTTCGTGCGCGAGTCCGACTCGCACTTGGCCGATTTTTTTGCTCATTTTTGCTGGATATTGATAACGGCAACAGGTAGACGCTTGAAATATTCACAGAATATTTAGTTATATATTTACTTTAAGAATAAATAATTAAATTAAAATAAAACAAATATTTAAGGGGGGCTCCCATACAACGTGTTTTTTTTGCCGTTTTTATAGATAATGGTACGGAACCCTTCGTGCGCGAGTCCGACTCGCACTTGGCCGATTTTTTTTTTAAGTAATACCCGACATTGTTTAAAAAGCGCTACATACAAGGATTCAAGCATACGGTGAAAATTACCTAATGTAGTGGTTACCGTAGCCTTTGAACGTTTGAAATATAATAAGTACCGTTCACACGATGCCACCTCTGCTGCTCCCCACAGCAACTTCTTAGGAGCTTGCTGGTGACCCACTTATTCGTAGAAACACGAAAACGCTCCCGGTAGTTGTTATTTGGCTGCGGCTTTATGTGAGGTGCAGGTACTAGCTAGTCAGGCTGCTTCGATGTACACTGCCTCTCTTAAACAGACACACACAAATGTCTGCTCTGTGTGGGAATCGAACGCACGAACCTTGGCGTTAAGGTAGCGTTACTAACTACTGCGCCGCCGAGCTCGTCTCACACTACAAAAACTATTAGTTGTTTTATACCACTAAAGTGACAATCAAGTATACGGCCTGCCTGATGGTAAACAGTCACCGTAGCCTATGGACATTCGCAACACCAGGGATGTCACCCATGCGTTGCCGACCCTCTAAAAACCTCTTCACGCATTTCTTGAAGAATTCCATGCTGTAGTCCCTTGGAAAAACCTCGGCTGGGGGAGCTCATTCCACAGCTTGAGAGTTCTCAGAAGAAATTTTCACTGGAACCGCACAGTACGCGACCATTGCGGTTCCAGCGTGTGAGGGTGAACTCCCCGCCGTCGTTCGCGGTACAGTTATAAAAAGTAGCTATCGCCATCATTTGGAACAATTCTTCAGAACAAAACCCGGTGTGTAAGCTTAGGAGTTATTTTTTAGTATCAATAATTACAATAGTACTTGCGACAGACAGACACACGTTTGCCACAAGGGCTCCTGTCTCGCCTTTTTTTTTATAGAAATATAAAAAGATTACGTTATAAAGGGAACCTGATATTTTGATGGATATTTGGTTTCTTCTCGACGGTGGCGGCTCTGATTCCCGCACCGCTGCGTATTGCGGAAGTGATCAATCAAGTGAGACCGACTTAACAGAAAACAATATACCGCCGAGACGAGCCCCCAACCCCTCGGAGGCACTGTTACATTTCCATTCGTTATATACAACGTCAGGGGACCAAGAAGCATATGACCCACCTGATGTAAAGTACATTCAACTGTAAAGGCACTGTTACTTTTGTTTTATAGATGATGGAAATTATCTTGTTAATGCAATCTTTTTAATTGTCAATTATCTATCTTGTTAATTGGTGCTACTTTCGCAGTATTATCTCGTATGATATACAGTTGTGAGGAACGGCGGCTGATATTGAGACAATTTTTATCTTACAAAAAAGAGCCATTCGCTCTATTTATAACATGGGCTCCAGAGAATCACTCAGGGAACTGTTCAAAGAAATTATTATCCTAACTGTTACTTCTCCATATATTTATGAAAACATAATGTATGCCCGTAAAAATTTAAAGTCATTTTCAAACTTCAGTGAAAAACTTATAAGTAGAAATAAGTTGTGTATGCCGGTACATCGGCTTGCTAGGACTGGTAGATCTTTTCTTGTAAATTGTATTCGATTTTATAATAAATTGCCTGAAACAGTTCTGTCCTTTCCTGACAATGTATTCAAAAAACACATTAAAAATACTCTCTGTAGAAGGGCTTATTATAGAATTAATGAATATGTAACTGACAAAGATGTCTGGAAATAATTCAGCACAGACTACCTGTCCTTATTAATCTTTAATGTACCATTTGATATCATTATTGTACCATATTGGCTTGTGTAATTTTTTTTGTAATATCTAATTGACAATTTTAAAAAAGACCTTTATTGGCAAGTTTCTTTCGGCATTTCTTAATCGCCGACGGTCATTTCCGAAATGCTAGTAGATTAAAAGAAAAAGGAAAAGTAAAATAAGGGAATTAAATAAAATACAATAAGGTTATATTTCAAAAAATGTAAGACGTGTCTAAGTGCCCGCGATGGCTCAATGGCAATTTTTTTTTTATCTTTATCTAATCACATGTACAGATTCCACTTCAAAATGTTGTTTCCACCACTACATCAACCCTTACTCATTCCACTGCAAATATACGGGTCTCCCTTCAACCGAAGGGGTTTAGAGCATACTCCACCGCGCTGTTATTAGAGCATGATGTGGTGCGGATTGGCGGAGATGAAAATGTTGTTTATAACTTATATTTACCGACCAGAACAGTACTTTACGGCATTATCAAGGTATTAAATTCAAAAGAAACATCTGACAGTACCGTGCGATCAACAGTCAATATCCAATAAAAACCAGTTGAGAATGCGCAAGCTTGCATTGCCAGAGGAACACCTGGCTCGTCAATTATATAACAATTCAATTTTTTTTTTAATTTGTCGGCCATTTTGACGTTGTTCCTTAAGAGATAGGAACGGTGTTCCTGAACATTCCTATTCTACTTTTTTATGCTGAATCCGAATCTGATGTCAAAATTCGAATATTCGAAAAAAAGCGACAGACAAACGCACGGACAAACACACAGACAAACATATAGAATTCATATAGGAACGGTGTTCTTGATAAGTTATAAATATATATATATATATATATATATATATATTTTATACAACATCGGGAGGCATACATGCATACGGCCCACCTGATGTAAAGTGGTTGCCG
This sequence comes from Pyralis farinalis, assembly GCA_947507595.1. NCBI lineage: Eukaryota > Metazoa > Arthropoda > Insecta > Lepidoptera > Pyralidae > Pyralis > Pyralis farinalis. The sequence continues at coordinate 37,198,338 of OX382268.1, read as the reverse complement.
TAGTTAACGCTTGTAATATATTAAGTATCTCTCGCGGGACACCATATTTGCTGCTTAGACAGCAGCTCCTTGGGAGCTTACTGGTGACCTCACTCACACGCAGGAACACAACAACCTTATAGGGAGTTGTTATTCGGATGCGGTTTTCTGTGAGGTGGAGGCACTTTCCCCGACGGGCTGCTTTGATGCGCCCTACCACTCTTAAAATACCCATTTCTATTTGGTTAGTCAAATAGGTATACATAGGCTACGGTAACCGCTTTATAACAGGTAGGCCCGCATGCTTGTATGCCTCCCGATGTAGTACAAAAAAAAAAGAAATTCGTAATAATTCGTTTGTATGAAAATTCAACATTTATTGCCCATTTAAATAGAACCGTAAAATTAAAACGATAGAGTGTAAAATTATGTAACGTCTGTGTACCGATGCATACAGTCAGTGGTGGCTATAAAATGCTTGTCACAGCAGTCGCAACAATATTTTATAGCCGCGTATAAAATTATAGCGGATCTGAGACTCCACTATTTTTATAGTGTTTCGGTCGCTGGCTCGCGATTTCACTTTGACTGCACTGCATAGATTTGTAATGATATACGGCAGCGACATTGTAGGCCATCTTTTTTTTATGATACTGGATTGGCAAACAAGCATGCGGTCTGTATTAGACGCTCGCAACACCACGGGGATGCCTAAGGCTGTTTCGTCACAGTACCGAGTAATTTCTCTGCCATATCTCACCATTTAAACTGGAACACTTCTATATAGCTGCTTGGCGGCAGAAATAGATTGAGGCAGAGGTACCCACGCAAACGAGACTTTTGTACAAAGCCTCCCTCTGGTATCAAGTAAGAAAATCTTTATTAGGGGCTAGTTTGGTGGCGCAGTGGTGAAACGCACTGTTACTTTGACACCAACGCTCGTGGATTCGATTCCCACGCAGCACAAACATTTGTGTGCATGAACATGTCTGTTTGTCTTGGTATGGGTGTTTTAAAAGGTAGGGCGCATCAAAGCAGCCCACTTGGGTAAGTACTTCCACCTCACAGAAAACCGCAACCAAACAGCGCCTTCCTGGAAGATTATTGTGTTTGTGTGTATGAGTCAGGCCACCAGTAAGCTCCTAAGGAGTTGCTGTGTTAGCAGCAGAGGTGACATCGCGTGAATGATACTTAATTTAAGCGATTACGGTAACTGATTTACATCAGGTGGGTTGTATGCTTGTATGCCCGACGTTGTATAAAAGGAAATGCTCTTTAACAAACTATGCTCTGGTGATGTAATGGAGCGAAGCCGCGTGCTGGAGCTAGTTGCGAAGCCAGATTACAATAACTTTAGGAATGCCGTTGCTCGCTGGATGACGGCAAAGTATTACTGAACTCGTAGTAACAGAAAAGGTTTACGAGGTGCTTAACGAAACAAGCTCGGAACGACAGCACAATCCATTTCATTGCCGTTTTAGTGGGCGTAAAAATTTAGGTTTACGATTCAACTACTCCATGTACGATGTTGAGTCATTTTGATAATTTTGAATAGAGTACAGAGTCATTTGGACTCATATTTTTACAGAAGAATTCACTATTACGGTTTCGAATCCGCAGCCTCTCAATTACCGTCGAATGCTCTTTCGACTGAACGTCAGGAAGGTTAGTGATGGCAGAAATTGTCTTAGGTTCTCGCGATTGTTATACATTGAATTAAACAATTTTTAATGGAAGTATCGCGTGTTTTATTTACTTTGTTGAACCTGACGTTTCGAATGCTGCTGCAGCGTCTGTGGTCGCAGGAAGACTAAGGTGACATTTCTCTTACATTGGTTATTCAATTATTACATCTACCGACATGGATGGATTAATTAGATACGTTCTAATTCACACAAAAATCGCTCACGGTGTCCGAATGTTTTTGAGTAGATCTCTGGGTCTGTGACTTGATTATTTTTAGGACTGGATCCCAAGCAGGTGGTACTTGCCAACCATCTTCTCTATTGAAATTGGGGTGTTTTCTTATTTCAATAGCCTCGCGTAACATTCTAGGCATGTAGCGATACCACTTGGCGAGGACTTCACCACAACTACCACAAATCCGACACAAAAAAAAAACACGCGATATTTCCGTTAAAAATTGTTTAATTCAATAATGGCAGAAAATTTAATGATGAGGAAATAAATATGAATATGAGGAAAGCAGTTTAATATGTAAAAATTTTTGTTAATGAAATAGACGGGTAAGTACTTTGTTTTATATATACAACGTCGGGAGACATACACGTATAGAGCCTGACTGATGTGCCTTAGCCAATAAACCCTTGCAATACATTAAGTATCACTCTTGCGATGCGACGTCTGCTGCCAACACAGATACTCCTTAGGAGCTTACTGGCTACCTCACTCACAAGCAGGAATACGACAACCTTCCAGGGAGTTGTCATGTGGCTGCGGTTTTCTGTGAAGTGGAGGTACTTCCTCAGACACGCTACTTTGATGCACCCTACTTCTCCTAAAATACTTCTTAGACTTCGCTGGTAATAAATTTAAATTTATTTCTGTAGAACTGAACAGCTCGATGGCATAGGTTAAGCGACTTCGACCGCAGTCTATCTATGGACGGGTTTATCTATCCCGAGTTTCCCCGTGCTTCTGAGGGCACGTTATGCTGTCGGTCCCGGCTGTTGTCGATAGATGACAGTTGTTAACCTAAGTCAGTGGCCCTCGGGCGGCTTGAAAACACTGGCCTCTGCCAGTCCGCTTCGAACAGCGTGGTGGAGTATGCTCTAAACCCCTTCGGTTGAAGGGGGACCCGTATCCCTGCAGTGGGATGAGTGAGGGTTGATGTGGTGGAACAGTGTTGTACGGTTTTATAAGCGAACTCACTGAAACTTAATAAATAAACCAGTTGAGAATGCGCAAGCTTGCATTGCCAGAGGAACACCTGGCTCGTCAATTATATAACGATTCATTTTTTTTTTTAATTTGTCTGCCATTTTGACCATGTTCCATGTGAGAGATGGAACGGTGTTCCTGAACATTCCTATTCTACTTTTTTATGCTAAATCCGAATCTGAAGTCAAAATTCGAATATTCGAAAAAAAAAAACGCACAGACAAACGCACAAACAAATAGATTTCATATAGGAACGGTGTTCCTGAAAATGTAGTATTTATATTGAAACTAGTTGCACCACGAGACCTTTCTCTACCTTCTTTCTATCTTCTCGGCTGCTAAGCATCATCTCGTGATGTTGAATGTTCTATAACCTTCCTCTAGAGTTGGGCTGTCAAAAGCAGAAATATTTTTGAAAATCCGACTGGTATTTCCATAGATTAGATTAACAAACAAACAATCAAGCATACTCTTCCCCTAGTATATCATTATAGATCTTGGTCTAATGAGAATATCGGTGTTAAGATAAGAATAGGCGTGCTGTGTTGGTTCGGACATTTAGAAAGAATACGAGAGGACACGATTGTGAAACAGATTTTGACGAGCTCGGTGGCTCAGTCGTAAATGTCGCGACTTTGACACCGACGCTCATGGGTTCGATTCCCACACAAGACAAACATTTGTGTGCATGAACATGTCTGTTTGTCTTAGTCTGGTTGTTTTAAGAGAGGTATGGCGCATCAAACCGTTCCTACGTGTGAGTGAGGTCACCAGTAAGCTCCTAAGGAGTTGCTGTGTCAGCAACAGAGAAGGCATCGCGCGAGTTATACTTAATATATTACAAGCGTTAACTGGCTATGGTAACTGATTTACATCAGGTGCGCCGTATGCTTATATGACTTCCGACGTTGTATATATAAAAAAAGATAAACAATGCAAAAGTGAAAGGATGTAGAAGCCGAGGAAGGCCCAGACATACCACTAACCAACATATCTAATAATTAAACTTTTCGTAGCGACCCCCGCAGTCACTCGGTGTGTAGAGGAAAATAGGTCTTATAACTTGGACCGCCTCCTTACATGCAAAGCGGCTCGGCAGCGGCGGTAAGGCAGTGCCGAGGGAGGTTTGCATTCTTAATACCAGCGATGACATATGAGTAATATTTATTTTATCATTTTATGCCCACACTAATTTGTAACCAAGTCTCAATGTATATAGGAAATTGTGGACGATGATACTGCACTGCCGCCACACAGCTTTTATTAGTGCGGAGGGTAGCCGTCACTACTGCTGTTATCAAATTTATTACATTACCTATTTTATAAATAACCAGTTGAGAATGCGCAAGCTTGCATTGCCAGACGAACACCTGGCATAACAATTAATTATTTTTATTTTTTATTTGTCGGCCATTTTGACCATGTTCCTTAAGAGATAGGAACGGTGTTCTTGAAAATCATCAAAATAAAATATATTTATTTCGTTTGAGAATGTTGCTTATACTGTGGCTATCAAAATATCACATTATCACGTATCTGACATTAAGACTGTTTCGTTCACAATATATATATATATATAGATATATACAAACAAACATATATATATATATATATATGTATATATCGATAAAATTCCGTGCCGTGTGGTGCCGGTATAGAATTGCGCCACCCCCTCTCGTCCCGTGGGTGCCGTAGGAGTCGGCTGATGGAAACACAACCGGATGACGGGCAGCAGCGTCATCTCGTGCACTACCTCAAGCTACGACCACCAACCCGCCAGCCAAGCGCGGTGATTATGACATATTTCGGCTGATATGATGATGATGATACATATAGATTGGGATTGCAATTGTTGGAAGGAAGATGAAAATAGCAATGATAACACAATAGATGAAAATCTGGCCTATTAACGAACCGGTCCCAGGTTCTAACCCTGGTGGAGCCAAATTATATTTTGACTAGCGGCCCGCCCCGGCTTCGCACGGGTGGACATTTATTTTTTATACATTTTGGGATAAACGACGAGTAAATGTATCTTTAGAGAGTTTTTTAAATAGGTTTCTTAAGTAGCTTTTTTTTATAATTACAATCGGAAAGTTAATTTTTTATTTATTTATATTGTTTTTAGTTTTATTTTTACATTTCTTTTTTACATTTATTTTAATATATATAACATATATTTCGAGACTTTATATTAATTTAATTTAATAGGTTTTACTTTTTTAGTTTCCAATATATCTACCTTAAGGCTGTATACTATATTGGCTGTGGTATTCGTAGATGGCAACAAAATATATTGATTTTTAGGAATCCTACTCGAGAAAGTGCAACATATAATTGGCTATGAGAAAAGCATTCTTCTCTTAGGTCGATGCCAAAGATCGAGAAAGTTTGTCCCTGGGATTTATTTATTATAAGGGCAAACGATACCTTTACAGGAAACTGTAACCTTTTAAAAGACATGGGCAAATCTGTTGGTATCATCGGGATCCGCGGAATGTGAGCTAGCTGTCCGGCCGTGGGACCGGTGATGATTGTTGCTATAATCAGATTGTCTCGTAATTCCTTTATCAAAAGCCTTGTGCCATTACACATATTGGGAGGGCTTAAATTTCTCAACAGCATAATGGGAGTACCTACTTTTAATTTCAGTTCGTGTGGTGGCAAGCCGGCGGGATAGAGAGAATTTAAAAATTCTTGTAGATAGTGCACTGTATCTTCGATGTTGCACACGTTATCAATAGATTTGTAACGTTTAAAATCACCTGGTACTTTTTCAATGATCATTTTGTTTATCTCATTTACTGAGCTGTTTTTCGGTGAGACGATCGCCCTCGAATAGAGCCAATCGAAATTTGTTTCTGTAAGATGTTCGATGTCGGGATAGATTGTCTCTATAAGGATTTCTAGACTGTGAACAGTTTGAGCCAATTCATTATCCAATAATACTTGGAGGCTATGTGCAATTGGAGATGGTAATTTTCCGCTTCCAAGTTTAAGTAATTTTTGTGAGAAATTGTCGTTGCCGTCATTACTTAAACGTGCTCTCATATTCGTGCGCAAATTGAGAGTTTCAATTGATTGCCACAAAGGTGATGATTTGAGGCACGCTTTTCTGAAAAGAACTTTTTAACTGGAACAGAAAAAATGTGGTATGAAAAAGTCAAAACATTCAATGTCGGTAGCGCGCGAATGAGCCGCGCGGGTACCTCATAGATGTGCGCCGCGCCGCCCGCTGCCACGCGCCGTGGCCGCCGGTGTCGCAAGCAAGGGATTGGAACACAGAACAAAATCCGTAATATCTTTGGAATGGAATGTCCGATTTCGTTAATTCAAAGAGTAACCTACAGGCATTGAAACAGTCTTGAATACGAAATTATTTATTTGGATAAGGATTAATACCAAGGTACGAATAATCTGGCCTAGTTTGTACCGGCGTTACTATAGCATATTTTAACATGAAAAAGTAGTTATTGTGACGTAACTGTAACAGTTAGACATATGGTATCGCGGACTTTTTTGTTGATATTGATATCCTCTATAAAACTGTAGTACATTACTTTGCTCTATTGTCAATAGTTTTAGCAGCGTACGCGGTATAAGGATTTTTTGGTATCTTTTTCACACATTATCGAAGTTTTCATACGGATCCTTAACTACTTTCAAAATATTTTATAGCCTATGTTAAGCATTTATATTGTAGCATTCTAATGGTGAAAGAATTTTTGAAATCGGCCCAGTAGTTTTTGAGTTTATTCATAACATACATACAAATCTTTCCTCTTTATAATAATAGTATAGATAAACGTGTAACCTAATCTGAGACTGGTCTGGTTTTCCATGTGAGTCTGGCGGCAGTCGTTCCACGTAAAAATCTGCATTTTCGCCAAATCATTAGGCTTAGGGAGCAATCTCCGCCAATCGTAATGGGTTAGGAGACATGTTAATACTAGGAAGAAGTATATATCAAGCGATGGATGTAAGTACGGCGTGGATTTAATTCGCAGTTGGCTGCAAGGTTTAGTTTAGGTTTTCGTAAATGTGGAGAAAAACAAAATATTTATAACTAGCACTGTTTCGTTAACGAACTTAGTTATGCGGTGCAAGTAACGTGCGGATCTCTCGGTGCTATCTATCTATGTAACTCTATCTCTTGCACAACATTGAAGGTGTCCCTATTCTGCTAGTCAACCAGCAAGTGCTTGTTGCATTCTCATCATAGCAATCACTGTTATATCATTAGAAACTTTTGAAATGATTAACAAATCAGGTCAATTAGAAATTTAAAAAATACTAAAAGGTTTTATCAACGTCGAAAGTGAAGCATACTCATCGGATTTAAAGAGGTTACCGTAGTCTATGAACGCTTGCAATACTTTGAGTATCGCTCGCGCGATGCCTCCTCTGCTAACACAGCAACTCCTTAGGAGCTTACTAGTGACCTCACTCACATGCAGGAATACAACAACCCTCTAGAGAGTTGGTGTTTAGCTGTGGATTTTTGTGAGGTGGAGGTACTTCCCCTGAAGGCTTGCTTTGATACGCCCTTCCTCTCAGAAAAACATCCAGATCAAGACACATGTTCATGCACACAAATGTTTGTCCTGTGTGGGAATCGAACCCACGAGCGTTGGTGTCATTCATGCATTGTCACTCATGCGTTGCCGATCGTACCCCCTTTTTATATATTACTTTTTTTTATACAGCATCGTGAGACATACGAGCACCTTTGTTGCGAATACACCAAAAACTACTTTTTAAGCTAAGTGGCGCCCTCATTTTTTTTTATTAATAACGCTGAATTTAAGGTCAATTCCAAAATACAGACACTGAAGGATCATATTTTAGTTTTTTTGAAACATATCTTGTATTTATTATCTATGTACAAATAATCAAAATTTAAATTGTAGCTTATATGGCCACTTATGGCAATAATCAAATAATTGTACATAAATAATAAAAATAGAATATGTCTCAAAAAAACATAAATATTTTTCTTCAGTGCCTGTAGTGGGCGTTTTTCGGAATTGGTCTTAAATTGAGCATTATTAATAAAAACAAAATGAGGGCGCCACTTAACTTTACGCCCCCTCTTCAGCCTAATTATATGAAAGAAAATGTAAAGTAGCCAAGTATTAATAAAAATACAACACGAAAGTAGAAGAACGTAGGAGTCGAGGAAGGCGTAGTCCAGATAGGAAATTGGTCGTGTGATGTCAGAGATGAGGTCAGGAGCCCTACTAACCGGCGAACATCAACATAGTTAGGAATGTTAAATAAGGGAGTGAGGTGTGTAAGAACCGAGTCATGTGGTTCTCGGTTTTCTCTGTCTACTCCGCAAGAACTTGGCGAGGGGATAAAGATAGATAATGGAAGGAAATCCACCAGAGCGAATTTTTTACGGTTTTGTTAATGTTTATGTTTTTTATACAATTAGATTGGCAAACAAGTACGCGGCCCGCATCAGATGGTAAGCGGTAACCGCAGCCTATTGGCGCTCGCAACACCACGGGGATGTTACTCGTGCGCTGCCAATCTTGCGACCTAAGGCTATTTCGTCACAGTACCCAGTAATTTCTCTGCTATATCTCAACCTTCAAACCGGAAAACAGCTATATAAGTATAGGTGCTTGCCGGTAGAAAAGAGACAGAGGTACCCACGCAGACGACTTTTGTACAAAGTCTCCCTCTGGTAAAAACGATAATGTAAAAGCGGGGCCGCCCGATGCTGGTGGCTGGACTCGGTGTCTGTAGGCCGTTTCTACTAAAAAGCTGCAACTGCAGCGCGGCGTGTGACAAAATGCGTACATTTTGACGTTTCGTCAATCGATCTGACAGCAGCACGCCGCGCTGCAGTGCAGTTGCAGTTTTTTAGTAGAATCTGCCTGCAGGTCTGTGTAGCAAAGCTGCTACGTCGTAAGTGTGTTCACCGTTCCGCCCGAAGCCCTATATTCTCCTGGGCGAGCGAGGCGGCAGTGTGCGCGACGTGTCATTACTTATCCTTACACCACTCTCTCGGCCCAATAAAATATGTACTCTCGCAAGCGTGTGTGGGATAATAAATCATTATTTAACCACGTATGTAGGGCGATAAAATCTATTTATTTATCTATCTTTACGCCACCTCCGATGCCGGCAGAGAGAATTGAGCGGCACAAGGTATCGTCCTTAACAGTTGAAATTTTTACAGATGATGTATTTCTGTTGCCGCTATAACAACAAATACTAAAAATAGAATAAAATAAATATTTAAGGGGGCTCCCATACAACAAACGTGATTTTTTTGCTCATTTTTGCTCGATATTGATAACGGCAACAGGTAGATGCTTGAAATATTCACAGAATATTTAGTTACATATTCACTTTAAGAATAAATAATTAAATTAAAATAAAACAAATATTTAAGGGGGGCTCCCATACAACACACGTGATTTTTTGCCGTTTTTATAGATAATTGTACGGAACCCTTCGTGCGCGAGTCCGACTCGCACTTGGCCGATTTTTTTATATTTTTATGTATGACCTAGCTCGCCTTCTGACAAACACTACCAATTTAGTAGTGGTAGGTGAATCTTGGGCTATCATATATACCTCACACGTTTGTTTAATATCCATAGCTCTTTTTATACACGCTTGTCGATCTAACTGCTGCCACGACTGCCCTGGTCGTAGCTGTGGCACGTGTTTCGCCTCTCCACGAAGCATCTTCAGACGCTGTAGATAATAGTCGTTATAATAACATGCTTGTAGCATGATGTCTACTATACTCTAGGACTACTCTAAGACGACCTTATCTAAATATAATTTAATCCCTCTAGATTGTAGAGGTTTGACGGCAGTAAAACTCAGTATATTCGCCAAATCCTTAAGCTTAGATAGCGGTCCCTGCATATCCTAATGGATTAGGAAAGGAAATAACGCTAAGACGAAGAACAAGATCAATACAATAACTATTAAATTTAGTGGTAAAATCAAAGACACCTATGTAGTTTTTGGGTAGTATTGGAAACTGTTGTATACGTGGTCGTAGTGTAAGTCTTAGATGAATAAGTTTTAAGTGGAAGCAGTCCCACTGGGGACGTACCTTCTAAGCTGTTGATTGTGTCGACCATCGAACATTATTACTGGAGCTGTGCCATTACAGAGTTATTTGTGTCAGTAGCTCTTGAATCAAGACGATTGATGTTCTGTTCTGTAGACGTAAATAAGGGTAACTCTAAAGGCAGAAATGGTAATCAATCAAACAATCAAGTTTATTTGCATGAATATAGGATAAATAGTTGGTTAATATTTCAAAAGATCTTTTTTAGGGTTAGACGCTTGAAATATTCACATAATATTTAGTTATATATTCACTTTAAGAATAAATAATTAAATTAAAATAAAACAAATATTTAAGGAGGGCTCCCATACAACAAACGTGATTTTTTTTGCCGTTGGGCGATTTTTTTATACTACGTCGGGAGCATACAAGCACGGCCCACCTGATGTAAAGCGAGTACCGTAGCCTATTAACGTTTGCGATACATTAATTATCACTCGTGCGATGCCTCCTCTGCTGCTTACACAGCAACTCCTTGGGAGCTTACTGGTGACCTCACTCACTCGCAGGAACACAACAACCCTCTGGGGAGTTGTTAATTGGCTGCAGTTTTCTGTGAGGTGGAAGTACTTCCCCAAACCGGCTGATTTAATGCGCCCTACCTCTCTTAAAGATCTACTCCGTATTCCACCATTAAGACATGCAAATAACTTGAGTAATATGTTACTACAGTAATAGGTACATATAAAATTACAATATTACTCATTACAGTATTATTTGTCAATAACAATAAGTGATTGTTAATAACACATGATTCATTAGAATTCACATCATGTGAAATTCAGGTAATTTAATGTCTATAATATCTCACTCGCTTCTTTAACTTATATGTTAAAGAAGCGAGTGAGATATGTAAGGATCGAGTCACGTGGCGCTCGGTTCTCTCTGCCTACATGCATGCATGCATCTCTGATTGGGCGTGAAGCTATAGATAGATAGATTAGTCGCATTTAAATATCAAATTATAATATATAACCTATAACTTCACGCCAAATCCCTTGCGGGGTAGGCAGAGAGAACCGAGCGCCACGTGATTCGATCCTTACATATCTCACTCGCTTCTTTAACATTCATTGCTCTTCGCATGCACGCTCGCCGGTTTCTAGGGCTCCTGACATCACCTTCTGATAGAACACGACCAATTTGGTCATGGTAGGTAAGTCTTGGCCTTCCCCGGCTCCTACATCCTTCCACTTTTGCATTGTATATCTGCTTCGTCATTCTTTCATCTTGCATTCTTTCTACATGTCCGAACCATCGGAGCATGCCTCCTCTTATTTTAACACCGACGCTCTCTTTCTTCTAAATATCAAATTTATCACTTAAATAGTCTTTAACTGTGAGGTTAAAGATCAATGTCAAGTAGGTATACATTTGGACATTTTTTGTAATATTGAGATACATTGAGGTTACTTTTTATACCAGTAAGGTGGTAAATAACAAGACTAGTTACTTTAGTGATGGTTGTTTTGAGGGGTTTTAAATGACAGTGAAAATTAGGTATTCGTTTTGAATTTTCGAGCGTTCGATTCATTCCATACAAGTATGGTGATGATTTCACCTGAGGTCACCTGTAAGCTACTAAGGAGTTGTTGTGTTAGCAGCAGAGGTGGCATCGCGCGAGTGATACTACGAGTATTGCAAGCGTTCTTAGGCTATGGTGGATAGGCTACGGCAGGCCTACCGACGTTGTATAAAAACATAATTCAAAAACGAATATCTCATAAACATACATAACATACATGTTTAACGGTACGTTTTTAATATATAAGTGGTTATTTTTATATATACGTATATATTTATACAACGTTCTGGACATGCAAGCATACGGCCCACCTGATATAAAGCGGTTACCATAGCCTTTGAACGCTTGTAACATTATGTGTCACTCGCGCAATGCCATGTCCGCTGTTAACACAGCTACTACGAGTACTTAGCAGCTTACTGATGACCTCACTCACTCGCAGGAATACAACAACATGCCAAGAAGTCGTTATTTGGCTGCGGTTTTCTGTGAGGTGGAGGTATTTCCCCGGACGAGCTGCTTTGATGCATCCTACCTCTCTTAAAATATAATTATTTTTGTATCAAGTACACTGGTTACTTTAGGATTAGTCGCAGATGTAATTTTTTATTTGTTATATATAATAAATAGTTATTTATTATTTCAAAACCTTTGTACTCGTATTTTATTTATTCAGAAATATGTTTTGCCTTAATGATTTTACAAAGCCACGTGTCTTTTGTTGCAGGATTTTTTTTTTCAATAATGCTGCAGTCCGATGGAGTCTAGCTTGGCCCCAACAAACGGTGAGTGGATTCATTTGCTTCTGTTCACAACCCGTTGGTTTCTCCGTCGGCGTGGCGAGCTGCACGCTCGTTGAAATCAGCCAATTTCAATGGCAAGGATTACCTCCGCAATGGATCGGATTCAGTCAGGTCCTGTACGGAATTTTTGCTGCAGTAAGCTTCATTGAAAGATAAAATATAAAAGATATTTAGTTGCAATTGCCACAGTGGTAATGATGCCAAGTTGTAAAATCAAAGCTAATGCCTTCGCTGAAATGTTTCCAGACATTTTTAGGTATTCATCAAAAGTACCACAAACTTTTTTTTACAAAGAGTGTTTTTGACGTGAGTTTGAAAGATAATGTTTTTAGGGTTCCGTACCCAAAGGGTAAAACGGAACCCTATTACTGAGGCTCCGCTGTCCGTCCGTCCGTCCGTCTGTCACCAGGCTGTATCTCATGAACCGTGATAGTTAGACAGTTGAAATTTTCACAGATGATGTACTTCTGTTGCCGCTATAACAACAAATACTAAAAAATAGAATAAAATAAATATTTAAGGGGGCTCCCATACAACAAACGTGATTTTTTTGCTCATTTTTGCTCGATATTGATAACGGCAACAGGTAGACGCTTGAAATATTCACAGAATATATAGTTATATATTCACTTTAAGAATAAATAATTAAATTAAAATAAACCAAATATTTAAGGGGGCTCCCATACAACAAACGTGGTATTTTTTGCCGTTTTTAGGGTTCCGTACCCAAAGGGTAAACCGGAACCCTATTACTGAGGCTCCGCTGTCCGTCCGTCCGTCTGTCACCAGGCTGTATCTCTTGAACCGTGATAGTTAGACAGTTGAAATTTTCACAGATGATGTATTTCTGTTGCCGCTATAACAACAAATACTAAACAATAGAATAAAATAAATATTTAAGTGGGCTCCCATACAACAAACGTGATTTTTTTTGCTGTTTTTATAGATAATGGTACGGAACCCTTCGTGCGCGAGTCCGACTCGCACTTGGCCGATTTTTATAGATAATGGTACGGAACCCTTCATGTGCGAGTCCGACTCGCACTTGGCCGATTTTTCTATTCTTATCCCATTTCGGGAAATTTAATGAAGATCATAATATAAATGCGCTTAGCCTTGGATGCCTGCAATACAGAAATCTAGAGCTCGAGTGTTGCCATCCCTGCTGATAACAAAGCAGGTCTTTAGGAGCTTGCTAGTAAACCCACTATTAGTAGGAACAGAACAACCCTCCAATAAGTTGTTATTTTGCTGCGATTTTCTGTGACCACCCAGACCAAGGCGAATAGACACGTCCAAGTACACTGTGCCTTGTCTTAAGGGACAACAAGGGTGCCTTGACGTTAAGGGAGGAGTGTTGACCACTCCACCACACAATTAATATTTAAGCGAATCAAATGTTACCGATGTGATGTCAGGAGCCTTAGGAATCAGCGAGCGTGCGTCAAAAGAGCTATGTGTGTTAAAAAAGCGAGTGAGGTTTGTAAGGACCGCGTCTTATGGCGCTCGGTTCTCACTGCCTACCCGCAAGGGACCTGGCGTGAAGATATATATATACATACAATTTGGACGAGTTCGCTGGCTCAGTCGTGAATGACGCGACTTTGACACCAACGCTCGGGGGTTCAATTACCACACAAGGCATTTGTGTGCATGAGCATGTCTGTTTGTCTTTGTCTGGATGTTTTTAAGAGAGGTATGGGGCATTAAAGCAGCTCGTCTGGGGAAGTACCTCCACCTCACAGAAAACCGCAGCCAAATAACAACTCCCTAGAGAGTAGTTGTGTTCCTTTGTGTGAGTGAGGTCATCAGTAAGCTCCCAAGGATTTGCTGTGTAGGCAGCAGAAGAGGCATCGCGCGAGTGATAATTAATATATCGCAAGCGTTAATACGGTACCAGCTTTACACCAGGTGGGCCGTACGCTTGTATGCCGACGTAGGATCAAAAAAATACAAATGTTACCGACTCGCTATTTTATATGAGTGATGGTTGTGACAACACGCAAACAATATTCTTTGAATATTTTAACTTCTATATGCTACGTTAACCGTTTCACATCACCTTACCTATGTTTGCTATCAAGCATATAAAAAGCTGCTCAAGAATCGTGTAAGGAACTCCGGCGTTCGCGGTAGCTTTCATGTCCGTGACATAGCAGGCAAAGTGTAAGAACATCGCCTACGCTGGTACGGCCACATCTGACTACGAAAATTGGCAAGTTACGTGGGGAACAAATGTTTAACTATGCCATCTCCAGCAGGTCAAGGTAGAAGGGGTAGTTCTGAGGGATGATATGCATGCCAATAGTCTCACTGTAAGGGATGCTGAAGACCGCTCCAAGTCACCGGTTCGTATCCTACTGCATCACTTGCTCAGGGGTGAAGGAAAACACCGTGAGGAAATCGACACATCCCAGAAATATATTTCGAAAACGCGTGTGACTTAACATAGGAAAGGTCAGGTTTTCCTTCCAGGTTGTGGAGGTATGGCGGTAGTCGCTTCGTGTAAAAAGTGTCTTAGCCAAATCATTAGGTTTAGGTAGTGGACCCCGCCATTGATAAAGAGTATAGAGGATAACGCTAGAAAGAAGAAGATAGCCGTAGCCGTAGATAATACCTGCAATGAAAATTTTAAGTGTCAATCTCGTCAAAAGATACCACTTGACGATGTATAAAGGCACACTCACTAAAACTTCGCGGTTTAGCGCTTCATTATTTCACCAATTCGAGATTACGGTCCAATGCGATATTTTAATCAATAAGCCGAAGTGATATTATACTGATCTGTGAACTATCCAATAAGATTGCACGTTCTACTTCACCTCCCGACCCGCAGTGGTGAGTTTTAAAGCAAAATAGTTCTATCAGTACTGCATATGGTTATTGTCTGCAGTCTGTGACAGCGGAGTCTTAGCACTAGGGTTCTATTGGTACCTTTTGTGTACGAAACCCCAAAAACCGTCACGTCTTAACACGCTCCGCTGTCAATTTTGACGCCGCGTCTGTTTTTCTCATGGGCCGGCGTCCGTGGCCAAATCAGGTCAATACAATGGCTGGAAAGTGATTGATGGACTCCAATGTATGTGCAGACCTTTTTGTCCGTTGTAACAATTGGGGTTTATGATGTTCATTCACACAAGCGTTCATAGCGTTCCAGGATTTCATTTTGCTCGCAGCGTCGCTTGTGTGAATCCTACTACTATCCTAGGGTATAAGTGACTTATTATCATCTTAGAACGAGACCTTCTCGTGTCGAATACTTTGTTTTATCACAAGGATATCCACACGTATACATGGAGATGGAATGATCAAAACAGTGTGGTTGACTTGATTTTAATAGACGTCTCCGAAATACTATAATGGATACAAAAGCCTTTAGAGGCCCTACTCTTGAAACGGACCACTACCTCGTGGTAAGCCGGTTTGTGAGATTCAGAATGGGCTAGATAAAGTCGAAAGCTGGTGTCATTCTTGTGAATACTCAGGAAGTGTTAGAACGGTGGAGAGAATATTTTGAAGAAATGTATGACTATGCCTCGGTCACTGAAAAATGGAAAGTCAGCGCATAAATAAACTTACCGGTAAGCTCAGCTCCGCTGCATATGCAGTTAGGAAAATCAGACAATTGACAAATGTGGCTACTGCACGCTTAGTCTATTTCAACTACTTTCAATTTATAATAAGTTGCCTGAAACCGTTCTGTCCTTTCCTGTCAATGTATTCAAAAACACATTAAAAATACTCTCTGTAAAAGGGCTTATTATAGATGAATATGTAACTGACAAAGATGTCTGGAAATAATTCAGCACAAACTACCTGTTCGTAATAATCTTTATTTCTACGATTCGATATCAATATTGTACCAATATGCTATAGTAAATTTATTGTAATATCTAATTAACAAATTCAAAGAGACCTATATTGGTAAGTTTCTTTCGGCAAATCTTCTTCGCTAATGGTTATTTTCGAAACGCTAGTAGATTAAAAAAGAATAAAAGTAAAATAAGAGAATTAAATAAGATACAATAAGACTATATTTCAAAAAATATAAGACGTGTATAAGTGTCTGTGAGGGCCCATTTGCAAATAAAGATTTTTTGTCTTTTTTACTCGTCAGTTTTATCAGCTTAGTGGTAAAAGCATATGGAATGGTAATTGAAAGGAGAATGAAGGTGAAATCCGATGTGTGCGGATAGATGATTGCATGTCACCCTGGTTTGATGTTAAAATTGGTGTCAAACAGGGTTATATGCTATCTGCTAGTTAGTATAGTTGTGTGCAGAAAATAGGGTCAACGAATGTAGGATTGGACTGTCTGCCATATGCAGACGATGCCGTAATATTAGCAGAAACACCATCTGGACTGCAAACACTGGTCACAATGATGAAAGACGATTGTATGGAGAAAGAGTACTTGAAAAAGTAGAAACCAGAACGAATGTAAGGATTACGGTTGATGATGAATTGTTGGAATAAGTGGATGAGATTGTATATCTTGGATGCGCTTTCAGCAGGAATGGAAGGTACACCGCAGATGTGGAAAGACGAGTGCTGGGAATAGTGTAAATGGAGCATTGGGAAAATTTTAAATAAGCTAGTGAGGTATGTAAGGATCGAGTCACGTGGCGCTCGGTTCTCCCTGCCTACCCCGCAAGGGATTTGGCGTGAAGTTATAGATATATAGATTATCATTTTCAGGTAGTTTTTTTACTCATGCATTGCCATCCCTGCTGCAAGCACAACAACTCCTTTGGAGCTTACTGGCATCAACCTCAACCTCAACCTCACGCACTGGCATAAACATGACAACTCTCCATAGAGCCGTTAGTTGGCTACGGTTTTTTGGAAAGTAAATGTACTTCTTCAGTCGATGTGTTATGTTGCGTCTCGAGTTGGTGTATTGTGAGTTAGATTATCAGTAAGCTTTGGAGTTAATGTTTTTATGCGCGGCTGGCGATGCGCTACTCCTTGTACTACTATACTTATGCATCATCATCCTCTGAGGGTTTTTCACGGTTGCGTCTTACGCTTTCACTTTGGAGCACAGGATCCGCTCGACTATACTCCTTGTATTGCCAACATTCTCAGTATGCGGTATCCAGTTTTATTATACAACCTTGGAAGGCATACAAGCATACAGTTCACCTGATGTAAACCTGATGTACCATGTTCGCGATGCTACCTCTGCTGCTAACACACCATCTCTTTAGAAGGTTACTGGTAACATCGCCCACTCGCAGGTATACAACAACCCTCCATTGAGTTGTGTTCTGTAAGATGGAGGAACTTCCCCAGTCGGGCTATGCGTAAGGCGCACCAAGGTATATTAGAAACACCAAGACCACGATAAATAGACATGTTCAGTCACACAAGTATCAGTCCTGTGTGGGAATCGAACCCACGAATTAAAGTAAGTTGGGGTTGGTGTTAAAGCAACATAGGTTCCGCCAGCGAGCTCGTCGTTTCCATAATAATTCAAAAATAAGAAGGGCTTAAATTCTGACGCGTATATTATATATACTTATATATTACATAATATATCGTATAGTATATAGGCGTGTTAAATAGCTATGTATTACTTGTAATAATTTAATAAAAAGTTTGTTGCGACGCCCCATTTCCCCCGGAAGACGTTTTAAAAGTTAAACTTTAGTTAAACGCTTCAGTGATTGAGTGATTGATTATCTCTTCTCGCTGTTCCCTTATTGATATCGTTGAGGGAAACCTCCTCAATCGTTAGCCTGTGAAAGAAATGTAACACGCTAATTACAGTTTTACGTTTGTCACTATCTTTGGAGTAAGCCGACCTAATCAGTATGTGGTGCGCCCTGCCATTAGTAAGCAAAGGTCTCGCGTATTTTATTTATTTTGTTGAACCTGACGTTTCGAACGCTTTGCAGCGTCCGTAGTCGCAGGAAGACTAAGGTGGTATTTGTCTTACATTAGTTATTCAATTATTACATCTACCGACATGGATGGATTAATTATATATGTTCCGATTCACACAAAAATCGCTCACAGTGTCCGAACATTTTTTAGATCTTTGGGTTTGGGATTTGATTATTTTTAGGACTGGATCCCAAGCAGGTGGTACTTGCCAACCATCTTCTCTATTGAAATTGGGGTGTTTTCTTATTTCAATAGCCTCGCGCAACATTCTCGGCATGTAGCGATTCTCCTTGGCGAGGATTTGTGGTTTATCAAACCGGATGTAATGGTTTGGCTGGTCCAGTGTATGTTCACAAACTGCAGAGTTTTTATCGCGCCTATTCTTCATGTCAGCAATGTGTTCTTTCACACGAGTACCTACGCTTCTCTTTGTTTGCCCTATGTATGATAAACCACATTCGCAGTCTAATTTGTATACTCCTGCATCTTGTAAGGGGATATTAGACTTGATAGGTCTTAGAAATTGACTGATCTTCTTATGGGGCTTGAAGTAAGTTTTAATTGAAGCTCGCCGTAAGATGTTGCCAATTTTGTCTGTGACTCCCTTCAAGTATGGTAAGATGGCAGGTTGACGTTCAACTGTAGGTGGCTTCGGGCGGCTTCTGTGACGCATACGAGGGAGTTTGTGACTGTTGCTCCGCAGTACTTGTTTGACATGTTGGAGTTCCTCCTCTAGATGCTCAGCGTCGCAGATGCCTTGTGTTCTCTGAAACAAAGATTTGCAAAGCTTGCTGCAAAGCGTTCGAAACGTCAGGTTCAACAAAATAAATAAAATACGCGATACTTCCGTTAAAAATTGTTTAATTCAATGTGTAACAATCGCGAAAACCTAAGACAATACTAAGCAAAGGTCTCTAAAAAGAGGGTCAGGGCCACAAATACTTGACCGTGCACTAAGGCCTTTCTCATTCAAAAAACCGCGGTTTTAGCGCCAAAACATCTCAGCTATATAAGTCTACTGACCAATCGGAGGATAAGTTAACCAATAAGCCGAAAATTAATTAAATATTTTTTAGAGAGGTAGGGCGCATCAAAAGCAGCCCGTCTGGGGAAGTTCCTCCAGTCTATGTTGACATACTGGACCAGCCAAACCATTACATGCGGTTCGATAAACCACAAATCCTCGCCAAGGAGATCCGCTACATGCCTAGAATGCTACGCAAGGCTATTGAAGTAAGAAAACACCCCAATTTCAATAGAGAAGATGGTTGGCAAGTACCACCTGCTTGGGATCCAGTTCTAAAAATAATCAAGTCACAAACCCAAAGATCTACTCAAAAACGTTCGGACACCGTGA
Source organism: Pyralis farinalis (assembly GCA_947507595.1). Taxonomy (NCBI): domain Eukaryota; kingdom Metazoa; phylum Arthropoda; class Insecta; order Lepidoptera; family Pyralidae; genus Pyralis; species Pyralis farinalis. Next base: position 37,178,782 of record OX382268.1, on the reverse strand, counting down.
GCAATTTTTGTGTGAATCGGAACATATATAAATAATTAATCCAACCATGTCGGTAGATGTAATAATTGAATAACCAATGTAGGACAAATGTCATCTTAGTCTTCCTGCGACCACGGACGCTGCAAAGCATTCGAAACGTCAGGTTCAACAAAATAAATAAAACACGCGATACTTCCGTTAAAAACTGTTTAATTCAATGTATAACAATCGCGAAAACCTAAAACAATGTTGTTGTAATTACTACTCATACCGAAATAAATATAAAACATAACACCACTTCGCAAGGCGGAATCGGTTCCCCTAATAATTATGGTTGTTCTTATCAGTATTTGTAATTAAAATCTGTTTGAAGATCCGTTATCCAAGCAACATCAATAAAAATTATGTAGGTAATCGACAAGTGCAAAGTATGTTGTAATAGTTCAATCTACACAACATTATAAGTCAATCTCGCAATGACTTCCCATCGTAGAAGGTAACTGTTTAAATAATTGTAAAGAAATAAAGACTAGATATATGATGGTAAGCTTAAAAGTATATACATACCTAATATGTTGATATTAATTTTTTATATTTAAATCACTGTACTGAGATGACAATCGTAGTACTTATAAAATTAACGGATAGTTGTATTGAGAATATTATCTATACAGATAAATAAAATTGGAGTGTCTGTTTGTAATATTAAAATAACCGCTTTTTACTAAATGCATAATGGATGTATATATGGTACATATACCAAAATGAATATTTTTACAATTTTTGTCAGTCTGTTTGTTCCGGCTAATCTCTGAAACGGCTGGACCGATTATGACGGGATTTTCACTGGGAGATTTAATAAGGAGCTAATGTAATAAGGAGTAACTTAGGCTACATTTATTTTAGAAATTTTAGTTATTTTTATTAATATAAATAAATAATAAAAAAATAACTATTCCGCGCGAACTAAGTACATAATACATATCTATTATTATTTTGCTGTTCGCTATTTTACTTTGCTTATTTAGATACTTATAATCAAATCAAATAAATAAAATTATAACTGAATAATAACTTTTTTGTTAAATTTCGCGCGGACGAAGTCGCGGGCACAGCTAGTGTTATATATAATGCTTAGATAATTATTGCAGACAGCTGTTAGTGACCAGCGTTAGCTAAATCCGAGAAACAAATGTCCATTGCATCGTCATTTTGAATGACTCATTCGAACGACATCGATTGGATCTTAGAAACAGACCCAACGATAGAATAGTCGACATTTGAAATTGTAGACGTTTTTCCAGAAGCTTCCCAGTAAAATCGGAATCGAGAAATATATTATAATAGAATATTAGAATTATACATTTTTCAAGTAATTTGATGGCTTGCATTGCCAGAGGAACACCTGGCTCGTCGATTATATAACAATTTAATTATGTTTTTTAAAACTTTGTCGACCTTTTTGACCATGTTCCTTAAGAAATATGATATTAGTTTTTAAGAGATTCCTATTCTACTTTTTAATTTACTTTTCGAATCTGAAATAAAAATTCAATTTTTTTTTTTAATTTGTCGGCCCTTTTGACAATGTTCCTTAAGAGATAGGAGGTTGGTTTTTCAGACATTCCTATTCATTTTTTTTGTGCTGAATCCGAATCTGAAGTCAAAATTTGAATATTCGAAAAAAAGCGACAGACACACACACATACAAACGCACACAGAGAAAATGCACACACAGGCAAACATATAGATTTCATATAGGAACGGTGTTCCTGAAAATAATTGATTTAACTTATCGCATAACGACCTCTATGGTAGATAGCACCGAATTATAGTACAAAGTGTGTACAATAAAAACGGCAGAGGAATGTAAGTATTATACTTTTATTAACGCGATGTAAACCGTGGTTTAGTCCGGTGTGCGGACGGCGCGGGCGGGCCGCCGGCGACGCAGCGCGCCGGAATGAGACCCACCCACCGGAACATCCAATCAATCACGAACTGACATAATGACGTCATCCATTATCAATTATTGACAGTACACCGATCGGATGCCGGCCGGCGATTTTCCAAGTTTTATGCCTTGCCCCGCTCCCCGCACTCCGCAGACAGCCCGTCTTCAGGGCTGGCGCGCTGGGTGGCATTATGATGCAAAGAAAATCAAATCAAGATGCTTTTTAAATTCTAAAATTACAAAAAGAAAGCTGTGTTTATGTATATACCTATATATGTATATCTTCACACCCTCGCGGGACAGGCAGAGACGACCGAGCGCTACATGACGCGCTCCGCGAATGCCTCATTCGCTTCTTTAACAATTCATAGCTCTCTTACTAGGGCTACTGACATTACCTTCTGATGAAACAGGACAATTTGGTCATATTAGGTGAGTCTTGGTCTTCCTCGGCTCCTACATACTTCCACTTTCGCATTGTATATCTGTCGCTATTCTTTCATCCTGTATTCTTTTTTCACGTACGCACCAACGGAGCATGCATGCCAAAAAATAAAGTTTGTCAAGATTATGTTGGTTTTGAACATGAAGATGATGCCTGTGACTGTTAACTAGCTCCTCCTGGTTTTTGTTTGACTTTTAAATTTTACTCAGAAACCCTAAATATTAGAGTAATCAGTAGTTTATACATATATATTGACTTCATCAAAATCCGCGCAGTAGTTTTTGATTACATATTAATCACAACGGCCAGACAAAAATTTAAAAATAAATAATTTGGATTCTGTACCGATAGAACAGTTCATCTGCACCAACTCTGTACCGATAGAACAGTTCATCTGCACCAACTCAGTACCGATAGAACAGTTCATCTGCACCAACTTTGTACAGATAGAACAGTCCATCTGTATTAATTTTGTACTGACAGAAGTTCATCTACACAATTCTGTACCGATAGAACAGTTTATCTGCACCACTAGCTTAAAAAAATTCTCATGTACATAAATGTGGTCCAGTATCACCAGACGGTGATGTCAGGAGCCCTAGGAACAGCGAACTTGCATGAAAAGATCTATGAATGGCATAGAAGCGAATGATATATGCAAGGACCAGTCATGTGGTGCTTGGTTCTCTCTGCCTATATCACAAGGCTCTTGACACGAAGACATCGTAAAGAAAAACTGAACAGATTGAAATGACTTTATTATTATAAGAGTTCATGAATGAACGGTGTTTGCTGTGGGAATGGCAAAGCGTATGTAGGTATTTCTTGTGTCGCATGAAGAAAATAGCCTATGGAGAACCGATGGGACTGCTTTTATATAGTAACTGTATTAACATCGCGTCACTTATCGGTTGAAATATCCTCCCATTGGGTAGCTGGAATCACTGACGTATTTAGGCGCTAAAACAAAAGAACGAAGACGAGCTCGGCGGCTCAGTCGTGAATGACACGACTTTGACACCAACGCTCGTGGGTTCGATTGCCACACAAGGGAAACATTCGTGTGCATGAACATGTCTGTATGTCTTGGTCTGGATGTTTTAAGAGAGGTAGGGCGCATCAAAGCACCCCGTCTGGGGAAGTACCTCCACCTCACAGAAAACCGCACCCAAAAAACAACTCCCTAGAGGGTTGTTATGTTCCTGCGTGTGAGTAGGTCACCAGCAAGCTCCTAAGGAGTTGCTGTGTAAGCAGCAGAGAAAGCATCGCACGGGTGATACTTAATATATCGCAAGTGTTAATTGGCTACGGTACCCGCTTTACATCAGGTGGGCCGTATGCTTGTATGCCTCTCGACGTAGTATAAAAAAAATGATTTTATGCGTATTCAAGTTGTTTATTGCTTTATGATCGCAAGCTTTAAACTTTTGGTATCCCCTTAACATGAGTCGGGTCATACATAGGCTTGTATTCTACTACTTTAGTAGTATTGTTTACGGTAAAGGTGAAAAGTTGACTAGAATCAATACACTTCTTCAACCGTATTATAAAAGTTTTAATGAGCAGTGGTCGAGACACCGGAAATTGGACAAAAACCGATGGAATGAGGAACAGGAAAATCTCTGAAGGCACCTTTGTCACTGAAATTAATGAACATTCTCACACATGGACTCTCAGTTCAGTACATCTCAAGACATCGAGACTCACAATAGATTACACTAGCGTAACAGTTAATAAATCCGCTAACATTGTATGTATATATGTCTTATCACCAGGCGTAGGTGGAGAGAACCGAGCGCCATAAGACACGGACTTTACATACAACATTTGTAGTCAGTTTCATGCACACCGGTTTCTTAGGCTCCTGATAAAACACAACGAATTTGGTCATAGTAGGTGAGTTTTGGCTTTCGTCAGCTCCTACATCCTTCCACTTTCACATTGTATAACTGTTTTGCCAATCTTTCATCCTGCATTATGTGTACATACCCGAACCAACAGAGCATGCGTTTTGTTATGTTAACACCGACACTCTCTATCAGACCAATTCTCTTTGTACCATTGCGAACGCGGACAGCAGACATTTTTGCAATCTAGCATTGCACTATGGCCGCATTTCGTCATCATCATCATCATATCAGCCGAAAGACGCCCTCTGCTGAACATAGGCCTCCCCTTAGACTTCCACAGCAATTGGTATTGTGGTGCTTGCATCCAACGGCTCCCGGCGATCTATACAAGATCGTCTGTCCATCGTGCAAGGGACCGTACGACGCTCCGTTTTCCGTTTCGTGATCGCCATTCGAGAACCTTTCTGCCCCAACGGCCATCGGTTTTCCGAGCTATGTGGCCTGCCCAATGCCACGTTAGCTTGCTGATCCTTAGAGCCACGTCGGTAACTTCAGTTATGCTACGGATGTGCTTATTTCTGAGCCTATCTCGCAGAGAAACTCCGAGCATGGCTCTTTCCATCGCACGCTGAGCAACCTTGAGCTTTCGTATGAGGCCCATAGTGAGGGACCACGTTCCTGTGCCGTAAATCATCACTGGCAACACACACTGGGCGCATTTATTCTACTTTAATGCTCTCTGTTCCATGCCAAGCTGTCACTTTCATAAGTCAGCATTGACATTGGTACCACTTTATGCATAGCGAGCAGTGCCTTTTGGGTTAGATTTTGGCTGTCTAGAAGTGTCCACAAACCAAAATATTGATCAACATTTTCGCATGGACGTCGTTCTCTTACATGGGATTAATCAAAAATCCACATGATGCCACGTCGACTAATAAAAAAGGGTCCCGTATGCGGTGCCTATGATACGTGTATGCAGAAAATCCTCTCCACTCTGAATGTGGGGCCTAAAATGAGCCTTTAGACTAGCATCGCTGTGCTTCAGGTGCGGAGACCTATGACTCCGCTGACGATGCACGGAGTTGCACATCGTAGGGTTGTCACCCGTTGTTTAAAGATGTAACATCTCTTAAGATATTTTTATTTATGCACTGATTGAGGACAACAAACTCACAGGTAAACAATGTTTCAATACAATATTACACTGTTATCCCTTTCTACATTAACTATTAAGTCCTATCCTCTCAAACTAGGATATCCTTGGCTATGAGAGAATAGGCTCTCCGCTCAGTTTTATATGATAATTTGATCCATTATTTATCTGAGGCATTGCAAATGCGAGATCGTGGTGCTTAACGAAACACAAAGAATGTTATATCTACTTTGAATATTTATGTATACATTCACAATTTTTAGATAGATTTTTAGAGTGAAGAATATTTTGTTTTATACAACTAGATTAGCAAACAAGCATGCGGCCCGTATCAGATGGTAAGCGGTCACTGCAGCTTATTGCGTTCGTTCGCAACACCACTGTTAAGTTACTCTTTTTTTTTATACTACGTCGGGAGGCATACAAGCATACGGCCCACCTGAGGTAAAGCGGGTACTGGAGCCTATTAACACCTGTAATACATTAAGTATCACTCGCGCGACGCCTCCTCTGCTACTTACACAACAGGAGTTACTGTGTAAGAGCTTCCTGGTGACCTCACTCACACGCAGGAACATCCCCCTAGGGAGTTGTTACTTGGCTGCGGTTTTCTGTGAGGTAGAGGTACTTCCCCAGACAGGGAGCTTTGATGCGCCCTTCCTCTCTTATGACTGCCATCAGCCCTTCACAACGGAAAGTCTTTTATAGGTTAGTTCACACGTCTTTTAAAATACAGTTTCCTGGATGTGCAGCTTTTCTCAGGATGTGTTCCTTCACCACAGAGCAAGGGATAATTACAAATATTTATATAAATTCGACAACACGACTTTAGTGGTACATAGAACTTGAGACCAGTTGGTCATTACGCCGGATTCTTATCCACTGGGCTGACTAGCTTCATACATCAGCTAATGCTATTATGTAACAATTATTTTCAAATAAAAATAAGTTGTGTAGTGTCGCTTGTGGCAGCCCTGTCCTCGAGACGGAGTCGATTGATCATACTAGTTTAGACGGTGCGCATTCATGGTAATCTAAGTTTTAGATAACACTGTTTGTTGGTTATAACTATGTAGAGATAGGATTTCGGTCTGTGTGTACACAGGCAACGACTCTGCCATCACCAAAGGGAGATTTTGTACAAAAGTCGTCTGCATGGGTACCTCTGTCTCGCCTATTTGTACCGCCAAGCATCTATATTTATATAGTTGAGTTTGAACGGTGAGATATGGCAGAGAAATTAGTAGGTATTTTGACGAAACATCCTTAGGTCACAAGATTGGCAGCGCGCGAGTAACATCTCCGTGGTGTTGCGAGCGTCAATAGGTTGCTTAGCATCTGATGCGGGCCGCATGTTTGTTTTCCAATCTAGTTGTTAAAAAACCCTAACTTGTACTGGGGCTACTTAGGTGTAGCAAACCCGCTGATCCTAATGAATTAGGAAACCGGATAATAGAAGAAAGAAATACTACCTGTAAATACTACCAGGTCATTATGAAATCGCTAGAAAGGACCGATGGTATGTATGGGGATGAACTGTGCACGATATTTGGTAGGGTGATTTAAGAGAAAAAAAATCTTAAGAGAGGTAGGGTGCATCAAAGCTTCCTATCTGACAGAAAACCACAGCCATAAAACAACTCCCTGGAAGGTTGTGTTCTTGCAAGTGAGTGAGTTTACGAGAAAAAAAAAATCTAAAGAGTTGCTTTGTTAGCAGCAGAACAGTATTGAAAGCATCCATAGGCTTTGGTAACCTTACAGCGTGTGAGTGAGGTCACCAGTAAGCTTCTAAAGAGTTGCTGTGTATGCAGCAGAGGAGGCATCGCGCGAGTGATACTTAATATATTACAAGCGTTAACAGCTAAGGTAACTGCTTTACATCAGATGCAACAGGTGGATCAGGTGCTTATATGCCCGACATTGCATAAAAATAAAAAATATATCACACACTTGGCAGCCCGGTGGCTCTGTGTTTAGTAACGTACTAAACACAGAGCCAGCGAGCTTAGTAATGCACTTTTATATACCACAGTTAATGCGATATCTCATTATGGAAACCTTTATTAAAATATTGAAAAATAACTCCAGCTTCACGTGTATGGGGTATAAGCAGGAAGCTTCCGGTAAAAAATGGCTTAACGAAGGACCCGGTATGGTATAATTTTACTAAAGTCCATCCAGTAGTTTTTGCATGCATCTGCACAATGGACAAGTACTCAGATTGTTTGTTTTCTGTATCGATAGTCAATTCCAGTTGCTCCTCCTTCAAAGAAATGCTATGTACTGCCTCGGCCGTGCTACATACGTACATTTTGTATAAAACTGCAAGTGACATATAAATAAATATTGTCGGACAAATTACACAGCGCCATCTAGCCCCAAAGTAAGCGAAGCTTGTGTTATGGGTACTAGACAACTGATAAACATACGTAATTCCTTTTTTTTGTATATATATACTTATTATACATAGAAAATACCCAGACCAAGACAAACAGAAATGTTCATGCACACAAATGTACTGTGTGGGAATCGAACCCACGAGCGTTGGTGTCAAAGTAGCGTAACAGCGCGTTTCACCACTGCGCCACCGAGCTCGTCAACACACACATCACACACACATCGTGGGTTGCCACACAGGATAAACATTTGTGTGCATGAATATGTTTGTTTGTTTTGACCTGCGTGTTTAAACTAAAAGCCTTCAAATGCGAGTCCGACTCGCGCTCTGAAGGTTCCGTAAAAAATATTTTCGCAAATTGTCACTGAAAAAAGTTTTTTTTTTTATAATGGAACTATAGATTTACGGTTTTCGGATTTTTTCTTCTACATGACATTGTTTCTTACGAAATTTTAGGATTCTAGGTCAACGGGAAGTGCTCTTTAGGTTTTAATTCCCTTGCGAATGTCAACATATGCGCATAAACGAGGCATATACAGCCGTATCTTTTGATTGCGTTGACTTGGAAATTTGATTTTTTCACTGCTCGAAGGGATTACAGACCTAAGTATTTGAGATTAATTTAAGTTTGATAGGTCCACGCGTTCATGAGGAAAAGGCTCTTGATAGACAGACGGACAACATAGTGATCGTATAGGATAGGGTACCGTTTTTCCTTTTAGAATACGAAACCCTAAGCTGATTGTTATGTACCTGTGCGTGAGTGAGGTTACCGGTAAACTCCTATGGAGTTGTTGTATTATCAGCAGGAATGTATTACAAGCGTTCATAAGCTAGGGTAATTGTATTACATCGGGTGGGCCGTATGCTTGCTTTCCCTCCGGCGTTATATAAAAAACGGGATGAGGTTGTATCGTGGATACGGCCTCGAGTGAATACGTCTCCGTAATGGTAAACGGAAGTAAGTTATACCAAAAAGAAAATTATATGATGCAGCGAAATAATCTCAAAATGGCGGCGCTTTTACCACCGCTGCGTGCGATGCCTCTCAGTCTCCACTCAACGTAACGTATTCTGGGATTCTTTAGCTGTATGCCCTGGTTATCATCAGTTTTCTGAGTTGCTTACTATGGCAGTAAAATTAAATACACATTCACGTCAAAAAACGAAAATATCCAAAAGTTTACGAAACACCTGCGCGCCCTACTAACTTTCACAAAGGCACGAAAAGTTGAACGATTTAAATTTCCAACAACACAGGCACGGGGCCAACCGTCGCGGGTCATACGTAACTTGGTCGTGTTAACTTGTTGTGACCGCGGAATGAGGTGTTAAATACCGCCCGGGGCGGGTCGCGGCGCGCCGGATATAACCAGATACAGGGCTCGCGAACCTGCGGCAATCGTCGCGAAGCGGATATTATAAAGTATCTGACTATATTAATGATAAAAATGCCTGCGATTGAGTCGATCCAATTATAATGTAATTAATAAATTATGTAAATTTGTTTGGTTACCAAAAGAGGGATGGCTGAGTTTTTTGGCAGTATTTTTATCAGTGCTCACCTAGTCATAAACCGCACGGTAGGGGAAAAAATTGTGACGATTCCAAACAAATGTAGCCATTTTTACGGAATAAAAAGATTTTGACTTTGACAATAGACTATATGTTTTGTGTTTAAATGCTTCCAAAGGTTGATTATCGGTTTTCAGCGGTTTATCATAATAACTAAATAATAAATTTGTTCCACAACGCTTGATGACCACGCAATGATGATGTAACAAATAGAGTTGGTCTGAAAGAGAGTGTCGTTTTAAGATAAGAAAAAGAATGCTTCGTTGGTTGGACATGTAGAAAGAATGCAGGATGAATGAATGACGAAACAATGCGAAAGTGAGAAGATATCATGACCACGTGGACGACCGCAGCAGCCGAGGCAGAGACTACCGGAGCAGCCATGGCAGCGTCGGCATGTTGCATTTACTAACAGTAGTGGGTGGGTGCCGGGCGGCGCTAGGCCGCATGAACTAATTGGTGGCGGAAGCATACAAAACAGGTTAGACCAAATTGCATGTAAATTTGACTTTCGCAAAATAACGCCTGTATCTATTAACAAATTGATCGTGTTTCAAAAGAGATATGAATGATAAAGAAGGGAGTGAGGGCCGCGTGCTATGGCGCTCGGTTCTCTCTGCTTACCCCGCAAGAGACCTGGCGTGAAGATATACATATATACATCCCTCAGCGTTTTGCCAAGCATCCGTATCCTGGGTGTCGACATATCGAGCGATATACAGTTTCGCGGTCATCTGAAGAGCAAGGCTAAGTTGGCGTCCAAGAAGATTGGTGTGATCAATAGAGCTGAACAATACTTTACACCTCAACATCGTTATCATCTTTATAAGGCCCAGGTCCGGCCTCACATGGAATACTGTTCACATCTTTGGGCCGCCGCGCCACAATATTTACGTACTCCTTTTGATCGCATACAACGTAGAGCAGTTCGTATCGTCGGCGAGCCAGTGATCTCCGCTCGGCTGGACTAGCTTTGTACACGAAGAGACGTTGCTTCCCTTTGTGTACTTTACAAATTGTATCATGGGGAGTGTTCGGAGGAGCTGTTCAACATAATACCAGACTAACATTAGTTTTATATTTTTTTTGTTACAACATTGTAATGCACCGCTCACTTGATAGTGTAAAGCGGTTACCGTAACTTATAAACATTTGCAACACATTAAGTATTACTTGTGCAATGACACCTTTGCTGGTAACCCAGCTACTACTTAACAGTTTACTGCTTTGGTTTTTTATTTGGTTGTTTACTTAAAACTGGTTGTTTATTTTTGTATATACCACCAAGGTGGCAAACAAGCATAAGGCCTGACTGATGGTAAACAGTCGCCGCAGCCTATGGACATTTGCAACACCAGGGGTGTCACTCATGCGTTGCCGACCCTGAATTCACTCGCAGGAACACAACAACGCTCCAGGCAGTTGTTATATGGCTGTGTTTTCTGTACGATCATTCCCCAGAACGCGTTGATGCGCTCAGCCTGTTTTAAAAATACCCTAACCAAGACAAATGAACCCGCGACCGTCCATAGCTAACTAGCATTACTAATCACTGCGCCACTGAGCTCGTTAAATTACATCAATTACCGAGCAAATATTGACGAGCTCGGTGGCGCAACGCTCATGGGTTCGATTCCCGCACAGGACAAACATTTGTGTGCATGAACATGTCTGTTTTTCTTGGTCTGGATGTTGATAAGAGAGGACGCATCAAAGCAGCCCGTCTGGAGAATACCTCCACCTCACAGAAAACCGCAGCCAAATAACTACTCTAGAGGGTTGTTGGGTTCCTGCGTGTGAGTGAGGTCACCAGTGTGCTGTGTTAGCAATCAAACACTATCTACACTCACATGTATATATTGTAATTTAAATTGACGATGAAAAAAAGGACCCGTATAGTTGGAAGTTTCTTTTGGCATTTCGTCTTCGCCAATGGTCATTTTCGAAATGCTGATAGATTAAAAAAGAAAGACTAAAACGAAAAAAAAGCTACGATAAGATACGATATGATCTAATTTAAAGAATGTAACACGTGTAAGTTCCCGTAAGGGCCTAATGGCAAATGAATGACTTTTATCTTTAATAACTAATAGTATCTTCGCCAAATACTTAGGCCTAAGTAACGGACCCCGCCAATCCTAATGGTTTGCGAAACGAAATAACGCTACGAGGAGGAAGAAGATGTTAACATTCATAGACAAAGTAACTGATGCACGCGGAGGTTCATTCGTGGATATTTCAAATTTGAATCTAAATATTTTCGGGGTAAAAAGTACCCTATATGTTGATCCAGAACATATTCTATTTGTGACCAAAACGTCATTAACTAAAGAAAAATTAAAGAATTTATTTATATCCAACAACCACGCCTACAAACATTCATATTTGTAATATTATTGAGATGTTGAGAATATAATATTAATATAGAGTAAGGCCAAATCCCTACGCGGATGTGTGCAAATGTTATGTTTATCATAAAGTGCTCATCTCGAGGTCAAGGCTGCCTAAGTTATTATTTTCCCATAAAACTCAATCATTACGTTTCTTCCTTTTACTTGAAATAGAATATACGTGTTATAGAATACACACACATTATACATTAGTTATTTTTTCTATACGTCCGAACCAACGGATAGATAGAGCTTTTTGAGTTATCAGAAAGTATTTTCAGGAGTACTAGGAACATAATGAAAAGGGTTGTGAATATTACAGAAGCGGGTGAGATGTGTAAGGAAATAGTTATGTGGTGTTTGGCTCTCTCTGCCTACACCAACACAAGTGACAAGGGGTGAAAATATCCTTTTTTTTGGACAAATTACACAGCGCCATTCAGCCCCAAAGTAAGCGAAGCTTGTGGTATAGGTACTAGACAACTGATAAACATACGTAAATACATTTTTTTCTATTGTAAATACATACTTATTATACATAGAAAATACCCAGACGAATACAAACACGTGTTCATGAACACAAATGTTTATACTGTGTGGGAATCGAACTCACGAGCGTTGATGTCAAAGTAGCGTAACAGCGCGTTTCACCACTGCGCCACCGAGCTCGTCATCTTTATGTAATTCTTTGAGTCTTCAGCGAGGACTTGTGAATTTTGGTGGTTCATTTATATTAGTAAAGCTTAATGGCACAGCTGTTCGATGGCATCCTTACGTGCGTAAGTTTAATCGAACACACAAGTTCAGCACCGTCGGCGTCTGTCGTCTAGATAGGTCAATGTCTTAATTTGCATGTTCAATTGCATTGAATCTCGCAAAGAGAGCAATGAGCTCCTTAGAACGTTGCGGGAAAGTGTTGGAAGAAGATAGAACTGTTAAACATTCGCTCAAATTCAATATCACTGTTAGACTGGTCAATAAAACCGCAGCTTTAGAGGAAACCGACACGAGCAAAAATGTTTTTGGACAAACAACATCACTCGACCTCCACAAAAGAATAAGAAGGCCAGAATAAACATGGAACCTCAAGGCAGCATTACAATAACAAAATCCCTGAAATAACATTACAGTCAATACAGGACAGAATTCTGGATGGTATCTTATCGGCAAGGTATTCCTATTAATGATATAGACAGAATAATGGTAATAAAACTCCTTAATAATTCTTCAATTATAAGTTTAAAAAAATATATCACGTTACATCAACTCTTACTCATCCCACTGCAGGGATCGGGTCTCCCTTCAACCGAAGGGGGTTTTTTTTTTCTCTTTTTTTAAATTCGTGCACCCCTGCCATGGGCAAGGCTATTTCGACATTTTTAAAATATTATATTAAATATAAATTATCACATTCATACATCATACTTTCTTCCTTTCCACAATTCCTTCTTTCATTCTTCATCTTTCAGTGTTAATCTCTAAAATTCTAATATTTGCCCGTTTTGAACGCCGGTGAAATTATTTTATCTGTTTTCGAACTTCCCTCCCCATACTACGTCAGTCCATCCACGGGCGACAGCGGGCTTCACAGCTCCGCCTAGCCACCGCGATCCCATCGGCTATACGGAGTATAGCCGAGGTATACAGCATTAGTCCTAGGTGGAGCTGCTCTGCTTGTTGCGATCAATGACGACCGTAGCTAGACTGACGCAGTATTTTATAAATTTAGATCTATTTCCCCCCAAAACTATTTCGGAGACTGTGGTTTCGGTGACTCGCATTCCCAACTCCTGCTCCAAATCGTACCTCTGTTTGGAGAATGCGGGACACCGAAACAATATGTGCTGCACTGTCTGGTCCACGCCGGGCTCGCAGAAGCAGGATGGGTCATCCGCGCACTTGAACCTGTGCAAGTACGCGGAGAACCCACCATGCCCCGAGAGGACCTGCGTGGTGATGCTCGACGGCACCATTTTGCCCACGATGCCGTACGCCTCCGCCGCACTCGGGAAGAACAGCTTCGTCGTCGAAGCTGTTGTTCCCGATTTGTATCTCCTGTCCTATTCGTCAATGGTCCCTTTGCGAATCATACCTTTGACGAATGAGACAGGGCAGCGGTCGTAGTCTGGCCGCCTCCGCAACCCCAGTGCGGCGCTCCTGGCGAGTTCATCGGCACGTTCGTTCCCCTCCAACCCCGCGTGTGCCTTGATCCAGAACAACGAGACGCTCTTACCCTGGCTTTTGCACAGTTTAAGAGCGTCCCGTGTCTGCACCGCCAGGGGATGGGGGGACTCGACGTTCGCCACCGCCTGGAGCGCCGCCATGGAGTCGCTGAAGATGCCGATACTGGGCCCATCGCAGCTCAAAGCGTACTCGGCCGCCGTGCAGATAGCCAGGAGTTCCGCCTGGTAGACGGTACAGTAGGACGACAAAGCAAGCTTGACGGCCTTGGTTTCTGCGCCGCCGTTCCATATGGATACAGCGGCGCCAACCCGGCCCTCAATCTTGCTGCCGTCCGTGTAAATTCGCAGGGCAAAGTTGGAGTGTGCCCTGCATTGTTCCTCGTCCACCAGGCTGCCGAACTCCAAGCTATCTAGCTCCGCGGGATGCGGGGCCTCGATCTTCGAGGCCATCCGCTCGATCTCCCTGTCCCCGAGCAGCGGATGGGGTAGCCCCCTCTTGGCCTCGTACAAAGAGGCGATCTCGCGCACTCTGAGGTCAAGAGGCAGCACCCCGGCCAGCAGCAGTGCGGAGTTCAGGGAGACCGTGCGGTAGGCTCTACAGATCTTCTGCGCGAAGCCCCGCTGTACGCTGTTGAGCTGTTTCTGGATGCCCAGCTTATTGACCGCTGGAGCCCATGCGGCGGCAGCGTACAATATCGTAGGTTCCACTACGGCTGAATATATGATCTTCACTACTTCAGGGTTGAGACCCCAACTGACGCGGGCCGTACGCGCAAGGCGCCCGTATATGGCCACTGCCCTTTTACAGACAGTAGCCACGTGCGCGTTGAACGTCAGACCCGCGTCAATCGTCAACCCTAGTAGTTTGATCTGCCGAGACATGCCAATGTCTATCCCGCCCATGGTAAGTCGCGGAGTGTCATACCTAAGTTTGCGCGTGACCAGCATAGCGCTGGTCTTCTGCGGCGCAAACTTCAACCGGTTTTTGACACCCCACGCCCTCACATGCTCGAGAGTGGCATTGGCCTGTCTCTCTATATCCAGCGCAGTGTTGCCGTCGAACATCAGCACGACGTCATCGGCGAAGGCCTGACAGTGCACCCCCGTAAGGTCGAGTTGCTGCAGAAGAGGATCCAATAGGAGGTTCCACAAAATCGGTCCTCCTATGGACCCTTGGACGCACCCTTTGGTGGTGGACCGCAAGGTTTCCCCCCCGGCGTACCTAACTCTGACCGTCCTATCGCTGAGATAGCTGTCGATCACTCTCCTCAAGCCCAGAGGACAATTTTCCTCAGCCAGTCGTAGTTTGATTGCCGGCCACCAGGCGTTGTCGAAGGCTCCCTCTATATCCAGCGAGACGAGAGTGAGCATTCTCCTCTCGTCAAGCTTGGCGCGGATGTGCTGCACCAGGTTATAGAGGGAGTCTTCGGTGCCCCTTTGTGGCATAAACCCGTACTGGCGAGTACTAATCCTCGGCAGAATGTGGTGCTTGAGGCGAGCGATCAGCATTTTCTCGTATACCTTGCCCAAGACAGGCAAAAGCCCAATCGGCCTGTACGATTTGGGCAAGGTATACGAGTCTTTGCCTGGTTTCCGAAGGACAATTACGAGGGCCCCCTTCCACAGCCGAGGAAAGTAGCGGAGGGCTCGACATTTATTGAGAAGGGCCAGGAAGAACTCAGGGTCACCGTTGATGGCCCGAGCGCGGCACCGGGAGCCTTCTTCGGGTTGAACGACGATACAGCCGCTGTGAGCTCCCTCATGGTAAACGGCGGGTCATGATCATCATCGACCCGCTCGTTTACCTCGCGGGCCTTCTTCCTCATTTCGCGGTGATCTGTATCGTCGTCCAACTCGCTGTCGGCAGGATAGAACGTATCCGCCAACAGCTCGAGGGACTCCCTGTGATCCAACGGCCTCCCGCCCTCCTGGAGGAGTACATCCTCCTTGCGCTCGGTTGCCCTCCCAATGACCCGATAGATACCTTCCCAGACGCCTTCTCTGTTTTGCCTCCCGCAAAATTTCCTCCAGCTGTCAGTCTGGGCATCCCGCACTGCGGCCTCGTATTTGCCCTTCTGTTCGAGGTACGAACTGACCACCATTTGTCTCCGGTCCGGCGCTGCGTTTCGGATTCTGCGTCGCTTGGTGTTGGTTTGCCTCTTCAGCTCCTCGAGTTCCTCCGACCACCACGGCAATCTAAATGAAACCCCGCCTCTGATTTTGGGCATCGCTGCCTGGCAGGCCTCGGCTATGTCTCGGGTATACCCGTCCATGATTACCTCCAGGTCCTCCCACACCTGGACCGCCTCAACGCTCTCCACGTTCAGGCGGTCCCTCCGCATGATTGCTGCCAGTTTCTCACGAAACTGACACCAATCCGCTTTCCTGGTGTTGAAGATCCTGGTGGTCCTCGCCACGGATACCCCTTTCGCCCGTGCCAAGTTGATTTCAAATAGAATGCCGTTGTGGTCAGAGGACGTTAGGGCCTCGGAGACGCGCCAGCCATCCACCAGGCTCAGCATATCCTCAGAGCAGGCCGTCACGTCGACATGGCTGCTGTACCTCTTCCCGCCTCGAACGGTATCGAATGTCGGGACGTCCCCCGAATTAAGTATCTGGAGGCCCAGCTCCCCTAAGGCTCCAGTCATCATCTCCCCCCTGGAGTCCTCTTGGGAGCTGCCCCACCAGAAACTCTTCGCGTTGGCGTCCCCGCCTATGACCAACCTTCCAGGTCCGGTTTCACGCTCAACCTGTCTAAGCTGCTCCAGGTATGACTCCATGGGTTTGTCAGGTTCGAAGTAGTAGGAGACCAGTGTAATCTTCCAGGCACTAGTCCGGATCCCCACCACAACGATGTTGTTTGTGGTGAGTTGTGGGTACTGTACGACATCAAGTTCGTGATCGAAGACGGCTATTGCCGCCTTCACAATACCCTCTCCGTTCCCCAGTGCCTGGAAGACTCTCACTCCACGATAGTCTCTTATGCTTCCAACCCGACCCACATAGGGCTCCTGTAGCAGTGCGACAGATATTTTGCGCTCCCTTGCCGCCAGCAGCAATTCGTGTGTTGCTAGCTGGCTTCTCTGTAGAGTGTCGGCGGGTTCTTTGCAGAACCGCCGACCATGTCCGAACCCCAAGCAGCGTGTGCACTGGACGAGGGGCCTCTGATCTTTAACGACGCACCTCTGGAGGTCGATGCGCAGCTTCCGTTCCGCTATCGACCTCCTCCAGATGACGGGGGAGACGCTCAGCACGACGTGGCGGTTGTGCGGGTTTCGCGCCTTCCTACTATATTTGACAGCGACGCGGTCCGCCCCGCCGTCGAAGCCCCGAAAGACGTCCCGGTTCTGGTTGCGAAGGGCGCGTATGAGCTCTGCATCGCTGTGGATGCTCAACACGTCCCTCAACCGAAGGGGTTTAGAGCATACTCCACCACACTGCTCAAATGCGGATTGGCGGAGGCCAGTGTTTTCAAGCCGCCCGAGGGCCACTGACATAGCTTAACGGCTGTTATCTATCGACAACAGCCGGGATCGATGGCTTAACATGCCCTCCGAAGCACGGAGAAACTCGAGGTAGATAAAGCCATCCATACTGCGTGTTCGGTTAGAATGACACACGCAACGACGCCATCGAGCTCTAAAAAAAGAGTAATACAATCTTATAAATCTATGAACGTTTTAGTGTGAGAAGTTGGAATAGGTTTTGAGAAGTTGGAATAGGTTTTGAGAAGTTGAAATAGGTTTTGAGAAGCGCGTATATAGAAGACCAACGCTTCTCACCTCTCTATCAGGGTGACATTGCATTATGTGAAACAAAGTCTTTTAATGTTATTGGTTTGGAAAATGGTTGCTTCTTTTCTTTTTAGTAAATCAGTATAATACATACTAGAGTCATTTGAAGAATAAAGAATTGTGTTCGCTGATAGTTAACGTTAGCACTTGCTTATGGAGAGATACATACGTCGCTAAGGCGAATCATTGCTGTGCGTTATTATTAACTCATGTAACACAAATGTGTCGACCCATGTTTATGAATTAATAAATCGTATTAACTAGCTTTTGCCCGTGACTTCGTACGCTTGTAATTTATAATCAAGTATCTATATTGTTATTTTTGCACAGACAATTGACAGTCAAATACCAATAAAATGGATTTGGAGCGGATACGTATACATTGTTCATTTTTGTGCAAAATTTAAACAACAGAAACTAAATAATTACTTTTTATACAACATTTGATGTTCTACTCATAGGAGCCATTGTAAACAAATTATCTGAGCTAATGCCACGTGAGCAAGTAACACAGTTGTCCGTGTGAGAAACAGCCGGTCCTGAGATCGACACCGGCGGCTGGCGGCTCGAAGTTATCATAGCGAAACATACGTTCTGGGAAAGCAGCACGCGTTTAGATTGAAATGAGAAATTGTTGGGAATGAGGGGGATGTTGTGGTATGAAAATTACTTCACCAGCTCCACAATTCGTAAGAATTTCGGCTTGTATATTATTATTTCGAAGCGAAATCACTTTAAGGCTGGTTATCGACTTTTCCTTTTGATGAAACAAAAGTAAATATTATTATGGTTTAAGATTAGTTGTGATCGGTTGATACACCTGTAAAATGATAAACAGCGCCATCTGTGTTTGTTTTCGTAACATAACACAACAACTATACAAAACGTTTAACTTATCTGTGAGGTCTCTAGTAAGCTTCTAATGAGTTGATGTGTCGCAGCAGAGGTGGCTTCGCGCTAGTGATACTTAATGTATTGCAAGCTTTCACTTGCTACGATATAATGACGGTTCCTGAAAATCTGTTAATTTAACATTAAGTTCATTCAGTAACGTGAGATCCGGGCAATGTTAAATTTGATACAATCGGAATAAGAGGGTTTTCTGCAGTAAAATGTATGTCTATATTCTATAATGTCTATATTTAAAATTATACCTCTAGCAATACATCGGTGAAAACTGCATCCAATTCCATGCAGAATTTTTTGCGTGATGCGTGTAGAAACATACAGATAGACAAAAAATGTAAATAATGTTATTTTAGATTTTGTTGCTCTAATAAAGAGAGTTAGTTTTTCTTGTACAGACATCGGCCTGGTACAATTTTATTATACGTATAGATTTGCTGCTGACAATAACAATATAATATTACGCTTTTGATTTTATTTTGACCGAATAGACCTTAATGAGACAAGCTCACACACTCCTATTTCCATACAATAGAATTCACACAATAGTGATGTATTCCGAAATCCACCAAAGCTACAGTGAAGGATTGTTCATATAACAACGATGGTTCGTATCACCATATCAATATTAATGTTGCATAACATAATGACGCGTATCTTTGGCAGTTTTTGCGGCGCGGCCGGCGGCTCCACACCTCCTGAGATGAAATAGCTCTTTCAATGTAACAATGTACCAACCCTTTGTCTCGTTGTGCTGGTGATTAATGTGCTCTCTCCGCGAGATCCGCCTTCCTGTATCCAACCTTGGGCGGCTACTTAAACTTGAGACCTCGCTCAATATTTATGTTGATCAAAGCTATGATTCTGAGGATTATATTCGATTATGACAGGTTTGTATAAACAATTTACTATTGCTGCCATGTTTATATTGTTGCGAGGTGTTGTATATATAGAGTTTGTTTGTTTGGAAGCGCTAATCTTTGTAAGTGCCAGTTGTATTTGAAAAAATATTCTAATATTTAATTCTATAGGCTGGTTATTAATATTACTGTAACAACTTACGGTAACTTAGTTTAATAAGGAAGATTAACATTATAGGTGTATTGCATGTTAGTCCAATTCAACCCTAGTGTCTAGATCTCCAGCGAAATTCAGTCCAGAAGTTACCTGGAGGAGAAGGTCAATCTGGCATTCAAGAAACTCGGTGTGTAAGATAGTGAAACAATACTTCAGCTTGAGACAAAGATTTTTACTATACAAGTGTCAAGTCAGGCCACACATGGAGTACTGTAGTCACCAGGCGCGAGCACCTGGATACCAGCTGGGACTTTGTGATTGGGTGCAAAGACGCGCTGTGATAATTTAAAATGTTCCTTCGCTTACACACGGTGTTGACCTCAGAGTTTAACCAGAGATTTTGCTTCCCTCTGTGTATTCTGTCGGTTGTAGGTACTACGGGTAGTGGTTCGAGACGTTATTCAAGAAAATACCAACGACCACATTTTATAATCGCACCGCTCGCCAACGGCTGAGACCTCATCCTAATATAATGGAACCGCAATGATCGCATACTAATTGGTTCCAAAGAAGTTTCCTACCAATAATTTATAAGTTATGGAATGTCCCTGATAGGGTTTTTCAAAATAGACGTGAAGAGGTTTTTAGAGGTTGGAAGACATCCCTGTTACTGTCTATAGGCTACGATGGATGATGGCTATGATGATACCATCCTACTTACCATCAGGCAGGCAGATGTTACATAAAAAAATAACCTATTACCTAAAAAGTGTAAACAAATTTCAAGCTAACATTCCATTAAAAGATTTGATGGATTTATTATTCACACACAGATTTTATTAACTTCAGTTCATGTAATAAAATGTGCATTTTAATCAATATAGGCAACCCCGAGAGCTGTATGCTCTATTATCGTCGAGAAGTGGCCGTGCGGGCACCACGCCAACACTTCGAGATCCAAACTGACGATCTGATCTCGACAAACGCACTTTACGACCTGAGGGCACAGTGGCGGAGTTCCCTCGAATCCCGTCGTAAAGGCTAATAATAAACTTGATCTGTACGGCGACGCGCCACTTTTCAACTGCACAGGGGAATTTGTGTTTTATCACTTTTGAAGCGTAGATGCGACATTACGGCTATTGGTGATACGACTATATTTTCAGTTCCTACATAAAATCTATGTTTGTCTGTGCGTTTGTCTGCCGCTTTTTTCGAATATTAACATTTTGACTTCAGATTCGGATTCAGCATAAAAAAGTAGAATAGAAATGTTCACGAACATCGGCCCTATTTCCTGGAACATGGTCAAATAGCCCGACAAATAAAAAAAAAAATGTATCGTTATATAATTGACGAGGCAGGTGTTCCTCTGGCAATGCAACCTTGCGCATTCTCACCTGGTTGGATTTTAGAGAGAATGGAAAGGAATGACCTTTACGGTGCTGCTTTGTCCGTGAGTTTGTCTATTATAGACGCCATTGCCCAACTATCTCCGGAATTCGTGTAATGAAAAATAGGAAACGATTTTTTTTTACACTACAAAAGTGGCAAACAAGCGTACAGCCTGCCTGATGGTAAGAGGTAACCGTAGCCTATGGACATTAGCAACACCAGACGTGTCAATCTTGCGTTGCCGTGTAAGAACATCTTCGCGCCTTTCTTGAAGAACCCTATACTGTAGTCGCTTGGGAAAACCTCGGCAGGGAGCTCATTCCACAATATAATAGTTCTCGGTAGAAAACTTCTCTGGAACCGTACAGTACGAGACCATTGCGGTTGCGGCTGTGCGATTGTAAAGCGAGGCTGTTAGGCTGTTGCAATCATATCGAACAGTTCTCTGAACACAATCCATTGTACAATTGGTTAATAGATTGCAGATGGTAAAGGGTTTAATGATTATTACATGAAAAACTATGTTTTTTATAAGCACTCTTTTTTTTTAAACCATCAAATAACCTTAAGTAAGAGAACACCATTCTCCTGCCTATTAGAAGGAAGTATATAAATTATGTTGCGGATATCGTAGCCTATTAACGTTTGCGATATATCAAGTATCACTCGCTCGATGCCTCCCTGCTTACACAAGAACTCCTTGGGAGCTTACTGGTGACCTCACTCACACGCAGGAACACAACAACCCTCTAGGGAGTTGTTATTTGGCTGCGGTTTTCTGTGAGGTGGAGGTACTTCCCCAGACGGGCTGCTTTGATGCGCCCTACCTCTCTTAAAACATCCAGACCAAGACAAACAGACATGTTCATACACACAAATGTTTGCTTTGAGTGGGAATCGAATCCACGAGCGTTGGTGTCAAAGTCGCGTCATTCACGACTGAGCCCCCGAGCTCGTCTAAATATGAAAGGGTATTAAATTTGTCCATGTTCTTATCATATGTAGCAAACAATTAGTTAATTAGTTTGAAGCAAAATACTGATGAGAAATGTAAAATAAGCAATCTGCTATTGGTCCTCAATTTACGCTCTAGAAGATCCGTTTAAGATCATCAAGGGCGTTCCCGCAGTCCAAAAAGGCATTAAATATGATACAAAAATGACACCTTTTCAGGAGCTTAGCCGTAAAGTCCAAGGACAGTTGCCGGTCGGCAACTTCCTTGAACAACTCCAAATTTACTATTACTTTACCCTAGGGTACACCATGTGCAGGTGAGGTACAAGCCACGATATTGAACCCCCTAAGCATAACGTCTTTAACTGCGGTTGCGGGTTCTGTTATCAGTGGGCTGTATTCGAAAAGATTATACGTTAAAAGCGAAATTGTATTAAATTTTAATGACTTAATATTCCAAAGAGATATCCTATAGAGAGCTCGATGGCATCGTTAGGCGTGTTATTCTAACCAAACACGGAGGTTAAGCAACGTCGAATGCAGCCTGTCTGTGGATGGGTTTATTTATCTCGACTCTCTCCGTGCTCGGAGGGCACGTTAAGCCGTCGGTCCCGGGTGTTGTCGATAGATGACAGTTAAGCTAAGTCGGTGGCCCGGTGTTGAGAACACTTATCTCCGCCAATCCGCATTTGAACAGCGTGGTGGAGTATGCTCTAAACCCCTTCGGTGAAAGGGAGCCCCGTATCTCTGCAGTGGGATGAGTAAGGGTTGATGTGATGGAATTAATATTTGTCTCGGTGGATGGTGTGAGCGAAAAGATAATATCTTTTCGTATAATGCGGATTCTGTTCCATATGGCGGACGACCGCAGCAGCCGAGGCAGAGACTACCGGAGCAGCCATGGCAGCGTCGGCATGTAGCACGTACTAACAGTAATGGGTGGGTGCCGGCCGGCGCTAGGCCGCATGAACTAATTGGTAGCGGAAGCACACAAAGCAGGTTAGATCAAATTGCATTTTAATTTGACTTTCGCAAAATAACGCTTGAATCTATTAACTATTTGTCTCAAGTCAATAGCTTTCGTGTACGGCCGGTACAAGTTGCCGGCAAAACATGTTTACTGGAGACACGGACCTCTGTAACTTGGACGGAATTTGGCGTCTCAGCTACGATAGAGCTCGTCGCCACGCCTTCGCTACAAATTGCTATTTGAAAACTCACCGACGCCGGCTTCCTTCTTCTTCTTAGCTCTATCCCGTTTCCTAATCCACTAGTATTGGGTCCGCTACCTAAACTGACGGAGATACTGATTTTCACATGCAACGCCTGCCGTCAGATCTCCGAAACCAAGAGGGGAAACCAGACCTTCAAAGATTCGATATATAATTTCTTGGATTTGTTAGAGTTTTCGGATTTATGTACATTCTTGTAATTATATTGGTGAAGGAAAACATCGTGGGGAAACCCACACGTTCAAGAAATTATATTTGGAGAGACGTGTGACCTAACCAGCGGAAGGTCTGTTTTTTCCTCTGGCTTGTCATGGTCTGACTGCAGTCACTCCATGTAAAGATCAGAATCTTCGGCAAATCTTTAGGATTTGGTAGCGGACCCCGCCAATCCTAATTGAAAAAAAACACAATCCTGCCCGCTCTGGAGCCGTTTGTTAACGCCCGTACACGTGTTCATTGCCGAAACTCCTTCTATATCAATCGATCGTAGGCTAACGGTAATCACATTACGTCAGGTGGGCCGTATGATTGTTTACTAGAACATTGCATAAAAAATAAACAACGTAGTAAATAGTAGGTACGAGTACATCGCAGTGAGACTTGTAGATATCTATACTAATGTAATGAAGCGGAAGAATTTTAATACAATAAAGTTTGTTTGTTTGAATGTCCTAATCCTAGAAATTATCAATTCAAGATTTGGAAAATTATTTTTGCATTTGATAGCCCAGTTCTTGGGGAGGGTTATGGGGTAATCAACACCACTATACAATCCTTAGAAGCTGAGTAAAAAGAAAGACAGAAATCCTGATTCCTATCGGGTTGTAGCTATTTTTGAAGTGAAAACTTCTTTAGCGGCGTTGTGTACTTTTTGGGATGAGTAAACAATGCTAAACTCGCGTCAGGACACGAGACCCTGACCGTAATATTTTGGTGAGAATTAGAACTTAAGTTCGCTGCAGCGCTAAAACATTAGTTACCTCTAATTAAACAAAACATGAATCGCTAGATCGTTCTCATCTTTGATCGATCGAATCTTACGGTCAGGATCACATGTCCTGACGCGAGTTTAGCATTTTTCACTCATCCCAAAAAGTGCACAACGCTGCTAAAGATGTTTTCACTTCAAAAAAAATTTGCGAGCATTGATTTAATTGTTTCTAATCAGTCATATCTAACAAATAGTTAGATTAATACATTATTCACTAGACTCATTTTGATTAAGCCATCCTTTTCTTTTACATTTTCAACTAGAATAAACCATCTTTATGTCACTAAGGACCAAAAACTGAACATTTACAAACACCTACAGGCCATTCAGGTCCGTCGCTGAATCCGTTCTTAGCTGACATTTCCCATCTATAAACATACACCTACTGGATTTCGACTTCATAGGTCGAGTAATTTCCGAGATTTGGTGTTTAGTCGACCAACGAAAGAGAAAGGTCACTTTCGCTTTTATATTTATAGACTTCTTTTTTTATAACTCGTACACTCATCGCGTGAGAGTTACGAAAACAGCCATGAATGTTAAAGTGCTAGAAAGATTAAAATAACTAATATATTAGGAATAAAATATGTTGTGTTGATGATGTTAGAAACAGAGTTGGTCTGAAAGAGAGCGCCGGTGTTAAAATAAGCTCCGATGGTTCGGACATGTAGAAAGAATACATGATGAAAGAATGACGAAGCAGATATACAATGCAAAAGTGGAAGGATGTAGGAGCCGGGGAAGGCCAAGACTTACCTACCATGACCAAATTGGTCGTGTTCTATCTGAAGGTGATGTCAGGAGCCCTAGAAACCGGCGAGCGTGCATGAGAAGAGCAATGAATGTTAAAGAAGCGAGTGAGATATGTAAGGATCGAGTCACGTGGCGCTCGGTTTCTCTCTGCCTACCCCGCAAGGGATTTGGCGTGAAGTTATAGATAGATAGATAAAATAGTCGTGGTTTATTTCTGTCACCGTTTTTAAAAAGAGATTGAAAGACCTATCGATTATAGCATACCCGTTTATATATGTACGTTTATCTATCTGTAACTTCACGCCAAATCCCTTGCGGGGTAGGCAGAGATAACCGAGCGCTACGTAACTCGATCCTTACACACCTCACTCGCTTCAATAACATTTATTTCTCTTCTCATGCACGCCAGCCGATTTCTAAGGCTCCTGCCATCACCTTTCTGAAAGAACACAACCAATTTGGTCACGGTAGGTAAGGTTGGGCTTTATCGGCTCCTACATCCCTCCGCTTTTGCGTTGTATATCTGCTTCGTCATTCTTTCATCCTGTATTCTTTCTACTTGTCCGAACTCGCAGCATGCCTCTTCTAATTTTAACACCGACGCTCTCTTTCAGAACAACTCTGTAACATTATCATTACGAATACGGATTATAAGCGATATGCCACAAATTTTGCGAAATTCTCGCATTTTGAACCCGTTTATCCTACTTTTATGCTCTCTCTGCCATATCTAGCTCTCGTTTCCATAAGTAAGCGTAGTATTTATTTCATAATTATAATGTTACGTAAGTAATATTAATAAGTATTTATTTGTACGTGCGTATTTTATTATTTAGTGTATTACTATATCTCTCGTGTATTGTACTTGTCCTATCCGGTATACTTTACAAAATGTCTCCCAGCATAGGTCGGCTGGAAGAGATCTTTTTATTCTAGAGATAAGCTCGCCTTGCAAAACTGCTGTTTAATATTACTATTGTTAACACTGCGTAGAATACAGAATAGATTTTTTGGCAGTACATATCGAGAGTGAATCTTCTTAATGAATTACATTTACTGGAACAAAATGTCGGCGTTAAGATAAGAAAAGGCATACTTCATTACGGACATATAGAAAGAATGCAGGATGAAAAAAATGTTTACACAATGCGGAAGTGAACGGATATAGGAGCTGAGGAAGACCAATACTCACCTACTATGACTAAATTGGTCGCGTTTTATCACATGGTAATGTCGGAAGTACCGGCGAGTGAGTATGATAAGAGCAATGAATGTTAAAGAAGCGAGCGAGGTGTGCAAGGCACGTCTTGTCGCCCTCGGTTCTCTCTGCTTACCCCGTACGAACGTGGCATGAATATTCATAGCTAGTCATTATATGCATTGCGAATTGAAAAAAAACGTAAGCAGTTTTCCTTCTGGCTGTTTCCTTTTATAAAGGTGACTGCTCACACCAGACGTGCGTGTATAAATAAAGAAAGCTTTGAACAAAGCGTATTGTCATTTAAATCTATGCCGTCGAAGCCACAATAAAAACCTAGACAATACAATCTCCTCGTGCAGCCTGCCTACCACAAGCGATATTGAGAGCTGCTATCAGACGCCTGCATGTCCGGCTTAATCCCCGTATTGTCTTCAGTGGGGCGGTGTAAATTACCCTGCCAGTTGCCCACGCCCAGCCGCTAGCTCACTGCCCACTCGGTGGGATTACCACATTGTCGCACAACATTAGCTTTGCGAATAATGGCTATCATTAGCTACAATTTGCAAGATCGTCTCACCTGTGGAGTTAGATACGACGATGACGCGGTTTGGACGCCACGTGGTTTACAACCTTGGTCCACTTCAAGTACTAATGAATTGGAGATGCGATGAGGCATATATTATGTAGTAACTATACCGCTACGGTTCGGGGGTAAGGTAAAATGCGCAGTTCTTATCTAGTTCGAGGATTAACATCGCGGAACTTATCGGTTTGTTGGTTAAAATATTGTCCTATTGGTTGGTAGGCTTGAATCTAGGTTATTTAGACGCTAAAACACTTTTTGTGAGGGCAAGGTGTCGTCATGCGCAGTCAATTGGTTTATGACTTCAAATCATATTCATCCAACAGCTGGACTATGACTATGTATTAATAGGATTTAGACAATTAATAGATTCAGGCGTTATTTTGCGAAAGTCAAATTTACATGCAATTTGATCTAACCTGCTTTGTGTGCTTCCGCCACCAATTAGGATTTAGACCTTACGCCACGAGCAAGGCAGTACATCAGCGGTTTGGCGAAGGTTAGATCTTTGACGAGCTCGGTGGCGCAGTGGTGAAACGCGTTGTTACACTACTTTGACACTAACGCTCGTAGGTTCGATTCCCACACAGGAATTTGTGTGCATGAACATGTCTGTATGTCTGGATGTTTTGAAGAGAGGTAGGATGCATCAATGCAGATCGTCGTGACACAATCGCACCATGTTGTTTGCGTTGTCTGTGGATGCACTCACCTGTTGTTTTTATGTTGACGTTTTAATATTAAAAAAATCTTTGAATTTTTTAGTATTATTTATTTAATTTTTGGATTATTATCAAAATATAAATATTTTAAAAACGTAAATACATAAAAAAAAACAAGTGTACTTTAGACCGTACGACTGAAGTAAAACTTCTTTACCTCCATAGACACAGACAATAGGCCTGCACTGTGTCTTACATATACGAAACTTAACTCGCTATGAGAGAAAGAGAGAAAGAAAATGTGTGCTCGCACCTCTCTCTCTTGCCCCTACTGTAACTCACTCTGACTCTGTTCTTTCTTCACTAACTTATATCTCCCTCTCAACTTCCGTTCGCCTCGCCCGATGACACTTTTCGTAACGCTCTCGTCTCGCATTCACCAGCTTACTCCCCAAGTCAAGCGTGTCTAAAGAAGTTTTACTTCAATAAAGGTAACCAAAAGCAGTATGGAGGAAATCATTAGTTTATATATTATATATTATATCAATAGGAGAAAACTCGAACGTACAAATTATATTTCGAAAGATTTATCTATCAGTCTTAAGATATCAGTATCAGTCTTAAGAAATATCGAGATAACGCTCTGGCTCTAGGTCAAAATCAGTATCTTCGCCAAATTAGATAGCGCCTCCGAGATAATGGACCTCACCAATCGTAATGGATCAGGACATCTGTTAACGCAAGGAAGACAGAGATGAGGTTCGTTAGGTACAGTACCTAAACACAGTAACTGTGTAGAGGATAATATCTGAAACTACTAATCTGATTCTAAAATATTTTAATTAATGGGAAATAACACTATTCTTGAGTGATATGGGTAATTATATTATTTAGGGCTTCTAAATAACATAATTACTTAAATAAAATATAAGCCGAACTCCACTCAGATGGAGCTGTTTCGCGGGCCAGCATGGTGGCGTCAACTGACAGGACAGTGCAGTCCTTTGTTAGTTACCGCTGCAATTTGGGCTCCTCTTTTCGGCAAAGCAGAGCCACTATGCTGAACCAATATAAAAAAAAATTGTGGACAAAAATGCGTTTATAAAAAATAAAGAAATCTGCAACTGATTACTAATGTGCATAAATTATGAAATCACAATTTTCTTTCACAGAAGTATTCTAAATTGTGTGTTCTCAGCTACAGTAGGATGCACCGCACAATGTATCCATTTCGTTTCATTATGCCGTTCCAGTTGGCAAGTGCCGGCACTGCGATCATTGGTGCAATGCAATGCACCGATACAAGTAAATTATTGGTCCAGTTGCCGTTGCGGCAAAAAACGGAATGAGGCTGATTCGCCTACATGGCACAGGAGAGCGATAAAGTTGTAGTTGACTAGTGCACGTAGGCATTTCTAATACAATTACCAGCCCTCGGCGAGAGATGTAACTTTTCCAAGTCATAAACGGACTGGTGCAGTACACAGCTGTCAATTGATTGACTTCCAGAGGGAGACTTTGTACAAAAGTCGTCTGCGTGGGTACCTCTGTCTCACCTATTTCTACTACCACGCAGCTATATACCTATATATATAGCTGCGTTCCGGTTTGAAGGGTGAGATATGGCAATGAAATTAATGGGTACTGTGACGAAACAGCCTTAAGTCACAAGATCAGCAGCGCGCGAGTAACATCTCGTGGTGTTGCGAGCGTCAATAGGCTGCGGAGACCGCTTACCATCTGATGCGGGCCGCATGCTTGTTTCCCAATCTAGTTGTATAAAAAAATGACTTCACCTCACAGAACATCAAATACTGACCAGACAAACATTGACTTTCTGGGTGTTTGGTGTGTTACGGAATCGTCCCATATGATGATCGCCGACGCAGCACATGACATCGATTCATGAATATTGCGCAATTGCAGTAAAGCGCTGATACAGCAGCACGTGTTCGCATCGGCGGCCGGACTCGCCGCGTCGTGGACTCGGCCACTTGGGATTCATACTTCGACCCACTCACATTACTTTAAGTTAGTCGTAGTTTTTAATTGTATCGAACTTTTAAAATTAAAGTAGTTAATAAAATATTTGGTTTTTTTTGAGACCTCCGGCTGGCTAATCCATATTTGGTGTACTCCTGCGAGGTAGTGACGTTACCAAGGATGCTGAGGTGTTGCGTCAACCTTGACACTTGAACATATCTCTATTAATAAATTTAAGTCAGCTGTGTCTTCAAATAATGTCACTTCTTTATAATTCAGCCTGTGAGGATCCCAACTAGCTTTATCTCGTCCAAAATCGTCATAACGTCATAATATTTTCATCTGCCGCAGTACACACGCCACCAATAATGGTTCCATGAATTTTCTAGAAAGATATCCAAACTAGTTTTCACTTTATTTTTGCGTGTTGTGTTCCCGAATTTGTACATAGTACACGAACAGAGCGTCTTGCATTATTAAGTGCAGTGCTCGCTGCACACTGCCGCCCGGCCGCCCGGCCGCGGCGGCGTTGCATCGTAAACAAATTTTATTTCTCCTCCTTCGGTGCAGGGCAAGCATGTGTTTTATTCAAAACAAGCCTGTATCTTCCTTGCAGATATTATTGTCCTGCAGGTGTATTCACATCGACTCGGATAATTCTCATTCGAATTAAAAGGCTATATCATGGCATCTGATGGCCATTCGAAACGAAAATTGTATTCACAAATTCGAAGTATTCAACTGGGATCATATTCGAGTTATAGAGTTTTAGAGCAAAACCGTTTCTGACATGATAACGT
This sequence comes from Pyralis farinalis, assembly GCA_947507595.1. NCBI lineage: Eukaryota > Metazoa > Arthropoda > Insecta > Lepidoptera > Pyralidae > Pyralis > Pyralis farinalis. Next base: position 37,148,581 of record OX382268.1, on the reverse strand, counting down.
CTTATAACTCATTGTCACGTTCCGCCTGAGCCGAGCGTGCAAGCGAAATCGCGGAACAAGCGATAGAGAGACACGATCGGCCTAAGCGTTCGGCTTGTGACGCATCTATCTCTCTTCCACTCCATCGGCCGATGCGTCCGAGTAGAAGAGAGACAGCGGCAGCACACAACCTACACGTGAACTGTTTTGTCAACTGTTGAATGTTTTCTTATGACGTTATCACGTAAAATTATCGTCCGTAAACCGACTTTACAGACAACCAATTTTTTTTATGATTTCGAGTCCTTTCCATGATTGATAAAAACTATATTTATTCGACGTTCCCTTTTGCTAATTAATCATTTAACTTTACGTTTTGTTTATTTAGTATTTTTCTAGTACGTCGACGAGTCCTTTTATTTTAATTTGACCAGTATTTAGGGTACATCCGAAAACCACGTTCAAGACAATTTTCGAAGTAACTTGACATCAAACCCTCGACTGCATTTGTACTGCTGTTTCTATGATAGCCAGGCAACACACCTTATGAAATCCCAACCGAAAGACCCGCCACTATTTAATTTTATCAATGTCATGTCTACCCTACAACTTACATATGCAATCTGCCATCCTTTTCCTATCGTTATCCATTTTCCAAACCCATTACAATTGGCAGGGCTCGCTAGCTAAGCCTAAGAATTTGGCGAACATACTATATTTGACATGGAGCGACTACCGTCAGACCTACACCAACCAGAGGGAATCACAAAACATTCTTAGGTTGCGTCACATATCTTTCGATGTAAAGTTTCTCAGTTGTGCAGGTTTTGTGGTGGTGGTGGTGTTTTCCTTCATCCTTGACAATTACAACCTACAATTACCTATACAACACTATCTAGCTCGTTTGTAATATCAGAGGCATCATTTGCAGTTTAGCGATCTAAATTGTTTTTTTTTATTCGACGTGGGAAGGCATACAAGCATACGGTCCACCTGATGTAAAGCGTATAGTTACCGTAGCCTATGAGCGATTGTAATACATTAAGTATCACTCGTGATGCCTCCTCTGCTGCTAACACAACAACGCCTTAGTGACGTCATTCACACGCAGGAATACAACAATCCCCTTCGGATTTGTTATTTGGTTGCGGACTTTTTTTTAATGAGGTAGAGGTACTTCTCCAGATAGGCTGCTTTAATGCGCCCTACCTCTCTTAGGAATGATGTGATATTTGAAATTTTTTTTACATCATCAGGAAGAATCTAATGGAAAACTGTTTTTTTTTTTTACATGAAAAAGTGTTGATCAGATTACATGAACCTCAACGTGTAGAACGTGTCATTTCGTGTCAGTGTGTGTGTTCCGTGTTCCGTCATCAGTTCATCGTCATCATCATCAACCGGAGACAGAGGTACCGATGCGGGTTGCCAGCTCGCGGATCCAGTGTAGACCGCGCGCTGCCCGCAATTTTTTATACACTACATGGGGAGGCATACAAGCATACGGCCTACCTGATGTAAAGCGGTTATTCCTTAGGGGTTTACTAGTGACCACACTCTGACGTGGGAACACAACAATCGTCTAGAAAGTTGTTATATGGTTTTCTGTACTTCCTCTGCCGGCCTGATTTAATGTGCCCTACATCTCTTGAAAACACCCAGACCACGACAACCAAACATGTTCATGTCTTCAAATGTTGGTCCTCTATGGGAATCGAACCAATGAGCGTTGGTGTCCAAGTAGTGTTATTAACCACTACGTCACCGAGCTCGTCTACTAGTGTTTAGAATGCTCTGAGGCTTAGGGTTTCTGTACGAGAATCGAACACACAAGCGTTGGTATCAAAAGTATTTCCAGCCAACTCCACCGAGCTCGCCTTTATTTCTAGATAACTATGACTGTTTCCTGTTCAATAATGTTAGTGTCGCAGCACCTGACCATCCACGTCCAAGTTGGCCGCTCAATGTGCCGCATGTTTGAGTGACGCCGCCAGATTACGTCAGTTGCGGCCGAAATGCTGGACGTCGGATTCCACCCGGCGGGGATTTACACACGGCTCAAAAAGTTATGGCAGTTTTGTTGTTTACTTTGTTGTTTTCGATACTGTTCGTTTACGAATTGAGGACCGTAATGTGGTGGCAGTTCTGATAGTGGCCCCTGCCGAGCTAACCCAGGTGATCTGTAACACAGGTTTATCCTCCATCAGACACCAGCTCCTCAAACACAAATGTAATAAAAGATGTTGTATTATTATTCCTAGTTCGGCCATAAGTTCTGTTACAAATGAATATGCTTTTAATTTTTTATGAAGTAATGTAATCTTAATAAAACTTATATGTACATATTTATGAAAGTCTCGGCAAAACAAAAAAAAATGATTCTATTCGAAATGGCCACCTTTGGCTTTGACGCAGGCCTTTAATCTATCTGGCCACGAATCTATGGGTTTACGCACTTTTTCCTTGGGAAAAGCCACTGCTTGCTCCAGAGATTTCTTGAGAGACACAATGTCAGCGTGTTGTTTCGAGCAGGCCATGTTCTCTAAAAAACTTACCATAATTTGTAGTCTAAGGGGCTCAGATATGAGCTAGACGAGGGCCAGTCTTCAGCTCTTATAAAGTCCGGAACGTCGGTTTCAAGTCAGGCTTGGGTAGTTCGTGCCTTGTGACCAGGTGCAGAGTCCTGTTGGGAATTCCACGGTACATTCTTAAAAAGTGTATTACAATACGATCCAAGACAGTCTCTTGATACACTTTGGCTGAAGTTTTCACTCTTTTTTTCACAAAAATTAAGCTTTGTGGCTCCTTAATAAGACATCCCCCACCAAATCTTTACAGACGCAGGATGATGACCACGTTGTACCTTCCCGACCACTTGGGCGGCTTCTTTACGTGAAAATTTTTCATCAGTAAAGAGGATATTTCTGTGCCTTTCACCTGCGTATCGGGACAGAAGGCGTTTTCATCAATCCACTCTATTGATATGTAGGAATTGATTTAGGGCATGACCTGTATCAACGATAAGCGCCGAGCTTTAGGTCTTGTTTTATTATACACGTCAGGGTCCTAGCGGGAATCTTCATTTCTCGCGATAAGGTTTTTTGTTTCCTAATGGGGTTTCGCCGAATTCTGGCTTTAACACAATGCAGGATATTTTAAGTTTAGTTTAAGGTATATGTTAGTACCCGAACGCGCACCGATATGTCAAACTCGTGTGACGTAACCTTCTTTTTCTCTCTCCCTTTCTAACATTGCAAATGGCGCGTGCCACACGTAAATTTAAATGCCCTCGTGAATTTTAATATATTGTTAATTGAAGAGCCCACTCCCAGTGTATTTAGTGGGTGGAAATCTAGGGATACCTATCCGGAGAGGAGTCAAAGGTACGACGCTGAAGAATTTCAAGGGACGTCGTCTTCAATTTGTCTCGTCTAAAAATCAAATATTTTATATGTAGTCTACCAATCTTTGAAGTTCCATATACAGCATTAACACCATTTGTAGTTCTAACAGCAAGCGGTCGTCCCGATCTTTTATGGTCTTCAACAGAGGAAGTGTTTGTATATCTGTCGATAGTACGATATACGAACATACGCCTGATAAATAGCTTTTGAAGTGTCTTGAAATTGACCAACGGCTCCATACCTAGTATTGTCTTAGGTTTTCGCGATTGTTACTCATACACTGTATAGGAAACACACCCATACAGACAAATATCTCAACGGTAACTCACACCACCATCCATGTCAGTTAGCTGCCGTAGGCAAATCTTTGTTTCAGAGAGCACACGGCATCTGCGACGCTGAGCATCTAGAGGAGGAACTCCAACATGTCAAACAAGTACTGCGGAGCAATAGTCACAAACTCCCTCGCATGCGTCACAGAAGCCGCCCGAAGCCACCTACAGTTGAACGTCAACCTGCCATCTTACCATACTTAAAGGGAGTCACAGACAAAATTGGCAACATCTTACGGCGAGCTTCAATTAAAATTTATTTCAAGCCCCATAAGAAGATCAGTCAATTTCTAAGACCTATCAAGTGTAATATCCCCTTACAAGATGCAGGAGCATACAAATTAGACTGCGAATGTGGTTTATCCTACATAGAGCAAACAAAGAGAAGCGTAGGTACTCGTGTGAAAGAACACATTGCTGACATGAAGAATAGGCGCGATAAAAACTCTGCAGTATGTGAACATACACTGGACCAGCCAAACCATTACATACGGTTCGATAAACCACAAATCCTCGCCAAGGAGAATCGCTACATGCCGAGAATGTTACGCGAGTCTATTAAAATAAGAAAACACCCCAATTTCAATAGAGAAGATGGTTGGCAAGTACCACCTACTTGGGATCCAGTCCTAAAAATAATCAAGTCACAAACCCAGAGATCTACTAAAAAATGTTCGGACACTGTGAGCGATTTTTGTGTGAATCGGAACATATACGAGATCCATCCATGTCGGTAGATATAATAATTGAATAACTAATGTAAGACAAATGTCACCTTAGTCTTTCCTGCGACCACGAACTCTGCAAAGCGTTCGAAACGTCAGGTTCAACAAAATAAATAAAACACGCGATACTTCCGTTAAAAATTGTTTAATTCAAGGCTCCATCCTACTTTGTGCAAGGCAATTACTGCAATCCTATTTTCTTTAACACCCCGTTCCATATTGTAATTTGATAATAAACACGAAAAAAATATGTAAAACGGCGGGAAATCGAAAGAAGTTTGTAATTTAATAAACGTGTTCCAAATTCAAAATAATTACAGAGTTGAAATATAGAAAAGTTTCTGCAAAACAGTATTTTTGGCCAGACTAGTTATTACCTAATCTTAAGGTTTTTGTTGTGGTGTAAAAATGACGATTTTTTTTCTTATATCCCGGTAATTTAGGCATGCGCGGGGATATGGATCCACCGCGTAGAGGCCCATTTGAGAAGATTGATGTTATGTTGAACATCCACCTATACCCGCTCCTGAGAATATTGATGAACAATATATCCATGAGCAAGTCTCGGCAGGTATTGTGTCTATTGAAAAGTGTAGGAAATTATTGGTCTATTGTTTTGAAGTCTAGAGGGATTATTGGTACTGGGCTATTACCGAAGAGGGACGAATGCCCGCCATAACTATCATATATTCGTATCAGATTGTTACTTTCGGCAGGCGGTGGCTCGCCACTCACTGGATGGACCCCCGTAAGGGCAGAGATTACTTATTACCATTTATTAAAGAGGTTAAAGAATCAGCCTATTATCTGCCTAGTCCCTAGTTCAAATCATATCATATGTTGCATCTACTAACGGTAGTCGGTGGGTGCCGGCCGGCGCTAGGCCGCATGTACTAATTGGTGGCGGAAGCACACAAAGCACGTTCGATAAAAATGCATGTAAATTTGACTTTCGCAACATAACGCCTGAATCTATTAACTATTCTAAAAAATAATAATGGTTTCTGCTCCGATGCTGGACCTAATTTCAAACATTACGCGCCTTAACTCTTAAGGCGAAGTCTCCTTTGACAATTCCTAAGTGAAGATTGCAAGTTGCGTCAATATTGCAAGTTGCGTCAATATTGCAAGTTTTAAGAGTCCTGTGAGTTCTAAGTACTCGTACCTAGAGGTAAGTTCGTTTAAAAGCTGCCTGAATGGAGGTACACTCCTGAATTCTTTAGTACGAAGTTTATTGCAGGATTGCACTTATACAAACTTGACTATGTTTTTTTATACAACGTCGGGTCGGGAGGCATTCAAGCATACGGCCCACCTGATAAAACCTGGTAAAGCGGGTACCGTAGCCTATTAACGCTTGCGAAATATTAAGTATCATTCGCGCGATGCCTCCTCAGCTGCTTACACAGCAACTCCTTTGGAGCTCACTGGTGACCTCACTCTCACGCAGGAACACAACAACCCTCTAGGGAGTTGTTATATGGCTACGGTTTTCTGTGAGGTGGATGTATTTCCCCCATACCTAATGTGAAGCGGTTACCGTAGCCTATGAACGTTTGTAATATATTAAGTATCACTCGCGTGATGTCAACTCTGCTGCTAACACATCAATTCCCTAGTAGCCGAGGTATTTCCAAGGGACTACAACATGGAGTTCTTCAAGAAATGCGTGAAGAGGTTTTTAGAGGGTCGGCAACGCATGAGTGACGCCTCTGGTGTTGCAAATGTCCATAGGCTACGGTGACTGTTCAACATCAGACAGGCCGTATGCTTGATTGCCACCTTAGTGGTATAAAAAAAAGCTTACTGGTGATCTCACTCACTCGCAGGAATTCAAGAATCCTTCAGAGAGTTATTTGGCTGCGGGTTTTTGTTAGGTGGACTGGTACTTCCCCAGACGGGCATCTTTGATACGCCCTCTCTTTAAAACACCCAAATCAAGACAAACAGACATGTTCATGCACACACATGTTTGTCCTGTGTGGGAATCGAACTCACAAGCTTTGGTGTCAAAGTGGCGTTTTCAATCCCTGCGCTGCCGAGAATTGCCAGCGTTCATAGGCTACGGTAACCACTTTAAATCAAGTGGGTCGTATTTTTTGTGCAACTAAGTTAGCAAACAAGCACGCGGCCTGGTGGTAAGCATTTATCGTAGCCTGTGGATAATTGCAACAGCAGGGGTGCCACTCGTTGCCTCCTATCCTCCTAAGGTCGTACTCTGGTTTGCCTGCTAACGTTCCATCGGCAGCGCGGGACACGACGCATGAGCCACACACTTTAAGTTACAAGTGTGTATAGACTACGGTAATCGCTTCACATCATGCGGAACGTAAGAGAGTTTGCTATACTAAATAGAAAAAATACTCGTACAATTTTCTTTACAAAAATCCGTTTAACTTCATCTCAACATTAACCCTGAAAATTTCAGGGTTGACTAAATTCAATTTCCAATGAATGCACGCAAGTGGCATCCTTGACACGAACAAGTTTGTTTACTAGTTAACGAATGCGCCAAGTGGCGGATGCAGCTATAACTTTTTAACAAGCTTCTTTGACAAACTATAACTGAGCACGGCTTTGTCCGGAACCCTCGGCAGATCGCGGCGCTGACAACCCTGGCTTAGTTTATTATTGATATAACCAATGAAGTGTGTTAGCTAGGAATTTATTTAAATATTCTTTTTTTTATACAACTTCGGGAGAATGCAATCATACGATCCACCTGATGTAAAGCAGTTACAGTAGCCTATTAAAGCCTGATAGATATAAGTATGACTGGCGCGATGCCTCCTCTGCTGCTTCCCGAGCAACTCCTTAGGAGCTTACTGGTGACCTCACTCACATACAGGAATACAAAAACCATCTTGGGAGTTGTTATTTGGCTGCGGTTTCCTGTGAGGTGGAGGTACTTCCCCAGACGGGCTGCTTTGATGCGCCCTACCTCTCCCATCTAGACCAAGACAAACAGACATGTTCATGCACACAAATGTTTGTCTTGTGTGGGAATCGAACCCACGAGCGTTGCTGTCAAAGTGGCATCTTTCACGACTCAGCCACCGAGCTAGTCAACTCTCGATGGTTGAAGTCCCAACTCTAACTTACAGAAGTGAAATCTGTGTATGAGAGGATGAAAGTGGAACAAATGCGGTCGCGATGCGAGTATTGAGCAAAATTTGTGGCGTATCACTTGCTGATGCGCGTTCGTAATGACGTTAGAAAGAGAGTTGGTCTGAAGGACTGTCGGTGTTAAGATAAGAAAAGACATGCTCCGTTGGTTCGCACATGAAGAAACGATGCAGTTTGAAAGTATTACGAAACTGATTTACAATGCAAAAGTGTAAGGATGTAGAAGTCGAGGAAGATCTAAATTAACCTACCATCATCAAATTGGTCGTGTTTTATCGCAAGGTAAAGTCGGGAGCATTATGGACCGGCGAGCGTGCACAAAAAGAGGTGCGAATGTTAAAGAAGCGAGTGAGGTGTGTAAAGACCGCGTGTTATGGTGTTCGGTTCTCTCTGTCTACCACGCAAGGAACCTAACGTGAAGATATACATACCTACCAGATCTATTCTTAATCGTATTTCTAAGGTTCCGTATCAATAAGCATTCTGTCCTGGACGTATAAAAGAGGTAGGGCACACCAAACCAGCCCCATTGGAGAATTACCAGAGTCAAATGACGACTTTCTGAATAATTGCTGTGTTCCTGTTTATGAGTGGGGTTTCCTGTAAGGAGCCGCTTTGATACGCGAGCGATTTTTTTTATTCAACTGGATTAGCTAACAAGCATGTGGCCCCCATCAGATGGTAAGCGGTCACCGCAGCCTATTGACGCTCGCAACACCACGGGGTGTTACTCGCGCGCTGCCAATCTTGTGACCTAAGTGTGTTTCGTCACAGTACCTAGTAATCTCTCTCTATCTCACCCGTCAAACCGGAACACAGCTGTATAAATATAGCTGCTTGGCGGTAGAAATAGGTGAGACAGAGGTACCCATGCAGACGACTTTTGTAAAAAGTCTCTCTTGGGCGTAGCTTCCTGTATTTGTTATATCTTTCCTGCAAGCTTTCACGGAAACCACTAAACATTTGGCGGGCGGTATACTTAAATTACGTTGCGTTAATGTTAATACTTGCACTTGTACAGATTCCACTTCACAATTTTATTTAACAATTGTTTTTACCGACCGGTTTCGCCTTTACGGCATTATATTGGATTGGATAATGCCGTAAAGGCGAAACCGGTCGGTAAAAACAATTGTTAAATAAAATAGTGAAGTGGAATCTGTACAAGTGCAAGTATTAACATTAACGCGATGTCTTCAAAATTCCACCAAGCGCCTACAATCAACAGTATCAACATAATTAAATTACGTTCCTGAATTTTGAATTTCAAATTGCTGTAATTATAGTTTATAACAAACTTTGACTATCTATTTAAGAGAGGTAGAACCACATGACTCGGTCCTTACACACCCCACTCGTCTCTTTAACATTCATTTGTTCTACTCATCCACGCTGGCATGTTCACAGGGCTCCTGATCTTATCACAAAGCTCCACCAATTTGGTCCTGGTAGACGAGTCTTCGCCAACCTCGACGTCTGCACGTCTTTACAATTCCTGTTGTATGTCTGTTTCGTGATTCTTTCCTCCTATTCGATATCCGAACCAACAGAGCATGCCGCTTCTTATTATAACACCGATAGTATTTTTCTTACGTCATCTTTGAAGAGATCTATATACTTTACGCCATAAATTTTGCGTAATACTCGCATTTTAAGAGAGGTAGGACGCATCGAAGCAGCCCGTCTGGGGAAGTACTTTGACGAGCTCGGTGGCTCAGTTGTGAATGACGCTACTTTGACACCAACGCTCGTGGGTTCGATTATCACACAAGGCAAACATTCGTGTGCATGAACATATCTGTTCGTCTTGGTCTAGATGTTTTAAGAGAGGTACGGCGCATCAAAGTAGCCTGATGCGTCTGGGAAAGTACCTCCACCTCACAGAAAACTGCAGCCGAATAACAACTCCCTAGAGGGTTGTTGTGTTCCTGCGTGTGAGTGAGGTCACCAGTAAGCTCCTATGGAGTTGCTGTATTAGTAGCAGAGGTGGCATTGCGCGAGTCATACTTATATCTATCAGGTCTATTCTTTTATAGGCATTTATAGGCTACGGCAATCAGGTGGGCCGTATGCTCGCATGCCTTCGGCCGCTGTATAAAAAAAATCTAATTCGTTTATTTTACTTACATGCACTTTCAACCATTCTTAGCTTTCACTACTGTCAGGCAGCAGAAGGGCCCGGCACCATGTGTAGCGGGTTCAATGTCTAAGACACAAGCCCAACGCTCATACTGTTCCCGGCAATCTCTTATCTGCTCACATCAGCACTGTACCTTCTATTTCTGCTGATAGCGTCTAAGTGCCAAGTGCTAAATATATTTTTCTTTGATCGCAATATAACAGAGGTGTTATTTTAGTGGCATAAAAGTGTTATTTAAAGCGAAGCCTAGCGGGGTACCGACGCCGTGACGCGCGCGGCGCTGTCGCCTGCCGGTGACGCCTCATTACAGCCTTTTGTGAGGACCGGTGTTAATAAAATTTTGCTGAAAGTGTTAGCTTAAAGCGTTATAGCATCTATTACCTAAATCGTCCAAAGTTGCTTTCGATAGGATATTTTAGAACTAAAATTAGCATTATGATGTCATATTAGTTATGGCAAAATATGCGGACTGACAATGTCAAACGAGATCTACATGTAACCTATTTTATGCAATTAAATTATTATTCTATTCTATTCTATTAGAAACCGAAAAGAGTGTTGAAAGAACATGAATGTTAAAGAAGCGAGTAAGATGTGTAACAATCGATTCGTGTGCCGTTCGGTACTTTCACTACTTTTGACACCAACGCTCGTGGGTTCGATTCCGACACAGTACAAACATTTGTGTGCATGAACATGTCTGTTTGTCTTGGTCTGGGTATTTTCTATGTATAATAAGTATGTATTTACAAAAAAAAATGTATTTACGTATGTTTATCAGTTGTCTAGCACCCATAACATATGCTCCGCTTACTTTGGGGCTAGATGGCGCTGTGTAATTTGTCCGACAATATTTATTTATTTATTTACGTGAAGGACTTGGCGTGAAGTTACAGTATAGTAATTTACGTCGGGAGGCATAGAAGTATACAGCTCGCCAGATGTTAAGTGGTAACCGTAGCCAATGAACGCTTGCAATACATTAACTATCGCCCGCGCGATGAAGGAAAACATCGTGAGCGAATCAGCACGGCCAATGAATATTTCAAAAGACATGTGATCTAACCTAAGAAAGATCTGGTTCTCCCTCTGGGTCGTGGAAGTCAGACGGTAGTCGCTTCATGTAAAAATTTGTATCATCGCCAAATCCTTGGTCTTGGGCACTGGAGTGTGCTTGTAAGCCTCCCAGTCCCGAGGAAGTATAAAAGGCATATTTATGCTAGCATTTGTCTTGTGTAGGTAAACAAGCGGTTTCCTTCCAACGTTGTGTAACAAATAAATCGAAATTCAATAAAAATAAAGCAACTTAAAACAGCCTGTATCAAGTACCAGAAACCTACTTCGACAGGCAATCCAGTTGACTACTATAACAGGGTAAATGTGGGACAATAAATATCTTTTTTCTCGCAAAAACACTCCGAGTTAGAAAGGGACAAACTATATATAAAGCGGTGGTCAAACTAACGACGTAAGTTTTTCTATTTCGAAGTTGCTGCCGCAGACAAGAGAGTCTCCGGCGTTAAATACGTATCGATATGGACATCGTTATTTTCATTTCGTATAGATAATGGCAATAGACATTAAAATAAAGTGCTTGGTTTTTTTTTATATATTTGATATTATGCCGACGAATCTGGTGGCCGAGCAATTTTAACTAAATTTAAGAACCAAAGCTCGGTGGTTCGATTTTCAAATCTATGGGAAATAATAAATAAATGGGAAAGTTTGTATGTATGGATGGATGTTTGTTCCTCTTTCACACTTAAACGGCTGAACGGATTTGAATGAAATTTGGCACGTAGATAGATTATGATCTGGATTAACACATAGGCTATGTTATTTAACTCCACGCGGGTGGAGCCGCGGGCAGCAGCTAGTATGAAATATTTGAATGTAAACGTCTATTATGGGTATGTTTTGGTCTTAGTCGGTCTTGTTGTTTAAAGAGGGGTATGCAGCCAGACAGAAATACGTCAACCCCACAGAAAGCTCCCATAAGAGTTGCTGTGTAAGCAGCAGAGGAGGCATTGCGCGAGTGACACTTAATATATCGCTAGCGTTAATAGGCTACGGTACCCGCTTTACATCAGGTGGACCATATGCTTGTATGCCTATACGTAGTATATAAAAAAAGAAGAAAACCGTGGCGAAATAACAATTCGCTGGAATGTTTTATATTCCTGCGAGTGAGTGAGGTCACCGGTAAGCTCCTGAGGAGTTAGTATGTTAGCAGCACAATCACACAAGTGATACTTTATGTGTTGCAAGTGTTTACCTAGTCCGGAAATAAGTTTTGTTACAAATGAATATGCATTTACTTTTTTATGAACTATTCGAATCTTAATAAAACTTATATGTATATATTTATGGAAGTCTCAGCAAAAAATAAAAATAATGATTATATTCAAAATGGCCAACTTTGGCTTTAATACAGGCCTTTAATCTGTCTGGCCACGAATCTATAGATTTACGATTCTATGTTTGTATGGGAAATTTAGCCACTGCTTGCTCCAGAGATTTCTTAAGCGACACAATGTCGGCGTGTCGTTTCGAGTAGGCCATGTCATCTAAAACTGACCATAATTTGTAGTCTAAGAGGTACAGATCTGGGCTAGACGACGACCAATCTTCAGCTTTTATAAAGTCCGGAACGTTGGCTTCGAGCCAAGTTTGGGTAGTTCGTGCCTTGTGACCAGGTGCAGAGTCCTGCTGGGAAGTCCACGGTACATTAAAAAAAATGTATTGCTGAGAGGTTTCACAACACGATCCAAGACAATCTCTTGATACACGTTGGCTGAAGTCATACTAGCAAATACATTTTTAGTATATGGTAAATATTTTTTTTTATAAATACATATATATAATAGACAGAAAACATCCATACCGAGGCAGACAGTAATGTTCATGTACACAAATGCTTGTCTTGTGTGGGAATCGAACCAATTGAGCCACCAAGCTGGTGAAAAACTGTTTATATCAGTTGAGCCGTGTACCTCCGGATGTTATAAAAAAAAAAATTATCTTTCATTGGAAAGCCATCCAGTTTTTACCCACATCATGGGCTTTAAACTCAGATGGTAAGGAGTCAGCTCCCCGCCCCTCCCTTTACTTTATATACCTAACATATTCAACGAATGCGACAAATTGCAGTGCTTCCCAGCAGCCTCTAGCCAACTAATGAATTCTATATGACCTGAGTTAAGAAGTCTAGATTTTTCACTTCCAGAATCGCTAGAACTTTGCGGCTAGTGGGTTAATACCTGAATAAATCAGTGGGTAGAGATTTAGAGAGGCTAGATAAAGGAATTACAATTTATTCGACAAAATTTGCTATCACAGGATTATGGAAATTTACTACGACCTTCACAGTCTACCTGTGAAGAAGTGTACTCACTATGGCCTTTCTCACCTTACAGATAAAGACAATCCTCACCGGCACTTGAGCGTATGGGAATTACTTCTAATTTTTAAGAGAGGTAAGGCACAGCAAAACATCCCATCTGGGGAAATACTTACACCTCACAGAAAACCGCAGCAAATAACAACTCCCTAGAGAGTTATTATGTTCTGTGTGTGAGTGAGATCTCCAGTAAGCTCCTAAGGAGTTGCTATGTTGGCGCGGGTTGTACTTAATGTATTGCAAACGTTTAAAGGTTACGGTAACCGCTTTACATTAGGTGTGCCGCTCGTACGCCTCCTGACGTAGTATAAAACTAAATTCTCTGATGAATGAGATTGATCGGTAGCTCCTTTTTACAGAAAACTGCAACCAAATAACGAATCCCTAGGAAGGTTATTTCGTTTTTGCGAGTGAGTGACTTCAATAAATCAATCAATTTTTAATCATAACAATATATACCTATTCCGGCCACAAGTTCTGTTATAAATTAATTAATATTTTTTTAAGAAGTAATGTAATCTTAATGAAACTCATATGAACATATTTATGAAAGTCTTAACAAAAAACAAAAAAATGATTCTATTCGAAGTGCCTACATTTAGCTTTGATACATGCCTTTAATCTGTTAGACCACGGCCACAATCTATGGATTTACGCACTACTTCTATGGGAAATTTAGCCACTGCTTGCCCCTGAGGTTTCAAGAGACACAATGTCGGCGTGTCGTTTCGAGCAGGTCATGTTCTCTCAAACTGACCATAATTCGTAGTCTAAGAGGTTCAGATCTGGGCTAGACGACGACCAGCTCTTGTAAAGTCCCGAATGTTGGTTTCGAACCAGGCTTGGGTAGTTCGTGCCTTGTGACCAGGTGTAGAGTCGTGCAGGAAAATCTACGGTACATGACAATCTCTTGATATACTTTAGATCAAGTTTTCACTCCTTGATAAGACACCACCCTCCCACCAAACCATTACAGACGCAGGATGATGACCACGTTGTACCTTTCCGAACAGTTGGGTGACTTCTTTAGAACTGTGTGCGTACACTTTGTCTGGAGAGAATAAGATCAACGATTATGGGATTGCGCATGGGTGACCTAGTGGTGACCTGTCTGCTGTATCTAGACGATGCCGTAATATTAGCAGAAACATCAACTGAAGTGCTGGTCACAATGATGAAAGATGATTGTATGGAGAAAGGCTTACTATTGAATGCGAAGAAAACGAAGATACTGGCATTTGAAAGAAAATAAACTAGACCAAAGTAAGGATTACGTTTGATGATGAAATGTTGGAACAAGTGGATGACATGTTGGATGCACTTTCAGCAGAGATGGCAGGTACACTGCTGATGTGGAAAGACGAGTGAATGCTGGGAATATTGTGAAAGGAGCGTTGGGAAAACTTCTTGGCAGTAAAAACTTGAGCCAGAAGCTCAGCTCGCTATACACAATGCAGTGCTGGTTCCAACGCTTAATTATGGAAGCGGGAGCTGGGTATGGCAGAACGAGCATGAAAGTAGAATAAACGCAGTCGAATGCGAGCGTTGAGCAAAATTTGTGGTGTAACGCTTATAAACCGTATCGCAATGATGATGTTAGAAACAGAGAGTTTCGGTGTTAAAATAAGAAGAGGCATGCTCCGTTGGTTCGTACATGTAGAAAGAATGCAGGAAGAAAAAATGACGAAGCAGATATACACCGCAAAATTGAAAGGATATAGGAGCCGAGTAAGGCCAAGACTTACCTACCATGACCAAATTGATCGTGTTCTAACTCTAAGCTCCTTACATCAGTGATGTCAGGAGCCCTAGAAACTGGTGAGCGTGCATGAGTAGAGCAATGACTGTTGAAGAAGCGGGAGAGGTGTGTACGGATCGAAGTGCCGTCACTCTGCCTACCTCGCAAGGGATTTGGCGTGAAGTTATAGATAGATAGACGTCGGGACCTCTAGAAACCGGCGAGCCTGCATGACAAGAGTTATGAATGTAAAAGAAGGGAGTGAGGTGTACAAACAGTAGTACCGAGTCATATGGTGGTCAGTTCTCAGTGGAAGGTAGTATACAACGGATTAAAAAAAAAATCACATTTGCATTCAGAAGTCCCAATGAAATTGGTATAGTCGTTTTCCTATAATACTGATCCAATCACAGACTAAGACGCATAAACCAGACACAATAAGATCTAAAAGAAAATTGGCTTCTATTTGAAATCAATCCGCCCCGAGCAAAATTTTGTTCAACATCAACGAAAATAAAGCAGATTTATTATGAATCCGATACAGTCGTGACCGTAATCCCCATTTAATAATTTATTTGTATACAACATCGGTAAGCATACAAGCACCCATAGCCTATTAACGTTTATATTACAGGAAGTGTGACTCTCTGTTTACCACCACTATTGTTAACTCAGCAAGTCCTTAGGAGCTTGCTGGTACCTCTGTTAAAAGAATCACAGATAAAAAATAAAAATCCAGAGGCAAAAATATCTAAAATAATCGTTATTTTCTTAGTTCTATTTGTCTCTGGTTCATTAGCTTCAAATAGAAACTATAAGACCACCTCAGCAAAATTTTGTTCAACAATAACAACAAAAAATAACAGATTTCTTGTGAAACCTATACTGTCGCCATTTCCCCCCATCCTCATTCAATCATAAAGAAAGAGTATTAAACCAGAGACAAAAAGATCTAAGAAAATAATCTTCTATTGGCGTTTATTCAAAATTAAACAGTACAGAATTTTGGCCAACAAATGGATATTTAGCGTATAATTGCATCGTTTGCTTTATTATAATGGCAGATTTATTGTAATTATTAACGGCGTTCGCGGAGAGATTAAAAGAAGCCTTAGTTAAACTGTCTAGTCGTCTTCTCTCTAATTAATAAAGTCTGTCTGAAAAACGAACAGACGAGACAATTGAAAGGTAATCGCTTTAACTGTCCGCCGGCAGTTAACTTTAACTATTTACGGTTAAGTTGCCAACTTTAAGGTGCAGTTAGTGGGAAACTATCGGAGTTTCGTAGATCGGTGTGTGTTAGATATTAGTTTGAATGTATGCCTGTGACGACAAGCTTCAAGTAGACTAGTGTGTATGATACAGTATGATGATGATGATTTAATGAACATTTTAAATATTACCAGACCACATCAACCCTTACTCATCCCACTGCAGGGATACGGGCCTCACTTCAACCGAAGGGGTTTAGAGCATACACCACGCTGCTCAAGAGCGGATTGGCGGAGGCCAGCGTTTTCAAGCCGCCCGAGGGCCACAGACTTAGCTTAACGCTGTCGTCTATCGACAACCGGGACCGACGGCTTAATGTGCCCTCTGAATAAAGGAGAAACTCGAGATAGACAAACCCATCCATAGACAGGCTGCGGTCGAAGTTGCTTAAACTGCGTGTTTGGTTAGAACGACGCGCGCAACGACGCCATCGAGCTCTCAAAATATTAAATACCTGTAACTCGCGACATTGTCCGCGCATGTCATGGTATACCTCCCTAACCGGTTTTTTTACATCTACAGTGAAATGAAGCACTCAGTTTCTAAGCGTCGTATTGTGATACTGCATTGCTCATAACCATTCTCAAGAATTGTACTATAAACTGGTAAAATAATTTTTAAATTCCGACCGGTGGTTCTGGTGATTAACGCGTTCAAACAAAACAACTCTTCCGCTTTATGTATAAGTAGAGATTAAGTGATTATCCATGCAACGTTATATATTTTATTACATCATACATACACTAATTATACCAATCATAGCCGAGCCGAGTATATTTATGTACCTAATGATTCAAACGACAAAATTAAGACGTGAAGTATTCATATTACGTGTTCAATAAAGCACATTAAAAATACTCTCTGTAGAAGGGCTTATTATAGAATTGATGAATTTGTAACTGACAAAGATGTTTGGAAATAATTCAGCACAGACTACCTGTCCTTAATAATCTTTAATTTTACCATTTGATATCATTATTGTACCAATATGCTTATGTAAAAAAAATTTTGTAATATATAATTGACAATTTTAAAAGAGACCTATATTGACAAGTTTCTTTTGGTATTTCTTCTTCGCCAATGATCATTTCCGAAATGCTAGTAGATTAACAAACAGGAAAAAAGTCAAATAAGAGCATTAAATAAGATACAATAAGTTTATATTTAAAAATGTAAGACGTGTCTAAGTGCCCGCGAGGACCCAATGGCAAATAAAGAATTTTTATCTTCATCTTTATAATGTCTGTAGTCTGTTTTTTTATTCTTTAATGTTTTTGGGAAAAGAATTGCTTGCCAAAAAATCTAAGTATAAACTTAAACTTCCATTTCTTTCCTATATTTTACAGCTGCCTGTAAATATTTGCCCTACTACTGTAAAAATAATATTACAAAGCGAGAAAAGGCGATGGTGGATGATGACTATTCACAAATCACTGTCGCAAACTACAGACGTCCAATATAACGTAATGTAATACCGTATTCACATATGTCATGCCACATATTACGTATTGCACACCTCGGCCGCGGAAATATGTAATTGAAAACATAATATTTCAACGATAAAAATGATGAAGTTTGAAGTACCTAAACTCTAAAGAAATATTAATATAGTATATTTTAATAAAATACTGCAGATATTAAGTTCCAATGATGAAAGACGAATCTATGGAGAAAGGCTAACAACTGAATACGATTGAATAGTTAATAGATTCAGGCGTTACTTTGCGAAAGTCAAACCTACAGGCAACTTGATCCAAACTACTTTGTGTGCTTCCGCTCCCGATTAGTTCATACGAACTACTGCCGGCCGGCACCCACCCACTACCATTAGTAGATGCATGCCGCCGCTGTCATGGCTGCTCCGGTCGTCTCTGCGAGTGTTCGCCATCTGAAATGTGAACCGCATGCACCCGCCACCGTTGTTGCCCTGGCTGCTCCGGTCGTCTCCGCGACACGTGTTTCGCCTCTCCACGAGGCATCCTCAGGCGCTGTAGATGTTAGTCGTTAGAATAACATGCTACGAATCGGGTGCATGCGGTTCACATTTCAGATGGCGAACACTCGCAGAGACGACCGGAGCAGCCATGGCAGCGGCGGCATGCATCTACTAATGGTAGTGGGTGGGTGCCGGCTGGCATTAGTTCGCATGAACTAATCGGGAGCGGAAGCACACAAAGTAGTTTGGATCAAGTTGCCTGAATACGATTGATTTAGCTAAAGAGCAAAGAAAACTTTTTGAGAGGAGAATGAGAATGAACTCGGATGGAGTGCTTTGGGGAGCACAGAGCCGTGTCGGCTGGTGAGCACCAACGTTGAGCTTGCTGCCACACGATTCCCCATTTGTTTTTTGTTAATATTACTCATCCATCACTCATGCTGTGTTCGCCTATAATTGGTATACATTTAAATAAATAGAGTAATCCAAGAGATAACCTATGATGTTCACATCTCTCCCAGTTATCTCAACGCCAATCTCAAGTCTCCGGTGGAGGATGCGAAATTGTAGAATCACTTTGCTAACATCAAATGTTGCGCCGCTCGGGAACAAACCGATGTAAATTTCTAATGTAGCAATTTGTACCTCTATCTAGCAATATTATTGTATGATATCTGTCGCGGTTCTGACATCTTGTGACAAGCTGTTGGAGAGCAACGACACTAGGTTCGCGAATGCTCCAGAGTATCGATGACGAGCTCGGTAGAGCAGTCGTGGATGATGCGACTTTGACACCAACGCTCGTGGGTTCGATTCCCATACAGGACAAAAAATTGTGTCAACATTTCTATTTGTTTTGTTTGGTCTGGATGTTTTTAAGAGGGGCGCATCAAAGCAACCCGTCTGGTGAAGTACCTCCACCTTACAGAAATACCGCAGCCAAAAAATCAATTCCCTAGATGGTTGCTGTAATCCTACGTGTGAGTAAGCTCACCGGCGAGCTTCTAAGGAGTTGCTGTATTAGCAGCAGAAGAGGCATCGTGCGAGATATATCGTGATACGTATTACAAGCGTTTATAGGCTACGGTAACTAGGCAAAATCAGGTGAGCCGTATGTTTGTATGCCTTCCGGCATTGTATATAAATAGAAAAAGAGTTTTGTGCACGACGTGTCTTCGTCGATCGGAGTGGAAACCCAAGAAAGCCCGCAGGACTACAGCAGGATTCATTGACCGTCCAGAGAAGAGTCGACGGAACAACATGCTCCAGGGGTGGAAAGTGTTAATGGACACAGCGTCGCAAGTAACTTCGCAAACAGCACAGGGATCTTGATACCCCTGAGTCTCTCACGCTGATGAGGAGGACTTACTCTAGCATTTCGGGGGTCCATCCAATGAGTGGGCACCACCTGCCGGAAGTAGCAATCAGGTATGTTACTTATGTAAGGCCAGTCCAGCTTCTGTAACTGCCCAGTACTAAAATCTCTTCCGATCTCATTACTATAGCCCAAAAATTTCCCACATATTCGTAATAGTTTTATTTGTACAACTAGACTGCCAAACCAGCATGCACGCATTAGATGGTAAGCGGTCACCGCAGCCTATTGACGCTCGCAACACCACGGGGATGTTACTCGCGCGCTACCAATCTTGTGACCTAAGGATGTTTCGTCACAGTACCCAGTAATTTCTCTGCCATATCTCACCCTTCAAATCGGAACACATATAAATGAAAAAGTGGAACGCCTTGCCTGTACGTGTGTTCCCTCCTTCCTACAACATGGGATCCTTCAAACGATGCGTGAAGAAGCACCGGGCCAGCGTGGTAGCGTCGACTGACAGGACACTGCAGTTCTTTGTCAGTTGCCGCTTTAATTTGGGCTTCTCTTTTCGCTTACAATACACCAGGCGAAGCGGAGCCATTATGCTGAGCCAAAATAGAAAAAGAAAATCGGCCGAGTGCGAGTCGGACTCGCGCACGAAGGGTTCCGCACCATTATCTATAAAAACGGCAAAAAAATCACGTTTGTTGTATGGGAGCCTCCCTTAAATATTTGTTTTATTTTAATTTATTTATTTATTCTTAAAGTGAATATATAACTTAATATTCTGTGAATATTTCAAGCGTCTACCTGTTGCCGTTATCAATATCGAGCAAAAAAATCACGTTTGTTGTTTGGGAGCCTCCCTTAAATATTTGTTTTATTTTAATTTATTTATTTATTCTTAAAGTGAATATATAACTTAATATTCTGTGAATATTTCAAGCGTCTACCTGTTGCCGTTATCAATATCGAGCAAAAAAATCACGTTTGTTGTTTGGGAGCCTCCCTTAAATATTTGTTTTATTTTAATTTATTTATTTATTCTTAAAGTGAATATATAACTTAATATTCTGTGAATATTTCAAGCGTCTACCTGTTGCCGTTATCAATATCGAGCAAAAAAATCACGTTTGTTGTTTGGGAGCCTCCCTTAAATATTTGTTTTATTTTAATTTATTTATTTATTCTTAAAGTGAATATATAACTTAATATTCTGTGAATATTTCAAGCGTCTACCTGTTGCCGTTATCAATATCGAGCAAAAAAATCACGTTTGTTGTATGGGAGCCCCCTTAAATGTTTATGTTATTCTATTTTTTAGTATTTGTTGTTATAGCGGCAACAGAAATACATCATCTGTGAAAATTTCAACTAACTATCGCGGTTCATGAGATACAGCCTGGTGACAGACGGACGGACGGACGGACGGACGGACGGACAGCGTAGTCTCAGTAATAGTGTTCCGTATTACCCTTTGGGTACGAAACCCTAAAAATTGTCTCATACCAAACAACTTTTAGCGTATTTCAACATATTGGTGCTCAAAATTCTACAGTTGAACAGTCGATACTGACACCTGTAGTAGGATATATGCCACAGTGTAGTAGGATATCAACCCTTCAGTGGGACTCACCTTAGCTTCATATCGTATTGTATTACGTGCTCTATAGTTTACAGTGGATTATTTTAACCTATACAATCTTAAGTAAAATACACTTTGCCAAAATCAAATACTGTGTTTTTTTTATACCACTAAGGTGGACAATCAAGAGAGGTAGGTTTTAAGAGAGGTACGGCGCACCAAAGCAGCCCATCTGGGGAAGTACCTCTACCTCACAGAAAACCGCAGCCAAATAACAACTCCCTAGAAGATTGTTGTGTTATGAGTGAGCTCCTAAGGAGTTGCTGTGTAAGCAGTAGAGGAGGCATCGCGCGAGTGTTACTTAATATATTACGAGCGTTGATAGGCTACGGTAACCACTTTACAGCAGGTGGGCCATATGCTTGTATACCTCCCAACGTTTTATAAAGAAAAGCATACGGCCTGCCTGATGGTAAGCAGTCACCGTAGTCTATAGACATTTGCAACACCAGGTGTGTTACTCATGCGTTGCCGACCCTCTAAAACCTCTTCACGCATTTCTTGAAGAATTCCATGCTTAGTCCCTTGGAAAAGTTGTCACATCATCGTTCATTCCACAGCTTGAGAGTTCTCGTAATAAAACTTCTCTGGAACTTCTTCTCGTGTGAGGGTGAATTCCCTGCCGTCGGACGGGCTTTAAGATAAAATACTTCATAAAAAGACCCATATCTGCCATATGTGTGTAGAAATGTATAATGTATGTATGTATATCTTCACGCAAGGTCCCTTGCAGGGTAAGCAGAGGGAACCGAGCGCCATAAGACGAGGACCTTACATCTCTCGTTTCTTGAATTAGTTTAACCACAAAAACTAATTTGCCCTAAAGATAGTGTTTGCCAGATTTTATTCTCTAGTTATCTGTACGCTTTAAGATGGCTCAAGTTAGCTTTGAGAGAGTATGTAACACAACTACTTTGTATAATAAGTATGTATTTACAAAAAAATAATGTATTCACGTATGTTTATCAGTTGTTTAATACCCATAACACAAGCTTCGCTTACTTTGGGGCTAGGTGGCGCTGTGTAATTTGTCCGACAATATTTATTATTTATATTTATTTATTTACTTCACAGAAACCCTCTACTAAGTAGCAACTCCTTGGATGTTGGACGCGATTGTGCAAGTGAGTATGGTTACCAGTACGCTATTAAGAAGACTTATTTGCTATATTCCAAGCGTAAGGTACGGTAACCCTTTATATCAGTTGGGTTGTATGCTTGTATCATTCCGGCGTTGTGAAAAGGAAACATGGGCTGTTGTCACATTCGGAACGTTCAAATTTTTATGTAACAAATTGTAAGGAGTTTGTACATTATCATGACATACTATTATTCATTGAACACCTCTACGTTATCTCTGATTAGATAGCGGTGACACGAGATGTGACGCCGGCCATGATGCGATAAGCGCATGAAAAATAACATTGACAAAGTTAACGAAATAATATCTAGAATTAACCCTTCGAAACCCGTGTGGTCATATATGACCGCGAAATGTATGGGAAAAGGTATATAAGGGGTTCTGAAGGCTTGAACTAGTTAGACCTTCATGGGCTTCGTTTATCCTTTTGAGATACAGTACCCTGAAAAACTGAAGTATGTTATATTTAGCCAGATGAGAAGGAATCCCGATTCTCAAGATACAGGTCAGACCTAGTTTGAGAATCGGGGCCCATAAAACTACAAATGTTAATTGGGTGAAATTAACTAACTGATTGGATGTAACATGTAGTATTGGTGAATAAATCATTATTACTGTAAATTATTTAAACTGGTCAATTGGTCTTTTTAGGGTTCCGTACCCAAAGGGTAAAACGGAACCCTATTACTGAGGCTCCGCTGTCCGTCCGTCCGTCCGTCTGTCACCAGGCTGTATCTCATGAACCGTGATAGTTAGACAGTTGAAATTTTCACAAATGATGTATTTCTGTTGCCGCTATAACAACAAATACTAAAAAATAGAATAAAATAAATATTAGAGGGGGGCTCCCATACAACAAACGTAATTTTTCTGCTCATTTTTGCTCGATATTGATAACGGCAATACGTAGACGCTTGAAATATTCACAGAATATTTAGTTATATATTCACTTTAAGAATAAATAATTAAATTAAAATAAAACAAATATTTAGGGGGGGCTCCTATACAACAAACGTGTTTTTTTTGCCGTTTTTGTAGATAATGGTACGGAACCCTTCGTGCGCGAGTCCGACTCGCACTTGGCCGATTTTTTCAAATTCACGTAGAGTCAAGTTAATTACTCGATCGATGAATATGTATTCGTTAATGGATTATTCGAATTATGATTACTTCATCCTAATGTAAGAACTTGGGCAACTAATACATATCACGCTTCAATTATTCATTGTATAACAAAAAGAAAAATCGACTCCAAAGATAGTTTTGTCAGATTTTAGACGGCAACAAATTATTGAATCGGCCACACGACGACTGATCATATTATTTGTCACTGTTAATGTTTACATTTGACTACAAACCTAAATTTTGCGTGCTGTGAACATAGCTGGATAAGTTGACTCAAATATTGAATGTACCTAATTTTTGAAGTAAAACTTCTTTACGCACGCTTGGCTTGGGGAGTAAGCTGGTGAATGCGTAACGAGAGCGTTACGAAAAGTGTGATCGGGCGAGGCGAACGGAATTTGAGAGGTAGATATAAGTTAGTGAAGATAGAAAGAGGGAGAGAGTTACGTTTCGTATATTAATGTAGGGGCAAGAGAGAGAGGTGCGAGCACACATTTTCTTTCTCTCTTAGCGACTTAAGTTTCGTATATGGGTTACCTGTAAGATCCTAATTAGTAGCTGTGTTAGCAACTGGGGTGGCAACGAGCTAGCAATACTTCTTGTATTGCAAGTGGTTATACGCTACGGTAACCACTTTACATATGGTGGGCCGTGTGATTTTATGCCTCGAGACGCTGTTTAAAAAGGACTGGTAGTTACGTAATTACTTTTCATACCACTAAGGTGGCAAATGAACATACCGCCTACCTGATGGTAACCAGTTGACGTAGCCTATGGAGATTACAACACCAGGGGTGTTACTCGTGCGCTCTGCACAGATCCTGAAAAACGTCAAAGTTAATTAACTACGTAAGTGGCTCGCTATCAATTTCAGAGTCGAAGCCAGGCTTACCTGTTCGTGGTGCACCGTGTTTATTGACAAACGAGGTTATGGCGAAAGAAGAAGCTTGTATTGATTTTCGCAGCGAAGTAGCACGACTGGTATGTACCTCCACTTCACTTCACTTCCAGGGAGACTTTATTTGTCTGTGGTTTCTATTTTGTTTTTTTTATACTACGTCGGGAAGCATACAGCCCACCTGATGTAAAGCGGGTACCATAGCCTATTAACGCTTGCGATATATTAATTATCACTCGCGTGATGCCTCCTCTGCTGCTTACACAGCAACTCCTTGGGAGCTTACTGGTGATCTCACTCGCAAGCAGGAACACATCAACCCTCTAGGGAGTTGTTATTTGGCTGCGGTTTTCTGTTGGGTGAAGGTCCTCCCCCAGTCGTTCTGCTCTGACGTGGCCTACATCTTTTATATGTTTTGGATTAGAAAAGCTGACAGATAATTATAAACTTCTTATTTTTTTATGCAACGTCGGGAGGCATACGGCCCGTCTGATGTAAGGCGGTTAACGTAGCCTGTGAACGCTTGTAATGCCACCTCTGCTGCTAACACACAACTCCTTAAGAGCTTACTGGTGATCACACACACAGGCAGGAGCACTACAATACAACCCTCGAGAGAGTTATTATTTGGCTGAGGTTTTCTGTGAGGTGGAAGTGAGATGAGGTGGTACTTCCCCAGACGCGCTGCTTTTAGGTACCCTACCTCTCTTTATATTATTCAATTAGTTTTCATGTAGTGAATATTGTCCTATTTCCTAATACAATAACATATTGAACCCATTATATTCGTATTATAATGCAGAGACGAACAAATTCAAATAATTGCCTTGAGTTAGAAATAGAACCCGCAACCTTTGGTGTTTATATAGTCACTGCTAACCATCGCACCATCGGGTTCGTCTGTGTGGTAATAATGAATTTAAAATTTTACTTTATCTGTAAATAAAACAAATCCTACTAATATTGTAAATGCGAAAGTTTGTATGTATGGATGGATGTTTGTTGCTATTTCACGCTTAAACGGCTGAACGGATTTGAATGAAATTTGGCACGTAGATAGATTATGATCTGGATTAACACATAGGCTACGTTATTTGACTCCACGCGGGCGGAGCCGCGGACACCAGCTAGTATTAAATATAGTCGGACAAATTACATAGCGCCATCTAGTCCCAAAGCGAAGCTTCTGTTATGGGTACTAGACAACTGATAAACATACGTAAACATATATATATTTTTGTAAATACGTACACGATACATAGAAAATACCCAGGCAAAGACAATTGTTTCTCGTGTGTGAGAATCGATCCCACGAGCATTGGTGCTCAATTGTAATGTTCTAAACATGGCTCAAATCTCGCCCACACCTCGTAAATATTACTTTAATGTATGAACTCTAAACGCAAACATTGGACGTGACATTGGCCGTATGTTTGTTTACCACACAGCAGTATAAAATAAAGTATATTAATGTATGTTATTTAACGAGCATTTTATTCAACAGCAGCTCAAAAATAAACTCTTTACATTCAACAGAATCCGTCCAAAACAACTACATCACTCACAATATAACGTCAGCACTAAGCTCAGCATTATACGGTTGTCACCTCAACAAATGGGTCACAATCCCATTCAACGACCGAGTAATTACTCCAAACGAAATTGCCGTTTATGGACAAGGGAGCTTGTAACGCTAAATACAAAATTGCTTTGGCGCCCTCTTCGAAAACCTTTGAAGTCCTCCTTTCTTCCCTGCTGGATATATTCCCAGGGTTGACACAGTTTATCACGACGCCTTTGTCAGACCATTCTCTGTGCTGCAAGAAGGTGACAGCGTTCAATGCCACTTTACTTACTGCTTGCACGTTCTTTCCCCATCCCAGCGTCCTTTCAACACCATTCCTAACAGCGTCTTCATATTCTTGCAACAGAGCTACCAATTCGTCTTCAGTAAGAGTCGGATCACTTATTCTCCCACGGATTTCTTCATTTTCAATAGTCGTAAGTAGTCCAGCTGGTCCGGAAACGTTAATCACTCTAGAATTTTCATTGAGTATTGGATACACTAGCTTGCCAAAGTTGATGTAACCGTAGAAATTTACACTGAGAATCCTTCTAACTTTCTCGGCATGAGATACATTCTTCTTAGTATGTACGTAATCCGAATGATTTATAAGCAGATCTATTCTTTCGTCTTGATCTTGAATGTGATGTCTTAACTTAATAATACTCTTTGTGTAAGTTATGTCCATTGGAATATAGTTCAGGTCGCATCCATCTTTTTTGAATGCTTTGAGAATGCCGTAGCCAATTTCTTCGTCTTCCGCTGTGAAGTATATTTTGCCCTCGTATGTTTCTGATAACTTCTTAAGCACTTGGTATCCTAGATTGCTGGCTGCTCCTACGACTAAAGCCACGTTGCTCATGGTCACCGGCTAGATTGATACTGGTTCATAGATTATTTTATCTCCTTTATCAGGATATCATTGGCGCGTGTTGCGCAAACGAGATAAGTTATTGTTAGTGATAAGGGGCGAAGTTTGCACTGGTTTAGATGAGATGCGATTATTTCTGATGCTGTGAACAATTTCACACAACTGTGCTAAAAAAGGAGTGTAATGTTTTCAGGAATTGTGTGTGTTTGTATTTTTTCACCATGACTATCAAACACTTTAACCGATTCAGATGTGTGAGATATCGTGTGAATATTGTGTGGGTATGTGTGAATTCGTACATTATCCCGAGTAACAAAGGTATCAATATTGTGCT
This sequence comes from Pyralis farinalis, assembly GCA_947507595.1. Classification (NCBI taxonomy): domain Eukaryota; kingdom Metazoa; phylum Arthropoda; class Insecta; order Lepidoptera; family Pyralidae; genus Pyralis; species Pyralis farinalis. The sequence goes on along the minus strand of OX382268.1, from coordinate 37,121,630 downwards.
GATTGAAGAAAAAATATCTTCCAAACATTTCGAGTGTGGGATCATAATAAACTGATTTAAAAGATCTCAAAATATATACAACTTATATTTATTAAAGCTATTATTTAATTCTATCTATATATATATATATAATTACACTCCAAATTTGTTGCGGGGTAGGCAGAAAGAAGCGAGCGCCAGGCGAGATCCTTACAAATCTGACTCGATTCTTAACTTTAAGATTCTTTCTTCATTGCTCTTCTTTATGGACGCTCGCCGGTTTCTAAGGCTCCTGGCATCATCTTGCGATGAAACACGATCAATTTGGTCATGGTAGGTAAGTGTTGGCCTTTCATGGCTCCTATATCCTTCTACTTTCATGATACATTGATGACATTAGCTTACACGTATCTCATTGTTGGGATAACGTTATCTGTTTGAAGAATGAATGAATGAAGAAGAGTGCAGAGCTCATTACAGAATTCTACCGCGATTTGCTTATATATTTAAGGAACCTTAAGTTTAGAGATGATATTGATTTATGGACAACACCGCAGTCAAATAACAATTCCCTAGAGGGTTGTTGTGTTCCTACGTGTGGGTGAGGTCACCACTAAGCTTCCAAGGAGTTGCTGTGTAAGCAGCAGAGGAGACATCGCGCGAGTGATACTTAATATATCGTAGGCGGTAATACGCTACGGTATCCGCTTTAGATCAGGTGGGCCGTATGCCTCCGACGTAGTATAAAAAAAAAGACAACAGCTGTGTTTGGCTGCTTGATGTTCTCTTCAACACTGTGCAGCTGGAGATATAAACCCATCTATAGACAGGCTGCAATGGACTTTCTTTAACTTGCGTGTTAAATTCGTATGATGGAAGTTGTTTCTGTTATCCATTTAATTTTAGAGTTTGCTAAGGAAATACAATTACAACATTTATCAATAGATAGTAATTTTTATAATCTAATTAAATAGATACTGATTAGTATATTTATCTAATAATAGTAATACCTAATTATCACTGAGTAGTGTTTACTGTACAACCGGTGATAGCCTAGTAGATCACCAAGTGGCCTGTTAACCAAGTTGTCCCAGATTCCTAGCCTAGCGCCGGCCGTGTGTGGTGCCGGCCGGCCTAGCGCAGGCCGGCACCCGCCCACTACTGTTAGTGCGTGCTACATGCCGACGCTGCCATGGCTGCTCCGGTAGTCTTTGCCTCGACTGCTGCTGTCGTCCGCCATCTGGAACAAATTCCGCATGTCCCCACCACCACCGTCGCTGCCACGACTGGCCTGGTCGTCGCTGCGACACGTGTTTCGCCTCTCCACGAGGCATCATCAGGCGTTGTAGACGTTAATCGTAAGAATAGCATGCTACAACAGGTTAGATCAAATTGCATGTAAATTTGACTATCGCAAAATAACGCCTGAATGTATTAACTATTTTACAGATTTATTTACATATTCCAAATTATTACTTGCTTGGCGGTGCAAGAGAACATCGCGATAAAAGTTTTCATTCTGTATTTCGAAAGATGTGTAATCAAAGAAAGGTCCGCTTTTCGCTCTGGGTTTGTCAAAATCATTATTTTTGGTCGGCAACGCACGACTGACACTTGTGGTGTTGCAAATGTCTATAGGCTACGATGACTGTTAATTTTTTTTATACACCGTCGGGTGCCATATAAGCATACGGCCCACCTGATGTAAAGCAGTTAACGTAGTCTATTAACGCTCGTAATATATTAAGTATCACTCGCGCGATGCCTCCTCTGCTGCTTATACAGCAACTTCTTAGGAGCTTACTCTGGTGACCTCACTCACACGCAGGAACACAACAACCCTCTATGGAATTGTTTTTTGGCAGCGGTTTTCTGTGAGGTGTAGGTACTTCCACAGACTGATGCGCCCTACCTCTCTTAAATCATTAAGACTAATACATACAGATATGTTTATGCACACAAATGTTTATCTTGTGTGGGAATCGAACCCACGATCGTTGGCGTCAAAGTCGCGTCATTCACGACTGAGACGCCGAGCCGAGCCGAGCATTAGGCAGGCCGTATGCTTGATTGCCACCTTAGCGGTATTAAAAAAAAATCTTCGCTAAATCCTTACGCTTAGGTAGTAGTCTCTGTAGCAGATCCCGCCAATCTTAATAGCTTAATAGATAACGCTAAGAAAAATAATATAATTTACTGGTTGTATATCTATTTACACGTATTCTAATACCATCACACCTTGTGATGTATATATATACCAATTCAATCTATAAGGGAGGTAGGGCATATCAAAGCGGCCCGTCTGGGGAAGTACCTCCATCTCACAGAAAACCGCAGCCAAATAACAACTCCCTAGAGGGTTGTTGTATTCCTGCGTGTGAGTGAGGTCACTAGTATGCTCCCAGGGAGTTGCTGTGTAAGCAGCAGAGCAGGCATCGCGCAATTACACGCGTTAATAGGCTACGGTACCCGCTTTACATCAGGTGGGCCGTATGCTTGTATGTAAAAAAGTTGACTTCTACATATGTAACTAACGTAAGTTAGTTTTGTATACGCATGTATTATATATTCACACCAGGTATCTTGCGGAGTGGGTAGAGCGAACCGAGAGGCAGTTAGTTTCAACTCTACAATATTTATGGTTCCTGATTCCATGTACAGCTGATTATTAGATATTATATACTGGCTGTAATCATAATGCTGATTCCCCTTTATCAAAGATAACATAAGAATCTATACATATAAATAAAATTGAAATGTCTGTCTGTGATTTCAAAATAAAACCTTTATCTTAAGCTCATATTATTATTTTCACGTTACCAAAGCCTAAATACGCATTTTTAACTTTTTTGTCTGTCTGTCTGTTTATTGTCCGGGCTAATCTTCGAAATGGCTGAACCGATTTTGACGGGACTTTCACTGGTAGGTAGAGGACTGTTTAGAGTAGAATATAGGGTACTTTTTATCCCGTAAATATTTAGGGTTCCTGCGTAGAAATTGAAAAACTGTTAAAAATAGGGGGAAATATCTTCCCGTTCGGGAGATTTTATTTTTATTATTTTCATAGAATACGTATTTTTTGTGACATTAAATAACTACGCATTTTTTATGTAATAAAATAAAATAAATATACGTTGCCTCCCGTAAAGGTCAATACATGGCGCTGTATGAAAATTGAATCGCTCTATGGTTGCAACTACGACCCTGAATTTTGTTTTTTTTAAACAGAAAGAATTTGAGGTCTATAGAGAAATAAAGGCTACTAAAAGCCCAAATCTCATGCGTGCGAAGCCGCGGGCTTCAGCTAGTCTAACATATATTGTAAATTTGCCAATCAATAATGTGATTATGTAATTATTTGGTGGTATTCGAAGTTATCTCAATATTATTCTAATCACAATAATAATATTGATATATTATGTTATCTACTTTTAGAAAATCATAACGTTCCCGCCAGACTAAATAGAAACAGAAGTCAAATTGAATATATCGTCGGTTCAAAAGTAAACTAAACAATTTGAAAACTTCAGATTTTTAGGAAGAAAACATATATAGGTAATTTTAGATAAAAGATAAAACCAGTTGAGAATGCGCAAGCTTGTATTGCCAGAGGAACACCTGGCTCGTCAATTATATAACAATTTTTTTTTACAAAGTTTAACTTTGTCGCCCATTTTGATCATGTTCCTTAAGAGATAGGAGGTTGGTTTTTCAGACATACCTATTCTACTTTCTTTTGCTGAATCCGAATCTGAACTCAAAATTCGAATATTCGAAAAAAGCGACAAACACACACACAGACAAACGCACACACAGTAAAACATATAGAATTCATATAGGAACGGTGTTCCTGAAAATAATCAATTTTAAGCTACAGATATTCGTAGTAAGGTTTCGTCAGACTGTCTGCACATCGTACAATAAACATAGGCGCTATGTCATCTGGCCCGGCGCCTTTCGTCAGATCTAGTGACTTAAGTAATTTATACACAATCTCTGGATTAATTTCCACATCACTGATACGTGGTTGGTACAGTTTATGTGAGAGATATTATTCTGAGATGTGGCTGAAGTGTTATGACGGGAATTTGAAGAGAATGACTGATTTAAAATGAGCAGTAAAAAGATAAAATGTTAAAGCAGAGGGTAAAGAGTTTGTGCCGTTTTTTATTAGACTTAATGAATGACCAAAATGACTTAGAGTTCTCGACCATAGATAGATACCTCAACTTTATTAATATATGCTTTATAACACTTCTTCTCAAGTTGCTTAGCTCCTTTCTGCAATAGTGAGAAGGTTTCATAACCACGGGGCATACCGTATGTACGATATTTTTTACGAAATTATTTTTTTTGAAGTGAAAACTTCTTTAGCGGCGTTGTGCACTTTTTGCGATGAGTAAAAAATGTTAAACTCGCGTCAGGACACGTGACCCTGACCGTAAGATTTTGTTGATAATTAGAACTTAAGTTCGCTGCAGCGCTAAAACATTAGTTACCTCTAATTAAACAATTAAAACATAAAGCGCTAGATCGTTCATAGGGCATTATTTTCTCGCGACCAAAACGTTGTAAGCGTCATGAAATTCTTGGCGCTTACGCGTTTCGTTCAACGTAGTATAATTATGAAGATCGCTGTTTGGTTTAAGCGGCGCAGGGTGCTTGCACGACTGTGCGTGTGTGTTTGAGTTATAGAGATTGGCGATGATGATGCTGGTAATGACGATGGTGAAAGAGTCGTTGAAATTATGGATGAAGGTTGATTTTTCTGAGAGATAAACTTTTTAATGTAAAATAATTGTAATAGTCATGAAGTGTTAAATTTTTAACGTAATATAAATTGTCATGTTTGTGTACGATAGCGCAATAAATGAATATTGTATTTTACCACATACATGACAGTACTTTTATACTGATAAATAAAGCAATTCGTGCGAAATTATTCCCTAACCATTCCAAAATATTCAAAATGCACAACGGTAATGTTCAAGTTTTCACTTCTACCGGCACTCCCGGAGTGCAACCCGTTTTTTTTCCTTAATAACCTTTTTTAGAGGAGTGTTATACCATAACGAATAGGTGGAAGAATGTATTAGTTTATAGGGTATATATTTTTCTCTTAATTCTTATAAGCATTGATAATATTATAAAATAAAATATTCAACAGCACTCTCTAAACTATTTATAAACACGCTTCCCAGTCAATTTCGTTCAAAGATGACTTCAGTTTATTGTAGTCTCCTCTATCATAGAAATATTTGATTCAAGGTTTAATTTTAAGAGGCACTGCAACAACAAGATTCACGATCAAATTAAGGGACTTATGATGTGCGTCTTCTGGCACCAACGGGTCATCACATGTGGTAACAGATAATTCTGAGTTAGAGAACACCAAGTCCAGTAGTCTATTATTATTATATAAGGATGTCTTCCTATGGGAGGAATAATTAAAATGCGTGAACGTATTAGATTGCGCTTTAATACGGCGCAGCGAGAACTGAACGGCTGAATTCATAGGAGCTCGAAGCTACTATGCCATATGCGTACGTAGAATGTGCCCCTAAAAAGGGGGGGGGCTACTGTAGGGACACATTGTCTAGGTATGCATATTGCAAGGTAGCTTTGAGCGTCGCTGCGCCGTATTAAACGAAAGGTCGCGATCGCTACCACCGCGTAAACACACTGATAAATATTCCAGTAAAAATTTAGTAAAGTCACTAATAAAACACTACACAATCAAACACGTGACCACGGGCTCACCAGATATAATGATGTCTTCCTATGGGCGGAATAATTAAAATGCGTGAACGTGTTAGACTGCGCTTTAATACCGTGCGTCGAGAACTGACGCCGGAATTCATACCAGTTCGAAGCTACTATGCTATATGCATACGTACACAATGTGTCCCTACAAATATTACGGCATGAACTAAATTGTGTTAGGCTCCATTCTGAGATGATATCGAAAAAGTACATCTGATTTTCGTATGTAATTCCGGCGGTCCACTGCTGTTAATTCCCGACGTACGGCCATACTTTTCGCGTGTGTATGAATAGTTACGTTCATGACGCCACACTGTATACCGGTCATCAAAAAGCTCACTGTCATTTATGCCACTAATTAGCCAAGTTTATGTAAGCGCCACTATGTCATATTGATTTATAGCAAGTTTCGTGTGTATATATGTGTTTTAGTGTAACAAGTCGTTTAGTAAATTGAATTATTTTTAGTTTTAGCATTTGACGAGCTCGGTGGCGCAGTGGTGAAACGCGCTGTTACGCTACTTTGATACCAACGCTCGTGGATTCGATTCTCACACAATGTAAACATTTGTGTGCATGAACATGTCTGTTTGTCTTGCACTGGGTATTTTCTATGTATAATAAGTATGTATTTATAAAAAAAATGTATTTACGTTTGTTTATCAGTTATCTAGTACCCATAACACAAGCTTCGCTTACTTTGGGGCTAGATGGCTGTGTAATTTGTCCGACAATATTTATATATATAATAATAAATTATTTAGACAATGGCATAATAATAAGTGATATATTATAAATACGGTATGTCTGTAAAAACCGGTACTCAATACAATGTATCATACGCATCATACGCGCAAGCAATAATAATCCGAATAGTGATTGTAATGTAAGCCTGCATGGGTAAAAGTTGTATGAATAAGTGCAAACTTACGTATCACTATTGGTTGGCGAGTCCGTTGCCATTCAGGTAACAAACCGGTAATTGATCGCATGTGTTTCCCAAACTGCATAATTGCAAAACAATGTACAAAGTGTTAAGTTGACATAAACTACGTAATCTTTAGGTGATGAGTCAAATTGACTCGCCATGATTATCAGTGTTTGACACATACATGCGAGTTTTTAATTTTCCTTGGCTAGGTTTCCTGCTTTGCTCAGCAGAATTTTTTATATATTTTTTTATACCACTAAGGTGGCAATCAAGCATACGGCCTGCCTGATGTTAAACAGTCACCGTAGCCTGTGGACATTTGCAACACCAGGGGCGTCACTCATGCGTTGCCGTACCTCTAAAGACCTCTTCACGCATTTCTTGAAGAACTCCATGCTGTAGTCTCTTGGAGAAACCTCGGCTGGGAGCTCATTCATTATATAATATACATTATATATTTGCGTTTCCAGCTTCTTCCCCAACTCTTGAGGGTACTATCTCACATAATATATTAAGTTATTCATAAAGAGTATTTTTAAGTAAGAAAGGTTAATCTTAATTTAAAAAAAAATCGGCGAGTCGGACTCGCGCACGAAGGGTTCCGTACCATCTATAATATAAAAATGAATCGCTAAATGTGTTGCTAAGCGCAAATCTCGAGAGCAGCTGAACCGATTTCGCTAATTCTTTTTTTAGAATATTCCTTGAAGTACGAGGATGATTCTTACGAAGAGAAAAATTTTAAAAGTTGCCTAAAAGTATGGCAAAACAATGTTTGCCGGGTCAGCTAGTTATCTATAAAAACGGCAAAAAAAAACACGTTTGTTGTATGGGAGCCCCCCTTAAATATTTGTTTATTTTAATTTAATTATTTATTCTTAAACTGAATATATAACTAAATATTCTGTGAATATTTCAAGCGTCTACCTGTTGCCGTTATCAATATCGAGCAAAAATGAGCAAAAAAATTACGTTTATTGTATGGGAGCCCCCTTAAATATTTATTTTATTCTATTTTTTAGTATTTGTTGTTATAGCGGCAACAGAAATACATCATCTGTGAAAATTTCTACTGTCTAACTATCACGGTTCATGAGATACAGCCTGGTGACAGACGGATGGACGGACGGACAGACAGCGGAGTCTCATTAATAGGGTTCCGTTTTACCCTTTGGGTACGGAACCCTAAAAATGTACATGGCAGTGCGTGTTAGAATGCAATTAGCCTACCGGCCAGTGGTCCCGTTGCGAGTCGGTGTGTCCGTTGGAAAAATCTGTCCAACTAATGGAGAATGACCTCGGATAGCTATTTCGGAAATATGCCCTCGTCACGCGACCAATTTGTTTAAGGGTTAATTTGTTTCGATGTTTACTGGCGTTTATCTATAGCCAATGATATTGTATTAAAAAGAGGTAGATGTCGTACTAGCGCGCAAAAACTGAGGCAATGAAATTAACCCAATTGGTCTAATATTATTCTATGATGCGCTTACGTATTTCAAGCGCAACTCTTGACAGATAGCTATCTCTCTCTATATCATGCGTTCCGTATTATCTATCCTCTTCATTGTTGTAATCTATATACGCTTAGTAAGTAAGTACTATAATGTCGTAGTGGAACAATAACAAAACGACGCGCAGTATGAATATACGTCATCTTTAAATACAATATCATTGTCTATAGCAATCTGTATATGGGAAGACAGGAAGCTCCTAAGGACTTGCTGTGTTAGCAGCAGAGGTAATACTTACTGATATTTAATATATTACAAGTGCTCTCATAGGTTATGATAAGCACTTGGCATAAAGTGGGCCATATGCTTATGTGCCACCGACGTATAAAAAAAGGAAAGGTAATTCGATATTAATTTTGAGTGTTTCCGCCACCAGTTGGTTCATGTATGCTAGTTCTGGAGGACACCCAGAGTAGTCATGACTGCGCTTGCATATATCAACTGATGGTAATGAGCAGATGCCAGTGCTAATTGTCATGAAGTAACTGATGGCAGAAGCGTGACTAATAGAGGAAAGGTGCATCAATGCACCCGACTGCAGGAGTAACCCCAAATCACAGAAAATCGCAGCCAAGTAACAACTACCGGGTGGGTTGTTGTGTTCCTGCGAAAGGGTGAGCTTACCAGTAAGCTCCTAAGATGTTGCTGAGTTAGCAGCAGAGGTGGGTATCATACGAGTGGTACTTAATGTCATTATCACCATTTCAGTCTGTATTCGTCCACTGCTGAACATAGGCCTCACCTCTAGAGTGCCATTCATCTCGATCCTGTGCCACCTGCATCCATCGACTCCCTGCAAACCTCTTGAGGTCGTCGCTCCATCTAGTGGGAGGTCGTTTCACACTGCGTGCACCAGTACGGGGACGCCATTTGAGAACCTTTCTTCCGCAGCGGTTGTCGGTTCTACGAACTATGTGGCCGACCCACTGCTACATCAGTTTGCTTATCCTGTGGACTATGTCAGTTACCTTAGTTCTACTGCGTATCCTCATTTCTAATTTTATGGCGCAGATAAACCCCGAGCAGAGCTCTTTTCCATAGCACGCTGAGCGACCTTGAGCTTCCCCATACGGCTCGTAGAAGTACCACGTCTCAGTTCCGTATGTCATCACTGGCAACACACTGTTCGAAGACCTTACTTTACAGGGGTTGAGGTATTTTGGATGAGATGTGTTAAAGTTTCCCGAACGCTGCGCAGTCGGGTTGGATCCGTTTGTTGACCTCTCGGTTGAAGTTCGACTGACCTAACTGTCATAAGGAGACATATTCGTCAACAACTTCGAGCTTAATGCTTGCAACCGTCACAGGGACTGGTGTGACACATTCGACATGATCTTAGTCTTGTCCACGTTCATCTTGAGACTTATCTGGTTGGAAACTTTTACCTGGTTTTGACCAGCTCGGTGGCTCAGTCGTGAGTGACGCGACTTTGACACCAACGCTCGTGAGTTCGATTCCCACACAAGGCAAACATTTGTGTGCATGAACATGTCTGTTTGTCTTGGTCTGGACATTTTAAGAGAGGTAGGGGGCATCAAGTACCTCGACTTCACAAAAAACCACAGCCAAATAACAACTCCCTAGAGGGTTGTTGTGTTCCTGCGTGTGAATGAGGTCACCAGTGCTGTGTGAGTAGCAAAGGAGGCATCGCGCGAATGATACTTATTGTATTACAAGCATTAATAGGTTACGGCAGACGCTTTACATCAGGTGGGCCGTATACTTGTAGGCCTTCTGACGTAGTATAAAAAAAATGAAAAAAAAAAAGAAACTCAATTCAGGTCATTGAGCATAGCGCTAAGTTCCTTCAGCGATTTTGCCATGAGAACTATATCGTCAAATCGAAGGTGTGTGATGTATTCGCCATTGATGTTTATACCGTATCCGTTTTCTTGGACTGGTCCAAGAGCTTGAAGACATCTTCCAATGCTGCGGTGAAGAGTTTCGAGGATATAACAACTGTCTTAGAACTGGGATCGGCTTCGTACACTGATACACATCGCAGCCTTACTGTACTTCACAGCACTCCAACGTTTTGCTGTACCGATAGTCAATTCCGCATCGCTGAAGAGACTGTCGCACCAATGCTTAATATGACAAGTGTTTATAGACTATGGTAACCGCTTTGCATCAAGTGGGCCGTACGCTTGTATACCTGTATTATGTTATCACATATATGACGGTAAGCAGTTAAACCTGTGGACATTTGGAACACCAGGGTTATCACAATGATATAAATAGGGCCGCTTTTTCCAGTGTCGACCGAGAATAAGAGAAAGCGATTGGTGTGGAAAGAGATAGCAAAACAATTCCCAGAACCATTTTACTTTGACGGTAAACATTTCTAGGAATCGATACAGTAATTCAGTTATTACTGATTTGTTCAACGTATATTTACTAACTGTATCATTGTTGTATGGAACCAGCGAGTGCTGTGATAGCCCAGCAGATAAGGAGTAGGTCAACTGGTACCCGGTTCAAATCCTAGCGTATAATATTAAATTCATGTACATATTTGTAATTATTTTCTCGGCGATTAAGAAAAACATCGTGAGGAAACCAACACATCCAATTATTTTTTTTTAGAAAAGGAATATACTCGTAGTAAATTTAGTATTATGCTCACAAAAAACTGAAATCATTTTTATATAACGTCGGGAGGTATAAGCAAATGGCCCACCTGATATAAAGCGGTTACCGTAGCCTATAAACGCTTGTAATACATCAGGTATCGCGCGATGCCACCTCTGCTGCTAATACAGCAACTCCTTAGGAGCTTGCTGGTAACCTCACTCACACGCAAGAACTCAACAACCACTCGTACTTCCCCTGACGGGCTATTTTGCGCTCTACCTCTCTTAAAACATTCAGACAAAAACAAACACACATGCTTATGCACACCAATGTTTGTCCTGTGTGGGAATCGAGCCCGCGACCATTGGTGGCAAAGTCGAGTCATTCACGACTGCGCCACCGAGCTCATCAAATATATTCTGATTGTATCTTATTCAATTCTCTTATGTTACTACTTTTGTATTTTGATCTATTGACATTTTGGAAATGACCATCGGTGAAGAAGAAATGCCAAAAGAACTTGCCAATTCAATCGTCAATTAGATATCACAACAAATTCATGTAAACATGTTGGTATAATGATGTGAAATGGTAAAATTAAAGATTATTAAGAAACGGTCACCTGTGCTGAATTATTTCCAGACGTATTTGTCAGTTCTATAATAATCCTTTTTACAGTGAGTAATTTTGAAGTGCTTTTTGAACATATCGTCAAAAAAGGACAGATCTGTTTCAGGCAATTTAATCGAATACAATTTACAAGAAAAGATTTACCAGTCAAAGCAAACCGATGTACCGGCATACATTTTTTTAAATTTGTTTATTCCAAAAAAGTACAGTTTTTGAAGTGAAAACTTCTTTAGCGGCGCTGTGCACTTTTTTGGATGAGTAAAAAATGCTAAACTCGCGTCAGGACACGTGACCCTGACCGTAAGATTTTGGTGAGAATTAGAAGTTAAGTTCGCTGCAGCGCTAAAACATTAGTTACCTCTAATTAAACAATTAAAACATGAAGCGCTAGATCGTTCATAGGGCATTATTTTCTCGCGACCAAAACGTTGTAAACACCATGAAATTGTTGGCGTTTACACGAAGTTATTTTTTGACGCATTGACGTGGTGGGTTCGATTCCCACACAAGACAAACATTTGTGTGCATAAACATGTCTGTTTGTTTTGGTCTGGATGTTTTAATAGAGGTAGGGCGTATCAAAGCAGCCCGTCTGGGGAAGTACTTCCACCTCACAGAAAACTGCAGCTAAATAACAACTCCCTAGAGGGTTGTTGTGTTCCTACGTGTGAGTGAGGTCATCTGTAAGCGAGACCATCAGTGAGCTGATATATCGCAAGCGTTAATATGCTACGGTACCCGCTTTACATCAGGTGGGCCGTAAGCTTGTATCGATTCATTTTTCGTACAGCGCCATCTATTGACCTTTACAGGAGGCAACGTATAAGTATTTTATTTATATTACATAAAAAATGCGTAGTTATTTTATGTTACAAAAAATACGTATTCTATGAAAATAATAAAAACAAAATTGCAAAGTCCCCCGAACGGAAAGATATTTCCCCCTAATTTTAACAGTTTTTAATTTTTTACGCAGGAACCCTAAATATATACGGGATAAAAACTACCCTATATTCTGCTCTGAACAGTCCTCTACCTACCAGTGAAAGTCCCGTTAAAATCGGTTCACCCATTTCGAAGATTAGCCCGGACAAACAAACAGACAGACAAAAAAAAAATGTTAAAAGGCTTTGGTAACGTGAAAATAATAATATGAGCTTAAGATAAAGACTTTATTTTGAAATCACAGACAGACACTGCAATTTTATTTATATGTATAGATGTATAGATAGTAAGCAGAAGATTAACCTTTGAAAACATTACCGCGTACAAATCATGGTTATAAATTTAAACTATAGCAATAGACAGGAATAAAAAAAAATACTATAGTTCATACAACTAAGTAGTTAAAAGATTCAGGCTTTCATTCATGTTGTTCTAACGACCTCTGCAGCGCCTGATGATGCCTCTTGGAGAGTCGAAACACGTGTCGCAGCGACGACCAGGGCAGTCGTGGCAGCAACGGTGGCGCCTGCATGAGGTTGCTGTTCCAGACTACCGGACGGCATGTTGCATCTACTAACGGTAGTGGGTGGGTTAGTTCGCATTAATTGGTAGCGGAAGCAGTATTATCTCGTAAAATATTTATGAAAACCCGACCCTTAAATCCAGCCAACCCTTCGCGGCATTGTTTCGCATTTTCCACAAACGCCGTTCGGGAGAATTACACGCATCTGCCTTTATTGATTCATGCAAATATCAGGTTGTGCCGTTTTCATCGGCGGCGGCGAGGCGTCGCTTATTACGTGCTACTGGGTGTCCCCGCGGAGATCACGGCTGCGTACTTTTTAACAGGTATTGGTTTATATATAATCCTCGGCAATACACGGGCTGAGGGCGTATTCCGTTTTTATAATTTATATTCTTTAATGTACGTTTTTACACATTAATTGTCATTACATACATCTATTTTGACGAGCTCGGTGGCGCAGTCGTGAAACGCGATGTTACGTCACTTTGACACCAATGTTCGTGGGTTCGATTCCCACACAGGACAAATATTTATGTGCATGAACATGTCTGTTTGTTTTAGTCTTTGTGTTTTTAAGAGTGGTAGGGCGCATCGAAGCGACCACCACTCGCACAACACAACTCCCTAGTTGTTGTGTTCCTACGTGTGAGTAAAATCACCAGTTAGTTCCTTCCACTTCAACTTTCGTATTGTATATCTGTTTCGTTATTCTTTCATATTGCATTCTTTCTACATGTCAAAACCATCGGATCATGCCTTTTATTATCTTAACACCGACACTCTCTTTCAGACCAACTTTCTTTCTTACGTCATCATTAAGAATGAATGAATTTTTTTCATCAGTAAAGAGGATATTTCTGTGCCTTTCACCTGCGTATCGGAAACGATCCACTCTCTTCAATTGTAGGGATTAATTAAGGGCAGGTCCTCTATATCGCATATAAGCTTCAGGTGTTGTTTTATTATACGCGACATAGCCCTAGCGGGAATCTCCATTTCTCGCTATAAGAGTTTTTGTTTTCTAATGGGGTTTTTGGCTTTAACATCATTAACAGCCTTTGTAGTTCTAACAGCACGAGGTCGTCCAGATCTTTTATGGTCTTCAACAGAGGAAGTGCTGGTATATCTATCGATAGTACGATGTACGAACATAAGACTGATACCAAGCTTATGAGGTGTCATGAATTTGACAGAAAGCTCCATACTCATTTTGTGCAAGTCAATCACTGCAATCCTATTTTCTGTAATATTCCATAATATAATTTGATAATAAACACAAGAAAGATATGTAAAAGGCGGGAAATTGAAAGAAGTTTTTAACATAATACTAGTAAACGCGTTCCAAATTCAAAATAATTAAAGAGATGAAAAAGAGGAAAGTTTCTATGTAACAGTATTTATAGCCAGACTAGTTATATATGTAAGTTATATGTTTTAATAGACAAACAATCAAAAAATATAAAAAAATAACACGTAAGAACGTATTTCAAAAAATGTTTATGTGGCGAAATGATGTTATACCTACTCGTATATAAACCATTTTACTTTATAAAAAGTGAGCCCTTTACTTACCCTAAAATATAAAAAAAAAATGACAATGAAGTCTAATACTTCAAGTTTACCTACACACTTTTCATTGAAATGAAAAATGTTGACTTTTTTCGGCATAACGGCAAGTTTTAAATACCTAATAAATACTTTCCATTTTACAAATGTCTGTTTTATATTTAAAATGACAATATCAAAGGCAATGATCTAATATTTCTGTAATCAGCGCCGTCCTCTCCGGGAATAGTGCAAAAAGTCGAGACGAGCCCGAAGGTCCAATGCCGGTTCCCGCGAGCTAAAAGCAGTTAATGGATCGATGAACTATGGGGTAACGTTGTTAGTGAACTTCTATCGACCGTCAAATTAACTTGACTGTGTAACTTTTACATGATTTGGTTACTAACTGGACGATATTCTGGAATAGTTGCGTTAAACCTGGCAGTTGCACGGTAATTAGTATGTGCGCCGGCAGCTAATACATGGCCACACTGGAAGTTTTGCAACTCCCGGCTGCTCATGACTGTTTGAATTTCGAATACTATATATTCATCTGAATACATATTATCTATAGTATATTTAAATCGTTATGTTTCAAAAAAAGAAGAGGGGAAATCGTTTGTCTATTGTTTGTATCACATTTTTTTTATTTACTCCAAAAACAGTATACTTTGTGTTAGGTTAAAATTACTAAAGATATGAATTAAGATAAAAAAAGAACATATCTACAACAATAATTTAAAAGTATGTTACATTTATCTAACTTTATTTCAAAAATTCTTTGTCATCAAAATAATTATCTACGGAATAATGATATTTTGAATACAATTTTATAAATGCTGTAGGCAACTTGTTAAACAGTGCTATCGATTGATACCGCGTACTATGATCTACTACTTTTAATTTAGACAAAGATTATACGGCGACGTACATACGACACAGAGTAAAGTTCGTCGTTGATTGTAAAAAAAATCAGGGAGATAATATTTTCATTTTAAAAGTGTTTCTTAGCATAATTGTTTTTCATAATGTTTTTGGGAGGGAAGTTACGTGAGGCGTTGGCATTTATAATTTGTTCTACCGTGGCTATGTTTCTCTGAGTGATGATATTCGTGAGGGTAGGTCTTCGAAAGCGACTAGTGTAACATACTGTTGAGCGGTTAAAAAAGTACGAGAACTACGAAAGCTACATCTTCACACACCATGACATACTTTCATAGTGTGTGAAAAAAAACGAAGTAATTTTCACGGATTTCATCACTGTATATTCTTTGCCGTTCTGGAATGTAAAACGCGGTGAAGAGTGAATAGGATGTCGCACATCTCTCATGTATTTATCTACACAAATATCTAATATAAGCGCTAGTTCGAGTTAGTAGAATAGAATATATAATAGATTGATGTTATTGTTATGTTATTTATATATTAATTCGTATCGGAATCGTAGTAATATGGAAATGTGATTGTTTTTTAAGCTATTAATCTTCCTGGCTTGTTTACATAATGGCTTTATGTGTGACCGTGGTTTTTGATGGCGGCCATTTTGCATATTAATTTCTTGGTAGCGTTACCGTCGACCGATCAATGTTGTTGTTTAGAAATTGAATATTTTAGGGGTTCGTTACAAAATTATAATAAAGAAACCCTTATAGAACGATACGATTTATTCATTACTATAAGCATGTTCATTATTACTAAATGCATCATTTAAATTTGTCTCCAAAGTTTAAAGGTGCTATGTTATTTTTTTTTTCATAACATATAACACTGGGAAATAGAGAAATAGCATAAATATGGTGTTTTGCCCATATTTCTGGTAATCGTTTAGTAAAGTCAGAAGTGGACCAAGAATTTATGTCTATAGAAAGTAAATTTCAGTATTGTAATTTTCATTCGTTATATATCAGAAACTCAACAGTACCAGCATATTACAACGGATTACAACTATTTAAACTTAACAAAAATATTTTTTACCAAAAAATTCATTAACGTCAAAAATAATCTTGTCAAAAGTGAGAACAGCGGACGTAATGCGGATAAATTTAAAAGTTGTAAAATCTCCAAATATCGTATGCAACGATGGTTCATGTTAATTGAGAACAATAATAATACCTTAATACTTCAAGATTACCTACATTAAGGTATTTTAAAATACCAATAGTTATGTAACTTTCCTAAAAAAATATTTACGTAGTCTTAACATTATTATGTTGTGTAGAATTGACGGAATGTAATATCGCAACTCTAGTGGTAACTTTGTAATATTTATTTATATACAAGTAACTCTAAACTTTTTACTATAAGTATTGTGTTCAATTAAAGTTTAATTCATGATAAAAAGCGACACTGAAAATAACCTTTTTTATGGTAAGTTTACGTTTTGTAAACTCAAGCCCAAGTCAATGTGGTATAAGAATATACAGCTTGGTTTAAAGAGCATATTATGACAGGACAGACAAATAAATAGATAGATGATCACAAGGGCTACGTTTTTCCAATTTTGGCCCAAAACAATAACATATCTGTAACAATAAAAGTTGACGCTCAATTTTTTGCAGCCATCTTCGCAGATCCCGCAGCCAGCTCTTAAGGCCACATAGCTATGTCCTCCATAACATTTTATTGTCAGTATTCCCTGCTACTGATCTCACTGTTTATTAAATTGCCTATCTTCGTAGCAGTCTCGGGAAAGTTTTGTTTTGTACGTAACCATCATCTCGATTTATTCGCGATGGCGACCTTGCCCGCTTTTTGTTCTATAGCTAATGTCAACAGCGTTTCTTTGATTGCGTATTGTTTTTGTTTCTAACCTTTTGTGGTAAACAGACGCGGAAATATTCGATAAGTAACTGTAATTATCTTTAAATAAACACTTTCTTTCAATTTCTCTCCCCGTATTATTTTAAGATAAAAAAGGGCATGCTCCATTGATTCGGACATGTACAAAGAATGCA
Source organism: Pyralis farinalis (assembly GCA_947507595.1). Lineage (NCBI taxonomy): Eukaryota > Metazoa > Arthropoda > Insecta > Lepidoptera > Pyralidae > Pyralis > Pyralis farinalis. Next base: position 37,104,269 of record OX382268.1, on the reverse strand, counting down.
AGATGAAAGAATGACGAAACAGATATGCAATGCGAAAGTGGAAGGATGTAGGAGCCGAGGAAGACCAAGACTAACCTACCATGACCAAATTGATCGTGTTTTATCAGAAGGTGATGTCAGAAGCCTTAGGAACCGGCGAGCGTGCATGAGAAGAGCTTTGAATGTGAAAGAAGCGAGTGAAGTGTGTAAGGACCGCGTCTTATGGCGCTCGGTTCTCTCTGCCTACCCCGCAAGGGACTTGGCGTGAAGGTATACATACATATTATTTTACATATTGTTTCAGTGAAGTTAGTAGATAATTCATGAAGGACAATATTATTTAGTTTACCCCTAAGGTAGGCGTATTCAAATTGTATTTAGTTTACCCCTATTAAAATTGTCTTGAAATACTATATTCTAATTGGAATCGATAAGTTTTCATTAAAAATGTATGAAATCCGAGGGAAAGTTCTTGGATCCGTTTCCAATGTGGCTTTCTGACGCAAAGTACGCCTTCTGATCTGGCTCACTGATACACTTCAAAAGACGACAGAATTGTCAGAGAGCTGTTTATAATGCTCCAGATAATAAGGTGACATATGTGATAGACAGACACATGTATAATGCACTTATTTGCCATTTTCAACACACATAAAAAAAAAATAAGAAAACAGTTTGGAATTAAAAACCAGTTGAGAATGCGCAAGCTTGCCATTGCCAGAGGAACACCTGGCTCGTCAATTATATAATAATTCAAATATTTCTTTTTTTAATTTGTGGGCCATTTTGATCATGTTCCTTGAGAGATAGAAACGGTGTTCCCGATCATTCCTATTCTACATTTTATGCTGAATCCGAATCTGAAGTCAAAATTCAAATATTAGAAAAAAAGCGACAGACAAACACACAGACAAACATATAGATTTCATATAGGAACGGTGTTCCTATAAAGGAAGTGATTAAGGCGACATAGCTATAGCCGCTGTGACGCTCGTGATCAAAACTAATATCAAATGACAGTATGTATATAAATGTATATCTTCATACCAGGTCCCTTGCGGGATAGGCAGAGAGTACCGAGTGCCATAAGACGTTATCATTACACAACTCTCTCGATCCATTAACATTCATAGCTCTTTTAGTGTACGTTATATAATCGGCGTTATATAGAAAATAACATATATATTGTATTGTAGTACGGAAATGTCCGTTTCGCTTTTATTTGACAAGTTTAATTTTTTATTTGACAAGTTTAATTTTTCTCCAAGGGATACGACGCTATCAATAGCAAAACCACAAAGCTGTCTTCATATCTTGATGTCAAATACAGTAGCCACTTCAGTACCGCGCAGGAATTGATTTATATTCCCGCAGCAGTTGAGTATACCTTATTGTCTCATAATAGACTCGGAAATCCTCATTAAGTCTAAACTTTGACTCGAACTCAAACTCATTAAATACTTGGGACAATCACACGTGTCTGAGGTGTAACGCACCACAGATCTACCAATATTCTATAGGCAATTAACAATTCACAAAGCGAATACAGCGTGAATGGGGTACCAGTTTATTAACTGGGGGCCCAATTTATAGGCAGCCCCCTATTGGGGGCTCGTCGATATTGGAATTAGATATTAGATATGCCAAGTAACAATACGATAGAGGGTTTATTGTTGCGTAAACATTGCTTTGGTCACGGCAAATTAACGCCATGATAATTGATTTCAATTTACAACGTATGTGTGCATATCTTCAAGCAGGTCCATTGCGGGATAGGCTGAGAGAACCGAGCGCCACGTGACCCGATCCTTACACACTTTACTCCCTTATTTAACATTCATAGCTCTTTTCGTGTCTGTTCCTTGGGCTCCTGATATCACGATCAATTTCATCATGGCAGGTGAAATTTGATCTTCGTCAGCTCCTACAACCATCCTACCTACATTTTTTTTAAAGCGTTCAAAACATTAGTACCTATTTAAAATGTTTCGGAATGCTGCAACACGAAAACCCACAGGGTTTAACTGTGTACCTGTGTGTGTTTGTTACATACTTACATCCTGCATGCTACTGTATTTTAAGAATTTTCACGGTGAAGTGCTCTATGGGTACAAACGGTACCATATTACAAAAGGTTTCGCTGCCCAACATTGTAATCTTTTAATAATCTCCTACTTTATCCGAAGTTACAATTTTATAACAGCCATTTCTATAACTTGCTTTTATGATTTGTAAAATGCAAAATTTTAGAAATTTCTACTGCCTATATAAACATTTACAGTATATAATCATTATTACTATTTGTTAAAAGTGGAAAAGGAAGATTTATTAAGATTTGATGTAATTTTCTTTTAAAAATGAGAATACTAATAAATCTACCATAGACATGATTTTTTTGTCAGTGTTTTCGTAAAGGTTTTTATTCCATGCAGTGTGTATGATAAGGAGGAAAAATAATCCACCAGTGATGCAAGGCGTCACTTAGATAATCGGTTTAGCCGCCACGGTTCACTTTGTCACAGCGGGATTTTGTAAATAAGAGAGACGAGAGGCACATTCGTGGGCGTTGCGATTCTTTTTAAAGAATTTAGTACATACCGTTATATTTGATAAGCCTCAATATCAGCAGTTCTTTTAATCCAGTAAGCATGTCATTTGAATGGGATGGCATCATATCTGGTATTATCATTATGTCATCATCAAAAAAAAAATTAGAATTAGTTTACTATATAATTATTGTATGTTAAAATTATCGCCATTCTGGATATAAGTCTTTTTCTTTCTAGCGTTTTCTAACTAGGGTTCAGTCTCCTGGGGAAGAGACTATGTGTTTTCTGGATTCCGAAACCCCAATGACCGGCGGTAGGCTAGCTATTAGCTATGTCTACCTAACCATCCCTTATTACGTACACAGCTAGTAGTTATTTGGCATCCTCCGGCCATACTCTGTCAGCATTTTCAATGAACTGTGGTAAGCTTACTTGCGTACAGGAATACAATCATCTCCGAGAGAGTTATTGTTTCACTGCGGTCTTCTGTTAAACGAAGTACCCGGGGAGTATATTTAAACCAACTTGTCTCTCTATACACCACCTCTATAAAAAAATCTAGATCGATTCGGGTACGGTATATTTTTCTTTGATAAACGCTGTTTTAGTTAATTTAATAGAAAAGGAAATGTTTGGTTAATTTGTTTTACAATGTCTTCATAATATTAATTCATAATATTTTTTTTAAAATCCAAACCGAAACTATTATTTATTATTGTATTTTCTATTGTAAATTACAGATAAATGCGCTACATGCGCCTATTTGTGGACTTAAGCTCCAAAATGGATGAATCCATATGATAAAGATTTTTGAGCGGATTTTATGAGGTATGGTTTAAACTGTGCTTAACGAAATTACCTTAATATGTTGGTCTCCGAGTAATAATAAATAGAGATATAAATCTATGAATGCAAGCAAAGACAAAATAGTTCAGCACCTTTTTCTCCTCTGTTTGTCAAACGATTTCATTTTTATAGTTTACTAGCTATCTGTTCTGGCTTCGCACGGGTAAAATTTCCTGATATTTTCTTCAAAATCGGTACCTTCAGTCGTTTACGAGTCCACAGAGGACAAACATACATGCATTGATTTTTATTTATATTTACTAGCCACCTGTTCTGGCTTCGCATGGGCGATATCAAACTTCACAGGATCACCCTCTGACTAATCTGAAGATTGCCAGAAAATTTCATCAAAATCGGTCCAACCTTTTTCGAGTCCTTAGAGATCGATTAACTATTGACCAGTTTAATGAAATGCTTAAAATTAATATATACGCTTGGAAACAGGAGAAAAGAAAAGGTATTTTCATTAAAATTCGATGACGTGTATGGCTGAAGTTTGACCATTGGATTAAATCCTTAATACGATAATTAGGAATTTGGTAAAAACTTGAACCATGTCAGTATTCTAAAATTATGTACACGAATCCTTTGTCATTTCAGATGTCAGTTCCCAGAACCTCCGGTACATTAATATCAAAACAGAGCTGGCCAAACTCTAGATGCATAATTCATTCAGGTAGCAAAGTTGGTAATATTGTTCAGGAATGGTTTATCTTAGGGAAACATTAATTTCAGGGCCTCTTTCAGGAAAGTTCACTGTAGTTTGCTTACTTAGTCTTTGCGTTGTTTGTTGTTTTTGGAACCGGTATTTTTTGCCTTCGCAAGTTTTTTGTTAGATGCTCTTTTATATTATAACTATCTTCAAGACTCCACAGTTCAATGAATTTATCCATTGAAATTGGAAATGACTTGACTTCTATATGTTGTAAATGGCAATATAATAATTTTTAATTCTATTTTAGGTTATATTAATTAATTGAATTAAACAATTTTTAACGGAAGTATCGCGTATTTTATTTATTTTGTTGAACCTTGACGTCTTCCTGCGACCACGGACGCTGCAAAGCGTTCGAAACGTCAGGTTCAACAAAATAAATAAAATACGCGATACTTCCGTTAAAAATTGTTTAATTCAATGTGTAACAATCGCGAAAACCTAAGACAATACTATATTAATTAATCTCACAAATACATAGTGCATAATTATCTTAAACTAACAAAATGTGATTGCTTTTCTCTTCTTCTTTCTAGCTTTATCCCCACTCCTAATCCATTAGATTTGGCGGGGTCCGCTACCTCAGTATAAGGATTTGGCAAAGATATTATTTTTTCTGCTTATTTTGGTTTTGTGTCCACCTCACAGGCAACCACGGCCAAATACTAAGGTTATTGTGTTCCTAACTAACTGACCTCACTCACTCGCAAGTGAGGTTACTAGTAAACGCTAGGAGTAGCTGTGTTAACAGCAGGAGTTTTATAAGCGTTCATAGGCTACGGTGACTACTTTACATTTCGCATCGGTCAGACCAAATTATTTTGAAATAACAGTATTTCCAAATAGAACGAAAGGTAATATTGTTATTCAAAATAGAACGAATGTTTGTTCTGAAACAGTGACAAAGGAGTAATTTATGAACTATTTTGTTTACATTTGGAACTAGTTTGCAAAATCATATATTTTGATTTATTTACCAGTATCAGTCTGCTCCAATATCCTTCCATGATCGTATTGTATACCTGTTTCGTCCTGCATTCTTTCTCCATGCCTGAACGGTGTGTGCGGCGCCCTTCCTTATCACCGATGTCACGTTGGTATGAGGTGCCCTAGCATAGAGGGTAATTCAAACAACCGTGAACAGAAAACTAAGATGTTTATTTCTAGTATCTACTATTATTTAAGCTAAACGAAGAAAGTTACTCAGGTCGCGGGTTCGATTTAATTTAGTGATCGAGTCCGTACACTATTGTTGAGAACTACCGCACTCTCCTTTGTCTGGCCACGGAAGATCCGCCGGCACGGATACGGTTGCTGCGGCGCTGGTTCAGGGTGCAGAGGCTCGCAGTCAGAGATGAGGTAGATTGCTCTCAGGTTCGATAGATGAACCCCAACGGTGTTCCCAGTAAGGGAAATTCACTAAAACACCAATAAATTAAAAAGTCGGTTTCAATTTAAATAGCCGTTACTTTCGTATTTTGTAACGGTAGCTTTTGTAAGCTAAAGTGACGCGTACAGGCTCTCAAGTGGTTTGGCGTGCACTGATCGCGCGTTCTCAGCGAATGACTTCTCGATGCAATCAGTTACCGCGCCCCGCACTTACCTCTACGTATTAGCAATATAAAACACACGGTGCGTTTGTCCGCGCGAATATTGAAAGTAATTTATTTTACTATGTTTTTATATGCTTCTATATTTTGTAGAATAATTAAGTAATGTAAATATGTAGATATTTTTTAGTGTTATAAGTATTTAGATTTAAGTTAGTTTTAAGTCTGTAAGTAAGTACGTATAAGATAAAATTTTAAAGAAGTTAGGTAACCTATGTTACACCGACACTCTCTTTCAGACCAACTCCCTTTCTTACATGGTTATTGCGAACGCGGACAGCTCGACGGGCTCTGTGGCTCAGTCGTGAATGACGCGACTTTGACACCAACGCTCGTGGGTCCGTTTCCCATACAAGGCAAACATTTGTGTGCATGAACGTGTCTTTTTGTCTTAGTCTGGATGTTTTAAGAATACACTGGCCTTCACCAATCTATAGTTGAGCAACGTGGTAGGGTATGTTCTACCCCTTTGGCTTCTGGTAATAGTCTAAAAAGTCATACTGCGGCTCGCCTAAAACGTGTCATATCTATCTATAACTTCAAGCCAAACCCCTCGCGGGGTAGGCAGAGGGCACCGAGCGCCACGTGACTCGATCCTTACATACCTCACTCGCTTCTTGTACATTCATTGCTCTTTTCATGCACGCTCGCCGGTTTCTAGGGCTCCTGACATAACCTTCTGATAGGACACGACAAATTTAGTCATGGTAGGTAAGTCTTGGCCTTCCTCGGCGCCTACATCCTTCCACTTTCACTTTCGCATTGTATATCTGTTTCGTCATTCTTTCATCCTGTATTCGTTCTACATGTCCGAACCATCGGAAAATGCCTATTCTGATTTTAACACCGACGCTCTCTTTCAGACCAACTCTGTTTCTAACATTGTCGTTGCGAATACGGTCTACAAACGTAGCATTACGCCACAAATTTTGCACAACGCTCGCATTTCGACCGCGTTTATCCTACTTTCATGCTCTCTCTGCCATATCTAGCTCTGGCTGCCCAAAGTAAGCGTTGGGACCAGCACTGCATTGTGTATAGCGAGCTATGCCTTCTGGCTCAAGTTTTTACTGCCACGAAGTTTTCCCAACGCTCCATCCACACAATTCCCAGCACTCACTCGTCTTTCCACATCTGCTGTGTACCTTCCACCCACAATACTGTGTCATAATATTCGTCGCTGAAACCTAAGTTGATAGTACCCACTCAATTTAGGATGGCGACACATCAGGCTACCTCCGTCCCACCTGCACGTATTCCCGGCCCATACAGTATTTAGGGCGGCGGGTGATTGCGACACACCACGTGGCCGCAGCATGCATTTAAATCGAATATTACATACTGTATCCGGTAATAACCGGTTGTAGCCGGCTCGAGTAGGTTCTTCGGCCGTTCATTGGACATCTACCTAATAAAGATGGAGGAAACTTCCACCGTGTTTCTATTGCAGTGAATTTGTTAGTGTAATGGAAAATATTAGCGAAATCGTATTTTTTCATCATGTAATTGTAAAAGTAATATTTTCATTTTATTTTCATAATTAATTTTTACTTTGAATTCTAAATAATATATGTTATTATTATTATTAATATGTGGATAACGTTGTTGGCTGTACAATACGACGATAAGACGTGCTCGGTGGCGCAGTGGTGAAACGCGGTGTTACGATACTTTAGCACCAACGCTAGTGGGTTCGATTCTCACATAGGACAAAGATTTGTGTGCATGAACATGGCTGTTAGTCTTGGTCTGGGTATTTTCTATTTGTATAATAATGTAATTACAAAAAAAATGTATTTACGTATGTTTATCAGTTGTCTAGTACCCATAACACAAGCATCCCTTACTTTCGCTAGATGGCGCTGTGTAATTTGTCTGACAACCTTAAATATATTATTAATAGCTCAAACGGATTTTTTCTATACTAATGTTAACATATACAATATTGTATCAGCTGTTTGTTTGTCTCAAATAAAATAAATTGTATCATTACAACCTAGGTATACACATAACATTTTGTATGCCTAACTTTAGGCACACAAGTAAACAGTCGTTACATCATGCCGGTTCTAGAATCTCTTGTGATGCCGATTTTTTTAGACGCTTAGTAATAATCACAATCATTCGCAGAAACAGAAAAATTCTAGAGAACTGTTATTTGTCTTTGGTTTTATATAAGACTAGCTGCTGACCGCGGCTCCGCCCGCGTGGATTCAAATAACGTAGCCTATGTGTTAATCCAGATCATAATCTATCTACGTGCGAAATTTCATTCAAATCCGTTTAGCCGTTTAAGCGTAAAGACCAACAAACATCCATACATACAAACTTTCGCATTTATAATATTAATAGGATACTTTCCGAGTTGGTTATCTAGTTATACAATTCACAAGTCCCTTGCGGGGTAGAGGGAGAGTACTGCGTGCCACGTGTCTCGGTCCTTATACACTTCATTCGCCTCTTTAACATTCATAGTATTTCTCATGGACGAGTAAGACTTATTAATTATACGTAGATTCAACATTTCAATAGCTTTGTAGGAAGGAACGTTAGTTTGGAATGGTCGTCAGTTCTTACCCAATTCTCTGGCTCACAAGGCCCACGCTGGGTTCTAAATGCTTCCGCTTAAAGGCCTGTCTAGAGACATGTATGATATGTGAAGTTATGTTTCGCTCGGTGGAGCATATCAAGCTTCTTGTGAACTAGTTTGTCCTCCTGAGAAACAGCGATAGAGAGAAGAAGATAGAATCTTGGCAATGGTAAGAGGCACATTCCCAAATTATGGGATTTATATTTGGCTAGGCACATCAAAAACTTCTGATACGTATAACCCAGACTTATTTCATTTTCATCAAAATATTTTCAGGTTATAGATTATCTATGGGCTTGCTTCTTACTTTAGAACTTTACAAGTGAAATTTGAAAGTGTATATACAAGCGCAGACGAGAGACAATCCTCGGTATAATGTTCCTATTAAATAACTTCTGATATATAATTAAATAGCTAATATATTATGAATATTAAAAAAAAATCTAATATAATTGAATGGCTTCTAACTTTATCGCAAGGAGCATGCTGGGTGCAACACAGGGGCCCACAGCGTAAATAGATTCTCAAAAACTTCGGCAGATATATACTTTCTCATCGACTAAGAAGTACTCTCTATCCCTTAAAATAATTAACAAAGGTGTCAAGACGTGTCAATGCAACGCAAAATAAATAATTTTATCTCCTCCGACAACCCTAAGTCTAGCTAGCCCTAAGCTAGGGCACGCGTGGGCCGAACATACAATATCTATGGAACTAACTGAAAAATGTAGGCACCTGCTATCCTTGATAACTCCTTATCTACATGACAATACACGAAATCTGCCTAGTACGTAACACAATTGCAAATGAAATAAGGTATGAGTAGATACCTACCTCTTATGGATTTAAAGTTTAAGCTAAATAAAACTTACCTACATTTAGATGGACCAGATGTTCAAACGTTCCACGTGCTGTGCAAGCTGCAGCCCATTTACTTGTGTGCAAATGAACCGCTGATATCACATTTTGTTCAGAATGCATTCGGCGGAGAATATTTGAAAGCATCTAAGTCGTGATCTTCTCACCACTTTTCTTTCAGCCACCAGCAATAGTTTTCACATAGTGGGCAGTCCCTAGGCAATAATGCTTGAACTTGCCGTTGTATTTTGTAATCACAGCGCCTAGCACGTTTTAATATATTGATGACAGCCGTGTATTATTTGGAACTAGCTGACCCGCCAAACGTTGTTTTGCCATATAAATTATTCCAATGATTATTTTAGTATAAATAGGGGTTAATGGTAGAAGGGTGAAAATTTAGGCTTGTATGTATTTTTTAATGCCGCATCATAAAAAATGATAATAAAAAATTTTGTCCAAAAAATAAAAAAAGTAAATTTAGGGTGGACCACCCTTATCACTTAGGGGTATGAAAAATAGATAGTAGCCGATTCTCAGACCTACTGAATATGCATATAAAATTTCATCAAAATCGGTCAAGCCGTTTCGGAGGAGTATGGTAACTAACATTGTGACCCGAGAACTTTATATACATACGAGATGGTTTTTCAACACGGGAACAGGCAACAAACAATTGACCATGCGAGAAACATGGGTTTTCTAGATGAATACCACAAACACTTAATGACTGCCCCTGGGATTTGTTTATAGTCATAGCGAAAGCAAGCCGTACTGGAAACTGCAGTCGTTTAAACTCGAATGGTACGTCAGTCGGAATCATTCTATTGCGGGGTATCAAAACGTCTTCTCCTTTATACTTTCTACTAACGTCACTCAATTGTTTTTCCTTCCCGGAACCTCTCCACTAACACTTAAACTTTATGTTATGGTATTAAAGTTCAAATTGACTTTTAAGTATTATTACGAATCTTTTGTATGGGAGTATAGAAAAGTGTTCTTTTTAGACTTTATAAGGCAATTTTTTAAATTTATCTCTTCGTAAGAACCATCCTCGTAGTTCAAGGAATATTCTAAAAAAAGAATTAGCGAAATCGGTTTAGCTGCTCTCGAGATTTGCGCTTAGCAACACATTTAGCGATTCATTTTTATATTATAGAGAAGATTGTCGGCCGGCCTGGCTCGAACTTGCCCTTGGATTGCGATCGAATTATCGTAGCACTCTTTCTTCGAACCTTGGAGGAAATCACCAGAGACTTTGTTCAAAAGTCGTCTGCATGGATACCTCTGTATCACCTATTTCTACCGCCAAGCAACAATATTTATATAGCTGTGTTCCGGTTCGAAGGGAGAGATATGGCAGTGAAATTACTGGGTACTGTGACGAAACATCCTTAGGTCACATGATTGGCAGCGCGCGAGTAATATCCCCGTGATGTTGCGTGCTACAATAGGCTGCATCTGATGCGTCCGCATGCTTGTTTGCCAATTTAGTTGTATAAAAAAATGGAAATCGCACGACACCTCCTCCACGTTGATCGTCCTAAGCAGTACGAGGCACGATTGGTCTGTTACTCGTTTACGACGAGCTCGGTGGCGCAGTGGTGAAATGCGTTGTTACGCTACTTTGACACCAACGCTCGTGGATTCGATTCCCACACAGTACAAACATTTGTGTGCATGAACATGTCTGTTTGTCTTGGTCTGGGTATTTTCTATGTATAATAAGTATATATTTACAAAAAAAATATGTAATTACGTATGTTTATCAGTTGTCTAGTACCCATAACACAAGCTTCGCTTACTTTGGGGCTAGGTGGCGCTGTGTAATTTGTCCGACAATATTTATTTATTTATTTACTTACGACGCGGCTATAGGCTCTTAGGATTCGCTGGATATGGTGCAGGATATCTGTTTCCGTCTTGCTGTATTGTTTCGTTGCCAATGTAGTTGCATTCGGCATACAACATTACCTTTTTTTATCTTATTATTAGATCTAAATACGCGCGAGTACTGAGCGGCATTTTGAATATGTACCTACAACTGTCTACAAAATCCAATACGCAATGCAATCCTATAGGTTAGTACGTACACTAACATCAAATACACAATCACGCGCACCTTCACATTAAATCACTGTGACTACTGTAGCTTACGATTGGCCACAGATAATGATTACCACTGAACTGACTAATAAAAAACTGCTACTGGAGCGGACGGCTGCGTTTCTTTGTAGTTTCGCGTGAACGAGTGGCAAGCTTCACTCTGCTACCGCGCCGTGACGTCACAGACTGCCTTGATTTCTCTGTTTTAACCCTTCGAAACCCGGGTGGTCGTATACGACCGCGAAATGTATGGGAAAACGTATATAACGGGTTCTGACTGCTCAATTCTCTTTTCTTTTCACCAGTATTACCTAATAACATACATGAACTTTATAGTAATTTAATTAATAGTGAGAAAATAATGGAATATTATTTATTTTGGAGTTAGGAGGTTTTGATACTAAGAAAGGTATTATCTGTTTTAAGCGTAGGTATTACGATATTTAAGTACCGGAAATCGAATTCAAGAAACCAATCAAAGAAGTGCTCGGAGTTTGACACATTTCGGACGCGTAACTGACGCCTGACGCGTAAACAGCTGACTTTAGGGTTGCGTATAAGACGTTTTCAATGACGAAAACAGCTAATAATAAAAGTGTAGTTTCTTTAGGAAAAATGTTGTATTACATATGCACAATATGTCTTTTTTCACTGTGTTCCTCGTTCCTTGCTAGCCTGTACAAAAACGGGCCCAGTGCATTTCAAACTCGCACACGAAAGGTTCCGTGCTTCGCATATGATGTAACAATATATAAAATATACAAAAATAATGTAATCGATTAATTTTTACTCATTAATTTGCATTCATTCATTTTCAATCGTAATCATTCAAATTTGGTGCTTTTTAAACGATGAATAATGAAGATAGACTTCATTATTCATTGTAAAAAATATGTTCACATTTATGGAGGCCCTTTAAATTTTAAATCTTGGCATAGATACTGATTTTGCCATGGAGCGACCACCGTCAGACCTCTACAATCTAGAGGAAAAACCAGACCTTTCTTAGGTAAGGTCACATATCCATCGAAATATAATTTCTTGGACGTGCGGGCTTCCACACGATGTTTTCCATCACCGTCGAGCAAGTTACAATTACTAATATGTGCATAAATCTGAAAACAAGGATTTAGATAGATAGATAAGTCATTTATTTGTATCTCCATGACACAGAACAGTAAATGCTAGCAGGTACGAGTAAACAATAAGTAAACACCAAAAACAATAGTAATTGTACAATACATTGTGTGTCGCAGTGATATAAAAAGGCAGGCTCAGTGCATTGATTGGCAGGCAAAGGCTCAGTGCATTGATTGCTCAAAGAGCAAACCACTGATTTTCAGTAGGAACCTAAAAAATAAGGAGACGCACACAGCACGCCACGATTTTGTTGTACATGCCAGATTTCGAACCGGGCACCTCTTGCTCAATAAGCAGTTTCCTTATTCACTAGGCTAGCTGCTTTAAAAGTGTCTTTAAGTGCCTATTAGGGTTCAATACATAAAGTTCTATAACAGACTAACAGATAGCGAACCCTTAGTAATAGAGTTCCGTTGGCGCCCTTTGGATACGGAACCGTAAAAATGGAGTTTAATTCGGTATCCACAGATTCAAGGGCTGCAAATTTATCCCGGCCTAATTCGATCCCGTCCTGACATATTTGTTATTAAAACTTGGCCCCACGAGTGGCTTGGCCCTCATTTTATTCCCAAGCCGGCCCTCCGAGCCAGAGGGGCGCCCGTCAGGGTTTTAAACGACCCTTTTATGAACTTACATATTCCAACAGCCGTTCAAGTACGCTACTTTAAGATATTTTCGACTTAATTTAAATAATCCTCTGAGTTTGCGCTAAAATACTCTATTTTTACACGATTGCATCACAAAAGGAGTGTAATGTTTTCAGGATTCATATATATGTTATATTTACCTACTCACATGTATGAGATATAAAGGATAACAGAAGAGGACATAGAGATTCGTTCGAATTGTTATCTTGGGTAATATATTGCTATGGAACGTCAAATCAATGTCACGTTATTAAAATATGTCCTAGTACAGAGCATAAATTAAACAATCGTGAACAGTAAAATAAGATGGTTATTAAATACATTTCGAAGAAAAATTTGACAGGTCGCGTGTTTGTTTTAATTTAGGGATCGAGTCCGCACACAACTACATGGCGGGCTGTGTAATCTGTATTGATGCAAAATGAAGAAAAAAAACATCCAAACCTAGTAGCGAGGTTTTAAAACAGATGAGGTCGGAAAGGTGACCTCAAAAATGTACACAACTTATATATTTGAACATATATTTTAATAAAAATATATAATAAATTCATTATAGATTTTATTTTTTATTCGTTAATCATATATACTAATTTGAACTGTTTTCCCTTACCCCACCCTCTCCCTTCCGTCATAGAACCACACGTGCAGGCTTGCGATGTCATCATTCCACTGTTGAGGACATTTCTTCGCGTACCAAAAAGTTCGACAACTCCTGTCTTTGTCGTACCATTAAAAAGTGGAATGCCTTGCCTGCACATGTGTTCCCTCCTTCCTACAATATGGGATCCTTCAATCGAAGCGTGAAGAAGCATCTTGCGGGTCAGCATGGCAGCGTCAACTGACAGGATACTGTGTAGTCTGTTTGTCTGTTGCAGTTGCGATTTGGGCTCCTTTTACGCTTACCATCAGGCAAAGAGGAGCCACTATGCTGAACTAATATAAAAAAAGGTGTTTGTAGAAATTATTGCAAGCGTGTTTTTTAATTATTAATTAAATTGTACAACATAAGTATGGCATGCCCCGTTGGTTCGTGATTGTAAAAAGAATGTAGAATAAGTATAATAGTATAAGTAAGACGAAACTGATATTCAGTGCATAAGTGGAAGAATGTAGTAATCGAGAAAGATCAAGATCAATACCGTGATCAAATTGTTCGTGTTTCATCAGACGGTGTCGCCAAGAGCCCTAGGTACCGGCGAGCGTGCATGAAAAGGACTATGAATGTTAAAGAAATGAGTAAGATGTGTAAAGATCGCATCTCCTCTCTCTCCGCCTGTAAGGAACCTGGCATGAAAATAAACATACGTATACATTATTAGATATATAAATAAATATGATTATATCCTGACAAATCACACAGTGCTATCTAGTACCAAAGTAACTGATAAACGTAAATATTTTTTGTAAATATATACTTAAGATACCTATAAAACACCAATTAATGTAAATAGCAAAATAGGGAGTCATGTGGCTGTCTCTGCCTGTCCCACAAGGGATTTGTCGTGAAGATGTGACAGATAGGTGATCTTAGAATATCTCCTGAAGTTATTGTAATGAAAAGTTTCAAAAAACTACCCTGATGACATTGAAAAAAAAAACAAATAGTGCTGTTAGTGGGTTTCGAACCGGAGACTTTTGTGTCTCTATAAGATAGACCGTGCATACGATGGAGCTAAATACGCAGTAATTATGTCGATTAGCTGGTCGTTAGAGCATCGCCACATCTTACGAAAACTGACAAGCTACGTGGGGAACAAATGTCTAGCCGTGCCACGTCCGGCGGGTTCCGGTAGATGGAGTAGACCCAAGAAGTGCTAGCTCGAGGTCGTGAGGAATAACATGTGTGCCACTCACTATGAGGGAAACTACTCCGACCACTACTACACTAACCCTAACTCATCCCACCGCAGATATACGGGTCTCCCTTCAACTGAAGGGGTTTAGAGCATACCTCATCACGCTACTCAACTGCAGATTGGCGAGGGCTAGTGATTCCAAGCCGCTCAAAATCCACCAACTTAGCTCAACAACTGTCATCTATCAGCAACAACTGGGACCGACGGCCTAACGTGCCCTCTGAAGCACATAGAAGCTCGAGACAGATATCCCAACAGGTTGTCTCTGGCTCTAACGATTTTTTTTTTTATCTAACGTCCGGAGCATGCGGCCCTGATGCACAGCGGTTGCCGTACTATGAATGCTTGTCATGCGCTAAATATCACTCGTGCCACCCCTGCTGCTAACACAGCAACTTCTTAGGATCTTACTGGTGACCTCGCTCGAACACAACAACCCTCTAGGAAGGTTACTTGGCAGCGTATTTCTATAAGACGGAGGTACTTTCCCAGACGAGTTACTTGATGCGCCCTACCTCTTTGAAAACACCGAATCAAAAAGACATGCTCATTTAAATGTTTGTCCTGTGTGGGAATCGAACCTACGAACGTTACTATCAATGTAACGTAACAGCGCGTTTCGCCACTACCCCACCGAGCTCGTCAAACTAATAATGGTGATTCTTTTACACTTTATTTGACGAAAACCTCGCCCGGTCACAAGTCGCTGAATAAAATGCGGTAGTTCTCATCAAGTCATCAAATTATCATCAAAGGCCGTATATAAGAGCGGAGTGGCGGAGACGTACATAAAAACTTTGCGACGAGAGCCGCGCGCGCCCGACGACTTTCTGATTACCACGGACTCATAGCTATGGCCATTGCTATGACGTGATCGTATTTTTTCGTTTCAGAATTGAAGAATCTGGATATTTATTGGCGCACTCCGTCCGTTGTCTGTCTGTCTTTTCGTCCGTTAGACACTTAGTTAGAATTGTCTTAGGTTTTCGCGATTGTTACACATTGAATTAAACAATTTTTAACGGAAGCATCAAGCGAGGAAGACGTCCGTAGTCTTCCTGCGACCACGGACGCTGCAAAGCATTCGAAACGTCAGGTTCAACAAAATAAATAAAACATGCGATACTTCCGTTAAAAATAGTTTAATTCAACATGGTTAGAAGCTAATAAATTAAATACATTCTGGGGTTAGTTTGCGAAAGTCAAATTTACATGCAATTTAATCTAGGCTGCTTTGTGTGCTTCCCCACGAATTAGTTCATGCAAACTAGCGTCGGTCGGCATACACCCACTACCATTAGTAGATGCTAACGACTTACATCTACAGCGCCTGATGCTTCTTGGAGAGGCGAAACACGTGTCGGGTAGTGGTGGTTTGTGTTCCAGATGGTGGACGACCGCAGAAGCCGGCCGGAGCAGTCATGGCATGTTGCTTTATATAATCTACTAACGTTTGTGGGTGGGTGCCGGCTGGCGCTAGTTTGTATGAACTAATTGGTGGCGAAATTGAAAGCAGGTTAGATCAAATTGCATATAATAAATTAAAGATAAAAAGACTAAATTATATTGTAATAGCTGTAAGGTGTGAGTAATTTATAGATATTTATGAATAGTTATAAATGGTTACGACTACGAAAGCTTGCAATATATTAAGTATCGCTCGCGCTTTGCTGCTAGCACAGCAACTTCTTAGGAGTTAGAGAGTTAACTGCTTTTATGTGCCTTAGCTCTCTTTAAAATACTTAAGACAAACAGACGTGTACATGCACACAGTTGCTTATTCTGCGTGGGAATCGAATCCACGAGCTCTGGTCACAAAGCAGTGTTAGTATTGCATACCGTGCGGTTCCAGCGAAGTTTACCATTGAGATCTCAAGTTGTGGAATCAACTCCTCTGTGCTGAGAAGCAAGAAAGACTTCAAGTGGTTTTTACAGGGTCGGCAACGAATGAGTGGCACCCCTGGTGTTGCACAGGTCCATAGGCTACCATAGCTGTTTACCATCAGGCAGGTCGTACGCTTGATTTAGTTTTTACGATTATATAAAAAAACTTACTTTGCCACCGAGCTAGTCTCAGTGGCATCCTAATCCTAATCCTACCTAATCTATATATATAAAAGGAGAAGCTGACTGACTGACATATCAACGCAGGGCCTAAACTATAAGGGTTAGAAACTTGAAATTTTGCACAGGGGTTCCTTTTATAACGTAGGGGAGCACTAAGAAAGGATTTTTGGAAATTCATCCCCTAAGGGGGTAAAACGGGGGTGCAAATTTAGTATGAAACTTTGCCGTTTTTGAAGTTATTCGAATGAAATTCAGCATGAAGGTTCTCTACTGATAGGCATGAAACATGAGTAAAATATTTTTTTCAAAATTCATCCCTTAGGGGGTTAAACGGGGGCGCAAAATTAGTATGAAACTTTGCCGTTTTTGAAGTTATTCGAATGAAATTCAGCATAAAGGTTCTTTATTCAAAGGCATGAAACATGAGTAAAATATTTTTCTCAAAAATCATCCCTTAAGGGCGGTAAAACGGGGATGCAACGTTAGTATGAAACTTAGCCATTTTTGAAGTTATTCGAATGAAATTCAGCATGAAGGTTCTTTATTGAAAGGCATGAAACACGAGTAAAATATTTTTCTCAAAAATCATCCCTCAAGGGCGGTAAAACGGGGATGCAAAGTTTAAGGCGAAATATCTTCCCCTTCGGGGGACTTTGCAATTATATTTTTATTATTTTCATGGAATACTTATTTTTTGTAACATAAAATAACTACCTACGCATTTTTTATGTAATATAGATAAAATACATATACGTTGCCTCCTGTAAAGGTCAATAGATGGTGCAGTTCGAAAATTGAATCGCTCTATGGTTGCATCTATGACCCTGAACTTTGTTTTTTTTTTAAACATAAACAATTTCATGTCTACAGAGAAATAAAGGCTACAAAAAGCCCAAATCTCATGCGTGCGAAGCCGCGGGCTTCTGCTAGTAATATTATAAATGTGAATGTCCGTTTGTTTGTTACGCTTTCACGCGAAAACTACTCAACCGATCATCATGACACTTTGTACACATATTCTTGGAGGTATCAGAAGTAACATAGGATACTTTTTATTAAAAAAAAATGCGAGTAATGGTAAAAGCTAGTAGAAAATCAAGGTGTTTAATTTCTATGTGTAATATGCGTAGGAATTTTGCACTTTTTTATCCTTCCTCGTCCAAATGAACTGTATACTCCTTGGAACTCACTGTTGACCTCACTCACACGCAACAATACAAGCGAGATGTTATTTGACGGTTTCTTGTGAGGTGGAGGAACTTCTCCAGACGGGCTGCTTTGATGGGCCGTACCTTTTTTAAGAACACCCAGACAACATACATGTTTATGCACACAAATGTTTGTTCTATGTGGTAATCTAACCCACGAGCGTTTCCTATTCGAGATATTTTATATTGGTCCACGTCTGTGTCTGATTATACAAACTGTATCGATGATTTATGATCGATTTGATTAAATGGGAGAATAGACGAAATCTAAATTTTGATAAAAAAGCTGTCAAGTCCGAGTCGCGCTCTGAGGGTTCCGTAAAAAAATATTTTTGTAAATTATTGTAGCAAAAAAGTATTTATTTTTGTGATGGAACAACAAAACGCATTTTTGGATTTTTTTCCTTTACTTGTGCTATATGACATTGCTTCTTGTCAAATTTCAGGATTCTAGGTCAACGAGAAGTACCCTATAGATTTTAATTCCCTTGCAAGTGACTAGATATGCGTATAAACAAGGCATAAACATACCTTTTGATTGCGTTGACTTAGAAGTTTGATTTTTTCACTGCTTAAAGGGATTGCAGGCCTGAGTATTTTCCAATAATTTTAGCTTGATATCTCCACCCGTCCCTTTGAAAAGAGGTCTTGACAGACGTATAACCAGGTAGACAGACGGACAACAAAGTGATCCTATAAGGGTTCCGTTTCTCCTTTTGAGGTGCGG
This sequence comes from Pyralis farinalis, assembly GCA_947507595.1. NCBI lineage: Eukaryota > Metazoa > Arthropoda > Insecta > Lepidoptera > Pyralidae > Pyralis > Pyralis farinalis. The sequence goes on along the minus strand of OX382268.1, from coordinate 37,085,371 downwards.
AACCCTAAAAATGAGAAAAACAGGACGGCCATTTAACAAAAGTAGCGAAGAGAGCGTAACAAAGTAGCGCGTTTGCTCGAGAAGATCGAATTGGAAACATGCGTAAAGGTGCGAGGACATCCAGATTTAGGGTACGGTAGGGTTTGAAAATGACATTATGATCAATTAATTACGGAACTTCGGGGACATTTTATTTAACAACGAAAGCCAATTTGATTTTAATAGTCACGTGAACGAGTAAATAATAGGTGTTAAAGTATGAAATTGCCGTTTTATAGCAATAGATACATTGAATTTACATTAAACCTTCATGGTGTGAAATTTTTGAGGGAAACTTTTTCACATGATACCCATGATAAATGGTTTTTCTTTTAAAAAATGTGCAACATATGATTTTCGAATATCAATTGTTTTTTTTATTCAGTTTAGACGGGAAAGATAGATACACTTACAGGTAATTTTTGAATACGAGTTCCGACGCGGAACTAACGCAGCGGTAAAAGCTCGCAATATCAATGCTGCGTTTAGAGAGGGGACTGTTAATGAACGCACCGTGCGTTTTTGGTTTAAACGCTTTCGTAATGGAAAATTCGACTTGAAGAGCGAACAACGTGGAAGACCGCCTATATAGGTGAATAACGCTGAATTGAAGGAGATGGTGGAAGCCGATCTGAGTCAAACTACCCAGGAATTAGCGGCATGGTTTAATGTTACCTTACCTACAATATTCTTTGATTTATATCAATAAGACAAAAAAAATATGAAAAATGAGTGCCTCATGAGTTGAGTGATCTCCAAAAAGAAACTCGTATTGAAACTCGGGTTGCCTTGTTGAATCGGTATAGAAATGAAGGAATATTGGGTCGAATTGTGACGTATGATAAAAGTGGATTCTTTACGATAACCGGAAGTGAAAAATACAATGGCTGACCCCAGGTCAAACGCCGCAAAAGGGCCCTAAAACAAAGCTTACCAATAAAAATGTACTGTCAACTGTTTGGTGGTCTCTTTTCATGGCATTATTCACTACAGCTTTCTCAAGTCTGGTCAAGCAATAACAGCAGATATTTATTGTGCCGAACTTCGAACAATGATGTCGAAACTGGTAGTGAAACAGCCCTGACTCGTGAATCGATCTTCACCATTATTGCTCCATGATAACGCAGGATCTCACACAGCACGAGAAACCGTTGTAACTCTACAGGAGCTGCAGTTAGAAATCATACATCATCCTCCGAACTAGCCTGACCTTGCTCTAACTGACTTCAATTTTTTTCGTTATTTGGACAATTTTCTACGTGGTACTCGTAAAAAAAATTCTTCCCAGGAAGCAGTACAAAGTGCTTTCACACAGTTTGCCGAATCTAGATCCCAAGAGGTCTATCGCAGAGGCATAAATAAACTTCCGATTAGATAGCAGCATTGGGGATCGGACGCCATACCATAAATCTTTACATGACCCAAAACTGAGTTCGAAGATTATTTAAAAATAGCGCGTAAATGACTAACACACAGACAATATTGTTTTTTTGTTAGCAGTATGGGTTGTATAAAAACAAATTCAAGTTCAACTAACATACTCTTTGCGTTCAAATGCTTCATACATACATACAGGTGCCCAGACTATTTTTTCTCATAGACCACTTTCAAAGTTGAGCTGGTTCCGGTGGACCCGCTGCAGCTACATTTCTACCATATTCCCAAAACTCGACAAAAAAGTGTGAACATTAGATTTTTTGTCACGCCAACGTAGACCCCCGTCGAGTGTCCCGTGGACCCCTGGGAGTCTATCTTAACCACTTTGAGAACTGAGGATTTAGACGTTTGAAAGAAAAATACAGCATTTATAAAAACTGGTGTTTGTAAACTGTACATGTGACTTTCCGAATACATTGCGTACAATAATGTTCCGTGTGAGTATCCGTTTGTTCGTCGCAACATTTGCGAGTAACTGCCGGGACGTGGTCACGCGTCTCTTTAAAAAAAATGAGGCAATCTTCTCCATATAAATAACATTTATGTATGATATTTGTTTCTGTATTTGACTGCACGCTTTACTGTTTTGTTTGTTTATAAAACTTTGTAATATCTGTTATATGCACATTATTTTCAGGAACACCGTTCCTATATGAAATCTATATGTTTGACTGTGTGTGCGTTTGTTTGTGTGCTTTTTTTTTCGAATATTCGAATTTTGACTTCAGATTCGGATTCAGCATAAAAAAGTAGAATAGGAATGTTCAGGAACACCGTTCCTATCTCTTAAGGAACATGGTCAAAATGGCCGACAAATGAAAAAAAAATTGAACTGTTATATAGTTGACGAGCCAGGTGTTCCTCTGGCAATGCAAGCTTGCGCATTCTCAACTGGTTATTTATTCATTTATTTTAGTTCTAAATATTGTATCGCAGAGTTTTAAATGTTTGTGACTACAAAGTCACATAATGGCTTATACGCAACCAATAGTTCGACTTAATTGATTAATTTGCATTAATTGAACATAAATTATACAATGGCAGACATGTTGATGGTTGATTCGACAAGATTCGACCAAAGAATGCTTCGATGAAAGCAATTTGTCATGTCTAGTTCGGGCACATGTAAACTAATAAAGTTTGACTAGTTCGGTAGCTGGTCGGTGGTCCTGAACGACGCGACTTTGACACCGACGCTCGTGGGTTCGATTCCCACACAAGACAAATATTTGTGTGTACGAACATGTCTATTTTGGTCTGCATGTTTAAAGAGAGGTAGGGCGCATCAAAGCAGCCCATCTGGGGAAGTCTTCTTCGCCTCACAGTACGCTCTCTCCGCTTAATATATATATACAACGTCGGGAGGCATTTAAGCATAGGGCCTACCTGATGTAAAGAAGTTACCGTAGCCTATTAACACTTGTAATATATTAAGTATCACTCGCGCGATGCCTCCTCTGCTGCTTACACAACAACTCTCAGCAGCTTACTGGTGACCTCACTCGCACGCAGGAACACAACAACCCTCTAGGGAGTTGTTATTTGGCTGCGGTTTTCTGTGAGCTGGAGGCACTTCCCCAGATGAGCTGCTTTGATGCGCCCTACCTACTTATATATAGAGATATGGATAAAGCTAACGTAGAATTCAAAACTTAGTATCAAATATTTTTATCACCATACTAAAAGAAATCGGGTGTGTCAAATACAAATGGCCGTATAATACGCCGCAACATTATCAAAATGAATCGTCGGTCCCTCTTAATCCCGGAGGCCTCAAGCACTTACATTAGGCAGAGGGTACATAGCTTCATACGTGAAATATTGCTCATATTACACCATCCTTCCAGAGGTGTGTTTCCAACGGCTCCGACAGACACCGACAAATATTTAGTAAATTAAATTTGACAAGCATTGTCCTAGAAACCGGTAAGTGTGTGAATAAAGTTTAGTTAAAGGAGAAATCCCGCCATACAGCTCTCAGTTCTCTTTGAAGCAAGAGTATTGAAAAAAAATAGCATTTAGTTTTTGTATAGTGTTAACTATATATTTGTCTATAACTTCACGTCAAATTCCCTTCAGGGTAGATAGAGAGGACCGAGCGCGACATGAGTCGGTTCTTGCACACCTTAGTCGTTTCTATTTTTTTTTTGACATTTTCCTATCGCTTATAAACGAGCAAATTAAAGTAATAAGATCTATATATTTATATGTATTTGTTACTTATCTTATTTGTATATACAGAATGAAGGGACATGACGTGAAGATTTTAGTAGTATTTCAGAATCAGGATCAGAATCATTTATTTGCTTAAAATGTAGGTACGAGTACATTATTGATGGTAAAATTAATTATAAAAATTCCCTTGTACATTTTGCCTTATCAAGGCATGCAAAGTATATAGTATGAATAACTAGATTTAAAAATAATAATTAACTACCTACAAAACAAAATTACAATAATGCAATGTCAAACTACAGATTGTCATTTAAAAAATCAATAATATTATAGTAGCACTTATCTATTAAGAGGGAGGTAAATTTTTTTTAAACAGTTTAAATTGTAATAATTTTATACTGTCTGGAATTTTATTATAAATAACAGGCCCCATACCGATTACACCTTTGCATAATAACGCAGTATTATAACCACCAACTGCTAACATATTTTGATATTGAGCGCGTACTAGCTACCGTTCGTGTTCTTATTTGTGTCAATTTTACAAAAGATGCTGATTTAATTTCACTAAAATGCATATTTCTAGTATATGTAGTGACGGCAAAGTCAACAGCTTTAGGGATTTAAACACAGGTACACAAATTACTCCGTATCGTAACGTTGGTGCGACAATACAATGATATGCCATTAGTGTTGCTTCTAATTTAACTTTATGTGATATAAAGCATACGCACACTTGCTCAGATTTTTACAAATTTGTTCTGCTTGCGACTTCCAAGTTAGGTGGTTGTCAATTAGCAGTCCTAGAAATTTTGTTACTTCTACGTCTTCCACCTTTTGTCCGTTATAATTTATATTAAATGTGTGCACTTGTTTTCTTTGATGAAAATGCATAATTTTCGTTTTCTGCAAATTAATTTTTAAGTTATTTATGTCGAGCCATGTAATGATTTTATTCAATAAATTGTTCATATTCATATTCATTTATGTTATTATTATTACAATTGACTAAGCCAGTACTGTCATCTGCATATAAAACCATAGGTTGCTCAGTATGTTCGGGTTTCTTATAGATTTTATACAAAATGCTGATTTCATATTATTACAAATCAAAACCTTACCTCTGTTACAAAAGTAACTTTCTTCCACTCACGTCCACTTTCTTTAGCTAAAACTAATTTATTATTTTTACTAAAGGAAAATGAGGACTGTGGCGTTTGGTTTTGATTTTTGCGATCGTTCATAGATTTATCACAAGAATAAGGCTCAGAGACTGTGTTTATAATTTTTTTTAACCATCAAAGTTTTACAAAAGCTTGGCTTGTCTGACTGACTCTTTCTTTTAAGTGTACAAAACACCTGTGCCAGAAAGAGCAGCTATTCCATAACATCATGTCATTAGGTTAGTAAAATAAAACATTTAGCAATTTATACAATTCTAATTCACAAAATAATTGAGAGATTGCGAGTAATACGCCAATATTCTACTGAACCATGAATTATTAGCTTACGATATAATTAGCTCGGAAACTGTTATGGCTTTTGTAACATTTTGCTTTAAATCAATTATATATCTAGTATTGAAATACTTTCAATATTATAAAAATATAGTAGTTAATAAAAAATAGTTTTTGTCTTGCTGATGGAAACAAAGCTTGACGTGGCGTAGGGTTACTGATAAAATATTGATAGAAAGCTGAATACTATTTAATGTGGGAATTGTGAGAGATTGGACGCAGCTGTCAAGCATTTCATTTTGCCTATTTTCAGTATTTTTATGCTTAAAATATGTGCAGTACGTTGCTTTTGTGTTACAGTTTGTCATGTCAGGACCACTAGCAATACAATATAAGTACATCAAATAATTATTTTAAATAGTCGCTGCAGGGTGGTAGCATGTTTTAAGAGTAATTGATGAAGTTATTAATTTGACGAGCTCGGTGGCTCAGTCGTGAATGACGCTACTTTGACACCAACGCTCGTGGGTTCGATTCCCACACGGGGCAAAACTTTGTGTACATGAACATGTATGTTGTCTTGGTCTGGGGAAGTACCACCACCTCACAGAAACCCGCACTCAAATAACAACTACCTAGAGGATTGTTGTGTTCCTGCGTGTGCGTTAGGACATCAGTAAGCTCCTACGGAGTTGCTGTGTCAGCATTAAAAGCGGCATCGTGCGAGCCATACTTAATATATTGCAATCGTTTATAGGCTACGGTAACCGCTTTACATGAGGTCAAAAAAAAAAATATCATGGACATTTCTTCAGTCACACAAAGTGTCAGCATAAGCTAAAGCAGTTTATGACATACTACAGAGCAATCTATGTTCATGTGTATTCACGCCAAATCCCTTGCGGCGTAGGCAGAGAGATCAGAGCACCTCGGGACTCGTATCAGTTACCTACTGATGAAAAACTGAGAAACGCGCCAAGCAAAAACAGATTAGGATTCTTTAATATAATAAGCCTATGAACGCTTGCAATACATTGAGTTAGACTCGCTCGATGCCACCCCTGATGCCAATGCAGTACCTCCTTATGAGTTTACTAATAATCCCACTCACTCGCCGGACACAACAACTTCCCAGGGAGCTGACCCTTGGCGTGCTGCTTTGATGCACCCTGCCTCTCTTCAAACACACGTGACATTTACATTTATGTATATATCATCCCTATCTCTAAACTACTGGAGAAATAATAAAATTTTAGCTAAATTATTGCAGTCGTTTTCGAGATGCACGGAATGTATGAATTACTCGCTTAAAACAATTGGGTGAAATGGAAAAAGCGAATGCAGTTAGTGGTCTTCGAACCGGAAACTTTCGTCACAATATAAGATAGACCGTTCTGTGCTAAATAACGAAAATGTATCACATGCAAAACAATCATATAATTCACACAACCCCCCGCACGCACGCACCCGTAAAAAATTCACACAAAGAGAGGTGCATCTACCTACTTATACAATAAATATTTTCCTAGCGTGTAACATTTAGATGGAAGAGCACTGTTGCTTGATTGGTTTTGGTTCTTTTTATCCCCGAGGGGAAAGGCAAAGGGATCTAGCCCATACAGCCACGTCATCAGTTTAGAACCATTTAAAAATCTTAATTCTATGTTCCAGCTTCAGGAACTGTGCTCAAAAAATACTTGGGAAGGGTACTTCGACCCAATCAACCCAGTTTAAATACCACCCGTAAAACGATAGGAATTTTACAAGGTTTTCTTGATGAACTTATTCACGTCTTTTAAAAAGTGCATAAACGTGTTATACTTGAGTTTTTTCATTATTGTATAATTTCACTAGCACTTATGTTACAAAACACTATCGAAATTGTCACATAAAACTAATTTACACTGAATTGTAAAAAATTCATCATTCAGTATAAGAACAATGTCACTCGTCAAAAGCGCGGGAAGAAGTCCTGTTGCTTGAAATACAGGTATGTTACCATGTTCAGGCACAGATGCAAATCTAAGTAATTTTTTACCATTTCCTGCTTAATAAATTAATATAAAATGTATAAAAAATAAAAAAAATTAAACGGGCACTTTTTGTAAATTTATAACTATACTTCTGGTATTTCAGTATCCGTAAAATTTCATCACTTTTCACAAATAGTTGCCAGCTTCAAAATGTCGGTGAATTATTATATTTAATTTTATTACAATAGAGGGCGTTGACTCAAAACTGAATCACGCTACGGTTTGATATTTTGTTACAGTCAATCTGGCTAACTTTGGCCCAGTTTGCACATAAAAAGTTAGACCAATGTTTAAAATAATACGTTACTCAAAAAGATACACTTGTTATGGTGGCTTTATGTAGCCTACTTCCAAAAAATTTACTCATTTACCAATAATCTCTAGGAAAATAGTTTCAAAAACTCCATTTAACCACTGGGCCAATGTTAGATTGTGAGTTGGGCTTGGATTGGCCCAGGTCCCAATTTTAGGTTGTTTTTGCTTATTTTATTTTATTTAAAGCGTTTTGCTAACATTGGCCTGCATATTTACCATAAAAACTACAGCTGAGGGCCATAGACAATAATTATGTATACATTCGTTTTCATTTATTAGTACTAAAATGGGTAAATAAATTATTGCCATAGGAAAATCAACACAGTTTTTATTCAATCTTATTTTTTTGGTGAACAATGCGTTTTTAACTTATTTACTGACTTACCATATAGCTAAGACAATGAAAAAAGTATCAAAATAATTAAAATTTTATTTAATCCTACATCTACATCTACATCATGGGGTTAAACTTTGAAAAATTTCCATTCCATTCCATGGCCAGGAAGTCGTCTTATATGATAAAATACCTTTCTTTCTTTGAATATTAGTGTCATTCAGCATTCGTATGATATTTGTATCATTCATTATGCAAAACTGAGCCACGGCCTTTATCACATTATCACTAATCATCTGAAGTTCCAGTCTACCGTCATGTACTTCGTATGTCTCTATAGAAAAAAAATCCTCCTGTGCTATATCCAAACCACATTCTTCTTCATGTGTTATGTCTCCTTCCTCTGCCCTTTCTTCACACTTATCGAATATATCTCCTCCCAATATTTTGAGAATTTTGAACTTTGGCCCGGGCTCAAGTTACCCTTATTCACCGGTAATAATTTACCTGTTCAATATATATGGCAATATCATGGGAATTAGCTAATTAACTCTCGTAATTTTTGAAAGAAATCATAGATAGACACATATGAGACACTTTAAAATAACACTTGCCTCCTTAAGTATTCAAATGACAACACAGCAGGCAACTTTTTGGCGCTTTCGTAACAAACCGCTCTATTCACACCACAGAAAAAAGCAACTGACGTCTCAACAATGATAGATGTCAATTATTTGGCAGAATCTGAGCATTTACGAAGATATATTAGAATCGATGTTTACAAATCTAGTTTGAAATACATAAAATCATAGCAAAAAAAAATCTATAATATGCATTTGAAATTTTGGGCCAATTTTATATTGAAGGCTTAAGTTACCCTGATCGACTGTACTAGCATAGCGTTTTGAATAATATTGTAAAATTTAGTTCTTTAATACAGATACTTCTTAAAACAATGTTTTTGTAGACCACTCAATACGGCATTTAACACGCAGTCCTATCTCAGAAATGCATTTAACCATTGGGATTATATTTTGTGTATAATATAGACAGGGTTTTCTTTTTGAGTTTATCTATGTAGGTGTCATTCTTGAAAAACTGCGATTTTACAACACTGCAACACAAAAATATAAAACAGCGGATCGTGTTATACTAATCAATTTTCTATATTTCAATAATATATTTTCATTCATTCAATACTATAATTTATTTATACGATTTACGATACGACCCATTACCCGACGGTCCCGGGTTCGAGTTTTAGTGTGGGTATGTACCACTAAATTCATGTTTTCAAATTTATGTACATATTCGTAATTATCGCTTGATATACATCGACCCCATGGGGTCGATTTCAACAAGTAAGGGGTCTATCATATTCAAACAGAGGGTCTACAGGGAGCAGAATACATATTCTATTTTTTTATTTTTTATACAACTAGATTGGCAAACAAGCATACGGCCCGCATCAGATGGCAAGCAGTCACCGCTGCCTATTGACGCTCGCAACATCACGGGGATGTTACTCGCGCTCTGCCAATCTTGTGACCTAAGGATGTTTCGTCACAGTACCCAGTAATTTATCTGCCATATCTCAACTTTTAAACCGGAACACAGCTATATAAATATATCTGCTTGGCGGTAGAAATAGGTGAGACAGAGGTACCCACGCAGACCACTTTTGTACAAAGTCTCCCTCTGATAAGTACTCGTAATATAGGCATGGGGTCTACGGGACAAAAAATATAGAAAAAGCTCTGGTCTATTTCATTCAATCACAATGGTTCCCGGTCTCTGCACATTCCTATCATGTTAGTAACGAGCAAATTAAAGTAATTAAATATATCTATCTATAACCTCACGTCTAATCCTTTGCGGGGTAGGCAGAGAGAACCGAGCGGCACATGACTCAATCCTTACATACTTCGGTCATTATTCTTCTCATGCACGCGAGGTATAAAAAAAATCTAATAAACAAAAGTATAAAAAAATCATTTAACATACATGAAAAATAGTTAATAGATTCAGGCGTTACTTTGCGAAAGTCAAATTTACAGGTAATTCGCTGTAGATGTTAGTCGTTAGAATAACATGCTACGAATTCGTAGGCCTGAGGATGCCTCGTGGAGAGGCGAAACATGTGTCGCGGAGACGACCGGAGCAGCCAGGGCAACAACGGTGGCGGGTGCATGCGGTTCACATTTCAGATGGCGAACACTCGCGGAGACGACCGGAGCAGCCAGAGCAACAACGGTGGCGGGTGCATGCGGTTCACATTTCAGATGGCGAACACTCGCGGAGACGACCGGAGCAGCCAGGGCAACAACGGTGGCGGGTGCATGCGGTTCACATTTCAGATGGCGAACACTCGCGGAGACGACCGGAGCAGTCAGGGCAACAACGGTGGCGGGTGCATGCGGTTCACATTTCAAATGGCGAACACTCGCGGAGACGACCGGAGCAGCCAGGGCAACAACGGTGGCGGGTGCATGCGGTTCACATTTCAGATGGCGAACACTCGCGGAGACGACCGGAGCAGCCTGGGCAACAACGGTGGCGGGTGCATGCGGTTCACATTTCAGATGGTGAACACTCGCGGAGACGACCGGAGCAGCCATGACAGCGGCGGCATGCATCTACTAACGGTAGTGGGCGCGTGCCGGCCGGCAGTAGTTCGCATGAACTAATCGAGAGCGGAAGCACACAAAGTAGTTTGGATCAAATTGCCTATACATGAAAAAGTCGCGCATTACCCCCCCTCCTTTATTGAAACCGATACAAAAAGATAAGGAGGCATGTCCTGATACATCTTTATCAATAACTCAACCAGCGGGTGGATGCTGTATGCGATAAGATCAATATAATCTCTTCGATCGTTACTTGAAAAGCTTTAATGAGAACTTTCCAAATGGACTATTCCCGCCAAGTTAACGCAATAACGACCAACTTTATTTAAATACAAAATTAAGTTAGAATACTTTTAGCTTAATTCACCTAACTTGGAACATCCACCGTTCAAGTTTGCATAAGTTTTTTTTGCAAGATATGAAAGTCATTTTCTTAAGCGTTGAAATTTTAAGCTGGGGTGGTTTGTAAATAGTAAAAATAATCGTCCAGCGGGGAGTCTTGCAGGTTAAAAATGATTCATTAAAATACTGAAGAATATTTTTCATCATACTTATGAAGTTTTAAGAGGGGTAGGGCGCATCAAAGCAGTCTTTTTTTTATGCGAAAAACAAGCATACGGCTTGCCTGATGGTAAACAGTCACCATAACCTATGGGCATTTGCATCACCAGGGGTGTTACTCATGCGTTGCCGACCCTCCAAAAACCTCTTCGCGTCTTTCTTGAAGAACCCCATGCTGTAGTCCCTCGGGAAAACCTCGGCTGGCTCGGCAGTCCATCTGGGGAAATACCTCCACCTCACAGAAAACTGCAGTGATATAACAACTACCTGGGGGGTTGTTGTGTTCCTGCGAGTGAGTGTAGCGAGTAGTTGTGTTAGCAGTAGAGGTGTCATCGCGCGAGTGCTACTTAATGTGTTGCAAGCCTTCATAGGCTACCGTAACCGCTTTACAGAGATGTTATGGTAAAAAAATAAACATATTTTTTTAATGTCCGAGGACTATGAGCATTAACTTGCTATGAAGATGTTACCGTAGCCTATCAACGTTAGTAACAGGAAGTATCGCTGGCGCGTTTCCGAAACAGCAAAACCTTACAAGCTTACTGGTAACATTTTACAAGTATAATCGCAGAAACACAACAAGTCTTTAGGTAGTTTTTGTAGATTAAGATACTTTTCAATGGGGTTGCTTTATAGTGCCCTGTCTCTCTTAAAACAAACAATCTCTTAAATGCCACGATGTCTGTTGTGTGGGAATCAAACCCGGAAGGCTCTTGCCTTGGTGTTTAACGTAGCCATTGCTAATTACTCTACTACTAGACGAGCTCGGTGGCGCAGTGGTGGAACACGCTGTTACGCTACTTTGACACCACATTTTTTGTTCGATTCCCACACAGTACAAACATTTGTGTGCATGAATATGTCTGTTTGTCTTGGGCTGGGTATTTTCTATGTATAATAAGTATGTATTTACAAAAAAATATATAATTACGTATGTTTATCTGTTGTCTAGTACCCATAACACAAGCTTCGCTTACTTTGGGGCTAGGTGGCGCTGTGTAATTTGTCCGGCAATATTTATTTATTTATATACTCGCCCGCTGGGCTCATCTGATGTATCGTATTACTATCATTTCGATAACTCCTTCATAGCTTTAGAATATAAATGAATATGATTTGATAAACTCAACCGTTTAAGAGAATAACAAATTGTCTGGAATGGATTCGCTTCCCGAAATGGATTACAACACAATTTATATGAGGCTTTAAGGTCTTCCGCGTGTTTATAAAGACGAGTTAAAGGATTAAACGGTGTGAGCTGATCTTTGGAACTATATACAGTATAGCGAGTATTAATGATTAAATTTCCTAATTTATTTATTCATTCATAAACATGGGTAGAGTGCCGCCATGATTCGCCTTACTGACACTGACCCGCGCAACGATCTCTCAATCTACCAATCAACTGCCACATAATTTATTGTCATCAGGGGGCACGGCAGTGCCCCCGCCAAGTCGAGCGCGAAGCAAACACTGCCGTACCATCCTTTACTGGAACCATTTCGCCGCATTTTCAGGCCCCTATTTGAGAACCTCTGGATAAGACCAGAACGCAGAAATTTTCGTCATCCAGTAAGCTATAATCACATACTTAAAATCCAAAATTTCAAGTCTGTAGGTCATTTAGTTCCGAAGTTAAGCGAAAGCAAAGTTTCGCATTTATGACACTCACTCATGATCATCAAAATAGAACTAGTACTTCCCATAAATTCCGAGAGCTGAAATTTGGTACAGAGTTAGGGTTTAATGGCCACATAAAGGGAAAACTATAAAAACTAGGATAATCGAAGATCCGGAGTACCTGTGACCCTGATTAGAAAACACAAGAGCCCAACCAAACTAACTATTAGAGATCGACATACCGCCTTTACAAAAAATGTTCAACTTGGTGGGCCGCTTCATTTGATGTCAAAAATCGAAGGTCTGAAGTATCTGATGAAGAACCCTCCGCTGGTCTCAGCTGTATTAGAGATATGGTAATGCTCCCTTCTACTATGAGAAAAAAACTGTGTCAAATAAGAAAATCTAATAAAATAAATCAATATGTCCACGTTTCTACAAAAAGAAGTGAAATCCCACCAAAAACATTCTGTAAAAAACTAGCCAAGTCTCGACGGAGCTGCTTGTTTATCTCTAAAAAGTAATGAAATCTAGACAAAGTCGTGCCAAGTCTAAGGTTCCTTACTGCGATTTCTTTATTATTATAGTTAATGTTGTGTGACTTGGCCGTTGAAGGGTACACAAGGGTACAAAACCAGCTGCTCCATGACACCATTGCACCAATCTGTCGCCAGAACCGCTACCCATTGACGATGGAAAATTGCCACTTGGAAAACGTTGATTAGTTACAACAGATATAACATTACGTGTAAACAAAATTGACTTGTACCCACTAACGTATAAAGAATTTTCAATATAAAGAATTTTCAACGGCCAAGTCACACAACATTAACTATAATAATAAAGAAATCGCAGTAAGGAACCTTAGACTTGGCACGACTTTGTCTAGATTTCATTACTTTTTAGAGATAAACAAGCAGCTCCGTCGAGACTTGGCTAGTTTTTTACAGAATGTTTTTGGTGGGATTATAGTTAGTCCAGGTATTGGTTTCATAAATGTATGGTTTGAAAACCTTAGTGCTGGCACTGCAGCCTTTTAATATTTAGAAATTAATGACGTAATATCATAGTCAATATTTTATATGTAGTACTGAATGCAGCGAAAACGTATAATTAATTTTATACCTTCTATAACATAAATTATACAGAGCCATTCAGAACGTGAAAATTATTTTGATGTACAAATTACTTTGTATATTATTTATGAATGAATATTTCCCGGAAAATGTACCCAAAGGCGACGCTGATATTTTGACAGGCTTTTAGTGTTTCTGAGCGTGCGCTGGAGTGATGCGAAATATGCTTCTGCGGTAAATAGTAAACAGAGTTAGAGTAGTGATAGCCTAGTGGGTAAACCCGTCTTGTGACCAAACGGTATCCGGTTCCAATCCCGGTATATACCACTAAATTCGTGTTTTCGCATTTATCTACACATTTGTAATTTGTAATTTTCACTAATTACAAATTACAAATGTGTAATTTGTAATTAGTGATAATTACAAATTACAAATGTGTAGATAGGAAGGTGAAGGAAAACATCGCGAGGAAACCAGCACGTCCAAGAATTTATATTTCGAAAGAAGTGTGACCTTACCTAAGAATGATATGGTTTGACCCTCTGGGTTGTGGATCTCAGACGGCAGCCTCAGGCGGCATTGGAGATAGACATATTGAGAGAATGCAACTCTTGCAGTAGTACATCGAAATCTACTGTATTAAACGCGTTGCTCAAGTCCAGCAGCGTTAAAACCGTAAGCTGTAACTTGTCCATATAAAAACGGAGGTCATCAGTAATTTTTACAAGAGCGGTAGTCATACCATGATCGGGACTGAAACCAGATTGGAAGGGATTGAGGATGTGATTTCTGTTCAGGAAATGAATCAGGCGTTGCTGATCTAGGCGTTCCAGGACTTTAGATAGGAATGGAAGAATATAAATATGACGGTCATCGGAAAAAGAAGACGGATTGGATTTCTTAGGCGATGGGGTAATCTGGGCAACTTTCCAGGTGTTTGGGATAGCTCCCGAACCAATGGAATTGTTGAGGATCAATATGATGTTAGGAAGGATGATGTCTAGGATAGGTAAAATCATAAGACGACTAACGCTGTGACTCCCCATGGCACGGCATTCGACGCCATAAAACGTATATTTTTCTCAACGTCACAGTCGGCAAATTGATAAAGAAAAAGGGTGCATAGTCTAGAGATGGGAGCGATGAAAGATAGTCAAGAGTAGCTGCCTTAGTACCGCTATCAAATGCGGCGGAAGACGAGAAGTGCACATTGAGTCTATATCGACATTATTAGTATTATTATTGTCTCTTTTCCCAACTCCTAGAGATTAAAAAGATTGCAGACTTTAGTTGGATCTCCATTTTCAATAGATTTGTGAATAGCATCATTGTGCTTCCCTACACATCCTGTTGCAGATATTGCGGGCACGAATATAGTTCATTATGATGATGTTCATGAACACAAATGTATGAACATGTCTGTTTGTCTTGGTTTGTATGTATTAAGGGAGGTAGGGCGCATCAAAACAGCCCATCTGGGGAAGTACCCTCCACTTCACAGAAAACCGCACCCAAATAACAACTCTCTAGAGGGTTATTGCATTCCTGCGTGTGAGTGAGGTCACCTGTATGCTCCCAAGGAGTTGCTGTGTGAGCAGTAGAGAAGGCAACGCGCGAGTGATACTTAATATATTACAAGCGTTATAGGCTACGGTAGCCGCTTTACATCAAGTGGATCATATGCGTCTATACCTCCCGACGTAGTATAAAACAAAAGAAAAAACTGCTGCGTCACCGAGCTTGTCAAAAAATGTATGATCACGAAATTTACGGTAGGTAGAAATAGGCAAGTGAGACTTGGCCAGATTTTCTAGGGGTCCTAGAAAGTCTGGCCAACTCTCACTTGCCTATTTCTAATGATATGTTACATGAGGTGATAACTAGCATATCGCCCGCCTGATAATATATAAAACGTTACCATAAATAATTATTTCCACGTAAAGTAGGAGCTTCCTGTCGTCAGTTGAGAGATTCCGCCTTCGGCGACGTGAAGCTCTTTGACGTCATTTCCTGAACAATTTGGAATTTGGCAAGGTCTATAAGAAACACGGCGTGATATTATTTGGTATTTGATAAGCATCATTAAAGTTTGATGGGTAATATTGATAGATTGATGTCAGTTATTATGGAGCTGATGGAATTATTAAAACGCTTTTTTTTTAATTTGTCCTGCCAAAATGTCTTTATTTCGCCTGATGGAAAGCGTCAACGAGAACCAGATTAGGAAACAGTCATCAACAGAGGTGGTGAATACATGCGCCGGAAGCGAATACCACATTTTGACAGTCAGATAGAGAAATGATTCGCTGAACCTCTTAGTACAGAAGGTCAGCATCCCAACTCTATGAGGATGTGTTCTCAGTCTAGCACAAATGTTCCGGAGGAGGAAGGGAGAAGGAGTCACGAGGTCAACAAGCTCATCAGAACCTTCCTCATGGCAAATACGGTAAAGAACGCTCAATCTACCAATATCCCTACGCAGCTGAAGAGGTTCAAGGTACTTTCGGAATGCATTTTTAGTCACGTAATTATCATGAAAATTGGCAATTAATAGCTTTGAAAAAGATGCCATAATCAGATCGAGCTGGCCTAATATCTGGGACGGGATAATATGTGAGTCATACTGAACAACTCATCGGAAAAGAAACCATTACATTCTTTGTAGAACATGCAAAGGCAGGTAAAATCTTTTAGAAAATGAGAGGCAAATCTTGCCATAAACACCTTCATCAGAGATGACGTAATCTGGACATCCAAATCCTTCAATCTAATGACTACTTTAGGGACATTTTCTTAATTTTTTATACAACTTCGGGAAGCATAGCAAGCAAGCAAGCATAAAAGCATCCTGTACGCTTGTAAAACATTGAGTATCACTCGCGCGATACCACCTCTGCTGCTAATACAGCAACTCCTTAGGAGCTTACAGGTGACCTCACTCACAAGCAGGAACACAACAACCCTCGAGAGAGTTATTTGGCTACGGTTTTCTGTGAGGTGGAGGTACCTACTTTGATACACCCTACCTCTCTTAATGCACAATAATGTTGGTACTCTCTCTATAGTGTTGGCAGCCACAGGAAAGCTTGAGGCGAAGATGTCCAGTGGACAACCTGCTAACTACTAAAGTAGTCATATTGTTTAGCCCGTACTCTTATTTGTCGAAAGTCGGTGCCAATAGTTTCTTGGTGAAAACGTGAATCGGGTACATAAGGGCCAGTTATCTGAATATGTTGTAAAAATACGTTCTTCAATCAGTGGCCGGAACTAATGTTGTTGTATTTGCAATTTGTCGTAGCTTGAACATTACTTTTGGGCTTCTGTCTGGCTTCTTAAGGATCTGAAGAAGGTTGAAAATGGATTTCCACTCTTAGATTAACGTTTCCCTTCGTGTGTGTTTGTTTTCATTAAAGCTTTATTAAGTTTCGTTACATCACATATTACCCATACGTTGAATTTCAAGCAAGGATATATTAAATTTTATGTTTAAAACTTGGCATATTGAGAAATTAAATGCACCAGTCTAAATACAAGTCTACCTCCATTTTATAATTAAATGTATTTTATTTAGTGTTTTGTTTTCTTCCACGCAAACACTACAATTAAATCGGGCGGAGTTATCAGCATACGGCATCAGGTATCTCAATTCTCTGTTCTATAGAGTAATAGAACAAGAACTACAAATGAAGGGCATTATTGTAGCTCTTGTTGTATTACTCTATAAATAATTAATATAATATTTTATTTTTATTCCATTCAAGAACAGTAGTGACTGTTCTATGGTCTATACATATCACTGTGACAACCCAGTGGGTAAAAATCCTGCCGATTAATAGGCCAGTTCTTTATCCAGAACTATTCGAATTCTGGGCATATACCACTAGATCAGTGTTTTCGGATATAGGTACATATTTGTAATTATCCATTGCCTGGTGGTGAAAGAAAGCATCGTGAGGGAACTTAACATAACCTACTAACTTAAGAAATATTTAATTTTTCCTACGGGTTGAAGGGTCTCAGTCGCTCTATGTAAATGTGATCATCTTCGCTAAATCCTTACCGATACCGCCAATCCTAATGGGTTAGAGAATGGAATAAAGATAAAAAATATTTTTTTTTCTATTAAAAAAATTCCTCTATTACAAATATTATCACGTAAGAAAAAATGCTGAAAATTTCCTGACAAATAAAAAAACTGTTTCAAATGATCTCATTTATTAAAAGGTTTTTACGTTTTCCGTTTACATTCATAGAAACATGAATGCCACAACGGATCCTGGGTACAAAGTGGCTCAATTTTAATTTTATGCTCGACTTACCACCGCGACGTTCAAAGACTAATACATACTTGTACTTTTATGTGTACAAAGGAAGTAGAGTATGAAATACATGTTTCCCCCGGGTTCATGAAACAACTTTTTGCCAATCATTTTTAGCAATATCGTGTTATGATATGGCCCGAGAAATCCAGAGCAAAATGCGCGAGGAATATTTACATACCAAGTTTTTCGTTGACATGTTAGGCTTTGGAATCTTTTTTATTCAGCCTACAGAACTTAATGTTGTTCTGTTCCATCATACTCATAAACAGTCTTATAACACACACTCAAAGCACGTGGGATTTTAATAACGCCCACGGGCGTAAGAACTTTTTTAAATTTAATTTCGTCACGTACTACATATGATGATCTCCAGACAAATAGAGTTTAAATTCAAGACAACAAAATATTTTCTCTATTAAGTTAAATTGTTTATTATTATAATGTTTTGTTTTGTTTAAAAATCGCGTTTTTTTAAAAAAGACATCTAAACACATAAACTTAATCATAAATTAGAAATACGAAATATGCTTTTATATACAAGAATAGCTCGTTAAATTGGTATAAATATACAAAAATACAGCGCTGTCAGTGAACTTCGAACAGGGACTTTTGTGATTGTATAAAATGGACCATGTGCACGGTGGAACCAAATACGCAGTAGTGCAATAAGCATAATGTCCAATATCTGGTATAAATGTTTAAAAATGATCTGATTTTTTAAATTTTTGAGTAAAATTGCATTTTTGGAGGAATTACACGTACGTAGATAAATCACAAAAGAAAAACGTTATCTAAATAAAAAAATACGTTAATTAATTAATTAATTTAAAAGCCGTTTTCGAGATAAACGAATACATTTGTATATGGTATGTACAAAAATAGTTAGTTTAATATATAATTAATTTATTTAGATATTTGCACTACACTAAAACAAACTAACTAAACTAATAAGGTACCTAATCTAAAAAAAAATAATAACTCTAAATAAATCTAAAAAGTGTGGTCCCGCGGCATTGTACAAAAGATGCAGTCAGCATTTCCGCGCTGAATCGCAATACTAATTGCTGAGCGAGAATACTACCAGGTCTTTGGTCGCCAGTAACATCGATCAGACGTCTCGCTAGTTCTTTAAAGAGCGACTGCCAGGCGCCAGGACCCCACGGACCAAGGGACTGGAACTCCGAATGGAACAAAGTTGTAGTCGGAGCCAAGCCCCTGTGTCTATTTATTTTTAAAAGTTCGGCCGCTTCAGCCGCCTCGCTTGCCTTAATGTTAGTGCGATGGAGATGAGAAGAGGCCAGTGTGTCAACGCATGGAATCAACGACATTTCGTCGGTTCGCTTACCATCGTCCCTGGTTAGTCCGGTGGGTTCCACAACAGCTGAAACGTTGACAGAGGCGAGGGCCCAGCGGATAATATCGTCGAGTGCAGCATGAGGGAAGAAAGGACCTGCACTTTTTTTTTTAGAAAGTCAGCGGTGTCCAAACTGATCGACATCACTACCGCAGGGGCACTTGTGTGGAGCACATATCGGGATTCCCGGCCGCAGACAGACAGCCAGCCTGACAGTGTCAGGGTCGAGGAACGTGCCCGTATTAGGCGACGGGTAGGCTTGTAACCAGAAGCCAGCATCCTTACACTCTGCCGCCCTCAGTCTCGCTTGTTCAAAATCTGAAGCTCCTTGGAATAAATCATTATATTGAATTTTGCAGATGGCATCGTCCCAGCCGTCTCATAGTTTAAAGGGAATTCCCTGAGGATTTTACCTATGAAAAGACTATATCTGTGAACACATGAGAGAAAAGCTGGTAGAGCTACACTAGACATTTTACGCAACCCTAAACCACCGTTGCGAATGGGGAAGGGAAGCTTGTGTCCAAGATTCTTCGCTTAGCTGTATATTTAAAATACGTTCTACAATAAATTTTAAAATAGTGTCTAAAGGAGAAATTTACATATTTCTAACATACATGCGTTAATTTTGGAACGAAAAGACAAAATTTTAAAATGAAAAAGCTGAATGGGAATTAATTTCCGATAGGCGATCAGAACATGTTTCAAATTTTGTAATCATATTATTTATAAAATCCGGAAACGGAACTTCTTGGAAAACCCTCTAGGGAGTTATTCTTTGGCTGCGGTTTTCTGTGAAGTGGAGGGACTTCCCTAGACGAAGGGATTTGTTATTTTCTGCGAGGTGGAGGCCCAGTCGGGCTGCTTCGATGTGCCCTATCTCTCTTAAACTATATTGATTATCGGTGAGCTTTAAGTACAGTCAAAGTTATCTTGGGAAAATTTAGAATGTTCTATAAAGCGTAATCTAATCTTTATGACGGTTTAGATCCAGACGTCGCTAGGCATCTGACCTGTGTCTGACCTGCCGGCTGGGAGGTCAACAAGGCTTGCTTGAATATTTCACTAAGATAAAAACTTTGTTCGATTAACTACACGTGCGTTAACATTGGACTAAACACCCCGTAAGAAACTCATTGCTGTTGAGCTGAATCCTCACCTGCATGTGGATTACTCCGCCTAATTTATGCAGCACGACTCTGGAATACCCTTCTTCCTCTGGTCAAATGATAACTCTCTACAGGGTTGTTGTTTTTCTGTAAACATGGTTTGGATGAGCTCATCGGTGATTAGTAACACTACTTTCACACCAACGTTCGCGTGTTCAATTGCCACACAGGATAAACAGTTGTGTGCTTGAATATACCTGTTTGCCTTGATCTGAGTGTTTTTAAAGGAGGAGTACATCAAACTTATAGAAAACCGCAGCCAAATATGATACATGGCCAGATGGTATACCGGCAGTGGCGCTGAAGCTGTGTGCTCCAGAGTTGTGTTCTGTACTAACGCGCCTTTTCGTACTTTCTACTCCACTGGGTAAGTCCCGACTTCATGGAAGACGGCCAATGTGCATCAGGGTGCCCAAAAAGGGCGATAGATCAGACCCATCGAATTACAGGCCTATTGGCATAATATCCCTTGTCTCCAAGGCGATGGAGCGTGTGATAAAAACACGACTCCTAGGATACCTAGAGGATCACGACTTGATCAGCGACCGTCAATACGGTTTCCGTCACGGTCGCTCGACTGGTGATCTTGTAGTGTATCTTACACACCGCTGGGCTTTGACAGTCAGTCTACATAGGGCGAAGGCATTTGATCGAGTCTGGCGTCAGGGTCTTCTATCGAAGTTACCGTCATACGGGCTGCCCGAGGGTTTGTGCAAATGCGTGCCGGCTTTTTATCCAACAGATGCATAAAAGTCGTGGTTGACGGTGGAAGCTCCGATAGTATGGATATCAATACCAGCGTCCCTCAGGGCTCTGTACTGTCTTCGACGCTATTTCTGCTGCATGTCAATGATAGTTGTCAATTGATGGCATTCATTATTATGCGGACGACAGCACCGGGGACACTTACTATACAGGCCGTGCAAACATCCCTCGTTCCCTAGTGGAGGAAAGCCGCGATATACTTGTGTCTGAAATAGACGGTACTTTAACTAAAGTATCTGAGGGGGGGGGAGGGTTTAACTTGGTAGAATTGAACCTCATGAAGGTACAAGTTTACGCGTTCACCGCTAAGAAACCCCTATTTGCTGTAGTTCCTAAATTGCAGAACACACCTCTAAGCGTCACCAAATATATTAGGGGCAAAGATTTATGTTATATAAGTAAGTCTCAAGTCAGACCGCACTTAGAGTACTGCAGTCACCTTTGGGCGGGAGCTTCTGGATACCAGCTTGGACCAAGTGATTCGATTCAGAGACGAGCTGACGGTATGGAACCCTTAAGGAGAGATTTTGCCTCCGTTGAGTCTTCTACCGATTGCACAACGGGCTGTGTTCTGAAGAATTGTTCAATATGATGGCGATACTACTTTTTATGTATGCGGGTAGTTCACCCTCACATGCTGGAACCGCAATGGTTCCAGAGAAATTTTGTTCCAAGAACTCTCAGGTTGTGGAATGAGCTCCCAGCCGAGGGTTTTCCAAAGGACTACAGCATGGGGTTCTTCAAGTCTACCATCAGGCAGGACGTATGCTTGTTTGTCACCTTAGTAGTAAAAAAAATTACGACTCTCTGGAGCATTGTATTCTTGCGTATGGATGAGGTCACCAATAAGTTCCTAAAGATTTGCTGCTAACATCGGAGGTGGCATCGCGCGAGTGATACTTAATGTATTACAAGCGTTCATAGGCTACGGTAATCGCTCTATATCAGGTGGGCCGTATTCTTGTATGTCTTGCGACGTTGTATAAAAAAAACAACTGAGGTTAGTCCGAAGCTCCCGATGAGTTAAAGATACTGCTCCATCAATGAGCGTAGTATGTCTATCTATCTATAATCACGCCAAATCCCTTGCGGGGTAGGCAGAGAGATCCGAGCGCCATGTGACTCGATCCTTACATACCTCACTCGCTTCTTTAACATTCATTGTTAGAGCATAGTGATGTTTGAGCGATATTATATATTCTTAGTGGTGCAAGCAGTCACAGGCTACTGGCGGATCGTATACTGGTTTATCACGAAAAAAAGACGGTAATCTGTCCGTCGATATATCGTAGATCGACAAATCACAATCAGCTGATGCTACGCTATTAACTGATACAGAGCGCTGTCACTGCTTGTCCCGGTTGTCAACGAAGCCCTGCCCCAGTGGTCCCGAGGGGACGGCAACCTCGCTCTACTTTTGATAGTGATTGAATTTCAGACTTTTTAAATACGTGAAATGCGTTTGTGGATAATATATAATATACATACACTGTAAATAAAACCAGTTGAGAATGCGCTAGCTTGCATTGCCAGAGGAACACCTGGCTCGTCAGTTATATAACAATTAAATTTTTTTTTTTAATTTGTCGGCCATTTTGACCATGTTCCTTTAGAGATAGGAGGTTGGTTTTTCAGACATTCCTATTCTACTTTTTTATGCTGAATCCGAATCTGAAGTCAAAATTCGAATATTCGAAAAAAAAGCGACAGACACACACCGACAAACATATAGATTTCATATAGGAACGGTGTTCCTGAAAAAAGATAAAATATTTGTGTTTATATTGTGCCCGCTTGGGCGTATAGGTAAATTATAAAATGTTAAAATGCTCGATAAATAAAATGGATTGAAGTTATGAGAAATGAATTACAAAAATGAAGTAAAAAATGCGTAAGTAAAAATAGTTAGGGTTAAAATAATTAATACCCATTTTATATATTACAAATACCGGATAATTATTATCTGATTGGATTATATCAATTGAAAACAGTACAATTATATACCAACTTACAACAATAAATCTTAATCTTTTTTATTTTTTAACTAATATTTCCAATGATTGGTTGTTTGTTTTCCGTTTTTGACGTCTCAGTCGAAGAGTGTCAGAGAGTGACATAAATTACTTAAAAGTCAGTAGTAGTGATGGAGAGTAATAAGGTTTTTTTTAGAAATGTTTATCATATTAGAGTCGATTGTTTACATACTGTTTAAAATAATATAAAAGAGTTAATAGATTCAGGCGTTATTTTGCGAAAGTCAAATTTACATGCAATTTGATCTAACCTGCTTTGTGTGCTTCCGCCACCAATTATTTCACGCTACCGTTAGTAGATGCAACATGCCGACGCTGCTATGGCTGCTCCGGTAGTCTCAGCCTCGGCTGCTGCGGTCGTCCGCCATCTAGAACCGACCGCATGCCCCCACCACCGTCGCTGCCACCACTGGCCTGGTCGTCTCTGCGACACGTGTTTCGCCTCTCCACAAGGCATCCTCAGGCGCTGTAGTCGTTAATCGTTAGAATAACATGCTACAAGTGAAAAACACACAAAGCAGGTTAGATCAAATTGCATGTAATATAAAAGATTTATATTGTATATTTTTGAAGTACCAAAGTGAGATTTTGTACTATATAATAAAGGATGGTTTTAGTAAATTTAAATATTTTCGAGCTGATTATTGTTGTTTCTAATGTTCGTATTCTGTGTAGTAACCATTTTAAAATACTTTCCGCTTGTTTAGAAATCAGTTATTTAATATATCAACTTTCAAAATTATATCAAAGATTTTTATTATGTATTTTAATTTTATAACAAATTAATATTTTATATCTGAGTATTTCACTTCTGTGTTCGGCAATTTATATAAAGATAATCGTGGCGATTGACTAATTTATACGAATTATATATTTAATCTGAAATCATTACGGCTTTGTTTTATTTGAGAACTATTGCATTTTTAATATAAAAGGGATATTTTATAATTTTTACCTCTTTTAACTTTTCTTCCTAATTTTACCTTTCCTATATTTTACCCACCCGCCCATCTCTACTCAAGCCGTTTTGAAGATATATAGGAAGATACCGCCACGCCACCACCACGTTTTTATAAGTCTCGTGCGCTGTTTGCAAAGTAATTACTTACATGTAACGCAATTTCCGAGTGATACCCCTGGTGTTACAAGCGTCCATAATACCGTAAATGCTTACCGTCAGGCGGGCCGTACACTTGTTTTCCACCTTTGAGGTAAAAAAACAATAGATTAATAAGTATTCTTGTTAGACGTCGTTTTACCATACCGTATAAAAAGTAAATTGCATATCTCGCGTCTTAGTTGAGTAGTATTCACTAGACAAAAAGTTCTATTTTTAATTTTAACCACATATAAATTTAAAGAGTAAAAGTATACATACAGAAAAGTAAAGTATACATAAACACGTATTTATATCATTTCTTTTCGAGAAAAACCTGTTTTCATGAATTTTTACTGTTTTGTATTTTTACAATGTGTAAATAAAAAATGTGTAGGTAAAAACAGGTATAAAACGTCTAAAGGTATAAAAACATTTTTTTATATACTACGTCGGGAGGCATATGGCCTACCTGATTTAAATCGGTTACCGTAGCCTATAAACGTTTGCAACACATTAAGTATTACTCGCGCGATGCCACCTCTGTCGCTACACAGTATAACTCCTTAGGAGTTTACTGAAGACCTCACTCACACGCAGGAACACAACAACTCTCCAAGGAGTTATTATTTGGCTGCGGTTTTCCATCAGATGGAGGTACTTACCCAGACGGGATGATTTGATGCGCCGTACCTCTCTTAAAAACACCCAGACCAAGACAAACAGAGATGTTCATACACAATAGTGTTTGTTTTGCATGAGAATCGAACCCACGAGCTTTGGTGTCAAAGTAGCGTAACAACGCTTCACCACTGCCCCACCGAGCTTGTCAATAACCGAGCTTGTAAATTGTAAATATACTTATATATACTTATGACACATATATGTATGTATGTATACATGGAGCCTTAGGAACGGCGAGCGTGCATGAAAAGAGCTATGAATGTGAAAGAAGCGAGTGAAGTGTGTAAGGACCGCGTCTTATGGCGCTCGGTTCTCTCTGCCTACCCCGCAAGGGACCTGGCGTGAAGATATGACATTTTTTTTTGATATAACAGAATTGTTGGAAAACGTAAATTATTAAGAGAAGTCCAAGTTTAGCCACATTCGATAATCTGTAAGTTTTTCCCTGCCTCTGGATGTGGGTCAAGAGAAAACTCGGAAGGGAGCCGTATTAGGGTAGTCGCGCACGGCCGACTTGCCGCATTCATACAATATTACTTTTTATTATCACATTTGCTTAATTGCTACGTATAGAAAAAAACTGGATGTACATATAAATAATAATTAAGTACCCGTTTCTCATATATTCGTCAACCGATTTTCTTTAGATTTTTTCTTGTTTTGTAGCTTTCTAACCAGCACTAACTGTAGTAGAGCTGTTTCAGGTCAAAGGCTTTACAAAAGCTGCTATAAAAGTTGAACAAGAGCTATAGAGCTGATTGAGATTGATTGAGCAGAAAGTCTACTGATGTAGCTTGTATTAGACGAATATTGATGAGGTTTAGTAGTAGTGGAAATAATTATCGGAAACATGCAGATACATATGTTTGCCTCAAATTTTTAATAATGATTGTGTTCGAATATCGACAATTGAAGCGACCATTAGTATGAATCAAAATACCTTACCGCCATGTCCTCGCAATCGTCAATAAAGTCGATACTTGACATGAAGTTGCAGATAGATAGATAGACTTTACTTCATTATATAGTAATGATCTTATTCATCTACTACGACCATTTGATATCATATTGCACCAATATGCTAACGTGAATTTACTGCAATATATAATTGACAGTTTGAAAAGAGACCTACATTGACATATCTTTCTGACAAACTTGTAATTTTTACGCGGTAAATCGACCACGACAACAAGTGCCGCGGCACACACTTTGCGAAACACAAGTATTTTGCGAAGATACTGATTTTGACATGGGGCGACCGCCATCAGACCTCAATCAAGAAGGAAAACCTGAACTGTGTTAGGCTAAGTTACACGTCGTGAAATTATATTTATCACTAGTCCTTTGGTTATTGTAAAAATGAAGATTCTTTATGCTTATGAAGGTAAAAACCTATGGAGAACCGATCAAACGATTTTTATGATAGTAACTCGACTCAGCGCTACGGATCGGGGGGTAAAGTAGAACGTGCCGCTGTTATTGGCTAGTTTGCGGATCAACATCGCGTCATTGATCGGATTGTTTATTAAACTAGTAAATAACAGCAAGCTGTGTAGGCAGAGCTGATATTTTTTAAATTTAAAAAATATTTAAATATTTTATTTTTAATTTTTTAAAAATATATGGAACCCTGTACGACATCTAGCGACGAGTGCTGTTACTTTTTCCGTTGATGGGAGTGCAGTGCAGACTCTGCACTGCAGAGTGGCCGGCCATACGTTTTCCCATATGTTTTTTTTTCTAATTGGAACGATTTTGGACCGTTCTTCCTCACCAACGAACATTTAAATTTCAAATTAAAGGATACAAAACTACAATATGTTAGCTATTAGTGTGTCGATTTTGGAGTTTCTCACTATTACCGTCTAAACGCTAGCTGGATGACATCAGTCTACCCCAAACGGCAATTTTGAGGGTAATGTGGCTCCGCTGGCTATCGCAGCTCTGCCAAATATCCTCTCATTGGTCAGTAGACTCGAATCGCTAAGATATTTACGTATTGGAACACTCGCGACGTGCGTGACGAGAGGGTTACGAAAAGTATGTGGCGAACGGAAGTTGAGAGGGAGATATAAGTTAGTGAAGATAGAAAGAGAGAGAGTTACGTTTCATATGTTACTGTAGGGGCAAGAGAGAGAGAGGTGCGAGCACACATTTTCTATCTCTCTTTCTCTCATAGCGAGTTAAGTTTCGTATATGTAAGACACAATGCAGGGCCTATTGTCTGTATCACACTATGGAGCTAAAGAAGTTTTACTTCAGTCGTGTGGTCTAAACACACTCGTTTATTTTTTTTCAGTTAAAGCACATTAGTTGGAGTTTAAACTATATAAATGTAGCACTAGATCTTTAAGCGCAATTCCGCCTGTGACAAAATACCAATCCTTTTTTATATATGAAACTAGATTGGCAAACAAGCATGCGGCCCGCATTAGACGAGCTCGGTGGCTCAGTCGTGAATGACGCGAATTTGACACCAACGCTCATGGGTTCGATTCTCACACAAGACAAACATTTGTGTGCATGAACATGTCTGTTTCTCTTAGTCTGGATGTTTAAAGAGAGGTAGGGCGCATCAAAGCAGCCCGTCTGGGGAAGTACCTCCACTTCTCAGAAAACCGCAGCCAAAAAATAACTCACCCTCTAGGGAGTTATTTTTTGGCTGTTGTTGTGTTGTTGTTGTGTTCCTGCGTGTGAGTGAGGTTGCTGTGTCAGCAGCAGAAGTGGCATCGCACGAGAATAAATAAAATGTAATATATTATATTTATTTATACGTAATTAGAATATTTTTAAATAAAAAATCGTACGTCACTTGTTACTCTTATTGAAATCAGGTTAACGAATTAAATGTCAAAGAGGGAATAATCAGACAGATTACGCGTCTGTCAGCGCCCTAAACACGCGTACATTTGTATTCCAGTCGAGACCTATGTATTGTATCGCGGGTTACATTTGTGTGTGTGTTGTTATTGTGAGTGTCCGTCGGTGTGAGTGATTTTGCGAGCGTTGTACGTGTGTGTGTGTCGCTCGAAGCGTAATGGAATATTGAGACTCGGGTTGATGTGTTGTGTGATTTCTAGTGTGTGTATATATAGTGTGTTTTGATGTGTGAGTGAGTGACGTACGCTCTGCGGTCTGTGGAGTGCCGTTTGAGGTATCCGCGAGTTGATGGATTGTTTTCCTACTCCAGATGTGATGTACAAAGTCGGCAGCAATTTGATGTTTTGCTATGGCTTAATAAAATGTAAGTCATATTTGGAGTATAGTATGTCAATTGGCCCATTTTTGAAAACTTTACATTTTTTATAGCCGTACCAAGGCGACCAAGCTTTGCTCGATGTTATTTATGTTTTATTTAAAAACTTATTTAAATATATAATTTGATCCAAATCGTTAGAGCCTTGATGTCGAGAAATATATGCATTGATAGTGTGTATAGATATATTGATGTACGGAATAAGATTCATCATCATATCAGCCCAAAGACGTCTACCCATTGCCCATTTTCCAGGCGGTCAATTGTCGTTGTGGATGAGAACAACATCGTTAACCTTGATATTGATCCGGGCTCGTCGCCATTTACTCCTATTCGATTCGACTGACCGCCATCTCTTCCGTATATCTCTAACAATCTGCTGTGATAAATGCCACCTAGTTCTAAGATCTATTTCAGTTTCAAACAACGTGAGAGAGGCCCTCCGGTTAAAAAATGAGATGGTGTTAAAAATTCTAAATCTTCGGGATCTTCTGATAAGGGACGGAGAGGTCGCAAATTGTGGCAACATTTAATTTGCGCCACGACTGTTGTTAGTTCTTCAAAGGTAAGCTGAAATTTAAAACTTTTGTCAGCAGCCTCCCATTAACCACCAGTTGACGGGCACGAGGGCGCATTAAAAGCCAATTGATTTCTAATTGTGATATTTCCGCCTTAAAACCGCCGTTGAAAATTTATAATAGCTCTTGATATTCCTGCTGTGTTACTTTGTTTGCTCCAACGAAATTTCGACCATTGTCACTATAAATGTGATCAGGTTTCCCACTTCGTGCCTTCATCCTCCTTAGTGCTGCCATGAATGATCACGTGGGTAAGGCAGACACTACCTTCAGGTGCACCAGTTTAGTTGCCATGCAGATGAAGACTGCTACATAAATATTCGTAGTTTTGATTCCACGACCTTTGTTGCCCTTGAGGAATCTCTCAGCCTACGTGGGTAAACCTGGCGATCGCTCTTGCTTCTGTTAATTCTTCCATGATCTGAGATTGTTTTAATGGATTTTGCTCTCCACAGGTTACATAGCGATAAAGTTACTTTTTAGTTGCTGTATTGCCACCTAAGACCCAGTATTTTTGTCTGATAAATGCCTGAGTTGGCCTTGCTCCTCCATGAAAAGTAAGTTGATGTGTATGCTCTATTATCAATTCTGTAAAGCGACTCCTGTGCGGCAAGATGATTAGATGCTGCATCTCGGGGCTGATATGTGCACGCTTTAGTCTCCCACCCACTCGTAGAATACCTTCTTTGTCCAAAAAGGGATTAAGATTTAATGGCTTGCTTTTTGAAGTTAACCTGCTTTTTTCTTGTAATGAGATTATTTCTTCCGCGAAATTTTCCTGCTGAATTTGCTTTATTATTTCATGTTTCGCTTGCCGTAACTCCACTATGATTAGATCCGCTGTTTGCTTTCGATTTTGCTTTTTTGATATGAACCTATACGCCAATGCTAGTATACGTATTATTTGCGAATGATCTTTTCTCAATAATTCTGTTATGATATTTTCACCAGCTTGCTGTATGGCGACATTCACTTGTGTTGACTTCCTGATTTCTTTATTTGTTTCATAAATTGGACGCTCCTTTTTATTTTCCTCATTATATCATGACAGCCATGTAGGCCCTTGCCACCACAATTGATGATTCTGTAACTGAGATGCTGATAAATCGCGACTTGCGCTGTCTACCGGGTTTTGACCTGATTTGACGTAACGCCAACACATCACAAATTTTCTGAACTCTATTTGCGACAAAGGTTGTCCATCTGCCTGGTTCCCCTTGCAGCCAACTCAATACTTCTGTAGAGTCCACCCATCCATAAGTTTGATTCTCTATTTTTTTCATTTTTGAACCTCTGCCATCAATTTAGATAATAACAACTCTCCACATAATTCGGGTCTTGGTAACGTGATATTTTTGCTTGTTGGGATTAACCTCGCTTTCCCCGCTACTAAAACCACTGATGATTTGTTTTGAATAAATCACGCTAGAGTACGGTTTTATTGCCGAATCACAAAATTCATGTAATTCAATCAAATCATTTTGTTTTGTATTTAACCACCGTTGTATCTTAAATTGGGTTGTGTTCTTGATATCTTCAGCAATTTCTACTCATTGGGAATTTTAAGTAAGCATATTTTTTGAAACGAAATCTTCAGTTTGGTAGTGATTGGAGTATATAGTTTGGTGATGATAATAAGCATCGTTTTGTCAACGATGCAATTAGTACATCTGCTTTAATTTGAAGTAGGAGTGTGTCTACAAATAGATTCCAACTAAGTCCCAAGGTTATCGATGATTCCGGTTCACGAAAATTATATGCTTATAAATTATCAAATCCTTCTGTAATACTTTACCTTCCTCGATTGAACGGGTACAGCAGTACAGGTAACAGCATTGAGTGTATAGCTGCTCGATTGCTGTACTGAACTGATGTTGTGTTGCAAGTAGATCATTGATGCTGCCAATGATGATGATTATGACAAAAAATAGATAGATCTTACTTGAAAGCTCGGTATCCAGACTGCTCCCTGTGTCCCGACGAGTTGTTGATAAATGATACTCTGGATGATGGGGATGACACTGATTGTACAGCCCCGACTCGTGAATCGATCTTCACCGTTTTTGCTCTATAGTAACGCAAGACCTCGCACTGCATTGTAACTCTACAGGAGCTGCAGTTAGAAAGTTTGCTTATGCTCTTAGAAGACTGCGTCAAACAGTGTCTACTGCAGCAGCCCTTACAGCCTACCACGGTTACGTTTCCTCTGTACTCAACTATGGTATTGTGCTATGGGGAAACTCTGTTCTTGTGGATAAAGTATTTAAGCTGCAGAAGAGGTGCATGCGCGCTTTAAGTAATGCATGGTATCTAGATAGTTGTAAGCCCCTATTCAAAAAGTTTAATATACTACCCGTGCCATGCATGTATATAAGAGAGATATGCATTTTTGTAAAACAAAATTCAGGATTTTACAAAATGCGGTCGGATTGTACTGCTAGGCGAACTAGAGCTCAATATAAAAACTTAATACATCGACCAGCGTGTCATAAGTATATATACATATATATAAAATGCCTTTTATATGAGAATATTAATATATAACAAACTACCAGGGGAATTTAAGACTATAATGGGAAATATGTTTAAGATGAAATTCACAAAATGGCTCTTAGATCACTGTTATAGTATTAAGGAATATCTGGACTACAAATGTAAATGACAACAGTACTTAATAGTAATTCATAATGTTAATTTATATGGCATGATTTAATTAATAATAATATATGTAACATGGTATTTTTTGCACGTCTGCACGCAGACTGAATACACTACCACACACGTCATTTGTAACACCTATTGTAATATTGTGTATTCTTGCAAATAAAATTATTTGATTTGATATGTATATGAGGGTTCCGTTTTTACCCTTTGGGTACGGAACCCTAAAAATGACGATGTCTTCCTGCGACCACGGACGCTGCAAAGCATTCGAAACGTCAGGTTCAACAAAATAAATAAAACACGTGATACTTCCGTTAAAAATTTGTTTAATTCAATCACATTCAACATTCTACATACCAAAATTTTAAAGTAGGAGATTTGAAGTAAATAATGAAAATTTGATAAAATTATTATTTAATTGACATGTATATCTTGTATATCTTCACGCCAAGTCCCTTGCGGGGTAGGCAGAGAGAACCGAGTGCCATAAGACGCGGTCCTTGCATAAAATGTATAATCCAGATTTTATGCCGATTCCTAACAATTTATGTACTTTCATTTAGCGTGTAAAGAAAGTCATGTCTGCAATTTGGGTATACTGTGTATACACAGATGAATATAGTGTGTATAATACACAGATTAATATAGTAGGACTATATGTAGTGTGTGCAATACACAGTCATCTGTACAGACGGTCATAAAAATAACTAACATCCGTTTCGACAACATTTCGTTCAAATGATAATCGAAATGAATTAGTACACCAAACGCAATATAAAACATTGATATTCGTATTTAACGTTGTTACTCGTATTTCTGTTTGAATTGAGTTTGATATTGAATTTGACTTCCAATTCGAATAACTACGATCTACTGCGACACCCACTCGCTAAAGTTTATGACGGATTTATAAACACGACGGTTAATAGACGTAGGTGTTATTTTTGAGTAGTTAAATTCCTTCTTCTTCTTTCTTCTTCATTAAGGTCCGCCACCTAAGATGATTTGGTGAAGATACTGATTATTGCATTGTTTTTGTTTTACACAACGTCGGGAACGCCTGATGTGAAGCAGTCACCGTAGCCTATAAACGCTTGTAATACGTTAAGCTCTCACCTCTGTTGCTAACACTCCTTAGTAGCTTACTGGTGACATGTTATTTGCCTACAGATTTTTATGAGGTGGAGGTACTTCCCCAGATGGGCTGCGTCACGTAAGACGGAGCTTTTCTGTATAACACCCGTGGGCGAAACTGCGTGGGCGCCAGCGGTGAAGTACACTGAACCCTGACTGGTCCTCTCTGTGTCCCGTCCATCGTTATCCAGATCGTTATGTTTAAGACAGGACCACAATATATGGTCTGTCCACATCACCCCCTCCACACTTGCACAGATCAAGTCGTCCCAGTGAATTCAATCTCTCTTTGAATATACCGGAGGATTTAGAAGGCCAGCGGGAAGAATCGATCTTGTCAACAGTCTCGCATTTTTAAAAACGCATTAAACTTGAAATGTCTGTACTAAGATAAATAGATAAAAAAAGATAAAAATTCTTTATTTGCCTTTAGACCTTCACGGGCACTTAGACACGTCTTCCATTTTCAATATTATATCTTATTATTTTATTAAGTTTTTCTCTTTTTTAATCTACCAGCATTTCAAATGACCATTGGCGAAGAAGAAATGCCAAAAGAAACTTGCATAGGCCTTTTTATTTACAAATCATCATATATATATTACAATAATAAATAAATAAATACTGTCGGACAAATTACACAGCGCCATCTAGCCCCAAAGTAAACGAAGCTTGTGTTATGGGTACTAGACAACTGATAAACATACGTAAATACATCTTTTTTTTGTACCTACAAGACAAACAGACATGCTCATGCACACAAATGATTGTACTGTGTGGGAATCGAACCCACGAGCGTTAGTGTCAAAGTAACGTAACAAAGCGTTTCACCACTGCGCCACCGAGGTCGTCAAACATAATGATATGAGTGTACATATAGTGATATCAAGTGGTACAATTAAAGTTATATTAATTCATGTGCTGAATCATTTCCATACATCTCTGTCAGTTAGATATTCATCGATTCTATAATAACCCTTCTTACATAGAGTATTTTTGATGTGTCTTTTGAACATATTGTCAGGCAAGGACAGAACTGTTTCAGGTAATTTATTGTAGAATCAAATACAATTTACAAGGAAAGATCTACTAGTCTTAGCAAGCTGATGTAATGGCATACGCAATCTACTCCTGCTTCTAAGATTTTCACTACATTTTGAAAATGAATTTATATTTTACGAGCATACATTATGTTCTTATAAAGGTACTGAGAGGTAACCGTGAGGATATTTATTTGCTTGAATAGTTCTCTAAGTGATTCACTGCAGCCCATGTTATAAATAGAGCGGATGGCTCTCATTTGTAATATGAAAATAGTTTCAATATCAGCCGCTCTTCCCCACAACAGTAAACCATATTACATAATGCTCAGAAAGTAGCTGAAATATACTAAGCGAGCAGTATCCACATCCGTCAATCGTCTAATTCTCCTAACGGCATATGCGGCAGAGCTAAGCTTACTGGCCAGTTTATTTATGGGGGCCCCACTGCAATTTTGAGTCTATCGTAATTCCAAGAAATACATTATCATTAATAAATTCTAGAATATTATTGTCAATGAAAACTTCTGTATTGGAAGAAGCCACATTTTGAAGGCTAAATTTTATACATTTGGTTTTAGTAGAATTTAATAAAAGATTATTGCATGTGAACCAATTTAGAATAGCAGATAGAACTCTATTTACCTTGTCAATATTTTCGCACCGGCGATTTTAACTCTCATAAACTTCGTTTCGTAATTGATTTTTCTGCTTCATATAAAACCGGAAACAAATT
This sequence comes from Pyralis farinalis, assembly GCA_947507595.1. NCBI lineage: Eukaryota > Metazoa > Arthropoda > Insecta > Lepidoptera > Pyralidae > Pyralis > Pyralis farinalis. Next base: position 37,050,866 of record OX382268.1, on the reverse strand, counting down.
CTGTATACGTTTACTTCCTAGTGTGAAATAATTATTTATTTATTCTTCATTTGTATTTAAATTCGTAAAATATGTATATTTTTTAAAACAAATATTGTGAAAAGGTTTATCGAGGCCAAAATATAAGTGGCGGTGTCAGGTCTTGAAAGTCCTCTGGCACCACTAGTAAAACATGCGACTCCAGAGTGAATGGATTCTTGCACAGAAAAAGACGCGCAGCGTTTTTACCGAAAGTAGCAAAGTTGTAATATTTATGACGAGCTCGGCGGGGTACTGGTTTACGACGCTACTTTGACACCGACGGTCGTGGGTTCGATTTCCACACAGGACAAACATTTGTGAGCATGAACAGGTTTGTTTGTGTTAGTCTAGATGTTTTTTATAGGAGTAGGGAGTATCAAAGCAGCCCATCTGCATTGAAAGGTACAGCTACCGCACAGAAAATCACAGCCAAATAGCAAATCCCTGGAGAGTTGTTACATGAGATTTGGTTCACGGTTCGATTTTAGTACGCAGGCCTCGTAAGACCCAGTGGATCCCGAGAAAAAACCGCTACGGCCCTGTTCGTGGTATACACTTCTAAACACCAACGTCGGCACCACTTGCCCAGATAGACACTTTCACTAGTCTATTTGTTGCATTAGGCTCGTTCGGAAGTGTACAGTGCAGCATAGTCGGTGAACAGGGCAACCTGGAGGGTTGTTTTGTTCCTGAGAGTTAGTAAATTACCAGAAAGCTCCTGAGAAATTGCTGTGTTAACAGTATTGTGCGAGCAACAATTAAAGTCTTTAAATCACGTAGGCCGTATGCTTGAATGCGTCCCGACGTATACTACGTAAAAAAGCCGGGAAGTCTTTAAAGACCGTCTGTCGCGATTGTCCTGGGAAGAATGAGACGACGATATTGCGATTTTTTTTTGGTTAGAACTAGTGCACAGAAGTCGTGCATTAATCGTTCTTCGGAGAGGTGCCAGTCACAGAGGTGGTCAACTGTCACTAGCGCTCTTACGGACTGCCGAGCGAGTTATGTCAGACTCTTACTGGCTAAACACCACCTAGGGACTGCCTTTAGCCGGGTTTTAAGAGCTTCATAGGAGGCGATCGCCCTAGGGGAAACAGGGCGACGCAAGCCCGATTCATTTCCCTCGGATCCGCCAAGTGTGCATATTTGGAATGTTAATATCAGGGTTGGAGAAATTCCACGCCCAAACATACTCAAGAATGTCTAAAAATTCTAACAGCGCGATTGAGCACACACTAACATTGCAGAACGCCATCTAGTATATTTTTTGGAACTAAATATAAAATAATTAAAATAGCTATCGAATTAAAAATCATTTTAGTCAACAATCAAATACCACATTTATTTTCTGGCTTCTAAGTATCAAATACTAAGTTATATTTTGAAATTAATGCGACCATGTTTGAGCATGTTTGAAATAAAGCTATTTATCCACTTGAATGCACACCGTAATACAGTTTGAAACTAATAAACACATGTCCTAATAAACCTATCAAGGCTCTGTCAGCTGTGAGAATTTAGATGCAATGCGGCGTGTATCTAGAATTGTTGAACTGTAATAATTCAAGACCATATTACATTCCTAGTTGTCATGAAGGATAAGCAGAATCATGCTAAGTGTACACGTGTTGAATTTTCAACGAAGTGCGTAAACATTTCCACACAAGCACTTCTTCTTCCTTGCGTTGTCTCGTTTCCTTTTCCGTTAGGATCGGCGGGGTTCGCTACCTAACCTTAAGAATTTGGCCAATATACTTTTTCAAAGGGCGACTGCCAATCATACATCCACAAACAACAGGAAAAACGAGACCTTTCTTAGATAAGGTCTTTTCAAATATAATTTCTTGGATTTGCGTGTTTCCTACCGATGTTTTCCTTCACCATCGAGCAAGTCATAATTACAAAGTACACAAATTCGAAAACATGGATTTAGTGATTCAGGATTACAATCATAAGACCAGTTCCTGGTATCTACCATTAAAGTCGTGTTTTCGAATTTATGTAAATATTTGTAATTGTGAAAGGGAAAACATCGTGAAAAATCATTAATAAGTACAATATATCAATATAAATTTATCTGCATAGGTGTCTCCTGAAAAAACATAATTTTGTACAAAAAAGAAAAAAATAGCTGCGCGAATCTTGGTCATCAAGTTATTAGTACATTTTCAATTAATTAATAGTTTCAGGTATTATTGAGAAGTAGTAAAATTAGAAGCAATTTCTTCTCACATTGCGTGTTTAACTCATTAATTAGTTTAAGCGAATGGCTTGTCCTAAATTCGCGCCGGCCTGTCCTAAATTCGTGATATTATACCTTGTTGTTTTTTTTTATTTTTATTGCTTGGGCGGATGGTGAAGTTTCTTTTGGATTAACATTAAAACGTTGTTTACTTAGAAGCCATGATGTTTAATTGGAATGTTACCATAGACAAATGTCACATACAAATACTAAAGACGTCGTGACAGATGTCAAATACAAGTATTATACATTTAATTTTGGTAATACCATGAGACAAAATCTACGCTGGAATGCGGATTTTGACCACGTGGCTTTCACATGTATGAGGCCATCTTTTTTCCTGTATCCATGCGTATATTGAGAATATATAAGTGTTTCGAGTAAGTGCATATGTGAGCACGGGCGACCGTGTGTGATTTTATCCAGCTCGGTGGCTCAGTCGTGAAAGACGCGACTTTGACACCAACGTTCGTGGGTTCGATTCCCACACAAGACAAACATTTGTGTGCATGAACATGTCTGTTTGTCTTGGTCTGCATGTTTTAAGAGAGCTAGGGCGCGTCAAAGTAGCCCATCTGGGGAAGTACATCCATCGCACAGAAAACCGCAGCAAATAACAATTCCTTAGAGGGTTGTTGTGTTCCTGCGCGTGAGTGAGGTCACCAGTTAGCTCCTAAGGAGTTGCTGTGTAAGCAGCCGAGGAGGCATCGCTTGAGTGATATATGTAACAAGCGTTAATAGGCTACAGTAACTGCTTTACATCAGGTGGACCGTAGGCATGCATGCCTGCCGACGTTGTAAAAACAAGTGTATGTCTATCTATTGATGACATTAAGACTCAAAAAGGACGAATCAAAAGCACACGATCCCACGGGCATGTATGAAGAGGTTGTTGAATGTAAAAAAAGTTTGTTTGAATCGATGCGCCTGGCGTTTCATAGGCTTTGGCTACCCCGATTGGAGACAGGCGTGATGATATGTATTTCTTTTTGTTTCAGATTCATGTCATGCACTGAGTTCACACGCTATGCTATCAGACACACGTGAGTATAGCTTCATTTGAAATTTCAAGAATGTAGAGTTTAGTGTAGATCTTATATTTGAGACCACGTATATAATATGAATATACAATAAAATTATGTATAACGTTAGAAAAATATATGCGAAGCTTGCAAAATCTGCATATACCTAGTCTTGCCATAAATACTGAAACAAAGAAAAAAAAATCTATTGCCAATAACATTTATTACTTTTACAGTGTGTAAGTTTAATACATAAATATAATACAATTTAAAATATAAAAAACTTATTCGAAGTGGTCTCCATTGGCTGCCATACAGTCCTTTAAACATTGAGGCCAGTTATCAATAGAAGCACGCATATAGACACTTTTCATGGGAAAATTCTTCACTGCCAATCGTACGGATTGTTTTAGGGACTCCAAATTATTATGGCGTTTAGAGCAAACCGTACTCTCTAAAACTGACCATAAATCATAATCCAGCGGATTAAGATCGGGACTAGACGACGGCCAGTCTTCAGCTCTGATGAAGTCCGAAACGTTCGTTTCCAACCAAGGCTGCGTAGACCGAGCTTTATGACCCGGCGCCGAGTCTTGCTGGAAGGACCATTCTTGTTTATTGAACATGGTGTTGTTAAGGGGCTTCACTACCTTCTCAAGAATGGTATCTTGATACACTTGTGCCGATGTTTTAATACCTTTTTCACAAAAGTATGGCTCAGTCACTCCTTCATAGCTAATACCCCACCAAACCATCACTAAAGTCGGATAGTGCCCACGTTGCACTTTGTCGACTAATTGGGAAGCTTCCTTAGAGCTTTGAGCATAAATACTGTTATTTTGTTTGTTAAAATGTTGCTCAATTGTAAAAATTTTCTCATCCGTAAACAATTTTTTTCTGTGACCTCCCTTTGCGTACCGCTTCAGTAGTTGTTTCGATTTTACCACCCTATTCTTTTTTAAATTATCAGTTAAGAAATGACCAGTACGTCTCTTATAGGCTGTAAGTCCTAAGTCATCTTTTAAAATACGCAACATGGTTCTAGGTGCTATCTTCATCTCCCGAGATAAAATCTTTTGCTTTCGGACAGGATTTCTTCGAATTCTTTCCCTTACTGCTTTGACCACCTTTTTCATACGAACACTACGTGGATGGCCAGATCTTTTTCTGTGACAAACAGAGGAGGTCTCATTGTACCTATTAATAGCCCGGTACACAAACATTTTACTAATACCAAGCTTATGGAGAGTTTGTCGCCAAAATGAGAAAACACAATGAACAATCATATAAAAAATCGGCCCAGTGCGAGTCGGACTCGCGCACTAAGGGTTCCGTACCATTATCTATAAAATCGTCAAAAAAATCACGTTTGTTGTATGGGAGCCCCCTTAAATATTTAATTTATTCTATTTTTTAGTATTTGTTGTTATAGCGGCAACAGAAATACATCATCTGTGAAAATTTCAACTCTCTAACTATCACGGTTCATGAGATACAGCCTGGTGACAGACGGACGGACGGACGGACGGACGGACGGACAGCGGAGCCTCAGTAATAGGGTTCCGTTTTACCCTTTGGGTACGGAACCCTAAAAATGACAGATTCCAAATTCAAATATAATATTTTGTTTATTTTTAATTATAACTGTATGGCCAGACAGTATATGTCGAGAAAAATCTCAAGCCTTATCCTACTATTCAAACTCCATATATTTATACTGCAGGCCATATGGGGAAGCTCAAGGTCGCTCAGTGTGCTATGGAAAGAGCTATGCTCGGGGTTTCTCTGCGTGATAGAATCAGAAATGGGGATATCCGCAGTAGCACTGAGATAACCGACATAGGCCACAGGATAGGCAAACTGAAGTGGTAGTGGGCCGGCCACATCGTTCGTAGAACCGACAACCAATGGGGAAGAAAGGTTCTCGAATGACGTCCCCGTACTGGTGGACGCTGTGTAGGATGACCCCCCACTAGATGGAGCGACGACCTTAAGAGATTTGCAGGGAGTCGATGGATGCAGGTGGCACAGGATCGAGACGAGTGGCGCTCTAGAGGGGGGGGGGGGGGGGGGGCGCTATGTTCAGCAGTGGATGAATACAGGCTGATGATGATGATGTTGAATTCTACATGGAGAGCACAATATTTTAAATCTGTTCAAGTATTTAGTTTTTTATACAACATAGGGAGGCATAGAAGCATATGAACGCTTGAAATACGTCAAGTATCACTCGCGCGCGACTAGAACGATTAAAAACACCCAGTAAAACACATTTTTTTTTTATAAAGGTAGGGCGTATCAAAACAGCCCGTCTGTGGAACACAGACGGGCTGTTTTGATACGCCCTACCTCACAGAAAAGCGCAGCCAAGTAACAAGTCACTAGAGGGTTGTTGTGTTCCTGCGTGTGAGTGAGGTCACCAGTAAGCTCCCAAGGAGTTGCTGTGTAAGCAGCAGAGCAGGCATCGCACGAGTGATACTTAATATATCGCAAGCGTTAATAGGCTACGGTACCCGCTTTACATCAGATGGCCCGTATGCTTGTATGCCTTCTGACGTAGTATAAAAAAAACATACGATTTTATTCAAAACAACAAATGTTTGTCTTGTGCGGGTATCGAACTCACGAGCGTTGGTGTCAAAGTCGCGTAATTAACCACTGCGCCACCGAGTTCGTCGTGTAAACAGATTTTAATGCCATTAAACCAAACAATATCTGATTAATTACGACGTGATAATCTTAATTGAAGTCCATTGACCGAACTGAACCGGCTTCTTGACCACCTGGTCGTCCTCGGTTCGAACCAGCATTGTAACACTAAATTCGTATTTTCGAATTTATGTACATACTAGCTGTTGCCCGCCCGCGTGGAGTCAAATAACGTAGCCTATGTGTTATACCAAATCATAATCTATCTACGTGCCAAATTTCATTCAAATCCGTTCAGCCGTTTAAGCGTGAAAGAGCAACAAACTTCCATCCATACATACAAACTTTCGCATTCTATGCGAAGGTTCTATAACAAACTTCCCAGCAATATAAGAGAATTGTCAATTAACAAATTTAAAACTACTATTAAAGCCAAATTGTGTAGCAGGGCATATTATAAAGTATCTGACTATATTAATGATAAAAATGCCTGGGATTGAGTCGATCCAATTATAATGTAATTAATAAAATATGTAAATTTGTTTGGATACCAAAAGAGGGATGCCTGAGTTTTTTGGCAGTATTTTTATCAGTGCTCACCTAGTCATAAACTGCACGGTAGGGAAAAAATTGTGACGATTCCAAACAAATGTAGCCATTTTTACGGAATAAAGAGATTTTGACTTTGACTTTGACTTTGCATTTATAATATTAGTAGGATTTATCACTCGCTCGGCGGTGAAGGAAAACATCGCGAGGAAACCCACACGTTCAGAAAATTATGGTTCGAATGATGTGGGACCTGACCTAAGAATGATCTGGATGGACCCTATTGACGAGCTCGGTGGCGCAGTGGTGAAACGCGATGTTACGCTACTTTGACACTAACGCTCGTGAGTTCGATTCCCACACAGTACAAACATTTGTGTGCATGAACATGTCTGTTTGTATTGGTCTGGGTATTTTCTATGTATAATAAGTATGTATTTACAGAAAAAAAATGTATTTACGAATGTTTATCAGTTGTCTAGTACCCATAACACAAGCAGCTTCGCTTACTTTGGGGCTAGGTGGCGCTGTGTAATTTGTCCGACAATATTTAAAGAATTTATTTATTTATTTATGGGTCGTGGAGGTCTGAGAGACCATCATACAGACTACTGTGTAGTAGCTTTTCATTGCCATCGGGCCTTATAAAATGAAGGTTATTATTATTAGGCATTATAGTTATTTGGTATTACTTCCCGAATGCCTATGGTATCGATATCCCATGTTTTTTTTTCCGTTGAGTGCCAATAGTATCGATAAGCCCCATAGCCCTGCTTCGTTGTATAATCTTGTATTTCTCTCTAATTTACGGTTATATCCTACTTCCGTCTCGTTTGTATAGTTAACTATTAAGTTGGCCATATAGCTCAACCATAGTCATCATCAATCGAAATTAAAAAATAAACTAACAAATTAATTATCAAAACGAAACGTCAATTCTGCGGCTAATACATCAACTTTAACTCATCCTACTGCAGGGATATGGATCTCCCTTTAACCGAATGAGTTTAGAGCATCTCCCACCACGCTGCTCTACTGCGGATTGGTAGAGGCCAGTGTTTTCAAGCCGCCCAAAGGTCATGCAATTGGCTTAACGACTGCCATCTATCGACATCAGCCAATCTCAAGATAAAGAAATCCATACATAGACAGGCTGCAACCTGCAAGCAACGTCGATACGTTGCTTAACCTGCGTATTCGGTTATAATAACACGCGCAACGATGCCATCGAACTAAAGCTGGGTATCTTCACATGTAACTACTATATTCAATATATACACACGCGGCAGTGTGTCAAGCCAAGTGCGGAAAAACTCCATAAAACCATCATATTTATTTACACAATTTACAAAGCCACGTCAAGTCAGCCAGCACTATAAATTTGTCCAAGTTACGGGTCTATGTTGCGGGCAGATGGCTACCTAAGACAATTACCGAAGTTGCCGGGCATCGATTAGCCGCAGTATAATTTATTCATCGGCATCCATCATCGGCGGCCCGGTTATTTGTCCCCCGGGCCGGATCTGCTTACACTTGCCGAAAGCGATTAAGGGAACTAACGCGCTGGATTATTTGCGCATGCTGACATGGATCTGAGACTTTATAAGTGGTTTTGAAAGTAATTCGTAAGTAACTACTAAATATTAAGGCTGGTATTTAATGTAGATGTAAGATAAGATTACTAGACCCGTAATTATGGATTAAGTGAATTCAGATTTTATAGTCACCAATTTACAAGATCGCCTTGTTATCTAGGTTGAGGATGTATTAATGCCAATATTTATGTACGGCAGTGAAACATGGATTGAAATGGAGATGAGTTGATCCACCATACGACCAACTGATTTCCGATTCAAATTCTGGCGTAAAATATTGTAATTATCATTTGCCTGGCAATGAAGAGAAACATCGCAAAGAAACCCGCGCGTCCAAAAACGTTTCGAAAAACGTGTGACTAAGAAAGGTCTGGTTTCAACTTTGGGTTATGAAGGTCTAACGGCGGTCGTTCCATGTAATAATCAGTGTCTTCGCTAAATCCTTAGGCTTAGGTAGCGGACTTTGCAAATCCTAATGAATTAGGAAACGGAATAACGCTAAGAAGAAGCTCAGATAGTGGTCAGTGATGGTGTCGAGAGCGAGCATGAGAACAGCTATGTACATTAAGGAATCAATTGAGGTGTGTAAGGATCCTATCGCGAAAGTGATTTGACGTGAAGATATATAGGTACAGATAGATAGAATTTTATGACCATGAAAAGAAGAAGAAAAAGAAGATCATTAAATGCTAAAAATAGAGCAAATACACGAGCTGCTTTATTACCAAATGTCATGTCACTCCATCAGGAGATTCATCAAAAGTCTAGATTTAAATGAGAAAATAACACAAGATTATTTTCATTAAAACTGAAATACGATGAGTAGTTACAGTATTGACATGGAACTGCTACATGAGACTAACGGAGAAATAACGTTGCATATTATGGCTCATAAATATATAGTAAGGAAAACCAATAACAGTAAATTTAGTCACAAATTAAACATAGCAATAACAATAAAAGAGCACTAAAGCTATATAAAAGCGGATCGCATGATATTAAAACTACGCCAGCAGTTTCCTTGAAAAAACTTCTTCAAATTAATGTTAAACCGTTTCCTAATTCATTAGGATTGGCGGGATTCTCTACCTAAGCCAAAGGATTTGACAAAGATACTGACTTTTAGATAGAACGACTGCCAAGAGATCTCCATACGTTAACGATACGATAATTATAAATATGTACATAGATTCGAACTATATGCACGACATTGAGGTACTCCACCTGTTGTAAGATTACCGTAGCGTATAATAGCTTGCAATACTTTAAATATCACTCGCAAGCACAGCCACTCCTTAGGAGCTTACTAGTGAATTCACTCACACGCAGGAACACATTAACCTTCAAGGGATTTATTTTATAGCTGCGGTTTTCTGTAAGGCGGAGGTACTTCCTCTGACGTAGTGCTTCAATGCCCTACCTCTCTTATTTAGTGGTATAAAAAATATTCTGCAGTCTATTATTTAAAATCTGTACAAGTGCAAGTATTAACATTAACGTGATGTCTATTATTTCACTTTATCTATCTATTTAAATACGCCAGGTCCCTTGTAGGAGAGGCAGAGAAACTTGAGCGCCGCAAGACGTTCTGATCCACCTCGCTTGCTTTTTTAACATTTATATCGGCTCATCATAGTGGCTCCGCTTCGCCTGGTGGTAAGCGAAAAGAGGAGCCCAAATTGCAGCGGCATCTGACAAAGGACTACAGTGTCCTGTCAGTTGACGCTACCGTGCTGGCACGCAAGGTGCTTCTTCACGCTTCGTTGGAAGGATCCTATGTTGTAGGAAGGACAAAACACATGTTGATACGCAAGCAGGTAAGGCGTTCCACTTTTTAATAGTACGACAGAGGTAGGATTTATCGAACTTTTTAGTACGAGAACAAATGTCCTCAACAGTGGAATGATGACATCGCAAGCCTGCACGTGTGGTTCTATGACGGAAGGGAGAGGGTGGGATAAGGGAAAATGGTTCTTCAGAGCACTCACCATGTTACAGGCGGTAAAATGTACTTAGCGAGCCTATGTCCCTACGAAGTTGTAGAGGTTCTAAGTTTTTTTCTACGCTTTCATGCACGCTCAACGCTTTTGAGGACTTCTGAGTTGTTTCTAATAAAACATGGCCAATTTAGTCGTAGTAGGTGAATTATGGTCTTCGTCATCTCCACTTTCGCATTGTGTAACTGTCTATTCTTTTTATATCTCCCGAACCAACGATGTATACCTTTACTTATCGCGACACCGACACTATAATTCTACTTTTAAGAGACACATAAAGTTTTAAATGGTCATAGTTATCGCAGAAACGTTTTCAGAGTATTACACGGCAAACTCAAGATGGTGCCTCAGCACGTTCACATTTTTACGAGTTGGCTATATTTGTATTTTAATATGAGCACATTTCATTTAGGTGCTGGCAATTTCCGCATGTCCGGCTCGCCGGTTCTCAGAAACTAGGGCGGGGTACATACATCGAGCACGTATGTGCTTTAAAGTTTCAACATAATGCAGCTATGTACGAGTATTTATGACACTTAATACTTTTTTAGAGAGCTCGATAGCATCGTTGCGGTCTATAGATGGGTTTCGGTGTCTCGAGCTTTGGAGGGCACATTAAGCCGTCGGTCCGGCTTTTGTCGATAGATGACAGTCGTTAAGCTAATAGTAAGTCAGTGGCATTCGGCGGTTTGAAAACACTGGCCTCCGCCAATCCGCACTCTGATGGATATTGTCTTATCCCTTTCGGTTGAAAGGAGACCCGTATCCCAGTTGGATAAGTTAGAGTTGGTGTAGTAATACTCTGTTTGATGTGGAACATCTATTGGCACGCCTTGCAATAAACCGTATGCCGTGACGGAAGTTGGCATGACGGAAGTCTCTCATGCCGTCATGCGTCAATGACTTTGGGTCTTTTGAACCCCAGGTTATACATCTACGAAATAGTATGTAAAATTCTTAAATGATTTATTACAAACGAGTACATAACTGAAGCGTTTTCTGTACCCTAGAAAACATTATCACATAAAAAAGGAAATTATCGACATTTTTATTAGGTACTGAAATGCAAATCAGTCGCCATTATCATTTCCGTTCAGAAATTCAAAAGTGTTCATGTTAAAAACTTACAACTAAACATATTAGGAAACTAATATCAATAATCCTAAAATATTTATCAACATACCATTTAATTTTAGTACGATTCTGTTTGTCCATTAGAGGTTAGAAAAATGAATAATAGCTCGGTGAAAAGAGATAGCATATCGTGAAACACGTATGTGCGAGCAAGACAGAGCATGCTGGTGTCACCAAAAGTTTTTGTTGTCACGGAACTTTGTTGATAAAACTGTAAAACCTGTATATTTCTTTCATTTGTGACCTAGAGTTTATGTCAAAAGGTGCACTGAACAGTTAGTCATGGTGAATTGCTGTATAATTGTCTGTAAAATCCATAGGGAACGAAAACAACCTAACATAACCTATCACCGGTAAGTTGCTTGTTTTTTTACAATCTAATAATGTGTGTTCTATTTATCAGGAACATCGTTCCTATATGAAATCTATATGTTTGTCTGTGTGTACGTTTTTTTTCGAATATTCGAATTTTGACTTCAGCCGTGAATGACTCGACTTTGACACCAACGCTCGTGGGTTCGATTCCCACATAAGACAAACATTAGTGTGCATGAACATGTCTGTTTGTCTTGGTCTGGATGTTTAAAGAGAGGTAGGGCGCATCAAAGCAGCCCGTCTGGCGAAGTACCTCCACCTCACAGATAACCGCAGCCAAATAACAACTCCCTATAGGGTTGTTGTGTTTATGAGTGAGTAAGGTTACCAGTAAGCGCCCAAGGAGTTGCTGTGTAAGCAGCAGAAGAGGCATCGTGCGAGTGATATTTAATATACTACAAGTGTTAATTGGCTACGGCAACTGCTTTACATCAGGTGGGCCGTATGCTTGAATGTTTACCGACGTTGTATAAAAAAAAGGAAAAAAAAGACGTGTTTTCCTTTCTTCGCTCATCTCATTTAAGCAATGGTTGATAGGTAGCGTCGGCATGTTGCACATACTAACAGTAGTGGGCGGGTGCCGGCCGGCGCTAGGCCGCATGAACTAATTGGTGGCGGAAGCACACAAAGCAGGTTAGATGAAATTGCATGTAAATTTGACTGTCGCAAAATAACGCCCGAATCTATTAACCTTCTGATAAAACACGACCAATTTGGTCACGAAAGGTTAGTCTCGGTCTTCCTCAGCTCCTACATCCTTTTACTTTTGCATTGTATATCTGTTTCGTTGTTATATCTTGCATTCTTTCTATATGTATACACTAAACACACTAAAATATATCATACGACAATTTCAGGCTTCCATCAGAGTTTGTTTACAGCTCCGTGATATACATACAATCCCATCACTAAAATGACAACAAAAACATAATTCTGTTTTTCCTTTCACACACCGGCACTCTGGCAACATGTTGCTTTAAAATACTCCATTACAACAAAACACATCCAATCTTATAACCTATAAAACGTCTCAAGTATACGCCCGAATAAAAAGATGTAGGCCATAAATAATCGAGAGGACGAGTCAATTCTGTATGCAAAACATCCATGAACGGTTATCCAGCGGTTGTGGAGCAGGAGGCGTCGCATGGGATTACCACGGCCTCCATCACATCGTTATACCGACGATGGGTGGTACGCAAAAAGATACTGGGCACCAAACAAGTCTTGAAACTTTTTTGTATATATTAGATAAGCTTGGTATCAATCATTAACTTCGGAATACTAGGGGAGTTGGGCCTGCGGCGCATTGGCAGAGCTGCTTTTGCACAATAAGTAAATAACAGCAAGCTGCGTAAGCAGAGCTGTTAACCCTTTTTTTTTTTTGTGACGCGGGGAAAAATGCGTTACGCACACCACCGGCGCCTGGGTGGCCTCCGGTGGTAGTGTGGGACTCCCCGTCGGCTGTCCGACGGTATACCCACTAAACGACCCCGCGAAATGCCATCGGCCGCGTTGGTGTGGTGCCCCGGATCTGTCAGCAACAGGGCACAGAGCTGTTAACCCTAACCCTAACCCTTGTGTCAATAAATATTTTGACAATTAATTTGACCCGGAATATAAATTTGCAAAACTAGAAATGAGCTCGCCATACGCGCTCCAATAGACTTTGTATTGGAACGGTTTTTCGGGCGATAACATCACTTATCGATATCCTTTATTGAGCTAATCGATTTAGAATTTAATCTATTTTAGGGAAATCTACAATACTTAAGGTACATTCACGTCGAACAATCAGCTCTCTAGCCCCTAAACTGAAAGAGTACTACGTGTAACAGTCGAAAACCGCAAAACTGCAAAAAAGACAATTTTCTCAGTTATAAAGCTTTTCTGGCTAACGCAGCTCTGCAACTATTCCATAAAGTAGCTCAGATGAAATTGCCTATAAATTTGACTTTCGCAAAATAACGCAAGGATCTATTCATATTTTGTTAGGCACACAAGCATACGGCTCACCTGACATAAAGTGGCGTAGCCTATAAATGGTTGCAATACATTACGTATTACTCGTGCGATGCCCCCTTTGCTCCTAACAGGGCAACTCCTTAGGAACTTACTGGCGACCTGAATTACACGGCGGAACACAAAAACCCTTTAGGGAGTTGTTATTTGTCTGCGGTTTTCTGTAGGGCAGAGGCACATCCCCAGATGGGCTGCTTTGACGCGATCTATCTCTCTTAATACCCAGACCAAGACAAACAGACATGTTCATGCACACAAATGTTTGTCCTGTTTGGGAATCGAACCCAGCGCCACCGAGGTCGTCAGGTTTATTTCGTATAATATATAACCAAAAATGTCTGGAAGCTACACGCTGCAGAAGTTCCGTACATTTGTTACAGTAGTACGTGTCGCCTCGTAAGGCCGGCCGCACACTGGCCTGCCGTCAGGGCGGGTGCATTAGCCATATGACCTCGTAAGGACGTGATGCTTTCATGCAATTCATGTTTGGATGGCAACATACATTATTAAAGTGGTCGCTACTCACTACTTGAGATGTAACGATTTATATTGCGGGACGGTTTGTTTTTGCGAGTATGTAAAGGCACTAGGAAGTATCACTATTTTAAACCAACTTCAAAAAAGAGGAGGCTTTCAATTCGTCTGTATGTTTTTTTTGTATGTTTGTTACGCGATCATTCCGCTAATTATGATTTGATTTTGGTGAATCTTTTTTTTATTTGGTCATACCTCAGATGTAGTTCCATATAAATCTTATCGAAATTGATCAAGCGCTTTTCGACAAAATCAACAAAACAAAAATATATACACAGATAATGTTTTGGTTTGTGGTTTCCTTCGGCAAAAGTTTTGATGAGCACTTTCAATATCTGTTTGTTTTTATTTACATCACTAAAAAGCAAAAAATAAATTATTTTTAAAAAACCGGTCATGTGCGAGCCGGACTCGCGCACGAAGGGTTCCGTACCATTATCTATAAAAACGGCAAAAAAAATCACGTTTCTTGTATGGGAGCCCCCTTAAATATTTGTTTTATTCCAATTTAATTACTTATCTTTCAAGTGAATATATAACTAAATATTCTGTGAATATTTCAAGCATCCTGTTGCCGTTATCAATATCGAGTAAAAACGAGCAAAAAAGTCACGTTTGTTGTATGGGAGCCCCCTTAAATACTTATTTTATTCTATTTTTTATTATTTGTTTTTATAGCGGCAACAGAAATACATCATTTGTGAAAATTTCAACTGTCTAACTATCACGGTTCAAGAGATACAGCCTGGTGACAGACGGACGGACAAACGACGGAGCCTCAGTTATAGGGTTCCGTTTTACCCTTTGGGTACGGAACCCTAATAAAAACAAAGCCGCCTTCAAAAAACACCCAGTAACTGAAAAGCGAAAAATAATTGGTCAAAAATCGTAAGTAATTGTGACCAATTATTTTTCACTTTTTAGTACCTGGGTGTTTTTGAAGGCGGTTTTTTTATTTTAAAATATTTTTTGTTTTCTTGTTTGAAAGTCTTAAAATAGGGTTCTACATCGTGTAGGGATATACTGTCTTAATCTGCTTAGGAGTTGCTTTGAGGAGCCTGTTATTTGATTATAGGCTTAACAACTTCCGCAGATCTACCCGGATATTAGAATTAATTCAATGGCCTTGATAAGATATAAAAGCAGACAGCCTGTCTGATTGTAAATAGTTACGCTTATGGACATAAGTAAAGCCTGGAGTTTCAGTGGTGTTCAGTTTTATCAGAAACTTGCAGAAAAAAATAAGAATTTCCAGAATAATGAGGAGTATAAATATTGACATGGACATATGCTGTACTTAGGTAAAATTTAATGAAAATCGATTTAGCAGTTTGTTCGTCAACATGCTGAATGAACAAGATAAAATTTAAATATGGTAATATTCCCTCTAACACACAGGAAGTGTTAAAACGATGGAGTAAATATCTCTTACAAATATATGTATAAGATTATTAGACATCACCAGTGAGCTCCTAAGAAGTTGTTGTTACTGTTAGCAGTAGAGGGGGCATCGCGCTAGTGATTATTAATGTATTCTAAGCGTTTATAGGCTACGGTAATCGCTTTACAACAAATGGGAAGTATGTTTATATATATCTCTCGACGTTGTATGAAAAAAAATGTCGATGGTCCTAACACACAAATATTAAGCCCTCGAGCTTAAAGAAAGATTTTGCTTCTATTTACGTATCAAGTTGGAAGTTCTTCCTACACTAGAGCTGCAATGGTCGCGTACTGTGTGGTTCTAAAGAATTTTTCTTTCGAGAACTCTTAGGTTGCGAAATTAACTCCTGGTCTATCTTTTCCCTAGAGACTACAGCAGGTCTTAAAAAATCGGGCAGAGGTTTCTATAGCGTCGGCAACGCACCCCTGCTGGTGCAAGCTACGGTCGCTAGGCTACGGTACCAGCTTACCAGACAGACCGTATCCATGTTTACCACTTTAGATATATACAAACACAATGATCGATCGACCGCGATTAAGTACACAGTATAACATCTAAACATTGGCCCACGTGGTAATATGGTAACTGTAGAAGAAGTTACAAGATATAAGTAATAAAAGAAGTTATAAAAAAATATCCAAGTACATTTTGTAAGTTAGTTGATTATTACTCATTAACTTGTAAAGTTTACCGACTTAGTTTTACTTTCAACTTCCCTTTACATATAGAGAAGTGATTTTTTTCACATATTTCACAAACAATCGTTTAGTGCGAACAAAGAGGTAAGGAAAGGGGGATATTCAACTAACTTTCAAGCTTACTACACACATCAAAAGTGTCTAGGGATCAACATATATTTTTGCAATAACTTTTCTCCTGATTGATATTAATTAAAATTTTCTTTAAGGATTCATCAAATAAAGTGTTTTCGTTTGTCTACAGTAACGATAAACCAAGTCACCTTTGCATTAATAAAGAAATTTGCCATTTTCATAATAAAGGGATTTTTGACATTTGAACCACTAACATTAAAGTTCGAATAAAAGACTGAAATAACAGTTTTCTTTAAAATTTTATTGGGTAACTTAAACAATTAATAATCCGTGTTTCTACCGCGAACATTAACAACACAAGAACATCGGTTTGGCATACTCAAAATGAGTTCATCCAAATCACGCTGTGGAATGGCCGCCCATGTTCGTTGCAACAACAAAAAAAGGTCTTCTTGCGACTGGATACCCTCCATATTCGGCAGAGCTCTTCTCTGTAGCATATCCCATGCATGCTCAATCGGGTTCAAGTCTGGCGACTGAGCAGGCCAGGGCATGACATTGATGTTAGCTGCGGCGAGAGTCTGTTTTACAACTCTTGTGGTGTGCGGTCGTGCATTATCATGCATTAACTGAAATAAGGGACCGATTTGCACTTGTAGAGGAACGATGACGTCTGATACAATCGTCTCAGCATAAATTTGAGCGTTGAGGTTGCCTCTGATCCAAATCAACTCAGTTCTTCCGCCGATCCAAATACCCGCCCATACCATGATGGTTCCACCACTATAAGGATGGACTTCCTGGCAGGATTTTAATCGCTGTTGGCGTCCAGGGGTTCTCCAGTGTCGTATACGTCTTGTATCCGGTCTCATACCAAAACGAGATTCATCAGAAAAGCACACGAAACGCCATTGTTCTTCTGCCCAATTTCTGTGTTCAAGAGCCCATTGATATCGAATCCTACGATTGTGCATTGCTATAGGTGGTACCCTTAGCGGTCTTCGGGAATGAAGGTTCACTTCATGCAAGCGGTTTCTGACTGTTTGGTCGCTAATTAAGTTCCCTGAAGAGTGATGAAGCCTCACGGCTAACATCATGGCGGTTATCGTTGGAGCTCTTCGAGTTGTGATTTGAATGTATCGGTCTTGTCTCCGTGTGGTGCAGCGATACCGTCCTCCATGGCGCTCAGCCACGGTACCAGTGCTTCGGTAACGTGTCCAAAGACCTTTTTTTGTTGTTGCAACGAACATGGGCGGCCATTCCACAGCGTGATTTGGATGAACTCATTTTGAGTATGCCAAACCGATGTTCTTGTATTGTTAGTGTTCACGGTAGAAACACGGATTATTAATTGTTTAAGTTACCCAATAAAATTTTAAAGAAAACTGTTATTTCAGTCTTTTTTTCGAACTTTAATGTTAGTGGTTCAAATGTCAAAAATCCCTTTATTATGAAAATGGCAAATTTCTTTATTAATGCAAAGGTGACTTGGTTTATCGTTACTGTAGACAAACGAAAACACTTTATTTGATGAATCCTTAAAGAAAATTTTAATTAATATCAATCAGGAGAAAAGTTATTGCAAAAATATATGTTGATCCCTAGACACTTTTGATGTGTGTATTTTGCTAACGGATCGCTTAATCCATATTCAACCAATGGATAAGACGAGAAGTGAAAGTTGTCCCTGCTTTACGAATAAGGGTATTTACAGTTCATCTTTATATTTTTTTAATTTGCTTTATCTTATTTTTTTATATTTACTTTATTTTTCATATTTTTTCAAGATTGTACCGCTTTATCAAAGTTGGCTATGTATTACTGATGGTACCTGTGATGCAAGTATTTATAGGGTACGGTAGCCGCTACACGTCAAGCACATCGGCCAAGTGCGAGTCGGACTCACGCACGAAGGGTTCCGTACCATTATCTATAAAAACAGCAAAAAAAAACACGTTTGTTGTATGGGAGCCCCCTTAAATATTTATTTTATTCCATTTTTTAGTATTTGTTGTTATAGCGGCAACAGAAATGCATCATCTGTGAAAATTTCAACTGTCTAACTATCACGGTTCATGAGATACAGCCTGGTGACAGACGGACGGACGGACGGACGGACGGACGGACAGCGGAGCCTCAGTAATAGGGTTCCGTTTTACCCTTTGGGTACAGAACCCTAAAAACGGCAAAAAAAAATCACGTTTGTTGTATGGGAGCCCCCGTAAATATTTATTTTATTCTATTTTTTAGTATTTGTTGTTATAGCGGCAACAGAAATACATCATCTGTGAAAATTTCAACTGTCTAACTATCACGGTTCATGAGATACAGCCTGGTGACAGACGGACGGACGGACGGACAGACGGACGGACGGACAGACGGACGGACGGACAGCGGAGCCTCAGTAATAGGCTTCCGTTTTACCCTTTGGGTACGGAACCCTAAAAATGGAGTTTTAGCAGCCGTTTTATTTAGCAGCCGCGGGTAGAAACAAACTAATGCAATATTTTAGTGGGGATTCAATTCAAAGCAAAATATGTTTACTAAGCTATAAAGATTTCACATTTTAAAAATGTTTTGCTCACTCGTAAAACATTATTTCTCACATTTCTCGTTCAGAGGATTTCGAAGATTCTAGATGGCCGCATATCATGGAATATACATGACGTGCACGTTCCGCTTTGTACAGTTTGCAATCTAGCCAGACTGAGGATACATCTAGCGGTCCTAGGGGGTTTGCGAAGGTATATGCTGTAGCCTCGGATAACGATGCCATGCTACATCGTCCATGCTGAAAGTTTTGCGCGGCTGGCCAGTCAGGTTTTAGTTTCAAGTATTTTTTAACACATAATCGTGTTCTCTAATTAGTCGTCTGTAGTTGATAATTGAAATGGAATTGAAAAGAAAAGTTTTTAGGCGAGTATTTTTGAAAAATAACTTAATTATCAAATGTGATGTAAGAAACAGAGTTGGTCTGAAAGAAAGTGTCGGTGTTAAAATAATAAGAGGCACGTTCGGACATGTAGAAATAATGCAGGACGAAAACAGATATACAATGCGGAAGTAGAAGGATGTAGGAACCGAGGAAGGCAATGACTTGCCTGTCATGTCAAATTGATCGTGTCTTATCAGGTGATAATACGGATCTCGCACCCTGTGTTTTGTTAATATTTCCAAGAATTAATGAGTTTAAAGTTTATTATTTATAAAGTTATTAGTTATGAAATCAGAAGAGGCCGTGACAGCTTTGATAAACATTTCTACCAATCAGCTGTTTATCTTTTTATACGATTATAAATTCTTCTTCCTAAGGTTACAACGTTTCCTAATCCATTAGGATTGGCGAGGTCCACTACCTAAGCTTGAGGATTTTACGATGGTACTGATATTTACAAGGAGCGACTGCCTGCAGCAAAATCAGACCTTTCTTAGGTTAGGCCACACATCTTTCGAATATAATTTCTTGCAGTGCATTTGTCGGGTTTCGTTTCACCGCCGAGTAAGTGATAATTACAAATGCTCGTATGTACCAGCATCACCACGTCAACCCTTACTCATCCCACTGCAGGGATACGGGTCTCCCTTCAACCGAAGCGAGATATATACATACATACATGACGAGCTCGTTTTTGTGAGTTCTTCTCTATCTCACAGGCTGCAAATAGACACAATTATATTTGTATTTGTGATATTGGTAAGCTTTATTTAATTCAACGTAAGACGCGAGACAAGCATGTAAGTGCTTGACGTGTAGCGGCTACCGTACCCTATAAATACTTGCATCACAGGTACCATCAGTAATACATAGCCAACTTTGATAAAGCGGTAAAATCTTGAAAAAAATATGAAAAATAAAGTAAATATAAAAAAAATAATAAGATAAAGTAAATTAAAAAAATATAAAGATGAACTGTAAATTGACGAGCGTAGGTATAGGTGTATTTACGAAGAGCTCAGTGGTGCAGTGGTGAAACGCGATGTTACGCTACTTTGAAACCAACGCTCGTGGGTTCGATTCCCACGCAGTACAATGATTTGTGTGCATGAACATATCTGTTTGTCTTGGTCTGGGTATTTTCTATGTATAATAAGTATGTATTTACAAAAAGAAATGTATTTACGTATGTTTATCAGTTGTCTAGTACCCTTAACACAAGCTTCGCTTACTTTGGGGCTAGGTGGCGATGTGTAATTTGTCCGACAATATTTATTTATTTATTTATACTCCACCACGCTGCTCAAATGCGGACTAGCGGAGGCCAGTATTTCAGGCCGCTTGAGGACCACTGACTTAGCTTAACGAATATCATCTATCGACAACAGCCGGGACCGACGGCTTAACGTGCCCTCCGAGCACGGAGAAACTCGATAAACCCATCCATTGACAGGCTGTGGCCGACGTTGCTTAACCTGCGTGTTCGGTTAGAACGACACGCGCAACGACGCCATCGAGCTCTCAAATCAAACATAAATCCGAAAATTAGAATTTAGTGGTACACGTCAGGATTCGAACCGCGGACGTGTTGGTCACTAGGCTGATTCTTTATCCTCTGGACTAGCACTGCTCTACAGGATTATCTCATTGAGTAAGTGTTAAAAAAAATCACAAATTCAGTGAGAAAATCGTTTCCCAATAACATTTTCTTCGACATAGTTAATGATATCAAAGTAGACGGAGCCCATTAGTAACTTAAACTTCAAACAGTCCCATTGTGACCAATACGATACGAGCGATGAGCATTACTTAAGTTATAACTTACTGAACTACAACTGAAGTTAATTGTTACGGAGTACATACAGTCCCGCGAGACATGCGGCCCGGCGGCGTCCCTCGCTCTAACTTAATAAACAATTTGAAACATGGCTGTAATTTTAAACATAGGCTACTATTTCCACTTATTACGATAATTCGCTGATGCTGAAGGATGAATTTACTGCCTTTTCAGAGACGAATTAACCCGTCCCCGACGAAGGCAATTTAATTGTTGGACATAGTCTGGGCGATTGTTGTAAAGTACCTTTATTTTGGGTCGACAATGCTAGAGTGACACCCCTGGTGTTGCAAATGTCCATAGAGTATGTAACTTCAGGCAGGCCGTACGGCCGGCTTTTTGATGGAACACTTTCCTTCTACAATTGCGTCGCTTGCCATCGGCAAGGTATTCATTTGTACTTACTGGGACCACCACTTTACAATTTAAATTACAACATTAAGTTTTTAGAATATATTTATTATTTTTCTCTAGAAATTAATAATTATTATACTTAGAAGGTATTGACTTTTAAGGTCATGGATCTGTCTGATAGGGAGCAGGTACCGTAGCCTATTGACAATTACAACACAATTGGCATCCCCCGAAACTTTCTACCGCGTAAAAACCTCATCTTGTCCTTTTGAAGAACTTCAAGCCGCACTCTTTTGCAGACACGACGCATTAGAATGGCGGAATGAATATTTTGGGGAAATGTATGACAAAGTACAGGACAACGTAACGTCATGCAATGTATCGTACTATGTATATTACAAAAAGAAAAGGTATCGCACCAAACACTTAAAATATTCACAAAAAGTTGTGAGATCTCCTGTAAAACCTAGTCAACGATTATTTCTATTGCTGCCATGATATTTTCCTTCCTCATAGTACTTCCGTTTATTGTATTTATTATTATATATACATTCTGTGTACTAAGTATCGGGAATTTGTCAATAAAACAAAAAATACAAATTATTTATCTAAATTTATTTTATCGCCTTCAAAGTAGGCCCCATCGCTTGCAATACAACATCTCCACCGCTTCACCCAGTCTTCCATACATTTTTCATAGGCTATTTGCGGTATGGCCTTTAGCTCATTCAGCGAATTTTCTTTTATGGCTTCTATCGACTCGAAACGTTTTCCTCGAAGTGGTAATTTTAACTTGGGAAATAAAAAAAAGTCAGACGGAGCCATATCAGGTGAATACGGTGCTTGGTCGAGAACTTTTGTTGAATTTTTCGCTAAAAACTCTTTCACTATAATGGCTGTGTGTGATGGTGCATTATCATGGTGCAGCATCCATGAGTTGTGTTGCCACAAATCTGGACGTTTTCGGCGGATACTCTCACGCAAACGCTTCATGACGCCTAAATAATATTCTTTATTCACTGTTTCTCCCTCTGGAAGGAATTCGGAGTGAACCACACCACGGTAGTCAAAAAAAACTGTCAGCATCACCTTGATTTTGGAGCGACTTTGCCGCGGTTTTTTGGGTTTCGGCTCGTTTTCGAGACGCCATTCTGAAGACTGTTGGCTTGTTTGCATGTCGTACTCATAAACCCATGTCTCGTCGCCAGTTATTATACGTTTCATAAAGGTCGGATCCGTAGAAGCTCGGGAAACCATGTCTTCAGCGACATGCTTTCGCTGCGCTTTTTGAACAAAATTGAGCTCTTTTGGAACTAGTCGAGCGGCGACGCGTTTCATGCCTAAAATGTCAATGAGAATGTTGTGGACGGACTTAAAAGATATGTTCACCTCACTAGCCAACTCTCTCAGACTCATACGTCGATTTTCGAGCACTAGCTTCTTGATTCTGTCGATGTTTTCTCTGGTCGTAGCGGTTGAAGGTCTACCAGAACGAGGCAAGTCTACTACTACTTCTCGGCCTTCTTTAAAAGCCTTATACCATTCATAAGCCCTTGTTTTCGATATACACGATTCGCCGTAGGTATTTCGCAACATTTTTAGTGATTCACCACATGAAATATCATTTGAAACACAAAATTTAAGGCACACTCTTTGTTCAACAATATTTTCCATTGTAAAAATCGCCGAGGACTCAAAACTATGACCAACAAAAAGTGTAGTTTAAAACAAATTAAATGACAGATCCCGCTCAAATTTTGCGCGCTATATCAGTACAGTGCTACCAACATGCAGTAAAAAAATTAGAACGACCTCTTTTACGCGGGTCTTTTTATTGACATATTCCCGATACTTTTTACACAGAGTAGTATGTATGAATATACAAAATATGTATGAAAGAAGTGTATTGACCAAGAGTTAATAGAGATATCGGCAGGGGGCGCCTTACATGGCATATATATAGATCAGATTGGTAATGTGTAAAAAAGATCCAAATCAAAAGCACCCAAAACCGAAGAGCATGCATGAAGAGGATGATGAATGTGGTAGAACCAAGAAAGGAACGTTTGGATCGGTGCACCTGGCCTTTCATAATCTCTTACTACCCCAATGGAAGACGTGATTATGTGTATATATATATTATGTATATACATATAATCACGTCTTCTATTGGGGTATTTTTTTTAATACAACGTCAGGAGGCATACAAGCATACGGCCTACCTGATGTAAAGCAGTATTAGCACTTGTATATACATATATCACTAGCGCGATGCCACCTCTGCTGCTTACACAGTAACTTCTTAGGAGCTTACTGGCGACCTCACTCACACGCAGGAACACAACAATCCTCTAGGGCTGCGGATTTTTGTGAGGTGGAGGTACTTCTCCAGACGGGCTACTTTGATGCGCCTTACCTCTCTTAATAATGTATTCTTTTTTTGATGGAAAAAAGTTTATCTTAATATTTATCCATCAATACTTTTATTTTGTAAATATATTTCGTGTATATCGGAAACAGCTTTAACGATTTCAATCATACTTTGCATTTATATTAGGTTTTGCTTTTTTATTTTACCTATATGTGTATTTCCTGAAAAGACGTGATTTAATACAAAACAACATAAGGTCGCACAAGCACAACGGATATAAATAATCAGTAGATATTTTCATGCGATATTAAAGTTTGTCATTCTTTAGTCTCTTTGGGGGAGAGAGTATCTGTCTTCCCTATATTCATGACGTCTATAATAAACGGAGCAAGCGTTACATTTTTAAATTAAAACCCATTTGTTATGGTCGTAAAGCGGATCATAAAGTTCATGGGTGTAAACAACGTTGTCTTAGTAATCGATTTGTCGATAAACGTGTCCCCATGGGATCCTCGCGGCGCTTCGGGTGGAAAATGAACCGGAACACGACAATAGTCCCCCTGGTCTAGTGCTGAAGTTGATTGGAGGGTTAAATGTTCACTTAAAGGCGCTAGATTTTCGGGTTATATCGCTGCGTTTGATAGTCTCTATGGTACATAGTTATCGTTGGCTAAGATCATCAATCATTCAATGTCGATTGTATATTGTTTGTAAGAAATAATATCCACTTGTACCAAAAGACTGAATAGTAAGAGTTAAATAAAATGTACATGCAGTTTGGTCTAACCTACTTTGTGTGCTTGTGCACGAATTAGTTTATGCGGCCTAGCGCCGGCCGGCACCCACCCACTACTCTTAGTAGATACAACATGCGGACGCTGCCATGGCTGCTGCGGTCGTCCGCCATCTGGAACAGAAACCGCATGCCCCCACCACCGTCGCTGCCACGACTGGCCTGGTTGTCGCTGCGAGACGTGTTTCGTCTCTCCACGAGGCATCATCAGGCGTTGTAGACGTTAATCGTAATAATAACATGCTACAAGCATGTTATTGTACAAGTTATTCTTTGTGGTGTGGGTGGGTGCCGGCCGGCGCTAGGCCGCATGAACTAATTGGCGGCGGAAGCACACAAAGCAGGTTAGTCTTAGGTTTTCGCGATTGTTACACATTGAATTAAATAATTTTTAAGATAGACAGTCTTCCTGCGACCACGGACGCTGCAAAGCGTGCGAAACGTCAGGTTCAACAAAATAAATAAAACACGCGATACTTCCATTAAAAATTGTTTAATTCAAAGCAGGTTAGATCAAATTGTATGTAAATTTGACTTTCGCAAAATAACGCCTGAATCTTTAAACTTTTAAATAAAATGTTTAGAAAATATATTCAATTCGGATTTTATACACTCCAATGATAAACAAATGAAAGTGATAAAGTCAAACAAATGTGTCACACAAAATAACTGAAAAACCGCAGAAATCTATTAAAAAGCTGAAAGGGTGTAATTTTAGATACATTCGCGGGTCTTTTAGAACCCATTGAGCGCGACCCGTATTAAATGTACCTAGTGGTCAAGGGAGTTGTATATTTCAATGTGTATATACATACCTACCTGCGACATTTGTATAAATAAACATTTAATATCGGTAAAATTTCGTTTATTTTTTTATTGGCATACGGCATGTGACAGCCAGAGCCTACTTGGTGGGCCACAGGACACTGGTGTCCAGGAATAAAAGCAATGAAATACCATCTCGTCGTATCTATTATTGAAATTGACTATTTTTATTGCCAAATCACAATATCAAGTATACTTAATACATAATGTATGGTCGTAAAAATATAAATTCGTTTTCAAAATGTACGGAAAATACATACATGTATGTACGGAAAAAAAAAAGTTAGGAGCAGGAATAGATGGCGTATGCCAGTACATCAGCTGCTAAGACTAATAAATCATTTGTGGTAAATTGTATTCGATTCTGTAATAAATTACTTGAAACAGTTCTGTCCTTGCCTGACAATAAGTTCAAAAAACACATCAAAAATACTCTATGTAAGAAGGGTTATTATAGAATCGATGAATAGCTAACTGACAGAGATGTATGGAAATGATTCAGCACATGAATTAATATAACTTTAATTGTACCACTTGATATCACTATATGTACACTCATATCATTATATTTATTGTAATATGTATAAGATGATTTGGAAAAAAAGACCTATATTAGCAAGTTTCTTTCGGCATTTCTTCTTCGCCAATGGTCATTTGAAATGCTGGTAGATTAAAAAAGAGAAAAACTAAAAAAAAAATGATTAGATATAATATTGAAAATGTAAGACGTGTCTAAGTGCCCGTGAGGGTCTAAAGGCAAATAAAGGAGTTTTACCTTTATCTTAAATGAAACAGAGGGAAAATTTATAAAAATATTCCATAAAAAAATAACTTAAAAAAGGTAAACTGTGTGGCAATAAGGTACCAATTCAGCTGATGCTGACCAGTGCCCAGCAAGCTATGATACTGAACAGCGCTGGTTTTCAGTCAGACTTTCAACGAGTACAAACTTACACTATTGCGGATTTACAGGCTTTATAATATAATATCTAGTCCTAATAAATACATATTTAAGCATACATAACAATTATAAAAGCGTACGTATAAAGAGAGAAAAAACAAACAAAAAAAACAATTCACAACTCAGATCCACAGGGGCGCATCCGCAGACTCTCACTTCTGCGGATAAGCACCCGCGGCATGAGACCTGAGTATATAATTGTGTGCATAATCTTCTAGTATTAGGTTTTACGAAATATGTAAATGACACTATGCCGGCTTTGATTTAGATTTATGAGTCAAATTCGAGATTAGTTTCAAGTGCAAGTGGTCACAATCGGTTATCGCACTGACAAGTTTTGCTAATGATATTTATAGTGGTCTCTACCCAAAGTTGGCAAACTTTATAGGTAACCCGGGGGACTTACTACTAAAACTAAATTTTATGAACGGTAAGGTAGACTAACAGTGTGTGTATTACTACAATATAATATTAATAAAAAAAAAACAAATATTAAAATTAAGGGGAACAACAGAAAAAACCTTTATTGGGTGTTTTTTTCTTACTAAATTATTTAAAAAATAAATATACATACCGTGGTATAATATAGTGGAGTCCAATCTGGCAGGTTTATACTGTTTTGATTCCTAAACTATAGCAACGAGTGCACAAAATCCATTCCAGCGCTCTCTTTCTTAATAATTTGTAACGTTTACACAACTGCCTACTTTGCACTTTGATATGATATTAAATGACTCATGATATTGACAAATAAAAAAATAATAATACCAAAAAAATATATAAGATTTGTTCTCGATATCTGTCACGACGTCTATAGTGTTTGTATTTGACATTTATCTTGCCTGTAATTACATTCCATGAATATGGCTCCTAATTGAACGACGCTAGTTAATAATTAAGTAAGTTCGTAGCAAGTTGTTCTAACCTGGTTCTAACGACTAACATCTACAGCGCCTGATGATGCCTCGTCGAGAGGCGAAACACATGTCGCAGAGACGACCGGAGCAGCCAGGGCAGCGGCGGCATGCATCTCCTAATGGTAGTAGGTGCGTGCCGGCAGGCAGTAGTTCAAAAAGATCAAATTGCCAGAAAGTAACTGGCATAGCCCAATGGACAAGCAAGCTGAAGTGCAGTGGGCTGGCCACATTACTCGAAGAACCGACAACCGCTACGAAAAAAAGATTCTCGAATGACGTACTCATACTTTTGCATGCAGTAAGGGATGACCCCCTACAAGGTCGAGCGACTACCTCAAAGTACAAGGCAGTTGAAGGATGCAGGTAGTTCAGGATCGAGGCGAGTGGTTCTCTAGAGGGGAAGTCTATATCCAGTGGACTAATATGATTATGACGATAACTGTAGTTTTCATTGCATATTGTTAAATTCATAATAGTTTTTATTGTAGTATATAGAAAATCGAAATAATTATTTCGGATTTCGAAATTGACCTCTTAACAAATTCAGTCTGAACTGCCAATTATAACGCTGCTACTTATTCAATTGGTTTTGAAGATAAAAGGCATAAAGTCATGGTTAGATTTTCCTACTTGATTTTAAAATGGTAACACCTTTATACAACTATAACTTTTGCTGACCGCGTTCAATGATGATGTAAGAAATGGTTGGTATTAAGATACGAAAAGGCATGCTCCGTTGGTTCCAACATGAAGAAAGAACGCAGAATGAAATAATGACGACACAGATATGCAATGCGAAAGTGGAAGGATGTGGGAGCTGAGGAAGACCAAGAGTCGCCTACCACGTCCAAAATGGTTGTGAGTTAAGGTGATGCCAGGAGCCATAACAGACGCGAAATGAGCTATGAATATCAAAGAAACGAGTCAGGTGAGTAAGTACCACGTCTTATGGCGCTGCGTTCTGCCTATGCTTCAAGGTACCTGGCGTGAAGATATACGTACATACAAACCTACACTTTTTACATCACAGTAAAAAGTCAACTCCTTTTCACGTATAAAACCCTGCCATGGAACTCATTATAATTATTTTCTGATTAAGTATTCCGATATGGGTCACCGCTGTACCCAAAATACATACAAATTTTGGGTCCGGAAGCCATTTTGTTTACGAGGAAGCGACATATGACATTCGAATGGAGAGACAGCGGAGTGACAGCAATACGATTACGGTACTTCGCTTATGGAACTAATATCTATTCTATGACGTGAGTAGTTATTTGCAGTTCAACGAATGTTTTAACCGACTTCAAAAAAGTACAAGTTTCTATGACCTACACGAAGATTTCGGTGTACACATGTTAAGAAAAATATATGCATTTTTCTTACCATGTGCACACTGAAATCTTAAGAACTACTCATCTGATTTAGATCTTATGCACGGTGTTCTATAAAGGTGGATTCTTAATTGGTTTTCAACAGATTATCAATATGTATCTTCATGCCAGGTCCCATGCGGGGTAGGAAGAGAGAACCGACCGCGTATAGGTATAATATACCGCATAAGACGCGGTCTTTACATACTTCACTCGCTTCTGTGACATACTCGTAGCTCTTGTAAGCCTTCAGAACCCGTTATATACCTTTTCCCATACATTTCGCGGTCATATATGACCACACGGGTTTCGAAGGGTTGCACGCTCGCCGGTTCTCGGGGCTCCTGACATCACCTTCTGATAAAACACGACCAATTTGGTCATGGTAGGTTACTCTCGGTTTTCCTCGGCTCCTACATCCTTCCACTTTTGCATTGCATTATCAATATAATATTTTATAGTCATCTTTCAGCCATTAGGGTAACGTTAGTTGAATAACAGTAGTAAAACTGTCTTTCTTTGCCGGCCTCTCTTCTGTTTATACAACAAAACATAGCTACTTAAGTACTTCAGTGAAACTAGAATTCACTGTACTCTGACACAGTATAGACATAATCAGTAGGGTAATTTCGATGAAATATTCTCAGATGTGCGTCGCTACAGGATTCTAAATGAATTTGGAGTTAAATCTATCGCGGTTTGTACTTTGAAAGCTCACATTATATGTACTACTTAGCCGACAGATCACTTTCCGTGATCTTTTTTAAATGACGTCGGGAGGTTTACAAGCATACGGCCCACCTGATATAAATCGGTTACGTAGGCTATGAACGCTTGTAATATATTAAGTAACACTGGCGTGATGCCACTTCTGCTGCTAATACAGCAACTCCTTAGGAGTTTAATGGTGTAATAAACCTCACTCACTTGCAGGAACACAACAACCCTCCAGGGAGTTGGTATTTGGCTACGGATATCTGTGAGGTGGAGATACTTGCCCCAGACGGATTGCTTGGATGCGCCCTTCCTCTCCTACTGCCTCTCTCTGCCTGATCTTCAATACTTTACTTTGACTTCCATTGGCAATTATGTCAAAAAAGGCATACGTGCGCTAATTAACCTACTGTTTATATCTCTATTTCAATAGAGACGCATTGCACTTACTCAAAAATGAGTAGTTCTAAATAAACTTTACGGTCAGACCAATAGTGGCTGGCATTTTGAGCCGATCGGTTATATCTTTACTGCTTGCGAGCTCGAACAGTACTGTTTCAAAAAATAATGCATTTTGCAATAAGTTTATGAATTATTAGCATAGAGATCTCCAGCGAAGTTGAGTTTCGAAGTCACCTGGACGAGTAAAGCAAACGTCCAAAAACTTAGTATGTTCCTCAGATCGAAGCAGTATTCCAGTGCGAGGTAAAGACTTCTGCACGTCTGAAGTCAGACCGCACATGGAGTACTGTAGTCACATATGGGGTTTTCGGAAGACCAGCTAGGATCTTGTGATTTGGTTCAAAAACGAGCAGTGAGAATTATCCACAATCTTAAGCTTACAGGTATTGAGGTCCTGGTTTAAGGAGGGACTTTACCTTCTTTTATTGTCTTCTACTGATTTTACAATAGGTTGTGTTTAGAAAAGTTATTTAATGTGATGTCGACAGCTTGCTACTGCAACCTCACCGCTCGCCAATGCCGGAAAATTCACCCTCACATTGCAACCGCAATGGTCATGTATCGTGCAGTTCCAGGGACGTTTTCTTCAGAGACCTCACTAGTGGAATGAATTCTCTACCGTGACTTATTCAATGATACACGACGAGGTTCTTCAAAAAGGCGTGATACGGTTTTCACTGGCTTGCCAATGCATAAGTGACACCTGTGGCGTACCAAAGCTACGGTAACTACTTACAATCGCTTGACTCCTCCACTGGAATAAAAAGACCTGAGCGCGTTAATGGGCCAACTGATATTTCTCGACTGTGGCTAATCACCGTAAAAATAATGACAAGACCAATGATATAGTATGCCAGGTCTAGTCTAAGTAAATAGCTGGATAAATAGCGTAAAAAGCACAATTAGCATCGCCGTAACGAGCGGGTAGCGTGTGTCCGCTATCCAGGATAAATAGCTGTTTGGGGCAATTTATAGACTCGTTGATATGTGGGCTGTGGAGAAATTAATGTGGAATGTACGACACTTTTACGACAGTTTTGAAGATCTGTGGGTTCTGTGGCTGTGAAAAATAGCAGTGATAGTCGAGTGGATAAGGAGCTGGCCTATTGACCACCTGGTCTGAGGTTCGAATGCCGGGAGTTGTTAATTTGGCGGCGGTTTTCTGTGAGGTGGAGGAACTTCTCCAGACGGCCTGTTTTGATGTGCCCTACCTCTCTTTAAACATCTAGACCAAGATAAACAGACATATTCATGCACACAAATGTTTGTCTTGTATGGGAATCGAACCCACGAGCGTTGGCGTCAAAGTCGCGTCATTCACAACTGAGCCACCGAGCTCGTCGAAACTCTATTGGCAGTCGCAACCACGGGGATATTATCGCGCGACCAATCTTGTGACCTAAGGTTGTTTCCACCCAGTAATTTCTCTCTCTGCCATATCTCTGCCATATCTCACCCTTCAAACCGGAACACAGCTATATAAATATAGCTGCTTGGCGGTAGAAATAGGTGAGGCAGAGGTGCCCACGCAGACGACTTTTGTACAAAGTCTCCCTCTGGTAAAAAGTCAAAAGCAATACGCCTAGTAGTAAGTACAGTCGCGTACTGCAACACTATTATTAAAGAAAGTGATAGAAATATTTACGGCTTTAAGATATCTACATCGACTTGCGCTTGTGCTTAAGTTTTTAGCCGAAGCTTATTTCATATTCGTTAACTTGTTATAGCGTAGACTCTATTTACTTGTATTGCGTGCTTCCATTGTGTTTCTTGTCATCGAGGCGTTTCACTACTGACACCGAGCAGACAGCAGCGCGCCATTACTGCCTGCATTGTCTCACGTTTATTTAATATTATGCAGAAATCGAATTTATAATACTGTAGTAGATAAGGTATCTGTATTATTAAGAAACGTAGGGCGCATTGAAGCAGCCCCTCAGGGGCAGTACGCCCACTTTACAGAAAACCGCAACTGAATTACTCGTATAACTCTCTAGAGGGATGTTGTGTTCCTGCGTGTCAGTGAGGTCACCAGTACGACCTAAGGCGTTGCTGTGTTAGCAGCAGGTATCGCGCGAGTGATATTTAATATATTACTAGCATTCATAGCCAAGGGTAACCGCTTTAAATCATGTCGACCGTATGTTTGTTTGCCTTCCGACGATGTATAAAAAAATTAGGTTTAATTAAAAACATCAAATAGCGGCTTCACCCGTTTACAGCTTGGGGTTACAAATTTATCCTTCTATCTATAATTTCACGCCAAATCCCTTGCTTGAGAGAATCGAGCACCACGGGATTTGATCCTTACACACCTCACTCGCTTCATTAGCGTTCATTGCTCTTTTTTCTAAGACTATTTCTAATGCTCCTGACATCACTTTCTGATAGAACACGATCAATTTGGTCATGGTAGGTAAATCTCGGCTTTCCACCGCCATTACATCCTTCTACTTTCGCGGTGTGTATCTGTTTTGTAATTCAATAACACTCCACACTCCCTTTCAGTTACAAATTTATATTTTTTAATTTGATATTTGGAGAATAAACCGATTTTTGAATAGATAGCTTAAATTTATCTCGCTTAATCTGGATAAAATCTTTATTAAAAAGATTTCTTCCTATGAATTAGATAACATAAATATATAACGGCATTTCTAATTAGCATGATTTAGAGTAAATGAACAAAAATCCTTCGCAAAGTGTACTATCTGTTTTGATTAAGCTGCCTATAATCAGGGCTATATTACGTCAAAATACACTCTCTATGGAGAATCAGTTCAAATGCTTGAGGGGGAGTTCAAACAGTTAGGGGGAAAATTGAGCGGAAAATTTTGTTAACGCACCCTTAGGCATACGTACTTACAAACACACGCAGCATTCTCTAAAGATATATATGTAGCGACTCATGTTGCCTTGTAGTATAAAAAAGTCAAGATAATTTGAATTTTAAGAAAAAGCATCAGCAATTTTATCTAACAAACAAGCATTAACGCCTTGAGGCCCGTTATATACTTGGCGCCGTAACGCGCATGGCGAAATTCAGCCACGCGGACCTCAA
The DNA here is from genome assembly GCA_947507595.1 of Pyralis farinalis. Lineage (NCBI taxonomy): Eukaryota > Metazoa > Arthropoda > Insecta > Lepidoptera > Pyralidae > Pyralis > Pyralis farinalis. The sequence goes on along the minus strand of OX382268.1, from coordinate 37,017,906 downwards.
CGGGTTAAGGGTTGATCGAATAAGTCTATTTCTTGATTTTCAATCTATAAACATGTGTGTTTGATCAACACATTGTGCAATCGGTAGAATATGCAAAAGACATTCAATAAAATCTATGTATCTATATCTTAATGGAATAGCTAGGAAGAACATAGCATAACTCAATTCCTATTGATGATCAACGACCTTCCAGAGGTTGTTAGCGCTGCGCAATGTCTCATGTTTGCTGATGATGTGAAACTGTTTTTGGGTATAAATGATATTAATGATTGTCTGGCATTACAAAAAGATATAAATAGTGTACTTGAGTGGTGTACTTCTAATAAATTAGAATTAAATGTAACCAAGTGTAGAATAATGACATTTACTAAAAGCCCTTCGCCCTTACTTTGGTCATATCTTCTGGAAGGACTTCTCCCTAAGTAGGGTCACAGAAATTCGTGATCTCGGTCTTAAGTTTGATAATAAACTATCGTTCAATCCGCATATCGTTGAAATAAGTAAAAAAGCAAATAAGACCCTAGGTTTTATAATGAGGCAAGCGAGTAAATTTTCTGATATGCATGCAGCGATCACATTATATAACGCTTTTGTAAGAAGTTCATTGGAGTTCAATGCTATTGTTTGGGATCCGCACGAAAATCTCTATATACTCACTATTGAAAGAATACAACGAAAGTTTGCCCGGTTCATATACAAAAAAAAATATGGCTACTATCCCCATCTATTTCCATCAGCATTTGTCTTGGGTATGGTTGGCCTTGACTCTTTGCAGCTGAGGAGAAATTTGGCATTGCTCTTGCATTACTATCGGCTTCTGAACAGCAATAAACTAGATAATCCAATCTGTCTGGCTCGATGCGCTCTCGCAATTATTGCGCCTGATCGCTACAGCATGCGGCGAACGCGGCCTCTGTTTGCCGTGCCCGCGACCCGTACTGTCGCCGCTGAACAGGCACCCACCGCTCGTGCCCTGGCACTGCTCAATGCTCTTGTTGCTTATAATCAGAATATTGACCTCTTCCATACTACGGAGGCTTAATTATTTAAATACGCCAAATATTTCGTGAATAATGTTAATATGAAATGATTAATAATTAATTTGTATAGTTACATTGGTCATATTAATAATTTTATTGTATATATGTATGAGTACTTACTATTAATGTTACTCCGATTGACCTGTACACGTTTTGGTTCTAAAGACTGTAAGTGTATAGTATATGTATATGTATAATAAATAAAATAAAATAAAAAAAAATAGATTCTGCACTTGTATCTCTTAAATTCATAGCTCTTTTCAGATACTTTCACTGGTTTTTAGGACTCCTGACAACACTTCTGATAAAGCACGAACAATTTGGTCATGACAGGTAAAATTTAGCTTGTGCCATCAGCTCATATATGATTCCGCTTACGCTTTGCATATTTGTTTCGTCATCATTTCCTATTGCATTCTTTCCACATCTGAACTAACGGAGCGTGCCTTATCTCGACATCATTTATTCTGCTAATATGATAAAAGATAAAAAGGTAAAAGATAGAAATTCTTTATTTGCCATTGAGTCTTACATTTTTTGATAACAGTCTTATTGTATTCTCTTATTCAGTACTCTTATGTTACTGTTTTTCTTTTTTAATCTGCTATCATTTCGGAAATTACCATTGAAGAAGAAATACCGAAACAAACTTGCCAATATTTTGTTGTTTATATCAGATGGGCTGCTCTATGCTGTCTCTATCGAAGCCACCTCGCACTTACATACACTATCATTAGTATGTGTATTCTAGTTAGAGAGGGATGTCTGAGTTTTTTGTCAGTATTTTTATCAGTGCTCACCTAGTCATGAACTGCACGGTAGGGAAAAAAATTGTGACGATTCCAAACAAATATAGCCATTTTTACGAAATAAAAAGATTTTGACTTTGACTTTGACGTAAAATGTCCGTTTGTCTCGGCTCTCGATTTAAGTACATGCTTCTTGATGGAAATATATGGCTTTTGTTAGGTTTATACGTAATACGGGCACTCGATAGAGAGAGGGACACTTGAATGGAAGCAACTGTATAATATGTAACGTATAACAGGCCAGTATATTTATGTTACAGCGCCATTTTGTTGGGCGTTCTGTGGATTAGCAGGAATGGATACGCCGTTGATGTAGATCGGGAAGAGTGCGGGAAATTATTTGAATGGAGCATTGGGAAATATTTTTTTTATATTGCGTTTGGAGGCATACTAGCATACGGCGCGCCTGATGTAAAACGGTTACCGTATAAACGCTTGCAATATACTAAGTATCGCGTGCGCAATGCCACCTCTGCTGCTAATACAGCAACTCCAAAGAGGCTTACTGGTGACCTCACTCACGTGCAGGAACGCAACGTTCCTCCAGGCAGTTGGCTGCGGTTTTCTGTGAGGTGGAAGTACTTCCCCAGACGGGCTGCTCTGATGTTGCCTATCTCTAGGCGTATGCCTCCAAACGCAACATAAAAAAAAGATTACCCAATGCTCCATTCAAATAATTTCCCGCAATCTCTTCCCGATCTATATCAACGACGTATCCATTCCTGCTAATCCACAGAACGTCCAACAAAATGGTGCTGTAACATAAATATATTGGCCTGTAATATGATAGATATTATACAGTTGCTTCCATTCGAGCTCGTGTTAGGTAGAGCCCTCTCTCTATCGAGTGCCCGTATTACCTATAAACCTAACAAAAGCCATCTATTTCCGTCTTAAAAGAAGCATGTACTTAAATCGAGAGGCCGGGACAATGTGAGCCGAGTGTGACAATGGCCTTATAAAAGTACACCTCATAAGCCAGGTTGTATGATACGCCGATTCATTGGACGCCCGCGGGGCTGGAGAGTCTTAAGTGATATGTTTTATGGATGTACGTTTATTTTTGCAATATGTAGAAGATGTAATGTTCGTTCTGATTGAATGTACGAGTATTAATATTTTTAAGATAGGTAGGGCGCATCGAAGCAGCCCGTTTGGCGAAGTACCTCCACCTCACAGAAAACCGCAGTCAAAATAACAACTCCCTAGAGCGCTGCTGTGTTCCTGCGTGTGAGTGAGGTCACCAGTAAGCTCCTATGGAGTGGCTGTGTGTATAGGTGGATTTGTGCGAGTGTTACTCAATGTATTGCGAGCGTTTATAGGCTACGCACCGCTTTACATGAGGTGGGCCATATGATAAAATGTCTGCCGACGTCGTATAAAAAAAAGTGTATATATGCAAACACATACAATAATTTTTCGATATGATGCCGACAGTTTTATAATCGCATCGTTTGCTGACGGCTGCGAATTCATCCTTACATACTGAAACAGCACATTTAACAAGAACAAGATAGCCCAATGGATAAGGAACCGGCCTGTTGATCAACAGGTCCCCCTGTAATCCTGGCATGTACAACTAAATTCGTGTTATCAAATTTATATGTCGTATTCGTATGATTTTTCGATCTATCCGATATTATGCGGGCGTATGGTGGGTAGTCATGCAATGAGAAATACGAGTACAATGCAATTCGTATCACACTATCATTTTAAATCAACACTTGTAATCGATGTTCAGGAAAATACCAAATAAGAGGGCAGGAGTCGTCGCTTGCCGCCGTTTGCACTAACTCTTCATTTCTCCCAGTGTCGACATCTGGATTCTGCCAAAGCCACTGTATGCGCGCTTTTGTTTTGTTTTCAACATCCATACTCATGACGAGATGTGATATGAACATATTTTAATTGTCACTTGCTCGGCGGTGAGGGTAACGTCGTGAGGAAATCCGCACGTCCAAGAAATTATATTTCGAAAGACGTGAGCTAACCTAAAAAATCGGCCAAGTGCGAGTCGGACTCGCGCACGAAGGGTTCCGTACCGTTATCTATAAAAACGGCAAAAAAAACACGTTTGTTGAATGGGAGCCCCCCTTAATATTTGTTTTATTTTGATTTAATTATTTATTCTTAAAGTTTCAGAATATATAACTAAATATTCTGTGAATATTTCAAGCGTCTACCTGTTGCCGTTATCAATATCGAGCAAAAATGAGCAAAAAATCACGTTTGTTGTATGGGAGCCCCCTTAAATATTTATTTTATTCTATTTTTTAGTATTTGTTGTTATAGCGGCAACAGAAATACATCATCTGTGAAAATTTCAACTGTCTAACTATCACGGTTCGTGAGATACAGCCTGGTGACAGACGGACGGACGGACGGACGGACAGCGAAGTCTCAGTAATAGGGTTCCGTTTTACCCTTTGGGTACGGAACCCTAAAAAGATCTGGTTTTCCTACGGTTTATGGAGGTGAGATGGCAGTCGTTCGATATAAAAGTCAGTGTCTTCGCAAAATCCTTAGGCTTAATTAGCGAATCCCGTTAATCCTAATGGATTAAAAAAACGGGATAAGAATACACTAGATGGTATTCTTATCCCGTCGCGTACTGAGCGGTTTCGGTTCGGAAGTTTTCTACCGAGAATTCTTAACTTTAGGATGAACTCCCAGCCGAGGTTATCACTGTGGATTACAGCATGAGGTGCTTCATAAAAGCATGAAGAGACGTGTTACGTATTTAATGTGTCATACACACAAATGTATGTATTGCGCGGGAATCGAAACAGCACAGGAGAATTTTCATTGAGAATTGCATTCGATAAGCTAAAACGAAAATATCCACTTCCTGTGTCGTCGTAAATATTATTACATAAAAGAACTCAAAATACATACTAAAACACAAAATACATTACCTCGTTCACAAGTCGATTTTCAGTGAACCACAAAACCTTTGAAGAGTCAAGGCGTGCGTGATTGATTACTTGCCTCGGCATAAGCAAAATCTACTCAAGGAAAACCCGCGGAAATGCTTTGCTTGTCCAAAATCTGTCCTGCAATCAAGGAATTGAGAATTTTCCGAGAGGCGCCTGGGCGAGGTGGGCTGGCGCACTCGACTGTGAATCTGCAAACATTTTCGTCTTCATTAGTTGTTTGCTTTGCTTATAAAAATTTCCTCTTGTATGCATGTTATTTTAAAAGATTTAACGTGTCGAGTCAAATAACACTCGGTTGAAAATGTAGAGGCTGTGTCGTTAGATGTTTTGCTACGGGAAAGTGATCATTCTGTAATATATTTTGAGGTGAGGTAAATTTAGTGTAGAGAAAATATATAGATTTTTTTCATAATACGTCTGAAGGTAAACAGGCATATAGTCCATTTGCTGTAAGAAGTAGAGGTAGTTTGAAAGATAATATCCATGTTAAAATAAGTAAATTGATTAGGACATGAAAAAAATCACATAGGTGATAAATATACAATGTAAAACTGAAATAATGTAATAGTCGTTCCTCGCCTATTACATCCTTTCAGTTTTACATTCCAAGACTACTACTCTACTCTACTACCATGATCAAATTGGTCACGATTTATCAGAATATGGTATCAGGAGTCCTAGAAACTGGAAAGCGTTCATAAGAATCGCTGTGAATGTAAAAAAAAATGTGAGCTGAGTAATGACCGAGTTATGTGGCGCTCGGTTCTCTCTGCCTATTCCGCAAGGGATTTGGCGTGAAGTTATAGATAGATAGTAAGTAGTCGTTGCCTAGATATGCTTGCCATACGAGGAACATCGCTCTCGTATTAGCACACAGTAACTATTCGAAAGCTCACTGGTAACGCCTGGTGTAATACAACAAAACACCAGGGATTGATTATTTGGCTTCCGACCTACCTCTCTTTCACCAGTGCCTAACCAAAGGCTCTGGTGGAAGAGAGGTAGGCTAGTAACATGTATACACAAACGTTCAGGTCTGATAATAATTCAAGAACATTTAATAACTGTTAAAAATTCCATGCACATTTGGCTTTACCTTTAGCTGGCCTAGCTTAACACTAGTAGCATATAGATTTAACTTATACTTAAAAATATTTTTAAAGATGTTTGGCCCTAGACCGGTATATCCAGATAAAGACATTAATGAGGTCTTTCTTCTGTAAGTGCTGTCGTTTCCTTTTCCGTTAGTATTGGCAGGGTCCCACTCAAACCTAAGGTGCTGCAAACCTAGACTGCCGTCAGACTTCCATAACCCAGATGTAAAACCAGACCTTTCGTAGGTAAGGTCACACGTTTATCGAAACATAATTTCTTGGACGTGAGAGTGATGTTTTCCTTCACCGCCGAGCAAGTGATAATTACGAACATGTACATAAATCCAAACCTACCGTGAAATCGTAAAGTCTTAATTACACCTTACCTAAATAGACTTCATTGAACGCTACTAACTAATAAAAACCGAATTTGAAATATTCAAATATTCAACCCTTGAAACTTACTACAATGAAATACGTTACCTAATAAAATTATATAAAAAAAAAATCAATACTAGAAGCTTAGAGATATATAAATAAATAAATAATAATAAATATTGTCGGACAAATTACACAGCGCCATCTAGCCCCAAAGTAAGCGAAGCTTGTGTTATGGATACTAGATAACTGATAAACATACGTAAATACATTTTTTTTTTTGTAAATACATACTTATTATACATAAAAAAACCCAGACCAAGACAAACAGACGTGTTCATGCATACAAATGTTTGTACTGTGTGGGAATCGAACCCATGAGCATTGGTGACAAAGCAGCGTAACAACGCGTTTCACCACTGCGCCACCGAGCTCGTCGATATATAAATAGAATTTTCGAAATCATTTCACAATTAGCAAAGATATCTTGCGACACATACATACACAAGAGAGGTAGGGCGCATCAAAGCAGCCCGTCTGGGAAAGTACCTCCACCTCACAGAAAACCCCCAGGAGGGTTGTTGTGTTCCTGCGTGTGAGTGAGGTCACCAGTAAGCTCCTATGGAGTTGCTGTGTTGGCATCGCGCGAATGATACTTAATGAATTACAAGCGTTCAAAGGCTACGGTAACCGTTTTACATCAGGTGGGCAGTATGGTACTTGACGTCAACCTTTCGTATTCCTTACATCTGTTTCGTCTGTACTTCCCCAGATGGGACGCTTTTATGCGCCCTACCTCTCTTAAAAATTAACGATCGAATATATACATATCCATAACTATTGATGAAATAGGTTAAGGCTGCCCGTCTACTGGAGTGGAGAAGATAGGAGATGAGCGAAGCAGTGTGAATATTAATCAATAGATTGCAAACTTCACTCCATTTTAATGGACATGGATTTGCGAACTAGATGTTAAATACTTTTTAAATGAAAGGCGCGGAAACTGAGCCGAGTAACGGAGCGGCGAAACAGATTCACACCGCATATTCCCTCGTTCCACTCCGCTTCCTCGATCCACGTTCATGGAAAGGCAGGCTGTCTTTCCATGAATGTGGACACAATCTTCTCAAAAGAATATCAATAGCGAGCTATTGAGAACGCGTAACTCTTCTGTCGGTTGTGACGATCGTAATATTTTTTTATAGATACATATTTATGGCGTTATTATATCAGTGATGTTCTGTGCATGATTACATTTCTTGGCAATCGATTCAATATAGATAATCCTACAAGACTCATTCCCAAAAAGCCTGTTATCTCAGGATAGAGGCACACTTTTCTACTGATCGAGAGCGAAGTTTACACTTGGTGTTGTTCACCGTGTTCATGTGTGTTCGTACTTAGTATGGCGTGTTCATTAAAAACCACTCTCTGTAGAAGGGCTTATTACATAACTGAATATATAATATAAGAATATATAACTGACAAAAAAATCTGGAAATAATTCAGCACAAACTACCTGTCCTTAAAAATTTTTAATTTTAACATTTGTTGTCAATATCGTACCAATATACTTAGGTGATTTTTTTCGTAATATCTAATTGACAATTTCAAATGAGACTTATATTGGCAAGTTTCTTTCGGCATTTCTTCTTCACCAATGTTCATTTCCGAAATGCTAGTAGATTAAAAGAAGGCAAAAAGTAAAATAAGAAAATTGAATAAGATACAATAATTTTATATTTCAAAAAATGTAAGACGTATCTAAGTACCTGCGAGGGCCTAATGGCAAATAAAGAATTTTTATCTTTATCTTGGCTGACTTATGTATACTCTAAGGATGTCATACTTCATAAGTCAATCGTCAACTAACAGCTGAATATAACCCAAACAATAATGAAGAGTTTCATAGGTCTCCAAGCAGAAAGAGAATGGCAGCAGTAGAGCTTGTAATCTAACTCTTAAAGAAGCATTGAGTTTATCACAAAATTTGTCGCTTAAATACCCACTTTGTATTATTAAATATTCAATTATTCCTCCCCGTCTCTGAAGGTAAATGCTTAATTCTGTGATTTGCATATCTATTAATAAGTTGAGGTCAAATTTCAAAGGTCATTTCGACGATCCTGGCAGACACGTGGGTTCAGGATCTATTTACCCACTCGCAAGTTTTCTAGAGTCAAGTACGTTAAATTTTACGTCTGAGAGTACAGTACGGTATATCCAAAAATAATGTCTGTAACATTGTGTATATATGTTTACATAAAATATAGATGCTACTATAAATAGATATCTTACGAGTAGGCAACTTAGTTTACGTATTAAAAAAAAACGTGTGCGCCTCGGGACGTCCAACAGAAGTGATAATTTAAACTAATCTACACTTTCAAAAACGGTGATAGTTTTATGTTATATGCTTACTGCCAGCAGTATATGTCTTTCGCACACTAAACACGGAGTAGAGAAAGGGAGAAGCGTCTGTACGAAATACGGCTAGCGCTTTGGGTTAACGTGAGAGAGGAAGAGCCTGCCTACCGCTGCCGTATGCGTGAGAGAAAGGTAAGCCGAACAGACTGGCTCCGTAACGCGTTACGTAACGAAGCGGTTTACCCTCCCATAAGAAGTTATCACTTCAATAATATAGAAAACCTTTTACACCGATTGTATCGTATACGCCACAGACTATCATGACCAATAGTGAAAGTGACTGCTTTGTACCAGAGTATAAAGCAGTAGTATAGGAAGAAAGCAATGTATGCATCGTTTGTGCCTGTGCTATGTTCCGTAAAAGGGACCCGGTAGAGAAACATTGCCTGATGACCCGTCACAATGGCCAGTGACTGCATTCAGTGACGTGTCAGCGATGACGTGGCGTTTATTGACGTGGAAGTTATTCTCGATACGCGCGCGCTTTACGAGGCGGGCGCTGGTCTAGAAAATGTTTTAAACTAAATTCTGTGCCTCACTGTACTTTTTTAGAAAAAGTTAGATTTTTTATTTATTTAACTTCTTTAAGCATGGAAGAATAAAGCATAATGTTGAGATACCAACCTGTTAGTGAGTAGAAGTCGGCAATTCCTTAGGAATTTCAAAATCAAAGCCGCCCGTCTGGGGAAATACCTCCACCTCATAGAAAACCACAGCCAAATAACAACTCCCTAGAGGGTTGTTGTGTTCCTGCGTGTGAGTGAGGTCACCAGTAAGCTTCCAAGGAGTTGCTGTGTAAGCAGCAGAGAAGGCATCGCGCGAGTGATACTTAATATTTCGCAAGCGTTAATAGGCTACAATACCCGTTTTACATCAGGTGGGCCGTATGCTTGTATTCCACCCGACGTAGTATAAAAAAAAATACTGACAATCTCACTTACTAGCGGGAACAGAACAATCCTCCAGGGAATTGTTATTTTACTGCGATGTTTTGTGAAGTGGACATATTATCCTAGTCGGCTGCTTTTATGTGCCATATCTCTCTTAAAAACCCTTAGAAGACAAACAGATTAGTACATAAATTTAATGTTTGTCGTAAATAGGAATTAAACTCATGCGTCTTGGTGTTTAAGTAGATATTCTTAACTATTCAAACAACGGGCTTGTCGATTTATTTGGATAGTATCGATAATTAGATAGAAAGAGGCATATTCCGCTGGTTTAGACATGTAGATAGGAAGCAAAAGTAAATAATGACGAATCACACGTAGCGTAGATAAAAGGTGGTAGGCGCCGAGAGAGACGTTTTATCAGAAGGTTATATCAGGAGCCCTAGAAAGCAGACGTACGTGAAAAAAGATATGAATGTTAAAGAAGCGAGTGAGGTGCGAAAGTACTGAGTGAAAGAATCACCTTTACTGCGCAAGGGACTTGATTTGTAGATAAAAACTGATAGATAGACAGATATCTAAAAATTCATTTTTCAGTTATATTTCAATCGACAAAGAATCAACCTATTAAACGCTTGGTTCATGGTTCAAATCCCGGTGTGTGCATGTGGTATAAATTTGAATTTTTAGATTTACATAAACATTTGTAATTATCACTCGCTTGGTATTGAAGGAAAACATCGTAAGGAAATCGGCACATCCAAGAAATTATATTTCCAAACATTATGTTACCAAGGCTAAGAAACATTTGGTTTTCACTGTGGGATATGCCGGTATGACGACACTCGCTCCAATTCAAAATCTTTTCTATACCACTAAGCCAAACGAGGCCTGCCTGATGGTAAGTACTTACCATAGTCAATGTACAATCGCAATACCCGTGATGTGAATCATGCATGAGCCATCCCCTTCGCCAAATCCTTAGGTAACGCAACCCGTCAATCCTAATGCACTAGGAAACAGGGTAACGCTAGAATAAAGATGGTTTTCTATTTTACTAACATTTGAGTTTTTTTTTTATAAAACTTCGGGAGGTATACATGCATATGGCCCACCTGATGTAAAGCAGCTACCGTAGACTTTAAGCACTTGCAAAACTTTAAGTAAGTGATGCCACCTCTACTGCTAACACTACCACTCCATAGGAGCTTACTAGTGATCTCACTCACACGATGGAACACAACAACCATCCAAGGTGTTGTTATTTGGCTGCGGTTTTCTGCGAGATGCAGGTATGCGCTTTACCTCTCTTAAATACTCCCTGACCAAGGTCAAATAGATATGTTCATGAACATAAATGTTTGCCCTATGTGGGAATCGAACCCACGAGCGTCGGTGTAAAAGTAACATAACAGCTCGTTTCACCACTGCGCCACCGAGCTCATCTGTGTCCGAGTTTGGAGAATGGGAGGATTTATAAATATTACAAAAGAGGTATAGTAGATTGATCGCTGAGGAAATAAGCATACGCATTGGTCAATTGCAACACCAGTATCTTCCGAAGGTTGCCAACCATATAATTGCAACCTTACTTGCTGGTCGGAGGAATATACGATGAACAAAGATTCCTAACAGGGATCAATTTATTGGCACAGATGCTCCGCTGGTTCGGGCATGTAGAAAGAATGCAGGGAAAGAATGACGAAACAGATGTAGCGAATGTGAAATGTTGTAGGAATCGAGTCAAGTACCTCCACCTCAAAGACAACCGCAGCCAAATAACAACTCCATAGAGGGTTGTTGTCTTTCTGCGTATAAGTGAGGTCGCCAGTAAACTCCTAAGGAATTGCTGTGTTAGCAGCAGAGATGGCATCGCATGATTAATACTTCATATATTGCAAGCGTTTAGGGCATACGGTAACCGCTTTACCTCAGGTGGGCCGTATGCTTGTATGTCTTTGTATGAAAAAAAATCGGCCAAGTGCGAGTCGGACTCGCACACGAAGGGTTCCGTACCATTATCTATAAAAACGGCAAAAAAAATCACGTTTGTTGTATGGGAGACCCCCTTAAATATTTGTTTTATTTAAATTTAATTATTTGTTGTTAAAGTGAATATATAACTAAACATTCTATGAATATCTCAAGCGTCTACCTGTTGCCGTTATCAATATCGAGCAAAAATTAGTAAAAAAATCACGTTTGTTGTATGGGAGCCCCCTTAAACATTTATTTTATTCTATTTTTTAGTATTTGTTGTTATAGCGGCAACAGAAATACATCACCTGTGAACATTTCAACTGCCTAACTATCACGGTTCATGAGATACAGCCTGGTGACTGACGGACGGACAGCGGAGCCTCAGTAATAGGGTTCCGTTTTACCCTTTGGGTACGGAACCCTAAAAAAACGGGATGAGTTGAAGCGCCCTACCTCTCTTAAAAATACCCAGATCAAGACCAACAGAAATGTTCATGCACCCAAATGTTTGTCCCGTGTGGGATATCGAACCAACGTTGGTGTCAAAGTAACGTAACGGCTCGTTTCACCATCGCACCACCGAGCTCGTCACAATCCTACATCTTTACACAAATCATAATTTCATACACACAAATCACTTTGATGCATCACCTTTACGTGCGAACTCTCACATGTACCTTGGCCTGTGTTCACGTGATTTAACGTCTCGGCCAGATGCCCGGCAAGGGGTACCAGATTCGATTTCCGTCGTCGCCGGTGCCCCGGGCGTGCGTCGATTTACCTTCAATTTGGTGACTCTACAATTTGTACCTATGTAGGCATTCTAGCGGTATTTCATTTGCAGTTTCCAATTTTGACATGACGGCACCGTACTAAAATATTTTTTTTTTCATACAATGTCGGAAGGCATACAAGCATGCGGCGCAACTGACGTAAAATTTACCTGATCTGAACTGCTAACAATCCGCTAAGTATCGCTTGCACGATACCACCTCTGCTGGTAACACAGCCACTCCTTAGCAGCTTATTGGTGACCTCACTCGCTCGCAGGAACACAACTACCCTCCAGAGAGTTGTTATTTGGCTGCGGTTTTCCGTGGAGGTACTTCCCCAGGCGTACTGCTTTGATGCGCCTTACCCCTCTCAAAATGTGATCGCCTCATGGTGTGACTATTCTTTCTTTTTTTAACTTTGGGTGGGAAACAAACATACAGCCCGCCTGAAGTGTAGTAACCGCAGCACATTAACATATGCAATACGAGGAATATCACTCGTGTTTTGCCATCGGTCCTATGAGCCTCATTAATATCTCGTTTATTTGCAGAGACATAACAAATCCCTTTGGAAATTGATATTTCCCTTGACTGCTTCAAAATGCTTCATCGTGTCTGTAATAAAAAAACCTGTTTTGCCACAGCTTGGTTTACTTATTGGTACGATGCTCCATGTATAGTGAAATTGGATTTCGCTCTAAAGAAGATAGTGTGCCGCTTTCACTCCACTTTGTCTATTTTTATGTCATAAATATCACTTCCATTTCCTTCATGATTAATTTAGAAACTAGTAAATGGAAAAAACTTAAATAATCACTGTAGTTGAAAGTTTGTGTAAATTAATAATTATATTTATAGCCTTAGGAATCGGTGAGCGTGCATGGAAAGAGCTATCAATGTTAAAGTACGAGTGAGGTATGATTCGGTCCTTACATGTAAGGACCGCGTCATGTGGCGCTCGGTCCTCTCTGGCTATCCTGAAAGGGACTTGACATGAAGATATAGACAGATAGAGTGATACCACTTTACATCAGTTGGGCCGTTTGCTTGTATGCCTTCCGACGTTGTATATAAAAATAGTTTTTAATACCCATTTATAACCAATTGGGTTATTTTGTTAGTAAATTATATAAGATCCTTAAAAATCATCGACCGTGCATGAAACTGTAAACGTTAAATGTTTAGAAGAACTCTGTGGCAGAGTGGATAATTATTATTATTTGAAACCAAGGCTTGTGAGTTCGATTCATTCCTCAATGACTTCCCCAAGTAGCTCTACCTCACAGAAACCTCAGAAAAACTACAACTCGCTGGAGGGTTGTTAAGTTCGTGTGAACGAGTGAAGGTGCTGCTGAGCCCTTAACGAGTTGCAAGCATTTGTAGGCTACGGTAATCACTTTACGCCAAGTGAGCCATATTCTTGTATGCCTCCCAATGTCTATGGAAAAGACTTGCCACCAGTTTCCCACTCAACGCTTGTTGTACATTAAGTATCACTCGCGCTATGCCATTTCTACCGCTAACACAGCTACTCCTTCTGAGCTTACTGGTGACGTCTCTCACACGCGGGAACACAACAACTCTCTAGGGAATTATTAATTGACTGCGGCTCTCTGTGCGGTGGAGTTACTTCTTCAGACTGCTTTGTTCATCCTGTGTGGGAATCGAAGTAGCGTCAATAAATCGCAATGACACAATAATTCAGGTAATGGATACTCGGCAGCAACTTTCTGTGTTGTAGTGTCGATGAGTTTTCCCTTTTTTAGGGTTCCGTAACTAAAGGGTAGAACGGACCCTATTACTGAGACTCCGCTGTCCGTCCGTCCGCCCGTCCGTCTGTCACAAGGCTGTATCTCATGAACCGTGATAGTTAGACAGTTGAAATTTTCACAGATGATGTATTTCTGTTGCCGCTATAACAACAAATACTAAAAAATGGAATAAAGTAAATGGTTAAGGGGGCTCCCATACAACAAACGTGATTTTTTTGCTCGTTTTTGCTCGATATTGATAACGGCAACAGGTAGACGCTTGAAATATTCACAGAACATTTAGTTATATATTCTCTTTAAGAACAAATAATTAAATTAAAATAAAACAAAATTTAAGGGGGGTTCCCATACAACAAACGTGATTTTTATGCCGTTTTTATAGATAATGGTACGGAACCCTTCGTGCGCGAGTCCAACTCGCACTTGGCCGATTTTTATAGATAATGGTACGGAACCCTTCGTGCGAGAGTCCGACTCGTACTTGGCCGGTTTCCTAGAACCTCTTTTCCTAATTGGTAGTGTAAAAAGAAATAAAATGTACAGAGTCGTCGGTGAAAGAAGGTAAGAAAGACGTATATTGACATCTAATTAATTTCATTCCTTTACATCTACAGCAACTAAATATATATAAGTTTTTTGTACGTGTGTTTGTCACGTAACTCTTCCCGACGGCTGGACCGATTTGAATGAAATTTTGTGTATATTTTTCAATAGGTTTCTTGATGATTTGAAAACGCAATTGGACCCGGTAGGTGGCATCGATGTCGGTATATCACCAAATCTTGAGACTGAATTTATTGTGGCGCTGTTTTCCCGGGCAGGACGACGCCTGCCGGATCCACTAGTATAAATAGAAAATGTGAGATGTGAAAATAGAGTGCTGACCTGACTACATCTTTCCTATTTGTATAGACTAGTGATCCGCCCCGGATTTGCTCGGGTGCATTGCTTAGCAAACAAATTCAATGTCCGTTTATTTTATGACATCTTCCCTGCGTTATACCGTTGGGTAATCTTTTACGATTGTCGGCGTGCACCGTGCCGTACATACCCCTCTCGCTTCTTCCCCACTCACCAACCTCTTCGTGCATGCTCTTCGATTTTGGGTGCTTATTATTTGGCCCCTTTTCCGCACATTACCAATTTAATATATATGTCGTCGCATCATGAAAATTAAGTCTTAATATCATGACTTATGGCGCTGTAGTCATTTTATTGAAGGAACGCCATCTATTAGCTAGTTCCAGAAACTATCATAGGCGGCGCTGTTCTGAGGTTGTTTGGAGCCGCTCAGTAGCTAACTTCCGTTGGATTACATTCTTCATGCTAAAAAAGGGGCGATGGAAGTGGGGGCGACTGGCAGGGGACACTTTTCGATCACGCGCCGGACCGGACACACCTCTTTGAGCTTCAAATAACTTAAGGGCATCTTTAATCGATTTGCATCACATTATTAGTTACATATTGTTGTAAAACGTGTTTCGGAGGATCAATACACGCACCTAACCAATCTATCTGGGCTTTTATTTCGTGTGCCTTCGAATGGATGAGCAAGAATCTTCGTGATATACATGGTGCGTCTAGGGCGCCCCTGCCTATATCTTCACTCATTCTTGCTCGAAACACTTAGAAGTCTCAGTCTCATTTATTCTCTCTAAGTAACCAAACCATCTCAGCATACTATTTTAAATTTTTGTCACTATATCATATTTCACCCCATATAGTTCTCGTATCGTGCTATTTCTTACTCTATCAATCCTACATTAATGTATGTTCTTAGTTTTAAGATTGTAGAAATGGTATGGCAGTAAACAATTATCATTATTATATATTTATTTTCGATGGTTTAGGCTTTGCGTCGTTTGATTTAGATATCAGTTTGTCATCAACATTTTGCATGCTCCGTTGGTTCGGACATGTAGAAAGAATGCAAGATGAAAGAATGACGAAACAGATATACAATGCGAAAGTGGAAGGATGTAGGAGCCGAGGAAGATCAAGACTAACCTACCATGACCAAATTGGTCGTGTTTTATCAGAAGGTGATGTCAGGAGCGAGCGTGCATTAAAAGAGCTATGAATGTGAAAGAAGCGAGTGAAGTGTGTAAGGACCGCGTCTTATGGCGCTCGGTTCTCTCTGCCTACCCCGCAAGGGACCTGGCGTGAAGATATACATACATATATATACATCAACATTTTGTTGTATTAACGACACCTCATATGCCAGTGAGAATTTTTTTTTGCTCTGTATGAGTTCCACATAAAAATGGTACGTTGTAAAAAAAAATATTTAATTGAATTTTTTTATGGATGGATAATTTTGAGTCTAATCCTAATCCTAATCCTACTAATATTATAAATGTGAATGTCCGTTTGTTAGGGTTCCGTACCCAAAGGGTAAAACGGAACCCTATTACTGAGGCTCCGCTGTCCGTCCGTCGGTCCGTCCGTCTGTCACCAGGCTGTATCTCATGAACGGTGAGAGTTAGACAGTTGAAATTTTCACAGATGATGTATTTCTGTTGCCGCTATAACAACAAATACCAAAAAATAGAATAAAATAAATATTTAAGGGGGCTCCCATACAACAAACGTGTTTTTTTTGCCGTTTTTATAGATAATGGTACGGAACCCTTCGTGCGCGAGTCCGACTCGCACTAGACCGATTTTTTTTTGTTACGCTTTCACGCGAATACTACTCAACCGATCATCATGAAACTTTGTACACATATTCTTAGAGGTACGAGTATCAGAAATAACATAGTATACTTTAAAAAAAAAATGCGAGCGAAGCCGCGGGTAAAAGCTAGTATTCTATATATTATATTAAAATATCGGATCAATAACTCATTTCATTTTCGAGTTATAAACCGGTGACACACTGACAGATGCAGAGCGACCGCTTGTCCTTTAGGTACGGATTATCCTAATGCTTTGAGGTACTACTTCCCAGAGTTATCTTACTGTATATTAATCCATTAGAATTGGCAAGGCCCGCTACCTAAACTTAAGAATTTGGCGAAGATACCCAGATGGAAAGCAGACTTTTCTTAGGTTAGGTCACATGAGAAATATAATTTCTTTTTTAGGGTTCCGTACCCAAAGGGTAAAACGGAACCCTATTACTGAGGCTCCGCTGTCCGTCCGTCCGTCGGTCCGTCCGTCTGTCACCAGGCTGTATCTCTTGAACTGTAATAGTTAGATAGTTGAAATTTTCACAGATGATGTATTTCTGTTGCCGCTATAACAACAAATACTAAAAAATAGAATAAAATAAATATTTAAGCGGGCGCCCATACAACAAACGTAAATTTTTTGCTCATTTTAGCTTGATATTGATAACGGCAACAGGTTGACACTTGAAATATTCACAGAATATTTAGTTATATATTCACTTTAAGAATAAATAATTAAATTAAAATAAAACAAATATTTAAGGGGGGCTCTCATACAATGACGTGTTTTTTTTTTTGCTGTTTTTATAGATAATGGTACGGAACCCTTCATGCGCGAGTCCGACTCGCACTTGACCCATTTTTTATTCTTACGATGTTTTCCTTCACCGCCGAACAAGTGATAACTACAAATATGCATGTAAATCGAATTGAGAACCAATTGGTCAATAAGATGGTTCCTTATCCGCTGAGCTATCTACGGCAATTTTTTTATACAACTAGATTGGCAAACAAGCATACGGCCCGCATCAGATGGTAAGCGGTCACCGCAGCCTATTGACGCTTGCAACACCACGGGGATGTCACTCGCGCACTGCCAATCTTGTGACTTGAGGATGTTTCGTCACAGTACCCAGTAATTTCTCTGCTATATCTCACCCCTTCAAACCAGAACACAGCTGTATAAATATAGCTGCTTGGCGGTAGAAATAGGTGAGACAGAGGTACGCATGCAGACGACTTTTGTACAAAGTCCCCCTCTGGTAAAAGTCTATATCTAAGTTAGGCCACACATCCAGGTTTATTAATAGCAATCGATCTATAAACCATGTTAAAATATCTCCCGTATCGCAATAGGTGGAAGAGACAATAAATCCAGAGAGGCTGCTCACAGAGCATCATAATAAAACAGAGCAGAGTAAATCAATTCAGAGATGTAAAATGGTGTGTAACACTGATCGAAGCCACCCCGTGTAGCCACCCCGCCGGCCACCCTGTAAGGGCGCCGCATATTACCCGCCGTATAGTGGAATTAGGCGAAACAGGTATCAACATAAATATTTGGTTTTGTAATGGTTGCTTTAATATTAGGAAACTTTTAATTGATCATTTTAATTGTTAAGGTTTCGTGTGTCAAACAACGCTCCATTTTCTTTCCGTCTGTCTGTCACAGAGATGTATCTTTTGAGCCATAGTATATATAGATTTATGAATAGCGATAGCTAAACGGACACAGGTCAGGCAACGTCATTGGCGCAGTGGTTAGTACTTACTTATACCGACACCGACGCTCGTGGGTTCTATTCCCACCACACAGGACAAATATTTGTGTGCGTTAACATGTCTGTTTGTCTTGGTCTGAGTCTTTTCTATGTGTAATAAGTATGTATATATAATAAAACATATTTACGTATATCTATTAAGTAAATCCCAAATGTTGATATAATATTCTTGTATGTTGAAGTGTGTTTAGTAATAATGTAAATTAAGAAAGAGCTGGTCTCTCTGGTACAAGCATTATTTGCTTAATAGGCAGTCCTCACAATTATGTTTGTAAACACAATTTTTGTTAACCAAATAAAACATTTTCCCTCATCTAGCAGTTGTCTAGTACCCATAACACAAGCTTCGGTTATTTGAGGCTGATGGCGTTATATAATTTGTCCGATAATATATATTATTATTAACGATACGTGTCACTAAATTCGTTTTCTTTGATTTATGTACATATTTATAATTACCACTTGCTTGCTGGTAAAAGAAATCATTGTTGAGAAAATCCGCATGTCTAAAAATTTAATTTCGAAAGACGAGACGTGGCCTAACCTAAGGATGTATGGTTACCTTGTGGAATATGGAGGTCTGACCGCAGTCGCTGCATATAACAATCAGTATCTTCGGCAAATATCTAGGCTTAGGTAACGGACCCCGCTAATCCTTGTGAATATGGAACGCTAGTAAGAAACAGAAGGTAGATGTTTGAAATTTCCAAACGGCTGCTATAACAACGTATCAAATCTGTCTAAAATTCTGTCCGACTCGCTCTTGGCCGGTTTTTGTATATTTTCATCTATCAGTCTCTATGTATATAATGGCTCATACCGACTTTATTCTAAATTTATATTCAAAGAAAACCTAAGAAGAATTGTATAGAGCTAGGTAAAGACTACATTGAAAAATTAAATAATAACTTTTATAAAATATACATTTCTTGCTTTTGACTAGACCTTAGCTTTTTTAAACACTGTTTAAGGTTCCGTACCTCAAAAGATAAAAGGGAACCCTTTTAGGATCGCTTTGTTGTCCGTCTGTCAAGGCCCATGTGCAATAGCCTTTATATAGCCAGGGGTGTGACGGAGCATATACGCCAGTCGCGTTAAGTTGATACTCGAATTGTTTTAATTATGATCGCCTTTGATCGCTGACAGATAGACAGAAGGAGAGAAAAATAGATTACATGTCACCGACGACAAAAATACATACACTTACTTAGATTTATATGTGGAGATGGAAATCGAAATGAAATCTACGAATGAATTAGCGTCACAATCAGAAATCTCATGATTTTGTAAGTTGAACTTGTCACACAACAAACGGTTTTTAATATGTTACAGGTAGGTATATAATAATACGACAAAAACATCGTGAGGAAGCCCACACGTCTTAGAAATTATATTCTGAAAGACGTGTTACCTTAACTAAGAACGATCTGGTTTTTCTTCTGGATTGCCAAGGTCTGACGGCAGTCGCTCCGTATAAAAATCTACTTCAAATTCTTAGTCTTAAGTATCCGACCACGCCAATCCTAATGTATTAGGAAAGGGGGGACGCTAAGAAGAAGAGATCAGTCTATATATCATTCACCTTCTGATAAAACAATACCAATTTGTTCCTGGTTCGTGGGTCTTACCCTTCATTGGTTACACATACATCCACACGTATAACCTTTCACTTCCGCGTTGATATAGATCATAAAATCTTGTTAAGGTAGATAGAATATGAAACAGGCAATTTGATCTAAACTACTTTTTGTGCTTCCGCTAGCTCCCGATCAGTTCGTGCGAACTACTGCCGGCCGACACCCACCCACTACCGTTAGTAGATGCATGCCGCCGCTGTCGTGGCTGCTCTAGTCGTCCTGCCTCGGCTGCTGCGGTCGTCTTTGAAAGTGTTCGCCATCTGAAATGTGAACCTCATGCACCCACCACCGTTGCTGCCCTGGCTGCTCTGGTCGTCTCTGCGACACGTGTTTTGCCTCCCCACGAAGCATCCTCAGGCGCTGTAAATGTCAGTCGTTAGAATAACATGCTACGATTCGGGTGCATGAGGTTCACATTTCAGATGGCGAACACTCTCAGAGACGACCGCAGCAGCCGAGGCAGAGACGACCGTCAGCCGAGCAGTCATGGCAGTGGCGGCATGCATCTACCAACGGTAGTGGGTGGGTGCCGTCCAGGAGTAGTTCTCACAAACAAACCGAAAGCGGAAGCACACAAAGTAGTAGAACAAATCTAGTAACTAAAATATGAAAAACGAGTCTTTCTATTTGTTTCTCTATTTGTTAACTGTTAAAAGTATTTATCTCAAAAATTTTAGGCAAACAAATGTGGTCGGGGGTATTATAGAGCATTGGCTGCTCAGTAGATAAAGAACTGTCCCATTGACCTGGTGATCCTCGGTTCGAATCCTGGGATGTACCATTAAATTCGTGTTTTCGGATTTATGTATATACACGTATTTATAAATATTTGTAATTATCATTTGCTCCATGAAATTGTACTTCGAAATACTTGTGACCTAACCTAAGACAGGTCTAGTTTTCCCCCTTGATTGTGGAGGTGTGACGGCCGTCGCTACATATCAAAATTAGCATCTTCGCCATTTAGGCTCAGGTAGCGGAACCCACCAATTCTAATGGATAAGGAAATAAGGGTAAGAAGAAGAATGTGGTATCTGAGACGTAGTCTTATTTATATGTATCTATGTATATCTTCACGCCAGGTCCCTTGCGGGGTAAGCAGAGAGAACCGAGCGCAATGAGACGCGGTTCTTACACACTTCACTCGCTTCTTTACCATTTATACCTCTTTTTATGCACGCTCGCTAGTTCCTAAGGCTCCTGATATCACCATCTGATAAAAAAGACCAATTCGGTCATGGCCTTCTTCGGCTCCTACATCCTTCCGCTTTCGCATTGTATATCTGTTTCGTCATTCTTTCATCCTGCATTCTTTCTACATATCCGAACCAACGGAGCATGCCTTTTCTTATCTTAAAACCGACACTCTCTTTTAGACCAAATCTCTTTCGTACGTCATCTTTATGAATACGGTTAGCAAGCGTTATACCATATATTTTGTGCAGTGCTCGCATCTCGACCGCATTTATTCTGCTTTCATGCTCTCTCTGCCATACTCATCAGTACCGCGTTGTGTGCCTTCTGGCTTAGATTTCTACCTTTCATATCACATTTATAATATTTCATGTTTTAATATACCATATCCATTTTATTCCAAAAATGTTTAGGATGCCGCCTAAAAAATTGATATTTCAAACTATACGCGGATTGACCTGCGGGCAGCAGAAGTATCTTATATTATGTAATTCCGATGGAGCGAACGAAGCGTAATAACGGCATTGTGCACTGAAACATATGCTCCTTCATATCAAACATTTCGTTTCCACCATATATTCGATGTCAGGGTTTTAGGATTCCGTATGCCAGAATAAAAAAAATAGAACGCTTTAACATCACTCGTCGTTTTACCTATGACAGAAAATTTCCTCAGTATCTTCTGAACCGATTATGTGTAATTGCAACTCATATGAAATCAAATTCAGATGTGTAACACATTATTATATTATATATTGTGTTTGGTGTAGTGATGAGCTCGGTGGCGCAAAAGCGCTGTTACGTTACTCGACACCAACGGTCGTGGGTTCGATTCCCACACAGGATAAATTGTGTACATGAACACTTCTATTTGTCCTTTGTCTGGGTGTTTTTAAGAGAGGTACGGCGCATCAAAGCAGCTCGTCTGGGGAAGTGACTCCACTTCACAGAAAACCATAGCCAAATAACAACTCCCTGTAGGATTATTGTGTGCTACGTGTGAGTATGATCACCAATAAGCTCCTAAAAGGAGTTGCAGTGCTAGAAGCAGAGGTAACACTTAATATATTGCGAGCGTAGGCTCCGTTACCGCTTTTCGTCAGGTGGGCCATATGCTTGTATGCTTCCCGAAGTAGTATAAAAGAAATATTACAGAAATTAAGTTTGATTATGGTCACATTAGGGCCACAAATTAAAAATATGTTATGCGAAAAGTGTGATATATAAAATGATATACGTTTATATAGTGTGAAATATATACTTTTTTATTGCGTTACAGTAAATTAGATATGTAAAATGTAAATAGTTAGTTATCACGAGATTGGTGGTGTTATCAATAATACTTTAACACCAACGCCCGCGGGTTCGAGGCCCACACGGGCAACCTTTCGTGTTCACGAATATATCTGTTTGTCTTAGTCTGAACTGCTAGGATGCAGCCCGACTATGGAAGTACCTCCATCTCGCAGAAAACCTCTAAAAGGTAAATAACTACTCCCTAGTTGGTTTTGTATTCCTCCAAATGATTGAGGTCACCAGTGAGCTCTTTAAGATGTTGCTGTTGTATCAGTTGGGGTGGCAATGTTAATAATTTATGTACTACTTTGGTCAAGTTATTTAGGTTACGATTAAACTCAACTTTTCTTTCTTAATTTTGACTAACTTAACTAAAATTAGCGACTTTAATCCATACTCATCCCGCTACAGCGGCACTGGTCTTCCTTCAACCGGTGTGGTTTAGAGCATACTCTGCCACTCTGCACAACTGCGGATTGGCGGAAGATGGTGTTTTCAAGCCACAAAGCTCAACGACTGTTAACTATCGACAATAGCTGAATGAGACAGAAAAGCTCGTGATAAGCGAACCCATGCATAGACAGGCTGCGGTCGTAGTTACTAAACGCATGTGTTCGATAAGAGTGATATGCGTAACAATACTAACGAATTCCTCAGCTAGCTGTAACATATTAATTAATCCCAATGTCGTACCTTATATTAGCGGTGACTTATATAGTGCGTTGTTTTTAATAACTTTTTCCGCAAATATATCCACACCATCCCCCTTTTACATTGATGGATCACTCCCTAGAATCTCGGCTCCAAGTTTATTTTCCTTTTTTTAGGTATGTAACCGTGGCTCAGCTGGGACAAGTATTTTTATAGATCGAACAGGTGTGTCCTAAAGATGAATTCAAGAATCGTATAAAAAGTTGGATGAAGAATCGACAATGTCATAGAGCTTTTATTTTCAGTTCATAATTTTATATAATATAGAAGATTTCATAAAAATATGTCTTAAATCCACAAAATTAGAATAATGTTACGTGAAAGAATAAAATTGGTAAAAGAATAATTCGATCTACGTAGTATGTAACTGATTATCCTTTTTCTACGCTTATCTTATTTATTTATACATATAATAGAGAAATGGCACTAAGTTTTAAAATATTTATTGGTGGTTATGTGAATACGACACTTTAAAGGTAGCTTTTTAATGGAAAAAAGTTCATAAAATATTGTTTAAAATTTTTTTCAAGGTTTATTTATATGAACTTTCCAAATCGGTGCTTTATTGCAAAATTTATGTGGCCAATTTAAAGATAATTCTGAAATTGTTTTTATCATAATTCGTATTGTGTTGTTAATCATGAAAGTTGAGTGCGGGTTGAAGGTGAGGGAAAGTTTAAGATACGGAGTAGCACTAGGCTCGCGCCCCGGGCAGGGCGGGGCTGGGATCGCGCACGCGTGTTACTTCCTAAATTCACCTCGACGCAAAGAAATTTACCCCCCATTGCGGGAGATTTATACACCGACGAGATATTGAAATGGTGTTGGGTGAAAAATAAATAGCTGTCCTCTATTTTATTTACAGAAGGTCGTATTTTTATTCGAACTAAGGGTCTGTTTTATACGTTGTAAAATCCTAACATGTCTAATTCTTTTGGTAGTGTAAGTTATTTTTATGTATATGTGTCATATATTTAAATATATATTTAAATTTATGCATACAATATATGGACGACATATAAATTAAGTCAAAAATTAAAATTTGTTTTTCCACTCGGACATTAAATTACTTTTTTAAAATTTTGTTATTTGTTCCTGTTTGTGTTGTGAAATTCAGAAATTTGTATTTCAATGCACAACGGTATAAAACAGTTAATGAGACAATTACGTCCGTGGCAAGTTATATAATGTATAAACGGGAGTATGCATCATATTATGGCAACACTGTAGCTCTCCGTCAGTCGGCGAGCGGGAGCGGTGCGCGTCGGTCGGTCGTACGCGACAGTTCCGCGTCGCCGCGCGTCCGAACCACGCGCGACATGACTGAGCGCTCACTCCGCGCACTCCCGGCGAGAAATGGATGCGCTGCGCGATCTGTGACAGTGCGTGCATTTTCTCTATAAGTAACTTAGTACTGTATACCGTGACAATGGTTTATAAATTTTATAATGTTGCGTTTGTGGTTTTATAGTGATCATCGGTGAGTAGACGTGTTTAATAATATTAATTTCATGTTCATACAACTAAGTATTTTGTTAAGAACTTACGTAAAACTTTAGTTATATTTGTGTATAAAATAAAATACTTTTAAAAGTAAACTTGATTACCAATTCAGGAGTGATAACAATTAATACTTTGGTATGTCTAAATAAATAATTGTAAAAAATATTTCAATAGTTTTTAACTAATTAGAAAAGTTTATTTAAATGATGAAATTTAGTTTTAGTTGAATAGCGAGCGAGATATTATCGTTTACCGTCGAGTACAGAAAGCGTAGCAATTTACCCGCGCTCTTTAGCGTAACCGTAGCAGCCTCTACGAGTTGCGTAGCAATTAGTGCTACGCCGTAGCGGCTCGCTACGTTACATAATTATGGGCGGTTAGATGGGAAAACGCGTCAATTCGGTTGAACGAATAAAATAGTCATGAGGTTGTACAAAATTATTTGTTTTTATGTTGGTATTTACAAACGAACAAAATATATACAAATATAAATTACTATTCTTTTCTACTGTTCATTTATACTGCTGTTTTCTTGTGATTTTTTACGTTAAAATACCTTTGACAGTAATTTCATAAATATTTTAGAAGTTACAATTTCAGCACATTATGTATAATAATTTAAGTAAATAGTATTGAGGTGATATTGATTGATTGACCTATAGACGACGTAACATGAAATAAAAGAGTGAAATTTATTTTATTGAAAATGTTTAACATTGTGTAAGAAAAATACCGCTTTTTTCAAATTCATCATTTTTAAACAGTAAAAGGACAATGACTACTATTTATCTACGGTATGTCCTGTAGGGTTATACCGTAAATAATGAATGCTGCAAGAAGAAAAGGGAATACTATCAGAAATAAGTAACATACACTAAGAAGGTATTTAACAAATGTAAGATATGGCTAGGGCTCAGGCATAACGAAGATCAGAAGGTGCACAATCTTACAAGTATAGTTGTGGATGGAATGGAAAATATTGGATTTTTAACTTTATCTTTTAGGGTAATAAAATGCTAATTTACACGAAATATCGATGACATGTTGTAACCACCGCTGCTATCGCAATAACTCATTGCTCCTGTAAACCTCACTCGCGGTGCACTACAATCGTCCCTGTATTCATTACCTAAGCCAGGTAACTATTATATATAACACAGGTATTTTAAATCAAAAATATTCCTAATACGGCTTATATAGTGTTAATGCATGGCATAGTGTTAATGAATATCTGAATGGCAAAGATGTTTGGAAATGATTCAGCACAGGCATCATACATTTATAATTTGACCATTTGATATAAATTAATTGTATCAAATTAAGAATTAAAAAAAAATCCTATATATGCTATGCAAATATCTTTCGGTATTTCGTATTAGCCAACGGTAATTTCTGAACAACTGGAAAAGATAAAACTGAGTGAAATAAATAAGCTACAATAGAATTTTACTCCAAAAATGTAGAACGGGTCTAATTGTCCGAGAGGGCTCAATTACAAATGATGTTTTTTTTAATCATTATTATATTATTAATGTTCAGTAAAATTGCGTTCTAAAAAAGAGTTTTTTCTAGAAGCTTGTTAGCTAATGGACCGTGTTGAGCTTTGACTTTCAACATGACAGTAAGACTTCGATATTGATTTCTGACTATTGCTCTCTACAAAGTTCCTTAGAAATGGCTGTTTTGTATTCATATTTCCATTCTTCGCTACAATTGCTTTTATCTGAGCGAATATTTTTTAATACTAGCTATAGCTCCGTACAGCAAAGCCCTACTACCGCGGTAGGATTTCAAAGCGAGCTTTCATTCCTAACTACCGTCAAATCGATTCCGGTGCTTTCAATTACTAGCGCAGCTTATTTTAAATGACAGACTATCTATGTACTCGCAAATGTATGAAAAGTATTCGAAAAATACTGACTTACGAGTATCTATTAGTAACTTTTTTACTCTTTCTTCTTGACGGGCAATAAAAACCAACGTATATCACTATTGGAGGTTCCAGTGTCTCTTATGTTTACGTTTAGTAATAGCCAACACTATTTGTCATATGCCCCGCCTATTACAAATAGTCAATCTATCATTTTTTTTTGCATAATGTAACATAGAAGTAGTTACAAATGTGCTTACAGCTACGGCACAATAGACGTCGTGAAGTCATGGAAATGTTGTACATAAATTAACTCAACTATCCTATTATTTTAGATAAGTCTTTTCTAAAATTTCGAAAGTCTATATATAATTTTTTAAGATTAGCAAAGTATACGTCTGCAATAGAGAAGTACGTTTACTCGATGATTTCATAGACAGCAGGAATATTAAAGATTTTCGAGGTCAGTATCCGAAATTTGTCGAAATAAAAAGACTGTATTGGCTTATGCATTCATATGATTGAACTGCATCATTATTTAAAAATAATGTAACAAAACGGACCGCATTTTTTTTAGATGTATGTAGACATACATGTACGAAACTATTTCTGATTATTATTACTATTGCATATAAAACTAAATAAGAATTCATTGTAAGGTTGTTGTATTAAGAGCCCACAAACGAATGTTGTCATTGTTAAGATAAGAAAATGCATGCGTCGTTAGTCCTGTGTGTGTTGAAGAGAAAATCAAAACTGTGAACGAGCAGAAAGGATTCACCTATCATAACGAAAATCCTGGAATTAAGACGAAGTAGTAGGCGAAGTAGGCGTGCACGAAAAATGAACTTTTTTATACAACTAGATTCGCCGCAACCTATTGACACTCGCAACACTACAGCGATGTTACTCGCGCGCTGCCAATCTTGTGATCTAAGGCTGTTTCGTCACAGTACCTAGTAATTTCTCTGCCATACCTCACCCTTCAAACCGGACCACATCTATATAGATATCGCTGCTTGGCGGTAGAAATAGGAGGGACAGAGATACCCATGCAGTCAACGTTCGTACAAAGTCTCTCTCTGGAAGTAGGTAGTAGTAGGTAGGTATTTTTTAAACATGTACAGTTAAGTGCAGCACAAGCTTTATACTTTGACGTTCGTACCACTGTTATGTCGTTCGTTATAAGGGTTACAATCGTAATTTGACTGTTAAATATGATCTGCTCTCAGCTGTACATGTGCATGGACATGTTAAAAAAAATGTGGCATTCTTCCCGCGCTTTTCACGAGTGACATTGTTGTTATATTGAATTTTATACAATTCAGTATAAAATTAGTTTTATGTGACAATTTTGATAGTATTTTGTAACATAAGGGCCAGTGAAATTATATAGCAATGAAAAACCTCAAATATAACATGTTTATGCACTTTTTATAAGTTCATCAAGAAACCTTGTAGAAATCACTATCGTTCTACGGGTGTATTAACCCTTCGAAACCCGGGTGATCGTATACGACTCAATGTTTCCCTAACTTTGACACTGGCATAAAGTAGCAACACTATTGCCATATATATATAAATGACATGTATATAAACATCACGTTATATTGGTTCTCTGTGTTGTTGTACTATTACCGATGAATTAGCATAAGCACTTCGAATGTTGATATAGCTAGATATTTTAATCACAAGCCATAGTTTAAATTTTTATTTCAACTTCAGTGGCATCAAAACCAAGACATGTCATTAACAATCTTTCTTGACTTTTCAAATTAGTATTCTGTTAAATAGATAACCCGTCTTACAATTTTGGATCCTATTGTATCTC
The DNA here is from genome assembly GCA_947507595.1 of Pyralis farinalis. Classification (NCBI taxonomy): domain Eukaryota; kingdom Metazoa; phylum Arthropoda; class Insecta; order Lepidoptera; family Pyralidae; genus Pyralis; species Pyralis farinalis. The sequence goes on along the minus strand of OX382268.1, from coordinate 36,989,309 downwards.
ATTTATTTCACACAGTTTCTTCTTTTCCAATATTTGGACTATTACCGTTGTTTTGCGTATATAGGTATTTAAAAAAAATCTCTATTTGATCAAATAAATTTATGTCAGAGATCAAATTATAAATGTATGGATGCCTGTGCTGAATCATTTTCAATCATTTTTGCCATTCAAATATTCATTAACACTATGGCAAGCCGTTTCAAGAATATTTTTGATTTGAAAGTACCTGTATATAATATAACAAGGATCGTAGCGCACCGCGAGTGAGGTTTACAAGAGTCTAGCGATGAGTTATTGCGATAGAAGTGTGGATAATGTTGTTATTATGGAAAATAGCCTAAGGTGGTACACACCTATAATACCGATAATGGATGCTTGCCAATGGTGTGACCAGATGAATAAGATAACCAGAATTGTCATAACAGCGGCGTAGTTAGGAATGAATTTATAACGACAATGAACCAGCTTCAAAGTTAATTAACTAAGCTCTGATAACCATAAAAACTAGTGATATTTAAGAAGAAGTGGTTTCATAGTTGATGACATCTCATGAGCTAGTAAGGTAATCTATGGACACTTCTAACCACTACCACCAACAAACACCTGAGGCACCTTGCTATACTCTCTTGGGAAGTGTCAATAGGGAGTTCATTTTGCACACTCTCAATTCTTCTCAGAAGAAAAAATGGAATTAAAATGGGAGTTCAATCTGCAAACTCTCAATGCTTGTCCATAGTAAAAACGGTAGTCTTCGAAGAAAATTCTGCGCATAGTTTTCAGCGGGAGCTGCAATGTCTTGATTTACATTATACTTTCACTGTCTCTATAACTAAGATAATTGGTTGATTTTACAGGCATTCTACAAAGAATGCTTTACCAAAATACGGTTTCTTACATAAATATCAGTTTTCTACCAATATTTATGCAAAATCCAACCTTATTACAATTAAATTTCAACTCAACTCTAACATAATATATGAACAAGGAATTAAAACACGTTTTTCTTACTTTTATTTGTGTCTTTCTACAATATTTGAGCATTGATTACGTATTAAAAACCATTTCCAAATGTGTTTGTAAACATTTATATATTTAAAAATAAGCCAAATATTTTATTGAATTTTTTTTTATAAATATTGCCAATATTGTATATTCCAATTTACTTATTAAACGCATATATTGTGTAATTAAATATTTAAAATATTCTTAATTGTTACATTTTTCAATCTCGTGTGCTGTAGTCCGAAAATTATGACTCGCTTTATGAAAATTCTCAACGCTAACTGAGAATAATGTTACTACAGATAACCATTTTGTACGACGAAGTAAATTTTATACAAATAACCACTTTTACTGCTATGGTAGAGTATTAGAACAAGAAAATATTACTTTCAAACATTTTGCTTCGTATTCTTTGTTTCATTTGCTGGTTATTATTTCTAAAATACTCCGAATAGATATATACTCATATATACACTAAAATACACTAATTATGTAATCTTTTCGATCTATTTTAATACTTTTTAAACGACATCGGGTCACAAATAAGTATGGACCTGCCTGATCTGAACCGTTTATAATATCTTGTGTACATTTGAAACACAAAAAGTATCATCCGTGTTTGCTGTCCAGGTAACTTTGTTCATTATTGGGAGTATAACAATACTTCAGAGGCCTGTTGTTTGGTTGTTTTTTTTCTGTATGGTGGAATTAAATTAATGGATTAATGTTGTTCTAATGAAATCATTTTTATTATAATAAGCGAAAATAATGGGAGGCATATCAAGTGAGGCTAGTTTGGGCACTATAAATGGTAATGGTAAATGGTACCTTAGGTAAACTTACATATCATAATTTTAACTTCAATGCAGTCTAGTTCTACTATGTAGTACGTTGTTGTAAAGTACATGCAAATAAACAGATTTTATTTAAATTATAGTGTAAATCAACATACTATAATTTAAATGTTATGTTTGATGAGTTTGGTGGTGCGGCGGTTAATAACGCGACTTTATCACCGAGGCGCCACATTTTAATTCGATTTCCATACAAGGCAAACATTTGTGTGCGTGAACATGTCTGTTTGTCTTGGTCTGTATGTTTTAACCTGTCGAAGCCCGTTACATACATTTTCCCATACATTTCTTGGCGGAAAGGAGGCCCGCGGTTACTGACCGTTTTAGAGAGGTAGGGCGCATCAAAGCATCCCATCTGGGGAAGTACTTCCACCTCATTGGAAACCGCAGCTAAATAACATCTCCCTAGAGGGTTGCAGTATTCCTGTGTGTGAGTGAGGTTACCAGTAACCTCCTAAGGAGTTGTTGTATTAGCAGCAGAGGTGGCATCGTGCGGGTAATATAAAAAGAAGTTAATATTCCTCAATCACATTCTAAAATATATAAAATGGCAAAGCGCGTTTAAGAGCTTTACGTAATTAACATGTGTAGCTTTTGCAAAATATTTATTTGCTTGTCTACAGAACTTATATGCTTACAGTGACTCGAGAACTTTACTTGCAAGCTACATCATTTAATCTTGTTATAAAAGCTTCCAGACTGAACGTACATTACAATAATTAGCTTGTGCTATTATCTGCTACGGAGCTACGACACTGCTACGGCGTAGAGAAAATTGTTGGTTACTTTTATGGTCTTCTGTCGCGATTTTTTTCGCATTATGTATGGACGCTATGAATTCCATTATCAGTAGATTATGCATCTAAACAATAAACTATTCTGTACCAATTTTTTTACTACCATTATGTTTGGCCTACCGAAAATTATTCTGCTGACTAAAACGTCAATATTATTCTGCTGACTAAATCGTCAATATTTTATTGACTTTTTAGTCAGGAAAATAATTGTCGGTAAGCAAATCTTCTTCCAAATGTTCCTATTTCTGGTTTGGAGATCTTAAGACTATACTAACCAAAAACAAATCTGACCTATTTGTATCTCTTTAATGGGGACACATTTCCGTCGACATGGTACTACATACGAGTAATATTTGTTGATCGTATATATTTTTCTACGGACCAAAATATATATAAAAATATTTCCGAACTTTATAACGATAAGTTCAAGGTATTCGTTATGAAATGTAAACCTGACTTTTTCACATTATAGAGATTTGCTGACGAAGTCTATCCTCATACCACCCGTCATAGAACCACACGTGCAGGCTTGCGATGTTATCTTTCCACTGTTGAGGACATTTTTTCGCGTACTAAAAAGTTTGGCAACTCCCATCTCTGTCAAGCTATTTAAAAGTGGAACGCCTAGCCTGCACATGTACTTCCTTCTTTCTACAACATGGGATCCTTCAAACGAAGCGTGAAGAAGCACCTTACGGCCCAGCATAGTAGCGTCAACTGACAGGACACTGTAGTCCTTTGTCAGTTGCCGCTGCAATTTGGGCTCCTCTTTTCGCTTACCACCAGGCGAAGCGGAGCCACTATGCTTAGCCAATTAAAAAAAAAACCTTCATGGCTACGGCAGTTCGTTACGTAATGCAATACAAGTGATAATCTGGCTCTAAATTTAGTATTGAGTCTTATGGATATATAGTCTTCTTCTTTTTAGCGTAATCCCGTTTCCTAATCCATTAAGATCGGCGGGGTTCGCTACCTAAACCTAAGGATTTGGCGATGATACTGATTTTGACATGGATATGTAGTATCTTCATTAATTATGTAGCATCATTAAAACAACTAACTAGTCGTTATTTGTTTGCACTTGATTAAAACTTGAAAGGTTATCTACAAAACTCGAAGCTGTTGACCCAGTACAACCCTTCGAAGGTTTTAAATGACTAATTAGCTGGACTAATGTAGGGGATGTAATTTTAGACAGGTCAATTAATCTCAAGGAAGCTAAATCGTGATGCAAGAAGTGGTTTTGTACTTAGACGGCACTTAATTAAGTTTAGAAATGGGCGGAATCTTCCGTTTTTCTTGTGAACTTTTGCTGATCTTGGAAATGTTTTATTATGTAGTTTTTTAGAACATCTTATTATGTGAAGGGTATTAAAACGTAATGAAGTTTTAACTTTCTTTAATAATATTTATATCAGTGAAAAAAATGATTTAAGTTAATTAATTACTGTTTAAATGGCTCCGTATATTCTTTACAGTAAAAGTAAATTGCATCCCACTAATTAACAATGAGGATGGTGTGTAAGAAAGATAAGCTGCATCAAAAAAAAATCGACTAGGGGAGTACGTCTAGATCAAAGAATACTGCAGTCAAATTATAACCGCCGTATTTGCTGTGTTCCTGCGAATTGTACCAATGAGTTTCTGAGGAGTAATTGTCGTTGAAGACGGGATAGTAAAATGTGAGTGATACTACCTGTATTTCAAGAGTTCATAAACTACATGTATTTTTTCGATTAGACTGTTAGATAAATTTACAGTTAGGTAATTGATAGCCTATGTTTAAAGCCATGATTGCGTGAACTCACACACAGTTAAGTGTAGTATATTAAGATGTAATAACAAAGTACCTTTTTTACATACAACGTCGGAAGGCATCCAAGCATACGGTCCACCTGATATAAAGCGGTTACTGAAGCCTATAAACGCTTGTAATACATTAAGTGTCACTCGTGCGATGCCTCCTCTGCTGCTAACACAGCGACACACGCAGGAACACAACAAACCTGTAGGGAGTTGTTGTTTGGCTGCGGTTTCCTATGAGGTGGAGGCACTTCCCCAGACGGTGCTTTGATGTGCCCTACCTCTCTTAAACATCCAGATCAACATAAATAGACATGTTCATGCACATAAATGTTTGTCTTGTGTGGGTATCGAACCCACGAGCGTTGGTGTCAATTTCACGTCATTCACCTTACGTTATCGACGTCGACGAGCTCGGTGGCGCAGTGGTGAAACGCGTTGTTACGCTACTTTGACATCAACGCTCGTGGGTTCGATTCCCACACAATACAAACATTTGTGTGCATGAACATGTCTGTTTGTCTTGGTCTGGGTATTTTCTATGTATAATAAGTATGTATTTACAAAAAAAAATGTATTTACGTATGTTTATCAGTTGTCTAGTACCCATAACTCAAGCTTCGCTTACTTTGGGGCTAGATGGCGCTGTGTAATTTGTCCGACAATATTTTATTTATTTATTTACGTTACCACGTTTCCTAATCCATTAGGATTGGTGGAGTTTTCTACCAAAGATTTGGAGAAGATTTTCACATCGAGCGACTGCCATGAGACTGTCTCTACTGCTATAACTCAGGGAAAAAGCGGACCATAAGGTAGGTCACACGTCCTTTGGAATATACTTTCTTAAACTTGCGGATTTCCTCTCGATATTTTCCTTTATCAGCGAGAAACGATATTTACAAATATGTACACACAGTGACACCTCAAGCTTGACTGTTTGACCTTTGCACGATTTTCATGATGCATGCAAAAAGATACAATGGTGCTACATATGTCTAACGTGACTTATGATGTACAAAATGTGTGTGTACATAAATCTCAATACAAAAATTTGACGGTACGTTCTCTCATCAGGATTTCAACTAGGGAGCTTCGGTTGACTGATTCCCTTTACTGCTTAAAATAACAAAGTCTAAGACACAAATAAATAAATAAATATTGTCGTACAAATTACGCAGCGCCATCTAGCCCCAAAGTAAGCGAAGCTTGTGTTATGGGTAATAGACAACTGATAAACATAGGTAAATACATTTTTTTTTGTAAATACATACTTATTATACATAGGAAACACCCAGACCAAGACAAACAGACATGTTCATGCACACAAATGTTTGTACTGTGTGGGAATCGAACCCACGAGTGATGGTGTCAGTAGCGTAACAACGCGTTTCACCACTGCGCCACCGAACTCGTCAAATATAAGACCTACGTATGTCACATGCCTTACTTTTATCAACACTATTCACGCTGAGGCTCTTTCTGAATCCAGTATACGTATACTACACATTGACATCTTCGTGGAATATTATATTACACGCACTATTGTTCCTTTACAAAGCTTGCTGAACACTTGTCACACTATATCATTGGGTTGATCAATTGACACTTCGTCAAATTAGTTAATTATCTAAGTGTTTATAATTAAACGTAATATTATATTGTAACATGTGTCAGATGATTTTACACCGTTACTAGCAGTATGCTACTTATCGAAACAGGGCCACAACACAACGGGAGGCATACAAGCATACGTCCCACCCGATGATAAGCGGTTATCCCATGAATGCCTACAAATCACTCGCTATCACTCGCGTGATGCCACATCTGCTGCTAACACATCAACTCATCGAGAGCTTACTATCGCAAATAAGTCACTCATACGCAGGAACACAACAACCCTCCATGGAGCCGTTATTTGGCTGTGGTTTTCTGTGAAGTGGAGTACTTCTCCCGACGGGCTGCTTTGATGCCTTCTACCTCTCTTCATATTATAACTTTGGCATCCAAAATACTTGAGATGGAAACTGAACTGTAAATGGAGAAAAAATATATAAGTGGAAAATTTATTAGCAACAGTATATTACAGAAATGACTTCGGTTTCCTTGCCCTTAATAATCTGGTACTTGAAAAGTAGAATCCAACGTAACGTATTGGGGCCCTCGAGTGGAGCCTCGGGTCGCATTTTCATAACAATATTAGGGTATAATAAAATTTCACGGTGCTAATATAAACGAATCGTAAATTGTCTGTCCATAAAAAGGTGACTTTTAGTACCAATGAGTGTGGACATATTTCTTTTGCTTTATCAAATTAGGATAGTTGGATTGAATAAAACTGGACCAAAGAATTAATGTGCCTGAAATAGGTCTGTACAGCTAACATGTGTTGCTTCTTCATAAAAATACGCAATACAGAGCGTGCTGTATGATATAAAACCTTATATATAAAACCTTTATGCAATAAAGGTTTTATTATTATATATTTATTATATTACAACGTTGTTTAAATGGCATAACATACAGATCAAGTTACACAGAAAATAGTGACACAAAAGTGTTCATTAAGAGTTTTCTTCCAGCTAATCCTAACGTGTGTGCAGTAAATTTATTTTGGACGGAAGTTAATAGTTATGCGTAGTTATTTAAATAAATTGAAACGAAGGCCTGCTTATAGCTTTGAACTTGCGATTTATATGTAAATGAGACATTCTTAGAAATAAGTTAGATATACATATGAGTGATAGTACAAATGTTTCTAAGAGAGGAAGGGCGCATCAAAGCCGCCCGTCTGGGAAAGTACCTCCACCTCACAGAAAACCGCAGCCAAATAACAACTCCCTTAAGGGTTGTTGTGTTCCTGCGTGTGAGTGAGGTCACCAGTATGCTGCCAAGGTGTTGCTGTGTAAGCAGCAAAGGCATCGCGCGAGCTTCATATATTACAAGCGTTAATATGCTACAGTAGCCGCTTCACATGAGGTGGGCCGTATGCTTGTATTGCCGACGTAGTATAAAAAATGGAAAATTAAATTATATTTCGAAAGAAGTGTGACTTCTGAGAAAGGTCTGGCTTTCCCTCTGAGTTTCGGAGGTCTGACGGCGTTCTGAGCGTTATCCCGTTTCCTAATCAATTAGGTTTGGCGAGATCCGGTGGCCACTAAGGGATACCAACTGGTCTACGATTCGAATCCTGGTGTGTATCGATAAATTCGTGTTATCGAATTTATATATTTGTAATTATCACTTGTTCGGCGTGAAGGAAAACGTCGCGAGGAAACCGGCACGTACAAGAAATTATATTTCAAAAGACGTGTGGCTTTCCCTGAGAAAGGTTTGATTCCCCCCCCGGGTTGTGGAAGTCTGATGATGGTCGCTTCATAGAAAAATCAGTATCTTTGCTAAATCCTTAGACTTAAATAGTCGCCAAATCTAAAGGAAAAGGAAACGGAATAGCGATACGAAGAAGAGTTGTATGTATATCTTCACGCCAAGTCCCTTGCGGGGTAGGCGGACCGAGCGCCATAAGACGCGGTCCTTGCATACTTCACTCGCTTCTGTGACATTCAATGCACGCTCGCCGGTTCCTGGGGCTTCTGACATCACCTTCTGCTAAAACACGACCAATTTGGTCATGGTAGGTTAGTCTCGGCCTTCCTCGGCTCCTACATCCTTCCACTTTTGCATTGTATATCTGTTTCGTCATTCTTTCGTCCCGCATTCTTTCTACATGTCCGAACCAACGAAGCATGCCCTTTCTTATCTTAACACCGACACTCTCTTTTAGACCAACTCTTTCTCTCACGTCTTCATTACGAACGCGGTCAGCAAGCGTTATGCCACAAATTTTGCGCAATGCTCGCATCTCGACCGCATTTATTCTACTTTCATGCTCTCTCTGCCATACCCAGCTCTCACTTCCATAAGTTAGCGTTGGAATTAGCACCGCGTTGTGTACAGCGAGCTGTGCCTTCTGGCTCAGATTTCGGCTGCCTAGAAGTTTACCCAACGCTCCATTCACCCTATTCCCGGCACTCACTCGTCTCTCCACATCAGCGGTGTACCTTCCATTGCTGCTAAAAGCACTTCCAAGATATACAATCTCATTCACTTGCTCCAACACTACATCATCAACCATAATCCTAGTGTTCGTTCTGGTTCTGGTTCCGAAGAAGAGTTCTCAATATTTATAATACGTTTATAATAATCCTACTAATATTATAAATGTGAATGTCCGTTTGTTTGTTACGCTTTCACGGGAAAACTACTAAACCGATCATCATGAAACTATGTACACATATTCTTGGAGATATCAGAAGTAAAATAGGATACTTTTTATTAAAATAAAATATATTTTTTTATCAATGCGAGCGAAGCCGCGGGTAAAAGCTAGTATTAATATAAATGCATTCTCTGCATCCGCGTCATATGCCACAGCAACCCTTTGCATATTATGAGCCAGAAATATAAGAATCCTCCAGTTAAATTCAAATACGGTATCCGTTCGTGCAAAAATCTATACGCATATAAATTGTCACGATCGCAGTACATAAAAGAAAATTCTAAAACACCCATAACTCATCCACTTCTGAACCATGTTGGGAATCAGTGGAAATCTCTATTTATCCCGTCGTATATCTCCGAAGCGACATGATAATAATTTTTACAATGTCCGCGCCGTTCGACCCCTGTGCCCCGTAATAAAAGATGGCACGCGGGGGCGCAGGGGCTCGTAAATTACCTGAACATGTACGCTCTTTGTCATTATTGTCTCACGTGGGGTACGTAGCTGGGTATATGTGTATAACGTGGGACGAGAGGAAAAGCCAAGGCACATATAGGAGGCGGAACGGGACGAGCGCCATGTCACCTGACGCGGATAAGTTAAATCGAAAATATCATTTTTTGTGTATGTTTTATGCATGATCTCTTAATACCATACTTATTATATTAGTCATATAGATTTATATATGGTAGCACTTCACAAATCGTGTTTGTATGGCGTGCTTGCCTCTATTATCCTATTATTTGAAATGAGTAATTCTTTTATGGACGTAAACATATTTTGTGTATCTCGGAAATGAATCTAATGATTTGGATCAAATTTTGTATGTAGATAAGATTTTTCTTTACAAGTTTATCTAGGTGTATTTCCTAAAAAAAATACGATTTAACATAAAAAATACAAAAAAAAGCCGAGCGCAGTCGAGATGCTTAGATACTATGAAATAATTATGCTAGTGTCGTGGAAAGATTGGTCTTTGGTATTAAGATAAATATTGCAGTTTGGGGTCATGAAATTGAACAAAACTACCCGTGAAATAGGAAACATAAAAAAATACCTCCCATCCAAACTATGTTGATAAATTTATATGGAGGGCAATATTTTAAAGATTTTGAGTAATGTTTGTCTAGCAAAGTTGTTAAGTTTCACAGTTTTTATAGAACATACACAGATTCACAGATTATATAGAACATTCAGCTTAGTTAATACTTGTATGTATGTATGTATATATGTCTTCACGCCAGGTCCTTTGCGGGGTAGGCATAGGGAACTTTAGAGAGAAAATAACTAGATCTATGAATATTAGAGAAGCGAGTGAAGTATGTAAGGACCGCGTCTTATGGCGCTCGTTTCTCTCTGCCTACTTAATTATCAGATTATTATAGACTATATATGTTATATACATACATACATACGGTGACATGTTGGATACTGATAAGTATTTAACGTATATATTCAAGAAGTAATATGCCATATGTATGAGGAGCTCGGTGGCGCAGTGGTGAAATGCGCTGTTACGCTACTTTAACACCAACGCTCGTGGTTTCGATTCCCACACGATACAAACATGTGTGTGCATGAACATGTCTGTTTGTCTTAGTCTGGGTATTTTGTATATCTTCACGCCAGGTCCCTTGCGGGGTAGGCAGAGAGAACCGAGCGCCATAAGACGCGGTCCTTACACACTTCACTCGCTTTTTTCACATTCATAGCTCTTTTCATGCACGCTCGCCGGTTCCTAAGGCTCCTGACATCACCTTCTGATAAAACACGACCAATTTGGTCATGGTAGGTTAGTCTTGGTCTTCCTCGGCTCCTACATCCTTCCACTTCGCATTGTATATCTGTTTCGTCATTCTTTCATCTTGCATTCTTTCTACATGTCCGAACCAACGGAGCATGCCCTTTCTTATCTTAACACCGACACTCTCTTTCAGTCCAACTCTCTTTCGTACGTCATCATTTCGAACGCGGTCAGCAAGCGTTATGCCACAAATTTTTCGCAGTGCTCGCATCTCGACCGCATTTATTCTACTTTCATGCTATTTATTTATAATTTTGTTACGCTACTTTGACACCAACGCTCGTGGGTTGGATTCCCACACAGTACAAACATTTGTGTGCATGAACGTATCTGTTTGTCTTGGTCTGGGTATTTTCTATGTATAATAAGTATATTTTTACAAAAAAAATGTATTTATGTATGTTTATCAGTTGTCCAATACCCATAACACAAGCTTCGCTTACTTTGAGGCTAGATGGCGCTGTGTAATTTATCAGATAATATTTATTATTATATCTTTCCACTCACGGGTATTAATCCTAATTACTATTATTATTACAGTGTATTTAAATATGATTTCCTTGGAAAAGTTTTAGTGAGTTGCTATAAACTTGATTGCTACTCGATGTAGTACAAACAATGTTCAATACCAATGGATTAATCTATGGGCTTGAGTCCTTGAATGAATCGATTTAGTGACGTACCATAGTAATCAAATAGTGAATATCTGTTAAAACAAAAGGTCAAAGAGTCGCGTGAAACACGACATAGCAAGCAAACACTGGTAGACCGTATTCTACGTGTAAAATAACTTTACTAGCTCCATCCTGCGTTTCCACTTATGTAGGGTTAAGTTTTTTTTGAATTTTCGTAGAACCACTAAACATTTCCAGAACAAAAAGCAATCGTCAGAAAGCTTATGTTAGACAAGTCTCAAGTCAGACTGCAGTCAAACTATAGTTTAAGGGTACCTAGAATATTCCAAGGCTAAACTAAGGTGGAAACATCTGAATATCAGAGAGCTAGAATTTGACTCTGTTCAAATACGGTACTGAGCCGTTGAGTTTAAGGTGAGGTTTTGTGTATTCTATCGATAAAACAATGGGTTGTATATCCCGAATAGTTGTTCGATATGATGGCTTCATCATTCGGCTTCATTTTACAAAAGCACTGAGTTTAGAGAGACCTGAAGTGATGGTGATGGAAAAAGTGTCCCGCTGCATCACTACCAAAATTTTTCCGATACTATTTCAACCCTGCCACTTCCTATCATTTAATTAGACGTTGTGGTGTATACTTCCTACCATCTATATGGAGTAAGATTTGTTTGTAGTGTAAATGGTACACAATCGTCTCTATCATCTGTTAGCAGCCTGACAGGGGAAGTATCTCCACCATAAAAGATCGCAGCCAAATAACCTCTTGGAGTTCGCGCAAGTGAGTAATATTACTAATGGCTTTTAAGGAGTTTTGAATTAGTAGCGGGGGTCCGCGTGTTACTACTGTAACCAATTTACGTCAGTGGGCTGTATACTGTATGTATACTTATTGACCTCCGAAAGTGGTTCATAAAGTGTCTGGAATTACCAAAGTTTTACGGTTTGATAGCTGGCCTAGATAATCAATTAAACTATCGATTTTGCTGTCAATACTAATCAGTCGACCACTAAACCATAAGTTTAAAAATTGATAGTTTAACAAGTAATTTTCAAGGTGATTGTCGATTATTTACTCTGATGGACAGTTAAACTGCTTTTTTTAATGTTCAGTAATGGTATTTGGACATTTTTAGTATTCTGAGCGATTCCTACATATACTATTACTTCAAACGAGTGATTCTAGTATATGTACAAATATGTTTCGTGTATTTCGGAAACGAATCTAACGGTTTGGATTGAATTTTGTGTTTAGAGAAGGTTATGCTTAGTTAGCTTATGTATACTGGTGCATTTTATAATAAAACAAGATTTTACTCATAATCATAAAATCGAGTCACGTGGCGCTCGGTTCTCTCTGCCTACCCTGCAAGGGATTTGGCGTGAAGTTATAGATAGATAGATAAATGAAGAAAAAACATTCTTTACGGCCCTCAAAAAATACCTTATCTATATTTATCCAACTATATATTCAAAATATATCACATTTACTTTACACAACACATTTACTTCATATGTTTTGAATATTTTTTTATCGAGGTGGATATTAATAGAAGATAAATGAAAAAGGGCGGTGTAAGATTACTAAAGCATCCTCTGAATAAAAGACCTTGATTTGCCTTATTTAGAGTTCGACACCAAAAAGTAAAAACTCTTAGGTAACAAAATTAACTTTGATGTACCAAATGGATATACTTTCAAAAAAAGAGTTCCTTGGTTTTTAAAATTTACTAAAATTATTTAGATCTAGGGCTCCTGACATTACCTTCTGATAAAACACGACCAATTTGGTCATGGTAGGTTAGTCTCAGTCTCATTAGTCTCTTCCTCGGCTTCTACATCCTTCCACTTTTGCATTGTATATCTGTTTCGTCATTCTTTCGTCCCGAATTCTTTCTACATGTCCGAATTTTTAAATTATTCTGAATTCTTTTGATGTATGAAAAATGAATTCTTCTCTCTGCCTACCCCGCAAGGGACTTGGCGTGAAGATTTACATACATACATATTTAGGTTTGATGATTCTCAGATCTTGGATCAAAAAGTTATGAAACGAAGTCTGTTTGTTTGTAAAGCTTTATCCTAATATTAACTAAAAAAAAATTTTGTACTAATTACACTATAGACCTATCTTATCTACCGGTTAACCGTAGTTTGTTTGATAGATAATCACTTCAATTCATTGATAGATAATGATTTGAAATCACATCGATTTCAAATCATTATCTATCAATGTCCAGGTAAAATACCAGGTGAAAATTAAATAAGGATTAAAGTAGATATTATTAGTCATAGAATCATATGTTAACGCTAAAATAGCACTTTTGTACAAGAACATTGTGCCATGAACATTGTGTGAACGAGCAACAACTGAATGAACAAACGCAAACATTTTGTCTCTTTTCACCACGTGCGTATAAGTAAGATAGAACTATTGTCGATAGAGAACTTGGTGATGAAAACTACATAGCAAAATTTTAAATGGAGAATTTTCCATATCAATGTAAAACCGATATTGTTAGCATACGCAATCTAATATTATGTATGTAGTTTTTACTTACCGCAAACGTATTATACAAGTAGGTCACTCGCAAGTTTCTCAATTAAGCATTGTAGTATAAGTATTGAATTAAACCATGTATACCTTGCTAACGTCAGCGTAAAGTAGGGCAGTTGTGGTTCGAAAGCTCAGTTGATCGGCGGACCTGATGGATCCGTGAATCCGCTATGTGTGGCACTGGCGGAGTTGATGAAAATAAATTGGTTTCAGTGTTTTATTTAACTTCCACTATCCTAACTTTTCCATGCAGAACCTTCATCAGAAATGGCAGGAAATATTCCGCTCCCAATATTATATTTAATTTGGCACGCCAACAAGAATGAAAGGCAGTGTCGTCGCAATAATTTAATACCACTCTCGTATATGCATGACGCTTTCAATTTTATTATACAGTGTCTCTTATCCGTGTTCGAGGGACGGGCATATAAATTTTATATATTGTTTTTGAAGTTCGTTTCGTAAATAATTGAAGGCATATATTTTTAAACGAATGTGAAAGGAGGTTTCAATTCGACTGGATTTTTATATGCCAATATCTTTGACAGTTGTAAATTGAAATTGATTTTGATTCTTTAATATTTCAAGGAACAAGTGAAGATTCCTCGCATGTGATTGTGGTGAAGTTTTTCATTGTAATCCGTTTTAAGGTTTTTATAAGCTCCGTTTATTTCTTGAAGGTTTTAATTCGACTGTATTTTTGAATGCCTTATCTTTGATAATTGTAGTCTGATTTTGATTCTTTTTATATTTAGAGGAACCTCGTGCAGATTCCTCATAATATTTGGTTAAGTTTCATCGAAATCGGTTTCAGGTTTTCATAAATTTCATGTCGTATTGGATTTGGAAAAAGTATTAACCAGCATTTTACATCGGGTCGGTAACGCACTAGTGACGACTTATCTTTTGTAAGTATCCAAAGGTTAAGGGAATTGTTTACTATCAGGCAGATTATATGCTTGTTTACCTCAGTAGTATTAAAAATCAAAGTATTGGACAATATTACTTTTGCAATTTCCATGGAAGTTAGAAGTGACTTCCATTAAAATCGAAAAAAAAAACATCGAAGTAGAACTCTTAGAGATGGGTGTTGGTAAATTCTATAAAGGTGTTTTCTATCACATTGAGTTGTATTGTACTCTGGTTGTGTTTGATTCCAAATCTACCGAACTTGGCCTCTTTTTCACATTTATGTACGAGTATTTATTGAATACTGATTACTTACACATCCAATAAGTTAATCTGGGATGTTTAAGTGGTTAATCAGCGACTTCAGTCAACCGCTTCCCATCGTTACCCGATATAGATAACCAAATGCTATTTAAATTGTATTGTTAGATTATTTCATTCAGACATCTTTCAGACATTCCATAGTTGACAGGATGACACTTAAATTATAACGAACAAATAGTTACATAGACAGACGCTACCGGGTATTTTTCCTCCACACTCACTTTAGAAGTACGCAGCGAACATTAGCATGGCGCCAACTGACTGTCGCGCTAGGAGCACGTCTCCTACTGCTTTGTAGAAAGTAGGTAAAGTGACAAGTCAAAATTACCCCAAAAATATATGTTATTATGTACCTATGTATATCTTCACGCAAGGTCCCTTGCGGTGTAGGCAGAGAGAACCGAGCGCCATAAGACGCGATCCTCACATACTTCACTCGCTTCTCTATCATTCATAGCTCTTTTAATGTACGCTCGCCGGTTCCTGGGGCTCCTGACATCACCTTCTGATAAAACACGACCAATTTGGACAGGGTAGATTAGTCTCGGTCTTCCTCGGTCTTCATCCTTCCACTTTTGCATTGTATTTTGTATCGTCATTCTTTTTATATGTCCGAACCAACGGAGCATGCCTTTTATCTTAACACCGATACTCTCTTTCAGACCAACACTTACTCTCACGACATCATAGGAACGCGGTCGGTAAGCGTTATGCCACAAATTTTGCACAATGATCCCATCTCCACCGCATTTATTATAAATTCATGCTCTCGCTGCCATACTCGGCTCTCACTTTCATAAGTTATCGTTGGGATTAGCACCGCGTTGTGTACAGCGAGTTGTGCCTTCTGGTTTAGATTTCGGCTGCCTAGACGTTTACACAACGCTCGATTCACCCTATCCACTGCACTCACTCGTCTCTCCACATCAGCGGTGTACCTTCCATCGCTGCTAAAAGCGCTTCCAAGATATACAATCTCATTCACTTGCTCCAACACTACATCATCAACCGTAATCCTAGTGTCTCTTTCAAATACCATTTTTTTATACTACGTCGGGAGGTATACAAGCATATAATCCACCTGATGTAAAACGGGCCCTACCATATCGGACCGTAGCCTATTAACGCTTGCGATGTATTAAGGATCACTCGCGCGATGCCTCCTCTGCTGCTTACACAGCAACTCCTTGGGAACTTACTGATCTCACTCACACGTAGGAACATAACAACCCTCTAGGGAGTTATTATTTGATTGCGGTTTTCTGTGAGGTGGAAGTACTTCCCCATATGGGCTGCTTTGATGTGCCCAACCTCTCTTAAAACATCCAGACCAAGACAAACAAATATGTTCATGCACACAAATATTTGCCTTGTGTGTGAATCGAACCCACGAGCGTTGGTGTCAAAGTCAAATTCACGACTGTGCCACCGAGCTCTTCAATAATTATCTTTTCTATATCGTTTTCTTCGCTTTCAATTGTAAACCTTTGTTAATACAATCATCTTTCATGTTATTATTACCTCTGGTAATCCCAGATTCAGGAATAAATCCGTCTTTGTACACGATTCCTGCTACATTGTCATCATATAATGTTACGGCCATAAGAATTCCTCAGACGCAATTATAAATTGTTTTTTTCACAACAACATTTTGTCACAGGACGTAACACCATTTCTGATATTTTGGAATCTATCCAAGTGTTATACTAAACGTCCACTGTAAGTACAACCCATAACTTTCTGTTACTAGACCTTGCTCTCACTGGTTAAATAGCTCAGGTTTTTTTGGTCGGTACTAACACTTGGGGCAATGTCAAGTACAAGAGGATAGCGGGACATATTGCGCGTTTCCGCTATCATAAATGTGGAGGTAAATGTTCTGAGAAAGAGTTACAATCTCATAGCGATCCGTAATGTTAGAAAAAGTATTTTGTTTTTGTATTGATTATCAGAAGTAATGATAAAAATTATGTGTATATTCAATAAAAGTATTTGCAGGATTAATAACAGCTACTACTACTTTAACCCTAACTCATCGCACTGCAGAGGTACAGGCTCCATCAACCGGAGAGGTTTAGACTCTACCACGATGTTCAACTGCTGATTGACGGAGGCCAGTGTTTCCAATTCGCCCGAAGGTCACGCACAAAACCCTTTGATTTTTCCAACTGTCATCTATCAACAACAGCCGGGAAGGACGTCTTAACGTAACGGGAACTCAAGATAGATAAACTCATCTAAACACAGGCTGCGGTTTGCGTTGCTTAACCTACGTGTTCGGTTAGAAAGACACGCGCAACGACGCCATTGAGCTGTCTCGTGGTTGTCTGCCGTTTTAATTAAAACTTAAACTTAAAGTATATAATTTTTGTTATTAAAATATTCAATGGCAGACACTTATTGCGGTTCAAAGTGTGTTTTATAAAATTTCAAAAGTTCAACAATTTTTATTTTTTTAATTAATAAGTTATCTCAGCAAAGCTGAAATTTATGTATGTCATTTCCTTAGGAGCTTACTGGTGACCTTACTCACACGTAGGTACACAACAACCCTCTAGGAAGTTTGTTTTTTACTATTTACATTATTACATATATCATAACATACATCTAAGTCAGTTCCAACATGCGAACTGACAACATAAAGAGCGAATTAGTACTCATACATTGTTGTAATTTTATAAAACACACTAGGAAACGCTATAAATATAAGTGTCTGCCATTGAATTTTTTAATAACAAAAATTATATACTTTCTGATATTAAAACGGCAAACAGCCTGCGATCACATTATAAAAGTCAATTTTGACGTTCTTGGACTTCTGGACACGCCCAAAGGAACTACTGCCGGGGATAGTGACTTCTTATTTACCTACGGCAGGTCTAATAGTACAACTAGCATCAATATGCAGTTTGCTATTATACCGTAAGTCTGCCGATCGCTGGCTCTTAGACCATAATGTTACTTTGACAACAACGCTTATGGGTTCGATTCGCGCACAGCACAAATAATTATGTAAATTATCACGTCTGTTTGTATTGGTCAGGGTATTTTTAAGAGCGGTAGGGCACACCAACGCAGCCCGTCTGGGGAATAATCTCCATCTCACATAAAACCTCAGCTAAATAACAACTCCCTGGAGCGCTGTTGTATTCGAGTGAGTGAGGTTAATTAAAACAGGAACTTACTTCCACAGTCGGAATGCTTTGATGCGCCCTACCTCTCTTAAAACACTCAAACCAAACAAACAGACATTTCATGCACACGAATGTTTGTTCGGGTGGGAATTTACAAATAGTTTAAAGTAATATTATTAATTACACCGCCACCGCGCTCGTATTGCCTTAACAGTTTAGAAAATATCTTAGAGTTAAGAATCGATTATAGAACCAACTAAAAAGTAATGAAAAACCAATCTATTGTTCTGAGACATACAATATCAAACTGAGTACAAACATTTTAAATCACATTTAAATTCAAACAGCGACAATATTACACAATATACATAAATGAGTTTTATAAAATAGACTCTTTGAATCTCAAACCAAGGACGCCGGCGTGACAAGTAATATCATCAACTCGGAACAATCTGAAACGGTTTAAACACAATATTCAGAGATGAAAGCCGAAAAGAAATGCATTTGAGAAATACACAAACCCTATTATTTCTTGGACAAAGCACTCTTTGATACAATGAGGAAAAACTTGTTTACATTATGGACTGCAACTGATGGGGCGCGGACAGACGCAATCAAGCTAGAGCGGTCTATAAGTCACAAGCGGGAGCGGGAATGTTCTGAACTAATGATAATTAAACGTCTATGTTTTCATAACTCATTGGTTAGCGTTATTAAATCGGTGTCGATAGAGTCAAGAGCGTATTTGATATGAATAAGTAAATATGAATAAGTAACAATTAGGATTAGTAAATAGAAATTAGGATAAACCCGTGGGTTACGTATACCGTATGATAATATGAATAATTGAAATTGCTTTATTTTGCAATGTATTAATAGCTGTAATAAAATATTCTTAAGCAATTAATACACTTTATATGCTTACAAGCACTAAAGGCATCCAGTCTCACGTATCCGACTTTGTAGTAACTTAGTTGCTCCTGTTATTTGTTGGTAGGGAACAATTTTTTACAATCTTGGGGGTTACGGAAACAAATCTTCCTGGGTAGTTCATTATCATTTTCGTACCCTGTCGATTGCAGTACGATTTTGGTTGGAGTCTGTAGATATTATTTAAAACATTACCAGTGAGCACAATACCATGGGCAATCGGTAGAGCCCATAAAGGTTACAGTGCCATTTGAGTTATAAACTTTGATTCTCACAGTTTGTCTCTGAATTGAATGACAAAATCCAAGCTTGTAACTAAGTGCTCACGCTAAAAAAAGGCAATACTATTTTCTATCTATCTACCTAGACTTCACACCAAACCCCTTACGAGTTAGGCAGAGAGAACCGAGCGCCACATGACCTGAACTATGTTAAAATTAGAAGAGACATGCTCTGTTGGTTCGGGCATGTAGAAATAATGCGGGACGAAAGAATGCCGAAGCAGATATACAACGCAAAAATGGAAAGGATGTAGGAACCGAGGAAGGCCAAGACTTATCTATCTATCTACAAATTGATCGTGTTCTATTAGAAGATGATGTCAGGAGCCGCAAAAATGGGCGAGCGTGCATGAGAACAGCAATGAATGTTAAAGAAACAATATTTTGATGACAATATTCGCTAATTATTGGGTTCCTATTAAACCGCTTCGTCTTATTGTTTATGCCAATGTGTGGAAGCCAACAGCTGATTATGTTTGCACAGTTATGTTGACATTATGTCAACATTCCCGTAGGTGTGTCACATGTACGTCTGAGGACTGTTTAGATTAGCAATTGACGAGCCATTTATTGCCGTAAAAATTGGCTATAGTGAGTGAATTTTTACAGAAATAAAATATAAATACGGTCGGACGTAATATCGTATCGATATTTTATTACTATAAAAATTTACTCAGGCATTAATACATATTTTATTAATGCCTGATGTACGCTGGTAGGCAAGAATAAACATTTTATTACTTTTATTTGTGATGGTTAATGTACCTTTTGTTCAATATCGTTATATTATTTTATATATGTATTTTGTAATTGCATATTATACAATAACATATTATCTATCTATATTTTCACGCTAGGTTCCTTGCAGGATAGGTAGATAGAACCGAGTGCCACAAGATGCGATCCTTTATACACCTTGCTCGCTTTAACATTATCGATAATATTATAGATTATTAAGATATAATAGTAGATAGGCTAGCGGTGTCTCTTTTAATAGCAGGGGTTTGATTCCTGCACAAAGCAAAACTTTAGAGAGTGTGAACATGCCTGTTAGTCTATGTGATTTACATTACTATAAAGGATTTAAACATG
Organism: Pyralis farinalis; assembly: GCA_947507595.1. NCBI lineage: Eukaryota > Metazoa > Arthropoda > Insecta > Lepidoptera > Pyralidae > Pyralis > Pyralis farinalis. The sequence continues at coordinate 36,968,905 of OX382268.1, read as the reverse complement.
TTTATCAGCTATCTAGTATGCACAGCACAAGCTTATTTGAAACTAGATGGTCACGTACAAATAACCAAATTTTGACTACATATTCCGTTTTATTATTTAGTCCGTCAACAAGTCAGTAAACAACTTAAATTATTATTTTAAACATTTCATGTGCTATTTAAGATTCAATTAGTCCCTGCAGTATAAATTGTTTTATACTGTTTTGTATTCTTTTGCTACAGCTACAATCATATAAAATACACTCATATGGCTAAATGTATTCAGCAGATTGTTTCGATATTGAAAAACTTGAAAGTACTATAGAATATGTGGCGTTTCATGTAGAAAATGTAGAAAAGTATACACAGCACTAAACATATAACGCGGGTTATATTAATTCAGATGTGATTTTCATTCATTTAGAGTTTTAAGTTTGTATTCAAAGATGTCATTGTTTTGTTTACACAGTACTCTATCTATATTGACGTCACGTCACGTATTCAGTGTGTTACTACAACGTACCGTGTGCCATTGCATGAACAGTGAGATTTAACTAAAGTATTCCCTACATAATGTTCCGGCAGTTTACGATACCAGGCCAACTAATGAATGCTTGCGACGTAAATGCAAAATAGGGAAGCAGCATGGCCGTGTTCTTAAAATTGTAGTGCAAATGCAATCAACCGTTCAACTCAGCTGTGGTGCAAATCATGAGAGGACGCTTTCGAACACATTGCATTTTGGATGAAAACAATATGATAACTTCCGCCATTGATGACATATTTAGAAAACAACGAAACATATTCTTTTTATATCAATCTTTAACTTCAAGTCAAATCTCCTGCGGGGTTTCTTGAATATTCATGGCTCTTTTTATGCACTCTTGCCGGTTCCTAGAGCTCCTGGCAGAACCTTCTGATTACACACGGTCAATTTTGTGAGTTGGCCTTTCATAACACGAACAATAATAATTCATTCTTCCACTTTCTGGCGAGGTCAAAACTGATAATATCTTCACTAACTTCGTTTGATAATTTAATAATTTTGTAGTGGCGGTGAATACTTTTCCATTCTGACTCTATGTTCAACTTTACACTTTATGCTCGTCTTATGTATGTTATAAAATCGAGTGAGGTGTGTAAGGACTGATGCAGATGGTGCTCGGTTTTCTCTGCCTACATAGCAAGGTACTGTTTTATTATATAGACAGATAAATTATTATTTTGTAAGCTGAATTCTTGTATGTGTGATTGTTCGTGTTGTTGCGATGATTTAGACTGCTGTTAGCATTAAATTTGTACCCTTAGCATATGATCAAATCGCGCTCTCTCATGATTTGTACCACATATGTGTTGGACAGTTGATTGCATTTGAATTAGAATTTTAAGAACACGGCCACGCTGCAGCTGCTTCGCTATTTTGCATTTACGTCGCAAGCATTCATTAGTCAGCCTGGTATAGTAAACTACCGGAACTTTGTGTAGGGAATACTTTTAGTTAAATCTTTCAGTTTATACAATGGTACACTGTACGTCATGGACTGAATATAGTAATAAATATGAATAAATAAATACGAAAGTAATATTTTAGAAAAAAAATATTCAAGCAAACTGAAGAACCACCTAGTCTCAGATTAAGCAAAGGTTGTGTTATGGGTACTACACAATTGATAAACATAAATACATACTTATTACATACACACGTGTATGTATACAAACGCTTGTCTTGCGCTGGAATCGAAACCGCAACACTTGGTTATTAAAGTCGCTAGTGATATGCATTCGGCCACCGAAATGGCCAATACGTAATATAAATGTATAATTTTTATTGAATGTTTCTACTTACGAATTTAAAATTCTCGACACATTTTTTTAAACTACAACATGAAAATATGATAAATATAAAAAGTATTTTTTGTCATTAGGCACTCGAAGGCATACCCGATTTATTAAAATTAAATGCTATTTAATTATTTCGCATCGTATTGACTGGGTTACGATATTACTATTCATACATATACCAAATTTTTAATCTTCTAGCTGGTATAAATTTAACATTGAATGAATAATATTTAGATATCTATTAACCAACTGGTTAAACGGCTATTAACCCTGATTCAAATTCCAAAATTCTATTTTCCGAATTATGTACTCATTTGTACTTATCTCTTGTTCGACGGCGAAGGAAAACATAGTGAGGAAACCCACATATTCAAGAAACTATAAATTAAACTACGTGTAATGTAAGTTAAGAAATGTCAGATTTTCTCTTTGAATTGTGGAGGCCCAATGGTAATTTCTCCATGTCAGAATCAGCATCATCACCGAATCGGCGAAGAAGGTGAAATAAAAATCCAGAAAATATATAATACCACAGATCAACCCAGATTTTTAATTTAAATGGATTTTCTCAATATTACAATAAATCTACGTCAGTATAACAATACCTATTTTATTATTTATGCAATGGATTTTTTACAACCATTTTATTATTTTTTACAATGATAATGATGTCAAGTGAAAAAATAAAAAAGTACACTAAACACTTTATATTTAATAAATCATTTTCATGAGTGAGAAGATAATTTAGAGTGCTGTGACATTCATTATTAATTTATACATCATGAAGTTTCCTTGAGTTTCCACAGAGTTGGTCTGAAAGGGAGTGTTGGTGTTAAAAAAAGGAGAAGCTTGCTCCGTTGGTTTGGGCACTTAGAAATAATATATGTAGAAAGAAACACATATTCAACGCGAAAGTAGAGGATGTAGGAGGCAGAAAGGCCAAGACTAACCTACCATGACCAAATTGATCGTGTTTTAACCAAAAGTGATGTCAGGAGCCTTAGAAACTGGCGAGCGTGCATGAGCAATTAATGTTAAAGAAGCGAGTGAGGTGTGTAAGGATCGAGTCATGTAACGCTCGGATTTCTGAGCCTACACCTCAAGGGTTTTACCGTGAAGTTATAGATAGATAGATATATAGAAGTTTCCTTTTGAAGTTGATTATTTCAACTGTCCCACATGTGGAGGTTGGTAGTTTGCTGTCATAAACCTGTAATCATTTGTAAGCACATTAAAAGTAGTCCTGTCAGATATTTCGCTGGTGACAGTCTAACAAATTATCTTTAAATTGTAATATTTCCTCTTTTGTATGAAAATTGGACTCCACTCGAAACGTAAATAAATTTCCTTGCTAAATTCTTTCAGCGCCGAAAATAGGATTCCGTAATGAGCGCATTCGTGCCGTCCTCAGCAAACAGAACATAATTTGAAGCGTGAAGAGTCTTGTCTAGTCATCGGAGCCGAAGAACAAATACGCGCTTTGATTACGTAATCTCGCCGATTGATCAATCATTTTGTTTCAATAGTCCACTGGCGTTTGTATTTGCTAATGAACTTCGCAATTTCTTAGACAATTTAATTGTTTCTTAAATCATATTTTTAGTATTGCGAATTGAAATTGAAAAGGAAAACCGACGAAGTACAATATAATGTACCTAATACAAAAATCTATAGAGATACATATATGTGTATGTACATTTTATATTTATAAATAAGATTCGATTTGGGGGGTCTGTGAATTCAGTATTTTTCTCCTTCATCAAACTTAAATCATTCCACTGCAGGGATTTGCTGCATACTGCACCATGCAGCTCAACTGCATATTGGCAGAGGCCAGTGTTCTCAATCCGATCGAAGGCCACTGACTTAACGACTGTCACTATCCATATTAGTCGGGACAGATGGTCTAGCGAGCCCTCCGAGCACGAAGAAGCTCGAGATAGATAAACCCATCCGTAGACAGTCTCCTGTCGGCGTTACCTAACCTGTGTGTTAGGTTAAAATGACACGCGCAACGACGTTACCGAGCTCTCAGTATACTTTATTTGGTTCGATTCCTTATTTCTTTAAGCTGTGCATTTGTATCACAAGTTAGTTTCAAAACTTTTCGTTCTGGGGAAGTACTTCCTCCTTACAGAAGAATGTAGCCAAATGTATTACGGTATAAAAAGGAGAGATGTTGAAGGAAAAAAGGGTAAAACGATCTTTGGGCATTTTTGAATACAAGATCTAGAGAATATATTACACTAAGGGTTCAAGACTGTGTGTAAGCTCGGAATCGTCAAGAATTCTTACAGCTCGTCTTTGTATCGAGTCACCAGATAGTTAACCCAAAGGCGAATGCAGTACTCCATGTGTACTCGGACTTGAGACTTGTATAACAAAAATCTTTGCACCGTACTGCAGAGGAATTCCTAGTAATTTTACATGCTCGTTGGGAACCAAAAACGTAGCAAACGTTTGACTATTTGACCTGACCACAGTTTTCTAAGATGAAAATATTTTACAAAACAAGGTATCTCTCGCTCCTCATTAAATTTAGCTATGCCCTACCCTCCTTCCGTCTGCGTACAACAAATATCTTGTTATCTAAACACTATTGTTATTCCCAGAAATTGTTGTTTACAAGCAGTTTCTAAAGTTGCCAGAATTAATTAACGCTGCGCATTCAAAACTTACGTAAAGTAACAAAGAACGAGCTAAAATCATTAAAATGTTCCCTCATTTCCACGTTGCCGTGTAATTCCAAGAGTTCTGACTTCGGCACTTTTGTGCTGAACACACAGAACTCGGGTTCGTGTTCGCTCCTGTGATAATATCACTCGTTTGAATGCTGCATTTGGAAGATAAGATTACAAATGTTTGGAGGATTTACTATCGAGGTAGAATTTTGGATTTATACAGCCGGTTTCCGTAGTGAGTACTGATTACTGGCTGAATCGCTGGAGAAGACGCCTCCGGGTGAAGGGGAGACGTGAGGGGGGCACGTCCTACAAACACGGATTGAGATGACTGGGCTTGACGCCCGCGGGCGTAGTGTCTGGTGTGTGTTATGAACGAACTGAGTTGTTTTGTTTTGAGTGTAGTCACTTGTAACACAGATCTATTTATTAGTCAGAACACTTTCATTTTACGACTAACATTTGTGTGTGTCGTATCTAATTTGAGAATAGGCTAACTTAGCGACCTAATAATATAAAACGTATATTGAGTGTTCCCGATGAGTGCATCGGTCTATGAAGTTTTTCGATTCTACTTGTACTATGCCCGGCGAAATAAAACGTACAATGATATTTATAAAATAATTATACCAGATGGTCGTTACATTTTCATCAAGTTATCATTGAGAGTTCAGTGTATGTGAGTACAAATGTGTCTCCTACATATAGGACACATAGTTATGTTTTGATTAGATATCATAGACAATTACATAATTTGCCAACGACACGACACAAAAATAATTTAATGAAAGTATTGTAATTGTTTCTGGCACATTATACGAGTATAACACAATGGAAAAAAAATCGGTCAAGTGCGAGTCGGACTCGCGCACGAAGGGTTCCGTACCATTATCTATAAAAACGGCAAAAAAATCACGTTTGTTGTATGGGAGCCCCCTTAAATATTTATTTTATTCTATTTTTTAGTATTTGTTGTTATAGCGGCAACAGAAATACATCATCTGTGAAAATTTCAACTATCTAGCTATCACCGTTCATGAGATACAGCCTGGTGACAGACGGACGGACGGACGGACGGACGGACGGACGGACGGACGGACGGACGGACAGCGGAGCCTCAGTAATAGGGTTCCGTTTTACCCTTTGGGTACGGAACCCTAAAAATGATATCTTTAGACGAGAAAATTACATGGTCTAATTACTGTGACTTGCTTATATATGTTTATCGACTGATTCAATTAGTATTCATTTGGGTATGGCGCTCTCTTACGTTGGCTACTTGAATCAATTGTCAGGATCGTTCGCTACAATTTCATAGTGAAAACAAACCTTAACCGCTCGTGATACGATCTACGAGTTAGCAGACAAGCGTTCGATTCCCACGCAGGACAAACATTTGTGTACATAAACATGTCTATTTGTCTTGGTCTGGATATTTTTAAGAGAGGTAGGGCGCATCAAAGCGACCCGTAAGAAATACCTCCACCTCACTGAAAACCGCAGCAAAATGACAACCCCCTAGTGGGTTGTTGTGTACCTGCGAGTGAGTGAGGTCACTAGTAGGCTCCTAAGGAGTTGCAGCAAACGCTTTACATAAGGTGAGCCTTATACTTATATACCTCCAGACGTTGTATAAATAAATAATATGTGGAGATACGTCCGCAGACGGGCTGCTTTGATACGCCCTACCTCTCTTAAAGTAAATATGAAAATCTGGAGAAACAATTATCTGAAGAGTTGCCATACTCCTGTCATCTATGACAAACGCTAGCATTAGTATTAATATTATAGACTACCGTACCTACTTCTAATCTGTCCAACGATAAGCACCCATTTCACTTGACGCAGAATACAAGGAAAATTCCGCTCTCGCCTATGCCTTGGGCCAGCCCAGAGAGCGGTTGGTGCGTACTTAAGACATGCCTCGTGATTATGTCGAGTCACGTGCTGAGATGAGACACTGGATTATTATGTTCCACTACGGACGATTATTTCATTTTTAGTCGTACCAAAACACTGGCACGTGGCTCTAGCGGCTGCACGCTGTTCCTATTAAGATGTGGGTTTTTGGATGACTTTATTAAGTAGTTTAAAAAAAAATAACAGCCTCTAGGATCATCGAGTATTTATTTTTAGACTACTATGTAAGGTGGTGAGAGCTCGATGGCGTCGTTGCGCGTGTCATTCTAACCAAACACGCAGGTTAAGCAACGTCGACCGTAGCCTGTGCCCTCCGAGCACGGAGAAACTCGAAATAGATAAACCCATCCATAGGGTTTATCTATTTCGAGTTTCTCCGTGCTCGGAGGGCACGTTAAGCCGTCGGTCCCGGCTGTTGTCGATAGATGAGAGTCGTTAAGCTATGTCAGTGGCTCTCAGGCGGTTTGAAAATACTGGCCTCCGCCAATCCGCATTCGAGCAGCGTGGTGGAGTATGGTCTAAACCCCTTCAATTGACCCATCGTGCTTCTGCGAACCCGACGTGGACCAGACAGTGCAGCACATATTGTTTCGGTGTCCCGCATTCTCCAAACAGAGGTTTGACTTGGAGCAGGAGTTGGGAATGCGGGTCACCGAAACAACGGTCTCCGAAATAGTGGTGGGGCAGAATAGATCAAAATCCAATGCAGTACTCCTCGGCTATACTGTGTATAGCCGATGGTGTCGCGGTGGCTAGGTGGAGCTGTGAAGCTCGTGGATGGACTGACGCAGTTTGGGGAGGAAAGTTTGGCCATAAGTATAAATGTTTCACCGGCGTTTAGAAATGGGCAAAAGGATTTTCTTTTTAGAAAATAAAACTGAAAGATGATGAATGGAAGAATGAATTGTGGAATGAAAGAGTGTGATGTATGAATGTGTTTATTTATAATGCAATAATTTTCACAAACTGAACAATAATAATTAATATGTAAAAACAATAGCCTTGCTCATGGCAGGGGTGCACGAAAAAAAAAAAGAAAAAAAAACCCCTTCGATTGAAGGGAGACCCGTGTCTCTGCAGTGGGATGAGTAAGAGTTGATTTGGGGGTGGATGTGGGTGAATTTTCAATGAATCTTCAGATTACCCCAGCGGGTGATTCTGTAAAGTTTTTTTTATACAACGTCGGGAGTCATACAAGCATACGGCCCACCTGATGTAAAGCGGTTACCTCCTCTGCTGTGTGCCTCCTCTGCTGCTAATACAGCAACTCCTTAGGAGCTCACTGGTGACCTTACTCACACGCAGAAACACAACAACCCTCTAGCAAGTTGTTATTTGGCTGCGGTTTTCTGTGAGGTACTTCCCCAGATGCGCTGCTTTGATGCGCCCTACCTCTCTTACTTAGTTAGTAGTAATAAGTTATAATAATAAAACCAACATTATTCCCTACACTAAGACGTTAACTGTGTATTGTTTGGCTGTCCGAGTATCTGTTAAGGACTAGAATACAGGGCTTTTCCAAATAGCTTGGAATTATTTGTCAGCGAAATGAGTGATTCCGTTGCATTATCCCATTTCATAATCCATTAGGACCGGCGGAATTGGCTACCAAAGCCTAAGGATTCGGCTTTTCGAAAATTCAGATTTTTACAAGTACCGACTGCCGTCTGACTTCCACTACACTGAGGGAAAACCAGATCTTCATTTAGGTTACACGTCTTCGAAATATATTTTCTCACCGCTTCACCGCCAAGCAAGTGACAATTAAAATATGTACATAAATAAGAAAACAAGAATTTAGGTACAGGCCCACGCTAGGATGCAAGATATTTAGGTTACACGACTTTCGAAATATATTTTCTCACCGCTTCACCGCCAAGCAAGTGACAATTAAAATATGTACATATATAAGAAAACAATAATTTTGGTACAGACCCACGCCAGGATGCGAGCTGGAATCCAGTTGATCAATAGGCCGATTCTTGATCCTCTGGGTTGCCACTGTTCTCATATAAGTTCTACAATCTACCATACATCCATATCAACCCTTACCCATCCCACAGCAGGGATACGGGCAACGACGCCATCGAGCTCGAAAAGTTCGGAGTCCATAGAGAATACATATCGTATTTTATATACGAGATGTCATCCTCCACTCCGCTAGTTTGCTGTCCGCCATACCTGTGATATGCTCCGCCAATGTCCACCTCTGTTAATATATAAATAAAACATGCTCTCTTCTTAATTACTTGTGCCTTTTAGCTTGTGATTTACTCAACTCTTTAATATGTATGCGCGGTGGGTTGCAATTCGTTGCTGGCTAAACGGGGTCAGACCTCGGCTCGTCTGAATAAGTTTCAGCGTAGTGCTAACAATCTGATTTAAATAATCCTGCCCAATTCGAGTAAACCATTTAGGTTCCGTATCACGTAGGTGAAAAAGGAATCCTAGCGGTACCTCAGTACGTTATTCGGGGAGGAGAGTTTATGAAACTTATCTTGGAAATTTGTAAAATGAAATTATAAATTGATATTGTAAATGATAATATTAACATTTTATAGGAAAATAGAATATATATATGTTTAGACATCATCAAATTCCTAAAAAAATGTTGATTTATGAAATCGGTCAATAATCAATCGGTAAAGGAGTTATGTCAATGTTTACCTCATTCGCAGTGTTTCCAGCTTCCAAGTGGATAATGTTATGTCGTTAATATTATTTATAAACTACGAGTACAAGCCAAGGAAGTCAGTGATCTTTTTAACAACAATAAACCATGCACATTTCAAGTTAGAAAACTAATGATAGTTAATTACGGTCAACACACATACACCTGCATACATACTACACACGCTCATGCACACACACACACACGCACACACAACCATTCTCAAAAAATGGTATATAACGATTAAGCGAACTTGAAATGTAATGATGATACATAAATTCGACATTTGTGATTTTAGGCAAATTTCTAAAGTTATATAAAATGGAATTTACTTCGGGTGGGCCTTGTTTTACCTTCCGAAGTAATATAAGAAATATTTTTTTTAAATACCTCAGCCATATAAACAACATCGATTGAGAGTTACGAAGAATCGGCTAGAGTATAATCTTATTACTGAAATAGCATTGTAGTTTGTGTAGAACGAATTACTTTGGATAGTAACTAATTTTGGACCCGTGAAACATTTTTCAAAGTTGAAAACAGTCTGAGTAACTAACATTGCCTGAGAAGATTTATTGCATTAGATCAATCGAGGATGGGAGGACTCCAATTATTCACTAATAGGGTTTCCGATCCGAGCCCAAAAGTAGTCAGTAGGCCGAGACGTGAGGGATAGGACAGGACAGTGAAGAGGAAGGGAAAATCCAATGGTTTTAACTTGAATGTACAGTGGAAATTAGTTTAGGCGAAAGGAAATTTCTTTTCAGTCAATCAAGTTTTTTATTTGCATGAATACAGGTCAAGCTGGTTGGATAATACATACATACTAGTTCTAAACCGTATAACCGCCACTGACTTAGCTTAATGACTGTCATCTATCGACAACAGCCGGGATCGATGGCTTAACCGTGCCCTCTGAAGCTCGGAGAAACTCGTGATAAATGACACACACAACGACGCCATCGAGCCCTCCAATAATAAAAAGTAATAAGAATAAATTGACATTTGGAACGGCCCTCGTACGAGAACGTACTGCTTCCGACGTTATCGGAACCCTTCGTCTGCGCGTCTTCGAACTTACCGATGGGCACTTGACTGTACAAAATGAAGTATACCATTAAAGTCGGTTTTAATTTTTGCTAATGAAAATCACTGTAAATCACCCATACAGCTTTCATAAGCCTGTTTTCAGCCAGCGTCGGAGCTTAAAGAAGTTTCAAGAATGGAGCTTACGGCAACAAAATAAATAAACAACGTCTCTACACTCGAACGCTTCACAATGCCTCTTATCTCGACGGTATGAATAATTACACTTCATTATTTCACTTTAACATTTTAAAGCTTTCTTTATATTAGCAAGTTGCTTCTCAATGTACTCGTAGTTCCGGAAGTCTAGAGCGATGTTAACATTTTGTAGAAGTGCCAGGCTTATGGATGAGGTAAAGCAAATGGTTTGTTGCCATTATAGCACTGTGCCAAGAAGCAATAATGGCTTAAAAGTAAGTATGTAAACAAATTTTTCATTACGTAATACAACATCATTATGATAAAATAATGTTAATGATCCATTCCGCGTTTGTATGTTAAACTTTATTTTCTTTATACCACTAAGGTGGAAAACAAGCGTACGGCATGCCTGATACGGTAGATGCCTAAGCAGTTACCGTAGCATATGGACATTTGCATCACCGGGTGTCACTCTGGCGTTGCCGACCCTGTTAAAACTTCTCCACGCCTTTCTTGAAGAACCCCATACTGTAGTACCTTGGGAAAACCTCGGCCGGGAGCTCATTCCACAACTTAATTACTGGAGTTTACTCCATAAGAAATGATCTTGTGTTATAAGGCCCAGTATGGAAATTTTGTGAGGAGTTATGAGACAGAACATCAAGTGATTTAACTATGGTTTTAACTAAAACTGATGGCGTTACGCGCGTCCTCTTAAAAAAGAGACAAACATTTACATCTGTAGGATTTATTTAACGTGCGAGATAATGAGATTGCGCGCCTGCGTATTACGAATCTTGTGGTATATTTTACGTATATTATTATGTACTGTTAAACAAATCATCAAGTGATTATAGTTAAAAAACATTAGAAAATATGGAAGAAATTGATGCGAGTGGCAATGAAGAAAGAAACACGTGGATGCGATTACTTGATCACTGGCATATAGTACACATTTATGAATAATATAAATCTGATTCTTATTATTTCAGAAGATGCATTCATTTACACTCTTTTTCTATTCAATATATATTATAATTATTTTTCGTAAGGAACAAACTCCAGTGATGTGTCGGAGCTGACACATACACACTTTTCAGGAACACCGTTCCTATATGAAATCTATACATTTGTCTGTGTGTTTGTTTGTCGCTTTTTGTCAAATATTCGAATTTTGACTTCAGATTCGGATTCAGCATAAAAAAGTGGAATAGTAATGTTCAGGAATACCGTTCCTATCTCTTAAGGAACATGGTCAAAATGGCCGACAAATTAAAAAAAAAATGAATTGTTATATAATTGACGAACCAGGTGATCCTCTGGCAATGCAAGCTTGCGCATTCTCAACTGGTATATAATTGATATTACGTTGTTTCGTCACACTGCAGAAGTAATTCGTTGTAAGATTAGCACTTTCTTCTTTCTGGCATTATCTCGTTTCCTAATCCATCAGGATTGATGGTGTCGGATACCTAAATCTAAAGATTTGGCGAAGATACTGAGTTTGTATGGAGAGACTGCCGTCGGACCCCACGACTCAGAACGAAAATCAGATTTGCGAAATAATAAAAATAATAATATTTTATTAACATATTTAGCATTCTATTACATTAATCAGTAGTAGGGGTTTTCTTTTAAGCGTAAAACGCTTGTATTAGAAGACCCCGCTCTTCCATAGCAAAATAGGTACTAGTTATATAATCATGCATGCAACACATTTATTTTACATTTTACTAACTATACAATTTAGAAATCAATTATTATTTAATTAATTAATTAATATCCAAGCAATTAAATTATAAATTTATTTCAGTAGAAATTTCATGATTATCGTTTACCTGAAAGTATGTTTTCATTTGTATCATCTTGAAACATAGCAAACAGACAAACTACATAAATGTGTTTGTTTATTGTAGTGGCAAAATATGTAGGACTAAATTACATTGATTTTTCTATAATAATGTGTATATTACTGAAGATGAAATAAAAACATCTATCTAACTATATACGAGTAGATACCATGAATTATTTCATAGGTACTTACAAAATTTCTTGATCCTAGGTCAACTGGAAGTATCCAGTTGGTTTTGATTTATGATTTCTTGGCTTAAACACGAGAGATATATCAACAATAAAGTAATCTAGGGATCCTGTGAGGGTTGCCAGCGCAAAATATTCAGCTTCGAGTTTCGCAATGTCTCTCAAGGATCGGAACTATTCTCAGTGCTCGTAAGTCCGTAACAACAATATTATTATAATTTAAAGGTCTTGAGTAAGGTCAGCTTAGAGCTTACTTGATTTAGTATTATATGCTTAAGTGTCATTGACGCTACTTTCAGGCGGTAATCGAGCACAAATTGGGGGTGTAAGTGACTCAATGTCACCTTTAAAGCCAAAGCCAACTTCACCGTGGTGCACTCTGCTTATCAACCGACGAGGCTGTGGCGAAAGAGAGGAAGGGCACGACGTTAGCCCGACTGGGGAAGTACCTCCACCTCACAGAAGACGGCAGCCAAATAACAACTCCGTGGAGGGTTGTTGTGTTCCTGCCAGTGAGTGAGGTCACCAGAAGATGAGGAGTTGCTGTGTTGACAGCGGGGGTGGCACCCACCGCGCTAGCGACATTCTTTTTATTGCTAGCGCTCATATGCTATGGTAACCGCTTTACATCAGGCGGACCGTATGCTTGTTTGCTATCCGTCGTAGTATAAAAAAACACAGCTTCCTATGTACAAAAATCTTAAAACAACACAAAGTATTTTTTTTACTATATCAGAATTATCATAAAACATAAATTAAATAGGAAGTTGACTTTAGAAGAATTAGAGAAGCCGAGGAAGACCAAGACTCTGTTACTACGATGAAATTGGTAGTATGTTACTGGAAGGTGGTGGCAGGAGCTCTGAGGAATGGTGAGTGGCATGAATATCCATTCGATCAATTCGATAGGAATTACGATAATGTACAATTGGCTTCACTTTTATGTGACCCGTGCTTCCGTGTTATATCATGTTACATCTTAGTGTCACCAAGATATAGTTAACTTATCTGGCGGATTCGTTAGACCGCTCTATTTAGATATAATAAAAAAAATACATATAGCTATGAACTTTAAAAATTTGCATGAGGGTAATATTTTTATAATTTTCTTTCTTATGTGACAATGTTTCCTAGGGTACATAAAACGCTACAGTTATGTACTCATTTGTAATAAATCGTTTAAGAAATTTACATATTATTTCGTAGATGTATTCTGGAGTTATAAAGATCCAAATTTAATGAATCTCTTTTGACGCATGATGGCATGAGAGACTTCCGTCATGCCATCTTCCGTCACGGCATACGGTTCGATTTCACTGCCAACGCACGTAATCAAATAATCCACGACATTGCTACTGGTAGGGAATTAACGCTGGAACATGCTTTCAACTGCGTGTACATTTTTCAAGTCTGAAGAATATCTGAAACAAAGATAGATGTTTTCACTTCTATAGACAATCCTTATGACGAGAATGTATATGCATCTATTCAAGATTTCTATTTTATTTTCTTCTATGTACAGATATATAGATTTTAAAACGAACTCAGGTAAACTTTTGGCGAAATGAATTTTTACTTGAATAAATACATGAAACACAAAGTTCACTCTCCTCTCTCTATCTAGATGGGGCTTGAGGCCTCGTGATTATAGCTCAGGTGCTTTTTTTTTTGCATGAGAATAGTCCTCGAACTGAAATTAATTTTGATATTCCTACAATATATTTTCCGGACAGCCAAGGAAACATTTCTCAACTATTTATACGAAGATGAAACAAATGTATCGCTTTTTACACTACTCCATATAAAGTAAAAATGAATTAACAATAAATGTGAATAAACTTGTTTAAGCAAAATTTGGCAAAAATACAGGACACTTTTTACGCTTTCCAATACCTTTTGACTTTAAACAACATTTTTTCACTGAATAAGAAGTTAATCCAAAACGTACATTTACTTAAAAGCGACACTGTCCCTAATGAAATGTATTCGAGCATATGTTCCACATATTGATCGGTAAAATCATCCTTGCTCGGCTGCTAACAAAGGCGATAATTGCATGCAATCGCACGCCTAATAAAACTCTTTTACACGAAGGTATGTAGTTTCAGAATCCACGGGGATGGCTTTATCCGGACCCTCGTCACCGGCAACTAAGGTCACGAAACGGACCCTGCAAGGTCGAAACACGGGTGGCTATTGATTTAATTGTCTGGTATCTAGATTGATTATGAGAGTAATTGAATTTCTCTGTCGTCACTCGGCTTTTGGTTCTGTGACTTTGGAGTCACATTTTTGTATGCTACATCGACAAAAAAAACCTCCAACTAAAGTAGTAACACAATAAATATCACTCACTCGTTTCCAGTACCAGCGTTTGTTATTATTATTTGTTCGTCGGTGAAGAAAAACAACGATGTTTTTACGTACGTACGCACGCACTCGCACCCAGAAATTACATTTCGAAAAGCAAACCTGAGACAGTCCTGGTTTCCTTATGGAGTTATGGAGGTCTGACTGTTGTCGCTCATGTAAAAATCAGTATATTCGCCAAAGACTTAGGCTTAGGTGGTAGATTCCGCAATCCTAATGGATTACAAAACGGAATAACATTAGCAAGAAATAGAGAGCTTGTTGCCAGCTCCGCTGTTAACACGTCAACGACTTTGAACCTCACTGGTAACCTCAATTTATTTGACTGCAGTCTTCTGCGTGTTAGAAATGGTTTTTTTTTGCCAGAATCGCGTTTCTTAATCAAGATACAACACGTGCAGGCGAGGTTGGATTCAACTCTAAAGATGTTAGTAGTCTTGCTTAGGAGAAAATTATGAATTTAATAAATAAAGCACCAAAATAATAAAACACACACTCTAATACTACCACTTTAGTAATAATAACATAGAATGAAATGTCACTATTAACCGGAAACCAGCATTAAATTTTCATACAGAAACACAAAACAAATTGGAACAAATGATTCAGTAGGGCAATTTGAAATTCCGTCCCTTTGGTGTTCGCACCCAAGGTTTTTACATTATACCCGTGGTGTGACTGGCGACCCCAAAGCTATCGATTGGACCCGAATTCCGTGGGCTTAGCCGGCGGATTAAACCCTCCTGTTAGATCCAACTATTTGACGTAAACAAAGCCTGATCGAATGCCTCCCGAATATTTTACCTGCTGCGGTGCTCTGCCTGACGAGCCGTGTGCACTTTTTCGAAACTATGCCGCTCCGTTCAACTATGTACAGGGCTTAAGAGGGGTTTTCGTATGCGCATAGAGTTTAGTAAACAGTAACTTTTGCAAAGTTGGAGCTGGATTTTCTAGTAAATTTATAATAAGTTTTGAGATTTACACTGCAGTGTCTGTTTTATGAAGCTTGACTTGAGCGCCGGATATACGTCAGATAGAATAGAATGACTTCTTATGTTATTTGTATCTAGTTAATAGATTCACGTGTTATTTTGAGGGCGTTACATTTTAGGGAAATTTGGTCGACGACTCTGTGTACCACAAATAATTTCATGCAGTTTAGCGCTGGCAATTTCTACCGTCACTTGTTTCTTTTACGTTTCTGTCATGGCTACCTTCATTGTTTCTGCGATCGCTCGCCATCTGCAACAGGAATATTAGTCCAATAAAGGTATGCTGTGCTTATATTGCGAGAACTTAATTGTCTAGTCACGCTTTTATTAGGTCGACAGTTTTTAATTTCTCTACCTTAATAAAATTTGATAACACGTCACGATATTACAGGAGTGTTGTATTATTGGTCTTTCTGGTGGAGGTTGTAGGTTGTATCTAATAATAATAAATAAACAATGTCGGACAAATTACAAAGTACTGTCGAGCCCTAAAGTAAGCGAAGCTTGTGTTATGTGCAGTAGACAACTGACAAATATACGTAGATACATTTTATTTTTATAAATACATACTTATGATGCATATAAAACGACCAAACCAATACACACAGACATGTTCATGCACACATGTGTGGGGTTTTCTTTTATATAACGACGGGAGTCATACAATCAAACGGCCCACCTGATATAAAGCGGTTACCATAGCCTATGAACGCTTGTCATACATTAAGTATCACTCGCGCGATGCCTTTCTCCTAACTCACCTCTGCTGCTAACACAGCAACTCCTTAGGAGCTTACTGGTGGCCTCAACCTCAACCCAACAACCCTCTTGGCAGTTGTTATTTGGCTGCGGTTTTCTGTGAGGTGTAGATACTTCCCCAGATTGCTTTGATGTGCCATACCTCTCTTAAATCGTGGGAATCGAGCTCACGAGCGTTGGTGTCAAAGTGGCGTTACTAACCACTGCGCTACCGAACTCGTCAGTATCTCCGTGATAGAATATAATTACACATAGTATAAATAGAGAACTACATTTAATCTGTGCTAGCTATTATTGTATTATTATGAAACTTGCTCACAGACTATATTTCTGATGACAATACAATTAAATATCGTATCTTCAAACTGGTGTAATATATAAACATCTCCATCCGATTAGAGTATTTCTTATGATTTATTATATATTTTTTAAAACATAAATTAGCTTAGGATAGTCAGCGATATAGAAAAAAATGGCCAATAACTGTACCACAATTTTAATATCTAACCTGTACCTAATATACTGCCCTAAGAAACACCCATAATTGATCATGCAACATAAACTATACAGAAAGTCAAATCGAGTGAAATTGAACCAAACAGAGTCACGTGCATCGCTAGTTACTTAATTAAAGATGTAATTTCACACTGAGCGTAACGCTGCCATACGCTAACTGGATACAGTATCAAAGGCAATAGCGAAGTACACGCAAAATTCTAATACGTTACAACACTTTGATGTCGCGATGTCATAATGAACCGGGTGGAAAATGAACCGCTACTGTGCAAGATGTTGAGCTGGAATTTCCTTGTATTGAGTTCGGAACAATCAAGAATTTGAACTGGGGCCTCTAAATTATGTGAATTGTTTACCTCCACTAATAAACAACGCTTTCTTGAACGAGCTTGCGATTGTACTGTACTATAACTTCACGCCAAATCCCATGTGGAGTAGGCAGAGAGAATCAGACGCTACATGAGTTGGTCCTTTCACCCCTCACTCGTTTCTTTAACATTAATTGCTCCCCTTATGCAGGCTTGCCTGTTTCTAGGGCTCAAAGTCAAAGTATCACGACTAGGGAAGTACGTCCACTTCACAGAAAACCGTAGCAAATAACAACTCCCTAGAAAGTTGTTGTTAATGCGAGTGAGTGAGTGACTTGTAACAAGTAAGCTCCTAAAGAGTTGCTATGTTAGTTCATAAACTACGGTGACTATTTTTGGAGTTTACTCCTTAAGAAAAGACTTTGATTTTTTGAGGAGTAAAATCAAGTGAACACGTTAACAAAAAACGTTACACTCGTCCGCTTAAAAAAAAAACGAACATATACATCTGTAGGATCGGTTTAACATGCGAGTGAGTGAGATAGACGTATATAAAGGATTTAATGAGTTTATTTTTATACAACAAACACACGGCCTATGTAATGTAAAGCGGTTACCGTAGTCTATAAACATAATCATAATAACATTTAAAAGTATTTGCTTAAAAGGTTATTTACTCAAAGCTTCCAGTAAGTGAATCAAAAAAAAAAAGAAACAACTACATGTCATTGTTGACGTTGCAGATGTAAAGTCACGGAATGACAGTCATCCCGTGAACGTTGCATCTGCAACGTCACCGGAATATCGGGAGAATAGAAAAACAAGTCGCGGTAATTTTTTTACTGTAAGTACAATCACAGAACAACCATGACCGTTTAAAATTATACGTACAAATAAATATATATTACTTCTATTAACTACTACGACCAATATTTATTAGTATAAATATTGGTCTGTAATAATATTACTTGTTTACTTTAGTATAAACCATTCCAGGATTTGTGCAAAATTCATCAAAAACACAAAATTCTGTTTGAACGGTAATGAATTTTGTTGTACGATATTTTTAGTCTCGTTTATTTGTTTTCCAGCTCTATAGAGCCGTGCACGCCCGTATAGCTATTCATGTGTGTTGTTTAGTTGTTGATAGAGTCTGTAAATCTAATAGCTGTGCTGTGTGTGCTGTTCAACACAGAAAAATGATTCAGTAAATAAACTAACTAAAAATTTAACTTGTTAAGCCAAATTTGGTTTCATACTCTGATTTAAAAATTATCGTAGTTAGGATAATTTGATGTTGCCATATGAAATCATAAAATCGTAAAGTATAAATGAACGAAACGCTACTTGTGAGATGTTACGCCGTGTGTATTATTAATTTAGTTTCATGAGTATATGGGCCTCGTACGAAAGCTCAAGGTTGCACAATTGATAGAGAGAGCCACGCTCGGAGTTCTCTGCGGGATAGGCTCAGAAATGAGCATATCTATAGCAGAACTGAAGATACCGACGTGGCTCCAAGGATCAGCAAGCTGAAGTGGCGGTGGGCAGACCACATAGCTCGGAGAAACGATAGCCGTTGGGGCAGGAAGGTTCTATAATAACGATCACGAATCGGAAAACGCAGCGTAGGACGGCCCCCCACACGATTTACAGACGATCTTGTGAAGATCGCAGGGAGTCGTTGGATGCAAGCAGCACAAGACCGATCGCTGTGGAAGTCTGAGGGGGAGGCCTATACTCAGCAGTGGACGTCGTTCGGCTAATATGATGAGGATGAATGTGTGTGATGTAATAGTGTATGGCTACAGTACACCATATCAACCCTTACTCATCCCACTGCAGGGATACGGGTCTCCCTTCAACCGAAGGGGTTTAGAGCATACTCCACCAAATGCTCAAATGCGGATTGGCGGAGGCCAGTGTTTTCAAGCCGCCCGAGGGCCATCGACTTAGCTTAACGGCTGTCATCTATCGACAACAGCTGGGACTGACAGTCTTAACGTGCCCTCCGAACACGGTGAAATTCGAGATAGATAAACCCATCCATAGACAAGCTGCGGTTAACGTTGCTTAACCTGCTTGTTTAGTTCGAATGATACGCGCAACGACGCCATCGAACTCTACACTAACGGCAACAGTACACAACTAGGTAATATTACAACAAACAAACATACATATCATCACACCTGTTCCCCATTAGGGTAGGCAGAGACTATGGAACGCCAGGTGTATCGATTCAAAAATCTGAATAAGTTTTACGCTTCTTCCATACTCATCAACCTCTTCATGCATGCTCTTCAGTTCTGTGTGCTTTCGATTTGGCTCTTTTTAGCACATCACCAACTTAATCTATATGCGTACTTCTACGGCGGCCTCTGCCGATAACTTCAGTCACTCTTGTTCAATACACTTCTTTTGTAACTCCTATGTTATTCATTTATGAAATAATAATATACACATATATAATAATATACTCTTATGCCATAACATAATATAGTAACGTAGGTTTATATCCGTTGCTTTATTTGTATACACGAGTCAGACTTTGACTTTGACGGAGGGAGACTTTGTATAGATGTCGTCTGCATGGGTACCTCTTTCTTACCTATTTCTACCGCCGAGCAGCTATATTTATATAGCTGTGTTCCGGTGTGAAGGGTGAGATATGGCAGAGATATTACTGGGTACTGTGACGAAACATCCTTAGGTCATAAGATTGGCAGCGCGCGAGTAACATCCCCGTGGTGTTGCGAGCGTCAATATGCTGCGGTGACCGCTTACCATCTGATGTGGGCCGCAAGCTAGTTTGCCAATCTAGTTGTATAAAAAAAGTCATAAATGAGGTTACCAGAGAGGAGAGAGAGAGCAACGGAATTGCTGTGTTAGCAAATTTATATTTTTTTTTTATAAATTCATAGGTCTATGTTTTTTGACAATTTCTTAGGTAAAGATTGTCATAAAATTATCAAAAGTAGCCCACAAACGCTTGCAATACACTAAGTACTGCTGGCACGATGTCAACACTGCTGCTAACCTGCTGCTTCTTAGGAGGTTACTGGACACCTCACTCACACGCAGGAACACAACAAGCGTCTAGAGAGTTGATATTTGACTGCGGTAATGTGTGAGATGCAGGTATTTCCTCAAATGGGCTGCTTTGATGCGTCCTACCTTTCTTAAAAACACTCAGGCCAAGACAAACACACATGTTCATGTACACAAATGTTTGTCCTGCGTGGGAATCGAACCCACCTGGGTTGGTGTCAAAGTAATTAAGAGCGCGTTTCACCACTATGCCACCGAGCTCGTCAAATGCTTTGATGTGCTCTATCTCTCTTAAAAACAGCCAGATTAAGACAAATAGACACGTTCATGTACACAAATGTTTGTCCTGTGTGGGAATCGAACTCACGAGCGTTGGCGTCAAAGCAGCGCAACAGGGTGTTTAATCATTGCGCCACCGAGGTCGTCAATGCTGCAAATTTTTGATAACGTGAACAAAGCAAACATTTTTTATCAATAATGTTTCATTTTGTAGTCACAATTGCTTCAGAGTCAGTCCAGAAACTCGGAAAATCTGAAACAAGAGCATTTTAATATCAAAAACGTGGTTTCTTGCAAACTTTTCACAGAGTTTTACGTGTTTAACACGTTTTATTGGTTGATGGTACAATTTTATATAATCCTTTGTATAATAAATAATAATTTCAGGGTCGTAAAGTTGACACCCTGCCGCTGTTCTTGGCCGGTGGCCAGGACACGTAATTAAGAATAATTCCTCTCAGGTTAACATGCTGGATGAAATTTATTTATGGCCATTAATTCTATTTTTTGGCTAGATGGTTGAACGCCAGTTTGTGTGTTTAAGTCTAGTTTTACCATAGAGCGTCTCTCATCATGGGAAAATAAATTTATTCCCACATATTGGTGTCTAAATAGTCATATGTTCACATGCGAAATTAATTTCATGTCGAGGTTTGCCCAAGATTATACCACAGGATTTTTCGAAGGGCGTAAAGAAGTTTTCTGTTAGGATGCGAACGTACGTACTCAATACTGCAAAAGGCCTTTCGTTGCACTTGAACATACATTTTTAAAGGGTTGAGGGTTCCATACCATGGAGCTCTTACATTAGCCATTAAGGCTATGGTTATACAAAATATTTGAAACTATGCCATAGCCTCAGTTTCCATTCGATATAGTGCAAGTTGTACGAAATGGCCTGAAATCCAAGTGATCAATTTTTACACTCGAATTGAATCTCTATTGCATTTGGATTCGAGCGTTATCTGTTTAATTAAAACGTATTTTATTGTCACATTGTTTATTAAAGTATATATTTCATTTGCCTCATAAGCGATTTTTTTTCATACTTCGATTCATTTTTAACTACTATAAATTCACGGTAAGTCACTTCCAGAGTAGGCAGAACCGAGCGCCATATAAATAAATAAATATTGTCGGACAAATTACACAACGCCATCTAGCCCCAAAGTAAGCGAAGCTTGTGTTATGGGTACTAGATAACTGATAAACATAAGTAATTACTTTTCTTTTTGTAAATACATACTTATTATACATAGAAAATAACCAGACCAAGACAAACAGACATGTTCATGCACACAAATGTTTGTACTGTGTGTAACGCTCGTGGGTTCGATTCCCACACAAGACAAACAATTGTGTGTATGAACATGTCGTTTTGTCTTGGTCTGGGTGTTTATAAGAGAGAGAGGGTGCATCAAAGCTTTGAACAAATAAATTTGAATTAGTGTTCGATGTTCCATTTTTTCTTTTCTAGTTTTTCAATTCTATTATTCAAATGATTCATAATAGAACTATGGATTTTAACAAACTTATTTTCACTTACAATTAGAGTGAGTAATTTCATCGAAAATTCAATTAGAACTGAAATTAACTTAATTAGTTAAAGTCCGCTAATTTGTAAAGAAAGCAACTTAACGTCGGGAGAATAAATTAGTTAAGTTGTATGAAAGTTAAGATTTATTTTTGTTTCTTATTTCTGTTGCATTGTATCTTCGGAATGGCCAGTGATATTATCATTTAATATGTATGTGTATATACATATATATCTCTTAATACACAAAGACCAAAGAGGTAGAGCACATCAAAGCAGCCCGTCTGGAGGAGTACTTGACAAAAATGCGCAGCCAAATAACAACTCTCTGGAGGGTTGTTGTGTAGCTGCGTGTGAGTGAGGTCACCAGTGAGCTCCTAGCGAGTTGCTGTTGAGTTGAGAGCAGAGGCGGTATCGTGCAAGTGATACTTAATGTACTACATGCGTTCATAAGCTACGATAATCGTTTTATATCAGGTGGGTCATGTGCTTGTTATAATTTTTTCCCACGTTGTATATAAAAAATAATTATGTACACGTCTAAACTGACTGAATCACAGATACACAGGCACAAACCGGACGAGGCGACATCACTAAATGTCAATTGAAGTCTCTGGCAATGCCCTAATTCCCTTAAATCATAAAAAAATTAACGTGAAAATTTTCCGGATTTAAACTCATTGTAATACCAACACGCAATTTTCAAAATGGCGTCACAAATAACATCAAATCACAATCTAGAAAGTTAAAAAGTAACGCGTACTCAGAGAGTTCCATTTGAAATTGAAGAGTAATTGGTTTTCTATTTCTTTTATTATAAGTGGGCAGTTTCAGAAAGTTTTAGTATTCCCCACGTATCACCGATTTATACGATTATATACGAAAAGTCGCCATTATTCAAGGTCAAGGACGAGGGGCAGTGATAGCCTAGTAGTAAACAACCGGCCTAGTGACCTACAGAACCTTGGTTCGAGTCCCGGCATGTACTAAATAGGTGTTATCGAATTTATGTATATATCTTTAATTATCTCTTGCTCGGCAGTGAAGGATAACATAGTGAGGATGTCCGCACGTCTAAAAAGTTATATTTCGAAAGATGTGTGACCTTATCTAAGAATGATTTGGTTTCCCGGTTCGCAGAGGTTTGACGACAGTCGCTCAATGTAAAAATCTGTATCTTTGCGAAATTCCTAGACTTAGATTTTTATACTAAGGTGGCAATCAAGCATATGGCCTACCTGGTAGTAAACAGTCTCCGTGGCCTATGGACATTTGCAACACCAGGGGTGTCACTCGTGAGTTGCCGACCCTCTAAAAACCTCTTCGCGCATTTCTTGAAGAATCCCATGCTGTAGTCCCTTGGAAACCTCGGCTGGGAGCTCATTCCACAGCTTGAGAGTTCTCGGAAGAAAACTTCTCTGGACCATTGCGGTTCCAGCGTGTGATATCCTCACACGCTGGAACTTCCAGCCGTCGGCGAGCTGTGCGTTTTGTAAAACGAGGCTGGTTATAAAAAGAGGTTATAAAAAGTAGCTGTCGGCATCATTTCAAACAATTCTTAAGAACACAACCGGTAGCGGAACCCGCCAAACAAGAACGGGATAGCGGCAGAAAGAAGGCTGTTTCTAATTTTACATTCATCTTTGAGACATTCTATGATTAACTGGATGATACTTCTTGAACAAAAGCAAACACTTAGATTGTAACGAACAAATAGTTACATAAAAA
The DNA here is from genome assembly GCA_947507595.1 of Pyralis farinalis. Lineage (NCBI taxonomy): Eukaryota > Metazoa > Arthropoda > Insecta > Lepidoptera > Pyralidae > Pyralis > Pyralis farinalis. The sequence continues at coordinate 36,945,012 of OX382268.1, read as the reverse complement.
ATCGCTACCGGACACATTTAACCTATACTCGCTTCATAAGTACGCAGCTAACAAACGCATAGTGCCAACTCGTTAATCCGTATCGGCATAACGCAAAGAAGAAGAAGTATTGAGACAAAGGACAAATACATTAGGTATAACTAACACTGTGACTAAAAAAATATGTTATAATACTAACGTAGCAACATAAAGGGTTTTGATTTCCATCCAAATACACGAATGAACGAGACACCAATCGTTCATGTTTATATAATTACCAAACAAGTTATAAGCCCACCAAAACTTCTGCTGGGGCCAGACACGTAGTTAAATTGATAGAAGACTTATTTATTTAGAAGTTCTCCATGTCGGCCGGTGCACCTGAGCTCAGTAATTAATGCGCCGGCAGACTGTTATTGATGGCGCATCCTCAACACACCCTCAGGTCTGTACGAAGCTTTATTGGGTGACAAACTGGATTACGTTATGAACATACCGTCTAGAATGAAAGATGCTACTGCAAACTCAAGTGTTTATTTGCTGGAACTCATAGTCACTATTACTCATGTACACGGGGCTTACAAGCACACATGCAAATTTTTCATTGTTAAAAGCTCCATCATTATCTCATGTTGTAAAACTTATATCTATACATTGTTATTAATTGTCCATCGAAACTGTATTCAGTATAGCTATAATGCCCAGTATCTCACAATTTCTGTTACGAGGTGTATTATGTTGAGTAACAACGGATGAGTTTTCAACCGAACAAGCATTGTGGGCATTGTACATTAGACAAACCTAACATAATAAGTTTGTGGGAGAGTGTAATCTTGTTTGATTATTTCAATTTGTAGATGAAATTATCCTATGGCAATTATAACATATGGGCGCTATGCTTCTTGGTCAATTGGGCTTGTAAGTATGATTACAGGAGCGTCTTTCATTTCAGGTGCAGTGCTTAACACGAATTACGTCATTTTTTACTATAACTTAGGCTTTAGTAGTATTTACGGAATTTTGTATTATTGTAATCAAAAAAAATATTAATGACTAGCTGAAGCCCGCGGCTTGAGATTTGGGCTTTTAGTAGCCTTTATTTCTCTATAGACCTCAAATTTTTTCTGTTTAAAAAAAAAAACAAAGTTCAGGGTCGTAGATGCAACCATAGAGCGATTCAATTTTTATACATCGCCATCTATTGTCGCACGGGAGGCAACGTATATTTATTTTATTTTTATAACATAAAAAATGCCTACTTATTTTATGTCACAAAAATACGTATTCTGTGAAAATAATAATAAAAATAGAATCACAAAAATTACCGATTTTTTCCCCCTAATTTGAACAGTTTTTAATTTTTTACGCAGGAACTCTAAATATATACGAAATAAAAAGTAGCCTATATTCTGCTCTGAACAGTCCTCTACCTACCAGTGAAAGTCCCGCCAAAATCGGTTTAGCCATTTCGAAGATTAGCCCGGACATACAAACAGACCGACAGACAGACAAAAAGTTAAAAATGCATGTTTAGGCTTTGGTAACGTGAAAATAACCATATGAGTTTAAGATAAAGGCTTTATTTTGAAATCACAGACAGTCACTTCAATTTTATTTATATGTATAGATATATGTTATAGTAATAACCATCATAGAAACTGCAGCTATGCACCGGCCACATGCACATAGCGAAACAACACGATGGACCACGTGACCGACAACGCTGAGCGTCAGCGTGACAAAGGCCAGCGTTTAACCTAATTTGTAATTTGTATGTATGTATGTATATCTTCACGCCAAGTCCCTTGCGGGGTAGGCAGAGAGAACCGGCGGCATAAGACGCGGTACTTGCATACTTCACTCGCTTCTGTGACATTCATAGCTCTTTTCATGCACGCTCGCCGGTTCCTGGGGCTTCTGACATCACCTTCTGATAAAATACGACCAATTTGGTCATGGTAGGTTAGTCTCGGCCTTCCTCGGCTCCTACATCCTTCCACTTTTGCATTGTATATCTGTTTCGTCATTCTTTCGTTCCGCATTCTTTCTACATTCGTAATTTTAATATATTAACTGTATATTCATTCTGTATCTAACATCGGTCGGAATCAGTTTCAATTGTATTTTACCCAATAAATACCTTAACTAATTTTGTTTTTGGTCGGGTTCTCCGGCCGAGATTTCTAGATCTTATAAGCACTATAAAAACTATTTCAGCATAACATTGTAATGAAATTTGTCCGTTATTGCGACCGCACAGTTCTGAATAGCCGTGGGTTAAATAAGATTTAAAAAAGAGCCTTTACTGTATCCGCTTGTTTATTTTACGTAAAGCGGCCACGCTTAACATTACGCCTTGCAGGCATTGTCATAAAACAAAGACTGTCCATTTAAAATAAGATTAATTATTAAAAATGAAAATCTGGTAACATGTTATTTTTAACTGGCGAAATTGAATTTTGTTTTTCAACTGGCGCCATTTAAAAAAATTATGTATTGGTATGTTTTTAAAAGCTTGAGTGTAAATAAGAAGTAAGGCAAAGGACTTTTTGGTCTAAATACTAGGATAGTCATACACTGAATCGCAGCCTTATTTATAGGCCACCCTTTAGACTGCTCCTTTGTTAACATATTTGTATAAAGAGAGGACACCAAATTACACTTTGTCTAGGACTTTTCACATCCATTTCAGTTTGCATCTATTGAGAGATTTGACTATCCATAAAATTTTCTTGTTCCAGGTTTTGTGCATTAATTCTTGAATATAGCTTCCTAAATTGTGATTCGATTCGAGATCTAGATTCATAACCTGCATATCAGTACAACGCTCTGTGCGATAATTTAGAATCGTAGGTTCTAGAGGAACATGGTTTTACATCTTAATCTTCTATTCTGGTGAGCTGTATACTCTGTTCAAGATATTTGAACTTTACGAAAGAATGGGTTTAGAATAATTAAGTAGCCCAGTATGCTCCCAAGGAGTTGCTGTGTAAGCAGCGGAGGAGGCATCACGCTAGTGATACTTAATATATCGCAAGCGTTGATAGGCTGCGGTACTTTACATCAGGTGGGCCGTATGCTTGTATGCCTCCCGATGTAGTATAAAAAAATATATAGTTTTGGCAAAATTCATAGCTAGTCAAATGAATGGATAAAAATCGGTCAAGTGCGAGTCGGACTCGCGCACGAAGGGTTCCATACCACTATCTATAAAACGGCAAACAATCACGTTTGTTGTATGGGAGCCCCCTTAAATATTTGTTTTATTTTAATTTAATTGTTTATTCTTAAAATGAATATATAACTAAATATTCTGTGAATATTTCAAGCGTCTACCTGTTGCCGTTATCAATATCGAGCAAAAACGAGCATTAAAATTACGTTTGTTGTATGGGAGCCCCCTTAAATATTTATGTTATTCTAATTTTTAGTATTTGTTGTTATAGCGGCAATAGAATTACATCATCTGTGAAAATTTCAACTGTCTAACTATCACGGTTCGCGAGATACAGCCTGGTGACAGACGCACGGACGGACGGACGGACAGCGAAGTCTCAGTAATAGGGTTCCGTTTTACCCTTTGGGTACGGAACCCTAAAAAAGCAACAATGCGATCATTGAGCATTAGACTGACTGCAGCGCGTCAACCATATGTCGAAGTCTGGTATAGTTGTAGTAAATTGTTTTCTCTTTAACATTACACTATGTTTAAACTGAAATGATGCTATTGGTCAAAGCTGTTTTCATTACATTCTTCAAGGGTTTAACGTGAACATCTCTGATAAAACTGAGGATGCAAGTCAAGTGTGCTACGTAAGAGGCCAATTTTAGCATAGCGTCCTATATCGTGTACGTATAGTAACGTTATCAAGTAATGGCCTACGTAACGGTTGAAAATGAAATTACTTCTTTGCATGTTGACGCGCAAAAATTTTGGTTCATACATTTCGGTATTAATACTTTGAATTAATTTTCATTGATTTATTTACATTTCTATTGGGTTATATTACAATATATCGTTTTTGTATTTATGTTTTTTTGCTTACTTATCTATCTATAACTTCACGCCAAATCCCTTGCGGGGTAGGCAGAGAGAACCGAGCGCCACGTGAGTCGATCCTTACATATCTCACTCGCTTCTTTAACATTCATTGCTCTTCTCATGCACGCACGCCGGTTTAAGTCTTGGCCTTCCCCGGCTCCTACATCCTTCCACTTTTGCATTGTATATCTGCTTCGTCATTCTTTCATCTTGCATTCTTTCTACAGGCCCGAACCATCGGAGCATGCCTCTTCTTATTTTAACACCGACGCTCTCTTTCAGACCAAGTCTATTTCTAACATCATCATTGCGAATACGGTCTACAAGCCTTACGCCACAAATTTTGCGCAGCGCTCGCATTTCAACCGCGTTTATTCTACTTTCATGCTCTTTCTGCCATACCCAACTCTCGCTTCCATAAGTTAGCGTTGGGACCAACGCTGCATTGTGTATAGCGAGTTGTGCCTTCTGGCTCAGGATTTTACTGCCAAGAAGTTTTCCCAACGCTCCAGCACTCACTCGTCTTTCCACATCTGCGGTGTACCTTCCATCCCTGCTGAAAGCGCATCCAAGATATACAAACTCATCCACTTGTTCCAACACTTCATCATCAATCGTAATCCTTACATTAGTTCTGGATTCTTTTCTTTCAAATACCATTATCTTGCTTACTTACATTTAATTTATTTGTTTCTGTCACCTGCATAGCACAGACACAGTTAATTATCTATACACATTAAGATACAGTATGAAGAACGGACGTAACTGCTTTACTAAATTCAAGCATTCAAATGACAGAAAAATTGGCATTTTAATGCTTAATGCCATTTTTCGCAATGGGATCGCAAATGGGAAAAAATCGACCAAGTGCGAGTCGGACTAGCGAAGGGTTCCGTACCATTATCTATAAAAACGGCAAAAAAAACACGTTTGTTGTATGGGAGCCCCCCTTAAATATTTGTTTTATTTTATTTGAATTATTTAATCTTAAAGTGAATATATAACTAAACATTCTGTGAGTATTTCAAGCGTCTACCTGTTACCGTTATCAATATCGAGCAAAAATGAGCAAAAAAATCACGTTTATTTATTATATTCTATATTTTAGTATTTGCTGTTATAGCGGCAACAGAAATACATCATATGTGAAAATTCAACTATCTAACTATCACGGTTCTTGAGATACAGCCTGGTGACAGACGGACGGACGGACAGCGGAGCCTCAGTAATAGGGTTCCCTTTTACCCTTTGGGTACGGAACCCTAAAAAGGGGGTCTGACTGAACACAGCATTCAGAAGTATAACTCCTTTTATTACAAGTACCCATAAGTTACGATAACTAATTCAAATCAGGAGTATTATATTCTTGATTGACACTTGACGTAACAAAAATCTTAGAAAAAATTGTTGGCTGTCACGGGACGCCCAGCAGATGTGAAATATCTTAGTGAATGCTCAAATTAGCAATTCATAAACATCAATAACCATCGGATGGATTAATATAGTAAACAGCTCATGCAGAGAACCAACGGAGTGTCTAGAATGCGCTCGCACATACACAAGGGTGACTTTGTACAAGTACACTTGGGACCTCTGTCTCACCTATTTCTAGCGCTAAGCAGCTACTTATATTTATATATTTATACAGCTGTATTTCGGTTTGAAAGATGAGATATGGCGGAGAAATTACTGGGTACTGTGACGAAACAGCCTTAGGTCATAAGATTGGCAACGCGTGAGTAACATCCACGTGGTGTTGTGAGCGTCAATAGGATGTGACCGCTTACCATCTGATGCGGGCCGCATGCTTGTTTACCAATCTAGGTGCATAAAAAAATACACAAAGGAGTCGAGAGAGGGGGCGTGGCGGCATGACGGCATGAGCGAGCTTCATGCCTACATCTTTATCAATTTAACTATCGTAAAAATTAAATGCAAGTGTAAAAGTCTACGCAAATAGAAATGTAAAAACTTAACTGCACTTTTCAATTCCTTCGCAGTTAGGTAAAAAATGACCCAGTTTATCTTAAAGTTGGATGCAAGCGCAGTTCAGTGGAAATTTCACAGCTTCAGCTGTGGTGCAGGTCGAGTGCATTGCGGAAATTAATGTACCCTGTTGGATAGCGATTTTAGATTTAGTGATGCTAAAGACCAATTCGTAGGCGGGTCACTGTGATTGAATGGATTGGTTTTCATTTTAAGTAAAAGAAAGGAACATTAATACGAGTAGAATTTCTCTATGCTTGCTTTTGTTTTGTAGAAGCAAGGAAACATACGATCAATATATTCGATATAAATTCGATATAAAGCTATTAAAACGGTTATATCAAGACTTACATACCATGATTAAATTGATCTTGTTTTATCAGAAGGTGCTGTCATGCCTTATGACGGACTTAGTGGCGTATTGGTTAGTAACGGTACTTTGACATCAACGCTCGTGGATTCGAATTCCACACAGGATAAACATTTGTGTGCATGAACATGCCTGTTTTCTTAGACTGGTTGTTTTTAAGGGAAGTAGGGCGCATCAATGCAGCCCGTCTGGAGAAATATCTTCGTCTCATAACAAACCACAGCCAGATATCAACTGTCTAGAGGGTTGCTATATTTCTGCGTGTGAGTGAAAAAAAAAATACTTCACAAATTTTTAGTAAAATTTGATGGGACCGCAATAGAAATACACTCCATGATCAAAATTGAAAAGTAAACAAATTTGAACAAGACCTTGCTGACTGGTGATCTACCAGAAAGCTCCTAAGGGGTTGCTATGTAGCAGCATACATGGCATCGCGCGAGTCATGCTTAATAATAGCAATCGTACATATGCTATGATAACCACTATATATCTGGTGGGCCGAATTCTTGTATGCCTTTGTATTAAAAAAAATGTATTACCTGCCTCGCGATAATTCCTAATATAGGAACTACTCAGAAGCATAATGACCCTTTGAGGACTTGTTGGGCACTAGTTCAACGTGGGTTTCCTCAATTGATTGCTTATTAAACATCGCTGTGCTATTACTTTTTTATCTAGAGTCTCGTATGTTAGTTGACATGAAGCGCCACGTGCAACTGATGTTAACTTTAGGTTAATTAGAGATGTCAGTAGCTATTTAAAATAAGCATTCTATACAGTTGCCTATAGCTGCCGCTGTCGGAAACGATTTACAGTAATTCTATGTTATTCTATTTAATTTATTATTATTGATCTTATTTTACCCTCGTGATATCAAGTTGTCCAAATCCATTCTGTTTATAATTCATTCCCAATCAGCTTTGTGATAAAAATTGACTGCCACTTAACCTCTATGCTTAAAACAAAAAATATATTTACAATACACACTCATGCTAATCGATCTTATCACTAGAGACTAACACGTTATCTCATATCAAACCTACCTGCTGCACTCGCGCCCGCACTCGGCTATGGCTGAAAATCAGTGTTTTTGCAAATCATCTTGCAAAAATTTTATACTGCACCATGGCCTTTTTGTATTGCTGCAGCACACACATACCTGTACTAAACCTTTCAAATACACAACTCTGTAACAATGTATTGGTCAACGATTCATTGTATCCTACGTGTATGTGTGTGACAGTGGAAACAAATAAATAAATAAATAAATTTAGGTTCCTGTGTGTGGAAGAATATCTTGGTGTGAACCAATTAAATTAGGAAATGATACTTTTTATGATTGAAACATCTTCATCTTTCAAGATATTATGAACTTATAATAAGTCATGAAACCAATTCTTTAGAGCCATAGTTTTACTCGTGGTATACCTTGCTAGTAGTAGTCTAGGTTTCCAGCAAACAAAAGTCGAAGACGATATATATTTTTTTCTCAACTCGGTTTTATTTCGGCAGACACGAGTATCTCGCCATTCGAAGGCCACAGAGAGAAAGTAATTAATCTAAACTCCTTGACGAGTTTCAGCAGAGCCTTTGTAGGTAATTGGGAAAAAGAGCTGACTTATTTAGGAATCTAGTTTGGTCCATTATGTTAATTATATACCTATTTTGTTAGTTTCCCTTCTTCCTAACGACCCGTTAGGAATATATGAATTGCAATTCCAGCCTAAAACTGCATAGACGTGCTGATTTGAGCGTCCATCAGGAGAGAAGCATTCCGAGGTGCTCCTGTTGGTCAGTGTGAAACATAATATATGTTGCAAAGGAGGCCGCCACCCTTTACGCAGCGCCAATTGCGTGCCGCGCCGGAATGTGGAAAAGAGCACATGGTATATGAGAGGTAGAGAGAGATTGAAATATAAGATGAACGAACAGATTAATGTAATGTATGAGATACGCTTATATGTCAAAGAAGCGAGTGTTTATTTTGAGAGGTAAGTCGCATCAAACAACTCCCTAGAGGATTGTTGTGTTTCTACGTGTGAGTGAGGTCACCAGTAAGCTCCTATGGAGTTGCTTGATAGCAGAAAATTTCATCAGTCTAACTATCACGTTTCATGAGATACAGCATGGTGACAGACGGACGGACGGATGGACAGCGGAGTCTCAGTAATAGGATCCGTTTTGCCCTTTGGGTACGAAACCCTAAAAAATAATGATGTTCGGCTCTCTCTGCCTACCCCGTAAGGAACTTGGCGTGAAGATTTCCTTTACGAGTTGATAATGTGTTTCTTCATTTCATCTCCAGTCTATGAAATGACGAGCTCGGTGGCGCAGTGGTGAAACGCGTTGTTACGCTACTTTGACACCAACACTCGTGGGTTCGATTCCCACACAGTATAAACATTTTGTGTGCAGGAACATGTCTGTTTGTTTTGATCTGGGTATTTTCTATGCATAATAAGTATGTATTTACCAAAAAAAAATAATGTATTTACGTATGTTTATCAGTTGTCTAGTACCCATAACTCAAGCTTCGCTTACTTTGGGGCTAGATGGCGCTGTGTAATTTATACGACAATATTTATTTAATTATTATTATGAAACTGTCATCTCCAAATTATCTTGAAATACATATTTATACTGGCATCTTCCTTAAATCCTTTTAATGTGATTGAATTCAAGATTCATAACCACAAAGCGACCCTCACCTCCCTTCCTCCCCTCCCGTTCCTCCCACACTCCTCCTCAATTATTCTCGTACGTCACTCAGAGTGCATTTAAATATTATATACAACAATGCTGAGGAATGCCTTTTCCGGAGCGCGTGGGTTAGATAACAGCTCTCTGCCGCAATGTTTGATCGAGAAATGTATTTTGAAATGTTTGAATACAATTTTTGTGCCTTGTTATGTTTCCCTTTTACTTATATACTAGGTGTTTCTCGCAGTTTCGCTTGCATGGCTTTATTTTAGGCTAACTATATCACGCTTATAGTAGAAATGGAAGACGAGGAAGTGCTGGGAACAGTGAGAATAGAGTGTTGGAAATGTTTAGTAGCGCAAAGAGTATGAAAGTGAATTAAAAGCGGTCGTAATGCGAACGTTGTGCAAAATCAGTAGCAGTACCTGTAGGTCGCTTTCGCAATTATAACCTGTCTATATGCGGCTGTAAACGCTGACAGTACAAGGGCATTCGCTGAACTCAGTGGCGTCTTTGCGCGTGTGTTCCTAACCAAACACGCAGGTTAAGCAACACTCGAGCTTCTCCAAGCTCCATGCGTTAAGTCACCGGTCCCGGTTGTTGTCGATAGATGACAGTCGACGAGCTTAATCAGCGACCTTCGGGAGGTTTGAAAACACTGATCCTCCTTCAATTGAGGAGCGCGATGGAGTATCCCCGCAGGGGGATGAGGTTGGTGTAATAGTTACCGCAACAAATTTCTAACCAGTTAATGTTTGGCACTCGTATTTGAGGTGGAGGAACTTCCTCAGTCGGGCCGCTTTTATGTTTTCTACTTCCCTTTATCACAGCTTCGTTTTTGGATTACCATGGAGCATGAGATTTCAAGCATATCAGGCATCAATTTCCATACACCTAAGAATTTAGAAGTAAGGCGCATCAAAGTAGCCAGGCTGGGGAAGTACTTTCACCTCACAGAAAACCGCAGACAAATAACAATTTCCTAGGGGGTTATTGTGTTCCTGCGTGTGAGCGAGATCACCAGTATTCTCCTAAGGAGTTGCTGTGTTAGCAGCAGAGGTGGGATCGCGCGGGTGATACTTAACGTATTGCAAGCATTCATAGGCTACGGTAACAGCTTTACATTAGGTCGGCTGTATGCTTGTATGCCTCCTGACGTTGTATAAAAAAATCGGCCAAGTGCGAGTCGGACTCGCGCACGAAGGGTTCCGTACCATTATTTATAAAAACGGCAAAAAAATCTCGTTTATTGTATGGGAGCCCCCTTAAATATTTATTTTATTCTATTTTTTAGTATTTGTTGTTATAGCGGCAACAGAAATACATCATCTGTGAAAATTTCCACTCTCTAACTATCACCGTTCATGAGATACAGCCTGGTGACAGACGGACTGACGGGCGGACGGACGGATGGACGGAGAGCGGAGCCTCAGTAATAGGGTTCCGTTTTACCCTTTGGGTACGGAACCCTAAAAACATATCCAAAACTACGTACAAAAATAGATTCAACTGGATGTCTGCACGTGATAGCGTACATATAGGAAGTATATATCAACATGTACAGGAGGTGTAGCGTATGTGACCTCGGTAGGCTTTTCGGCGTGTACAAAGTAAATAGAAGCATCGAATGCTAATGTAGGCTTTGAGAATCGGAACAGATGGCGACCTCTGCGAGCTTGGTGTAATTGTGTATGTTAATACTACATTGGTACCATTCTGCTATGCTTAGTATGTAGATTTTTAGGATTCCGTTCGGAAAGGGCAGACGGAACGCGATTAATTTTTTTGAATGAGTTATTGACCTGAAAAAAAACCGTATTTCAACTACCCACCCTCAAAGTTGTGGAAGTTTTTGAAGAGTCTAAGAGTTGGGAAAGAGCGGACCAGTGCCTGCACTCGCCTGTTAGTTTCATCCACTCACCAAACAAACAACACCTGCTGATTTGGAAAACAAACTGTCCTCAATTGGCTGAAATCTAGGGCTGTTGGTTAAGATGTAACATCTTTTTATGAGATCAACCCCATAAAACATTCCCAAAGCACTTTCTTCAGGTCTGTTTCCTTCTTTGTGGAAATCAGGACATACCCCTCTTCCCTTATTTCTTATTATCGCCATATTTCTGTCAAAAGTGTAGGACTATTGTGTAAACCTACCTTACAAGCTATCTTGAGAGTTTTAACTTCCGTAGCAAATATCAGTGGCACTTTCGTAGTGGGCATAGCACTGTTTCCGCTCTAGTCAAAATCACGGATGACATACGCAATAATATTGAGAAAAAAATCTTACTATTTTCTCATTTCTGGACTTCACTAGTGCTTTCAACTCGGTTGATTATGATATTTCACTCGGTGTTATGCAACCTTTCAACCTTTCGCCTGTTATGATTGCATGGTTTGAGTCGTATGTCAAAGGACGTCGTCACCTGCTGAGGCCTGCCGAGGTCCCTCAGGAAGGAATATTATCGCCAGGTTCATTTGCTTTGTTTGTTAATTGCATTACTCTCGTACTGTCCTCTTCCTTTCATTTATATGTGGACTGCACGCTCTTTACACGTTAAGTTATCTCCCACCATAGAATTGTTTAAGCTGGCTTTGAAAAACTTTCACAATGATGTTACTTTGGACTGATTATTGTTTTTATTTTATGTTAGTTAATTTCCTTCCCTTTCATCCTGCTCTTTCTTTTATGTCCTCATTTATATAAAATATCTTCAATTTTAACTAATTTTACCAGAGGGAGACTTTGTACAAAAGTCATCTGCGTGGGTACCTCTGTCTCACCTATTTCTACCTCCAAACAGATATATTTACATAGATGTGTTCCGGTTTGAAGGGTCAGATATGACAGAGAAATTACTGTGAGACGAAACAGCCTTAGGTCACAAGATTGGCAGCGCGCAAGTAACATCCCCGTGGTGTTGCGAGCGTCAATAGGCTGCGGTGATCGCTTACCGTCTAATGTCGGCCGCATGCTTGTTTGCCAATCTAGTTGTATAAAAAAATATATAACTCACACTCAACTGGTAACCGCACTAACTCTCAGGAATGGCACGATCGTTTAGGAAGTTATTCAGCTGCGGTCCTGTGAGGTGCTTCCAGATTTAGGCAGCTTAGATGCGCCATACGTCTCTTCCGCTGGAGTCTCGTTTGTTAATTAACAATGTGTACTACGTGCAGGTGTAGATATAGTTTTGACTCTAAAAAATGATTACTTATCATTTTTAGACATAATAATATACAAACACCTAGACATGACAAACAGAAATGTTTATCCTGTGTGGGAATCGAACTTACGCGCCTTGTGGTTAAAGTAGCTATTAATAACTACTGGATCATTGGGGTCATTGAATCATCATCATTCTAAGTGTTAGTTTACGCGGAGATTATAGGAGACAACATTGTGTTAGGTAATCTGATCACTAGGAAGCATATAACCTAATTACAGAGAGAAGGACGGATACAATGAACAGTTATATGGGTCTAATGACGCATTTTCATAGTAAACAGACGAGCTGGGTAGCGCAGTAGTTAGTAATGCTATTTTGACACCAACGCCTGTGAGTTCGATTCCCACATAGGACAAACATTATGTGCTTGAACGTATCTGTTTCTATTGGTCTGAGTATATATTGACGAGCTCGGTGGCTCAGTGGTGAAAGACGCGACTTTGATACCAACGCTCGTGGGTTCGATTCCCACACAAGACAAACATTTTTGGTCTGGATGTTTTAAGAGAGGTAGGGCGCATCAAAGCAGCCCGTCTGGGGGAGTACCTTCACCTCACAGAAAATTGCAGCCAAATAAGAACTCCCAAGAAGGGTTTTTTTATAACACTAAGGTGGCAAACAAGCATACGGTCTGCTTGATGGTAAGTAGTTACCGCAGCCTATGTACATTTGCAATACCTGGGGTGTCGCTTTTGCATTGCCGACCCTTTATTGTTGTGGTTGGGTTATCGTGTACTGCGTGCGAGTGAGATCACCACTAAGCTCCTATGGAGTTGCTGTGTAAGTTGCAGAGGAGGCATCGCGCCAGTGGTACTTAATATATTACAAGCGTTACTAGGCTACGGTAACTGCTTTACATCCTGTGGACCGTATGCTCGTATGACTCCCGACTTTGTAATAAAAAAAAGTGCTTACAAGAAAGGTAGGGCGGATCGAAGCAATTCGTCTGGCGAAGTATTGGAGATCACAGATAATCATAATCAAATAACAACTCTTTGGAGGGTTGATATGTTCCTGCATGCATGATATCTAGCAATTTGTAGATAGGAAACCAGTAAGCTTCTAAGGAGTTGTTGAGTCAGCAGCATTGTTTAGATCAGGTGAGTTATATACTTGTATGCCTCCCGATGTTGTTTAAAATAATAGGATATAGTATGTGCATATGTCTCCAACTATTGCTTTCGATATCTCGATTATCTATACCTCATATCTCTTCTATCTCTCATCTCAAATCTAACATAAATGTCTAGTTTCAGTTTCATTCTAATACAAGAGTCAAGTGAGATATCTGGGACTCTTGATGTAGGGAGTGCCAGGTGAACCGTTGCTTAGGTTTTCTACAAACTTATTATTTATTTTAACAGGCACTAGCCACTCGCAACTGAAAAAATATGCGAGAATTATATAAAGAAGATATAAATCTATAACTTAGGCAGAGAGAGAGCCGTGCCCCACATGACATCCATAGCTTTTCTATGCACTCTCGCCGGATTCTTTGGCTCCTGACATCACCTTCTAATGAAACACCATCTTGGCCTTTCACGGCTCCTACATCCTTCTACAAACGGAACTCGTCTCTTCTTATTTTAACACCTACACTCTGTTTCAAATCAAATGGAAACAAGGAAATAAATGCTTTATTTGTTATTAATATTGTATTTTCGGATGTAAGAAGCGATAATAAATCGATTGTATTCAGGGTGTATTAAAGCCAACGTTAATGTACAGTGGTGAAACATGGATATGGTAGAAGAAGCATGAAAGTAGGGTGAACGATGTAGAAGTTCGATAGAGTGCTGAGGAGTATCTTCAGCGCTCTCATTTCTAGTATGAAGTTAGAATGATTGATAGAGTAAATTATAGCACGATACGAGAACTACGTGGAATGAAAGATGATGTAGTGATAAAAAATTAAAAGGGTATGCGAAGATGATTTGGTTATTAAATAGAAAGAGTTCGGTAGATATCGGTAGGGGGCGCCCTAGACGCACACGTATAGAACAAATTGATATGACAATGATAAAGGGTCAAATCACCCGAAACCGAAGAGCATGCACGAAGAGGTTGATGAGTGTGGACGAAGTGAAAGGGTATGTTTGGATCGGTGGACATGACTTTCTATACTCTCTGCCTATCCCAATGGAAGACAGGCGAGACGATATGTATGTATTTATTTTCGGTAACTTGATAACACCTAATTAAATAGGTTTGTAAAACGCATTCTTTATCGTTTTATCCGATTTTTTCCCGTTACGTCTACTTAATAATCACACGGCACGATTGGTATTTAGCTATTATTTTAACATGGAAGCTTACAGCTAATGGGTTACTCGTAGGATACAGCAACTTTCACAGAGTTATGTTATTCTGGTCTACGGTAACATGGAAGTACATGCCAAAACTTGCTGTTTGTTATATTTCACTTTAACTTTCACTTGCCGAAGTTACGTTTATAATTAGCAGAGTATATCATATACTGTTTTAGGTTTCAGGAGAGAATTTGATTCACATATGACACAAGTGAACTTTTCTCTGTGTTTTGACATGAGCAAAGAAAGCCCTTTATTTAGTAGTATTTCCTGCTTGTTTGTGATTATTTCTTTTATTTTGGCATACTGCTTCCTAGAAGAGTAGTATTCTATTTACAAAACAAATAATGACTAATTGGTCCCTCGCTAATTAGCAAGTATCGTTTCTCGATACAATCCTGTTACAATTCCCTCCATCTGTTTTAATGTTATGGTGATTGGAAAGTTGTAATCATCAGCTTTACCTAGCCTTGTGTTATCTGGTCTGTCTAGCTTAACGCTTCTTGATCTCCCATCGCCTTGCCAGCCTTCTGTGTTTCATGAACTGTTGAAACTAATTCAGGCTTTCGTCAGGTTTCCCTACTAGTAGGTACGTCTAATACAGCAAAGTTATCATCAGATGGTGATTTGGAGATTTAGACGATATGGCCCAAAGGATGATCAAGTTGAAGTTGAATCAATGGACCGACCACATTGTTCGTAGAACCGACAACAGCTGAGGAAAAAAGATTCTCGAATGGCATTCCTGTACTAGTATACGCAGTATAGGACAAGCCCTCAGTGAATGTGAAACAGATGAAGTGACGATCTCATGAGCTTTGTAGGCAGTTGACGAATGTCGGTGGCACATGATAGAGGCGAAGGACTCTCTAGAGGGGAGGCTTATGTTCAGCAGCGGACGAAACCGAATACGGACTGAGATGATAATGATGACTTCATTTAGTACATATGCCATATTTGTGGGACTTCAAAACCTACATAAAAGTTCTTGGTTGATGGCTATAATACCCTTTAGTTTTATCTTTGGATATAAAAGTGACCTCGTGACGATACGATGTGGGAACAGACTTTAGATTTCCTTACAATGGTGTTCCTTTGCAACATGGTACCAAGTTCAGCCTGCAGCATTATCGTTTTATGTAAATAATTATGTAGAGCAAACATTCACTCAAGTACGATACGATGTTTGGGATATTTGAATAGGATATCGCAAGCATATACAAGTTATTTGGAGAACACAATATGAGAACGTTAGGAAAGCAAACATCATTTTCCACGGATACAGCAATATACTTTTTATGGATTTCGCTTCCATGCATTGTAAACAATAACGAAAATTCAAATTACATTACAACGAACATGTATTTCCTTCCAATATCGCAAAAAAATCCGAATCGAAAATGATTTCTATTAATGGTACTTTCAGCTCTTGTTAAACATAACACTAGCTCACTAAACTTGTATATTCTACTCGTACCAATCATGTTTGTAAGTTGGTTAGGATGTATTTTTTTTTCTATATTGGCTCAGCACAGTGGCTCCGCTTCGCCTGATGGTAAGCGAAAAGAGGAGTCCAAATTGCAGCGGTAACTGACAAAGGGCTACAGTGTTCTGTCAGTTCACGTCATAATGCTGGCCCGCAAGGTTCTTCACGCTTCGTTTGAAGGATCCCATATTGTAGGAAGGAGGAAACACATGTACAGGCAAGGCGTTCAAATTTTTAATAGTACGACAGAGGTAGGAGTTGCCAAACTTTTTAGTACGAGAAGAAATGTCCTCAACAGTGGAATGATGACATTGCAAGCCTTCACGTGTGGTTCTATGACGGCAGGCAGAGGGTAGTGTATGGATATATATTGTTCCCTTACCCATAGGAGGATGATTGAATTTGGATGAAGATTACTCGATTCGAGTATGTTCTGGATTTACACGTAGGATACTATTTATCCTGAAATTATTAATTGTTTCTGTGTTAACTTGATACACTCTAAACGGACAGCATCCAGTAGCTTATAAATACATACATACATATACATACATACTATTTATCCTGAAATTATTTATAGTTTCTGTGTTAACTTGATACACTCTAAACGGACAGCATCCAGTAGCTTATAAATACATACATACATATACATACATACTATTTATCCTGAAATTATTTATAGTTTCTGTGTTAACTTGATACACTCTAAACGGACAGCAACCAGTAGCTTATTAATACTTAACGTAATGTAAATTATAAAAACTTAACAACATTGCTGACTCGTTGAGAATAAAATTATTTATTTAATTCTGCTTTAATTAACGTAATGTAAACAAGAAATAGAAAGAAGTATTTGTGTATACTTATGTACGCACATAAGAAGTTATACTTTTATTCTCGTAACAAAGCAAAAGTAACTCCAAAAATGCCATCCGAGTGGTAGTACTCTACGTTTGTAAATCAAAACGATAGTATATTAAATTATCAGTAAATATCATTCAGCACTGTTTATTAAAGAGATTATTATGATAATTTTTAAAGAGACAAAAAACTTGTTGATTATCGATTACATTACAGGTACTAACCTAAGCATATAAGAAAAGCGATTGCTTTGTCGTAGCTTTGATGGAGCTTTGTGTGTTCCATCGCTTGTAACAGACAACGACAGATCAAAATTATACACCTATGTATCACTTATATCGTAGCAGTAAAGGTAAGATTTACATGATTTTGTATAGCTTAAACTGTCGTCTTATATCAGTTGTTCGATATACTCGTAATATCTGTCGCTTCGTTTTGTAATCGATTTACTCAATGTCGATAGAAAATGCATACCTACTCAAATGCTGGAATTTTACGTCATCAGAACGTTATTTCGTTATTGTGCAGTGAAATTGCTGCTGCGATTCCAAAGGTCTACCAGCGTCCGGTAAAGGTTTACAAGCAGTTAGGCTGCATGCTCATTTTCCATGTTTCATCATAAACACGATAGGTCACCTAGTTACTACGCCAATTTCATGGCTCCAAACTAATTTGGCGACCAAAAGGTATATTTTAATCGGATTATTAAGATAAATATGAACCAAGTGGATTAGAAGTAAGTGAGATTTCGTGGACCATTAAACAGCATCCAGCAGTCGGGATCATTTCAATTAATTTTACTAGGTTGGAGAAATTCAGGGTAAATAAAAGTCTAAATATTCATTATCTTACAGCAGCGCCCTCTCGTGCAATACCTTATTATGCTGCGATCACCAACCCGCATCCCGGACATCAGTGTGTACGAGATTAGGATGGCTCTTAAACAGCTTAAGAACTCTTTTTCTTGAATGGCGTGTTCTTAAATGGCGACTATGAACCGGAAAACGCAGCGTAGGACGGCCACACGATGGACCGACGATCTTGTGAAGATCGCAGGTAGCCGATGGATTAGCACTGGACCGATCGCCGTGGAAGTTTAACGATAGGCCAATGTTCAGCAGTGGACCTCCTTCGGCTTATATATGATTAGTACTAGAAGTTTGAAAATACTATCTGGTAGTTTACTTTATTTAGTCAAGTAAAGAGTTCAGTGAAAGATCCAACTTTAGCCTGATAAAGTCTTATCCTTTTCAAAGGTTTGCTTTGTGAGTCCGAAGTTCATCCGGAGTTCTATTCCATACTAAAAATATTATAAAACCTATTAAGTGTAAGTCGAAATCGTACTTTGTGTGACCTGTACTATTTTGAGTTTCTTCTTTTCTTCTTATCATACAATAGCAAAAATACTAGATTATTAACCAAAAAAATATTAGTTAGTCCTATTTAAAAAAAAACATGGAATTACAAGCTGCTGCCCGCGGCTCCACCCGCGTGGAGTCAAGTGACGCCTATGTGTTAATCCAGATCATAATCTATCTACGTGCCAAACTTCATTCAAATCCGTTCAGCCGTTTAAGCGTGAAATAGCAACAAACATATATCCATATATACAAACTTTCGCATTTATAATATTAGTAGGATGTTTAACAGCTTCATTTTTCCTGTAATGCAGGATAGTACATTTTTTAGATTTGCGCATTGCTAATTTCAGAACAGCGGTAAAGGGCGAAATTTTGAACACTTTAAACTGAACAATAATAATTATATCTGTGCTATATAAAAATGTTTAAGGATGTGCTCCTTTGTCTCTTTCATTTCAAATGCCCTATATCTGAAAAAAAGTGTCCTCTTGTTTAATTCTTTATTACGATGTATTATATTATATTATTTCATATTATAATAGTATTACTTCAGGATAAGGTGAGCGTGCTACGCAAGTATGGCAACTTCCACTATATATACAAAATCCTAAATAATCTGAGAAAGTAATAATACACAGGAAAGAGCACCGCTTCTTAAAACAAGCTGACAGAG
The DNA here is from genome assembly GCA_947507595.1 of Pyralis farinalis. Classification (NCBI taxonomy): domain Eukaryota; kingdom Metazoa; phylum Arthropoda; class Insecta; order Lepidoptera; family Pyralidae; genus Pyralis; species Pyralis farinalis. Next base: position 36,926,015 of record OX382268.1, on the reverse strand, counting down.
AAGCTTCGTGTAGAGGTTCAACGTCTCGCTCTTTTAAGATCACCAGCTCTATTATTAAAACGAGGCACCAATCGCACCCCATAATGTCTTTATCACCATACTAACCCTTACTTATCCCGCTGCAAGAATATTGCTATCCCTTCAACTGGAGCTGTTTGGGGTGTACCCGCTGCTCAACTGCGGATTGGTGGATTTTTCTTTTTTTTAATACAACGTCGGGAGGCAAACAAGCATACAGCCCACCTGATGTAAAGCAGTTTCCGTAGCCTAAGAACGCTTACAATACATGAATATTACTCGCGCGATGTCACCTCTGCTGCTAATGTAACTACTCTTTAGGAGCTGACTGGTGACCTCACCGTCACATGCAGGAACGTAACAACCATCTAGATAGTTGTTGTTTCTGCGGTATTTTTCTATGAGGTGGAGTTACTTCCCCAGATCAGCTGCTTTGATGCGCCTTGCCTCTCTTACACTAAATTAAGCTACTTTATATTACATTAAAGTATGTGACGTATAAAACATCCAATACTAACTTACATACACATGTATACATGCCTTCTCGTAAATGAATTCAAGAAAATGTTCTTTACACTAATTAATATAATTATTACGAGCGAGTTCACAGCGAGACCGTCAAATGGAAAAGCGCTCAGCGCAGTCTGATACGGACGCGGCGCTCGCTCCGTGGCCCACACGGCAACTCGAGGCGTAAGCTTATTAAAGATGTCTTCAGCAAAGATTCCCTTAATTCCGCAAATGACAGCTTTGTTAGACAGCATGTCCTTTGGCGACAAAATGAGAGGGATTAAACTATTCAGTTTTATGCTGGCAGCAAAGTAAATGCTATAAGCGTTTTCTCATTTTATCGTGTAATGTTCATAATCGACGTAGCTGGGAATTGTATAATAAAAAAGTTATATTTACACGTAATGTATTGGTTATCCTACAAAAATGGCGAGGTTTGCAAATGGGAGTAAAGAGAAACTGTCCAAATAGTGTGGTCAAAGTCACTAGCAGTACCAGAATTTTAGCTCTGATGTAACGAATGAATAAACTTTCAATAATAATAAAAAATGATGACAAAAGATGTAGCCAATGCAGTTTTACCAAAGGGAGACTTTGTACAAAAGTCATCTGCGTGGGTACCTCTTCTCACCTATTTCTACCGCTAAGCAGCTATATTTATATAGCTGTGTTCCGGTTTGAAGGGTGAGATATGGCGGAGAAATTACTGGATATTGTGACGAAACATCCTTAGGTTACAAAATTGGCAGCGCGTGAGTACCATCCCCGTGGTGTTGCGAGTGTCATTAGGCTGCGGTGACCGCTTACCATCTAATGCAGGCCGCATGCTTGTTGGCCAATCTAGTTTCATAAACGATGGATGGAATACACTTGAGTCTAACAAAAATGTACATTTTTAATTTAAATATTTCGCAAACGCAACACTATATCGAAAAATGATATTCCCACGACCTCAATATTTTTAAAAAACCTCTCTAACAACATTTGGGATGAAACTCATAGGATGGGCGCGAATAAAAAAAAGATCATCTCCACTTTACGTATAGGGGAGGAACAACCAAAAAATATTTTTTCAAGATTTTATTTTACCACTTTATCAACATAGTTAATATGTACATACATGTTAAGCTAATACTTTCTAGTCACCGACAGACAGACATACGGACATGGCGAAACTGCCGGTATACTAACAATAGTTGCATATCTGTTTGGTTGAACCGTATGCATAATTCTAGTACATTATGTACGTGCGTATGTGTGTATTTTCCGCCTATCTATTACATAGGTCGAAAAGGCCTAGGTATTATCCTAGACTCCATAAATAACAAAAGTCAGGAACAAATCGTGTTCTATTATTTTAGGCCTATCAAACTATCTATATCTTTATGCCAAGACAAAGGCAGAGAGTGCCGCGTGTTACTAGTTAAGTTACCGAGTTACGGTCCTTTACACACTTCACTCACTTCTTCAACCAACCACATCAACCATTACTCATCCCACTGCAGCTACTCCACCACGCTGCTCAAATGCGGATTGGCAGAGGCCAGTGTTTTCAAGCCACTGACTTAGCTTAACGACTGTCATGTATCGACAACAGCTGACAACTTCTTCAACATTCCTAGCTATTTACATGCACGCTCGCTGGTTTCTAGTGTTCCTGACACTATCTTCTGAAACACTAGTTGGTGAGCCTTATCCTTCCTCGGCTTCAATTTCCTTATCGCATTGTGTATCTGAACAAAATATATCGTTTGATATCACTTCCCCATTCTGCCTGAATTGACTATAAAGATCCTTTCTTACACAATTTGGAGCTTGATTCAGGATAGATTCACAGATGAGGCCCTAATCCATTGCAAGACAGTGGGCTAATAACGAAATAATCAAGTGTCAACGCGCCAATGTAATTTGTAATTGAATGTAAAAGTTATCCTAACACATCGCGACATGGAGGCATTTGGAAACACTGTTAGTAAACAACCTCTCGACGACGCCAAACAAGATTTATGTTTTCAAACAAAACAACGAGTTCCGCAACTGATCCAATTTCGCAGATGACTGTGAAGAATATTTGAGTACGCTATGAGATTATATTTCTAATCAAATCACTGGAGATTTGTAAGCAATATGCCTTGTTCCACGACTTTACAGGGGCACATAGAAATGAAACAAAATTGCTATCATCACAAACTGAGAAGAATTATGAAGACGTTGGTTCGAATCTCACCTAAACTGGGAAGTGCCGAAAATAATTGTGCAGCTATACCTGTTTGAATTTCTATTAACACCACGCCATACCAACCTTACTTAGCAATAGTGAACGCTGTACGAACATCGCTGTTTATTCATTGCCATTTTTGTGTTGATTGAGATTTACTCTCCGCTTAATTGTGATATCATAAACATTATTTGTGTTCAATTCAACGACAATACGTTTTTCTTTTGTTTGTGTTGTATTACACAGGCTAAGCAGCTTGTTGTGGTTATAATTGGCCGTGTAAATGACGACTACATCGCATGAGGAATCGGTGACAAGAACATTCGACTGGCAAAACCAGTGTATCAATTGTTCGTTTTGATATCGAGAAACATTGGCAGCCATACCTTGGAACAAGCATCTACTCCAAATATCAATATATTACAGTCATGGATAACTCCTACTCATGTAAGCAGATATTATCCTAGAATTACTAATATTAAAGGCTAATTTATATTTTATACACTATTTAAAATAACTTTGGAATTGACGCAGCGTCTGTACCATGATCCATACTTTGATGGGCATCATCCTTTAGCCACTGTTTACTCCAGAGATTTCTTAAGAGACATAATGTCGGGTGTCGTTTCGAGGCCATGCCCTCTTGTAGTTTAATAGGGTTCAGATCTGGACTAGACGAGGGCCAGTCTTCAGCTCTTATAAAGTCTGGAACTTTGGTTTCAAGCCAGGCTTGGGTAGTTCGTACCTTGTGACCAGGTACAGAGTCCTATTGGTCAGTCCACGGTACGTTTTTAAAAAGTGTATTACTGAGAGGTTTCACAACACGATCCAAGGCAGTCTCTTGATACACTTTGGCTGAAGTCTTCACTCCTTTTTCACAAAAATGAAGCTTTGTGACTACTTGATAAGACACACCCCACCCAACCAATACAGGCGCAGGATGATGACTACTTTCTATCTTTCCGATCACTTGGGCGGCTTCTTTAGAACTGTGTGCGTACACTTCGTCATTTTGCTTGTTGTAGTGCTCTTCAATCGTAAAAATGTTTTCATCAGTAAAGAGTATATTTATGTGCCTTTTACTTATATATCTGGAGAGAAGGCGTTTTGGTCGATCCACTCTCTTCAACTGTAGGGATTGATTTAAGGGATGTCGTGTATATCGATGATATATGCCGAGCTTCAGGTCTTGTTTTGTTATACGCGACAGAGTCCCAGCGGGAATCTTCATTTCTCGCGATATGATTTTTTGTTTCCTAATGGGGTTTTGGCGAATTCGGCTTTAACAGCATTAACGGCTTTTGTAGTTCTAACAGCACGCGGTCGCCCCTATCCGAGCCGAGCGATCTATCTGTTTATAGTACGATATACGAACATACGGCTAATTCCAAGGTTTTGAAGTGTCTTGAATATGGCCGGCGGCTCCACACGCACTTTGTACACACACCCCATTCTATATTTTAAATATATCAATTATATATATATATGTAAATATATAATTCATAATATACACAAAAAATTGTATATAAAACAGTGGGAAATCGAAAGTTTTAAACATAATAACAAAATAATTAAATAGTTGAAAAAATAACAGTTTCGATATAACAGTATTTATAGTCAGACTAGTTTATGTATAACAACATTTAATACTAGAAATCCTTATAGGTGTTTTCATCACAGGTCATGTATATACATACATATTATCACAAAAACCAATTCTAGCTTTTTATTTTATTTAAATAATTAAACTCGTTTATACCATCCATTCTGATTGCAAGAGAATAAGTAATCAGATTAAACTTTAGGGCGTTCTATTCAACTCTTGCCGCCATCGCCATTTTGTCTAACGACGCCATTTTGTAAACGTCTATGTACCCCCTATTCATGTAACCTACCAGTTATTAAACTTGATTTTACTGCATTTACTCATCTGATAACTCCCTTTTCTTATCGTTTAAGTGTGCTTTCAATTTTGTCGTTAAAAGCGAAGCTATTCAGGATGCCACATCTACATTTTTATTAACTTAAAAACCGGGCCTGGAATTAAAATACAGGTTGATTAAGAGGTCACTAGCGTTAGTGTCCAAGTGGTCGTCATCATTCACGACTTCGCCACCGAGCTCGTCAAAATGCTATTTATATTTTTATTGTAATTCGCACTTTACATCAGGTGGGCCGTATGCTTGTATGTCACTAGATATTTATGTTATGTTACTTTGACACTAACGCTCGTGGGTTCGATTCCCACACACACAGCAAACTTTTGTGTGCATGATCATGTATGTTCGTCTTGGACTGGGTGTTTAAGAGAGATATAGCGCATCAAAGCAGCCCATCTGGGTAAGTACCGCCACCTCACAAAAAAAACCGCAGCCAAATAACTACTCCGTGGGGGGTTGTTGTGTTCCTGCTTGTGAATAAGGTCACCAGTAAGCTCCTATGGAGTTGCTGTACTAGGAGCGCTGGTATACTTAATGTGTTGCGAGTATTCCTAGGCTACGGTAACCGCTTTACATCAGATGAACCGTATACTTGTATATCTCCCGACATTGTATATAAAAAAAGATTGATATAGATAAAGATAGATATTAATATTGAGATATACATTCTGTGTACTAAGTATCGGGAATTTGTCAATAAAACAAAAAATACAAATTATTCATCTAAATTTATTTTATCGCCTTCAAAGTAGGCCCCATCGCTTGCAATACAACATCTCCACCGCTTCACCCAGTCTTCCATACATTTTTCATAGGCTATTTGCGGTATGGCCTTTAGCTCATTCAGCGAATTTTCTTTTATGGCTTCTATCGACTCAAAACGTTTTCCTCGAAGTGGTAATTTTAACTTGGGAAATAAAAAAAAGTCAGACGGAGCCATATCAGGTGAATACGGTGCTTGGTCGAGAACTTTTGTTGAATTTTTCGCTAAAAACTCTTTCACTATAATGGCTGTGTGTGATGGTGCATTATCATGGTGCAGCATCCATGAGTTGTGTTGCCACAAATCTGGACGTTTTCGGCGGATACTCTCACGCAAACGCTTCATGACGCCTAAATAATATTCTTTATTCACTGTTTCTCCCTCTGGAAGGAATTCGGAGTGAACCACACCACGGTAGTCAAAAAAAACTGTCAGCATCACCTTGATTTTGGAGCGACTTTGCCGCGGTTTTTTGGGTTTCGGCTCGTTTTCGAGACGCCATTCTGAAGACTGTTGGCTTGTTTGCATGTCGTACTCATAAACCCATGTCTCGTCGCCAGTTATTATACGTTTCATAAAGGTCGGATCCGTAGAAGCTCGGGAAACCATGTCTTCAGCGACATGCTTTCGCTGCGCTTTTTGAACAAAATTGAGCTCTTTTGGAACTAGTCGAGCGGCGACGCGTTTCATGCCTAAAATGTCAATGAGAATGTTGTGGACGGACTTAAAAGATATGTTCACCTCACTAGCCAACTCTCTCAGACTCATACGTCGATTTTCGAGCACTAGCTTCTTGATTCTGTCGATGTTTTCTCTGGTCGTAGCGGTTGAAGGTCTACCAGAACGAGGCAAGTCTACTACTACTTCTCGGCCTTCTTTAAAAGCCTTATACCATTCATAAGCCCTTGTTTTCGATATACACGATTCGCCGTAGGTATTTCGCAACATTTTTAGTGATTCACCACATGAAATATCATTTGAAACACAAAATTTAAGGCACACTCTTTGTTCAACAATATTTTCCATTGTAAAAATCGCCGAGGACTCAAAACTATGACCAACAAAAAGTGTAGTTTAAAACAAATTAAATGACAGATCCCGCTCAAATTTTGCGCGCTAAATCAGTACAGTGCTACCAACATGCAGTAAAAAAATTAGAACGACCTCTTTTACGCGGGTCTTTTTATTGACATATTCCCGATACTTTTTACACAGAGTAGTATATAGAAAAAAATGATTTTCATTAGATATCTTACAATACAATACTCTTTATTGCACCACATATAACAGTATACATATTAAAATGACAATTTAAAATTAGAATACAAAAGGCGGTCTTATCGCAGAGCGATCTCTTCCAGACAACCTTAGGGTAGAGGAAAAAACATCTTACCCTCTTGTATCGCTATTAATCCTCTTTCTCATTGACAGGATATATCATCTCATATCATAAATATGACTTGACGCCAAATCCCCTACGGTGTAGGCAGAGGGAACCGAGCGCCACTTCGCTAGCTTCTTTAATATTCATAGCTCATTTCATGCATGCTCGTCAGTTTCCAGGACTTCTAACACCACCTTGTAATAACACATGACTAATTTCGTCGTGGTAGGTTAGTCTTGGTTCCTCGGCTCCTACATCCTTCAACTTTTGCTTTGTATATCTCTTTCGTTAATCTTTTCTCTTGCATTATTTTTAATTTCGATCAGTTCTGTGATGCAGTGGTTAGTAACGCTACTTTGACACCAACCCACATGGGTTCAGTTCCCACATAGGACAAACATTTGTGTGCATGAACATGTTTGTTTCTTGATATGAGTGTTTTTAACAGAGGTGGGCGCATCAACGCAGCCCGTCTGGGGAAGTACCTCTACCTCTCAGAAAACCGCAGTCAAATATCAACTTCCTGGTAGGTTGTTGTGTTCCTGCGCGTGAATGAGGTCACCAAGAAGCTCCAAAAGAATTGCTGTGTTAGCAGCATAGGTAAGCGCGTGTGATACATAATCTGTTGCAACCGTCATCGGCTACGGTAACAGCTTTACATCAGGTGGGACGTATGTTTGTTTGTTTCCCGACGTTGTATATAAAGAAATATGTCCGAACCAACATCCAAACCACTGTGTTTCAATTAAATTACCCTTGAATTAAACAATTTTTAACGGAAGTATCGCGTATTTTATTTATTTTGTTGAACCTGACGTTTCGAACAATATATAATAATAAATTACCCTGTCAATTATATGAGACAAACTATGAAATATCCGGGAATGGAAAACCAAACTGCAGTCCTCTAGCTTTCCTATCAATATTTTTTTTGACCTTTGTGCATTGATCTGACTTTAAACCTTGCAACCCTAATCAGTGGGCTGGAAATTCTAAAATCGGCCGTGTTAGCCGCGCACCGAGCGTGATGGTGCACATAGGGGGTGTGCATTATTCAGCACCGGACAGCGCCATTACTGAATTGAGGGTGGTTGTGACGTCACGCTGCGACGCCATTCCTAATAAGTATACTACGTAACGTGTTGTCCACGACATGACCTGACGAAAAGTGGATTCCGTAGTATATAAACACTTGCAATACCCGAGGTATCGCTGGCGATGCCGCCTTTGCTGCTGAGACAGCAACTCCTCACTAACTTACTTGTTTATTCCACTAAGGTGACAAACAAGCGTACGGCCTGCCTGATGTCAAACAGTCACCGTAGCCTATGGACATTTGCAACACCAGAGGCGTCACTCATGCGTTGCCGACCCTCTAAAAACCTCTTCACGCATTTCTTGAAGAACTCCATGCTGTAGTCCCTTGGAAAAACCTCGGCTGGGAGCTCATTCCACAGTTTGAGTGTTCTCGGAAGAAAACTTCTCTGGAACCGCACCGTACGCGACCATTGCGGTTCAAGCGTGTGAGGGTGAACTCCCCGCCGTCCACCGTCAACCACGGCTTTTATGCATCTGTTGGATAAAAAGCTGGCGACCCATTTGCACAAACCCTCGGGCAGCCCGTATGATGGTAACTTCGATAGAAGACTCCGGTGCCAGACCCGATCGAACGCCTTCGCCATATCTAGGCTGACAGCCAATGCCTCACCTTGACTCTCTATCGCCAAAGCCCAGCGGTGTGTATGATACACTAGAAGATCACCAGTTGAGCGACAATAGCGAAAACCGTATTGACGGTCGCTAATCAAGTCGTGATCCTCTGATGGTAATAAGTTACCGTAGTTTATGGACATTTGCAACACCAGGGGTGTCACTCTTGCGTGGCCGACGCTGTAAGAAACTCTACACGCCTTTCTTGAAGAACCCCACACTGTAGTCCCTTGGGAAAATATCGGCAGGGAGCCTATTCCACAATTTAATAGTTCTCGGTAGAAATTTCTCAGTATTCCAGTAGAAGGTTCCAGTAGGTATATGAGGATGAACTCCCAGCCGTCGGCGAGCTGTGCGATTGTAAAACGAGGCTGTTGTGTGGAAAGGGAGGCGAAATCTCTTCTTAAACTCAAGGGCTCAATACCGTGTGTGAGTTCAGGATCATCGATCATCACTCACTCGCTTGATCACAATAACCCTCCAGGATAGTGTTACTTGACTGTGGTTTTCTGAGACGTGGAGGCATTTCCCAGGAAAGCTGGTTTGGTGCGCCCAGCACTCTTACAAAAATAGTTGATTCTTTTATGAAAAGTTGCAGCTTTATAGATAATAAGAATAATATAGTTAATAGATTCAGGCGTTATTTTGCGAAAGTCAAATTTACATTCAACGTCTACAACGCCTGATGATGCCTCGTGGAGAGGCGAAACACGTGTCGCAGCGACGACCAGGCCAGTCGTGGCAGCGACGGTGGTGGCGGGGGCATGCGGATTCTGTTCCAGATGCGGACGACCGCAGCAGCCGAGGCAGAGACTACCGGAGCAGCCATGGCAGCGTCGGCATGTTGCATTTACTAACAGTAGTCGGTGGATGCCGGCCGGCGCTAGGCCGCATGAACTAATTGGTGGCGAAAGCACACAAAGCAGGTTGGATCAAATTGCATGTAAAGAATAATATAATACATAGCGATTTGTATATAGACTTGAATAGGTAACATAAAATACCCTAACTGTATCTTGAGCGGTAGTGCTTTTTCAATAATATTAGCATTAATGATAGCAACGAAAGATAGCTATTAAGTGGTGCGTATATTTTAAATCCTAAAGAGATAGAAAGATCTGTCACAGAGTAATACACTAATACATGTGGAGATCTGTAACGACGCGCCAAATCCATCTATCTGTTCATACTGCACTCCATATCCCTTGTTGTGTTATACAATGTCGGAAGGCATTCAAGCAAACGGCTCGCCTGATGTAAAGCGGTTACTGTGAATGCTTGCAAATTATTAAGTATCACTCGCGCAATGCCACCACAATTCTTCAGGAGCTTACTGATGACCGGGAGTAGAACAATCCTCCAGAGAGTTGTGCTTGGACCGCGGGTTTTAGTGATATGGAGATGAAAATTAAAATATTTTATTGCGGTTACTTAAAACTACTACAATAAATACATTGTTTGAGATCTCCTTTTAAGCACTATAAACACTTGTATTAGGAGATTTCGCTCTTCTATTTATAACAATTTAATTTTTAATTAGATAGTTTATTTAACATTGTTAGTTGTGTGTGTGTGTGTGGATGAGTGCATGTATGCGAGCGTGTCTCTCTCTGTGTGTGTGTGCGAGAGTGTGAGTGGGTGTGTGTGTGTGGTATATCGTGTGTAATGTGATGTTATGTACGTTTGAGTGTGGTAAAATAGAGTTCTAGTAAAATATTTCTGTCCAATTGAGATGAGTAGGAGGAGATATTTCCCCAGACTACTTTGACGCGCCCTAACTTTCTTAAAAACATCCAGACGAAGATAAACAGACATGTTCACTACAAATGTCAGCATAAATTCACGTGGATCATTCCAAAAGTCAAGGTTTATCGGAAAATCTTAAATAATCGAAAATTCAATTAAGAAAGGTACTTCAAATGTTATCTCTTGAAAAGTTTGTCGATTGCACAAAGATCGGTTGTCACTTGGCCGTTTTATCGCCGCGGACGCGGGGAGTTGCCACTTTTTGCCCAAATCGTTCGCATTTCGGACTACTTTTGTTCCCACTAACCCAAATTTGAAACGAAAGTTGCGATAACCGAATATAAATTAGTGGGGTGGCGAATGCCTCTTATCGAATGGTTTTAGATTCCATTTTATTTTACTTTCGATTTGTAATGGTTATTTGGGTGGTGGCTTCATTATTTCGGATGTTAACTTGGTTAAACATCAATTTAAGGTCAGGTGTCAAATAAGTGTATAGCCCGCTTGATTAAAAACTGCTCCGAAGGTTAGTAACTTGCGATACCAGGTAAAGGAGTATAGCTAGCGTGTCGCCAAATTCACTGCTATGTGCAGTAAAAACACACTCGTGGAAATAAGGCAACCCTCCTGGCAGTTAAATGGCGACGGTATTTTGATAGATGGAAGTACTTCCCGTTTAGGTTTTTTTTATCAAATGTCGCCCGAATTTGTATAAATCAAAATTGTTACCATTTTTAAATAACATTTCTTGGTTTAGGTAGTGCATTATCTGTTAGTTAATGTTTCCGTTTAGAGTTATTCTGGGGCAACTCCGGAGATCACAGAACCACTTGAATGCGCATGAACATATCCCGCGATCACAAAAACTTTACGTTTTAACAATTAAATAACTCAGCGACTTCAGCTTACTGAACAATGGGAGGATATTTTAACCAATAAGACGATAAGTGTCCTGATGTTCATCCGTAAACTGGCCAATGAGAGCCACGCGTTCTATTTTACCTATTATTACTATTTTAAATATTATTATTATTCATATATTCACCTGATGTAAAGTTGTTTACGCGCGCATTGCCACCCCTGCTGATAACACAGCAACTCCTAGGAGCTTACTAGTAACCTCACTCACACAAAACTATTCAGGGATATACTCTACCTCTCTTGAAAATAACAAAGGAAGCTGACATGTCTATGTATACAAAATGTTTGTTCTGGGTAAGAATCGAGACCAGGGTATTTTTTGGCCCATTGTTACTAAAATGTTCTTTTGAAAATATCTAAAGTGTTGAATATCAATGCGTAATTGAGTTCCGACTCAATCTTTAAACAAACAAACATACTTTTCGCTCAGCGAAATGAACGAAATGCATTCGCAGTTTTATTAGCGACTTGGGCATTTTGAAGCGCCCAAGATCAACACGAAGTCAGCAAGTTACAACTATTTGTGTTACTGGATACTTTCTTAATAACTCTATTGCTGCTGTCTTTTAAGTTATAAACTTCTTTATGAACAGTTTCAGGTATTCTGAGCGTTTACGGGAACTTTATATATATGTATATTTCACCCCACTCCTATGCTAGGCATGGATATTCGTTGCGACCTAAACCAACGAAATTACATCGAGAGCCTCATCTTAATAGCTTCAAAGAAACTCGGAGTCCTGAACAGGGTGCGCCGGCTTATCACACCGGACCAGCTTTGTCTTCATTAAAAGACCCTGCGTGGCGAGTACAAGTTCGGACCTGCGTAGATATTGCGTACCCCGCAAGGGTGCTCGCATCTCTGGGACGGCTCCGCACAGTATCTTCTCGAGGCTCTGGATAGGTTGCAGCGACGGGCTATCCTCATAATCGACGACGAAGAGGTCACAAAAAACCTAGAACCTCTGCAACTTCGTAGGGACTCGCCAAGTATATTTTACCGCATGTATCATGGTGAGTGCTCTGAAGAACTGTTTTTCCTTATCCGACTTGTCCCTTCCATCCACAGAACAGAACCACACGTGCCGGCTTGCGATGTCATCATTCCACTGTTGAGAACATGTCTTCTCGTACTAAAAAGTTTGGCAACTCCTGTCTCTATCGTACTTTTAAAAAGTGGAATGCCTCGCCTGCGCATGTGTTTCCTCATTCCTACAACATTGGATGCTTCAAACAAAGCGTGAAGAACCACATTGCGAGCCAGCATGGTAACATCAACTGATAAGACTGTAGTCCTTTGTCAATTGCCGCTGCAATTTGGGTTCCTTTTTCGCGGAGCCACTACGCTGAGCAAATACAGAAAAAATATGTTTCACCTAAAATTTGTTGATAACCAATGACCCTTTAAAGGGCAATGTTACGTCTAAAAGAAATACTGAAATTCGTTATTAACCAATGGACCGGGGGCAATTGGACACATCTTGCATGTTTCTTTAATCTAATATTTCTTGTAGTCTTTAATTTTTTATCTACCAGAATTTCAAATTGTACTATTTGCCTAGAAAAATGATGAAAATAATCTATCGGAAGTTATGCTTCTTCATTCTAGCGTTATCTCTTTTCCTAATCCATTAGAATTGACGAGGTTTGTTGCCCAGTTTAAGGATATGGTGACGGCACTGATTTTGACCTGCAGCGGCTGCTATCAGACGTCTACAACCTCCTCCTTCAGAGGTAAAACTAGACATTTCTTAAGTTAGATCACACTTATCATACGTTTCAAAATGTTATTATTTGGGCGTGCGAGTTTCGATAGTATTCATCGCCGAGCACGTGATAATTACAAACATGTATACAAATATATATCTATAGCTTCACGCCAAATCCCTTGCGGGGTACGCAGAGAGCACGAAGTGCCACGTGACTCGATCCTTACAAATCTCACTCGCTTCTTTAATATTCATTGCTTTTGTCATGAACACTCGCCGGTTTCTACGGCTCCTTACATCACTTTCTGATAGAACACGACCAATTTGATCATTGTAGGTAAGTCTTGGCCTTTCTCAGCTCCTACATCCTTCCACTTTTGCGTTGTATATCTGCTTCTTCATTCTTTCATCCTGCATTATTTTTAATGATCCGAATCAACGGAGCATGCCTCTTCTTATTTTAGCACCTTATGCCACAAATTTGGCACAACGCTCGTATTTCGACCGCATTTATCCTACTTTCATGCTCTTTATGTCATACCCAGCTCTGGCTTCCATAATTAAGCACTGGGACCAGCACAGCATTGTGTATAGCGAGCTGTGCCTTCTGGCTCAAGTTTTTACTGCCTTTTCCCAACGCACCATTCACACTATTCCCAGCACTCACTCACATCAGCGGTGTACCTTCCATCCCTGCTGAAAGCACATCCGAGATATACATTCTCATCCACTTGTTTCAACGCTTCATAGGCAATCATAATCCTTACATTAGTGTCTTCGCATTCAAAAGTAAGCCATTTTCCATACAATCATCATGTTGAATGATTGTGACCAGTGTTTGTAGTTCAGATTGTGTTTCTGCTGGTCATCACTAGGTCACCCATGAGCAATCCTATATTCCTTTACCTTATTCTCTGCAGACAACAATCGAGATATAGAATAAACAGCCTAGCAGATAGCATACAATCTAGTTTGACACAATTTTGACATTAAACCAAGGTGACATGCTAACATCTGTCCGCACACATTCTGAGCAATCCTTGTAAGTAGATAAGTGGTGGAGTTTTCAAATACTTTTCTGAAAACTGTGAAAGAGCCAATTTACAAAAAATAACCTCGCGACCGTGGCAAGCCGATATTCAGGTATACGTAACATATTCTAGCTCTAACATTTTCACAGAATTTTGAAAATGAATTTGTATTTTACCAGCATATATGTTTTTATAAATATGCCAGAAAGCATATTTATATCTCTGAACATAGTTCCTCGTGATTCCCCGGATTCCATATTATATATAATCGTAGAACTGATGTTTTTCTTTTTGAACTGATGATTAGCGGCTTTTATCCAAAACCATTTTTACTGCTGCACTGTCCATGCAGTGTAGATATAAATAAATAATAATAAATTTATTTCAAAATTAGTGTACATCTGTTTACGTGTTTTACATAAACTCCCACACTAGGCTAGGCCTGTCCTGTGGGAATCTTATCAATACATTAACATTATATCATTGCGGAACTTATATTACCTACTAAGAAAAATCAAATTACAATTCAACAAATACAAAACTACAAATACTTTTAGCGTTAATACATACCAGTTGTTTGTGTAATCCACTATGAACTTTTTATCACAACTATTGTAAGTACTGCGACCTTGTGTCATTGCTGAACCCTTACAAAATAAAAACTAAATAAATACAGAATTAAATACTTCAGCGTAACTACGCGCGGTGCGTTATTTGTTTAGGAGCGATTGAGTATGAGGTTTATTTTCACGCAACTATTTTACTTAGTTCACTTCCTCAGAAAGACCATTACACATTAACACAACAAATTCTTGTTGCAACCAACACGTAAGCCTACACTAAAACACTCGACACATTATTATAATGTCGGGTACTTTCCTATGCAAGCGATGATAACAATAAATTTGTTGAACCGAGCGGTACATATAATAAAATGACATTCATCACTTGGCGAATACTGGAGTGATGTGCGTTGAGCTTACTTGCTTTCTAGATGTGACTTGATTGGTATTTTTTATTCTACTATAAATTAATTTCCTATATATTTAAAATTAATTATTAAATGCCATTATGCTACCATATATTATCATTTACGAATCAACCATACTTATTTCACAATTAATATTCTGTGAATAATTACATTCAAAGATATATGTATATACATACTTTAATTATTAAATCATAAAAACTGTAGAAATTATATTTAAGTTGATTTAAAAATAATAACAATAATAATAGCAATTTTCACAATAATAATAACAATAACAAATCAAAATTATAATTTCACTGTATGCAGTTTAAAAAGTCCTCTGTTTCCCGATACGTCCAGCTTTGTAACATGTTTTCAATTGACATTTTCGCGTCGCGAAAACTCAACTTGTGAATATCTCTCAATTTGTTTAGTTTATTCAAAATAAATGGCTTTCGAAAGGAGCTAAATCGTTTGGCAAATTCAGTTCTTATAGTTGGTAATGGTAACCTAAATGTGCGTTTTTTTATCGTTATGTTATAATTTTCTGATATTAGCATTTCCTTATGTGCTAACAGTGATATTCTTAAAATATATAGTCTTCTAACGCTGAGAACTTGCATCTCATCGTGCAGAACAATAGTGGGATAACGTCTCGGTCTTCCTATCATGGTCTTAAGCACCGCGCGTTGAGCTCTTTCAAGCATGATCAGATGAGTAGGAGCGGACCCACCCCACACAGATATACAGTAAGTCAGAATAGATTGACATAGTGCCATATAAACAGTCATTAGCAATTCTAACGATGCAACACTACGAAGAATTTTCATAAAATATATGAATTTTCGAATTCGTCCAGCTGTGACAACTATATGATCCTTAAAGGAAAGACGTTCATCTATAGTGATGCCCAAATATTTCGTACTGGAGACTTTTTGGAGACTCTGACAATTGCACCTTAGTGGCCGCGATCCATCATTCGACGTGCATGAATGAACTTTAAGAATCGGAGCCGAGGGAGGTGGTGAAGAGAAGTTTTTGTAAAAGCAGATAAAATTCGATTTAGTTATATTTAGAGTCAGTAGGTTATTATTGAGCCAATCTGACACCACAGATATACCTTCCTGGGCAACTCTAAGCACTCCATCCCAAGAGCTCTCATGAACTAGGATTACCGTATCATCGGCATAATTTACAATATCCGCATTACAAATGTTTAACATTGATAGGTCGTTAAGGTAGATGAGGAAAAGCGTAGGGCCAAGAATGCTACCCTGTGGAACTCCAAAATGCACATCACAGGGACTGCTAAGCCCGGCATCTACCCGCGTACACTATTTCCTACCAGTGAGATAGCTACGGAACCAATTCCAGCATATACCTCGAATTCCCATTAATTCAAGCTTCCTCAGGAGAATAGTGACAGATACAGTGTCGAATGCCCTCGCTAAGTCCAGGAAAACCCCCATGCACTTTTCACCTTCATCAAGATGAGCAGTGACTATGTCAGTCAACCGTGAAACTGCCTGTTCAGTGGATCTACCTTGACGAAACCCGTATTGATTGGTTGATAATAGTTCATTATACTCCAGAAATTTCGTTAACCGCTTATTCACCAATCTCTCCAGCAACTTCGAAAAAGTACTCAACAGTGAGATAGGCCGATAACTACTAGGACTGTCTGTGGAGCCTCCTTTGTGAACCGGAGACACGACGGCAATTTTCCAGATGTCCGAGAATATGCCAGTAGAAAGACTTAGGTTGAAAATGTGAGTCAGTGGTATGACTATATGCTTTCTGATGCGTTTTATAAAATAATTAGTGAAGCCATCTAGACCAGGTGCACTTTTGTTTTTAAGTTGAAGGATAAGACCGTTGACCTCCTGCTCAGTTGTAGGATCCATATAGTAGGAATTAAGTGGAGACTTTGAGGGTTTAATTTTTGAAGCCAGCGAGGCTTGAGATTCTTTGTTCCTCCTAAGTATACTATTAGCAAGGTCCTGACCGACTGAGGAGAAAAAATTGTTTGTGCTATCTAAAGACCTAGCTTTATCTGTTTCGAAGTACAAAAGGTTATGAGCGGAGGTTTTAGCTTTATTTGAATTGGTCAGTTGTTTAATAACGTTCCATAATTTTTCCGGTTGCTTTTTTTTTCTTTCAATCTCCTCTCTGTTATGTTGGTTTTTGAGCTTACGAATAAGATTGTAATAAAAGTTTCTATATCTTTTGTAAATGTGCATTTTGAGCGGATCATCTGGATTCTTTCTCGCTTCTATATGCAGCTTGTCTTTATGCGCAGAACATCGAATCAACCCTTGTGTCATCCAGGGCTTCAACAAATTTTTTGATCGACTAATATGTTTTACTTTTCTGTGGGTTTCGGCGACATGGTTTAATTTTCTCTCAAATTCACGTGCCGCTTCTGACGGACACGACCTATCTAACACCGAGGACCAGACCGTTTCCTCCAGTTCCCTGTCAATAGCCTCAAAATCAAATCTAATCCGACTTCTTGTGGGTCGATTTGGGACTGCCGTTGTCGACTCAATCCCCAGTAGCAATATGTCGTGATCTGTTACAGAGGACGAGCAAACAATTGATTCCAGTTTAGCTAACGTATTTGCAAAAAAGTGATCAAGACATGCATCTTTACGGGTGGGTTTGTCCACTGCGAGTCTGAACCCAAGTTGTGCCAATAAGCACAAGTAGTCAGAACCTGTCGAAGCGTTCAAAATATTAATATTGATATCGCCACCAACGATACAGCAGGGACTTCGCGGCATATCCGTGATAATTGTCTCTAGTGAATTTAGAAAGCTCTCATGATTTCTAAAAGATGGGGAACGATATATTCCCAGTAATGAGAGAATGTTGGGAATATGGACCAGTAGACAATTAGCGTCTATCAAGTCAGGTTCGCTAACCACAGGATTCCAGCAATTTTTGACATAGACCACAACGCCCCCGGACTGATTTATGTATTTTGAGGATGAGTAAGCGACAAATCCGTCTATCCCCCTTATCATTGTATCATCGCTAATCCAGCATTCAGTAAGAATGAGTACGTCAAAGTCTATATTCATTCTTTTAAGAACAATTAAAAAGCTATCTAAATTACGCTGCAGACTCCTTATATTAAATGTTAGATATATTATAGGCACTAGACAACAGATAGACATACGTAAATCCATTTCTTTTTTGTAAATACATACTTATGATAAATCGAAAATATTTCGACATATATATATATATATATAGACATCGTGCATAACACATAAATAATTCCGTTGTTATCGAACCCACAACTCTGTGTGTTTAAGTAGCTGTTACTAATCACTCGCCCAAGGGGCTTAAATAATATAAATGTAGGTACATAAAGTACGTATAATATGTAGGTAGGTTATAAATATTTTCAATTTCTCATTCTCACTAAGATAAACAATGATATAGAAAACAATACATGAAATATCTCAGCTTTTATCAAAATAGGTGTCATATCTGGCCATTCATTACGCAACAATAGCTACCTGCCCCGAGCCGGGGTCGCCGGGAATAGTCGGGACCCCGCGTACAGATATCAACCCTCCTTTGTCCCCTACAAATCTACTGGACACTTCCTAGCACAATGGATACAGGATTAGGTGGCAGCGTTAAATATTATGTTCACAGTCGAATATGTTATATGTTGCTGGGATATTTTGTACTGCGTATCTTTTAAAACCAATAAAGACGGTGTATTTTAAATTCTAGGTACGAAAGCTTTTGTTAGGGCAGTTGGGGAACCTTGCTTACTTCCTCAAAGGGATTAGTAGAGGTGTGTGTTTACTTTGACACCAATGCTCGCGGATTCGATTCCCACACAGGACAAACATTTGTGTGCTTGAATATGTCTGTTTGTCTTGGTCTAGGTATTTTCTGTGTATCATTAGTATGTATTTACCAAAAAAAAAATGTATTTACGTATGTTTATTAGTTGTCTAGTACCCATAACACAAGCTTCGCCTACTTTCGGGCTAGCCGCTGTGTAATTTGTGTGACAATATTTACTTATTTATTATATAACCATCTTTTGTTCTGTCTGTAGAGCCTTAGGATCTCTGTCGCCTTAGCTGAAGATGAATACCATTAGTCTAAACCACAGTTCGATTTTCGACATCGCAAAATCTGATCTGAAACGTGTTCACATTGGGCTGTAGGGCTCCAGTATCTAATATTCTCCAGCCTGCCCTGTGACCGCATCTGTCTCCTCAATACGTCCTGGAAAAAGCTTAGGGCGGGCCACTGAACAAGTCAATCTCTCCTAATACCATGTAATACATACAACATATTCATGGCCTATATTATTTATTTCTCGACTCATATTGATTGATAAATTGCAAATTAAGCGGCGATGAGAATCTATCTATCTATCTATAACTTCACGCCAGGTCTCTTGCAGGGTAGGCAGAGAGAACCGAGCGCCACGTGACTCGATCATTATATATCTCACTCGCTTCTTTAACAGAATGAGAAAGAAGTGAGTAAAGTGTGTAAGGACCGCGTCTTATGGCGCTCGGTTCTTTCTGCCTACCCCGCAAGGGACCTGGCGTGAAAGTATACATACATATATACAAATTTTAGTAAAGTATGCCAGTGTGTGTCGCTCTTTAATATTTTACATAGCATTGTTTTAAGTAAAATCTCATAAACTCTCTTACATAAAATCTGTTGTGAACAAGCGATTTTTTTTTATACAACGTTCGTAGGCATACAAACATACGGCCCACCTGATGTAAAGCGGTTATCGTGGCCTATAAACGCTTACAGTACATGACTAAAGTCTGATATAAATATGCAGTAGGGTTTAAATAATTAGAAACAATGTAATTATAATTAACTTCCATTAACCGTATGTCGTATAATGGTATTATTTGATCTTTCATTCTCAAAGTACAGAAAATCCCGTGGAGCGTGTAGGTGGCGACCATTTCGAAATCTTTTCTTTTTTCTTTATCTAAAGGTGATTTTCACTGAGGGTCGCTTAGCGTTCTTTGGTCTAACTATTAAGTGAAAGCGTTTTGTTTGTGCCTTTTTTATATGTAACAAGCATATGGCTGCCCTGATGTATAGTAGTTACTGACGCCTATAAGCGCTTGCAATAACCGCTGAGGTTAAATTAGATTTTCGCCAACGAGCTACCACATCACGCCATGTATGTAGCACATTCACAGTTGAAGTAAAAGCAGAGATTATCCTGTGAATTGTCTTTTCTTAACAATACAGGACAAACTGTTATGGGTTTGTAGTAGTAATATATATTAATTTCTCTTACCAGTTTTAACCAGCGATTACAAATCATGGCTCCCGGAGATTTGCTATTTTTATTTCAACAGTGGAGTAGTAAAACAGCGAAAGTTAGTAATATAAAAATATAATCTTTAGATAACATTTTTAACACTGGCAATAAGAACTTTCATTCTCATTGCAATCTAATTGAACCTGGCAATTTTTTCTTATGTTTCTGTTATTGTGTGACGATAATCAAATCCAATATTTTCGGATATCATACCAAAACCATATCTTGTTAGAATACCAAATATGTAAATATTAGTAACATATTATTAATAAAACGGCCAAATATAGCATCAATATCAGTGTGAGTAAAGTAGAAACATCAAATTCAATTTAGCACAGAAGAACATTTCATAAACGTCATTTAATTTCATTTTCAAAGTATTTAAAAATCATCACATATCAAAATTCTAATCCTTTATACTTTATGATGCTATCATGATAGAGGGCAGGCAATTTCGGTACGCATAATCGCTTTTATTACATATTTTAATGAATTACATGAGATAACTCAACTAAGAGAAGTAGGGCGCATCAAAGTAGTTCGTCTGAGGAAGCACCTCCATCTCACAAAAAACCACAGTCAAATAATAACTTCATGTAAGTGAAGTCACCAGTAAGCTCCTAAGAAGTTGCTGTCTTAGGTGCAAAGGCGGGATCGCGCGGGCTGCATGACACGTGTTGAATTGCAAACGTTTATAGATTATGTTAATCACTTCACGTCAGGTGGACCGTATGCTTGTATGCCTCCCGACGTTGTAAAAAGAAAGATTTCTGTCGCTACTAGCTTATCTCTTGTACCACGCTGGATGTTAGTAGTGTCCACTAGGGCCCTATAAAGTGACAATTCAATTACAAACAACGCGAGGTACGGAATGCGAAAATGTAGGGCAGCGATGATATTGAACTTTTTCCGTTCGACTCATTCTTCCAAACATACAATAGAACGACTGTCCCACTCTTACTTATGTCTATAACATCACCGTTCTTCTTTTGAGATGCGTTCACATTGATGTACCATCTCTTTTGTGTTTATAACTTTTCATCAACATTCGAGCATTAATTCCGGTTGGGTAATAAATATATTTTCGCATAGGTCTATTTTCCGACTTTTCCCAGTCTTCGCAAACCTTTTTTGAGAGACTATTGGCAGGCATGCTTTGCATGCAGGCCCGACGGAGGCGCTATCTTTAGACATACGTTCCTCACGTAACTTGCCAGTTTCCGTTAGACTTAACCATACCACCGTAGGAGAGATCTTGCAATTTGTCTGCGGATATGAAAACTATCGTAAATGTGATAGTTACTCACTCTTTACAGCACAGCATGTCACTCAGCTCCTGCTTGGGATGCTCAAGTACTCAAGTCGTAGCTAAAATGTTAACTTTTCTATGCACTTAATCAAGTTATATAAAACTACGTCATGAAATATAAAATATAAGGAACATATGTCAACCGGATCAAATGAAATCATCGTGGAACGTCATTACATGAGACATTAGGTAGCGGACTGCGCCAACTCTATTGGAGGAAACAGGATGACGCTAACAAGAACAGTCACGACTTGTGACATTTTGAGTTGATCATCTGTAAGGGTAAAGCCAACCTCCCCTGCACGTCAATAAACGAGGCTCTGGTAAAAGAGAGATAGAATACAGCAAAGCCACTTAACTGGAGAAGTACTTTCACATCTCAAAAATTACCAATTGAGGAGTTACTGTGTTGACAGTAGGGGTGGCAACACACGACCGATACGCCTTTCATTACAGACATTTATTGTAATCTCTTTAAGTCGTATGTTTGTTTGGTAACCGTCGACCAATGGGTAACAGTAATAGTTTGGAGTTATTTTTAAACCGTTATTTTAGTAAGACGACGTCTTGCAGTTCTGTTTTACTCCTTTTGGCGGTAAGATCTTTAATATGAATAAATCAACAATCTTGAAATTATTGAACTGTTCAGAACTCGGCATAGTTGTACACTACACTATTGGGATACGATATTTAGTATTATTATTAAAACCCCATAAATAGGCGAACAAAAAGGGAATGTTCTAGCAAATTACTGAATGAGTTTTACCAAACAGGGACAAATACCGGCGTAAATAGCTTTTTCCGAATGAACAACAGACTACAATGAGGACGCGATTAGGAACCTGTTTGTTCGCAAGTATTCTTATTTCATAAATACTCGATATTTTCAAATAAAACTCCCGTTCGGCTTCCAATAAAGTTTCGTTGATAGCACGATTGTTGTATTGGATTTATTATTGTTGTATTTTCGCTTTTAATTCAAATAACTCGACACATTTCTTTTCAAATAAGTTGCGATGTTTCTTTTTTAGTATTCGATTATCAAGTATTCAGCGCAGATATAATATATAACTATTCTGCCTACCCTGCAAGAGATATGGCGTGAAGTAATACGTAGATAGAAGTATTCATTCAGCGTGAATTGTCTGTGATGGTTTTTTAGGGTTCCGTACCCAAAGGGTTAAACGGAACCCTATTACTGAGACTTCGCTGTCCGTCCGTCCGTCCGTCTGTCACCAGGCTGTATCTCACGTACCGTGATAGTTAGACAGTTGAAATTTTCACAGATGATGTATTTCTGTTGCCGCTATAACAACAAATACTAAAAAATAGAATAACATAAATATTTAAGGGGGCTCCCATATAACAAACGTGATTTTTAGGGTTCCGTACCCAAAGGGTAAAACGGAACCCTATTACTGAGGCTCCGCTGTCCGTCCGTCCGTCTGTCACCAGGCTGTATCTCATAAACCGTGATAGTTAGACAGTTGAAATTTTCACAGATGATGTATTTCTGTTGCCGCTATAACAACAAATACTAAAAAATAGAATAAAATAAATATTTAAGGGGGCTCCCATACAATAAACGTGATTTTTTTGCTCATTTTGCTGGATATTGATAACGGTAACAGGTAGACGCTTGAAATATTCACAGAATATTTAGTTATATATTCACTTTAATAATAAATAATTAAATTAAAATAAAACAAATATTTAAGGGGGGCTCCTATACAACAAACGTGATTTTTTTTTGCCGTTTTTATAGATAGTGGTACGGAACCCTTCTTGCGCGAGTCCGACTCGCACTTGGCCGATTTTTCTTAAACCTACTGCTTCCTGCCACAATCTGCAAATATGCGATATAATGGAACATAATAGATCACAGTCTTTAATACTTCTTCTCTTTAGCATTATACCGCTTTGGAATCGAATATGATTGGCGGGGTCCGCTACCTAAACTTTAGGATTTGGCGAAGAAGCTAATTTTTACATGGAGCGACTTCCATTTGACCTCCGACACCTAGAGGGGAAAATCATATCTTTCTTAGGTAATTTCTTGGACGTGCGGGTTTCCTCACGATATTTTCCTTTGCCGCCGAGCAAGTGATAATTACAAATGTGTACATAAAGTAAAAAAACGAATTTAGTAGTACGTGTCGGGATTCGAACCGGGACTAGGTGATCAATAGGACGGTTCTCTGTCGCTGCTCAACATCCTCTTTAATTATGTCGTTTATTGTACCCAGCTACATACATCCTACTAATATTATAAATGCGAAAGTTTCTATGTATGGATGGATGTTTGTTGCTCTTTCACGCTTAAACGGCAGAACGGATTTGAATGAAATTTGGCACTTACATAGATTATGATCTGGATTAACACGTAGGCTACGTTATTTGACTCCACGCGGGCGGAGCCGCGGGCAGCAGCTAGTAAGTAATATGTCGCACATCTAATGTTAACTCCGCACATTTGAATTTGTGGATTTTGTGCCCGCATAATCAGAATTTCGAAGAATTGTTCTCGGCTTCTGATTCATGAGGAAGGTGGGCGTATCTTAAACCTTTTTTTAAAATCTTTCTAATAACGTGGAACCAGACCACCATCCTTAGCTGTTGTCAATATAGGCATTAAAAGACATTGGTTTCAGTTCAAAATCAGTTGTGAGGTAGCAAACTGTTAGTTACTTATAATGGACATAGTCTGATGACGACGTCTCAGGTATTAATCTAAATAAATGTGCAGGACAAAGCAACATCGAACAAATTACACAGGTACTTCCAACCCCAAATATAGCAAAGCTTTTTTTCATACAACTTGATTGGCATACAAGAATGCGGCCCGCATTAGATGGTAAGCGATCACCGCAGCCTAATGACGCTTGCTGCACCACGGGGATGTTACTCGCGCGCTGCCAATCTTGTAACCTAAGGATGTTTCGTCACAGTACCCAATAAATTCTCTGCCATATCTCACCCATCAAACGGGAACACGGCTATATAAATTTAGCTGCTTGGCGGTAGAAATGGGTACCATAGAGGTACCCACGCTGACGACTTTTGTACAAAGTCTCCCTGTGGTGAAAAAGCTTATGTAACGGGTACTGGATAATTGATATACATCCTTAATAACATTTGTTTTATATATACATACCTATGATACACATAAAATACCCAGATCAAGATAAACGGGCGTGGTCGTGCACACAAATGTTTATCCTATGTGGGAATCGAACCCACGAGTTTTGGTGACAAAGTAGCTTTACTGCGCTACCGAGCTTGTTAAGACTACAGTTTATCTTTGGATATGCTTATTTATTTTGATTTTGTACAGGATTCTAAGCCAAAGCCTGTGCTTAATAGACTATTTCGACGGAGACCTTTATCATAGTGGAATAAGCATGGGTAAAGATGGGTTAGCATATACAGATATTGACAATGTTTGCAAATTATATATCTGTATATTTGATGAGTCAAAGTCAAAATCTTTTTATTCCGTAAAAATGGCTACAAATGTTTGGAATCGTCACAATTTTTTTCCCTACCGTGCAGTTTATGACTAGGTGAGCACTGATAAAAATACTGCTAAAAAACTCAGGCATCCCTCTTTTGGTATCCAAACAAATTTACATAATTTATTAATTACATTACAATTGGATCGACTCAATCCCAGGCATTTTTATCATTAATATATAGAGTATATAATAATATTTATTATAAAGTTCGGTGGCGTAGTGGTGAAACGCGCTATTCCGTTACTTTGACGTCAACGCTCGTGGGTTCGATTCCCAGACATGACAACCATTTGTGTGCTTGAACATGTTTGTTTATCTTGGTCTCGGTGAAGAGAGGTAGGGTGCATCAAAGCAACCCGTCTGGGGAAGTATCTCCACCTCACAGAAAAACCGCAGCCAAATAACAACTTGAGGTCACCAGTAAGCTCCTACGGAGTTGC
This sequence comes from Pyralis farinalis, assembly GCA_947507595.1. Lineage (NCBI taxonomy): Eukaryota > Metazoa > Arthropoda > Insecta > Lepidoptera > Pyralidae > Pyralis > Pyralis farinalis. The sequence continues at coordinate 36,900,496 of OX382268.1, read as the reverse complement.
TGTACTAGCAGCAGAGTTGGCATCGCGCAAGTTATACTTAATGTGTTGCAAGCATTTATAGGCTATGGTCACGACTTTATGGAACGTCGGAATACATACAAGCATACGGCCCACCTGATGTAAAGCGGTACCCATTTGTAGCGGTTAACTCAAGTAGTCCGGCTTGTATGGCTCTCGACGTTACGTTGTGTAAAAAAAAACAAACAAACAAACAAGACGCTTTCGCTAACATCTGAAAGTACTTGTGGGTAATCCTCATTAACCTGTTACCTCATTGCGCTATCTCTTCGCTTGATCTTGAAATTTAAAAAAACAATTTCTTTGCACATTTGGACGCCCTTAATGGGCGACTAAATGTGCAAATAATTGTTTTTTTTTAATTGCTCACGTTTATGAAGGGCGACTAAATGTGCAAATAATTGTTTTTTTTAATTGCTCACGTTTATGAAGGGCGACTAAATGTGCAAATAATTGTTTTTTTTTTTAATTGCTCACGTTTATGAAGGGCGACTAAATGTGCAAATAATTGTTTTTTTGAATTGCTCACGTTTATGAAGGGCGACTAAATGTGCAAATAATTGTTTTTTTGAATTGCTCACGTTTATGAAGGGCGACTAAATGTGCAAATAATTGTTTTTTTAATTGCTCACGTTTATGAAGGGCGACTAAATGTGCAAATAATTGTTAATTTGAATTGCTCACGTTTATGAAGGGCGACTAAATGTGCAAATAATTGTTTTTTTGAATTGCTCACGTTTATGAAGGGCGACTAAATGTGCAAATAATTGTTTTTTTTTATTGCTCACGTTTATGAAGGGCGACTAAATGTGCAAATAATTGTTTTTTGAATTGCTCACGTTTATGAAGGGCGACTAAATGTGCAAATAATTGTTTTTTTCAATTGCTCACGTTTATGAAGGGCGACTAAATGTGCAAATAATTGTTTTTTTGAATTGCTCACGTTTATGAAGGGCGACTAAATGTGTAAATAAAATTTAATTTTAATAATTGCTGTCGTTGATGAAGGACAACTAAATGTGTAAAGAAATTGCGTTTTAATAATTGTTATTGTTGATGAAGGCGACTAAATGTGCAAAGAACTTGAGTTTTAAGTATAGGTATTGTTGTCAGGTGAGGGTGAGCGCGGGGGCGAGCGGCGACGCGGCGCGGGCGCAGCGGTGTCGCGCGGCATGCGGCGCCGCCCGCTGCTGCCGTTGCTGCTGCTAGCACTGCTCCGCGCTCACGGCCTGCTCGCCGCGTCCGGAGGTACGTACAACCGTGCATTGTTGGCTGATGAAGCCGCCCGACTTTTAGTGTTAGTGCTTCTTCGTATTTGATTTTTTAACCTTCCTATACTCGCGCGTTGGTCTGTGAGACCGTTTAGTTTATTTTGTTTTTAAAAAGAAGTTCAGATTTTAATTTTGTTTTCCTAGTACTTAAGAAAAAAATCTCAAATTCGAAGACTGATTTGTGATATACTATAAGTCAGTAAAATAATTAATAAATTAAGTATTATTTGTACTATTTTGTTTCAATACATCCTAAACTTTGAAATAATAGTAGTAGTTTTTGGGCTTCTTAGTAAAAAAATATGTTGTAGGGGTACAAACTATCGGTCTGTGACACCGTGCGCGAGTATAGGTGTTACAAAAATTGGCGCGAGTATAGGAAGGTTAAGAGAGGTAGGGCTCATCAATGCAGCCCATCTGGGGTACCAGCACCTCACAGAAACCGGAGCCAAATCACATCTCCCTAGAGCGTTGTTGTATTCCTGCGTGTGAGTGAGGTCACCATTAAGCTCCCAAGGAATTGCTGTGTAAGCAGCAGTGTAGGCATCGCACGAGTGATACTTAATATATTACAAGCGTTAATAGGCTATGATACCCGCTTTACATCAGGTGGCTAGTATGCTTGTATGCCTCCCGACGTATTTTAAAAAAAAATCTGATAAATAAAAGATACTAGCACTAGTAAATCATCACTAAATCATCTTACTCAGTTTTATAAATTTGTAGCGACCCGCCCTGACTTCGCACGGGTGCAGTGTAGATACATTTTTTTTATACTACGTCGGGAGGCATACAAGCATACGGCCCACGTGATGTAATGCGGGTATCGTAGCCTATTAACGCTTGCAATATATAAAGTATCACTCGCGCGATGCCTCCTCTGCTGCTTACACAGCAAATCCTTGGGAGCATACTAGTGACCTCAGTCACGCGCAGGACCGCAACAACCCTCTAGGGAGTGGTTATTTGGCTGCGGTTTTCTGTGAGGTGGAGGTACTTCCCCAGACGGGCTGCTTTGATGCTACCTACCTCTCTTAAATTATATAAAAAATACTTATTTCAGTGTGGAGTGATTGTTAATTCACAACGTATCTAACGTATTTCATTGGATATGGAATAATTCTGTATTTAAAATGGTATTGATTAAAATAGCGTTTTAAATAACCCATTATTTTTTTTGTAATATGTAAAAGATAAAAATGGTGACTGTCGGTTATACTTAGGAGATAGACATATATTATAGAGCATTGTAGATCTTTTTAAGATACATAATTCCGTAGTACATTATTATGATATATTTCGTAAGCGCATGCGTAAAAATGTTTTTACGACATCACATTACAAATCTATTATATTCTTGGCTATTCTCTACTATGCATGTATTATACATATAAACCTTCCTCTTGAATCACTCTGTCTATTGATGAAAACCACATTAAAATCCGTTGCGTAGTTCAAAAGATCTACGCGTACAGACGGCGGGAAGCAACTTTGTTTTATAATATGTAGAGATAATATTCAAGAAATAAGTGGTACCATCATTATTAAATACTTAAGATAAAGATAAAGATAAAAGATAAAAATCATTTATTTGCCATCAGACCCTTACGGGCACTTAGACACGTCATACATTCTTTAAATTAAATCATATTGTATCTTAATAATTTTCCAGTTATTTTTTTTACTTTTAATCTCTCTTTTTTAATCTACCAGCATTTCGGAAATGACCATTGGCGAAGAAGAAATGCCAAAAGAAACTTGCCAATATGGGTCTTTTTTTTCCATCGTTTAAATATATTACAATAAATATATGTGAGTGTACATATAGTGAAATCAAGTGGTACAATTAAAGATATATTAATACATGTGCTGAATCATTTCCAAGCATCTCTATCAGTTAGATATTCATCGATTCTATAATAACCCTTCCTGCACAGAGTATTTTTGATGTACCTTTTGAACATATTCTCAGGCAAGGACAGAACTGTTTCAGGTAATTTATTATAGAATCGAATACAATTTACAATAAAAGATCTACTAGTCTTAGCAAGTCGATGTACAGGCATACGCAATCTATTCTTACTTCTAAGATTTTCACTAAATTTAGAAAATGACTCTATATTTTTACGAGCGTACATTATATTCTCATAAATATACTGAGAGGTAACCGTGAGGATATTTATTTCTTTAAATAGTTCTCTAAGAGATTCCCTGGCGCCCATGTTATAAATAGAGCGGATGGCTCTCTTTGTAATATAAAAACAGTTTTAATGTCAGCCGCTTTTCCCCACAACAGTATACCATACGACATAATGCTATGAAAGTAGCTGAAATAGACTAAGCGCGCAGTAGCCACATCCGTCAATTGTCTAATTCTCCTAACCGCATATGCGGCGGAGCTGAGCTTACTGGTCAGTTTTTTTATGTGGGGGCCCCACTGCAATTTGGAGTCTATTGTAATTCCAAGAAATACAGTATCATTAATAAATTCTAGTATATTATTGTTAATGAAAACTTCTGTATTGGCAGAAGGCACATTTGGTAGACTAAATTTTATACATTTGGTTTTGGTTGAATTTAATAAAAGATTATTACATGTGAACCAATTTAGAATGGCAGATAGAACACTTTTTACATTGTCAATATTTTCGCACCGGCGAGTAACTTTAAAAATCAAAGAAGTATCATCAGCAAACAGTAGTATATCCGCCATTTTCTGCACCATGTAGGGCAGATCATTCACATATACTAAAAATAAAAAGGGGCCCAATATGGAGCCCTGGGGCATCCCAATATTAACATTGCTACCTTTAGATTTGACCCCATTTATATCAACAGTCTGTATTCTGTTACTTAAATAAGTTGCAATCAAATTATAGGCTTTACCTCTAACTCCAGAATGGCACAGCTTGAGCAATAATGTCCGGTGGTCGACACAATCAAAAGCTTTGGAGAGATCACAGAAGACCCCAATGGCGTCCTGGGATCTCTCCCATGCGCTAAGAACATGCTTGACCAATGCTACTCCTGCATCTGTAGTGGATTTACCTGCTGTAAATCCGTATTATTAAGATCGGTACAGTGACACATTTCGAGTTTGTGTCGCGGGTTGGTAGGTTGTAGGGGAGGGTACAAATCGCAGATCGATCAAAACACCCCCCCCCCCCCCCCCCCTCACTTTGCATTCACGGTAGCACATGTCTCAGAAGTATAGCCTGGTGATTACTATCATTGTGTACATAAAGTTTATTTTTTTAAGATTTGTTTTAAGATATGATAAAATGTAGCTAGATTTAATTTTGTTATTGTAAAATTATATTAAATTTAGTATAAACGTTAAATAATATGTTGGTTCTAATACTCCGTTTATCAAAACGCGCACCAAAAATATCAATCATTAACCTTTAACAAACTACTAGCACATTTATTTTAGTAGCCTTTATTATCGATTAATATTTTAAATGATATTTATCAATTATTCAAATACGTTATCTAATGAACAAACCACGGCGCGTGTTCAACTCATATTTTACCCTCGGTCATGTTCAGATAAAGTTTATGATAGCAATGTGTTATGTTTGGGTAACACCTAAAAACATACAATGACATATCTATCGCAATATTTAAGATAATATCAAAAACTGTTCACTAACAAACTCATATGTGCGTGTTCCGATCACACCGACCAGACTTTAATGATAATATAATCAAAACACAAAGCAATCGCATCAATCTTGATGTTGTGTTATCGACAACGAAATCTTAGATGAAATATAGTTCTTTTTAGCATAACCATTCTGATATTGAAAGCCATCCCCAGTCGGCATAATATCGATATCCAAATTGCACCGTCGGCGATACATCACTGGTAATCTGGAACTGTTGCTGTGTCATGGCCTGGATTAGCTTAATGGCGGAGAATTGTTGCGTCATGTTCATAGGAACAACATGCGTCAAGGGATCGCCATGCAATCTGTATTGATGCTTTAGCGTGCTACCTAGTTATGCAGGTTGGACGAGCACGGTGGCGCAGTCGTGGGTGACGCGACTTTGACGCCAGCGCTTGGGTTCGCTTCCCATACAAGACAAACATTTGGGTGCATGAGCATCTGTTTGTCTTGGTCTGGATGTTTTAAGAGAGGTAGGACGCATTAAAGCAGATCGTCTGGGGAAGTACCTCCACCTCACATAAAACCGCAGCCAAATAACAACTCCCTAGAGGGTTGTTGTGTTCCTGCGTGTGAGGCAGCAGCAGAGGCATCGCGCGAGTGATACTTAAAATATTGCAAGCGTTCATAGGCTTGTATGTCTTCCGACGTTGTATAAAAAAAAAGTTTACTGAGTTCCTAGTCCCTTTAGTGGCTGTGAATATTTTGCAATATAATTCTTTAAACCAACTTTAAGGTTGAAACATCTAAGATTTTTAGAAGTTATAATTTTGGCGCGTTAGTGAAAAATAATGACAGTGAATTTTTACACCACCGACATCTAAATTCGATACCATGAAGTTGGTTGGTTAATGTCTCTCAAGTTTTGTTCGTGACTATATTCAAGGTAATTCAAATATTTATTTATGAATCTATGCGACACGTGTTCTATATCAGTACAGATAAAATATATTTATATAGACTATATCTTTGTAAATAAATGTCTTTAAATTATATATGATGGTGAATGATGTTTATTGATAAAATATTATACAGGGTGGCGCAATAGAACGTGCATATTAAAAAAAATATTAAAAAATAAATACAAAAGGTATAGTTAAAATAAAAATGAGGCATTGTAATGTTATAATTGAAGATTATTTTTTAAAAATTACATCATCCAAATGATGACCCTCTCTACGACGGCACTCCTCTAACCGCAAACGGAAATTATTGAAAACTTTCTTCAATAATGTTGGTGTAATTGCTGCCATTTCACCACGGATATTCTCTTTGAGCTGATCGATGTTCTTCAACAATCACAAACACACAACAAATATGTACGTAAAACCAGAAATACCAATTTCTTGGTATACGCCATGATCTGGACCAGGGACCAATTGGTCAATATTCCGCTTCTTTATCCATTGGGCTTTCGTTGCTATTAAAAAATGATACTGTAAAACTACTAAAATACTTTTAGGTTTAAGACACCTAAAGAGTGTTGAATACGAAACAAAACAAGGATTTAAACATAAACAAAAACATCAATACATAAAAACATAATTTAAACATAAGTACCATAGTAAAAACGAAAACAATTCTCTATAAAGTTCGTCAACATTACGTGAAACAGCTGCAAACGCAGAGCATTAGACAGCTCAATTTGGAGCTGTCACAGCAGCTTATCGCTCGAAGCGGCTTCAAGCGCACGTAGATCCTAACCTATCAACAACTCACAGCAGATTAACTAAACCCACTCAATATATCTTGTGTAGCCCGAATTTACATTGATGTATTCGCTTAGTGGATTTCTGCATTGAAAAACAGAAAACAAAAGCGACATCCCAAAGGACTAGTATCCACGGCCGTAAAACGATAACAACAAAATGTCTATGGTTACCTTTTCAAATTGTCTATGTTTTAAACAAATCTCCAGGACATTTGTAAGTAACGAATGATTAAGTTTATGACCGTAAAGACCTCAAGCGGAAGTATTGTCGGAGGCATGCAGCTTTCTTTCACGTTTTATAGTCGTATTTAATGCGTTAAGATTCAATTAATGTCCCGTTTTATTATCTGTGGTCCGATCAGAGAGTTAACTGGCGTGAAAAGATTCATGAGGCGGTCGGTTTATTAAGTGACTTGAGGGAATTTTAGATTTTTCACTCGTAATCGTTTGTAGTACAGTAGGTAAACCTATTTTAACGACTGAGCGAGTTACATAGAATAAGGCCCGCCTAATATGAAGCGGTTTCCGTTCTGTGTATATTATATAGATATATTTCACTATGTTAGTATATTTTCTATATAAGTATATATATGTAGATTATGAGAGGCATCGTTGCGCGTATTATTCTAAACGACCACGCAGGTAAACGTCTACACGTCAGCCTGCCTATGGATGGGTTCATCTATCTCGAGTTTCTGCGTGCTCCGGTGGGCACGTTAAGCCGTCGGTCCCTGCTGTTGTCGATAGATGACAGTCGTTAAGCTAAGTGAGTGGCCCTCGGGCACCTTGAGAACTGGCCTCCGCCAATCCGCAAGTATTTGAGCAGCGCGGTGGAGTATGCTCTAAACCCCTTCGGTTGAAAGGAGACCCGTGTCCCTGCAGTGGGAAGAGTATGGGTTGATGTGATGATGTAGATTATATATATTCTGAAGACTTAAACTAGTCAATTTATAAACGGTTTAAAGCCTTATTTCTAAAAATATTTACAGTATTGGTGTACAAAAAAATAAGTATACAATTTATCTAGTGGCATATAGACATACCGCTCACCTGATATAAAGAGGTTACCATAGCCTGTTAATGCTTGAAATACAATAAGTATTACGCGCTCGATGCCATCTCTGCTGCTATCACAGTCACTCCTACAGCCCTTACTGGTGACCTCGCTCAGTAGCTAGAACAACCCTGCAGGGAATTTTTCTTCTTTGCGTTATGCTATTTCCTAATCCATTATGGTTGGCGATTCCGCTACCTAAGCCTAAGGAATTTCGAAGATACCGATTTTTATATGAAGTGACGGCTCAATCCTCCACAATCCGTTGGGAAAATCAGACCTTTCTTAGGTTAGGTGACACTTCTTTCGAAAAATAAATCCTTGGATCTGCAGGTTTCCTCACGACGTTTTCCTTCACAGCTGAGCAGTCATGCAATTCTCTAAGCGACTCGTAATGGCTGTGTGCGTCGCTGTGATCACAGATGTCACAGCTTTGACATCGTCTACTGCAATCACGGCTTTTTATTTGGTATTCTATAAGGATGTAAGCGTACGCGAGGCTGTTTGCCTTGTAGAATTCCAATTCCAAACACAGCCTTGCGACGCTAGTGTCGCAAAACCATGAAAAGCGACACTAAGGAATTGCAATTTTGTGTTCAAGGCTATAACAGCCGATGTTTCCAAGGATGTAAGGGTGTTTGCTCTTACAGAATTGCATGGCAGGTGACAATTACAAATATGTACTTAAATCCGATTCGAATTCGGTGGCACATGCTAAGATTCGAACCGGGAAATGGTTGACCACTAGGCCGGTTCTTTATTCACTGGGCTGTCATTGCTCCCTCCAAGGAATTGTTATTTGACTGCAACGTGACTTTCTGTGACGGGACGGACCCAGGCGGGATGCTTTGAGGCCCCTAATAACAAACGTCGCTCCGAACGAACTGGCGGTGCGCGCGGACAGGGGTAGGCTTGTCTGATTACTATATTTAGCCACTGGATAGAGTAACTAGTGTATGCTTTTTAAGATAAGCTGATGTGCGGAGTTATCAGACGCGCAGTATTATCCAACTCTTCCTTACCATTGTTGATAAGTAAGGATCTACCAGAGTTTTCACCACCGGGAGACTTTGTACAAAAGTCGTCTGCGTAGGTACCTATATCTCTCCTATTTCTACCGCCAAGCAGCTATATTTATATAGCTGTGTTCCGGTTTGAAGGGTAAGATACGGCAGAGAACTTACTGGGTGCTGTGACGAAACACCCATAGGTCACAAGATTGGCAGCGCGCGAGTAACATCCCTGTCGAATTGCGAGCGTCAAAAGGCTGCAGTGACCGCTGACCATCTAATGCGGGCCGCATGCTTGTTTGCTAATTTAGTGGTATAAAATATCTATATGCGCTTGAATTAGCTTCGAGCGATAAGCAGCTGATGCAACTCCAAATTGAGCTGACTAAAGCTCTGCGATTGCGGCAGTTCTACGTAATGGTGAAAAACTTTACTAACAATCAATTTATATTTGTAATAACCAGCTGATAAATCATGTACATTTGTTGCATCCCTTTCTTTACTATCTAATTGACACACGCCGTGTTCTAGAGATCCTGATAGAATATAATCGCCTTCTGATAAAACATGATCAATTTTGTTATGGTAGGTAAGTCTTGGCCTTCCTCATCTCCTACATCCCTATACTATCGCGTTATGTACTGTTTTGTAATTATTTCCTCCTAGATTCTGTCTACATGTCTGAACAAACGGAGCATGCCTCTTTTTATTTTAACACACACATTCTCTTTCAGACCAACTCTGTTTCTAACATCACAGTACATAATGTAACATACATATATCCAAACATGCACTCACATAATAGTAAAAACAAGCTTGAAACTAATCAATAGCTGCAAGATATTGAAATAAGAAATCCATTGCGATTGTAAACAGATGATGACATTTTTTATGGACTATTACTGCACATTACCCTCCTTGCTGGCGCGTCGGGTAAAGAGAACAAGTCGCTCTATTCATTTCGTTACCTTCGCAGGGACTGATTGCAATCTCTTTGGCAGTATGTTGCTGAAAATAACTGAAAAATTTTCCACATTGAGCATTTTTCGATATAAAACGTCTCTGATGTGCTTCGTATTGGATTCTGTGCATCTAAAAAATCTGAATTTTTGCTTTGACACTTTGTATCCTATGTGCACATTTATTCTTGTCACAGCGAACGGAAAAAATAAAAGTATGACTTTGTCGGTGCACACGGGATTTGGTGGAACGTGTGTCAGTGTGTCAGTTGGAGTGAGTGAGTGCCGGCGTAGCGTTACCCTCGAATTAATGTCGCTTGGTATTAGACATCAGGGTATCTGTACGCACACCATGACATCATTGATTCAATGTTAATAACAGTATATTAATAATATACCGCAAGGCAGCTTGTGGCGAGCTGTTGGCGAGTAACGACATTACGGGTACCCAAGTCGAGGTACCAGGATGCCGTTACTACTGTTCCCTAGACGCTGCAGTAAGGAAGCCACTCTTTTCCGAATGCTGGCATGAAACCCATCTGTATGTGAATCTGCAAACATTTTCGGGACGCTACACCACTCCGGCTGTCCCAATAGCATCCTGAAGGCATTGTTATACTGAACTCGAAGGGTGTCATATGTTCGGAGCGTATACGTCACTCACAGGCTGCTCCTGTAGGAAGATTGACAGAATATAATCCCGTCTTTTATGCAGGCCAAGTGTTACATATCGTATTTCGAATATTTCTTCCTACATGCTCCCAAGGACTTGCTGTGAGCTTAGCAGCAGAGGGACAACGCGTGCAATTTTTTTTTATACAACATCGGAAGGCATTCAAGCATACGGCCCACCTGATGTAAAGCAGTTACCGTAGCATACGAACGCTCGCAATACGTTAGGAACCACTCGCGCGATTTCACCTCTGCTCATACCACAGCAACTCCATAGGAGCTTACTAGTGAACTCACTCACACGCAGGAACACAACAACCTTCCAGGGAATTGTTTCCCAGACGGGGTGCTTTGATGCACCCTACCTCTCCTAAAAATCTAGATAAATTTTATAGATAGATAATCATGCGAACCGCTAACTTTGTTGGCGTTATCAATAACAAACAGACAGACCTGACAAAACGTAAGGTTTCCTTGTTAACATTATGTGATTTCGATAGTTTAATATATCTGTACTACTACACCAACCCTAACTAATCCCACTGCAGGAATACGGGTCTCCCTGCAACTGAAGGGGTTTAGTTTATTTTTAGTGTCTTGGGAACAGGATCTGCTAAAATGTAAGTGTATGTAATTATGTTTTCTCGTATAGTTTAACAAAATCTCTCGGATTTCAGCTAGAAATGGGGGAATAAGTGTCGAACAGTGGGGTGTATTGGGTCGGGTGTAAGGGCAATCGGGTCGACGAGTTGGTGTAATAGGGACTAGAATGGGGTCAATCGGGACGGCTATGGATGAATTGGATTTTTGATACAAGGTTTTCCGCAATACTATGTAGGTACCTACGTTTTTCGGGTAGATACTTAACTGAACAGTGCCAGCCCTATCGAAAAACTCTATTATCCCCATATGTGACCCGATTCACTCTCAAACCGAGTCAAATTGGGTTAAGCTAGTTTTTTCTAGTTATTGTGGATATTTTTAATGAAATACACTGTAAATTAAAAAAAATTACTACCGGAACCATTATAACTTCAATTTCATTGGCACACTTAAAGAAAAAAAACGCTATAAATTAATGTTGAACTTAGAAAGTGTTAGAAAGCTTCCCCCCATTTTATGGTAGTTTTCCAGATGGGCTGCTTTGATGAGCCTTATATCTCTTAAAGACACCCAGAACAACACATACCTACATAAATATTCATGTTTATGTTGTGTGGAATTCGAACCCGCGAACGTTGGTATCGTTAAAATAGCTATATAAAGCGATCATTGACAAATACTTCATCAAATTCAACAAAATCTCATTACTATAAAACATGCTTCAATTACAATTTCATTCAGCGGAGTTCTATTTCATCTATCTATCTTTAACTTCACGCTAAATCCCTTGCGAGGTAGGCAGAGAGAACCGAGCGCCACGTCGATCCTTACACACCTCACTCGCTTTAACATTCACTGCTCCTCAAAGATCCTTTCTATTTAATCAAATGTTTTAATATAACTCTAGTTTTAACATAATCTAAATTCAGCATGCAGACCTGCAGACTTCGCCTATAAAATTATCAAAAAACCTCACTCTTCTACACACGAGCACTAATTAGTAATAAAAACAGTTCTCACGAAGTCATAATAATAAATCCCAAAATAATATTCCGAGCAAAGTAAACTTTAATTAAGTAAAAGCGTAAAACAAGGCTCGTGTTTGGTAACTCATGTAGAAACTATCCTACTCGCTATTTTACCCCTGCGCCCGGTAAATCCCCTGTCAGAGACCCATATTTTATATTTTCCGAAATCTCGTTACCGCGGCACCTCGGTAAATTGATATTTACCAGGCTGTGTATCAATAAACATAATATAATTCGGTTTTTTTTACCAAACAACGAAGGGGGAACCCAAATGAAGGTTAGGGGGTGTTTTTACGTTGTTGTTAAGGTGTCTCGAGTGATTGGTTGGTTATGGTAATTAGAAACGTATCATATACGTACGCTTTTAGTACGTACTAAAGGTGCTCGTAAATATGTTGTCCGTACCTGAAGGGAGATAAGAAAAGAAAAATTTGAAAAAAAAAAAAAAAAATTCATAACTGATCAGGAACAATATGAAATCTATGTTTGTCTGTGCGTGTGTCTTTGTGTGCGTGTATCTGTCGCTTCTTTGACTTCAGATTCGGATTCTGTATAAAAAAGTAGAATAGGAATATTCAGGAACACCGTTCATATCTCTTAAGGAACATGGTCAAAATGGCCGACAAATTAAACAAAAAAAATATTTGTTATATAATTGACGAGCCAGGTGTTCCTCTGGCAATGCAAGCTTGCGCATTCTCAACTAGTTTATTAAAGAAAATTACAATAAAATATTAATTATTACCATTTAACCTCGTTGACCGGTTCGAAGTGTGATTCCAAATGGCCACGTACGTACGTACGTAGGCCAGTGCGGGCGCCTCGCGGAGCTGGCGCAGCATTACGCCATCGTACAATTTTAGGTCACATGCGTTTACATCGTGATGCATAGTCAGCAGGTTCAATAGTGGAGTATAACAAGGGTACCAAAGGAAATCTGTTATTCTCTTCTTATTAGCTTTATCCTGTTTTCTGATCCATAAGGATTGGCGGGGTCCCCTACCTAAGCCTAAGGATTTGGCTAAGATACTGATTTTTACATGGAGCGACTGCCGTCACACTTCCACAACCCAGGGTGTCTTCGTCTTTCGAAATATAATTTCTTGGATGTGTGGGTATCCTCGTGATGTTTTCCTTCACGTATATAAATTCGAAAACACGAATTTGGTGGTACTTTAACCTTCAATTCTTTAACCACTAGTTTGTGACAGCTCTTAACGGAATTCTGTTCTATTCAGGTTCTATTACTGTCTGTCTATCACAGGTCACAGGATAGTACCTCTTGAACCGTAATAGATTGAGGCAAACAATTTTCACAGAGTGTGTAAATACTGTGGTTGCTATAAAACTAATTTTAAAGAATGTGTTTTAAAGAAAGGTGGACTGTATGTAATAGATAGGTAAAAGACCAGATATCAGAGTATTTTCTATTTATTTACAATTATAATGCTAACCAAAGACGAACGATGAAAGAATGTGACAGCAGAAACCAAAGACTGAATAATACCAGAGTGTAAAAACATAGAGTTTACAAAAGTATAAAAAGTTTATATTAAAGCTATCCTCAACACTAATATTACATAGTCCTGGCTATTTTGGACAGAGAGTTTTAACGAGCTCGTTGGCGGAGTAGTTAGCAGTGCCTCTTTAATACCAAGGGTTCGATTATCATACAGAATAATCATTTGTAATCAAGAATGAACATGTCTATTTGTCTTGGTCTAGACGATTTCGAGAAAGGGCACATTAAAGAGCAAGAGAGGTAGCTCTTCCTTAAAGGAAGCCGGAACCAAATAACAACTCCCTGGAGGGCTGTTGTATTATTGCAGTGAGTAAAGTAATCAGTAAGCTTTTAAAGCTTTACTGTGTTTATCATCAGGTATATTTGAAGTGTTGTATCCGTTAATTGGTTACGGTAACCGATACATCAGGCGGGCCGTATGTTTGCAGGTCTTCCGACGTTCTATAAAAAAAGTAAACAGTCATTAAGGTAACCTAAGACAGGGACGATATGTCAAAACAACTCCTTGGAGGCTTATTTTGTTCCTATGAGTAATTATGATTCCTAGTAAGATCCTGACGATTGGCTATATTGGCAGTAGCGATTTCGGCATGTAAGCGATACTTTCAGAATTACAAGGTTTCATAGGCATCCACTTGACATTTACGGAGAATACTTGCACAGAAAGTGAACGTTAGATGAACAGAAAATGCGAAGAGATATAAAAGCGTAGCGCGTAAGCGTAGCGTAAAGTGAGTGTTAGAGAGCAAAAATGAGTATCAAACGGGAAGAGAACGTGCTAGAAGAGCAAACAGAGAGTACTAGGCCACAGCAGGTGAGTGTTAAATAAAGAAAGTGAGTGTTAGACCCACAAAAGGGAACGTTAGGAAGCAAGTGTTAATAAAATATCTATAATTGATGATTTTGATGAGCTCGATGGCGCAGTGGTTAGTAAAGCTATTTTGATACCAACGTTCACGGGTTCGATTCCGATACAGGACAAATATTTGTGCATATGATAATGTTTATTTGTGTTGGTCTATTTTTAAGAGAGTTTGGGCGCATCACAGCATCCCGTCAGGGGAAGGTCCTCCACCTCGCTGGAGGTAGGAGGGTATCAGCAGTGCCGGTATCGTTAGTGTTACTTAATGTATTGCAAGCGTACATAGGCTACGATAATCACATTAACCCTTACTCATCCCACTGCAGGGATATGGATCTCCCTTCAACCGAAGGGGTTTTAGAGCATACTCCACCACGCTGCTCAAATGCGGAATGGCGCAGGCCAGTGTTTTCAAGCCGCCCGAGGGCCACTGACTTAGCTTAACGACTGTCATCTATCGACAACAGCCGGGACCGACGGCTTAACGTGCCCTCCGAGCACGGATAGATCTCGAGATAGATAAACCCATTCATAGACAGTCTGTGGTATACGTTGCTGAACCTGCGTGTTCGGTTAGAATGACACGCAACAACGACATCGAGGACTCAAAAAAAAATAACGCACATTAATTAACAATGTCTTATTTCACGACGGACCCATTTCCTGGAGCGTAGCAACCTTTGTATATAAAAAAAAAACATACAGCAGGATGTCACCTTATTCGATTCCATTCGATTCGAGGATGACGATGATGATGGTCGGCTGGAAGAGATTCCTTGAAGGAATAAGTCCGCCATTGACAATCATGAAAGTTTTATACTTTGTAATTATGGATATTGCAATAAAGTTAGACAAGCAAACAAACCTTATGAACCAACAAAGTGACCCACCTTCGGCTGTTTGAGCTCCCTAATTAAAAAACAATGAACAGTTTCAAATGGTGAAGTATGCATATTGGTTGGCAGTTTTCGATCTCGAAGCATATGGATTATTTTTTGTCGCGATCGTTAAGGATCTCGTGGGACGGCGGGATCCGGTATACATCTCAATTATTACTAGACATCCATGTCCCCGCAAGGCTTAAAATATTGTACTCGTATATCATTCGGCTTATATCAAAATGTAGCTAAAAATATACCATTTTTACCTGTATTTTAGGAGATTTATCTCTTGAAATTAACCAAAATACAGCCCTTATGTGGGCCCTGATATTTTTGTAATGCAACGACAGAAGATAAAATGCTGTTAAGCGATCAACATAGACCCATGCAATGAAGGTAGTATGGTAATTTGACGTGGATTTACAGTTTTTTTTATACTACGTCGGGAGGCATACAAAGATACGGCGCACCTGATGTAAAGCGGTTACCGTAGACTGTTAAAGCTTATTCGGGTTACAAAAGACCGCGGCCAAATAACAACTCTGGACGATAACAATTCCAGCAAGTAAGCTAGGCGACCTGTAAATTGTTAACGAGTTGCTGTGACGCTTCTAAGTGTTTGATACATTACGAGACAAATATCCTGAACTCGCGCGATACCATATCTGCTGCTAATACAGCAACTACTTAGGAGCTCACTTGTGCACTAACTCAAACCACAAATCCCTGATCCCTGCCCTTGTGTTCTTGCGAGTGAGTGAGGTCTTTGATACACAGAAACACAACAAACCTCCACTTAATTGTTATTTGGCTGCAGTTTTCTGTAAGTTTGAGGTACTTCCCCAGATGGACTGATTTGATGCGCCCTATATCTCTTTAAACACCTATACTAAGACAAAGAGACATGTTCGTGTACAGAAATATTTTCCCTGTGTGAGAATCGAAACCGCAAGCGTTGGTGTCTAAGTAATGTAACAGCACGTTTCACCACTACGCCACCGAGATCGTCATGGACACTTATCCTTTTTAACTTGCCCAAATTATATAACTATACCCAAATTGTTGAAAAAATTATGAATACACAGGTGGATGACAATACTACCATTGTTCTATTAATAGGGAATAGTACAGAAATCCAAAAAATAGATATTATTAATGCATTAGATAAATTGTACCAGTTAAAGGTTAATAAGATATTATTATGCGCACTTCCATATGTTAGTTGCCAGTTACCAAAAATAAATACTAACATATACAATATTAACAATTTATATCATTTGACATGTTGTCACAATGACAAATTTATATTTTTTGACACTAATAATTTTATTAGTAAATTTTATTTGACAAAAGATATAACATATCTTTCAAAGAAATGTAGAACTAAGATAGCCACTTTAGTGGCCTATAATATTAATAACATAAACAGTTTACAATGTAAACAACAAAATAATTGTATAGATTTGACTGCAGATTTAAACTGCATAGAAAGACAAAAGGGAAGCAAAACCTAAATTTAGTACACCAAAATATCCAAGGCTTTCCTGGCTGTGAACAAATAGTTTAATTATTTTTAGAAAAATGTAATATTGATATTTTATGTTTAACTGAACATTGGTTAAACAAAAGTGAAATGTTATTTGCGATTAACAACTATAAAATAGTAAGTTGCTTTAATAGAGAGTCTTCGATTAGAGGCGGTTCAATGATTATAACAAAAAATTGCCATAGTGCTAAAGAACGTAAGGATATTGTTAGGCTCTCTATTGAATGCGCTAGTGAGATGTCATGTCCTGAATTAGATAATTACATAATTATTTGTGTATACAGACCTCCGAGCGGTGACTTTACACAATTTGAGCAGGTAATGGAGGATGCTTTGAGAAAAGTTTTCATAGGTAAAAAAGACATTATAGTCTGTGGTGATTTTAATGTAGACATTCTAGTAAATACACAGATAACCCTTAGGTTTTAAAATTTATTTAAATCATTTAATTTACAAAATGTTTTCCTGGAGCCTACTCGTATAACAGCCACATCTGCAACTTGTCTAGATAATATCTTTTGTAATTGTGAGCATAGAAATAAATCAATAATTGGCGACTTGCCTTCAGACCATTGTGGTCAGTCAGTGGTATATCAATGTTCGAAGAAGACAGATTTAAAAAGTCATGTATTGTATAGACCACTGACTTCCAACAAGCTTATTAAGTACAACAATGTATTGGGGGACAGGTTGCCTTCATTGGATTACTCTGTAGACAATCCTGACTTGTTATACACAAAATTGTTTCATATTATATCCAGTGAATACCAGAAAATATTCAAAAGTAAACAGATTAATGCCACAAATAAATTAAAGTTTAATGACTGGGCAACTACAGGTATATTAATAAGTAGAAACAAAATGTTTGAATTATATGGAGAAAAACCTTATAGATTTGACCCAGACTTTGTTAAATATGTTAAAAATTATTCCAAAATATTTAGAAACGTTTGCAAAGTTGCAAAATCTATGTATATTAAAAATAAAATTAAACAGTCTACAAATAAAATAAAGGCAGTATGGGATATTGTTAAAAAAGAAACAGGTAAAGATAAACCACGGGATAGTGAGTATTCTATTAAACATAATAATCAAACTGTAACAGTTGCGAAACAAGTAGCAAATCTATTTGATGACTACTTCCTTAATATCTCTTACAGTACCACTGACTCCCTTAACTCATCTCCACATGCTGCGGATGAGTTATTAAAGGAGAATGTACAACAAAGTGTGGAGCTGTTTAAATTTACACATATTCAGTCAAGCGACATTATTAAAACTTTTAAACAATTAAACATTAAAAACTCAGAGGATCATTGGGGAATGTCTATAAAAGTATTTTATTATATTATTGAGTCAATAGCTCCACACTTGGCACTTATTTTTAATCAATGTATAGATATGGGTGTATTCCCAGACTTGATGAAATTTAGTAAATTGATTCCATTATTCAAGTCTGGTGAAAAAAGTGAACTGGGGAATTATAGACCCATATCTATTTTGCCAGTATTGAGTAAAGTATTTGAAAAGATAATGCTTGACCAATTGCAACTCTATTTTAAGACCAATGAAATTTTTCATAATTCACAATACGGATTTACAGCAGGTAAATCCACTACAGATGCAGGAGTAGCATTGGTCAAGCATGTTCTTAGCGCATGGGAGAGATCCCAGGACGCTATTGGGGTATTCTGTGATCTCTCCAAAGCTTTTGATTGTGTCGACTATCAGACATTATTGCTCAAGCTGTGCCATTATGGAGTTAGAGGTAAAGCCTATAATTTGATTGCAACTTATTTAAGTAACAGAATACAGACTGTTGATATAAATGGGGTCAAATCTAAAGGCAGCAATGTTAATATTGGGGTGCCCCAGGGCTCTATATTGGGTCCCTTTTTATTTTTAGTATATGTGAATGATCTGCCCTACATGGTGCAGAAAATGGCGGATATACTACTATTTGCTGATGATACTTCTTTGATTTTTAATGTTACTCGCCGGTGCGAAAATATTGACAATGTAAATAGTGTTCTATCTGCCATTCTAAATTGGTTCACGCGTAATAATCTTTTATTAAATTCAACCAAAACCAAATGTATAAAATTTAGTCTACCAAATGTGCCTTCTGCCAATACAGAAGTTTTAATTAACAATTTGCTCCAAATTGTTTAAATTACAATTGACTCCAAATTGCAGTGGGGCCCCCACATAAAAAAACTGACCAGTAAGCTCAGCTCCGCCGCATATGCGGTTAGGAGAATTAGACAATTGACGGATGTGGCTACTGCGCGCTTAGTCTATTTCAGCTACTTTCATAGCATTATGTCGTATGGTATACTGTTGTGGGGAAAAGCGGCATTGAAACTGTTTTTATATTACAAAAGAGAGCCATCCGCTCTATTTATAACATGGGTGCCAGGGAATCTCTTAGAGAACTATTTAAAGAAATAAATATCCTCACACGGTTACCTCTCAGTATATTTATGAGAATATAATGTATGCTCGTAAAAATATAGAGTCATTTTCTAAATTTAGTGAAAATCTTAGAAGTAAGAATAGATTGCGCATGCCTGTACATCGACTTGCTAAGACTAGTAGATCTTTCATTGTAAATTGTATTCGATTCTATAATAAATTACCTGAAACAGTTCTATCCTTGCCTGAGAATATGTTCAAAAGGTACATCAAAAATACTCTGTGCAAGAAGGGTTATTATAGAATCGATGAATATCTAACTGATAGAGATGTTTGGAAATGATTCAGCACATGTATTAATATATCTTTAAATGTATCACTTGATTTCATTATATGTACACTGACATATATTTATTGTAATATATTTTAACGATGGAAAAAAAGACCCATATTGGCAAGTTTCTTTTGGCATTTCTTCTTCGCCAATGGTCATTTCCGAAATGCTGGTAGATTAAAAAAGAGATTAAAAGTAACAAAAAAAAAAAACAAAATTATTAAGTTACAATATGATTTAATTCAAAGAATGTAAGACGTGTCTAAGTGCCCGTAAGGGTCTAATGGCAAATAAATGATTTTTATCTTTATCTTTTTTAACGTCTGAAACAAGCATATATATATAAAAATGATATGCTGTTTTCTGTTTGCTTTCGCTGTTATACAGACAGAAGTACGGCATTGCACAAGTTGATATCTTTTGCAAAAGAACTATTTATTATATTTGTTCAAAACAAAATTAAAGGATAAAAATAGCACGAAGTATATTTTATATCGAATATAAAAATGTAAACAAAAACTACAAAATATTTCATGATATTCTAATACAAAACTTGTAATAATGTATAAACCTAAATAATTAATAAAATTAAATAAAACATTTAAGAAACATTGGCTTATAGTTAGAATTAAGGAATCTTGCAAAAATAGTAGATTATTAAAACTCCTCACTTTAAAAACAAATAAAAATAAAATAATAAGTCACTATTACAAAAAATATGAAAATATTAAGGAACTCTGTCGCTATAGCAAAAATATATACTATAAAAAACGCATTAAAAATTCATCTAATGAACTAAAAGCTATGTGGAGTGTGGAGAATAAATTTACAGACAAAAGAAACGTGAAAGAAAAAGTAATATAAAATTATTTATAAGCAAATCTTTAATTACAGATCCGTACCAAATAGTAAAGGCGTTTTCATCTATAGGCGAAATTCACACAGGGAATAAAGTTGGAACACTATACCTAAACAATAAATCTATACAATAACAATAAAATCTGCTTCATTTCACCTGTGGCGCGTCCCATACATTTGAAAATTTCCCATTTTGGTTAGAGATATCAATTTTCGAGTTGTTTTGTTGTTTGTCGATAAATGGCCTAAACACAAAGGGTTGTTTTGGTTGTTGTTTATCTAGTTGAAACAGGCCAGTCAAAATGTAGGACGCTGTGAGCACATTTTCCTATATCCGGCCTCAGTTTACAGGACGCGTGATGGATTAATGGAGTATAAAACATGTATATTTCAATAATTTAATGTAATAATAATCAAATATAATATAAATCAATTAAGAAATACATGTGCTATATCAACAGCTAAGTAATATTTATACATATATTTTATAGGTGTTTACTTGAAAATTAGATAGGTAGGTATTATACCTTGTATTTATAATAATATATGTTGGTCTGAAAGAGAGCGTCGGTGTTAAAATAGGAAGAGGCATGCTCCGATGGTTCGGACATGTAGAAAGAATGCAAGATGAAAGAACGACGAAGCAGATATACAATGCAAAAGTGGAAGGATGTAGGAGCCGGGGAAGGCCAAGACTTACCTACCATGACCAAATTGGTCGTGTTCTATCAGAAGGTGATGTCAGGAGCCCTAGAAACCGGCGAGCGTGCATGAGAAGAGCAATGAATGTTAAAGAAGCGAGTGAGATATATAAGGATCGTGTCACGTGGCGCTCGGTTCTCTCTGCCTACCCCGCAAGGGATTTGGCGTGAAGTTATAGATAGATAATAAATAAATAAATAAATATTGTCGGACAAATTACACCGCGCTATCTAGCCCCAAAGTAAGCGAAGCTTGTGTTATGGGTACTAGACAACTGATAAACATACGTAAATACATTTTTTTTTTGTAAATACATACTTATCATACATAGAAAATACCCAGACCACGACAAACAGACATGTTCATGCACACAAATGTTTGTACTGTGTGGGAATCGAACCCACGAGCGTTGGTGTCAAAGTAGTGTAACAACGCGTTTCACCACTGCGCCACCGAGCTCGTCTAAATAATAATATATGCTTTATTAACTTCTCACAATGTTACACAATTTTGGTACTTACAAGTAGGTTTAGAGTCATAATTAAGTAGTCCTTGTGAGAATGTGGAGTCTGAACTAGGTGTAAAACGTATACTACAAAGCTCGAGGCTCTCTCTGGGATCTGTATTGTAACAATATAAGAGCGAAAGTACAAGATTTTATACGTATCGTAATAATATTAATAAACGATAACAAATGACCGGGATGAAAACCCGTGAAAAAGGAGATATATTAATAATAACATAACATCTTGTGTATGTATGAGACGGTGCGGGAGTATGTGTGACAGTATTATATATTTATATTTATGTATATGTGTATTTATATTTATGGTAAACCTTCTGTAAAAAAGGTCACGTTACGTATGTTGAAAATAGTCCAAAATAGTAAACCGAGTCGCCTATTAATAACTATTTTTTTGTAAATACTAAGTATGTATTTACAAAAAAAAAAATGAATTTACGTATGTTTATCAGTTGTCTAGTACCCATAACACAAGCTTCGCTTACTTTGGGGCTAGATGGCGCTGTGTAATTTGTCCGACAATATTTATTTATTTATTATTTATTAATGAATTTGTGTGGCCTCTCTCCCATTGCAGCGCCCTTCAGCGTCCATTGTTAGGTTATATTTAAAGCAAAGACCTATGTATACATTAAGGATGCAATAAACAATTGAGTATACATTATAATATTGTTTCCAAAATCGAAATAATATTGAAATCGGTTCCCGTCCAGTTAATTTATTATATTATTTTATCTTTCACATTATTTGGACATGGTTCTAATTAGATATAATTACTGAAAACGTGTATATATTGTAGCTGCAGCGAGTAGTTGGTTTCACAGCGTTACGTCCGTCCGTCTGTCCCCAGGCGCGTTAACTATGCTGCTGTATTGTGGGACAAGTTACACGAAACTGCGTTTTTTGTTTTTTATTTATTTATTCGTTTCATAAAAAAATTAATTGTTGTATTCGAAATTATACATTGCATACACAGTTACTAAATAACATTCAATTCAATCAAGTCAATCAATTATTGAGTACAACAATTTAAGACAGGGTAGTTTCCTCAAGTCCTCCGGGTCCTTCACTTGAAGACCATTTTGCCATTGAATATAAAAGATTTTTTAAAATGTAATAATAAGAATAGGCATGCTCGTTGGTCCAGAAATATCGGCTCGCCGGTTTCTGCGGCTCCTCACATCACCTTCTGACAAAACACGATCTATTTGGTCATGGTAGATAAGTCGTGGCCACTCTCGGCTCCTACTTCCTCCTACTTTCGCGTTGTATATCTGTTTCCTAATTCTTTCTTCCTACATTATCTCTGCATGTCCGAACCAATGGCACATGCCTCTTCTTTATATAACAACGAGATTCACGCCAACTATGTTTCCAACATCATCATTGCGAATACGATCAATGTTACGCCACAAATTTTGCGCAACGCAAAATTTGTGGGCAGATTGAATTTGTATTCCACTCTCACTAATATGTATCCTCTCCAATGCAAGTGAACGCATAATTTTTAGATGAAATTTCCTTTAAAAATCTTTTAAGACTAGTTATATAAGTCATAAGTTACGACATAAGTTTTTTCATAAAGGAAGAGGAAAAAAAAATACAGGGTGGCAACACATAGGCTCTGGTGTTTTTTTGCCAACTTATATTTTTATAAAAAAAAACACGACATTGTAAATTATTCAGGTTATCGAGCATTGCATTGAGATTTTATTACATTTACTAATGAGATTATAATATAAAAATGAAAAATATTTTCCTTAACATTCGCTACAGCAAGAATAGACATTTTATTACATAGAAAATTATCCTACTTTTAATTATATACTAAATAGAATATACTAAATATTTTCGACTTTGTTTGTATGATAATTCTCATAGTATTTCCAAAAAAATGCATGTTCCTCTAGCTGGTAACTGGTATATGCGTGCCGTTATTTTCTAATATAATTTTCATTCATCCATACTTAATTAACACAGTACATATATAAAAATACAGACTATTTGTCTGCCTGTTGTCCTAACATCTACAAAAATACACGGTGTTAGGTTATATCACGAGTTAACACGTCGCTTACTACGGGTATGACCTAAATAAACATCAGGCTAAATTCCGGGTAAATCAGAATGTAGTCTATTGTTTATTTAGGTTATAGAATCAGGTGTTGTTTTGAGAAAAATAAATTTACAAGTGATTTTATTTATCTTACTTTGTTTGTACTACCTTACCCACCTCACGACACGACTATATTCTGTATATTTGTACAATATACAACTGTTTTCAAGGTTATTGTATTCCTACAAGAAGGTGAGGATATCAGTAACCATTGAATTATTATGTACTAGTGTACTAATACCGACACCGTTAACCAAATGTTTGCGCCATGCTTTTTTGCCGATCGGCAATAACTCATTGCTGTACTACGTTGAACGAAATGCGTAAGCGCCATGAAAATCACGACGCTTTTGACCTTTTGATCGCGAGAAAAATAGCCCATAGAAGCGATTTAGTGCTGTATCTTCGAATCTTTGGGATAGACATCTAAATTGTTTCAGCGCTGCAGGGGACATTAGTTTTAATTATTACCAAAATGGAGTGATACTTATGATAGCTACATTGACTTGTACTAGAGGAGCTATCCTAAGTAAATGTCAGTAACCTCTAAAAACGTGCTGCTTAATTTTGTTTTTAATATACATAGATTTTGCAACTTTGCATATTTTAAAATGTTTTGTAATAACTTTTAACATAAATTTAATAAAGTCTGGATCAAATCTATAACGCTTTTCTCCATATAGTTGCCCAATCATTAAACTTAAATTTATTTGTGGTATTAATCTGTTTACTTTGGTATATTTTTGGTATTCACAGGATACAATATGAAACAATTTTGTGTATACCAATTCAGGATTGTCTACTAACAAACTTATAAGTACAACAATATATTGGGGGACAGGTTATCTTCATTAGATTACTCTATCTAATGAAGATAACCTGTCCCCCAATATATTGTTGTACTTATAAGTTTGTTTATGGTCAGTGGTCTATATAATACATGTTTTTTTTAATCTGTGTTTCGAACATTGATATACTACCGACTGACTGCAATGATGATCTGAAGGCAAGTCGCCAATGATTTGAGATAAGATAAAAATTCTTTATTTACCATTGCTAAGGGCCTTCGCGGGCACTTAGACACGTTTTACATTTTTTGAAATACAGTCTTATTGTATCTTATTCAATTCTCTTATTTTACTTTATCTTTTATAATCTACTAGCATTTCGAAAATGACCATTGGCGAAGAAGAAATGAAGAAAGAAACTTGTCAATTAGATGTTACAATAAATTCACAAGCATACGTTGGTACAATAATGATATCCAATTGTACTCGTAGAATTAAAGATTAATAAACTTAATTTTTTAATTAATTCTTCAAATTGTAGAATTATTATATAAGATCATTATTGTACCAATATGCTAATGTATGCATGTAATAAGTAATATCTAATTGACAAGTCTTTTTCGGTATTTCGTCTTCGCCAATAGTCATTTCCGAAAAAGGTCAGGTCGTCCTGAATGAATAAATCAAATCAATACTTCATACGTTCATTGAAATCCGTCATAAGTTTATTACTTGGACCACAAGTAAAGCATCCAGGAGACGCGACTGGACCATTGCCAACGCGAGAGTGCGAGCCGAGCATGCCAAAATGGAATCTGAAGCGTGTTTACCGAGATAAAAAAGTGTATGTAAAAACTTTAAAATATATCTCGTATTCTGGCTAGTTGATTGTATGTTCGCTGATGTATTGTAACTTTGTAAGTTATCATTGTTATTAACGCTATTTTAACACCAACGATAGTGGGTTCGATTCCCATCCACATTAACACTTACTCATCCCACTGCAGGGATACGGGTCTCCCTTCAATTGAAGGGGTTTAGAGCATAATCCACCCCGCTGCTAAAATGCGGATTGGCGGAGGCCAGTGTTCTCAAGCTGCCCGCTTAGCTTAACGACTGTCATCTATCAAAAACAGCCGAGGCCGACGGTTTAACGTGCCCTCTGAAGCACGGAGAAACTCGGGATAGATAAACCCATCTATAGACAGCCTATGGTCGACGCTGCTTACCCGGAGTGTTCGGTTAGAATGACACGCACAACGACGTCATCGTGCGCTCGGTTCCCATACAGGACAAGTATTTATGTGCATGAACATGTTTGTTTGTCTTCGTCTAGGTGTTTTTAAGAAGTTTAGGACTGATCAAGGTAGCCCATCTGGGGAAGTACCTGTATCTCACAAAAAACCGTGTAATGTTTAAAATACCTAAGGTAATAACCTTTTTGAATAACATATTTTGTAAAACCTTTTTAGAGATATACACTACATTGTCTCTGTGAACCGAATGATGTTTATCAAAAAATATTTTATTAGTAAATTTTAAATTTTCAAATTAGAGATGTTTAGGACGTAATCCGAAAAACAAGTCAGTCTGCCACGAGTTTTGAAGAAGAAAAGATTGAGGGCACCACGTCGGAGACCTCCAGCCTCCTGCTGTGGGCTACGTGGTGAACCGTCGGGAATTTACTCACTTTTCCAAACCCGTTAAACACCGGACGTCTAACTAATCTCAATTATAAAACCTACAGCCTCTGTTGTGGACCACGGCGGCTGACGGAGTTACCGCTGCGGTGTTGGTCCGTAAGGCGGTCCACCAACAACTTCTACATCTGGATCTGCGTGCTGGCTAGCACGCTAAACAGCTGTCTACATATAATCGTCATCCTAATAACATAACCAATCTATTGTTTGGATCTGGCTATTCTCGCTCTCGCCCAACTGTTGCCTCGAATAAATGAGAATTTTCTTAATGCAACATTGCATTAAGAAAATTTCTCATATATATCTCAGTCATTTCTTTTCTCCTTATTATTCTCTAATGACATCTCCCGCGGTATTTTCCAAGTGATAAATGTTCTTTGCGACGGAGTAAAATATAACCGTGCTTGAACAGATAATGTTTTAAACGAGTACACAAAAGATACAAGACAATTTGATAAAAAATATCTAAAGTCCACGCGAACTAACCCACCCACTACCATTAGTTGATGCATGCATCGGCTGCTGCAGTCGTCTCTATTTTGTGCGCCATCTGGAACAGAAAACGCATGCACTCGCAGTCATTGCTGCGCTGCCTGCTCCGGTCGTCTCTGCGACACGTGTTACGATTCTCCACTAAGCATCCTCAGGCGCTGTAGATGTTCGTAGGATTTCGTATTGACGCATGAACTGACTGGTGGTGGAAACACACAAAGTATACCAAATTGCCTGTAACATCTTGGTTTGCCACCCGAACTCTAAAAACAACTGAATCGATCGCATTGAAATTTAAAATACATTGAATACTTGATGAGTTTATATATCTTGGATGCGCTTTCAGCAGGAATGGAAGGTACACCGCAGATGTGGAAAGACGAGTGAGTGCTGGGAATAGTGTGAATGGAGCGTTGGGGAAACTTCTTGGCAGTAAAAACCTGAGCCAGAAGGCACAACTCGCTATACACAATGCAGTGTTGGTCCCAATGCTTACTTATGGAAGCGAGAGCTGGGTATGGCAGAGAGAGCATGAAAGTAGAATAAACGCGGTCGAAATGCGAGCGCTGCGCAAAATTTGTGGCGTAAGGCTTGTAGACCGTATTCGCAATGTTGATGTTAGAAACAAAGTTGGTCTGAAAGAGAGCGTCGGTGTTAAAATAAGAAGAGGCATGCTCCGTTGGTTCCGACATGTAGAACGAATGCAAGATGAAAGAATGACGAAGCAGATATACAATGCAAAAGTTGAAGGATGTATGTGCCGGGGAAGACCAAGACTTATCTACCATGACCAAATTGGCCGTGTTCTATCAGAAGGTGATGTCAGGAGCCCTAGAAACCGGCGAGCGTGCATGAGAAGAGCAATGAAAGTTACAGAAGCGAGTGAGATATGTAAAGATCGAGTCACGTGGCACTCGGTTCTCTCTGCCTACCCCGCAAGGGATTTGGCGTGAAGTTATTGATAGATAGATAGATTGAATACTTAAGAACAACAGGATAATTTTGTCTCGAACAGAACCGGCAATAGATGGTTTCCACGCAGTCAAAGTCGTAGCCGACAGTTGTAAATGCAAAGCGTACACACTAACTTACCTCACTGATCATAGAATAATATAAACGTAGAAACTCCAAACTAACCGGCAACGAGATTACACTAAATTACAGCATCGATCGAATGCGCAGCTCAATTCATTAATCAAGTGATGGGATGTAGCGAGCAATGTAGGGCGTCCATTACTTTATTGTCTGCCAGGTGCTCGCTAGACGGGGTTAAGTGCGCAGCCACATTTATCACAGATACAAAATGAGGTATGAACTTCGTTATCGGTGGGGAGTGCTTATTTATGCAAAGAGTTATCGTTCTGTAAGTTGCTTTATCTTTGGAATTAGGAATTCTGTCGATTTATTCCTAAACAATCGGTTTACACGAATATAGTTAATATTTGACGAGCTCGGTGGCTCAGTTGTGAATGACGCGACTTTGACACCAACGCTCGTGGGTTCGATTCCCACACAAGGCAAACATTTGTGTGCATGAATATGTCTGTTTGTCTTAGTCTGGATGTTTTAAGAGTGGTAGGGCTCATCAAAGCAGCCCGTTTGGGGAAGTACTTCTACCTCACAGAAAACCACAGCCAAATAACAACTCCCTAGAGGGTTGTTGTGTTCTTGCGTGTGAGTGAGTTCACCAGCAAGCTCCCAAGGAGTTACTGTGTAAGCAGCAGAGGAGGCATCGCGCGAGAGATACTTAATATAATACAAGCGTTAATAGGTTACGGTACCCGCTTTACATCAGGTGGGCCATATGCTTGTATGCCTCCCGGTGTAAAAAAAAAAGTTAAGTGATAGTGTAGCTAATTCACGGAGTCCATTGTTGAATTGTGTTAAAGTTAGCTTTAATAAGCTTAACTGGATTTATACGGGTTAAAGTTTCAAATACATTATTTTTTCTAGAGTTATCTCATTTCCTAATCCATTACGTATTTAGCCCCGTGTTATGTATCTCAGTCTATCTTATACTTTCCCGGTTTGAAGCCCACTAACAGCACTCTCTTTTTATACATTTTTGCTTTATACAATGTCAAATGATGTAAAGCGGTTAATGTAGTCTATAAATGCTTGTAATATATTGAGTGTCACTCGTGTGATGCTTCTTCCGCTGCTAATACAACAACTCCTTAGAAGCTTACTGGTGATCTCATCCAAAACAATCCTCTAGGCGGTTGTTTATTGACTGCGGTTTTCTGTGAGGTGGAGCTACTTCCCCAGACGGGCTGCTTTAATGCGCCCTACCTGTCAAAAACACTCAGAACAAGACGAACAGACATTGTTCGTGTACACAAAGGTTTGTCCTGTTTAGAAATCGAATCCATTAGAGTCGGTGTCAAAATTGTGTCATTCACCATTGCGCCACTTCAAGCATTTCTTGTATAAGTACATAAAAAACTATCGCTCAGGTAAAAAAGTGAGTGAGGTTTTGACGTAAGATAAAAGACATGTGAAATGAAACTGGTGTTGGCGAGATCAAACGAGGACACGTCGTGGAGTGACGGCTTCATCAACAGTGATTTGTGAACACGTGGATAAAAAACAATTCATTGCCATACTGACGTAGTAATATCTTTCTACTCGGTATATATTGTTTTATTTTAAAGGTACAAAGGAACAATCAGTCGAAAATGTTCTTTGATCTAACCTGCTATGCGTGCTTCCGCCACCAATTAGTTCATGTGACCTAGCGCCAGCCGGCGCTCACCTACTACGATCTAGCCATACTGCTACATACTCATAAAGCGATTTAGTCATACCGCTATATAGTCATAAAGCGATCTAGTCATGCCGCTATATAGTCATAAAGCGAATTAGTCATACCGCTATATAGTCATAAAGCGATCTAGTCATACCGCTATATAGTCATAAAGCGATCTAGTCATACCGCTATATAGTCATAAAGGGATCTAGTCATACCGCTATATAGTCATAAAGCGATCTAGTCATACCGCTATATAGTCATAAAGCGATCTAGTCATAACGCTATATAGTCATAAAGCGATCTAGTCATACCGCTATATAGTCACAAAGCAATCTAGTCATACCGCTATATAGTCATAAAGAGATCTAGTCATACCGCTATATAGTCATAAAGCGATCTAGTCATGCCTCTATATAGTAACAAAGCAATGTAGTCATACCGCTATATTGTCATAAAGCAATCTAGTCATACCACCATATAGTCATATAGCGATCTAGTCATACCTCTATATAGTCACAAAGCAAAATAGTCATACCGCTATATTGTCATAAAGCAATCTAGTCATACCACTATATAGTCATATAGCGATCTAGTCATACCTCTATATAGTCACAAAGCAATGTAGTCATACCGCTATATTGTCATAAAGCAATCTAGTCATACCACTATATAGTCATATAGCGATCTAGTCATACCTCTATATAGTCACAAAGCAAAGTAGTCATACCACTATATAGTCATATAGCGATCTAGTCATACCTCTATATAGTCACAAAGCAAAGTAGTCATACCACTATATAGTCATATAGCGATCTAGTCATACCTCTATATAGTCACAAAGCAAAGTAGTCATACCACTATATAGTCATATAGCGATCTAGTCATACCTCTATATAGTCACAAAGCAAAGTAGTCATACCACTATATAGTCATATAGCGATCTAGTCATACCTCTATATAGTCACAAAGCAAAGTAGTCATACCACTATATAGTCATATAGCGATCTAGTCATACCTCTATATAGTCACAAAGCAAAGTAGTCATATCGCTATCTAGTCATATTTAGAACTAGGCATAAAGCTTCTAAGCCCTAAACTTATTTTATAATTCAACCCAATCACTTGTATATTATAATTATATGTATTCTCATATGAAATTTATGTTAGGCGTCTGTATGCTTAGTATTAGGTTTAGAATGTAATCTTTCGACTCGACTTAGAAAGAGATCATCAGGAAATTGATTACACTACACTAGTCTACACTGCAGCCAATATGCAACTGAGTGACTATTGGTGTTTTTATATTTGCTAATTTGACCAAATATCAATTCATAATTAAAAAAATCCACTTGGCTAATTCTCGGAGACGATTATCACAGTCTATGAACATTTGTATACACATTAAGTAAACTCCTTAGGAGCTTACTGGTGAATCACATGCAGGAACACAACAACCCTAAATGGAGTTTGTTATTTAGTTGCGGTTTTCTGCGAGGTGGAGGTACTTTGCCAGACGGGCTGCATTGATGCGCCCTGCCTCTCTTAAAACTTATTTGCCACCCGACGTGTTGTCAAACATATTACGACAAAGCATCTTCACACAAAGGTAATAAAGATGTATGTATATCTTCACGCCAAGTCCCTTGCGGGGTAGGCAGAGGGAACCGAGCGCCATAAGACGCGGTCCTTTGTCTGTGACATTCATAGCTCTTTTTATGCATGCTCGCTGGGGCTCCTGACATTACCTTCTGATAAAACACGGCCAATTTGGTCATGGTACGTTAGTATGGTAATAAAGATAAACGTAGTAAATATTACTTCTGCTGCTTTACATTATTAGAGAATGCATTAGCTATCTCACCTGTGTAATTTAGTCGGTTTAATTACACTTGCAGTAATAACATGTCCTTAAACTGCCGCATTATATTAAGATGGGTTCTTGATTTTGTGCTAAATTTATGAGGGAAAACCAACCATTACATAGGTACGAGTAATATAAGCATCTCTATTTCACAGAAGACCGCAGCCAACTCCCTAGATGATTGTTGTGTTCATGGAAGTGAGTAATTTAAAAAAAAAAACAACGTCTGGAGGCATTCAAGCATACGACCCATCTGATGTAAAGTGGTTACGATAGCTTATAAACGCTTGCAACACGTTAAGTATCACTCGCGTTATACCACTACTCTGCTGCTATTACAGCTACCAATACTCCTTAGGAGTTTACTGATGACGTCACTTACTCTCAGGAATACAACAACCATCTAGGGAGTTGTTATTTCATTGCAGCCAATATGCAACTGAGTGACTATTGGTGTTTTTATATTTGCTAATTTGACCAAATATCAATTCATAATTAAAAAAATCCACTTGGCTAATTCTCGGAGACGATTATCACAGTCTATGAACATTTGTATACACATTAAGTAAACTCCTTAGGAGCTTACTGGTGAATCACATGCAGGAACACAACAACCCTCCATGGAGTTTGTTATTTAGCTGCGTATTTCTGCGAAGTGGAGGTACTTCGCCAGACGGGCTGCTTTGATGCGCCCTACCTCTCTTAAAACTTATTTGCCACCCGACGTGTTGTCAAACATATTGCTACAAAGCATCTTCACACAAAAGTAATAAAAATGTATGTATATCGTCACGCCAAGTCCCTTGCGGGGTAGGCAGAGGGAACGGAGCGCCATAAGACGCGGTCCTTACATACTTCACTCGCTTCTGTGACATTCATAGCTCTTTTCATGCACGCTCGCCGGTTCCTGGGGCTCCTGACATCACCTTGTGATAAAACACGACCAATTTGGTCATGGTACGTTAGTATGGTAATAAAGATAAACGTAGTAGATATTACTTCTGCTGCATTACATTATTAGAGAATGCATTGGCTATCTCACCTATGTAATTTAGTCGGTTTAATTACACTTGCAGTAATAACATGTCCTTAAACTGCCGCATTATAATAAGATGGGTTCTTGATTTTGTGCTAAATTTAAGAGGGAAAACCAACCATTACATAGGTAATATAAGCATCTCTATTTCACAGAAGACCGCAGCCAACTCCCTAGATGATTGTTGTTGTTGTGTTCATGGAAGTGAGTATTTAAAAAAAAAAAAACTACGTCTGGAGGCATTCAAGCATACGACCCATCTGATGTAGTGGTTACGATAGCTTATAAACGCTTGCAACACGTTAAGTATCACTCGCGTTATACCACTACTCTGCTGCTATTACAGCTACCAATACTCCTTAGGAGTTTACTGATGACGTCACTTACTCTCAGGAATACAACAACCCTCCAGGTAGTTATTATTTGGCTGCGGTTTTCTGTGATGGGGAGGTACTTCCCCAGACGGGCTGCTCTGATGCGCAGTACATTTCTTTAAATCTCCCTATATTTAGGCTTTATAGGAGAGAACCGAGAACCACATGATTCAATCCTTATATATCTCACTTGCATCTTTAACATTTTAATTCTATCGGCAAGCAGCTATACCTATATTTATATAGCTGTGTTCGGGTTTGAAGGGTGCGATATGGCAGAGAAATTACTGGGTGCTGTGACGAAACAGTCTTAGGTCACAAGAGTGGCAGCGCGCGAGTAACATCCCCGTGGTGTAGCGAGTGTCAATAGGCTAATGCGGGTCGCATGGTTGTTTTCCAGTCTAGTTGTATAAAAAAAGGAGAGAATCGAGCACCACATGATTCGATCCTTATATATCTCACTCGCATCTTTAACATTCAAAGTTTAATTTCATCCACGCTTATCTATTCCTAGGGCTTCGGTTCTACTTTTTGATAAAACTTGTATATCTGTATCGTCACTCTTTCCTCTTACGTCCTTGTACATGCCCGAATGAACGAAGCATATCTCTTTTGTCGTAACACCGATTTTTTCTGACTGACCATGTTCCTTACTCTTTGTTGCAAATACGGTCTATAAGCGTAACGTCGCAGGTTTTGCGTAACGCACGCCTCTCGCTAGCGTTTATTCTAGTCCCATGCTCTTTCTGTTAAATCTAGCTCTCACTTCCATGCATAAGCTTTGGAATCGGGCCCGCTTTGTGCATATAGTTCCGCCTTCTGACTCAAACTTTCACTGCCAAGAAGTTTCCCCAGCGTTCCATTAACACTATTCCCTGCACTCAAGACGACTGATAGGACCCAATAACCCAAAATACAATGCAGTAAAATATTGTCATAAGTATAACATCGTTTCAATTCCCAATTATAATGTTTAACAGCGATTTATACTGATATTTAATTACCATGAAGTCATTATTTCCTGCGATTTGTTTTTCTATTTTTCCGATATTTCGAGTTTGCGTCATCCCGTTAGCACGACGTCTGCAACGTGGACGAAATATCGGAAAAATTTAAAAATCAATTTAAGTCTCGTACCGACTACGATGTAAAATTATACTATAAGCATAGTTGTAGGTTTTAGAACGATACTGGCTATGCTGACGTAAATAATGAACACTCAAATTTACATGCAATTTAATCTAACCTGCTTTGTGTGCTTCCGCCGCCATTAAGTAATTCATGCGAACCAGAGCCAGCCGGCACTCATCCACTAGCATTAGTAGATGCAACATGCCGTCGCTGCCATGGCAGCTCCAGTAGTCTCTGCCTTGGCTGCTGCGGTCGTCCGCCATCTGGAACAGAAACCGCATGCACCCGCCACCGTCGCAGCCACAACTGTCCTGGTCGTCTGTTGTTGGCTGTTTCGCCTTGCCACGAGGTATCCTCAGGCGCTGTAGATACTAGTTGTTAGAATAACATGCTACAAGTGATAGATCCATCGTAGTGCCGTCCCTTATATTGAATTGAGGGTGGGAGTGGACGGGGTGAGTGAAAAGATATTTAATAGAGGGGAGTTGTTTAGGTTTGTCTGTTTGTTCGTAAGAGTATATTACAAGTATCATACTAACATTAATGTTTAAAATTGATACGTATGGATAAAGTAACAGAAAGATGTTTTGATGTTATTGCACTTTAGTTCGACTTCAATATATAATTGTAGATGTTACCACATTTAAGCATTTTACCGCAGTTTTAATCTATAGTTCATTGTCATTATTTCAGCCCTTATTTATTCACTGTTGCATATGCCTTCCCTCCAGAGAGACATTCCTTGATCCTGTACAGCCTACATCCATCGACTCCCTACAACTATTTTGAGGTCGGAGCTCCATCTAGTGGGGGGATTGTTGTACACCGCGTGTACCAGTGCGGAGACGCTATTCGAGGACCTTTTCAAGCTGTTGTAGTTTCTATGAGCAATGTGGTCCGCCCACTGCCACTTCTTGCTTATCACTTGGGATATATCGGTTACCTTAGTCCTACTATCCTATTAAAAAACATATAATAACTGGAAAATTCGTTAAGTAGAAATTCGATCAGTGAGTAATTCTATTTTATACCATCTAATACGGGCCGCACGTTTGTTTGCCAATCTAGTTATATAAACAAAAACAATAATACGAGAAACGAAAGGACCTCGGCGTGTAAAGCCAAGTATGGAGGCAAGCAAGCCCCGAATACCCTTTCTTTTTGTACTAAACGTACATATCGTATAGTCGGTGCTAATTTTGAAATGTTACCTGCATCGTTCACACGCAGTATGGCGGCTGTTTTCCCTTTCCCCCCATTCTGTTGCCATTTGCATAATTCCCCCCAAATTCTGGTTATTTCGCATTTAACTGGGGCGGTTTTATCCCTTGAGTGAATAAAAGGTTAAGGGCGGGTGCATATACTTGACACAATTATTTAATGGGGTATCTATGAAGGAAGCGAAATATTGAGATATTATTAAAGGTACGAAAATATACAAAACGATGAATGACGAAGTTAAGCAGTGTAGACTGCAGCCTGTTGGGGAGTGGGTTAAGTTAGCTCAAGTTTACTTACGTTAACTGCTTGCTGGTACCTATGGATTAAGAATAATAATGTCTTATGTATCTGTTTATTACGTTTTCATGACTAAACTGCTGAAAGGATAGCAATAATTTTTATTCCACTACAAAGTTCATGAAATGTAGATTAAAGACTACTGTGGTGCTTGGCCTCGTGTATTGTATTATTGGCGTAATATTATCTTATAAAGTGTAAATGTATGTTTTTTAGTTGCAAAAACTTAACATTTGTACAATATGGTTATTGACTAGAAACTACTAATACAGCCTAGTAATTATTACTAGTATCAATTAGTAACTACTGGTAGGTACAGACTATTAGGTACTACAACGACTATTATTTATAGTCGTTAGAGTTGTAGAGTCGTTAGAGCTAATCGGATAGAGCCATTGGTTTCTACCACCCAAGCAGATGACGGTTATCACTACTCTGAATCGAAATTCGATTTTCAAAAAGGTACACGGTGTTTTTTTTAAGTAGATAGATAGATAGATAATCGTTTATTAATTGCTACGGTCATACCCATACAAACATAATATAACAGTACAAGAAGGAGTCAACATGCATTGCTCAAAACATTTCCAGTAATAGGTGCACGTGGGCCTGCAGCAAGCGAATAGGCCATAGCTCAGTGTGACTTTTGCATGATGCGCAAAAAACACCGATTTTCAGCTACTGCCTGAGGGGCGGGCGCAACAGTAAAACTTCTATACGCACGCTTAAATAAATAAATAAATATTGTCGGACAAATTACACAGCGCCACCTAGCCCCAAAGTAAGCGAAGCTTGTGTTATGGGTACTAGACAACTGATACGTAATACATTTTTTTTTAAAATACCCAGACCAATACAAACAGACATGTTCATGCACACAAATATTTGTACTGGGAATCGAACCCACGAGCGTTGGTGTCAAAGTAGCGTAACAGCGCGTTCCACCACTGAGCCACCGAGCTCGTCGTATCGTCGTCGTCGCTTGACTTGGGGAGTAAGCTGGTGAATGCATATTGAGAGCGTTACGAAATGTGTTATCGGGCGAGGCGAACGGAAGTTGAGAGGGAGATATAAGTCAGTGAAGATAGACAGAGAGTTACGTTTCATACTGTAGGGGCTAGAGAGAGAGAGGTGCAAGCAAACATTTTCTTTCTCTCTTTCTCTCATAACGAGTTACGTATATCTAAGACACAGTGCAGGCTTATAGATGGAGCAAAGAAGTTTTACTTCAGTAGTATGGTCTAAAGCATTAAAATTAAAGCGCAGTGTGCGTGAAACTTCGAAACAATGCAGGAGGTGTTAACCCTTCATGTCTGGCGTATCCTAAATATAAAAAAAACAGAAGAGTTGTTGTTTTCTTGCGTGTGAGTGAGGTTACTAGCAAGCTCGTAAGGAGTTGCAGTGGTAGCAGCAGAGGTGGCATCGCGCGAGTAATACTTAATATTTTCCAAGCGTGCATAGGTTATGGTAATAGCTTTGTATCAGTTTAGCCGTATGCTTATATGGCTCCTGACGTTCTATAAAAAAACATAGGGTACTAATTATTGCCATAATGGGATCCCCATGTGCCCGAAGCCGGAACTAAAGCTAATTTCATAATCTACAACAGGCCTGGCATGATCACATACCTTATAATCTGGTTTTTTTTTTTAATACATGTGTACTAGAGTACTCTACAAGCCTCTAGAAAGAAGCACATTCCTAATTAGACTAACTATATTACTATTCCTTCTTTCTAAAACATGACAGTTCCATGTAATACTCATGTTTCTCGTGTATTGACGCCCACGATACAGGCCTAGCTTAGTGTGGGCTCATAGTAATATGTGTACTTTGTTTAACCTATGTTTAATAAAGATTTACTTACTGCTTATGTTTCTCTTCATAATGTTATTAAACTGATCGAATGGAAAATTTGTCTTCGAACAGAAAAAACTCTTGGAAGCAATTTGAGTAAAAAGCCATGAATATATTAAAACGTTTCGGAGAATGATTACAATATTAAATCGATGGTATTTGTTGGTTCTGTTACTTCTTTCGTCCACTCGGAGAATAAATGGAACAAGGAATATGTAAATTTATAGATAAACATGGTAGCAGGGAGAGGTTGTAAGAAGTTGTTCGCGTGATAATAAACAACTTTTTTATGTACTAAGTCAGGAGACATACAAGCATACCCTTTACTACTTTTGCCTATTATGAACAATTGTAACATGTTAAGTATTACTCGCGCGATGTCACCTCTGCTGGTAACTCAGTTACTCCTCAGTAGCTTACTGGTAACCTCACTGTCTCGCATGAACACAATAACCCTCCAGGTAATTGTTATTTGGATGCAGGTTGATGCACCTTACTTCTCTTAATATTGACTTGGAACATAACCTGGAAGTTAAGGGCGCAATACCTGTGTAATTCCATATACGTCCAACGGGTCCCCAGTTCGAATCCTAGCATATACTACTAATTTGTGTTTTCGAATTTATGTACATATTTGTAATTATCACTTGCTCGGTGGTGATGGAAAACATCGTGAGGAAACCCGCACGTCGATATTATATTTCGGAAGACGTGTGGAGATGTGACGCGGTCGCTCCATGTAAAAATCTATATCTTCGCCAAATCCTTGGGCTTAGGTTGCGGACCCGCCTGTGTATGCATTGGATCGTCGGTAATTCCCACATCACGTCTCTGAGCCGAGACACCAGTTTCCAGAGAATAAATGAAATAAAAAATATTTTGATTTTTGGGTAATTTTTGGGTATTTTTTGGGTATTTTGTGTAAGGAAGGAAAGGGGGATATACCATTTGCTCTGTGAGGAGGAGATACTTTCCTAGTGATGCGCACTAACTCACTTAAAAAAAATATATATATTTGGCATCAAAGAACACCTATAACCCCAAATGTTCACCCTCCTACCCCCACCCACCAAAATATTCACTAGAAATAATTTATATGGTAAAAAAAGGTTTGCTGAGTCAGCTCGTAGTGCATACTATCGAATATAGGTGAAAACAAGTGTTGTGATCGATTATAAGGTAAAATGCATTAGATTTAGCTCTAACCAATCAGATAATTATCGTCGTGACATGCGCGCCTGTCGCTCTGATACGCCAACTTTTAACAATGCCGCTCCGGAGTAGCGAGCACAACTTTTCAATTTGTGCAATCTGGCCATCCGCAAGTCGCTACTTCATTGTTTCATAATTTATCAGGCTTGTAACTTTGCACTTCGTTGTTTTAGCTGCACTTTGCTTCGCGAGCAACAGGGCTGTCGTATCTTTACATGGAAAATATGTGTTCATTGGAGACATCACCGCTCGTTTCTGACATGTCACCGATAATACTTTATTTACATAGGTCTGTGGATGGCTTCGCGGTTTCGAAGGGCACGTTAAGCCCTTTAAGTTAAGTTAAGTGTTGTCCCGACTGTTGTCGATAGATGATAGTCGTTAAGCTAATATATTGGTCGTGTTTTATCAGAAAGTGATGTCAGGATCCCTAGGAACTGACAGGCGTGCATGAAAAGAGCTATGCATGTTAAAGAAACTTGTGAGGGATCTAAGGATCGCATCTTGTGGCGCTTGGTTCCCCCTACCCAAACCGCAAAGGTTATGTCGTGAAGATGTACATATAAACATTTGCCGGCGAATAACACCAAAACAGTAGTATATTACTAAGTAGGTAATAAAACTGTAAACATGTCAACCAAATATTGGACTTGGCGGAGATATATAGAACATAATTTAAAAAAGGTTTATAACATAATCTAACTGGCAAAGATATCTGGAAAGGTTTTGCGCATGTACTTGTTAAGTTTTATTACCTAACATCACAAACTTTTCTGTTACATACATCATTTTGGTTTTTAGGGCTCCGCCGTCGCCTTCTTGGGCTTCCTCAGCCCACGTCCTGCTTTCACGTTGTAAGTCTGTCTGTCAATCTTTCCTCCTGCTATATTTCAACATACCCATGCCCTTTATTATCTTCTTCCTAGGACTTCCTAGGACTTTTTGATGTGGCGATAGAATTTATTTTACTGAGGAAATTGTTACGTAAGCACTACAATATTAATACTAAACCACGCGAGTTCGTGTGCCGAAATTAATAAAACGAAACAAGAAACTAGACATAAATTACAAGATAAAGTGATAACTCCCAAATGAAATACATCCTCTCAACCGAAAACAAAGAAAAACAAAAGGGCAACGATATTTATCCCCCGATTAAAAGCCTCAATATTTTAGCAAAAGCCCGTAGTAAAGAATAATGTGGAAAACAAAATGTTACACTGAAAAGGTTGAGTGAAGAAACATTTTACTGCATCATAAATGCGATCCGTTACAAAAATGGACGTATAATAGACGTTAGACGTGTGGGGTGACTGTAATTTCGAAAATGTTGTGTATAATTATAAGGACAGTGTGGCTTTTAGAAGTGTATTTGGCATAGTGTTGGTTATACGATGCCTCTGTCTACATCTCCTGTTTACAGCACCGCGCGCATCAGTAAATCAGGGAACTAATACATATTATTTAAATTGTTAGTACGTTCCTATTCTCTGTTAATAGATTTTAGAAATGTGTGTGTGATGTGTGATGTTATTCGTTTTTTTTCTCTCTCCTGCTCTTCCTCATATCTAACCGTGGCGTGAGAATTAAAGCATAATTCTCACGCCATAGAATCCAAATATAATTCTAGATATTTCTCTCTATGCTTTCCGTTTTACCATATTCTGCCCACTCACTCTTCTTTTATTTATACTTGTTCTTACTATATATATTCTTCCATACGTGTTCGATGTGCCTTGGAATATATTTTTTCAAAGATTCTTACTCAATTTACCGCCACTAAAATATATACATCTAACTTAAAAGGATCAGCGGTTTGGCAGTGCTTTGAATTGAAATAAAATATAAATGACTGTGCATTAAATAAATATGAGAATATTCGTTTGATGAGATTGTCACTTACCGTCATATGACTTACAGAGTGCTGTACTTTTATGTGAAAAAAAGATACATTTTTAACTTTGAAGTTATCTCTACTAATTAACAGTAATGTATGTGCTTGAGTCTGGAAAACATTATCTGACGACATAAAAAAACCATTATTGTAAACAGAAAGAACTTATTATTTAACAATTGCAGCAAATACTAAACCGATATATGGCACATATTATTTTTTGTGCTTCCGCCATTAATTTCCAAAATAACAAGACAGCACAAAAACTAGTAAGGATGCTCTGATGCCATGGTAGTAATAGCATACAAAGCAGGTTAGATCAAATTGTACACAATTTAACATAATAAGCAAATGAATTGAACATTTTTTAACGGAAATATCGCGTATTTTACTTATTTTGTTGAACCTGACGTTTTGAATGCTTTGCAGCGTCCGTGGTCGCAGGAAGAGTCTTCCTGCGACCACCTAAGACAATACTATAATAAGCAAATATTTATTAACACGGATTAACCATCTTTTTCCGCAAAGCATGGTCACAGTACTCAAGTAACGATGCCACCGGTTTACACTCGCTCGTTAGCCGGCAATCTTGGAGCATCTTTATCGCCACAATAATGTTGATATTACCGCGTGCAACTAGTGTTGCCACCATAATAGATTCTTTTCCATTTGATGAGGATCCTGTAGTAAGGTTCTAGTAGTTTTTTGTTGCCATTTTATTACTTTTGCTTAAAGTCCGTTGGCGTATTTTAATAAAACCGCATCCATAGAACAACTCTCTACGAGGGTTGTTGTGTTCCAGCGAGTAAGAAAGGTAATTAGTGAACTCCTGAGGAACTGCTGTATTAAAAGCAGGGGGGCAACGCGCGAGCGATATTTCCTGTATTGCAAGCGTTCGTAAGTTACCATTTTCATCTAGTGAGCTATCTGCTTGTTTACCTTTCTCGTCTATTTATATAAAAACGAATCTTTGTCTGTATGTCCTCTATGGACTCAAAAATGGCTAGGCAGATTTTGATGAGTTTCCTCGATTAATGTTTGCATGTTATTTCTTTGTACTAGCAAAACATATATGGTCCAATTGATTTTTTTCTCTGTAACATCATTTTATACCATGTTTTTAAGCAAATAAAAATTTATGATTATGATTATGATGAAATTTTCAGGGAATCTTCAGGTTAGCCCAGCAGGTGATCCTGTAAAGTTTAGTAGCGATCATATTACCCGTGCGAAGCCGGGGCGGATAGCTAGTTGTAAAATAAAAAATAGGGTATGCATATGTAACGTTTGCAATACCAGTGGCGATCTTGTAAAAACATCTTCACACCTTTTTTGAAAACCTCTTGCTGTAGTGTCGAGGGAAAAAACCTTGGCAGCGAGTTCATTGTGCAACTTAAGAGTTCTCAAAAAAAAATCTCCGGATAATACAGATTACCCGACATTGAAGTACCTAATTCCATTTAATCTAATTTTAGTTATTATCTACTAAATAAATTAAAGTTCATTTGAAGTGAACTTCATTTTATATTTAATTTGAAATTCATTTTATTAGTTATTTAATTAAATTTCATATGACTAACAGCCATTTCAAATGGACTAATATTATTTCTTTCGCCCTACCTCTCTTCGCTGTCATTAGGTACTTGGGCCCTCGTTCTTTGATCATTATGTTTATTGTGTAAAATCAAGAAAAACACCTATGCTTATACAATAATTGTTCGTAGTAATATCTCCCATTTTAATAAGTCAATCAGCTTACTTCTACACATGCTACATCCATTATAGGATAGACACAGAAAATAGTCACATGACCTAGTTCTTACACACTTTATTAAGATACTGGGATTCATGGTCAGGAATAAAATAGCGTCGTATATCGTAAAACAAATTTTGATCTTGTGTATAAACGTTATTCTATGCTACTTCGAAACTGTCTCCCGGTACCCTAACTTATTGGTAGACCCGGCTACCAATCATGTACAGACCAAGAAATTGATGCTTTGATCCTATCCCCTACTTGTACACTGGTTATCGACATCGTACTCGGTGCATCCAAGTGCGAAGAGTCAGGTCTCCTGCGCAATATACCAGCTACTGTGTTGTCCTGGTCATTTAGTCCACTCAGACATCCTAAGCCGAGGTCTGATTCCTCTCGTAGACCCTTAGGGTCGTTGCTTTGTTTTTGACCGCGGCGCTACCGTCTGCTTATCAAGTTCGGTGACGGTAAAATGGTCCATAGAGCTCAACTGCATAGTAAGTAAAAAAAAACCGGCCAAATGCGAGTCGAACTTGCGCACAAAGGGTTCCGTACCATTATCTATAAAAATGGCAAAAAAAATCATGTCTATTGTATTAAGCCCCACTTAAATACTCGTATTTATTTTATTTTAATTATTTATTTTTAAAGTGAATATATAACTAAATATTCTGTGAATATTTCAAGCATCCACCTGTTGCCATTATCAATATCGGCAAAAACATCACGTTTATTATACGACAGTGTCGAATGCCTTTTTGAGATCTAGGAAAACAGCAAGGCACCTGTCTCCTCTGTCCATACTATAAAAAACTATAAAAAATATATAACTAAATATTCTGTGAAAATTTCAAGCGTCTACCTGTTGCCGTTATCAATATCGAGCAAAAATGAGCAAAAAAATCACGTTTGTTGTATGGGAGCCCCCTTAAATATTTATTTTATTCTCTTTTTTAGTACTTGTTGTTATAGCGGCAACAGAAATACATCATCTATGAAAATTTCAACTATCTAACTATAATGGTTCCTGAGATACAGCCTGGTGACAGACGGACGGACGGACGGACAGCGGAGTTTCAGTATTAGGGTCCGTTTTACCCTTTGGGTACGGAACCCTAAACAGGACAAAATCCAGAAAGTTTAGAGGCTAGAAAGCTGTATCTGTCTATCTATAATTTCACTCCAGCCCACTTGCGGGATAGGCAGAAAAAAGCGAGCGACATACGGTGTGATCCTTTCACTTCTCAGTCGCTACTTTATCATTCACGGCTCTTTTTAAGCACGCTCGTTGGTTCCTGGGGCTTCTGACTTCACCTTCTGACAAAAAATTACCATTTTGGCCATGTTATTTCTTTATCTTCCACGGCTTCCACATACTTCCACTTTCGCATTATATATCTGTTTCGTAATTCTTTCATTCAGCATTATTTCTATATATATCCGAACCAATGCCAATGGTTTTTCTTATCTTAACTCTCTTTTTCCTATATCATTAGTGTAAGCGAGCGTTATGCTAGAAAATTTACATAATACTCACATCTCGACCTCATGTTTTAATAAATGTTATTAACATAAATTCATTAATAAACAATATACAGATAGATAGATTTTTTTTTTCATTTCGTATACTGGCAACCCTTATTAAAGTCACTGCGGCACGATGGCAGATTTTTTTTTCACTGTTCACAGGTGCATGCCGTCAAAAATAGTTAATCTCATACGTGCAAAAGTTCATAAGCATTTAAGTTTGTACGAGTCTTTACCCCATATGTGGTGCACGTACGTCCTAGCTGTGTATCGTAATACCCCAGATATGGGGCATGCACAGTGAACGTGGTAAGATAACAAAAGGCATGCTACGTTGGCTCTAGCATTTAGAAAGTTGCATGACGACAAAAATACGAAACAGACATGCGATGCGAAAGTGGAAGGATGTAGGAGCCGAGGAAGGCCTCTTACGACCTAATTGCCGTGTTTCATCAATCGGTGATTATCAAGAGTCACAGAAACAGGCGAGCGTGCATGAAAAAAGCTATGAAAATTAAAAAAAAATGAGTTGTGTAAGAACTGTATTTAGGATTGGACTGATTCTCTCTATCTACTCCGGAAGGGGCCTGGCGTGAAGACAGAGATAAATACATAGATGGAGTCGTACGCTTATTTGCCTCCCGACGTATAAAAGAAATCCACCGTCCACCGAAGCACCTGAAACAAAGTATTTCGTAATAAGGGACTTTATTAACAAAAAAATGTAACAAAAACTTGGACCGACGTGTAACAAAGAAAGTTATTAATGTTTGTGCCTATTGTCTCCGTCGCTGACAGAACTGGCGTGTCTAGACCTCCGTGTCTATATAAATCTCTCGGTTGAGGGGCTCAAGTGTTCTAGTCTGTTAGATCTGCTAAAATGTAACATTTTCTATTGTTTCTTGAAATATTCTTCT
Source organism: Pyralis farinalis (assembly GCA_947507595.1). Classification (NCBI taxonomy): domain Eukaryota; kingdom Metazoa; phylum Arthropoda; class Insecta; order Lepidoptera; family Pyralidae; genus Pyralis; species Pyralis farinalis. The sequence goes on along the minus strand of OX382268.1, from coordinate 36,855,928 downwards.
CCCACAGTTTATTTTGTTCTGATTTTCAATTGCATCGCTTTGTCTTGCCAAATGGGTTGATTGACGTCGGGTTTAATTGAGTGCGCGGGACTGAAGAAAGTAAAAGGGAGACTTTTAATGAATTTTGTTATTATGTCTACAAATTTGAAGTTTACGTCTTATTACAGTTTGCAATTAAGTGCCCATTCGTATTGCAGCGGGAAATTGTGGATGCCCAACTAACACAACATAATTAGACATTCTACAGTTTAATAGCTTTATAGTAGCTGTTCAAGTACTGTATTGGTATCTTCAAGGGGTACAGCATCTTATGTGTTGGGTGATATAATCTAGTTAATTGCTATCAATAATATTTATACATCAGTTCTAGGCGCGGAAAGCGTCGTCTATTCAACCACTTCGCGTCCCGCGCTGACGTTCTACCTACCGTTATCCCGTTTCCTAATCCATGAGGATTGGCGGGGTTTACTACCTAATGCTGGCTACACACGGAGAGGTGCGGCCTACAGGGTCGGACTGAAGGCCTTATGCGGCCAAATTTCACGTCAATTAAAATCCCGAACTGAAGGCATGACCTTCCATTGAAAAGTATCTTTCGATAGCCGGATGACCAAAATCTTTTTTCCAACAAAATGACTATAACAAAAAGCTTGAAGCAGGTTTCTCAATTCATTCGTAGACGGTTTCGATAAATCTTAAGCAGAAGTTTTAAGTCAGTCAGTACAATTAGTATTGTATTGGCTGAATACTATATACTTTATGTGAGAGTATTTTTCTCGAGTACTCCTTAGTCCAGTGTTCACGGTTCTTATTTCTTCTTTTGTGAAGTGATGTTGATGTTGCAAGTAAAAAAACACTAGAGCCAGAGCGTCTTCATTCATCAAATAAGGACCGATGCCATACGTTCTGGCCAGATTTGGCCATCAATCCAAACCTCCAAAGCCGCATCTCTTCGTATGAAGGCAGCTTAAGTCAAAGGATTTGGCAAAGATACTGACTTTGAGACGGAACGACAGCCGTCAGTCTCAAACCCAGGGGAAAAATCAGACTTTTTTTAGGTTCGGTCATAAGACTTCCGAAATATAATTTCTCGATGTTTTCCTTCACCGCCATACTAGTGATAATTGCAAATATGTACATAAATCCGAAAACTCGAATTAAGTGATACATGCTCACACCAGGATTCGATCCAAGCTTACCATGGTTTCGTATGTTCATCTTTGAGATATGGACTGTAGAGGTAAATCGCGCATTCATCGTACAAACGCATAAGAGCTTTATGTAGTGCTGAACCCCTAGAAACGCATCGGCCGATGTTCAGAAAACTAAGTCTTCTCACACTGGCTGCCATGTATATATTTGAGACTTGCAAATTCGCTAAACAAAATCCGGGCTTGTACATGACAAAAAAGGAAATTTTAAACTTTCCTACCACATACCGCAACAGATTAGTCGGACCCTCGCATAATATATTGCCTGCTTCTCAAGAAATAGTTTTAATATTGTACCTTTACTTAGACAAATAAATCATTTGATTTGAATATAATGTGAATTGACTAACTCTGGCTATAAGTTAGTACACTAATAATGGACAAATTAACTGTGCATCTTTGCGAAACATGTGACTGGTACGGCAATAACAAACCCAAGGAAATGTCAACAACGCGATATTGTTTTTTCTATAGGGCTTAGCCAAGCCATACCATATTTTTCCTATGACGTATTTGTAGATACTTACGTAATAGATTGACTTAAAAATATATATGTGCAATGATAATAGAGGTAAATTCTTTGACAAAAGAACCCTAAGAAAGTTCAAACTTAAAGGTCGATGCTTTATGGTCGAACTTCGACCAGGGGGCGACCTGTGGTAGTCACTCATACGTAAGGTTCCTTGTGAACTAGGCAGACTGAACCTCCTATGATTCCTAACATCACGTTTTGATGAAACACGACAAATCATGCCACGTAACTACTCAACATACTTTCATCACAGATATTTCAACGACACATTGTTACAGGTAGAAAGTGCATGGAAACGCGAGCTAATTACACGGACACAGATTATTGTAACAGAAGGTCTACATTTGTTTATCGCTTTATTTACCTTCGACATTAAATATGAAACAAATCTTTCACACCGTTCTATCCTATTACTTTTCCCAAACTTCCAACTCAAAAAGCTTTAGGAAAACTGTAGCTTAATTATTTTAACGGTGGTCTGATGAGGAAACGGTCACTACTTGCGACTGATCTATATTTATTATGAATTAAAGCGAAAATTTCCAATTGGCTTAATTGTTATTCGTGTTTGTAAGTATAATCTGTATATTGATGTTGTTAATTATTCAAATAGAAATAAATAAGTACTCCAAAAGAGCAATACTCGTGTCATATATTCAATATTTATCATTATACCAGCTATACTCCATTAAAATTTCAAGCTATTTCTAGTCTAAAGATCCTCTATACTCTATAACAAACAGATACACTTACAGACGATACGATAGCAGAGCAGAGCAGAGCATTGGTAAATAGGATCCCATTGACATCTTTTGTCTACGGAACACAAAAATATATTTTTTATTGGAAACACTCGTCAATTCCGCAATCAATTCGTTTCGAATCATGGATGTTATTTCAAAATGTTTCACGGTCGAAAAACAAATAAATGCCAACTTTTTCGTAGAAATTCCGCTATACCCGGCGCAAACAAGTTTTTTATACACAATAAAAATCAAAGTATATAGTGTTATTTATCATTTGTAATAAACGTACATTTAGTATTGTCTTGGGTTTTCGCGATTGTTACTAACGTACATTTATTTAGCAGAATAATTACAAAGTGCGAAAGTAAGATTTATGTGAATAAGAAAAGTTTCTTTCGGACTCTCTCCCACCCAAGATCACATCAATACACATTCCACTGCTGGAATACGAGCTTGTCAATTACAGAGAGTTTGACCGTATTGCCTTGCTCCACTGTTGATTGATACCAATAAACAAAACTAAAATAATACACAGTGGCCAATATCATTTGAAAGAGCTATCGTAAGCGTAAAGATTCTTATAATTGTGAAGGTTGTAAAACCGTGAAAACTGAATTCACGACATCAATGAAGTCATAACTTCACCAGAATGTTAAGGAACAACCCTAACAGCTTCAACAAATATCCCTTACATGACAAAATTTAAAAACTATTCATTGAAGTTATTAAGTCACCCAATTTACGAGTATTGACAAGAGCAAGTCTACTATTTCTTTGGTAATTTGTTAAATATTCGAACAGCCATCGGATAACAACTACCATAGTATAATATTGTAGATATATTTAGCAATATTAGTTCATTTGTGTCTGCTAAGAATACCTTTTTCATCAAAAATATGAGTGTGAGTCTTTACAAACTGGTACATTTCATAAAGGTACACAGAATTGGCAGTAGATTTAAGCAAACTTGTCGTAACAAATTTGGTTATATCTATTTCTTGCAAGCGACCCGACTACTAACTAAAATGATACATTTTGTAGTGTTTTTTTTATGTCCTTATTGAACACTCAGCATCTTAGAGTGCATTTAAGGTTTAATTAACATTTTGAAAACAGGTTCTTTTAGCACATTGTATTCGATCTTGGTTGGTTTTATTCTTGCAAAACTAGTTCAGTGTCGATACATATGTATTCAAATTTCAAAAGTTTTTAATGGAATGCTTATTGCCTTGTTTTATAAGATTACAAGGTATAAAAAATCTGAACATTATCTGTAAGTTATAAAAACGGTTATTCCATCGGTGTCGCCTTTCAACCAACTTCCCTTTTATTAGAACACAAGTTTGTAGACTTCATTGTTAGTATGTCTCTGAGAGACAACAAAATGCAAGGTAAAATACTTCTGAATTTTATTGGCGTATGTTCTCTGTTTCGTAGATACAGGTTCATTTCGACGTAAGCCTCATATTGAAGTGGGTATTTCGTCTGTTGGCTGGCTGTTGGTTCGTTGCAAAGGTGGAGTTTTATTTGTTTGTCGAAAGCCTTTCTCTACATTCACTTTTGCAGGTTCAGTTCGTTTGGTTAATGAGTTTTCAGCTAATTATTCAATTTAAAGAAATGATCCGTTCATTCTATTAGAAACGGGAACAATATGTCATCAGATCAACTTCATGACGTATATATTTTATTTTTGTACACCGTGGCGAAGCATTCATGTAGCGCCCACCTGATGTAAAATGGTTACCGTATCGAAACGAATGTTTGCAATGTAGGAAGTATCATTCAGGCGTTGCCACCCTAATTCAGAGTCTCTTACTAGTAAGTTAGAGTTGCCGTAGTAGTTAAGCTCACTCATTCGCAGGAACATCTGCCACAGTTGCTGGTAACATAGCGACTCGTTAGGGACTTACAGGTAACCTCACTCACTCGCAGAAACACAGCAACCTCCCAGGAAGTTGTTACTTGGCCGCGGTTTTCTGTGAGGTATTTCCTCAGTCGAACTGCTTTGATACGTCTTACGTATCTTAAATCGTTTATAATATTACTAGAATGTCACAGCCGTGATACAAGGTGATTCAAAAGTATGAAGTGATTGATATTTGGTTTCTTATATGCTGTTGCGAGTCCAATTACATACAGGCCGATGTAATAAATCCGTATTGTATTGCATTTTCAGGAACGCCGTTCCTATATGAATTCTATATGTTTATCTGTGCGTTTGTCTGTCGCTTTTTTTCGAATATTCGAATTTTGACTTCAGATTCGGATTCAGCATAAAAAAGTAGAATAGGAATGTTCAGGAACACCGTTCCTATCTCTTAAGGAACATGTTCAAAAAGGCCGACAAATAAAAAAAAATGAATTGTCATATAATTGAATAGCTGAAGCCCGCGGCTTCACACGCATAAGATTTGGGCTTTTAATAGACTTTATTTCTCTGTAGACCTGAAATTGTTTCGTTCATAGTCATAGATACAACCATAGAGCGATTCAATTTTCATACAGCGCCATCTATTGACCTTTACGGGAGGCAACGTACTCGTATATTTATTTTATTTTTATTACATAAAAAATGCGTAGTTATTTCATGTCCCAAAAAATACGTATTCTGTGAAAATAATAAAAATAAAATCGGAAAGTTACCGATATTTCCCCCTAATTTTAACAGTTTTTCATGTTTTACGCAGGGACCCTAAATATTTACGGGATAAAAAGTAGCCTATATTCTGCTCTGAACAGTCCTCTACCTACCAGTGAAAGTCCCGTCAAAATCGGTTCAGCCATTTCGAAGATTAGCCCGGACAAACAAACAAACAGACAAAAAAGTTAAAAATGCATGCAATGCAAGCTTAAACAGCTTTGGTAACGTAAATATAACAATATGAGCTTAAGACAAAGGCTTTAATTTGAAATCACAGACAGACACTTCAATTTTATTTATATGTATAGATGAGCCAGGTGTTCCTCTGGCAATGCAAGCTTGCGCATTCTCAACTGATTACAAATAGAATCTCTACTTTGACCAATATATATTTTTTTACAATGGTAGGTTAGTCTAATTTCATAAATACATTTCTATGTATATGTTTTGAAAAAATATTTCTTCTGATTTCTATATTGACAATAGAACACTATACTTGTTACTTGGGAAAACTTCTTGGGAGTAAAATCCTGAGCCAGAAGGCACAACTCGCTATACACAATGCAGTGTTGGTCCCAACGCTAACTTTTGGAAGCGAGAGCTTGGTATGGCAGAAAGAGCACGAAAGTAGAATAAATGCGGTCGAAATGCGAGCGCTACGCAAAATTTGTGGCGTAAGGCTTGTAGACCGTATTCGCAATTATGATGTTAGAAACAGAGTTGGTCTGAAAGAGAGCGTCGGTGTTAAAATAAGAAGAGGCATGCTCCGATGGTTCGGACATGTAGAAAGAATGCAAGATGAAAGAATGACGAAGCAGATATACAATGCAAAAGTGGAAGGATGTAGGAGCCAGGGAAGGCCAAGACTTACCTACCATGACCAAATTGATCGTGTTTTATCAGAAGGTGATGTCAGGAGCCCTAGAAACCGGCGAGCGTGCATGAGAAGAGCAATGAATGTTAAAGAAGCGAGTGAGATATGTAAGGATCGAGTCACGTGGCGTGGTTATAGATAGAGAACACTATACTGAAGCTTGACATAAAAATTGAATTTTAAACGAACTGCAAGCTTCCTATTCTATCATTTTCTAAACGAAACCCTAACAAAACAACTTAAAAACAATCGTAAAACGCAAATTCTCCTGAACTACAGAATCGGCACTCAAATCCTTCAAGTGTCTGTCCAGGGCCGGCGAACGTAAACAGAGCCCACGAAGAAGGCCGAAGTAATTCTGTTTTCTAATAATCCCGAACAAGCCGCCATTCTTACGGTCCCTCTTAATTAAAACATAAACGACTTTCCGATGAGAAAATGTTTTTACTCCGAAAGAGGGGGATTAGGTACGTGAGTTGCATTTTTTGTTCCGTGTTTCCTCCAGAGTACAATTTTAACCTTTCTATATCGATTGATAGCATAATGCCGGAGTTATATTGCTATTTTCATTATAAACTGTCTGTGAACTTGGACACCAGCGATCTTGTGACTCGGGTCAGAGACGATCTGTTGAGAATTATCGGAGATCCTAAGCTTAAAGATGGTATTGAGCCCTTTTAAGGCGAGATTTGCCTCTCTTTTCTTTGTTATCCACCGATTGTACAACGGGTTTCGTTCGCAACAATTGTTCGATGTGATCCCGACATCATCATCATCATCGCACGCATCGGCGATGGCACGGAGTTCACTCTCACGTACAGAAACCGCAATGGTTGCGTACTATGCGGTTCAAGAGAAGTTTTTTTCAAGAACTCTCAAGTTGTGGAATGAACTCCCAACTGAAGTTTTCCTAAAGGACTACAGCATGAGATTCTTCAAGGAAGGCGTACACTTGTTTTACACTTACACCTTAATGGTATAAAAAAAACTTATCTCTGGTCTGTTTCACAAGTAGTCGATGACATTCTATAGTCTTCGAAGAGTCCATGCGTAAAAATATGCCGGCCAAAGAGAGATCTGTTGTCTGTAATCTGTTGTAAAATCGTATATAGAGAGAAAGGAGCTAAGAGAAGGCTAAAGGCTGGAGAGATGTACAACAGAAAGAACTCCACCGAGAAGAGCATAGCTCTTAAGTATTAAATGCACCTTTAATATTTTATTCTAAGCAACATGGTCTATGTTGTTATTATTACACACGTCAATTTATTCGTATTATTACTTTAAAAGGAGAGGTATGCAAGTGAATGCAATAAAGACGAATGCGTTGGTGATTGAAAGGAATGAAACTGTTACAGAGTGCTAGATATTGACTGGAGATGAAAAAGTGGAGCAAGTGAATGAAATTGTGTATCCAGGTTCCATGATTGAGAGAGACGGGAAATGTGAGGGAGATATTGAAAGAAGAGTGAAAGCAAGAAACCGTATCAATGGTGCGTTATACTCGGTTTTGACCAGTGAAAATATATCAAGCAAAATTCGCTTATTGTTCAGGGTCTACTAATCATCGGTATGGCAGAAGAAGCATGAAAGTAGGGTCAGCGCTGTTGAAATAATGTGTGGAGGTAGAATGATTGATAGAGTAAGAAATAGCACGATTCGAGAACAATGTGGAATGATAGATGATGAAGTGACAAAAATTGAAAAGGGTGTTCTGAGATGTTTCGGACATTTGGAATGAATGGTTGACAAAAGAGGCAAGAGTGAGTGGAGATATCGGCGGGGGCCGCCCTAGTCGCACATATATAGATTAAATAGATGACGTGCTGAAAACGGACCAAATCAAAAGCACCCGAAACCGAAGTGCATGGGAGAAAAGGTTGATGAGTGTGGAAGTGGCGATAGAGATATGTTTGAATCTGTGCACCCGGCATTCCATAGTCTCTTGCCTACCTCAATAGGAGACAGCCGAGAGGATAAATATATATATAAATTTATTAGTAAGGTTATTTAGACTTACAAACTAAGTTATTACTGATATGCAACTCCGCAAATCGTTTGATCACACATCTTCAGCATACCATTGGTCTTTCTACGCAACCTCAGCACAATCAGACTTTTCGCGTATGATCGCGTAAAAATCATCTACACTAGCAATATACCTGAGGACTACAGAAGCGAGGTAGCTCCAGTAGAGCACCGAAGACAATATTATACTGGATCCGCAGAACATTATATGTCTTACACTTATAGATGGTCCATAGAAAATGAAATTAAAATTAACATTTAGAGTTTCACGTTTTAAATGGAAACGTATCTCAAAATACAGTCCTCAAAGCGTATCTCTAGGTGGAGACGTAATTGACATCAACCTAAGTCAACCTTATCGACGTCTGGGTAGAACGGTAAATGTGTGTTTTAATACTAGACTCTCTATCTCAGAGAGTTAGACGTAGCTTTAAACTTGATTTATTTTAAAACTCTACTCAAAGTCGGCGCGATACTATCATTTATTTTAATGTTTAATGTTATTAATACACTTGCTTTAAGCTTCATCTTTGCCCGTTTAATGTTTTTGTTTCATTGTTTCTTCAACTAGTATATCTTTTTATTATAGTTTACAAAAACGTAAAATGCAAAAGACTGATAAGGTGTCTTATGACGCTGTTACGCAGGTTTAGCAATATTTAGCGTAGCCTGTTTTTGTATGGGACTAATCACCTCGAGTTCCTTCGTGCTTTGGTGGGCCAGTTAATCTGTTGGTCCCGATTGTTTTCGACGTATGACAGGAGGTATCACGCGAGTGATACTTAATATATCGCAAACGTTAATAGGCTACGGTACCCGCTTTACATCAGGTGGGCCGCATGCTTGTATGTCTCCCGACGTAGTATAAAAAAAACACGCGAGTGATGAGTACTTAATGTATTACCAGTGTACATAGGTTACGATAACCACTTGACATCAGGTGGACCGTATGCTTATGTACTCGTACCTTCCGACGTTGCATAGAGAAAAAATAGTTTATATTACTCGTATATTATACTCGTAGTTAGAATATTTTATTATCGATATTCCTGCAATAAACACGCTTTATTTACTGGCGTACTTTTTTACCCAGCTGTTTACAAGTCAAGAAATTGTAAACCTTTCTAGGTATATGATATGTTTGGATTATAATTCAGATAAACACTGTAACTTATCTTATAATATGTATGTGCGCGATGGCAATCTGTTATTTTTTTCTTCTTCTTCGCGTTATCCAGTTCCCTTCCATTGGGATTGGTGGAATCCGCTACCTAAGCGTAAGAATTTAGCGAAGGAGATTTTCACTACTTTTTTTTCGCGACTGCCGTCAGATCTTCACAACCCAGAGGGAAAACCAGATCTTTCTAAGATTGGGTCACACGACTTTCGAAATATAATTCCTTGGTCGTGTGGATTTCCTCCTGATCGCTATCTGTTATGTATGTATGTATATCTTCACGCCAGGTAATAAAAAAATATAATATTTAAATGATACAGCATTACAGTGAGGCCCGTAGATGTATAAACTTGCCAGTGAGCTCAGCTCGCACATGTAGTTAGGAGAATAAAACAATGGCAAACATAGAACTTTTATCTTTTACGATAAAGTTAAGTTCCATACTTAATAAGGATAAAAGTACTCTGTTTGCCATTGTTTAATTCTCCTAACTTTATTACTTTAATACAAAATTGTGCTTCTAAGTTGCCTCAACACTACGTTTGAGAGAGAAGTGCTATATCTTAAAATACGGTCTCCAAAGAGTCTAGGTGTGGACGTAATCAACACCAAATCCTAAGTCTGAGACAGATTCTAGATAGAGCAGCGCAGTCCACCTTATCGACCTCTGTGTACGACTGCAGGTGAATTTCTCTCGATACTGAAAATGCTATATAAAGGACTTAGGTTGGAACCGATTTATTTTAAATGTACGCTTGAATTTACTGGAATTTAATAGTATTTTATTTTAGTTAGGAACTTTACATCTATGTCTATTTATCTATGTGTTATAATAACATGCTAAGTCACTTGCGGAGTAGACAGAGATACCCGCGTGCTATGCTACATGACTCAGTCTTTACACACCTCTGTCGTTTCTTTAACATGCATAGCTCTTTTGATGCACGGTTTTTAGGTCTCCTGACGCCTTCTTTTAATATACGACGTATTTGGTCATAGTACCTATCAAACCTATCCTTGATAATGATAACTCTTCATGTATATTTTCACTACTTATGTGTATTTAAAATAAGAAGGAGTTAATCGAGAAATCCGTTTGAATTAATATACGACAACATTGATGGCAAACGTAAAATACTTATGTAATTGTTTGATGTTTCCGCTTTTGTTCTATTCTATGCGTAAGTATACTTCCGTACGTATAGTTCATTTCGAGTCTCCATGCTTTATATCATTTCATATTTCTTGTCGTAATACGTCGAGTTGAGTTTCTCGAAATATGACAATAATATAAAATAATAATATGGCTACATGCGGCTGAATTATGACTGAAGATTGTTGAAGTTTTCGAACAAAATCTGGAGCTGCGTCCACTACCCGTGCGAAGCCGAAGAATAAAAATATTTTCTTATTTATGCCTCAAATACATTATATATAGCAGCTACCTAATCCAACCGAAAAAAGTAGGTAATATTACCGGTCAAAAATAACCTAAAATGAAGAAATTTGTTAGCTTTTTCTTGTAATACCTGAGAATCAATAAACAATGTTACTCGTACTTTTATTCGAATAGATAGTTGAAGCCCTAGCTATTGCAAAAAGTTTCATTTATGCCCAAAACAATAATATTGAAACCAAACTCCATACAGCAATGGGCAATCTCCTTTTATTAGGAGTAAAATCAAGTGTTAACAAAAAGTGATAGCGTTACGCTCGATCCGTCCTCTCTCGTTCTCGCTCGTCCGCGAAATAAAAGAGAAAAATATATACATCTACGTGATTTAACGTGCGAGAGAATGAGATAGACGTATTAAAAATAGACAACCACATACATCTATAGGATTTATCGTACGAGAGAATAAGATAGAAGGCAAAACATTATTTATTACAGGATCCGAGCGTTGTACCTGTTTGTACTTGTGTGTGCCTACGTATTACGAAGCTTTGTATATTTTTCGTATACTTTAATGTACTATTAATCAAATCATCAAGTGATTAAAGTTAAAGGAACATTGGAAGATATAGAAGAAATTGATTCGAGTAGTAATGAAGAATTTGTAAATCACGTGGATGCCGTTAATTGGTTAATCTATAGTTCACATTTATGAATAATATAAATTATATTTTTATTATTCTAGAAGATGCGTTCATTTTCTCTCTTTTTCTATTCGACATATATCATAATTATCGTTCGTAATGAGTAAACTCCACTCGTATGTCGAAGCTGACACGCACATACTGTTTTTAATTCTTTATGTTAAACCGCCGTTTGAGATCACTTCGCTGCATCATAAAATTCCTTACAGTACAACTCACTTCCGTTTACCCGTTATGAAGGCATACTCACGTAAAATATACGATGCAAAAGTGGAGGTATGTAGGAGCCGAGGAAGACCGAGACTAAGCTACCAAGACCAAATTGGTCGTGTTTTATCAGGTGATGTCAGGAGCTGCAGGAACCAGCGAGCGTGCATGAAAAGAGCTTCTTCTTTATTAATAGTATCGATTTAATATTTTTATTGATCCCAGTTAGTCTAATGACGTGTTTTCGTGTGTCATATCAATGATTTCCAAACATATAGAATATTTATTTCATATTTTTAGGATTACGTACCCAAGGGGTATAACGGACCCTATTACTGAGACTCCGTTGTCCGTTCGTCCCTCCGTCCGTCCGTCTGTCACCAAGCTTTATCTCATGAACTGTGATAGTTAGATAGTTGAAATTTTCACAGATGATGTATTTCTGTTGCCGCTATAACAACAAATACTAAAAAACAGAATATATAAATATTTAAGGGGGCTCCCATACAACAAACGTGATTTTTTGCTCGTTTTTGCTCGATATTTTGATAACGGCAACAGGTAGACGCTTCAAATATTCACAGAAAATATTCACTTTACAAACAAATAATTAAATTAAAATAAAACAAATATTTAGGCTCCCATACAACAAACGTAATTTTTTTGCCGTTTTTATAGATATTGGTACAGAACCCTTCGTGCGCGAGTCCGACTCGCACTTGGCCGGTTTTTAGAAGAATACACCGTGCTAATATACAAAAGTTAAAAATATTTCTTCCTTAAGAACAGCAAGAGCGAAAGTTGTGGAAGCGTACGAGAAAATTGTGTATATTCCACTTTTAGTATATTAGTCTTTGGGGAATACGAAGATAATATTAAAACAGGTCAAGTACGATTTGGGTCTAGCACTATCAAGGCTCTATTTTTTTCTTAGTCCATGTAATACGGTAACCTGTGAAAAATTGTTTTTTTTTGGCCACACTAGACAAACTACGTTATAAATCAACGTTTGAAAAATTTTTACATGCAATAATTTAAAAAATATACGTCCATAGTATAAAATAAAATCGGGATATAATTATGATACCCAGTTATTCCTGGTTCCAGATTAGTTAATTCTTTAGGACAGATCTCACAATAATAAAAGTCTAAAACTGGATGATTGACAAATGCTCATATATTGAGCATAAAAAATAATATATTTTCTTATACACCACTCAATGTGCTTGAAATAATCATCTCACATATAGAATGTAGTGAAATGTATTTTTGGCCCTTTTTACGTGCCCGTGAGACCCATAATACTGTTATTTAATATCCGTCTATCAATATCTTCACACCAGGTCCCTAGCACAGTAGGCAGATAGAGCTATGCGCCGCAAAACGCGATCCTTACAAACCTCACTCGCTTCTTTAACATGGCTCTTTCACACGCTCGCCGGTTCCTGGGACTCCTGATATAACCTTCATATACTACATGACAGCCCTTTCGTTTTAGACAATTAATATCTTATATTCCTTTCTAAGACAACAGTGCATAAAATATCTGAATTTGGACGCTGTCAATTATTTCATTTACGAGCTAGAGACACATCACAAGCAAAAGGAAAGACAGTACACTGTTTTCACTTGGACCTTTTTACCCTTCGGATACTAACCCCAAGGTAACTTTTAACCAATATAAAATTTGATAAGATCTGTTTGAAAAACTTTTTCAGTATTTTAGAACTACGTTCTAAATCTAAACTATGTTTAAATGATTTACTAGCTAGTTAATTCTGAAATTATGTATGACAGGTGCTAAAAATAACCAGCTTAACTAATATATCCCATGTTGTGTCAAATACACTTTTATTTAATTTTTGGCACATAATTGCACAATTTAGTGAATCTTTAGTATATATCATCTTGGAATAAGTATTTATTAATATTTATTAAATTTTATTTAATAAAAATACACCAAAATTGCAATGATCATTTTCAATGCAAGGAAGCCCACATTAAATCCATGTTTCTTTATAAGTACGTAGCGTTTTAGAGATCCGAAAAAATCTACCTAGTGAAGCATTGTCCTACGTAAACACTGATAATAAGCAGGTTTATTAATACACAACAAAATATTTTATAATACCGCATTGTTATATTTTATTGGGATTAAACAATTATTTTTATCCGTTCGAATCTTTTTGCATCAACAAATTTCTAAGTGTTTAAGATTTTTCTATCAATCGGAGTATATTTCTCCTCTGTTGAGTTTCTAAGTATAGTAACTATAAATATAGTAAAAGTATGTTGCGAGAAAGTTGTGTATATTGTTCTATACCAATTATTTTACTTAACCCAGCCTGGTCTCAGGGATTACATTTATTACAAACAGAGTTAATCTCCGGTCATAACCGTTTAAAAGAGCCAGGAAACTTCAACACACATGGAAGCTTTCAACAAAATAAATTTTCAGCGCGCATTCAGTAGGAATCCCACAAGTGCTACGTGTACTGAATAAAATTTTCAGCAAAACCAGGTCTTAGGATAAATCCTCAGAGCGACGCAGACGTGGGACGCCTGAAAGTTTTCAGCATAGCAAATGAGTTGCTGAAATGTGAGCCTTACCCGGGCGGGGGGTGTTTAGTCAGATCTGTCTTGGCAGTTTCTTGAAGTGAGGATTTAATTTATTCTACATACTCACGCCAAATTCCTCGCGGGGTAGGGAGAGAGAACTGAGCGCCTTCATAATCTTTCGCTTAATTAGTGTGCTCATGCCGATTTTTAGTATTTTTGACATAACTTTCTTATAAAATACGATCAATTTCGACATTGGAAGCGAGCTTTAGCTTTAGCTTCTACATCCGCTTATTACGCGTAGCATATTTGTTAAGTCATTCTTTCACTCCGCGTTATTTCTGCATGTCTGAACAAGCGGGGCATGCCTTCACTTATCTTAATAAAACACAATAGCTTGAAAAGTCACAGATTTTGCGTAATGCTCGCATTTCGACCGCGTTTATCCTACTTTCATGCTCTCTCTGCCATACGCAGCTCTCGCTTCTATAAGTAAGCGTTGGGATCAGCACTGCATTGTGTATAGCGCGCTGTTCCTTCTGGCACAAGTTGTTACTGCCAAAAAGTTCCCAGCACTCTCTCGTCTTTCCACATCAGCGGTGTACCTTCCATCCCTGCTGAAAGCACATCCAAGATATAAAATCTCATCCACTTGTTGATGATGTTAAAAATAGAGTAGGTCTGAAAGAGAGCGTCGGAGTTAAAATAAAAAGAGGCATGCTCCGTTGGTTGGGACATGTAGAAAGAATGCATGATGAAAAAATTAAGAAGCAGATATACAACGCAAAAGTGAAAGGATATAAGATAAGTCACGTGGTGCTCCGTTCCCTCTGCCTACCCCGCAAGGCATTTGGCGTGAAGTTACAGATAAATCTTTATTTGCTAGTGGGCCCTCGCGGGCACTTGGACACGTCTTACAATTTTTTGAAATATAATCTTATTGTATCTTACTAAATCTCTTATGTTACTATTTTTATTTTTTGATCTACTAGCATTTAGAAATTACCATTGGTGAAGAAGAAATGCCGAACGAAACTTGCCTATATAGGTCTCTTTTAAAATTGTCATTTTTTTTATACTACGTCGTGAGGCTTACAAGCATATGGCTTATCTGATGTAAAGCGGGTACCATAGCCTATTAACGCTCGAGTTATATTAAGTATCACTTGCGCGATGCCTCCTCTGCTGCTTACACAGCACTCCTTGGGAGCTTACTGGTGACCTCACTCACACGCAGGAACACAACAATCCTCTAGGGAGTTGTTATTTGGCTGCTGTTTTCTGTGAGGTGGAGGTACTTCCCCAGATGGGCTGCTTTGATACGCCCTACCTCTCCTAAAACTTCCAGACCAAGTCAAACGGACATGTTCATGCGCACAAATGTTTGCCTTGTGTGGGAATCGACCCCACGAGCGTTGGTGTCAAAGTCGCGTCATTCACGACTGAGCCACCAAGCTCGTCAAAAAGCTGGTCGATTAGATATTACAATAAAATCACGTCAGCATATTCGTACAATAATGATATCAAATTGTAGAATCAAAGATTATTAAGAAAGGGTTTTCTGTACTAAATTATCTAAGATATGTTGTATATATCTTGATCTGTCATTGTCTGTACGTTAAAAATACTCTTTGTAAAATTATTACCCTCCTGCAGTCGGGAAAAAGGAGCTATTCAGTTCAATAGCCTTCCTGTAAGGATCTCGGGAAATGATTGAATGAAAAAAAATAATAAAATTATGAAATAAAACTGTTAATAGTGTGTGGCTCTAAAAGTTTACAATAAAGGCACTATAAAAAAAAACTTTTTTCAGCGTTACAAAAAATAAAATGAATGTCTTAGCACGTTGGGGTGTACTTCAATCATCGTCTCATTACCAGATTTCGATTGTTAAATTAGGCTTAAAATAACAATATTTTTTTATGTCCACCCCATTGACGTTCTTTTTCCTCCCAGCATTAGCCGATTCCGCTGGTTCTCTTGGTTATAGGGATCTGACAGATAACGAGATGGATCGTTCTTAGCTTATGTCACACAAAATCTTCTTGGACGGGCGTGTTACCTCCACTGCCGAGCAAGGTGATAATTACAAATATATTCAGAAACCTTTTAAACATGTATTTAGCGCTATACGCTCTCATCTGGATTCGAACCACCAGTGCGTCAACAGGCTGGTTCTTTATCTAGGCTATTACTGTTCTTTATGATCTAAGAATAAAGTATGTATGTATCTTCACGCCAAGTCCCTTGTGGTGTAGGCAGAGAGAACCGAGCGCCATAAATAAATAAATAAATATTGGCGGACAAATTACACAGCGCCTTCTAGCCCCAAACTAAGCGAAGCTTGTGTTATGGGTACTAGACAACTGATAAATATACGTAAATACATTTTTTTTTGTAAATACATACTTATTATACATAGAAAATATCCAGACCAAGACAAACAGACATGTTCATGCACACAAATGTTTGTCCTGTGTGGGAATCGAACCCACGAGCGTTGGTGTCAAAGTAGCGTAACAGCGCGTTTCACCACTGCGCCACCGAGCTCGTCGAACCATAAGACGCGGTCCTTACATACTTCACTCGCTTCTGTGACATTCATAGCTCTTTTCATGCACGCTTGAATAAAGAATATAGTACAATAAAAAAATAACATAAAATATTTCATAACAAATTATACAGCAAAATAACTGAACATTCTATAACCAACAAGGACGAGCTCTTATAAAAAGCAGCTTTTCAAATAGCACGTAAAATGTTGCGAGCCAATGTGGAAAAAAGAAGGGGCACTCGAGTAACCAAGTGGCATATAGTGCTCTTAATGAAAAGGGGTTATCTTGGGGGCGCGATGGACGGAACCCCGATACGGCCTCTCGATCGCAGGTAAATGGTTCAAGAGCGACCTCAAAGAAAGAGATTTTGTTTCAGGGAAATTCTCAAACATATAATAATCCTGGACACATAATTGGACACTAAAGATACATACAATTAAGCTACATGAACAAAAATGCTTTTGGTTCGAATTTTGGAATGTACCACTAAATTCGTGTTTTCGGAAATTTAAGTACATATTTGTAATAATCACTTGTTTGGCGGTGAAGAAAAACATCGTGAGGAAAGCCGCTCGTTGAAGACATTATTTTTCAAATTACATGAGGCCTTACCGAAGAATGCTCTGGTTTACCCTCTGGATTGCGGAGGCAGCCTCTCCATTTAAAAATCAGCATCTTCTCCAAATCCTCATGCTTAGGACAAGGGGTAACGCTAAGAATAAGGCATGAGTAAGACTTCATTTAATAATACCAATTGGATTTTATTTCAAAGTATGTGTGGCAAATGAAAGATTTTTTTATACAACGTCGGTTTCATACAAGTATACGGCCCTCCGCACCTCCACATACAGTGACATAAAGCTGTTACATGTGGCCTATGAGCGTTTGGAACACCACTGTCGCTAACACAGTAATTCGTTAGGAGCTTTCTGGTGACTTCGCTTATTCGCATGAACAACAACATCAAGGGAGTTGTAATTAGAAGCCGATGAGAATCGAACGGCATCAGACGCCTCACTCGCTTCATTAACATTATATTTTCATGCAGATTCGCCAGTTCCTGGGGCTCCTGACATCACCTTCTGATAAAACACGACCAATTTGGTCACAGTAGGCGAGACTTGGTCTTCGTCGGCTCCTACATCCTGCCAATTTCGCATTGCATATCCACATTTAAATTCCACAAAACAGTGTCATGGCAGCAGGAAATCGTTCCCGTCTTAGCATAATGCCGCAACTTAGTTGAGCCACGACGGTGTTTTTCAGACGGTGGCGATTGTAGTTGCGCGTTTGAAGACAAATATGATACATAAATACTTTCCACAAATTTGGTAACACCGACAGAATTAACTCAAATATACATAACCATAAACATTTATTTAAAAATATAACTGTATAGGACATTGAGAAACTATTCTTTCGATGTGTAAATCGTCAATTATTTCCACATTCCTACTTAGACGGTATCACAATTAGCCAAATGAGTTGTTACTTTTCTAAGTGCACGGCAAATCGGCCGCCATTAAAATCGCGGGACGGCAATTATTGGCTATTCCGGCAATCGCTT
Organism: Pyralis farinalis; assembly: GCA_947507595.1. Taxonomy (NCBI): domain Eukaryota; kingdom Metazoa; phylum Arthropoda; class Insecta; order Lepidoptera; family Pyralidae; genus Pyralis; species Pyralis farinalis. The sequence continues at coordinate 36,837,737 of OX382268.1, read as the reverse complement.
CGCCGCCGATTATTGCCGGGTGTGCGCCGTTATTGCTGTTTTGTCGTACGATTGCCGTTATTTCCCATCTGGCCTATTGAGTGTGTGGCAATTGAACGAGTTACTTGTTGGAAATAATGGTTATTTAATTATATCACGGTGATTCTAGGAAATAGACAAGCCTACATATAAATAAATAATACAGTCATAAGTGTTTATATCCTCATCACAAACAGGATAACAGACAATGAACTTTGTGAGAGACGGGTGCCCAATTTAGGCTTTCTAAAAAGCCTGAGACACAGATCATTACACCAAGTGTGTCATTCGAGCGTAGCTGGCTCTGTAAAAACCTTTCCACGCCTTTTCAAAGAACCACGTTCGATGTATATCTTAATTCAGATAGCAAATAAATGTTTTGCCTAATAAAATAAGAATAAACATAAATATTATACAGCGGCGTATAGCCCCAAAGTAAGCGAAGCTTGTATGGTCTAGACGACTGATAAACATACGTAAATACACCTTTTCTTTGTAAATACATACTTATTATACATAGAAAATACCAGATCAAGACTGACAGATATATTCATGCACTAATGTGTGTCCTGTGTGGGAATCGGACCCACGAACGTTGGTGTCTAGATAGCGTTATTAATCATTGTGCCGCCATGCTCGTCTGAATAGAAGAATGAATCGTGCGTTACCATCTCTGCTTCATAAGTTACTGCTATCTTTGTAATTCTTCATATGGTGCAAAATTACTCAAGGGAAACGGAATTTTCTTAATCTATACATATAAATAAAACTGAAGTGTCTGTCTGTGTGTCTGTTTGTTTGTCCGGGCTAATCTTCGAAATAGCTAAACCGATTTTGACGGGACTTTCACTGGTAGGTAGAGGACTGTTCAGAGCAGAATATAGGTAACTTTTTATCCTGTAAATATTTAGGGTTCCTGCGTAAAACATGAAAAACTGTTAAAATAAGGGGGAAATATCTTTTAAAATCTTTTAAAGGGGGATTTTTTATGTAATAAAAATAAAATAAATATACGTTGCCTCCCGTAAAGGTCAATAGATGGCGCTGTATGAAAATTGAATCGCTCTATGATTGCATCTACGTCCCTGAACTTTGTTTTTTGTTCTGAAGTCAAAGAATTTCCCTTCCGGTGACGTAGTCACGGCCCACAGGGGCCAACTACATAGTCAGGTAAAAAAATAAACAAAAATTTCAGGTCTACAGGGAAATAAAGTCTACTAAAAGCCTAAATCTCATGCGTGCGAAGCCGCGGGCTTCAGCTAGTTTTAAATACAATATGAAAGTAGTTTTAAGGTATATACCTAGTCCTGCCATAAGTTCTGTTGCAAATGAATGTACGTTTTTTTATGAAGCAATGGAATTGTAATGAAACATTTCTCAGCAAAAATAAAAAGTTCTATTCGAAATGGCCACCTTTGGCTTTGATATAGAGCTTTAATCTGTCACGAATCTATGGATTTACGCACTGTTTCCATGGAAAATTTAACAACTGTATGCTCCAGATTTTTCTTAAAAGACATAATGTCGGCGTGTCGTTTTGAGTAGGCCATGTCATCTAAAACTGACCATAACTTGTAGTCTAAGGAGTTCAGATCTGGCTAGACGAAGGCCAGTCTTCAGCTTTTACAAAGTGCGGAACGTTAATTTTAAAATATTCTTGGTTCTTGGTTCTTTTTATCCCCGAGGGGAAAGGCAAAGGGATCTAGCCCATACAGCCAAGTCATCAGTTTAAAACCATTTGAAAATCTTAATTCTATGTTCCAGCTTCAGGAACTGTGCTGAAAAAATACCTGGGAAGGGTATCTAGAACCAATCAACCCAATTTAAATACCACCCGTAAAACGATAGTGATTTTTACAAGGTTTTCTTGATGAACTTATTCACGTCTTCCAAAAAGTGCATAAACGTGTTATATTTGAGTTTTTTCATTACTGTATAATTTCACTAGCACTTATGTTGCAAAATACTATCGAAATTGTCACATAAAACTAATTTTATACTGAATTGTAAAAATTTCAAGTAAAACAACAATGTCACTCGTCAAAAGCGCGGGAAGAAGACCAGTTTTAAAATAGGATTACAGTGATTGCCATGCGCAAAGTAGGTATGTAGCCGTTGGTCATATTCAAGATACATCAAAAGCTTGGTATAAGCCGTATGTTCGTATATCGTAATATCGACATGGACACAGTGAGCGATTTTTGTGTGAATCGGAACGTATAATTAATCCATCCATGTCGGTAGATCTAATAATTGAATAACCAATGTATGACAAATGTCACCTTAGTCTTCCTGCGACCACGGACGCTGCAAAGCATTCGAAACGTCAGGTTCAACAAAATAAATAAAACACGCGGTACTTCCGTTAAAAAAAATGTTTAATTTAATGTATAACAATCGCGAAAACCTAAAACAATACTATTCTACTCAGAGTACCACATAAATAGGAGTTTATGTACGCACTAATGAGGTCTAGAAAACTGCTCGTTATCCTAGATAACGAATAGACTATTTCCTGTAATGAGATCGTATATGACAACTCAAAAACAAGTAGGTAAACAGACATAAGTGTCCGACGTGGACTCCAATGACTATGAATTCTGCTATACTATAAATAAATAAATAAATATTTTCGGACAAATTACACAGCGCCACCTAGCCCCAAAGTAAGCGAAGCTTGTGTTATCGGTGCTAGACAACTGATAAACATACGTAAATACATTTTTTTTTTTGTAAATACATACTTATTATACGTAGAAAATACCCAGACCAATACAAACAGACATGTTCATGCACACAAATGTTTGTTCGGTGTGGGAATCGAACCCACGAGCGTTGGTGTCAAAGTAGCGTAACAGCGCGTTTCACCACTGCGCCACCGAGCTCGTCAAATACTATGCTATAACTTCACGCCAAATCCCTTGCGGGGTAGGCAGACAGAACCGAGTGCGACGTGACTCGATCCTTATATATCTCACTTGCTTCTTTAACATTCATTGCTCTTCTCGTGCACGCTCGCTGGTTTCTAGGGCTCCTGACATCACCTTCTGATAGAACACGACCAATTTGATCATGCTAGGCGAGTCTTGGCCTTCCCCGGCTCCTACATCCTTCCTCTTTTGCATTGTATATCTGCTTCATCATTATTTCATCCTGCATTCTTTCTACATGTCCGAACTAACGGAGCATGCCTCTTCTTATTTTAACACCGCGACGCTGTCTTTCAGACCAACTCTGTTTTTAAATTCATAGTTAGGAACTATGAGTTCTTATTTCTGATTTGATCTTAGAGTTAACAACTCCCTAGAGGGTTGTTGTGTTAATAGGCTACGGTACCCGCTTTACATCAGGTGGGTCGTATTCTTGTATGCCTCCCGATGTAGTATATAAAAAAAGCCAACCTCAATAAATAAATAGTTAATAGATATTTTGCGAAAGTTATATGAAAATGCGATTTGATGTAACCTGCTTTTTGTGCTTTCGCCACCAATTAGCTCATGCAGACTAGCGCCGGCCGGCACCCACCCACTATCGTTAGTAGATTCAACATGCCATCGCTGACTCGGCTGCTGCGGTAGTCCACCGTCTGGAACAGAAACCGCATGCACCCGCCACCGTCGTTGCCACGACTGTCCTGGTCGTCGTTGCGACACGTGTTTCAAGTCACGTGTCGATCCTTACACACCTCACTCGCTTCTTTAACATTCATTGCTCTTCTCACGCACGTTATTAAGGCTCCTGACATCACTTTCTGATAGAACACGATCGTCTTCGTCATGGTAGGTTAGCCTTGGCCTTCCGCGGCTCGTACATCCTTTCATGTTTTTTAGCTTTTGAAAAATGTTCCATGTTTTGTAGATTTTCTGTGAGAGAAATGTATCTACGTAGCTATATTCCATGTATTAAAAACCTTTGCCGTTTAAAAAAATATTCCTACTGCATTAAAATTCAATTCGTTTATCCTTAAAACCATAAACTTACAAATATGTCCAACATATTTCGTGTAACTACGCTATGATGTTGTAAAAAAACATTTGAATACGATTTTCAAAGGACACCGACGGGCGTGTAAAAAGTAAATACATATCCGTTGATATGAAATCAGCAATTTGTATGTCCGTCCATGTGTGTCGATTCAACAGAGAGTGTGTTTGATGCGAAATCTTTTTGAAATATTTTATAATAATACAGCATCGGAATTCCACACGTAGCGAATTCCATCTGTATGTAAAATCTGAATCGCGTTCAACTCGACAAACTAAATTACGGCATTTGATATGCATAGTTTTGTAAAATACTCACATGTAATATTTAGAGTGGACGTTGTAAGAACTATATTGTGCAACGTCAGGAGGTATTCATGCATACGACCCGCCTGATTGAAAAGTGATTGCCGTATATTACGCGATACAGGAAGTATCACACGCAACACAGGAGATGGCATTGCGCCATTCCTGCTGCTTACTGGGAACCCCTTCACTCCCGATAACACAACAAACCCAGGGACTTGTGGTTTAGGATTGAGGTAGAAGGAATTCCCCAGTCGGGCTGATGAAATAGTCGGGCTGGAGAAGAAGAAGAAATAGTTCGTAAATTCAAGAGTTCATATCATTTAGAAGTGTCATGCTAAAATGTGGGGTCCAAGGAACACGGAGTGCTCTACGGAGCAAAGCAGTATTTCAGTAAGTTGAGAGGAATCACCTGAATACCTGCCTTAGCCGTGTGACTCGGTTAAGAAACCGGTGAGACTGTTGATGATATATCGCCACCAGCACATCAAGCATCACATCCCACTGCAAGGATACGGGCCTCCCTTCAACCGAAGGAGTTTAGAACATACTCCACCATGCTGATCAAATGCGGATTGGCGGAAGCCAGCGTTTTCACACCGCCCGAGGGCCGCTGACTTAGCTTAACGACTGTCATCTATCGACAACAGCCGAGACCGATGGCTCAACTTGCCCTCCAAGCACGGATAGATAATGTTTAATATAAATCTTTGTTTATTCATAAATTTATAGTTGCACTTTAATGAGTAGATAAAGAACCGGCTTATGGGTCAACTGGACCCCGGTTTGAATCCTGGCATTAAATTCGTCTTTTTGGAGTTATGTACATATTTGTAATTACCACTAGCTCGGCGGTGAAGGAAAAGGGTAGCAGCGAAACTGTAAGAAATAAGAATTAGTTTTTTGCTGGTAAACGCAGAAGTAGATACTTACCCAAAATGTAGATTATAATACATTCACTGCACTGGGATTTCTTGTTATCGGATGTGTATACGGTGTGGAGCCAATTTCCAATTAAGTATTTAATAAAATAGGCACTCTAATCTTGTCCAGCGCTGGCTATATCCGTGGAAGAAACGGTCGATATGTTGCCGGTTTGAGCGAACGGTTTGAACTAATGTGAACGAATTGAAGACCGGTGAGTGTACGACGGATAATACCAGAACCAAGTTTCAAAAAGACGTCGCTAACCGTCAATCTAGAAAATCCAAGATGTAAAAATTACTTAAATAATTATTCTAGAATTGTATATATTTTAAGTTAATTTGTAAATAAATTTAGATTGCCAAAAAATTTACCGATTTTACTCATCGCAGTGACACCTAGCGGTAGGTAGTATGCGATTTCCAATACGAGGTGTGCTTTACATCCTAGATTGCGCTAGTTGTAGCATTTCAAGACGAGTTATGATTTAGTTTTGTTTACGTTGCCAATATTGTGAAAATAGTTAAGTTGTTACTGGTAAACCTTTACACCATTGCAGAGAATGAACCTTGAAATATGGTTTTGTTTTCAAAAATCTATTTGCTTAACTACTTATTCAGTTAGTTATAGTCACATTTTCTGATCCGTGTGCATTTCTACCTGGGAAATAGCCTGTATTTTCTGCAATGATATTGGTAAACGCTTGGTGCATTCGGAATTGAATGCGGTGCCGTTGACACAAGCGAGAGGCTTATCTTCGGCTCTATACACAATGCAGGGTAAGCTTGGGGCCACAGAACGAGCGACATATTACCTTTGTTTGTGTATTCACTTTGGTATACCAAGAACGCTTCATATTTTACTAGCAGACGTTTTATTCTAAGATATTATTCTTGTGTGCTGCACTCTAATCTATAGAAATATTCATATGAGAGCCTTTGCCTTAACTTTTGAGCGATGTGCTTTCGCAACAAACAGAAACAATGTCATGTTGATTGTAGTGACTGTTAGCATTTTGTACAAATTTGTGCACATGTTCGAACACCCCGACAATATATGAAAACGCTGCCAATCTATACTAATATATAAAGGGGGAGAGGTTGTTTATTTGAACTCGTTAATCTTTCTAGCAGTCGAATTTGAAAAAATATTTTTACTTTTAATAGCCCAATTCTTGAGGCAGGTTGAAGGCTGTTTAATATTCCGCTACAGGATGGGCGAAGTCGCGGGCATATGCTAGTTGGTGTATATGTATGTAGAAAAGTGTTATAATACAAACGATATTAATTAAACCTAAAGTTATGGAAGTAAATTAACCGTAACTGAGTAGGCGTATTGGAATATATTTTTGCATTTGATAGATACGTAGTCGTACATATCAGGTTTCGAACCCAGGACCAGTTGGTCAATAGGCCTGTTGTTTATCCACTGGACTATAATTGCTCTCTCTTTTAACGTTTATGTTACTCAACTTATGACAGACAAATCAGTTTCTTCGCCAAATCCTTAGTCTTAGGTAGCGGACCCCGCCAATCCTAATGGATTAGAAAACGGGATAATGCTAACAAGAAGAAGAAGTTACTAAACTTAGGAATAAATAAACATTTTTGTAAACCGAAAATCACTTCTGACACATATTAGCTACGGAATGCTTTATATAAATTTTAAACGTGTGTTATTTATTTTTATAGTCATAAAAGAAATAAACACAAATACATGCAATTTACAAACTCTGTTCTGCTTTTCGTTTTAGTTTAAAATGAATGGAGACTATAAACGCTGCTTTTATGGCCCGACCACCTGCTCACTATATACAATTGTGTGTTAGTATTTATGTTTGTCCGGACCAGGCTGTTCTTATCGTTTTTATTATCAAGTCGTCTTCGTTAGAACAGTATCTTTGTATCCCGTGGTATACAATGACAGCATAGATCGAGTACATACCAATACGAGCTATTTTTTTTACATACAACGTCAGGAGGCATGCAAGCATACGGCTCACCGTAGCCTATCAAAGCTTGTAGTACATTAAGTATCATTCGCGCGATGCTAACTCTGTTGCTAACACAGTATCTGCTTAGGAGTCCATTGTTGACCTCACTCACAAGCAGGTACACAACAATCGTCCTGGGAGTTGTTATTTGGCTGCGGTTTTCTGTGAGGTGGAGGTACTTCCCCAGACGAGCTATATTAATACGCCCTACCTCTCTCAATTAATTATTAATTTATAGAAAAATACACAATACACAGTGCAAAAGTGGAAGGATGTAGGAGCCGAGGAAGGCCAAGACTTACCTACCATGACCAAATTGGTTGTGTTCTATCAGAAGGTGATGTCAGGAGACCTTGAAACCGGCGAGCGTGCAAGAGAAGAGCAATGAATGTTAAATAAGCGAGTGAGGTATGTAAGAATCGAGTCATGTCGCGCTCGGTTCTCTCTGCCTACCCCGTAAGAGATTTGACGTGAAGTTATAGATCAGACAATACACACACAACTTAATACACTATAATACATTCAATTCCATTTAAATTAATACAACTAATGTCATCCGGAGAGCTCGATGACGTCGTTGCCCGTGCCATTCTAACCGAACACTCAGGTTAAGCAACGTCGACCGCAGCCAGTTTATGGACGAGTTTATCTATCTCGAGTTTCTCCGTGCTTCGGAGGGCAAGTTAAGCCCTCGATCCCGGCTGTTGTTGATAGACGACAGTCTTTAAGCTCAGTGACCCTCGGGCGGCTTGAAAACACTGGCCTCCGCCAATCCGCATTTGAGCAATGTGGCGGATAATGCTCTAAACCCCCAAACCCAAAAGGTTGAAGGGAAACCCGTATCTCTGCAGTGGGATGAGTAAGGATTGATATAGATGTAGATCAAGCTATGAAATAACTACGGTAATCGCTTTACATCAGGAGGTTCGTATGCTTCTATGTCTTCCGTATAAAAAAAATGTAACTACGGAACTATAAAACGTCCCTTTATTGTATCAGACAGATCGATTCTCTTCCAGCTCGCGGCAAACATCGATTTAAACGAATAGTGTTGTATCCATCGGAATAGAAAATCAAGCGAGTTTGAATAATCATTCCAGTAAATCATCGATGCGGACAATATTTAAATGTATTTATTTCGTGGAATCATGTTCGGTACATAACGGAAGAACATTACTTTGGGCAAGTTGCTTCAATAACCGATCGTTCTCGAGTATTTATCTCATTCAAAATACATCAACACCTATAGAGCAAAGTCTTTGAACAGTCTGCGTTGCTAGTGATGACATACGGAACGTGGCCCTTCACTGCGGGCCGTATGGGGAAGCTCAAGGTCGCTCAGCGTGCTACGGAACAGCTGTGCTCGAGGCTTCTCTGCGTGATAGAATTAGAAATGAGGATATCCGCAGTAGAACTATATAAGCTAATATAGCCCATAAGCAAGCTGAAATGCAGGCTGGCCACAAAGTTCGTAGAATCGACAACCGCTGTGTGAGATGTCCCGTCACTAGATAGAGTGATGACTTCAAGAGGTAGGAAGTCGATAGACTCGGTTTAGATTAATATTAATCTTCTCTTGTTCTCGGTGCTCAAGGATCCCCGTTCCCCTACCCGAAAACTATACCATTAACTAAATTCGATTTTCTGCATTAAAATTCGGTCTGAATCGTGTTCACCTTAGACGGCAGGTCCTCTGGCCAAACCAAAACGCACGATTAGAAGGAGTACAGGGTCGGCACAGGACCGTTGACAAACAGTAGCTAGATGACCACAATCGATGGGGTTAACTTCCTCAATTTAGATTGCTCACTTTAAGTGTTCTACGTATTCGATAAGATTCACTTAAACGACGCCATCGATCTCGAATTCAACTTACGCTTCAATTCAAAGAGATTTTAAATGTTCTGCAACAATAGAACAACAGAATACAGTAATGAACACAAAAACACCATGTACGGAATTGCCATGCTGAACTTAATTGCGCACGTCTGTATAAACAGTCCACATTAGATTGGAGCCCGTAGTACGCGGGTCCGTATCTGCAACACGTATTAATCTTGGGCGCGGATACGAGAGTGTGGTCCGCTGATAGACGAGCTGTTTATGAGGATGGCAACGCCAGGAATTGGAGAAGGTGTTGGATTATGTGGATAATGCGTGGTATTTGTAATATGAGGTATTTTAATTAAGAATGAATACAGTTACTTGAAAATTTTACTCCGAGTAAGACTTATAAATAAGAGAAGATTATATATATTTATACATATATTTTTATTATAGCATATACGTAGATCAACATTATCTTATAGCCAAATGATTGCCACTTACAAGTGGTGTGCTAAGTAGTAACATGACATCGGAAAGAGTAGTTGCCACGTTAGCAGCGTTGGTGAAAATCCACGAGCTACGCTCCTTGTTTCGTATGAGAATAATCTGTGTTAATCATATATAAGAGATAGGCAGTATGATTGTTTGTCACACGACGTTGTATAAAATATGTCCAAAATCATAGGCATATATATGCATGATTAAATCGATGACTAAAGACTCTTTATAGGCGAACGTAATATATTTATTGTCAATTTCTCTTTATTTGCAGAGTTTTGTGGAAATGTGTGTTCTAAAAGCTATTTATTTCTTTTTTCAGGTAAGTCGATGACGTGTTTAAGGAAATAATGTAGGATGTAAAAGCTTTTGGTAAGTTGCTATGTATGAAAACCTTATAGTCTGTATTAGTGATTTTTTAAAATATATTCAATGAATTTCAAGTGAAAAATGTCTATAATATAGTCATAGTGAATAATTCCGACGACTGCTTTCATCATTTAAATCATAAGGTGTACTCGTTTTTATAATTTATACATTAGAATTAAACTTTGTTAAAATATGCAAAATTAGGATAAAAATACGGCGCAAGTGTCAGGAAATGGGGCAGTGTACGATAGAAAATATCAATAGAAACAAGAATCATGATAAATTAGCCCGAACTATATAGTACATAATACTTCAAAAAGGTATTGTTAGTGAAATTTTTGAAAAAAAAAAAAATATTATACATCTGACTATGAGTTCTGAATAGAGTATTAAAATTTAAGTAACAAAGAACATGAGAGTTACAGAATAATCTTTTAGAACAGTATTATATGTTGAAATGTTCCTTATATTTGATATTATACAGACTAGATCTATGGCCGTTAATACTTATTTCTGAATAGTTCTTAGTACTACAGAAAGCATAATACAGAAGCGAGGTCAAACTGTCTAGTTATATTTGAGAACAATTCGTACGGATGGATAATAAAGGAGCTTGAAGCTATTCGTTAGTGGAATCTATCTCGTAAATCTCGATATAAATTTGAGCAGACGGGTGCTGCTCTCAACTATATTATCGTAAAGATTTCTCAATGTCAGCTCAGAATGTCAGCATACGCCCAAGTTTTCGGCAACAATTATACGAGCTAAGAGCTCCCCTAATCGCATAGTGAAATACGATCATGTGGATTTTTCTCGTAAATGATATTTCAAGGCAAATATCGTTATTAAGCTATGTGTAATGATGGATCATCGCCCTGACAGTGCGGTAATTTCTATGATATAGAGATCTACCTGGTAATACTCGGATATTCGTTCTGCCATTCACGGTAGTATGTTTTGATATTATTAATGGGCCTACGTTACTGCCTTGTGGTACATCAGTACCATTAATAGTTAGGAAAGCGGTTCTTTGCTTCCATTATCTGGTTTTTAATTAAATAAATACTATTTATGTTTAAATAAAATTGAAACTAGGGAAACGAACAGCCGTGAATACCTAAAATTAGCTAGAAGTAAATCATTTTGACTCGTTTTATTATTTACTTAGTCAAAAGCATTTCAAAAATCAATACAGACATTAGCAACAATATAGGAAGTTAAATAATAAAGCATCATAGATAAAATTGCATGTAAAGCATATTGGTAACAAATTCGAATAAGCAGGAAATTTTAATCATCTTCAATTTAGTATCTTTACATTATTTCTCAAGATATGTATTTTGATTCTATTACATTCGCAAGACGATTTGTAGTATTGATAAATTAAACATTGTGGCATGTTTGTATTTTCGTTAGGCCCGAACCAATGTCACATCATAAAAGAACTTTTCATTTATTTTATTCGAGGACCGTTTTAAAATAGGTATTGATTTTGAATTGGTAGAAGCAGGTATTTTTAAGCAGCCCGAAGACGTATTTATTTCAATAAATACATTTTCTTTATCAACAACAGCCAAGACGGATGATCTTTTTAGCACTTAACCAGGAAGTTGGTGAGGATCTCCAGCGTTAACAATAGGAGTGGCGCATGGGTACTTTATATAAGCATTTCTAATTTGCTGATACCTCTTGATATTAGATGGTAGCGATTCAATATAGTGAAAAAAATGTGAGTGTACGCACGTAGGAAGTTATATTTCTTTGTAACAAAGCGTAATATAAATTACTTAATATGATTATATATTATAATAATAAATTACTTAAAAAGTGCATTGCGACTTCACGTAAAATAAGCAATACAACATATGTAAACAGAGCAAAAAATATTGCTAAAGCATCCTGGAAAGTAATAAAAAATGATCAAGCTCCCTCAGTTAGACAGAATAATATTAGTAACATAAAGTTAAAAGATACCGTTATAAATAATCCTAACGAGATAGCGAACGCTTTCAATAACTTTTTCATTAATATTAGTAAAACCAACAGCTCTATTAATAATGACAATAGTAATGTAAATAATTCTTACTGTAGTAACACAAATGATAATTACTACAAAAATAAGCGTCAAAACACATATAACTACAACTTGGATAACAACGAGGCTACTATGTTTTTGTTTCCTACAAATAATGAAGAAGTGAAAAGAATAATTATGTCCCTAAAAAACACTAACTCTGTTGGATATGACTATATACCTACGAAACTGCTTAAATTGTCGGCCGATTTAATAAGCCCAATCCTATCTCATATTGTTAATCTTTCATTTCTCCAAGGAACATTCCCAACAAAATTAAAGTTGTCAGTTGTGAAACCTATATACATAATGAGGGGTGACAGGATGAACATGGATAACTACAGACCTATTACGCTAATACCTGTAATCGCCAAAATATTTGAAAAAGCAATGTGTAAAAGAATAACTAGTTTCATAAAAAAACATAGCATACTAAATGCTAATCAATATGGATTTCAAAAAGGTAAATCTACTACACTTGCTGCATTTAATCTAGTCAGCAAAATCATAGAGAGCGTAGACAATAGGTTTCAAACTACAGCCGTGTTCTTTGACATGAGCAAAGCTTTTGACTTCGTGTCCCATGATATACTAATGATGAAATGTGCTAAGTATGGCATGCGTGGGTGTGTTCTAGACTGGCTCAATAGCTATTTAACTGACCGGCAGCAACTAGTAGAAATATCTGGAGCTAATCGTGTCATAACTGAAGATGTATATCGATCAGACTCACTACCGAACAGCAAAAATGGCGTTCCACAGGGAAGCCTTCTAGGCCCATTATTGTTTTTGCTATATATAAACGATCTTCCGCAGTAGCAGAGAACCACTGCATATTATATGCTGACGATATCTCGGTGGTGATATCGAGCACTCAAAAAGAAAATCATAATGATAAAATAAATAATACTGTAAGCAATATCGTAAGTTGGCTAAATGAAAATAATCTAAAAGTAAATATATCTAAAACAAAATATATTCAATTCAATAACATAGGAGCAAAAAAATCTCCGTTAAATGTTGTCTTTGGTAATCAACAATTGGAAGAAACAGCTAGCACCATATTTTTAGGTATCATGCTTGATGACAAGTGCTCATGGAAAAAACAGGTAGACATAATATGCACCAAAATTAATCGATTTGCATACGCCTTATGGCGATTAACAAAAATAGCCAATAAGAAAACTGCTTTGACGGCATATCACGGATATGTACAGTCCAAACTGAGATACGGCCTCCTAATATGGGGAAACAGTGTAAAAATCAATCGTGCATTCGTAGGACAAAAACAATGCGTCCGTGCTATCTGTGGTGCTTTACCCTGGATGTCGTGCAAGCCGCTTTTCCAGCGACTAAAACTACTCTCACTTCCGTGCATGTACATTTATGAAGCAGCAAATTTTGTTAAAGTCAATTTACACATGTTTAAAAAGAGAGGGGACTTTGTTAATTTCAATACTAGATATCCTGATAAGTTGGTTCGTCCAGTGGGACGCACAACGCTATTTAAACGAAATTGCTACGCCATGGCGGTAGAAATTTTCAATAAAATCCCCAAAAATATTAGAAATCTCCCAATTAAACAATTTAGTCAAGAGTTACGCGAATGGTTAACGGCACAATGTTTTTATTCAGTCAAAGAATTTTTGAACTCGAAATGGGCTTGAATTAATATAAGTGATACGGTCTATTTTTACTATTGTGCGTGAGTATTGAAACGTGAATATAAATATATATATTTACATTATATAGATCTTTACGGATTATGTAGCATGTAACTGTATTTTGAATGAATAATGTTTTTATATAAACTGTTGTTGTCTGTGAATTGTAAATATTTGCATGCCAAAATTGTCAGGTGAAATATGCTGTGCTTATATAGTTTTAAGATCTCGTATACCAAGTTTGAAGCAAATAAATTCTGAAATTCTGAAATACAAATGAAATGTGCATTTATGTTTTTATGAAGTAATGTTAATAAAACTTATATGTACATATTTATGGAAGTCTCCACAAAAATAAAAATGATTCTATTCGAAATTCGTAAAGAATTTCTATTCACTGAAAGAGTTCTTTAATTATAAATGTAAATGATGTAAATTAATTAGTATGACTTAATGTTATGATAAATTAGGATTGTTAAAATTTAGTTATCTACATGAGTGTACCTGTTATTTAGTATATTTGTGCCTCATGACATTTGCATGCCTAAGTTGGTAAAGTACGAGAAACTTAAAGTTATAATTATAATATCTATTTATGTAACCGTATTTTATGCAAATAAATTCATTCATTCATTCAATAAAATAAACATAAGTCTAAACAATTCATACCACGCGCCATTGCTCTATGTTTGTAAAAAAAAATATATGATAAATTATCACTGAATATCATTCACCACCGTATATAATGATATACTCGTATATATATATGTTCGTAATGATGACGTACGAAAGAGAGTTGGTCTGAAAGAGAGCGTCGGTGTTGAGATAAGAAAAGGCATACTGCGTTGGTTCTGATATGTAGAAAGAATGCGAGATGAAAGAATGACGAAACAGATATACAATGTGAAAGTGGAAGGATGTAGTAGCCGAGGAAGACCAAGACTAACCTATCATGACCAAATTGGTCGTGTTTTATCAGAAGATGATGTCAGGAGCCTTAGAAACCGGCGAGCGTGCATGAAAAGCGCTATGAATGTTAGGGAAGCGAGTGAAGTATGTAAGGACCGCGTCTTTTGGCGCTCGGTTCTCCCTGCCATGAATGTTAGGGAAGCGATTGAAGTAAGTATGGACCGCTTCTTATGGCACTCGGTTCTATCTGCCTACCCCGCGAGGAAACTGGCGTGAAGATATACATACATATATACCGTATATGATATAAAGACACACAGACACACATATATATTTGTATACAAATATATTTTATTTGTACTAAAATAAAACACGTGTTGAAGAATCCTAAACAAGTATTTGAACAACTCGAATCACGAACAAAACTTGAGACAACACTCAACAAATTTTGTGGTGTCGATTTTACATGTCGGTGTCGTTTACTCCCATAATTTTTCCCTAACGCACCAAAAGAACTCACTTCAAAAATCTAAAATAGCGATAACCAAATAGGTACAGCTAAGAGATCATTACGCTTAATACTCGATTTTCGGCTGTAACTAATATTACGCACCTAAGAATAGTACAAAGGTTAAAGTATCAAATCTGTCACTGATAGAAACTGTCTTGCGGAAACGTGAATACATAAGATCGTAGGTACACTCCTAAGAAAACACGCTAATGGAACATAAAAAGAATAGAATTGCCACGGTACCACATTATTTTTTCGTGAAATATACGTTACCCAAAGCCACAATTCCCGAGCAAATATTAAAGCCTGCCATGAAATATATTAACACACACATGTATTTGGCGTCAACAAAAATATTGTATCACACACTTCGTCGGAAGTTTAATATGAAAGCATTCGGAAAAATGTAGAGCATTTCACTGTATTAATGTTAATAAAGACAAAGAAAAAATATTTGCATAGGTTGGGTGATCGCGTAATTATCAAATTAAAATATAATTTTGTCTTAGGTTTTCGAGAATGTTACACATGAATTAGACAATTTTTATCGGAAGTATCGCGTGTTTTATTTATTTTGTTAAACCTGATGCTTCAACTTCCGATTTAAAATTGTTTAATTCAATAAAATAAAATTATTGTTCATTTCATACTCATTTGCTAAATTATATTATATAAGAGAGTATGCATGTATTCATACATACTTTGACTTTGATCATACTTTGACGAGCTCGGTGGCGAACGTGACGAACGACGAGACTTTGACACCAACGCTCGTGGGTTCGATACCCACACTGGGCAAACATTTGTGTCCTTGAACATATCCATTTGTCTTGCTCTGGTGTTTTTAAGGGAGGTAGGGCGCAATCAGCCCGTCTGGGGAAGTAACTCCACCTCATAGAAAACCGCAGCCAAATAACAACTAGCAACAGGGTTGTTGTGTTTCTGCGTGTAAATGAGGTCAACAGTAAGTTGCTAAAGAGTTGCCGTATTAGCAGCGGAAGTGACATAGCACTAGTAATACTTGATGTATTACAAGCGTTCATGGGCTGCGCTAACCGCTTTATTCATTGCTCTTCTCATGCCGCCGATTCCTAAGGTTCCTAACATCACCTGCTGATCAATTTGGTCATAGTCTTGGCTTTCCTCGACTCTTACATCTCCTAAATTTTAATAATAGAGATATACAGTCATGAATCATTTCCAGGCGTTTTGGTCAGTTAGATATTTAACAACTCTATTATTAGCATTTACAAAGAGCAATTTTGATGCGATTCGATTGCAATTTACCTTTTTCCATAATAGTGTCATATGGCATAGTGCTGCAAAAGTAGCTGAAGTAGAGTCGTCCTCCCAATGTTATCCTATTTGCTAATCCATTAGTGGTGGGGTCCGCTACCTAAACTTGAGGATTTGGCGAAGATACCGATTTTGACACTGAGCGACTGCCGTCAAATCTCAAAAATCAAGAGGGAAGATCAGACCTTTCTTAGGTCTTTACGAATATAATTTCTGGCATATAGGGATTTCTTCACGATGTTTTCGTCACTGCCGAGCAAGTGATAACAAAAAAAACGGGTTGCACTCCGGGAGTGCCGGCAGAAGTGAAAACTTGAACATTAAAGTTGTGCAGTTTTTAATATTTTGGAATGGTTAGGGAATAATTTCGCACGAATTGCTTTATATCAGTATAAAAGTACGATCATATAGGTATGTGGTAAAATACAATTCTCATTTATTGCGGTATCGTGCGGTACTTCAGAACTATTACAATTATTTTACATTAAAAAGTTTATCTCTCAGAAAAATCTACTTTCATCCATAATTTCAACGACTCTTTCACCATCACCATTATCAGCATCATCATCGCCAATCTCTAAAACTCAAACACACCGCGCCGCTTAAATCAAACAGCGATGTTGATAAACTACGTTGAACGAAACGCGTAAACGCCAAGAATTTCAAGGCGCTTACAACGTTTTGGTCGCGAGAAAATAATGCCCTATGAACGATCTAGCGCTTCATGTTTTAATTGTTTAATTAGAGGTAACTAATGTTTTGGCGCTGCAGCGAACTTAAGTTCTAATTCTCACCAAAATCTTACGGTTTACTCACGTTTCCTGACGCGAGTTTAGCACTCATCACAAAAAGTGCACAACGCTGCTAAAGAAGTTTTCACTTCAAAAACAACGCAAGAGTGACACCCCTGGTGTTGCAAATGTCACTGCCACTTAATCGTATAAAAAAAAACGATAAATATGTAAATAAATTCAAAACACAAAGTTAGTGACACATTCTCATACCAGGATACGAATCGGGAAGTCGTGGGTTATTTGGCAGGCTTTTTATATACTTAGATGTCACTGCTCAAATAATAAAATATATTTATATATATTAACCATACAAAAACATGTTCTTCTTTCCGTTTTCTTTTTACACATTATTACGGAACAGTTCTTGTGGAAGTTCGATTCGCACTTGACTCGTTCCATAATGCATCGTCGATAACAATTGTTGCAAATAAATGCAAAATACTTCTAACAAACTTTTCTATATAATTATTGCCCTCTCCATAAAATAGCTGACCAAACATTTTGTAGGCTGTTGTGCTTTGTTGGTTGAATTTTTTTCCAAACACATTATACAAATACAAATAATTTTATTAACAAACCAGATACAGTTACATAGTATGCAAAAAATTTTGTTAATATATGTTAACAAAATGTTAATTGCCGAGTTAATACAGTTCGAGAGTGACAAGTCCGTCTGTTGGGAGGAATAACAATTTCGTTAGCGGTGATACGCAAACTACTAAAATACGAATTGCCTAAAGTTTACCTCGGATTTCCAAATATTACAATATTTCTTAAATGTTTTATTATTCTACGAGAGTAATATTATATTATATAAAATAATGTATGCATGGGTATGGCAGAAAGAGCATGAAAGTAGAATAACGCAGTCGAAATGCAAGCGCTGCGCAAAATTTGTGGCGTAAGGCTTGTAGACCGTATTCGCAATGATGATGTTAGAAACAGAGTTGGTCTGAAAGAGAGCGTCGGTGTTAAAATAAGAAGAGGCATACTCCGTTGGTTCGGACATGTAGAAAGAATGCAAGATGAAAGAATGACGAAGCAGATATACAATGCTAAAGTGGAAGGATGTAGGAGCCGGGGAAGGCCAAGACTTACCTAGCATGACCAAATTGGTCGTATTCTATCAGAAGGTGATGTCAGGAGCCCTAGAAACCGGCGAGCGTGCATGAGAAGAGCAATGAATGTTAAAGAAGCGAGTGAGATATGTAAGGATCGAGTCACGTGGCGCTCAGTTCTCTCTGCCTACCCCGCAAGGGATTGGCGTGAAGTTATAGATAAATAGATAGATAGATAATGTATGCATAACACTTAAAGTATGTGCAATATATAGTGTATGCATGTGATTGCAATGTAAATAATGCATGTCTTGAGTTGGGATAGTTTTCTGACATTGTATATTATGTTTTGTGAACACTGAAAAGCCATAACACATTTCACGCTGCCTTTATTTAAACGCATCCGATAAATATTTCCTCATCCTATAAATATCTACATGTCCAGGCTATCCGAACGATGCAAGATAAATCGACCGTCTTAGATGAAAACGAACGAAATATAGGGGATATTTCGCTGTGCCACCAGCTTACCAATAAATTGAAAATCAATCCAAATAGCACGCTCTGCAGTCTTCACGGACGCCATTGCTGCGTTTATAAATCTTAGATTTCGTGTTTTATTTTTACACTGATGTTAGGATAAGTTTTATTGTGGACAAATATACTATTATTTACGATGTTTTGTTAGCGTGGATTTCAAATGTTCGTCGCAGAGAACACAATGGACGGAAGAGTCAAAGAAAACGGAATTACGTTATACAAGTCTCAATCCAACATACTGTAGTAAAATTAGTTCGTGACGAATTAGTGTTTAGTGCGTAGACTTGTCCTAATAAAGTAAGTAAGTTTTCCTAGGTTGTGGAGATCTGAAGGCGTTCGCTCTATGTAAATTATCAGTTGGATTAAGCATAAGGATTCGATGAGTATACAAATTTTTACATAAAGCCACTGCCGTCAGATATCTACAACCCAGAGGGAAAACCAGTCTTTTATTTAAATAAGGTTTTTTAAATAAGGCTTTAAAATTTCTCTTTCGAAATATTATTTGACCAGCGAAATAGAATTGAAACAGAGGACCAGTCAATTAATAGGCCAGTTGTTTATCTACTAAGATATCATTGCTTTCGAATCCTGCTAATCCTAATGTATTAGAAAACGGAACCACCCTGGAAAAACAAGAAAAAAGAGTTTATGGGTTCATAAAGTGAATAGAAGATAGCGCTTACCGCCGGTGGGGAATTCATCATCATACAATTGAACTCATTGGTTGTTAGCATACAGCTCCAGAAAAGTTTTCTTCCAAGATCCATCATGGAAAGCACTTCTTGTAGACGTGTTCCTAAGGTATTAAACATATAAGAGATTTCTCTGGTAGGTATTGCAAGTATTACTATCAGGCAGCCGTTTGTTGGCACATTAGTATAGAAAATAACCAGTATTATGCGATCAATCCCTTTCATATATTCGGTCGTAATGAAATTCATATATGTCTGGATTACACTGACATTCATCAGTTTTCTGTGATTGATGATATTCCTTATATTCATACTGTGTATTATTTTGCGAATTACGAAACAATATTATGGAAGACGATATATTTTTTTTTACAACGTCGGGACGCTTACAAGCATAGACTCAACCTGAATTAAAGTGGCTAAACCACAATACAGACTTCATTAAAGTCACAACTATAATTTATACGAGATAGTAATACTCCAATATTCACACTGTCTCGGAAAGCCATGTTCAAAACGGATTCGAAAAGTTTTCGCATAACCTGTCGATTTCGATTCGATTGTAGTATTTCGAAGCAATGTCAATACGCTTACAGTTGAACTCCAAATACTATCCGGGGACAAAATAAATTTTAAAATTGGTTTGCATTTCGAATCCTTCGAATCGATCGAATTCGAACTGAAGAATATATTCTTCCACAAAAACGAAATGTATTCACAATCAGATTGTGAATTCTTAAGTTTTGTCGTAAGTTTGAGGCAAGCCAGTTTAGCTGTAACAATGAAACACTAACTTCTTTATGTCTCCTTTTATCGTAAATCAATCGTCAAAATCAAAAGTGATTTTAACCTTTTACCGAAAACTATTTCATCAGTTCCTGGTCGGTATAATATATTCGCTAGTAGGTTCCCTCTCTACCTTTATAAAGGTAGAGAGTGAAACTTCGTTATATTACATTAAATCAAAAAAAGCTTCGTGTTGAGAACTACATACGTCTTCAAGATGCTGTAACTGGCGATGCTAACGTGAACCCCAGTGAATTAAGCAAAATGATAATTCTTCCATAGTCGCTTGTTAATAGCCCCCGCCACCTGCATGACTACACGCAAGATGTATTCGCCTATGTGCACACTTATGGCAGATCTGATTTGTTTGACACTTTTACCTGCAATCCCGCGTGGAAGGTAATAAATGAAGAACTAATGCCTGGACAAAAAGTACCGACAGACATTATTTGGTTGCAAGTGTTTAGGTTAAAAATGCAGAAATTAATGCATGTGATTACTAAGGGCAAAATATTCGGAGAGGTACAGTGTCGCCATGTATTCTATTGAATAGAAAAAAAAGAGGATTACCAGATGTGCACATGCTGATATGGTTGAAAGAGAAGAATTCAATCCCAATGAAGGAATTTCGCATCCTACTGATGCGAAATTCCTTCATTGGGATTGAATTCTTTTCTAATGCGACAGTAGCACCTGATTAGTTAAAAGGAGGTGATGTATGATTGTGGAACTCTCTTGATGTTATTAAATCTCCAGTTACCAAAATTATATTCAATTTTACAAGATAGTACTCCGTTACCAACAGAATTTGTTTATCATAAAAGTTAGCTCCGTGTCTAGCCTCAAAGCTCACCAAATCAATATGGCGTTGTCTTGAATGGTTCGAAATGTGAAATAATTATTTTATTAAAACAACTGACCGTTGAACGTCCTTTCCTTTCAATCGGTTGACAAACGTAGGTCCTTTCATTTTCTGGCAAGCGTCCAGATTGAGAAAAACAATTAAGATTTTTATGGGAAGTCTCTGTTTTATTCTTATAAAGATAACAGAAAGGATGCCTCAACAACAAAAGTGGATGTTTCTATTGATAAAAAAGAAAACTAACTTGGGAATCTTAGATATGTTTTCAAATTCTTCATGTAAATTGTTTGATTTACTAATTACGTGTCCTTTTTAAGATAAGATAAGATAATTTATTTGCAAAAATAAGGTACAAAAGACGTTACAAAATTACAAATCCAACTTATTCTACCCTCGTGAGGGTGTGCAAATTGTAATGATACAACGTAGATTATATTTTGATGAGTTGTATTGTGGAATTAATAGCGAACTTAGCTTTGTATACATGTATTTCGAGGGGTTGTATGTTCCCCTTCGACAGCGGAGGGTTTTGGACATTTCATACGTGTGATTTCGGGCATTTATAACCGCATGTCGTATGAATATCAAAAAACAAATGCTATGCATGGTGGCAGGAATTTGTAAATTGCATGGTGAGCATTGAAAATAAAACAATTAGTTAGGCCGTCCGGATGTCATAAAATTGGAAAGCGGCCGTCTACAAATTAAGCACAAAGCAATTTTAAAAGCTATCGATAACAAAAGGCAGGCGAAGACAAAGGAAGGCGGCCTATCAATTGTATCGTATTGAAACATGAACGGGGCTCTAAAAGGTTTGCACGTGCATGAAAGAGCGGCGACAGGGAGTCGCCGGCTCGGGCGTGGGAAGTCGCCGCTGTTACCGGGCGATAATTAAGTTGACGAATCAGAGTGCGCGTCACCCCAGCGCATGGGACGGGTGCGCGGTGGAGCGGGGTATGTAGGCGCGCGGCTGAACGAGGCATTCGGTTTTCGAGAGTACTGGCGGTCGGACGTTCGACATCGTGGCGCGTATCATAATAATTACTGTCGATTCGATCCCGGAGTTCGCGCGGTGCGGTCGTGCGACGTCGCGGCTTTTATCATAATAATTAATTCGGTTTAGAGATACTTCTTGACGGAAAATAATACGCGTACAAAGGGTCGAGTACTCGAACTCCCCACGACACGCGAAGGCGCCGAGATCAGCGTAGCAACACCGCCGAGGACAGCCCACGGCCGCCGACTCCACGCTGCACAGTACGAGACCACGAGTTCTTCGCGGGACCGCAGCTTAGCCCAATTAAGTTAACCTGCTAAAGCTAAGTTTAGCCCTAAGAATAGTATTAAATATATGTTGAATTCTGCATTGTTTATACAATTTCTATGTCGTGTCTTTCCCACAGATTACGCGTCCGCGAGTAAAGTAAAATCATACGCCTATGCCTAAAATCTGTGGCATAGTGGCTAAGTTAAAGTTTGTCTTGAAAGGTACCTCTGAGTAAGTGAGATTGGATGACGAATTCATACAATCCCGCTGAGGCGAAGGGTTTTTTTATTTGCTGGCGTTTATGAATGGAGCGCTTGTGATAGCCAGGGGCCCATTTATATGCGCCTTTTAATTTTAGTGGCGGCAGAGTACCTTTAGCTTATAGTATTATTCTAGCATAGCTTGCGGGGTTGATAAGTGCATGATATTATTACATCTGGAGACCGCTCTCCAGGTGAGCCGATTTGCGGCAAAAATTACACACAGCCCGATTTCTGTAGACTCAACTGGATTCGCTAGCGGCTCTGAATTGTTTACTCAGACCACTTAAACTCACATGTGAAATTGCCCAGCCTATAAAATATACCACAATAATCCTGTAAGGATAATTAATGATAGTGTACACTATACTCAAAATAAGTATAATTATTTGCGCAGCGATCAAAAAAATAAGCAAAATTCTACGAGATTGGTATAATGACAGAAGTCACTATATTAATCGCGTAAGCTGATTATAGCAAAAGTCAGAGGAAATTTTCCTGACCTCCAATTAAAAGACTGCGCAGACGCTGAGGCTAGCTAAAGGTTTAAGACCTAAGCATTATCCTGGTCAGTAAAAGGTTCAGGCGCTCCTGTCAAGTATTCCACAAAGAACCGTTATACACGCCATAATAGCGTGCCTACAACCGACTAACTATCAATTCCCTGAACCGCTCTTAATGTTTGTAGATTCACGCTAATAATTAAAATTCTAAACAAAACGAAACAAACTAGACGATCATTTTAGGTCACTACAGGCTGCATTCCAGCAGTATCAAGGCCACGTCATTTTGGGTTGCCTTACAGATGCTGCCGATGACCACAGGATATTTGATTCGGACTAAAATAATATAATCAGTTCGACAAATATTCTTTAAGAATCAAATTGCTATAAATTACATACACAACGTAGAAACATTTCCAGGACATAGATAACTACGAATATTATATTCACAATTTCGGAATCTATAAATAATAGGTAACAACAAAGGCTATACGCAGCATATTAAAATTAATTGGGGTATTACAAACAAAGGTTAATGAGTTAGGTGTTTATGTAGTGAATGCGTTTTACTGTGTTAGACATAAAAGCCATTAAGGTAGATTAGTTAGGTATATTATAACGATAGGAATAGTTAGGTGTTTATGTAGTGAATGCGTTTTACTGTTAGACATAAAAGCTATTAATGTAGATTAGTTTAGGTATATTATAAAGGTTTATAAATATCGGTTGCTTACTGTTGAACAACTAGGAGAGTAATAATTTAATTACATTGTCCGATTGAGAAAATTGGGTATAGTTAATTGCATTGTTTAATTAATTACGTCAGGAGGAATTGACCATTAAGTTACAAGTGCAAATTTAGTAGATAGGCAAAGTAAGTTAATAAAGTTATTTGAATAGATAGCGTATTTTGAATAGACGTTGTCTGCAAGCGATAAGCAGGCACCTGCGTGTAGGATATATAGGTAAATAAGCGAACTACTGATTAGTAAAATGGGCCGAGGCAGGAAGCCACGTGTGACCAGCAAACAGCCGAAAGGTACTGAGGACAGTAATGCTTCAGCAAATTCAAACCCGGAGACGAGTCAGATGACTCTATTACTGTCGCAAATTTTACAACGTTTGGAGAATTTAGAGCAAGCTAGGGCGAGTAACTCCGTTACGTCCGGTTCGGAAGCGAGCGTGCCGTCTACCACTACTACCACTAAC
Organism: Pyralis farinalis; assembly: GCA_947507595.1. Taxonomy (NCBI): domain Eukaryota; kingdom Metazoa; phylum Arthropoda; class Insecta; order Lepidoptera; family Pyralidae; genus Pyralis; species Pyralis farinalis. Next base: position 36,813,391 of record OX382268.1, on the reverse strand, counting down.
CGCGAAAACTTTGTGCTGAATGAGTCAGAGCATAAACAGGTGTGTCTAATTAAGATGTCACAAAAACTACCACAGTTTGACGGGCAAAAATCAAATAACCCTATGCTGTTCCTAAGGGATTTGAGGAATTACATAGAGATGTCTGGGAACAGTTTTAGTTCAGGTAAAGCTTTGGCGTTTGCTATAGAGAGTTTGATAGGGAGCGCAAAGACGAGGATGAATATATATAGGGATTCTTGGGCTAGCTTTAGCGACTTCGAAAGGGATTATAAGCAAGTATTTTGGAGTAACTGTGAACAGGAGTTGATCAGACAACGGTTCATGACCGCGAAATACGACGATAGAGTAGGTACAATGGAAGAGTATTTTGCAGACCAGTTAAATAAAATATACGGGTTATCTTTACCTTTTACCGAGACGGAAAAGGTAAATACCATATTCAGGCAATTGCCTCAGCATGTGCAGGTAGCATTTTTCGCGAGGAATGAGAGTATGTCAGTTAAAAATGCAGTGGAGTTTCTGCGTCATTTAGAACGGAATGTACGCAAAGAGGCGAGCGTAGTGACGTCAGCCGGTACGTCTGAAGGTCGCGCGACGTTTAGACCAAGTCGTGGGACTACGAGATATGGGTCAGTGCGGGTGAATACGATTCGCTATAATCATCTGACGAATCGACAAAGACGATACCCATATGCTAACCGCGGACAGAATATGCGAGGTCGGGGTTTGTATAACAATAGTACTAGGCAAAATAGGACGCAGTTGAGGCCGATAGAATTCACACCAGCTTTGGATGCGCCGCGAGCTAGTGAGACGAATAAGAGCCTAGCAACAGCGGAAAAACCTGATGCTGTATCAAAAAACTAATTTCGGGGGAAAGGGGGGGATTCGCTTTACGTTACTTAATGCGATTAGGCTGGGCGCCGAACAACGAAAGCGCTAAGCATAAACTATATGAAATATGTGACATGGGAACGAATATGGGTTTAGAAGAGTTGACGCAGTTGTTAACACATAGGGCGGAGGAGTTTCGAGTCTGTTTGGCAGATACTTCAGAGGTGGAAAGCATGAATAGGCATAATAAGTCCTTATGTACAGTGTTTAGAGATATAGATGTCTTAGACGCGGATCAGGAGCAAGATAGGAGGCTAGCGTTGCCGGAAGTGAGTGTTGAAATAGGTGAGATTCAATTAAAGGGTTTGATTGATTCTGGGAGTGAGGTGACGTGCCTGAGACAAGATTGTTTTGAAAGAGTAAAGGGACGTTTGAGCCAGTTAGCTGAGATACCTATACCGGCTGTTCGAATCGCCGGGGCGTTTGGTATTAGTAAAGAAAAGTTAGGAAGCTTGGTCATAGTCCCTATCAAGATAGGTGAGTGTACCATCGATACACCCACGTTGATTCTAAGGAAGCTACCTAAGGAATTAATATTAGGATTTGATTTCATACAGTTAGCGCGAGGAGGTTTGGTATGTACGGACGGAACGAAGTTCGTTATTAATGATGGTAATGTGATTTGTGAGATAGATCTGGAAGAGCGAGAACGCGGTCAAATCCAATGTTGTACGTTAGAAAAACATTCGGAGAAATCGGTGGTGGGTAAGATAGTTGAGTACGTACAAGGGACATCGTTGTCAGCCGAGCATAAATCTAAGCTGTCGGCTGTGTTAACGAAACATGTCACGCTATTCTCCGATAAGATTGGTCGCACGACCAAGTATATACACGAGATTAGAATGAAGGACGATAAACCCTTTGTTAAGCGGTCATATCCCATACCGCATGTTTATCGCGAAAGAGTTAAGGCAAGGTTAGACGAAATGGAACGGGGAGGTGTAATTAGCAGACAGGCGACGGACTACAGTAGCCCATTAACGTGTACGTTGAAAAAGAATGGAGAGATTCGGATATTATTGGACGCGCGCGAGCTAAACAGATTAATGGCCGGGGAAACGGAGAGCGCACCGCTCATGAGTGATATATTACAATCGGGTTCCAGAATAAATTATATTGCTGTAATCGATATAAAGGACGCGTATTTTACGATTCCATTGGCTCACGAGTCTAGGAAATATACCGGTTTCGTGTTCCAAGGGAAGAGTTATGTGTATAATGTACTACCACAGGGACTCAAAACGAGCGTGGGCTCATTCTCAAGGGCGATGGATTTGATACTGGGGCCGGAAGTGCGAACGTACTGTTGGAATTTTCTTGACGACTTAGCTATTTTCACGGATGGGGGCCTAGACGAACACATACGTCAGATCGATACGGTATTGACCAAGTTACGTGAAGCCGGATTTACTTGTTCATTAGAGAAATGTAATTTTGCCGCTAGGGAGGTGAAGCTTTTAGGGCACATTTTAAGCACTGAAGGAGTTAGTTTAGACCCAGCGAAGGTAGAGGCTGTTTCAGATTATCCTGCACCGAGGACAGTGAAGCAATTACGTTCATTTTTGGGGTTTGTAAACTATTTCCGTAGGTTCATACGGGAATTTGCGTTATTAACAGAACCATTGTATAGATTGTTACAGGCGAGAGTAAGATTTACGTGGGGTACAGAGGAACAGGACGCGTTTGATAGGTTAAAGGTAGCGTTTACACAGAGCGTCATGCTGTCACAGCCAGAGTTCGGTAGTGTATATTATGTGCAGACGGATTCCAGTTCGATAGGTCTGGGTGGGTATGTTTACCAATTAGATAAGAACGGGTTCGAGAAAATAATAGGATTTTGTTCGTACGCATACAAGGGGCCGCAAACACGGTGGTCCGTCAGCGAACAGGAGTTCTATGCTGTGATTTATACATTGAGGAAATTTGAAACGTATTTGAGAGGAGCCAAAATCGTGATAAAGACAGATCATAAAAGTCTGACGTTTATAAAGTCTTGGAAATTGCTCGGGGCGCGAATTACCAGATGGATAATGTACTTAGAACGGTTTGATTACGAAATACAGTATATTCAGGGACGTGATAACATTATACCTGACATTCTGAGCAGGCACATACGAGATGCAGGGTCGGAAAAAGTGGGTAACACAGCACAGCCGCACATATACTGGTTTAAGACGGCTAGTCGTGGCACGGTATTACAAAAATTAAAACAGATTGCCGAGTTGCAAACCGATGACCCGAAGTTAAAACATATCAGAGATTGTTTAGGTCAGGGGAAGGCCAGCCTAGAGGTTAAGGGCTTTAAGTATTACAAATTAGTCGGGAATACATTGTACTTTAGCATACCTACGCAGAAAAAAAACCTATTAGTCATACCAAAGTCACTACAGGAGGAATTAATAATTCATATACATGAGGAAATAGGTCATTTTGGGCAGTATAAAATAATGCCTATTCTGAGAACGCGTTATTATTTTCCTAACATGAGCAAGATAGTTCGTGACGTAATCCGCACGTGCGACATATGTCAAAAGGCAAAACCCAGCGTTAGTAACACAATAGGACCATGTCAGCCAGTTTCAGCTAAAGCTTTAGGAGAAAAGGTCTTCGGGGATTTGTATGGGCCGTTACCTGCGGGTAAGTTTGGTTACAAGTACATATACGTTATGCAGGACGTGTACAGTAAGGTCGTAAGGTTGTATCCATTAAGGGTCGCGAGTGGGCGTAGCGTACTTGCGTGCGCAAAACGGTTTCATAAGGAGATACCTATCAGGACGATAATCACCGACCGAGGACCACAGTTCATTTCGAAGACGTGGATTGAAAGTTTACGTGATTTAGATATAAAGGTGACGCACACTTCAGTGTATTGCCCAAATTCGAATAGCGTAGAGAGGGTCAATCGCGAGTTAGGAAGAATGATCAGGACATATTGCTTCGGGTCCAACAGAAGTTGGGTGAATATGTTGGCCGATGTAGAAAGGTGTTATAACAACGTTACACATAGTTCTACAGGGATTGCACCCGACAGACTAGCATTTGGGAGGCAAGAGTTGTTAACTATTGACAGTGCGTTAGGTGATGAGTGGACGAAACGATATCTAGCTATCGAACCACAGATTAATCACGAAAAAGCATTGAAAACCGCGGAGAAGACAAGCATGTACAGGAAGCGTCAATTTGACAACAGGCATAGGTTAGTCATTTACCGAATAGGTGATTATGTGAAGGTGAAGACCTTTGTACGATCGGACAAAGAACATAAGATAACGCGGAAATTTTCCTTATTATATAAGGGGCCATTTGTTATAGTGGGCGTACCGTATCAAAACTGTTATAGTCTGATGGAACCAGAATCTAATAAGATTGTTGGAAATTATAATGCGGTGAATTTAGCCAGATATTTTATACGAAAGAAGGAAGTGACGATTCTAAGTAAGGAAGTAAATAAATGAACAGGACGTTAGGTATGGAGTAAAAGCATAAGGGCGATGGTTAGTAGTTTAGAACAAAGAGCAATGATGATATAGACGAATAGGGCTATCGAACGATTGAGGTCAGGGTGTGGCACTAAGAGCTGGTTCAGAGAGAATTGGAGAGAAAATTTTAAGATAAGGGTACATATGAGATTAAGATTTTGACGAGTGAGTATCGGGGACACCAACTCACAAAATCTGGGGAAGGTTCTGTAATGATACAACGTAGATTATATTTTGATGAGTTGTATTGTGGAATTAATAGCGAACTTAGCTTTGTATACATGTATTTCGAGGGGTTGTATGTTCCCCTTCGACAGCGGAGGGTTTTGGACATTTCATACGTGTGATTTCGGGCATTTATAACCGCATGTCGTATGAATATCAAAAAACAAATGCTATGCATGGTGGCAGGAATTTGTAAATTGCATGGTGAGCATTGAAAATAAAACAATTAGTTAGGCCGTCCGGATGTCATAAAATTGGAAAGCGGCCGTCTACAAATTAAGCACAAAGCAATTTTAAAAGCTATCGATAACAAAAGGCAGGCGAAGACAAAGGAAGGCGGCCTATCAATTGTATCGTATTGAAACATGAACGGGGCTCTAAAAGGTTTGCACGTGCATGAAAGAGCGGCGACAGGGAGTCGCCGGCTCGGGCGTGGGAAGTCGCCGCTGTTACCGGGCGATAATTAAGTTGACGAATCAGAGTGCGCGTCACCCCAGCGCATGGGACGGGTGCGCGGTGGAGCGGGGTATGTAGGCGCGCGGCTGAACGAGGCATTCGGTTTTCGAGAGTACTGGCGGTCGGACGTTCGACATCGTGGCGCGTATCATAATAATTACTGTCGATTCGATCCCGGAGTTCGCGCGGTGCGGTCGTGCGACGTCGCGGCTTTTATCATAATAATTAATTCGGTTTAGAGATACTTCTTGACGGAAAATAATACGCGTACAAAGGGTCGAGTACTCGAACTCCCCACGACACGCGAAGGCGCCGAGATCAGCGTAGCAACACCGCCGAGGACAGCCCACGGCCGCCGACTCCACGCTGCACAGTACGAGACCACGAGTTCTTCGCGGGACCGCAGCTTAGCCCAATTAAGTTAACCTGCTAAAGCTAAGTTTAGCCCTAAGAATAGTATTAAATATATGTTGAATTCTGCATTGTTTATACAATTTCTATGTCGTGTCTTTCCCACAGATTACGCGTCCGCGAGTAAAGTAAAATCATACGCCTATGCCTAAAATCTGTGGCATAGTGGCTAAGTTAAAGTTTGTCTTGAAAGGTACCTCTGAGTAAGTGAGATTGGATGACGAATTCATACAATCCCGCTGAGGCGAAGGGTTTTTTTATTTGCTGGCGTTTATGAATGGAGCGCTTGTGATAGCCAGGGGCCCATTTATATGCGCCTTTTAATTTTAGTGGCGGCAGAGTACCTTTAGCTTATAGTATTATTCTAGCATAGCTTGCGGGGTTGATAAGTGCATGATATTATTACATCTGGAGACCGCTCTCCAGGTGAGCCGATTTGCGGCAAAAATTACACACAGCCCGATTTCTGTAGACTCAACTGGATTCGCTAGCGGCTCTGAATTGTTTACTCAGACCACTTAAACTCACATGTGAAATTGCCCAGCCTATAAAATATACCACAATAATCCTGTAAGGATAATTAATGATAGTGTACACTATACTCAAAATAAGTATAATTATTTGCGCAGCGATCAAAAAAATAAGCAAAATTCTACGAGATTGGTATAATGACAGAAGTCACTATATTAATCGCGTAAGCTGATTATAGCAAAAGTCAGAGGAAATTTTCCTGACCTCCAATTAAAAGACTGCGCAGACGCTGAGGCTAGCTAAAGGTTTAAGACCTAAGCATTATCCTGGTCAGTAAAAGGTTCAGGCGCTCCTGTCAAGTATTCCACAAAGAACCGTTATACACGCCATAATAGCGTGCCTACAACCGACTAACTATCAATTCCCTGAACCGCTCTTAATGTTTGTAGATTCACGCTAATAATTAAAATTCTAAACAAAACGAAACAAACTAGACGATCATTTTAGGTCACTACAGGCTGCATTCCAGCAGTATCAAGGCCACGTCATTTTGGGTTGCCTTACAAAATGTTTTATTATACTAGTCCAAATTTTCATATTGCATTATTTCTACCATGTGTTTTTATATGTGTACAATTTTCTATTTCTTATAGATTCATAAATATCATTCCAATACAAATAACTCTCTAAAAATAACTGAGATATCAACTTGTTAAAACAATGCCGATTGATCGAGAAGTTACGTAATTACCCCACTTGGGAATGTCAACATTTCTGGAGATTTCGACGATGTTATATGGAGAAATTGTTCTTATGAATATAATCATGCATGACCTTATGAGCTTAAGACCTTTTCATTCTGTATAAGTAGATATTTGAATTTCGGAATGTCGGCCTCAGTGTGCTTGTCAATCTAGTTGAATATACATATACAAGTGTAGTTTAGGTATGGATTCAATTATTGTTTCCATCACTCACTCATTCTCGCACTGTGTGAGTAACATAAAAAATTAAAGAATTATTATCAGCAAACAATAGTATATCTACCATTTTCTGCACCATGTAGGGCAGATCATTAACATATACTAAAAATAAAAAGGGGCCCAATATAAAGCCCTGGGGCATCTCAATATTAACGTTGCTACCTTTAGATTTGATTCTGTTCTGTTATTTAAGTAAGTTCAAATCAAATTATGGGATTTACTTCTAACTACATAATGGCATACGTTGACCAATAATGTCCGATGGTCGACACAATCAAAAGCTTTGGAGAGATCACAGAAGACCCCAATAGCATCCTGGGATCTCTTCCATGCGCTAACAACATGCTTGACCAATGTTACCAATGTGTCTGTAGTGGATTTACCTTCTATAAAAAGGCCACAAGCATCCTGGGATCTCTCTCATGCGCTAAGAACATGCTTGACCAATGTTACCAATGCGTCTGTAGTGGATTTACTTATTGTAAATCCGCATTGTGAATTATGAAAAAAAATATTGGTTAAAACAAGACTCTTACATACTTAGATGTCTGTTCGTCTGTCAGTATATTACGGAAACGCATGTATCCCAGAAAGTGTTACCATTTTAACTATTATGTAACATATTAATCTCCACACAATCTTATATTATTTAAAAAAAACTTATAACAAAATAGAAAGGGAAAAAAATACAACTCGAACTTTACTTACTCCCACCGTCAGTATATAAATGGCCGACATCCACCCACTACAATTATTAAATGTACACAAGTAGTACATCTATCTATCATTCTATATATTTTCACACCAGATCGCTTGCAGGGAGACAGAGAAAACTAAGCACCACATAACTCTCTACATATACTTCTTACTCACTTTTTTAACATAGATAATACATACAGACAGTACAACTGTATTAATGAATACCTATAAGTCATTGAATCGGAAAATATACCGAACCATCGTTGCGTAATTCCAACTCACACTTCATCGGTTTGGCGTCATCCAGTGTAATTAGCGCTGCAGACAATAGGAACATCCCTACATAAACCGGAAACAGATATATCTCAACCTTTCCTTAACAAAAAAATAACATATGGATATGTAATATATCTGTTAAATGACGTGCCCTGATTCATTAGGGCCGCTCGTCAAGGAGTCGCGAAGTGCGGTCTCATGCTGCCTCGACCGGGGGGATACGCGCCGTCGACGCCGTATTCTTTGTTCAGTTGTTATATTTTGAAGGGAATAGGGAGGGAAAGTTATTTTTATCTGGAGTAGTGAACCATTCAAGGACGGTAGCTGTGTAACACGATATTTTTTGCTCTTTATGAACATGTAACATTACGTCACAATGTAATCTCCACATAAGCAAACCGTTTTAACGAGGGCTGCCATTTTGAATATTATTTGCCGCTACAAGAAAAAAGTTTTGGCATATTGTGAAAAAAATGGCGATTGCAAATGGCAGCAAACTTACTGCTGCCATTGCAGGACGAATTCAAGATGAAACGGATATACATTGTGATAGGATGCAGGAGCCGAAGCAGACCTAGACTCACCTACTACGCCTAAATTGGTCGTGTTATATAAGAAGGTGATGTTAGGTGCCCTAGGAATCGGCGAAAATGCATGAAAAGAGCTGGTAATATTTAAAAAGCGATTGACGTGAATAAAGACCGCCTCTTAAGGTCTCTCTCTGCCTACCTCGCAAGAGATTTATGCGCGAGGATACATAGATAGAAATAATGTTGATTGTAGTTAGCATAAACCAAAAAAAACATAAGCATAATCTTTGTAGATTATTCCATTTATTTACATTACAATTATAAAAAAAATCTTTACGTTCATAATTTTAAAGAATGTCTATCTCTTTATCTACATCTTCACCTTTGTCTTGTCTATGTTCCGGGGTGGGCAGAGAGAACGGATCGGCACATGGCTCGATTCTTACACACCCCACTGGATTCTTTCATTCATCATTCATTCACATCACTGTTCAAACACTCTTTTCATATCCAAGGACCCCTGATTTCACCTAAATATAAATTGAAATAAATTTCAACAATACAACGTGAAATTACTCGCCTTTATTTTAAGTCCCGATCCATCATTTGCATAAATAATATAAAAAAAAAATGTTTTTGAATCATATAAATTCCGTTCACGATTCTCATGGACTTGCAAATATATTTCGCGTAATAGAATCGTTACTAAGCCCCGCATATTATTCCGATTGCTGGCCTGAATTTTTTTTTCATATTGTTTAATGAAACGTTTCCTCTTTCCGTACTCATCTAAAAGGGTTTTGCTACTTAAGGTTCCTAATACTCGCTCTCTCTTTTTACACGGGTATATTTTAAAATATAGTAAACTGTGTTCCATTGAACTGTGATAGCCTTGTGGAAAAATTCCCAGCCTCGTGACTAACAGGTCCCCGGTTGCCATGTACTACTAAAATTTGTATTTTTGGATTTATGTACACAAGTGATCACTAGTTCGGAGGTGAAGGAATACATCCTGTGGGAACCAACACGTCCAAAAACTTATATGTCGAAAGACGTATGACGTTACCTAAGAATGATTTGGTTTTCCTCTAGGTTACGGAGGTCAAACGGCAGTCGATCCATGTAAAAATCAGTATCTTCGCCAAATCTTTAGGCTTAAGTAGCAGACTCCGCCAATACCAATGGATTAGGAAAACGGGATAACGCTGAGAAGAAGAAGTGAACTGTGTTCCTTCTATTGCTTCATAGCATAAAGTTAAAAAATATAATCTTATTATCTATCTATCTTTACCTTCATGCCAGGGCCCTTGCAGGGTGGGTAGAGAGAACCGAGCAGCTTAAAAAGAGGTCTATACACGCCACTCGCTTCTTTATAATTGACAGTTCTCAGTTTCAGGTTTTAGAGCGCCTGACATCACCTGATAAATCACGACCAATTTGGTCGTCATAGGTGAATTTTGGCCGTTCTAGGCTCGTAATTCTTTCGTCCTGCGTTCTTTCTACATGTTCAAACCAACGGAGCACGTCTTTTCTTATCTCAACACCAACGCTCTCTTTTTCCAATTCCCTTTCTAATATCATTGCGAACGTGGTCAGCAAACGTTACGCCACAAATTTTGCGCAATGCTCGCATCTTGACGCATTAATTATATAATGCAGGTCAAAATTCCTTCTGGCTGTAACGCTCCATTATAGGCCATTGGATTATTTAATGTATTAGTAAAGCGACTATATTAATCGTAATAATATATATCCTATATAATCTATTCTAATATGTAAAGCGAAAGCAGCAGAAGTAGCGGAATGTGAAAAAATATATTTGCATTTGATAGCTCAAATCTTGTGAAAGGGAATAGGCTATTTTATTATATATTCAGCATCACGACACGACCATTAGAAGTCAAAGAAAAAGCAGCTAGTAAATAATTACGACCTCGATAGCGACATTACACGTCTAATCGAACAGGCGATTTGATCTAAACTACTTTGTGTGCTTCCGCTCCCGATTAGTTCATGCGAACTACTGCCGGCCGGCACTCACCAACTACCGTTAGTAGATGCATGCCGCCGCTGCCATGGCTGCTGCGGTCGTCTCTGCGAGTGTTCGCCATCTGAAATGTGAACCACATGCACCCGTCACCGTTGCTGCCCTGACTGCTCCGGTCGTCTCTGCGACACATGTTTCGTCTCTCCACGAGGTATCCTCAGGCTCTGTAGATGTTAGTCGTTAGATGCTAAGAATCCAATCGAACACACAGGTTGGGCAACCTCGACCGTAATTTATCTTTGGGATCGTTTATCTATCTCGAAATTATCTATGGTCGGAGGTACATTACGCCATCAGTGGCGGCTTGTAAACACTGGCTGACACCAGCATGTAAACCTCTCGATTGAAGGGAGACCCGTATCCCTGCAGCGGGATGAGTAAGGGAATGATTTCTCTAGAATATTCCCTATCTTGAATACTATTGGCAGCGTTCCTACAAGCAAATAGAAATATATTCTATTCTCTAATAATGCAATAGTAAAAATGGAAAGTTCACATTTGATATAATGTTGGATAGTCAATAAATTCACTTTATCGATGTTATGGATAACTTTATGAGCAGCTTACTGCATGCAGACATGTTTCCAATTCAGACGCTACGAAATAGAGATATGTTAACTGAAGCATGCTTATTTGAATATATTGTTGACATGTATTTTCCAGGAGCTCGCACCACCGAGCTGTGAATGGCGAAACGCGCTGTTCGCGCGGTGCGATTCCCACACAGGACAAAAATGTGCATGAACATGTCTGTTTGTCCTGTTCGGGGTATTTTTAAGAGAGGTATGGCATATCAAAGCAGCGTCTAGAGAAGTATCTCCACCTCACAGAAAAACTCTGGGAGTTTTTTGGGTGCACATTTCATACACACAAATATTTGCCCCGTGTGGGAATCGACCCACGAGCGTTGGTGTCAAAGTAACGTAACAGCGCGTTTCACCACTGCTAGTAGTAAAATCATCCAAAGTATGGCGACGAACTCGGTGGCGCAGTAGTTAATAACGCTCCTTTGACAACGCTCGTGGGTTTGTTTCCACATGAAACACACATTTGCGTGCATGAAAATGTTATGGCTATGCCTCAGGTTGTTGTATTCCTAAGAGTGACCGAGTGACCAGAAAGCCCTAAAGAGTTTCTGTGTTAGCATCAAAGCAGTCCGTATGGGGAAGTATCTCCATCTCACAGAAAATCGCAGCTAAGTAATAATACATTTTTATTTTTTTATACAATATCGGGAGGCATACTAGCACAGCACACCTGATGTAAAGCGGTTACCGTAGCCTATTAACGCTTGTAATATATGAAGAATTACTCGCGCGATACCCCCTCTGCTGCTTACACAGCAACTCCATAGGAGCTCACTGGTGACCTCACTCATGCGCAGGAACATATCAATCCTCTAGGGAGTTGTTATTTGGCTGCGGGTTTCTGCGAGGTGGAGATACTCCCCCGGAATGCTTTTATTTGCCCTACTTCTCTTAAAAATTATAATACATTAGAGGGTTGTTCAGTAATTGCAAGCGTTCATAGGCTGCGGTAACTTTTACATCAGGTGGGCTGTATGCTTGTATGCCTCCCGACGTTGTATTAAAATTAATCTTGGTAAAGGTATTTATTTATTTAAACTTTATTGACCACAATGTAATGTTAGAGAATTCTATAGCAACTAAGCTTTACATGAATTATTATAAAATACTAGCTGACTCGGCAAACGTTGTTTTGCCATATAAATTATTCCTAGGATTATTTTAGTATTATAAAAATAGGGATTGATGGTAGAAGGATGAAAATTTAGGGTTGTATGTAGTTAATGCCACATAATAAAAAAAAAATTGTCCAAAAAAAAAAATCATTGTGGTCGACCACCCTTATCACTTAGGGGTATGAAAAATAGATAGTAGCCGATTTTCAGACCTACTGAATATGCATATAAAATTTCATCAAAATCTGTCAAGCCGTTTCGGAGGAGTATGGTAACTAACATTGTGACACGAGAATTTTATATACATGTAATCTTGGAATACAAGACCATATAACCTTCCTCATTTATGAAACCTTTTGAAAATATAAAGCTTTTGCTTGTTATATCGAAACAGTTTAAAGCTCTCAATACCAAACGAATAGAAGAAAATGCCATAAAATAGCAAGGATCATGTTAATGTTGACAAGTCAGTGAATAGTTTTTTTATAGTCGTCAACACAATGACCCAAAAAGGTCAACGTGACCCCGTGTGACCTCTCGACGAACGGGCGCGACGCTTCGCAGAATGTTCGTAAAGGACACCTAATAGACAGCCTTTGTTACTGGCTACAGGCAATTTTTTTTCTTTATTCCATTGTGTTTTCTAGACTGGAGTTTGCCTATGGAATTGTTTGTTCGGAAGATAAAAATTAGAAATTCTTTACTTACCATTGGTTCTTACGGGCACTTAGATACGACTTACATTTTTAAGTAAGAAAATGCATTACATACAATAGTACGTAATGCGTTTTCAGGAACACCCTTCCTATATGAAATCTATATGTTTGTCTGTGCGTTTGTCTGTGTATTTTTCTGTCGCTTTTTTCGAATATTCGAATTTTGACTTCAGATTCGGATTCAGCATAAAAAAGTAGAATAGGAATGTTCAGAAACACCGTTCCTATCTCTTAAGGAACATGGTCAAAATAGCCGACAAATAAAAAAAAAATTGTTATCAAATTGACGAGCCAGGTGTTCCTCTGGCAATGCAAGCTTGCGCATTCTCAACTGGTTTATTTTCAATTTGCTTTAGTTATTTCCGAAATGTTAATAGATTAAACCATTCAACATCATCAGTTACAAACCAGTTAAGAAGAAATCCGAAAGAAATTTGCCATTACACCGCTTTTGTAATAATCAATTAATTAATTAATTATTAAAATAAACTAATTTTTAAGAGAGGTAGGGCGCATCAAAGCAGCCCGTCTGCGGAAGTACCTCTACCTCACAGAAAACCGCAGCCAAATAACAACTCCATAGAAGGTTGTTGTGTTCCTGCATGTGAGTGAGATCACCAGTAAGCTCCCAAGGAGTTGCTGTGTAAGCAGCAGAGGAAGCATCGCGCGAGTGATACTTAATATATTGCAAGCGTAAATAGGCTACGGTACCGTTTTACATCATGGCCGTATGCCTGTATGCCTCCCGATATAGTATAAAAAAAAATATCTAGCGGTAAATTTTTAACTATAGCGCCATCTACCGGTAATACTGTGAAACATTTAGCAGCTTCAACCTGTTACTTTTGTGTTACAGTGATGCGCGCGCATCTTAAAATTTCACTCTCATCATTTCTTTATAACGCGCCTAAAGAAGTATAACTTTTAAAAGAGAGAACTATGGAAAGTTATTAAGATACAATATGATCTAATTTAAAGAACGTAAGACGTGTCTAAGTGCCCGTAAGGGCCTAATGGCAAATAAATGATTTTTATCTTTTATCATTTTTATCTCTTACTACATATGCGGCGGAATTAACTGATAACAGTGCTCTTAGGATGTGTTTGATTTATAAACAGAAAGAGTCCTGTGGTCCAGTCATTAGTAAGGGCTTCTCTAACATCAAGACTCGATACCCAATTTGTTTTATGCAAGAACTACGGTTTTCGTAGTTAGGGTATTTTTAAGGCAGGCTTGACAGAACATGTTGGCCTTACAGAAAACTGCAGCTATATAACAACTCCCTGGAGGGTTGTAGTATTCAAGTTAGTGAGTTTAGAAGTAAGTTCCCAAAGAGTTGCTATAATAGCAGCAAAGGTGGCAATGCATGAGCGATACTTTCTGTATTGCAAATGTTCGTAGTCCTTTTCTTGTCTTTCGAAGTTGTACAAAAAGGCAACTTTCTGTAAGAGAGGTAGGGCAGATAAAAGCAGCCCGTCTGGGGAAGTACCTTCACCTCACAGAAAACCGCAGCCAAATAACAACTCCGTAAAAGGTTGTTGTGTTCCTGCGTGTGAGTGAGGTCATCAGTACGCTTCAAAGGAGTTGCTGTGTAAGCAGCAGAGGAGGCATTGCGCGAGTGATACTTAATATATTACAAGCGTTACTAGGCTACGGTAATCACTTCACATCAGGCGGGCCGTGTGCTTGTATGGTACTGGTAGAAAAGTACTACTTCGAATTTCTCTATGGGTGATAAAAGCTGTATCTTTATATTATTATACCTCTAAGATTCCTAGAGTACGAAATAAATTAACATTTTGTATCAAATAACACTATATCATTTTAGAATCTTAACTAAGTTACTGCTTAAAGAATTTAGTTCCGGTTAATATCCGCACCAGCTCATGTATATCAGTTAGCAACTTAACTTTAAGTTGGAGCGTTTGTTAGCAGTGGTTAATGAGCGAAGTATTAAAACCACGGTCAGAAGAATTACAATGAACATAGTAGTAAGTTGAAATAAGTTTGGTTTGAACTTTTATATAAACTTTTCAACGTCAAGTCCGTGTACTTAAATTATGACGAATACCTCCTCCTCAATCCGAAAACGGTGGTATTCTGCCATGTGAGATGCCGCAGCTAAATAACAACTCCCTTGAGGATCGGCGTGTTCCAATGAGTGAATGAGGTTAACAAACTCCTGAGGATGTGCATGTAGAAAGAATGAAGGAAGAAAGAATTAGGAAACAGATATACAACGCAAAAGTAGAAGGATGTAGGAGCTGAGGAAGGCCAAGACTTACTTACCATGACCAAATTGATCGTGTCGTGATGTCAGGAGCCTTAGAAACCATCAAGAAGAACAATTAATGTTAAAGAAGTGAGTTATAGATAGTTAGGATTTGCTGTGTATGTAATGTGTATCAGCGCTTGGACTTTACTACTTGTATTGCAAGCATTTATAAACTACTTAACATCAGGTGGGCAGCATGCATGAAAGAAATAATAACCTGTGGAGAACCGATGATACTGTTTTGTATTAGTAACTCAATTCACCGCTAAAGGGGTAAAGTAGAACGCGCAGCATGATTGGCTATTCATAGATTAAAATCCCGTCACTCATCGGCTTATTGGTTCAAATATCCTTCCATTAATCTGGCTTGAGTCGCTATTTAGGCGCTAAAACACAACATTATTGTTAGTGAGGGGTGCCTTTAAGCGTTGTCAAGTGGTTTGCTCGTTAAAACACCCAGTCCAAAACAAACAGACATGTTCGTGCACACAAATGTTTGTCCTATGTGCGAACCCACGAGCGTCGGTGTCAAAGTCGCGTTTTTAACCGCCGCGTCACCGAGCAGATAAAAATAATTAGGAATAATAGAGATATGTTAGAATAAGGATAATTAAAAATGACTAACATGATCAATAATTAAAAATAACTGTAGATACATCAGTGTTGGAAATGTTTTTTTAAATTCATTAATAATCACTAAATCTCTCTAAAATTTCTCATCAAGCCGGGCGGCCATTAAAATTAGTCTGCACGAAATTTTCAATATATATTTTTATCGATATAAAAGCCTGTGAAAATTCAATTACCGATCCAATAAAGTTGTCAAATATCAACATGGGGCGAGTGGGGGTGAAGAGAGGCATCGAAGCCTCGGGGAGGGAGGGGAGGCAAACCTGACATGATGGACGGCGTGAACGCATTTTTTAAAGGAAACAATTTTCTCGATGAAGTTTCGCGGGGAAAGTTGGAAACTTATCCTATTTTAAATACGTACGTATAGAATTGTGCCGCAAATCCACGGCTAGGTAATCATTAATTTCCTCGACTTTAGTAAAAATGTCTATTTTGGAAGATTTTTGATGGGTAATACTTGTTTTTTAATCCATTGAGCGTGCCGGGCAGGTCAGTTCTTGTTGTATGCTTACCGATATTGCATAAAAAAGCAACCCCACACAATAATCAAGCACTGCTATTTTATAACTCGTACGCTGCACGTCCTCACTACTCAACTACTTTACGTGCTTCCGGCATCAATTAGTTCATGCTAAGTAGCGCTGTTCTGTACCCACTACTGCTGACACAACCCCGAGGTGAACTAGAACTCTCCTAGATTATCCACACATCATGCGAGACAATTTTTTGACGAACGTATATCCGCCTCACCATATTTTCCTTCACTTCAGAGCAAGTGATAATAACAATCTATCTTTAACTTCACGCTAAATACCTTCCGAAGTAGGCAGAGAAAACCGAGCGCCAAGGCTCGATCCTTACGTACCCCACTCACTTGTTTAACATTCATAGCGCTTCTGATTAAACATGATCAATTTGGTCACAGTAGGTAAATCTTCGCCTTCCTAGACTTCTATATATTTTTTTGTGAAACTAGATTGGCAAACAAGCATGCGGCCCGCATTAGATGGTAAACAGTCACCATAGCCTATTGACAACATCACGGGGATGTTACTCGCGCGCTGCCAATCTTTTGACCTAAGACTGTTTCGTCACGGTACCCAGTAATTTCTCTGCCATATCTCACGCTTCAAATCGAAACACAGCTATACAAATGTAGATTCTTGCCGGTAGAATTAGGCGAGACGGACCCAACTAGCACACAAGCCGCAAAAGTCATCTTTTTACATTAGCTCTACAATAGCTGCTCAATACCGTTATCCATAAGTCGTAAATCAAGTTATAGAGCTGTTGAGCTGAAACAGTCTACTTAAGCAGCCCATGTGCTAGTTGGGGAGGTACCCACGCAGACGATTTGGTACAACGTCTCCCTCTGGTGAATCATCCTTTTACTTTCGCGTCGTATAACTCTTTCGTAATGGTTCTTCCAGTACTACGAAGCAAAAAGGTGATGTCAGGAGCCCCAGGAACCGGCGAGCGTGCATGAAAAGAGCTATGAATGTCACAGAAGTGAGTGAAGCTTGTATGGACCGCGTCTTATGGCACTCGATTCCCTCTGCCTACCCCGCAAGGGACCTGGCGTGAAGATATACATACTACGAAACAATGGAGCATAGCTTTACTTATTTTCTCTTAAGACAATCATAAATATGTACGTACATCCAATAATACAAATTTAATGGTACATGCCCACACCAGGCATCAGTAGGTTATTAGGCTTAAAATCGTTTTCCATTAGGCAATTAATTGCTCAATATTACTAATGAACTAGTGGAAAGCAATCGGAGCAGTTCGGTTCGTAATTTCGGAAACTGTAAACAATCTGGCAATGGCGTAGCAGATAAACCCGTTTACTTTTTCATTAGTACCCGAAGTAAAACAAAAAATAACTTTTATGGGTACTAATGAAAAATTCAAGGCTCGAGTACCCTTTCAGACATCTGAGGGGATTAATATTTAAAAATTTCGCTTGTCTTTCTTGAGTTTGTTTAATTGAGCTGCAAACAGGGGCCCGATAGTCCCCCGGACATCCGACCCGTCAGAGCAGAGTTCTGACATACCCGATTTCATTATGAAAAGGCTCTGCAGGAATATCAGAAATCTTGTTATCCTTCAAAGGCCCGGTTCCTTACCTGCTTTTATTGAATCTGAAACGCTGAAATAATTCTCGTGCAAAATTTTTCATGAAATAAATTACAATTTGAGTATTATTGTTGTCTGCTGTAATTTTTCATATTGCGGATAAGTTGAAATTTATTTCTTACACGAACTTTTATTAGGTAAAGCGTATGTTAACATGAAATAAAATGTACGAAATTTATACTGTAGTTGAATTTGTAGTGACTTTGTGAAATTTTGCAAATGAGCGTAGGTTTAAGAGCATTGTAGGCAATACTACTTTATGACCAAGGCTCGTGGGTTCAATTTCCGCACAAGACAATCGTTTTTGCTCGTGTACATGTCAATTTGTCTTTTCTAGGTGGATTTAGAAGTTTGGCATATCAAAGCAGCCCGATTGGGGAAGTACCTCCACATCACAGAAAATTACAGCCTAGCTGATTTTACCAATTTTATAGGATTAATCAACACTATAATTTAATTTGCCATTGAGCCCTCGCGGGCACTTAGACACGTCTTAGATTTTAAAATATGATCTTATTGTAGGTTATCAATTCTCTTGGTTATTATTTTCCTTTTTTTTCATTTGTTAGCATTTTGGAAGGGACCATTGGCGAAAAAGATATGCCGAAAGAATCTTGCCAACATGGCTGTTTTCAAATTGTTACAGTACCCAGTGATATACGCCTTCCGACATTATATGAAGAAAATGAAATTTCCAAGTCCAAGTCAAGTCCTGTGAATCTTCGATGAGATAATGCGGCACTTTTATACGATTGTAAACACTTGAAATACAATGAGTATCGCTCCCTGGTTGCTACCTCCGCTGTTAACACGGCAATTCATGAATGAAGTTATCAGGAAGCTCAGAGTGGCGAAATAACAGCTCCCTGGAAAGTAGTTTTGTACCTGCGAGTGAGAGAGATTATCATTAAGTTCCCAAGGAGTTGCTTTGTAGGGAGGTGTGGTAACGCGCCAATGTTGCTTCATGTATTGTAAGTTTATAGGTTACGGTAACCGCTTGAGACCAGTGGTCCATCTGATTTCTCACCTCTCGACGTTGTTAAAAAATCATATCGTGGTAGTACTGATGTTGACATGGAGCTACTTCTACCTCCAGACCTCCGTAATATACAAATTACAGGAAAAATTAACATAAACCTGAAAACGAGAATTTAGTGTTCGATGCTCTTATTAGTATTCGAACCGGTGATTTTGACGAGCTCGGTGGCGCAGTGGAGAAATGCGCTGTTACGTTGCTTTGACACCAACGCTTGTGGGTTCGATCTTAGTCATAAACTGCACGGTAGGGGAAAAAATTGTGACGATTCCAAACAAATGTAAGTATTTGACTTGACTTTGATCCCACACAGGGCAAACATTTGTGTGCATACACATGTCTGTTTGTTATGGCCTGAGTATTTTAAGAGAGGTAGGGCGCAACAAAACAGCCCGTCTGGGAAAGTACATCCACCATACAAAAAACCGCAGCCAAATAACAACTCCCAAATGGTTATTGATCCTGCGTGTAAGTGAGGTCAACCAGCGTGCAGCTAAGGATAGCAGTATCATTACGCGAGTGATACTTGAAGTATTGCAAGCATTTATGGGCTACTATAACCGCTTAACATCAGGTTGGCCGTATGGTTTGTATACCTCTCGAAGTTATATAAAAAAAAACTAACCAATGTTGATGTCAAAGCAAAATAAAAAACGTAATACTCCTCCCTCAATCAGATCCTTGCATCCATATTTTTGTTTGCCCAAAGATCCTAATAAAGATTTATGAGCGCTCCCAAAATTCCTCCATCTTTGTATTCGAGGTCACTTGTCTCAATGACTTGGTTCAAGGATCAAACAGTAATCTCGCCGTCATCTCTTTCCAGCTTACTGAATATGCATAAAGCTGTCCCTCTCTGATTTGCATTACCGACAACGTTCTCCGAAGTTATGCCGTTTCTAGACTTATGCAGCTAACTGGATATAAGAAGGATCTGCTTAGTTCGCAAAGAAGCAGATTTATACTGTGCGGCCAAGTTCTATTCAAATAATGTTTATTTATTTTCATTACCTGACACTCCTGTAGAGTGTCTGGTAATTAATTATCGATTAAAGTAAATCAATTTAACTAGTGTTTATGCCAGTGGTCAAAATCGATTTTAATCATTATTGAAAATTTGAGGAAAATATACTAACTACTATTAAGAGGGGGCAAAATGAGGGCACCACTTCGGTGCCCACATTTTGTTTTTATTAATAACGCTAAATTTAAGACCAATTCCAAAAACGCTCAATACTAACACTGTAGAACTATATTTGTTTTTGAGACATATTCTGTTTTTATTATTTATGCAATTAGTCATAATTTTGATTATTGCTATAAGTGGCTACAATAAGAAATAATTAAAATTATGGCTACTAGTACATAGATAATAAATATAAGATATGTTTAAAAAACAAAAATATGATTCTTCAGTGCCTGTATTGAGCGTTTTTTGGAATTGGTCTTAAATTCAGCGTTATTAATAAAAACAAAATGAGGGCGCCACTTATCTTTATGCCCCCTCTTAACTACTTTTGGACTGGAACTAGATGGAGCTCGCGCTCTTCGTCCACATGTATCCCGGTATCCCATGGGAGCCTCTTTTCCTTACATTCTTTCTATTACCTCGGCTTCTAAGGTCCGTATCATGAAGTTAAATAGCCTTTAACCTTCAAAGGGAATTGAGGAATTTAGAGATTAGCACGTTCAAACAAAGAATGAAACAAAATCTTTTGCTTTATATTACTACTTAACTCGTAAATGGACAAAAAAAGGAAGTCAATTGATAAACAGAATAGAAAAAAAGTATTGCACTGTTTTATCTACCTATATAAATTACCTACTATGTGTTTAATAAAAATTAAGGCCACAGCCTAATATTATTCACTAATATCTAATATTAAACTATGACTACATCATAACTTCTCATACCTTAGGTTTAGTGTACATATTCTTAACTGAATTTCTTTTTGTGTGTTTATAAGTTCTTATCTGTTGGTGCCATAAGATGTTTTCTATTCATATTATCTCAATATATAAAATACAAAAAATATTTGTACGATTAGTATTATGGGTTGAATGGTTTCAAAGTCTATAATGGACATAGGTCCATTATAGACTTTGAAACCATTCAACCCATGCGCCCCGGTCTTATTTGAAAGGCAATAATGCGAAGATGGTTTTAGACTACTAAAACTACGCATCAGGCACAATCGGTCCATTCGCGAAGTCGATTTTCGACTATTTATTATTTAAGAAAATTTTCAACCTCATCGAAGGGTGACTGATCTGTCATTCTCATCAGAAAGTTTTATTATTTCTGGTTAATGCATCCATCATGTCAAATAATCGAATTAGAAGAAATTAAAAACCTCATTAATAGTAAGAAAAATAATTGGTCCGTGAAATTTGGTGGAAATTTTGAGTATTGTTTGCAATTGTAAGTGTTCGTTCAAGTTGATTTCACTTTTTAAAGGAAAAATGCACTAACAATGAAATCTAAATCTAAAATCAGAAAATATTCTTTTTAGCGTAGTAGCACACGCCGGGTATCCGCTAGTGTCTCTATAAAATTTACTCTGCTGGAGGGTTTAAGATTCAATAGGTGCAGCTTGGTGTTATAGTCTGTGAGTTTGTTCTCATCGTCTTGTCCTCTTCACTAAGTTTTTTCTTTCTTTTCAATCCTGTTTAATTTTTTTGTATATTTACCGTGATCACCATATTTTTCGTATAATATGGCTATGAAATTTACATGAACATGCATATATCATTAATCTCACCTGTTGTCTGGAAATGATACAGCACAGACGAATATGTCTTTAATTTTATCACTTAGGATTATTGCTACTAGTAGTAGGTATAACTTTATTGCTATATCTAATTGACGATTTGAAAAAGGCAGGCAAATAATTTTTGTTTGCCTTTATTAAGGAATTATGGTCATAGGGAAATTAGTTTTATGTGAGTTATGAACTTATTATTTCATTGATTTGGTGTTTTAAACTTATCAAAAAGGACTGCAAAGAGGTTTGAAAATGAATATTTCGATCATAGGTGATGGAAGGTGTCTCACCTTGGCTAGGTCTCTTTAACTTCTAGACTACTATTTAATGGATTATATTAACATTTCATTAAAACGTAGCTTATGTATAATTTTTATTTATAATGTATTTTCGATCACCTTTCAAAATCCTTTCCTTTAATATCACTCGATAGCTTTGGAAGATTTTTTCATCAGGCCATCAACATGGATTACATTATCAGTACATTATGTTCATTATGTTTAAAATAGGTAAGCCTATGTTACCCTTCTTATTATTATTCTATGTTTACTTCTTCTTCTTATTCCTAGCGTTATGTCTTAATTCGCTAGCATTGACGGGGCCCGCTAACTTAGCCTAAGGATTTGGCGAAGGTACCAATTTTCATATGGGGCGACTACAGTCAGATCACATGGAAAAGCAGACCTTTCTTAGGTTAGGTGACACGTCTATCAAAATATATATTTTTTCCGTGCGGGTTTCCTTACGTCCTGCACCGTCAAGTAAGTGATAATTACAAAGATGTACGAAAGTGCGAAAACACGAATTACGTGGTACACGTTCACGATAAGATTCGAACCAGGGACCTGTTGGCCAATAGGACGGTTCTTTATACACTTAGCTATTACGGGCTTCTCTTAGTCATGGTAAAACTATCTATCTATAAATATATATATATTCACACCAGGTCCCTTGTGGGGCAAACAGAGCTGAAAAAAGTAAACAATATGTTTTCATTTGTATATAAGCTACAAACAAAATACGTCAATTCAACCAAGTCAACGCCATAAAATTTCTGTCTGTCTTCATTAATCATAATCAGTCATCACCAACAATTCATTCATAATGAATCAAATCAATCATAATTAAGTTATACGATTTAACCAGAATCATTCGTTCTTACGCTTTCAGAACTTGGCTCACGCCCTGCCGGGTTTCGATAAAGTGCCTCTGGCTAGACTTAATTTGAAAATTATGTTCAGCATCCAGTTAATTAGGCCGGGAGAAGGTAAAAGGGTTTAAGTGAGGATTAGCGAAATTGTTCACAGTTAAACGCGCGGTTAGAAGTAGTAAAGTAATCCTATGGGTCTCGACTGAATTGACGTCAAGCATTATTAAAATTTACTAGAATGGATATAGTGGTTTAGACATGAACTATTGGCGTTTTATTTAACTAAATGCCTCTCTGTAACTTTCTATTTCACTTCAAATCTATTTTGGGGTAGACAGAGCGAACCGAACGCCACATGACTATTTATTAATAAATAAATATTTACAGGCTAAACTACTCTGTGCGCTTCCGCTCCCGATTAGTTCGTGCGAACTACTGCCGGCTGGTACCCACCCACTTCCGTTAGTAGATGCATGCCGCCGCTGCCATGACTGCTCCGGTCGTCTCTGTGAGTGTTCGCCATCTGAAATGTGAACCGCATCGACGCCATCGAGCTCATCAAGAAGTAGTCTATATTTCGAAGAAGGTTAAATATAATTTCCAAGTGTGTTTCAGAGAGGTAACCCAGAAATCCCGTGCTTTTCCCGCGCTCGCCGTTGTAAGAAATTATATCATTGTGATTAGATAGATGTGTTATCGCATTTTGTGGGTACTGGGAATACTGCGACTCGGCCCTTACACACCTCACTCGCTTCTTTAACATGCTAAAACATTCACAAAGTTAAGTTGTAGCAAAACTGAAAATTATGTTTTGTTGAAATCGATGCTAACTCACGTTGTAATGATATTATGACGTCGAGATCAAAGAAGTTGCTTTTTAGTTAATTAGCGGGGTGGACCACGTGCAGGCGGTTTTGATTTTCGTTCTCACACAGTTTCGATTCCTACACAGGAATATTTGTGTGCATGAACATGTCGTTTTGTCTTGTGCTAGGTGTTTCTAAGAGAGATTAGCTCCAAAGAAAGAAAATAAGAAAGTTGCTGTGTTAGCACAATAGGAACGTATGTGCGATACTTCCTACTCGTATATGCTTCCGTATCCGTATGTTGTTAAATGTATAAAGCTGGGAGTGAACCACTCACACCCCAGAGACTTGCAGTTGAGGCAGTATAAAAACTATCTATCTTTATCTTCACTCCAAAGCTTACGGGGTAGCCAGAAGGAGCCAAGCGCTACATAATCTTACATACCTCGCTACTGTAATATAAATAAATCATTTTTTTCTTATCCACTCGCTAACAAACGTGAATGTATCCGCAGCTTTACATAAGGTTACGTACAGACACTCTGCACAACCGCAAGTAAAGTTCACAGATAAAGGCACCGCGGAAGTGCAGAGTACGCCACGCGACAGCCTGGTTCCGCTTCCTGCACGGCGGTACTCCACAGGTGCCGCCGTGAGCATTCAGCTCGGGTTAGCGCATAATGTGCGCTGCATACCGCGTGTCAGTACCCAGCTTAACAATGATGTCTGTGCTTATATTTTATGAGTTTTATTTATGAGAATACATTTCTTAGATCAAATATTATTTTACTTATTTATTTTCGAGAAATTAATTTGTGAAATTTTGTAGTAAAACGACTTAAGCGTAGCACTCATGAGTGTAACACAGTGGATACATTACGGGCCTTTTGATTAACTGGTCCCCGCGGACTTGAAGGAAAACGTCGTGAGAAAACACGCACGCACGTCTAAAAAAAATACATTTCATGATGATGAAAAAGGGACAAAGATATTATATGTTGATGATTAATTCTTTGCACATTGTCTTCTTCATAGCCTTATGCCGATTCCTTATCCACAACGATTGGCGGTCCGCTCCCTGAGCCTAAGGACTTAGCAAAGGTTTATTTTTATATGGAGCAACTACCACCAGACCTCCACAACCCTGAGGGTAAATCAGATCTTGAAAAGTTAGTTAACACGTCTTTCGTCCAAGAAGTTATAACTTCTTGGACGCCCTATAGATAAAAACATATAGACCAATACAAAAGTATTCACGAGAGACGGAAAATGTGAAAGCGATATTGAAAGAAAAGTGAAAGCGGGGAACCGTATCAATGGTGCATTGTACTCCGTAGTAACAAGCGATAACGTATCGTCATTCAGGGTGTATTATCACCTACATTGACGAACGGCAGTGAAACATGGGTACAGCTGAAGAAGCATGAAAGTAGGGCGAATGCCATAGGAATGAGATTACTAAGGAGTTTGTGTGGGAGTATTAACACCTAAATCGAAGCACGACAGTGAAACATGGGTGCAGCAGAAGAAGCATAAAAATAGGGTGAACGCCGTAGGAATGAGAGTGAATGATTGGAAGAGTAAAAAATTACACGATACGAAAGAAAGAAAGAAAGATGATATAGTGACTAAAACTGAAAAGTGTATGCTGAGATGGTTTGGTCATTTAGAAAGATAAATAAACAAACGTAAATCTTTTATCAGTTACCAAAGAAGCGTATCAGGCAAGATTAGATATCGGGAGGGGCCGCCCTAGACGCGCACATATAGATCAAATTGGTGATGTGTTGAAAAAGGGCCAAATCAAAAGCACCGAAAACCGAACAGCATGCATGAAGAGGTCAATGAATGTGGAGGAAGCGAGAGAGGTATGTTTGGATCGTTGCACTTGGTGTTCCATAGTCTCTGGCTACATCAACGGGAGACAGGCGTAATGATATGTATGAATGTACCAATTCAAACATACATATTCACGCTCAAAAACGGTGTTAAAATAGACAGTTTGGTAAAATAGCGTCGTAATAGCTTCCACAGCGAGCTCGTCATTTTAGGAGCTGCTAAAGTAAATTATGTTCGTGTATATCCTAAGACCTGCATAACGACATCAACGTATACTCGACAACAAAATGCATAACATGCACCGCGATATTAACTGAACGTGATGTATTGTGCGCTGTTCTCGGTGCGCTGCGCCGCGTCGTCGTTATGGCGTGATTATTTCGTCTCAGCGAATTCTGTCTTGCCAAATTGGATTTTCGGAGTATATACTCTGCAATTCAAAATACTAAGCGGTGTAATCCACAGCGAGCGTAATTGAAGTGGCATGCTATTCAAACTTTCATAATTGCTTACAGTAACAATTGGTCCCTAATGATTCGGATCCTGGTGTATAACTAAATTGTTTTAATATTTATGTACATATTTGTAATTACCACTCATTCAGCCTCGAAGGAAAAAATTCTATACTAAAACCTCACGCCAAATCCCTTGCGGGGTAGGCAGACACATCGCTTACTTCTTCAATATTCATTGCTGGTCTCATGCACGCTCTCCGGCTCTTGATATCACCTTCTGATAAACGCGATCAAGTTGGCCATGGTAGGAAAGTCTTGGCCTTCCTAAACTTCTACATCCTACTACTTTCACGTTGTATATCTGATATCTGATTTCTTCTTGCATACTTTCTATATGTCCGAAGCAACGGATACCTCTTCTTTTTTTAACACCGACACTCTCTTTCAGACCAGCTCTATCTCTTATATCATCGTTGCGAATACGGTCTTCTAGCGTCATGCCACAAATTTTGCCCAATGCTTGCATTTCGACATTTATCCTACTTTCATGCTTTCTCTGCAATATTTCGCTCTCGTTTCCATAAGTGAGCGTTGGGACCAGCACTGTATTATGTATAGCGAGCTGTGCCTTCTGGTTCAAGCTTTTACTGACAAGAAGTTTTCCCAACGCTCAAAAAAGGAAATAAAAGATCATTGTGATCCATAGTTAATAGATTCAGGCGTTATTTTGCGAAAGTCAAATTTACATGCAATTTGATCCAACCTGCTTTGTGTGTTTCCGCCACCAATTAGTTCATGCGGCCCAGCGCCGGCCGGCACCCACCCACTACTGTTAGTACGTGCTACATGCCGAGGTGGGTGGATGGTGTCCACACCATCCACCCCCACCCTCAATTCAATATAAGGGACGGCACTGCGATGGATTTGTCACTTGTAGCATGTTATTCTTACGATTAACGTCTACAACGCCTGATGATGTCTCGTGGAGAGGCGAAACACGTGTCGCAGCGACGATCAGGCCAGTCGTGGCAGCGACGGTGGTGGGGGCATGCGGATTCTGTTCCAGATGGCGGACGACCGCAGCAGCCGAGGCAGAGACTACCGGAGCAGCCATGCCAGCGTCGGCATGTAGCACGCACTAACAGTAGTGGGTGGGTGCCGGCCGGCGCTGGGCCGCATAAACTAATTGGTGGCGGAAGCACACAAAGCAGGTTGGATCAAATTGTATGTAACATTGTGATCCAACCTAAGAAAGATGTGGTTTCACTTCTGGACTGCGGAGGTCTGAGGGCAGTCGCTCCATACAAATATCAGTATTTTACGATTAGGAAGAACATGACAGTGTGAAGAGCGACCGCCCTCAGCTGCTGGCTCCATGTGAAAATCAATGTCTTCGCCACATCCTTAGGCTTAGGTAGCGGACTAATATTAATGGATTAGAAGATAGGTTAACGCTAGGTGTAAGAAAAACAATGTGAAAGTTGACAAAAAATGCCAAAAAAGTGTGTCGAATAAATAAATGTAAAAAGTTGAAATAGTAAAAAAGAAGAAAACTCGTTCAAGTGGCCGGATATCAACTGGGCATTATGTAAAGCCTCTATTTTATAATAAATTTTCACAGCAACCACGCCGGCTTAGCCCGGCCCGAGACGGATAAATTTCTTTTCTTCATTTTGTTTTATTGGGTTTTTCTTTAAATCGGCGGGTTCACCGGATTTATATTTTAAATTATTCCATTTGTGAACTGGACTTGCCGTGATTGCGTTTTGATCGGACGAGACGTTTCGGAGAATGGATTATTTTTTGTTATGGCAACTTTTTTTTTTATCCTACGTCAACAGGCGTTATGATATATATGTATGTATGAGTTTGTTTGTTTTGAACTCGCGTACCCTTAGCGAGTTCCCATTCCGCAATACATTACAAACATACATTGACATTGACAATCAAATTTGATTTTTTTTGCTGCTTCGAGTGATTATATTTGATATGAATTTCAACGTGAGATCTGTGGAGATCGTTTGTAAGAAAAAGGATCTTAACAGACGGACAAGGAAGTGATGCTGTAATGATGCTAATGTTTTTCCTTTTGAGGCACGCAACCCCAAAAATGATCTCAAATTATCAATGATAATCCCATTTGACAAGGTAAATTGTAAGAGCTTGGTGTTGTTTAAACACAGATATAATTAAAGACTTTGGGTGACAAACGGACAGACTGACAAACGTCTTGTCTTGCGTAGATACTAGATCTGCTTTTCCAACTTATTTTATACGTCGCTGGAAGCGTACGGCCCACCACCTCGGCTGACACAGCAGCTATTGATGACCACACTCACATGCAGGAAGACAATAACCCTATACAGAGTTGTTATTTGGCTGCGGTTTACTGTGAAATACTTCCCCAGATGGACCGCGTTCATCCGCCCTATCTCTCTTAAAACACAATACAACATACAAACAAAGATGTACATGCACACAAAAGTTTGTCCTGTGTGAGAATCGAACCCACGTTGGTATCAAAGTAGCATTATTAAACACTAAACCTTTTTGTGCGGATTCTAAACATGCACACAAAATAGATCTCAAATAATCTGAATTCAATAGACGATACATTGCATGATGCCGTATAATCCTGCCGAAGTGAAAAGCCCGCCCGCCCGTTGGCCGCCCGCCAGCGGCGCGCTCAACTCAATTAGTAAAATAATAACCACGCCAGCTTCCCATATTGATTTTCATATTATTACTCGATTATTACGGATTTGGGTGCAGGTGCAGAGAAAGTGCAACAGGGTCATTTTCAACACGCTTTTATAACGTCCACTTACATGCAAATCTTCTTTGCGCTACCCTAATCCATTAAGATTGGCGGTGTCCGCTACCTAAGCCTAAGAATTTGGTGAATACGCTGATTTTAAATGAAGCGACTGCCGTCAGACCTACACAACCCAGAGAGAAAACGAGACCTCGCTTTCCCTCTTATATTATCTTAGGTTAGGTCACACGTATTTCGAAATATATCTTTTTAAATGTGTGTATTTTTTTCACGACGTTTTCCTTCACAGCCGAGCAAATGATGAAGATATGTAAATAAATTTTGTGGTACATACATACCCGCTAGCATTCGAACCGGGGACCAATTTGTCTATAGGCCGGTTACTTGTCCACTGGGCTGTCACTCCTCTAAACTGTCTACTTACAAAGTAGGTATGTAATAAAATTGAAGGAAGTTATCGCGGAATTTTACAATGAAGTCTTGTTGACTACGCAATAGTACACACCGCATATATAGTAGACACCGCAACGCTTTGGTTTTAGGAAACAATACAAAATTTGGTGTGATTTTTATTTTCTCTTTATTGACGTGATAACGTCTTATAAGTCGATGGAAGCCGGCTTCACGAACGAAAAAGCATGACTCATTGTCACGTTCCGCCTGAGCCGAGCGTGCAAGCGAGAGCGCGGAACAAGCGATAGAGAGGCACGATCGGCCTAAGCGTTCGGCTTGTGACGCATCTATCTCTCTTCCACTCCATCGGCCGATGCGTCTGAGTAGAGAGAGACAGCGGCAGCACACAACCTACACGTGAACTGTTTTGTCAACTGTTGAATGTTTTCTTATGACGTTATCACGCAAAATTATCGTCCGTAAACCGACTTTACAGACAACCATTTGTTTTTTAAAGTTAGGTTTTTATGCACACTTACGTAACGGTAACCTAATTATAATTTTCTATATTCTCGAAATAAATTTATTGCTGTGTAACCGTAGTATGCCTTTTTTGCATAGTAAAAAAACTCACCGCTACGGGTCGGGGGTTAAAGTAAATGCGCAGTTATTATTGGCCGGTTCACGGATCAACATGGCGTCACGAATCGCCTTATTGGTTAAAATATTTTCCCATTGGCCAGTAGGTTTGAATCGCTAGGATATTCAGGCGCTAAAACGCTGTGTTTTGATGAGTGAGAGATGCCTTTATGCGCAGGCAAGTAATTAATTTTATTTCATTTAATTTTCACACTAGATTAAATCGACTAACAAATGATTTCCCGCCTATTAAGAAAAACGATGACGATTTGTGTTAAAAAAAACGAGTGTGCTTTAGACCACACGGCTGAAGAAAAACTTCTTTATCTCCTTAGTGTGATGCAGACAATAGGCCTGCACTGTGTCTTAGATATACGAAACTTAACTCGCTATGAGAGAAACAGAGAAAGAAAATGTGTGCTCGCGCCTCTCTCTCTTGCCCCTACAGTAATATACGAAACGTAACTCTCTCTCCCCAAGTCAAGTGTACGTAAAGAAGTTTTATTTCAAAAATATCTATCTATCTATCTATAACTTCACGCCAAATCCCTTACGGGGTAGGCAGAAAGAACCGAGCGCCACGCGACTCGATCCTTACATACGTCACTCGCTTCTTTAACATTCATTGCTCTTTTCATGCACGCTCGCCGGTTTCTAGGGCTCCTGACATCACATAAATATAATATTCGAAATTAAAATATTTATACCAGAAGCGCAAAACTTTCACTAAGATACACGTATTTGCCGTACTGTTTCCAATGTTGCCAACCTAACATGGAAAAAAGAAACTTTTTTAAAACAGCTCAGGTATTATGCAAGGTTGGCACTGTGCCAATATACCGACAATTAGTGTATACTGTAATGGTCGAGGGACTTGAATAGACGCTTGTTAACGGCGCGATAGTAAACACTGAATCATTAATTCAACTCCATTGGGTTATTATTTAACACTATTGACTGAGTTTCGATAATTCTGAACGCAACTATTGATGTAGTATTGTGTGATTAAGGAAGCTATTGTAATATATATTCTATGGAAGTGTTTAGTTCGATTGGGAATTCGAAAATGTTTCCAATATAGAATTTTCCTGTTTCTTAGCATATTCATATCAACGTACTTATCCTTGCCTTGCCTAGATCATTTCATTGCGGTATCCCTTTTTCTAATCCATCAGGATTGGCGTGTTCCGCTACCTTAGAGTAATTTGGCGAAGACACTGATTTTTACATGGAGCCAGTACCGACAGACGTTCACCGGGTAACCAGGTAAACCAGGTCTTTCTTCGGCTCGGTCTTTCGAAATATAATGTCTTGTGTGGGTTTCCTCACGATGGTTTCCTTCAACGCCGAGCATGTACATAAGTCCAAAAACACGAATTTGGGTATGTGCCCCCGTCAGGATCTGAACGAACGGCGGGAGAATCGGTTCCTTATTCATTTGGCTACCAGTGCTGTGAATTGCTCTAATTAAGGCCTAGATATTTGGTCAAAGCAGTGATTCAATCATACAACGCACCCAATGATATTAAGTGGTCACCGATTTATTTTCACAGCATCTGATAAGCGTTCAGAGGGCACGTTGAGCCGTTGGTCTGTTGTCGATAGAAGACAATCGTAAAGTTAAGTCAGTGGCCCTTGGGCGGCTTGAAAACACTGGCCTCCGCCAATCCGCATCCGATTGCATGGTGGAGTATGCTCTAAAACCCTTCAGTTGAAGGGAGACCCGTATCCCTGTAGTGGGATGAGTAAGGGTTGATGCGATGATAAGTATTGCGAAGCTATGTAACTCCATCATACGTCAGTCAGTTCTGCGGCAAATTTGTTTCCAACAAAAATTTTGCTGCATTCGTGATAAACAGTGTTGAATATTTATCATCGAAATTACTTTTAATTTTTATCCTTTTTTTCAGTCAATGTTGTTTGACAAAAGCCGGGAGCACTGATAGCCCAGTGGATTAGGAACCGGCTATTGACCAACTGGGCCCCGGTTCAAATACTGGCGGGGTCATGTACCACAAAATTAGTGTTTTTTTGGATTTATGTAGATACACACATCAAAAGTGTCTAGGGATCAAGCATTTTTATGCGGATTTCTTGAGATTGAGATGTGGCTTTGTAATAAAAAAAATATATAAAATATATAAACGTATACGACACTGGAGAACCCCTGGACGCCAACAGCGATTAAAATCCTGCCAGGAAGTCTATCCTTATAGTGGTGGAACCATCATGGTATGGGCGGGTATTTGGATCGGCGGAAGAACTGAGTTGATTTGGATCAGAGGCAACCTCAACGCTCAAATTTATGCTGAGATGATTGTATCAGACGTCATCGTTCCTCTACAAGTGCAAATCGGTCCCTTATTTCAGTTAATGCATGATAATGCACGACCGCACACCGCAAGAGTTGTAAGACAGACTCTCGCCGCAGCTAACATCAATGTCATGCCCTGGCCTGCTCAGTCGCCAGACTTGAACCCGATTGAGCATGCATGGGATATGCTACAGAGAAGAGCTCTGCCGAATATGGAGGGTATCCAGTCGCAAGAAGACCTTTTTTTGTTGTTGCAACGAACATGGGCGGCCATTCCACAGCGTGATTTGGATGAACTCATTTTGAGTATGCCAAACCGATGTTCTTGTGTTGTTAGTGTTCGCGGTAGAAACACGGATTATTAATTGTTTAAGTTACCCAATAAAATTTTAAAGAAAACTGTTATTTCAGTCTTTTTTTCGAACTTTAATGTTAGTGGTTCAAATGTCAAAAATCCCTTTATTATGAAAATGGCAAATTTCTTTATTAATGCAAAGGTGACTTGGTTTATCGTTACTGTAGACAAACGAAAACACTTTATTTGATGAATCCTTAAAGAAAATTTTAATTAATATCAATCAGGAGAAAAGTTATTGCAAAAATATATGTTGATCCCTAGACACTTTTGATGTGTGTATTTATCACTCGCTCGGCGGTGAAGGAAAACATCGTGATGAAACCCACACGCCCAAGAGATATTATATTTCGAAAGTCGTGTGACCTGATCTAAGAAAGATCTGGTTTTCTCTCTATCTGGTTTTATCTCTGGTGTGGAGGTCTGACGGCAGCCGCTCTGTGTAAAAATCTGTGACTTCGGCAAATCCTTAAGCTTAACTAACGGACATTGCCATCCTAATGGATTTGGAAACGGGATAACGCTAAGCAATATAATAAGCATACGGTTGATTTGATGGAAAGCGGATACTGTAGCCGACAAACGCTTACAAAATACGAAGTATCTTCTGCTGCTAATATAGCAACTCTTACTGGCAATCTTACTTACTCGCAGAAATACAACAACTGATCAGGGAGTTATTTAGTTGCGGTTTTCTTTAATGTGAAGCTGTTTTGAAAGGCCCTACTCTCTTAAAACACCCAGACTAAGACGGACAGACATGTTTGTGTCCACAATTTTTCTCCTATGTGGGAATTGAACCCACGAGCGTTATTAACCACTCCGCGGCGGAAAGTAAATTCGCTGGCGATTTCATCTGGCTTATTTTAAGTACTATCGCCAGCAGTTAGTTCATGTAAACTATGACCAGAACAGCCAAGGCAGTAGCGGTATTGAGTGCACGCGGAAGCGCGCGCATCAGCCGCTGCAGAAGCTACTCGAGCAGTCATATCAGCGACCGTATGCATCTACGAATCATAGTGAGTTTTTATTTTAATACCATTATAGTGTCAAACTGTAGCCTATGGACATTTCAACAATAGTGGTGTGGTTTTTACGTTGTCGACCCAGTAAAATATGTCACCGCGCCATTCTTGACACCCCATGCTGTAGTCCCTTAAGAAAATCTAAATTTTAAGTTTATATAGTGTGTGGGTGTAAATTCGCATGAACTAACTGCTACTGGCAGTACACAAAGTGGATTAGATCAAATAGTCTGCAAGTTTAAACGGCGGGGAGTTCACCCTCACACGCTTGAACCGCTATGGTCACGTACGGTGCGGTTCCAGAGATGTTTTCTTCCGAGAACACTCAAGCTGTGGAATGAGCTCCCAGCCGAGGTTTTTCCAAGGAACTACAGCATGGAGTTCTTCAAGAAATGCGTAAAGAGGTTTTTAGAGGGTCGGCAACGCATGAGTGACGCCCCTGGTGTTGTAAATGTCCATAGGCTACGGTGACTGTTTAACATCAGGCAGGCCGTATGCTTGATTGCCACCTTAGTAGTATAAAAAAAAAAGTTTGTTTGAAGTTTATCAGTGTGTGGATAAGACGCGCTATAAATAACCGAAAAGGATTCATCCCCCTAAGCAAGAATCCTTCATAATCCCCTTATTACTTAAATATAAATAGGTCACGCCGTACTAACTAGTCATAATCCAGAGTAATTACAACACAAAGCGGTAGATTTTCATAGACAGTCAAAGAGAATTCTGGCGGACGATTATCTCAAGTACATGCCAGGGAGCTGGCCCTCAGGAGGAACTCAAGAGGCACGTTTAATTAATGGTTCCCTCCTTGGCACTTCACATAGATTTAATTGAAGAGAATTGTTGCCATCTTAAATAAAGCCCTATAATTATTGTCGAAGACATTCTCGATGGATCGGGTGTTGGGATAGTTTATGGTACATGTACGTATAGCTATATAACTGCATAGGAATATAACCTTTCTTGCTTTGTCATAAAGTCTATGTTTGTGTGAGCTAGCGCCGAGTAGACAGCTTTGTATTGATGCTGTCGCCATAGAAGTATTGCAGCTGTCGGAGTTCTTCCCGCGCTTTTGACGAGTGACATTGTTGTGACACTTGAAATTTTTGCAATTCAGTATAAAATTAGTTTTAGGTGTTCATTTTTATAGGATTTTGTAACATATAAATGTAAAGTGCTCAGTAATTAAAAAACTCAAATATAACACGTCTATGCACTCTTTGGAAGAAGTGATTAAGTCCATGGAGAAATCCTCGTAAAATTCACTATCTTTTTACGGGCGGTGGAATAAAACTTGTGAAAAACAAAGATATGGCTTAAAGGTCTATGTTACCAGGCCATATATACCTACAAAAAATATGTTTATTTCGAGATATATATACATACATATCTATACTAATATTGTGAAGAGAAAAGATTTGATTTTTATATGTTTGTTTGTAATAGATAAACACAGTAAGTACTTAACCGATTTCAAATTTTTTTTCATATGTTGAGAGCTGCATTATCAGCGAGTAACATGTGAGCATTGTTAGCCCAGTGGACGAAGAACCGGCCTAATGACTAACAGGTTCGAATCCTGACAAGTACCACTAAATTCGTGATTTCGGATTTATGTACATATCTGTAATTATCACTTGCTTAGCGGTGAAGGAAAGCATCGGAAACTCGCATGTCCAAGAATTTATATTTCGAAAGATGTGTGACTGTACCTAAGAATGATATGATTTTCCCTCTGGGGCTGTGGAGATCCATCGGCAGTCGCTCCATGTAAAAATCTGTATCTTCGCCAAATCCTTAGGCTTAACTAGCGGACCCCGCCAATCCTAATGGTAATAACGCTAAGAAGAATTACATTATCCGCGAGTAACATGTGCTTATATTTTATTTATAAAAAAAATAAAGTTCGCTACGTAAAGTGCAATAATGGTACATTGTATGAAAAAAAATCAGCGAAATTCTGTATTCAAATTGCACTGCATGAACTATTGAAGACGTATATGTTACACATTGAAATTAAACTATTTTTAACGGAAGTATCGCGTGTTTTATTTATTTTGTTGAAACCTGACGTTTCGAACGCTTTGCAGCGTCCGTGGTCGCAGGAAAGACTAAGGTGGTATTTGTCTTACATTAGTTATTCAATTATTACATCTACCGACATGGATGGATTAATTATATATGTTCCGATTCACACAAAAATCGCTCACAGTGTCCGAACATTTTTTAGTAGATCTTTGGATTTGTGACTTGATTATTTTTAGGACTGGATCCCAAGCAGGTGGTACTTGCCAACCATCGTATATGTTACATCCGGTCATCAGAAAGCGCGTGGACGATAGCGCGTTTTGGCCATATCTAATAAATAATATGTAACATATATAATATGAATGAAACTAAAACATGTCTTTTATTATTTATCCATAATTACTTCCCCAGGCGGGCTGCTTTGATGCAGCCCTACCTACCTTCTAGAGAGGAAGCATCTCCACCTCACAGAAAACCGCAGCCAAATAACAACTCCCTAGAGGGTTGTTATGTTCCTGCATGTGATGGAGGTCACCAGTAAGCTCCCAAGGAGTTGCTATGTAAGCAGCCGAGGAGGCATTACGCGAGTAATACTTAATATATCGCAAGCGTTAATAGGCTACGGTACCCGCTTTACATTAGGTGGGCCGTATGCTTGTATGTCTCCCGACGTAGTATAAAAAAAATCGAAATTTACGAAATGGGTAAATATCAAATATTTATATATATAATTCTTCTGTACGTCTGTATGTATGCTATTTACAGTCCAATTTCGCTTTTACCATGTTTTATTTTACAAAGTTAAGTTAACAAAAGTTCATAAAAAGTTAAACAATCTCATTGTATTTTCTTGGCTCCAGATAGAAAATCGCATTTAAGCGTTAAACAGATTTGGATTTAAAGATTAGCCCGTTGTTAATTCCAATCTGGTGAGAATCCCTCGGTTCAACGTACGAAATTTAAAACCAGGTGAGCTGTACGCTTCCTTTGTGACAGTTTTTGACCAGCTCGGTGGCGCAGTGGTGAAACGCACTGTTACGCTACCTTGCTGCTAACACTCGTGGGTTCGATTTCCACACAGGACGAACATTTGTGTCATGAACATGTATGTTTGTCTTGGTGTTTTTAAGAAAGCAGCCCTTCTAGAGAACCTACCTCCACCTCACAGAAAATCGCAGCCAAATAACGACTACCTAGAGGGTTGTTGTGTTCCTGCGTGTTGATGTTGTATAGAAAAATCTCCTAGTGTTATTCGACAAGATTCACCATATGCAGATTAATTTGGCTTAAGCTTCCCGGAGCGATACCCTACACATGATAAATGATTTTTTTCCCGTTCTTTTAAATGGCTGTTAAGATTAGCACATTGTTAATTCCAATCTCGCTGGAAAAACTCCCCAATTCCCAATCCACGGGCCGTTAAGTTCGCTCTCTTAATTTAAAAATACCGCTTTGTTTTCGCCAATGCTTCGCATTTAAATGATAAACCTTTTCGTATGCGCTAAGCTCCGAAATATGAATTTATCGTCGGTTCGTAGCCGATACCGAACTCGGGCACAAACAAATTTACCCTGCCTCGTATTTCATTTAGGTAGTCGCTGCCGTTTCGCGGATTTAAATGGAAAATGTACATAGATAGAACATGGTTTATTTCTGCCCGTACCATCTTGGTACGTGGCGTTCCTTACGGAAGACTTTTAAAGCATTTTCTAGAACTTACTACGTAGCTATGAAAAAGGTGCTTCAAGAAAAACGTATATTTTCTCTATACGTAGGTATATTTTACCAAAAGAGTGGAGTCAAAATATTTGTTATTCACAAAATACACAATTTTGTGAATAATAAATATTTCACACCACTCTAAATTTTAATAATAATTAAAATCAAAATAAGTACTCATTTTTGTGAATAATAAATATTTCACTCCACTCTAAATTTTAATAATAATTACAATCAAAATACACAATTTTGTGAAAAATAAATATTTCCGTATAGAGAAAATATACGTTTTTCTTGAAGCACCTTTTTCATAGTATACATAAAATAATTTACAGGCTTATTTTGTTACTAAGTAGTTATTTATTTAATTAAATGTGTATTTTGTGTATTATTAATGTTCTAATAGAATGATCTTATTAACGATACACAAATGTTTAACCTGTGTGTCGAACCTAAGAGTGTTGTTGTCAAAATAGCGTTACTGCGCCATTGCGCTCTTCATACATACGTGGAGGAGTATTTTTCTTCTCGTTTCCTAATCCATTAGAATCGATGGAGCCCACAACCGAAAGCCATAAAAATAATGACGTACACGTATTATTTAATTAGTAAGTATTTATTTATTTAATTAATTGTGTGTTTTGTGTATTATTAATGTTTTAGTAGAATTATCTTAGTAAAATTGTAAGAAAATCCTTTAAAAGGATGACGTTTCGGAGGCCCTCTAACATTACTGACATCTATACACGTGGTCATTACTTACTATCAGGCACGCAATCTCCTTTTCTATTTTAATACTCATATACAAAAAATAATTCAAACTACAGATAATATAATTTAGAAGATTGTTTCTATAAGGCGAACATAGAATAACAAGGCTTTGTAGGAAGCAGGTTTCTCAGGGCAAAGCAACGAAACAGTGACCGTGAGGCAAAATCAAGACAAGGGTGAAATGAAAGAGTTCCCTATGCATATAATTGCACTGAACTTTAGACTATTTTTAATTTAATCTTAGCAAAATCGGCACAAGAAGAAATTTTTGAAGGCTTAGTTTTGGTTATGGCAATCATTATCAGAATCAGATTCCCTAGAAAATGGTACTGGTACAACATCAACCCTTATTATACGGTTAAATTTTTATTATATTATTACAGAATTGTCATGCAATTGTACAGATACATCAATAGTTATTATTATTTATTATAAACAATTTCAGAATTTTATTCTATAATAGGTATTAGGATAAGGTAACTGCATCACTTCACCTATTTTTCCCAAGCTGTATAAAAAAAAAGAATGCTGACGGAGAGATAAAAGGAAATCGAAAACTTTGCAAGAGAGCAGAATCCAAGCAAGAAGTTTATTACTAACAAAAAATATATCAAACTAAAGCAACCGTTCGTATAAATTGGCATTACGGGACCCTATTCTCGTAAAACCAAAAAGAGGGAATTAATGCTACAAGAATTCCGTAGCGAGTTTTTTTACTACTCAATGTCTTATAATTTAGCTGGTGTTTTTATTTATATATATATATATATATATTATACTACGTCGGGAAGCATACGGCCCACCTGATGTAAAGTTGGTACCGTAGCCTTGACGGTTGCGATATATTAATTATCACTCGCGCGATGCCTCCTCTACTGCTTACACGGCAACTCTTTGGGAGCTTACTGGTGACCTCACTCACACGCAGGAACACAACAACCCTCTAGGGAGTTGTAATTTGGCTGCGGTTTTCCGTGAGGTGGAGGTACTTCCCCAGACGGGCTGTTTTGTTGCGCCCCATCTCTTCTTTTTCTATCCACCCACCAGGGGTTTGGGGTGAAGGTATAGAAGTTATTTTATTGTATTAAATACCATGGCATAAGTTCTGCCCCCACCCACATAATAAATTTATGTAAATTTAATATTGTTTTTACCAGAGGGAGACTTTATATAAAAGTCGTCTGCGTGGGTACCTCTGTCTCACCTATTTGCATCACCAAGCAGCTATATTCATATAGCTGTGTTCCGGTTTGAAGGGTGACATATGGCACAGAAATTACTGGGTACTGTGACGAAACAGCCTTAGGTCAGAAGATTGATAGCGCGCGAGTAACATCCTCGTAGTCATGCAAGCGTCAATAGGCTGCGGTGACCGCTTACCATCTAATGCGAACCGCATTCTTGTTTGCCAATCTAGTATAAAAAAAAAGAAGTGACGCAAATTAAACTCAGTTTGTGTAACATTGAACGGTAATAATAGACCAAATAAGACCGCGCCGCTCCACAGACCTCGATGTAATGAACTTAATAAAGACAAACGGTGGTCGTTAATGTAAATTAGTTTTTTGTTATAATATTGGTCTTTTTGTTTAACGCTATACAGTTTACCTTTTCAGGTAGCAAGCAATCTATTTGAGACATTAAAAATATACGTTTAGACGAGCTTATTGTAAAATGAATACCAATAACTACTTTAACTTTTTAACTTAACTTACACTTAGAAATTAAAAAAGAAAAAATAACATAAGAGAAGTGAGTAAGATACAATAAATTTATATTTAAGGAAATGTAAGACATGTTTAAATGCCCACGAGGGCCCATTGTCGAATGAAGATTTTTATCCTATTTTTATACATCGTTGGGAGGCATACAAGCATACGGCCCATCTGATGTAAAGCAGTTACCATTGCCTGTGAACGTTGGTAAACATTAAGTATCACTTGTGCGATGCCACCTCTGCAGCTCACACAGCAACACCTTAGGAGTTTACTGGTGACCTCGCTCACCTCAAAATAAGAAAATAATGTTCACACACTAAATGTTCGTCCTATATGGAAATCGAACCCACGAGCGTTGGTTGCAGAGTAACGTAGCAGCGCGTTTCACCACTACGCCACCGAGCTCGTCAAAATCTTTTGTCTAACACCAAAGCTCGTCAATTCAATTCCGACATATGATAAATATTTGTGTGCATGAACATGTATAATTGCCTTGATCTGTGTTTGTAGGCCAAGGTAACCGGTTGACGTCAGGTGGGCCGTATGCTTGTATGCTACCCGATGTTGTATAGAAAATGTTGTAAGGAAGTTCCTCGCTTTGGAGTCCTAACCACGCGTAGGTTGGTTTTTCCCTCAGCTACCGGCGTGTGCCAATTTATTATATTTTTAAATCATTTTTCATCTTTTAAATCATGTATTTTATATTTAAAAATGTGTGATGAAAAAAAATTAAAAATATTAAGCAAAGAAAATTTCGTCGGACAAATTACACAGCGCCATCTAGCCCCAAAGTAAGCGAAGCTTGTGTTATGGGTACTAGACAACTGATAAACATACGTAAATACATTTTTCTTTGCAAATTCTGCTGATACATGGAAACCATCCAAACCAATACAAACAGACATGTTCATGCACACAAATGTTTGTGTTTAGAAATCGAAGTTAGCAATGTCAAAGTAGCGTTACTAACCGCTACACCATCGAGCTCGAAGTATAATTACGACCTGAAATGAAAATTTCATATATTTATCGGAATTTGTTAGTTAGGGAATTTATTATTAATTAATAGTGGAATTCTTTTATCGCAAATAAATACTATTACTATTTTAAAATATCAATATCGTTTGTTTATCAAAAACGATACAATGTTTAGTTAACTTTAGGTTTAGAGAGGATACCGCACCGCTCATGTTCCATTTACATGAAAAAAGTTACCCGAAACTCTTTTAAAATAAAGTATATGACGCATATGCGTGTACATAGGATGTGCGTCGGCTGTAAACGCAAGTGCGCTCTCACCTTTACGACACCTTTTGGCGTAGTTTTGATGACTGAGTATAAACGTTATGACATCATTACGTCACGGATACCACGTCACGGCGTTTTTATTCGGCCATTTGTCTTAATAGCACCTATAAGTGGCATGGGGACCTATTTAATGATGGTTTTGTTAATATTGCATGGGGCAGATATGTGTTGAACCAACTTCAGAAAATGTAGGCTTATTTTTCACATATACAATGCGAAAGTAGAAGGATGTAGGTGCCGAGGAAGCAACTTACCTGCCGTGACCAAATCGATCGTGTTTTATCAGAAGGTCCTAGCTATGAACGTAAATGAAGCGAGTGAGGTGTGTAAGGTACGAAGTTTGGCACTCCGTTCTCTTTGCCTATGCCGCAAGGTATTTGGCGTGAATTTAAAGATATACAGAAAAAATCGGCCAAGTGCGAGTTGAACTCGCGCACGAAGTGTTCCGTACCATTATCTATAAAAATCGGCCAAGTGCGAGTCGGACTCGCGCACGAAGGGTTCCGTACCATTATCTATAAAAACGGCAAAAAAATCACGTTTGTTGTATGGGAGCCCCCCTTAAATATTTGTTGTATTTTAATTTAATTAATTATTCTTAAAGTGAATATATAACTAAATATTCTGTGAATATTTCAAGCATCTACCTGTTGCCGTTATCAATATCGAGCAAAAATAATCAAAGAAATCACGTTTGTTGTATGGGAGCCCCTTTCAATATTTATTTTATTCTTTTTTTTAGTATTTGTTGTTATAGCGGCAACAGAAATACATACTCTGTGAAAATTTCAACTATCTTACTATCACGGTTTATGAGATACAGCCTGGTGACAGACGGACGGACGGACGGACAGCGGAGCCTCAGTAATAGGGTTCCGTTTTACCCTTTGGGTACGGAACCCTAAAAAAACACACATTCATCTCAACGGGGGTGTACATAAATTTAATAAATTATAATAAGTAAATTTTCGGAATTTGGGCTAGAGTTCCGTAATGAACAAGGAACCCAAACTGTTAATGTGTCTCAATCACTGAGTTGTTATTTAGCTGCGGTGTCCTGTAAGGTACAATCCAAATCGAACGGTGCCTTACCTTTCATTAAATTAACTACAAGAGACACAGAAATAACTCTATATTCAAAATAGTTACGGAATTGTCAACATCCTCAATATAAACCAATATACAAGTTTCGTCTTTAGAAACCAGCCGGCACGAAGACAGTTCTCACTAATAAACCAATTACGGAAGTTCCTGGATTGAATGGCCTCCTCAGATGACAAATATCAGATTCCTAACTTGAACTTTAGAGGTTATATCTCCATTTAACTATTATATCTGAAATGGAATTTAGTTGATAGATTATTATTATTGAGACTGCAAAAGGTATTATATACTCCTAGCGCACCCGGCAGACTTCGTCCTGCCCGGAAAAGCATCGCCACATTAAATTCAATGTCAAATATTTGGTGATATACCGATATTAAAGCCACCTACCGGGTCCAAATGTGGTTTGAGACCATTAAGGAACCCAATGAACATATACACACAAAATTTCATCCAAATCGATCTAGCCGTTTAGGTAGAGTTAGTTGACAAACACACGTACAGAATGATATATATTAAGACTAGCTACTCGACGCAGATTCGCACGGGTGATCAAATCGTTACCAAACTTCACAAGATCACCTGCTGGCAGATTTTGATAATTCATTTTTTGAGCCTTTTTTGAGTCCATAGAGGACATACAGACAAACATTCATTTATATATATATATATATATATTATATAGCCTATTATGGCGACAAGCGCAGTATTCAATTGGTTGGTAATGACTACTATAACACGAAACTCGTGGGTTCGATTCCCACAAAAGACAAACATTTGCATGAACACGTATCAATCTGATTAGGACGCGACTTTGTCACCGACGCTCGTGGGTTCGATTCCTACCAGGACAAATATTTGTGTGCATCAATATGTCTGTTTGTCTTGGTCTGAGCCTTTTTAAGCAGTAGATAGATAGGTAGGTAGGATATGTAGAGCGCATCAAAGCAGCCCTTCTATGTCTAATACCTCCACTTCACAGAAATCAGCAGCCAAATAACAACTTTCTGGAGGGTTGGTGTGTTCCTACGTGTGGGTGAAGTCACTAGTAAGCTCCTAAGGAGTTGCTGTATTAGCAGCAGATGTAGCACCGTACGAGTAATATTTAACATATTCCAAGCATTCATAGGCTACGGCAACCGCTTGATATCAGGTAGGCCGTATATTTGGATCCCTCCAGTCTTTGTGTAAAAGAATACTACTTCCATCTTACAAAAAGTCGCAGCCAAGTAACAATACTTCGGAGATTTGTTGTGCTCGTGCAAGGAGTATCATTAGGATCATAAGGAGTTGCGGTGTCAGCTGAGAAGGCAACGCTTCCTATACTGCAAGCGTTCATAGGGTACGGTAATCACTTTCCATCAATTGGGCCGCATAAAAACAAAAGCGTAATATATATATATAAAAGTTGTCCTAACACATAAGACTGCAAATGAAACGAACAAATATGACTTCCTCGTTTCAGACCGGACACGGGGCGTGAACTGCAGCCGGACCATGTAATGAGCTATGAAAACATTACTACTCCCCCCCCCCCACCCACCATCACGCCACCCGGGAACCGACAGGAAATGAAAGGCTCAACTTCAGATATTTGCAAACCCGTTATGAAAACAAACTTTCGCATATCCTATGCCAACTTTGTTTACACGATTTTCTCACTAATAATGTTGAGTGGGGATGCTATACACTCACACACAGGCTATGTGCTTTCGAACGGGCTTTTATAACGCCCCCCTGTTTGAAGTGGAAACGAATTTCAAACATTTTATAAGTGGTTGACAATTTGTTGTGTTAACATGATACTCGGCATTTGAATGTGGTATTATGATCTATCTGTAACATAACGGCAAATCCCTTGCG
Organism: Pyralis farinalis; assembly: GCA_947507595.1. NCBI lineage: Eukaryota > Metazoa > Arthropoda > Insecta > Lepidoptera > Pyralidae > Pyralis > Pyralis farinalis. The sequence goes on along the minus strand of OX382268.1, from coordinate 36,769,387 downwards.
GGGTAGGCAGGGAGAACCGAGCGCCATATTACACACGCTTCTTTAAAACTCAATGATCTTCTCATGCACGCTCACCGGTTTATGAGGCTTTTGACACCACCTTCTTATAAAACACGGTCAATTTGGTCATGGTACGTTTCCTCCACATGTCCGAACCAATAGATGCCTCTTCTTATATTAACACCGACACTCTTTCAGACCAACTCTGTCTCTAACATTATTATTGCGAATACGATGTCATCAATCATCATCAATGCAAAAGTGGAAGGATGTAGGAGCCGAGGAAGGCCGAGACTAACCTACCATGACCAAATTGGTCGTGTTTTATCAGAAGGTGATGTCAGAAGCCTCAGGAACCGGCGAGCGTGCATGAAAAGAGCTATGAATGTCACAGAAGCGAGTGAAGTATGCAAGGACCGCGTCTTATGGCGCTCGGTTCTCTCTGCCTACCACGCAAGGGACTTGGCGTGAAGATATACATATACATACGATGTCATCATTACGACTCTCTGCCATACCCAAGTTTCACTTACATAAGTTAGCATTGGGATTAACAATGCGTTGTGTACAGCGAGGTGTGTCTTCTGGCTTAGATTTCGGCTGCCTAGAATTTTACCCAACGCTCCATTCACGCTGTCCCATGTACTCACTCGTCTCTCTATATCAGCGGTATACCTTCCATCGCTGCTAAAACCGCTTCCAAGATATACAATCTCATCCAATTGCTTCAATACTACATCATCAACTGTAATCCTAGTGTTCATTCTGGTTGTCTCTCTTTCAAATAACCTTATCTTGGCTTTCTTCGCATTCAATTGTGAGCCTTTCTTCATACCACCATCTTTCATTGCTGTAACTAATGTTTGCAGTTTGGGTGGTGATTCTGCTATTAATACCGCGTCGTTTGCATAAAGCAGGCAATTGCCTGCAGGCACTGAGTCATCCATTCGCATTCCCATATTCATATATCTTATTCTCTAAAAACAACTATCCAGATACAGGATGAATAGCCAAGCTGACAGCACGTGTCCCTGTTTGACACCAATGTTGAATCAAACCAGGGCGACAAGCTGCCGTCCAACCGCACACATGTGTATGTGTATTCGATGTATTATCATAAACACCAGAACCAATGTACTTTGGATTAATGATGATGATGAACAGTCGGAACTAGTGGATGAGATTAGCCTATGAACACATGTTGACACAGAAACTCGGGACCGATAATCTCACACACTCACAGGAACTAGATAAGCCTTTAGAGAGTTGTTTTTGGATGCAGACTTCTGTGAGGTGGACGAACTTCTCCAATCAGACTACGATTCCTCCTGCCTTTTTAGCCGAAGCCTCGTTTGATTAACAAACGAGACCTCGCTAGATGCTCCACGTGAAGTTAAGGTCGGTTTAGACTCCAAATATGATAGCCCCTCACACTCCGAAATACTATTACCACTACATCTTCACTCCATGACCCTTGCGGTGTAGACATGGGACCGAGCACTACACGATTCAGTCCTTAACTTCACAAATGATGATAAATTGGTTTCTACTAAAATCTGCAAATTGTAAATCTATTTCTATCTAACAATTTCGGCTTGACTTATCTAGGTTACCTGACTGCCAGCGAAACTTTACACAAATCCACTCTGAGAATTAAATCATTCAGATGAGTTATAATTAATTTCAGAGTTGCCATCCTATGTTGTTTTAAATTGTGTGCTTTTGTTTAATTGCCACAATGGAGGGCTGCGTTTCAAACGAAATAATGAATATCATAAAATCCGGCGTCAAATTTAAATCTGGGAGTTTGTTTGTTTGTAATGATGTGAGTGGTCGCTGTAAGATTTCGCCTTCATCTGAAGGTTGAAAATTCGGGACAAATATTGGGGTATCATGGCCAAAAAATTAAAGCACATATTATTTTGAGTTGGCTTCTTTGAGTGATTTTTAACAAGTGTTACCACTCAATGTTCATTTCCGCCTTGCTTGCTTTAGAAAACAGTACAACAATGGAAGCATTATTGCTAGTTGCAGATAGTAGGATGTTTTTAAATATTAATAAGCGGTAGTAATCAATTAACTGTAAAGTTGCAACTTCTAACAAATGGTTTCCGTGAACCTACCATTTAAAAGAAACCCTAACTTTTATATTTATTTTAAGTGAATTTGATTGATCAACCCTCACAACATGTGGTCTTCGATCTCTCATTCAATATCATTACAAAACAATTGTATTAAACAGAAGGTCAACCTTTCATACCTTAAAAAATACATTAATAAATAAACTTGGGTAACTAAAATACAGAAAACATCGAAATACATATTTGTATGCTTATGCGTTCAAATAGCAGAGGAGTAGCAACGCATAAGCCATGAGCCGTGTTTGCCACCCGACGTGGTTTAACTACATCTAACTCATATTCTTGACAAGTGTCTTCTTAATAAGACTTTAAATATGATATTACCTGAGTATACGATTTTACTGTGATCCCTTAGTCTACCGATGGTGACGTTGTTGAAAGTTGTAGTAAGTTTATAGCTGTAAAATTTCCAACGTTCCAACTTTGATTTGCTGTCAAAGTTTTGAAGGATTGCTTTGTAGCCGATATTGGCTTCACTAAGCAATATCCTGCATTATCTGTTTAATTATTTAGGTTAAGCAGATACTAGGCTTTTTTGGGATCTGGAAGTTATATTACATGTTGTGGTGATTTAATGAACCTTTGTACAAATAAAACATATACATAAATAGAGATGCGAGCATTGCGCAAAATTTGTTGACGTGACGTTTGATGATCACTTTCGCATTGATGATGTTAGAAAGAGAGTTGATCAGAAAGGGAGTGTGGGAGTTAAGATGAGAAAAGGCAAGCTCCTTTGATTCGGGCTGAAAGAATGCAGGATGAAGGAATTGACGAAACAGATGTATGCAAAAGTGGACGGATGTAGGAGCTGCGGAAGACCAGGTCTCACCTACCATTACTAAATTGACCTTGTGATAAACACAAGGTGAGGTTAGGAGCCCTAAGAACTGATAAGATATATGGATGTGAAAGAAGCGAGTGAAGTGTATAATGACCGCACGCGTGATACAAGTCAAGCAAGATTGACAGCTGCCTATCTACGGACGGGTTTAATGGTCTCGAATTCCGAACTTCGGACGGCAAGTTAAGATAGTCCCAGGTGTTTTCGATAGATTGCTGTTGTTAAGCTAACATAAGAAGGGTTGCACCAAAGTAATCCAACTGGGGAAGTACATCCACCTCAAAAAAATTGGAGGAGAGGAAAAAAGAAGTGACTGAGACAACCAATAGGCTTGTGGTTTGTATTCTTGTATAATAAATAAATAATAAATATTGTCGCACAAATTACACAGCGCCACCTAGCCCCAAAGTAAGCGAAGCTTGTGTTATGGGTACTAGACAACTGATAAACATACGTAAATACATTTTTTTTTGTAAATACATACTTATTATATATAGGAAACACCCAGACCCAGACAAACAGACATGTTCATGCACACAAATGTTTGTACTGTGTGGGAATCGAACCCACGAGCGTTGGTGTCAAAGTAGCGTACCAACGCGTTTCACCACTGCGCCACCGAGCTCGTCAGTATGTATGTATGTCTCTCGATGACATAAACAAAAAACACTGCATTTTAAAGCAACGTCTAAAATTTATATGGTGTCTGTTTGTCTTGGTCTGGGTATTTTTAAGAGAGGTAGGGTGCATCAAAGCAGCCGGCTGGGGAACTACCTCCACCTCACAGAAAGCCGCAGCCAAATAACTCTATGGAGGGTTGTCGTGTTCCTGCGTGTGAGTGATGTCACCAATAAGCTATAAGGAATTGCTGTGTTAGCTGCAGAGGTGGCGTCGTGCAAGTGATACTTAATATATTACAAGCGTTCATACACCGTTGCTTTACATCAAATGCTTTCATGTCCCCAGACATTGTATAATATATATATACATATATATATCTTATTCCAAATACCTTACTTATATATTTGAGGTGACGTCGCGGACGTGCTTGCATACGCTCGTGTATCGTAACGAATAAATTATTAATATAAATTCAAACTATTAACAGTTAATGTGAACATCGTAACCACAAGTATAATTTCTTAGTCTGTCGTGGCAGTGTTTGTGCGTCTCTTTAATACTGTTTTAGTGAAAAACCATATATCTTGTTTATATAAATTTATTAGAACACGGTCAGTTTACAAATTTTATTTTACTATATACCTTCCTAACCAACATATAAACAGCTGATTTTTAATAACAGTTATTTTATAACAAATAATAATGCCAGTGCAGCCCACAAAGACAATTAACTGCAATGCATGCGGAAAGTTTGTGTCGCCAGGATCTGCGGCTAGGTGTACGCGGTGCTCGACATCTTATCACAGGGCTTGTGTCAGCATACCTGGCTCTGCTGAAATTGTTGCGGATTGGCTCTGCCCTGCATGTAAGATGAAAATCCCAAAAGGAGACAAATCGAGCACACCCGTTAAAGGTATAAGTGGGGACTATGTTCAGGAGAAGGCTGCTTCAGGCTGCAGGCAGTCGCCCCCGGTGCACACGGCACCGGACAGAGCTAGCACTGAGAGCGAGTGCGGCACGACTGCCACTAATAATCCACCTATATTTGGATTTGAATTGGGGATGGAAATAAGGAACGAGATACGTGCTTTGCATTCTCATTTTGCTCTGCTGAGAGAAGATTTTAACAAAATGCTACTTTCAGTGGAAAATACAAATAAGCGGATTGATGTTCTCGAATGCCGCATAGAGAAACTGGAGTCCCGTACAGAAATATATGGGGAATGCGGGAAACACGCTGCAGTCGAGCAGACGATTGCATGTCTGAAGCGGGATCTTAATGATAGGGATCAGGAGCTCCTCTCCTCCGACATAGAAATATCCAATCTCCCAGAAGTCCAAGGAGAGAATCTGATTCATGTGATTACGCTTATAGCAGCGAAAATCGGATCAACGGTTGACGAGCGGGATATCGTGTTCGCTGAGCGTGTGGGCGCGCGCGCGCCTCCCGGAGCCGAGAGGGGAACGCGCGGCCGCTGCGTTGTAATGCGGCTGGCGCGGCGCGGCCTGCGCGACGACCTACTACGCGCGGCGCGTGTGCGCCGCACCACCACCACCGCCGATATAGGTATACCAGTCCCTGCACAGAGGTTTTATTTAAATGAGAGGCTTACGAGACTAAACAAGTCCCTTTTGTATAAAACCAAGCAGATATGCAGACGGCTGTCCTGGAAATATGTGTGGTCCAGGCAAGGCAAGATTTTTGCACGTCAATCGGATGGGGCGGGGGTTCAACGCATACATTCTGAGGACGACCTGGTGCGTGTTTTTGGAGCCGATTCTGTTAGATGTGATTAAACATACGAATGTACAAAATCCACATATGTACGCATTGTCAAATGGTAACAGGAATAATCAACAGTCGAGGTTTTGTGCTATTATGTTATATCTAGTTCAATTAGTAATATACCTTTTAGTATTTAATAAAAATAACCTGAACTCTAGTGGCAAATCGGCAAGATATCTATATACAAATTTTTCATCTTCACAATCCTATATAATTACAAATCATATAATTAACTATTTTTTGCTCTTAAATCAATTAATAAACTATTATTTACAATATTTACAAGTATTTTATATATACAAACTCAAAAAACTTAAATTAATTAATAAACAATTACTTAGAATATTTATTATTATTTTATATGTACAATCTGTTTATGAACTCGGGAAATTAATGACTTTACATAAATAAAAATGATAAAAAATAATTATTTAAAAATTGGATTTCTTAATGCTGGCTCGCTTCGTACAAAACATGAGGAATTTCTGGTTGCTATGAGGGATTTGGAGCCAGATTTCATAGCCATTAATGAGACATGGTTGCGGGATGGTGAAGAGGGACTTGCTCCATCGCTACCTGGTTACAGGTTTAGGCACTGCCCACGTCCATTGGATGTCCGATGTGGTCGGGGTGGAGGTGTTGGATTCTATACAAGACGAGGTTTGAATGTGCGAGTTTGCCCACACCCTGCATCATCAGTGGAGCAGTTATGGATAAGTACGAAAATTAATTCGACATCTCTAGTTATTGGGACAGCATACAGACCACCATGGCAGGACGTTAATTTGCTTTTGGACTCGCTAACAGAGTCCTGTGCAGCTTTTTCCAGTTATGACAATATCTTCCTAACTGGCGACTTTAATATAAATTTATTATGTCCATCAGATAATAAAAGTAAACTCTTGGACACGTTTTTGCAGTGCGTTAATTTAAAGCAATGGGTTCGAGAGCCAACTCATTTCACTGATCATAGTGAGACTTTGATTGATTTAGTGTGTACTGATGCACGGATGCGTGAAATTAAGGTGTCCCACATTCCCGATCTGGGTAGTCATGCTGTTGTTTCCGCAGTACTTGATATCAGAAAGCAGCGACTGATGCCCAAAATTATTATCTGTAGACCATTTAAAGATATTCTTATGGATATCTTTAATGCTGACCTTGATAAGATTGACTGGAATTACATATCTACTTTGAGGAATGTTAACGATATGGTCCAAACTTTTAATTGCTACCTTCTCACTCTGTTTGACCTACATGCACCTAAAAGAAAGATATGTATAAAAGACCCGGGACATCCATGGCTAACTGACACAGTAAGAGATATGATGCATATTCGTGACAAAAGTTACACAAGGTACAGGAAATCTGGGCTGGACACTCATAAACAGTTCTATAAAGATATGAAGGCAGTTGTAGTTTCAGCTATACACCATGAAAAAAAGGCATATTTCGAACAGCACATTAATAATAATATGAACAACCCTAAAAGGTTATGGAAGAATTTGAAAGCCACTGTCCTTCATAAAAATAGTAAAGAGATACCCCCCTTTCTAAACAATCCTAATGATATTAATAGATTTTTTCTTGATGTTCCTGGACATGGTGAGGTCCAGGCCAGTGTCCTCTTGCACTATGAGTCCCACAGACATGGTCCTGCTACTTTTAAACTAAAACCTGTGGAGAGTAGGGTAGTAGCACAAATCATCCAGTCTTTGCATTCTAATGCAGAGGGTATAGACGGTATCTGCCTAAAAATGATAATTTTAACACTTCCACACTCATTGGATCCTATCACAGATATTGTAAACAGATCAATTACTACATCTACCTTTCCTGACTTATGGGGTACAGGCCTTGTATGGCCAGCCCCGAAAACACCTAATCCAGTCGATATAAAGGATCTGAGACCAATAAGTATTTCGTCAGTGGTCTCAAAGATTCTAGAAAAGGTGGTCTACCAACAACTGTCCAAATATCTGGAGGATAACAACATACTACCTAGTGCCCAGTCTGGCTTCCGTAAGGGCCGTAGTACAGCAACTGCCCTTTTAAATGTTACTGATGATATCTTGTCTGCTCAGGACCAGGGAATGGGCACAATACTGGTATTACTTGACTATTCCCGTGCATTTGATACCATAAACCATTTGCTTCTTCTTTCGAAGATGTCACACTATGGACTAGATACAGCATCGGTGCAATGGTTTCGCAGTTACTTGAAATCTAGAAGTCAGGTGGTAGAGGTGAAAAGGAGTGACGGTACATCAGCTAGGTCGGTGTGCAGTCCTGTTCTGAGGGGTGTCCCGCAGGGCTCCATAATCGGTCCATTACTTTTTATCCTGTACACTGCTGACATAGTGGAAAATATACAAAATTGTAAATTCCATTTATATGCTGATGATCTACAGATTTATATTCATTTGCATCCCTATGATACAGGCATATCTGTAAAAAGGTTAAATGAGGATCTTAATCGCATCTGCAACTGGTCCCATAAAAATTGCCTACAGTTGAATCCATGTAAAACCAAGTACCTGATACATGGCACAAAGCAGCAAATGGCTGACATATTGGGTCAATGTCCTAGAGTACTGCTTGGAGATCAGCCAATTGAACATGTTGCTGAGGCACGCAACCTAGGCCTTATTATGGATGCACATCTACATTTTGAAAGACACATCCTTAATGCAGTACAGAACTGTTTCTACAGATTGAAACTACTGTACAAGGTTCGTCCTTACCTCAGTACTGATTTGAGAATAAGACTATGTGACTCATTAATTCTTTCAAAACTCAACTATGCAGATACAGTGTATGGGCCTTGTCTTCTAGCCAGAACGGGAAGGCTAACACAGCGTGTTCAAAATGCCTGTGCTCGTTTCTGCTTTACAGTCCCACCTCGTAGCCACATAACGCCATATTTAAATAAGTGTAATATGTTAAAAATGGAATCACGCAGATACCTTCATCTTGCCAGTCTCCTATTTGGTGTGGTCAACACCGGTCAGCCAGATTACCTTCACACTAGGCTGACCTGGATGCAGCATGCTCGTAAATACTCTGCACGGTCTAACCTTTTCCGTCTATCCACACCATACCATAGGTCAGCAGGTTTTCGGGGCAGTGGGGCAGGCCCCCAAGTGTATACCGATACGTCCACGTCGTCTGCCCTGGACCCATCCCACCTGGTGCGCGGTAACGCAGTGGCCGGTGGGTGGTGACTAAATTCGGTTATACAATACTTGTGGGCGAGGGTGAGTTTTTGGCTAGGAGGATTTTTGCGATTGGAGGCTTTTTCGTTTGTTTTGGTGGTGTGGAGTGTTTGGTGTGTTTTTGTTGCGGTGGTTATTGTTTTTGTGTTTGTTGCTGTTCGGTGACGAACATAGGCGGTTTTTGTTGGTGTTTGTTCTGTTACTTGTTGGGTTTTTGTGTTTGTCGTTCGTGTTTTTCGTGTTGTGTGGGTTGTCTAGTTCTCGGTCACGAGCCTGGACAGCCGAGTCCCGGTGATGCCGGGTGGGGGGGGTACGTTGGGGCCTAAAGGTTCCGGGGGGGGTGACGTCCCGGAGGGCCCACGAAGGGAAGAGGTGGATAGCGAGGGCGAGGGGTGGGTGGAGACCGACTCCATGGTCACCACCCTCTCCGAGTCTGAGCTGAGCCGGAAGCGCCTGTTCTCGGGGTCGGAGACGGAGACCCCCGACGAGCGGGCGAAGGTGCCCACCGCCAGGCGCGGCAAGAGGGGCGGCATCGCCCCCAGCCTGGCCAGGGCCCGCCAACAACTGAGGGTGCGTAAGGAGGAGGCCAAGGAGGCGGCATTTAATGCGCTCCTTGAGAAGCGGGCCCTTAAGGCAAAGATGGGCACGAATGTGGCGGCAGGAAGCGCCGAGGGGGTGAGCCCCGAGGCGGAGAAGAAAAGCCCCGAAGGGAGAAGCCCTGAGGGGGAAGCGGCGAGCCCACTCGGAGGGGGCGCCGAGGACCTCATGGTGAGGGGCGAGGGTATGTTGGAGCTTATCCTCGACCTCACGGGGAAATCGGCGAGCCTCAAGGGGGGCTACTCGGCAAAAATTGCGAGGGCTGCGAGCGGGATCCGGGAGATCCTGGGGGCCCTGGTGGTGCGCACGGAGGTGGAGGAGACCCACCGCCTCCGAGCTGATAACGCCCGTCTCCAACGGGAGGTGGCCTCCTTGCGGGAGGAGGTCAAGGCGCACCGCCGGGAGTTCCAGGAGCTCCGGAGCGAGAGGAAGGCGCAGGGGTCGACGGGCCCGGTGGATCTCCAGACCCTGGAGTCCAACATCGCCCGGCTCGTCGGCAACTTGGTGGACGGCCGGCTTGCCGCGATTGAGTCGCGCCTGCCTTCTCCGGTTGTCGCCCGTCCGCCATTGGCGGGCGACGGCTCTGCGGTGGCGAGGGCCGCGAGGGCTGCCATTGAGAGCGCAGGTCGGCCGGCGACTAAGCCGCAGAAGGCGAGTGCGCCGGCAGAGCTCGAGGTGCGCCCTCAGACGCGATCTCAGACGCGATCGGCCACCGGAGCGGGTCCCGCCCGCAGTGGGGCCCCGCAGGAGACGTGGACGAGCTTCGGCCCGTCCACATCAAGGGCGAAGCCGGCCGCGGTGACGCCGTCGCCGGCAGCAGGGGCCACCGAGGTCCCTAAGGAGGCGTGGACCGACGTGGTCCGCCGCAGGCCGCGAAAGACCGCGGCCCCCGCGACTCCTGCGGCGCCAGCGCCCGCCAAGGCGTCAGCCAATGCTCCCGCAGGCAGGGAGGAGGGCCGAAAGCCCAAGGTGGTGCTCCCCGGCTCCACGGCCGTAATTCTCAAATTACGGCCGGAGGCAGCCCAAGGGGGGGCATCGTATGCCTCGGCCCTGCTTAAGGCCGAGCGGGAGGTAAACCTGGGCGAGCTGGGAATCGGCTCGCTCCGGATTCGCAAGTCTGCGACCGGAGCGAGGCTTATCGAAGTCCCCGGCTCGTCCAGTCACGAGAAGGCTGACGCCTTGGCAGCCAGGTTGTCGGCTGCCCTGTCCAGCGTTGCTGAGGTGTCCAGGCCCGTGAAGTGTGCGGAGTTCCGCCTCACGGGTCTGGACGACGCCGCTACGGCGGAGCGGGTCAAGGCTGCGGTCGCGCGCGAGGGGGGCTGCACCCCCGAGCAGGTCCGGGTGGGCGAAATCCGCCCGGACTGGCGGAGTTCCAGCTCCGCCCTGATGCGCTGCCCGGTGACGGCAGCGAAGAAGCTGCTCGAGCTGGGCAGTATCGGGGTGGGCTGGAGCCGGGTGCAGCTCCACCTGCTGGAGGCGCGCCCCATGCATTGTTATAAGTGCATGGGGAAGGGGCACACAGCCGAGCTGTGCCCCTCCAAGGAGGACCGCAGCCGGCTTTGTTACCGGTGCGGGCAGCCGGGGCACATCGCCTCGGGCTGCTCGGCCCAGGCCCGCTGTGCCGTATGCGCAGACGCTGGGCGGAAGGCGACGCACGTGATGGGGGGCCGTCTTTGCAACCCCCCATCCGTCCGCGGGAGAACGCCCCCCATCTCTCGCGGGAGTGGGCGGCAGACGGCGCCGGAGGCTAGGATGTCCGAGTAATGGCCGGACATCCTCGCTTCCTGCAGGCCAACGTCAACCACTCCGCCGGGGCTCAAGACCTTTTCCTGCAGACCATGGCGGAGTGGGACGTGGACGTGGCGGTGGTTGCGGAACCATATTTCGTGCCCTCCCGGCCTAACTGGGCCGGGGATCTGGACGGTTCCGTGGCCATCGTCGCGAGGCCTGGCGCCAGCCCCCCACTCGTGGTGTGGGGGAGGGGAGCGGGTTACGTGGCGGCGGTTCGGGGAGAGTACGCAATCATCGGTGTGTACTTCTCCCCGAACCGCGACCTGCCGGCCCTGGAGCGGCTGCTCGACGCTCTGGGGTCGGCTGTGAGGCGGCTAGCGCCCGCCCAGGTTGTCGTGGCCGGTGACTTCAACGCCAAGTCCACGGCGTGGGGGAACCCGGCCACGGAAGCCAAAGGGCGGATGGTGGAGGAGTGGGCGCTGGCCGCGGGACTGTCCCTCTTAAATAGGGGGACAGTCCACACGTGCGTGCGGTGGAACGGAGGGTCGGTGGTGGATCTGTCCTTCGCCACCGCGTCCACCGCACGCCGAGTGGAGGGCTGGAGGGTTGAGACGGGGGTGGAGACACTCTCGGACCATCGTTATATCAGGTTCGAGGTGTCTCCAGCCCCCGGGAGTCCGACGACTTCGTCCCGGTGGCGGAGCCGGTTCCCGCGTTGGGCGCTCACCAGGCTCGACCGGGAACTGGCAGAGGAGGCGGCCATTGTCGGCCGCTGGGGCCTCCCGCCAATGGAGGATCTGGACGCCGAGGAGGGGGCTGGCCGTCTCTGCGACGCCTTCACGGCGGTGTGCGGAGCGGCCATGCCCAGCGTTGGGCGTCCGCCTCCGAGGCGGGCGGTCTACTGGTGGTCGGCTGAGATAGCCGGCCTCCGGGACGCCTGCAACGGGGCGCGTAGGGCGTATACTCGGAGCAGGCGTCGCCGCCCCCGGGACGAAGGGAGAGATGGCCATCTGCACGGCATATACGTGGAGAAGAAGAGAGCCTTGCAGATGGCCATAAGTAGGGCCAAGGAGGGAGCGTGGCAGGAGCTGCTGGAGGGCCTAGACAGGGACCCGTGGGGCCGACCGTATAGGGGAGCGCGGAACAAAATCCGCGCTCAGTCGGCCCCACTGACAGAGACCCTCCAGCCGGCCGTGTTGGAGAGGGTTGTCGGGGAACTCTTCCCCGACAACCCACGGGGCTACGCTCCCCCGAGGATGGCCCTACAGTCGGACTCCAGAGGAGAGGAGGAGGGCGCTCCGCCGCCGGTCACCGACCAGGAGATGGAGGCGGTCGTTGACCGCCTCCGAGGCAAGAAAAGGGCGCCGGGTCCGGACGGGGTGCACGGGAGGGTGCTGGCATTGGCCCTCGTGCACCTCGGGGACAGGTTCCGGGAGCTCCTCGACTGCTGCTTGCGGTCGGGGTGCTGCCCGGGACCCTTCAGGGTGGGCCGGCTCTGCCTTCTGCTGAAGGGAGACCGGCCCCCGGACTCGGGGTCGGCGGTTCGACCGGTCGTTCTGCTGAACGAGGCGGGGAAAGCCCTCGAAAGGGTTGTCGCTTCCCGCCTCGCTCAGCACTTGGAGGATGGCCCGGGACCGGGCCTATCGGATGCCCAGTTCGGGTTCCGGGCCAGACGGTCGACCGTCGACGCCATTAGGCGCCTAAGGTCGGTGACGGAGGATGCGGAGCGCGAGGGAGATGTGGTGGTGGCGGTGTCTCTGGACATCGCCAACGCCTTTAACAGCCTCCCCCACAGTACCATACTGGAGGCTCTCAAGTACTTTGGGGTGCCTCCGTACTTGGGGAGGCTGTTGAAGGCGTATCTGGAGGACAGGGAGGTGCGCTACGAGGACGCGAGGGGCCAGATGGTCAGAAGGCGCGTCGTGTGCGGTGTCCCACAGGGGTCCGTTCTGGGCCCCATCTTGTGGGACCTCGCATACGACTGGGTCCTGCGGGGCCGTCTCCTCCCCGGGATGGGCGTCATCTGCTATGCAGATGACACCCTCGTCACGTCCCGGGGCAAGACCTTCGTGGAGGCGGCGCGGCTGGCCGAAGTCGGTGTAGGACTGGTGGTCAGCCGCATAGAGAGGCTTGGGCTTCGGGTCCGCTTGGATAAAACCGAGGCCCTCCTCTTCCGCGGGACCGGTAGGCGGGGCCCCCCCTCGGGAGCGCACCTCCAAATAGGAGGAGTGAGGATTAGGGTGAGTGCCCAGATGAGTTACCTGGGCCTCACCCTGGATGGGAGATGGACCTTCGGCCCCCACTTCGAGCGGTTGGGGCCGAAGGTCATCAGAGCTGCGGCGGCGCTGGGTCGCCTCCTGCCCAATGTGGGCGGGCCCAGCGCCGCGTGCAGGCGGCTGTACTCCGGCGTCTGCCGGAGTATGGCCACGTACGGTGCCCCCATATGGGCGGACGCCCTCTGCGCTCGCAATAGGGCTCAGCTGCGCAGAGCGCAGCGGGTCATAGCGCAGAGGGTGATAAGGGGGTACCGGACGGTGGCGTGGACGGCCGCGACCGCCCTTGCTGGCGACCCGCCCTGGGAGTTGGCGGCGGAGGTGCTCGCCGAGGTGTACTTGTTTGTCGCCGAGAGGAGGAGCCTCGGCGAGCGCCCCACGTCGGTGGAGGTGGGGCGGTATCGCCAGCGAGGGCATGAGGAGATGATGCGGAGGTGGGGGGAGGACCTGGCGCAGCCGCAGTACGGAGTCCGCGTTGCAGATGCGCTGCGCCCGGTCCTGGAGGCGTGGATGCGTCGTAGACGCAAACCCCTCACCTTCCGCATGGTGCAGGTGCTCACCGGACATGGATGCTTCGGTGAGTACCTGCACCGGGTCGCGAGGCGGGAGGAGCGGCCAGGCTGCCACGATTGTGGCGCGGCCGAGGACACTGCTCAGCACACCTTGGAGCAGTGTCCCAGGTGGTCACGGCAGCGCCATGATCTGGTGTCCGCGCTGGGAAGCGCGGACCTCTCGCTCCCGAGCGTGGTCCGCTACATGCTCGGGAGCGACAGTGCCTGGCAGGCGATGGCCTCCTTCTGTGAGACGGTCATGTCCCAGAAGGAGGCCGCGGAGCGGGACAGGGAGGATGATCCGTTGGCTGCCCCGCTCCGGAGACGGCGGACGGGAGTGCGGCGTAGGCGCTACGCGCACCTACTGCCGCCTCCCTAACCTGTGGGACTAGGGGTCAGGCTGGGAACCTGGCCCCATAATGGTCCCGCCGCCGGAGGGGCTGTCCCAATTTGCCGGGATGGCCTCTAGAGTGAAGAAGTCCGGCCCCTTTTGAGGGGCTGGCCAGTCGCAGTGGTGCCCTGTTGCTGACAGATCCGGGGCACCACACCAACGCGGCCGATGGCATTTCGCGGGGTCGTTTAGTGGGTATACCGTCGGGCAGCCGACGGGGAGTCCCACACTACCACCGGAGGCCACCCAGGCGCCGGTGGTGTGCGTAACGCATTTTTCCCCGCGTCACAAAAAAAAAAAAAAAAAAAAAAAAAAAAGGTTTTCGGGGCAGTTTCAGGTATGCTGCCACTCGTTGCTGGAATAACATTCCTCCACCAATACGTGCCCTAAAAACAAAAAAGTCTTTTTTAGCAGCTGTTAAAACATATATATTAAATGCTCAAAAACAAATTTAACTGAACTGGATATGATTAGTGTGATTAGCAAAAGTCCGATTATGTCTTACGAGCTTAATATGAGTATGTTTGTCCTGGTTGAGTGTATTACCTTAAATGCTATTTTAATATTTTAATTAAGTAATTTTGTGGTTGAACTATCATTGTTCAATTAAGCTGCAGGTTTTAGGTGTTATTGTGTAATGGACAGGAGTCCGCTTAAATAAGTATAATATCCAAGATTCATAGGGGTTCTAATTAATAAAAAAATAAAAAGTATCTACTCACCGGTTGGATTTATCGACGAACATTGGCTGTATTAGTAGTTTCTCAAAGAAATGCACTTGCCGATTTGCCCCTACAGTATATTGGTAATCATAACTCATTTGCTCCGTAAGGCAGAAAGTATGTGGCCGGGGACAGCTCAATTAAACTTATTTTACAGTGATTCTTAATACGTGAAATTAGATGTTCTTCTTTTAATTGACTTTAATAACCGTAATAATATTGTGATTTGTCGAAGTCGAGAACTTTATTTTCTTCCTTACAGTTTTGGCACTCGGTTTACATTCGAAATAATTATTGATATGCTCAAGTATACTTCGTCATGTAACACAATTTAACTCACAGAAGTCTCTTACGTATAATCCTTAAAAGTCTGTAATTTTGGTATTAAAAATAACATGTTGTGAAATAGGGTATTTATGTGTATTTGATATTTTTTTTTAATTTAATCTCTTCATGTATTATTTCATTAGTACATAGTGTTTTGTTTGCTGCGTCCGTGGTGTCACAAGGCTGGTTTCGGCTGAAAATCAGTGTCGGGTCTGTCACACAGGTTTCGACAATATACTGAGCCGAGACCAATTTGTAACATCGCATAATACTGTTAGCTGTTATTCATTAGTTTGTTTTATGTATTTTGGCATATTTGTCTTGATTTTGTGTCTAATTAACTTTACAACATAGTTACGCATATATTGTACAGTGTTGTGTGATGTACAAATAAATGATTTTCTTTCTTCTTTTTCTTTATATAAAAATAGTTCAAAATAATTTGCTTTTATCATTTTGAGGGTTTCGTAAAGTAAAATGGAACATTTATGGTACTGCTCTGTCCTATCTGTCTGTTTCTGGTACTATGCCCCTCCATAATATCGGAAATTTTTAAATTATTACAGACAACAAAGATTGGTTTTGACGAGCTCGGTGGCTCAGTCGTGAAAGACGCGACTTTAACACCAACGCTCGTGGGTTCGATTCCCACACAAGGCAAACATTTGTGTGCATGAACATGTCTGTTTGTCTTGGATGTTTTAAGACAGGTAGGGCGGATCAAAGCAGCCCGTCTGTAAGTACTTCCACCTGACAGAAAACTGCAGCCAAATAACAACTCCCTAGAGGGTTCTTGTGTTCCTGCGTGTGAGTGAGGTCGCCAGTAAGCTCCCAAGAGTTGCTGTGTAGCAGCAGAGGAGGCATCGCGCGAGTTATACTTAATATATCGCGAGCATTAATAGGCTAATGGTACCCGCTTTACATCAGGTAGGCCGTATGCGTGTATGCCTCCCGACGTAGTATAAAAAAAATGGGTATATATTACGAGTAAAACATAATAATCTTCATAACCCCTAAAAATTTATTTTTTTGTATGCAACGTCGCGTCGGGAAGAATACAAACACACGACCCACCTGATGCAAAGTGGTTATTATAGTCTTTGAACGCTTGCAATATATTAAATATCGCTCACGCGCTGCCACCCCTGTTGCTAACATAGCTACTTCCTAGGATCGTCTACCTTTACTCTATATCTACCGTTATATAATATGAAATTGAAAAATATATTATTAATGTATAAAATGGCAAAGCCATGTCCTAAAAACGTTACATGAGGTAGGTAACGCGTGCATGTCGTTAGCCAACTGGGGGTCTGAATTAAACTCGTGTTTGAAACTCATTAGGAATCCGAGAAGCCTCGTAAACACGTCATTACGTGCTTTGTATTCGTTTGTTAATTTGTTTAATTGTAATGTTGTTTTTTTTAATAATATCCATCGCTATGAATTGTAATCCTGCATATTGTGTATTATTTTTATAAGTCTGATAGATTTATGAGTCTTACATTTATATCTGAAGGGTTATTATAGAATCGATGAATATCTAACTGACAGAGATGTATGGAAATGATTCAGCACATGAATTAATATAACTTTAATTGTACCACTTGATATCACTATATGTACACTCATATCATTATGTTTATTGTAATATATATAAGATGATTTGGAAAAAAAAAGACCTATATTGGCAAGTTTCTTTCGGCATTTCTTCTTCGCCAATGGTTATTTGAAATGCTGGTAGATTAAAAAAGAGAAAACTTAAAAAAAAAAATGATAAGATATAATATTGACAATGTAAGACGTGTCTAAGTGCCCGTGAGGGTCTAAAGGCAAATAAAGATTTTTTATCTTTTTTATCTTTTATCTATTCGTACAAAGTAGTAGGGCGCATCAATGCAACCCGTTTAGAGAAGTACCTCCATCTCACAGAAAACCACAGCCAAATATCAACTCCCTAAAGGTTTTTTGTGTTCCTGCATATGAGTGAGGTCACCAGTGAGCTCCTAAGGAGTTGCTGTGTTATCAGAAGAGGGGGCATCGCACGAGTGTATCACTCGCGCTAATGTATTGCAGGCGTTTATAGGCTACGGTAACCACTTTATATCGGGTGGGCCGTATGCCTCCCGCTGTGGTATAACAAACATGTTTGCCGTATTTTATGTAAACCAATTTTATTTGTTTACTTTGCTTCGTTTCATCTTTACGAGGTCCCTGGAGTGATAAACAGAGGGAACCGGGCACCATAAGACGTTATCCGTGTACACCTTGTTTCCTTCATTAATATTCATAGCTCTTTTCAAACATGTTCGCCATTAGCTAGGGCTCTTGACTTCTATTTCTGATTAAATACAACCAATTTGTTCGTGAAAGTTGAGTCTCGGTCTTCCTCGACTCTCCCTTCTCCCACTTTTGTATTGCATATCTCCTTCTTCATTCTCTCCTTCTGTATTCTTTCTATTCGTAATTATCACTTGCTTAAGGATGAAGGAAATTCGCATGTCCAAGAATTATATTCTAATAGACGTCTGACCTAATCTAAAAAAGGACTGGTCTCCCTGGGTTATTTTCTTTTATACAACAACATACAAGCATACGGCCCACCTTATGAAAAACGGTCACCGTAGCTTATTAACGCTAGTAATACCTTGGGTATCACCCGCGCGACGCCACCTCTGCCGCTGACACAGCAACTACTTAGGAGGTCACTGGTTACCTCATTCACACGCAGGAACACAACCCTCCAGAGAGATGTTTTGATGCGCTCTACCTCTCGAAATATGAATTAGTTATGTAGGTAGAATGGCAGTCGTTCCATGCCTAAATTAAAATTCACTCCATATCCTTAAGCTTAGGTTAGCGAACCCCACCAATAGATTAGAGAATGGTATAACGCTAGAAAAACAATTCCAGTGTATCCTACAATAATTTGCATATAGAAAAGGTAGTACCTACTTACAAACACATCTTGAAAACATTTACATATACGTATATAATTTCATAATTATACTGAATAAAGTTATTTGCCAGCAATAAGTTTTCAAAGTTGCACAGGGAAGATGTTCATCTTTTGTTTAATTATGGTGCAGCAGAGTACACACGAGAGATGTGATAGCTTGCTTGCGGTTTGTGCATGACTAAAATTTTCTCGTAAATTATATTGAACGTCATATGTGTGAAATGCTAATATAGGAGAATTGTAAGATAATAAGACAAAATAATATCATGACAGAAGTATTTTTTATAAGTAATTTAGTTATCCAACCCCGTCAGGCAACGTTTAACAGGGGGTAGTTAAACATTAACGCTTCAACTGATTTAAAAACTTAGCTGGCTTTTTTTATACTACCTCGGGAGGCATACAAGCATACGGCCCACCCGATGTAAAGCGGGTACCGTAGCCTATTAACGCTTGTAATATATTAAGTATCACTCGCGCAATGCTTACACAGCAACTCCTTGGCAGCTTACGGGTGACTTCACTCACACCCAGGAACACAACAATTCTCTAGGGAGTTGTAATTTAACCGCAGTTTTCTGTGAGGTACTTCCCTTAAAACACTCTTAAAACATCCTGACCAAGACAAACAGACATGTTCATGTACACAAATGTTTGCCTTGTGTGGGGATCGGGGACCTTACTTTTGACTTACATTTTTTTATGTATTTACATAATTAACGTAACAGTTTTCCATACTCATTTACTCAGTCTCATTTAATATTACATCCATGCATCATCATAATTTTCCGCCAATATTCGACCACTGAACGTAGGCCTAGCCTCGATCCTGAGCCACCTGCATCTATCGACTGCCAATAAATCTTTTGAGGTCGGCACTTCATTTAGTAGAGTCGTCTAATGCTGTGTCTACCATTAAGAGTACGCCATTTGAGAACCTTTTTTCTCCAGCGTTGTCGGTTCTGCAAGCAATATGGCAGACCCATTGCCTTGGCTTGCTCCTTATAATAATATTAGTTCTTTCTGATTCGTAGTACTATTGTTTACCTGCAATTTTTGTCACCCGCCAACAAAGATTTTTTTTTACGGAGTTGGCTGAAAGAGATCTCTTGTAGAGACAATGTCACCTCGGATTTAATGATAAAGAATGTATATCCTTTGGCCTAACAATTAAATACATTAGTTCTACTGCGGATATCATCCTTTCTGCTTGTATTACGCAGCGAACCCCGAGTATAGCCCTCTCCATAGTACGCTGAGCGACTCTGAGCTTCTGAGTATGTAAATAGATTCCATTGTGATAAAACTCTGAATAGGAAACTATATAGGAAATTGTTAATGAAGGCTTGACAAAGTTCCTCATAGTTTTGTGTTGTTAGTTACGCAAAGAAAGGAAATATATCCCTAGTTTTTGTGTCCATTCCACATTGAGACGGCGTTTTTTTTCATGTCACATCGGGTGGCAAATAAAATTCGAATTGAGTCCCGTTATTGAGCGGTTAGCAAAGGCACACCAAGACTCTTGCAAAACTTGAACACCAAAACTCGTGGGTTCAATAGCCATACAGAACAATAATAATAATAATTTATTCAAGCAATCACAACCTTAAGTATGTACACAAATTGTCTTATACAATATGGAAGAAAAAAAAAGATCATGTAGTAGCACATGGGTGTGTGACATCTGAACTAGTATTTTAAAAAAATACTGTATCTCAGATGACACTTGCCTTCCTGGGTTACACAATAACTATAGTTATGAAAGTGCTGTGAACTACCAGAAACTACTGTACAACTAAGCAAACTAACAAACATAATGTAAAAAAAAGAACAATATTTGTGTTCATGGACATGTCTGTTTGTATTGGTCTGGTGTTTTTTATAAGAGGTAGGTTGACGGGCTCGGTGACGCAGTGGTGAATGACGTGACTTTGACACCGACGTCGTGTATTCGATTCATACACAGCAAAAACATTTGTATGCATGAACATGTCAGTTTGTATTGGTGTTTGAGTACTTTTAAGAGAGGTGGGGTGCATCAAAGCAGCCCGTCTGGGGAAGTACCTCCATCTCCCAGAAACCGAAGCCAAATAACAACTCCCTAAGTAGCTGCAGTGTTACTAGCAGCGGTGTAATAGCGCGAGTGATATTTAATATATTGCAAGCGTTCATAGGCTAAGGTAACGGCTTTGCATCAGGTGGGGCGTATGCTTGTATGCCTCCCGACGTTGTATAAAAAAAGGTAGGACTAATAAAATAGCTCGACTGTAGAAGTCCTCCGCCTTACAGACAATCGCGGAGAAATAAATTTCCCTGGAGGGTTGTTGTATTGCCAGTGGGTGAGGTTATTATGTATGTATGTATGTATGTATATCTTCACGCCAAGTCCCTTGCGGGGTAGGCACAGAGAACCGAGCGCCATAAGACGCGGTCCTTGCATACTTCACTCGCTTCTGTGACATTCATAGCTCTTTTCATGCACGCTCGCCGGTTCCTGGGGCTTCTGACATCACCTTCTTATAAATCACGACCAATTTGGTCATGGTAGGTTAGTCTCGGCCTTCCTCGGCTCTTACATCCTTCCACTTTTGCATTGTATATCTGTTTCGTCATTCTTTCGTCCCGCATTCTTTCTACATGTCCGAACCAACGGAGCATGCACTTTCTTATCTTAACACCGACACTCTCTTTTAGACCAACTCTTTCTCTTACGTCTTTATTACGAACACGGTCAGCAAGCGTTATGCCACAAATTTTGCGCAATGCTCGCATCTCGACCGCATTTATTCTACTTTCATGCTCTCTCTGCCATACCCAGCTCTCACTTCCATAAGTTAGCGTTGGAATTAGCACCGCGTTGTGTACAGCGAGCTGTGCCTTCTGGCTTAGATATCGGCTGCCTAGAAGTTTACCCAACGCTCCATTCACCCTATTCCCGGCACTCACTCGTCTCTCCACATCAGCTGTGTACCTTCCATTGCTGCTAAAAGCACTTCCAAGATATACAATCTCATTCACTTGCTCCAACACTACATCATCAACCATAATCCTAGTGTTCGTTCTGGTTGTCTCTCTTTCAAATACCATTATCTTGGTTTTCTTCGCATTCAATTGTAAGCCTTTCTTCATACAATCATCTTTCATTGTTGTAACTAGTGTTTGCAGGTGAGGTTATTAAAAGCACCTAAAGAGTTACTACGTGAGTAGCTTGGGTGACTACGCGTGAAACTTTTTGTATTGCAAGCGTATACAGGCTACGATAATCACTATACACAAGGCATAAGCTTGTACGTCTCCCTACCTTCTATAAAAAATAATCATCTAAACTATAGTGGTTATCATAATAGATATGCATAAAGTAAATCAAGTTGAATCACCTTAAAACCTTTCAACAGCTTACTGGTAATCTTATTCAAGAAATACAGCCCTCCATTTTATCTGTTTGGTTCTACATCTATTTGCCTGAACCTCTTTTGCTACCGGCAAGGGTGTACCACGTATATTTTTTGAAACTTCCTTCTTACTCAAAGGTCCCTCTCCCTTATCTGTAAATTTTCTTAGATACCACGCACTCTGAGGCTATCAATCTCCCATGTTGGTTTGCCCTTCTTTACCTCAAAGATGTACCAGCCTTTCATGTCATAACACTGAGACAAGGTATATATGAAAATATAAATCTATTTTTACAGCCTTCCCGCGATTACTGGCGAGCTCGGTGGCTCAGTCGTGAATAACGCGACTTTGACACCAACACTCGTGGGTTCGATTTCCACACAAGGCAAACATTTGTGTACATGAACATGTCTGTTTGTCTTGATTTGGATGTATTAAGAGAGGTGGGGCGCATCAAATCAGCCCCCAGGGGAAGTACCTTTTTTTATACTACGTCGGGAGACATACAGGCATCTGGCCCACATGATGTAAAGCGGGTACCGTAGCCTATTAACGCTTGCAATATATTAAGTATCACTCGCGCTATGCCTCCTCTGCTGCTTACACAGCAACTCTTTGGGAGCTTACTGGTGACCTCACTCACACGCAGTATGTAAGTCGCAGTAAGCAAGTAAGTCTGATATTATGTTTAAAAATTACATATTTTTTGTTTACTTTTGGTACCCACACTAGGTTTGAAAAATCTGTCTCGTGGGAGCCAAATTCTGAAAATTTTCTAGGACAGACATAGCTTAAATAATTATGATAACCACTATAGCTTAGATGATTATTTTTTATAGAAGGTAGGGAGACGCACAAGCTTACGCCTTGTGTATAGTGATTATCGTAGCCTGTATATGCTTGCAATATAAAAAAATTCACACGTAGTCACCTAAGCTACTCACATATACCAAAAATAAAGTATAATGTATCGATATCTTTATGATTTGTAGAATTGATTTGTAGAAAATAGTCATTTTCGCGAAATAAAATGGCCGAATTAAAAAGCGATAAATTAGGTGCTTTTAATAACCTCACCCACTCGCAATACAACAACCCTCCAGGGAAATTTATTTGTCCGCGATTGTCTATACTATCTATACTGGTGACCTCACTCACACGCAGGAACACAACAACCCTCTAGGGAGTTGTTATTTGGCTGCGGTTTTCTGTGAGGTGGAGATACTTTCCCAGTCGGGCTGCTTTGGTGAGCCCTATCTCTCTTAAAACATCCAGGCTAAGACAAACAGACATGTTCATGCACACAAATGTTTGCCTTGTGTGGGAATCGAACCCACGAGCGTTGGTGTCAAAGTCGCTTCATTCACGACCGACACGACATTTAGCCACCGAGCTCGTCGATCTCGTTGTTCTGGTACTTTCCTATTTTTATGTATTTTCTTTTGATGCAATAAAGCGTATTGTATTGTAAATTTGATAGCGAGAATACAAGATTTCAAACTGCATTAATTATTCACGAGTAGCAGTAATAGCCTAGTGGATAAAGAACGGGCCTTTTAACCAACTGGTTCGAATCCTGGCATGTACCACTAAATTCGTGTTTTCGGATTTATGTACATCTTTATAATTATCACTTGCTCGGCGGTGAAGGAAAAAAAAAATTTTTTTCGAAAAAAAATCTAAGAAAACTCTAGTTTACTCTAATGGAGGTATGACGGCAGTCACTCCATTTAAAAATCTGTATCTTGCCAAATCCTTAAGCTTAGTTAGCGGACCCCGCCGATCCTAATGGATTTGAAAAACAAGCTAACGCTAAAAAGAAGAAGACGCTACATATAATTCAAATATCTTTCTGCGGAAATCTCAACTCCATATTGAGGAATCAGTCAATCGAAATGGTTTATTGATATATATATGCTATTCATCTAACATTAAAATATGAACATAGTCCTTGATACATCCATTCCGATACACGAGTCCATTTCACCACTGCCACGGAAGCACTTTGGCAAATCGCCAACTACTCTGATAGCTTTTCATGCGATGTGCCGATACGGCTATCTACGAGTAGGCCCTAGTCGTCAATAGCTACCCTTAAATCGCAAAATAGCTTTGGCAAGAACATGTTGGGTTGAGGTTAGTCATTTAATTTGAAATATGCGGAGAATTGCTTCAAAATTTATACCAGAAAAGCTTATTATAGAGTTTATTAATAACTGGTATAGATCTAGATATATTTCAGTAGAGTACACATATAAGCCCGGTGGTTTCGTCTGCGCACATCCCGTAGATCTGCTTTCCAGTTTTTTTCATTTTTCTCGGCTTCTGAGGGCCGTATCGCGATGTTAATCAGCCTATAACCTTCCTCAAGGATTGAGTCATCCAATGTAACAATTTATTTTCATTCCTGATTGTTGCAGAGATTAGCGCGGTCAAACAAACAAACTATTCCGCTTTATACATTAGTACATATATCTTTTTGTTACTAATTGACATTATTGTTGTAAATAATACTGAATTAACTTTGTACGCCGATTCGTTACCTTAAGGTTGCCTTGAAAAAATTGCTTTTAGCAATAAGGCCGCTTTGTTGCTTAATAAGTATTCACGTTTTTCAATTTTTAAGAAATTTCCTGTAGTAATTATTATGTAAATAAAGCTAAATCTATCTATATTCTAAATACATTGTTACTACTGTTTTCTTAAACAACGTCAGGAGACTGCATATATATATACATTCTGAGAACAATGCGTGTCACAGCCAGTACCAGCCAGTACAGTGTATAGTTTTTATACTATGATTCCAATTGTTTGTAAATAATAATTACGTAACCAAGAGGCAATAATGATACCTATTGATTATGTAATCATTACTCTCACATCAGTTTCCCTGACAGGCTGTGACAGGCATTGTTCAGGGAATGCACAGCATACTAAAGATATTATTTATGTAGTTGTAAAATATGCAGATTTTTTGTCTTTATATATATTCGTCTTCGTTCGTTCGTTTGATAACTGACGTCGTGCACAGCGTGCCCGTGAGATTGGCTTCGACTCCAAAGTCGACTATAAACCCCTTTCACCTCTTATGAAGGGAAAGATGGATGGCATAGCTGCGCTTATTGCAAGCATCATTAATTTCAACTTAACGTTAGAGAGATTCTCACACGAGTCTGGAAGAATCTTTTTAATAGAGCTAAAGACCAGACCAGACTTTGCTGATTACTAAACGAGATTCTGTTAAACAGTATTTAATAGACAAATAACAATTTCCTGAAAAGTTATTGGGGTCCCGTTAGCGTTTTTTATACAACGCCGGGAGGCATTTATATAAATATATACTGAAATATTTAATATAATTTGGAAACAGCTTTAACGATTTCGATTATAATTTGTATTTAGATTTGGTTTTGAATTTTAAATATAGATGTCTTGCGTCAAAAAACACGATTTTACGCAGAATAAAAAAAAATGCACGAAGCTCAATCTCCCAGGCAATGTTATATAATTTATTTACGTAGCACATATTTAAAAAGCCACAACTCGCTGTACACAATGCGGTGTAAATCTGAATAGTGACTTATGGAAGTGAAAGCCGGGTAAGGCAGAGTGAGCATGAAAGAGGTAGTTCTCTAGAATGCTCAAGGAAACCAAGTAAAGACCGCGTTTTATGGCGTTCGGTTACCTATGCGTACCCCGCAGGGACCAGACGTGAATATTTGTATGTATACGTGCATAGTTACAAAACGTTTAAGCGTTTTCAGTATTATCTAAGAAGGGTATTTAGAATTTCCTTTCTGACTTTTCAGTATTTCAAAGCAAACTTTTCAGCATTGTTTAAGAAGAGTATTTTAGATTCCCTTTCTGACTGACATAGTGTGAGCTCAGTGGTATACGCAATTTGATTTAGTCTGCTTTGTGTGATTTCCACACTAATATTCCTACTTAAATATTTCCGTAGTGGGTAAGCTGACTCACACAACTGCTTGTAAAATGAGGGTATGATACAGATTGTGTAACCACGCAAACTTTAGTGTAATGTTGTTAAGTAATATTCTGTAGAATTGTTTTTTTATTCTAAATAAAAAAAAAATAAGCTGTGATAGCCAAGTTGATAAAGAACCGGCTTCAGTCATACCTGGTTCGGATCCTGACGTAGGCATTCCTGTTTTCGGTTTAAAGAAAACATCGTGAGTAAATCCGCACGTCTAAGAAATTATATTTCGAAAGACGCATGACCTAACCTAAGATAGGTCTGATATGGATGGATCTGTATAGAAATCAGTAGCAAGATGAAACCTTAAGACTTAAGTAGCGATCGCTAATCCTAATGGATTAGGAAACACGATAACGCTAGGAAGTAGAGAGAGTTACAAGACTTTATACAATAGTATGATTCATAATTCTATTCGAACACTCATCCGCATGCAAGCAATAGCAGCAAGAGAATTTCTGCACACTACCGATACAACAGTCTGCCTGTCATTCCGGTGATTTTCTATATATTATCAATATGATGAGTATCATCAGTGTATTAGGACTTCTATTTAACCCTTCCGCCTAGACACCATATAATGATGATGGCAACATTGCGGAGGTATTGCGAATACGAAATTACGTCTTGTCACCATTTGACGATTGCGCTGTAACAGCATTTTGGGTGCAGTGCAGTTTTTAAGATACGATTCTAGTAACTAGCACAACATCACAGGTTTTAACAATTATAACAGCATAGGTTATATAATTTTAAAGTTTCACGGTTGATTACATTACTATTGAAGGTACGGGATTTGCCGCGATTTGTTTTTATATTTCTCCGATATTTCGGTGACGTTGCAGATGCCATGGTCACGGGATGACTGGTGGCTGCGCCGGCGAGTCAGTCAGGTCATCAGTCCGTTAAGGGCAGATACATCTGTCAACCAACTTTCTGCGTCGTTTCTTGCTCGGTGCTTCACACTCTACACTCTCGGTGTTCGCAGAATTCGAAGCCCGTACATAATGTTGCATAACTTGACCACTGGATTTCATGGCGTCTGGAACGTCGCCGAAATATAGGGAAACTTAAAGAATATATGCAAGGATATTTGTTTGCTTATGGTGGTAGCATATGAACTGCCTTTTATTAACATATACATTGTCTTTCCTTCGAACAGATTAATCGCCAATGATTACTCTCTCAATGATCCAAGATGCTCATAAGTTTGCTATGTGGTTCACACACATAAACAATAAAATTAGGCAAATTTGTTTAATGCCTGACTACCGCGTAGCACTGTTCGCTAATTGTGATGGCGAAGTTTACCGAATTGGTGGCGAAATCTATTCCAACAATAACCTGCAACGTAATACAAGTTTCACGCTAAGGTAATAAAGTACAATGGTATCTTTGAAACAAAGTATGATTTTCAATACAACGTCTACAAGGCATACAAGCCCATCTTATGTAAAACGGTTACCGCAACCTATGAAGGCTTTCGTTTTCTCCCTCTATAAAATATTTCCATTAAAACAGGTAGTGTGTATCGAAACTCAAGGCATATGCCTCCCGAATTTGAAAAAAAAATGGTAATACCTTCCCTGAACATTCGTAGAAACACATGAATTCTAGTGCATAATTAGTAATTCGTAATTTTAGTTCTTAATTAACGTAGGTATATCGCATGTGAATTAAATCAGCGTAGGCCGTTCCTAATGCCTTTATTAACGGCGTACATGAGCGCTGTAATCTCCGATCTATTCCTAATAACCAAAGCCACTGTTGAAATATCAGTACAATTTGAAACAAAGGTTTATTCTAATTAAATCTGCTTTGAATGGGCGGTGAAAGCGCATCGTGTGACTACGCTCTGGCGATCCGCCAGCGTGCCTCGGTCGCGATATAGCTTTCCATTCGATTTGCTAACGCTATCTACGCTCAGGTTACCAATGATTACACCCTGAATTTGGACAGGTTTAGTTTCGATTAGTTGTTCAAATTACTGTCTACTCGCTCTGAGTGAAGTTACAAATGGTATTAGGTAATTTTCTGCGGCGAATTGTAACCTAATACATATCAAATTTTACACACCATAGGCGAAGGTTTAAAACTAAATATTAGGGAACAATTAGAAATTAATAAACATAAAAATTCTAAAATTACTCTCATGAACAAACAGACTGACGTAAACCATTTTCCACTATTAAGTATCTTTTCGCTCACACCATCCACCCCCACCCTCAATCCTACTAATATTATAAATGCGAAAGTTTGTATGTATGGATGTTTGTTATTTTTCACGCTTAAACGGCTGAACGGATTTGAATGAAATTTGGCACGTAGATAGATTATGATCTGGATTAACACATAAGCTACGTTATTTGACTCTACGCGGGCGGAGCCGCAGGCAGCAGCTAGTTCAATATAAGGGACGGCACTGCGATGGATTTGTCACTTGTAGCATGTTATTCTTACGATTAACGTCTACAACGCCTGATGATGCCTCGTGGAGAGGCGAAACACGTGTCGCAGCGACGACCAGGCCAGTCGTGGCAGCGACGGTGGTGGTGGGGGCGGATTGCGGATTCTGTTCCAGATGGCGGACGACCGCAGCAGCCGAGGCAGAGACTACCGAAACAGCCATGGTAGCGTCGGCATGTTGCACTCACTAACAGTAGTAGGTGGGTGCCGGCCGGCGCTAGGCCGCATGAACTAATTGGTGGCGGAAGCACACAAAGCAGGTTAGATCAAATTGAATTGTAACCTAGCTACAATTAAAATTCAAAAAACGATTGTACGGTAATGTAATATACACCAATTTTAATATCTATGCCCAGCGTATGTACACATATGTATGATATTGTGGAGAAACAATAAAGAATTTGATTGTTATAGCGAAAGTTAATAACTATAATTAATATTAACGCAACAATCTTCTGTCTAAATTTAGGAATCGGTACTCGATAACTGATAATATAGATTTTCTTTGTTAAATAATATAATACATAGAAAGTTAGAAGTTAGGATAGATAGAAACGATAGACTTCTTAAAAAACTTATATGACTTGACTAATTCCTATAGCGCTATGTTGAAAGTACAGAAGCGTAAATTGGATATGTTTTTCACAATTAATCATAGGTATATAGACAATGTATAGATATTCAATATTCATACTATAGCAATCAAACAATTTATTTTAAATTGCGGAGGATTTGATTAAATATTCAACATTAATTAAGGCAACAATGACTTCAGTCACAAAAACAGTCATAAAACAGGTACACCAATTTTATTGTGACTGAAATTAGTAAACAGGAGTCGGCTTTTGTATTTTCAGAACTCACACTGCAATTAGCAGGAGTCTTGGAAAGTTAAAAATAGCTGATATGTTACAGAAAATCAACTATTAAAACTAACAAAAAGTATCTGAATCTGAATCTCATCTTTAATTTAATGAGCTTTGCTTAGTTACATTACTACAAAGTTTTTAGTTAGTTTACATTACTAATTAGAGTACTCCGCCATTGGAACAGAAAGGTTCTCGAATAGCGTCCACGAACCAGAAAACGCAACGTAGGGTGGCCCCATACGACGGACTGACGATCTGATAAAGGCGAAAGTCTAAAGGGAGGCCTATGTACAGTTGTGGACATTCTCCGCCTGAAATGATGATGATAACTCAATAGTACTCATAATTAATAGCTCTGTAGCTTTGCAATTATAAACAGGAACTGACATACATCACTAATTTATACCATCCTGGTTGCTAGCTCTATTAGAAAAAGATTTATCCGGCTATCAAAAGTTGTGGTTTCAAATCCCATATAGGTGGGAGAGGTATTTTTTTTTTCATTCAAATATTTCAACAAAAAGTAACAGTATACAACAAAATATCAAGAGTCATCATACAAGTAATATTCAATTACCATACGTATTAAAGCTAATCTAACTAACGTAAAACGAAATGCGAGTGTACAGATATCTGAATCTAGGCATTGCAAATTCTCAATCAGGACCTGCTACCGGATTGTAGCTAATGTAATTTGAATAATCCCTTTGTATACAATCTGAGTAGATTTGTAAAGAAGAGAATACTGATGAATCTCACCTTGCATTTATAAGATTGTTGATACATATAGTATAATGCACTAATGTAAACGTTCTTATTAAACAGTACAAGTCTTTGTGCCCATAGCGTATGGTTAATATCTAATTAGAATATTGTTAAGTTAGCAACGTAAATTTGTAAAGATCATATACGTCCGTTTTAGATGTCATTCAGTGTACCAGTTGTACGGAGGACCGATTTGAATATATATATATTTTATGCAAGCAATTCCAAATTATATTCAGAATGTAATGTTTCAGTGTCGGCGTCCATCTTGTCGAAATGTACTTAAAAATATTATACGGCGAGAACAAAACATTGGCGATGAACTACTATGTAGTTTGGCATACATAATCAGTGTAAAATAAACTTTCTAATACGAAATAAATCATAAAAAAATATATATAAAATAATTTTAAATAGGTGAAAGAGCTTAAGATTGGATAACAATGAGACACAGTCAATTGAGATTACACAGAATGGAAAGTAACTATGGCGGCAAGTGTAGTTGCCCACCGATGCAAGCAATTTTGGAGTAGAGTGCGTAGCGGAAAGGGTATAGAATATTACATTGTCATTGTATGCGCTTTAATGTACAGGAAAAATACAATTTGCGTAAATTAGCTGTACTAACATTTGATAAATAAAAATATCTACATTCACGGTTATTCATCATTGTCATAATAAAATGACATGAGTTCTTTGACATTTTTGGCGAAGTTGGCAGCACTGTGGTTAGTAACGTCACTTTCACACCAACGCTCGCGAGTTTGATTTCCATACAAAACAAACATGTGCATGAACATGTCTGTTTGTCTTGGTCGGAGTCTTTTTAAGATAAGGTTTGAATGAATTTACTTTGTTTACGTTCAATTATCAATTATTTTGATTAGATTTTTTTTACTAGGATTGTTATGCAGCTTGTAACGGTTAAACCGTTACAGTATCTTTGTCTCGCAGAAAACCGTAGCCAAATAACAACTCCTGGTGACTTCCTGCTTGTAAATAAGGCCATCGTGTTAGCCGCAGAAGTGCGTGTGATACTTAATGTATTGGATAACTAACATAACTGTCTAATCGGCAGTTAAACTCCAATTTTCTCTAATAACCATTTCTCTTAGCCCAGAATTCTTAAAACCGCAAATCGTTGCCCACCCCAATTTAACAAAAAGCCTTCCATTAAATGGATGATAAAAATTGGACGGCCCCACTCTCCGTGATCGCTTCGATGCTCCAGGGAAATCAGCAGGCCGCGACCGACGTGCGCCGTGCATCGGCTCACTCTCACGTGTGCCATGCCTGAAATAAAGCGCAGATTGTGAAAAGTTGAAAAGATTTATAAAAGATAAGATATTCACACTTAATGCGTATGGTATGGCACGTGAAAAGTTTAAGTAAAGTAGCACATTGGCGGGGTAAGTTATGACGAGCTCTGTGGTGCAGTGGTTGGTAACGCAACTTTGATAACAATGCTCGTGGATTCGAATCCCACTCCCAATTCGACAATTTTAAAAGAGATAATGCTTGTGAACTGCATTCGCAGTAATGATCTTTTTTTTTTTATATACTACGTCGGGAGAAATACAAGCATACGGCCCACCTGATGTAAAGCGGGTACCGTAGCCTATTAACGCTTGCGATATATTAAGTATGACTCGCGCGATGCATCCTCTGCTGCTTACACAGCAACTCCTTGGGAGCTTACTGGTGACCTCACCCACACGCACTCACAGGAACACAACAACCCTCTAGGGAGTTGTTATTTGGTTGCGGTTTTCTGTCAGGTGGAGGTACTTCCGCAGACGGGCTGCTTTGATGCGCCCTACCTCTCTTAAAACATCCAGACCAAGACAAACAGCCATGTTCATGCACACAAATGTTTGCCTTGTGTGGGAATGGAACCCACGAGCGTTGCTGTCAAAGTCGCGTCATTCACGGCTGAGCCACCGAGCTTGTCAAAACATCTAATCTAATACAGTTGGTCTGAAAGAGGTTGCCAGTGTTAAGACAAGAAGTATCATGCTCCGTTAGTTTAAACACGTAGAAAGAAGAATGGAATGACGAAAAAGATATACAACGAGGAAGTGAATGTTGTAGGAACTGAGAAGACCAAGACCCACCTACCTGACCTAAACTGACCAAATTAGTCGAAAATAAAATATTGTTTATTTTATTTGCAAAATTACGAACATTAAAAATAATATCCTAAATGACGAGCTCGGTGGCGCAGTGGTGAAACGCGTTGTTACGCTACTTTGACACCAACGCTCGTGGGTTCGATTCCCACACAGTACAAACATTTGTGTGTATGAACATGTCTGTTTGTCTTGGTCTGGGTATTTTCTATGTATAATAAGTATGTATTTACAAAAAAAAAAAATGTATTTACGTATGTTTATCAGTTGTCTAGTACCCATAACACAAGCTTCGCTTACTTTGGGGCTAGATGGCGCTGTGTAATTTGTCCGACAATATTTATTTATTTATTTATTTATAATTAAAAATACGACGTGTTTTATTAGAAAGTGATATTAGGAACCCTAGAAACATCGGAGCGTGTACGAAAAGCCAGTGAGATCGAGTCACGTCGTACTCAGTTCTGCCCCCCACGCCCCCTGCTCGTTCGGCCCCCAAGAGACCTGAACTGATGATATGTGATATAATAAAATAAAGCGTACGCTTGTTTGACGAATGGTGCCCATGTTTTTTTTTATCCATCATCAGGGAGCATACAAGCATACAGCCCGCCTGTATGTAAGTATCACTCATGCAATGCCACCTCTGCTGTTAACACAGCAACTCCTTAGGAGTCAGTGGTGACCTCACTCACACGCAGGAACATATCAACCCTCCAGGGTGCTTGTTATTTGGCTGCGGTTTTCTGTGAGGTGGAGGTACTTCACCAGTCGGGTTGCTTTGATGCGCCCTACCTGTCTTAAAACACCCAGACCAAGACAAATAGACATGTTCGTGTACACAAATGTGTGTCCTGTGTGGGAATCGAACCCACGAGCGTTTGTGTCCAGTCGCGATATCAACCGCAGCGCAACCGAGCTCGTCAAAGTGAACTCTGCTTGAAGTTAGAGAATAACAGTACTAACGCCATTTTGGACACGCTTTTATTAGCTTGTTTAAGAGTAGAATGCATCAAAGCAGCCCGTCTGGGGAAGTAACTCCACCTCACAGAAAACTGCAGCCAAATAACAACTTCCTACAGGGTTGTTGTGTTCCTGCGTGTGAGTGAGGTCACCAGAAAGCTCCCAAGGAGTTGCTGTGTAAGCAGCAGGTGGGCCGTATGCTTATATGCCTCCCGACGTAGTATAAAAAAAACTTCACCTGTAACTACGTAAATAAAATCTTGGAAGTTAAATTTGATCCAATTCGCTGTTTCAAATTGAGCTTAAATTATAAATACAAGGTTATCTTGGATGACAATGCATGATTAGCTAAGTGACGTCATTCTAAATCCAATATGACTGCCAAAGATGGCGGACTAGTTACTGTTTATTCACTCCTTTGATGTGGGTATCAAATGAAAGGGTTTGAGAAGAATACGAAAAATAAAACTACGTT
Source organism: Pyralis farinalis (assembly GCA_947507595.1). Lineage (NCBI taxonomy): Eukaryota > Metazoa > Arthropoda > Insecta > Lepidoptera > Pyralidae > Pyralis > Pyralis farinalis. The sequence continues at coordinate 36,736,175 of OX382268.1, read as the reverse complement.
ACTCTAAATTCAATATGGCGAACGCCTCAGAAATGTCTGCCTTTAGTTTTTTAAGCTGTAACAGTTTATCAAGATCAACAATAGCGAGTGGTGTATTATATTTTTAAGAGAGGTAGGGCTCATCAAAGCAGCCCGTCTGTGGAAATAGCTCCGCCTCACAGAAAACCGCAGCCAAATAACAATTCCGAAGAGAGTTGTTGTGTTCCTGCGTGTGAGTGAGGTCACCGGTGAGCTCCTCAGGAGTCGCTGTGTTAGCAGCAGAAGATGCATCGCATCGAGCGATATTTAATGTATTACAAGCGTTCATAGGCTACGGTGACCACTTGACATCAGGTAGGCTGTATGCTTGTGTGATCCTTCCGAAAAAAAAAACAAGACCGGTCGGTTTGAAGTTCGAGTAGATTTGAAATTTCTATAAGAGTATTACCGTTTTTATTGACGTCATTTTATAGTGTATGTTTACTTCGTCTAGTCTCAAAACCACTCCGTACCCATATCACCGACATGTAGAAAACCGAGCTCCCCACACGAACAATTGTATAAAACGAAATCCCACTTAATTCCACTTCTAAAACAAACCACGTGGCACTAGTAATTAAGTAGTTTCCCTACAATTACATAGAACACAAAACACAAAGGGAATTAACCTTAATTGTGTACATGTTAAAGTTTAATTTAGCCCACGGACGGCTAGCCGATATATTGGTTAGCACCTTGGATTCGAAGGGCGTGGTGCGAGTGTTGGCGGAAACGAGTTTTCTATTTTGGAGCTAATGTGTTAGACTAATGAGAAGAAATGTTTATGGCTGTGTGGTGTTTGTTTACAGCTGGGCTTGTGAATTGAATCGCAGTATTAGTTGTTACGTAGTTCTATGGGAAGGTAAAAGTCTTTTAAAGCCAATGTATGGATGTATAGTGTAGTAGGGAAACGTAAAGGGCGTTCAACGAGACGAGATAAAAATAGTTTACTACGGCCTTTACTAAGTTTCGTTACAATCGAGCGATAAGTATCCACGTCCTTTTTCTCCGGGAATGGCGGGGTAACCGTCGCTAAGTATTAGATAGACTTTAAATTTTGGTACCGGAAACATATCTGTACATGAATTCGTTACATTTAGCAGTTCGAGTAATATTTACAAACGCGGTGGAGTCGACAATTAACCAAATTTTGATAGAAATTAATAATAAAGAAACAAAACAAATGATCAATATTTGTATAATAAGGTACATGATATTATAATACATATATTTAGTAACGTTGTGTGACTACGACTGGACCTTTATTTTAATTACATTCTGCTCACATAAATATTCAATGCTATATTTTTTTTTTGGTTCATTGCAGTTTCATATGTAAATACGAATAGCAATTCAGATCAGGTTTAACTGGACTCTTAAAATAGACACGCACCAACCTCAAAACCTTAACCTATTTTACATATATTTTGCATTATAATATAATGCATACTAAGCCTATTATTTAGCCAACTTCAGATTTAAAAAAAATATTCTACAACTTAATTATTACCTAAGAATGTTTTGTACTGCACTGCTTTTGACACTTTTAAATTACTTAACAAAGAATATAAAACAAAATTCATAATATTGCAAATACAAAGCTTCGTCTAGCCCTCAACTTTTGTATGCCAGTAAAGGCCGACAAGCTAGCTTTAGTCAGTCCGTCTATACAAATCAATTAGGCGATGCATTGGCAAATATAAAAAGACTGCAGTCCACACATGATCTTGTTATATATAGTTTTTGAAATTCCTATTATAGAAAGTTATCTATGACTCGTCATTTGCACATTCTAATGGTGTTAATGACGATTGAGACAGATATATGACATAAAGATCCAGTAAGTATATAGGAACCGAGGAATACTAAGACTCACCAATTATGAACAAGTTGGTCGTGTTTTATTAGGAAATTATATCAGAACGCCTCCTGATATAATTTAAGAGAAACAGGCGAGCGTGCATAAGAACACAGCCAAAATGAAGAAACGAGTGAGATAGGTGAAAACCACGTAGAATCTTGTAGACCTCGGTTGTTCCTGCCTACCATGATCAAATTGGTTGTGTTTTATCAGAAGGTGATGTCAGAAGCCTTAGGAACCGGCGAGCGTACATGAAAAGACATTGAAAAACATTGAAAACATTTATTCTTTCTCGTAAAAAGGTATATACAGTGTCTGGCAACTTCATTTAAGCAAAACAGTGCTTGTGTTTGAAGTCACCGCTCTTTCGCTGCAAACAATGAGAAAGACAAAAGTGCTAAAGTTCTAAAAAGAAGAAAAGAGCTGTGAATGTTATTGCTTACAAGGGTGTGTAAGCGAGTGAAGTATGTAAGGAGCGTGCTTGATGACGCTCGGTTTAGTCTGCCTACCCCGAAAGGGACCTGAGGTGAAGATATATATACACAAATATACTCGTACCTACATATTTGCAGCCAACCACACTTTGGCGCGGTGACAAACAGAATAATGGACAGAGGAGGGTTTTATATTATTGCAAATGTAAACCGCCGGCTTAAAAACGTTACTTCAGCGCAGTGGGTAAGAGCATACCGCCTCAAATTAGGAGCTTTTTACAACTAGACGTAAATAATCGACCTTTTTATAGATCACTAGGTAATTTGCAGTAATAAGTTATTTAGTGAATAAATCACAATTTAATAATTAAACGCTTATACTTCGACCCAACCACACTCCATCAATTCGGCATCAATGTTTTGTTCGTTCATCGAAACGTGCCCTACCTTTGTAGTACACTAGTGGGCGACTGAATCCAGTCCTTTACGACGTGGTCGAAGTCAGGGTCTAATGGGTTTGATTATGCGGCTCTTAAACGCTTAGGATTTTGATTGTGTATTTGACGGGAAATATTTGATGTATTTAAAGTGAGCTCACGGCAATGATTATTGAAGTTTTAGATAGAACCGTTTAGGCTTTACTGCCATTTTGTTAAAAGAGGTAGGGCGCATCGATGCAGCCCGTCAGGGGAAGTAACTCCACCTCACAGAAAACCGCAGCCAAATAACAACCCCCTAGAGGGTTGTTGTGTTCCTGCGTGTGAGTGAAGTCACCAGTAAGCTCCTATGGAGTTTCTGTGTTTTCAGCAGAGGTGGTATCGCGTGAGTGATACTTAATATATCGCAAGCGTTAATAGGTGTTAACGGTACGGTTGTAAAATGAAGCTGTCAGCATCATATCGAAGAATTCCTCAGAACACAACCTCATTGTAGAATCAGTAGAGCACCTAAAGGGAGGCAAAATCTTGCCTTGAACTTAAGGCCTCTGGGAACAGTGTACAAAGGAGTGATAGACTGACAACTTAAACAAATAGGTGTTTTGTCTTTCGCATCTGTAGTAGAGTCTTTCTTTCTTTTCTTTATCACACAATATCACATAGATGTACGTTACAAATGACCATATAACTGCTACGTAACATAAATAAATGTACATACTTTGAACATGGCAGTCACATCTAGGGACCAAATTAGCCTTCCTCGGCTCCTTATCATTTGACGTTGAATATGTGTTTCGTAATTATTTCTTGCTGCACTCTTTCTTCATGTCCAAACCAAAGGAGCATGCCTCTTTTTAGAACGGAACCCTATTACTGAGACTTCGCTGTCCGTCCGTCCGTCCGTCCGTCTGTCACCAGGCTGTATCTCACGAACCGTGATAGTTAGACAGTTCAATTTTTCACAAATGATGTTTTTCTATTGCCGCTATAACAACAAATACTAAAAAATAGAATAACATAAATATTTAAGGGGGCTCCCATACAACAAACGAGATTTTTTTACTCATTTTTGCTCGATATTGATAACGGCAATAGGTAGACGCTTAAAATATTTACAGAATATTTAATTATATATTAACTTTTAGAATAAATAATTAAATTAAAATAAAACAAATATTTAAGGGGGCTCCCATACAACAAACGTGATTTTTTTGCCGTTTTTATAGATAGTGGTACAGAACCCTTCGTGCGCAAGTCCGACTCGCACTTGGGCGATTTTTTTATATTGTTGTGTTCAACCTCGACATAAAAACCTCTCGGGAGTTGCTATTTGGCAGCGGTATTTTGTGAGGCGGAGGTACTTCCTCAGATGGGCTACTTTGATGCACCCTACCTCACTTAAACAACAAATTCAAATCGTTTGTTCGTTTGTTGAAACAAATAAAGCTACACATCTCAAAATAAGAAATATATATCAATCCAGATATTACATGTCTCCCAAAGGATTCTGGCAAATTGAGACGCACCCTACTCGATCTCTCCCCAGGAATCCCTAATATTGATGAACCGAAATAACGATCAGGGAACTAACGAATCCCCTTATGTCTGCCAATAACAGAAATTGTGGAGATGTGATAATTATTAACGAGTGGGCTGACTTTGACAGTCGAGAGAGCGTGCTCGGCCATTGTTCCAGAAGGATCCTGGGAAAGTAAGGATTATTAGCGTTTCTCTATTGTGGAAGGATGTAGTTATGGTTTTTGTGCTTACTTATGATACATGTTTACGATGTTATTACAAGCAGTTGGTGAAGGAACCTGATAATTATTTGATGCTGAATTTTTAAAGGAATATGTTGGCGTTCCAGTCAAATAGGATAAGTTTCAATTTGATTCTCGTCCCATTTCGTCCAGTCGCGTTAGTGGAAAAACACGTTAACTTAATCTGTTGACTCGACTTGTCCCACATTATGGAAAAAATCCCAACAATTTTTTTAACAGCGTTCCAGTGATTTATTAACAATTAGACAAATAACAAAAAGGTTGTTTTATTTTCGTCAAATTCTACAAAATAGTGTTCACCCCGTACATACGTACGTACGTACATATTTAACTAGAATGCAAAAAAAAAGATATGCATATATTTTGTTGTTTGAATGGGACTTTTATTTGTGATTTATTTAATCATCTGAAGTTTTTTTTTGCCGGATAAATTATATTGTTATAATGATGGTAAAAAAGTTTGATGATTATGAGCTGATATATAAATAATAAGCAGTAGAACATCTGTCAGCAAAGTATAATTGTTTTTATGTAACCAAGACGTATTTGCTCCCATGAGAATAGTAGAAAAGGCAAAAGGTTATTATACAAAACCTATTTTAAATATACATAAAAATACTAGAGTATTTGTGTTAAAATAAGAAGAAGCATGCTTTTTTTGTTCGGACATGAAGAAAGGAAGAATTACGGAAGAGATATATAACGCGAAAGTAGAGGGATGTAGAGAGCCACGAAGGGCAAAATTTACCTATCATGAGCGAATTGATTGTGTTTTATAGGAAGGTTGTGTTAGGAGCCCTAAAAACCTGCGAGCGTGAGAAACTAGGAATATTATAGAAGTGAGTGAGGTGTCTAAAGGCCGAGTTGATTTGGCGTAAAGTTATAGATAAAAAGGTAATGCGGCAGGCGGATTCGTAGAGTTTAGAATAGGTGGATGGAAGGTTGCTTCAATGCCCCCCAAGGTATATAAAAAAACTTAGTTGGTGTCAGCGACATCTATGTGCAGTTTTGAGTTTCCTGTCTTAAATATTTCTAGAAGAAATAATAGAGTAAAATTGAATTTTCAACAGCAAGGTAGGGCGCATCATAGTAGCCCATCTGGGGAAGTACCTCCACCTTACAGAAAACAGCCGCCAAATAACAACTCCCTAGAGGTTGTTGTGTTCATGTGTGTGAGTGAGGTCACCAGTAAGCTCCAAGGAGTTGCTGTGTAGGGAAGGCATCGTGCGAGTTATACTTAAGGTATTACAAGCGTTCATAGGCTACGGTAACCGCTTTACATCAGGTGCGCCGTATGCTTGTATGACTTTCGACGTTGTATAAAAAAATGAGGCAAACCGAGACGAGTCAAGGTGAGAATTGAAAATTGTATTGCACAATTTCAATTCCCTCCTCGCGCATTTGCGGTGGAAATCGTTTGGATTGGCGAACATATGCGGGATGGGAATTCAAATCAATGTGCCTGCGAGATTGAAGCATATTTCTACGTACATAGAGTTCATCCATTGTCTCGTTATGTCCGCTGGCCATTGCGGGAACTCACTATATGTGCGCAAATGTACGGTTCAATCTTACACCAACAACTATTATTATTCTCATCTCGGCACTTTTAGTGGATACGCAAGCACAATTTAAATTCTCGTCCCGCCTCCTCGCCTTGCTAGTGGAAAAACACCTTAAATGTTGATCCTGTTATAAGTTATCTCATGTAAAATTTCATCACAATTTCTTTAATAACTTTCGAATAATCCATTAGCAATTGAGAAATAGACAAAAAAAATGGTCGTTTTATTTCGACCATTCCCACAAAATAGTGTTCACCCCAAAGCTGTGATAGCCCAGTGACTAAGAAAGCAGTCTATTTATCAACTGGTCCCCGGTATGAAACCTAGCGTGTACCACTAAATTCGTGTTTTGGGATATTTTTAATTACTACATGCTCGGCGGTGAAGGAAAACATCGTAAGGATACTCCTATTTTTATATACAATAAATTATATTTCGAAAGATATGTGACCAAGCTAAGAAATTTCTGGTTTTCCCTCTGGGTTGTTTCATGTAAAAATCCATATATTCACCAAATCTTTAAGCGTAGAGAAATCCGCCAATACTAACAGAAAAAAAATCAGATAACGTTAAAAAGAAATGTTGCCACCCTAACAGTGAAATTCGATCAATAATTTGCATATTTTTCAACTTAATCGTGTAACTATTTTCAAAAATTTTAATTTAATACTGAAGCTTATCAATAAACACTAAACAAACAAAAAAGATAATCTGTTGATTGATGATCAAACAGATGAAAAAAAGGAAGTATGTCTATGCCTATTTACATATAGATATTACTCGAATCTGCTGCGATTCTGATATATTAAGCACCAGTGAAATTATTACATAGAGGCACATTTGGAGTAATATAACTAAATTTAGAATAATATCACCGATAAATCATACGCCGCAATGTATCAGCAGCTCGGTGTTGCCCTCCGTTGGTAAAATGACCAATTTAGTTAATTGCCTCATTGCAAATGTAATATTCGGGGGCAGGTGATGGATGTAATAAGACATTGAAAAGGGTACGACGCCGACGATATGATCTATGCATACTGAAAGTAATTTCATTCCAGACGAGCAATAAGTCACGGCGCGTGAACATTTCAAAATTTTGTGGCGACGAGAAAAAATAACGTGATAAAACGAATGACTCATTTAAATTTTCTCAAGTTATTTTCATACGGAATAGTTTAAGATGAAGCGTTTCTTGGCATTATATTTGATTTTGAATATATTTACTTTTTCTATCACAATTGGTAGAATTTTTGCATTCAATGATAGCTTAGTGGATAAACAATCAATCCATTAACCGACTCGTCGCATATTCGCTTCTCAGTGTGAGCATGGATATATGTACATATGTAATTATCGCTTGCATGAATGAAACATCGTGAGCAAACCCGCACGTTCAAAAAATAATGTCTCAAAAGACATGTCATCTAACCTAAGATAGGTCTAGTTCTTCATTATGGTTCATGGAGATCTGACAGCATTCGCGCAGTAGACAGAGAGGGTAATAGCGAACGCCACATAGCTCGGTCCTTACATCCCTCACTCGTTTCTTTAACATTCATAGATCTTTCCGTACACTCGCTGGCTCCTAGGCCTCCTGATATCACTTTCTGAGGACACAGGACCAATTTGGTTGTGATAATTGAGCATTTTCTCTAGAGAAGTAGGGGTATCAAAGCAGCCCGACTGGGAAAGTATCTCGACCTCACAGAAAACCACAGCAAAATAACAACTCCTCGGAGGGCTGAGGTTTCTGCGAGTGAGTGGGGTTTCTAGTAAAGGCAATTTGATCTAAACTACTTTGTGTGCTTCTGCATACAAAGTTTCCAGTGATACAAAAAGTAGTACCTCCACCTGATAGAAAACCGTAGCGAAATAACAACTCCCTTCTGTTGTGTTCCTACGTGCGAGTGAAGTCGATCAGTAAGCTCCTAAGAAGTTGCTGTATTATCAGCAGTAGTAGCAAAGCGCGAGTGAAACTTACTTGAGGTAGGCCGTATGCTTGCATGCCTCCGTTGTAATAAAAAAAATGACATTTCTGGGCTCCTACATCCTTGCTCTATCGCGTTGTATATCTATTTCATTCATTCTTTCCATTTGCATTCTTAATTAAAATGTAGATCTTCAAAAAAGCATGACGTTTTTACGGTATAAATAACACACAAGTGACATCCCTTTTGCGATTGCTTGTTTGCCATCTTAATGGTATATAAAAAAAAGATCTCGACGCCAACCTCTATGCGATTTTGAGCGATCTCTAAAGTGCATCATCCAATCTAAAATCGCTATCAGACCCTTTTTCCTATCATTGGGACCAATGCCCGCGTCAGCACAGCGTCGTAAATCTAGAATCAAATCCTTTGAAATGTGAATTCCATCTTCCAAGCCAAAACTATGGACTTCTTTGCATTGTTTTTTAATTGTAGTATACATAGAAAACAGTAATCGATGCTAGATGTGTTTCTTTTTTTATATAAAATTTCGGGAGGCATACAAGAATGCGGCCCACCTGATACGAATTGTTTACTGTTCTTTTTTTATATACCAATAAGGTGGTAATCAAGCATACGGCATGCTGGATATTAGACAGTCACCGTAGCCTATGGACATTTGCAACACCAGGGGCGTCACTCATGCGTTGCCGACCCTTTAAAAACCTCTTCACGCAATTCTTGAAGAATTCCATGCTGTAGTCCCTTGGAAAAGCCTCGGGAGCTCATTTCATAGCTTCAGACCCGCACAGTACGCAACCATTGCGGTTCCAGCGTGTGAGGGTGAACTCACCGCCATCGGCGAGCGGTGCGGTTATAAAAAGTAGCTGTCAGCAACATTTCGAACAATTCTTCAGAACACAACCCATTGTACAATCGGTAGAACACACAAAGGGAGGCAATACTTCTTTAACTTAAGGGTTCAATACCGTGTGTAAGCTTAGGAATGTATGATTGTTTGATTGATTCTTTTTAGCATTATTCAGTTTCGTAATCCATTAGGGTTGGTAGAGTTCGCTAACTGGTCAGACCTTTCAGTTAAGTCACCACGTTTTTGTAAATGTTATTATTTGGACATCCGGGTATGCTCACGATGTTTCTCACTACCGCCGGCAAGTAATAATTACAAATATGAACATAAATCCGAATTTAGTTCGATTCGGATTCCAGTTGGTCAACAGGGAGGTTTTTATCCACGGGGCTATCTCTGATCTAGTATTAATCATAATATTACAATACAGTACTCGTAGACATTTCCAAGAAAATCTTCTAACAGTAGTTTCACCAAACTTGTGTCAGGGTTGCAAATCCGCTTACAAAGTTCATAGAATTATGCCCCTGCCATCAAAATGTCTGTCGAGTACGAAACATGTCTATTACATTTAGCTATTGAATAATAAATGCTGTGGCAACCCTGAAGACGTGATCTGCCCGACAAGCAACGTGAGGCGACTTAGAAACGACCCTTGGACCCGGCCAGACAATGCACTTACATCAGTTACCACTACCGTTCCAAATTGCACTTTATGACTACGTAGTCAAATTTCATTTTCATTTTCTGATAATTTGGGTTGGAGCCGTTGTATTATGAGAAATAAAGTTTTTTAAGCCCGGAGGTTTTCTCAATTTTCTGGGTAATTTCCAGGTCGGGTCTCGTATTGTCACTTTGAAATGTGTGGTGGAAATAGTCAAATAGGATCCTCGGTAGCCATAATTTATGACAGTTTGAAGGGAAGCCGGGGTCTCGGCTTTGTGTTTGACGGCACGGGGAATTTCTCATTTGATTTAAATGTTGGCACCGTGATATATTTGGGAACTTATTCAATTTACTCTTCCTAAAATTATTTTAATTTGATTATATCGCCCACTGGGGTTCTTTGTACCTGTATTTTATTATATTTCTACTGAGCGCAGCTCCGACGGAGTTCGGCTTATCAACCTTTACATAGGAACCCTAAGTAATATTTTCTGGATAAATAGTAACATATATCTTAATCCAGAATATATTCTATTTGTGTGCTAAACTTCGTCTAAATTGTTTCAGTTTTTGCGAGAAATGGAACAAACATCCTTAAAAACTTTCACATTCTCATTATTAGTGGGATTATCATTATTATATATGTACACTTATTTTCACTATTATACTTTTCAATTTAAGTTTTACCTTGCATCTTGCGGCATTTACCTAACTTATCTCTGAATTTTGACCTTCGTGGCGATCTCCTTCATCGCATGCATCACGTTTCACACCGACGGCAGCGGATCGCCGACAGGTGAAGCGCTACTATTACTACTATTAGTTGACACATCGATGCAGTAAAATTTGCAATTTTTAATAGCTATCTCTCATTATAATTTCCTTTCTTTAAGAAATTTACAATTCAAAATTTTCTACGACTTCTACGGGTCACGACGAGCATGCTTCAATCACATGGTCATCAAATAATAGCTACTAAATATTGATCACACTCGAGAGTGTGCCCGGAATTGTTAAGAGAGATATCTAATGGAAAATTCTGAGTGTGCCAATCTATAAAAGTTGTCTCGTAATATTTCCTTATATTCTTAGAAATATTTTTGTATCAGAAAGACAGTATCGGTGTTAAGTAAAGTCATGTTCCGTTGGTTTGGACATGTAGATAGAATGCAGGATGAAATAACAGAAACAGATATACAATGCGAAAGTGGGAGGACATAGGAGCCGACGAAGATCAATACTCACCTACCGTGACCAAATTGGTCGAGTTTTATCAGATGGTGATATCAGGAGCCCTAGAAATAGGCAAGCGTGCACAAAAAGAACCAAGAACGTTAAAGAGGCGAGGGAGGTGTGAAAGAACCATGTATTCCTCTAACCTGGCGTGAGGATATTCATACAAACATAGATTTCATCTTATATAGCTTACAAACGGAACGTAAAAATATAAATTCAGCCACTTCAACTGATTGATCAAAAGGCGTAGGTATTACATCATTCATATCAACACGTTCAACAAGTATTATGCAAGAGAGACCACATAATTTTATTAACAAAACCTTTATATTACAAGCAGCAAAACACAAACAGCTAGATGGGCTTTCAGTCCAACAAATATTGACACAAGTAATGGCTGGCAACCGTCTAAAGAAAATGTAACACAAATAAAAGAGGCACATTTTGAAATAAACGATACAGTCTACGTATAGGTGAAGAATAAACATTGTATACGTGATGGTATGGCACGAAATATTTCTGATGTTTTAAGGTCTTTATCGAGACCCTTTTGTTGTTTTGGGCGGTAAAGATAAATGTTTGTTGTAAAACATGAAATGAAGTCGATGTTTCTTCTAAACAATCAAAGTTCATTATTCCTCTACTACCATTAATCAAGAGTAGCTACCGGCCTTGTGACCAACAGATCCCCGGTTCGAGTCTCGACATGTACCACTAAATTCGTGTTTTCTGATTTACGTACAAATTTGGAATTATTACTAGTTCGGCAGTGAAGGAAAACATCGTGAGAAAACCCGCACGTCAAAGAAATTATATTTCGAAATACGTGTGGTCTTACCTAAGAATGATCCAGCTTAGTTGTGGAGGTCTGACGACTCCGCTAAATCCTCAGGCTTAGGTAGCGGAAACTCACCAATCCTAATGGATTAGGAAACTGGATTACGCTAGGAAGAAGAAGACTTGGAAGGCAAATACTTGGGCGAACTCATTCATCAATATTTTGTATTGTAGATTTGTATATGGTTCTAAAAACTTACATGACACAGTAGAGAGTTCTAACTCATATAGATGTGCTAGTTACGGGTAGTTCAATAGATATTTGTATTAACGAAAACCCATGAAAATGGGATTGCCGAGATTGATAAACTCATAATCGAGTTAACACTGAATACCATAAAAAGATCTCATGTTACCTCTATCTCCTAACTCTACAAGGCCCAACTTGTCGAGATAAATCTTCAAAATACAGCTTGGTACAATTTATAACTTAGGTAGGTATCTATTATACCAACCCTCACTCATCCCACTACAGGGATACGGGTCTCCCATAAACTGAAGTGGTTTAGAGCGTACTCCACCACGCTGCTCAACTATGGATAGGCGGAGGCCAATGTTTTTCAAGCCGCCCGAAGGCCACTGACTTAATTTTATGTCTGTCATCTATCGACAGCAGCCGGGACCGACTTCTTAACGTGGTCAAGATTGAGAAACGCTTCCATGGACAGGTTGCGGTCAAAGCTGCTTAACCAGTTCAGTTAGATAGACACGCGCAACGTTGCTATCGAGCTTTTATTTGTAAATTAGCTGTTACATAACTAATGTATGGCGTAACATTGAAGAAATAGCAGAAGTGAAATAATTTGGATAACTTATTTTTTCGTCATAACTCTATAGGAGTAATTGGAATAGAAAAGTTTTTGCGAAACGATTTAGCTATGAGTTTTGACTAAGATATTCCATACGTTAGCCTCTAGGCACACTTTCAAACTTTGACTCTACATGTGATTTAATATTTTTTTAACACAAAACTTTATAGAAATGTATTTCTCGGGTTTTTAGTTTTTTTTTTATAGGAATCCTTTTCTTTCCTTTTCAACTTCCTCGTGTATATCCGGATTTGAGTATCAAGCCCACTAGCATTTTTATTATGATACTATGCGGGTAACATCGGGCGTGTTAATGGTGGTGCGGACGAAGCGAGGGCCTCCATGCGCGCGGTGCACTGAGGACTCCCCTACAAACTCCCGCCTTTCGAATCCTAGACCTGAAGCACCTATACCCATTAGAAACTTTAGACTTAGGTCTACTACCCTTTCCTCTCTTTTCGTCGAGTACGGAATGAAGCATTGTTGCAGGTTTATTAATTTTTCATTATTTATGTGTGAAAGATAACCTGATAGAAACTTGACACTTAATTAGTCAAGTTTCTAGAAAATCAGAAATCTTTATAACATATAGTCATAAGCACTTCTATACAAGTGTGGTGTGCAAATTTGCAAGTCAAATTTAGGTTTCCGAGACAAAGGTGAAATTCTGACTTGAAATATTTTCATATCTGAAATACCATTGGCGCCATGCTGTGATTTTGTTATTCTTAATGCAGGTGTTTGATTTAATAAGATTCTGGTTTTATTTTGTAATAAAAGATAATATCTACAATAGTTGAAAATTATCTATACTCGGGTCAGCGCGGCAGCGTCAACTGACAGGACACTGTGTAGTCTTTTGTCAGTTGCAGTTGCGATTTGGGCTCCTCTGTCGCTTACCATCAGGCAAAGAGGAGCCACTATGCTGAACTTATATTAAAAAAATGACCATGAGTTAATCAGTGATGAAATCAATGTGATGTACATTTTAAGTAAAGCTTAAATATATAAGTATAAAAAACTTAGTATATTTCTTTAGTCATTACCTACACCTTATGCTGAGAATTTGAGTTCTCTAGTACTATCCGACTGAAGCTGTGAGTGTTGGTAAATACAGCGCTACGCTTTGAGAAAGAAGATGGCGATAGTTTCTGGGTAGACAATGCTTTATTTAATTTTGCGCGTCGAGATTTATACATTTTGTTTTCTACTGATGCAATTTGATCTAAACTACTTTGTGTGCTTCCGCTCCCTATTAGATCGTGCGAATGCCGGCCGGCACCCATCTACTACCGTTAGTAGATGCATTCCGCCGCTGTCTTGGCTGCTCCGGTCGTCTCTGCCTCGGCTGCTGCAGTCGTCTCTACGAGTGTTCGCCATATGAAATATGAATTAATAACATATGATGTAAAATGTAATATGTAAATAATTTCCTTGATAATAGCTTCGATTTGGACACCAGATAACTTGATTGATAGCTGATAAATGATAATTGACGAGCTCGGTGACGCTGTGGTGAAACGCGTTGTTACACTACTTTGACACCAACGCTCGTGGGTTCGATTCCCATACAGTACAAACATTTGTGTGCATGAACATGTCTGTTTGTCTTGATCTGGGTATTTTCTATGTATGATAAGTATGTATTTACAAAAAAATGTATTTACGTATGTTTATCAGTTGTCTAGTACCTATAACACAAGCATCGCTTACTTTGGGACTAGATGGCGCTGTGTAATTTGTCCGACAATATTTATTTATGTATTATTTATGATAAATAAAACGATATGAACGAACGATGTGTTCCGTACACATAAACAGGGAAAACATTTAATGGGGTCTTAAATTGATAAAGAGATAGTCCTTCATTTCCTAAGGGATCATAAACAATAAACAGACGACGAGAGGAAACCGGCGCGCAGCTCCACAAAGTTATGGTAACGCAGCTCCGTGCTGTTTACATTATCGTGAGCGGCTTAGCTCGCACCAGCGATGCAAATGATGCTCGTTCCTGGCTCAAACGCTGTTTGCGGGTCAATTTCATTCCGCCTGAGGTTACGTTTGCCCCGATATGGGAGCTCGAATTTTAGATACAGGGGCAAACCGCTCAAAACAGAAAGATCTTTTCTTATAATGTGTGGCTTGCTTCTGATGACATCACCGTTGCCGATATTGTGACATCTCTACGTGTCTCATGAAGAATCCCATGCCGTGGTCTTTTGTAAAATCTCTCAATCCTCAACCTTAAGCGATCCTGAAAGGAAAAACATGAGGATGAATTCCATGTCAATGTTAATTAAATTACTAGCTCCCTAATGTTGTGTTCCTGCTGAGTGAGCTTACCAGGAAGCATCTGAAAAGCCGCTGAACTAGCAGCCTTGTCTCGTACCATTTACGTCACGTGACCTATATGCTTTTATGTCACTCGGCGTTGTAAAAAAAATAAAAGAATATATACTGAGAGTTAAAGCCGCATTGTATGTCTTAACAACTGTCATTTATACAGAATACCTGATCACGTTAACTTACTCTAGTGACAAATAAGCACGCTACTGAAGCACACTGAGATTAATTTGGTATTGGAACCTCTATAAACCTATTACAGCTCAAAGATCTTTCACCCACTAAATGCCACACACCCACTAAAGTAGAATAAATGCGGTCGAGATGCTAGCATTGCGCAAAATTTGTAGCGTAATACTTGCTGACTGCGTTTGCAATGATTATGTAATAAAGAGGTCTGGAAGATAACGTTGGTGTTAAGATAAGAAAATGCATGCTCCATTGGTTAGAACATGTAGAAAGAATAAACAGATATAGAAATCGAAACTTGAAGACTGGGTTGCGAATCTACCACGGCCAAATTTATGGTGTTTCATCAGGTGATATCAGAGTGTGTATGAAAAGAGTTATGAATGTTATAAAAGCGAGCGAGCTATGCAAGTACCGCATCTTATGGCATTTAGTTCTCTCTGCCTACCTCGCATGAGACCTGGTGTGAAATAATACATACATACACCCACTATATATCGTCTACAGCCTGTACCCACGGCTAGAGATAACTCTTCGCTGATAAGCTGATATTATAGTAAGCTATTAAAATTTCAGTAAGCCTAAAGTATATATTTAGCGTATATTAATTAAATACATTCAGATTTAGTCTGGGATTTTTATATTTGGATTACATAATGTTGAAATAAAAGATGAAAAAAATTCCATGTCGCTAAAAAATGATTTTCTGGTTGATTTTTTGCAAATTTCATATGCTGCGCAGTTGCGAAATAACCGCAATCACTCTGCCTTGCGGTTTAAGGTTCTCCCATTCATCGGATAATATTTTTTCAACATTGCAAAATGATTAAAACGCATTCCCAAAATTACTCATCAGCTCTACGACTATGATGCTTTCGACCATATGCGACCCTCTGCTTTCCACTTTCAACTACAATTTACCACTGATTTAAAGCGCTGCTCAATGGTGACCAGATACCGTAATCTATGGAACTTTTAACCACAGATCACTAATATATTAATAATCGAAGCTTTCAACACTACTCCTTCATTGCTGACACACGCATCTTTGAACGGAAACCGGCCGAATACTTCTTTACAACTGCAAAGTATAGTTGTAGAAAGAAGCTGTCGATACCATATTATTATTTTCATAAAATATTATTTTTCAATAAAAACTAGTTGAGAATGCGCAAGCTTGCATTGCCAGAGGAACACCTGGCTCGTCAATTATATAACAATTCAATTTTTTAATTTGTCGGCCAGTTTGACCATGTTCCTTAAGCGATAGGAACGGTGTTCCTGAACATTCCTATTCTATTTTTTTATGCTGAATCCGCATCTGAAGTCAAACTTCGAATATTCGAAAAAAAGCGTCAAGCAAACGCACAGAACGGTGTTCCTGAAAACCGTGTTAAAAAAAATGGGGAGATCTTATGCTTCGTCTACCATTATCATTATATGTGACTATGTAAAATCATCATCATTACTTCAATTTGCAACACAATTGAATTTCATACAAGCTATAGCAGCGGTGACAATGGCCGACCTACAACAGGAGTGAGTCAGTCGATATTGTTCGCGCGGACCACTGGTGCCTTTATTAAGGCCCTCGGGAACGTTGCCACGACACAAAGGACTCCTCGGGTCATGTATGTACGTACACACAACGATACATAAAACTATGTGTCTTATACCGTTGTAGTAAAGGTTAGTATCGAGCTATTTTGTATAGCTTGATATATACATAGAGCGAGCGGTCTTAAATCTACTTTGTTCCGTGTTATAGTGTTGAAGATAAGTCTTTAAGTTGACAGTTCCAAGTGATGAATGATGGTCTGCGTCAGACATTGTTATTTATTAACAAAAGAAAACTCAATTTTCTTCAAAATCTATTTTTGTTTCTGGTTTGTTTGAATAATATACCCTGTTTAATGATATTAAACCATTTGCTAATTATCATTATTTTCGGCATCTAAATGCATTAGATAAAGATAAAAAAAAATATACGGTGTCAGGAGATATCAAGCATACGGCCCACCTAATGTAAAGCAGTTATCGTAGCCTATTAACGCTTGTAATATATTAAGTATCACTCGCGCGATGCCTCCTCTGCTGCTTACACGGCAACTCAATTACTGGTGACCTCACTCGCACGCAGGAACACGACAACACTCTAGGGAGTTGTTATTTCGCTACGGTTTTCTGTTAGGTGGGGGTACTTCCCCAGACGGGCTGCTTTGATGCGCCCTACCTCTCTTAAAATATCCAGACTAAGACAAACGGACATGTTCATGCATACAAATGTTTGTCTTTTGTGGGAATCGAACCCACCAGCATCGGTGTCAAAGTCGCGTCATTCACGACTGAGCCACCGAGCTCGTCAAAATGAGAAGAGATGAAGGTAAAAATCCTTATTTGCCATTGGGCCCTCGCAGGCCCTTAGGCACGTTTTTCGTTTTTTATATAGAACGTTTTTGTATCTTAGTTGCGAGGAACGGCGGCTGACATTGAGACAATTTTTATCGTACAAAAAAGAGTTATTCGCATTCGCTCTATTTACAACATGGGCTCTAGAGAATCCCTCCGGGAACTGTTCAAAGAAATAAATATCCTCCCTGTTACTTCTCAATATATTTATGAAAACATAATATATGCCCGTAAAAATATAAAGTCGTTTTCAAACTTTAGTGAAAAACTTAGAAGTAGAAATAAGTTGTGTATTGTATTGTGTACATCGGCTTGCTAGGACTGGTAGATCTTTTCTTATAAATTGTATTCGATTTTATAATAAATTGCCTGAAATAGTTCTGTCCTTTCCTGACAATGTATTCAAAAAGCACATTAAAATTACTCTCTGTGAAAGGGCTTATTAGATATAGAATTGATGAATATGTAACTGACAAAGATGTCTGGAAATAATTCAGCACAGACTACCTGTCCTTAATAATCTTTAATTTTACCATTTGATATCATTATTGTACCAATATGCCTATGTGATTTTTTTTTTGCGACATCTAATTGTCAATTTTAAAAGAGAACCTATATTGGCAAGTTTCTTTCGGTATTTCTTCTTCGTCAATAGTCATTTCGGATCGTCATACTAGAAGATTAAAAAAAATGAAAAAGTAAAATAAGAGAATTTAATAAGATGCAATAAGATTATATTTCAAAAAACGTAAGACGTGTCTAAGTGCCCGCGAGGGCACAATGGCAAATAAAGATTTTTTTATCTTATCTTTTATCTAGTTGTATTTTTTAATCTACATTCCAAATCAACCAGTATATGTTTAATATGTATGTAATGTGTACACAGAATGTATGTGAATTGTATATCTTTCATATTCTTCGAGTGGCTTGAAAATACTGGCTTCCACCAATACACAATTGAAAAGCATTGCAGAATATACTGTGAACAATTTCGGTTGAAAGGAGACCCATATCCCTGCAGTGGGATGGTTTTGTGCGAAGAATACATATACACGGGCTGAGAAGCATCCATATTTACAAACTGGGTGCGAGAACTGGACAAATCCTAAAGAATTACAACAATGATTGCCAAATGTGAGTTGGGCTTATATTAACAATTTTATTATGTTGTAGTAATTAATACAATCTCGTTGGCGTAGTGGTTAGTAGTGGTACTTTCACACAAAGTGTCGTGCGTTCAATTCGATATAGAACAAACATTTGTGCGAATGAACATGCATGTATTGATCTGGGCGTTTTTAAGAGAAGTCAGGCGCATCAAATCAGCCCGACTGGGGAAGTAGCACCGCCCCATAAAAATCTGCAACCAAATAACAACTCCATGGAGGGTTGTTGTCTTCCTGTGAGTGAGTGAGGTTAGCAGTAATCTCTTGAGGAGTCGCTGTGTAAGCAAGAGAAGTTGCATCTCGCATTCATTGGCTAGTTTCTTTATATTAGGTTGACCATATGCTGGAAGAGCACTGATAGCCCAGTGGATAAATAATGGGCCTAGTGTGCAACAGATCCTCGGTTCGAATCCTGGCGGTAGCATGTACCACTATACTGTATTTTCGAATTTATGTACATATTTGTCACTTGAACGCTGGTGAAGGAAAATCATCATAAAGCAAGTCCAAGAAATTATATTTGAAAGACGTGTGACCTTTTGACGAGCTCGTTGGCTGACTCGTGAATAACGCGACTTTGACATCAACTCTCGTGGGTTCGATTCCCACATAAGGCAAAACGCTAGTGTGCATGAACAAGTCTGTTTTCTTAGTCTGGATATTTTAAGAGAGGTAGGGCGCATCAAAACAGCCTGCCTGGGAAAGTACCTCCACCTCACAGAAAACCGCAGCCAAATAACAACTCCCTAGAGGGTTGTTGTGTTCCTGCGTGTGAGTGAGGTCACCAGTAAGCTCCCAAGGAGTTGCTGTGTAACCAGCAGAGGAAGCATCCCGTGAGTGACAATTAATACATCGCAAGCGTTAATAGGCTACGGTACCCGCTTTACATCAGGTGGTCCGTATACCTGTATGCCTCCCGACGTAGTATAAAAAAAATTTAAGAATGATTTAGTTTTCCCTCTGGGTTGCAGAGGTCTGACGGCAGCCACTCCTTGTAAAAATCAGTATCTTCGCCAAATCCTTATGCTTAGATAGCGGACCCCGCCAATGCTAATGGATTAGGAAACAGGATGACGCTAAGAAGAGACCATTTGCTTCTCGACGTTCAATAAAAAGTCCTCGGCGTGCCAGCGTAACTCGTTCTTGACCTGTATTATGAAGTCGATAAAACTATGTCCGGCTTATTCAATAAATCCTTATATTCTTAGAGACGTCCTACCTCACTCGAAGACAGAAGCAAATCGAGAGGCCTCTTCCACGGTCCGCTGGCTACGAGATTTAATCTCCCACAAATTGCTCCGCTGGCGGCTAGAAAAAGTTAGGCTGACGATATGAGAGTCTTAATTTTAACGCTATGTTCAAGATATTGCTTGCAAAAAAGGCACAGAATAAAGCAAGGTATTTTTCTGAGATGGTAACACTTTTTAATATCCCAGTGGATAAAGTTCAAGCATATAGATTTAGGTTACAGACTCGTCAATCCTAAGGGATTAGGAAACAGGAAACCTAAGGAAGAAGAAGATACACTTCTTGAGATCGACTACATTTTGATAGAAAATATCTGCTATTATATTACGCCCTCGTGAATACTTTATTTTCGTACAAGGACATCTAATACGTACATATTTTTTTATATACAACGTCAGAAGGCATACAAGCATACGACCCACCTGATGTAAAGAGGGCTACCGTAGCCTATGAACGCTTGCAATACATTAAGTATCACTCGCGTGATGCTTCCTCTGCTGCTAACATAGCAACTCCTTAGGAGCTTACTGATGACCTCACTCTCACGCAGGAATACAACAAGCCTTCAGGGAGTTGGTATTTGGCTTTTTTTTTTTATTTTTTTTTTTATACTACTAAGGTGGCAATCAAGCATACGGCCTGCCTGATGTTAAACAGTCACCGTAGCCTATGGACATTTGCAACACCAGGGGCGTCACTCATGCGTTGTCGACCCTCTAAAAACCTCTTCACGCATTTCTTGAAGAACTCCATGCTGTAGTTCCTTGGAAAAACCTCGGCTGGGAGCTCATTCCACAGCTTGAGTGTTCTCGGAAGAAAACTTCTCTGGAACCGCATCGTACGCGACCATAGCGGTTCAAGCGTGTGAGGGTGAACTCCCCGCCGTCGGCGAGCGGTGCGGTTATAAAAAGTAGCCGTCGGCATCATTTCGAACAACTCTTCAGAACACAACCCGTTGTACAATCGGTAGAACACACAAAGGGAGACAAAGTCTCTCCTTAAACTTAAGGGTTCAATACCGTGTGTAAGCTTAGGATTGTCGATTGGCTGCGGTTTTCGTTGTACTGCGACGCGTAGTTCGTCATTATAACCTACAACACGCAACTGTGGTGATCCATACGTGATTCTGATCTCATATTATTGTATATTAGGTATAAATATCTGGTCTGGATGTTTTAAGAGAGGTAGTGCGCACCAAAGCAGCCCGTCTGGGGAACCTCCACCTCACAGATTCCTGCGTGTGAGTGAGGTCAGCAGTAAGCTCCTAAGGAGTTGCTGTGTAAGCAGCAGAGGAGGCATCGCGCGAGTGATATATGTTGCAAGCGTTAATAGGCTACGGTAACTGCTTTACATCAGGTGGACCGTATGCTTGTATGCCTCCCGAGGTTGTATAAAGAAAAGTATGATTCAGATTACAATTTTAAAGTAAGGGTACACACATTGATAAGATTTATAGCACATGAGGGAGCGTATCTAATAATTATTTTATCGGTGAGATAATGTACTCTTATGGTAACAGAAAATATAATTGTAACGTCCATTGGTACATGCCTGATTATATAATAGACTAGCTTTTACCCGCGGCTTCGCTCGCATTGATAAAAAATATATTTTTTTTAATAAAAAGTATCAGAGTTGGTCTGAAAGAGAGCGTCGGTGTTAAAATAAGAAGAGGCATGCTCCGTTGGTTCGGACATGTAGAAAGAATGCAGGATGAAAGAATGACGAAGCAGATATACAATGCAAAAGTGGAAGGATGTAGGAGCCGAGGAAGGCCAAGACTTACCTATCATGATCAGATTGGTCGTGTTCTATCAGAAGGTGATGTCAGGAGCCCTAGAAACCGGCGAGCGTGCATGAAAAGAGCAATGAATGTGAAAGAAGCGAGTGAGGTATGTAAAGATCGAGTCGCGTGGCGCTCGGTTCTCTCTGCCTACCCCGTAAGGGATTTGGCGTGAAGTTATAGATAGATAGATAGAATAAAAAGTATCCTATTTTACTTCTGATACCTCCAAGAATATATGTACAAAGTTTCATGATGATCGGTTCAGTAGTTCTCGCGTGAAAGCGTAACGAACAAACGGACATTCACATTTATAATATTATAAGTAGTATAGGATATACCTCACAAAATTTATTTGACGTAATAATTTCCTGGACTAAAGACATTTATTAATATAGTAGTGAGTTCACATATAATGCAGTATTATGTTGAAAGGTAGGCGTGGTCGAAACCTGACTGCCATACTCGAATATGTCCTATCCAATTGTTGAAACATTGCAAAAGCCTTTGATACAAGTCCCAGTACATTCGGCAGTTCGCGCCAGTCGTTCTGTATGGGAGTCACGTACGAACCCACCTTGCGGTTACGTATATGAAGACCCAATTTCAGCTTATTATCTTACTTCATAACACTCCAGAGGTTTCTTTTGACTGTGAACGTGCTCCGTACTTAATATAGTGCGGGCTTTGAGTTAAGTGTGATTTGATGATTCTATTTTTAGCACTTTTGTACCTTTACACTCGCCGAATTCAGGAAAAAAATAAAAATGTTTATTCATATTTTTTTTTACTAGTGTAGGTCTTAGTCGATGAAAATTTAAAGAAGTATTATAGTTATTATCCTTTTAGTTTATAGGGATGTAATAAGAAATTTTGTAATTTTCAGGAAGGGGGTCAAATTGGGATTCAGAATAAAACAGTTGAGAATGCGCAAGCTTGCATTGCCAGAGGAACACCTGGCTCGTCAATTATATAACAATACCATTTGTTTTTTAATTTGTCCGCCATTTTGACCATGTTCCTTAAGAGATAGAAACGGTGTTCCTGAACATTCCTATTCTACTTTTTTATGCTAAATCCGAATCTGAAGTCAAAATTCAAATATTCGAAAAAAAGCGACAGACACACGCACACACAGACAAACATTTAGATTTCATATAGGAACGGTGTTCCTGAAAATATTACGTGGGTCAACTAAGATATTCTTGTAAATGTTTACAAATGAAATAAACAAATACTTATTTCCGTAAATTTATGAAATTCTATTTATTTGTAATTGCCACATCAACCCTTACTCATCCCACTGCAGGGATACGGGTCTCCCTTCAACCGAAGGGGTTTAGAGCATACTCCATCACGCTGCTCAAATGCGGAATGGCGGAGGCCAGTGTTTTCAAGCCGCCCGAGGGCCACTGACTTAGCTTAACAACTGACATCTATCGACAACAGCCGGGACCGACGCCTTAACGTGCCCTCCGAAGCACGGATATTATATTTGTAATTAAATAGGGGAAAACACATCTAAATTTCGATTATTTGATAAACAAATAAGAAAAGGCGCCATAAAATTAAAAACATAATGAAAACAAATAACGCAATTAAAATAAATGAAATAAATAATTAAGATATCAGATGAAACGGTCGTACTGTAGCATTTAAATTAAATCATAATTCTGTATCTACGCGGTACACTAATTTTAGATTTTATCTTTGGGCCCTTTCAAAGCGGCAAGGTCTCCACCGCTTATTTTATTATGAGCCTCGCAGTAAAAGGTTCGCATTGATAATTTTGGGACTCCAAATAATCGTCTATTAAGATTCTCATTTTGATTTCCGATGGGGTTGACGTAGGAAGTTGTGTCTATAAAGTGAATAAGTTGTATTTTATTTCTTTTGCAGGTAAGATGATTTTAATCATCGCGTGCATTCATCTTTTTGCGAGAATTGGTGAGTTTAATAACTTTATATAAATACCTACTTGATATTTTTATATTACGGCGTATCCAAAATTCCAAACATGCATAGTGCTCGATGGAAAGCGGCAACTGTACTGGCAAATGAGAGACGTAGGGCGTAACAAGCAGCCCGTCTGGGGAAGTACCTAGTCCTCACAGAAAACCGCAGCCAAATAACAAGTCCGTGGAGGGTTGTTGTGTTCCTGTATGTGAGTGAGGTCACCAGTGAGATTCTAAGGAGTCGCTGTACTAACAGCGGAGGTGGCATCGCGCGAATGATACTTATGGCATTGCCAGTGGCTACGCTAACTAAAGCTAAACGGCTACCTGCTTTCCATGAAGTGGGGCGTATGCTTGCATGCCTCCCGACATTGTATAAAAAAATAACTTAAAATATAAGCTTGTGAGTGGCTCGCTATCTTCTTTAGAGCCAATCTCTCCTACAAGTATATCTTGCTAAATAATACACGGAACTGTGGAAAGAGAGGTAGGGTGTATCAAAGCGGGCCGATTTTGAGCAAGTACCTCCACGTCAGAATAGATCGCAGCCAAATGACATCTATCTGGACAATTATTGTGTTCATGCGAGTGTGGTAACCAGTATGTAATAGTAGTGGCCGGAGGCAAAGCACCAGCGATACCATTTGCACAGCAAACGTTCATTCACTACGGAAATATTGTACATTCTAGAAATAAAAGGAGTATTGTTTAGCCCTACTGCTATGCCAGCAACTCTTCAGCCATTTACTGATCACCTTGTGTACTTGCAAGAATCAGTTTCATTACATAATATTTAAAAAATTGGTTTTACGAACCTCTAATATATGTGCCTAAAGATGACAAGACACCAGAGACCAATACCGCGCGGGGATTGTCCGCGTTGGAGATTTATTGGTTTACTTGTTATTGAAGCTATTGAGTTTGAAAAAGTCCTGGTACAACGAATATTTATCACTGTTAGCCTGAACAGTTAGCCTGAAATTTACAAATTAATTAATTACAAATGTTAAATTAATATATATCACAATATAATTACATTGTTGTTAATTAATATCACATTATTGTTAATGTTTATTACTTTGGTGTTCATTAATAACACATTATTGTTTCTGATGATCGCCCGAATGTTCAAAATGGAAGGAAAATATAGATTGATTTCATGTTTTCTAACTTTTTCTATACCGACTATTTTTTTAGTGATAACATAAATTCATCAATATTATGACAAAAAAATCCATTGATAAATAGACGAGAAAAAGAACATACTAAACTGTATGTTTGCTTATATATTGATTTGACATTAATATCAAATCTTATGTTTACGTTACGGAGCGTGGTAGTTCTTTGTTGTTTTTATTACGAATAATGTGTTAACATTTGCTGTAATTTTCGTTATTGATCAGGATTTTATGTGCAGTGGCTTCAGTTACTTCAGTAGAATTCTGATTGGAAATATCGGGATATTTCATATGAATAAATTTGCTTACTTCAATATAAATTATTATAATAAGGTAGCTCCGTTAATTACAAAGCCACGTCAGTACTTTTTTAAATAAAAAACTAGCTTATCTATTATATTATATATAGATGAAATATAAAACACATAGATAGATAGATAAAACACCTTCAAGGTCAATTTTTTATGCATCTAAGGGTTTTGGATTATAATATTATCTTCACGCAAATTAGTATAAAAACACAAATTAAACTTGTATAACAGAATTAAGCCTGCATAGTTTGAAAACCTCTATATATATATATATATATATATATATATATATATATATTTACGCCAAATCCCTTGCGGGGTAGGCAGGGAGAACCGAACGCCACGTGACCTGAACCTTATGTACCCCACACGCTCCTGTATTCATTGCTCTTCTCATGGACGCTCGCCGGTTTCAAAGGCTCGTGACATCGCCTGATAGAACATGATCAATTTGATCATGGTAGGTAGGTCCTGGCCTTCCCCGGCTCCTACATCCTTCCACTTTTGCGTTGTATATCTTTTTTGTAATTCTTAATCTCTATATATAGATTTTGCGATATATATGTTACGCAAAACTCGCTTTGAAGAAATGCATTTGTTGGTAGATATAGATTTTATTTCATCGAAAGGTGGATTTAATTAACTCATAGAACTTTATGTAGTTTTCTTTTTATTAGTTGACATGGCTATTTAGTTTACTGTCACCGTTTCGTCAATGAAAAAATAATACAAGATTCGTTTCAGAACACCCTGTAGAAATACTTCTAATGATGATCCCAAGAAAGAAGACTGGAGGATTCAACAGAATTCCAGTCTTTTTGCTTTAGAATTCCTACGCTTTACCGTTGCCAAGTATTTGGGCAAAGCGTTTGGATTCTAAAACGAAATTACTGGCCTACCAACGCCAGAGCTCTGAAGATGGAGTATTTTAGAGATGAGTAAATGCAAATAGTTATGACATGCTTTTAGACATAATTTAAACAAAGGAATGTCTGTGATTTTGATAATCATAACTTCATAAACATAGTCTGACTGTCGTGTTAATGAATACGAGGTTTTAGCAAAAGAATTAACTTTTATATATTGTACTTGATATTTTGTTGTAAACGGTAATGTCTCAGATTGTTCAATATTGTCAAAAATGAGCGAATCAAATTTTGTGATGTTAAGATTATGTATTATTATTTTGGACTGAGTGTTAAATCTCAAATGTTAATATATTGGTGATAAGAAAGTCCCTCTTCAAGTTTCAAATCACCTGGGACACAAGTATCAGAGTCAACGTTTCGTTTTTTGAAGACGGTATGATCCTTGTATTATACTTTACATGCCTATTTATATTGTAAACTCTGTCCATTTCATAATTTAGGTAACATTTCGCATGATATAATTTTAAAGTTACAAAAAGACATGTACATATCCAGTATTACGTATCTCATAAATCCGAAAGAGATAGAATAATTTTTCAATGCTGAATTATGAAATGGACCGAGTATGGCTAATACTCACGCGCTGTCGTGTGGAGATTATCTTTATTTCTTCGGCATTTCGAATATTTACCTTCCATATTGTAATTCTGTTATTGCGATGATGTATACCCCACCGAAAGACGAAAGATATAGTAGCCGAGGAAGGTCAACCCACATGAACCCAAAGAACTGACGAGCGTGCATGTAAAGAGCTATGAATGATAAGGACCGCGATAATGAAAAGGACCGCGTGTTGTGGCACTTAGTTCTCTCTGTCAACCCCACAAGGAAACTGGCGTATAGATATTGATAGATAGGTAGATATCCTTTTCCAGAATTTATTCCTTTTCCAAAACTCACTGTGATCTTTTGAGGGATTGAGTAATGGAAACGTGATTATTAGATAGATAAATAGAGTTACTTTCTTATTTTATAATAATTATATATATATAATTATTATGCATGTTTTCACGGATTTAATCCCGGTCATTTGATAGGCGTGCGCGGGGATATGATTCCAACGTGTAGAGGCCCCTTCGAAAAGAATGATGTAATGTATCTATTATACCTCCTATGACCTGCTTCAGGGAATATGAATGGAACAATATACCCGTGAACAGATCACGGCAGATATTGGGACTATTGGAAATATGCTGGAAAAAGTGGATTGATCTGGATTATTAGAACTATTGCAAAAGAGGGACGGAAGCCTGTCATAACTATCATAATCTGATGTTACTTTAAGCAGGCAGTGGTTCGCCACTAGATGGGCCCCCGAAATACCAGAGAAAGTCGGCCGGAGGCAACACCGGTGTGAGTGACTCAGGGGTGTTGAGAGGTGTGCTGCGCTTTCTCCGAAGTTACTCGCGGCATTATGCCCTTTAATATTTCCACCCCTGGAGCATATCACTTGATAAAGCAATATGCTCTATCGACACCTCTCTGGACGGCCAATGAAACCAAGCCAGAGCTGAGAGTCCTGCGGGCCTTCTTGGCTTTCCACTCTGACCGACGAAGACACGCCGGAGACGAAGGCCCTGATCGACTCTCAGGAGCACTTATTATCAATAGTATGAATTTATATTTCATTTACTCATACCATAAATAAATTCGTGAATCACTACACACGAAACGAAAATTAATATTAATGAACATAAAGTTAGTTGTTACTAGATTCAGGCTTTATTTTGCGAAAGTCAAATTTACATGCAATTTGATCGAACTTGCTTCACAAAGCAGGTTCGATCAAATTGAATAATCAAAAACAATTGCAGTCTAGATTATGAGCAGCATCTTAATCGAGTACTCGAAAACGAGAGAAATAACGACCCGTAGTTTATATCGAGAACCGAGAGGATACGGTAATGAGAAAAATAGATAGGTTTGTGAACTAAAAACAATCATATCATGTTACTAAATATCACACACATTTAACTTTAATTTAGGGCACGTTTTTCTTTTTGTTTTTATTGAAAGTGCACATACTTATCGTGTAATCTTTATTACTTATGGTATTAATATAGAAGGTAATACTTCTTTCTGTACATCAGGTCATGTGGGGTTTGTCAGTAATCTCTGATGAATTAAAAAGGCCAGAGACTTAATAAAAAAATAATTAGCAGTGCATGTACAAGAATATTGTAAAGAAAGTCACAGAATAAATATTATGTATTTTATAAACCCGAAAGAGGTAGAATACTTTCTCGAAAACCAAATTACTTGGTCGACAGAATGTACATAAATATATTTATATTTTTACATCTATAAGACGTAGGGTAAATTTAAAAGTCGAACTTATGTTTGGTAAGTGATATATACAAAAAGTTATCTTAACAAGTGATTTCTTACGAGTATATCTCTTAATAAATATTCAACACTTATGTATGTACTAGATATTTCTACAATAAACGAGTCTTATCTATGGTAAGTTCTTATATCTGAAAATGAAGATTATCTTGTTGTATTTATTGAACCTATCTATATATAATCAACACATTTAGTGTTGGCGATATATATATATATCATTACATCAATATATCAGACTACTATCATCAAAAATATATATTTATTTTTCTTTTGTAGACAATTCACGTACCCATCTAATGATCCTCATATAATAGATAAGCGAGTGTAAGTAGGGCAGATAATCGCTAACTAACATAACGCCACCAGACGCAGAGAACTCTGTGAACGCTTCGTTTGGCATGAGATTGCTTATTAGCTAGGTTAAATGTTATTTAAGGAGAGCGTGTTTACAAGGTACACGCTCTGTAAATCCTATCTACCTTATATTTATATCTGTGTCGAACCGAGATATCAACATTTAAATGCATTAAGTCCTTTCAGATTACTCGCGAAGCCATTTCCACTGTTTTATGTCTGTGAATTGGTAGTGGAATCGTTTTATAGTCGAACGATTCGGGTGGAAGTTCTTTGGCGTAAAATTTAGGTGAAATTTCCAAGTGATTTGGCATGATATGATATTAAATATACTTGTGATCATGTGACAGTACATCCATTTTGATAATACCATTATATGAAGCATTAATGAAGAAGTGATGGGCTGACTGAAGCTTTTTCAGGGTTCCGTACCCAAAGGGTAAAACGGGACCTTATACCGGGAATAAAATGTAAGAAGAATTTTAATCTTTAATAATTTATAATGCCACAGATCTTTTATAATTAATACTCCACCATTGCTACTGACGCTGATGATGACTCAAAGATAAAATTATATTTCTTTTCCGAGCTTACTTCCGTGCACAATAGGACCTTAGTGTACCTTCTTTATGTTATATTTTACAGTGTATTTGTAAAATCTTTGCAACAAAAGCAAACATACATATTTATGTTTTCCCTTAGCAATAAAACGAATAAAGTAGTAACGGCAAACCGGCGAGTGTTGCCACTTTCCCGAACATTATTTCCACACAATTATATCTCAAATCAAGTCCATTTGCTCCAACAAACGTCTGTACAGTAAAATAAATTTCATTTCGGTCCCTTTAAAAATCTTTATACAGCATTCTCGAGCGCGTTTTTCCATTACTTTCGAATTCCATAACTCATTTACTCTGAAGGTGCTCATAGTTAATGCTGAGTCCACACAAAACCTCGAGAAGATCTCGTTGAAAAAGAATTTACCCGTGTTTTTGCTTTAAATTTAGAATTTCTGATAAATAAATGAAAGGATGCTAAGCTTTCATTGGTGGACATTTCGTATTCAAGTTGTTTGATCCACGATTTTTGCGAATTCATTGCTCACATCCCCTTAAGATGAATTGAATAGTGGAAATGTTATGTATTATTTGTTTATCTATTTATGTATTTACTATTTATATCATATGCATGCACTCATATTTATGTATCCTAATGGACAGAGGGAAATGTTTCCCCGTGGTGTCACAATTTATACCTCGATATTCGGCATTTTGAATGCAATTTAGACCCACATAATTTCTCATACATTGATTGTTAATTTTTGAATTTCGATATCTTTATATATGCTCTTGCCTCTATTGTGTAAAATTAGATATGGGTTTCACCGCTTTCGTTACCTAATAATATCGTAATATAGGACTGTGCTACCATGATCTAATTGTTTGTGTCCTAGAGAAATGTTTGGAGCCCTAGGAAACAGCTAAAGCTACGTGATATACCAATAGTAAAAAAATAAGTACTGACGACGAGTAATAACGAACTCGATGGCTTAGTGGTTAGTAATGCTACTTTGAGACTAAGGCTTATGGGTTCGAGTCTGTGTATGATGTTGTATAAAAAAAGAAAAAAGAAATACACATGATAGAAACAGTGAAAACAATTCATTTATCACGAGCTCGGTGGCGCAGTGGTGAAACGCCTTGCTACGCTACTTTGACACCAACGCTCGTGGGTTCGATTCCCACACAGTACAAACATTTGTGTGCATGAATATGTCTGTTTGTCTTGGTCTGGATATTTTCTATGTATAATAAGAAAAAAATAAGAAAAAATAAAAAAATGTATTTACGTATGTTTATCAGTTGTCTAGTACCCATAACACAAGCTTCGCTTACTTTGGGGCTAGATGCCGCTATGTAATTTTCCCGACAATATTTATTATTATTATTATTATTTTAATTTATTAGTGCAGGAAACCATCGAGAGAAAATCCGTACATCCAAGAAATTATATTTCGAAAGACGTGTGTCCTAACCTAAGAAAGATCTGGTTTTCCCTCTGGGTTAACAGCCTCTGGGTTAGGAAAGATCTGGTCCATTTTACATTATCATATGCATAGCAACCCCCGGCGATTTTGTTTGCGTGAATTGGAATTTGTCCAAAATTTTACATTTATTTGGGAAAAAATAAATGTAATAGGGTTAGGGTTTTACTTCTGGTAACATCAGCTATCTACCATTTTTTAATGATACAACTATTAGAAGTGGCATTAAGTCAATTACATAGATTCCTAGATACAAGCAGACCTGATAACAATATTGTGGAAACACTCAATTTTAATTTATTTTCAATGATTCCTATATTATTGCGTTTTCATTACATCTTCAATCAATAGGCAAGTTTTTTAGTGATACAACTATTAGAAGTGGCGACTCCTAGATGTAGGCAGACCTGATAAAAACACAGTAAAAACAGTCAATTTGAATTCATTTTCAGTGATTCCCATCTCGTGTAGCTCCGCACTAATTCGTTAAGGAACACAAAGGCATCTCGGAACGAGTGCCGCCTCGTTAATGTATAAAAATAGTGCAAGGTAATGCATTTAAATCTGTCTCGGATGCAGTTTCTTTATCTCGGACTCAAGACGTGAATATTCAGGCTTTGAAATTCATTGTAAACAAGCTTGTTTGCTATTGTACCCGTTGTGGATGAACTTGGTTCAATATACATAAACTGAGCACTGAATGCAAATTATGTTTTATTGCATTTTAAACAGGAGAGTTTCTTAACTTCATTCTTCATCGATTTTCGTGTATTTTTTCGAATTTTTATTTGAGTGGTATTGGACAAAACATTAATTATAATAAGGTTGGTTATTTTTTTTATACGACACCGGGAGACATACAAGCATACGTACATATGCAAGCATATATAATTAGCCTATTAACGCTTATTAATATTAAATATCACTTGCGGAATGTCACGCGTCACCGCGCTTGTAAAATTGCATCCATCGGCTCCCTGCCATCTTTACCAGATCGTCGGTCCATCGTGCGGAGGGTTGACTTACGCTGCATTTAGTCTAGTCAACACCCGTCAAAATGGCTGAAATGAACTACGTAAATAAACAAAGCAACAAATATTTAACAACTCTCTTTAATAACGAGAGAAACAAACAAATTTTAATACAATGAAACGAAAAAGGGAGACGTAACGAATAAAATTGACAATGTCACAAAACGGAAGTTCTTTGAGACAGTTCGTAAAGGAAAAAGGTAAAAATGATTTAATTCTGTTCTGTTATTTAATATGCAAATGAATTTTATAACAGACATAAATAATGAACATAAATTATATTTACACGACTGTGCAAATAAAGGAGTGTAATGTAGATAAATTTCTACCATAACTACTAATCAGTTCAGATGTGTAAAAGTATTGTTTCAATTTTTACATTATGTCGGGTAATATTTGACGTCATAATACAAACAATATGGCCGATTATGTAATCAATATTGTGCAGACAGAAAAAAAGAAATCTTCGAAACATATCGGGGTGTCAAATAAATAGTTTTGAAAGATTATGTATGAGACTATTTTTTTATTAATAATATAATCAATTAACTTTATACTTAGTAGTTTAATGATTAGCCATATAAACTTGTTATTTCATTTTTTTATATATTTAAATGTATACTAATATATGACGAGCTCGGTGGCGCAGTGGTGAAACGCGTTGTTACGCTACTTTGACACCAACGCTCGTGGGTTCGATTCCCACACAGTACAAACATTTGTGTGCATGAACATGTCTGTTTGTGATGGTCTGGGTATTTTCTATGTATAATAAGTATGTATTTACAAAAAAAAATGTATTTACGTATGTTTATCAGTTGTCTAGTACCCATAACACAAGCTTCGCTTACTTTGGGGCTAGATGGCGCTGTGTAATTTGTTCGACAATATTTATTTATTTATTTATTATATAAAGCGGAAGAATTCGTTTGTTCGATTGTTTGTTTGTTTAAAGCTCTAATCTCTGGAACTATCAATCGGATTTGGAAAGTTCTTTTTGCATTTGACAGCCCAATTCTTGAGAATAGTTATGGGCTATTCAACACTACGGTATAATTCTTAGAAACTGAGGAAAGAGAAAGATTAGTTTATTAATAAATTGACTTGGTTTATATCGTATCGTACTCTACAGTGTGTATGACGCAGTTAACTTCTTAAATTAGCCTTTTTAACGGGCGACTAGATTGTTCATTGAATGTCGGCATTTGATTCAAAACTACAGGAAACCTAAAACAAAATGTTGAACACTACATTTAACAAAAAGGTAAAATGATGTTTAGTTAAATGAAATTATAACACATGATTTATTATTTATCCTAATTCAGTCTCACTTGTCACTTCTGTCAATTGTCTCTCCTCCCTGTATAAGCGGAGAGCTGAACACACTGGCAAGTTAGTTCGTATAATGGATATACTTTTTAGTAATTATTTCGTCGAAATAAAATCAAGGAAGGCAAAGACAAAAACCAAAAATATTTGAACGAAATTGTCAATTTGTTGTATAAAAAAAAACTTGTCCAGACGGGCTACCTCTCTTAAAAACTGTCACCTTTTTTATACTACGACGGATAGCATACGGTCCGCCTGATGCAAAGCGGTTACCGTAGCCTATGAACGCTAGCAACAAAAAGAAAATGACAAACCCACTATCAATACAGCAACTCCTCATCTTGTGACCTCACTCACTCGCAGGAACACAACAACCCTCCAGGGAGTTGCTATTTGACTGCCGACTTCTGTGGGGTGGACGTACTTTCCCAGTCGGGGCAACGTCGTGCCCTACCTCTCTTCCGTCAGAGCCTCGTCTGTTGAGCAGGGTGTACCACGTACAGGTGAGGTTGGCGTTGATTCTAAAGGTGACATTGAACCACTTACAACCCCAAAAATAATAACAACTGCAACTGGCGGCTTGACACCCATGATTAAACCCATCCAAGTACAAACTGCGATCGACGTTGCATAACGTGCGCGTTCAATAAGACACCATTGAACTCAACAGTACCAGAGGATACGGCAATTCTCCTGCAGTACTTATTGTATCATAATAGATATGGCACGCGAGTGTACGCCGGCCATAATCCCATCTGATTGAGGGATCATGGATTTTAGTGCGGATTGAAACAACTGATGTCGGGATAACGGATATTATTTTAAAAGTAGAATTATTTTTATTTTGTTGTTTGTATTGTGAATTGTTTACTTTGTTTTAAGAGGAATTGTTTATGTAGATTTTGATGATTGTTTTGAGGATATAAATTGTTTTGTTGCGTTGTGTATTTGGTGTGTATATGGTTCAGAATATGTGATTGAATGGAATAATTGATGGCATGTTACTCTAACTGAATACAAACATATTTCAGTTCGACACGTGTAGATGTTAGTTTTTAGTATTTAAAATTCGTT
Organism: Pyralis farinalis; assembly: GCA_947507595.1. NCBI lineage: Eukaryota > Metazoa > Arthropoda > Insecta > Lepidoptera > Pyralidae > Pyralis > Pyralis farinalis. The sequence goes on along the minus strand of OX382268.1, from coordinate 36,702,040 downwards.
TTAATATTTTACTGTGAATTTATAAATGTACAAATATATATATTTGTCAGTTATTGGGCGTCGAGTATGGTAACGACTTTGTTGTTTGATTTTCATTTACATGATATTAGAAGAAATGTTTTCAAAAGTAAAGCTAAAGTAAATGTTTCAACGCAACACTTGTATTATGATTTATTACACTTTTTACAGTTACAATGTATATATAACTGCACGCCAAATCCCTTGCGGGGTAGGTAGAGAATACATCAATATTCAGAATCATTAGTTACAATAAATCAATATAATGATCATTATTGTATTATTAAATATAAATTAGATTAAATTTACATCCCATAAAATAGTTTTATTTTTTACGGTGGGAAGCATTCTGGCCTACCTGATGTAAATCAGTTACCGTAGCCTATTAACACATGTAATATATTAAGTAGGTATCACACGTGCGATGCCTCCTCTGCTGTTTACACAGCAACTCCTTAGGCGCTTACTGGTGACCTCACTCACGCACAGGAACACAACAACCCTTCAGGGAGATTTTCTGTGAGGTGGAGGTACTTCCCCAGACTACTTTGATGCGCCCTACCTAAAAACAACAAGATTCTACCCGAATTTTTCAAGTTACACAACTTTTTACTTTATACAGTTAGGAAATATGTCAAAAATTCCCATAACGTAATATTTTTGATACCATCATACATCAAGTATTCAGAACAACACGGTTTGCTTTTACATATCACAAAATCTCTGGATGCGGTAGATATGTCGTATATTATGTTCCATTTTATTATCTTTTTTACTCTTCTATGAATGGGTGAACGTTCCCGGATCAAAGTTTTTTTCAAGTACCTACCAAAGATTTATTGGCAGTAAAAGGAACATGGTTGATGATCTCCCCGCTATCTCTGTCTATCTCCATAAAATCTGAAAGGGATATTAAACGGGAACAGTCAACTTTATTGGTATTTACTTTGTCAACGAGATTTTTTTTTTTGCGGATACAAATTATTATGGCATCGAAGAAGTGTTTTTGTCATTTTTATGAGTTTGATCCTTATTAACTTTTGTACGTATTTGTGAAAATTGGTATCCACTTTTATAGAAGTTAGTGATGTCAAAAACAATACTATAATTTAGGACAGTGAAATATACAGGAATCTTTCGAAGTACAACCATATTAAAGAGGTTGGTGGCACAGAGGTTATTAACGCTACTTTGATAACAACACAGTTCGATTGGCACATAATAAAAAAATATGTTAATTTAAAAACATGTCTGTTTGTCTTGGTCTGGATGTTTTAAGAGAGGTAGCGCGGTAATTTTCCAGGGTCGGCAAAGCATGAGTGACACCCCTGGTGTTGAAAATGTCCATAGGCTACGGTAACTGCTTACCATCAGGCAGTCCGTACGCTTGTTTGCCACCTTAGTGGTATAAAAGACCTTACTTATAGTTTTAGTGTTTGTAAATATAACGAATTTAAAAGGAAAATACTTATGAAAGAGTTGGCTTTTTAGTTCACTAGTCAATTACTACTATGTAGTAATTTTAATATTTGTTTGCAATCAAAACTGCAAAAACTTCTATGTAATTTAAGCATTATTATTCATACATGTTTACCGCCCACGGGTACTCTAAGTAATTACAAGGGTCTTTATTACGGTAGTTACATAAATAGTTCAATCGTTTTACTTTAATAGTGTAATTGTTTCGTATAGTTTTCTATTCCAAATGATTATGAAAATTCTATTACGTATACACTAGCGGACAATAAACTTCAGCCACGGCTTAATTTTTCACAATAAAAGTGCCATTTCATACACAAATTTTTATCTATCTATCTATCAATCTTCACGAATCAAGCGCCATGTGACTCTCTTTTTAAACACCTCACTTACTCCTTTAACAGTTTCACTGACAAAACTTCAAGAGAGAATAGGTTTTTTTTTTGTATATATATGGCAATAGTGTTGCTACTTTATGCTAGTGTCAAAGTTTTCAGTTTTAGAACCATTTGAAAATCTTAATTCTATGTTCCAGCTTCAGAAACTGTGCTGAAAAAATACTTGGGAAGGGTACATAGATCCAATCAACCCAATTTAAATATCACCCGTAAAACGATAGTGATTTTTACAAGGTTTTCTTGAAGAACTTATTCACGTCGTCCAAAAAGTGCATAAACGTGTTATATTTGAGTTTTCTCATTACTGTATAATTTCACTAGCACTTATGTTACAAAATACCATCTAAATTGTCATACCAAACTAATGTTATACTGAATTGTAAAAATTTCAAGTAAAACAACAATGTCACTCGTCAAAAGCGCGGGAAGAAACCAAATAGGTTTTCATAACCTGTAAATCACGCCGGTTCCTGGGATTTCTCATTTCACTTGTTAATGTATGATTAATTTGGTCGTAGTAGGTGAATTCTGTCCTTGAAGATGTAATCGACATCCAATACATCCTTCTACTGTCGCGTTCATTCATTCTTCTTGCCTTTTGCTACATGCCCTAACCAATATACCATGTATCTTAATATTCTATCTATGTTGGTCGAACTTTCGAATTCGATTTTCAAGCATATGTAACTTTCCTAGACAATAACTTCCAAGAAATATTGAAGCAATTTTAATGCGATTTCTATTATTTTATGCCAAAATTAACCAGAATAGAAATGGCATATCATGAAGTTCCTTTTTGAACGTAGTTTTTCTTACAATCATCTGTGATTCCACTTACAACAGCTCGTATGTTGCAACTAAAGTCGGATGCCAAATTCAACTTTAAGCAAAGTCAGAAAAGTACTAAACAGATTTAATTTTTGCTTTTTAAGTAACGTAACTATTGAACTAAAATGAAATTGATTCGTTTCATGTTTTTGATAAATTCATAAATTACGAGTTGATCATTTTCCGTCAGTTTAATTTTAGGCTATTTAAGGGAATGTTACACATGCGATAATGGAACCTGCGTCCGACTCGTGCCTGACCTGTTTTTCCTAAATCACTTTTTTATAAACCTGGTACGAATAAAAAAAATAAAAACATTTATTTGCCATCAGGCCCTTACGGGTACTTTGACACGTCTTACATTCTTTAAATTAGATCATATTGTATCTTAATAATTTTCCATAGTTTTTTTATGTGCGTAAGCCACGGAAAATGCTTAGGCAGGCAGTGTGTTTGTGCTACTTTAGTGGTATAAAAAAAACGGGTTGCACTCTGGAAGTGCCGGCAGAAGTGATAACTTGAACATTAACGTTGTGCATTTTTGAATATTTTGGAATGCTTAGGGAATAATTTCGCATAAATTGCTTTATTTATCAGTATTAAGGTACTATCATGTATGTGGTAAAATAGAATATTCATTTATTACGATTTTATTACGTTTTATTACGTTTATCTCTCAGAAAAATCAACTTTCATCCATAATTTCAACGACTCTTTCACCATCATCATTACCAGCATCATCATCGCCAATCTCTAAAATTCAAACACACACGCACACTCGCGCAAGCGCCCTGCGCCGCTTAAATCAAACAGCAATGTTGATAAACTACGTTGAACGAAACGCGTAAACGCCAATAATTTCATGGCGCTTACAACGTTTTGGTCGCGAGAAAATAATGCCCTATGAACGATCTAGTGCTTCATGTTTTAATTGTTTAATTCGGTAACTAATGTATTAGCGCTGCAGCGACCTTAAGTTCTTATTCTCACCAAAATCTTACGGTCAGGGTCACGTGTCCTGACGCGAGTTTAGCATTTTTTATTCATCCCAAAAAGTACATAACGCCGCTAAAGAAGTTTTCACTTCAAAAAAACAGCTAAGTCTTGGTCCCGCTGGTACCCTTCTGGTATGATATCCTACTATAGTCATAAATACGTCCAATCACCTAGATTGAGCCAGAAGGCACAACCCGCTTTACATAATGCAGTGCTGGTCCTAACACTTTTTTATGGAAGCGAAAATGCGATCGAAATGCGAGCGTTGCGCAAAATTTGTGGCGTAACGCTTGTAGGTATACGCAATTACGACGTTAAAAACAGAGTTGGTCTGAAAGACAGCATCGGTGTTAAAATAAGAAGTGGCATGTCCGCAAGAATGCAGGAAGAAAGAATTAAGAAACAGATATACAACGCGAAAGTAGAAGGATGCAGGATCTGAAGATGGCCAGGACTTACTTACCACGAGCAAATTGATCAGGAGCCTTAGAACCTGGCGAGCGTGCGTGGGAAGAACAATCAATGTCAAAGAAGCGAGCGAGGTGTGTAGGATCGAGTCATATGACTCTCGGATCTCTCTGCCTGTCCCGCAAGGGATTTGGCGCGAAGTTATAGATAGATACACGTCCAATGTAATTCAATGTCGCGTAAACACCGGTTCACCCTGGTTCTAGACCGATCACAAATAATAGTAGATCAAAACAAAGGCGCGCCCCGTAAATCAGTCACGGTACACCGGCGGGATCGTATTTCTGTCAGAGATGAGATTTTTTTATTTATCCCCCTCCCCACGTAATTTATTATCCACGTCGATTCAAATACAGCGTTATTTTGTGATAATAAACAATAAGAACTTGTATCTGTCGGAGATTTGAAAAATATTATTTGTTGTTGGAATTGTTTGACGAGCTCGGTGGCGCTGTAACGTTATTTTGACACTAACGCTCGTGGCTTCGATTCCCACACATCGTCACGTGGCGCTCGGTTCCCTTTGCCTACTCCGTAAGAAATTTGGCGTGAAGTTATAGATAAACAGATAGAAGAAAGCGGCGTACATTGGCAAGAGATCTGTGTCTTACTGACATATGAAAGGATGCTTCACAAAAGTAATTGCTTTCAAGAGATTATTAAATTTTGACGAGCTCGGTGGCGCAGTGGTGAATGACGCTACTTTGACACCAACACTTGTGTATTCGATTCTTATACAGGACAAAGATTTGTGTGCATGAACATGAATGTTTGCCTTGGGTAGGCAATTTTAAGAGAGGTAGAGCGCACCAAAGCAGTCCGTATATGGAAGTACCTCCCCCTTTCAGATAACCAAATAATAACCGAAATACAGTCAAATACAACTCCCTAGATGTTTGCTGTAATCCTGCGTGTGAGTGAGGTCACTAGTGAGCCCCGAAGGAGTTGCTGTGTTAGCAGCAGAAGTGGCTTCATAGGCTAAGGTAACTGCTTTACATCGTGTGGGCCGTAAGCTTGTATGACTCTGGACGTTGTATAAAAAAATATCACTCACACTATAGCAACTCCTTAGTAACCTCCAGTAACCTCTACTGACTCTATAAAGTTTTGCGTTGTGGAGAAACTTCCGCTTCATATGTTGGTATAGATTATATTTTCAATGTTGGTAGAAAACAAACTGTAAGATCATTCAACAAAACACTATAGAGGCGATTCACTAACTTTAGACCAAATAATAATAAAATCCTAAACGGTTTTATGCTCACTAAACAAACAGCAGCTTTCGCTGTTCTGTTGAAATTACCGTAAGCTCACCTCAGCACTGGATTAACTTACTCAGAACTAAGCTTCCAGTTAAACAATCACCGTTAAACTTTTCGTTCGCAGTTTTTGTATCGTAGTTTCACATTGAAACATATACAGAAGTTATTTTTTTTTACCTAGTTAGGGTTCCGTACCCAAAGGGTAAAACGGAACCCTATTACGGAGGCTCCGCTGTCCGTCCGTCCGTCCGTCCGTCCGTCCGTCCGTCCGTCCGTCCGTCCGTCTGTCACCAGGCTGTATCTCATGAACCGTGATAGTTAGAGAGTTGAAATTTTCACAGATGATGTATTTCTTTTGCCGCTATAACAACAAATACTAAAAAATAGAATAAAATAAATATTTAAGGGGGCTCCCATACAACAAACGTGTTTTTTTTGCTGTTTTTGTAGATAATGGTACGGAACCCTTCGTGCGCGAGTCCGACTCGCACTTGGCCGATTTTTTTTTTATACAAGCATACGGCTCACATGATGTAAAGCGGTTACCGTAGCCTATGAACGCTTGCAATAAATTAAATATCACTCGTGCGATGCCACCTCTACTGCTAACACAGCAACTCTTTAGGAGTTTACTGGCGACCTCACTCACACCTAGGAACACAACAACCTTCTAGGAAGTCGGTTTTTCTGTGAGACGGAGGTACCTACATCCCCAGATGGGCTGCTTTGATGCACCCTACCTCCCTTATGTAAGGGCAACATTTATATATTAGTGTTGGTGTAAATTTCTGTGCGTATTGTCTCTCTTGATCTGACTGAAATCAGGGCTGGAAACATCTTTGTTAGTCCCCAGCACACACATACAAGTGAAGTCAGAATTGACTCACACTCGATCTTCTTCCTAGTGTAAAGTTTATATGTCAACTATGTAAGGTTTATATATAATCAGAAGCTTGTGTTCGGTGTGAACTGGTTGGGTTCGATTACCACTTTATTGGTTCTTCACAATAAGTACACTATAGATTAGGGCTACGTGCGTTCAGTTGCTGGGCGACGGCGCGACTGGTGAATTATTGCGTTCGCCAAATGTGCAATGCAAAACTGCGTATACTGTGTCCCCACACTAGCACTATTCCGTTTCCTAAACCATAAGGATTTGCGGGATCCGCTACCTAAGCCTATAGATGACGAGCTCGGTGGCGCAGTGGTGAAACGCGCTGTTACGCTACTTTGACACCAACGCTCGTGGATTCCCACACAGAACAAACATTTGTGTGCATGAACATGTCTGTTTGTCTTGGTCTGGGTATTTTCTATGTATAATAAGTATGTATTTACAAAAAAAAATATATTTACGTATGTTTATCAGTTGTCCAGTATCCATAACACAAGCTTAGCTTACTTTGGGGCTAGATTGCGCTGTGTAATTTGTCCAACAATATTTATTTATAGATTTGGCGAAGATACTGACTTTGACATGGAGCGACTGCCGTCCGATCTCCACAACCCAGAGGCAAAACCAGACCAGAATATAATTTCTTGGACGTGCGGGTTTCCTTCCATCATCACCGAGCAAATGATAATTACAAATATGTACATTAATTCGAGAACACGAGTTTAGTGATAGGTGCTGGGGTTCGAACCGGAGACCTGTTGTTCATTAGACTGGTTCTTTATCCACTGGGCTATCCCTGTTCTACTGACCTAACTGACCCAATATCGTTAATTCTATGAAAGATATCGAATTTTACGTTGTATTTCATTTGGATTTGATACGCGTAATTCCCTCACCCTTGCCTTCGTACCGAATTTCTAAAAGAAATACGTCCTAAAACAGATTAATTTTAATATCTCAGATTTATTGGTGCGGGTTTAAATTGGACGGGATGGGGTGAGAATTAAGGTATGTTCATTTTATGTTTTTATCCAAATTTACGTTAGGAAAGGCAGGGCATTGTATTTCGACAGTGCCTATGTATGTACGCATATAATTCTTACTTTACTTTTTAGGGTTCCGTGCCCAAAGGGTAAAACGGACCCTATTACTGAGACTCCGCTGTCCGTCCGTCCGTCTGTCACCAGGCTGTATCTCATGAACCGTGATAGTTAGATAGTTGAAATTTTCACAGGTGATGTATTTCTGTTGCCGCTATCACAACAAATGCTAAAAAAATAGAATAAATAAATATTTAAGTGGGGCTCCCATACAACAGTCATGATTTTTTTTGCCGTTTTTATAGATAATGGTACCGAACCCTTCGTGCGCGAGTCCGACTCGCACTTGGCCGGTTTTTTAATGGTGGAATGTGTTTCATTTATTGTGGCATGGCTGTCAGCTGTTTGAATGTCATTTACATAGAGATAACAATAAAAATGCATCTCGGACATTTATCCATTGCAAGAATAATATATAAACAAAATTTTTACACATACATATTATCACGCCTGTCTCCTATTGGGGTAATAAGAGACTATAGAACGCCAGGTGCACCAATCCTTCTTTCACACTTATTAACCATGCTCTTCGGTTTTGGGTGCTTTTTAGGGTTCCGTACCCAAAGGGTAAAACGGAACCCTATTACTGAGGCTCCGCTGTCCGTCCGTCCGTCTGTCACCAGGCTGTATCTCATGAACCGTGATAGTTAGATAGTTGAAATTTTCACAGATGATGTATTTCTATTGCCGCTATAACAACAAATACTAAAAAATAGAATATAATAAATATTTAAGAGGGCTCCCATACAATAAACGTGATTTTTTTGCTCATTTTTGCTCGATATTGATAACGGCAACAGGTAGACGCTTGAAATATTCACAGAATATTTAGTTATATATTCACTTTAAGAATAAATAGTTAAATTGAAATAAAACAAATATTTAAGGGGGCTCTCGTACATTATCCATAAAAACAGCAAAAAAAAATCATGTTTGTTACATGATTTTTTTTTGCTGTTTTTATGGATAATGGTACGGAACCCTTGGTGCGCGAGTCTGACTCGCACTTGGCCGATTTTTATTTAGCCCTTTTCCAACACGTCACCAATTTGATTGACATGTGTGCGTCTAGGGCGGCCTCTACCGATATCTCCATTCACTCTTGCCTGATATACTTCTTTCGTAACTCTTTTATCATTCATTCTTTCTAAATGACTAAACCATCTCAGCATACCCTTTACAATATTTGTCACTACGCCTTTGCAAATTAATTTCTTACATTTTACGAACATAAACATTTATGCAATAAAGTTCTACAAACATACAAACAAAAAATCTATCATTCCATACAGTTCTCGTATCGTGCTATTTTTGCTCTATCAATCATTCTGACTCCAAACATACTCCTTAATACTCTCATTTATATGGCGTTCACCCTACTAATTATTATGTATATAATTATATATAGTTAGGCGGATACTCTGGTCGAAGATCTGGCAAGTAAAATTGACATTGCTTTTGACATTCCTCTAACAAAAGTTGATTACTTCTATAATCGGAACACCTTGGCTTGACTTGACTTTTAGTAAGGTAATATTTTTGTTATCACCTAACCAGTGATGAAAAATATCTTAGTGAAAGTATTACCATTTTAAAAATAATCAATTTTGCTAATGTAATATTTATTCTTCTGGTTTTGTTAGCAATATTTTTAATACTTCGTTTCCACATTTTAGTAGAAAATGGATAGGAGAGGGTGTTTCTCAATCGTAAATATTTTTTCTCCTGTTAGGATTTTTTTAAACTTCAATTATTTCATTGCATTCCATACGAAATGCAACCAAACTTTAGTGTAATTCCAAACATAGTAAATAAACACAAACTCACCTGCCCAAGAAGCGAAACGACAAAAACATTTCAATAATACGAGAGATAGGTGCTGTCGGAGAAATTTTCAATCCATGTTGACAAAAGCATTTGGCGACGTGCCAACACCGCGGGCCTTTTGTGGAGACCACCAATCAGCTGACGGGAGCTCCGTTAAATGTGGCCAGCAAGCAGAGAGACTGAACAAGTAAAACTTTACTTAACTTTTTTAGCATTAAGTAGATACGTAAAATATACCTGCGAAATATTTCATAGTTTGAAGTCAGGAGTTAAGAAAAACCAGTTGAGAATGCGCAAGCTTGCATTGCCAGAGGAACACCTGGCTGGTCCATTATATACTCGTAACAATTCAATTTTTTTTTTTAATTTCTCGGCCATTTTGACCGTGTTCCTTAAGAGATAGGAACGGTGTTCCTGAACATTCCTATTCTACTTTTTTATGCTGAATGCGAATCTGAAGTCAAAATTCGAATATTCGAAAAAAAAGCGTCAGACACACGCACACACACACACACACACACAGGAAACATATAAATTTCATTTAGGAACTGTGTTCCTGAAAAGGCTCTTAAATAATATAAATAAAGTACAAAGATAAACATGACAATTTAATGACAGATTGTCATATATCAAACATACTCGTACTTTGGTAATTTATTATTGCGATCCTTTGGTGCCATGAGTTTCTTAACATATCGAACGAATCATTTTCTGCTTGTTAGTCAATGACAATTGTTGTATTTAAAAATACGCTTTATTGATATTAAGAGCAATAAAAACCTGTAGTCTATATTGCGAGATTTAATATTACGATTGAAATATATAGATTTTTTGGTTATATACAAAAATATGTAGAAAAAATAAACGGGTCTGATAAATTCATTGAGACTTGGGTTATTATAATAATGTAACTAAAAACAGATACTGTTTTTATACTAAACTACTATATATATTCACGCTAGGTCACTTCTGAGAAAGGCAGAGGTAATAAGAATATATATTATAGAGCGCCATAAGAAGTGATCCTTGCACACCTCGCTACTTCTCTAAAAATGTATTTCTTGCATGCTCGCACGTTCCGGTACAATGGAGTGACAGAAATCTCTGAATCATTTACTATTTAGTTTTCTACTTTTGCGTGCCCGGGATTTTGTTTTTTCTTTCCTGTAGTTTTCGTTTTACTTTCATTTGGTGAGCAGCTTTCCTCTCAAGTAAAAATCGCGGCGTGAAGACCTTTAGTACAATTATTAAAAGAATTTACAAAGAATAAAAATAAAATGAAAACATGCAAATTCATGCAACTATTGCCATACATTTTTAATAATGTAATCGAAATTCTACCTGGGCAAACACTAGTATATATAATTGTTGTAGACGTTTTGTAGATCTGGAAATTGAATGAACCAGTTACATATATATTTTCAGTTTCTTGCTATTGACAGAAAAATAGAAGATAAAAGAAAATGTATGTAGGTGAGTATTGATACAAGTGTATAAATCAAACAATTTATATAATTAAGGGAAAGAGAGAGCATGAGATACTCTTTCAACCGGTTTCTTATATGTCTCTTCTACGACACTTCCCAATTAACAAACACGCTGTATAAATAGGCTTTTTACAGCTCTAGAAAATCTGTACTGTTACAGAAACTGTTGTAAAGATATCGAGTAGAGATAGCCTACTTAAGCAGTTTCTGTGCTGTTTGGGATAGATGTTTACAGGCTGTTGTTTTAATCTCTACGAATACTCGCCATAAAACCCTCCGCGATCCTCTAAACACCAATTACTATACTTTTAACCCGAATTCCACGAAAACAGTCGTAAATTATCTCCCCGTGTTTACGACATTTCATTTAAGTCCAATGTGTCATCTGAATCCCAAAACATGGCTAATGAATACATAAAAAACTCGCTCCAGAATGGAGAAGCTTTGTCAGTTGCTGTCGCATCAAAAATATGCCTAAAAATATCGGTGAGAGGGTGGAATTTCGTCTGCTGTTGCTCATGAATTGAGATTGCAAACGATGCGTGTAGAAGAAAAATACATAGTCCTTTTTTATGTGTGTAACAAACAAACGGATGGAAATATAGCGTCCATTATATGCCAATGGGGATGGTAATGCGAAATTGATTCGGCTTCAGGCGTCGAGCAAAGTTTCACACATATCTCTGTCATCCTTAGCCGATGTCGGAAGAAGTGGCGGTTTTCGATTCCATTGTAGTTTGTTTGTGTATATGTTAGACCATACATTTCAATATTTTTTTTGTATGATGCTCCTAACATATGGTTTATTACATATTCATTTGATGAAATGACGACTACTTCTAAGCGATTTTTAATAACATGTATATACATTTGTCTAATTAGGACTTGTGGGAAAGTAAACTTAAGTTAACTACTCGTAACTTAACATCATAACTGTAATTTACAGATTTTCATTATTTCTTCAGCAAACATTTTAAGTTATTTTTGAAGTTGTACTTATTTTGGTGTGTTAGGGAAAAGTTGAAAGTGAATTTACGACACCAACATCAAAAGTCGACACCACGAAGTTGGTAAATGTCTCAAGTTTTGTTGTGGCAACATTCAAAGTAGTTTTCAAATACTTATTTATGACTTTACAACACGTGTTTTTTATCAGTAGAGATAAAATATGTTTTTTTAACTCAGAGCGCTGGCTCGCGGGATTACGTTTTTGGAGTTATTATTCTTTTGTTACGGGAAAGAAGTATAACTTCTTACGTGTGTACATAAGTGCGCATACTTTTTTATCTGATTTCTATTCAAATAGTAGAGTCCAACTAAATCACTCTTTAAAAGATTTACAATTCCTTGTACGATCTCGAGTCCATTATGTTTTGTTACACATACGTCATAAGTCCTGGAAATATTTTTATCGATAGCTTCACGCCAAATCCCTTTCGGGGTAGGCAGAGAGGTCCGAGCGCCACATGACTCGATCTTTACATAGCTCACTCGTTTCTTTAGCATTCATTGCTCTTCTAATGCACGCTCTGCTTCTGAGGCTCCTGACATCACCTTCTGATAAAACACGATCAATTTTGTCATGGTAGGTAAGTCTTGGTTTTCCTCGGCTCCTACATCCTTGGAAATATTTCCTTTACGAAATAATCGTTTATTTGAACCAATATACGATTGTAAGCTCAATAACGAATACGATAGGAGCTACTATTCTTTTACGAGTTAGAATAGGAAATATTTCGGTCACGTACGTTTGCAAAAGTAAACACAGTACAAGAAGTCCGCTAAAACATACAAAAAATCTGCTCCACCAAGCATTATCTACACAACGCTGGTCTCGACGCTAATGGATATCATTAGCATTGCCCACTGGAATCCATCATTGAATATTTTATCATCAGAAGGTAAAAATTACATTGTAATGTTATGGATTTACCAATTCGATTCTGTATATGACATTTCATAAAAATGCTATATTACGAAAATAAAAATATAGAGAATTATAAAAAATATCTATCTATGTTTTCACGTGCCAAATGACCCTGACTTCACGTATATGACTCACTTCTTAAATTTCACAGCTTTCATGCACGTTCGTCGGTTTTTTGGGCTCCTAATACCACCTTCTGATACAACACGACCAATTTCGTCATAGTATATACAATTAAAAGAAATGATAAATATTTTTGATATTTTTACCAATGTGAATTACATCATTGAACTGGAAGTACATCCTGAAAACGACACGATCGACACTTCTCGAGCACCGCACCGTGCCGGAGACTCACTCAGGCATATAGTTTCCGGTTGTTCGCATCTATCAAATATTGAATATACTACAAGGTACTTCCAGTTTACCTACCTGTTATACAATATGGTAGAAAGTAAGATAGGTATATATTGTATTTGTATGGTTTTCAAGAACTCACAAATTAAAACATGTAGAAGCTTTCATTTCAGCAAGGAGCAGGGTCTGATGTCAGAAGTACAGAAAAAATAGCCAATTGCTAATTTATATTTGTATGAATATATATGTGTTTAGTTATATATATATATATGTCTATGTATATGTGTTTAATTATAAGATCTTCAGGTCAGGTCATATCTGTCTGTAATGGTCGCATACTGTACTTTTCCAGTGAAATTGTCTTCCGAGATTGTGGAATGAACACGCTGCCGAGGATTTCCATCAGGCAGGCCGTACGATTGTTTCCTCTCAGTGAAAGAATTTTCAGAATCGCATCAGCTACGCCGTTAAAATTATAAGATTTATTGAGAGTACTTGTATTAGCAGCGAGGGTGGTAATATCTTTATTATATTCAACGCCGGGAGGCATACATCATACAAGCGGTTACCGTAGCCTATAAACGGTTGCGCGATGACACCTCTGCTGCTAACATAGTGACTCCTTAAAAGCTTACAGGTGACCTCACTCACTCGCAAGAACATATAAACCCTCCAGAGAGTTGTTATTTCGCTGCAGTTTTCTATGAGGTGGAGGTACTTACGCAGTTGGACAGCTTTGATACGCCCTACCTCTCTAAAAAATTGCTCGAGAGATGCTCTTTGCATAGCAAGCGTTCGTAAAGATATGCGTGTTGTCTATAAAAAATAATTGCTTAGTTTGCCATAATCAAGGCAAAATAAACAAAAAATATTTCGCTTCACCATTATCTATGGCACGGCACTCGCCGTTCTACTAATGAGCATCGTTAGTAGAAACCACGCGGTAAAAGGACCTTTCTAATCAAATTCGGTGGTAAACAACTTTTTACTTTAACTCAAAGACCTAGAGGTGAATTCAGTCTGAAGTTAGAACAGTCTACTTTAGTGCAAATTTTAATTTAGAATTTTACAGAAAACCTAGTTTTGGCGGTCCTAGGATTTGCATAATTTTGTAGAAGATAATGTTATAATCCACTTGGAATAAACTTTTATTTTTGTAAATCCCCAGTTTTTAGTTTTGTTTATTAAATATTGTTTTTATTTAGATATTGGGTCGGGTAAAAAATATATTTTTTATCATAGTTCATTTGCATTTCATTATAATTCGATAACTTGTTGCATTTTTGTAAGCAGCAACATAATTCCATTTTCCACCCACAACCCAATATTTTCGCGGTTAGTGGCATTTTTCGTTTTTTTTTTAAATAAAACTGCATAATGTTTTCATCGTCAGACTCACGCATTTTGACGAACAGAAAACCAATATAAAAATTACGGGAAAATCGTTTTTACTTTTTATTTTTCTATTTTTATAAGGTCATCTATGTAATGTGAAAACCAGCCAAATGCAAACAGTACAATCAAAGTGATCTAACTGCAGCTTTTTACTTTTAAATTACGAAAAAACTTTTTCTCCGACCTTATGAATATTTTATTAAATAGAGGGAGGTTTTTAATTCGACGATTTCTTTTTGTAAATGTTATATAATATTTTCGCCAATGGAAACCAATATCCAATATTCTACTTAACAAGAACAGAAAGAAGTCTAAAAGATAGAGTAAGAAGAGGTATGCTTCGGTAGTTCGGTCATGTAAAAAGGTTGCTGGAGGAAATAATGACTAAATATGTGAGAATAGAAAGACGTAGGAGCCGAGAAAGGTTCATTTACCACGATTAAATTGAATGTGTGTTTTCAGACGATGGTGGAAGGAATCCTAGGAACTGGCGAGCATGCATGAAAAAAGCTCGAATATTGAAGAAGCGAGTGAGGTATACAAAGAACGAATAATGTGGTAGTCGGTTCTCTCCGCGTACCCTGCAAGGAACTTGGCTACTTTTACGAAAAAAAAGTGTTTGTTGTTATGAAGTACCGTACCCTTGTTCAATCCCACACAGGTTTGATGGAGGAACGACTTCATTGAAGCTAGTTTGTGTTCATAAAATTCGATTGTGATGGTTTCTAAACCTTTTTTTTTATCGGGATAGGCCCACCACTCATACCCACCACTGTGTCTCCTGTGTAGCCAGAATTAACAGCGGCGACCAACAAAAAGGCAATGAACAGTGAAGTTCACTGCCGTCCCGGGGGTTAAACTATAGCTGCCTTGGAACTCACAATGAATTTAATCAGAAGAAATTTGTAGTAGTAGGAAGTTTTGGAATTGACTTCCCCTCTTGGCAAAGTGAGAGACAGCAATATGACAAATAAGGCATTTAAAAACCTCAAAGAGATGGCTAGTCAAGTGAAGCTCAACTGCCGTGCACCACGGTTTATCAAATATCTAACACTATTGGGACCTAAACTGTGAGTTGTTACCTAACACATCGATTCGAATAATATAGATTGCAGAACCGCCTAAACGCCCGGTAATTCTCCCTTGTTGTCACCAAATCAGAATAATATACTACCCCGGATGTGACATGCAAGGAATTTAACATATCGTCCCGCTCCCCACGTCAGAGATTGCACTCCCAGAGAACATGATGTGCTGTTTGCTCGAATTCATTATTTGTCGTAGAACACTCGCATAAAGGCGATGACACAAGTCTAAACGAAAAGAGCTTAGCTCTAAAGTTTCAATGTCCAGTTAAAAATTGCGCAGCGGGATGATCGACTTCTAATTACTCTTTACTTAATCTGTCTCGCACTGATTGAAAGAACAGATACAAGTGGTGTCCTTTAGTAGAAGTTTCCCATCTTTCTTGCCATTCAGACAGGAAAGTTTCAAATACCTCGTCAATTGGTTTGAATAATCTAAGTATTTTGTCCATACCGCGGTGGTTTAGAAAGTCAGGGTGTATGTTTTTAGAGGTGTAGTACATTGAAGCCCGGCGTTGAATTTCTAAGTCAACTGGTAATACGCCTGCCAGCACTGGTAGTGCCTCGGTGCTCATAGTTCTATACGACTTATATTAAAGCGAGACGCTGACTTTGCAATAACTTACGACGTGCAGCACCTATGGTTACCCTATCAGCCCATGCAGGTGAACCGTACGTAATACATCCTAAATATGTGGCTGTGTAAATAATTTTTAACGTTTTGAAAGTGAAGCCCCACATCGAGGTGGAAATTCGAGTTAATGCATAAAAGTTCTTTTTGGCTTTTTCTCCAACCTGCTTTATGTGTTTAATGTAATTAAAACCTTTGTCTAACAGTAATCCCAAGAAACAAACCGAGTTTTTATTTGCAACTGATACTCTATCTATCTATCTATCTATCTAT
The DNA here is from genome assembly GCA_947507595.1 of Pyralis farinalis. Taxonomy (NCBI): domain Eukaryota; kingdom Metazoa; phylum Arthropoda; class Insecta; order Lepidoptera; family Pyralidae; genus Pyralis; species Pyralis farinalis. Next base: position 36,685,614 of record OX382268.1, on the reverse strand, counting down.
AACTTCACGCCAAATCCCTTGCGGGGTAGGCAGAGAGAACCGAGCGCCACGTGACTCGATCCTTACATATCTCACTCGCTTCTTTAACATTCATTGCTCTTCTCATGCACGCACGCCGGTTTCTAGGGCTCCTGACATCACCTTCTGATAGAACATGACCAATTTGGTCATGGTAGGTAAGTCTTGGCCTTCCCCGGCTCCTACATCCTTCCACTTTTGCATTGTATATCTGCTTCGTCATTCTTTCATCTTGCATTCTTTCTACATGCCCGAACCATCGGAGCATGCCTCTTCTTATTTTAACACCGACGCTCTCTTTCAGACCAACTCTATTTCTAACATCATCATTGCGAATACGGTCTACGAGCCTTACGCCACAAATTTTGCGCAGCGCTCGCATTTCAACCGCGTTTATTCTACTTTCATGCTCTTTCTGCCATACCCAACTCTCGCTTCCATAAGTTAGCGTTGGGACCAACACTGCATTGTGTATAGCGAGTTGCGCCTTCTGGCTCAGGATTTTACTGCCAAGAAGTTTTCCCAACGCTCCATTCACACTATTCCCAGCACTCACTCGTCTTTCCACATCTGCGGTGTACCTTCCATCCCTGCTGAAAGCGCATCCAAGATATACAAACTCATCCACTTGTTCCAACACTTCATCATCAATCGTAATCCTTACATTAGTTCTGGATTCTTCTCTTTCAAATACCATTATCTTTGTTTTCTTCGCATTCAGTAGTAAGCCTTTCTCCATACAGTCGTCTTTCATCGCTGTGACCAGTGTTTGCAGTTTAGATGGTGTATCTGCTAATAGCACGGCATCGTCTGCATACAGCAGACAGTTCACCACTTGGTCACCCATGCGCAATCCCACATTCGTTGACCTTATTCTCTGCAGACAACTATCGAGATACAGGATAAACAGCCTAGCAGATAGCATGCAACCCTGTTTGACACCAATTTTGACATCAAACCAGGGTGACATGCCACCGTCTATCCGCACACATGCTGAGCAATCCTTGTAAGTGGACTGCACAGCACGGAGCAGTGAACCGTCAATCCCATATCTCGGCAATATGTCCCACAGTTCCTTTCGCACAACCCTATCAAAGGCTTTCTCAAGATCCACAAAACCGCAGAAAACCTTCCGGTCTATGGCCAGATGCTTCTCTACGATATTGCGGAGCGAGAAAACTTGATCCGTACATCCCCTTCCATTTCGGAAACCTCCTTGTGCGTCCCACAGCATTTCATCGGATTTCACCCTCATTCTCCTTTCAATCACCTTTCCATATACTTTTGCTGCTAAGCTGATCAAACTGATGGCCCTATAGTTGGCGCAGTCCATGCGTGATCCCTTGCCTTTATACAAGGGCACGATGACTGCGCGTCTCCAGTCCATTGGGACCCTTCCAGTTCTCCAGCATAGGTTGCATAGGTACCAGAAGGCGTCCCGGACGTAAGTGCCACCTAATTTGATCATCTCAGCTGTGATCAGATCAATTCCCGCTGATTTTCCATTTTTCAAGCTTCGTATCGACCATTCGATCTCATCCATAGTTATGCCTTTTAATTAATTTAAATTTAAAAAATTAATAAGAGGCCGTCATCGGCGTAGCCAGTTAACGAGCACCCTTCCGGTAAGGGTAGGCTAAGAAAGTCATCAAAACCGATATTGTTTCTAAACCTTGTCATTATTAATAATTTGTTTCCATTATTAATTGGTTTTTGAAACTATTTGAAATGAGAATTTAGAGTTACGAGGAAGGGGCTCACCACTTCAGTGCGAAAGCCAGTCTCGCTTATACGCGATACATCCGAAATTAATGTTGGTTGTAACAATATACAATCAGCAATAGGCCTATCCAAAAAAGTAGATCTAACGTTTAGAAGAGCATGGGTAAATAATAATTCCCTGGAGAGATATAGAAGTCCTATTCGTAAGTAACGTCACCAAAAGGCTACCAAGGAGGTCCCATGTTATCCTGTTATATTAACATTCTAATAGATGCTGTCACTGATCATAGTTGTATGCGTATTCTGCAGCAAGCAAACACGGCATCGCTATGACTTTTTTACACGTGTTTCCAAACTCTTAAACATTAGCTGTCATTATTAATAAAATCGTTGGAACAAACTGCGAAACTCAGCTGTATTTATCAATAAAATTGTTGCTCCAAACTCTAAACTTTAGCCATCGCTCTTAATAAAATTGTTGTTTCAAATTCTGAATTTCATTTGTCACTACCAATATAATTTCATTTCACTAATTTCTATAGAATTACAAAAGATCAACTGACATATAAAGAATGAACATGAACACAAATGTCCAGAAACTTTACTGATATTGTGCTAATATTCATAACTCCCGAATAAAAGGGACCACTAAAATTTATAACTCCAGCTATAAAAATATTATCGTAAGCGACTGAGAGGGTCATCTTTCATCTAGCAGCGAACTATCGAGGGCTGCTTACAAGGCTTTCAGATGTCCCATCGTAAGCATATTGCGGGTAGGCCGACAAAAGCGTACTCGAAGCGAAAAGGGGCCTGGCATGCAGCCAGCAACGCTTTCCTTGTATCAATTTGAAATTTCCACTGTAGGGCAGTGGAGGAACTTTTTATGGTAGACAACTGGATGTTTTTCAAGTTTTTAAAAATGATTTTTGTCTTTATTTGTAGGATTGCAGTTTTGCAATCCCGATAGGATTTTGTTCTTAGTGTATGTTTTCTTTTCTGATATTAGATTGAATTGTGAGCATTTGTTATCAACATTAAGTATTATCAGTCAACCAATATCTCTAATCAAACCGTATTATAGAACTTAATAAACGAATTGTATATCCTTTATAATAAAAAGCCTAAAAATTATGATATTCAATATATGTTTAAAAGAGATCCCTTCCACCCAACCTTTAACAATGGAAAGCATTCTCAGAGCAGATTAGTATACACCTGGATAAAATTTATGTACATACATATTTAATGTAAATACATTTAAAATTTATAAGCATTTATGAAATGAACACTGACGCCGAAGAAATGACGAAAGAATGTCAATGTAGGTATGTATTTTTCTATTTTCTTTTTGAAATAGGCATTTTGAATGGAAATTTTATTAGTGCAATAAGAAATGTTCAAGTAACTGATGTCTTAACACAACCTATTAAACAATTGGTAAGGCTAGTTAATAGATTCTCATCCTCAGTAAAGTTTCTGGACATTTAGGCGTTATTTTCCGAAAGTCAAGTTGCATGTAAATTGGTAAGGCATTTAAAGTTGAAGTCGAGCGATTTGATGCCCACTGTTTTCTTTCTCAATTGTATTTCTTGCTATCTCCCAAATAAAAAGGACTACACATTGGAATTTTTATCTTCTCTTCCACCTGGAGAATCACTTTATTTATATGTAATAATGTATTCCGAAACGTCAAACTAACAAAATCTCAATTTGACACGTAGTACGATTTCATATTTACGGTCTACAGCTTAGGATACGACAAAACCTATAACACAATATATATAAATATATAACAACTTTTCTTATAGGTTTTGTCTTTCGAAATTGATAAAAATTGTGACTTTCTATATAATAGATACTTGTTCGAACAGTTAATATATGAAGATAACAAAGATAAAACAGAGAAATTTCTTTATCGATTTCGATGTAATCCTATAAAAAATCTATTTACAACAATGATATTGTATTTAAAGATGACGTATATTCATACTGCGCGTCGTTTTGTTATTGTTCCACTACGACGTTATAGTACTTACTTACTTATGAAGGGGATAGATAATACGGAACGCATGATATAGAGAGAGATAGCTATCTGTCAAGAGTTGCGCTTGAAATACGTCAGCGCATCATAGAATAACGCATAATTAGACCAATTGGGTTAATTTCATTGTCTCAGTTTTTGCGCGCTAGTACGACATCTACCTCTTTTTAATACAATATCATTGATTTACAAGGCATATTTCTATGTCTTGTTTCTTTTCGTATGTTTTGTTTGGCAAGACATATATAACGTTTTTACCTAATATACGAACATAGTTATATTTCCCTTTCTCTTCTTCTCTTACTGACTAGGTATCACGTTTGATACGTGTTTGGGTTACCTTCCTTATTTTCCTCTTTTTCTTCTTTTACTTCTATGCTCTATTCTCGATATACTTACTCATATTTTTATCAGTTGCCACGCATTGTATTTTCTCGGTAATTTTCGTCTTCTCGAATATAGCCAATGTCATTTCCATATCTAGTAATAATTACAAAAAAGGTTTATGGGCTGTATTTTTGTTCAGAATTTTGCTCAAATATGAAGATTGCGATGAAAACTTAATTGATCTACATATCACAAAATCATGAAAATTTAACGCTTCTAAAAATCGAAGTTTATTGTATTAAATATTCAGAAACGTCTAGAGAATGTCTTATGTCTATAGAGTTCTTTAAATCTAAATTATACACATTATACATATTAAAATACTCTCTGTAAGAGGGCTTATTATAGAATTGATGAATATGTAACTAACAAAGATGTCTGGAAATAATTTAGCGCGTACGACCTATCCTTAATAATTTCTAATTCTACCATTTGATATAATTATTGTACCAATATGCTAATGTGAATTTGTTGTAATACCTAAAAGTCAATTTTAAAAGACCTATATTGGCAAAGTTTCTTTCGGCATTTCTTTTTCGCCAGTGTCATTCCGAAATGCTAGCAGATTAAAAAGAAAAATAGTAACGTAAGATAATTGAATAAGGTACAATAATATATTTTACGTACGTACACGCGCGGGCCCAATGGCAAATAAAGGTTTTTTTTATCTTTATCTATTCTGTTTATGCAAACATCTAATGTTTTCATATGTGTTCTTCACAGAAACTCGACTAGTCACGTCTAACACCCTTTCTGCGACATGCGATTCACTGTGCTGTTACATATTTGTGTTCTGTGAAATAACTTACCTGTAAACTAACAAATCTCTATACAAAATATTGTAAGCACTTTGTCCAGGAGTTTCTGAACTACACAACTTCAATTCCAACAACTTTAGTATCTAACAGTCGTCGAATTTGTAAATTGCGATGGAACAGTTCACGAAGATATCGCACGAGACTTGTTTACGACAAAACAAGATAAATTCTACTTTTCCTTGGAATACAATAAAGTGGGGGAGACGGAGGCGCTCACGACGTCTTTACAACTTGCTCGGGATTCCTTTTCTAAGTCTTAATATACCAGCTTACTACTTGACAAGTGCCTGAATTAATATCTTTGATAAAATGGTAAAAAATATCGGCTATTATATCTTTCAGTCATAATGATGTCTCTTACATTTTCAAGTGAAATCTTGAAAATTGATAGACTCCTACAATTTGTTTTTCCAATTAAATTCATCGCAAGTTCTGAGGCATGTAAAGTTTTACCTCTAGGACTGAAATAAATTTTACTGTTTTTTGTTATTTTTTTTATTTCCACTGTTTACTCTAGCTATATATGAAACACAGTGGTATGGTGGATTTATCCAGATGCAACTGTATCCGAATAACAGGCTAGTGTTTAGTCAATAATATATTTACTGTAAGCCTAAATGTGTCCCTCAATTATCTCGGTATACCTAGAAATTTCTTTTTTCTCTGAGAGCGCTTGAGGAATATCCATGTAAAATGTCAAGTTCTTTGCGACTTTTACCTATTTATTTAGTTAGGCTACGGAAAGTATTATGATTTTTGAATTAATCAACATTAAATGCTAATTTATTTATTCAAATTCCCTTATTAAAAGTATTTACCATAATTGATTCGAAATTGATAACACTTTCATCTAAGTTATATTTGTTATCAGATAAATCCCCGGTGTAACTTCTTATGTTGACGTGTTATTTACGTGAATGTATGGTACGAGAATGTACTTATACATTAAGTCAAAGCACATTTTCTATGTCTTGGCTTTTAAGTTAGCAAAGCCATTGAACTCTTCATTCCCAAGCTTAAGTTGAATATTATTAGAATTGCTGGATGTGCATACACGAGTAAATCTTAACACTTGTTTACAGCAAAACAGGATGAAAGTTATTTTCGTTATAGCACAATAAAGTGGGAGTTACACAGTGGAGCTGGGACATTCGTAACTTATTTGGGATTCCATCGAGTCTTGGACTTAACTGTGGTGACTATTCGCAGATCATTCTTTTTAAATTTTAGGTTATAAACTTTGTACGTAATTTGAATTAAATGATATATATATATATATATCTTTGTAATAGACATTTTTGGAATATGGTTACGTTCTTCGGGTAAAACACGATTGTTGTTAGAATTTAAAATGTTCGGTTAGGAAAATTTATTTAAGAGTATTCTGAGCCATAACTTACCTTAATGATTGACGTGCTGATGCAGTCATATTATTGATTCTTTTGTTATCCTTGGATCGGACTAGATTCTGGCAAGAAAATATTGTTGGTTCTATCTAAATAGGAATTCACAATATCCGGTTCAGATAGTTTATTTCAGAGTATTCTGGGGCCATAACTCTTAACTAACTCTTCAACGTAAAACTGTGCAAAATTAAAAAAAGAGTGACACAAATTTAACACAATGTCAAATTAACTGCGGTTATTATTCAAAGTTTATGCTATCAACTACTCGTAGTAGCAACATCGTCCCTAGACATTATTTTTGCAACGTGAACATTCCAAAAAATAAACTATAAATTTTAAAAGTCTGGTTAGTAATTTTCGTTAACTTTAGGTAAGCCATGAGGAAAGATTCTACTATCATATTCAGATTATTTATAGCTGTTCTCATTTTACCGACTGTACCAACATCTTCATCAACATCATCAGTGGTGGGTCATCAACATCTTTTAGGAGAGGCATATTTTTTTTAGCATTGTTTATTTTTTACATAGATTAATATGCAGCAAGTAAGCTATCGCTAGGAAACTTTTACCACCGAGGCAAATCAATATTCGATTGGCCATTTCAAGTAGTTCTGAAAGTCATACTTATCTCACACGCGCCATCTATTTATCGAGTGCTATCCGAATAGAGTACTGATAGAATCACGTTCGTTGGCGAGAACTGGTTGCTATTTTGTGCTGGCACTCGTCCAGATATGTACATCACAGTTAGCGAAATGATAAATTGTTTCCGTGACGGTATAAATTAAAGTTAAGCTTTTAAATAAATTTATGAATTTACTTTTTACTGAAAAAAAATGTATGCGATATTTTTTTTACACTGCCAATGTGGAAAGATGCATGAGTGCTGGCAACAGCGTGAATGAAACGTTGGGATATTTTTTAGATAGTAAAATGAAACAGCTAGAAGGCACAGCTCGCTGTACACAATGCAAAGATGATTCCAACGGTAAGTTCTGGAATTGAGTGCTGGATATGGCATATGTAGGACAAACGAGAATAAAGTACGAACGTTGGGCAAAATTTGAAGTGTAACGCCTGTGAGCTGTGTTCATAATGACGATGTATACAGATTTGGCAGCAAAGAGAGTATCAATGTTGAGATAAGAATATGCATGCACACTTTGCATGGACATGTGGCTTTCCACACGCTGCGTCTTTATGACGAAAGAATGACGGAAAAAATGACGTGCCGACGCCATTAAATAGATAAAATATCTTTTTATTTTTCTCTATTGTTACACATTTAGAGTTGCTTCTTCTGTTACATGACTATGTATGATACTGTTTGTTTCAAAGGATATATCTGCCACATCAGCAGCTCTAATTAACACTCCTCCTAATGAAATCCACTATGCTAGTGATATATTACTACTAGTACGAAGCAAATTTTTTTTGTAGTTCATTTTGCCTTGTCATGCATGTATGTATGTATATCTTCACGCCAGGTCCCGTGTGGGGTAGGCAGAGAGAACCGAGCACCATAAGAGGCGGTCCTTACATACTTCACTCGCTTCTTTAACATTCATAGCTCTTTTCATGCACACTCGCCGGTTCCTAAGGCTCATGACATCACCTTCTGATAAAATACGACCAATTTGGCCATGGTAGGTTAGTCTTGACGTACACTATGCAAAAATTAAAACGATTTAGAACATGATAGTCAGGATTCATTTAAATTGCTTCTGTAACCTGCTTAATTAAGACTTACGAGATTATTAGGCATAGTTGTAAATTCAATAAAGTACATTATGTTTTAGTGGTTAGCTAACGATTCGCCCTGGCTTCACACGGGTGATCCAATCGCTACAAAACATCACAGGATCAGCCACTGAGCTTATCTGAATATTGCCTAAAAATTTTATCAAAATCGGATCAACTATTTTTGAATCCATTCAACACAGAAACGCATCTATTTTTATATAAAAGACATAGCTTCTTTTATATAAAAATAGATGCGTTTCGGTTACAGATTGCAGTCACAATGATGAAGTAAAAACGTGAGTGATTTGATAAAGAATATTGCTGGTAAGTTAAGAGAGATGCGCTTGATTCGGATATGTAGAATGCAAGAGGAATGAATGAAGAAAAGGATAAACAACAGTGGAAGAAAGAAAGTGGAAGGCTGTAGAAGAATAGGAAAGTTGTTCGTGGGTTATCAGAAGATTGATGTCAGGAATGCCAGGAATCGGCGAAAGCGCATCAAAAGATCAATGAATACTAATGAATCGAGTGAGGTGTGTACGAGTATAAATCATTTTTTAATAATCACTGTTCTCTTTAGCCTTACAAGTGACTTGAAAATACAGATAGGTATATGGATTCTTAAGAATGCTAAAGTTTTTGAAAAGAAAACAAAGAATTCAGTGAATTCATAAAGAAATCACTGGGTGCAGTAATTGTAGCAATTAATGTTTTGTAACAAATAACGCTGACGTACAATATACAAACTGAGAAGAGATATCACCGAAGAGAATCTATATGTTTACATTGTAGGTTTAGTGATCTATATATTATTGTGAGAACTGGTATCGAACAATACGTAAAGGCGAGAATTACCTTTGGTAATAAATATACACACATCAAAAGTGTCTAGGGATCAATATATATTTTTGCAATAACTTTTCTCCTGATTGATATTAATTAAAATTTTCTTTAAGGATTCATCAAATAAAGTGTTTTCGTTTGTCTACAGTAACGATAAACCAAGTCACCTTTGCATTATTAAAGAAATTTGCCATTTTCATAATAAAGGGATTTTTGACATTTGAACCACTAACATTAAAGTTCGAAAAAAGACTGAAATAACAGTTTTCTTTAAAATTTTATTGGGTAACTTAAACAATTAATAATCCGTGTTTCTACCGCGAACACTAACAACACAAGAACATCGGTTTGGCATACTCAAAATGAGTTCATCCAAATCACGCTGTGGAATGGCCGCCCATGTTCGTTGCAACAACAAAAAAGGTCTTCTTGCGACTGGATACCCTCCATATTCGGCAGAGCTCTTCTCTGTAGCATATCCCATGCATGCTCAATCGGGTTCAAGTCGGTCAGTCGTCTCAGCATAAATTTGAGCGTTGAGGTTGCCTCTGATCCAAATCAACTCAGTTCTTCCGCCGATCCAAATACCCGCCCATACCATGATGGTTCCACCACTATAAGGATGGACTTCCTGGCAGGATTTTAATCGCTGTTGACGTCCAGGGGTTCTCCAGTGTCGTATACGTCTTGTATCCGGTCTCATACCAAAACGAGACTCATCAGAAAAGCACACGAAACGCCATTGTTCTTCTGCCCAATTTCTGTGTTCAAGAGCCCATTGATATCGAATCCTACGATTGTGCATTGCTATAGGTGGTACCCTTAGCGGTCTTCGGGAATGAAGGTTCACTTCATGCAAGCGGTTTCTGACTGTTTGGTCGCTAATTAAGTTCCCTGAAGAGTGATGAAGCGTCACGGCTAACATCATGGCGGTTATTGTTGGAGCTCTTCGAGTTGTGATTTGAATGTATCGGTCTTGTCTCCGTGTGGTGCAGCGATACCGTCCTCCATGGCGCTCAGCCACGGTACCAGTGCTTCGGTAACGTGTCCAAAGTCGACTGATAACACTCTGACTTGTAGTCAGAGCTAAAGCCACAGTACGTTGCCGGGAACCAGCTTCTATCATTCCCACGGCTCTGAGCATTTCTTCCCTACTTAAATGACGTCGCCGCTCCATAATAACGTTGGTTTTAATCAGTAGTAGGGAAACAGTAGCACTAATAATGTCTTCAATGCGTTGTATGTTTTTATAGGGAAAATATTGACAGCTGATTTTCATCTTTTACTCGAATTTGATTGACAGTTCCTGTTTCAAATTATGAAATGCACCAAAAAGGATCCATATAAATTTATAAAATCATAAATTTATTACAAAGCCACATCTCAATCTCAAGAAATCCGCATAAAAATGCTTGATCCCTAGACACTTTTGATGTGTGTATATAATTTAAATACTGGATTGTATTGAACGCTGCAGTTTTAATTATCAAAATATATCGAATAGCTTCGTCGTTCAACTAAATAGAGGTGATATTATCATACCCTACGTAGAACCCGTATGTAGTCACTTATATTATAATTATATATCCGGTTCCATGTGAGTGCGAGTGTACCCTGTCTTTACAACCCCTATAGATTGCGATATATATATACATATACAATGCAGTTGTTGTAATCAACGTACTATTATGAGAAATGCTATCGAATAAGTAATAAATATGACCATAAATTTTGCTAATAATCTAAACTATTGAAGAAGGGAAGAAATTTGTTTTATTTTTGTATGTTTGTTTGTAGAACCATTTCTCAAAATATACATAACCGATTTGAAAAAAAAAATCACACATAGATAGCTACATCATTACTAAATCATCATATAGATAGCTACATCTCCACGACAATTATAATAATGTAACTCAAGGTATCGTATTGCACGGGAATTATGATAATAATCCTTATTCAAGTAAATAGTTTTTTAGGAATTGTTGTTATGTTCTATTTGTTAAGACCTAATTTATCTTTCTCTCTGTTTACCCGTGTGAAGCGGGGCAGGGCGCTAGTATAGTATAATTTGAAAGATCTTTTATATAAATTATACTACTTTCACACCAATAGGCGGGATAGGTAAATAGGGGCCACCGGGCACCACATGACTCGATCCTTACACACGTCACTTCTTTAAAATGCATAGCTATTCAAATGCACTCAATCCCCCGAATTCTATGGCTACTGATATCACCTTCTGATAAAACACGATCAATTTAGCGATGATAGATGAGTCTCGACCTTTCTCGGCTTCATTGTTCCATTTTCGCGTTGTATTCCGTACTTCTCTCGTCCTACATTTTTTCTCTTATTGTTTCAACAAATGTCTATAAAATAACACGCCTGTCTCCTGCATGTGAAGTATTTCTTTGTTGTCGCAATACATGAGACTGCCGGGATAACAACAGCGTCCAAACTTTTCAGACAAAGTATTAACATTACATTTATAACAAAATAGCATTTTTCTTTTTCTTGCACCGTAATGAGGAAGCTGATGGAATGGGCAACCTACCAGTTTAACTTGATCCGCCGAAACAGCCTAAATCCGCAATAACAATTAGGTTCCCGGTAGCCATTCCTGGGTCCGACAATCTGGCCGTCATATACAATACAGTTCTAACAATAAGAGAAAATAATATATACTCAGCCTGTAGAGACATCTGGGCATCGTATCATTTTTCTGTTGGAAAAATGCCCGGTATTATTAATTCGAATGAGATATGATCTTGCAAAATGGATCGTCCTTTTTACCTTGGATTTATTTTTGGGTTAAACCAATTCGAGGTTCCTCTGATGGACCAGATCGCGAGTTTTGTTGTGAGGATTTTGTTTTTTTTTTATCGTTATTTCAAAAAATGTTACATGTTTCATCATTTATTTTAGCTACCTAGCTAACTTTCATTAAGTTTAAATTTCATTACACAAAACAAAGTAATTTGTCACTGCTGTAAATTGTATAATCACATGTGTAATTGATGATTGATAATTGGTGAATTGATAGTAAATTTACAATGTTATTTGGTAGGTTTTACTCAATTAATTCTGGTTTTGATAAGGACTTTCAATCTCTGTTTCTTTTTATTTACACCACTAAAAAGCATAAAATATATTTGTTTTAAATAAAATAACACATACATTTTATGCTTTTTAGTGCCAGGCCAGTCGTGGCAGCGACGGTGGTGGTGGGGGCATGCGGTTTCTGTTCCAGATGGCCGACGACCGCAGCAGCCGAGGCAGAGACTACCGGAGCAGCCATGGCAGCGTCGGCATGTTGCATCTACTAACGGTAGTGGGTGGGTGCCGGCCGACGCTAGACCGCATGAACTTATTGGTGGCGGAAGCACATAAAGCAGGTTAGATCAAATTACATGTAAATTTGACTTTCGCAAAATAACGCATGAATGTATTAATTTTTTACAATTTACAAATTGGTAGCTTCATTCGTGTGACATTTCTAAAAGGTGATGCCAATTGGCCGATGAAAATCTGTCACATGAATTTCCCTTCAGTCCATACTGCCTTCCACCACGATCGTACGCAAAACAAATGTATTGCGGCACACCACACTCGCAAAATAGGCAATAAAGATTGATGTTTGGTTGAAAACTCCTCCCTGATGTAATGTGATATCGAGAGATATGAGATATTAAGCCGGAAGGCAGGTTTGGTACACCGTTTTATATTGACGAGTCGCTCACTGACATATGTGTCACTTGAATTCAATATTCATATCAAGTCTAGTGCGCTAGTGATTCCAGTGTCTTAGGAGGAATCAGCCATCCACTAGCTGTACGGTTATGCTATACCAAAAATCACTCTGTACAAATTTTCACCTAAAATACTATAATATGATTAAAACTATGACAAATGATTACCATTACATTTACAGTTTACACACGGTATTGAACCCTTAAGTTTAAGGCGAGGTTTTGCCCCCCTTTGTGTGTTCTACCGATTGTACAACGGGTTGTGTTCTGACAAACTTTTCGATTTGATGGCGACACCTTCTGCTTATAAGAAGCTGTACGTATATGTACCGTTACTCTCAAGTTTTGGAATTAACTCCCAGCCAAGGTTTTCCTAATTACAATATGGGATTCTTCAAGGAGGGCATGAATAGGTTTTCCCAGGCTCGACAAGGCATGAGTAACTGCTTACCATCAGGCAAGCCGTACGCTCATTGAACACCTTAGTCGCATAAAAAAAACTACTTAGTAAAAGATGTAAGACATGGCACACAATATCAAATAACACATCTTTTTGTCAATAGGTATACATTTTCGTAGCATCAATTTTGTCGAGAATTCCTTTATCGAAATCGGTTAAGATGTCTCATTACTTCTTCAATAAGGATCCGCATGTCCCGGCCCAAACAATGCCCACCAGTAGATTTCATTTCGCTTCGTCCCGCTCTTTGGTTTATTTGCTGTCTCCGTCTGCAATCCCAGATTTACTGTTTCGAAGGCAATTGAATAGCATTCTGGATCTTTTTGTTTGGTGTATTTGGACTGCGTTTGTTCGATTTAAAATGGTTTAAAACGGGAGTTAGTGATATATGGAAGAAAAAATGTATGTTACATTAGAAGACCAAGACTAATACCTACCGTGAACAAATTGATCATGTTTCATTAGAAGGTGAGGTCAGGAGCACTAGGAACCGGCGAGCGTGCATGGAAAGAGTATGAATGTAAAAGAAGCGATTAAGGTATGCTAGGACTTAGTGTTATGGCGCTGGGTTCTCTCTGCCCATCCCGCAAGGAACCTGGCGTGAAGATGTACAAACATATATACATTAGCAGCTGGCAACGCGCGAGTGATATTTTTGGCCTTTTTCATGAACTCTGCAGACAGGGCGGCGGCGCATTCCCATCGGCGTGTCAGGGCGCCCTTAGAGCAAGTGGGGTTGGCTTTGACTCTAAAGATGCGCCAGTTCTCATGAACTAATTGGTGGCGGAATCATACAAAGCAGGTTAGAACAAATTGTACGTAAATTTGACTTTCGCGAAATAATCTATTAATGACTCTAAAGATCACTTTTATCTCGAAATTATTTGTGTCATAAATAAATTCTATATTTGTTTTGTGACTTAGCTGGTACCTACGGTCGATTGATCGACACGGAAACAAATTGATCATGATGAGTCATGACACATTCTCGATTAGCTTTGTACTCTTCGGGCCCTCTTGCTATTTTAGGGTCGGCAACGCAAGAGTGGCATCCCTGGTGTTGCAAATGCCCATAGGCTACGGTAACTGCTTACCATCAGGCAGGCCGTATGCATGTTTGCCACCTTAGTGGTATAAAAAAATGTCCATAAAAATATATAATAAAATGCCACAAATAATTAAAAACTTAAATAGTGACATGCAATTTATAAAACATTAAAAAATATTTTTAATTAACAAAACCTGTTACAATTTGGACGAATTTTTAAATGACATAGTAAAATAAATTAATGTTTTTATATTATTCATTGATTTTTTATACCATTAAGGTGGCAATCAAGCATACGGCCTGCTTGATGGTAAACAGTCACCGTAGCGTATGGACATTTGCAACACCAGGGGTGTCACTCATGCGTTGCCGACCCTCTAAAAACCTCTTCACGCACTTCTTGAAGAACTCCATGCTGTAGTCCCTTGGAAAAACCTCGGCTGGGAGCTCATTGATTCATGTTTTTTATATATCTGTATTTTATGTTATAAATTAAAATTATGTTCTGATTTTAATGGATTTGATTTCTTCCTCTCTTCTATTGCAGTGCCCATCAGGGTCCATAATGGTTTTAATGTGTTTTCTTATTTACACCACCTATGTATGTAACATTATGGAAGCAATAAAGACATTTATATATAAGCATAAAGACGAACTCGGTGGCGCAGTGGTGAAACGCGCTGTTACGCTACTTTGACACCAACGCTCGTGGGTTCGATTCCCACACAGTACAAACATTTGTGTGCATGAACATGTCTGTTTGTCTTGGTCTGGGTATTTTCTATGTATAATAAGTATGTATTTACAAAAAAAAAATGTATTGACGTATGTTTATCAGTTGTCTAGTACTAACACAAGCTTCGCTTACTTTGGGGCTGGATGGCGCTGTGTAATTTGTCCGACAATATTTATTTATTATTATTATTAATTTCTGTTAAATCTGAGCACTCTTCAAAATACGAGCGTAGAAGAGTTAGTTTCTTTGTTTGATGGCGCTAATCTATGGAAATACCATCATCATATCAGCCGAAGGTCTGCCCCTGCTGAACATAGGTCTCCCCTTTAGATTTTCACAGCGATCGGTTCTGTGCCGCTTACACTCATTGGCTCCCTGCCGTGTTCACAAAATCGTCGGTCTGTTGTGTGGGGGGCTGTCCTATGCTGCGTTCTCCGGAAAAACCAATTGGATTTGAAAATTTCTTGAGGATTATAGGCTATTCAATATTATGATACGGCCCTTAGAAACCGAAAAAGGAAAGAAAGAGCGGTTTTCATGTGATATCGGGATAAGCGCGAAGGAAGACACAAACTGCAGCTGGTTATTGTTGTCTCTGAAATCACGGGTATCCCTGTCATTTGATAGGCGGGAATGTGGCTCTAACGCGTGGAGGTCCGTGTTTCAGAAGATAATTGTAATGTAAGTCCGCCTTGTTCCACTTCGGGACATATCAATGGAACAATATACACATGAAGAGGTTTCGGCAGGTATCGGAACTATTGGGAATGTGTGGAAAAGTATCGGACTATAGTAATCAGATGTGAAGTTTAGCTATTACAGAATAGGGACGTGTAGTATATAACTATCATATCTGATTGCTATTTCCGGCAGGTGGTGGCTCAGCACTCACTGGATGGACCGTCGTAGTATTAGAAAAAGTCGGCCAGGGGAATATCGGCGTGAGTGGCTTCAGGGTGTCGAACCTAATAGTAAATTTTGTATCGAATAGAAGTTTTCATGATTTGGACAATTTTCGACGTGGTAAAAAAATTTCTTCCCAGGAGGCAGTATAAAATGTTTTCACGCAGTTTGTCGATTCTAGAGTTCAGAGTTCTATCGCAAAGGTATAAATAAATCTCCAATTACATGGCAGCAATGTATAGATAATGAGGGTAAATATTTTGAATTGAATTGAAATATTTGAGTTTTAATTTTTCAGTACAAATCGGCAATTTCATACTTTAACCCCTAATATATACAAATTTTGAGACAAAGTTTTCCAGAGCAAGGACACTAACCGTAAAATATTCGTAGCGACACAAAAATAACTCGTATTGTTTTCAACATAAACCCCTGTTTTCGCCTCGTGAAATCGAAGAGTAAACACTTTTAAGATAATGGAGCAGAGACGTCGACTCAGCGCCATGTATATACTTTTTTCTATTTCATTTCCCTGAAATTCGTTAACATCGTATTGCGATACGAAATAAATTTAAAGTATTCCGGATTTCATGATTGTATTATTTGATTCCATATTTAAAAGGAAATGGATTGAATTGAATTTAATGTATGCAATTCGGTAATTGGAGGTTTTACAATTTATATTATATTTATGGAGGGGTAATAAAGTTGTATGATGTTAAAAACAAAAGGCCAATTGTATTGTACTAAAATATTTAAAAGGCCAATGTATTTATTTATTTATTCATTGCAATTCATGTATACATTGTGACACTGTAACTACCTATATAATACACAGCACAAAGATACACATGAACCTTTTCAGGCACAGTAAGGTGGAAGAGAGAGAGGCAGACTTTTTATTGTATTCTATCTTCCAAGTATTCCTTTATAGAATAATACGCTTTTGTATGGAGTAATTCTTTTATCAATTTAACAAACTTACCGAATGACTTTTCGGATTTGATGTTA
The DNA here is from genome assembly GCA_947507595.1 of Pyralis farinalis. NCBI lineage: Eukaryota > Metazoa > Arthropoda > Insecta > Lepidoptera > Pyralidae > Pyralis > Pyralis farinalis. The sequence continues at coordinate 36,668,721 of OX382268.1, read as the reverse complement.
TCAGGCAGCTTATTGTAATACAGCTTATTAAGACAATGACACTACTTACTACAGCAACCTTGCTCATCTCATCCTAGGAATGAGTATATATAGTAATACGCGTCTCCAATCTATCTATTACTTCACGCCAAATCCCGTGCGGGGTATGCAGAGAGAACCGAGCGCCACGTGACTCGATCCTTACATATCTCACTCGCTGCTTTAACATTCATTGCTCTTCTCATGCACGCTCGCCGGCTTTTAGGGCTCCTGTCATCACCTTCTGATAGAACACGACCAATTTGGTCATGGTAGGTAAGTCTTGGCCTTCCCCGGCTCCTACATCCTTCCACTTTTGCATTGTATATCTGCTTCGTCATTCTTTCATCTTGCATTCTCTCTACATGCCCGAACCATCGGAGCATGCCTCTTCTTATTTTAACACCGACGCTCTCTTTCAGACCAACTCTATTTCTAACATCATCATTGCGAATACGGTCTACAAGCCTTACGCCACAAATTTTGCGCAGGGCTCACATTTCAACCGCGTTTATTCTACTTTCATGCTCTTTCTGCCATACGCAGCTCTCGCTTCCATAAGTTAGCGTTGGGATCAACACTGCATTGTGTATAGCGAGTTGTGCCTTCTGGCTCAGGATTTTACTGCCAAGAAGTTTTCCCAACGCTCCGTTCACACTATTCCCAGCACTCACTCGCCTTTCCACATCTACGGTGTACCTTCCATCCCTGCTGAAAGCGCATCCAAGATATACAAACTCATCCACTTGTTCCAACACTTCATCATCAATCGTAATCCTTACATTAGTTCTGGATTCTTCTCTTTCAAATACCATTATCTTTGTTTTCTTCGCATTCAGTAGTAAGCCTTTCTCCATACATTCGTTTTTCATTGTTGTGACCAGTGTTTGCAGTTTAGATGGTGTATCTGCTAATAGTACGGCATCGTCTGCATACAGCAGACAGTTCACCACTAGGTCACCCATGCGAAATCCCACATTCGTTGACCTTATTCTCTGCAGAGAACTATCGAGATACAGGATAAACAGCCTAGCAGATAGCATGCAACCCTGTATGACACCAATTTTGACATCAAACCAGGGTGACATGCCACCGTCTATCCGCACACATGCTGAGCAATCCTTGTAAGTGGACTGCACAGCACGGAGCAGTGAACCGTCAATCCCATATCTCGACAATATGTACCACCGTTCCTTTCGCACAACCCTATCAAAGGCTTTTTGAAATCCACAAAACCGCAGAAAACCTTCCGGTCTATGGCCAGATGCTTCTCTACGATATTGCGGAGCGAGAAAACTTGATCCGTACATCCCCTTCCATTTCGGAAACCTCCTTGTGCGTCCCACAGCATTTCATCGGATTTCACCCTCATTCTCCTTTCAATCACCTTTCCATATACTTTTGCTGCTAAGCTGATCAAACTGATGGCCCTATAGTCGGCGCAGTCCATGCGTGACCCCTTGCCTTTATACATGGGCACGATGACTGCGCGTCTCCAGTCCATTGGGACCCTTCCAGTTCTCCAGCATAGGTTGCATAGGTACCAGAAGGCGTCCCGGACGTAAGTGCCACCTAATTTGATCATCTCAGCTGTGATCAGATCAATTCCCGCTGATTTTCCATTTTTCAAGCTTCGTATCGACCATTCGATCTCATCCATAGTTATGCCTTCGTCGGACGCCGTCAACGTGGAGTAAGCATCCGACTCACTCTCATTGCCAGCGTCCGAGGTATACTCATACATTTCCTCAAAATATTCACTCCACCACGTACGCGTCTCCCTTCAACCGAAAGGTGTTTAGAGCACATTCCACTACACTGCTCATCTGCCGATTGGCGAAGGCCAGTCCGACGCCGCCGAAGCTCACTGTCAGTTTTCTGTGAGGTGGAGGTACTTCCCCAGACGGGTTGCTTTGATGCATCCTACCTCTCTTAAAACAACCAATCCAAGACGAACGTACATGTTCACGCAAAATAAATGTTTGTCTTGTGTGGGAATCGAACCCACGAGCGTTGGTGTCAAAGACGATTCATTCACAACTGTGCCACGGAGCTCATCGAAAGTATATTTTAATGAATAAAATGACTATTTTGAAGGAGAATACCGATGTTAAAATAAGAAGGGGTACTCTGTTAGTTCGGAATGTAGGAAGAACGAAGGAGTAAAGAATTATAAAACTGATGTATGACATGAAATTGGAAGGATGAAGGAGCCGAGGATTACCAAGACTCACAACTCATCAAAACATGGCAATCAAGAGCTCTAGAATCCAACGAGCGTCTATGGGAAGAGCTAGAATTGTTAAAGAAGCGAGTATGATAATAATATATAAGGACCCACAGGATAAACATATGTATACATCTTCTTTATTTTAGCTTTGGACTAGGGAAATCAACCACAGATATTGACTTTCTTTCAGCTTTCTGTGAGTGAGAGGAGGTGGCATCGTGCGACTGATACTTAATGTATAACCGGCGTTCATAAGCTACGGTAACCATTTTACATAAGGTGGACCATATGCTTGAATGCCTGTCGATGTTCTATAAAAAAATACTAACTGCAGTGGGTGGATGCCGGCCGGTACTAGTTCGTATGAACTAATTGGTGGCGGAACACACAAAGCGGGTTAGATCAAATTTCAAATAACAAAATGACAATGTAAATCCAAAGTTATTCTCCAGTTTGGTTAGTTATAATTGGCCTGTCAAATGCCGACTTCCTCGATGCTAATCATCCATCAGTTGTTTGACTTAATAACATCGGTGCTTTTATGTATTTGAAATGTTTTTGGTAATGACGTAATGTTCAAATAAATTGGTGCCATATTTTTCAATTCCCGCCCAAAAATAAATCCTTTCCCTAGCGTTACCCCGTTTCTTAATCCATTAGGACCGGCGGGGTCCGCTACCTGAGCCTAAAGATTTTGCGAAGATACTGATTTTGATATGGTGCGATTGCTGTCCGATCGACACAACTCAGAGGGAAAACTAGACCTTCGTTAGGTTAGGTCACATGTCTATCGAAATATAATTTCTTGGACGTGCGGACGACGTTTCCTCGCGATGTTTTTCTTCACCGCCGAGCAAGTGACAATTATTGATATGTATATAAACCCGAAAACACGAATATAGTGGTACGTCTTTTATTACTTATTGAACGTCAAATACAATCTACAGCCATATAATAAAAAAAATATGAATACACAGGCAGATGAAATTCTACTATAAATAAATAAATAAATATTGACGGACAAATTACACAGCGCCTTCTAGCCCAAAGTAAGCGAAGCTTGTGTTATGGGTACTAGACAACTGATAAACATACGTAAATACATTTTTTTTTGTAAATACATATGACATTGCCAACCACTTCATCACCGATCGCATGCATCGATTTATTATGATGACTGATTGTACCGTATATACCAACGAGGTGTAAAAAAGTCAATTTACCAAATCGTAGCCAGGATAACAGTGGTAGTAAGGCCTGAGCGATAGAGCAAGCGGTCATATTAGTTACCGTTTAAGATCAGGTGGATTGGATCCTTGTTTAACTCACTTGGTACAAAAAAAGAATGAACGAATTGGCACCAAGTTAAAGTCCCATGAGATTATCTGTCTCGGATTTTCTCATTTCGGAGCGCAACCTTGAAGTAAAATTGCAGGGATATATGGGTCTCATGGGTCAAAATCCGTACAGTTAATATATACTGCTATATAAAGCGGAACAGTTTGTTTGTTTGTTTGGACGTACCATGCCATATATCTCTTTATCTCTTGGTTAGCAATGAGGACTGAGCGCCACATGGCCCGGATCTTACGCACCTCGCTCGCTTCATTAACATATATAGCTGTTTTCATGCACTAGTAAGCTCCTAAGGAGTTGTTGTATTAGCAGCAGCGGTAGCATCGCGCGAGTAATACTTAATGTATTGCAGATTACGGTAACTGCTATGCTTGTATCCCGACTTTGTATAAAAAATGCACTATAGCCAGTTCCTCATGTTCTCGATATCATAATCTGATAAAGCACGATTTATTTATATATTGGTGAATCTCAAGTTTCCTCGGTTCCAATATCCTTCACTTTCGCGATGTGTATCTCATTTGTCATTTTTATTAATGCGCATTAGGACAGAGTGTGCATTTTCTTATTGTAACATTACTACACTATAATAGACTCCCTATTATATAGCTGCCTCTGCAATTGTCCTCAGGAGCTTATAATTAACGTCGCCCATTTAAAGGAACGTTTTGTCTTTCGCAGGGAGGACTCCATCTTAATACACCACTCCACTGATTTCTATACTAATTCATTCTCAGTCGATGTAGTACGCCTGTGAAATGCTTTGCCATTTGACATAAGGAATACTCAATCACTTTGTTCCTACAAACATCTTGTGAAACTTCACTATCAGCCACTTAACATTACGTAATCAGCTTAAATTCCTTGGCTTTCCCTTCACTCTCATTAGTTCCATTTACTGTGTGTATATTAATAAAATATATACATCATTTAGATTAATTATGCATATATTTGAGTATAAATAACATATGTAAACATGTATGTTTACACTTATGTAATTACTTTTATTTTCCTAAAGTTATCCAGAAAGAGACTTTGTACAGTCGTCGTCTGCGTGGGTACCTCTGTCTCACCTATTTCTATCGCCAAGCAGCTATATTTATATAGCTGTGTTCCGGTTTGAAGGGTGCGATATGGCAGAGAAATTACTGGGTACTGTGACGAAACAGCCTTATTGGTAGCGCGCGAGTAATATCCCCGTGCGTCTATTGACGCACGGGGATATTACCGTAGGCCGTAGCCGTACAATAGGCTTGTGACTGCTTATGATCAGATGCGGGCCGCATGCTTGTTTGCCAAACTGGTTGTATAAAAAAAAAATGATTAGAGAGAATTTTTTTTTGGTGCAATAAAGTGTATTGTATTGTATCACTCACTTGCAGCCATACAACCACTATAGTAGGGAGTTGTGTCTTGACTGCCGTTTGTAAAGGTACTGGTCTACAATGGGTCTGCTTTGAGACGCACTACCTTACTTGACAATACCCAGACCAAGATATATAGACGTGTTCATGGAGATCAATCTTATGTGGGAATCGAACCTATCGTCTTATGTGGGAATCGACTAACGTGTTTTAAAGTTGCCATTGTTAACACTGTGACACCAGTCTATCCCGGTATGTTTCTTTTAGATGCATCTGTACCCTACTGCTGTTTTGTCAGAGCTACTTTACTAATTTGCATAGTACATCAACTTTATTGTGTCGTTGGCTTCATCTCTAAGAATGGTGGTAAACAATATAACACCCAAAATACAAAAAAGAAAGAATACGATTCTTGCAAACGTTTTCACCAAATGAAAAAGAATAGAATACATTTGAATACATTCCGTGCAATAACATTCCAAATTTTACTGAAAAAAACAGAATACATATTTTTCTGAAATTTGTACTACATCTCAATATAACAAATGTACAAAAATACAAAAAAAATACAAAATATTAAATATTTTATTACTTATTACAAGTTTTAGTTACATGGTTTGGGATCTCTTCTGTTAAGTTATAAAACCTGTATTAGAAGAGTCCCCTCTTCGCCGTGGTACATTATGATTTGTAATAGTTAAATGTGTCAGTGTGAATACAAAAAGAATCAAAAAATAGCTACTTTTGGATAAAAAATTAGTACAGTTCGTAATAATAGATGATGTAAAGCGGTTACCGGCATATGAACGCTTGTAATATATTAAGTATCACAGCAACTCCTCAGCAGCTCACTGGTGACCTCACTCACATACAGGAATATAACAACCCTCTAGGGAGTTTTTATTTGGCTGCGGTTTTCCGTGAGGTGGAGGTACTTTCCCAGACAGGACAATCATTTGTGTGCATGAACATGTCTGTTTGTCTCGATCGAATATTTTTAAGAGAGGTAGGGCGCATCAAAGCAGTCAGTTGTTTAGTACCTACATCTCACAGAAAACCGCAGTCAAATAACAAGTCCCTGGAAGGTTGTTATAATCCAAGTAGCATGTGAGGGGACTAGTAAGCTCCTAAGGAGTAGCTGTGTTAACAGCAAAAGTGGCATCGCGCGAGTGATTCTGAATGTTTTCAAGTTCCCGAAGTTGTATGTAAAAAAGCCGTTAATTGCGTGTCCTACTCGTGCACTGTGGTTTCCTTTGCAGTTTTCGGAATTCTACCTTTACTTTTATGCTACATGACATTACTTCTTACCAAATTTCATGATTCTAGGTGAACGGAAGTATCCTATAAGTTTTGATTCCCTTGCGAGTGTCAAAATACGCGCATAAACAGCCGTATCTTCTGATTGCGTTGACTAAGAAGTTTGATTTCTTCACTGCTCGAAGAGATTGCAGACCTGAATATTTGATATTAATTTCAGCTTGATAGCTCCCACCCATCATCCTTGAGAAAAAGTGTCTTGACAGACGGACATATGGATACACAGACGGACAACAAAGTAATCCTATATGGGTTCCGTTTTTCCTTTTGAGGTACGGAACAATAAAACTCTAAATATATTTGAAATTTCCGTCCAAATAAGGTACCACCGTTGGACAAACACTCGACCGGGAATTGAGGGTTCGTGGATTTTCAATCCCGCGTATGCCCCTGGGAGAAGTGATTTACACATACTTATTTTTTAAATTCACCTTTTAATATGTTTAGAACAAATCTCGAATCGAGAGCTCGACGGCGTCGTTGCGAGTGTCATTCCAACCGAACACGTAGGTTAAGCAACGTCCACCGCAGCCTGTCTATGGATGGGTTTACCTATCTCGAGTTTCTTCGTGTTCGGAGGGCACGTCGCTGCCATGGCTGCTCCGGTAGTCTCTGCCTCAGCTGCTGCGGTCGTCCGCCATCTAGAGCAGAGACTACCGTAGCAGCCATGGCAGCGTCGGCATGTTGCATGTTGGCGGAAACACACAAAGCACGTTAGATCAAATTGCATGTAAATTTGACTTTCGCAAAATGGCTCCTGAATCTATTAACTAAGTATATACGTTACTAATACGTAGTAAACGATAGGCTCCGCTACCTACTTACCATACAAATTTATTCCGTAGAAGTAATCGTTTGGAAACGGGTTGAAAGTACCGTATTTTTTTGCGATTTTACATCCACGTAAATATCTTTGGGTACATCGTAAAACGTTCAGCCGATGTCTTGGGGACTATAAATCGGACATCGTTTCAGATCGGCCCTGCACGTTACTATGAAATTTTAAAAAGGGCCTATGTCCGCGTGCCGCCGTTACCAATCCATTTAGTCCTAAACAAAGCTTTATTATCATCAATCTATTTCAATTTTTTATACAACGTCGGCCCGCCTGATTTGAAGTGATTACGCTTTTTCGAAGCATAGACATAACTTCATTCATTCGCCGCGTGCTAAGAAGCATTGTTAAAGGCGAGTATGCGATTTCAACCAATAGTGGTGTGCCTGTTTCTGCCGTTAGCTCGTGAGGGATCAGACGACAATGGCGTATCCTAATTCTTAGATTGTGGTTCCACCTTACATATTATACCTATGCTTAGAAGTCCTTTAAAGATCAGATCGCTAAATTATTAAAACATATAAAATTTGAACAAAAATAAAAATATACTTGTCTAACAGTATTTTTTTAAAGTAAACATAATTAAATAAAAGTCACAAAGATCTGCTGAATCAAAAGCACAAATCACAGCACGTGAATTGTAGACTTGATTAAAATGAAATTACATTTAGGTGTGAACCAACTGCCAACTTTACCGTCCCACAACCCACAGCGCGGGTTTCTCACAGCCCACAACTTTGGGCCGCAGTTCGAAGGCAAGTTTTGCAACACGCCTGGTATGTAATTAAAACGGTTGAAAAGTCTCGAATTATGCTCACTTCTTAGTTTTTAAAACTTATTTCTTTTTCAAACGTACGTCACGGGAAAAGTTGAAATTTTTGGTGTTCGTGTGATATTAGATAGCGACCGTAGCTTTACTAGTATAAAATCGAGGAAGGCGCTTTTCTTTTCGCAGGGCTATGCCCCGAGTTTCAATTATCTATCTATAACTTCAGACCTAATTCCTTGCTGGGTAGGCAGAGAGAACCGAGCGCCACACGACTCGAACCTTACACACCTCACTCAGTTTCTCAGGATATCCTAGTAATGTTATAAATGTGAATGTCCGTTTGTTTGTTATGCATTCACGAAAACTACTGAACCGATCATCATGAAACTTTGTACACATATTCTTGGAGATATCAGGAGTAAAATAGGATACTTTTTATAAAACAAAAAATTATCAATGCGAGCGAAGCCGCAGGTAAAAGCTAGTATATATATATTTATATTATAGCTGAAATGATGAATTAGATGTATTTATTCAACATTCAATATGTCACAGGAAATACGCATAGCAAAAACGAGCCATAAAATTGAAATCACTTCCAGTATACGTGTCCAGTCGTAAGGGATACTTGCACAAAAAATGGTTATCGGCAAAAAGTTTTTATCACTAGAACACTTGAGTCCACACGCCGACACCTGCCACCCCGGTGGGTTTGACCGACAGCTCGGGAGTGGACTTAGGGGTTTCATACTATTCATTGAATATTTAGATCTTAGTTTTATACTAGTAAGTTGACAAATAAGCATACGACCTGCCTCATGGAAAGTGGTACCGTATTGTGAACGCTTGTAACCCGAGATCACTTGTGCGTTGTCATTCTTCTTAGATCCCGTTTATTATTCAATTTCTTTCCAAAAAAATATCGGGAGAAAAATGTCTTCCTCAAATTTTGAAAAATCATTACGATCAAATTTCCACTATTGGGCCTTTATTTTTTTGCTAATAAGTTTCCATTAAATATACAAACAGATCTACGGCATCAATTAACAATTTAAAATAACATTTTTCAAAGGGTTCACAATACACTCATCGTCCTTAAACTTACGACATTATAAAAATTAAATAACCTATTTACACGACAAATTACGGCCGCGTTTGACCGGATTAAACGTTCAAAGTGACAGGGCGTAATTTAAAAAACCGGACAAAGTTTGTCCGGCGACCGGACCCCGGGTTGGGTGAAAAACTCGTGAAATGACCGGACGTACCAGCCCCGGACGCCTTAATGAGCGTCCCGAGGTTGGCAAATTGTGAGAATTACTTAGGTAATATATCAAAGGGGTTGTTAGATGCATTTTTTACTAACAATCATTAGCGTATAGAATAAAAACAATAACGTTTTTTTTAATAATTACGCAAAATCTGTGACGTAACTCTTCCTGACAGCGTTTGCAAGTAGGAAAGTTGGTCTGAAAGAGAATATTGGCGATAAGATAAGAAAAGTCCTGATTCGGTTCGCGCATGACAGGCGAAAGAGATATACAGGGAAAAATTGGAAGGATATAGGAGCCAAGGAAGTTCAAGACTTACCACGACTAAGTTGGTCGTGTTTTATCAGGCCCAAGGAACCGGTGAGTGTGCACTTAAAAGTATAGAATGAGCGAGGTGTTCAGGGACTACATCTTGCGCTCGTGAACATAGTGGTAGATGGATATTTTATGTTGTCCCGTCAATACATACTCATCTCATAGTGGGGCTTAAATCGCTATCAAATAAAATACAAATTTATAATATAAATTTTATTTATCACTCACTGATTGGCATGAACACAAAAACTCTCCAAGAAGTTGTTAATTGGTTGCGTTATCTGAGAGGTACTTCTCTAGTCAGTCTGCTTTGTTCCGCCTTAGTTCCCTTGGAAACACCCAAACCGAAACAAACAGATATATTCATGTACACAAATGTTTGTCCTCTTTGGAAATCGAGCCTTAGTTTTAAGGTAGCATTATTAACCACTACACCAACGGGCTCATCAAAAAAACTGTTGCTAAAACATAGAATTTACTCTTTGAAGTCGGTTATAAAATGCATTCCTACCATAAAAATGAATGTGTTACAGAAGTATAATAAAACGAAACGGGCGTATCACAAAAGCTCACTGTTTTTTTCGTTGTGTGTACAAAATGAGGTGTTTACACGGAAAAATACAAACAATCATACAAAATAAAGCGTGTGTATTACGTCATAAAATACACACTCAGAGAAACTGTTGCGTGAACTGCTCCATTCGTTCATTCATTCGTTCGTTTGTCATATTTCATTGCAAATGTGTTTTGGGAACTTTGAGCCTTCAATTGTGTTGAATGGTCGCTGACACGATATCTCTGGTTTTCTGTTTTATATGCTATTTAGGTGTCACACACAGTTTGAGGTCAATTTTGTAATTATGATTGTATTAATGACTAGACTAGACTTGGGACTTAATTATACTTGTGGAAGAAAGCCACTTTAACACGAACACTAGTGGGTCCATAAATCCCAGCTGGACAAATATTTGTGTACATAAACATGTCTGTTTGTTTTGGATTGTGTATTTTAAAGACAGCTAGGGTGCAACAAAGCAGCCAAACAGAGAGAAGAAGTATCTCTATCTCACAAAAAGCTGCAGCCAAGTAACAACTCCTTGAAGGGTTGTTGTGTTCCTGCGGGTAAGTGAGGTGACCAGTAAGCTGTGTAAGCAGCAGAGTATCTCGCTAGTGATACTTAATATGTCAGCATTCATACGCTACGGCAACCGCTTTATAAGGCGGATCTGAATTTGAATAAAAAAATGTTGACCAATAAAAGGTAGTTAGCCAAACCATCCAACTCTGCGTTTTACGGTTTGCGATCGCCATTCCAGAACCTTTCTGCCCCAACGGCCATCAGTTCTTCGAGCTATGTGGCCTACCCTCTGCAATTTCAGCTTACTGATCCTTAGAGCTACGTCGGTAACTCCAGCTCATTTCTGAATTTACCTCGCAGAGAAACTCCGAGCATGAGTCTCTCCATCGCAATAGCTCCCGTATTTATTTTTATATTAGTGCAACATAGTGGCTCCTCTTTGAGGAGTGAGTGGCTCCTCTCCAGATGGTAATCGAATGAGGAGCCCAAATCGCAACTGACAAAAGACAACACAGTATCCAGTCAGTTGACGCTGCCATGCTGACCCGCGAGGTCTGTATGAGGTCCATAGTAAGCGACCAGGTTTCTATGATGTAAGTCATCATTTGAAACGCAATGGTCGAAGACGTTCGTTTTGAGACATAAAGGTATTTTGGACGAGTAAATCTTTCGCAAATTCCCACACGCTGATCACTTGTTCGGCAATGAAGGAAAACATCGTGAGGAAAGTCGCATTCCCAAGAAATTATATTTCGAAAGATGTGTGACCTAGCCTAAGAAAGATCTGGTTTTAGCTCTGTTTTGTGGAGGTCTCACGGCTCGCTCCTTATCAAAATCAGCATCTCTGCTACATCCTAATACATACTGTTAGGATGAAAGGTAGATCGAAGGAGGTAGGGATGTGAATGTATTTGGATGGTTTTAATAAACTGGAAATTCAAGTCTGCTTCCTAAACTTAATAATTTCATTTTAAAGTTATAATTGCGCACTTTGAATGCTCAGCGAGCGGTGTGGAAACAATTTGTATTATGTTTCAAAGTAATTATCTGAAGTTATCGAAGTTTGATAGTTGGCTGCGTCTTCATACACTTATTAACAGCGATATCGTTTATTTGTACGTTCATACACAAATGAACATTTCTGTTTAGTGGTTGGAAAATTAAATTTTAAGGCAGATTTCTTTTATACAACATCGAAAAGACCTACCTGATATAATGCGTAAGCGTGACGTTACTCACTAGCGGGTACATGCGCTATTTGGTTATTTACCTGCGATTCTCTGTGAGGTGGAGGTACTTCCCCAGACGGACGTTGGTGCGCCCTACCTTTCGTAAAAGTTTGCACTAAAGTACTTTGACTGCTACATCATGTATCGCTGCTTCTCTGTACCTGGCGATTGACCATAACCGCCGGTTTAACTAATGCACTAAGTAATTAGCTCTATATTTGATCTATCGAAATACATGTAAAATTTAATTCGTTCAGTTTTTGTATTCATAAAAATTAACTTCTATTATAAACAAACAATAAATTGAACAAACTATACTGGGCTGGCCTGTATAAAAAGTACATAAACATAACGTTAATATTCCAATCAGACCGGTTATATCGTGGCAAAAACAAAAAAAATAAGGTAGTATATTATTCTAACGACTAACATATTCAGCGCCTGATGATGCCTCATGGAGAAACGAAACACGTGTCGCAGAGACGACCGGAACAGCCAGAGCAGCAACGGTGGCGGGTGCATGCGGTTCACATTTCAGATGGCGAACACTCGCAGAGACGACCGCAGCAGCCGAGGCAGAGACAACTGAATCAGCCATGGCAGCGGCGGCATGCATCTACTAACGGTAGTGGGTGGGTGCCGGCCGGTAGTAGTTCGTATGAACTAATCGGTAGCGGATGCACACAAAATAGTTTAGATCAAATTGCAAGAGAGAGAGGTGCGAGGACACATTTTCTTTCTCTCTTTCTCTCATAGCGAGTTAAGTTTCGTATATCTAAGACACAGTGCAGGCCTATTGTCTGTATCACACTATGGAGCTAAAGAAGTTATACTTCAGTCGTGTGGTAAAAAATAAAAGTCTAAAGTTTTTTCTATTTCTAAGACTACCAAATAATCAAGAAAGAAACGAATATTTTATTCAAAGCTTTTTGGTTATGAAATAGGCAAATTTCTCGAAAATTCTCGCCTCGAGAATTCAGTCAGTATGAAAATACTTTTAAGCAAAAGCCTTTCTTTTGCTTTCAATCTGAGAGCTCGCGTGTCGCGGACTGTCTTGTTGGGTCTAGTACGAACAGGGCAATGTACACGCGAAGTCGCGTGACCAGCTATTTGATTAGCAACGAAATGGCATCTTCGACGCATTTCGACCATCCCTATTATTTTTTATGACTTTTTCGCTAAATTAAGGCCATGCTCATCCACTGCGATTTAAGGGCATTAACGTTACTGAAGTGAAATTTATGGACATTTTCGGGCTGGGCTTCTTTTGTTAGGTTTTCAGTGATGACTGACATCTGCTGTGTTTTACAACTGTTGCATTTTCGGTATATTAAAAAATTATTTCGATGGGCTCGGTGGCGAAATGGTTAGTTACTTTAACTTCAACGCTCTTGAGTTAGATTTCCACACAGGACAAACACGTGTGTGCATGAACATGTCTATTTGTTTTGATTTTGAGAGGAAGTACCTGTAATATAGAGAATACCGTAGCCATGGAAGCCTAATAACTCCTTGCAGGGTCGTCGCATTTCCACGAGTGAGTGAGGTTACCAATAAGCTTCTAAGGAGCTGCTGTGTTATCAAAAATAGTAGACGCTACGGTGACTTCAGATGTAGCCGTAGATAGGTAGTATGCTCGGCTCCCAACGTTAAATAAAAAAAAAATATTGCACCATAGAGCTGGTGTGATGACCGGAGTTGGCCATAAGGACGTCTTGGTTATCTGTATAATTATATGGCCAACAAGCTTAGGTCAGTTTCAGTTAGTTAAGCCTTAAAACGCTTACAATAATTATCACTCATGCAATACCACCTCCGTTGCTGACACAGCAACTCCTTGGGAGCTTACTGGTGATCTCCCTCACACACAGGAACACAACAACCCTCTAGGGGGTTGTTATTTGGCGGCGGTTTTCTGTGAGGTGGAGGTACTTCCCCAGACGGGCTGCTTTGATGGGCCCTACCTCTCTGTCTCTCTTGCAATTCGGTTCCTTCAAGTTCATTACAAATGGTTATAATAAAAACGTGTGCGTCTAGGGACGCCCGACAGAAGTGATAACTTAAACTAATCCGCTGCCGTATGCGTGAGAGAAATGGAAGCCAGACAGACTGGCGCCGTAACACGTTACGTAACGAAGCGGTTTACCCTCCCATAACAAGTTATCACTTCAAAAATAACCTATAGGTATTCTTCGTCTTAACCTCATTAGTACAGAAATTTAAGAGGTCCTCGCAAAGTTAAGAGCATAATTAAAAAGTAATGACACTATTAGAGATCCAAGTATCATTGGTTACGTTCGAGTCTGCGATTATTGTAATTAACTTACAGTAATTAGCAATTAAACTGGCACATTGGAAAAAGAACCGAAGAAAGGAAAAGCGGTCGTTACGATTTATTAGAAACTTGCTTCTGCCTCGGATTGTTACTATAACAATCCTCGTGAATTTAGGTTTCATGTGTTTTAGAGGTCCAATATAGGTGGGTAAATGAGCATGTAACTCAGGTAAGTCATGACCACCGCTAGAAGATGAACACCAAAGGGTCACCGATCTGTTTCAAGTCTTTTTAGGCATTCGAATACTTATTTCCTGAAGGTATACCACTGAGGTAAAATGGGCTAAATAGAGTATGGATAGCTTAACGGCAAGCAGTTTCCGTTAGTTATCTCTTCATATAATCATCATCACGATTACTTTCAGGGACAGTTTAGCTTGACGTATTTAATATTTACCAACTAGAAGTAATTATTACTACTGTATTCGAGATGCTTTAGTACGTGTCATCTTAATGCAATGCAATTTTCTTCCCACAAATTGCATATAAAGTCAGACAAATGTACAATCCAATAAAAAATTGATGTGGCAAATATTAGTTATAAAGCATTATTTTATTATTAATTTCACAGTGCTTTTTTATGATAAATTTACTGGACTACGCCAGCGCTAACAAATTAATTTGTGTGTTTTTAAACAAAAGAGTTTAATTCGATGATGGTCCTATGACATGTATATATGTGTAAGCTTAACATTATCGATAATTGTAACAGTACTTTTCTGAATCAAAACACAAGGTCCTAGTGGGTATCCAAGTGATCCAACTACGTACTAGTAAGAGGTGTGTTTCGATAATTGAACAGCACAGTCACAGTAAATTAGGTTTCCTTACGGGTGAATGCGTAGACTAGTACAATAAGGGATCGAATTGAAGTAAGTTGAATCGCCCCAGTCAGGTACTTTAGTCAAAGTACCCTCAATTTCAGGCATAAGTTTATGGAGGGTTTAAGTATATATAAGTATACGCAGGGATATCGTTCGCATAGTAGTTAATACTGTCAATTGACAAATATTGATATGCAGCGGAAATATCGTCGAATATAGTATAAAGCCCTGCATAATATTAGTATTGATGTCCATGCTATCGGAGTAGCTTCCGTCTTCAACTTTTGTGGATCTAAACAATTTTTAACGGAAGTATCGCGTGTTTCAGCGTCCGTGGTCGCAGGAAGACTAAAGTCAAAGAAGTCTTCCTGCGACCACGGACGCTGCAAAGCGTTCGAAAGGTCAGGTTCAACAAAATAAATAAAACACGCGATACTTCTGTTAAAAGTTGTTTAATTCAATATGTAACAATCGCGAAAACTTAAGACAATACTATTTTGTGGATCTGTGCCGACTCCTTTGTCCAGCCTAACCGTGTATCTAACGTGTATCTCGTAAATCTAACGAAATAAATAAAAATTATTGGAGCATCTCTTAATCATGGATGTCCTATATATATTTCCAGGGATTGTAATTAACCTAATTAGATACGCATGATACTAATATGATTCGTATCAGATTAATGTTTGTTCATAATTTTTGTAATTACTTACGAGTATCTGACTCGAAAGAAATGAATATAATTAAAGTTAGGTCACCTTCTAATCTAAAAACAACATCACTTAAATCTTGTCATTGAAAAAGCAAAGAGTAGGAACTCCGCTCATCAGATAAAGTTGACAGTTTTGCAAGTTGGCTGCCAGTGGCTGTTGAATGACGTTGTTAGTTTCACCTTGCCTGCACATGTGTTCCCTCCTTCCTACAATATGGCATCCTTCAATCGAAGCGTGAAGAAGTATCTTGCGGCTCAGCATGGCAGCGTCAACTGACAGGACACTGTGTAGTCTTTTGTCAGTTGCAGTTGCGATTTGGGCTCCTCTTTCACTTACCATCAGGCAAAGCGGAGTCACTATGCTGAGCTTATATATAAAAAAAAATAAAAAAAAACTATTAGAAGTAGAAATTCAGTTACAGCAATATGAACTAATAAAGATGTGTATATAAATTGTGCAAAATAAATGTGCGTACAATGGCAGACTTATCTCTGTAAGAGATTTCTTCCAGTCAACCTTTAGTTGCTTGATGTGTACCAATCAAATAAAAACAAATCAACACAAAGAATCTTTAAAGAAATCCTTGCAATGGTAAATGTAGATAAATGTAATGTACTACTTGTGCAGTTTTTATTACTTACATAAAGAAAATACATAAAAAGAAACATGTGCTAAATTTTTTTTTTTTTTGGGGTTTCTTTTTCTGTATTTTCTAATCCAACCTAATCTAACAAAGAGGATATTAAAACAATTTTTTTTTATTCAACGTCGGGAGGCATTCAAGCATACGGCTCACCCGATGTAAAGCTGTTACGGTAGCCTATTAACACTTGTAATATATTAAGTATCACTCGCGCGATGCTTCTCTGCTGCTTACACAGCTACTCCTTAGGTGCTTACTGGTGACCTCACTCGCACGCAGGAACACAACAACCCTCTAGGGAGTTGTTATTTCGCTGCGGTTTTCTGTGAGGTGGAGGTACTTCACCAGACGGGCTGCTTTGATGTGTCCTACCTCTCTTAAAACATCCAGACCAAGACAAACAGAAACTAGCAGAGAACGTATTAAAATATGATCAAGATATATTGGCTTGAGTGACAATACTGATGAATTCAATGCAATGTTCTTACTTAAACTGCCACAAACTTTATACACGTGTATATATTTATGCTCCGTTGGTTCGGACATGTAGAAAGAATGAAGTAAGAAAGAATTATGAACATACATATATAACGCGAAAGGAAAAGGATGCAGGAGCCGAGGAAAGTCAAGACTTACCTACCATTACCAAAATTGATAGTGTTTTATCAGAAAGTGACGTAAAGAGCCTCAAAAACTGGCGAGCGTGCATGAGAAGAGCTAGGAATGTTAAAGAAGCGAGTGAGCTCGTGTGGCGCTCGATCGTCTCTCTATCCCATACGGTATTTGGCGTGAAGTTATAGATAAAGATATATACATTTACTCAACTTAAATTACGTGTTTCTACGGAAAGAAAAGACATGATTTATTCGAGCATCACTAAGGAAAGCTCCGGAGGATTTTCTTCTAACAAGCTCTTATTAAAGTCGTAACCTTCATACTTACGTAGGTTGCTCTTCCAGTTTAATAAAATAGAATGAACGAGAATGTTTATTTGGTCCAACATATGCTCCTGTATAATGTTGTTACATTTCTAGGATTCTGTACATTCAACAGCCACTGGCAGCCAACTTGCAAAACTGTCAACTTTATCTGATGAGCGGAGTTCCCACTCTTTGCTTTTTCAATGACAAGATTTAAGTGATGTTGTTTTTAGATTAGAAGGTGACCTAACTTTAATTATATCCATTTCTTTCGAGTCAGATACTCGCAAGTAATTACAAAAATAATGAACGAACATTAATCTGATACGAATTATAATAAGCGTATCTAATTAGGTTAATTACAATCCCTGGAAATATATATAGCACATCCATGATTTAGAGATGCTCCAATAATTTTTATTTATTTCGTTAGATTTACGAGGATAGGCTGGACAAACGAGTCGGCACAGATCCACAAAATAGTATTGTCTTAAGTAAAGTAATATAGAAAACCTTGCTTAGCGTCTCAGTGCATCTGTCTATCTTGGATCACAGGTGCGGGGGAAATACTTTGCACTTACTTTGGCATCTCCATCGCCTATCCTTATAAAGTTGCTGAGCAAGATGCCTGATCAAACAAATTGTTTACTTGAAGAATTATGTACACACAATGGGTGTTATAATCAATAAAGTAGTACGGGCCACTTCTTGCCCTACAAATCGAGTATACTTATTAATATATTAATAACTAGCTCAAGCCCGCGGCTTCGCACGCATGATATTTGGGCGTTTATTAGCCTTTATTTCTCTACAGGCCTGAAATTCTTTCTGTTTAAAAAAAAACGAAGTTCAGGGTCGTAGTCGATTCAATTTTCATACAGCGCCATCTATTGTCCTTTACGGGAGGCAACGTATATTTATTTTATTTTTATTATATAAAAAATGCGTAGTTATTTTATGTTACAAAAAATACGTATTCCATATAAATCATAAAAATTAAATTACAAAGTTCCCCGAAGTGGAAGATATTTCCCCTTAATTTTAACAGTTTTTCTTTTTTTATGCAGGAACCCTAAATATTTACAGGATAAAAAGTACCCTATATTCTGCTCTGAACAGTCCTCTACCTACCAATGAAAGTCCCGTCAAAATCGGTTCAGCCATTTCGAAGATTAGCCCGGACAAACAAACAGACAAATAAAAGTTAAATATGCTTTGGTAACGTGAAAATAATAATATGAGCTTAAAATAAAGGCTTTATTTTGAAATCACAGACAGACATTTCAATTTTATTTATATGTATGTATAAATGTATAGATTATGCATGCTTTCTATACATTCTTTCACATAATGATGTCCTTCTCGTTTGTGGAGTTGGATGAGAGTCACCTGTGTATGTCAAAATCTGTATCTGTGACAGATCCTTAGATTTAAGCAGCGGAGTCAGCCAATACTAATTACCTACTAGCTGCTGCCCGCGGCTCCGCCCGCGTGGAGTCAAATAACGTAGCCTATGTGTTAATCCAGATCATAATCTATCTACGTGCCAAATTTCATTCAAATCCGTTCAGCCGTTTAAGCGTGAAAGAGCAACAAACATCCATACATACAAACTTTCGCATTTATAATATTAGTAGGATACGGATTAGGAAACGGAATAACGCTAGGCGAAAAAGATCTAAAATAATTACATAGCGCTCACAAGTCATTTACAAAAGACTATTATTATCCTATTTTCAAAAGACTAAATTTCCTAAAAACGGACTTCTCGAATCACATGTATCTCTGACTAATTGGATACATGCTGCTTCTAAGCAATAAAACACAATATAGAAACAAACGTTGACGAGCTCGGTGGCGCAGTGGTGAAACGCGCTGTTACGCTACTTTGACGCCAACGCTCGTGGGTTCGATTCCCACACAGTACAAACATTTGTGTGCATGAACATGTCTGTTTGTATTGGTCTGGGTATTTTTTATGTATAATAAGTATGTATTTACAAAAAAAAAAATGTTATTACGTATGTATGTCAGTTGTCTAGTACCCATAACACAAGCTTCGCTTACTTTGGGGCTAGATGGCGCTGTGTAATTTGTCCGACAATATTATTATATTCCAATAGAAAGAAAACCTATACAGTCGAAGTTATTATCGTTTGTCACAAGAACACACAGTCTCCATATGTCATTGGTGCTAAAATTAATTGAGATTCACATTTGGTTTCTTAGATTACATACTTATTTACACGCGTCTACTTAATAAAAGGTCATAAAGCAAATGAGTTCAAAAAGAAAGGATTCTGCCCAATATCCCTTCAATATATTGGTCATGAAAACCTAACTGGGTCACTGGTATCCATATAAAACGTATTATTACTATCACGGATAACTTGCTCTATGCAACTAATGGTGCCCCATAAAATGTAATTTGTAAATTGCTCACCGATCAAATCATTCCTTATTTTCGTTGGTTCCGCAAATGTTCAATAAAATGGATTTTATTGTAACGGGAGTAATGATCATCAGCAAATTTGAAATGGCACCACAGTATATTGTTGCGCACTGGTATAGTGCGTATAGTAAGATGAAAGTATATTTACTTACAAGGCATACAAACATAACATTTCGACGAGCTCGGTGGCGCAGTGGTGAAACGCGTTGTTACTCTATTTTGACACCAACGCTCGTGGGTTCGATTCCCACACAGGACAAACATTTGTGTGCATGAACATGTCTGTTTGTCTTGGTATGAGTATTTTCTATGCCTAATAAGTATGTATTTACAAAAAAAAAAATATTTACGTATGTTTATCAGTTGTCTAGTACCCATAACACAAGCTTCGCTTACTTTGGGGCTAGGTGGCGCTGTGTAATTTGTCTGAGAATAAATAAAAATAAAATAAAAGACTCTCATGAAACTCATACGGACCACCTGACGTAAAGCGGTTACCATAGCCTATGAACGCTTGCAATACATTAAGTATCAATCGCGCGATGCCACCTTTGCCGCTAACACTCCTTAGGAGCTTACTGGTGACTTCACTCATACGCAAGAACACAATAACCCTCTAGGGAGTAGTTATTTAGCTGCGATTTTCTATAAGGTGGAGTGTACTTCCCCAGACGGGCTGCTTTGATGTGCCCTGCCTCTTTTAAAGCGCCATAAGGATGAACTTGTTTGTCTCTGCCTTAACTTTTGTTATGTGAGCAAACAAAACATATATATAAAACAAGTAAAGTTACCATCGCTAAATTGTTTGTAGTAAGCTGATTATCTATAAGACATATTAGGCCACAATACTCTTGGACACAATATGGGTACACATGGAATATTATATTACAAGTGATCATATTAGTCAGGAATACTTTGGTGTTTGAGGTGATCAAGAAAATATCGTTAAAGGTAACAGCAGATCACCATTACATAAATAGGATTCTCTATTTCACCGTTAAATAGGTTACCATGACAGTGTCTCAAAAACTGTACGCAATTAAAACTGTAAATTAAAACTTATTAAAAAAAAAAAAAAGCTTGGAGGCTCAGCCGTAAATGACGCGACTTTGACTCCAACGCCACGAGCGTTGGTTCGATTGTGCATGCACATGTCTGTTTGTCTTGATCTGAGAGGTAGGGTGCATCAAAGCAGCCCGTCTCGGGAAGTACCTCTACCTCACAGAAAAACCGCACCCAAATAACAACTCCCTAGAGGGTTGTTGTGTTCCTGCGTATGAGTGAGGTCACCAGTAAGATCCTAAGGAGTTGCTGTGTTAGCAGCAGAGGAGGCATCGCGCGAAAGATACTTAATATATAACAAGCATTAATAGGCTACGGTAACTGCTTTACATCATGCCTCCCGATGTGGTATAAAAAAAACTAATATCTATCTTTTTTACTCTACGAAATCCAACACATTATCGTTCTCGAAAACAAAAGAAACTAAATGCACATTAATATCATGGTAAATGAAATTCTCTTCATTATGACTGTTTCTCATTTAATTATTTAAAGGTAAACATACATACATATCATTACGCCTGTCTCCCATTGGGGTCGGCAGAGACTATAGAACGCCAGGTGCACCGATCCAAACATACTTTTTTTTTATACATCGTCGGGAGTCATGCAGGCATACGGTCCACCTGATGTAAAGCAGTTACCGTAGCCTATTAACGCGTGTAATATATTGAGTATCACTCGCGCAATGCCTCCTCTGCTGCTTATACAGCAACTCCTTGGGAGCTTACTGTTGACCTCACTCACACACAGGAACACAACAACCCTCTAGGGAGTTGTTATTTGGCTGCGGTTTTCTGTGAGGTAGAGGTACTTCCCCAGACGGACTGCTTTGATGCACCCTACAAACAGACATGTTCATGCACACAAATGTTTGTCTTGTGTGGGAATCGAACCCACGAGCGTTGGTGTCAAAGTCGCGTCTTTCACGACTGAGCCACCGAGCTCGTCGAAACTGAACTGAACTGCTCTCTCTTCTTCCACACTCATCAACCTCTTCATGCATGCTCTTCGGTTTTGTGTACTTTTGATTTGACCCTTTTTCGATGTGTTGAAAAAGGGCCAAATCAATTGATCAATGATTTGGCCCTTTTTCAACACATCACCAATTTGATACATATATGTATATATATATATATAACTATATATCTATTATTTAAAGGTTATTCATATTATTTTGCTCCTTAGGTAAAGTAATCTATACATATAATAAAATTGAAGTGTCTGTCTGTGATTTCAAAATAAAGCCTTTATTTTAAACTCATATTATTATTTTCACGTTACCAAAGCATTTTTAACTTTTTTGTCTGTCTGTTTGTTTGTCCGGGCTAATCTTCGAAATGGCTGAACCGATTTTGACGTGACTTTCACTGGTAGGTAGAGGACTGTTCAGAGCAGAATATAGGCTACTTTTTATGCCGTAAATATTTAGGGTTCCTGCGTAAAACATGAAAAACTGTTAAAATTAAGGGGAAATATCGGTAACTTTGCGATTTTATTTTTATTATTTTCACAGAATACGTATTTTCTGGGACATAAAATAACTACGCATTTTTTATGTAATAAAAATAAAATAAATATACGTTGCCTCCCGAAAAGGTCAATAGATGGCGCTGTATGAAAATGTACATCCCTGAACTTTGTTTTTTTTTGAAACAGAAAGAATTTCAGGTCTACAGAGAAATAAAGTCTACTAAAAGCCCAAATCTTATGCGTGCGAAGCCGCGGGCTTCAGCTAGTTTAAACTAGTAATACAGCTGTATTATTTATGTTATGTACATTGAATGATATGCTAGCATACTTTTGAAAGTATACACTTGTGACCTGTAAAGTACATATTTCGTTTACTAATAAAGACACTGGCTATATCGAGAGACCCATATATTTTTCGTCCTCTTCAGTGAAAAAGACGAAACAATATTAATAATAGTTATGGGCATAAATTATGCCCTGAGGAATGACATAGGTATACAACTTTTGCTAATTCAATATGAATGGATCCCTCCATATCATTTCGTACCAGAAACCAGTAATTTAAGGGACTATTACAGCAATATAGCAATAGAAGTATTAAACAGCAATTTGAGTTACTCCAACTTGGGTGCCATGCCGTCGATATTTGTATAAATAAGGGAGGGTTAAACTTTGACTAATCGCCGGCGTCCTTAAATTTGCGTTCACCTTAGGGAAGGATTGAGCTATAATTCACTTTTAATTAATTCAAAGCTTAACTAGTAGAAATTAAGAGAAAAAAGGTATAGTCAAAAAAGTTACGAATAATATTGAAAAATAATTATAATCAGATTGCTAAAATCCGAGTACCCAAGCATATAATCTCAAATTAGCTAAGACTGTGCTATAGTTACGTTTAAAATAAGCAATAAACATATGTAATTTTTTTTTTTTTTTCATAAAATATTCAGACCAAGGTAATCGAATATTACCACTGTCCTATACATCCTATTCTTCACATACGACGCAGCAACTAAAAGACTGACGAGCTCGGTGGCTCGTCGTGAATGACGCGACATTGACACCGACGCTCGTGGGCTCGATTCCCACACAAGGCAAACATTTGTGTGTATGAACATGTCTGTTTGTCTTGGTCTGGATGTTTTAAGAGAAGTAGGGCACATCAAAGCGGCCCGTCAGGGGAAATACCTTCACCTCACAGAAAACCGCAGCCAAATAACAACTCCCTAGAGGGTTGTTGTGTTCCCGCGTGTGAGTGAGGTCATCAGTAAGCTCCCAAGGGGTAGTTGCTGTGTAAGCAGCAGAGGAGGCATCGCGCGAGTGATAATTAATATATCGCAAGCGTTAATAGGTACGGTACCCGCTTTACATCAGGTGGGCCGTATGCTCGTATGCCTCCCGACGTAGTATAAAAAAAAGTATAAACGCCCACTACCCTTAGCGATTGTGGACCATGAGAAGGTCTTCGTTATTATCGAGGCCTGGGCAGTTCTCTCCAGGGATGCCGCATTGAATAAAGGTATATCGGATCGTTGAGGAGTATACATAAAAAATCGACCATGTCGATCCGACAATAGGATCAGAGGCCGAGAACTGTCCAATTTCGGAGGGCGTTAGACAGGATCTTCTTCTACGAAACTGTGTACTAAAATATTTCTTGTCCGATCTAATACGGATGGGCGGCGTTTGGGAAATTGCGAAAGATTTTCTCGTTCCAAATACCTCATTGTGTCGAGATGAATGTCTACGACCAGTATGTGTTGCTAGTCAAGACTTACGGCAAGAAAACTTGGTTCCTTACTATGGAGCTGATACATAAGTTTTTGTGAGTGTGGGGGGCTTCATGTCAAGTCTTTTATTGGTTTGTATAGGTATCTATTTTAAGTTAATAATGTCAGCAAACCATTTCATAAATGTTAGCCCTAACATAAAAAAAAAAACTGGGTGCACTCCGGGAGTGCCGGCAGAAGTGAAAACTTGATCATTAACGTTGTGCATTTTTGAATATTTTGGAATGGTTAGGGAATAATTTCGCATGAATTGCTTTATTTATCAGTATAAAAGTACTATCATGTATGTGGTAAAATACAATATTCCTTTATTGCGCTATCGTACACAAACATGACAATTTATATTACATTAAAAATTTAACTCTTCAGAACTATTACAATTATTTTACATTAAAAAGTTTATCTCTCAGAAAAATCAACTTTCATCCATAATTTCACCATCATCATTATCAGCATCATCATCGCCAATCTCTAAAACTAAAACACACCGCACCGCTGAAACCAAATCTAGCGCTTCATGTTTTAATTGTTTAATTAGAGGTAACTAATGTTTTAGCGCTGCAGAGAATTTAAGTTCTAATTCTCACCAAAATCTTACGGTCAGGGTCACGTGTCCTGACGCGAGTTTAGCATTTTTTACTCATCCCAAAAAGTGCACAACGCCGCATAAGAAGTTTTCACTTCAAAAATATGCATTAGAAATGTAAAATGTTCTTTTTCCCGAAGTAGATTAAAAGTGTGTTTTTCATAGAAGTATCCCCGATATCTTGGTAAGCTTCTTCCGTGCCGTTGTAAGAAATTACACTATTATCATTAAATAGATTTATGTGTTATCGCATTTTGTGGGTAGAGGGAACACTGCATTATCCGATTGATTATTAGTGCCACGTACGGAAAATACAAAGACATAGCTTGTAAACGTTTACCATTGTTAAAGTTAATAATTTCCATGTTTATTTTACAAAAGTAAAATTTACAAGCAATTTGATTTAGATTTTAAACTACTTTTGCCTCCGTTTATTAGTTCATGTAAATCAGCGCCGATTTGCACCCAACCACTACCGTTAGTAGATGCATACTGTCGCTGCCATGGCTGTGAGTAGATCCAGATGTGAACGAATGAAAAGAATAAGTTACGCACATACGTGTATTAAAATCCCGCGGCAATCTTCTTCTTAGCGTAATAGCGTTTCCTAATCCATTAGTATTGGCCGAGCCCGCTAACTAAGACTAAGGATTTGGCGAACGATTTTTCCATAGAGTAACTGCCATCAGTCCTCTACAATTCAGAGGGCAAATCAGACCTTTCTTCGGTGAGGTCACACGGCTTTGGAAATTTTTTTTTTATTCATGAGTTTCCTCACGATGATTTTCTTCATTGCCAAGATAGTGATGATTACAAATATGTACATAAATCTGAAAACACATATTTAGTGGTACACGCCGGGATTCGAACCGAAGACTAGTTGATCAATAGGCCGGTTCTTTATCCACTGGGCTATAACTATATTTATATACCTCTCAGTATATTTATGATAAAATAATGTATGCTCGTAAAAATATAGACCCCTTTTCAAAATTTTGTGAAAATATTGGAAGCAGGAATATATTACGTATGCTAAGACTAATAGATCCTCTGTTGTTTATTGTATTCAATTCTATGATAAATTACCTGAAACAGTTCTATCCTTGCCTGACAATATGTTCAAAAGGCACATTAAAAATACTCTACGTAAGAAAGGTTATTACAGAATTGATGAATATCTGACGGACAGAGATGTTTGGAAATGATTCAGCACATGTATTAATATATTTTTTTTATTGTACCATTTGATATCACTATATGTACACTCACATATATTTATTGTAATATAAATTGATGATTTAAAAAAAAAAACCTGTATTGGCAATTTTCTTTTGGCATTTCTTCTTCGCCAATCGTCATTTACGAAATGCTAGTAGATTAAAAGAAGAGAAATTAAAGCTATGAAATATTAATAAGATACAATATGATTTAATTTAAAGACTGTAATACGTGTATAAGTGCCCGCGAGGGCCTAATGGCAAATAAATGAATTTTGTATTTTCAGGAACACCGTTCCGATATAAATTCTATATTTTTGTCTGTGCGTTTGTCCGTGCGTTTGTCTGTGCGTTTGTATGTCGCTTTTTTTCGAATATTCGAATGTTGACTTCAGATTTGGATTCAATATAAAAAAGTAGAATAGAAATGTTCAGAAACACCGTTCCTATCTCTTAAGAAACATGGCCGACAAATTTAAAAAAAAATGTTATATAATTGACGAGCCAGGTGTTCCTCTGGCAATGCAAGCTTGCGCATTCTCAACTGGGTTTTATATGTCCAAGACTAACCTACCATGACCAAATTGGTCGTGTTTTATCAGAAGGTTTCTAGCCCGCTGGTTTCTAGGACTCTTGACATCAAGAGTCCTAGAAACCAGCGGGCGTGCATGAAAAGAGTTATGAATGTTAAAGAAGCGAGTAAAGTGTGTAAGGACCGCGTCTTATGGCGATCTGTTTTCTCTGCCTACGCCGCAAGGGATTTGGCGTGAAGCTATAGATATATATTTTTTACTGCTTACAAAGTCTCGCAGTACATAATATTAATATAAGTAACCACAATAATGGTATACAAGCTAAAGATTCATATGTCCACAAAAATAACCACAGAAGTATTTGGAAAGTAAAATAAGAATACTCAAGATCTTCGACACAAACAAATCATTTACGAGGAAACAAAGCGCGAAAACAAGGTAACACACAACACTAAACCCGAACCTCAATAGCTACACAACCCTATAAACCCAGCTTATTAACTCGATCTCACAAAAACCGCTCGAAAGAGAACAGTCCAACCATTTATTATGGGGGACAAAAAAACGCAGGCAGCTTGACGCATCATCCGATAACGGTGGATGTACCAAGATTCCATCGCGTGTTACTTGATACGTCTTTTGTCATTTCATATCCGGCCCGAGGGGGAAACTCTTATCCCCCTTTCACCCCCCGGCCCCCCTGACTGGTGACATAATTACGGATTTCAGACGAAAAATTGTATTCCGATCTGAGAGTGTTCGAGAATTGATAGGAGCGTTACAAATTCGTAGCATGATAGCTGAAACAAGCATGTGTTTTGTACACATGGTGTTCTTTAGAACTATTTATCTGTTATTTATTTGAAATTAGAACTGAAAATGATATTTTTCTTCAAGGCTGGCAAAACAGGCCCACCGCTCATTCCCAGTACTGTGTCTCCTGTGTAGCCAGAATTAACAGCGGCGACCACCAAAAAGGCAATGAACAGTGAAGTTCATTGCTGTCCCGGGGGTTAAACTACAGCTGCCTTGGAACTCACAACAAATTTAATTTGTAGAAGTAGGATGTTTTCGAAATGACTTCCCCTCTTGGCAAACTGAGAGACAGCGATGTGACAAATAAGGCATTAAAAAAATCCTCAAAAAGATGGCTAGGTAAGTGAAGCACAACTACCGTGCACTACGATTTATCACATATCTTACACTATTGGGACCTAAATTGTGAGTTGTTACCTAACACATCGATTCCAGTAATATAGAACGCCCAAACGCCCGGTAATTCTCCCCTGTTGTCAACAAATCAGATTCTACCCCGGATGTGACATGCAAGGAATTTAACATATCGTCCCGCTCCCGACGCCAGAGATCGCACTCCCAGAGAACATGATGTGCTGTTTGCTCGAATTCATGATTTGTCGTAGAACACTCACATAAAGGCGATGACACAGGTCTAAACGAAAAGATAGTTAATAGATTCAGGCGTTATTTTGCGAAAGTCAAACTTACATGCAATTTGATCCAACCTGCTTTGTGTGCTTCCGCCACCAATTAGTTCATGCGGCCTAGCGCCGGCCGGCACCCACCCACTACTGTTAGTGCGTGCATCATGCCGACGCTGCCATGGCTGCTCCGGTAGTCTCTGCATCGGCTGCTGCGGTCGTCCGCCATCTGGAACAGAATCCGCATGCCCCCTCCACCACCGTCGCTGCCACGACTGGCCTGGTCGTCGCTGCGACACGTGTTTCGCCTCTCCACGAGGCATCATCAGGCGTTGTAGACGTTAATCGTAAGAATAACATGCTACAAGTGACAAATCCATCGCAGTGCCGTCCCTTATATTGAATTGAGGGTGGGGGTGGATGGTGTGAGCGAAAAGATATTTAATAGTGGGGAATGGTTTACGTCAGTCTGTTTGTTCATGAGAGTAATTTTAGAATTTTTATGTTTATTAATTTCTAATTGTTCCCTAATATTTAGTTTTAAACCTTTGTCTATGGTGTGTAAAATTTGATATGTATTAGTGGGGGATAAGTTATGTCCTTTGTCTATGAGATGCTCAGCGAAGTGTGACCGTTCTGGGCGATTGTTTTTATACGCCGACACGTGTTCGTGAAATCGTGTTATAAAGTTACGTCCCGTTTGACCGATATAAACGTGTTCACATTCATCGCAGAACAGCTTATAGACGCCGGATTTTTTATTGGGCGGGATTTTATCTTTAGTGTTACAAAGTGACTTGAGTGTATTATGGGATTTGAGAGCAACACGTATGTTATTTTTTCTAAATATGTGAACTATTTTGTCAGTGATTTTTCCCAGGTATGACAAACTCGCAGTGTATTTATTTGTCGAAATATATGGAACCGCGTACAATAGTCTGTTAACGATACTACTCGTCTTTTTACGCAATAATTTATCGATGGTAGATTTGGAATATCTAATCTAAAAGGGATTGATTTTTAGTTATGGTTAAATCTAAAAAGATTTAACCATAACTAAAAATCAATCCCTCCATCAATTTTCGATATATCGTAAACCCACTCATACCGATACCACGATTCCCGCGTCATCCAGCCATCCTTGGCAACACAAGCTCGCAGCGTATAAAACTATGATACACCGTTTGATGAGCGTTCCATTAAGTAAGGATAATTACAACAAAGAACTTGATGTAATATATCAGATCGCGAAGTCAAACGGTTATTCCAAATCTACCATCGATAAATTATTGCGTAAAAAGACGAGTAGTATCGTTAACAGACTATTGTACGCGGTTCCATATATTTCGACAAATAAATACACTGCGAGTTTGTCATACCTGGGAAAAATCACTGACAAAATAGTTCACATATTTAGAAAAAATAACATACGTGTTGCTCTCAAATCCCATAATACACTCAAGTCACTTTGTAACACTAAAGATAAAATCCCGCCCAATAAAAAATCCGGCGTCTATAAGCTGTTCTGCGATGAATGTGAACACGTTTATATCGGTCAAACGGGACGTAACTTTATAACACGATTTCACGAACACGTGTCGGCGTATAAAAACAATCGCCCAGAACGGTCACACTTCGCTGAGCATCTCATAGACAAAGGACATAACTTATCCCCCACTAATACATATCAAATTTTACACACCATAGACAAAGGTTTAAAACTAAATATTAGGGAACAATTAGAAATTAATAAACATAAAAATTCTAAAATTACTCTCATGAACAAACAGACTGACGTAAACCATTCCCCACTATTAAATATCTTTTCGCTCACACCATCCACCCCCACCCTCAATTCAATATAAGGGACGGCACTGCGATGGATTTGTCACTTGTAGCATGTTATTCTTACGATTAACGTCTACAACGCCTGATGATGCCTCGTGGAGAGGCGAAACACGTGTCGCAGCGACGACCAGGCCAGTCGTGGCAGCGACGGTGGTGGAGGGGGCATGCGGATTCTGTTCCAGATGGCGGACGACCGCAGCAGCCGATGCAGAGACTACCGGAGCAGCCATGGCAGCGTCGGCATGATGCACGCACTAACAGTAGTGGGTGGGTGCCGGCCGGCGCTAGGCCGCATGAACTAATTGGTGGCGGAAGCACACAAAGCAGGTTGGATCAAATTGCATAAACGAAAAGAGTTTAGCCCATTTCCATGCCCAGTTAAAAATTGATGGTAGTAGGGTAATAGGGCGATAAGACTTCGAATCGTCGGTCGGGTTGCTTATCACCGCTTTTTGGTATTATCTTTATAATACCCCTGTGCAAAACTCCAGAAAAGTTACCTTTTACTAATACACTAGTTGAAAATAGGTTCAGAAGCTACTTACAAGTTTCGTTGATCATTTTGTTTGAGATTTTATTATCACTAGAAGCTTTATTTGTTGGAAATGTTTTAACAACACGTAGAAATTCGTCCATTGTCCACTCCAATGTCAACTGTGGTGACATTGGAGTGGCAAGGCACAGATCTACCGCAGCCCTCACCCCGCGATGGTAGTCACTATCATTATCAGGATCTGAAAATGATATGTTAACTTATGTGCCTGACAAACAATGATGTTCTTTATTTATTTTTAACAATCATGTATGTATGTATATCTTCACGCCAGGTCCCTTGCGGGGTAGGCAGAGAGAACCGAGCGCCATAAGACGCGGTCCTTACATACTTCACTCGCTTCTTTCACATTCATAGCTCTTTTCATGCACGCTCGCCGGTTCCTAAGACTCCTGACATCACCATAAAAACATAGACTCATTTTGTAAAAAGAGTGATGCGCATAACATAAATACTAGATATAAGCATAATCTTGTGTTACATCTAAGCCGTCTCCACAAAATAAGTAATTCTTTTATGGGGCAATGTATACGGTTCTATAACAAACTTCCCAGCAATATAAGAGAATTGTCAATAAACAAATTTAAAACTACCATTAAAGCCAAATTGTGTAGCAGGGCATATTATAAAGTATCTGACTATATTAATGATAAAAATGCCTGGGATGCAGTCGATCCAATTATAATGTAATTAATAAATTATGTAAATTTGTTTGGATACCAAAAGAGGGATGCCTGAGTTTTTTGGCAGTATTTTTATCAGTGCTCACCTAGTCATGAACTGCACGGTAGGGGAAAAAATTGTGACGATTCCAAACAAATGTAGCCATTTTTTCGGAATAAAAAGATTTTGACTTTGACTTTGACACCTTCTGATAAAACACGACCAATTTGGTCATGGTAGGTTAGTCTTGGTCTTCCTCGGCTCCTACATCCTTCCACTTTCGCATTGTATATCTGTTTCGTCATTCTTTCATCTTGCATTCTTTCTACATGTCCGAACCAACGGAGCATGCCCTTTCTTATCTTAACACCGACACTCTCTTTCAGTCCAATTCTCTTTCGTACGAAAGAGAGTTGGACTGAATCATCATTTCGAACGCGGTCAGCAAGCGTTATGCCACAAATTTTTCGCAGTGCTCGCATCTCGACCGCATTTATTCTACTTTCATGCTCTCTCTGCCATACCCAGCTCTCACTGCCATAAGTTAGCGTTGGGCTTAGCACCGCGTTGTGTACAGCGAGCTGTGCCTTCAGGCTTAGATTTCGGCTGCCAAACAGTTTACCCAACGCTCCATTCACGCTATTCCCTGCACTCACTCGTGAACAATCATGTTTTTATATATAAACGTTTTTTTCAACGTCTACAGACATACAAGCACACGGCCCACCTGACGTAAACACGCGAGCGTTACTTTTGTATTGCAAACGTTCAAAGACAATACTTTAGATTGTATGCTTAAAAGCTTTTAATATGTATAATATGTATGTATATCTTCACTCCAGGTCCCTTGCGGGGTAGGCAGAAACAACGGAGCTCCATAAGATGTGGTCCTTACATACTTCACTCGTTTAATAAACACATACATTTATACGCTGCTAACAACTGCGTCACCGAGCTAGTAAAAATCAAAAGGTTTGTTTATTTGCCAGAAATAGCACAAAATAATAACATAGCTGTAGTGAATGAAATTAACCTTAGCGTCAGTCTGTCACACCCATCCGATTACGAATCTTGTGATTCCTGACTGCTGACAAAGACAAGGTCAGAAATTATCTGACGCATCACGGTTCGATGACAAGGTTAAATCTGACATTTGAGTCGGAAAATATGGTGGGGTTTTCGTTATTTTACTCAATTCTGTGATCACGTCGAAACGAATTTATTTACGCGAGTGGTGCTCGTAAATGATTTTAATGGAAGCATCTATATACAGGGTGTATAAGAAAAAAATCGAGTCGTCATAGAAATGTTTGAACTGTTTCTTATTCAATCTATACAATATATATAAAAGATTATAATCGATTAGATAAAAAAATATCCGTTCAGGTAATTAATGTTTTTTACAAAAAATTTTTATACTACGTCGAGAGGCATGCAAGCATACAGCCCACCTAATGTAAAGCTGTTACCGTAGCCTATAAACGCTTGCAATACATTGAGTATCACTCGCGCGATGCCACCTCTGCTGCTAACACAGCAACTCCATACGAACGTACTGGTGACCTCACTCACGCGCAGGAACACAATAACCCTCTACGGAGTTGTTATTTAGCTGCGGTTTTCTGTGAGGTGGAGGTACTTCCCCAGACAGGCTGCTTCGATGCGCTCTACCTGTCTTGAAATATCCAGACCAAGACAAACAGACATGTTCGTGCACACAAATGCTTGCCCTGTGCGGGAATCGAACCCACGTGCTTGGTGACAAAGTAACGTAATAGCGCGCTTCGCCACTGCGCCACCTATCTTGTCATGTAACAATGTAACCAAGACTATAAAATTAATTAATAAGATTATAGTCTTCACAGCAAAAACTAACCCAAGTCAGTGTATTGTTTCCTGCCTTGGGAGGCAAATAATTGTACTAAACACTGACTGAGAACTGCATATTGTATGAGATTTATGAATTTTAAAGAAGCGAGTGAGCCAAACTAAGTCCAGTGAGAAGCGTACATCAAACTAAGCAGCGAACTAGAAAATATAGGTTTGGTCCCAACTGAAGCAGACCCTTGCATTTATGTCTTAAAGACAGTAAAATTATCATAGCAATATATGTAGATGATCTGTTAATTGTTTATTCCTGTGAGAAACAATTAAAAGAAATAAAAAGGATGCTGAATGGAAGATTTGAAATGAAAGATCTTGGGAATCCAGAATTATTACTAGGCATTCAGATAGAAAGGCAAGGAGACACAATAAAATTACATGAAGAGAATTATGTTCAAAAGATTTTAAAGAAATTCAATATGGAGAATAGCAAGAAAATTTGCCATATCAAGAACTAGTTGGTGTATATGGCGTTCGGTACTGTCTGTCTACCCCGTAAGCGCCCTGGCGTAAAGATAAACCTACGTATCGATATCAAGAATCACAACGCCATTTGCAATACGAAGGTTATCCCTAGAAATTTATAAAATGAGAACGTATGAATAGCATAAATCTAAAGTATGTTACGAATATGAATATAAATGGCATAAGCGAGCTTTTTATGCAATACCGTAGCTGATTTATTATACGTAAAATATGTTTGAGAACAATACAGTACACGAATAGGATTATCACATAATGAGATAACCTTTATCATTTATTTATTAATTCAGTAACTATAGGTGATGTGGGATACCCAATGCGGTGTAAAATACCAACCCGAGCTCGGTGGCGCAGTGGTAAAACGCGCTATTTTGACACCAACGTTCGTGG
The DNA here is from genome assembly GCA_947507595.1 of Pyralis farinalis. Taxonomy (NCBI): domain Eukaryota; kingdom Metazoa; phylum Arthropoda; class Insecta; order Lepidoptera; family Pyralidae; genus Pyralis; species Pyralis farinalis. The sequence continues at coordinate 36,635,131 of OX382268.1, read as the reverse complement.
TTTCGATTCCCACAAAGGGCAAACATATGTGTGTATAATAAGTTTGTATATGTATATAATGTACATGTAATATACAAAAATGTATTTACGTATGTTTATCAGTTGTCTAGTACGCATAACACAAGCTTCGCTTACTTTGGGGCTAGATGGCGCTGTGTAATATGCCAATATTTTTTATTTATTTTATTTATTTAATGCTACATATAGCTAGATACTTTTTGACGAGTTCGGTGGCGCAGTGGTTAGAAACGCTACTTTGACATCGACGCTCGTGAGATCGATTCCCACGCATGACAAACATTTGTGTGCAAGAACATGTTTATTTGTCTTGGTCTGGGTCTTATGAGAGGTAGGGCGCATCAAATCGGCTCATTTGAAGTACTTACGTCATAGAAAACCGCAGCCAAACAACAACTCGCTGTAGGATTTTTGTGTTCTTGCTTGTAAGTGAGGTCACTAGTTAGCTCCTAACAAGTTGCTATGTTAGCAGCAAAGGCGGTATCGCGGGAGCGATACTTTTTAAATAGCAAGCGTTCATAGGCTACGATACATGTGGATCATATACTTGTATGCCTCCCGAGGTTGTATAAAACAATGGAGACCTGTATCTCAAAATTTACATTTTAAGTGGGGTAGGGTGCATCAACATCCTGCCTCTCTTAAAAACATCCGGACTGACCAAAACATAAATGTTCATACACTCATATGTTTGTCCTGTGTAGGAATCGAACCCACGAGCGTTGGTGTCAATGTAGCACTAACCACTGCACCATCGTGCTCGTCAAACCTAATTATATGTTTACAAATATTTAATATGTATATTTATACAGCGTCCTTAAACACCATGAAATTCCCAGCATTTTCCAACAAGAATGATTTAAATCTACATCATGTTTCATTTTGAAATCAAATTACGATTTGCCGTCAACGTGTCGTGCAGACACCGTGTTCAAATTAATAATTAAATGCGAATACGTGAGTTCGCGTGCTGCGCTGCCACAAAGGGTGCCCGGACTCTGCGTGCGATAAAACCTCAAACTTTTGTGTGTATTCATTAAAAACACATATTCGTTGCTGGCTATACGAAGCATTTAGTAATGTCAACTTATAAATACATGTAGATAGATAGATAATGCATTTGACACTTTCGACACACACGTGTATCAATAACATGAATTAACTTATCTATATTATAACTATCAATCAATCAATCAAAATCAAAGTTAATCTACTAACATTATATTATTAGCTATTTCAAATAGACTAAACCAATAGTGTAAATTATCCCTGTCTAGTGTGAATTTACATTCATTATTTTATTATACTATGACTCATTTGCTTTCTTAAAATGGCTAGGTTATAAAAAAAAAATCGGTCAAGTGCGAGTCGGACACGCACACGAAGGGTTCCGTACCATTATCTATAAAAACGGCAAAATAAATCACGTTTGTTGTATGGGAGCCCCCCTTAAATATTTGTTTTATTTTAATTTAACTATTTATTCTTAAAGTGAATATATAACTAAATATTCTGTGAATATTTCAAGCGTCTACCTGTTGCCGTTATCAATATCGAGCAAAAATGAGCAAAAAAATCACGTTTGTTGTATGGGAGCCCCCTTAAATATTTATTTTATTCTATTTTTTAGTATTTGTTGTTATAGCGGCAACAGAAATACATCATCTGTGAAAATTTCAATTGTCTAACTATCACGGTTCATGAGATACAGCCTGGTGACAGACGGACGGACGGACGGACGGACGGACGGACGGACGGACAGCGGAGCCTCAGTAATAGGGTTCCGTTTTACCCTTTGGGTACGGAACCCTAAAAATGACAGCGATTAGGGCGCGTGTGCATCGCAATGCACAAAAGGGCTATAGCTCAGTGCCTAGTATCATAGTAAATAGTGTTCTCAAGAAGAATCAACCACAGTTGTCAGCTATCACCCTTAAGAGTGACAAGGACGAGTGCAGTCTGACAATACACAGTCAAGATATATCTTTTGTATACTATGAAATACACGATATATTTCATAGTGTACAAAAGCTTGCAAATAACATTTCTAACTGCACATATTTACTCTATACCACTTATTTATTGGTATATATAAATTTATAAAGTGATCAGATATGAAAAAATACAATAGAATGTGTAATAAAATTACTATTATTATTATATAAAAATTGAAAAATAAATCGTTCGTTGTCATAATATACGTAGAAAGATATGTAAGGTGTTCTTCATTTAGCATAACAGATACGGCATAACATTCGTCCAGCTTAATAAATAAATGACTTAAAATAAAAGGCATAATAATAATATTAATTATTTATTTCCTGAACCGATCATCATAAAACTTTGTACACATATTCTTGGAGGTATCAGAAGTAACATAGGATACTTTTTATTAAAAAAAAAATAATAATAATTTTAATAAATGCGAGCGAAGCCGCGGGTAAAAGCTAGTATATAATATATTAAGAAACGGTGGACAAATGATACATAATACAATTTTAAACCGATGATTATTCAGGCAAATTAGTCAATATGCTGAGTGAACGAAATGTAAAGTGAATAACATATATCAGTAAAAGTTAATAAAAGAACTAAAATGCTACTCCGGAAAAATAGATAAACTCAGCGATTTATTCAGAGGTAGGATTATCTAGTGATTTATTGAGAGGTTACTAAATCGTAATCGGAAGGCGCAAGTCATGGTTTGGTTTAGTTTCATTCTTACGAGTATTTTACGCTTTTAGAAGGTTTTATCTACCTCGCCGTGACTGATTAAATCAGAATTAATTACAGGCATTGGCTTGTGATTAATTTAAAATTTTCGTAATCCTTGCTTCTATTGTAAAATATGCATGCAATTTGATCTAACCTGCTTTGTGTGCTTCCGCCACCAATTAGTTCAGTGCGGCCTAGCGCCAGCCGGCACCCACACACTACTGTTAGTAAGTGCAACATGCCGACGCTGCCATGGCTGCTCCGGTAGTCGCTGCCTCGGCTGCTGCGGTCGTCCGCCATCTGGAACAGAATCCGCATGCCTCCACCACCACCGTCGCTGCCACAACTGGCCTGGTCGTCGCTGCGACACGTGTTTCGCCTCTCCACGAGGCATCATCGCCTGTATCTATTAACTATTTAATGGCAGCAAGTATAGCTGATCAGGTGACGCCTGAAACTATTAACTATTGTAAAATATGTTACTTCCTTCATCTGCCACCACGTCCTCTAATCTAATACATTATTTTTTTTATTCAACGTCGGAAGGCATCCACTTCCTATAAACCTCTTGAGATCGTCGCTCCATCTGGTGGCAAGTTGTTCCACACTGCGTATACCAGTACGTGGACTCCATTCGAGAACCTTTCTTCCCCAGCGGTTGTCGGTCCTACAAACTATGTGGCCGGCCCACTGCCACTGCAGCTTGCTTATCCTTTAAGCTATGCCACCTTAGTTCTAATGCGGATGTCCTCATTTCTAATTCCATCACGCAGAGAAACCGCGGGCATAGCTCTTTCCATAGCACGCATTATATAAGAGAGTTGGCAACGCATGAGTGACACCCGTTGTGTTCCAAATGTCCATAGGCCACCGTAACTACTTACCATTAGGCAGACCGTACGCTTGATTGCCACCTTAGTGGTATAAAAAACAGTGCTGAGCGACCTTGAGCTCCCCCCATCCAGCCAGCAAAAAAGATATTTAATAGAGCCTTAACAGCTATCTGTTGTTTTTGTATCTATCTATAACTTTACGCCAAATCCCTTGCGGGGTAGGCAGAGAGAACCGAGCGCCACGTGACTATGCGACACTCGGCTCCCCTCGTCCCGCCGGAAAGTCTTTTGGCGGTTGTTTTTGTATGGTATAGTAATTTGGGAAAGATAATTCTTCTCTCACAACTAGTTACCAAACAGCGAAAGAAAAATCTTCCCTTGTAACTGGTTACGTAAGTTTAGTTAACAAGGTGGACGAAACGGTAACTTGATAAATGAACATATTCCAAATATACCTTTTAGTATAAATTAATGCCTGTTTTTGGTAAAACAAACTCAATTGAACGCTTCCCTCTCACTGGGGTCATGAGGTTTTATAACAAACGCCTGAACCACTTGGTCTTATTTGTACAAAAAAGCACTCCTGATTCACTAAGCACTTCTACCTGAATTCAATATGTTCTATCCATCTATCTCTAACTGCACGCCAAATCCTTTGCGGGGTAGACAGAGAGAACCGAGCGCCACGTGACTCGATCCTTACACATCTCACTCGTTTCTTTAACATTCATTGCTCTTCTCATGCATGCTCGCCGGTTTCTAAGGCTGCTGACATCACCATCTGGTAGGACACGACTTGTTCATGGTATGGACAATTTGGTCATGGTAGGTACATACGTCGTTCCACTTTCAAAAATTTGTTACATTTATTTCATCTTCATATTATGTTTCTGATTTAATACTGGTTGGTTGCACGATTATTGTAATCTATATCTATATATATTATATATATATATAAATATAAAAGAAAGTCGTATTAGTTACACCATTTATAACTCAAGAACGGCTGGACCGATTTTTATGATTTTTGTGTCTTTGGATTTGTCTTCGTCCGGAATAGGATAATAAGTATTAAAACATGGAAAAAAATAACAAAAAAAATAATATAAAGTAAATTCCATTTCTCATACATTTTATATAAAACATTTTTTTATGATATCTCAAGAATGAATTGGCATATGAAATGCAACCCATCCAACAAACAGTTTAATATAAAGCAGAACAACAATGGTACGCGAATAATTTCGTTCGCTTATTTAAAGCTAATGCTTTGCCGCCATGTGAATTACATTAGTCATAATATATTTTAAATACTTCTCCTTTATATTTTTCAACATTTATTATACTTAATTAGTTTTGACTACTCATTTCGTCTTAATAAAAAACAGAATTTATACCACCTAATAAGTTAACACACCATTTATTGATTCTGAGGCGGTACGAAGTTCGCCGGGTCAGCTAGTTACTTCTAATTCATGTCTACAATATGCGAATGAGGGAGCAGTATTTCTTGCGTGAAGGCTACGGTAACCACTTTACATCAGGCTCACCATATGCTTGTCTACATAACGTAGGAAGACACGTTATATATTAGAAAAGAAAAGATTAATTAAAATAATTACGTAACTTTTGCCCATATTTTCAGATCTAGCTTAATACATTTGTAGAGACATACATGTAAATATTTAATAAATATTCCTTCAACTGTTCGATATTCTATTATCTTAATATGGCTACATATATTTTTATAAGGTGATATCATGTTGTTGTTATGAGAACATAATGTATGCTCGTAAAAATATAAATTCGTTTTCAAAATGTAGTGAAAATCTTAGGAGCAGGAATAGATGGCGTATGCCAGTACATCGGCTTGCTAAGACTAATGGATTATTTGTGGTAAATTGTATTCGATTCTATAATAAACTACCTGAAACAGTTCTGTCATTGCCTGACAATATGTTCAAAAGGCACATCAAAAATACTCTATGTAAGAAGGGTTATTATAGAATCGATGAATATCTAACTGACAGAGATGTATGTAAATGCTTCAGCACATGAATTAATATAACTTTAATTGTACCACGTGATATCACTATATGTACACTCATATCATTATATTTATTGTAATATGTATAAGATGATTTGAAAAAAAAAGACCTATAGTGGCAAGTTTCTTTTGGCATTTCTTCTTCGCCAATGGTCATTTAAAATGCTGGTCGATTAAAAAAGAGTAAAACTTAAAAAAATGATAAGATATAATATTGAAAATGTAAGACGTGTCTAAGTGCCCGTGAGTGTCTAAAGGCAAATAAAGTTTTGTTATTTGGCTGCGGTTTTCAGTGAGGTGGAGGTACTCCCTTACTTCCTTCTTACTTACTCACTTCCCTCCTTCCTACAATATGGGATCTCACAAACGAAGCCTGAACAGCGTCAACTGACGGGATATGGTGTAGTATTTTGTCAGTTGCAGTTGCGATTTGGGCTCCTTTTTCGCTTACCATCAGGCAAAGAGGAGTCACTATTCTCAACTAATAATATATATAAAAAAGTACTTCCCTAGACGAGCTGCCTTGATGCGCCCTACCCCACTTAAAAAACTACTCCCTTGGTAAATAAACTACCGTTAACATTTCACTAATCGCCGACACCGGGCACGCAAAACATACCCTCAGGCGTAGTGTATATAGTTGCCATGGGACCAAGTGTAAATTGCTTCGAAAGCTGCCAGTTTTATCAAAGCATTAGTTTTTGCTGGCCCGGTAAACTAGACTAATTACATTCATGAGTAATTAGTACCCACGCTGTTTTAGACAGCACTTCGTATGCGGCGTTATGCGGCATCACATAATGCTATGAACATGTTGGTGTTGCAAATTGATGGCGGGTTGTTATGGCACTTTAAATTATAGATTAGATTAGTCTATAAAACGTAACGAAGTGCAGCCCCTGTGGTACTTTACAATGGTATGATCCTATTAATTTTGGTGTTATGTTTTGATAATAATATTATAGATCTTGTATTTTTATTATTCGTAAATGTTGCAATACGTGCAATTTAATCTAACTTCCTAGTTGCTCTGTAAGCAGCAGACGAGGCATCGCGCGACTGATACTTATTATATTACAAGCGTTAATAGGCTACGGTAACTGCTTTACATCAGCTGGACCGTATGTTTGGATGACTCCCGACGTAGTATAAAAAGAAACAAAAGAAAAAACCGGATTTGTGTGCCGCCATTGCTTTTGTTTTTCTCCTTAGCCGTTACCTAAGCCATTACGATTAAAATTGTCCGCTACCTAAGCTTAACGATTTGGCTAAGATACTGATTTATACATGGAGCGACTGCTGTCATACATTCACAACCCAGAGGGAAATCCAGACCATTCTTAGGCACTCGTCTTTCGAAATATAATCTCTTGCTGTCCATGTTTCCTCACGGGCCATGGGCCGTATGCTTGTATGCCTCCCGACGTAGTATAAAAAAAAACATGGAACAACTGGCGTCAGACCTCCATAACCCAAAGGGCTAAACTAGACCTTCCTTAGGTTAGGTAACGTGCAAAAATATAATTCATTTGATATGCGAGTTTCCTCACGATGTTTTCCATCACCGTTGAGCTCGCGCTAATTACAAATATGTATATAAAGCCGGAAACGCGAATTTAGTGGTATATGCCAGGATTTGAGAAGCAAGTGAAGTATGTAAGGACCGCGTCTTATGGCGGTCGGTTCTCTCTGCCTACCCCGAAAGGGACCTGGCGTGAAGATATACAAACATACATGCGAGGATTCGAACCGGGAACCTGTAGTCACAAGACCTGTTCATTAACTATATATAGGCTATCACTGCTACGTTGCGCCTCTAATTATTTCATGCTTAGTCGCGCCGTCTGACACCTATCCACTACCATTAGATATATGCGGTCGTTGTCATGGCTGGCCTGGCCACCTCTGCTTCGGCTGCTGCGATTGCCAGCCATCCGGAACAGAAACCGCATGTATATGTGTATACGATTACTATTAGGGCTAATAGTAGGTGGGTGCCGGCGCCCGTGCGGTGAACTAATTGGTGGCGGAAATACACAATGCAGGTTACATCAAATTACACGTAACTTTCGCAAAATAACACCGGGATCTATTAACTATGTTATAATACAAATATTATATTTACGCACTTTGTAAACTCACAGGTATAAAATCCGGTCGTTGCATAGGCGTGCTCGAGAATATAGATCCAACACGTAGAGGCCCCATAAAGAAGATTTGACGTATACAGAGATTGACGGCAGGTAAAAGGACAGCTGTATCACGATACAGCAGTACCTTTACCTGTCATCAGTCTCAGCAGGTATTGAGATTAGAATCCTGGTCTTGGCATTTCTTGACTTCTACAACCTTTGGCTTGGTATATCTATCTTGTCATCTTTTCATCCAGGACTCTTACTGTAGGTATACGTGGATCAACGAAGAATGCATTTTCTTACCAACAGCTACATTTTAGTTAATAGATTCAGGCGTTACTTTGCGAAAGTCAAAGTTACAGGTAATTTAATCTAAACTACTTTGTGTGCTTCCGCTCCCGATTAGTTCATGCAAACTGCTACCGGCTGGCACCCACCTATTACCATTAGTAGATGCATGCCGCCGCTGCCATGGCTGCTCCTGTGATCTCTGCCCCGGCTGCTGCGGTCGTCTCTGCGAGTGTTCGCCATCTGAAATGTGAACCGCATGCACCCGCCACCATTACCGACATGCGTTTCGCTTATCCTGATATGACCTTCTGATAAAACACGACCAATTTGATCATGGTAGGGTAGTCTTGGTCTTCCTCGGCTCCTACGTCTTCCACTTTCGCATTGTATATCTGTTTCGTCATTCTTTCATCCTGTTTTTTATACGTCTGAACCAACGGAGTATGCCTTTTCTTATCTTAACCGATACTCTCTTTCAGACCAACTCTCTTTCTTACGTCATCATTACGAACGCGGCCAGCAAGCGTTATGGCTATTTGATATTTTCTATACTTATTTATAATCCTTCTTTTATACGTGAAATGCTATCTGAAACATATGTCCACATAAAAAATGTACAATGAGTCAAGGCTTCAGGAGGTTCAAAGAAGAACCGAATGAATCAAATTATACAACCTTTGGCATTGATATTGGTATATAGAGTTCGTTTTGTTTCTGGAACTGTATCAATATTGGATATCGTAACTTGATTTCCGAACCGAGTGCTCGCTATCGGCCCACTCAGCTGACGTAGACAAAATGGCCAATGCCGTGATACCTCATTTTTCTTTTTAATAAATTGAATTACGGCTTTTTTATTTCATTAGCAGGTACAATCACGGACAGCGGTGGTATTGTTTTGTATTATTTCGAAAGTAATTTTATATCCGGAGTTTGTATAGCTAAAACGCAAAATAATTGCAGCTGATGAGGGATTATACACACGCTGAACTACGCTAAAGGAAGCTTGCTTTGCTCTTCTTTCTTCTTTATATTTAGTGATTTAGTGGGAAAAAGAGGTTTGGTCAGCTGATGGCATTAACAGCGATGACAACTGTGCACGCTTTATATAATATCGTATAATTCCAGGTACTGCAATGCTTGTATCATTTAATGAAAATACACTTTACATCAGGACGTTGTATAAGAACATCTCTACTGCACCACTTTTCTCACTCTGTATTATTGTAACTAAATAACACTCTTTGTTACTATCTACGCCGGTGCTTGATGACGACCCTCTCTGTCCGCAGACTCGCTACGAATGATGTAAGTTCTGACACACTTAGACCCACATTCGTCTTACCTATGTCAGATATATCTTCACGCCGGGTCCCTTGCGGAGTAGGCAGAGAGATCCGAGCGCCAAAAGATGCGTTGCTTACATACTCGCTTCTCTAACAGTTCCTGGGACTCCTGACATCACCTTCTAATAAAACACGACCAATTTGGTCATGGTAGCTTAGTCTCGGTCTTCCTCGGCTCCTACATCCTTCCACTTTTGCATTGTATATCTGTTTCGTCATTCTTTCGTCCTGCATTCTTTCTACATGTCCGAATCAACGGAGCACGCCTCCTCCTATCTTAACACCGACACTCTCTTTCAGACCAAATCTCTTTCTTTTTTACTTTTCTGTAATCTAAAATAAGTATGATTAAATTATAAGCGCGAACGATTGGAGAGATGAAAAAAGAATTATTATTTACAATACACACAACCATTAAACCATAGCGAATTATACAAAATCCCATTCCGCATGACGTCGCGGCTAATCATCCGTCACACAGAGTTAGCTCGCTAATTATGAGTACAAACTCTACATATTAGCATATCACTATATCTTGAAAATTCACAGCACGTAGCAGCCGAGTTACACGCGTTAGATTTTGTAATTGCGACGAAAATGTTCAACTCATCTGAATTCCAGTCAGGTTTTGCGGAGGTTAAGCGTTTCGCAGTTATGGTACAGGCGCTGCATTTTTATCCTGCCTTCGGGACTCTTATTTAGTGTTTAGAATTTTTATCGACTGCAAATTAATTAATTGGCTGTTTTATTTTCTTTTCGATGGTACCGCCTCATGTAGGTCTAGCCCTAGTACGCGATTGTAAGCAAATTTAGTATTGTTTATAAAATGTTTAATTTTATATGTATATATCTTCACGCTGGTCCCTTGCGGGGTAGGCAGAGAGAACCGAACCATAAGACGCGGTCCTTATATACTTCACTCGTTTCACTAACTTTCTTGACTTTTTTCATGCACGCTCGCCGGTTCCTGTGGCCCCTGACATCACCTTCTCATAAAACACGACCAATTTGGTCATGGTAGGTTAGTCTCGGTCTTACTCGGCTCCTACACCCCTCCACTTTTGCATAGTATATCTGTTTCGTCATTCTTTCGTCCTGCATTCTTACTACATGTCCGTATCAACTAAGATATACATACATACATGTTTAATTTTAAACTTTCACAGTTGTTTATATGAATTTGGGGAAGTATCTCCACCTCACAGAAAACTGCAGCCCAATAACACCTCCACGACAGTATGTTTTTTGAAGCATTTTCTACCACGTACGTTGAAATTGTGAAATCAACTACCCTCAGAGGTGTTCCCGAAAAAATACGATATGGGTGTCTTCAATAAAAGAGCCTATGTCACCCTAAAAAGTCTGGTAATGGATCAGTAACCCTTTGGTGTTGCTGATATCTATGGGCCGTGGTGACCACTTATAATCAGGTGGCCGACATGCTCCGCACTTATCATCAGGTGATCCACATGACCGGAGCAGCCATGGCAGTGGCGGTGTACTAATCAAGAGCGGAAGTACACAAAGTAGTTTAGATCAAATTGCATGTAAGTTTGACTTTCGCAAATTAACGCCTGAATCTATTATCTATTTATAAACAAAATGCTTATATACCTGTTACGGAACCGTCCCAGTAGAAAGTTGCTGAGTCGCCATTGTCACCATAATATCATTGCACACGGCACTTCGATTCACGTTGCTAAATTGCGCAATGAAGTAAACTGCTGGCGCAGCGGCACGTGTAGCGGCGCCGCGTACCTCCGGCCTCGATGAAGTTCGGCCACTTGGGACTCACACCTCGGCCCGGTACCACTTGTACATTTTTAGAGATAGTAATTAACTTGTAACTCATTTTATTCTTTTATTAAATAAGTCTGAAATAAATTGGTTTTTTTTCAATCCTCTGGCTGGAGCCTACGTATTTGGCGCAGTCGGTAGGATATTCGAGTAAGTGCGCGATCCGTCAAAAGGCTCCAAAATTCGTTGCTCCCAATCGCCACTGGTTGAGCTATTAAGCCTTCGTCGAATATCAGAACCACGAGGCCTGCAGCCACGAGGAGATTCCAGACATCGATTCAGAGAAAAGCCAAGATTATGTACATGTAAGTACACTTGAATTGTTCTCGTGTTGCTTCCTTTTCCTTAGTCATTCCTAAGTAAATCCAAAATTTTTCATCCCAAAAATATTGGACCCAGCGATTCTGCACTACATCGGCATTCTCGCAGGAAAGAAGTAGATTCACGTAGAAGTAGTTTTAGTAGTATCGATAGTTACTGTTCATCAAACGAATCTGACATGGCCAACCCTCAACTCCCACAAGTACACTACAGGCCGATCGATCCGGACACCTTATATAAGGCCTTACGGCCAGTGCCCGAGTTCGATGGAAATCCAAACGTACTCACTAGGTTCGTAAGATTTTGCGATCAAATAGTCATACAGTACATGAGAGATACACCAGGGAGTGAATTAAGCAATTTATGTTTGTTAAACGGTATACTTAATAAGATCACTGGACCTGCAGCCCGCGCAATCAATTCCAATGGAATACCGGATAATTGGTTGGGGATTAGGAATGCCCTAATCAACAACTTCTCGGACCAACGTGACCAGACGGCGCTTTACAACGACCTCTCTCTGGCAACGCAAGGTAACAGTAGCCCGCAAGAGTTTTATGACCACTCTCAGACGATGCTTAGCACGATAATAACCTATGTCTCGCTTCACGAGGACCTAGGCACCACTATAGAAGCTAAACGCAACCTGTATAAAAAACTAACACAGCAAGCGTTTGTGCGCGGCTTAAAAGAACCTCTCGGTTCGCGTATTAGATGCATGCGGCCTCCTACTATAGAAAAGGCCTTAGAATACGTACAAGAGGAATTAAATGCCCTCTATTTACAACAACGTAACGACAGTGTTCTTAAGACGCATAGTAGTTCTAAGCCTTTTAGCATGCCGACCGCAAATGTATCGTTACCTAAGCCAATACTCGCCCAACCAGCTATGCCTAATTTAATCCCGGCGCAGCGTTTCGCCCCACAGTTACCACCACATCTTATTCAACGCCCGACTCCTCAGCCTTTTAGATTCAACCCTCCGAGTCAACTTCAATACCAAATGCCAAACCGAACACAGCAAATGTTTAGGGCTCTCTTTTTTTTAGGGCTCTTTTTTTTAGGCTTTTGTTTAGGGCTTATTATAATCCCAAAAGTAACGTATTCCGTATAAACCAGAGTTATCCCCAAAACCCACAGCAATCTGTCCCAAGACCGATGAGTGGAATCCAAAACTATGCCATTAAAACGTTGCCTCCTACCATCCCCGGGCACGATTGGCGAAGGTACGGTAATCCACCACCTAACAATTATTTCAAAACGCGCGAAATTAATATCAACGATTGCTCCGATTATGAAACGTATTATTTAGATAGTTATGATCAGCGCGAACCGGAATATTACTATACAGATTACGTGGACTACGACAATGCCCCGACGTATTATGACTCAAATTACACTGATAACGCCCCGTACTGTGAACCGACTAATGACGAGACGACATGTAGCGTCCACTAGTACAGAGTCTCAGGTTTTTCCGATAACTCAGAGGTCCAAAAAATTAAGATAGAAGTAAATTTACAGACGCAACGGCAACTACCTTATATTCAAATCGCAAACCCACCTCTAAAACTGCTTATAGATACCGGTGCAAACCAATCGTTCATCAGCCCTGAATCAGTCCAAAAATACTTTTCTAACTACCAGGTTAACTTCGATCCGTTTGAAGTGACAAACGTGCACACAACAACTAGGAACGATTACTCGATAAGCTTACCATGTTTCCCAGAATTTTCCGATGCTGATGACATAAAGCTATTTATATACCGGTTTCATAATTATTTTGATGGCCTTATAGGTCTAGATTTGATTTCTATATACATACATTTGCTTAGCAAGTGGGAAGCGAATATAAACCTGAAAGAACTGAGAACTAAATTCACCGTAAATCCAATCAAAATGTATAACTCTCGTAATGTCAACTTGTACGAGTGTATTATACCAGCCGGGAGCTCTAAAATGCTGCGATTACCTATTAATGCACAAGACGGCGATGTGTTAGTAGAGGAGCAAGTAATTTGTAACTGTTTAATACACGAATGTATTACCACAGTTTATAACAACCGCGGAATAGTAGAAGTTGAAAATCCAAGCAATAATGACATCATATTCTCGCTAGATCAGGCCGCGCGCGCCGACCTCTTTAATATCCAGTGCAAGCGTACCGTGAGCGAGTCGCGCGTCCGCGAAGTTTTCTCGCGCTTACGTACCGAGCACCTTAATGCGGAGGAAAAAGCTAATATAGAAAGTCTATGTTCGCGTTTTGCTGACGTATTTTATATAGACGGCGAACCATTAACTTTTACAAACAAAATTAAACACACCATTAAAACTACGGATGAAATACCGGTACCTACACACTAAGAGCTATCGTTATCCGTTCATACACAGAGAAGAAGTTAGGGACCAAATAAATAAGATGCTACAGCAGGGTATCATACAACCATCGACTTCGGCCTGAAGCTCACCCATATGGGTTGTGCCCAAGAAACAAGGTGCTTCGGGAAAACAAAAGTGGCGCATAGTAGTTGACTATCGAAAGTTGAACGACAAGACCATTGACGATAAATACCCCATCCCCAATATTACTGATGTTCTCGACAAGCTAGGACGGTGTCAATACTTCACGACACTCGATTTAACATCCAGATTTTTCCAATTCCAGCTCCATCCGGATGATATATCGAAAACAGCCTTTAACGTAGAGAACGGGCATTACGAATTCCTTCGCATGTCAATGGGTTTGAAAAATGCACCCTCTACGTTTCAAAGAGTCATGGATAACGTCCTTAAAGGTCTACAAAACGAAATTTGCCTTGTGTATCTAGACGACATTATAGTTTTTGGAACTTCCCTTCAAGAATCGATAAATAACCTCGAAAAGGTCTTAGAACGTTTACGCGAATCTAATTTCAATATTTACAACTCGACAAATCGGAATTTCTAAAACTAGAGACCGACTACCTAGGACACGTAATCACTTGAGATGGTATAAAACCTAATCCCGATAAAATATCTGCAATTTCCAAATACCCGATTCCTAAGACTCCTAAGGAAATTAAGCAGTTCTTGGGGTTACTCGGCTATTACAGAAAATTCATTCCCGACTTTGCTCGCATTACTAAGCCTGTGATCCAATGTCTAAAGAATGGTAGGAATATTACATTAGACCCTGATTATGTCAAGTGCTTCGAGAAATGTAAAACCCTCTTGGTTAACGATCCTATATTGCAGTATCCGGACTTCAATCGGGAGTTCATTTTAACGACAGATGCCTCTAATTACGCGATTGGGAGTATCCTATCACAGGGTCCCATAGGATTAGATAAACCTGTAGCCTATGCATCCCGCACTCTCAATGATAGCGAGTTAAACTATAGCACCATTGAGAAAGAACTTCTCGCCATAGTCTGGGCCACAAATTACTTTAGACCATACTTATTCGGCCGTAAATTTCAAATTGTAACTGACCATAAACCCCTACAGTGGATGATGAGTATGCAAGAACCCAATTCTCGTTTAACTAGATGGAGGCTAAAGCTCAGTGAATATGACTTTAAAGTCACCTTCAAAAAAGGGAAATCGAATACTAACGCCGATGCCCTGTCACGTGTCGAGATTCACAACGAAGAAATTAGCTCCCTCGCGGGGAATCCAACGATGTCACCTGCAAACTCATCGACAGAAACAGCGCACACCAGTAACGAACATCCTATCCTTGAAATCCCCATCACAGATGACCCCCTTAACAAATTCCATCGACAGTTACATATGACAATAGTGAACGATGTAAAAAGACGGCCGACTATGACCAAACCATTCGACATCCACACACGAGTAGCTATACAGTTGTCTGAATCCAAATTGGAGGAAGACGTAATAAATGCTATTAAGGAGTATGTACACTCAAAAGTTAAAACCGCCCTGTTGGTACACCCACCACTTGCAATGTATCGCATTATCCCTATGATACAAGAGAAGTTCAAAAGTTCTTCTATGAACCTCGTCTTAGCTAAAACTGAGTTAGAAAATGTCAAGGAATATCTTAGACAACAAGATATTATTCGTCACTACCACGACGAGAAAACTAATCATAGAGGGATCAATGAGTGTTATTTAGCACTTTCGAAGAAATATTATTGGCCCAAAATGAGAGATCAAATATCTAAATTCATCGGCGAATGCGCTATCTGTGGCCAAGCTAAGTACGATCGAAACCCAGTTAGACCACAGTTTAATATAGTTCCACCCGCTACTAAGCCATTTCAAATTTTGCATCTAGATCTATTTACCGTGCAAAATGAAAAATATCTAACATTCATTGACGTCTTTTCTAAGTACGGCCAAGCATATCACCTGCGCGACGGTGCTGCAGTTAGCATATTGCAAGCTCTCTTACAGTTTTGCACACACCATGGCCTACCCTTAACAATAGTCACGGATAATGGTACGGAATTCACCAACCAGTTATTCGCTGAATTCTCACGTCTGCATAACATCATACACCATAGAACATTAGCCCACTCTCCTAACGATAACGGAAATATAGAGCGATTTCATTCGACTTTACTCGAGCATCTACGGTTACTAAAACTGCAACAAAAAAATGAACCAACAGTTAATTTAATTCCATACGCGATTATTGCATACAATAGTTCTATACACAGCTTCACTAAGTGTAGACCATATGACTTAATACTCGGACACTACGATCATCGTGATCCCGGTGATATAGACCCCACAGGTCAATTATTACAGCAGTACATGCAGACGCACAGACAACAAATGAAGGCAGTTTACGATACCATTAATGACTCATCTCTTGCCGAACGTACAGCCATTATGGAAAATAGAAATAAGACTCGAGAACCCGAAATCGAATATTCCCCTGACCAACAAGTTTTTATTAAGAACCCATTTGCGAGTAGACAGAAAATTGCGCCGCGGTACACCCAGGATACGGTATTAGCCAATCTACCTATACATATTTACACTTCTAAAAAGCGCGGACCCGTCGCTAAATCTCGTCTTAAACGCGTACCCAAAGATATCAAATTGTTGCAGGATAATGCTGCTCCTGATCCCGGTGGTACGAACGCTGGAGATAAGACTTGAAAGTCTAGCCGACGGACCCGGACTCCTACTCTTCAAATTAGGACCTACAAAGCTCATAACTCATTACCACGTCTTCTTACAGCATATAAGACTTGACAGTATAGACGACCAACTTAACGAACTACAGGCACAGACGCAAACGTTTAAAATCAAACTTCCTAATGACACTTACGCCCTATTTGAACTCCAAATTAACTATCTTAATAATAAGTTAAACGTAGTTAAAACCCAGCTAAAAAGCTTAGAACCCTGCCGGGCTAGGAGAGGCCTCGTTGATGGCCTAGGATCCGTGATAAAAAGTATAACCGGAAATTTAGATTACTTCAACGCAATGCGTTACGATCAAGCCTTAAAAGGTCTTCATTCTAGTCAAAATAAAATAGTCTCCGAATTTAACAGTCACTTAACTCTTAGTTAAATCAAAATCAGATTAATATAACCTTACATGATTTATTAGATAAAGAACGCCATAGAGGTTACAGTCTAATGAAGTATGCTCAATTTGCACAGTTACTGTCTATTATTAGTGAGAATGTGGACGATTTGTTGACCGAGCTCTTTAACGTAGAGAATAACTTAGCATTTATACGTGCCTCAAGCACTCATCATAGTATGATAAGTATAGATAATTTAGGCAACATATTAGACAAGGTAAGAGATATATACGGTAGTAACCATGTGTTAGACTTAGAATTAAGGGAATACTACGACATTATCAAACCAGGATCTTACTTCGTAGATAAGCAGATAGTTATGGTTTTTAGATTTTCCATTGTATCCCTGGATTCATTTGATCTTTATAAACAATCCTTAGTACCCAACAGAGCTCACAAAACCATTATTCCCCCATGTCCTTTTATAGCAACCAACGAAAACTCATTCGTGTACATAGAGACAGAATGTCCGAAGTTTAGTAAGGGCTATCTCTGTGACGAGACATTTCACCACCATGTACGTACCCAACCTGATTGCGTACACCAACTCATATCGAAACAATCACTGGAGGAGAACTGCAAAGTCACTACCGTCACTCAAACTAAAGAGGCAATGGAGATCGAAATCGACGACCACCACTACGTTATCTCACTACCACATCCAACGAGAACGCAACTTATCTGTGGACGTGAAGACTTTATGGAGCTCCAAGGCAGCTATCTAGTTATACTTCCTGTAAACTGCATCCTGAGGACAGCTGAATACACTATCATCAACAAGAATGGCGAGATAAAAGCTCAGCCGCTTAAAATCATGAAAATACCCGATATCAGGATGGCACCCGCTGATACGTCGCATATTCTATTAAATTCGATAAACTTAGAAGATCTGCACAGCATCCAGCACGACATAACCCTACAGAAGTCCATCTCTATGAAGCAACCACAAGAAGAAATATTATACCACACTACTGCACCTTTCTATGGAACCTTAACTATAACCATAGTCATAGTCACCATAATTGTCATGCGCCGACAGCTACATCGAAAATCACCTCGTAAAGAAACTGAAACGAGTAACAAGGAAGAACCAACGTATGCGGGAACCTCCCAGAAGAACTCAGCATCAAACACCAGCAACATTTTCTCTGAACGTGCTCAAATAGTTGCTGAACTACGGGGGAAGGTGTTACGGAACCGTCCCAGTAGAAGGTTGCTGAGTCGCCATTGTCACCATATCATTGCACACGGCACTTCGATTCACGTTGCTAAATTGCGCAATGAAGTAAACTGCTGGCGCAGCGGCACGTGTAGCGGCGCCGCGTACCTCCGGCCTCGATGAAGTTCGGCCACTTGGGACTCACACCTCGGCCCGGTACCACTTGTACATTTGTAGAGATAGTAATTACCTTGTAACTGATTTTATTCTTTTATTAAATAAGTCTGAAATAAATTGTTTTTTTTTTTCAATCCTCTGGCTGGAGCCTACGAATTTTACCTCAGGACGTCGTAATAAATATAGGAGTCAGTTTTTATATTCTCTTATTTCTTAATTTCCGCAGTAATAATCTATAAAAACTACAATGCCCTATTTAGAATGGTTAAAAAAATACCTTATATATAAATAAAGACAGGACAGTAGTAGGCTGGCCGTAGTAGAGGCCCCGTTGTATTTTTTTGGGTTTGGAACTGAAAAACGAAAACAAAGTAATTTGCCTGAAGAGTTCAATATAGATCCTCTTCAAATATTTTCAAAGGGGAGACTGGGACGAACCTCTCACAATACGCAGCGCCTATAACTCGACAGTACGGCCTGTCCTCCTTTCGGGGCACTTCTGCTGAATTGTTGTTTTTTTCACGTCTCCCAAGTGTTTCTAATTAAAATTAATTGCGCCCCCGTTTAGAAGTTAATTGTAGCAAGGAAATGAGCGCTCGAACATAAATTACTTTATAAATGAAGATGCAGTAGATGGCAGAGGCAGGGATTTGTTGGTATTGCCATTCGTTGCGCGCAAAGCTTAACATCAAGCCCTATCTCACTCAGTAAATTTACATTGTAATAGAAATATGAACTGTAATAAATAATTACAACATTGTAATTAAAGTGTAATTGTAAGATTTGACGAGTTCGGTGGCTCAGTCGTGAATGACGTGACTTTGACACCAACCCTCGTGGGTTCGATACCCACACAAGGCAAACATTTGTGTGCATGAACATGTCTGTTTGTCTTGGTCTGAATGGTTTTAAAAGAGGTAAGGCGCATCAAAGCCACCCGTCTGGGGGACTACCTCCACCTCACAGAAAATCTCAGCCAAATAACAACTACCTAGACGGTTGGTGGGTTCGTGCGTGTGAGTGAGGTCATCAGTAAGCTCCCAAGAAGTTGCTGTGGAAGCAGCAGAGGAAGCATCGCGCGAGTGCTAATTAATATATCGCAAGCATTAATAGGTTACGGTACCCGCTTTACATCAGGTGGACCGTATGCTTGTATGCCTCCCGACGTTGTATTAACAACAACCCTCTAGAGAGTTGTTATTTGGCTGCGGTTTTCTGTGAGGTGGGGATACTTCTCCAGACGGGCTGCTTTGATGCGCCCTATCTCTCTTAAAAACACCCAGACCAAGACAAACAAACATGTTCATGTACACAAATGTTTGTCCTGTGTGGGAATCTAACCCACGAGCGTTGGTATCAAAGTAACGTAACAGCACGTTTCACCACTGCGCCACCGAGCTCTTCAAATATGTCTCCCGACGATGTTTATAAAAAGCAATATTTTCAGGAACACCGTTCCTATATGAAATCTATATGTTTGTCTGTGTGTGCGTTTGTCTATGCGTTTTTTCGAATATTCGAATTTTGACTTCAGATTCGGAAGCAGCATAAAAAGTAGAATAGGAATGTTCAGGAACACCGTTCCTATCTCTTAAGGAACATGGTGAAAATGGCCGACAAATTAAAAAAAAAAAATAGAATTGTTATATAATTGACGAGCCAGGTGTTCCTCTGGCAATGTAAGATTCTCAACTGGTTTGTATATAAAAGTAAGCCAAAAATATTGAACATTAGCACTAGATCTTCTCACCAGTTTCCCCCTCACTAGATCCGCTAATGTATGTAAAACTGCCTCTCCCTTGACATCAAACTTACGAATGATAATTGAAATTCAGAACGATTTAAGTAATAACTAACATCGCATGATATCACAGTAATAAGATATCATTTTCGCTCCGCGTTTCGCGCCCACCCTATTCTCCCTAAATCACTTCCGGTGTCCAGCAGTAATGGTGGCCGGACTTCCGCGCCGTCCCACTGCTTGACCTGCGAATTGTACACTCCATCGATTAATTGAGATTTATCACATTCACTTACTATTTTAAGTACGCTATAAAATTGTTAAAGCTGAATTTTATGCCATTAAACACTTTGCTTTTCTTCAGGTTTCACTTCCTCAACGGAAAATATTTAGCAACTTAAAACTATTGTTACGTCATGTGAAATATTCCGTTGTTCTGAAAAGAATCTGCCGACACGGTATTGGCTGCTATGACGAGGCAAAGAATGTAGGGTATTAAATATATTTTTTCGTACCGATCGTCGAACTTAAAGATCAAGAATTCTCTCAAGATTGGCGGAAATTCGTGTTTCTCAAGCAGTTCGAAGGCCTGATAAAGCAGTAATCTTTGGACAACAGCCGGGATAGACTGGGTAATGTGCCCTCCATCGGAGAAAAACGTTCCTGGATGTTCATTTAGACTACCATACCCAATGATGCCATCGCCTACCTTGCATCGTTTGCAGTCCCTAGTCATTATGGTTTATAATGTACTAGCTGACCCGGCGAACTTCGTACCGCCTCAGGATCAATAAATGGTGTTTTAACTTATTAGATGGTATAAATTCTTTTAACACTTATTATCCTATTCCGGACGAAGACAAATCCAAAAACACAAAAATCATAAAAATCGGTCCAGCCGTTCTTGAGTTATAAATGGTGTAACTAACACGACTTTGTTTTATATATATAGATTTACTCAAATTGCAATAATTTCATTATCGACTCGGATCTGCTTGTTACCTCAGAACTCCGTCATTTATAAACCGATTTAAAAAAATACTTTTTTTATTTGAAATATAATTTCTGATTGTTTGCAAACTAGTGTATATATACGTGCATTTCTATTAGTACAGATTTGCAGACAGTGTTATATTAACTTAAAGTTTGTTTTAATTTTTTGTTCTGTAGGAAATGACTTTAATTTATAATTTTAAAAGTAAATTAAAAAAATAACAGGAAATTAAGTTAGTAATTTTAATTTCCACGTTAGTCCATGCTTCTGCACACCTCACACAAAGTTCTGGGTGCAAATTCATAATAATAATAAAGCCTTCATTCATGAAATTGTATAGTAATGTCATAAAGTTACACAAAAAATATTTTAAATTAATAAAACAAATTTCTTTGTACATCCCAGCTGGCTGGTGAACATATGTGTGATATTCTAGGCATATTGTGTTATATAATTCATTATTATGTAATGTAAATACGTCTATGTTTATCCTCGGCGAGTCACCTGTATACTAATATTTTATTTGTTACCATTTTGTTGTGCTGAAGGATTTCTAAAATTACATCCAATAGTCGGAATATTTCGTCAACCGAATAACTCTCTGATAGTTCCATTTTGTCCAACCACAAATCGCCGAAGCGGTTCACCGAAATAATTGTTATTTGGTGTTGAACTGCAATGACATGGTCAGACCCCTGGCCCACGGCCAATTGATTAATGGACAGGCATTATAAATGTAGGGACAAAAGTGGGCACTCAAGTGGAAAGCTCACTTAAGCAATTAAGTGTTAAAATTGCGGCAGAATTTTTCAATGAAATTTGTGTTATGTAAGTGGATAATAACTCTATACTTTTTTTTTATGTGACATCGATTGGGAAACAAGTATTCGCTATGTCAAATGTAAAGCAGTTACCGTAGTGTAGTTTACGATTACCGCTCAAGTGTTACCCTCACTGCTATTGCAGTAACCATTCGTTTTTTTCTGTACAAGCAGGAACATAACGCTTCAGAACTTTATTTTATTTATTTGTACAGTCACACATACGTAGGATACAATAAATTGATGAGCTACAAAAATAGACAGTTGTGTATATGGGACGTTCAGTACGTGTGTGTGTCTGTTGCAGTATATAAAAAAGGTCATTGCTCTATATAAAGTTTTAGCAATATGACTTGCAAATACACTGATTTTCAGCCATAGTGCGGGCGCGAGTGCAGCAGCTAGGTTTGATATGACATTGCGTGTATATATGTGATAAAAAGTAACAGAAAAAGTAAGAAAACCATTTTGAATGATTGTGTCAGTGTAATATACATATTTTTTTTTAATTTTAAGTGCAGAGTTTAAGTGACACTGACTTTTTGGCTAAAAAACTGATTAGGGATTGATCGTAAACATGTATTACATTAAATAATATTAAATAAGGAGGATAACATAACATAAAGAATTCAAATAAAATTAATAATGTAGGATTAATTTCCGACGGCGCCAACAATAGGAAACTTTTCGGAATACCTAGTTTTTCAAGAAGGAATCTTGTTAATTGCTTTTTGAATGTATACGTAGAAATACAGTTTCTAATAGAAGGTAGTACCTATGTCATTCCTATGGTAGATGGAATATTCGATAGTAGGGTCGATTCCCGCGCAGGACAAATATTTGTGTCTGTGAACGTGTCTGTTTGTCTTTTTTTTTGTTCTTACACCCGACGTAAACTACGACTCACAAAATAAAGAGTAAGACTCTGAAAGTTTGGCGGAGAGGCTTGGCTCTCAAGATTGGCGGAGGTTAGTGTTTTGAGGTCTACTCCGGAGGGTGCAGCGGCACCCACCCCCACGGGAGCTCGATGGAGTCATTGCGTGTGTCGTTGCGAACACGTAAGTTAAGAGCATCAACTGCAGTCTGCCAGTCGAGGGATGATCCGTATCGCTGTAGCGAGATGAGTAAGGGTTGTTGAGTGTGGTTCATTATTATAACTGTAAAAGCAGCTGCCTTCGTCGTTTCAGATGCCAGCCGCAGATACTGAAAATGAATTAAGTCACTTTGAAGAAGATTAATCTGGCAACAATACCTTATGATGTACCATCTCGTGAATCAAATATAGTACTCAAATTATTATCATTTTAAGAGAAGCAAGAATAATCTGCTAAGATTGCGAAAATGAACGAGAAAAGTTTTTTAACAAAGACTTGAAAGATTTGACTTATCTAAATAATCATCTTTTTTCATTATACAATTCTAAATTTATCTGAACTATGGTTTCAGAAATGTTACGTAGGATAGTTTTTTGTGTAAGTACATTATGCTATATCCTTTCCAATTGGATATATGCAGCTCTCGGCCCTCTTCGATCCACTGAGATTGGCGGTGGAGCGTCGCAAGTGCCTTTGCTATGAATCTATTATCGGTAACAAAGGTATAAATGAAATAAAAAAGAAGGTAGATTAATAAGGCACAACCTTATTAATCTACCTTCTTTTTTATTCAATTTATTTTTATATGTACAGAAATTCAAAGTTGTTCGAGTTTGTTTCTGTACGCCTTCAATTTCTATCCATGACGTTGATTTCGTTGCAGGCTCACTTACGTATACATTTTTATACAACGCCCGTAAATGCTTGCAACATATTAAGTATCACCCGCACGATGCTACGTCTACTGCTCACACAGCTATTACTTAGGCGATTACAGGTGACATGAGGTAGAGATACTTCCCCAGACGGGCTGCATTGATTCGTCTGATTCATTTTTCCTCTCTTAAAATATATATATATAAAGACCAACTTTAAATATGAATACGAACCTTATTTTAGAAGTATATAGCAGCCCTTCTTATGGTAACATGCAAACATAATATCACGTCTAACTCCCATTGGGGTAGGGAGAGACAATAAAACGCGAGGCATACCGAACCAAACATGCTACGGCTTATAGCTTCTACATTCGATAACTTTTTAATGCATGCTCGTCGATTTGGGGTGCTTCTTTGGCCTTTACAACATATCTCCTATGCTTCTTTTTTATGCAATTATGGAAGGCATACAAAGATATGGCCCACCTGATGGAAAGCGGTTACAGTAGCCAATGAACGCTTGCAGTACATTAAGTATCTCTCGCGTGATGCCACCTCTGCTGCTAACACAACACCTTCTTAGGCGCTTACTGGTGACCTCACTCACACGCAGGATCACAACTACCCTCTAGGTAATCGTTATTTGGCTGCGGTTTTCTGTGAGGTGGGGGGGGACTTCCGCAGACTGGCTACTTTTAGGCGCCTTACCTCTCTTAACAACACCCAGACTAAGACAAACAGACATGTTCATGCACACAAATGTTTGTCAAGTGTGGTAATTGAACCCACGAGCGTTGATGTCAACGTAGCGTTCTCAACCACTGCACCACCGAGCTCGTCAAAATCAATGTCTTACCTTACGGTAAATATTGCACATTGTTTTCTGTACACATTCTGACTGCAAATTACCAATAATGTCTAAAAAAGATTAGTAAATAAGTCTATTCTTCTGAGCCTTATCTGGTTTCCCATTCCATAAGGATTGGCAGGGACCGCTACCTATTATTAAGGACTTGGCTTGACTTGACTTATACTGATTTTGACATGGACCTTTAGACTTTCACAGCCCAAACGGAAAACCAAACTTTTCTTAGGTTGGGTCACACATCTTCCCAGATTTCTTGAACCTACTCGTAACTATGTATTCCTTCACCGCGGATTAAGTGAAAATTACAAATGTATCCTAAACCCATAAAATAGTACAGTTTCTCCCTCTATTTCTCTGCACTGACATTTTGGCCTCTAGAAATAAAACTATAAATGCGATTGGGTGCGGTTTTCACCAGAAAGTCAAACTAAATTGCATCTTTCTAATGGTATCAAAATGGAGTTAATTTGATAACCGGAAGTATTTAAAAAAGTACATTTTGTACTTCCAGGTTGTAATTACAGTCATCGGTCATTTGTATAGAACAGTAATAACAAAAGCGTAAAAGTAGTGGTGGGATTTGCGCGAAGCGCGAACTCCAGCACTTGTACCTACATAAAAAATAAAACACGAATTTCAGTTCACACTTCACAGAAAACCGCAGCCAAATAACAACTCCCTAGAGGGTTGTTGTGTTCCTGCGTGTGAGTGAGGTCACCAGTAAGCTCCCATGGAGTTGCTGTGTAAGCAGCAGAGGAGGCATCGCGCGAGTGATACTTAATATATCGCAAGCGTTAATAGGCTATGGTATCCGCTTATATCAGGTGGGCCGTATGCTTGTATGACTCCCGACGTAAAATAAAAAAATGCTGGCGTGTCACTGCTCAATTATTAAATAAGTTCTTTAATAGAATAATGTATAAAATAAAAAATAAATACACATAATGTACCTGAAGGGGTCAGGGGTGAGGGTGAAGTGACCCAATTTCACGATTCAATTCAATGCCAAATTATTACAGACGTAACGCTGAAAGCGTAATGATAAAAGCTCCTCTAAAATTTATATGTATATAGGTTGAAAAGGGACAACTGACAAATTGACGAGCTCGGTGGCGCAGTGGCGGAATGCGCCAAAGCTCGTGGGTTCGATTTCCATTTCTGAGCGTGAACATGTCTGTTTGTCTTGGTCTGGGTATTTTTAAGAGAGCGGTAGAGCGCATCAAATCAGCCCGTCTAGGGAAGTACCTCCACCTCACAGAAAACCGCAGCTAAATAACAACTCCCTAAAAGGTTGTTGTGTTCCTGCGTGTGTGTCGTCACCAATAAGCTCCTCAGTAGTTGCTGTGTTAGCAGCAGAGGCGGCATCGCGCGAGTGATATTTAATGTATTGCAAGCGTTCATAGGCTACGATAACCGCATTAAATCAGGCGGGTCATATGCTTGTATGCTCCGGACATTGTATAAAAAAAAAATTGGGTGTCTAACGCCAAGGGTGGGTTCGAATCCTACACAAGGCAAACATTTGTGTGCATTAACATATTTTGTTGAACATCATTTGTCTTTGTCAGGATGTTTTACGAGGGGATCGCATCAAAACTGTCCACTGGGGAACTACTTCTACCTCACACAAAACCGCAGCCAAATAACAACTTTATGGTTATTTATTGTATTCCTGCAAACACTAGTCACAATAATGAAAGACGAATGTATGAAGGAAGGATGAATGCGAAAGTGGAAGGATGTAGGAGCCGAGGAAGGCCAAGACTTACCTACCATGACCAAATTGGTCGTGTTCTATCAAAAGGTGATGTCAGGAGCCCTAGAAACCGGCGAGCGTGCATGAAAAGAGCAATGAATGTTAAAGAAGCGAGTGAGGTATGTAAGGATCGAGTCGCGTGGCGCTCGGATCTCTCTGCCTACCCCGTAAGGGATTTGGCGTGAAGTTATAAGTAGATAGATATTATATTCCTGTCAAAGACAAAAAAGACAAAAATCATTTATTTGCCATTAGGCCCTTACGGGCACTTAGACATGTCTTACATTCTTTAAATTAAATCACATTGTATCTTAATAATTAGCCAGTTTTTTTTTACTTTTAATCTACCAGCATTTCAATGGTCATTTCCGAAATGCGAAGAAGAAATGCCAAAAGAAACTTGCCAATATGGGTCTTTTTTGTCATCGTTAATATATACAATAAAGATATGTGAGTGTACATATAGTGAAATAAAGTGGTACAATTAAAGATATAAATACATGCGCTGAATCATTTCCAATTCCACAGAGTATGTTTGATGTACCTTTTGAACATATTGACAGGCAAAGACAGAACTGTTTCAGGTAATTTATTATAGAATCGAATACAATTTACAACAAAAGATCTACTAGTCTTAGCCAGCCGATGTAGAGGCATACGCAATCAATTCTTACTTCTAAGGTTTTCACTAACACTTCCTGTGTATGATGGAAATTACCAGTAAGCTTCTAATGTCTTGCTGTATTAGCCTCAGTATTCGCAACGGTGGAACGATATAGGAGCCGAGGAAGGCCAAGACTTACCGACCATGAATTGGTCGTGTTCTATCGTGTTGAAGGTGATGCCAGGAGCCTTAGAAACCGGCAAGCGTGCATGAGGAGATTAATGAATGTTAAAGAAACGAGTTAGGTGTATAAGGATCGAGTTACTTGGCGCTCGTTCCTCTCTGCCTACAGTACAAGAATTTGACGGGAAGTTATAGTATGATTCAACAGCTGTTCTGGCGCCATGTCGATCATCCTTCTAGTTAATAGATTCAGGCGTTATTTTGCGAAAGTCAAATTTACATGCAATTTGATCTGACCTGCTTTGTGTGCCTCCGCCACTAATTAGTTCATGAGAACCAGCGCCGGCCTGCACCCACCCACTACCGTTAGTAGCTGCAACATGCCATCGCTCATCGTCGAGTATTCATGAAATTGTTTTTGATAATTATGAGCAGTTTGACTGATATAAACATATTCACATTCATCGCAGAACTACTGCTCGGATTAGTTAGTTAGTTAGTAGATTAGTGGTGAAACACCTTGTTACGTTGCTTTGACATCAACGCTCGTGTGTCGATTCCCAAACAAGATAAACATTTTTGTGCATGAACATGTCTGTTTACCTTAGTCTGGGTGTTTTTAAGAGCGCATCAAAGCAGTCCGTCTGCTAAATAACAACTCACTGGTGGGTTGTTCTGTTCCTGCATGTGTGAGTGAGGTCACTAATAAACTCCCAAGGAGTTGCTGTGTTAGCAGCAGAGGAGACATCGCGCGAGCGATACTTAACATACTACGGTATCCGCTTTATATCAGGTGGACTGTATGCTTGTATGCCTCCCAATGTAGTATAAAAAACATATTAATTAATTCACATGATTTACATTTATAATGATGGAATTCTTTCAGTGAATAGAAATTGTTTTCCTTCAGCCATAGTACCGATTTACGTGTAAATAACACAATCATACAAAATTTTATTTCATCATGTACAGAATTATATATTTATATACACTTAACTTCACAATGTTTCAGATAATGAATTTATTACATTCATGTTATTTGCAACAAGTACAATAAAACAAGAAAGAAGAAAGAAAGAAGATGTGACACAAATACTATACACGTATAAACAATACACAATAGATACAACAAAAGTGCTGTGTGACAGCCCAAATAGGTCCCATCTCAGCATACTGCCGTGTCGACACATGACACATGATGTTTGTGACACCACGGACAGACAAACAAGCACATAGCAGAGCAAATCAATCTAAACAAACATTTTTTTTACCTTTGGCTAAAAAGACTTGTATCTAGACAATAAATATAATAATTAAAACTATAATACTCAATCTTCTAGTCTATCATTCATTCATATCATACACCTGATACTCTCAACTTTTTACCATGAAACAAACAAAACTTATTGATACGTAGGTCACACTATAAGTTTTGCGTAACTTAAAAAATCGGCCAAGTGCGAGTCGGACTCGCGCGCGAAGGGTTCCGTACCATTATCTATAAAAACAGCAAAAAAAAAAATTCGGCCAAGTGCGAGTCGGACTCGCGCACGAAGGGTTCCGTACCATTATCTATAAAAACGGCAAAAAAAATCACGTTTGTTGTATGGGAGCCCCCTTAAATATTTATTTTATTTTATTTTTTAGTATTTGTTGTTATAGCGGCAATAGAAATACATCATCTGTGAAAATTTCAACTGTCTAACTATCACGGTTCATGAAATACAGCCTGGTGACAGACGGACGGACGGACAACGGAGCCTCAGTAATAGGGTTCCGTTTTACCCTTTGGGTACGGAACCCTAAAAATCACGTTTGTTGTATGGGAGCCCCCTTAAATATTTATTTTATTCTATTTTTTAGTATTTGTTGTTATAGCGGCAACAGAAATACATCATCTGTGAAAATTTCAACTGTCTAACTATCACGGTTCAAGAGATACAGCCTGGTGACAGACGGACGGACAACGGACGGACGGACGGAAGGACGGACAGCGGAGCCTCAGTAATAGGGTTCCGTTTTACCCTTTGGGTACGGAACCCTAAAAAGCAACATGTTATAACCAAAATATAATGTTTATTGCTTTTCAAAATACTCTCCTTTACATTTTAAACTTTTTTTCATGCGATCGAACCATTTTTTAAAACAGGAGGACCACAGATCTGAAGGCATGTTTTCTACGTGCTGATTGAACGCTATCACTGCCTCTTCGGAGTTGGTAAAAGTGAAACCTCTCATCAAATCTTTGATTTTGGGGAAAATACAGAAATCACAGGGCGCTAGGTCGGGGCTATGCGCAGGATGGGTAACGAGTTGTACTTTTTGGAAGTTAAAAATGACTTTGTTTTGTTAGCCGTGTGTGAAGAAGCGTTGTCATGATGTAGGAGAACGCGGCTTTTTGGTCGTCTTTCGCGAACTTTTTCTAACACCCTGGGTAAACAAATGGTAGAATACCACTCGGCATTAACACTCTTTTGATCTTCAAGTGGAATTGTGCAGATGGGACCCGTAGCTGAGAAAAAAACGCGATCATTTTTTACCAACGTTTCTCGCCTGCCTCACTTTTGTTGGCTTGTTCTCATTTTCAAACACCCATTCACAAGATTGCTGTTTTTTTTCGGGTTCAAAACAATAAATCCACTGCCTGTTACACTATTACACATTGCCTGTTACTTATAAATGTGATAACTGCAAACGACTTCTAAGTGAACCGATACACTACTAGGCATAAAAAATTGTGGAGAAGATTATAAAACTGTCACTAACGTTAAACATGCGAACTTATCAGTTCGTCAAGTGACAATTGCGGCATTATGCAGACCTGGCACGCACACTATATAAATACCGAGTAAAATATCTTTGTACATGCTAAAGATTTGTAACTGAATATGTTAAGTATATTTGTACAATAAAGAGATTACAACAACAACAACAACAATATCTGTGCATACCATTAAAAAATAGAAGTAAAGTAGGATGCTTGGATTAAGTCATAACCTTTAGACCTTTCACCGCCAAAGTCAGTCATGGGCGATATCTAGTGGTGTACCATGTAACTATGCAACACACCAATGTAGAGTCATCACCGACAAGATTCCGCATGAGTGCGTAGGTACAATTAACAGTTAACTGCAGAAAAAAGTGTTGTTTCTTAAGTCACATTAGTGCCAGGACTAAGAGAACGTCTCTATATGTCTAAATTCAAGGAATTAACTCTATCTGATTTTAATTCTGGAAAAATTGAGATGTTACCTTATACACTTTTCATGTCGACGCCATTGAAATCGTAGTTGTCACCGTTTGCACCCTCGGCGTACGTCCTAACGAGGTAATTACAATGACAATGGCTGCGAACTGTATAAAAAAAGTAATTTCGACTCGCATCCACCCCATTGTGTAATTTATTTGATGAAACACTGTAATTATCTCAGATTGAATTTTTTTTCTTTAATTAATGAGTGGTTTTTAGCTGTCCTGGATTATTTATGAGGTATTGACATATCAAAGTACTAGAGGTCTGCATGAAAATAATTTACGTGAATCTATACATATTAAATTCAAAGTCCTGACTGACTGATATATCAACGCATAGCCTGTACCTCTGGTGCCAGAGACATAAAATTTGGAGGGTATGTTCTTTGTAAAGTCTAGATATCCACTAAGAAAGGGTAATCCGAAATTCCACCCAAAAGGGGTGTAAAAGTTCGTATGAAAAATCGTATTTTCTGCGTGTATCAATAATAATGCTCTTCAGGAGCGGATTTGTTATCAGCGGCGGTGGCAACGCGTGAGCATTTCTTCTTGTATTACTTGCCTTGACTGTAGCCACCCGACGTGGGTCGTTATAACGTGATGCGTCGTTCTTTTCTCATTATAGCTAAAACATGTATTAACATGTTTTGTAAAATAATTTTTATGTTTGTTACAGAAGCTGATTACACACTGGACGATTCGTTTTGGAATGAAGAGAGCCCAGTTGGTAAGTCTAAACAGATTACATGTAATCGACGGCCGGGAATGATCGGTAGACTCGCGTTTATTTAAAAAAAACAAACCCTTATTTAAGCTATAAATTGGGACATCATGAGGAAACCCACACGTTCAACTAGTTATATTCTCGAAAGACCAGTGCCCCAAGTAAGTGTAAGTGAAAGACCTAAGAAAGATCGTGGTTATTCCTTCGGGTTGTGGAGGTCTGTCAGCAATCGTTTCATGTGAAAATAAACATTTTTTCCATATCCTTAGTATTAGGTAGCGGATCCTCTCAATCCTAATAGATTATGATAACAGTATAACGCTATGAAAAAGAAGTAGTTGTGTTACGTATGTGAATAAGTTTATCATTATACTTGATAGCAGCCGACGCGGATATATGATAGCGATACACATCACTAGGGCCATCAACTTAAAATGTTTGCGATACTAAATAGTATAAAATAATGTTACTACGAGTAATAACTTATACATGACACAATGTCCAAAGATAGAAAATGTAATTTTTTGTTTGTTTACGGTTGGACATAACAGCCAATCGTCGTGTTGGAACTGCTCGCTGGGTATGACAACTTAAAATTTATAATTATTAGAGAAGTTAATGGTAGAGATTCCCTCTGCAGCAAGGGAGCATATACAGCAAGGGAGCATGCCTCTTTTTATTTTAACACCGACGCTCTCTTTCAGATACACAATAGTCTATTAATAGTACCAGAGGGAGACTTTGTACAAAAGTCATTTGCATGGGTACCTCTGTCTCATCAATTTCTACCGCCAAGCAACTATATTTATATAGCTGTGTTCCGGTGTGAAGGGTGAGATATGGCAGAGAAATTACTGGGTACTGTGACGAAACAGCCTTAGGTCACAGGATTGGCAGCGCGCGAGTAACACCTCCGTGGTGCGAGCGTCAATAGGCTACGGTAACCATCTGATGCGGGCCGCATGCTTGTTTGCCAATCTAGTTGTACAAAAACAAAACAGTAAATTTGTTCTAATGAATCGCAAGGATGAAACCAGATGATATGTGTTAAACCGTCATTTCAAACAGCTCTCATTTAGTTACAACATTCTTAACAAATTCAACACCAGCGAAATGTAAAAACGTAGCTTCCAGGATATCCTGCAAACGGTCGTATATAACACGAGGCGGGAAGTTGGCCATAACCGTCTACGACGAACTCCGCCATTGTTGTTACTCTGTGTTATGAATTTGAGGTGATTTTTAACAATCCGCGATAAGAATCGCAGAGGGTAAGGATGAAGGGAGTTATGGTGTGAATTTGAAAGTATATATTATGCTAAAAAGTAGGGATTCTGTCCATTTGTTTTGTGACAGATATCTTTTGTTTTGGACGGAATATCGTTGCAATAAATTGAATTTGAATAATTTAAAATTTTAATAATGACCGGCTGCGATTTCGTTATTATTGTTTCCCTTTTACTTATTGTCATACTTTTTTTTTTATTTTTTTTTAATATTATTTATTAGTTTATTGTTATCCTATCGTGTTTGTGTAAGTTAACTAATTTTATTGCAATGGTATGAACAAAAATATGGCAGCGTACAAAATACGTACAAAATGAAAAATTCTAAACTTTTATGCGTTAAGATATTAGTTCTACGAACGATTTCGTTATTATTGTTTCCCTTTTACTTATTGTCATACTTTTTTTTTTATTTTTTTTTAATATTATTTATTAGTTTATTGTTATCCTATCGTGTTTGTGTAAGTTAACTAATTTTATTGCAATGGTATGAATAAAAATATGGCAGCGTACAAAATACGTACAAAATGAAAAATTCTAAACTTTTATGCGTTAAGATTTCATAATTAGTTCTACGAACCAAATGAATTGTTTTTTTTTATTTATTTATAACTACTAAGGTGGCAAACGAGCGTACAGCCTGCAACCCTGCAACACCAGGGGTGTCACTCTTGCGTTGCCGACCCTATAAGAACATCTTCACGCCTTTCTTGAAGAACTCCATACTGTAGTCCCTTGGGAAAACTTTGGCAAGTAGCTCATTCCACGACTTAATAGTTCTCGGTGGAAAACAAAACAGGTTTACAATGTGAAAGTGGAAGGATGTAGCCACCAATGAAGACCAAGACTCACCCGCCATTATAAAATTGATTGTGTTTTAGTAGAAGGTGATCGTGGTACCCCTAGGAACCGTTGATTGTGCATGAGCTATGAATGTTAAAGAAGCGAGTCAGGTGTGTAAAGACCGCGTATGTCTTTCCTTATCCTGCAAGGGTCCTGGCGTGAAGATATACATAGATATTTCATATTATAAGTACCGAAACATAATAAGAAGAAATATACAAAATAAGAAGAGGCATGGTCGGCTGGTTCGGACATGTAGAAAGAATGCAGGATGAAAGAATGACGAAGCAGATATACAATGCAAAAGTGGAAGGATGTAGGAGTCGAGGAAGGCCAAGACTTACCTACTATGATCAAATTGGTCGTGTTCTATCAGATGGTGATGTCAGGAGCCCTAGAAACCGGCGAGCGTACATGAAAAGAGCAATGAATGTTAAAGAAGCGAGTGAGGTATGTAAGGATCGAGTTACGTGGCGCTCGGTTCTCTCTGCCTGCCCTGTAAGGGATTTGGCGTGAAGTTATAGATAGATAGATAAGTACCAAACACTTCATACATACATATCATACAGAATTCAAAAAGCCAAAAAAGAAAAGACATGCTCCGGTGGTTCGGACATGTAGAAATAATGCAGCTTGAAAGAATGACGTAACGGATATATACTGCGAAAGTTGAAGGATGTTGGAGTCGAGGAAGACCAAATTGAACGTGTTTTAACAGAAGGTGTCAGTAGTCCTAGGAACCGGTAATCACGGATGGAAAGAGAACTGGCTTTTAGACAAATATATATACATATATGTCATGTCATAAGTTCTGTCAAAAACTTTTGATGTAATTAATGATACACTTTTTGATAATTATGGAAAAGTTATAAATTAAATGAAAGGTAATTAAATGTACAATAAAATTTTATTTACATTATTCGAAATGCCCTCCTCCATTTTGAATACATGCCCTTAATCGACGCGGCCAGTCATCGATCGCAGCACGCACCACATTTATATCTATTTCTGCCTATTCTTGCTGCTTTAACCAGAGATGCTCGAAGAGACTGCAAGTTCTGATGAGGTTTAGCGCAGACTTCCTCCTCCAAATGTTGCCATGTCTTGTAGTCCAGTAGGTTTAAAACTGGACTAGAAGAGGGCCAGGCTTCATGCCCGATGATGTCAATTCCACGGGTGGTCAACCAGTTGTAAGTACTTTGTGCCTTATGAGCTGGTGCAGAGTCCTGTTGGAATATCCAGTGTCTGTTTTTGAACATTGTTTGAGAAAGAGGTTCTACTATGTTTGTTAGGACGGTATTTTGGTAAACCACGGCACTGGCTTTCACACCTTTTCCACAGAAAAACACCTCAGTTAAGCTTGAATGTGAGACTCCAAGCCAAACCATGATTGATGAAGGATAATGCCCTCGCTGGACCCTCGGAATACACGTGCTCGCTTCTTCACAGCTGTGGGCATACACCTTATCATTTTGTTTGTTGTAATTTTCTTTGATGGTAAAAATTTTCTCATCCGTAAACAATTTTTTTCTGTGACCTCCCTTCGCGTACTGCTTCAGTAGTTGTTTCGATTTTACCACCCTATTCTTTTTTAAATTATCAGTTAAGAAATGACCAGTACCTACGTCTCTTATAGGCTGCAAGTCCTAAGTCATCTTTTAAAATACACGACATGGTTCTAGGTCCTATCTTCATCTCTCGAGATAAAATCTTTTGCTTTCGGACAGGATTTCTTCGAATTCTTTCCCTTACTGCTTTGACCACCTTTTTCGTACGAACACTACGTAGACGGCCAGATCTTTTTCTGTCACAAAGAGAATGTCTCATTGTACCTATTAATAGCCAGGTACACAAATATTTTACTAGTACCAAGCCTATGAAGAGTTTTAAAATTGCATTTGGCTCCATACCTACTTTGTGTAATGCAATCACAGCGATTCGGTTCTCTTTATCACCCCACTCCATTTTAATATCGCAAAATATTGTACAATGTATTGGCGCCAAAATGAGAATACTCAATGAACAATCATTTAAAAATGACAGATTCCAAATTCAAATGTAATATTTTGTTTATTTTTAATTGTAACAGTATTTATGGCCAGATTAAGTACATACCTTCCCATGATAAGTATGGACAAATCAATAACAAGTTGTACATAATACATAATTCAACAGAAAATTATATGTAGCGAAAACTTTCCACCATATTGGTATGTGCAGTTTCCCAACAACAATTTAAGTAAGTTGTAATGAACGAACGTAGTAATTTCCCCCCCAGGAAAGTTTCAAAACGTGATGGGGTGCGTGGACGTACGGACGCACGAGGGGGGGCAACACGTGACATTGTCGGCAAATGAAAAATTGAAACTTGTACCAAAGTTTCGTGTTAATGTTCTATTAACGATCTCGGGTTCGTCGGTTCGATTCCCACACAGGACAGACATTTGTGTGCATGAAGAAGTCTGTTTGTCATGGTCTGGGTGTTTTTAAGAGAGGTAAGGCGCATCGAAGCAGCCTGTCTTGGGAAATAACTCCACCTCAGAGATAACCCAGCCAAATAACAACTGCCTAGAGGGTTGTGTTACTGAGGTCACCAGTAAGCTCCTAAGGAGTTACTGTGTCACCAGCAGACATGGTATCGCGCGAGTGATACTTAATGTATTACAACAAAAAAACATGTACAAGTATCAAAATTACAGTACCTGATGAGTTTCACACACTCACATAACATCCACACAAGACAGTTTAAGAAAGGTTGAGTGCGTCTGGGGAAGTGCCTCCATCTGACAGAAAACCGAACGCAAATAACCCTGGAGGGATGTTATTCGCGCGCTGCCAATCTTATGACCTAAGTATGTTTCGTCATAGTACCCATTAATTTCTTTACCATATCTCACCCTTCAAACCGGAACACAGCTATATGAATATAGCTGCTTGGCGGTAGAAATAGGTGAGACAGAGGTACCCACGCAGACAATTTTTGTACCTCCCTCTGGTAGACTCACTTAAACATCATCATTGTTGTATGCTGACATAGATTTAATGTAATATCTAATTGATGATATCAAAAAGATACTTTTTTTTCAGCTTTTTCGGCGATTTCTTTACTAATGGTCATTACCCGATCGCTAGTTGTTTGATAAAAGAATATAATAACTAAAATAGTGGAATAAAAAACTAATAATAAGGTTACATCAAAATAATGTAAAATGTGGGTAAGTGCCCGCGGAGGTCTGACGACAAATAGAATTTTATATCTTTATATGTTCTAAGTTATGTTCTAACAGTCGTGATGAGAATATTCTGTGACGCCGGGAACTGTATTCTGTCTTATTTTAATTACAGAATTTCAATACACAAATGATTCTCAATTTATACATATCAATAATGTCTGTCATTTCATTTGTCATGTCATGTCAATATATATTTAATTGGTTTCACCAGAGGCAGACTGTATACAAGTCGTCTGCATGGGTACCTCTGTCTCACCTATTTCTATCGCCAAGCAGCTATATTTATATAGCTGTGTTCGGGTCTGAAGTGTAAGATATGGTATGACGAAACAGCCTTAGGTCACAAGATTGGCAGCGCGCGAGTAACATCGTCGTGGTGTTGCGAGCGTCAACAGGCTGCGGTGACCGCTTACAATCTAATGCGAGCCGCATGCTTGATTGCCAATCTAATTGTATAAAAAAAAGGTAGACAATAGCGAGGTTTAGTAAAAGCATATACAAGCTATATACATCCAAAACTACAACACGAATCACGTGAAAATTTTGCGCGCTTTTATAGTGCAAGTTTTTATAGTGAAACACCATTTTAACTTGAAAATAATATAGAGCTACGAGAATTTGATTAACCAACCGCCGCGCGGACGAAACCACGGCACGCAGCTAGTAAATTTCATAGTAAAGTATATTTTGTGCAACCTTAAGTTTCAAGTTTAGCCTTTATTAGATAATGTATAATCCTTTTACACAAAGAAGCTGAGGAGGAGCTTAGTTACGAGAATGGCTGAATAAATTGAATTTTAAACGAAGCCCTTATTTTTTGTGTTTCAACTTTACTCAAGCTTACTTTTGTGATTATACCGGTCTGTTGAATGTGAAAGATGGAAATTTATTTACCCGATTGTGTCAGGATTGTTTATAATAAGTTGCCTGAAACAGTTCAGTCCTTTTCTGACAATGTATTCAAAAAGCTCATTAAAAATACTCTCCGTAGAAGGGCTTCTTACAGAATTGATGAATGTGTAACTGACAAAGATGTCTGGAAATAATTCAGCACATTCTACTTGTCCTTAATAATAATTAACATTCTTTAATTTTACCATTTGGTACCATTATTGTACACATATGCTGATGTGAATTTATTGTAATATCGAATTGACAATTTTAAAAGAGGCCTATATTGGCAAGTTTCTTTCTGCATTTCTTCTTCGCCAATGGTCATTTCCGAAATGCTAGTAGATTAAAAAAAGTAAAATAAGAGAATTAAATAAAATACAATAAGATTATATTTGAAAAAATGTAAGAGAGTATCTAAGTGGCCCAATGGTAAATAAAGAATTTGTATCTTTATCTTATGTTTAATTTATATATAAATATTAGTTTTATTAGTATGTCTTTATATTGTGTTATTTGAAATCGCATAGGAAAGGTCAGGTGTGCTAAGAAACAAGATTTTGTTAGCTCAAAAGTCTTTCACAATCTTGAAGTAATACCCAACTACTGTAATATCTACATCCTGTATACGTACCATATATATATGAATATCGCGAAGAGAAAACATATTTGAATTTGAAAAGGTTCCATGGAGTGAATGAAGTAAGTATCGGCCATAAACCTCTATTTCATCAACGCGTTTTTTCTATACATTCCTACAGCGTAGAAGTTTTTCAGACTTGATAACCACATGTTTTAAACGGTTGTCACGAAATAATTAATTTAACATTAATGTTGGTTTTATCGTAGGCATACTATAATGAGACACACCTTTTTTGATACCCAGCCCTGAGGCTGGAGTTGCCTGGAAGAGATGTCTGATGATTTATTGTAGAGATATGCTCAACATTTTACACCTCGGATGTAATACTCGTAATATTCTAAGTATATGAAGTGCAATAAATTTTATGTTTATACATATTTAAAATAAAAATCAGCCTGTATTAACATCACATATTTATCTGGTGACCAGAGTCACAGGCTCAGGCCTAGTTCAGGCGCCAGTCTCTCTCAATCTTAATTAGTATTACATATTTATATTTTCATTGTATACCTACCAAATAAGTAAGATTGTGAAGAGAGAAAAATAAATATATTATTATTATATTATTTTATTTTTATTCACGGGTATTATCCCGGTCATTTGATAGGCGTGCGCGGGGATATGGATCCAACGCGTAGAGGCCCTTTTAAGAAGATTCATGATATGTTGTACACCCACCGAGACCCCCTCCTAAAAATATCGATAGAACCATATATCTATGAGCAGGTCACGGCAGGTATTGGGACTATTGCGAATGTGTAGGAAATGATTAGTCTATTGTAATGAGGTCTGGAGGGATTATTGGTACTGGGTTATTGCAGAAGAGGGACGGACACCTGCCATAACTATCATATCTGACTGTTATTTTTATTATTATTATCTATCTATCTGTCTATAATTTCACGCCAAATCCCTTGCGGGGTAGGAAGAGAGATCCGAGCTCCACGTGATTCTACCCTTGCACACCTCACTCGCTGCTTCTACATTCATTGCTCTTCTCATGCGCGCTCCCCGATTTCTAAGGTTCCTGACATCATTGACAAGTCGGTTAAAAGCTGATTCTTAATCCACTGAGCTACCACTGATGACATAAAGTTATCCATTTCATATATCATTTATATGATTCGCGTATACGACGTATTAGCGACTACAATCTATAATTTCATAGAAAATACATTTCAATATTTTACGTCATTTATGTACAGCGAGCAGAACGGTGAAGCATATAAAACGCCTGTTATTTTAAAAAATCTGTTTTGTCTTCTGTATTAATTTTAGCGATTAACAAAGTATATTTCATGTTAAAATCCCGACCCTGCTACAATTTTATCATGCCTGCATTACCTCACTTCCATATCACACGTGTCCATTGGTGGATTGGTTAGCCGTAGTGTTATTACAGTAACTAACACTGGCACTAAGCCTCGTGAATTCGTTTCCCTCATAAGCAAACATTTATGTTCCCGAACATGTCTGTTTGTCTTGGTGTGAACGTTTATAAGAGATGTAGTACGCATCAAAACAGATCTTCTGGGACGTTATGAAAAACTATAATTATAAAAAACATTTAACAAGCTAAATTTGCCGTAAACTACCAAAGGATTCCAAGCAAAAAACAACAATTATATTTTTTTCTTTAAGGTGACCCAATCCGATTTGCATTTTCCCCCTTTCTTTTAATACACTGTATGTTGTCATATTAGTCTCTTACATTGTAATTTTATTAAACGAACCTTTGTAGAACACAGAGTCGTAATTTCGGACGTATATCTTCTAATAACGATGATATGGCCTCTATAACAAAGGGATTCCGTGCGGTCCACGTGAAATAATTTTCGCAATCCATCTATAACCAAAACTTCGTGTCCCCACATCAAAGAGTTTAATTCTGAAACTAGTTTGAAGCGGTCTGAGCCAGCCACGATTTCATTTTGCACTGTTAGCTAAAAATACATATATTTACCTACAAGGGTTTTGATAAAAGTTGTTTTGGTTAGCTTAAAGTTAATATTTGTAGTATCTCGTGAATGAAGCTGTGGTTTTTTTGAAAGGCCGAGTGGGAAAGGGTGAATTCCAATTCCATCTTGCGGTTTTATACGAAATAATCGCTGTACATTTGAAAATGAATAGTTTATTACAATCCTGTCTATTTTGGTCATTATAGACGGCTACCTTCACTCCTTCTAATCAAGTTCCCCTTCTCCTGCATCATTTTCATGCCTCATGTGTATGTTGTGTGAAAATAATTTCGGGTCGGCAACGCATGAGTGACGCCTCTGGTGTTGCAAATGTCCATAGGCTACGGTGACTGTTTAACATCAGGCAGGCCGTATGCTTGATTGCCAGCATAGTAGAAAAAAAAATAAGTGCGCATAAATTTCATAAAAGCTATTTGTATGACTAACAAATTCTTGGATTTTTTTTTTTTTTTTAAATAAAGCAATTTTCAGTGATAGCCCAGCGGATAAGGAACCAGGCCAATATTAACCAACTGGTCTCTGGTTTGAATCCTGGCGTGTACCACTAAATTCATGTTTTCGTTTTTATCTACATATTTGTAATTATCACTTGCTCGGCGCAGAAGGAAAACATCGTGAGAAATCCCGTACGTCTAAGAAATTATATTTCGATAGTCGTATGACTTAACCTAAGGAAGATCTGATTTTCCCTCTGCGTTGTGGACGTCTCACGGCAGACGCTCTGTGTCAAAATCAGTATCTTCGCCAAATCTTTAAGCTTAGGTAGCCGATCCCGCCAATCCTAATGGATTAAGAAACGGGATAATGCTCAGTAGAAGATTCATTTATTTTTCCGGTGTATCTGTAAGAATACTAGTTATTTTTAGGGTTTCGTATCAAAATAGGGTTCACACGAAACTCTATTACTAAGACCTCGCGCTTTGGTTATCTCGGGGCTGTGTCTCTCAAACTGTAATAGGCATACGTTTGAAATTTTCACAGAGGTGTATCACTATATAATTATACTATACGATAACATAACACTCTAATAGAAAAAGATGAATATTGATGAGATCTCTAAACAAGACGACAGCCTGACTGAACGACAAACTCGGTGGCGTCGCAGTAAATAACGCGTCTTTGACACCAACGCTCGTGGGTTCGATTTCCACACAGGACAAACATTTGTGTGCATGAGGACAAACAGACATTTGTCTTGGTCTGGGTATTTTTAAGGGATGTAGGGCGGATCAACGCAATCCGTCTGGGGAAGTGCCTCCACCTCACAGAAGACCGCGGCTAAATAATAACTCCCTGGCGGGTTGTTGTGTTCCTGCGTGTGAGTGGGCTCATCAGTAAGCTCCTAAGGAGGTGCTGTGTTAGCAGCAGATGTGGCGTCGCGTTAGTGACACTTAATGCACCAGTGTTCATACTATGGTAACTACTTTCTATCAGCTGTACCATGAGCTTGAATCCCTCCGTACGCGAAAAAAAAACCAACAAGCGTGTTTTGGTAGACAGTGGTACAGAACCGTTTCTACTACTCGTAGATACTTCTTTTTATGAATAAGCATGTTTTAAGCTGCCTTTCGAGTGAAATTTCTGAAAGTTTGAATGTGTTAACTTAATCACTGTATTACATTTAAAATTTTACTTCTGTTAAATACTCGATCTATTGCCGTTGCTACAACTTAGTTATTTGTTCCTTAATTCTATTTCCTAATCCATTAAGATTAACAGAATCCGCTATCTAAGTCTAGGGATTTAGCGAAAATACTGATTCTTCCATAGAGCTACTACCGTCAGACGCTAAAAGTTATTTATATTTTTTTTTTTATATAAATGTCCGTGGGACCTGGCGCGCATTCGTTTTTTGAAGAACTAGCGAGACCTCTGGTCGACGTCACCGGCGACCAAAGAACTGGCAGCTTTCTCGCTCAGCGCATCAGTATTGCGCGGAAATGCTGACAGCATCGTTGGAGGCCGCTTTTTTTAGATTTATTTCTGCCTATTATTTTTTAGTTTCATTTGGTACCTATTGTTTATTTTTGGTTTTATTGTGTATTTATTTAATTTTAGTTACTAGAAAATAAATAATTGTTTATTTAAAAAATATTTTACGAAAAAGTACACCGAATCCTAAAATGTCTGCTATGAAAATTGCATCAAAAGGTATATAAAATGATTGCTTTAATCGCGTTAATGTAACATTAAATATATTTTGTAAAACCTGGCTGGCACCGACTAGAGGTAACAAAGACAAAAAAAATGTACCGGAAGTAAACCTCCTGATTTTTTTCGGTCGGTTAACAATGAACAGCATAATGAGATTGTAGCGTTTATATGGAAAGTTGACGGGTTGGTCGCACTTATGAATAAAACACCCTAATGTGTGCTCAATCAAACTCAATATACATATCAATGTGAGCTCTCACTGGGGGTTGCAAATCTATGCCATGACTTCACCATGTCTCCGTACATTCCACCCCCGTCACGTCACTCAATGTTACCCCTCTCCACTTACCCTCTATATGTGTTCTTTATATGGGGTGAACGTTAATTTTATTCGTGTGTTTTCGGCAGGCGACTTCATTGAAAACGTGTGCATTTGCCTTAGAGGAAATTTTATTTTTTGTTTTATGTAGAGTCGGAAACAAACATTCGGATAGGATGGTGTGTGAAGTGTAATTGAAGTATGTGTGTGTCACCTCGGGTGTTGCAAATGTCCACAGGCTGTGGTAACTGCTTCCCATCTGGCATGTTTATCATCTTAGTGATATATAAAAGTCTACGGATGCTTGCAATATATAATAAGCAAATCTTCAGTTGGCGATAAAGCATTTCCACGTCCACGCCGCCGCTGGCGAGCTGTAAAAAAAAAAAGAATTTTAATTCTTAAATAAACTAATTTCAGGGGAATTTGCTGTCGATAATGTTACTATAATTCAATGTCATACTTTTAATTTTCTTCCGTGCAGGCAATCATTATTTGCTGCTTAGTACGGTGAAAGTGCGATGAAGTATGAGTAGCGCAACTTTATAGCTAACTGGTGCCAGAACCTCGTTTGATAGACGTATACCATGTGTATATGCAGTTAGTTTCCCTTAGACCATGGTCGTTTACCATTTCATTTCCGGTAACCACGTTGACAATTTGTATGTTTGGTAGCCTCAACCCCCACGACCAAATTGGTTGGGGGTTATCAAATGGTGGTATAAGGAACCCCAGGAACGGGCGAGTGTGCATGGAAAGATCGATGACTGTTAAGAAGCGAGTGAGGTGTGCAAGGACCCAGTGATGCGTCTGTTATTGGGTTTAGCTTGAAGATATAGAGAAATTCGTAATTGTACTGGAACAGCGGTAAAAGAAGTAGATTCGCAATGGTCGCGTACTATGCGGTTCCAGAGAAGTTTCTCTCAACTCTCAAGCTGTGGAATGAGCTCCCAGCCGATGTTTTTCCAAGGGACTACAGCATGGGATTCTTCAAGAAATGCGTGAAGAGATTTTTAGAGGGTCGGCAACGCACGAGTGACACCCCTGTCGTTGCAAATGTCCATAGGCTACGGTGTACGGATATGGTACGGTTACCATCGTGCAGGCCGAATGCTTGATGCCACCTTAATGGTATAAAAAATCATAATTTCACTGTTTATGAGGAAAATGTACCAAGTAGATGAGAAACGCCTTCACACACTTCCCAAAGTCGCACTAAATCATTTCCGGAGTAGGCTTTGGAATGCTCTGGCATTAATAATCCGTACATGTATGTCTGTGAGTACGTTTATATGAACTATAGTATTTAACTTGTATATTTATAATTTGGTCTGCGCCATCTACCCATTTTGTTTTTTTTCCACTACCCTAAGGTTGTATGGAAGAGATCGCTATGCAATAAGACCACCTTTGGCAATTTAATTTTAAGTTGTCATTTTAATATGCATACTGTTCTATGTGGTGCAATAAAGATTATTGTATTGTAATAACGCTAAGTACACGTTAAGCTGCACCTTTACACCTTCTTTATTCCGTACGTAATAAGGGGTACAATCGTCGAGAGTCAAGCGTGATCTGCTCTTAGTACCAGTGGAAACCATTGTACAACTATTAGCTGGTTAACTTAATACATAAGGCAATCTCACTTGATATAAACAGAGACTCCAGGTGATCGTAAATCACTGGATCTTCGATGATTCAACCTGCTCTACTGCTCTTTTAAGAGAGGGAGGGCGCATCAAAGCAGCCCGTCTGGGAAAGTACCTCCACCTCACAGAAAACCGCAGCCAAATAACAACTCCTTAGAGTAAGCTCCCGAGGAGTTGCTGTGTAAGCAGTAGAGGAGGCATCGCGCGAGTGATACTAAATATATCGCAAGCGTTAATAGGCTACGGTACCCGCTTTACATCAGGTGGGCCGTATGCTTGTATCCCTTCCGACGTAGTATAAAGAAATATATATT
Source organism: Pyralis farinalis (assembly GCA_947507595.1). Taxonomy (NCBI): domain Eukaryota; kingdom Metazoa; phylum Arthropoda; class Insecta; order Lepidoptera; family Pyralidae; genus Pyralis; species Pyralis farinalis. The sequence goes on along the minus strand of OX382268.1, from coordinate 36,590,736 downwards.
GCTCTATATCGAACTGACGTATTATCTTGTTTTTTTTATATTGGCTCAGCCACTAGGCTTCGCTTCGCCTGATGGTAAGCGAAAAGAAGAGCCTGAATTGCAGCGGCAACTGACAAAGGACTACAGTGTCCTCTCAGTTGATGCTACCATGCTGGCCCGCATCTTCGTGTATCATATTCGTCTTCGTCCTAACGTTACCCCGTTACCTAATTCATTAGAATTGGCGGGGTCAGCTAGCTAAGCCTAGGGATTTGGTGAAGATTTTTTTTTATACTACGTCGGGAGGCATACGAGCATACGGCCCATCCGATGTAAAGCGGGTACCGTAGCCTATTAACGCCTGCGATATATTAATTATCACTCGCGCGATGCCTCCTCTGCTGTTTACACAGCAACTCCTTGCGACCTTTCTGGTGATCTCACTCACACGCAGGAACATAACCCTCTAGGGAGTTGTTATTTAGCTGCGGTTTTTTGTGAGGTAGAGGTGCTTCCCCAGACGGGCTGCTTTGATGCGCCCTACCTCTCTTAACACATCCAGACCAAGACAAACAGACATGTTCATGCACACAAATGTTCGCCTTGTGTGGGAATCGAACCCACGAGCGTTGGTGTCAAAGTCGCGTCATTCACGACTGAGCCACCGATCTCGTCAAATTATATATGTAGATATTGAATTTAATATAGAACATCTGCAATCAGACTCAACCCACCAGGAAAATCAAAGCTTCCTTAGGTTAGGTTATACGTCTTTAGAAAGATAATATCTTAGACGTGCGAGTTACCTTTTCACCGCCGATGAGGTGATAATGTACATACACTAGCATTCAAACCGGGATCAAATAGACCGGAATTTTATCCACTACACTACCATTCCTATTCATCATCTATCAAACCATTATCTCCATTCGTTCATCTTTTATCACCAGTGTTTAAATTGTACACTCTTTACTCGATTATTTCAGTAAACCGAGTCGGTAAATCGATTTAGAATCGATTAGAAGACCGGTCACGTATGTCGCGGGCACGTGGCAGCGTGTATGAATGTTGGTATTTGCATTTTGAATGCATTGTCATGCAAATTGTGCAAGACGGCAGGCTTGTGTCGCGCAGGTGGCACTGCAACCTGACTACGGACTGTCTGCCACGTTTATATTCAGGTATTTTCAATTATCAGTGCACAGGATATATCATGTTGAACTATTTAATTTGTTATGTGATAAAGGCTATTGTACAATTAATGATTATTTGAATGATAAATTGACATGAAATTAATTGATTTGACATGAAATAATAAATAAGCTTATCTAGATATTGACCTAATTTTTAGTTAATTAAATCATCCCTATTATATAAGTATTTAATCATTTACACGCCGATATACTATCGACAGAATATGTATAGCTTTCACTATTATATTGAAAGAACATCATTTATGTACCTATATTCGGTAAATAAAGACATTCTAAAAGATAAAAATTCTTTATTTGCCATTGGGCCCTCGAGGGCACTTAGACACGTCTTACATTTTTTGAAATATAATCTTATTTTATTCTCTAATTTTACTTTTTCCTTTTTTTTATCTACTAGCATTTCGAAAATGATCATTGGCGAAGAAGAAATGCCGAAAGAAACTTGCCAATATAGGTCTCTTTTAAAATTGTCAATTTGATATTACAAATTTTTTTTACATAAGCATATTGATACAATAATGATATCAAATGGTAAAATTAAAGATTATTAATTATTATTAAGGACAGGTAGTCTGTGCTGAATTCATTCATTCATTCATGCTTAGGTATATAGGATATATCATAGGTATAGGAACAGCATAGGTATATGAGATATATCAGATCTTTCATTTGATTCTTCTTCTACCGCTGGATATATCATTTCGTAATTGATTGAGATTGGTAGCGTCAGTTACGTAACCCTAAGTATTTGGCATACATACGATGTTGACATCGAGTTAATTAAAGCGGTGATAGCCTAGTGTTTAGAAATCGGTCTATTTTAAAAGTCGTCTGCGTGGGTACATCTGTCTCATCTATTTGACACTGGCATAAAGTAGTAACACTATTGCCATTTATATTTAAAAAAAACTAGCGTTCGGGTAATGACTGTTAGTAAAGAAAGAGCGGAAAAAGGTGAAAAAAATTTTTTGAAATCATCAATTAGATATTACATTAAATCTATGTCAGCATACAACAATGATGAAATTAAGTGAGTCTACCAGAGGGAGACTTTGTACAAAAGTCGTCTGCGTGGGTACCTCTGTCTCACGTATTTCTACCGCCGAGCAGCTATATTTATATAGCTGTGTTCCGGTGTGAAGGGTGAGATATAGCAGAGAAATTACTGGGTACTGTGACAAAACAGCCTTAGGTCACAAGATTGGCAGCGCGCGAGTAATATCACCATTGTGCTGCGAGCGTCAATAGGATGTGGTGACCACTTACCATCTGGTGTAGGCCGCATGCTTGTTTGCTAATCTAGTTGCATAAAAAAATCCACTTAATTCATGTAACAGGATTTATGTACATATTTGCAATTATCACATGCTCGGTGGTGAAGGTAAACTTCGTTAAGCAACCCGTACATCCAATAAATTGTACTTCGAAAGACATGTGATCTAACCTTAGAAAGCTCTGTATTTCCCTCTGGGTTTGTCGACGTCTGACGGTAGATGCTCCATGTAAAAACATTCGCCAAATCCTTCCCCACTAATTCTAAAGGAAATGGTACGATGCTAAGGTGATTTTGACATTGAGTAAGTGCTACCAGACCAACAACAACTCGTGGGGAAAACCAGACCTTTCTTAGTCTTATGAAATACAATTTCTTGGACGTGCAGATTTCCGCACAATGTTTTCCTTTACCGTCGTGCTAGCGACAATGATAAATAATGTACACAACGCCGAAAACACTAATTTTGTAGAGCATGCCCATACCCGGATTCAAACAAAGGACCAGTTAGTTCGTTCGAAGTCAAGTCAAAGTCAAAATCTTTTTATTCCGTAAAAATGGCTACATTTGTTTGGAATCGTCACAATTTTTTTCCCTAACGTGCAGTTCATGACTAGGTGAGCACTGATAAAAATACTGCCAAAAAACTCAGGCATCCCTCTTTTGGTATCCAAACAAATTTACATATTTTATTAATTACATTATAATTGGATCGACTCACTCCCAGGCATTTTTATCATTAATATAGTCAGATACTTTATAATATGCCCTGCTACACAATTTGGCTTTAATAGTAGTTTTAAATTTGTTTATTGACAATTCTCTTATATTGCTGGGAAGTTTGTTATAGAACCGTATACATTGCCCCATAAAAGAATTACTTATTTTGTGGAGACGGCTTGCATGTAACACAAGATTATGCTTATATCTAGTATTTATACTATGAGTATCACTCTTTTTACAAAATGAGTCTAATAAGCTGGTTCATTACCCACTATCACTTTTAAATCTAACTGATAAAGATGTATGAAAATAATTCAGCACATGCATTAGATTTTCTTTAATTATTGTGCTGCTACATTGACGTATATTTATTGTAATATAAATTTATGATTTGCATGAAAGACCTATAATTTGTTTCCATATATCCTCTTTGCTAAAACTCACACGTGACAAAAGTAAAACTTGAAAGTGGACTTAATAATCACGACGACATTCTGCATTCATTTTCGGCGTACTTGAAAAATGTTTTTATCAAAATAATGAAATATTTATGTAAACAATACACGGGTACAATTACACCACGCTTGTTATGACGTCTTATCCTAATCGTTATACGCAGGCGCGCTAACACACGTACAAAGCTCGGACTCTGTAATATCTATAACTCTATAACTTCACGAAAAATACCTGTAATAAACACTGTATAATGCCTTCTATCTCATTCTCTCGCACGTTAAATCCTATAGATGTATGTGGTTGTCTCTTTTTACTGTGGTCCTTTAATTTCATTGGGTTTCAAATCACTACGATGCTAAAGAAGTTTTCACTTCAAAAATGTAAGATGTGCTTATCGCCGCGAGGGCAAATGGGAAATAAAGAGTTTAAATTTTTTTATTTGTCTTGTATAGGAATAGAACCCACGAGAATTGGTGTTAAAGTGGCCATTGATAATCACTTGACCACGTGAGAGTACAAGAGTACCCTTGAAGTGACAAAAGCTTTTACACCAGAAAATAATGTAATGGTTGAACTTATATAATGATTCTTACGCCCAGAAGGCACTTTTCGATAGTAGGTAATTTATCAAAACAACCCTCCTGAAAATAGCTCCCTCCGACTGAAAGTTTGTTCTTTGTAAGTACAAGTAAATAAATTATTACTTTGTATAAACAATTAATTTAGACATTTCTTTAAGGAAAATAAAAGAGAATTCAATTTCATACAAATTGATATGATAAAAATAATTTTCTGGTATACTTAATAGATTCAGGCATTTTTTATGAAAGTTAAATTTACGTGCAAATTGATCTGAACTACTTTGTGAACTTCCTTCCGCCACAGGTAAGTTCATGCGAGCTAGCGCTTGCAAGCAATTCCTCGCTATAGTTAGTAGTTGCATGCCTTCGCTGCCATGGCTTCCTCTGGTGGAACAGAAGTCGCATGTACCCGCCATTGTTGCTACCCCGGCTGCTCAGGTTATGTTTACAACAGGTGTTTCTCGATTTAAAGCTCCTGAGGATATCTCGTGGAGAAGCTAAATACGTGTCGCAGAGACGAATAAAGCAGCCAGAACAGCAACGATGGCGGTGGTGCATACTGAGAAACTTTCCGTTCTGTTTATATTATTTCTTAATGAATATATTTTTATACAACGTCGGGACTTATAAGCATGCGGTCTACCTAATGTAAAGCGGTTACCCTAGCCTATAAATACTTGCAATACATTAAGTATTACTCGCGCGATGCCACCTCTGCTGCCCGATAACACAGCAACTCCTTAAGAGCTTACTGGTGACCTCACTCACACGCAGGAACACAACAACTCTCTAAGTAGTTGTTATTTGTCTGCGGTTTTCTGTGAGGCGGGCTGATTTGATGTGCCCTACCTCTATTAAAATCCAGACCAAGATAAATACACACATTCAGTTGTAATATAAGTAACGTTTATCCCTGTATGGGAACCGAACCCACGAGCGTCGCTATCAAGTAGCGTAACAGCGCGTTTCACCACTGCGCCACCGAGCTCGTAATATTAATGTCTGGAACTTCTTCTTAACTTTAGTCTGATTGCTAATCAAGGATTGGCGGGGTCTGCCACCAAAGACTAAGAATTCGGCGATGATGCTTATTGTACGTGGACGAACTGTCGTCAAACGCCACAATTCAGGGGGAGAACCAGACCATTCTGATTACAAACATATACATAAATCAGATGGCACGAATTTAGTGGCACATGCTCTCCCAAGGATTCGAACCAGGGGTCCAATCGGTTAATATGGCATTTTATCCAGCTAAATATAATAAATATACCATGAGCTAAAAGTTTATGTACAGTGTTCATAATAGAGCGAGAGCTCGATGGCGTCGTTGCGCGTGTCACTCTGACCAAACACGCAGGTTAAGCAACGTCGACCGCAGCCTATGGATGTACTAATCTGAACTAAATAACGATATCCGCATTGACAATCAATCTCAATCGGCTTCACCTTAGGCGGTAGGTTCCCATAATCAATTCTATGAACTATTGATAGTTGAGATTACTAAGTGGATTCAACTAAGACAAAATTTCTATATTCACCTCTCAACTAATCTACGATATGACGAACAAAAGCGGATACGTATTAACCGAAGTTGTGCGCACCGGAAGTTGTTAAATTGGACCTGTCAAAATTGCAATGTACAGCGATTAGAATGCAGTGGAACTTCCGATGTTCCTCGTAAAAAGTATGTGTAATTATTTTTATACAGAGTTTAGGTTAAATACTAGTGATCCGCCCGGTTTCGCACGGGTGATCTGAGCGCTATCAATTATTACAATTTTATCCACTAGGCTATTCTGAAGATTGTCTGAAAATTTCATCGAAATCCATGCGGAACATATACACACTCATATATATATATAACTATATATTGAGACAAAGATTCAGAACTATTACATTAAAGGAGTGACCGATAAAATCGGAAAGCTTGACAAAATATTCTATTAGGACTATATTTACGCCGGCCAGGAAGATAATGGAATATCATGCGGTCACCAAAAGATGTTTTCCCACTTAAAAAATATCGTGTTCATAAAATTGACTGCAGTTGTGGAAGCTCATAAATAAGACAAACCAAAAGGGTCTGTGATACAAAGGGTCAAGGAGTATATAGCTGCAGTCAAGAATAGAGGAGCTGAGAAGTCCACCATAGCCAAACACCTTCTGCAAATGGATGTCAATCATTGGATTGAGCTGCATAATCCCGAGATACTCTCAACTGAACGACGCTTCACACCGCGACTAGTCAGGGAAGCGATTGAAATAAAGAAGCATCGTAATTTCAATCGTGACGACGGTCTCAAGTTGTCGGGAACGTGGAACCCAGTTGTCGAGTTATGCAAACGTTATGTGCGGGATTCGAATAGCAAACTCCAACAGGACACCGGAGTGCCGAGTAATAAAAGCTACGCAGAAAGAGGGTAGACATATATGTCTGCCCTTAACGGCTTTATCTACTCGCCGGGCTCCAGTCATTCCGTGACCATTTTTTTTTTACTACATCGGAAGGCATACAAGCATACGACTCACCTGATGTAAAGTGATATATTAAGTATCACTCGCGCGATGCCTCTACTGCTGCTTACACAGCAACTCCTTGGGTGCTTACTGGTGACCTCACTCACACGCAGGAACACAACAACCATCTAGTGCGTTATTTGACTGCGGTTTTCTGTGAGGTACTTACCCCAGGCTGCTTTGAGGCGTCCTACCCCTCTTAAAACATCCAGACCAAGACAAACAGACATGTTCATGCACACAAATGTTTGCCTTGGGGATCGAACCCACGAGCATTGGTGACAAAGTCTCTTCATTCACGACTGAGCCACCGAGCTCGTCAAAACCATGGCGTCAGCAACGTCGAAATATCGGAGAGATATGAAAACAAATCACGGTTATTCCCGTACCTAAATTAATTGGCTAAAGACTTGACATCCACACGAAAAACCAAAGTTGTTTGCGTTACGTTTACATCAGGATAAGTCAAGTCAAAGTAGTAAGTAAGGTATATTGAAGGTAGATTAGGTTATATTATATTTATTAAATAATTATACTTACAATTCAATGAATCGTTGGCCAATAAATTGTTACAAAAGTTGTGTATTTGAAAAGTTTAGTACAGGTATGTGTGTGCTGCAGTAATACAAAAAGGCCATAGCTCAGTATAAAATTTTTGCAAGATGATTTGCATGTGAACACGTCGTTAAATTTGCTTCCATAGCTGGAGGTAATTCAGAAAACGGATGATAACAAAATCGGAGATACAAATCGGTGTTGTAGCTATATATAGTAATAGTTTACATCCAAAATTTAATTACACCTCTTGATAGCCAAAGAATAAAAAATAAGCGAGAACTGTGACGAATCGCGGAGTATAGAGCGAGGCCGAAGGCGTCACTATTTTGAGGTCATTTCGCTACATCATACAATTTCCTTTTATTGTAACTTACATCAGTTGACCCGGTATGAAGACTCATGGCCGTGTTCAGGACACAGCCGCACGCCTTTTTTAAATTTAAAATTTTTTTAAGTCATCGTCTAATAAAAATGAGCTACATCGGTTCTGGAGAAATTTAAACCGCAACACAGTTACATCCTCAATAATGATGTATGCTCAGAATATGTTGAAACGTAAACATATCGACTTGAACTATATAACCTCTTCTGTCATTTTGACGAGAACGTTGGTTGAGTGGTTAACGATGGCTACTTTAATACCAACACTCGTAGGTTCGATTCCTAGATAAATATGTATGCATGAACATGTCCGTTGGTTGGGGTGTTTTTATGTGAGTGCGCACCGAAGCAACCGTACTGAAGAAGTATGATCGTCTTACAAAAAACCGCGCAGGCAAATAACAATTCCATAGAGTGGTGTTGTACTCCTGTGAGTGAGTGGTGAGTGTTCCAAGTATTCATCGGCTACGATATCCAGTTTACATAAAGTGGGCCGTCTGCCTCCCGAAGTTGAGTTTTATACATTACTTCTTCTTTTTGTCGTTGTCGCGTTGCCGTTAGGACAAGCGGGGTCTGCTACATGTCTCTAAGGATTTGGTGAAGATATAAAAATTTTAATTTGTAATTATCACTTGCTCGGCGGTGAAGGAAAAGAAATCCAAGTCCAAGAAATTATATTTCTATAGACCATACTATAATTGGAACATTAGAAAAATATGATGGAAACTAAATCTAAACTGTTAAAATTCAGCGAGCGACAAAAAAGAACTATAATTAATAAAGAAGCGAAAACAGTATGGACGAATACGGCATGTAGCATACAATACCCTTAGTGCCTACCCGCCAAGAAATTGAATACCCCTGTTCCCCATTCACATCTCTTTTGCAAATGAGCCAATAATATGGAAATATTAAATTTCAAAAACAGTTTTGCGTTTTAAATTTGACTTAAAAATACACACGTTTCCAACAAGAGTTGCCGCCACCTCAAGCACGCAGACATTCAAAACTAACGCAAGATTATTCCAAGAATAAAATGTCTAACTCCGAACGGAACAAAGTAAAACGGATACCGAGCAAGAAATATGAGCAAACGGCAAAAGTTTATAACAACTGTATGAATTTATAAACTCGCCGAGTACGTTTTTGCGCGGAAAACGTGCTGATGTGAAAATAAAGTTGAAACTGACTAAAGTTGCAGCACTGGAGGGCGATGCGGTGTGCCAGAACGTATATAGCATACACCGAATTTATAACGGAGAAATGGTTAAATGTCCCTCAATGAACATGATGGTTGGAAGGTAATAATGAAAACTGTGATGATGTGGCAAGGTCTTATTCTTCTTTCTTACGTTATTCCGTCTCCTAATCCATTAGGATTTTCGGTATCCGCTAACTGAATATAAGGATTTGGTGAAGATATACATTTTTAAATGGAAAAGATCAAACCCTCACAAACTGGAGAGAAAGATAAAGATAAAAGATAAAAAATCTTTATTTGCCTTTAGACCCTCACGGGTACTTAGACATGTTTTACATTTTCAATATTATATCTTATTATTTTTTTAAGTTTTTCTATTTTTTAGTCTACCAGCATTTCAAATGACCATTGGCGCGTCTTTTCAGTGAATGATGCGACTTTGACTCTAACGCACGTGTATTCGATACGCATACAAGACAAATCTTTGTGTGCATGAACACGTCTATTTGTCTTGGTCTGGATGTTTTAAAAGAGATAGGGCGCATCATAGCAGCCAGGGAAGTACCTCACAGAACACGGCAGCTAAATTTTATCTCCCTAAGAGAGTAGTTGTGTTCCTGTGTGCGAGTGAGGTCACCAGTAAGCTTCTAAGGAGTTGTTGTGCAGCAGAGATAGCATCGCGCGAGTGATGTTTATAGGCTATGGTAACATGAGGCTTATGCTTGAATACAGACGTTGTATAAAAAAAAATTAGCTAACACTGCTCAATGCATAGCAAGCAACGTCATTAGTAATAAAAAAAACTAGTCGGAGCAAGAAGGAGCGTATCCTGTGCTGCCATATAAAACTACTTGTTCCCTTAAAATGTAAAGGTTGCGTCACAGCAATGTCGCTCGCTTCGTTACCCCCACTCAGCGCTGAAGCCAGGCTCTGTCAGAATTATGTATGTATTTTATGTCGTTCACGTTAAAGCGGTACTAATATGTGCTTATATGTATATTACCTTCGTTTGCATTTGACGCGCTTACTCTGAGAAAGAGCATTATAAAAGTGAAAATATTTTTTGAAATACTTTGAATAAAAATATTGTGATATCGTTAATTCAAAGCGGGTTTTTTATGTATTCATTTTCATGCTTGTACATGTTAATAGCATTGTCTTGTGATTTTAAAGAAATCTTTTTTTCTATACAACTAGATTGGCAAACAAGCGATCCACATGGTAAACGGTCGCCGCAGCCTATTGACGCTCGAACACCACGGAGATGTTACTCACGCGCTGCCAATCTTGTGACCTAGGCTGTTTCGTTACAGTACCCAATAATTTCTCTATTTTATCCATTTAGAGATTATGGATTTGATATTAGCTAAATGTAATTATTTTAGGAAAATATCTTTCTCTTTATTTCAGCTTCAATTTTCACCGTATGTAATTAATTTATACATAGTAAAACTTATAAATATTATTAGTAAAAACTATGTCTCTACAAAAGCGTAGCATACATGGATCAGTTCATTTCTAGGTATATTCGTATCAGGTCGAACATCGTAATGACACGTTTAAAAAACAACATTAGTTCTGAGAAAGTCAATGGTTTATAAGTTATGATTTTTAGTGCTTTTTAGGGTTCCGTACCCAAAGGGTAAAACGGAACCCTATTACTGAGGCTCCGCTGTCCGTCCGTCCGTCCGTCCGTCCGTCCGTCCGTCCGTCCGTCTGTCACCAGGCTGTATCTCATGAACCGTGATAGCTAGACAGTTGAAATTTTCACAGATGATGTATTTCTGTTGCCGCTATAACAACAAATACTAAAAAATAGAATAAAATAAATATTTAAGGGGGCTCCCATACAACAAACGTGATTTTTTTTTGCCGTTTTTATAGATAATGGTACGGAACCCTTCGTGCGCGAGTCCGACTCGCACTTGACCGATTTTTTTATAGATAATGGTACGGAACCCTTCGTGCGCGAGTCCGACTCGCACTTGACCGATTTTTTGGCTTAGGTTTCCTTTGGTCACAAAAATCTCTATTGCTCGAAAATTACTGCCATGAGTTATATATCTATCTATTTATAACTTCACGCCAAATCCCTCACGGGGTAGGCAGAGAGAACCGAGCGCCACGTAACTCGTTCCTTACATACCTCACTCGCATTATTAACATTCATTGCTCTTTCCGTGCACGCTCGCCTGTTTCTAGGGCTCCTGACATCACCTGAGTTATATACATATGTATGTATATGGTATAAAAGTAAGACTTATATAAAAAAGGTTATCGTTGTAAAGTTTAGCTTCTGCTCTTAAAAAATATTCAAAGGTGTAGTATTTGTTTCTTTTTTATTTTTAAGATAAGAAAAAATAGAAAAGAATCTGACAGAATACGTCACTAAGTAAAAAAATTTTGGATTGCTATGAATAAACTTGTATAATATTTTTTTTAATAAAACATACATTTTGGAGAAATGATTTTAACTTATGCTAAATTATTCTGCACTAATAATTTCATAACATATAAGGATTATAGCAGTGATATCATAATGGATAAAAAACTGGCCTAGTGACCAAAAAATGTATATTTGTAATTATCACTTGCGCTGCGGTAAACGAAAACTTCGTGTGGGAATCCACACGTCCAAGAAATTATATAATTAATTATAAGAATGACGTAAATGTGACCTTATCTAAGAATCATCTACCTACTGATAAAAATCAGTAGATTTGCAAATTCTTAGACTTAGGTAGAGGACTCCGCCAATTCTAATGGATTAGGAAAACGGGATAAAGCTAAGAAGATGAAAATAAATAAAAAGCAATAAGTTTTTATGAACATGAAACAAAATAAACAACTTCTACAAGGAATCACTACTAAGACTTTGGATATAAAATAACAAATTCTCAATAAACACATAGTATGCAAAGCGTGTCGTTCACGTAACGTATTACGTCACGTTTTGCCGTAACGTCTGCGTTAACGTTAAGCGAGACGATTTGTATTCACGAAACAGACGACTTATTACCCGATGCGATTTAATATTGCCTCGATTCTGTTAACTCTGACTTGAAAGTTAAAGGTTACGGTTGTCAAACGAATTAAGCCTAATCTCTGTATTTATGATCTTCTTAGAAGTGAAACTTGAGTATTTTAGTATTTGTACACTTTGAAATATTTGTTTTGAATTTACTAAGATATTTGAGGATTATTTTTATCTTTTAATTATGACTTCAAGAAGTATATAAATTATTCGTTTTTGGTATTTCTTTGTCACGTTGTATCTATATCGTCATTTTTTTTTTCAAACTTTGTGGTATACTATCTTTCTCAATTTGGAAAGTAAAGATGAACTAGTATTAAAATTTCTCTTTCAACGGTAAAATTGACGATGATTCTGTTAACAAGTTACGTTTCTTGATGGAGCCAGTCAAGCGGGGAATCATTCAACGTTTACCAAATCGTATATAGCCTGCATCTGGTAAAGTAGGCGTTCAACTAAAACATTGTCAGTCAGCTGAAAGATGGTAAACAAAGGAAACAAAGTAGGCGCGAATCTCGTCTTTATTAATTAAGTTTTTCTACCTCATGCTTTGTACTACATCACTGGCAGCGGAGGGTTGTCGAAGAACAGAGTATTTCGAAGATCCCAGGCTGGCCAACAGTGGGTGCCGCCGCCTCGTTCGCTCTGATCCTGAAGGCGACGCAGCGATGGCGATCGATATCAAAAATTTAATACAAAATACGCTACGCTATGCTTGAATATAGTGTTTAATATTCATTTCGACATATTAAAACCTATTACCCTTTAAAAACTTACAATGTAAAAAGAACTGCATGATTCGATATACTTACCTGTTTGGTAATCAAATTAGGCACGTGCCCAAACTATAAAAAATACCATCAAAATTTAAATTTAACTTTGTAACTTATCCTTATGCATTACTTGATATTAACTTTCCAACTAACATTACCATCTCGAGGTGAGCGCGCGAAATCAATAACTAAGTGATTTAGTCGCTACGTGGCTACGGCGTAGCAGTGTCTACGGCGTAGCGTGAGCTCTACGTCTCCATTTTAAAGATAAATGGTCAGAATTGGCGCATATTGGCTGCGGGCGTGTAAAGGATTATATGTTTTGGGTCATAAATCTGCCTATATATTATACTAAATGTGCGGAATATGTTGGGGGGATTGTTTCCCTAGGGGTTGGTTTACTACATATTTCAAGTTATAATGTAACTTAAGCTATATTATAGCTTGTATACACCGTGGAAATCTACTAGTGACTATATACGACTATTAAAAATACATTATATAATGTTACTAATAACACAAAGTTATTATTTGCGTAGATATTGAAAGTATCCTGTTTAGAATCGTAAATTTTAGCGGTTTTAGCTTAATTTATATGTGCTATAGAATATTTTAATAGCTATTAATGTACCCGCTACTTGTATACGGAAATTTATTAATGATTCTTACATTCATGCCGGTACACCAGTATGTAGGTCACAAAAGGGTGATGTTTCAGAGGCTTTGAAACAATATAAATGGCCAAGAGCCGCTCTAGCGCCCCTTTGTGCGTTAGAGTGGTTTGATTGGGCAGCAAGGACGTTATGTACGAGACTTTCTGTTAAAATTCACCGAAACACACATTGCATATACCTGCATTGACACTTTGATTAGCATTGTACAGAAGGAACGAATTTTCAAAGCACAAAAACTGTTACTGCGACTCTTCTGTAAAATATTAGAATCACTTACTATGTGGTTTCTTTATAAATGCCTTTTCTCCGTCCTCTCTGCTTGCCTCGCAAGGATCTGGCGTGAAGATATACATATACATACACCATTTCTATTTACAGGAGTGCAGTTTATAAACATTTCATTAAAATACGTACAGACAATGAATGATAAAGCCTGTACTTTGTATGACGTGTTTGGTGGCAGAGTGATTGTAATGTACTTTAACGCCAACCATCTCGGGTTCGAATCCCGTGTATGTGACTACTTTGATGCCTATTACTTCTTTTAAAAATTAAGAAGATTACGAATCTGCCGTGATACGAATCAATTCAGAATTTGTCGTACACCGAACAAAGGACGAGTCTATTAGCCATTCTAAACAGTTTAACACCGCTATTATTTCGCTGCCGTATACTGTAAGATGTACAGTTTTAAAAAGATATTTTAGTGATTGCTACATGTTACGGTTTATAATTAAAATTACAAGAGCAAAAGTTTAAAAGCTGACTTGTAAACATTCTTAAGAGAAGAAGAAGAAGTATCTTTAGACCATTATGTATCTCGCATACATAAATGTCAGTTTAGACATTTATGTATGGGAGTGTTATTTTTATCGGTCATAAATATTTATGTAATATATAAAATATAATATTGTGAAATGGATCATACTTAATAATTATTTTTCATACATTATAATTATAAATAATGAACTTTTATAAAAATTTAGGGCTAGCAGACCGCTATAGGAACATTACATTACAGTACACTGCAAGTACAAAAGGAATGTTTCATTTTGTACTTGCAATGTACTTTGATATTTTACTGTATTTTATATTTGTATAAGTCGGGAACCATATAATTGTGCATTCCGCCTGATGTCTATGTCATGTAAAGTATATATAAAATAAAGTACAAATGTATACCAACTATTATAGTAACGCGACTACAAAATAAATAATATAAAATTGAAACTTCTGACAATCCGAGACGTTTTTAGATGGACGGTCGTTCGAAACAGGGATGTTTACTCCGAAACTTTGGGCGGGATTAAATTTTTTATATGACTTCTGCGAGGTTGCGAAGTTTGACTTTTGGATTGCGGTGGGGAAGTAGAAATTATGGCCGGCATTATGCGAGAGCTGCTGTAATTAATTTGTATTCCGGTAGGTATACTTACACCGACATATTTAATCTCAATTTTTAATGGATTTGAATTCTTTACAGATCCAATTATAGCTTTGTTTTGTTTTATGGAGTTGTTCTCGAATTTATTGCGCAATGAGTAACGTACCTAGATTGTGACTGTGAACATCTATATTATATATTCACGCTAGTTCCCTGCGGGGAAAGTAAATATATAGTATTTAATCCTGTAAATATCTAATGATTGAATATCATAATTACACGTACCAAAACTATTTTCTTGTAATAATTTTGTACCAGTTTCTATTAGCAGTTGTTTAATAGTTGAGAAATATATTTCTACAATATCATTTAATTTAGAAAAACAGCGTAATAAGTTATTAGACATCTGCAAGTATCTTGTGCATAAGGTAATATTCATTAAATAAGAACTGATCTATATTTTATTATATTGTGATGGTTTTGGTAACTGATTTTCAACTTATTCTTAATAAGATAAATTTCAGTGCATATTTTTAAAAGTATAAATATCGTATATAAAGTCAAAAAGCAGAATTATATTCACAGCAATGTCCAACAAGTCTATTGAACTTGATTACGTCGCATGTTGCAATTGCTTTATCTCTTGAAAACTGTATTATATTTATTTAAAAAAATACAACATGTATACTACTACATACAAGTAGTAAATTATATAAAAGAAATAATATAATAGTTAAATTATTAAGTTGAATATAAATTCAACCTCTACGTATTTCAATTCAAGCCTTATTTTCCGAGACAAAGCCAACCTCAACTGCACTCCGTATAGCACGCTGAGTTTGAAATGAAGCTCTTGCGGGAGACCATTATTTGGTCAGGAGCAGCAAGGATGACGAAAGCTTCTACCTTATTGTACGTAGCAGAATGAATTCGTGAAAGCTTGTTCTATTCCTTCGACTAACTATAGTCAGAATCATCTGATGATGTGTTGCGTTAGCAGAAAGGGTACAGCACGGAAGCGATTTTCTCTGTGTTCTAATACACATCATAATAACCCATACGCATGTTAGGACTGCGTTCTACATAAACAAAAACACTGAACACAAGCTATTCCTCGAAGCGAGTACAAGTCAAAATCCCTTAAATCATTGCAGCCCAAAACATCTCAATGAAACTTCACATCTATGGTACAGTAAACTCGATTCAAAATGCATAACTCAACAATCCAGGTTTATTCAGCGCGAGCCGCGTGAACCGCATATAAATAACAATGCATGCTCGGTGCATTTATATAGTAACCATGGCCGCACGCCCCACTATCGCTAAATGCAGCCCTATGCATTATGGACGCGTCATCTGTGCGATGCTTCAGGCGTGTTAGGGCGGTATGGCGTCACTTACAGCGGAGAAGTCTTTGAACAAGTTAGGTTAGTCACAAGGTACATCAACCGCTCGCAATACAGGTTTTCAATTTCGCCAGCAAGAAAAATACGTTAAATAAATGCTGTTTATTACAAGTTGGATTCGTATATCATTTAATTTTGTATTTTCTCGGACCGCAAAATTAACACATTTTTATTATCTACCCAATGAGCTCTAGTTAGTAGAATCAAAAACGTTATGTGGTATATTGATTATCATGTATGATGTATGATCATGTGCTCAACACAAAAATACACTCAATTCCCCAGAATACGGTACCCTAATCAAAAATCGCGTGTTTAGGTTGACACTACCCCCAGTTCGCACGATGTTCGCAAAGAGGCTACCTCTCTTCTCTCACCCTTATGTTTACAATTAGATAAACCGGCTATGTTCCATCAAAAACCTATCATCATACAGTGCTAAGAAAGTTATCAGGAACTGGCTACAGGACCTTAACTATGATGAAACTGAAAGACTTCTCCCACTGACTGATTGACTTGTCGTATCGTAATACATGCTGACATGCAATCACTGAACCCACATCTACACTTGCCGCTCGACTCACACATACACATTCACCCATACACGCACACTCACCCACATATTCCAAAATCGCACTCATACACTCTGTACACGTCCATCACATTCACTCATAATCTCTTGTTCTTATCGATATTTTGTTCTATTGTTTATTGCATGAATATTTTTAGATTTTGTACAAAGAAATTAACTAATAAATAAGAACTATTTAATAATCAATTTTTATGGTTAATAATAGTCAATTCAGATGTAAGTATGTAAGTTAACTTGTGTTTAAGCAATATATTTGTTTCATAAAATCTTAAAAAAAGTGACGGCAATAATCCTAATTACAAAATAAATACGAAAAAAAAACGCTGCTTGCTTGTAAATCGCTATTAGCCGGACCATACCATAATGATTCATACGTTCTGCTTTGTACATCCGCAGGGTTTGGTCCAATCTTAGCGTTTTACGTTTACGAGCATCTCAGGATTTTACGGCATATCTCAAACTTTGAGATTTTGAATATAACAACTTACGTCATATTTACAAAAGCTTTTAGAGTGAGCATTGAAACTTTTAACTCAAACACAGAGGAGAATATAACAGCGAGATTTACGTCTTTAGCGGTTTGCTCTTTTGTTTTGAAATATTTCTGTTAAATAATTTGTCTATAGAATATAATCTAGATATATGACATGGAAATCTTTATCTGAAAACATATGTTGATATTATTTACTACGCCACAGTATCCAAGCGCGACAATGCAAACAAAGTCTCATATCTCTATTCTTTGCTTTTCCAGACACTGATCATAAGAAAGTGTATACAATTTCTATGACTTCTAATAGCACACTGGTTTATGATAATGTTGCAACCTAACCTATTTGTACTTATAACAGTTTGGTATTTTTTCTAAAGCTCTAATGAAAGCAATTAACAGACTGGACAGAAAATAATACAATGTGTTTAGACGTTATTCAACTTTAGCTACCGTAACAAAATATTAATTAAAAACTAAATAATTATAATTACTAAGTTATACAAAAGTTCGATATTAGATCTAAATCGCAAAAAAGTTTTTCCAAACATCTTACACGTAAACGGAAGGTATCGAATGTTTTTATAAATGAAGTTTTAAGGAAAACAGTTATTAATATATTTTCATTGATATCCTAGTGAATTCGACTTGGATATCACCTTTGTACCCATTTCTCTACGTAGTCTGGAATCAACAGGCTTTACAGGATTTCCAACTATGTACGTGTCCAAGGTCGAAACCATATATATTACATATGGTGTTTCACGAAGTAGTATCCTTGGATCTGCCCCCTTTAAAATATATACATATTTTGCAGCATATTATTTCATATGTGTATGTGTAAAATAATATAGCAACTGTTATTGCATGCATAGTTACTAAAAGAGGAATGGCAACTACAGCAACTTGGTTATAATTAAATACTTACGAAGAACCCGTCTAAAATAGATTATTTAGCATTAACGAAACTATACCACAGCGCAATCCCCAAACTAGTTAAAATTCCGAGAACTTACCAGCAGATTATCTTGGCACTCATATCTCGATCGAATTATGGCAAAAATGCATATTATATCAGTCTTCAGATAGTTCAGATATGTGGCAAATGAGACTATATGACAATTTATGTGTCGCACGGCCAATCCACATTGTCATCGTGCATTCAAATATGGGTCGGAGTTACTGAGCTAAAAATTTCTGAAACTAGAAAATGTCTTGTCGTACTTGTTGAAAGTTTTGCACTTCAAATGGTGAGAGTCCTCCAGCCTACTCGCAGCTTATGTCAACTTTCTGACCTTCTTCCTTTTAGGAAACTTTACGAGTTCCAATCGATTTTAAAATTACATAAGAAATATTATTTTATATATATAACAATAAAACATATCATACATTTAAAAGTAATTCAATATTTGCCCATAGATACTTTACCTGGTACTTTGTCTACATATTTAATCAAATTAGTTATCACTTAGGTATGTATTTAGCCCGTGATTTCTTCTAAATATGACGAGACTTTTACTGCATGGCTGAAGACCAAAAGTTATGAAGAAGTAAATTATCTCTTACTTCACTTTCCATTAACTATCTATCTATGACTTCAAGCCAGATCCCCTGCGGGGTGGGCAGAGAGAACCGAGCGCCATAAGACGCAGTCCTTACACACTTCATTTGCTTCTATAATATTCATAACTCTTTTCATGCTGGTTTTATTTTTTTCCCATAACTGATTTATTATATTTAAACAAACCTAACTTAACTTTTAATATGTTAAGTATTAATTAATTTATCACGTGATTGCTTCTCTGTATATATTACTCGCATATCCATGCAAATACATATACTCACACAACCACTTATTGTGACATACACATTCATCAATATAGTTATTTTTTATGATCCATCAACTATAACTTCTCTCTAGATTATGATTTTTGATTTACTGAAAAACATACACACTACTGGTAAATTTAAGATTTTTTCCATATACCAGCCTCATACTTTGTTTTACATTTTGATCTCCACGAAGACTAAAAACAGTTTCATGTACTGTGGGAGTATTAAATACAATATTTGCCACTAATCGCTAATGCTAATATCTATCATGTGAAATGTATCAAACGAACTGAAGCCTTATACCGACGCTAGCATATAAATTAGCGTAAAAGCCTCACAGAGTACAGCTGTTCTCAAACTCCGAACAACAGACATAACGTCATAGTTTTACGTCTAGTGTTCTACTCCTGTATTAAACCGTCACCTGTATTTTACTACACTAACTTATCAGCCGAGTTTGCCTGCTTAATTGCTAACTTCTGGTCATTAAATTCAAATTATTTTCATCCTGTACGCAAATATATTAGATCGCTCAGATATTTACGCCATAAGGCGTAACTTAACATAGCATTTATTGTCAGTGATTCTAACTTCAGGTTTCAAGAATGAAATATTAATCATCCTACGAGAATTTCATAAAAACAACAAACTATAACAATAACTTAACCATTTTAAAGTCAATTAAATATTTTCTAAATTCACTAATTCGCGTCGTAGCTCGGGATCGGGTGTAAATATTAATGGGAAATTTACTTAACTATACATTATTTATTTAAACATTTATCATATACATCTTCATTGGGAATCTAGGTTCCCTTGCTGCGGAATCACTACGGTCGCAGTAGTTGGTATCGAGCTCTCGTTGCCGACAATTTTATAAGCCAGAATCGATCAGTATCACATCTTCACATTGATTAAGAGAGATAGAGTGAGTCTCGGGAAGTATCTCCACCTCACAGAAAATCGCAGCCAAATAACAACTCCTCAGAGGGTTATTCTTTTCCTGCGTGTGAGTGAGGTCACTAGTAAGCTCCCAAGGAGTTGCTGTGTACGCAGCAGAGGAGGCATCGCGCGAGTAATACTTAATATATCGCAAGCGATAGTAGGCTACAGCACCCGCTTTACATCAGGTAGGCTGTATAATTGTATTCCTACCAACGTAGTTTAAAAAAAAGAGTATATTCATATCAATATCAAAATAAAAATGAGATGACAAATAGCAAAGTCTTTTAAGAGAGGATTTTTTTCGTCAGGTGGCCTACAAGCATACAGCCCACCAGATGTAAAGCAGTTACCGTAGGCTATTAACGCTAGTAATATATAAGGTATCACTCACGCGATGCCTATTCTGTTGCTTACACAGTAACTCCTTAGGAGCTTACTGGTGACCTCACTCATACGCAGGAACACAATAATTCTTTAGGAAGTTATTATTTGGCTACGGTTTTTCGTGAGATGAAGGTACTTCCGCAGACGGGCGGCATTGATACGCCCTACCTGACGCCCTGACGAGCTTGGTGACCCAGTAGTGTGTGACGCGACTTTGAAATCCACGCTTGTGGGTTCAATTCCCACACAAGACAAACATTTGTGCGTATGAACGTGTCTGTTTGTCTTGCTCTGAATATTTTAAGAGAGGTAGGGCGCATCAAAGCAACCCGTCTGGAGAAGTACCTCCACCTCACAGAAAACCACAGCCAAATAGCAACTCCCTAGAGGGATGTTATGTTTCAGCGTGTGAGTGAGGTCACTAGTAAGCCCCTAAGGGGTTACTGTGTTAGCAGCAGAGAAGGTACCGCTCGAGTGATGCTTAATGTATTACAAGCATTCATAGGGTCGTATGTATGCCTCGAAACGTTGTGTACAAAAAAACATTACAAAGTGTTTTTGTTTCATAAAATTATCCCTATTATCGCGTGTTTTATTCAAATCAAAATTTGAAAGATTTTGTTTCAGGTAATGAACAGTTTCACAGCTGGTTAGTAAACAATATGTAAAGACAGAAATTACACTCGGCTACATATTTACAAACTGTCATGTGGAACAAAATGCCTTTTCACTTCGACACAATAGCTTTTGTGGCGTATTAACGAAAAATTCTATTATATAGAAACGGGACGCAAATTCTCGCTATTCACCCGCGAACAATTTCTGAAACAAAGTGGTTTTTCAACGCTGTAGCGTAATTAATACGCGATAATACCT
This sequence comes from Pyralis farinalis, assembly GCA_947507595.1. Lineage (NCBI taxonomy): Eukaryota > Metazoa > Arthropoda > Insecta > Lepidoptera > Pyralidae > Pyralis > Pyralis farinalis. The sequence continues at coordinate 36,569,459 of OX382268.1, read as the reverse complement.
CCTGTTGGCAAGCGTGATAAATTATAACGTAACGAGTTGGGAGGTAACTATGTGTGTGGTGATTTGAGAGAGGTCTGTTGTGTAATAACTATGTACATTAAACTTATAATGTTGTAGAGCGACGTTGAAAAACATACAATGCGGCTGCAAAAGGTAATAATTTCGCCTCCTGTAAACTTTCGAAATTGTTGACTACCGAAAATGTTTGCTCAAATTGTGTCACGTGTCACACGGAGCATGGCAGTGAGACCTAGAATTTAATTGCATGTTATTTATATGATAGAATGCAGGTTATTCTCATAAATGTAATTAGATCTAAATGTTTTAATGCTAAAATTTGAGTTTGCAAGTGTTTAATTTCAGATATCTTTTATTATTAGTATATATCGACGGTTGACGAGCTCGGTGGCTCAGTCGTGAACGATGCGACTTTGACACCAACGCTCGTGGGTTCGATTCCCACACAAGGCAAAGCTCCCAAGGAGTTGCTGTGTAAGCAGCAGAGGAGGCATCGCGCGCGTGATACTTAATATATCGCAAGCGCTAATAGGCTACGGTACCCGCTTTACATCCGGTGGGCCGTATGCTTGTATGCATCCGACGTAGTGTATTTTAGATTTAATTGTTGTGGTTGGTTTAATTTAACAAAACCAATGTAGTCTTCAAATTCAAATGTAACATTCGCCAATGGAGATCTTTGATCTGAATAGATTAGAATTTATTAATGATGCAGTATTTTTTGAAATTACAGTAGATTGGATGGGTCAATAACGTAGATAAAGTTGCGAATAACCTCAACTTTAGCGCATATCCCGTAAAGAAGTTCAGATGATCGATGAACCTGATTATTGCAAGGGTAACTAATTATAACTACTTTCGAAGTATTATGTTTTATGGCAGATAGTAGTGGGGAAAACTAGCTGACATTAGTTTGTTTGAGCACCATTAAAACATTGGCCGCAGGGAATCAATAAAGAAACTGTTCCAATAAATTAATTAATTTAGTATTTATGTATGTAAAACTCATAAACTATACAGACGATTTGCAAACTTCAGTAAAAATTTTAAAAACATGAATAATTGGGCATGCCGATATATCAGCTTGTTAGTACCGAAAGGTTTCTTGTTGTAAATAGTTTTTTTTTTTTTTACTAAAGTGCATTCAAAAGTTCTATGTTTGTCTAAAATTATGTTTAAAAAGCACACCAAAAATATTGCATGAAAAATGTCTGATAATGTCTGAAAATGCGACAGCACAGGCAACCCTAAATCGTTATCTTTACAATATGTCATCATTTTATTGTAGCGTGCTGGCATTTATTCATTGCTACAGACGATTGCAAAAAAAGAATATATAAATATTATATAATATAAACATATTTAGGCATTCCTTCTTTGTCAGGAGTCCCACAAGGCTCCATTCTAGGTCCTTTATTATTCGTACTATTTATTAATGATATAAAGCATTGTTTTAAATATTGTAACTTTCTCCTATATGCAGACGATTTAAAAATTTATCGTTTTATAGAAAGTCTTGATGACCACCATAGATTTCAGCAAGATCTCCATCGATTCTCTACATATTGTCATAATAATAAGTTAAGTTTAAATGTAAGTAAATGCAAAATTATCACTTTTACTAAGAAGATAAATATAAGTAAGTTTCCATATAATCTATGTGGTGTAAATTTGGATGTGACTGAATTAATAAAGGACCTAGGAGTCAATTTAGATAGTAAATTACATTTAGATGTGCACATTGACAATATAATTAGTAAATCATTTAAAATGTACGGACTCGTAATACGTTCCTGTGTAAAGTTTATAAGACCTTCAACATATGTTCATTTATATAAAGCTTTAATTCGTTCTCAACTTGAATATGCTGTGCCCATTTGGAATCCTTACTATAATAAATATATTGACGCTCTGGAAGCTGTGCAGCGGAAATTCTTGCGCTGTATGCACTACAAATGTTTCCATAGTCGTTTGTCCTATGAGCAGCTGTTAGATAAATACAATATTCTAAACCTTAATCTTAGACGCACCCAACTGGAGGCAAGAATGCTCTATGATCTATGCCATAATAGATATGATTGCCCTTCTATAATTAATAGATTATGTTATAGGGTTCCTACCAGGACACATGCCCGTAGACAATGTCAATTGTTTGCTCTTGTCCCTTGTCGTACCAACGCTGGCAAACGTTCTCCTCTTTACCGAATTACTCAATCTTACAACATGAATTTTAATAATATAGATATCATGGTTACACGTGTTAGTACCTTCAAAAAGAAAACGTTCGAAATTTTGAATACAGCCTAAAATGCTAAAAAAATAAAAATATCAACTTGCCTACTTGTCAATTGTATTAACTATTGATTTTAATTTTAAACAGCAAATATGTACGTTTTTATAACTATCGTTTATGGCATAATTCTCAGTATTTACTGAAGTGTATGTAATGTAAACCTTGCTTATTTTTCCCTTTAATTTGTAAAGTAATCTGTGGTGAACGGTGCTGATGGCACAATTATTGTTATCACAATGCTATCTTTAAGTAAAATATATTGTGTCGTTGTTTGTTTACCTAAATAAAGTAAAAAAGAGCTAATGAGCTAAGAGCTAACACAGTTAGATTAAAAACGGGTGAAGAGGAAACCCATACTCAATACGACCATTTGAAATTTAGGTTTTCAAATGTTTCTACCAAACGTCTCAAACGTCATCAAAATTACTATCTTTTAAGTCTAAGGCGGTAAACAATCGCACATCTGCCTGGTGATAAGCAGTTCACTGACTCTATATGCATCACTGACTCTAGAAAAATCTCTTCATACTTGCTGTAAACTCTTAAGAAAAACTCTGATGGGAATTCATTGCACATTAAGGTAACCTAAATAAATTCAATAAGGTAACCGCAGATAAGATTAAAAATGATTATGGATTATAAACAATTTTTTATATACATAATTTAATATATACATCACGATCTTATTTCTTCTTATTAAAAATCACGTTTTTAAAAGCATACTGCATACACGTGTAGCTGTGCGTTACACGCGGAGGGCTTGCAGCGACTTGCATGTTTAATATAATAATACATTCAGCGCGCTACTGGGGCTTCTGTGGCCGGAGCAGCGTGTGTAGTATGTTTGCAGAGGCCTACACTGATGTTTTGCAGCCATTATGAGAAAGTAGAGGGGAATCCGTAGCACTGACAGCATCCTGAGTGTATTCGCAGATCGATGGAATTCACCGACGATGCGCTGATGGTAACAGCTACGCTACGCAAAATAATAAATAATTTTATTAACAGTAAATATATTTCAAAAATGTCTACTAACATCAGTATGTAAGAGGTATTGTAATTTGCTGGAAAGTACACGGAACATTTTTAAAATGTGTATTGCTGAAAGATTTCACAACACGATCCAAGACAATCTCTTGATACACTTTGGCTGACGTGTTCACTCAAATTGTTCACTCAAAATTCACAAAAAGCTTTGTGACTCTTTGATAAGGCACACAAGAGTGGGTAAATCTTAAAACGCAAATACATCTAATCGTAACCACTTTATGTTAGGCATGTTACTGTATATCTTCCTAAATTGTATAAAGAATCAGTTTCAAACTAAGCTTTTATTTTTAACTGGCTTTACCAGCTGACGGTAAGCGCGCAGAGTCAATAAAGCTATGTAGTGTCTACGCGTAGCCTATGTATGTCTATGGCGTAGCAAAAGATGTGACTTGACGTAAACTCTTCATTCTCTCTTCAAAACATATTGTCAAACTGTTGATTACAATAGTTACTGTTTAATTCCGGAATAAATTTCTGAGAGAACTGTCATCTTGTAGAATGAATTCCCTTCCGAGTTTTTCATAAAAGTTCATAGCACATATGAAGAGGTTTTCATAGAGTCGGTAACGCATAACTGATGCCTATGTTGTTGCAAGTATTATTATGTTATAAAAACTGATCAGGCAGGTTGTACGATTATTTACCGCCTGGGGCTTATAAATAATGTCGATTCATATTGGATATAAGTGTTTTACACACTTATATCAGCAAAATTATTAGTAAGTAAAATTGTATGATTGTAAAAACAATGTAAACATATTCAAATTTATGTGTTGTGTTAATTTAACTAGTACTTCATGTAAAACACAACGAATAGCTCTAACGATGTTTTAAACAAACAGATGATTTAAATGCATTGAAACCTGACATATTAACCTCACTCGCGCAAACACTTCCTCCTCCACATTAAGTCGTACCGCTGAAATATTTCAATTAAGTCGTCATCAAAATTAATTTAAGCTTGAATGCGTGTTCATGCAGAGTAAATCTTTTGTGCGAGACGAGGCTTCCCTAACTCAGATTCCTTAATATTCCCCCCATAACTAATTAAGCTTATAATTGCTTGTCAAATATGCACGAGTAGGACTATACAATTTAAAGGAATATAATCGAAATTTTTGTTGCGTTTTATTGAATTTAATTTAAGATTTTTTTAAAAAGAGCTTGACAATATAATAAATAAAAAAAAAATACTTTTGAGCGACTGGTCCCCGTGTCGAATTATACACATTAAAGGGGAATGCCAGATTTAAGCCCAGAGTGTACAAGAAATTCTTTTTTATAAAAAAATATAAAATAAATTTATTTAATTTATCGCGCTAATTATTAATCGCCAGAAGTTGGTAATAGTTTTCATATTTTTAAAGTAATTAAACGACTTAAATACCTATTAAGCCATCCGCTGCCAAGGTTTTAAACATGTTTTGAACAGAAATTGTTCAAAAACATAAATAAGGGGGCGTGGCCTAGGAACAACGAACGTAGAAAACATAATGTTCTGTACAAAACATGTTCAAAACATTGGCAGCGGATCCGGCTTTATCTTAGAGAATTTTTATTATCTTAAAAACTTGACTTCTTCCCGCGCTTTTGACGAGTGATATTGTTGTTTTACTTGAAATTTTTACAATTCAGTATAAAATTAGTTTTGTGTGACAATTTCGATAGTATTTTGTAACATAAGTGCTAGTGAAATTATACAGTAATGAAAAAACTCAAATATAACACGTTTATGCACTTTTTGGAAGACGTGAATAAGTTCTTCAAGAAAACCTTGTAAAAATCACTATCGTTTTACGGGTGATATTTAAATTGGGTTGATTGCGTCTATGTACCCTTCCCAAGTATTTTTTCAGCACAGTTCCTGAAGCTGGAACATAGAATTAAGATTTTCAAATGGTTCTAAAACTGAAAACTTTGACACTGGCATAAAGTAGCAACACTATTGCCATATATATACAAAAAAAAAAACTTACCATATAAAAAAAAATTGTTTAAATGTAATCGATAATGACTGCGCGCCTACGATTATCGTATCGATAAATATTTTAAAGAATAAGTCCCGTTTTGGCACCTCTGGATAGACTATTCGTCAAATTAATTGCAATACTCTGTAAGGAGTTGCTATGTAAGGACATGATTCTAATGTTAACACCTTATTGTACTCATAGTGTGCAAATAAGCGATTTGATTATTTGCTAGTTTTTCGACAGTTGTTGTACGATTTTGACAATTCTTATTTCAAAAATAGGTTATTCGGGACTTTAAGGTGGTGAATCTATCGTATTCGTATAATACCTATGTACCTACTGTCTGTTTGTATCACACAAATCACAATTTAAATTGATTGATTTTCAGTTTTAATTTTAAATCATGCCAATTACCTTTAATCACACTCAAAGTGATTGTATTTTATTATATGTATTAAGTATAATAGTAGTAATGCATTATTATATTAGTATTTGTATGAGTGAAAATCATTTTTTATGATAAATAAAAATGATTTATAAATTGAAAACCCCAAGTTTTTTTTAAACCCTTTCTTTTACCAATTAATAACTAGCATTGCATACTTTCATTTCCATATAGTTTCATATGTGTGCACTTAGGGCCTAAATTACTTTGGCCACCTGACATTCCCCTTTGTGTTTTGGAAGTTATGTACATATTCATTATTATCACTTTTTATATATATATATATGTATATATTACGTTGGGAGGTAAACAAGCACACGGCCCACCTGATGTAAAGCGGGTACCGTAGCCTATTAGCGCTTGAGATATATTAAGTATCACTCGCGCGATGCTTCCTCTGCTGCTTACACCTCCTTGAGAGCTTAGTGCTGACCTCACTCACACGCAGGAACACAACAACCCTCTAGGGAGTTATTATTTGGCTGCGATTTTCTGCGAGGTAGAGGTACTTCCCCAGACGGGCTGCTTTGATGCGCCCTACCTCTCTCAATACATCCAGACCAAAACAAACAGACATGCTCATGCACACAAATGTTTGTCTTGTGTGGAAATCGAACCCACGAGCTTTGGTGTCAAAGTCGCGTCATTCACGACTGAGCCACAGAGCTCGTCCTATGTAAAATAATAGTAACCTTAATCTTAAGTAGCGGACCCCGCCAATCCTAATGAATTAGGAAACGGTAAGAAGAAGAAGCGATCTTGTCATAACGATTTCATATTCATAGCTTATTGGAAACTTTCTCAACAAATTCAGTGAAGCAGTTGGAGAGGGCGGTAAGGTAACGGTAGGCCGACATCATAATAAAACAGTACTGTTTACCTGCAAACAAACAATTGCAAACAAAATTTATATCCAACACGCCGTGTTCGTAACTTACATGAATATACACTTGTAAGCAAACTGATTACACGTTAGTGTTGCAAAATTTCTAACTCGCGAACTAATAACGAGCGAGTTGTACAACAAATATTGAGCTTTCAGAATGTACTGTTACCGGAAAACGGAACAGTGGAAACGAGCTCTTTGCACGTAATATGATGGTATTCATTACTTAATTTAAATCATTTTTTTTATACTTCGTCGGGAGGCATACAAACATACGGCCCACCTGATGTAAAGCGAGTACCGTAGCATATTAACGTTGGTAATATATTAAGTATCACTCGCGCGATGCCTCCTCTGCTGCTTACACAGCAACTCCTTGGGAGCTTGCTGGTAACCTCACACGCAGGAACACAACAACCCTCACAGAAAACCGCAGCCAAATAACAACTCCATAGTTGTTATTTGGCTGCGGTTTTCTGTGAGGTGGAGGTACTTCATCAGACGGTCTACTTTGATGCGCCCTACCTCTCTTAAATTAGTAAAATTGAATAATGAGTCAAATATTTTGATGAGCTTCGGCGGCGCAGAGATTAGTGACAGTACTTTAATACCAACGCTCGTGGGTTCGATTCCCATAGAGGACACACATTTTGTGTGCATGAATGCCCGTCTGGAGAAATGCTTCAACAGAACAACAGAAAACCGCAGCCAAATGACAACTCTCTGGGTGTTCCTGCGTGTGAATGAGGTCACTAGTGAGCTATTACATATAAGTATTACAAGCGTTCCTCAAAATAAAGATAAACTATATGGTATTGACCTATATAATTACTTTAATTGATCAGTGAGTCATATATGGCGCTCGATTCTCTCTGCGTACCCCGGAAGAGATTTGGCTCTATTGATCAACTGGTTTCCAGTTCGAATCCTGGGATGTACTATTAATTTCCTGTTTCCGAATTTATATATACATATATTTGTAATTATAGTTCAGCGGTGAAGAAAAACATCGCATGGAAACCCGCATATGCAAGAAATTATATTTCGAAAGGTCACACCCTTACCTAAGAAAGGTCTGATTGCAGTCGCTTGATATAAAAACCAGTTGAGAATGCGCAAGCTTGCATTGCCAGAGAAACACCTGGCTCGTCAATTATATAACATTTTTTTTATTTATTTGTCGGCCATTTTGATCATGTCCCTTAAGAGATAGGAACGGTGTTCCTAAACATTCCTATTCTACTTTTTTATGCTGAATCCGAATCTGAAGTCAAAATTCGAATATTCGAAAAAAAAAGCGACAGACCACACAGACAAACATATAGATTTCATATAGGAACGGTGTTCCTGAATATTTCTCTGTCTATATTTAATCTCAATATATACACTTAAAACGTCTAATGGTTTAATTTGCAAGAAGTTTTCCAATCAAGGCCCATTTAGAGAATGTAAGTTGATCTCCAAACATTGAGTTGATACAGTAATTAATGAACACTCAAATGGCTTGATGCAGAACTCGAGCCAACCCAAACCAAATATTAAGTGGAAGGGTCAAAACGCTAAGTTTGGCAGAACTTTCGAATTTCACGAATTGGTACATGGTCTAACAAAATTATCCTGATGAACTTTGAAGGGGTTATATGTTATGTCCATTGCGAAGAACGCCAGTTTTTGTACATAAATACAGAGGTCAGTGGCCAGTAGCTAAGTCTGAGCTGAGCGTCAGGTGAACTATGTTTATTGACCTATCGTAACACCCGTCACACCTGCACAACCTAGAGCGGAATTCAGACATTTCTTATGTTAGGTAACGCCTCTTCCAAAATAGAATTTCTTGGACATGCAAGTTTCCCCACGATGTTTTCCTTCACCGTCGATCAGATAATCAGAAATATGTACATAAATCCGAAAATACGAAGTTAATGCTATACGCCAGGACTCGAACCAGGTACAAGATAATGAATAGGCCCTTTCTTTATCTACTGAGCTATTACTGCTGTAAAACTCTCTAATTTGACGAGCTCAGCGGTGTAGTGTTACTTTGACACCAGCGCTCGTGGGTTCAATTCCCACATAGAACAAACTTTGATATACATAAACATGTCTATTTGTCTTTGTCTAGGTGTTATTAAGAGAGGTAGGGAGCATCAAAGCAACGCGTCTGGGAAAGTACCTCCACCTCACTGAAAATCACAGCCAACTTACCAGAGGGTTGATATGTTCTTGCGTGTGAGTGAGGTAACCAGTAAGCTCCTATGGAGTTGCTGTGTTAGCAGCAGAGGTCGCATCACTCGAGTGATAGATAATGTATTGCATGCGTTTATGGGCTACGGTAACCGTTTTACATCAGGTGGGTCATATGCTTGTGTGCCTCCCGACAATGTATAAATAAAACTTGCCACTCTGTAAAATTCTCTTTTCTATTTTGATCTTGAACTCAAACAAAGTCCTACAAAATTAGAAAAGATGTGTAAGTAATTAAACCAACAATTCCAACCAGGTATGTTATTTAACTTGATTGGCTTATCCTCTGCGAGTTCACAAGGTTATGTTAAATTAAGTTACAAATTATTCTTAGATATTAAGCAATCAGCGGGTAAATATGTAAGGCGCAGACGACTTAGTAAATAGACTGGAAATAGTTTGAAATACTCGCCCGCCTTTGATGTGGGTGAGTTTAGACAAATATGCTAGTGAGTTGTAACTTTGTTAGAGATTGATGGACGGGTATAAAATACTACGCAATAATTTTTAAACACAAATATGCGAGTGATTTTATGCATAAATAAACTAGCCACCAGAGGTTGTCAGTGCTGCAAACTATGTGGCCGGGTCACTGCTATTCCACTTGCTTATCCTTTGAACTATGTCGAATACCATAGTTCTGCTGCGGATATCATTTCTGATTCTATCATGCAGAGAAACCCTGTATTAGGGTTTTCGATCTTGAGCTTCTCAATACGGTCCGCACTAGTACTAATGTTATCTTATTTACATTATAATTATTTAAGACTATTCTTGAATCAATAATCTTTTTTTTTTGATTCAGGAATATTTTTGTAGTACATGTATGTATGTGTATCTTCACGCCAGTCCCTTGCGGGGTAGGCAGAGGCTCAGCGTCACTCGCTTCTTCATTCATAGCTCTTTTCATGCACGCTCGCGATTTCCTGCGGCTCCTGATATCACCTTTTGATAAAACACGGCCAATTTGTTCATGGTAGGTTAGTCTCGTAGTACATGCTTAAATAAATTTCGATGTTAATATAAACACGCTGCTGGGTCTTAGATTTCGCATCGAAGTTGTAATGTTATATTTATTGCTGGTATTAAATGATCAAATAAATGAGTTGCGTTTACGAATAAATTGTTATTCAATATATTTAAACTAAGTAAAGTACCGTGCTTCGGAGGGCCCGTTAAGCCGTCGGCCCCGGCCGTTGTCCATAGATGACAGTCGTTAAGCTAAGTCCGTGCCCTCGGGCTGCTTAGAAACACTGGCCTCCGCCAATCCGCATTTGAGCAGCGTGGTGGAGAATGTTCTAAACCCCTTCGGTTGAAGGGAGACCCGTATCCCAGCAGTGGGATGAGTAATGGTTGATGTGGATGTGGTAAGTAAAGTAAATATTTAATGTTCAATAAGTATGACTTACAGCCGGCACTTTGATGTACATGACAAACAGGTCTGGCACATTTTCCTGAGCTTTGAATACTCGATCTGTCGATTGATCTTACATCTGTACAATTGCCGCAATAAATTACTCCATATTGTAAAGCTGAGTTGACTTATGCAAGGCAGGATGACGGTACCACTGTTTGATAAACTACGTTTGCGAGCATGGCAAGACCATTTTTCAATTCATTGTAGAATCTACGTCTAGTCTGTGTTATATTTTGTCTATTGACAATTTGCAAGACTTTCTATCCTATCCTATTTTTTTATTCTAAATTAAATTTATTTCTGTTTGCCATATTTCTACATTTTCTCCGAGTCTGTTAGTCAATTTATATGTTTCTAGATTGTTTTTCTGTGTGATCTCTCTTTTTCTTTATTCCCATTCAACTTCCGACTCTCATTGATTTGTACCTGCTGTTGCTCGAGTGTATAAATTCCGTGCTTAGAATACTTCACCAATTATTCTCTTTAATATTCTTCTTCTCCTTTCGTTTCCTAATTCATTAGGATTGGCGGTTGTAGCGGACTACTAACTACGTCTAAGGATTTGTCGAAGATACTGATTTTGACATGAAGTGACTGCCGGCAGGTTAGGTCAAACGTCTTTCGAAATATAATTTCTTGTGCATGTGGGTTTCCTCATTTATTTTTCCTTCACCGCGGAGCAGGTGATCATTACAAATATGCACATAAATCCGAAAACATGTATTTAGTGGTACAGCTAAGTGCAGCTCAAACTTTACATCTTGACCTTTGTATTATTCTTATGTCGTTCGTGATAAGAGTTACAATCGCACTTCGAGTGTTAATCGTGATCTGCTCTTAGCTGTACATGTCTGGATTTGAATTTGGCCAATAGACCGGTTGCTGCTTATTCTCTTTAACATTATTTGTCACTATTTCTATGTTTTCCTGCTATTCTATCAAGGCTTTATGGCCACCTATACTACCATCTGGGGGTTAAGAAATATTTATTTCTCATAAAGAATATACATAATTAACTTCCTGAGAAAACATTAAAAATTCATTTACACAATGATATTTATAAATGCGTGGTGAGCGCACACTAGATAGTATAGTAAATGATTATAACAATCCTGTCGGGGGGTATCTATATATATAAAACAAAGTCGTGTTAGTTACAGCATTTATAACTCAAGAACGGCTTGACCGATTTTTATGTTTTTTGTGTTTTTGGATTTGTCTTCGTCTGGAATAGGGTAATAAGTATGTATATATATTCTCAATGAAGGTCGAGCTCATCAACAAAGTGTTACCGAGTATCTGTGATCACCAAGAAAATCACAATTTGTTGAGTGAACGAGTAATTCTTGCGGCAAAGAACTAAAAATATAAAACATTTAAACTTCCGAATTCAAAATTAAATCGTTCGTATACTGCATTCCTAGAAAACTACAGACTATGTAACAAAACTAAGACGAAGCAACCACCGATACAATTAAATATTTAAACTCATCAGCCAGACTTGCCCCCACACAAATTAAAACTGAAGGTTAGCTCGGTAGTCAATTCAACGAAGGAAATCGACTCGAATGAAACCAATCCAAAAAACAGCTTAATATAAAGTAGGACAACAATGGTACCCGAATAATTTCTTTCGCCTATTTAAAGCTAATGCTTTGCCGCGATGTGAATTACATTAGTTATAATATAATTAAAATACTTCTCATTGATATTTTTGATAATTTATTATACTTAATTATGACTACTTCCTCATTTTGTCTTAATAAAAAACAGAATTTATACCACCTAATAAGTGAACACACCATTTATTGATTCTGAGGCGGTACGAAGTTCGCCGGGTCAGCTAGTATTTAATAAAAAGTGATATCGGCTCATTTGACGAAGCGATAACCAAGGAAAACATGAAGGTGCATCGCCTATCCATCTAACTTTTACTCTGCATTTTTCGATCCAAGACTTTTTTCATGCACCAATATATCACGTTTGTAATGTTAGTTACTATCAAAATATCTGCGAAAATACTTTTTTTGTTTGGTTCTTTTTATCCCCGAGGGGAAAGGCAAAGGGATCTAGCCCATACAGCCAAGTCTTCAGTTTAGAGCCATTTAAAAATCCTAATTCTATGTTCCAGCTTCAGGAACAGTGCTGAAAAAATACTTGGGAAGGGTACCTAGACCCAATCAACCCAGTTTAAATACCACCCGTATAAAACGATAGTTTTACAAGGTTTTCTTGATGAACTAATTCACGTCTTCCAAAAAGTGCATAAACGTGTTATATTTGAGTTTTTTCATTGCTGCATAATTTCACTAGCACTTATGTTACAAAATACTATCGAAATTGTCACATAAAACTAATTTTATATTGAATTGTAAAAATTTCAAGTATAACAACAATGTCACTCATCAAAAGCGCGGGAAGAAGTCCTGAGAAAATACATAAAAAAATATGTGAGAGCACAGAATCATCTTCTTTTTCGTTTTTTGCAGTCGGCTATAAATTAGTCAGGGCATCTCTAACTCACGTCACGGCGAAATCGATATTCATGATAATGTATCCGATCCCCTAATTATGTATCCGATTGGTCAACCACGAAACGGATTATCGACATTAGTAATTCGATACACAGAATATGTAATTATGCAAAATTTGCTTCCGTTCGTGTTAATGTTCGTTACACATATCATTGTGGTGTGAACAATATTTGCTAAACTTATCAGAAAATTGGTTTTTAGTACGCGCATTTACTAATAATCATATGTTAATTTCTTGTTTACATTGGAACACAAATTAATCGTAATGTTAGCATATCAAGGAGACGATAGTATCGATGCGTGAGACAGTCTAATTGAACACGCAAGCTGAGCACTGTTAACCGCAGACTGTGTACGAATGGATCTAGTCGTCTTGGGTTCCTTTATCTTAAGTTTAGAAAGAGAGAGTTAAGAGAGGTAGAGCGCATCAAAGCAACCCGTATAGGAAGTATCTCCACCACTCAGAAAACCAACAAATGACAACTCCCTGCTGGATTGCTGTGCACCTGCGAGCGAGTGACGTCACCAGAAAATACCTAAGGAGTTGCTGTTTTAGCAGTAGAGGTGGCATCGCTCGAATGATACTTAATATATAGCAAGCGCTGTAGGTTGCGATAACCGCTTTACATCAGGTGGGCCGTGTGCTTGTATGCCTCCCGATGTTGTATAAAAAAAATCTTCGGAGAGCGCGTTATGCCATAGATACAAGTATATACGCGGCCATACGCGGCTGTATTCCATAAATGACCATCGTTAAGTAAAGATTTGTGTACTAAATTTAAATTTAAGAGATATTTATATAGCAGTTTAATAAATTTTAATGAATGCGAAGAAAACAAAGATAATGGTATTTGAAAGAGAAGAAACCAGAACTAATGTAAGGATTACGATTGATGATGAAGTGTTGGAACAAGTGGATGAGTTTGTATATCTTGGATGCGCTTTCAGCAGGGATGGAAGGTACACCGCAGATGTGGAAAGACGAGTGAGTGCTGGGAATAGTGTGAATGGAGCGTTGGGAAAACTTCTTGGCAGTAAAATCCTGAGCCAGAAGGCACAACTCGCTATACACAATGCAGTGTTGGTCCCAACGCTAATTTATGGAAGCGAGAGTTGGGTATGGCAGAAAGAGCATGAAAGTAGAATAAACGCGGTTGAAATGCGAGCGCTGCGCAAAATTTGTGGCGTAAGGCTTGTAGACCGTATTCGCAATGATGATGTTAGAAATAGAGTTGGTCTGAAAGAGAGCGTCGGTGTTAAAATAAGAAGACGCATGCTCCGATGGTTCGGGCATGTAGAAAGAATGCAAGATGAAAGAATGACGAAGCAGATATACAATGCAAAAGTGGAAGGATGTAGGAGCCGGGGAAGGCCAAGACTTACCTACCATGACCAAATTGGTCATGTTCTATCAGAAGGTGATGTCAGGAGCCCTAGAAACCAGCGAGCGTGCATGAGAAGAGCAATGAATGTTAAAGAAGCGAGTGAGATATGTAAGGATCGAGTCACGTGGCGCTCGGTTCTCTCTGCCTATCCCGCAAGGGATTTGGCGTGAAGTTATAGATAGAGAGAGTTTAATAAATTATTATGACCATAAGCAATATAAATAGATGTATTATTAGCAAATTAATTAAAAATAAGAAATTAATCCGAAATTGAAGCACAACTCATAATATCCGTCATCTGAATCAGAAAATCCATGAATCAAATAACAACGCAAAGCATTCAATCCGACAATAACAAGTCATCAAAAAAGCGTACCTTCCAGCTCGCAATCGGAGCGTAAGTAAAGTCGGGTGAATCGCAATTTGGGACGGCGGAGAGTGGGACACGGCTGGCAATACCGACTCATTGTGGGAGGATAACTAGAGCGTGCTACGTGCGACCAGGGTTGCCAGTAAATTCACTGTTTTAAGTTTGTTTACAGTACAAATTGGCATGGTAGGGAAATGGAAGCCCATCGCGATTATATTTACTGTGTACCGATAGTATAGGATTATTTTTATACAACGTCGGGAATGAATGAATGAATGAAAATCTTTATTTACTGAATAAGGGTACAGATAAGATGTTCATATATATATAAAACAGTGAAAACCATACATATTCTACCGAATATATCAGCATGTAAATTGTAATTTGATTTAAAATATTAATTTAACAGAACATATTTTCTTGGAATTAGTGCAAATAATTTAACAATATGTCATGAATAATTAAAATAATTCTTACATTGATAATAAGTTTCATGATATTATGTCAGTTTTAAAATTTTACGTCCATTTATCGACCAAATAATCATTTACTGTATAATAACATTTTGAATTGAAAATTTCTTTTTTAAATATACGTGTGCGTAATGTACTAAATCTTTCAGGCAATCGATTGAAAAATTTTATGGCCATATTGTAAGCATCATTTTGAGGAGGTATGCAAGCATATGGACCAACTGATGTAAAGCGGTTACTGCAGCCAATAAAGCTTGCTATACATTAAGTATCATTCGAGCGATGCCACCTCTACTTCTAAAACAGCAACTCCTTAGGTGTTTACTTGTGACGTCACTCACTCGCAGGTGCACAGCAACCCAGCAGGGAGTTGTTATTTGTTGGTTTTCTGAGTGGTGGAGATACTTCCCTAGACGGGTTGAATTGATGTGCCCTACCTATCTTAAATCTCTCTTTCTGAACTTAAGATAAAGGAACCCAAGACGAAACCTATTCGTACACAGTCTGCGGTTAACTCTGCTCAGCTTGCGTGTTCGATTGGACTGGCTCACGCATTCATACGTGGCCTATAAACGCTTGCAATACATTAAGTATTACATGCTTGCACACCTCTGTTGCTAACACAGCAACTTCATAGGAGCTTAATGGTGACTTCAACGTTTAGGATACGTAAATGCAGAGTTGCCAGTAAAAATAATGGCAGTAGCTGCAGATGTACGGTTGTTTTATTATCAAGTCGGTAATGTGGACCAATAGGATGTTTTATTTGTTACAACTTGATGTTTTAATGCAGTGTTATTTGCTAGCCATAATGTTTAAGGTTGAATGCCATTTCACCTGCACATATTTAACTCTGCCGGCAGATTGTGCTGAAAGAGAAATAGGACTTAGTAATAGATACTATCAAGCAGCTTGACAAGTGAAGTCAAGTGTACTGAAGGCCGTTGCCTAATAAGTTAACCTAGTTTGCACGTGATGCCCCAGGCTAATAAAAAAATCGGCCAAGTGCGAGTCGGACTCGCACACGAAGGGTTCCGTACCATTATTTATAAAAACGGAAAAAAAATCACGTTTGTTGTATGGGAGCCCCCTTAAATATTTATTTTATTCTATTTTTTAGTATTTATTGTTATAGCGGCAGCAGAAATACATCATCTGTGAAAATTTCAACTGTCTAACTATCACGGTTCATGAGATACAGCCTGGTGACAGACGGACGGACGGACAGCGGAGCCTCAGTAATAGGGTTCCGTTTTACCCTTTGGGTACGGAACCCTAAAAACGATTTTTGAAGTAAAATTTCTTTACGCACGCTTGACTTGGGGAGTAAGCTGGTGAATGCGTGACGAGAGCGTTACGAAAAGTGTGTTCGGGCGAGGCGAACGGAAGTTGGGAGGGAGATATATCTCCCTCCCAACTTATAAGTTAGTGAAGATAAAAAGAGAGAGAGTTACGTTTCGTATATTACTGTAAGGGGCAAGAGAGAGAGAGAGATGCGACGTTTTCTTTCTCTCTTTCTCTCATAGCGAGTTAAGTTTCGTAATATGTAAGACACAGTGCAGGCCTATTGTCTGAATCACACTATGGAGCTAAAGAAGTTTTACTTCAGTCGTGTGGTCTAAAGCACACTCGTTTTTTTTTATGCACCTCTCGTATAAGTAAAGTGCTTTTTAACTCGTCTATCTCATGCTGTAGGGTGTCGTTGGATAGGTTGGATACGTCATTGCGAAATATTAATGTTAAAGTGCTAATCTGGCATACAAATAAATCAATCAATCAAATCATATCCCCCTGCCAGCTAAACGGTTGTTTCTGTCTAAATATACAAAAAAAATTCACGTACACAATATACATGGTACCAAAGTTAAAAGGAAAACTATCACAATTACGTAGTCTTTGCACATTAAAAGGAAATAATTCTAATAATTTAATACGACCGACTTATAAAATGTAAAAGTAAAGAGGAAAATTGAGTACAGATTACATTAAAGATTACTTAGAAGAAGTTGTTAGTTGTATAAAAGAGGTAGTAAATATAAGTTTATGAACCAAGTACACTAGGTATTTAAAACATATATGCCCTAGTCCTAAATTCGCGTATTGTAAGGGGCTACGAAGGAACACTGAGCGTGTACTGTGGGCGGACACGCACATGGTCGAATTATTCTTTAAGAATTAAGTTTTGTACGATGGCGTACTGCCATAATATGCCATCGTAGAAATACTAGGTTTGCATCGCAAAATTTATTTTCGATATCGCCAGCTATGCATAATATTAATAATTTATTAAAAGGACATTACTTCAAATGCTAAAGAATAATTATGCTGATAATTATTCAATTATAAACGATAACGAAAGCTGCTAAATACGTATTTATGTTGCTTCCATAATTTCCTATATCTACTACGTACTTACATTCAAAACAAATGTCGATTGACAAAGCAATGTGTTTTTGTTTACTACTCGAACAAATTATGTTGTTGTTTACAACATGTATATTGCGCGCGTTTACTATAAAGTAGTACATTCTATGTTTATTGTTGGAAGTTTAACAGTCGGCCATAATATAAGCATATTTTTGAATATATTCGGCTCACCATCTATACTAATATATAAAGCGGAAGAGTTAGTTTGAATCTCTAAAATTACAAGTTGGATTTGAATAAATATTTTTGCTTACGATAGTCCAATTTAAAAGGAGGTTATAAACTTAGAAGAACGCTTTGAACGCGAGAGATGAAATCGCAGGCTACAGTTAGTTTTTCACAGAGCGAAAGCCAACCTACACGTGGTGAACGCTGCCGAAGTTTCGGCGAACGGTAAGATTCGATAAATTGTATTTTAACATTCAATAATAATTACGGAAGTAGTAGTCAGATTAAGATGTACTTCTACCTTTAATACAAGTGCAGTCAACTAACAATTCCCCCGAGGATTGTTGTCTGACTGCGAGTGAGTAATATTATGACGAAGCTAAAGAAGCTGCTACATTAGCGAGCGTGGTAATTCATGAGTTGTTCTTCTTGTGTGACATGAATTCATAGACTATAAAAATAATTCATAACAGATTAAACATGAGCTTGTTTACCTTTTGATACTGTCAAGGAAAATGCTGTATACGCCCGGTAAATGTAATTTTACTTTTTCACAAATTCTGAAATACACTATACTATAATAACCGCAAAATTTTATTTATTTCTTCTTAGCATTATCCCATTTCCTAATCTATTAGAATTGGCGGCGTTCGCTGCCTCAGCCTAAGAATCTGGCGTAAATACTGATTTTGGCAAAGAACGACTGCCGTCAGACCTCTACAACCCTGAGGGAAATCCAGACGTTTTTTTTATACTACGTCGGGAGGCATACAAGTATACGGTCCACCTGATGTAAAGCGGGTACCGTAGCCTTAGTAGTATTGCGATATATTAAGTATCACTCGCGCGATGCCTCCTCTGCTGCTTACACAGCGACTCCTTGGGAGCTTACTGGTGACCTCATTCACACGCAGGAACAAAACAACCCTCTAGGGAAATGTTATTTGGCTGCGGTTCTCTGTGAGGTGAAGGTACTTCCAGGCGGTCTGCTTTGCTGCGCCTTACCTCTCTTAAAACATCCAGACCAAGACAAACAGACATGTTCAAGCACACAAATGTTTGCCTTCTGTGGGAATCGAACCCACGATTGATATCAAAGTCGCGTCATTGACGACTGAGCCACCGAACTCGTCAAAATACCATAATGCATGTACCACTAAATTGGTATTTTAGGATTTATTTACAAAGTAACCATCTCATTTTAAGGATATCTTCAATTGGAAACCCGGGAAATCAAGAAATGATATTTTAAAAGACGCGTCACATAACCTAAAATGTCTTGTCTTCTCTCTGGACTGTGAAGATCTGACGGCAGTCGCTCTGTATAAAATCAGTATGTTTGTCATATACATAGGCTTAAGTAGTATTCCCCGCTAATACTATTAGATTAGAAGATGTATATAAAGCTATATATCACAGAGAAAGGTGCGATTCTTAGCGTGCTTATTTTAACTTCGTTTCGTTTATATTTCTTATTGGAAGGTAAACACAACAAATTGCGAAAACTCTTTATTAAGGGAAGGTGAGACCTAGTTTTGCTAGTTGAACTTTGTTTCGCCCAGTCACTACTTGCTCATTACCCTTTTGCAGTTAGAGGAAAGCTTGTTAATCACTTTGTTCACTTACTTATTTGGTGAGTGAACAATTAATCTACATATAAATAGGCACAGAAAAACAGTACTTTTGTCCTTAGTTTATTAAGCGATTATATTTTCTTTTCATTTTGTCTAATAAATATTGTCGAACTATAGTGTTATTACTAAAAACCGGCCAAGTGCGAGTCAGACTCGCGCACGAATGGTTCCGTACCATTATCTATAAAATTAGTTGCAATGGAGCCCCCCTTAAATATTTGTTTTATTTTAATTTAATTATTGATTTTTAAAGTGAATATATAAATAAATATTCTGTAAATATTTCAAGCGTCTACCTGTAGCCGTTATCAATATCCAGCAAAAACGAGCAAAAAAATCACGTTTGTTGTATAGCCGCCTCCTTAACTCGTATTTACTTTATTCTGTTTTTTAGTACTCTGACGAGCTCGGTGGCGCAGTGGTGAAACGCGTTGTTACGTTACTTCAACACCAACGCTCGTGGGTTCGATTCCCACACAGTACAAACATTTGTGTGCATGAACATGTCTGTTTGTATTGGTCTGGGTATTTTCTATGTATAATAAGTATGTATTTACAAAAAAAAATGTATTTACGTATGTTTAGTTGTCTAGTACCCATAACACAAGCTTCGCTTACTTTGGGGCTAGGTGGCGCTGTGTAATTTGTCCGACAATATTTATTTATTATTATTTATTTGTTGTTATAGCGGCAACAGAAATACATTATCTGTGAAAATTCTAACTATCACGGTTCATGAGATACAACCTGGTGACAGACGGACGGACGGATAGCGGAGTCTCAGACTCCGCTGTTCTAATAAGATGCACTTCTACCTTGTCCGTTTTACCCTTTGGGTACGGAACCCTAAAAAATGGGAAACAGTAGAAAAAAAGTTGTTTATGACATCGGCGCATTGGAATTCATTGCGAACCGCACGTGCACATGAAGAATGTGTTATGTCATCGTGACTCGTTATAAACAACAGGTGCGGCGGTCGCAGCAATAAGGAATGCAATATGCCATCCCCATTATTATTATCTATAATTATAATAGGCGCAACGCACGATGAGGAAGCCATTACGGCCTTTCCGTCTAAAGGCAGTCCTACTACTAGATAGTGTTTAGTCAGTGGTCGATAATTTCCATTATTTTTAGCGGTTATGAGAAGTTTATAAGTAGACTGTATTTGAGGTTGGTTCAGAAAAAATGCATGTAGAAAGAATGCAAGATGAAAGAATGACGAAGCAGATATACAATGCAAAAGTGGAAGGATGTAGGAGCCGGGGAAGGCCAAGACTTACCTACCATGACCAAATTGGTCATGTTCTAACAGAAGGTGATGTCAGGAGCCCTGGAAACCGGCGTGCGTGCATGAGAACAGCATTGAATATTAAAGAAGCGAGTGAGATATGTAAGGATCGAGTCACGTGGCGCTCGGTACTCTCTGCCTACCCCGCAAGGGATTTGGCGTGAAGTTATAGATAGATAGAAAACAAATCACTCGTATTAGCGGGAAATGAAAACAATTTTCGGATATTGAGACAATGGAAAAGGATAACCATGCACACTTACTTGACGGTGGCCAGTTCGTCTTCTGAGGAAAAGGTAGACCGGCGGCACGCAGCGTGATCACGTGACGGCCACACGATAAAACCACAGACGGACCTCAGATTGTCTCAAAAACACCATATAGTAACGTTCACAATAATTATTACATAAATCATGTGAATTTGCGGAGCGCTTAGAACACGGCCATATTGTTCATTTCTTTTGTAGAATAGTAGCAACACGTGTCAGAGTCGGGACTTGACGTGTGCATGGCGGCAAAGGACATAATATAAAGGAAGAAAGAGATACGAGTACATTCGATCAACTACCAACAATGATAACCAATCATATTCAGGTTGCGCAAAATTCTAAAACCCAACAGTCAGTGAAAGTCTGACATAAACCGTACAGTCGTTCGTAAGGGTATCCATGAAGATTCACCATTTCCCTCCTTTAAATGTCAGACGGATGGCCTCACGAATGACTAATGTAAGTTTCTACTGTAATGAAAGGCAAGTATTTATATCAATACACAACTATTTCAACATCTTTATTTAGTTTTTAAACGATACAGTCACGAGGCTCAAGTTATCTTACACTCCTTAGCCTTTTTTCGATATCGTCTGCCCTGTACCGACGGTGTCGTATAAAAGAACTCCCCTACCTCGGTGTCGCCCCACCATTGTGCGGCACTATGGCAACTTCCGTTTGTGCGATTTAGCGGGCCGGCACAGGCAACTGTTTTAGAGCTTAGGTCAATATACAATAATATAATATATGATTAGGTACATTGTGAATTGCATTAACTAAATAAACATAATAAATTTTATGCAGAAAACAAACTTAAAATATGGTAACGACATCCGGTTGTAATTGTAATCATCTCAGCCTGTACTCGGCCACTGCTGAACATAGGCTTCCCCTTTAGAGCACCACTCGTCTCGATCCTGTGCCACCTGCATCCATCGATTCCCTGCAAACCTCTTGAGGTCGTCGCTCCATCTGGTGGGGGGTCGTCCCACACTGCGTGTACTAGTACGGGGACGCCATTCGAGAACCTTTCTTCCCCAGCGGTTGTCGGTTCTACAAACTGTGACTTCAGTTTGCCTATCCTGTGGGCTATGTCGGTTATCTTAGTTCTACTACGGATATCCTCATTTCAAATTCTATCACGCAGAGAAACCCCGAGCACAGCTCTTTTCGTGGCACGCTGAGCAACCTTGAGGTTCCCCATACGGCCCGCAGTAAAGGGCCACGTCTCAATTCCGTATGTCATCACTGGCAACACATATTCTAAATGTAATTGTAATACAGAATAAATACTAAATTAGTCAGTATAATATAGTACAGAATAAATACTAAATTAGTAGTAGTTATAGGGGGTCATGTGCCAGAAGCGTGCTCGTTCGCGACCCCTGCCAATCAGTCGATTGCAATTCTGGACCAAGAGCGCACCGACGTGCGGATTAGGGCGTCCCCCGTAGGCGACGCGCACCGATCCGCCCCCGTCGGTGCGAATACAGCTGCATGCGGCGGTGGGGGCCGCCACCCACCACGCAGCGCCAATTCCGGCGGGACGAGGGGAGCCGAGTGCCGCATAGGCACGTGGAATGTGAGAGGTGGATTGAAAGATAAGACGAATGAACTGATAGACGTAATGAATGATAGACGTTTGGATGCTTTATGTGTGACAGAGACTAAGCGCAAGGGGAGCGACACCGATGATCTGCCCGGTGGTATGATGGCCCTATGGTCTGGGGTAGACTGTGACGATCATGCCAGTGCTGGTGTAGGTGTCGTACTCTCCTCTCGCTTAGCCACTGGTGTAAGAGATTACTGTTTGGTAGGGCCTAGACTTCTCTGGGTTCGTATTAAACTGGGCATCACGCGAGTATTTTTGGTTGCAGCATACGCTCCCGTAAGCTCAGCGTGTGCTCAAGAACTGGAGAAGTTTTGGGAGTCTGTGAGGGATGTTCTGGACTTAGTTGAAGGGAACGAAAGAGTGATTATGTGTGGAGACTTGAATGGATGGGTTGGGACCAAGCGATACAGCTATGAAGCTGTTCTTGGTCCGTATGGAGATAAGAGAGTGAACGAAGCAGGTAAGTCTATACTAGATTTATGTATGGAACGAGGCCTCCTCGTGTCGAATACTTTATTTCATCATAAGGATATTCACACGTATACATGGAGAAGGAATGATCAAAAAAGTGTGATTGATTTGATTTTAATAGATAGACGTCTCCGAAATGTTTTAATGGATACAAGAGCCTTTAGAGGCCCCACTCTTGAGACGGACCACTACCTGGTGGTAAGCCGGTTTGTGGGCCTTTTTAGGAAGTGGAGGCACTGGCGAGTGCGTATCCCTTTCGGAGATCATGAAAGGATAATGAGCGAAAAATTGCAAGATGAAAGTGTAAGGAGAATGTATGTGCATCTGGTAAGTGAGAGACTTGCAAATGCAAGCCTCTCCGACTCAGATGTGGATGATTGTTGGAAAGTTTTGAAAGAAAGTATGGTGGATAGTGCAAAAGTAGCTTGTGGATGCGCAAAGAGACGTAAAACAGCGAAAGGAGATGCCTGGTGGGATGCGGAGGTTGAATCCTCCGTAGTAAGAAAGAGGAAAGCGTGGCTGGATTACGTATCATCTTTGCCTTTAAATGAAAATATGAGAGAAAAGAAGAAAGAAATGTACCGTCTATGCAGGAATGAAACCAAGGCTTTAGTGAAAGAGAAGCGTGAAAGACAAATTATGAATGAGGAAGAGAGGCTGACGAAAAACTTCGAGGCAAATACCAAACTCTTTTGGAGAGAGGTAAAGAAGTCTCGGAGTGGTTCGTCGTCATCCAGAATGGATAAGATAAAGTCTAAAGCTGGTGTCATTCTTGCCAACACTCAGGAAGTGTTAGAACGGTGGAGTGAATATTTTGAGGAAATGTATGAGTATGCCTCGGACGCTGGCAATGAGAGTGAGTCGGATGCTTACTCCACGTTGACGGCGTTCGACGAAGGCATAACTATGGATGAGATCGAATGGTCGATACGAAGCTTGAAAAATGGAAAATCAGCGGGAATTGATCTGATCACAGCTGAGATGATCAAATTAGGTGGCACTTACGTCCGGGACGCCTTCTGGTACCTATGCAACCTATGCTGGAGAACTGGAAGGGTCCCAATGGACTGGAGACGCGCAGTCATCGTGCCCTTGTATAAAGGCAAGTGATCACGCATGGACTGCGCCAACTATAGGGCCATCAGTTTGATCAGCTTAGCAGCAAAAGTATATGGAAAGGTGATTGAAAGGAGAATGAGGGTGAAATCCGATGAAATGCTGTGGGACGCACAAGGAGGTTTCCGAAATGGAAGGGGATGTACGGATCAAGTTTTCTCGCTCCGCAATATCGTAGAGAAGCATCTGGCCATAGACCGGAAGGTTTTCTGCGGTTTTGTGGATCTTGAGAAAGCCTTTGATAGGGTTGTGCGAAAGGAACTGTGGGACATATAGCCGAGATATGGGATTGACGGTTCACTGCTCCGTGCTGTGCAGTCCACCTGTGTGTGGCATGTCACCCTGGTTTGATGTCAAAATTGGTGTCAAACAGGGTTGCATGCTATCTGCTAGGCTGTTTATCCTGTATCTCGATAGTTGTCTGCAGAGAATAAGGTCAACGAATGTGGGATTGCGCATGGGTGACCAAGTGGTGAACTGTCTGCTGTATGCAGACGATGCCGTGCTATTAGCAGATACACCATCTAAACTGCAAACACTGGTCACAGCGATGAAAGACGACTGTATGGAGAAAGGCTTACTACTGAATGCGAAGAAAACAAAGATAATGGTATTTGAAAGAGAAGAATCCAGAACTAATGTAAGGATTACGATTGATGATGAAGTGTTGGAACAAGTGGATGAGTTTGTATATCTTGGATGCGCTTTCAGCAGGGATGGAAGGTACACCGCAGATGTGGAAAGACGAGTGAGTGCTGGGAATAGTGTGAATGGAGCGTTGGGAAAACTTCTTGGCAGTAAAATCCTGAGCCAGAAGGCACAACTCGCTATACATAATGCAGTGTTGGTCCCAACGCTAACTTATGGAAGCGAGAGTTGGGTATGGCAGAATGAGCATGAAAGTAGAATAAACGCGGTTGAAATGCGAGCGCTGCGCAAAATTTGTGGCGTAAGGCTCGTAGACCGTATTCGCAATGATGATGTTAGAAATAGAGTTGGTCTGAAAGAGAGCGTCGGTGTTAAAATAAGAAGAGGCATGCTCCGATGGTTCGGGCATGTAGAAAGAATGCAAGATGAAAGAATGACGAAGCAGATATACAATGCAAAAGTGGAAGGATGTAGGAGCCGGGGAAGGCCAAGACTTACCTACCATGACCAAATTGGTCATGTTCTATCAGAAGGTGATGTCAGGAGCCCTAGAAACCGGCGTGCGTGCATGAGAAGAGCAATGAATGTTAAAGAAGCGAGTGAGATATGTAAGGATCGAGTCACGTGGCGCTCGGTTCTCTCTGCCTACCCCGCAAGGGATTTGGCGTGAAGTTATAGTAGTATAGTAGTACTAAATTAGTAAGAGGTGATAAATTTCTTCAAGAAACGTATGAACCCGAGTATTCACATCGATGCGACAATACTAAGATAGCTATTTCAGTAGCATAGTTCTTTTTCTGTGTCGTCTTACAAGTTGGACGTAACAAAATGCAGTCGAGCACTCTCTCGTCGGCTTCGGCCCATACTCATGTCTTTATAGCGTTCTGTAGCTGGTAATTATTGTACGAGGTGAGCCAGCCTTGATTCTATCGCGAAGCCGTGCACAAATCATACAGTTGAATTATCTTAGTTATGGATTCTTACGAGTAAGTTTAAAAATTATATTGTAGTTAAAATTTTGTTGCACAGCTAAGTGCAGATCGAGCTATACACTTTGACCTTGGTACCGTTCTTATGCCGATCGTATTAAGAGTTCAAACGTACTTCGAGTGATAAGCATGATCTGCTCTTAGCTGTACATAAACTCCAGTGAGGATATCTGCCGTAAGGTAGTTACACTGTCTGTCACATGATGACACTTTTAATGATGTCTCATTTTTCTCTGTAAATATTAGTATAACCACTAAGTGCTCACATATAAATGAGATCCTGGCAAAAAAATGCATATATATAGCGTCAATCATGTTTTGATTTTACGTCATCAAATATTAATTTCTTGACATCATATACATACGTTGTATTTCCTCAAATTTTAATAATGATGATGGTCGTATTTCGATCATAGGAACGATCACTAGTCTATGGGCAAGACAAAGTAGTACTTTCCCCTTCTATTTTTTTCAATGTTTGTCTGGTGGTAGATATTCGACCATAGCCATTATTAAAAAAATCGGCCAAGTGCGAGTGGGACTCGCGCACGAAGGGTTCCGTACCATTATCTATAAAAAATGCAAAAAAAATCACGTTTGTTGTATGGGAGCCCCGTTAAATATTTATTTTATTATATTTTTTAGTATTTGTTGTTATAGCGGCAATAGAAATACATCATCTGTGAAAATTTCAACTATCTAACTATCACCGTTCATGAGATACAGCCTGGTGACAGACGGACGGACGGACGGACGGACGGACGGACGGACGGACGGACAGCGGAGCCTCAGCAATAGGGTTCCGTTTTACCCTTTGGGTACGGAACCCTAAAAATACTAAACAAAAACAAAAAGAATGAGACAATACATTGAATAAAATAGAAGACTATTAGTACTGGTATAAATAAATAAAATAATAAATAAATATTGTCGGACAAATTACACAGCGCCATCTAGCCCCAAAGTAAGCGAAGCTTGTGTTATAGGTACTAAACAACTGATAAATATACGTAAATACATTTTTTTCGTAAATACAAACTTATTATACATAGAAAATACTCAGACCAAGACAAACAGACATGTTCATGCACACAAATGTTTGAACTGTGGGAATCGAACCCACGAGCGTTGGTGTCAAAGTAGCGTAACAATGCGTTTCACCACTGCGCCACCGAGCTCGTCAAATAAGGTATAAGAAAGGAACACTTTAATGAGAAGGTATGACGTAGCGAGCAAAAGCCGACAAATAAAATCTCTGAAGGATTTTCATGTTCCTGTGATTTTGTGAAGTTACCAGTAAGCTTAATAATTAACTAAGAACGGTAGCGTGTATCAAAGCAGCCCATCTGTACTTCCACCTCACAGAACCGCAGTCAAATAAGAACTCCCTGAAAATATTATCAGTAAACTCCTAAGGAGTAGTAGTAGTGATATTTAATCTTGCAAGCGTTCATAGGCTACAGTAACGCTTCAGGTTAGCCGTATGTATACCTCTTGACGTTGTAGAAAAAAAATCTGAGAATTTGTTTGTCATCATCATCACATCAGCTGGGTCGTATTATTGCATGCCTCCCAATGTTCTATGTTAAAAATATATGATTCTTGATAATTGTGTTTTAGATTATACAAATTGCGCGGTATCGTCTTTATTCGCGTTGGTAACCCTAGCAACCTGCCACTGGTTCGGTTACCCGCCATCTTGTAATTCGCAACGCCTATTAGTTGCGTAATTAAATTTCTGAAGAGCTCTTCTAAATTATTTTGTAAGCAATATTATTAAATATAATATAATTATTTTAGTAATTATATGGCAAGTTTATAGTGAATTCAAATTAGTTTATACAGTATTAATGAAGTCTATGCCTTCTCGTGATCAGTGAACTCAGCTTACGGAGGATGAAGTTTATCACGAACAATTCTTGTCCATGTATAAATATATTTAGCGTGTCTCGGAAAAGACGACAATGATTTCAATCAAATTTTGTGTTTAGAAAAGGTTTTGCTTTCTAAGTTTAAACTCAATTTTGTACTAAAGTATGTGTGTACTTAAATAAGAAGTAAGTAATATTTCTTTTGCGCAACAAAATAAGAATACCTACAGAAATTTCATCCCGCGTGCCAGAACTCCACTTTTTGTAAAATAAAACGATAATATAATAAATTATAAATAAATATCACAATAAAGACACACACATATATTTATGTATAAATATATTTTATTAGTACTTATATGAAACGCGTATTGTTCTATGTGTCTATAACTTCACGCCTAATCCCTTGCAGGGAAGGCAGAGACGACCGAGCCCCATGACTAATACGTGTTGTTAATTTATAAATGAATATTATAATAACTAAATTGATTAGTGACTCTAAAATAAAATTAAATAAAACTTAAGAGACATTTAAGAGCCAACTTCGTGGTGTCGATTTTAGATAATGGTGACGTAAAAATTCACTCTATTTTTTCCCCTAACGCGCCAAAAGAATATTATTTCGAAAGACATAAGGAAACTGCGGCCCGTGTTAAATACTAATTAATTAATACCAGCTCCTCGACATGACGCAGCTATACTATACTACCACGTCAGTAGAATTGTGAAAATTAGGTCGCCTCAGTTGCAAAATGATATGTAGAGATATAACAGTATTTATAATGAAGCAAAACTGTGCAAAGTCCGCCTTATGCATTTTGTGTTCTATAGAATACAAACCATAAATGAAAAATATAAAAGTACAACATTCGCAGTCACAAATATGATTAAAACCAGTCTATAATCTGAAGAGGTGTACACAATGGAATAACGACTACTAATACAATCATTGAAATAATTTGCACAGATACACAGTGTCGAAAAGAAAAAACAGGTAAAAAAAGACCCGAAATAGATTTCAGATTTTTCACTTGACAAAACTCGAAGACAAAGAGGGAGGGCAGGTATCTGTGACAGGCGGACCGACGGATAGATTGGCACTATTAACGTTACTTTTTTACCTTTTCTTGGTACGAAACCCTAAAAATAGCCTCCCTCCATCGGTTTCCATGAACTCGAACAAACACAAGTCAATACTTGTTAAGAAATTCGAGATGGGCACGAGTCTCTCCGGGTTTTCCGTACCGCTGAATATTGTGGAGATCCGTACAAAAATATTTATCATTTGCACTTGAATGGAGGGCGCTCTTACCTTTTCACTATTTATTCCATCTCAGGTATTCCGAGATATCTACAAAATATTATACGTCCAAATTAAAAGGTTTGACGTATTAACGTACTGGTAATATGTTGGTGTTTAATGTTAGGTCTGGGTCAGTATTATGTCAGGTTCGAGTCAGTTTTGTATCAGTTTAGGTTAGACATCTGTGTTAGATCTGGGTAATTATTAAGAGAATCAGAATAATATGTTTAACTACTACGGTTATCTAGAAATCAACTTCAATTTTTGTAGAATTGAGCTCGTTAGACCTCGTAAAATTCTAAAACCAGTTCTCAAAACCCATGGAGTATTTACTCAGGCATTTCATAACGAATCAAAATAAGAAAGCTAACAATGAGTGATGTGGAAAAGCGGACAGACTACGACAAGGAAGGCGATGACTACGACGACCAAATTGTTCATGTTTTGTCAGATTTTTTTGTCAAATGCCCTGGAACCCAGCGACTGTGCGTGAAAATAACTATGAAAGCCAAAGAAGCAAGTGAGGTGCGTGAGCATCACGCCATGTGGCTCTCAGCTGGTCACCCAGGAAGGTACCTGGCGTGAAGGTACACACAGATTATAGTCACTCGCTTATATCCTTTTAACATCAGTCAGCCCGGACGATTCTCCTAAAGAGCTAGACAATACACGTAACTAAATGGCAATTTACATACATGTTACTTGTTAGAGCGGTTTTGAATTATTTTATTAATATAATGACCAAAAAATGCCAATGGTAGGTATATAGTGGAGATAAAAATTAATTGCCTCCTGGCTAAAGATACCCTTTCGATAAATAAATATGTCGAAGATTAGATGGGATTAGCTGAAGTACTTATCAGTCATTATAGCAATCGACTGTGTATACATTTCGTTCCTTTATTTTCCGACATATCATCGCTAATTATGAATTAATTTACATTTTTTTTAATAATGTATAATAACTTCACGCCAGGTCCCTTGCGGGGTAGGCAGAATTAACCGAGCGCCATAAGACGTGGTCTTAGACACTTCACTCGCTTATTTAATATTCATAGCTCTTTTCATGCACGCTCGCCGGTTCCTAGGGCTCCTGACATCACCTTCTGATACAACACAACCAATTTGGTCATGGTAGGGTAGTCTTGGCTTTCCTCGGCTCCTACATCCTCCTCCTCTGCCGCATTGTATATCTGTTTCGTCATTCTTTCATCCTGCATCCTTTCTACATGTCCGAACCAACGGAGCATCCCTTATCGTATCTTAATACCGACACTCTTAGTAACTACTCAGCAAGCGTTATGCCACACATTTTGCGCAATGCTCTCCTGTCGATCGCATTTATTCTACTTTCATGGTCTCTCTGTCATACCCAGCTCCCACTTCCATAAGCATTGGGATTACCACCGCATTACGTACAGTGACCTGTGCCTTCTGGCTTAGATTTCATCTGCCTAGAAGTTTAGCCAATGCTCCATTCCCGCTATTCCCAGCACTCACTCGTCTCTCCACGTAAGCGGTGTACCTTCCACCGCTGCTAATAGCGCTTTCAAGATATACGTTAACCGTAATCCTAGTGTTCGTTCTGGTTGTCTTTTTTTCAAACACCATCTTGGTTATACAATTAGGCATGAAAAATTTGAATCACAATAGTTGCGTTCTTTACCATTTTTTAGAAGATGATTGTGTGTGTGTGTGTGTGTGTATGCGTGTGTACGTGTCATGTAATTCGTACAATATTTTTGAAATGTACAGTGTATTAAAAATAGTAAAGATTAGATTATCTTCAAAAGGGATTTCATCCTGCCAAACTCGAAGGTAGTGACAGAAATCATCATTAGCTAGTAATAGAAGTGGTCTCCATTGGCTGCCATACAGTCCTTTAAACGTTGAGGCCAGTTATCAATAGAAGCACGCACTCTTTCCATGGGAAAATTCTTCACTGCCAATCGTACGGATTGTTTTAGGGACTTCAAATTATCATGGCGTTTAGAGCAAGCCGTACTCTCTAAAACTGACCATAAATTATAATCCAGCGGATTAAGATCGGGACTAGACGACGGCCAGTCTTCAGCTCTGATGAAGTCCGAAACGTTCGTTTCCAACCAAGACTGCCTAGACCGAGCTTTATGACCCGGCGCCGAGTCTTGCTGGAAGGACCATTCTTGGTTATTGAACATGGTGTTGTTAAGGGGCTTCACTACCTTCTACCTACGTTCTCAAGAATGGTATCTTGATACACTTGTGCCGATATTTTGATACCTTTTTCACAAAAGTATGGCTCAGTCACTCCTTCATAGCTAATACCCCACCAAACCATTACTGAAGTCGGATAGTGCCCACGTTGCACTCTGTCGACTAATTGAGAAGCTTCCTTAGAGCTTTGAGCATAAATACGTCATTTTGTTTGTTAAAATGTTGCTCAATTGTAAAAATTTTCTCATACGTAAACAAAATTTTTCTGTGACCTCCCTTTGCGTACCGCTTCAGTAGTTGTTTCGATTTTACCACCATATTCTTTTTTAAATTATCAGTTAAGAAATGACCAGTACGTCTCTTATAGGCTGCAAGTCATAAGTCATCTTTTAAAATACGCGACATGGTTCTAGGTGCCATCTTCATATCCCGAGATAAAATCTTTTGCTTTCGGACAGAATTTCTTCGAATTCTTTCCTTTACTGTTTTGACCACCTTTTTTATACGAACACTACGTGGATGGCCAGATCTTTTTCTGTCGCAAATAGAGGAGGTCTCATTGTACCTATTAATAGCCCGGTACACAAACATTTTACTAATACCAAGCGTTTGGAGAGTTTTAAAAATTGCTCCATACCTACTTTGTGTAATGCAATCACAGCGATTCGGTTCTCTTTATCACCCCACTTTATTTTAATATCGCAATATATTGTACAATGTATTGGCGTCAAAATGAGAAAACTCAATGAACAATCATATAAAAATGACAGATTCCAAATTCAAATGTAATATTTTGTTTATTTTTAATTGTAACAGTATTTATGGCCAGACTAAGTATATGTGTTTTTTTTTCATGGTATATGTTCAATTTATTGAACATGAGGGTTTTCTCACGATGTTTTTCTTCACCGCCGAACAAGTGGTAATTACAAATATGTACATTTTGAAAAGATGATTTTAGTGGCACATGATAATCAATCTATCATGATTAGAGCGGATTCGAACCTGGAACCGTCAGATAGTAGGTCGGTTCTTTATCCACTGAGCTATCATTGTTAAAAAAAGAGAATAACTAGCGTCATATAACCCGCTTACATGACAATAAAATTTACATATCTTTTCATGCACGCTTGCAGTGCGTTAACCTTTTGACAAAACACTCAAATTGTTTGCCCTTTTCTCGACTCATACTTCTTTTCTATTCTAAATTGTATATATGATTCGTCATTGTTATATTCTGCATTATAAATGTCCGATGTAACTGAGTCCAATGCTCTCTTTAAACGCAATGGAACAATCGCCGAGCGCATTCGCATTTATAATGGAAATTAGAATAATGGTCCGAGAGAGAACATAGACGTTTAGACATCTGTCCTTATCTAATTCAATCTACTGTTAGTTTTGAGTTCCCATTGGTAATGTGAATTGATTTTAGCTTTATCGAGTGACGTGATTTTGACGAGCCGGGAGCGGAGTGATTAGCAATGCTGTAACACCAAGCTCATGGGTTCGATTCCCATACAGGGGAAGCATTTGTATGAACATGTCTATTTGTCTTGGCATTTTTAAGTGAGGTAGCACGCATCACGGCAGTCCGTTTGACGAAGAAGAAGACTGCAGCCAAATAACTCCCTCGGGGGTAGTTGTGTTCCCAAGAGTTAGTAAGATTATCAGTAAGGTATTAAGTAGTTACGGTATTAGCAGCAGAGGTAGCATTACGAAGCATTTGAAGTCATCATAAGCTAGGACATCCAACTTACTATTAGATAGGCCGTATGCTTATATATCTCACGGCGTTGTATAAACAAAGAAACAATAATAACTTTCCGTGGCTTTACGGAGGTTCATCCAGTGAGTGGCGAGTTACCCTCTAGATCTCATTATAATAGTCTAATAATTTTTCACACCTTCACGATACAATACCTACCGAGATCTGATCCTTCTGAGAACATAGACCTTGTTCTTCCATTGACATCCTCGAAAGGAGTCACGGTGGATGTACTACATTACATTAATCTTCTTAACTGGGTTTTTACGCGTTGGATCCATACCGTGCAAAATGCGAGGGGCATTTTGCACGTCTGATTCAGGAGAAATATTTGAAACTAATATTTATTAACAACGTCAATGTACACTTGAAGTAATTAAAATTTCATTCTTTTTTTCCTCGCACGCGTATCAAATGACGGGTTAAATACCTTTAAACAAGACATAATAAAACCAGTTGAGAATGCGCAAGCTTGCATTGCCTGAGAAATACCTGGCTCGTCAATTATATAACAATTTAATTATTATCTTTAAAACTTTGTCGGCCATTTTGACCATGTTTGATATTGTATGATATTGGTTTTTAAGACTACTATTCTACTTTTTAATTTACTTTTCGAATCTGAAATAAAAATTCAATTTTTTTTTTTGAAATTTGTCGCCCATTTTGATCCTGAAGAGATAGGAGGTTGGTTTTTCAGACATTCCTATTCTACTTTTTTATGCTGAATGCGAATCTGAAGTCAAAATTGGAATATTCGGAAATAAAGCGACAGACACACACGCATACACAGTAAATATATAGATTTCATTTAGGAACGGTGTTCCTGAAAAGTTGTTGTCGATGGTTGGTCATAACAATATTTTCAACAACGTACAACGCCCAATCATTCGGATGTTACCCGATTAATCTCCACGAATGTGACAATAAAATCGATTTGCATTCCGATCGAGTCTGGATCTAACGAGATACATTAAAACCCGCCCGGGACGTATCTGGAGTGAAAAATAAAAGGAAACATTATGCACCGCATATTACGAATTCCGAATTCGTATCGAGTATTTCGAATAAATTGCGACTCGGTGCCAAGTCGACCAATCTCGTTAAACAAATTGAAACTCACTGCTGCTAGATGGTGCTTAATACGTCTCTGTCGTGAATTAAACAATGCACATAGTTTTAATACACCATAAAACATATGTATATCTATATATCTATAACTTCAAGCCAAATCCTTTACGGGGCAGGCAGAGAGAACCGAGCGCCACGTGATTCGATCCTCACATACCTCACTCGCTTCTTTAACATTCATTGCATCACTGACATCACTTTCTACCAATTTTATCATGGTAGGTAAGCCTTCCTCGGCTCCTACATCCTTCCACTTTTGCATTGTATATCTGCTTCGTCATTCTCTCATCCTGCATTCTTTCTACATGTCCAAACCAACGGAGCATGCCTCTTCTTATTTTAACACCGACGCTCTCTTTCAGACCAACTCTGCTTCTAACCTCATCATTGCGAATACGGTCTACTAGCAACGCTCGTTACATGACATACCGTTACAAACATATGTTTTCTGTAGTAGCTTTAAAGTGAGAAGCCTTGATTTCTACTTCGTACCTCTGAACCATGAAGGGAAATAACCTATCGAGAAGATATGAGATATATTTTATGTAGCAACTCTATTCAGCGCTAAGTGTTGGGGCGTAAAGAAGAACGCGCGGCTCTTATTGGCTTATTTACTTATATTGGTCAAATCGCTGAAATATTTAGGCGCTAAAAGACAATGTTTTTTGTGAGCACGGAGTGTTTTTACGCGCAGTCAAATGGTTTATTTATCTGCTCTGAACATGTGAATCGTAAGATATATTAATTAGAGGAGTATATTTGATAAGCTAGATAGCTTGTGTTTCAGAGGAGAGCTCGATGGCTTCATTACGCTTGTCATTCTAACCGAACAGGCAAGTTAAGCAACATCAACCGCTGTCAGTCTACGTATGGGTTTTTCTCGTGCTTCGGGGGCACGTTAAGGCTTCGGTTCCGGCTGTTGTGGATAGATGACAGTCGTTAAGCTAGTGTCTTCTGGCGGCTTGAAAACATGAGCCTCAACCAACCCGCAGTTGAGCTACGTGGAGTATGCTATAAACACTCTTCCGTGGAAGGGAGACCCGTAAGTCTACAGTGGGATGAATTAGGATAGGTGTAGAAGTAGATAACGTGTGCTCTAATGTACACGCAAGTTAAACAGCGTTGCCTGCAGCTCGTATATCAATGGGTTAAGTCGTCTCGAGCCATCATCATCGCGAAATATTGACAGATAATATAAATTGATAGAAGAACAATGGACTTATGCTCACACTAATACAACTCCTCAGGAGTTTACTGGTAACCTCACTCACTCACAGATACACAATGATCCCCGGGAAATTGTTATTTGGCAGTCGTTTTCTGCGAGGTGGACTCTTAAATCAGCGCCTTAACAGCGCCTACGACCTCCTGCGACCGTGAGCACCTCACGGTCCTGGTCGCTGGCTGTGGTAAGCTTATGACTACTACTTGCGGCCTACATCTCCGTCTGGACTTCTCGACGTGCCCTGGAGCTGCCGGTTACCTCTGTCCGAGACCTCATAGTGAAATTTGATTACACCCATCCAACGCGTGGCCTTAAAGCTAGACCTAGTCCAGAACTTTTGAACCCCTTCTTTTTTATATCTTTATTTGTAAAAAGTATAAATATTTTTTTTATTTTGGACGACCCATTTTTAATTTAGCAACCTTACAACGATCTTACTATTGTACGCATGCCATATTTGTGTACCTACGTTCTGAACCTCTTCTGTTGAAGGGAGATTCGATTCCCAGCAGTGGGATGAGTACGGGTATTGGTGTGGTCATAGTGGAGGTAGTTATTGAAAAGGTCCGATCACTTATTTACTGACATATAAATGGAATTTATAAACTGCTGATTGCGAATTTAAACTCAATCCTACATTTAAATTTGGTGGTAAATAGGGGCGAGGTGAATGTATAATAACCACACGTCGAATTTTGTTACAAATTGCTGTAAAACCTTTCGTTATAATGAATGCTGAATATTTAAATTATTTCCTATCCCTTGAATTTCAAACTTCCATATGCCTAGAGCTCGGTGGCGTCGTTGCACCTGTCAATCTAACTAAGCAACGTCTACCGCAGCCTGTCTATGGATGGGTTTATCTATCTCGAGTTTCTCCGTGCTCGGAGGGCACGTTAAGCCGTCGGTCCCGGATGTTGTCGATAGATGACAGTTGTTAAGCTATGTCAGTGGCCCTCGGCCGGCTTGAAAACATTGGCCTCCGCAGTTCGCATTTGAGCAGCGTCGTGGAGTATGCTCTAAACCCCTTCGGTTGAAGGGAGACCCGTATCCCTGCAGTGGGATGAGTAAGGGTTGATGTGGTGTATGACTATATTATGTTTTAGGGTTTATGAACGTATTTGTGACTATCATTTACTCGACGGTGAAGGAGATCGTAAGGAAACCCGCACGTCCCAGAAATTATATTATAATGTTGATACTGTTGATTGTAGGCACTTGGTGGAATTTTGAAGACATCGCGTTAATGTTAATACTTGCACTTGTACAGATTCCAATTCACAATTTTATTTAATAATTATTTTTACCGACTGGTTTCACCTTTATGGCATTATCAGGGTATTTTATCTTTAGATAATTATAAAATAAAATTGTGAAGTGGAATCTGTACAAGTGCAAGTATTAACATTAACGCGAATTATATTATAATAAATAATTACGAATTTATATTGTCGGACAAATTACACAGCGCCACCTAGCCCCAAAGTAAGCGAAGCTTGTGTTATGGGTACTAGACAACTGATAAACATACGTAAATACATTTTTTTTGTAAATACATACTTATTATACATAGAAAATACCCAGACCAATACAAACAGACATGTTCATGCACACAAATGTTTGTACTGTGTAGGAATCAAACCCACGAGCGTTGGTGTCAATGTAGCATAACAGCGCGTTTCACCACTGCGCCACCGAGCTCGTGATTATGCAAGATGTGTGACCTGACTTGAGAAAGAACTGGTATTTCCATTGGGTTATGGAGATCTGACGGCCCATGTAAAAATCAATATCTTCATCAAATCCTCGGGCTTAGGCAGCAGACGCCGCATATCGTAATGGATTAGAAAATAGGACTACGCTAGGAAGAAGATATAACTGTACATATACTTGTTCAAAATTAAGATTATAGTTGTTCTTATCTATCCTGCAAGGGGCTTGGCTTCTTGATATATAAGGCAAAATATTATAAAATAAAGTCCCACGCCGCGTCTGTCTGCCTGTCTGTTCGCGATAAACAAAAACTAGAGAACGGACTTTCATGCAGTTTCCACGAATAGACAGAGTAATTCTTGAGGAAGGTTTAGGTATACAATTTGTTAGGGTTTTGTGTAAAACGGTTGAAATATAACGATAATTGTTCAAATTGTCGGAAAAAGTCAAGCCGCCCGGGAGCTTTCATCGGATATTATACGGATATATATTATTAATCCGTATTAACTTAAATACGTTAGTTACCTTAAGTATTTCATGTACATTTTGATAATCCTTTTACAACATAATTTAAATGATGGACCCGACAGACGTTGACCTGCCTGAACGTTGCCGTTGGCTTGCCTACTATTTTTATTTATTTTTACCGTAGGGAGACAAGTAATATGCAAGGGTACCTCTGTCTCACCTATTTCTACCGTCAGGCAGCTATATATAGCTGTGTTCCAATTTGAAGGGTGAGATATAGCAGAGAAATGACTGGGTACCTACTGTGACGAAACCACCTTAGGTCACAAGATTGGCAGCGCGCGAGTAACATCTAATGCGGACCGCATGCTTGTTTGCCAATCTAGTGTATAAAAAATTCCTAGAACCCAATTGCGGCGACAGTGTAAACATATGTTACATTTAAATCTATCAATATATTCGACGCAACAAACAAATGCGACCCAACGATAGAAAAAAAACATTGAGACATAATATGTTCTACTACCCGCGCAAAGTCGGGGCGGGTTGCTAGTAGATAAATAAGTGGAGGTACTTCCCCAGACGGGTTGCTTCGATGCGCCCCACCTATAATAAAAACACCCAGAGAAAGACAAATGGACTTATTTATGCATACAAATGTTTGTCCCGATTAGGAATCGAACTCACCCTTGTTGTAAAAATATTCATTGCTGACCATTCAGCCACCGGGCTCGTCTACACGTACTAGGAGTAGTAAAGCTGACTTTCGTTATCCTGTCGGCTATGAAAGAAGCATCAAAACAACGTTCCATGGCGGCCATCTCGCTGCCAAGAAAGTACATAAATCAGTGCATTGTCCACGTATCCGATGACGTAAAATTTATAACCGTGAAGACATTGCTGCGATAAAGCAAACATTCCCGGTAGATGTCTTTTATACTTTGTTATTTCAGTGACCTGAGTTAAGGAACCTAAATCTTAAGCTCACAGAAAGAAACCATTTGAATGACTTTCAGTTACCTACATACTCGTAGATAACTCGTCGATGCATTTGTATGTTTTTTTCTCGTACAACGTAGGGAAGAATACAATCATACGGCCCACCTGAAGGAAAACGATTACAGTAGCCTATGAATGCTTGCAATACATTAAGTATCACTCCCTGCTGGCACTGCAACTCCTCAGGAGATTACTGGTGATCACAACAATCCTCCAGGGAGGTTTTTCTTTTTTATACCACCAAGGTGGCAAACAAGCAAACGGCCTACCTTATGGTAAACAGTCACCGTAGCCTATGGACATTTGCAACACCAGGGGTGTCACTCACGCGTTGCCGACCCTTTAAGTCAGCTGTGGTTTTCTGTGAGGTGGAGGTACATTTCTAGATAGGCTGCTTTGATGCGTCTTACCTCTTTTAAATCACCCAGACTAAAGCAGACATGTTTTTGTCACACAAATATTTGTCCCGTGTGGAAATCGTACCCATAAGCGTTGGTGTCAAAGTAGCGTTACTATCTGCGCCACTGAAATTATCAGAGCTTATCAGAAATAATATATCGAAAGACATATGGTCTACTTTAAGGATTAGTTGTAATAAAAGGCATAATATATTACGTAGTGAAAATAAAGTCTCCGTCAACAGCGTCGGAACTCCGACTAGAACTTAAAGCTAGGCACTTGGTTTTTATCGGTCCTTCAAGATACTCTTTGATCGGTTACTATAAAGCATTATATTGGCGATACTGGCACTCTCTTATGAAAGAGGAGGAGTTTACTTTTGAAGAGGGAGGGAGGAGGCAGTAAAATAACAACTCTCTAGAGGGTTGTTGTGTTCCTGCGTGTGTTAGCAGCAAAGATGGCATCGCGCGAGTGGTACTTAATGTATTACAAACGTTTATAGGCTTCGGTAACCGCTTTACATCAGGTGGCCCGTATGCTTGTATGCCTCCCGACGTTGTGAAAATATACAATCTTGGTATAAATCATGCAACATGTCTTCCTGTACAAGCATACGGCTTAGCTGACGTAAACCGGCAACCGTAGTGTATGAACAATTGCAATACAGGAAGGATAGCTCGTGCACTGCTACCTCTGCTATTCACACAGCTAGTTACTGGTAATCCCAATCACTCGCAAAAACTCAACAACTTTCTACGGAGTTTTATCTGGCTGCGGTTTTCTGTACGGTAGAGATACTTGTCAGGTTACTTTGATGCGCCCTACCTACGAACAAGTAAACCAAATTGTATTTTTCTATAACTACATACAAGAAGGTAAACCTCTCATTTCGACTCTATCCGGTAAGAATGATCCACTACGTAGAATCCATGACAGGATCATTAGGATTCTGAAATTTACAACTCTATTAAAACACAAAATAAGCGAGAGAGATATGGTCGGATCGGTGCACCTGGCGATCCATAATCTCTGGCTACCCCAATGGGAGACAGGCGTGATGATAGGTATGCATATATGCAAAAAATAATTTAATAAAAACCATGCTGAAGCCTGTCCTGTTATTAACGCCCTGACTGGAGATACAATAAAAAAACTTTAACAGATATTCGAGTATTAAGTAGCTTTAAACTTATAAGTTCCAAATATTAATGAGATCACCTCTCAAAGCCCATTATTTTGTGATCCCAATCTATAGGTTCGGTAGATTGCTTTTCTTGAGTATGTATAATGTGATGTAAATCTTTCTCGACTTTTGTTTTATTTTTTGACGTGACGTGATGTCTTTAAAGTAGAATGTCCCATTGTTGTATGGAGTTTGGTATCGATATTGTTTTTGTTGTGCACAAATGAAATTGATTGCAATCTGTAGGGATTCAAATATATATTCAATATAACATTGTATAGCTCCGGATATACAAGAATAACCCTAATAAAGTTCTTCATTTAAGGTTATATTTTGACCGGTATATCACGTATATTTTTCGATTGGATTATAGATACCTGCTGTATATGTATAATATATTTGGATAAATGACTAAATATTTTTTTTTTCAGCCTAGCATAGTTAGCAGAGCATATACGTAACTCCCAGTAGGTAGGTATGGTTTTTTTCGGGATCTTCAATAATCGTCGTTCATAATTCAGCTGTATCATATTATATAGCTATATTATTATTTAATACTCAAATAATTAAGACAAGAAATATGAAATGATATAAAGCATGGTTACACCGCTGAAACGAACTATAGTTATAGTATCGTATAGAACAGAATAATAGTTGTAACATCAAACATATTTTACATTTGTCAATTCAAGACTCCCATCAATGTTGCCGTATATTAATTCAAACGAGTTTGTTATTGGACAATCGGTTTTAATCTTCTTCTTTTTCTAAATACACGTAAGAAGCAAAAATATACATGAAGAGTATGTATGTATATCTTCACGCCAGGTCCCTTGCTGGGTAGGCAGAGAGAACCGAAGAAGATGAAGTCGAAATATACGTAATATGTATAAGTTTTCTGCAATAAATCGTAGATTTTGTTATAATTTTAATCAGTCAAATACTTTATTCACCTTTGTGTATTGGCAATAATTTAATTTAAATAGCGAACCGGAACTAGTGAGTTACGCTATGACATTGAAGTAATTTTAATTTCATGGCTTTAGGGAGGCGTAGTGAAAAAATAATGATTTGATTTTTAATGTTCATCTTAAATGTGCACAACTTGAAACCATGAATGGGTATTCTCCTTTGCTTCCATGGTGGGAGGCAATTTAGAAAACTGATGATGATGAGGAATGGAATTAGGTATTATCTAAAATGTAATTACACCACGCGATAAATTGATTACGTTGAGTGAAGACCATAGATAACAGAAACAACGGGAGATGTGACAAGGGGGCGTGGTTGGTGTCGCCGCAATATGCTCAAAACGAGAACATTGCCAAGAACAGTTAGTTAGTTGCAATCAAGTTCGATTGAGATACGTTGCTCCTTGTTTTAGCAAAATGCCAAGTTGTGCTGTTGCCTTTTTGTAAAAATAGAAGTGCAGTGGTTAACTTTAAATCAAATGGAATCACTTATCACCTATAAGTACAAATAATATTACGTTTTATAAGCAAAAATACAGAATTAATTTCAAAAATTCTCTGACGCCATTTCTACCAGGGCCTTACCACGATACAAATTATAAATATCAAATTTCTCATTCTTAATCATACATTGCTTTTCTACCATTACGCAGTCGCCACCGCTCGTTTACCAACACGCAATGTAAAGTGAGTAATATTATTCGTTCACTGTATGTACAGTTTCGAGATACGGCCGCTTGTTTCTGCCGCTTTATAAATGTAGTAGTGCGTGCTTACTTGGGTGTTGTTTAAATAAACATCCAATGACAGCGTCTTAACAAATGTGTATCGTTGTACTTGTGTGCGTAGAATGATATTTTTTATTTATTTAAGTGTGTGAGTGTTTTATGGTGGGGTGAAACTCGGCGACAACCGTCCCTGTGTAAACTCGCGTGGTATGTCACATCTCCCATTGTTTCTGTTATCTATGGTGAAGACTGTGTTGCACCGCGTGCGGCGGGCGAAAAGGGCCGCCATTTTGATTTCATTTCGCTGCATCATATAATTTCCTTTTAATATAATTTACTTCCGTTTACCCGTAAAGACGTATTCACGTGAAACTCACGGCCGTGTAAACGACACAGCCACGGCTTTATTGTTTTTTCATTATCTGTGTCATGATATAAAACATTTCATCACACCAGGTTTCTATCAGTGCAGGCAGAAAGAATCAAGCTCAACAAGTCACTGTCCTGACACGCCTATTTCGCTTCTTTAACATTCATAGCTGTTTCATAAACATTCGCCAGATACTGGAGCTACTGACATCACCTTCTAATTAACTCTACTAGTTTGGTACCGATCTTGGATTTCTCCGGCTCCTACATCTTTCCACGTCCGCATTGGTTTGCATTTAAAACAGGTATAAAGTTTCATAAATATTTCGTCCTGTATTCTATCAACATGCCCGAATCAACGGAGCATGCCTTTTTTAGTTCTTTTGATATCACATGTGTTACCGGGGATAACGTAAACATTTTACGATACCTCATATATATGAATCGGTTAAAATATGACGGTACCTCAAACACCCCCCCTTACGAAGTCAGTTAAAAAGTAGAGATAAAGACATAACCCACATTTTGCTGTGCAACAACCTAACTACCCCATTTCAAGCTCGCTCTTTCACATACGGACCACCTTTTCCAATAAGGTAGCGTAGATTTTCCACTATTTTCTATATAAATGTTAATCTCGCAGTTTATCCGAGGAAAGAGGTACTTATGACCTAAATGAGTTTCAATCTAGCCTATTGTTCGGTTTAAGACCGTCGTAAACCGATTTTACGATACTGATCTTTGAAAGGACCTCTTCGTAGTGCGCTTGCAGTTTTATATGTTTTGTATTTAGTGGTATTTAAATCTATCTATTAATTAGAGACTTTCTTCTTCAGGCAATTTGATTTAAACTACTTTGAGTGCCTCCGCTCCCGATTAGTTCGTGCGAACTACTGCCGGCCGGCACCCACCCACTACCGTTAGTAGATGCATGCCGCCGCTGCCGTGGCTGGTCCGGTCGTCTCTGCGACACATGTTTCACCTCTCTACGAGGCATCCTCAGACGCTGTAGATGTTAGTGTTAGAATATATATTGGCAAGTTTCTTTCGGCATTTCTTCTCCGCCAATGGCCATTTCTGAAATGCTAGTAGATTTAAAAAAAGGAAAAAGTAAAATAAGAGGATTAAATAAGATACAATAATATTATATTTCAAGAAATGTAAGATGTGTCTAAGTGCCCGCGAGGGCCCAATGGCAAATATTTTTTTTTTTACCTTTATCTTATCTTTAATAACATGCTACGTAAACTAATCGGGAGCGGAAGCAAACAAAGTAGTTTAGATCAAATTGCCTGTAAA
Organism: Pyralis farinalis; assembly: GCA_947507595.1. Taxonomy (NCBI): domain Eukaryota; kingdom Metazoa; phylum Arthropoda; class Insecta; order Lepidoptera; family Pyralidae; genus Pyralis; species Pyralis farinalis. The sequence goes on along the minus strand of OX382268.1, from coordinate 36,526,126 downwards.
TTTGACTTTCACAAAGTAACGCCTGAATCTATTAACTTTCTTCTTCCTTTCGTTATCTCGTTTCATACTCCTTTAGGATTGGCGGTGGCCGTTTCCTAAGCCTAAGGATTTGGCTAAGATACTTACTTTTACATCGAACGACTGCCGTCAGACTTGCACAAACCAGAGGGAAAATCAGACCTTTCTTATGTTTTTCGAAACACAATTTCTTGGATATGCGGGCTTCCTCACGATGTTTTCCTTCACCGCCGAGCAAGTGATAAAGATATAGATAAAAGATAAAGATAAAAAAATCTTTATTGCTATTGGGCCCTCGCGGGCACTTAGACACGTTTAACACTTTTTGAAATACGAGTATAATCCCACTATATCTTATTCAATTCTCTTATTTTACTTTTTCCTTTTTATAATCTATTGTCATTTCGGAAACGACCATTGGCCAAGAAGAAATTCCGAAAGAAACTTGCCAATATAGGTCTCTTTTAAAATTGACAATCAGAAATAATTACAAATAGGTACATACATCCGAAAATTTTGTGATGCCATGTTCAGAGGTTAAACGACAAATTTACGTTAATAAAGACAGCGCAGGTCTCTGTATAAACCGATACTTGTGGGGTCTTCTGTTTCATGTTCCTGTACCGAAAGGAACTTGCTGTGAATATAGAAATACATAGGTACATCTATTTTATTACCAACTGTTGGGCTTTGTTATCTATGTATATTTTCACACCAGCTCTATAACCGCCGAGCGCTATAACGCGGTCCCTGCACACCTCACTCGCTTCTTTAATATTCATAGCTCTTTTGTGCTCGCTCGGCTCCTGACATCACCTTCCGAGAAAATACTTCCAATTCGGTCATGGTAGGTGAATCTTGGTCTTCTTTGGATGCTACTTACTTGCACTTCCGCATTGTATATCTGTTTCGTCATTCTTTCTACATATCCAAACCAGCGGAGCATGCATTTTCTTATTTTGACACCGACACTCTTTTTCAGATTAATTCCATTTCTTATATCATTGTTGCGAAAGCGGTCAACAAGAGTTACGTCACAAATTTTATGCAATGCTCGCATCTCGACCGCATTTATTCTACCAGAGGGAGACTGTGAACAAAAGTCGTCTGTGTGGGTACCTCTATCCTACCTATTTCTACCGCCAAGCAGCTATATTTATATAGCTGGGTTCCGGTTTGAAGGGTGAGATATGGCAGAGAAATTACTGGGTATTGTGACGAAACAGCCTTAGATCACAAGATTAGCAGCGCGCGAGTAACATCCCCGTGGTGTTGCGAGCGTCAATAGACTGCGGTGATCGCTTACCATCTAATGCGGCTTATTTGCCAAGCTAGTAGTATAAAAAAAACTTGTATGTCTCTCTGATATAGGATTTTGGTGTCAGATCAAATAGGAGAAATAATCTTCGCCTTCCTACTGATAAGCCACACTAATGGGACCCGAAGCTCATTCAAAACCTCGTGCGCCCAATATTGTGGAGTCAATATTCTTGTGGTATAGTTGACACATGGCGATGGCTGTAGCAAGGCTTGAGAGCAGAGAGGGCTGCTTATACACGCTTTATAACGATTATCGTCCATCTAACTTCTTTAACAACGAAAACTACGATGTGTCTCGTTTTATAATGTACTTAAGGGAGACGGTTTAGTGCATATTGATGACCGTATAGTTTCCGGCGATGCGACAGGGACGTGGGAAAGGAAGGAAAGAAGGAAGAAGTAGCAAATTGTTTGCCTTACCTTGAAATATATTTATATTGCATAACTGAACCACTCAGTTAGTTTAGACAAAGCTTTGAACTAGTTTTCCCGAACAATTATGAACTATTACATGTAGGAGGCAATCTCTGCTATAGGTACATGAAATTACCTCAATGCCTGATGAACTTTATGTAGAAAACCTCCAAACCATTAGTGACTTTTAATTGGATCGAGTTCACAATGAAGATGGAAGAAAGAGTATTGGTGTGAGAGAGAATATCAGTCCCATGATAAGAAGACATATATTGTTGGTTCGGACATGAAAAAGAAATACAAGAGGAAAGTAAAACGAAACACATGTTGATTAAGGAGCCGAGGATCAATCCTCACCAACCATGATCAGTTAGACCGTGTGTTACAAGAAGATGGACTTAGCAGTTCTAAGAATGTTAAATTAAGAATGTTGATAAAGAGAGTGAGGTTTAACTACACCGAAAGGGACTTGGCGTTAAGATGTAGATAGATCAGTTTTTAGTTTTTAATGTAACACAGATACGTGTAAAATGCCTCTGCAATAATCTTCCGTTATTCTAAATACTTTTTTATGATGAAAAAATTCAAAAGCAATTTCTATCAATAGCAGCTAAATATCATCATGTTTTGTACACAGGCCAAATTGAAAAGTTTACGCTCCTGGCTACTAATAACAGTTGTATATCGAATACCAATTTTTAAACACAAAATAGAATTTGTTTCTATTTTAAATGAAATTGGCTGGATTCGTTTGGAAATTGTTTTTTTTATGATGCATTGAAGCGTATCTCTATTTATTGTTGTGATTGACAACTAATTGTCTGTAGTGAAAATAGATTAACAATAATAGTCTTTGGGATGACGAAATAGATATACAACGCGATAGTGGAATGATGTAAGAGACAAGGTAGAACAATACTCTCTTATTACGATCAGATTGGCGGTATTTTAACAAATGATGATGCAGAGCTTGGAAACCAGTTCACCGGTTATATGAGAAGAGCTATGAATGTTAAAGAAACCAGTGACTGACTGGTGGTTAATAACGCTGCTTTGACACCAGGTCCCGCTGTTTCCATTCCCGCACAGGTCATATATTTATGTGAAAGAACACATATTTGTACTGCCTGTATACCACTCGAAGCTATCGTTACCTTTAAGCCATCGGTCCTGGCTGATTTCAATAAACAATCATTAGCTAAAGCTGGGTATGCCCACAGCCCGGCGAGATAAGTATTTGCACAGTCATACAGATCCACATTTTTACATGAACATTTGAATATGAGAACCTCTTTTGTCTTTGGATTCCTTATGTACTAACGCTACAACAGGGCTCGTGTCGATTGTTATAGAAAGATGTAGCTAAAATACAACCACGGATATTCCAATGCTGTTTACGACGTAATATTTACATACATTTTAATCGCGCGCCATTATTTCAACTTCTCACTTCTGCTTGCCATTACACAAACCATATGTTAGTGGTAATAAAAAATTCGCTGTAAAATTCCGTACCTCAAATGTCCCCTATTTTGAGCCCTCATAACTAACTGAATTTTTCATATCGTTCTCACCTTTTCTTGTATAAATTATTAAGAGAGTAGAAGTTGGAATCAACAATCGAATATTTCCATCGATTGCTCAACTTGAAGTGAATGTTGACCGGCGAAGTTATAATGACTGTCGACTTATCGACAGGTGTTTACAACTTATTAGATAGATAGAATATACTTTATTTGTACAAGGTGATAATCATAATAAGAATAGCGACAATGTATGGAATGCGGATACACACTATATTTCAAATAAAGTAACGAGTTTGTGTTTGGAGTGGGCAGGGCCACAAGTTTCGGAGACGATAATAGTCAACCCGAAAGCCACACGGATTTCGGTATCCCGCAGATGTAAGCTGTAATCTTAATTTCACTTTGAAAAAAAAACAATTAATATAATATAATATTGGCGGACAAATTACACAGCGCCATGTAGCCCCAAAGTAAGCGAAGCTTGTGTTATGAGTACTAGACAACTGATAAACATACGTAAATATTTTTTTTTTATATAAATACATACTTATTATACATAGAAAATACCCAGACCAAGACAAACAGATATGTTCATGCACACAAATGTTTGTACTGTGTGGGAATCGAACCCACGAGCGTTGGTGTCAAAGTAGCGTAACAACGCGTTTCACCACTGCGCCACCGAGCTCGTCTTATCCCGTCAACTGTCAATTTAATGAAGTAGCTATAAGCACAAACTCATCCACACTATGTTAATAAACAACCTAGTTAATATCAGGTACACACATAGATAAACTCAAACATATATAAACAATCATACATGTAAATGCCGATGTATCCATGTACACGTACAATATACACATTCATATGAGGACATACACAAACCAGAGATGAAACAATTTCATTAATTTTAAATCAAATTTTTCTTAGATTAGGTCAACGTTTTTAGAAATATATTTTTTCTATATGATAATAGGATTTCCTCACGATGTTTTATTTCACCGACGAACAAGTGACAATAACAAATATGTACATAAATTGTAAAATATGAATTTCGTGATACACACCAAGATTCAAACCAAAGACCATTGATTAACAGGCTAGTTATTAATGAAGTGCCAACTATAACTGATCAAATACCAATTATAAACAATGAAGTTAAAATATCTTCATGATTTGTAGGACAAAATCATTTTTACAAAATAAAATGGCTGACAGTTCGCGGTGGGTTGTATAATGATAATAATAATGATCGTTATTTATTTACTTTTGACTGGGAATATTATACAGGAACAACATTTATGGTTAAAAGTAGGTACCATGTGAGAGTCTGGAGTCTGAGATAGCCCGAGACCCGTGTTAAAGAACGCCAGGCTTCCAATATATTTTGTATACTCTTTGAAATTCAAATTTTGTCTTCCCATTCCCACATAGAAAACTTGACGTCAATGTAAATCGAAATATCCGGCCCATCTTCGGCGACGTTTACGATGCGGTGCTGTGATTATTGCATCTGTTGACAAAAATGCCGTAAAATTGACAAATTGTTCGCCATATAACATATTGAGATTGTGTTTACATGCGCTTTGATCTAACCTGCTTTGTGTGCTTCCGCTACCAATTAGTTCATGCGGTATAGCGCCGGCCGGCGTCCACCCACTACCGTTTGTAGATGGCTTCGCTTCTCCACGAGGCATCCTCAAGCGCTGTAGACGTTAATCGTTAGAATTTTAGAGATTGTGTTTGTTTATTGGAATATCTTTTGCGATACCGCTGCAAAGCTAAACTAACTAGATATCTTATGTTAACTAAATAATAACAAACTATCCCTGCTGTCAACACAACAACACCTCATCTTCTCTCTCCTCTTCTGAACTCCTCATCTTCTTTCATCTCATCTCAACACCTCATCTTCTCTCTCCTCATCTCAACTCCTCATCTTCTCTCTCCTCATCTCAACTCCTCTTCTTCTTTCATCTCTTCTCAACACCTCATCTTCTCTTTGCTCATCTCAACTCCTCATCTTCTTTCATCTCATCTCAATACCTCATCTTCTCTCTCCTCATCCTCAATATACCTGAAAAGTTAATTTTATTATTAGTGTTGAGATAATTTTGTTACACCTCGTATGTCACATAAGTTTTAATATCACTATATTTATGGCTAAAGCTACAATAGTCTTGTCTCTCTTGTGCAGGAGAAGTGGAGCGGCTGCTGCGCGAATACAGGCAGAACCAGGAGCTGGTGCGAAACATCGGCGCGCACTACTACCAGATCATATATCCAGTGCAGCTGCGACACCACGAGAAGATGGGCATCTCCACGCGAGAGGTCAACACGCCCAAGGTTAGTGAAAACATAATTAGAAGATCGTTTGAGCAGTCCACAAACTAGTTGACGGCGCATAAAGGTATTCCACACTCTTTAAGAGAGGCAAGGCGCATCAAAGCAGCCCGTCTGGGAAAGTACCTCCACCTCACAGAAAACCGAAGCCAAATAACAACTCCCTAGAGGGTTGTTGTGTTCCTGCGTGTGAGTGAGGTCACCAGTAAACTCCCAAGTAGTTGCTGTATAAACAGCAGAGGAGGCATCGCGCGAGTACAAGCATACGGCCAACCTGATGTAATGCGGTTACAGTAACCTATGAACGCAATCAATCAATCCATTAAGTATGAGTATGAAGTGAGTATGAAGAGCAATCCATTAAGTATCACCCGCGCAATGGCACCTCCGCTGCCAACACAGCAACTCCTTAGGAGCTTACTGGTGACCTCACTCACACGCAAGTGCACAATAACGTTCTAGGGAGTTGTTATTTACCTGCGTTTTTCTGTGAGGTGGAGGTACTTACGCAGACGGTCTGCTCCTACCTCTCTTAAAAATATCCAGACCAAGACAAATGTTGATGCGCACAAATGAGTGTCCTGTGTCGGAATCGAACCCACGAGCGTCGGTATCAACGCTGCTACAGAAATGACAATAAAATCAAATGAAACATACATGTATACGAAGTTTTCTACCGAGAACTATTAAGTTGTGGAATGAGCTCCCTGCCGAGGTTTTCCCAAGGGACTACAGTATGGGGTTCTTCAAGAAAGGCGTGAAGAGGTTCTTACAGGGTCGGCAACGCAAGAGTGGCACCCCTGGTGTTGCAAATGCCCATAGGCTACGGTAACTGCTTACCATCAGGCAGGCCGTAAGCTTGCCTGCCACCTTAGTGGTATAAAAAAACATGAAGAGAAAAAAGCGTTCATTTCACGGGGTTATTAATGCTTATATATATATTTTTCGGTTCTATTTTTATTAACTATAACCCAGTTATGTTAGTAGGCTGAATGTATCACGCGCAGACGTTTACTTTAAAGCTAGATCCCTTACAATATGTAAGTACATATTCCACCACATAACCATTACTCATCCCACTGCTGCAGGGATACGGGTCTCCCTTCAACCGAGGGGCTTTAGAGCTTACTCCGCCACGCTGCTCAAATGCGGATTGGCGGACGCCAGTGTTTTCAAGCCGCCCGAGGGCCACTGACTTAGCTTAACGACTGTCATCCATCGACAACAGCCGAGACCGACGGCTTACCGTGCCCGGGGAAACTCGAGATAGACAAACCCATCCATAGACAGGCTGCTCTCGAGCTCTCAAGTACATCTTAATCTTAGCAAATACATAAAAGAGTCACGATATGTGACTGACTGATAGATCAACGCCGAAACTACTGAAGAAACATGAAAGGAAGGTACAATAAAAATGGATTTTCTGAAATTCATTTACGAAGGGGATAACGAAGTTTGCGCGTCACCCAGACCTTATCTATTAACTTGACCTCGTGAGCAAAGCCACAGGCCGTAACTACTTCATAAAACACGTGACTTAACATGGAAATTTCCGATAACAGTTGTAATTAAGCTTTTATATTAATGAGTGTTAAGATAAGAAAAGGCATGTTCGGACATGTAGAACGAATGCGGGACGAAAGAATGAAGAAACAGATATACTTTGCAAAAGTGGAAGGATGTAGGAGCCGAGGAAGACCGAGACTAACCTACCATAACCAAATTGGTCGTCTTTTATCAGAAGGTGATGTCAGGAACCACAGCAACCTGCGAGCGTGCATGAAAAGAGCTATGAATGTCACAGAAGCGAATGAAGTTTTGACTTGACTTGACTTGACTGAAGTATGTAAGGACCGCGTCTTATGGCGCTCGGTTCTCTCTGCCTACCCCGCAAGGGACTTGGCGTGAAGATATACATACATACGAAATATTAATACATACTAGAACTTCCGCGAAATAGTACGCGTGTTCAAGTTTTAAACTGTATGCTAATTACTCACATTCTCCGTTGAACCAAGTAGTTGTAATGTTAACTCAGTATTAAAATTCGCATTAACTAGTTGTGGCTTTATCCTCATTGTTCAAGCATACTAGTGTATCCGGTAAGGATTTTCTTTTTATGCAACTATATTAGCAAACAAGGCTGTTTCGTCACAGTACCCAGTAATTTCTTTGTCATATCTCACCCTTCAAACCGGAACAAAGTTATATAAATATAGCTGCTTGGCGGTAGAATATAGGCGATAGGTGAGACAGAGGTACCCATGCAGACGACTTTCGTACAAAGTCTCCCTCTGGTAATTTTTTCTCAAACGTGCTTGGAAATAGTAGATTTAGGCATTATTTTGCGAAAGTAAAATTTTACATGCAATTTAATCTAAACTGCTTTGTGTGGGTCCACTACAATTCATGCTACTGCCATGGCTGTTCCGGACGTCTCTCCCTCGGCCGTTGCGGTCCCTGCAGTTGCCCACCGTCAGCAACGGGAACCGCAAACACCCACCGCCGTTAGTTCACATGAACTAATTGGTGCCGGAAGCACAAAAAAGGATCAAATCGCATGCTCGGAAATATTCTTTTGGTGATTATAATTATTTCACTTAATTTAATATTTTTTTATTAACTTTACAACAATAATTAGTTTGAAATAAAAGCCGCATAGTGTCAAAATAGCCATCATTAGCATCCAATATACTTAATGGCAGACGTCGACAATACCTCCCAAGTATTTATTACGTGCTACTTGTTAAAATCCAGTTCACCTCCAAACTTTCCGTATAACGAGAACTCTGTACAAGTAATTGAAAGTTGAAGAAAGTATATTAAAGCCCTTAAAGGGGAGGCTGATTCGGCGGCTATAAGTTATCGATTTATTCTAATCCCGTTTATTTATTTATTTGAACTTCATGCTCAAAGATGTACAACTGACTAACATTACATAAACATTCTCTAGTAGTATTTGCAAGAATTCGATGTAGTAGTGGTATCAGACAGCTTGCACATTCGATCTCTTGCAATTGGCGACTGTCATGATCATCGCGCATTGTCTCTCTGCGCAGTTAATGATTTTGGATGATTTTAATGCTCTCCATCCCGAGTGACCTGACTTTAAACGTACTGACTACGCGAAGTGAATTTGCTCTAGTCTGTGGTCGCTCCAAGCTGGTTCATTCTGCAAGGAGAATATTTAATGTAAAGAAGGTCGGAATGAATATGACATCTCAGTTGATGCGCCGCTTAGTTCATCGAACCACTATCTCATTCGAGCCTGAGTGCCCAGCACCATACATAACCTACATTAAATAAAGTCGTGTATGGCACTATACGTCAGTAGACTGGATATCCTTCTGAGAGTCTCGCTTTATGCTCTCGTGCTAAACCTACTTGCGAAGCCTTATGTAGGACGTCCATGCTGCTATGCTCTTTAGCCTGTAGTGCTACAGAGAAATGTACTGAGTAACCTCTTTGTATTTGACACCTTTTTGCCAGGGTCGTTGAACAGGTGATCTGCTGGTATATCGTACACACCGCTGAGCTTCAATATGGCGAACACGTTTGATTGACTCTGGTATCGGGCTCTTTTATCAAAGTTGTTATCGTACGGGCTACTCAAGGGCTTGATAAAATTGATGATCAGCTTCCCAGGAGATGCATAACAGCGTGGTAGACAGTAGTTGCTCCGATAGCATGGATTTCAATACTGGCATCCCACAGGGCTCTGTACTGGCGCCAACGCCGTTTTATCAATGATATATTTTCAATTAATGGCTTTAACAATGTTTGGAAGTCGCACGAGAACTGGCTAATATCAAATATGCTCTTGATCCACCTTTCCTCAGACCTAGAGTTTATTAATTGGTAGGTTACACCACGTATAAAAGATAGTGGTGAGTTGCATATATCTAGCATTGAATAGAAGTTAAAATATTAATTTCTATACGCTTATTATGCAGTATTTAAAAGTAAAATCTATGCTGAATATTTTCACAATTCGTATAACAGTCAATCTTACCCACTTACATCAAACCGGCGTAGGATCGTTTGACACTCGAACGATAAAAAGGCACTACACAATATTTCCGACCTTTTCATGCCCAGGCTCCTAAATAATCAATAACGCACTTTCATGGCAATATAAAATTCTCGGAGGCTTATCAAATATTGATGTGGATTACTGCATCTTTCCCTTTGAAGATTGGCCTATCCTCACGGGCGCTGACGGTCTAACATTCTCCGATCACCGCGGTTCAGCAAGCGAAATATTTCAAAGATCCAATTTAACTTGCCCCAACTCGTTTGAACTTTGCAAGATTCGATTCGTGCCTTTTACATGCCTGTATCTAATTATGGTGTGTACCGGTAGCTTGCGGATGAAGTTTGTTTTTGTCATGTAGGACACGAAAATTATAGTTAAAGAAATCAAAAGTAAGCAGAGCCAACAATTTGTTGGCAACATTTTGTTAAAGTGAAAACTTCATTAGATGTTTTGAGCAATTTTTGATAAAGAAATGTCTTTCTTTTTATGCTATTTTGCTAAAAACACACGGCCGCTTGCAATACATCAGGTCGTCACTCGCGCGATACCTCTGCTGCCACAACAAATCCTTAGGAGTTCACCGGTGATCTCACTCACAAGAACATGATAACCTTCCAGGTAGTTGTTATTTAGCGGTTTTCAGTGAGGTGTAGGTACTTCTCCTGACGGGCTGCTTTTGATGAGCCCGGTCTCTCTTAAAAATACCTAAACCAAGACAAGCAGACAAGTTCATGCACATATATTTGTCTTGTGCATGTTGCTCTGTTCCTATGAACGCGTGAGATTACCAGTAACATCGTAAGGATTTGCTACTTCCAATATTACGAGCATTCGTATAATACGGTATCTACTTTACATCCATCAGAATGGCCCATGTGATCATATACGCATCTCGACGTTATATAAAACGCGGCGGTGGCATAAATCGTAAAATCTCTACCACAGACGGACTGTACGCTTGTTCACCCACTTCATCTGTATTTAGTGAGAACCGGGGCAAATCGAGAGCAGCTTTAATACAATTAACTTCGCTCCGGGATCATTTTAATGGGATCCCACTGGGACGTGTGTTTTCCGTCCACTCTCAGCTCAATTTTAGCGTTCAACTTCATATGTCAGTTTGAATCAGTGTAACTAATTACATTCCAGTTCGTACTAGTTCAAATAAGATTATAAATGCGAGAGTTTGTGAGGATCCGGGGATGTTTGTTACCGTACACACAAACACGGATGAGTAGATTCGTATGAAGTTCATCACGCAAATAGAGTATGTTCTAGATTAACAAGTAGGATAAGTTGCATAACGTAAATACTTTGTGTGCCTGTTAAACACGTGAATAGTCAAATTTTGCTTTATCTATACAAGTAAATAAAGTTTAAGTGCCCATTTGTGAGGTTCAAATAACAGCTCTTTATTAAATGCATGTGGTACAAGGATACTTATCCGTTATAGATGCTCAAAAAACCTCTTCACACATTTCTTGAAGAATTCCATGCTGTGGTCCCTTGGAAAAAGCTCGGCTGGGAGCTCATTCCACAGAAGAAAACATCTCTGGAACCGCACATTACGCGACCATTGCGGTTCCAGCGAGTGAGTTCCCGGAAGAAAACTTCTCGGAACCACACAGTACGCGACCATTGCGGTTCCAGCGAGTGAGGGTGAACTCTTCGCCGTCGGCGAGCGGTGCGGTTGTAAAAAGTAGCTGTCGGCATCATTTCGAACAGTTCTTCAGAACACACCCCGTTGTGCAATCGATAGAACACACAAAGGGAGACAAAATCTCTCCTTAAACTTAAGGGTTCAATACCGTGTGTAATTAATGTATCTTTTTCTTCATCGCATTATCCCGTTTTCTAATCCATTAGGATTGGCGGGGCGCGCTACCTAAGACTGAGGATTTGGCGAAGATACTGATTTTTTTCAATGGAGCGACTGCAGTCAGACCTTCACAACAGATGAAATTCAGATCTTTCTAATGTTTGGTCACACGTGTTTCTAAATAGAATTTCTTGGATGACTAGGTTTCCACACGATGTTTTCTTTCACCGTCGGGCAAGTGATAAATATGCACATAAAGTTTCTTAGGTGGTTATATCATAAGCAGTATGGATACTTTGTTGGATACCCGCATCTTTATCCCAGCATGTTTATTTTGGGTATGCTGGGATATAATACTCTTGAAATTAGACGGAAATTATTTATGATGAAATACGTTGTACAGCTGTTTCGAGGACAACAATGTAACCAAACTGTTTTAGCATCGATATCTATGCGAGCACCTGACAATTACCTTAGAATACGTCATCGTGACATATTCCATATTCCTAGGGCAAGAACAGAGCTTTTTAAGCAAGCCCCGTTGTCACTGGCGTTAAATTTACTAAACGCTGTCTCTCGCCAGTATCCAGAGATGGACATTTTTCATTGCACATTGCATCAGTTTAGGAGAACGGCAACAAAATGGTTAGAATTAAGTCATTAATCTTATTTTAATTGTATTGAATTTAATTGTCTATTGATTGTAATGTTATATTGGTTGTGTTCGTTTTTATTGTGTAATGTATGTGTTGATAATTATTAAATGCGTATTATATGCCTAAGTGAGCAAATTGGGCAACTGTCAAGCTCATTTAGCATTATGGCTAATTAAATAAATAAATAAATAAATCCGGCAACACGAATTTAATGGTACATACCTCCGCCAAGATTTGAACCGGAGACCATCACCGCTCGTAATGACGCGACTTTGACACCAACGCTCGTGGGTTTGATTCGCACATAAGACAAACATTTGTGTGCATGAACATGTCTGTTTGTCTTGGTCTGGATGTTGAAGAGGTAGGGCGCATCAAAGCAGCCCGTCTGGGGAAGTACCTCCACCTCACAGAAAACCGCATCCAAATAACAACTCCCTAGAGGGTTGTTGTGTTTCTGCATGTGAGTGAGGTCACCAGTAAGCTCCCAAGGAGTTGCTGTGTAAGCAGCAGAAGAGGCATCGCGCGAGTGATACTTAATTTATTACAAGCGTTAATAGGCACATCAGTTGGGCCGTATACTTGTATGCCTCCCGACGTAGTGTAAAAAAAAATATATAAAAATGGTTTTTTGATGCCCACCGCACTGACAAGATCGAGAATGAAAAGTAAATATAAAAATAAATAATGCCCGCCCCCCTTCGCTTCCACGCCAAGACCGAGGGCTGCTTCCCGCTCCTGACGTGGCTTTCACATCAAAGTACCCGATTTCCTTGTAAATCCTGCTCGAGTATACTTTGTTTCGGCTTTGAGCCCATAAGCAATTTGTCAAAAACATTTGTACTTTATAAGCAATGTTTTCAGTTCCTTTTGGTGTTCCGTAGTTGAATTCGCGTATATATAACATTCGGGGCAAGTTTTTTCATATTTTATACACAAATTCAATATATTTTTGTTTTTATATTTTTATGGGTTCTCTGCCTTTAGGCAGAAAATTGTTCGGCCGATTGTCACTTGCCAACTAACGTTTCGAAGAATTTTATTTAGCGGAATAATTATTTGCCAACTTTTCGTATAATTTTGTTTTATTTCCCAACCTCACAGTTGCCAAAAGCAGACTAAACATACAGTATGTTTAGTCTGCTTTTGCGGCCTGGCAGACCTCTGCCAGGCCAATTGGGGAACTACTTTCACCTTTCAGTAAAACCGCAGATAAATAACAACTTCCTGAAAGATTGTTATATTCCGAACTTCTAAGCTAAGTTAAGAGATAGGGCGCATGTTGGCAACCTGATTGGGAAATACCTCCACCTCACAGAAAACCGCAGCCAAATAACATGCATACGTCTCACCTGATGTAAAGCGGTTACTGTAGCCTATAAATGCTTGCAACTCATTAAGTATCACTCGCGTGATGCCACCTCTGCTGCTTACATTGCTACTCCTTAGGAGCTTACTGATGACCTCACTCATACGCAGGACCATAACATCACTCTAGGGAGTTGATATTTTGGTTCCGGTTTTTGTGAGGTGGAGGTACTTCTGCAGACGGGCTGCTTTGATGCACACTACCCCTCTTAAAAACATCCAGACCAAGACAAACAGACATGTTCATGCGCATAAATGTTTGTCCTGTGTGGGAATCGAACTCACGAGCGTTGAATTATTAGGATTGGCAGGGTCCGCTATCTAAGCTAAAGATCTGGCAAAGACACTGATTTTTACATAGAGCGACTGCCGTCAGATCTCTACGACCCAGAGGGAAAACCAGATTTTTCTTAGGTTAGGTCACACGTGTTTCGAAATACGACTTCGACGTGAGGGTTTCCTCACGATGTTTTTCTTCACAGCCGAGCAAGAGATATATATGTACACAAATCCTAAGATACGAATTTAATGGCATGGCTATCTCTACTTTAATTCTCTTTCTTATACTGGGCAGTTTTGAGGAATACAATGATATGAGGTATATTAATGATGAAAAAAAGATCCATATTGGCATGTTTCTTTTGGCATTTCTTCTTCGCCAAAGGTCATTTTCGGCATGCTGGTAGATTAAAAAAGAGAGAGTGAAAATTGATCTAATTTAAAGAATATAAGACGTGTCTAAGTTAAGATAGGGTAAGATAAGTAAGGGCCTAATGGCAAACAAATGATTTTTATCTTTTATTTTTAATGAAATTAAATTCTCTTTCTCACATCAGTATTTTGTATTCTTCAGAATTGCCCAGTCCCAGCTCCTGTAAAGTTTGGTAACTATGTGATGTGCGAAGCCGGGGTGGCTCGCTAGTTTCTATAAAAGTGGTCCGTTGCCTTTAAACCGGCGTGTAGTAGTACTGAATTTATGTCGACCGGAATGTCCGATCTAATCCAAGTCTTTACTTGACTAAAGCTTCTTTAGTCAAGCGAAGCACTTTCGAGCATCGATCGATTGAGCATGTTCCCAGTTAAATTCGATATAGAAGTCACTGAGACTTGGATATGTGAATATAATGTCCATAGTAGTGAACTGCAGACAAAGTTCCAACTCACTAGCTGCAGGCCGCCACTTTATCCGCTTTTATAACTTTATTTCTTTTTTCTCCTATTCTAAGGGTTGTAACGTGATGTTGAATGGCCTTATAACCTTACTCAAGAATTAGGCAATCAAATTCAATTTATTTTTAAATCTTTCCCGTTTTTTAAATAATTCTGGAGATTAGCACCTTCAAATTAACAAACATATCCGCTTTACAATATAGATGAGAGGTAGAACAGCTCGATTGGGGAGCTACCTCCACCTCACAGAACACCACAGCTAAATAATAATTCGTCGGTTGGCATGCAAGCTTGCGCTCCACCTGACACAAAGTGGTTACCACAGCCTATGTGCGTTTACAACACAAGTAATATCACTTTGCCACCCCAGCTGCTAACACAGCGACGCTCATTCAATTGCGGGAACACAACAAACATGCGGAAATTTGTTATTTGTATGTGGTTTTCTGTTATACGGAGGTACTTCCCAAGGGCTGCCTACCTTAAACAGACAGCTTTAATTAAAACCTCGGTTATCCAAAACAATGTCTTACTTATTAGTTGCCAGTTTCTTATTCAGCGGAAGTATGAAAGATGGTGGTTACTCCCATAGCATGAATATCAAGTCTGGCATCCCACAGGGCTCTGTCTACTGGTTTCGAAGCTGTTTCTGATAAGTACATATCAATATTGTCAATTGATACGTCCATAGTTATGACAGCTCCGGGGACACTTATTTTACAGGTCGAGCTAATGTCCCTCGTTCCCTTGCGGAGGAAAGCCGTGATAAACATACCATGGCTAAAGTATTTGATTGGGGCTAAACTTGGTCCAATTCAAACCCCACAGAGACACAAGTCTACCCGTTCACGACTAAGAAAACCTCCATTTGCTGTGGTTGCTCATTTCCAGGACACACTTCTTACAGTCGCCAAAAGCATTTGGATTCTCAGTGTCGAGATCTCCAGTTATGTTCAATACTGAAGTCACCTGCAGGAGAAATAAGGTCAAGCTGGCATTCAAGACACTTAGTGTACTCATCAGAGTAAAGCAGTACTTAAGCGCGGAGCAAACACCTTCATGCATAACATAAGACCAAATCAAACCGCACTTGGAGTACTGTAGCCACCTCTGGGCGATACCAGCCAGGATCTTGCGATTCAGTACAAAAACGAGCTGGGAGAATGCCGATGATCCTAAGCTCACACACGGCATTGATCCCTTAAATTAAGGGAGAAGTTTTGCCTCCCTTTTTTTGTCCTACGTATTGCAGAATAGGTTACGTTCCTAGGATTTGGTCAATATGATGCCAACATCTTTTTTTTATACCACGAAGGTGGCAACCTAGCATACGGCCTGCCTGATAGTAAACAGTCACCGTAGCCTATGGACATTTGCAACCCAAGGGGTGTCACTCATGCGTTGCCGACCCTCTAGAAACCTCTTCATGCATTTCTTGAAGAACTCCATGCTATAGTCCCTTGGAAAAACTTCGGCTGGGAGCTCATTCCAAAGCTTGAGAGTTTTCGTCTTCATTTTACAATCGCACAGCTCGCTGATGGCTTTCGTCCTCACACATGTTCGAGTACGGTACAGTTCCACAGAAGGTTGAAGGACCAATAACTCTTAAATTGTAGAATGAACTCGCTATCGAGATTTTCCCGAAGGATTAAAGTATGAGGTCCTTAAAAAAAGTGTTAAGAAGTTTTCACAGCATCAGCAACGCACGAATGATACCCCTGGTGTTAAATCTGTCTATAGGCTATGGCAACTGCTTACAATCAGGCAGGCCGTATACTTGTTTGCCACATTAGTGATTTAAAAAAAGAAACATACTCCCTAGCAACATTAAACTGTGTTTTCCTCACTATACTCGCCTTTGGTGCATTTTAACAAGCCAAAGCTTTTATTACCAATAAAACAAACCGTTAAAGTATTTAACGCCCTCCAGTTAAATGGGCGGTATCAACAAGTTGGTAATGGTGGTGCTAAAACTTAACGTTACTAGTCGCCTAATGTGATTTGCAATTCGAAACTTCAGTGCAAACTGTAACGTGGAAATCCATGCATGTTTTATGCACTCTTATTGAGTTTGTGTCGCTTCCTTCCGTTTTCTATATCTAGACAGCATTGTCTATAATATTGACGAGCTCTATGGCTCAGTCGTGAATGACGAGATCGGTGGCTCAGTCGTACCTCTACCTCACAGAAAACCGCAGCCAAATAACAACTCTCTAGACGGTTGTTGTGTTCCTGTGTGTGAGTGAGGCCACCAGTAAGCTCCTAAGGAGTTGCTGTGTAAGCAGCAGAGCGCTAATAGGCTACGGTACCCGCTTTACGTCAGATGGGCCATATGCTTGTATGCCTCCCGATGTAGTATAAAAAAACAAGCATAACAATTGCCAATTTATTACCGAGATCTTGAACATGTCTGTCCGTAGAGATTTTTACATAAACTCGTAATCTTACGTTTTTCTTAGGTCGATTATCCACAATTCATTATTGTTCATATAAAAATAGGTTTTAGGGTACCGTAGTACAAAAGGAAAAACGGAACCCATATAGGATCACTGTGTTGTCCGTTTGTCTGTCTGTGCAACTGTCAATCTGCTGCTAACACGGCAACTCCTTGGGAGCTTTCTGGTAACCTATCTCATTCGCTGGAATATAACAACCCCGGAGAGTTGTTATTTGGCTGTGGTTTTCTATGAGGCGGTGGTATTTCTCCAGATCGGCTTCATTGTTGCGTCGTACCTCTCTTAAAACACCCAAACATGTTCATGCACACAAATGTTTGACCTGTATGAGAATTGACCCCTTAGCGTCAAAGCATTACGAAACATTCCGACGCCGAGATCATCAAAATTCTTGCATTCTTTCTACAGATCCGAATCAACGGAGCATACCTATTCTTATATTGGTACCGATACTCTCTTTTGAACCAATTCTCATTCTTACATCTTTGCGAATGGGCTACAAGCTTTACGAAGCGGATTTTGCGCAACGCTTGCATCACAATCCCGTTTATTCTACCTTCATGCTCCCTCCGCCAAACCCATCTCTTGCATTCACGTGGTTGTTAAGATCTAGCAAAATCTTAAAAGATCGTGAATAATTTCAAGATTTTACTATTTTATTAAGGACTATTGTTTGTGTTTTGCTGCATTGTCTAATAACATATTTTCATGATTTCGACTCGGACAGATACGGCTGTGTCCTCAGACTGTGATGTAACTTTGTTTCTATTTATTTATAGTATTAGCCAAAGAACGGTACTTTGCACTGACGAAAAACGATTGCAAATCCCTGGAAATAGTCACGCGAGACGCAATTTATTCCTCTCTAGAGAGAATTGCAGGCGAACATGTTAAAGGAGAAAAGTGTTAGTTGTAACATACAGAGTATATCTATCTATAAA
Organism: Pyralis farinalis; assembly: GCA_947507595.1. Classification (NCBI taxonomy): domain Eukaryota; kingdom Metazoa; phylum Arthropoda; class Insecta; order Lepidoptera; family Pyralidae; genus Pyralis; species Pyralis farinalis. The sequence goes on along the minus strand of OX382268.1, from coordinate 36,508,059 downwards.
TTTATACTAAATCCCTTGCAGGGTAGGCAGAGAGGATCTAGTGTCACGTGACTCGGTCCTTACACCTTATTCGCTTCTTTAACATTTCAAGCTTGTCTCATACACTCTCGCTGGTTTCTAAGCCATCTGACATCACCTGATAAATCACGATCAATTTGGTTTTGGGAGGTAAGTCTTGGTCGTTTCGTGTTTCTTTCTTCCTTCATTCTTTCTGCATGTCCGAACCTACGGGTCATGCCTCTTCTTATATTTAGACATATTGTCAACTATTTCCAATGTCATAGTTGTTGTAACTATAAATCATTAATAGCGTAGTATTTTAATAACGGTGATCGTAACAACATAAAGCAATATGTACCATATCGAAGGACCAAACTTTTTTTATTTCAAGTATTTAAGTACTTTACCTTATATACTATTTTATTTAAAAGAAATTAGCCCATATGTTTTACCCTTTTGATAGTTAACATTACATTAAGTTATTTTTTTGCCCGAGTTTGGATTCAATACTCGGCTAGAACAGGCTGTTTCTAATAATTTTTGAGTGCAGTATTATATATTTATGAGGTTGAAAGAATTCTTTCCTTTCAACAAAATTTGTAACAGTCACAATTTTTTGCATTTCCCCGCTAACCTTTGTCATCATCGTCCTGTTTACCTTTCTTAAGTTGGTTCGATTTTTGTGAAAACTTGATTACAAAACTGGCATTACTTTTGGGTTACTCACAGTACTACATAAAATATAAATTTTGGTCACATACAAACTTTTAATACTTTAATTAGAATAAAATATGTATGGTTTTGCCATTTGGTATTAAACTAGTAAAACGAGACGTATTTCTCTCTTATCCATACTCATTACTTATGCTCAATAAAAAATTGACGCATTAGCGATCCAGACGTCATGTAAACAGAATTAGTCGTCAGTAAACGAATCCAAGCGAGGCTTGTTTGTGTCGCGTGTAATTACTAACTCCGAAATGGGATTTTAGCAAAAAATACAGAAAAAATGTACGCATTTCCTGTACAATAAGGGCCTGATTTATTAGATTTTTAGGGACAAATTAGGAGCACTTAATTTTGTTTTTAATTTTTAGCTTTTTGCTCTTTTTTGTGGTCTTGAGTATAAAGAAGGCGTTTAGACTGACTTAATTAAATTTTGGCTATTAATAATTAAAGATTATCAGTAACATTATTTACTTTATGTACCATCAGTTAGTTCATGAGAGTGAAGGCCGGTATCTACATTATCTCTTATTACTTATTAGTAATATATCTACCGCCAGCCAGTCAGGTAGTTGGAATACCTTATGTATGTGTAGAATGTAGTAGTGTGTTACTATAGTGTAGAAGTTACGTGGATATCTCTCTGTAGCTCGGTGACCTTTTCGACGTCTCATTACCTCTGTACCAAATTTTTTATTAACATCTGTGGTTCCATCGCAGAAAGACAGCAATGCCCACATAGATGGTTTCTTTATGTTGATTAAGTTGACGAGCTCGGTAGTGCAGTGGTGAAACACACTGTTACTTTACTTTGACCCCAACGCTCGTGTGTTCGATTTCCACACAGGACAAATGACGAGCTCGGTGGCTCAGTCGTGGATGACGCGACTTTGACACCAACGCTCGTGGGTTCGATTCCCACACAAGGCAAACATTTGTGTGCATGAACATGTCTGTTTGTCTTGGTCTGGGTATTTTCTATGTATAATAAGTATGTATTTACAAAAAAAAATGTATTTACGTATGTTTATCAGTTGTCTAGTACCCATAACACAAGCTTCGCTTACTTTGGGGCTAGATGGCGCTGTGTAATTTGTCCGAACAATATTTATTATTAAACATGTGTGTGCATGAACATATATCTTTGTCTTGGTCTTGGTGTTTTTAAGAGAGGTAGTACCTCCATCTCACAGAAAACTATAGCCAAATAATAACTCTCCAGAGGGTTGTTGTGTTCCTGCGTGTGAATGAGGTCACCAGTAAGCTCCTATGGAGTATCTGTGTTAGCAGCAGAAGTGGCATCGCGGGAGTGATGCTTAATGTATTGCAAATGTTTATAGCCTACCATAACAGCTTCATATCAGGAGAGCCATATGCTCGTATACCTCCCGACGGTATATAAAAAAAGATGGACAGACTTACATTCGTATTCATTCATGGATTATAAAGGTCATTTACTAGACTTGCATAATTAAAATATTTAACATATCCGGTAGAATAGCCGTGGCGTAGAGTCTGACCGGTTTAATTCGAAATGAAGCCAACGTCTCGAATAGATTTGCACCGATACTAATCCGAGTAGTCTAATCGAATCGAACGACTTAGCCAAATGCATTTAGGTGGATTTCGAGTTAAAATCATTTCCTGTGTAATTTATTTTAATTTAGACAGATAAATGGAGCTAAGCTCTGAAGAAATGGCTTCTAACGTTTTCCTTATATTATGTTGTTTCTTTCTGCAGGGCACAAATTGAAGAGTGATTTCAAATCATTTTGATTCTATTATAACAAAAGTGAAATCGAATTAATTGATGTGACCACCTATTCCAACCGTTGTTCTAATCTCCGACGCAATAAGAGGGATGTTATAACTTTGACAGCTATGTAACAATGTATGTGTCTGTTCGTGGCACCGTGTGGCTCTTAAACGGCTGAACCAATTTGGATGCGGTTTTTTTCATTTGAATGCAGATTTTCTAACGGTGTTTCTTAGACATGTTTTATCCAAATCAGTTCGGCCATTTCAAGGTCATCAGCTCTTTCGTTACCGTTAGAGATCTTAGACGCATAATGGGTATTTGCTTTGCTTTTAAACACCTGTGTGACCTAAAATTCAAAACACCCATGACTATGCAAGATTATGGAATTCTTGGTCTGATGTTGCAGCCAGGATATCCAGCACTCTTGAAAAAATAATAGCAGATTCTGTCGTGTTTGGTTTCGTTTTTGATCAGTATTTTTGATTCTACAAACAATGCAATGGTTTTCGAATTTATGTTATTTATTCAAGTTTATATTATATACATGTTCCACCGTGTTTAGTCACTTGGATCCATTTGTTGTTCCTTCTCACTGAACGAGCTATAGCTCTACATTGTGCAATATGTTAACGTAGGCATTATGCGCGCGACTCATTGTCGTAAAATATAGATATAATTAATTTAGTATCAATAAAGCCGCCGTGGAATCAAGAGTGCATTTTATTATTCTCTCAGTTGGTACTCCTAGTAATTATCAATATCATCTTAAATCGATCATTATCATCAAGTGTATATGGTAATAGACCGTACATTCACTGTGATTACACACTAAATCGGTCCCCCGTGACGTAACATCTGCTGGAAATAGCACAGATCTTAAATGTCAACCTTTATCATGCTCTGAAAGACACACATTCCACATAGTGTAACTGATAGCACTAAAAATCGTAAGTCCGATCACGTTTTGTCGATTTAAACTCCATATAGTTGTGTCGCTGGTAACAACATTTGTTTCGTTCATTGGTTAGATTCTTTTCTGAACGGTTAATGAAGTCCAGCCAAAGGTGAGAGTCCTGAGTGCCCACTTGTGCTTTCAACACAATCAACGATGATACAGCGGTGACGAATGCCCTTACCAACTCTCTGAAGTTCTCCGCATAGCGTATATTTTTTTGATGAGCTCGGTGGTAGTCGTGAATGACGCGACTTTGACACCAACGCTCGTGGGTTCGATTCCCACACAAGGCAAATATTTGTGTGCATGAACATGTCTGTTTGTCTTGGTCTGGATATTTTAAGAGAGGTAGGGCGCATCAAAGCAGCCCGTCTGGAGAAGTACCTCAAATAACAACTCCCTAGAGGGTTGTTGTGTTCCTGCGTATGAGTGAGGTCACCAGTAATCTCCCAAGGAGGTGCTGTGTAAGCAGCAGATAAGGCATCGCGCGAGTGATAATTAATATATTGCAAGCGTTAATAGGCTACGGTATCCGCTTTACATCAAGTGGGCCGTATGCTTGTATATATAAAAAATAAACTTATTTCCATAAATCTTTACTTTAAAGGTACAGTTCATATCGTGTATTTCGGAAATAGAACATTTTTATTATCAACCGTATGTACCCTCAATCTTATACGGTTCCCGGTTCAAACTCTACTAACAGCACTGTCTTTTTACACATTTTTTTCCTATTACTTTTTGTATATATATATAAATATTTTTGTATATATTTGAATAATATTCCGAGTATCTCTAAAACAATTGCGATGATTTGGAACAAATTTTGTATTATCTATCAATAACTTCACGCCAAACCGTTGCGGGGTAGGCAGAGAGTACGGAGCGGCACATGGCTCGATCTTACATGCTTCACTCGCTTCTTTAAAATTCATCTCTCATGAACGTTCACCGGTTTCCAAGGCTCCTGACGTCACCTTCTTATAAAACACTGTCAATTGGGTCAGGTAAGTCTTGGCCTTCCTCGGCTCCTGCATCCTTCTACTCTCAACTTGTATGTCAGTACAAGTGTAAAGAATGGGTTTTAAAGAAAGGTGGACTGTATTTAATAAATAGGTAAAAGACCATATTATTTTCTATTTATTTAGGATATAGGAGTTATAATAAAATAATGCTTACCAAAAGACGAACGATGACACAATAATAATATGACAGCAGAAAACAAGAGAAAGAGCATAATACCAGAGTGTAAAAACATAGAGTTTACAAAAGTATAAAAAGGTTTATAAAAGCTATCCTCAACAACAAGTCTATGTACATAGGTGTATCTACTGAGAAAACGCTATTTGATACGTAAAAAAACTGAGCGATGTTCGTTTTCCCAGGTACATTAATTTATTATCAGACATTTAAGGTAAAGCAACTGTTAAAGAGATTTGATCTATACCTTATTAATTGCCACTATAATATACATATTTTCATTTGGTTCCTTTCACTATTGAAAAATATCTTCCTTAAATATTTCTCGAGACTTTACACGAAATAATGTAATATTTTTTTCTTCAAAAGTACTGTTCAAATAAAATATTGTATAAAAATATTTGTGTTACTGTTTTATTAACTGTGATCTTTTCAATTGAACGGAAAAGGTTTTGAAAAAGTATCATAACAATAGAGGCGGTATCAATTTCATCTTTGATCGATTCGAAAATATTTCTGAAGATATTAATTTACTTCTGAAATATATAATACTTTTCTAGTGTTAAACTCATGGCCATAATAATGTATTCAACTGTGAAAAACATAGTATATGAAAAAATATAAAGATATTGTTCGTTTGTCCTGTATTGTTTATATTAAATATATTGTTTGTTGTTCCAGGGACGAGGCTATGGTTCAGATTATCAGCAAGGCACTCGATCACGCGCAAGGGTGAGTTTATTTTGACGTTATATACCAGAGGACTATGTACAAAAGTCGTCTCTATAGGTACCTCTGTCTCACCTCATTTCTACCGCCATGTAGCTATATTTATATAGCTGTGTTCCGGTTTGAAGGGTGAGATATAGCAGAGAAATTACTGGGCACTGTGACGAAACAACCTTAGGTCACAAGATTAGCAGCGCGCGAGTAACATCCCAGCGGTGATGCGAGCGTCAATAGGCTGCGATGACCGCTTACTATCTCATGTGGGCCGCATGCTTGTGTGTCAATCGTGTTGTATATAAAAAATACTGTTGTATTATGAAGATACTGACTGCACAATAATTTCTTGTGGAAAATTATTGATGGAAATTGATTCGCTTAATGTTTAATATTACTTAACTAACATGAGGTTATACATAGTCTCGTATATTATAGCCTAACATGAGATTGTTTATAGTCTCGTAAATCTATTATAGCTTCTTGGCGGGATCCACTACCCAAGCCCAAGTATTTGGCGACGATACTGGTTTTTACATGGAGCAATTGCCTCCTTACCTCCATAACCCAGGGAGAAATCAGACCTTTTTTAAGTAAGATCACCCGTCTTTTGAAATATGATTTCTTCGACTTACGGATATCCTCATGACGTTTTCCATCACCGCCTAGCAATTGATAAATACAAATAGATAAGTGATAATTATAAATTCAAAAACACGAATTTTAGTGGTACATGCCAGGATTCAAACCGGGGATCAATGGTCAATGGGCCAGCTCATTAACCGTATATCTAATATAGCATATAGCTAATTAAAATATTTTTGTATTCTGCGATTAATAGAGACAACTCAATTTTTGTTAAGCGTGTACTCTAGCTCTACATACATGCCATCACGTATATCTCCCATAGGCAGAGAGTATGGAACGCTAGATACCAAACATACCTCTCTCGCTTTTTCAATACTCACCAAATCAAAACCGAGAAAATGCATGTCTTTTCGATTTTGGGTAGGGTACGGTTGTGCTTTTTAGTAGGGCCTTTTTCAGCACGTCACCAATTTGATCTATATGTGTGCGTCTAGGGCGGCCCCTATCGATATCACCACTCATTCTTGCTCGATACACTTCTGTCAACTCTTTTGATATTAATCCTTTCCCAATATCCAAACCATCTCAGCATACCCTTATCAATTTTTTTCAGTACATCATCTTTCATTCGATATTGTTGTCGTATGGTGTTATATTTCTTACTGTATCAATCGTAATCCTCCCTACCCTAAAACCCTACTTTCATGTTTCTCCTATACCCATATCTCACTGCCGTACTACGTTGCATTAAAATATACTGTTATATACTTATTACATCAGCTCTAACTCATCCCACTGCAGGCATACGGGTCACCCTTCATCCGAAGAGTATTGAGCATACTCCACCACGCTGAACGACTACAGATTGCCGAAGGCTAGTATTTTCAAGCCGTGCTAAGGACACTGTATTATATAAATGACTGTCATCTAACGATAACAGCCGGGACCGGCCACTTAATGTACCCTCCGAACGGAGAAGCTCGAGTTAAGAAACCCGTCCTAGACAGGCTGAGATTGTTGCTTAACCTGTGTGTTTGGTAACACGCGCAACGACTCCATCGAGCTCTCTACTGTAATATAATGTATAAATTTCATCGACGTCTAAATTAACAAAAAATACTTTATAATCGTAAAAGTATTATTCTCCAGTTCAGATTTGAATTAGAATATCATGAGACATCAGCTTGAATCGAAGCGAAGAAGAAATACCTAAAGAAGAATAAAGATCTCTTTTCAAATTGTCAATTTGATATTACAATAAATTCATTTCATTATAATACATTTATAATGATGACGAGTTGTAGAATTTCAGATAATATATTGTTGCATGTCAGATATTCATCATTACAATGAACTATCTTATAATGAGTATTTTTGATGTTCCTTTTGAATATATTGTCAGGAAAGGACAGAACTGTTTCAAGGAATTTGATATAGAATCAAATTCAATTCACAGGAAAAGACCTATCAGTCTTAGTAAGCCGATGTATCGCCATACGTGACTTATTTCAGCTCCTAAAATTTTCAATGAAGTTTATTACCAAGATGTTTCGGAAAGATTTTGCCATATTTTGATGGCTGACGGGTTTAAAGTATACAGAATGTTTGTACATGTCATCTCGTGGTCGCTTAATCCCTCAGATCTCGTTGTAATTAAGTTCCGAGCTGTCGCCCGAACATGGGACCACCATTTCGTTAGCCGAAACGTTGCTTTGATAGTACAGGAGACAGTATATAATTTCAATATATAATAATAATTAGAATTTCTATTCTTCTTTATCTCTAGCGTTATCTCGTTTCTGAGGAGTCAGCCAGGCCTAGGGATTTAACGAACATACTGTTTTTGCTATGGAGAGACTGTCGTGAGGCCGGCGACTTTTTTGCCGACTGATGTGGTCATGTACTACTAAATTTGTGTTTTCGGATTCATGTGACATATTTGTAATTAACACATACTCTACACCGAAAAAAACATCGTGAGGAAAGCCACACGTCCAAAAACTTATATTTCAATAGACGTGTTTTCCCTCTGGGTTGTGAAGATCTTACGGCAATCGCTTCATGTAAAAATCAGTGTCCTGACCACAAACCTCGCCAATCCTAATAAATAAGAAAACAGGATAATGCGAAGAAAAATCTTACACATGATAAGTAATATTATATGTATAGTATATATGTATCCAATGCAATGTTTTAAATATGTAGAACTATAGATTATGTATAAATATGGAAAATATAATTCTGCATAATTTTAACTCCCAGTCAAAATAAAATTACTTTGCATACGTTAGGGTTAGCTGGAAGATATCTCTTAAAGAGATAAGCTCACCTTTGCACACCATTTTCTGTATAACCTACTTTGTATATATTTGTTATGCAATAAACGATATATATAAAAAAAGAGCAAAAATAATTTAGTGAGGCCTAAATTTCGATATTCGCAGAATCTTGACCCGAATCGGAATCCGAATCTGATTAAATCTCGGCTTGGACTCCGATAGGTCCTGAGCCTTGATGTTGAAGTAAACATTAAAGACAAAGAAATATGAATTAGCAAAGACCATGTATAATCACACAATAAAAGGGAAACAAAGAAAAATGGGTGGAGATATATAAAAAAAATGTGTATTCCAATGGCTGCCAACGCGTTACATTTACAGCGCTCGTTTCCATGTATTATACTACTCTACTAGATATATATATATATATATACAGAGCTACATTGAATCTCAAAATACGAATATTAAAAATATGTCTATTCATCATTACTAATCACACCGCCCTCGAGTAATCTGGTGAAAGACAAATGTTTGAATAAGTTAAAATTACTAATTGTTTGCATGCAAGCTCCTAAACTATGCGTCACCACCGTACGTATCAGCAACGTTTGCGGCAGCTCGCGGTAATAAATGCTAACGAGCGTGGAGACGGGATTATTCTAAAGACAGTTTGTGCTAAGTTCTCGAATGTAAGTATGATTGTCATTTCAATTTGCAAACCGATCTATGGTACAGTTAAGAGCTCGTCAAGTTTAAACCGTTATCTTATTAAAAATTCGTTTTAAACCAGTTTAGATGAGAAATGGATACAGTTAGTCTATAAATCAATTTGTTTGTGTTTACGTTATGTACATTGCAGGGTAGGCAGAGAGAACAGAGTGAATAATTTTTATAACAATTCCCGGTATCTCTACCTAGAGTTTTCTCTACACAATTTTTAGTTTTAGGTATAAAATAAAATAAATATAGAAATAAATAAACGAAAGTCATAAATCCATTATTTTTTCCTGAGCAAACCCACGGGAAAAGACTTATTGTAATAAGTCGGGGGAAAAATACAGTCACAATCAGAATATACGATAGTGCGTATTAATATGTACAGCTTTTATCGTGGCACGTACCTACGTTGACATTGTGAATAATGAAATAGTTTTTAAGTTCCATCAACTCATCATTTTTGTATCAGGAAGTTATTTTTTTTATTTACATTGGTTCTATAGTAAAATTTGTTTTCTTATCTGTGTAAGTCTTTGCGCCATGAGCGTTGCGGTGTCAGCAGAGAGGACTGACCGCCACAAAAAGCGGATTCCGTACACACCTCAGTCATGTCTTTTTCTTTCAGCAAGCGTAATGACACAGTCTTGCATCTCGAACGCGTTTGTTCCACTTCCATGCTCTCTCTACTATACCCAACTCTCGTTTCCGTACCTTAGTGTAGGGGAAGCTGTGCTTACTGGCAAAGGTTTCGGCTGACTAGAAGGTTTCCTAACGCTCCATTTTCGCTGTTTCCTAAACTCGCTTATCTATTAACAACAGTCAGTTCGTCCCAATGCTAATTCCGATGATAATTGAATTCGAATATTATGAGTATTTTTTTTAAATCTCTACTGTAATTTGTGAATTTAAAAAAATCTAATTAAAAATCCCAAGGGTTATGTCAATTCGACGCTACAATTGTGATTATTTTTTTTAATTACAACACTGATGAATTGGAATTGTTTTTAGCGGTACTCCATCTATCCTTGCTAAAAAAAACATCCAAGAAATACAGTTTCATTTGCGTTTTCCAACAATGTATCATCATAATCCATGTGCTCGTTCTGGTTTCCATTCTTTCAAATCCCATAACATTGGTTTCATAATCTTCATTGGTTCCACATATCGAATTTATCATATAAATTTATGTCCTATTTATGCGGTTTACAGCAAATACGCTTTGAAATATAGAACACTATGCATCCTCCTTTCAGCGGCGTTGCTCTGAAATTGAGGATGGTGGATTTAATATTATGCAGAATATTCGAGATACAGCGATATCGTTTTACCAAGCGGCTTAGAGATACTAGTAGTACGCTGTTGCTTTTGCAAATGAAACCTTCTGGTGCACTTTCTGATCCATTATGTGTATGGGCGGCGATGAGAATGTCAAATACTTCATTTGTAGGTAGGCTGTATACTACTCGTTTGTTTTCGCTTCGCTTGTATAGATATTGAATTGTAGAAACTGTTAATACAATTTATCAATCATTCTGTGCGACTGTAGGCACTGTTTCTTTTATGTTTAGAAAATATTTGCTTACTTTTATCTAATTGACCATTTCAAAGTATGAGGAAGGAGTAACAAAAAGTAAGAGTACGTTTTTAAAATGAATCATTACCAAACTTACAGATAATCTAAAAGTGTCTTCATTAAAAAAAATCTGCGAAATAAGCGAGGTAAGATCAATCATAGTAGCTCGACTGGAGAAGTACCCCCTAGCCACCGAAAACCGCTACCTATAACAACTCCTTGGAGGATTGACTCACTCCTGCGACAATCCTGTGAGTGAGTCAGACTCGCACGATTGTTCCTGAGTGAGGTTACCAGTAAACTTCTATAGAGTTGTTGTCTTAGCAGCAAGGGTGACAATGCACGAGCAATACTTTCTTTATTGCGAGCAAGAGGATTGTCGTTTACTTGCAGAAACACTCCTGGGAGTTGTTAACTGGCTGCAGTACCTCTGTTTAATTTAGGTTTTAAACTAATTTTTTAACTAACATTAAGGTATTTAGGAAAACAAACTTGAACGGTCCTTAAGAGAACAAAGTTTAAATTTTTCAATTCCGTTCCTAAACTAACAAGGGGATTATACATAAAAAAAGGTATACAAACACAGAACTCCTCTATTATTGCAATCGGTTATAAATTTTTACCAGCCCTAATACCTGACTACCCCAAAACGCATTACATATAAAATTTTACTTCTGCTGATTCAGTCAGGCAATTTTATCACAAATGTGAGCCCTAAATCTATGGGGGCAATATAGAAAATTGCTTCTTATCCGGGCCCCGGGCTTAGCCGCGCCAGTGGATTGTCTCGGGGGAACGGGGAGGGACACCTGCGCGAAACATGGCTGTTTTATGGGTATTATCACACGATTATACAACAATTAAGTAATTACACATTAACAATGTTGATCTCAGCAGATATACAAGGAGAAAGTAGAACAATGTAGGACCCGAGGCCACGACTCGCCTACCTTGAACAGTTGGTCGTGTTCTGTGAGACGGTGATGTCAAAAGCCCTAGAAAGTGAGCGTTCACGAGAAAAGCTACGAATGTTGATGAAGCGAGTGAGGTGTGTAAGGACCGAGTCATGTGGCAGTCGGTTTTCTCTGCATACCCCACAACAGACTTGATGAGATCGTATAGTAATTTTGATAGCTTACGAAGTTCTGATACAGAAAGGGCAAGAAGGCAAGATTCAAATACTATGGGCAAATTGGTGGAGTTTTATCAGAAGGTATCCTTAGAAACCGGCGAGCGTGCACATTATTAATGAAAACTTGATATGTAAGGTCGTGTTTTGTGGCGTACGATTTTATGTGCCGACCCCGCAAGGGATCTGGATTGAAGATTTATAGATAAAGATAGATAAATATGGCACAATTCACAAGAATTTTTAAGTAAGATTTGAACCCATCTTTTGGGTATCTATGAGGTTCTCTTCTAACTAACCTACCCTGAAGGTGTGTGGTCATAGCGATATTTTTCCGATTAAAAAATTAAACAATATAGGTATATATATCACTGGGAAAAATTAACTATATCTTTGCAAACAAAGCTGAGTAACAATTGATATATTTCGCTGTGAAAAGAACGTTATTTCATTCCGGCGAGTGTGTAAGATTACTAGCAAACTCCTGAAGGTTTGCTGCATTAGCAGCGAGTGTACCACGCATGGGCAATGCGGTCGTAGGTTACAGTAACCATTTTCCATCAGACATGAAATAAAAACACCAGCAGAACTGCTTAAATAATGTAGTTACCACTTTTATGCAAATTTTCACGATGCAACACGTGCAGTTGAGCTTGAATTTGATTCTAAAGACGCTAGTAAACCATCCGCACCCTAAAACCCCTTAGCACAGCCTAGTTCCGCTGGTTTTAATATTAAAACGCAAATGATCAAATTAACAAGTCGTTGGTAGAGTCGCCAACGACTCCCAGTTTTTACAATTACCCTTTTAAATTAGTTGGCAGTTACTCTAATTGGAAGCAAGATAGGTCTTGGCGTAAAACGCCACTGAATTTTATTTTGTTTTAAACTAAAATCGTCTGCCGCGAATTTAAAAATGGCATTTAATGATGTAACATTATGAGAACTGTAGATAGATTTTATGGATTTCGTAAAAATATCCGACAATTTAGTCCCAAACTAAACATATCTATGGTTACTAATAACTGTATACTTAGTAGATCCAGTAGGCAGATCGAAGTTCGTGTTTTCGCATTTATATACATATTTGCATTTATCACTTGCTCGATAGTGATGGGAAACCCGCACGACAAAGAAATTATATTTCGAAAATATTTCTAAGATATAATTTAAGAAAGATCTGGTTTTCATTTTCAGTTGTGGAGGTCTGACGCGCTCTATGTAAAAATCAGTATCTTCTCCAGATCTTTAGGCTTAGGTAGCGAATCTCGCCAATTAGAATAGATTAGAAAACAACGTAATGCTATGAAGAAGACAGAAAACTGATAAATATATTTAAATAACATATTTTATTGCAAATACATACGTATAAGACATGTCTCCAGACATACGGATACACAGATATCGAGCAACAGACGTCTTGATCGTAGGAGCCATAACTATTTTTTTTATATATTCAACTAGATGGCAAACAAGCACGCCCCGCATCAGATGGTACACGGTCACTGCAGCTTATTGACGCGCTTGTGACCTAAGGATGTTTCATCACAGTACCTAGTAATTTTTCATATCTCACCCTTTAAACCGTAACACAGCTATAAAAATATAGCTGCATGGCGGTAGAAATAGGTTAGACAGAGGTACTCTCGCGGATGACTTTTGTACAAAGTCTCCCTGTTTTAAACTAGCTATCCCATCATCATTACTGGACTTGTGTTACTATATTTTGTAAGTATAAGTTAGTGAGTGATATAAACCGTGGATGTTTAAACCGCTATGAAAATTCCATTTACTGTAGTCCCTCACTTCTGAAATACGTCTCCTAACATAGAGGAAAGCCAAGAGCGGAGCAACTCTTGGTGTCGAGATCTCCAGCGAAGTTCAGTTCCAAAATCATCTTGAGTTGAAACCATGAAACTTTGTGATATGCATAGACCAAAACAGTTTTCCAGCAAAGACTTGTTACAAAATCTCTAGTGATAGTGCACCTGGAATAGTCATCTTTTGGCAGACTCCTGGATACCAGCTAGGACTTTGTGATTCAGTTCAGAGACTGGTAACAATTGTTTGATTCAGTTCAGAGACTGGTAACAATTGTTTATAATCCCAAACTCACACACGGTACTGAGTCCTTAGTGCAAGAAAAGACTGCGTCCCTTTGTGTGTACAGATTGTACAATGAGTAGTGTTCAATGACAACTATATAGAACTCGTGACCAAGCTACCGAGATTATAACCAATCCTTTTTACGGCTCACCGAACTCCCTTCCCTTTTTTACAGTTCACCAAAGCCATGTCTAATTTGCAGACTATGATAGACAAGTCATTGTCTATCAATCTATATACTATATAAGCAGAGTTTATCCCGCAATTGAGGATATACTCGTTTTTGTTTTCATACTAAGTCGGGAGGCATACAAGCATACGGCGCACCTGATGTAAAGCGGGTACCTACCGTAGCCTATTAACGCTTGAGATATATTAAGTATCACTCGCGCGATGCCTCCTCTGCTGGAGCTTACTGGTGATCTCACTCACACGCAGGAACACAACAACCCTCTAGGGAGTTATTATTTGGCTGCGGTTTTGCGGTGAGGTGGAGATACTTCCCCAGACGGGCTGCTTTGATGCGCCCTACCTCTCTTAAAACATCCGTACCAAGACAAACAGACATGTTCATGCACACAAATGTTTGCCTTGTGTGGGAATCGAGCCCACGAGCGTTGGTGTCAAAGTCACGTCATTCACAACTGAGCCAACGAGCTCGTCAAAGATTGCCACATGACATCCGAGCGGCGCATGACTCTGTCCATACACACCGTTGAGGGTTCGGTGCCGCAGTGGCCAGTAATGCTAGCGCTCGTGGTTTCAATGCGCATCAAAACAGCCCCTCAGAGCAAGAACTTCCACCTCTCAAAAAACCGCAGTCATATAGCAATTCCCTGGAAGATTATTGTATTCCTGTGAGTGACTGGGGTCAACGATTGCTGTGTTAGCAACAAGGGTGGCGTCGCACGTGTGATACTTAATGTATAGCAACCGCATTCTATCACAAGGGCCGTATAAATATAAATAAATATAAATATTGTCGGACAAATTACACAGCGCCATCTAGCCCCAAAGTAAGCGAAGCTTGTGTTATGGGTACTAGACAACTGATAAACATACGTAAATACATATTTTTTTTGTAAATACATACTTATTATACATAGAAAATACCCAGACCAAGACAAACAGACATATTCATGCACACAAATATTTATACTGTGTGGGAATCGAACCCACGAGCGTTGGTGTAAAAGTAGCATAACAACGCGTTTCACCACTGCGCCACCGAGCTCGCCGTATGCTTGTGTACCTTCCGACATTGTATAGAAAAAACACCTTACTCACTTCTTCAATATATGTATAGCTATTTTCATGCACACTAGCCAGTTTCTAGGGCTCCTGACACCATATTCTGATAAGAAACGACTTACAACTCTTTTTCTTATCTTAGCGTTATCTCCTTTCCCAAGCTATTAGGGTTAACAGGGTCCGTTACCTGAGCCTAAGGGTTAGAAGAATATATAGATTCTTATACGGAGCGACTGCCGCCAGACTGCCACAACCTACCTAGAAGGTCTAAAGAGATAATAATTTCTTGGACGTGGGGTATCCTCGCGATGTTTTCCTTCACCGCTGAGCAGGAGATAATTACTATATGTGCACAATAAACAAAAACATTAAAAATGTCATTAACATGAAAGGAACTGTACCTTCGTTAATAATAAAATCTTACACAAATAAATTGTTGGACAACGTTGAAACCGAGCGTTTTTAGACAACAGATGAAAGGTACGCTTAAGAAGAAGAACGGACAAAGCGCACCTCAGGGAAAATGATCCGGCCTTTCAATGCCCCCCCCCCCCCATCTCCCCCCACAACCTTAATTACTCCACCCTCCCCTACGTGATCGAGCCCAGCCCTTCTCTGTAATTATTTCTCCCTTTACATTATTTTCCCTCTTGCTGAAGAAAAAAGGGATTCAATCATAGATTGGTTTATGATGTGGATAATCTCAATCGGAAATCAGCCTGAATAAATCCTGTTATTACATTATATTTTTTACGCGACTGTCCAAAAAAGGAGCGTCATGTTTCCATGGTTTATATACATGTAGAAGTGTGAGTTTATTCCATCATACGGACCATTTCAGTGAGTTATTCAACTAAAAATTTTGATAATCTTAATTCAGGTACTTGTGGCAGCAAATCAGCTTCTAAGAGTAAAACCATAATTTTTTCTGATAAAATAGGTTGTAACCTAGGCTCACTAATGTATAACCATCTAAAAGGCACTATAGGCTATTTGACACTATTAAAAATATGCTACGAAATGTGGTGATTCTATTAGGTAATAGCATAAAAAAACATATTTATCTCTGTTTTATCCAAAAATATTTATAGATTTTTCAAAATAAACAAAATAAATTCAAATTATTTTTGAAATTAATTCAGCGACATAAACGTTCTGTGATTGGCTACGCCTCGCGTGACGTCACACGCTAGTAAACATTGTTTATTGTTATACGCTGTATGTGATTCTATCATTTTTGTCGTATTTTCTTCGTTTCTTGTGCTATTTTTACAAGAATTTTTGAAGATTCCGCAAGACATTAATGTCTAGTAATAAAAATAAAAGTGTTTGCTATCAAAATGGACGAGAATTTTGTACGAGCCGACAATAGAAATCTACCTACGATAGACGCAATTATGGTTGCACTTTTCTTCAAAAATAATACTGATTATTATGCTGCAGAGCTGAAAAATATAAAAACTGCTGTGTAAGTATCTACTTATTTATTTATAATGATATTTTTTATATAAATTTGCGTCGCGGTTCCACAAAATATTTAGGTTATGTCTATTAATACCTTTCAAAATTTCTAAGCCCGTTTTGTACTTCATGTAATTAATTGTATCTTTTTCCATCTGAAATGTAATAATCGAAGATAGGTAAAACCAGTTTTTGCTATCAAGTTGATGGAAACAACACATTTTAATCAAATGGTTTTAGGTTATGTATATGTACTATATTATTTCGTTTTACAAAAATAAATTTTTACTTATTTCCTATTACTATTCGAATCAAATATTACTGGCATACTTACATCAAAGTGATCTTCACACATGAAAACATTTGTATGAGATAAAATGCTGTTTGGGTCTCTTCGAGCTAACTGTAACCACTTATTACGTCTCTTAGGGTTCGTTGGAACAGAAACAAACACTTTTTGTGGAGTTTTTATAGAAGTATTTGTACATTGTGGCACAATACACCATTTATACACCATTTTTTTTAGTAAATTGATAAGAAAAATATTAGAAACACGCTGAATGTACACTTCGGTACACTCGTTTACTTGTCTGTGACGTCACGCAGATCATATGCACCCGCCATTAAAAAAACAGCGTTTTTAGCGCGAATATTGTAGTTTAAATTTCAACACAATATTTTACGTAAAATACTGCAAATTTCGCAGAAATATGCATGTGGTGTATTCATCATATACCAACGAATAATTGAAAACAATTTTTAAAAATCAGTCAAATAGCCTATTGTCAATTATTGTATGCCAAATGCAACCTACAGCCAAATAATAGGAAAAATTATGAATACACAGGTGGATGACAATACCTGTAACGGAGAAATGAGAACTTGAGAGAATGAGTAGAATAAATATAATGAAATCGAACTAAATTTACAGACAAAACACAAAATACAACAATAAAATATAAAGTCAACTTGACAACAGAAAAAGAACAAAACAATAAATTCTTTTATATAAAAAAGTATAAGCTTTTTCTAAGGAGTTCACAACATCCTCCACCCCGTGCAGGCTTGCTGCACCAGCCGACACAGTTTAGTCCGCATCTGTTTGTAGCTTTACAATTTTTATGAGCGGCCGGCGTAGCGTACCCCCTGAGGTAGCAACGTCCACAACTCTGGTCACCCCATCTTTCCCTGGGTATTTTGCAACTATTCGGCCTCTTGGCCATGTTCCCCGAGGTAGCGACTGGTCAACGACGATTACAACGTCTCCAATGTTTATGCCACTATCAGCACCTGCTTGACTGTTTCTGGGTTGCATACACGGAAGTACTTCTCGGACCCAGCGATTCCAGAAATGGTCTGCTAACCGCAATGCCTTTTTCCAGTCCGAGCGTCTCATAAGGTCGCTATCATCCAGCGTTTGACCATGTAATCGATTTGATGAAGAACCAATTAGGAAATGGAAAGGTGTCAATGTTTGTGGGTCATTTGGGTCTACAGATACATGACTCAGTGGGCGAGAGTTTACTATTGCCTCGGCTTCGGCAAGCAGGGTTGCGAAAGTTTCTTCTTTACAAGCTCTGTCATGGAGTGTTGCTTTTAATGCTGTCTTCACACTCCTGACCAGCCTCTCCCATGACCCTCCGAAAGTCGGTGCTGCTGCTGGGATGAAACTCCACTTAATTCCTTGAATTCCAGCAAAATCTTGGACCTCTGTGGCGTAGAACTCCTTGAGCAGACGGTTAGCTCCAACAAATGCCGTTGCGTTGTCTGAATACAGAGTTTCTGGAGTGCCACGTCGAGAAATGAATCTCCTGATACTCATTATAGCCGAATCGGCGGATAAACTGTGGACAATCTCCAAGTGAACTGCTCTGGAAGTCATGCAAGTGAATAAGGCAACATATCTTTTTTCATGGCGTCGTCCCACTGTAACCAGTAATGGTCCGAAGTAATCGAGACCTGTGAATGAAAATGGACGACGATGATGGGCCAATCTTTGAAGGGGTAGGTCGCCAGTAGGAGGACTAAGTGGCAGTGTCCTGCGAAAACGACAAAATCGGCATCGGTGAGCTACACTTCTCACAGTATTCCTCAAATTGACGAGCCAGAATCTCTGCCGAAGTTCGTTTATTACCAATTCGTTGTTTGCGTGGCCAGCTTTTACATGATAGTGCATGATCAGCATCTTGACGACTGAATGACAACCATCTAATAAAATTGGTGTCCGAGCATCTGAGTCGATTCCTACTACGAATTTAATTCTTCCAGCAAGTCGAAGTAATTTGTCATCACCAAGCACTGGCGATAGTTTAATAAGACGGCTCTTCTTTGAAATCGGTTGACCAGTAGTAATGCATTTGAATTCTTCTGTAAAACTGTCCATTTGAATGCGTTGCAAAATGTGCCTTTCTGCGGCTTGCAAGGACTCAGAAGTCAGAGGCATTAGAGTAGTGGACGTTGAACGCGTATTATCAAAAGGTAATTTAGAATTCCGAAGTCGTGCCAAAGGTTTGCCAAAAAGTGCTGCGGCATTATGTAGCCGCGCCGTGGCACGTAACAAACGGAGCCAGTTACTAAAATGATCAAAAATGGCTGTTACTGGTGTTGGCATTGGCGTACCGACGACGGAAGTGAGACCTACCAACTCACTGGGTTTACATTTAAGCTCCTCGCAAACTGGAGCGACATTAGATGGCTCTTGCGGCCAGTCCTCTGACGACTTAAATAGAAAAGACGGACCGCAAAACCATCTATGCGACAAGTCCAAATTGATCGGGTGAGTCCTAGTGGCATCATCAGCTACGTTTTCACTCGTCGGAACCCAACGCCAATCAGTAACAGAAGAGTTTTCCAAAATTTCGCCTAAACGATGGGCGACGAAAGGTTTATAACAACGGGCGTCGCTTCGCAACCATTGGAGGACAGTCATTGAATCGCTCCACAAAAAAGTACGTATAGGTTTTTTACGATGACTGTCCTTTATGGTAACGGCGAGCCGAGAAGCTATTAGACTCGCCTGGAGCTCTAGGCGAGGTATAGAGACTGGTCTCAGTGGTGCGACTCTAGCTTTGCTTGATAATAGAGTAAGCTTTATATCACCATTTGGGTAAATTAACCGCCAGTAGGCCACACAAGCAAAGGCCAGTTCACTTGCGTCCGCAAAAACATGTAGCTCCCGGTACGATGGTTCAGTGTTCGCGGAGTACCAGCGAGGAATTTTTAAAGATGTCACATGTTTAAGCTCCTGAAACCAGTCCAACCATTTAGATACCTCAGCAGATGGCAACTCAGTATCCCAATCAACGTTGAGTCTCCATGCCTGTTGGAAAAGTATTCTACCCTTTACTACTAGGGGGCCCAAAAGACCTAACGGATCATAAACTCTCATGAGTTGTGATAGAGCTATGCGTTTTGTAAGTGGTCGTAATGTTGTTTCAGAATCGTCTGTTCTAAAACCTAAGATATCCTTGTAAGGATCCCACGCCATCCCTAAAGTTCTAACACAGTTGGAGAAGTTAGCGAGATCTATTTCTGATGGCCTAGCAGCTCGCAAATCTATAGGAACTAAATCCAAAGCTTTAGGGTCATTTGAAAGCCAACCTCGCATTTCAAAACCGGCGGCTCCATGAATGGTGACTATATCGGCTGCGAGTCGGGCCGACTCATCCACAGAGTCAAGCGAGTCGATGTAGTCATCCATGTAATGGTTGTACAAAATGGCTGCCACTGCTTTCGGATGCGTAAGTTCGTATTCGCGGGCATTTTTATTTTTAATAAATTGTGCTATGAAAGGACTACAACTAGCACCGAAAGGAATAGCTGTCATTCTGTATTCTTTTAGAGGAAGAGATTTGTTTGGTCTCCATAGATAACGGAGGGCGTCTCTGTCTTGCTCCCTTATCCGAACTTGAGGAAACATCTCCTTAATATCCGCTGTCATAGCAATACGACCCTCCCTAAACCGGAATAAAACTGTAAGAAGGGACTGGAGTAAGTCAGGACCAGTGAGCAAGAGAGAGTTCAAAGACACACCCTCATTTTTAGCTGCAGCATCGTGTACGACTCGAAGTTTGCGCTTTTGAGGATGAACAACACCAAAATGAGGCAAATATAGTCTTATATTTTGGTTGTTATGACTGAGGTTCGCGTTATAATAAGTGTCTAAAGCGCACTCTTCGGCGTACTCTTTGTCCAGCATATTAGACATAAAGGAATTATAGGATTTCGCGAATTCGTTATCCCTGCACATTCGTCTTTCCAAATTAAAAAACCGCGACATAGCCTGCGCATAACTTTCGGGAATATTCTGTATGTCGTCGCGCCAAGGTAGGCCTACTTCAAACCGACCAGAAGATAAACGTTTGGTCGTAGATTCTAGAATTTCTACAGCACGCTGATCTTGTTTGCAGTAATTTGTTTCGAATATAGAAATCCCTAATGAATCTATTTTATAATGTTCTTTGATTAGGCACTCTAATTTGACATCATCGGTGGACTCTGCGACAGCGGTATGGTTGATGAACTCTATCGGTTTTGTTTTGCTGGATGAAACACCATATAAAGTCCACCCTAGAGCAGTTAAGCAGGCAACGGGATCATTCTTTCCACCAGAACAAACTTCACGACTTATTGACAAATACCAGTGTTCAGCACCGATGAGAACACTTGGAGTGGCATTTGTATAAGAAACCTGGTCAACCAAACTTGATAAGTGTGAATAAGCCTTAATTAAATCTTGCTTAATTGTTTGTGTGTGTAAAGACAAGTTACTCATTGATCTAGCATTTTTTATTACAAAAGTCTCACGTGTGTGTCTGCCCTTAATCTTAAAATCAACAAACGACACTTTGGTATATTTAGTAAGGCCGCCAACACCGTTGATAGTAATTTTCTGTTGAGGTCCGGTCGCACCTATACGTGTGGCAACGCTAGAATCAATGAGAGTAGCTGTACTACCATCATCTAACAGCGCAAATACGTCACAACTTCCAGAAGGCCCGGAAACAGTGACAGGAACAATTTTTAAAAATATGTTTGATTGTTCTCGACAACGCGTGCAAGTGGTCGAGATAGTGACATTTTCATCATCGCTGATCTTACAATCGGTCGATGACGGGTGTAAATTTTCTGCGACAGTCGCGTTGCTATTAGTCGGAACATCCACCGTCGCTTTGTTGATATATGTGTTAGTCTGTCCGTGTAACAATGGATGATGACGATACAAACAATTTTCTATTCCACAAGGTTTTACTTTACACGTCTTCCACTGATGTGGATTACGCTTCAAACATCTGTAACAAACTTTATTGTCGCGTAACCACTTCCACCTATCATCGACAGACAACGCGCAAAAATCTGTACAAGACGTAATATTGTGAGACTTTGAACAGAACACACATTCCCGTTTTGATGTGCGTGAGGCCTTAGAAATCGGTTTTGTGTCGGTAACGGAATGAATATTTTCACGCCTTATTTTATGCTGTACAAAAATCGGTTGTAGTAAACTACAGTCAGGTGACAAACCAAAACGCAAAAATTGTTGTAATTCACGTTTCAAAAAATCTGACAATATTTCCAGCTTAGGACGCCCGGTAATATCCTGTGTAGCAAAATCAGTCCACCTTATCTTTGTAGTTGGATTCAATTTAGATAATACCGCATGAAACAACTCCGGTGAGTATAAATACTCTGTCTGATCTAGCATTTTTATTGTAGAAATAGAGTTTCGTACCTTATTACAAAGGGAACCCAGTTCCTTTAAGTCGTTACTTAAACGTGGCAGATTTTTAAGTGCAGTTACTTCTCTGAAGACGATGAGTTCTGGACGCGCGAAATTTTCTTCCAGAGCGCGCACGATCTCCTCCGGGTCTTCTGACGACATCAACAAAGCACCAACAGCTTCACGAGCGGTACCTCTAACTGCATTTTGAAGCCTTGTTAGATTGTCTAATGGAGAAAAGTATGATTTAGTATTATCGTAAATACGCTTAAATTGTAACCATTCGGTTGCATCACCATGAAAGGGGAATAAATCCTGCTTTTTGGTATTAATAGGCGAAGAGGCGAGAGCCTTAGCTGCCGCTGCTGTATCGGCTACAGCCTTAAATAAAAGAGCGTTATGCGTGCCAAGCTCCGAGGAAACGAGTGGGGTCGCTGTGACCACCGCCTTGGACGCTTTAGTAGCACTGCACGCTTGTTGACTTTGATAAGCTTGTTGAGGTATATGTGTTTGTTGAAACGAAGCGGAAGGGAAAGCGGTCACCCGCGTGACCGTGGGTACTAGTACCTCAAGACGGTCGGGTGTCGGAACAGTATCTTCCTGTATCCGTTGTGCCGCTGAAAAGTCCCTATCAGCTAAATCTAGTAAATGAGTCTGATTTCCTACGTTTTCTACCCAATCCTTAGTTCGATCTGCGCTCACCCTAGAACTGCGATGGCTGGCATTACTTTTAGAGTGACTGGAAGCTTCGGCGTCAATAGCCGCAAGCTCAGCCTGTAACTCACTGTATTCCAAAGTTTGTTGTAAAGCTTCTAGATTTCTCATGCGCTCGCGCTCCCGTGAGGCTAGTTCCATGTCCCGCGCTCGTTCCTGCGCGGCGAGCTCCTGGTCCCGCGCTCGTTCCTGCGCGGCGAGCTCCTGCTCGCGCTCGAGACGTCGTCGTAAGGCGATGGCCTCCGCGGCTGCCTTTTGCGCTTTTATTGTTTGACTAGAAGATCGCGAAGACCGCGTCTTCGCCGTGCCATCGCTTACATTGTCAGCAGGAACGTCAGGTTTTGTATTAGCTTTACTACGGGTGAACATTGTTAATGAATTCGAAACTAACGACACGAAAGTATGAAAATGAAACTATATGAAGGTGAATGAAAAAAAAAATGAAAGCTATGAAATTGAACTGATCACTGGTGAAGGTAAATAAATGAAGGTAGAAGGACCACTAATGTAACGGAGAAATGAGAACTTGAGAGAATGAGTAGAATAAATATAATAAAATCGAACTAAATTTACAGACAAAACACAAAATACAACAATAAAATATAAAGTCAACTTGACAACAGAAAAAGAACAAAACAATAAATTCTTTTATATAAAAAAGTATAAGCTTTTTCTAAGGAGTTCACAACAATACCACTATTGTTCTTTTGATAGGAAATAGTTTAGAAATCCAAAAAAAGGATATAATTCATTCATTAGATAAATTGTACCAATTAAATGTTAATAAGATTTTATTATGCGCACTTCCGTATGTCAGTTGCCAGTCACCAAAAATAAATACTAACATATACAATATTAACAATTTATTTCATCTGACATGTTGTCACAATGACAAATTTATATTTTTTGACACTAATAATTTTATTAGTGACTTTTATTTGACGAAGGATATACTATATCTTTCAAAGAAATCTAGAAATAAGATAGCCACTTTAGTGGCTTATAATATTAATAGTATTAACAGTTTACAATGTAAACTACAAAGTAATTATGTAGATTTGACTGCAGATTTAAACTGCTGAAAAAGACAAAAAGAAAGCTATACCTAAACTTTGTACATCAAAATATTCAAAGCTTTCCTGGCTGTGAAGAAATAGTAGAATTATTTTTAGAAAAATATAATATTGATATACTATGTTTAACGGAACATTGGCTAAAGAAAAGTGAAATATTACTTGGTATCAATAATTATAAAATAGTTAGTATCTTTAATAGAGAGTCTTCGATTAGAGGCGGTTCAATGATTATTATAAAAAAATGCCACAAAGCCAAAGAACGTAAGGACATTGTTAGGCTCTCTGTTGAATGCACTATTGAGATTTCATGTGTTGAACTAGATAACTACATAATTATGTGTGTATACAGACCTCCTAGCAGTGATTTTACACAATTTGAGCAGGTAATGGAGGATACTTTAAGAAAAGTCTTTACAGGCAAAAAAAGCATAATAGTATGTGGTGATTTCAATGTAGACATATTAGTAAACACACAAATAACACTTAGATTTTTAAATTTATTTAAATCATTTAATTTAAATAATGTCTTCCTGGAGCCACGTGTAACAGCCACATCTGCGACTTGTCTAGATAATATCTTTTGTAATTGTGAGCATATCAATAAATCAATAATTGGCGACTTGCCTTCAGATCATTATGGTCAGTTGGTAGTATACCAATGTTCAAATAATGTAGATTTAAAAAGTGATCTGTTGTATAGACCACTGACCACTAATAAACTTATTAAATACAATAATGTACTGGGGGAAAGGTTGCCATTATTGGATTACTCTGTAGACAATCCTGATTTGCTCTATACCAATTTGTTTCATGTTATCTCCAGTGAGTACCAAAACATATTCAAATATAAAAAGATTAATACCACGAATAAATTTAAGTTTAATAATTGGGCAACTACAGGTATATTGATAAGTAGAAATAAAATGTTTGAATTATATGGAGAAAAGGCATATAGATTTGACCCAGACTAGAAATAAAATGTTTGAATTATATGGATAAAAGGCATATAGATTTGACCCAGAATTTGTTAAATATGTTAAAAATTATTCCAAAATATTTAAAAATGTTTGTAAAGTTGCAAAATCAATGTATATTAAAAACAAAATTAAGCAGTCGTCAAATAAAATAAAGGCTGTATGGGATATTGTTAAAAAGGAAACAGGTAAAGATAAACCACGGGATAATGAGTATTCTATTAAACATAATAATCAAACTGTAACAGCTGCTAAACAAGTAGCAAATCTATTTGATGACTTCTTCACTAATATCCCTTATATTACCACTGACTCCCTCAATTCATCTCCTCATGTTGCTGCGAAATTATTAAAGGAAAATGTACAACCAAGAGTGGAGCTTTTCCAATTTACACATATTCAATCAAGCGATATAATTAAAACCTTTAAACAACTAAACATTAAAAACTCAGAAGATCATTGGGGAATGACCATAAAAGTATTCTATTATATTATTGAGTCTTGGCATTTATTTTTAATCAATGTATAGATATGGGTGTGTTCCCAGACTTAATGAAATTTAGGAAATTAATTCCATTATTCAAGTCTGGTGAAAAAAGTGAACTGGGGAATTATAGACCCATATCTATTTTGCCAGTATTGAGTAAAATATTCGAAAAGATAATGCTTGATCAATTACAACTCTATTTTAAGACCAATGAAATTTTTCATAGTGCACAATACGGCTTTACAGCAGGTAAATCAACTACAGATGCGGGGGTGGCATTGGTCAAGCATGTTCTTAGCGCATGGGAGAGATCCCAGGATGCTATTGGGGTATTCTGTGATCTCTCCAAAGCTTTTGATTGTGTCGACCATCGGACATTATTGCTCAAGCTGTGCCATTATGGAGTTAGAGGTAAAGCCCATGATTTGATCGCAACTTACTTAAACAATAGAATACAAACAGTTGACATAAATGGGGTCAAATCTAAAGGCAGTAATGTTAATATTAGGGTGCCCCAGGGCTCTATATTGGGACCCTTTTTATTTTTAGTATATATAAATGATCTACCATACATGGTGCAGAAAACGGCGGATATACTACTGTTTGCCGATGACACTTCTTTAATTTTTAATGTTGCTCGCCGGTGCAAAAATATTGACAAGGTAAATAGTGTTCTATCTGCCATTCTAAATTGGTTCACATGCAATAATCTTTTATTAAATTCAACTAAAACCAAATGTATAAAATTTAGTCTTCCAAATGTGACGTCTTCCAATACACAAGTTATTGTTGACAATAATATACTAGAATTTATTAATGATACTGTATTTCTTGGAATTACGATAGACTCAAAATTGCAGTGGGGCCCTCACATAAATAAACTGTCCAGTAAGCTCAGCTTTGCCGCATATGCCGTTAGGAGAATTAGACAATTGACGGATGTGGCTACCGCTCGCTTAGTCTATTTCAGCTACTTTCACAGCATTATGTCATATGGTATATTGTTGTGGGGAAGAGCGGCTGATATAGAAACTATTTTCATATTACAAAAAAGAGCCATCCGCTCTATTTATAACATGGGCTCCAGGGAATCACTTAGAGAACTATTTAAAGAAATAAATACCCTCACGGTTACCTCTCAATATATTTATGAGAACATTATGTAAAAATATAAATTCGTTTTCAAAATGTACTGAAAATCTTAGGAGCAGGAATAGATTGCGTATGCCAGTACATCGACTTGCTAAGACTAATAGATCTTTTGTGGTAAATTGTATTCGATTCTACAATAAATTACCTGAAACTGTTCTGTCCTTGCCTGACTATATGTTCAAAAGACACATCAAAAATACTCTATGTAAGAAGGGTTATTATAGAATCGATGAATATCTAACTGACAGAGATGTATGGAAATGATTCAGCACATGAATTAATATAACTTTAATTGTACCACTTGATATCACTATATGTACACTCATTATATTTATTGTAATATGTATAAGATGATTTGGAAAAAAAAGACCTATATTGGCAAGTTTCTTTCGGCATTTCTTCTTCGCCAATGGTCATTTGAAATGCTGGTAGATTAAAAAAGAGAAAACTTAAAAAAAATAAATGATAAGATATAATATTGAAAATGTAAGACGTGTCTAAGTGCCCGTGAGGGTCTAAAGGCAAATAAAGAATTTTTATCTTTTTATCTCATAACTTATTTTTTTACTCAACTTCGGGGGCTTACCAGCTTACGGTTCAACTGATGTAAGGTGGCTACCGTAGCCTATGAACGCTGGTAATACATTAAGTGTCACTCGCAGATACCGATTTTGACACGCAGCAACTGCCTTCAGATCTGTACAACCAAGAGAAAACCAGACCATTGTTAGTTCACACTTCTTTCGAGATATAATTTGTTGGACGAGCGACTTCTCTCACGATGTTTCCCTTCACCGCCGAACAACTGATTATTACAAATAAGTACATAAATTCGAAAACACGACTTTAGTGGTACATAGGATACTTATTACCCTGGTAATATTTAAATGCGGATAACGCTACAGGTATATTAGTGAATTAATTAAAATACCTAGTTTAACTAATCTACTTCGTTATTATCCTGATATGATTATCCTGAACTTTTTGAAAGAAGCTAATCAGTATCTATCTTTTTTTTTATTCTAATTGACAACATCTTAGAGTTCCGATGTTTCTAACATTGTGAGCGTCTTTTTAGAAAGGAAGTCAGGTTAGAGTACGGTTTGATGTCAACATTACCTATTTTTGGACTCAACTATTTTACCTTGTAATTGTTTGCCAGTTCGTTAAAGTAAATAAATTACACAGTTAAATATACATTTTCGGAGAAGACATGGCATTTTTATTATTCTCGTATGCTAGTATGTATTACTCTTAATTGAGATTTTGAGATTCACATAATATTTCATACAACGTAGATTCTGTATAATCTTCTTCATATTCTTCACTCACGAGCTCGGTGGCGCAGTGGTGAAATACGTTGTTACGCTACTTTGACACCAATGCTCGTGGGTCCGATTCCCACACAGTACAAACATTTGTGTGCATGAACATGCCTGTTTGTCTTGGTCTGGGTATTTTCTATGTATAATAAGTATGCATTTACAAAAAAAAAATGTATTTACGTATGTTTATCAGTTGTCTAGTACCCATAACACAAGCTTCGCTTACTTTGGGGCTAGGTGGCGCTGTGTAATGTGTTGTCCGACAATATTTATTTATATGTAGTAGTAATTATTTTGAAAATGTCAAGTTCAAATACTCGACATGTTTAAAAAAATAATTACAGTAAATATCAATGAATTATTTTATCTGTGAAAATGGCGATCGAAAGTTTGTGCACGGCGTAGTTTTGGTTGATAAGTTATGCGCACACAGGAAATCAAGGCAATGGAGGAATTCGTTATACAGCCTAATACCAAAAGTGTAATAAAAGTGTTTAAAAAATAAAACTGTTAATTTGTATAATAAATAAATGAAACGATGTTCCATTATGTTTTGTCAAAAAGATTTAATTTATTTGCAAAAAACTTTACTATTATTTATTTCATTATCGATCCTGTGATTTATAAAGAAATATAATGTTAAAAGCAAATACGCAAGTGTATTGAAAATCATGTAAATTGTATGTATCTTAAAAAAAACTTGGAGTAAACTGCTGTAATGTTATACTAAAATAGGATAGGATAGGAGATGGATCGAACTTTTTTCTTTATGGAACATGATCATTCACATATTTAAATATGGTTTGTAGAAAATTATTTCTGTCATTGATTTGTCATTAATCAAATAGTGATGATGTACACTGTTGTTACTTTCTCCACTACTTCAAGGTAGAACATCATGGCCGTAAGTATTTTGATTGAAAACACATAACGTTAATACCATAATGATAGAAACATGATGAACATCTATTGGCTTCCATTCATCACATGGGATATGGGTCTCCCTTCAACAGAAGGGGTTTAAGCATACTCTACCACGCAGCTCAAATGCGGATTGGCGGAGGCCAGTGTTTTCAAGCCGCCCGAGGGCCACTGACTTAACGACTGTCATCTATCGACACCAGCTGACGGACGGCTTAACGGGCTCTCCGAAGCCGGAGAATCTCGAGATAGATAAACCAATCCATAGACAGACTGCGGTCGACGTTGCTTAACCAGCGTGTTCGATTAGAATGACACGCACAACTACACCATAGAGCTGACTTCCATTACGTACGTTTAATTATTATTCCTATTGCAAGAATTTATTCGGACTGCACGTTCAAGAAATAATAAAAATTTACCGCATTTTAGACACAATTTAAAGCATGTAAATGAATCCTTTTTAGTAGACCATAAAAATTACCCCACTGTTCTGAATTCTGTATGTGAAAAGTCCTTTCCGGAATTTAAGTAATAATTCAAATTGTAATTCACGTACGCAGTATGCTATGTAGATTCGCAAATTTTGAAAATATGATTTCCTAATTTCTTAAATACTATAGTAATGATGTCAAGTGAAACGCGTTTTAATAAGGTAGTAGTTCTTAGTATTTTCTACCTTGTTTAGATAACGATGAGATCTCTTTCTCCCTTTCTGTCTACAATGTACTCTCTTGCTGAAATTAAGTGCAAGAAATTCTGAAAAGCCAAATTTGACAATTCTAGAATTGTTAAATTTTAAAAACCTTGGTTATCAATATAAACGGTGAGTGAATCTAACACCTTCGACTTCAGTACGCTGATGATGTGATCGTAATGACTGCAGGATTCCACTCAGAGAATGATCTCAATTCTGCTCGTCAAGCTAATAGGTGATGAATTATGACAAAGGTCATTCCTTATTCTTAGCCACGACATCATCTAGAATCCGGTGACTTAGCGGGAGTGCGTAAGCGCGTAAGTCTGCGCTAATGCGCTACGCTTAGTCATGTGAGAAAGAATGAATTTCATGTATATTTTAATTAAGGGATTCGGTGACCGGATCCGGTAAACTGATTTTGAATCTGGAAAAGGTTTAATTATTCCACATATGTGGTTGTGATCCCTAAAAGCGAGACGAGCTTGGACGAGCTCGGTGGTGCAGTCGTGAATGACGCCACTTTGACACCAACGCTCGTGGGTTCGATTCCCACACAACGCAAATATTTGTGCGCATGAACATGTCTGTTTGTCTTGGTCTGGATGTTTTAAAACAGGTAGGGCGCATCAAAGCAGCCTGTCTGGGGAAGTACCTCCACCTCACAGAAAACTGCAGCTAAATAACAACTCCCTAGAGGGTTGTTGTGTTCCTACGTGTGAGTGAGGTCACCAGCAAGCTCCCAAGGAGTTGCTGTGTAAGCAGCAGAAGAGGCATCGCGCGATTGATACTTAACATATCGCAAGCGTTAATAGGCTACCCGTTTTACATCATATGGGCCGTATGCTTGTATGCCTCCTGACGTAGTATAAAAAAACCGGGAGATTACGAACTATGCACTAAGGCCGCGGTAGATGGCTATCCTCCTTATTCTAAATCCGGCCTCAGTTCATATCTCTTGATACTTTCGTTGAGTTCTATTCTACGTCGTATATCTCCAGATGGTTCTGTAATAATGACAGACAAAGCCGATCGATGACTACGTTAGAAGATTAAAACGGATTACGTTTCGCTATCTACAAGACGAATGCCGTGGCCATTCTCCGTTAATCTATACAACAGATCTAAGACATGGCCGCCTTCTGTGCACTGACACCGGACCATGGAGGTGGGAAATTTGTTTTGAATCGTAGACGTACAAAAATATGTGTTGTTAGAAACCTCATATTTTGTAGGGTGATTATGTAAACGATCGATCAACTTACAACCGACCTCAATCATCGGGATTGAGGTCGAATGTTAATTGTTTTTGCGCGTCTATTATCGAATTTTGGACACTAAAGAGAACTAATGTTGATTGCATTGTCAATTTATATTGATAATGCAATCATCATTAAATCTCAATATTAAAACACTAAAATTATAGATTAAGAATTATTACTCTGCCTATCTTTCTGTGCCATCACAAAACCCAATTAAGTAAGTTGAAGAAAAGAAGGTATAAGAAACATTGATAGAAAAATAATGAACAGAAAATCGTGAGCTCGGAAATCATTTGATTGAGAGAAAATAATACATAATAGGAGTATGGCAGAAAGCGAAGCTGTAACATTGTAACTTAAAGGCAGATCTCTTCACTTAATCAACGATTGGATTTGATTCTGTTTACATTTTGAACGATTGTATTTAGTTTCAAAAACTTTATTTCTATATCTATATTTTCACTCCATGTACCTTGTAGTTAGGCAGAGATCCCCGATCTAGAATAGACCCTGCCCTTGCACTGTTCCTATGACTCGTGATATCTTGTTTTGATTTTTTTTTTATAAATTCTTTATTACCATAAATTACACAAATACATTACAACAAAATATATCATCGTTATAAGTAAAACATAAAAAGTATTTATACTTACAGGCTGAGTACGCCTTTACAAGTATTTACACATATTATGAGTTTAATCCATTCAAAACACAATTTTCACAACCACTGCACGTATATAAGGACATTATTAATACTTTGACGAGCTCGGTGGCGCAGTGGTGTAACGCGCTGTTACGCGACTTTGACACCATCGCTCGTGGGTTCGATTCCCACACATTACAAACATTTGTGTGCATGAACATGTCTGTTTGTCTTGACCTGGGTATAATAAGTATGTATTTTCAAAAAAATATATATATATTTACGTATGTTTATCAGTTGTCTAGTACCCATAACACAAGCTTCGCTTACTTTGGGGCTAGATGGCGCTGTGTAATTTGTCCAACAATATTTATTTTTATTTATTTATTCATTGCTAGTAAATGCATTAGTAAAAAAAGCTTGCTTTGATTAAAGTCGACCAATTTGGTTGTGGTTGGTAAGTCTTCCTTCACCGTCTCCTATTGTCTTCCACTTTCGCATTGTATAGGTAGCGGCTTTATGCTCTTTAGTACTTCCACCCCTAGAACGTATAACGTTTTAGCGACTCCTCTATGGACGGCTAATGGATGCATGCCAGAATTTAGAGTCCTGCTGGAATTCTTGGTTTTTTATACAAATTGACGAAGACCAATGCTTTGACCGACTCTCTAGTACACTTGAAACCCGTGGTGTCGCTATTTACCAACGTTGGGTTTATCCAAGAATCTATCGCTAGGTTCATTTTCAAAATAAATAATTAGTATTTATCAGGAAAAACTGGAAAAATCGGCCAAGTGCGAGACGGACTCGCGCACGAAGGGTTCCGTACCATTATCTATAAAAACGGCAAAAAAAAAAAAGTTTGTTGTATGGGAGCCCCCTTAAATATTTATTTTATTCTATTTTTTAGTATTTGTTGTTATAGCGGCAACAGAAACACATCATCTGTGAAAATTTCAACTGTCTAACTATCACGGTTCATGAGATACAGCCTGGTGACAGACGGACGGACGGACGGACGGACGGACAGCGGAGCCTCAGTAATAGGGTTCCGTTTTACCCTTTGGGTACGGAACCCTAAAAACAGAATCTTAAATATAAAATTTGATCCAGATTTTTTTTTTAAATTGGAGCCATTTCCTTTATTTTTTTTTGTACACGTAGCTACATATTGTGTACATATTCAGATATCATCATTTCTGTTTGTATTTATGTTATATGTCATATCTTGGTCTCATTCATCAATATACAATAAAAGTATGTTCAGATATAATCAATAGTTCAATCTTGTGGAAGGTAACACGATGTAAAAATTCAGACACGGAAACGCCGTGTCTGAATTTTCACATCGTGTTACCTTTGCGTTTATAGTTACGAGTATATCTCGAAAACATATCACCGTGTTTATAAGTTTTTGTTATTGAAATTGAAATACGTGACCCGTTTGTACTTCATATCATCGATTGATATGAATCAGTAAAACCAACTCATGTAACAAACCAGCGGGATAATCTATTTTGACACCAAGTGCGGCTTGAGTCGTTAATCAAAATTATGGCGTGTTAAGTTTTATGTCTCACTTACAATAGCTAATCGAAGCCCTATCATTGTATATTTAATATCATTATTATACCAATATGCTGACGTGAATTTATTATAATATCTAATTGTCAATTTTAAAATAGACCTATATTTGTACGTTTCTTTCGCCATTTTTCCTTTGCCAATGGTCTTTCCGAAATGCTAGCTGATTAAAAAATAAAAATAGTAAAGTACTCGTAGTATAAGAGAATTGAATAAGATACAATAAGTATATATTTCAAATAATGTAAGATGTGACGTATTGTCGGCGAGGGCCCAATGGCAAATAAAGATTTTTTACCTTTATCTTATATCAAAAAGGTCAAGAAGAAAATGATTTGTATATAAATTGTTTAATAGGATCTCATGTGTACTCGATCTCTCAATATGAATTACAAGTTTGTATTTGCCTAAATCTGAGTGTAGAGTATTCAATTTTATGACGTATATAGTAGACATAATAGACGTTAAAGTATGAAATTGCCGTTTTATATTAACATACTTTAAATAGACATTAAACCTTCATGGTGTGAGATTTTCGAGTGAAACTTGTTTCCCATGAGCTTTTTCTTTCAAAGAATGCGTAAAATTTGATTTTAGAATTTCAATTGTTTTTTATATTCAGTTTAGACCGGAAAGATGGATACTTCGAAAATCCGAGTAATTTTTTAATACGAGTTCCGACGCGGAACTAACGCGGCAATAACGGCTCGCAATATCAATGCTGCGTTTGGAGAGGAGACTATTAATGAACGCGCCGTGCGTTTTAGGTTTAAACGCTTTCGTAATGGAAATTTCGACTTGAAGAACGAACCACATGTGAATAACGCTTGAATTTGATTGACTTGACTTGATCCGAGCCTAACTACCCAAAAATTAGCTGCATGGTTTAACGTTACCTTACTTACAATATTGACTCATTTGCATCAAATCAATAATATGAAAAATGGGTGCCTCATTTTTTGGCTGATCTGCAGAAAGAAACGCGTGCGTTGCTTTGTTGAATCGGTACAGAAATGAAGGAAATTTGGATCGAATTGTGTCATGTGACGAAAAGTAGATTCTTTGTAATAACCGTAAGCAAAAAATGCAATGGCTGACCCTTGGTCAAACGCCGCAACATTCCCCTTAAGCAAAGCTTACCAATAAAAAGGTAATGGTAACTGTTTGGTGGTCTCTTCATGGCGTTATTCACTATAGCTTTCTCAGATCAAAGACAGCAGTTGTTTACTGTGCCGAACTTCGAATAATGACGCCGAAACTGGCAGAGAAACAGCCCCGACTCGTGAATCGATCTTCACCATTATTGCTCCATGATAACGCAAGACATCACACTGCACAAGAAACCGTTGTAACTCGACAGGAGCTGCAGTTAGAAACCATACGTCAGCTTTCGTACTCGCCAGACCTTGCTCCAACTGATTATCATTGTTTTCGTGACTTTCACACAGTTTGTCGAATCTAGATCCCCAGCGTTCTATCGCAAAGACGTAAATAAACTTCCGATTAGATGGCAGCAATGTATAGATAATGAGGGTAAATATTTTGATTAAATAATAAATTAAATGTAACTTGATGATAAGATATTATCAAGTTACATCTTATAAAAAACGAGATTTAAATTTTCAGTACAAATCGTTAGTCTCAAATACGCTGTACTTTTTTATACCTCTGAAGTAGAAAACGGGCTTAGGTCCTGCTTGATGGTACGAGTATCTATGGACGCATACGGTGGAAGAGTCACTAGTATACTGCTGAGTTTATTAAAGCTCCCGCACGCCAGTCTTAAAGAACCCTATACTATAGTCTACTGGTTAAACCTCAATCGAGACTCCATTCTATAATCTGACAGTTCGCGGGAGAAAAGTTCTTTGGAGCTACTAGATGACCATTTTGAATCCAATGTGTATAAGTTAAATTGGCGTAGTGGTGGCCTCAACGTGTAACCGCGCGCCTAACAAGCATCAGGTTCCGCGTTCGAACCCCAGCCTACTCGGTTTTTACGAGTAGGTACAATTGACTTGCGTTCGGCTACCACTTGCTCCCGGTGAGGGAAACCACCGTGAGGAAACCTGCACATGCTCTTCTGGATGTGTAATCATCATTCATTGTCTTGTCTGGTTCCCTTTTAAGGGTTACGGAGATCAGATGGCAGCCGCTCCAATGTAATAACTGGACTCGCCACATATTGGATCATGATCATAGCGAACTCCGGGCTCCGTAGTGGATGCAACCGGGACCGCTTGATGAGTGAGTGAGTGTGTGTGTTAAATTCCTTATTGACAATGTCGTGGCGATGGCATAAGTAAGTCGTGTGCATTATAACAAAACAACTTCTTGGAACTATTATATTTAAACATATTCATATATTCTGATGCTTTGTCGAAATTTACCGGGAAAATTCTGAGCTCCATGTCCAGGGTTAATGCCGTCAATTACATGAGCTAACGGAGCGCGCGCGAACCGCCCGAGCTTCATTACACAAACCGCCCTCACTGTCCTTCTGCCTAATGTCGCAGAAAATCACTCGCGTGCTTGCCTTACACGTAAAACATACTCGCACATTGCAGGGTAATACACAATACTGAATGCATAGCTGTGAAGAACGTACCGACATTCCCTTTGTGACTTGGCTGTTTTTACACAATATTATGAGGCAGACAAGTAAACAAACCTGATGGATGGATGGAGTGGTTATTGTGGCCTATTCATATCTACCCTTTCTCATCCCGTTGCTAAGATACGAGTTTTCCTTATCCGATAGGGCTTAGAGCATACTCCACCATCTGCTC
Organism: Pyralis farinalis; assembly: GCA_947507595.1. Classification (NCBI taxonomy): domain Eukaryota; kingdom Metazoa; phylum Arthropoda; class Insecta; order Lepidoptera; family Pyralidae; genus Pyralis; species Pyralis farinalis. The sequence goes on along the minus strand of OX382268.1, from coordinate 36,472,249 downwards.
AACTACAGATTGGGGGAGGGCAGTGTTTTCAAGCCGCCTGAAGACCATTGACTAGCGGAACTAATGTCATTTATCGTAACTAGCCGCCGACAGCTTAGCGTGCCCTTTGAGGATGGAGAAATCCGAGATGGGTTGTATCATGCATAGACAGTCTGTGATCGACATTGCGTAACCTGCGTGTTTGATTATAGTGACGCACGCATTATAGGCAAACCCATCCTTTGACAGGCTACTGGTGACGTTGTGTAACTCTACTCACTTCAAATAACACTGTAACAAAATGTCCGACTTTTGCATCGCAGCTGTCGTTTCCAATTGGAAGGAATTAATGGAAAAAGGAGGAATGGATTTCATCATCTGAACCCGTAGATAAGATTGCGATGTCATTCTGCGAACTTAATGAACAAAGTAAACTGACTCCCACCTCCCTATAGCAATTCTGTCTATATAACATGCCTTTCCTTTCTTATATATAATAAATTGCCTGAAACAGTTAGGCCCTTTCCCGACTATATCTTCGAAAGGCACAAAATGCTCTTTGAATAAAGACTTGTTGTAGAACTGACGAATATCTCACTGAGAAACATGTCTGGAAATGATTCAGAACATGTATTAATATTATAGAATCACTATATTGACATATTTATCACAATATTTTGTGATTTAAAAAAACCTGTGTCCGGCAAGTATTTTTCGACATTTTTACTTCGACAACGGTTATTTCCGAAATGCTGATAAATTAAAGATATTTGACAAACTAAGATGTGTTTAAGTGCCACCGAGGGCCCAATGGTAAATGTAAATAAACTCATTCTCATATACTCTTTTAGAATAGTAGGCAATGAAGACAATAAACCCAATTAAACTTAGATAGAGCTGTCAGTAATTCTTATTCTAATTTTAAGTGGTGTAACCAAATTTCCATTGAAACTTAATAAAGAACAAGATTTCACTCTACCCTCAAAATAAGTTCTGTTAAGTTCGTGTCGGCACGAGATTAACTCGTCTAGAATGCCTAAGTTGAAATTTATTAGTTCCTCAGCTAAAGTTACTACTCTTTACATCCACTGCGATAAATTCTCTTTTTTGTTTCTGAAACTTATGCATTTCTTCTAGCAAAAAATTTTATATTATTTTGTATAACAAAATATAAGACAATAATTCAAAGAAATTCGTCGGTAATTGTTAGATAATTGTGAATATGTTGAGTCAGTTATATGATTTGACAGTTTATGATGAGCGACACTCATCGCCCATCATTTCAGTCGAAGGTCGTCCATTGCTGAAAATTGGCCTCTTATCAGACGTTTACAACGATCGGTACCATGCTGCTTGCATCCATTGTTTTCCTGCGATCTTCACCACGTCGTAGACCATCGTGTGGAGGAAGAGGAACTACGCTGTTTTTTATGTGAGTCTGACGTAATTGAAAAGCTTCTGATGTCATGTAAGTGCCAGTTTTCCATCCTTTCTCCAGAAGTTCAGATGTTATGTTATTATTTATTTTCTTTCACAAAATAATTGCACAATACATTTCTATCTTAATATGTATACAATTGTTGTATGAAAATAGTATTAGAAGATACACTAATAACTATTGATGTGACTTCATCATCGTCCAGTACCTTTTGTCCTTAAGTTATTTTATGCCCATCCCACTGAATTTATTAATCATCATCTAGTTCCTGGAGCTATGATATCGCCTTCTGATAAAGCAGGACCCATTTGTTCGTTGTTAGTGTATCTTGGCCTTCCTAAATTCTTCCACTTTTGCTTTGTATATCTGTTTGCCTATTCTTTCTTCCAACATTTTTTCACATGTCTGAACCAACCGAGCGTGCCGCATACTACCGTCCTTTGCCAGATTCTCGTTTATTAATTAGCAAGGTGGTGAACGTCATTTTTTTTTCTTTCTGCATTCTTTCCCGACATATGGAGAAAAACAAATATACAACGCGAAAGTAGAAGTATGTAGTAGTTTTTGACGAGCTCGGTGGCTCAGTCGCGAATGACGCGACTTTGCCACCAACGCTCGTGGGTTCGATTCCCACACAAGGCAAACATTTGTGTGCATGAACATGTACGTTTGTCTTGGTCTGGATATTTTAAGAGAGGTAGGGCGCATCAAAGCAGCCCGTCTAGGGAAGCCTCCATCTCACAGAAAACCGCAGCCAAATAACAGCTCCCTAGAGGGTTGTTGTGTTCCTGCGTGTGAGTGAGGTAACCAGTAAGCTCCCAAGGAGTTGCTGTGTAAGCAGCAGAGGAGGCATCGCGCGAGTGATAATTAATATATCGCTAGCTAACGCTAGTAGTAGGCTACGGTACCCGCTTTACATCAGGTGGGCCGTACGCTTGTATGCCTCTCGACGTAGTATAAAAAAAAAGTAGGAGCCGAGGAAGGCCAATACTTACCTACCACGACCAAATTGATCGTGTTCTATCGGAAGGTGATGTCAGGAGCCTTAGAAACCAGAGTGCATGAGAAGAGCAATGGACGTTAAAGAAGCGAGTGAGACGTATAAGGATCGCATCACGTGGCGCTCGGTTCTCTCTGCCTACCCCGCAAGAGATTTTGTGTGAAGTTATAAATAAATCTATACAGATAAATAAAATTGGAGTGTCTGTTTGTAATATTAAAATAACCGCTTTTTACTAAATGCATATGGATATATACTCGGTATATATACCAAAATTAATATTTTTTCAATTTTTGTCTGTCCGTCTGTCTGTCTGTTTGTTGCAGCTAATCTCTGAAACGGCTGGACCGATTTTGACAGGACTTTCACTGGTAGGTAGACGACTGTTCAGAGCACAATATAGGGTACTTTTTATCCCGTAAATATTTAGGGTTCCTGGGTAAAATATGAAAAAATGTTAAAATTAGTGGGAAATATCTTCCCCTTCGGGGGTGCGATTCACACAATAAAATAATTTCATTAAAATTAGCATTTCTATACGCGAAATACAGAATTAATAAGTTATAGTAAACTCTGCGAACTGATCAATAACTTTTTTATTAAATTCCATACGGACGAAGTCGCGGGCACAGCTAGTAGATAATAAAACAAATAGGTTTGAAGTTACACTTCATTATTTCCACGAATTATGCACGATAAATATCAGCTCGGTGAACTAGCTCTGTCTACCTCCTATACTTATGTAGATAGTGTAACGTCCCCCAGAATCAAAGCGTCGATTCAGCACCGCCGACACTTCCAATTAGTGCCATCCTTTGTCAGTGCAAGGCGGCCGATCTTGGCTCTTGGCCGCTTCACATCAGGCGCTTGCGTCATCATGCTGAATTAATACATAACTTTGTAATAAGTGAACACAAGTAGCACATAACAGCGATTGGCAAAATAGGTACCTATTGATGGAATTGACGTATTTTCAATACCACACTATGGTATCCTGTGGGCAGCTTATTCTTACTTTCTTTTTTCTCTGCTTCTAAGGGACGAACACTAAGATTACGATTGATGATGCACGTGTTGGAGCAAGTGGATGAGATTGTATATCTTGGAAGCGCTTTTAGTAGGGATGGAAGGTACACCGCTGGTGTCGAGAGAGGAGTGAGTGCAGGGAACAGCGTGAATGGAGCGTTGGGTAAACTTCTAGGTAGCCGAAATTTAAGCCAGAAGGCACAGCTCGCTGTACACAACGCGGTGCTAATTCGAACGCTAGCTTATGGAAGTGAAATGTAATTGCAGAAAGAGCATGTAAGCAGAATAAATGCGGTCAAGATAAGAGTGTATGTATGTATATCTTCACGCCAGGTCCCTTGCGGAGTAGGCAGAGAGAACCGAGCGCCATAAGACGCGGTCCTTACACACTTCACTCGCTTCTTTCACATTCATAGCTCTTTTCATGCACGCTCGCCGGTTCCTAAGGCTCCTGACATCACCTTATGATAAAAAGATAAAAGTGTTGTGCAAAAATTGTAGCATAACGCTTGCTGACCGCGTTCGTAATGATGACGTAAGAAAGAGAATTGGTCTGAAAGAGAGTGTCGGTGTTAAGATAAGAAAAAGCATGCTCCGTTGGTTCGGACATGTAGAAAGAATGCAGGTTGAAAGAATGACGAAACAGATATACAACGCACAAGTGGAAGGATGTAGGAGCCAAGGAAGGCCAAGGCTTACCTACTATAACCAAATTGGTCTTGTCCTATCTAAAGGTGATGTCAGGAATCTTAGAAACCGGTCAGCGTGCATGAGAAGAGCAATTAATGTTAAAGAACCGAGTGAGGTGTGTAAGGATCGAGGCACGTGGCGCTCGGTTCTCTTTGCCTACACCGCAAGGAAGTTGGCGTGAAAATATGCATACGTACTTGAACTTGATACTTTTAATTATACAATACTAGCTGCGCCCCGCAACTTCATCTCCTCGTATGCCGATACCCCATGGCAACCGCTTTTTCTTCTTTTTTTTTACTTCTACGGGCCGTTTCGTGATGTTGAATATCCTATAGCTTCTTCTTTGTCGCGTTATCTTGTTTCCTAAATCATTAGGATTGACGGGTTCCACTACCTAAGCATTTAGGCGTGTGCGGCGAAAAATCTAATATTTACACGGAGCGACTACCGTTAGACCTCCACAACCCAGATGGAAAGATGGAAAAACAGATCTTTCTTAGGTTAGGCCACCGACTTTCGACATGTAATTTCTAGTGTGGGTAGTTGGGTTTCCTCACGATGTTTTCCTTCACCGCTGAGCAAGTGATAATTACAAATATGTACATAAATACGAAAACACGAATTTAGTGCCAGGATTTGAACCGGGGACCTGTTGTTCACTAGGCCGCTTCTTCATCCACTGCGCTTTCACTGCTCTGGCAAATTATTCGGTACCTATGTTGAACATTTTATTCTAAAACGGTCTTGTATTCCACAGAGTTCGTAATATTTCTCTGTTCAGGATCTGTAAGGCTCTCGATTTCCGGTGACACGAAAACATTTTCATCGCGCTCACTCTTTCGTTTGAATTTCATTTTGACAAATGAAATCGACGATTCCGAAATCAATTACGAACAAAAATGTTTTTTTTTTACGTATCCAAAGCTACCCTTGCTTCCTTTTGTTTATAACTTAACCAGCTTTCTATAGCAAGCCAGTTCAAAATTTATACAAGTCAATTTACAAAGGAAATTAATTTATGATAAGAAATACGTTTTAAGGTAATAAATATGTGATACAGAATGAAGTTATTTGATCATATTATATTTTCTTAAAGAGTATTTTAAACATTCAAGTGGTATTTTTGATATAGTTTTGAGATCACCTTTCATGACCCATTATTTTGATACTCCAATAGAATGCTTTAGGTTTTTTTTCCTCGGTGGGCATAATATTAAGTACACAATTCGCCATATTATCTTTATCATTATGAAATATTATTTATTTCTATTATGTATACATACAAATAACGTATAGTATTAATAAATTAGGTATTAGATGTGTATATGTATATTTTCATATTCATTATCTTGTATATAGGTTAGTTTTTTATTTATATGTTAAATTCGTGTTTTCGGATTTATGTACATATTAAATATAAATAAATATAAATATTGTCGGACAAATTACACAGCGCCACCTAGCCCCAAAGTAAGCGAAGCGTGTGTTATGGGTACTAGACAACTGATAAACATACGTAAATACATTTTTTTTTTGTAAATACATACTTATTATACATAGAAAATACCCAGACCAAGACAAACAGACATGTTCATGCACACAAATGTTTGTACTGTGTGGGAATCGAACCCACGAGCGTTGGTGTCAAAGTAGCGTAACAGCGCGTTTCACCACTGCGCCACCGAGCTCGTCAAATATTAATATTCTCGTCAATATTTGTTCAGCTTGCTCGTCGGTGAAGGAAAACATCGTGACCAAACCCACATGTCCAAGAAATTATATTTCGAAAGAAGGTTGTGGAGGCCTGAGGGCAGTCGCTCAATGTAAAAATCAATATGTTTGCCTAATCCTTAAGGCTTAGGTAACGGACCCCGCCAATCCTAATGGATTAGGAAACAGGATAACGTTACGAAGATATTGGGTTATTTGTATGTAAATATTACAAGTGTACATTCTTTCATATTCAATGGATGGTTAACTTACATATATATAAGATAGTTTTTAAAACTGTGATCGTGATTCTCAGCGCTCCCAAAGTTCGACTATTGGTAGAGAATGAAATTATTATTAAACTAGCTGTGCCCGTAACTTCGTCCGCGTGGAATATTATTTATTTATATTAATAAAAATAAATAAAATTTCTAAAATAAAAGTAGCCTAAGTTACTCCTTATTACATCAGCTATCTGCGAGTGAAAGTCCCATCAAAATCGGTCCAGCCGTTTCAGAGATTAGCCGCAACAAACAGACAGACAGACAAAAATTGTAAAAATATTCATTTTGGTATATATACCGTGTATACATCCATATGCGTTTAGTAAAAAGCGGTTATTTCAATATTACAAACAGACACTCCAATTTTATTTAAATAAATAAATATAAATATAAATATTGTCGGACAAATTACACAGCGCCACCTAGCCCCAAAGTAAGCGAAGCTTGTGTTATGGGTACTAGACAACTGATAAACATACGTAAATACATTTTTTTTTTGTAAATACATACTTGTCATACATAGAAAATACCCAGACCAAGACAAACAGACATGTTCATGCACACAAATGTTTGTACTGTGTAGGAATCGAACCCACGAGCGTTGGTGTCAATGCAGTGTAACAACGCGTTACACCACTGCGCCACCGAGCTCGTCAAATTTTCTGAATAAATTTATCTGAATAAATTCGCCTATTTTACCAAAATGTTGTTGTTAATAAAAAATTTAAATAAATAAATATCCTGGGATGATATGAAGAAAATAACTGGATTCAATTTGGACCTCTGTCTCAGTTAACCATCCCTGCAGCGTGGGTAGATTTCGAAACTGTCCGAGCATTGCAGCGGGGCAGATGTTCGGTTAGTTAAACAAAGTTTGAGGGATCACGATGACTTGAGTTCCGCAAATTGGCTTTGGGTGAACTAATTGTGGCACAGTGTACCGGGTGATGTATAGTGCAGTCGCTGCGGCCAGGGCTGTGCACGCCTGCTTCCAAATACATTTTGCAACAAAGTTTTTCAGGCCTGTTCACAACTACTCTGAATTTTATTCTTACACATCCAAAAAAGTGTTGCAGATTTTTTTTTATTGACCAAAACATATACTCACATACACTGTTATACATGTTATACATACACTGTTATATATATATATATATATATACATATGCCCACACAAAAACTTCGTAGGGTTTATCCATATAGTGGGGAGATACTCAAATATATATATTAACTTTTTAGAATTGTTCGCTTGATTTTACAAGATTTCAATAAGTTAAGTAATATTTTTTAAATTATTTTTATTGTCTTGCATGTTTCTAGACAGCACATTTAACAAAAGTGATTTCCAATAATAATCTTTCTAGTTCCGCATTATTTACTTTAGGGAGGATATATTTATGGTTTTTACGATTTAAGTCTCTTAATTTACTAGATCTATCATGTGTTATATATAGATGCATCGTATTATATATACATGCGTCACAATTTGTTATTTATAAGATTTATTTTTTCCTAAATAAATCCAGTCCACCTAAAAGTTAGTATTGCAGCAAAAAAACTGACAGTTCATATTCAGAAATAACACTGTGTAACACAAAATATACAGCATTTCATAGCGACTATGCATTTTGAAATACGCGCTTGAAGCATCTTATTTTCTTTCGATGAACTTCAACCACCCTTTGAAATATATACCGTCTGCTACGTCAGACATCTTGACGCAATTTGACAGCCGCGCAATATACCGCGGTGTTAAGAAGCACGGTGTCGTAGATACGTCACAACACGCTGTGATGCATCTGCGACGCAGCCCAAGAGCCTATAGCCGCGTATTAATTAGGCAATATTTGTTTATAAACTGTTTCTAAACCTCATCATGGTGTCTATAAACAAGATTACCGTAAACACTGTTTCGGAACTTGACCGTCCACACTTGTCAGTTGTTGCTAGGTTGTCGCCCGAGGAGGTAGTGTTGCTCTGTGCTGATATAGATATATATATAGTCAAAGTCAAAGTCAAAATCTTTTTATTCCGTAAAAATGGCTACATTTGTTTGGAATCGTCACAATTTTTTTCCCTACCGTGCAGTTTATGACTAGGTGAGCACTGATAAAAATACTGCCAAAAAACTCAGGCATCCCTCTTTTGGTGTCCAAACAAATTTACATATTTTATTAATTACATTATAATTGGATCGACTCACTCCCAGGCATTTTTATCATTAATATAGTCAGATACTTTATAATATGCCCTGCTACACAATTTGGCTTTAATAGTAATTTTAAATTTGTTTATTGACAATTCTCTTATATTGCTGGGAAGTTTGTTATAGAACCGTATACATTGCCCCATAAAAGAATTACTTATTTTGTGGAGACGGCTTGCATGTAACACAAGATTATGCTTATATCTAGTATTTATGCTATGAGTATCACTCTTTTTACAAAATGAGTCTATGTTTTTATGGACATATAAAAGATTTTCATAGATATATTGCGATGCGACTGTTAAAATATTTATTTCTTTGAATTTTTCTCTAAGGCTCTCCCGGGGACCAAGTTTGTAGATAGCTCTTATGGCTCTCTTTTGCAATAAAAAGATGGTGTTAATGTCCGCGGAGTTACCCCAAAGAAGAATTCCATATGACATAATACTATGAAAGTAGCTGAAATAAACTATTCTAGCCGTATCAATATCAGTGAGCCGTCTAATAGTTTTCACTGCATAGGCTGCAGAACTTAGTTTTCCTGATAATTTTTCAATTTGTGGGCCCCATTGTAGTCTGGAGTCAATTGTTATACCCAAGAACACAGTTGTCTCCACAGGGGCTAAATTAGTTCCATTAACATGTACATTGGTAGCCACCTGTCTTACATTAGGTGTTGAGAACTTAATTACTTTAGTCTTTTTATCGTTTAAAAGCAGATTATTATCACTAAACCAATGAATAACTTTAGAGAGAGCATCGTTAACTTCGTCATAATTACCTAACTGTCTATTAATTTTGAATGTCAAAGAGGTATCATCCGCAAACAATACAATCTCATGTTTATCCCTTACATAATAAGGTAAGTCATTTATATAAACTAAAAATAAGAATGGACCTAGAATTGACCCCTGTGGGACTCCCATAACTACAGGGGACCCCGAAGATCTTTTACCATTATATATAGGTATATATATATATATATTATATAGGTATATATATATATATATATATATATATTCAATTTTTATATATCGCTGCTATAGCCATTTGCTTATAAAAACTTCCTCTATGCCGCTTCCAGTATTTTTGATGACTTTTATGTTTTTTCTTTTCCCGAGAAAATTATGAACGTAGAGTATGCATCTTTATTTCTACATCCTTTTGTGATATATTCAGTTCTGCAGCAATCTCGGCCCAAGCGTCATTTTTTTAATTTATCCTTGTAACACTTATTAAAAACATTCAAAGCAGTTTACGTTGCTGAAATAGCTCTATGAGCATCGAAATCTGGTTGTTGGACCACACAATCTTCATGTTTAAATAACCTATAAACCGCCCGCAACACACGCCCTCACCTGTCAACATTTGTTCATAAACTAGATGTTTTGTTTTGCTCTCCACTCAGAGTGGGGAGCACGGCAACATATATCTGAAACAATGTTTCATCACGTTTGTTTATAAACTGTTTCTAAACTGTTTAAAAAGATGATGAAACACTGTGATGTGTGATGAAACATTGTTTATAAACAGTGTTTGTAAACAAATATTGCCTAATGAATACGTGGCTTTACACGGATCGTGTGAACGGCCTTTATCCTGCTGCAGTCGCCGCGCATCATTGTATGAGAGCCATTAACGCTCTATAAAAATATTGTTGTATTGTTGTAAATCTATAGCTAACTTAACTAAGTTTTGTCAATGCATGAAGAGAACAGAAGAGCTGTGAATGTTAAAGAAGGGAGTGAGGTGTGTAAGGACCAAGTCATGTGGCGCTCGGTTCTCTCTATCTACTTTGATGTGAAGTTATAGATGATAATAAATCGGCGGCGCAAACGCTTATGGGTTCGATTCCCACACAGGGCAAACATTTGTGTGCATGAACATGTTTTTAAGAGTATCCTAGCATCTACTCCCTGGAGGGTTGTTGTATTCCTGCGAGTGAGTGAGGTCACCAATAAGCTCCTAAGGAGTTGCTGTGTTAGCAGCGGCAGAGGCATCGCGCAAGTGATACTTAATGTGTTGCAAGCGTTCATACGCTTCGGTAACCGCTTTATATCAGATGGGCCGTATGCTTGTATGGCTCTCGATGTTATATATTTGTATATAACAAAGAGGCAGAACTATATTCTGCGTTCATGCGAGTGTACTGCAGAGTTATCCTGATCTAATTATAAACGATTGATCCTGTCCTGCGTTAATAGACGACTGGGGAATAGCCCTGTCACCCTCTATTTTAATTCGCTTATTCAACAATTATATAACTCTATATTCTATATAAAGAGCTCGATGGCGTCGTTGCGCGTGTCATTCTAATCGAACACGCAGGTTAAGCAACGTCGACCACCGCCTGTATATGGATGGGTTTATCTATCTCGACTTTCTGCGTGTTTCGGAGGGCACGTTAAGCTGCCGGACCCGGCTGTTGTCTATAGATGACAGTCGCTGAGCTAAGTCACTGGCCCTCGGGCGGCTTGAAAACACTGGCCTCCTCCAATCCGCATTTGAGCAGCGTGGTGGAGTATGCTCTAAAAACGCCTTCGGTTGAAGGGAGACCCGTATCCCTGCAGTGGGATGAGATAGCGTTGATGTGGTTATATTCTATATAAAATATATATGTATGTACATTTATGAGAGCTTTAGAATTCTCTATTTTAAAGAATAGTAATAAAAACCATATCTATTGAGTTTGTTCTTCTTCTTCTTAGCGTTATGCCGTTCCCTAATCATAAATAAAAAATAATATAAATATTGTCGGACAAATCACACAGCGCCACCTAGCCCCAAAGTAAGCAAAGCTTGTGTTATGGGTACTAGACAACTGATAAACACACGTAAATACATTTTTTTTGTAAATACATACTTATTATACATAGAAAATACCCAGACCAAGAACAAACAGATATGTTCATGCATACATTGGCTGGAAGAGATCTCTTTCAGGGTTAAGTCCGCCTTTGTAACACTAGCTTTATTGTTATTTTAATTTATTTTGAATGTAACGTACAATAAAGATATTACAACAACAACAACAAATGTTTATACTGTGTGGGAATCGAACCCACGAGCGTTAGTGTCAAAGTAGCGTAACAGCGCGTTCCACCGCTGCGCCATCGAGCTAAAGGCGGGTTCCGCTATCTAAACCTATTGACTTTATTTCATCATCATCATTATCATCAAATCATCTTTAAAACTATAAGTTGGAAATGTGTATTGAAAAACATTATATCATTAGATCTTCTGTATAAAATATTGCTACACAATTCATTCAACATCAATTTATATTTTTTTCTCCAGTTCCTCCGTAGTAGAGAAGTAGCGTTCCGGAATCCCTTTAATTGTCTTATTCATTCTAATTGGGCGCGGGTGCATTAGCTATGAGTATTGAAGAGGAGAGTGACGTGTATACGAACCGCATTTTGTAGGGCTCAGTTATCTCTCTGTACACTCATATACTTGTTATGTTTTTTCTGCTTGATGTTATCCTGTTATCTCTGCCTACCCCGCAAGGGACTTGGCGTGAAGATATACATATACATACATACATACATACATATACATGTTATCCTGTTTTCCTAATCCATTAGGATTTACGAGGTCCGCTACTTAAGTCTAAAGATTTAGAGAAAATACTGATTTTTATATGAAGTGACTGCCGTCTGAACTCCTCGACCCAGAGGGAAAAGTCACACTTCGTAGGTAAGGTCACACTTCTTTCGAAATATAAATTCTTGGACTTGGATTAAATGTATATAAGTAAATCCGAAATAAATTTAGTGGTACATCCCAGGATTCGAACCGGGGTCGTGTTAGTCATAAGGCCGGTTCTTTATCCACTGGGGAATCACTGCTCAATACTTGTTTTTTTTTATATTAGTTCAACATAGTGGCTCCTGTTTGCCTGATGGTAAACGAAAGAGGAGCAACTGCAACTGACAAAAGACTACACAATGTCCAGTCACTTGAGGCTGCGATGCTGACCCGCAATTTGTTATGTTTGTTAGTGAATATTTTTGCGAAATCTATATATATATATAAAACAAAGTCGTGTTAGTTACACCATTTATAACTCAAGAACTGCTGGACCGATTTTTATGATTTTTGTGTTTTTGGATTTGTCTTCGTCCGGAATAGGATAATAAGTATTAAAAAAAATATACCATCAATAAGTTAACACACCATTTATTGATCCTGAAGCGGTACGAAGTTCGCCGGGTCAGCTAGTATGTAATAAATCAGTTAACAAATGTTTCTTATCAGACCTTTTCCCAATATAATAACTACAAATAGTTCAACATACTAATAATCAATTTGATTGACCTCTCACTGCCCTCTCTACAAGACATCAATACCCCAAGACAAAGTGTCCATTAGCATTCGCTTCAACAAATATTATCTAAATATTTAGGGGTCAACTAATGAGCGACGCGAAACGAATTGGTCTCTTTCGCATATCGATCCCGTAAGTTACCGAGTGAGTTTCTATCTAATACTTCACGCCAAATTCTGTAGATAGGACAGAGAGAACAGACCGCCACCAGACTCGACCATTACACATCTCACTCGCTTCTTTAACATTCATTGCTCTTCTCACCTTATAATAGAACACGGTCAATTTGGTCATGGTAGGTAAGTCTTGGCCTTTCTAGACTCGTATATCCTTCTACTTTGGCGTTGTATATCGTAATTCGAGCTCCGTGGCTCAGTCGTGAATGACGCGACTTTGACATCGACGCTCGTGGCTTCGATTCCCACGCAAGACAAACATTTGTGTGCATAAACATGTCTGTGTCATGTTTATCATGATCTGGGTAAAACAAGTAGGGCGCATCATAGCAGCCCGTCTGGGGAAGTACCTACACCTCACAGAACACCACAGCCAAATAACAACTCCCGAGAGGGTTATTATGTTCCCGCTTGTGAGTGAGATCACCAGTAAGCTCCTAAGTAAATGATCCTCCTGTGTAAGCATCAGAGTTGGCATCGCGCGAGTGATACTTAATGTAATGCAGGCGTTTATAGGCTATGGTAACCGCTTCACATCAGTTGGGCCGTGTGTTTGTATGCCTCCCTACGTTGTATAAAAAGAAAGTTCTCCATGTTCACTAAGTTTGTACACAGCGCCAGTTCTCACAATGCTAATATTTATTCTACACTTCTTTATCAAGCGACATAGCGTGGAAGTCTATCCCAATCCACTAGGATTGGCAGAGTCTATTACCAGATATTTCTTTGGCTGGGTCAAACAGAGAGCTCGATGGCGTCGTTGCGCATGTCATTCTAACTAAACACGCAGGTTAAGGAACGTCGACCGCAGCCTATCTATGGATGGGTTTATCTATCTCGAGTTTCTCCGTCGGAGGGCACGTTAAGCCGTCAGTCGCGGCTGTTGTCGATAGATGACAGTCGTTAAGCTAAGTCAGTGGCCCTCAGGCGGCTTGAAAACACTGGCTTCGCCAATCCGCATTTGAGTAGCGTGGTGGAGTATGCTCTAAACCCCTTCGGTTGAAGGGAGACCCGTATCCCTGCAGTGGGATGAGTAAGGGTTGATGTGGGGGGGTTCAAATGTCAATTAATCAAAAATATAATTTCTTGAAGCTACAGGTTTCTTTACGTGAGCACTCCTAGCACTGTATATGAAAATCAGCTTTTAACCAACAGTTCCGGGATTTATCCTGTTTCCTATTTCATTAAATTCGTCAGGGTCCACTACCCAAGCCTAAGGAGTCGGCGAACGTACAGATTTTGACGTGGAGCGACTGTCGTCAGGCTTCTACCACCCACGGAAATCAGAACTTTCTAAGATCAGGTCACACGACTTTCAAAATATAATTTCTTGGAAAACGTATCCTTGCGATAATCCTAGGACGATTGCAATTGAGTGGATAAAAGGAAAACTTAACTTTAGGTTTGGTTAGGTTTTCCTGTTATCCACTCAATTGCAATCGTCCTAGGATCCTAACTAACCTAACCTAACCTAAAATAGGTCAGATTTTTGCAATGGTCCTGAAAATACCTCGGATTTTTGCAAAAATCCGACCTATTTTAGGTTAGGTTAGGTTAGCATTTGCAATCGTACGATGATTATCCCAAAGATCCGTTTTGTCTAGTTATCGTGTGACATATACATAAAGCCGTAAACCCGGATTTTGTTATGAATATCCATACTATGATTCGAATCATGGATCAGTCGACATAGTATAGAACTGAACCAACTAAAACTGACAAGGATATATAATTTCCTATCCGCGTAGATATAGACGTCGCAATAATCTCAATCGTGATTAATAATGTCCACTGACAGTTTATTATTATACTTTATTATTATATCCTGATATAGTAAATGTTATGAGGGTCGGGCGGAATACTAATCTATTGGGAAACTGCTTCATAAGGGATTTTCGGGAGGGAAAATGTGATGTTATTTCCACTGTATTGCGCGCTACATGTCTGTACTTTGCAGGAAATTTACGAAAACTCCCTGTTTTGTTTGTTAAAGACATTTGATGATACCTAAATTAGTGTAAAAAGTTGATCAGGAGCCCTATTAACCGATGAGCGTAAGAAGAGTTATGAATGTTAACATACATATACAATATTTTGCGTAAGTAATTTATTATATTATTGATTTGCGAAATGAGATGAGAATAATTATATTTACTGTAATATAACTACAAAATGTATGCGAACAAATATAGGTACCTGACTTAAATAATACATTAAATGAATAAATGTAATATGTTATAAATGACATGAATGCATAATATATGACAATGATGCAATTATAGAAATAACTGTGACTGCGATACCCGTCAGCGTAATAGCTATTGGTTATTTGTCTAGCGGGACTAGTCAGCGGCTATCCTCATTTAAATTGCACTTGCTAGCTGTAGCCGTACGTAGCTAACCAAAGAAATCGCTGCGGACTTCATTCTCATTGCACTTCTCACACACTCTCTCACCCAATACAGGAAAAGATGAGATTATATGAGCACACTTATCTGATGTAATCGTTTTAATTCCAGTTTATGTACAGAGATGGCGCTGTAAATATATTATCGACAGCTTCTCGTTGTAAGAAATTGAATATTGCGTATGAATTAATATTTATTACAGCGTTGAATAATTAAAAGTTTAAGGCATTATTCTTCGTAAGTCAAACTAAATTTCATCTAAACTACTCTGTGTGATTCCCAAACCAATTAGTTCATGCGATCCAGCACCGGACGACACTCATCCGCCACCGTCAGTAGACGCATGTCGTTATTGCCTCGGCTGCTACGGTCGTCAATGCGATTGTCTGCCACCTGAAATAGGAACTGCATGAACCAATTGGTGGCGGAAACATACAACGTAACTAAGATCGAATTGCCTATTACGGAGTTTCATTGTTTCCTAGAAATTAATGAAGATAAATAAAAAAAAAATACTGATATTATATTACATGTACCTATTAATACTGTCGGACTGTGAGCCATACAACCAATAAATCATGACAGTTAAATAGCTAAAATAGCAGGCAATTTTGGTATAAATAAGTAAAAATTCAAATTTTTTTAATTAAAATTTGCGAATATTTTTTATGATTTGCTCGGCCTGACTTTTGTTCGGATCGTATAATTGCACGTGAACATGTGTGACGATATTTGCAGCGTTTCTTCTAAATTATCCTACTGTACATAGATTTTTACTGTTACAATGGGCTCCAGCAATGAATTAAACTCTTAGAAATTAATTTCTCATATCTTAAACGTCGTCCCGTCGACACTTTTGTCCCCAAATTGTATCGGCAGGCAGTAAATTACATTACGTCTATCAAGCGCCCCGACGTCGATGATTTGTGTCCCCGGCCGACTATTTTTCATCCCCCTTCTACCAACCTCTATCCCCACCCGCCTTAAATCACATTGACAACTTAGCCCGTGCAACTATTTCTTTAGCCATTTCAGATTTCAGGGATCCATTTTATAAATGTAAGGAACTCTACAGGCAATTTGATCTAAACTGCTTTATGTCTTTCAAACACCGATTAATTCTTTCGGACAGTCCATATACACATTGGTGAATGCATGCCATCGCTGCCATGGCTGCTCCGGTCGTCTGTGCTTCAGCTGCTACGTCGTCTCTGCAACTTTTTTAGGAGATGTGTCTCATCAAAACAGTCTGTCTGGGGGAGTACCTCCACCTCCCAAAATATCGCGCAAATAACAAAGGGTTGTTGTGTTCCTGAGTGTGAGAAAGGAATTGGTCTGTTAGCAGCAGAGGCATCGCTCGAGTGGTACTTAATGTATTGGACACGTTCATAGGCTGCGGTAACCACTTCACATCATGTGGATCGTGTGTTTGTATATCTCTCGATGTTGTACATTGAAAAAATACTGCAGGCCATCTCGATCACGAAGCGCATGCACCCGTTAACGCTGCTGCCGTGACGCCCTGGTCTCTACGACAAGAGTTTCAGATTCCAAGATCCATACATATCTATTACACAAAAATGAAAAACTTAACCCTATCTAAATACAAAGTTTGCATTAGAGTTGTTATCAAGAAACACGAAATATATTTATATTACATACAAGAAATTCTCGTTTAATATATTAAAATTAATTTAATTTATATAAGTTCATTAATTCAAGTACATTTTTTATGTATATTTTTAGTGAAGTATGTAAGGACCGCGTCTTATGGCGCTCGGTTCTTTCTGCCTACCCCGCAAGGGACCTGGCGTGAAGACATACATACATACATTTTTTATTTTATCTTGTGCCCTCTATGTTTGTATCAGTTTTCCATTATGTTAATGTAGCCTGCTATTAATTGAATTAGCGATAAGGCCGTTATTAAGTTCTGTAATTTTGGATAGTGCAATAAAGCGTCTTGTTTTGCATGGTGGTAAGCCATTCCCTATACATCCTGTGCTTGCTTGTAAATCGCATGTAATACAAAAGGTCGGAAAACTAGCTCCAATCAGATCCCAACCTGACATGATGCTGCCTTCTCACACACCAGTTTGCCAAGTATGAGCAGTGGATGTTTGCGCGGTCCTAAGCTAACAGTTTCTGAGTTTGTTCATGTCAAACAGACCTTCAGCTTGTATTTAAAATATATATCACGGTTTCCGATCAATTCACTGTTTGTGTTTAATACGTCGTAAATAAATCCTGTCTTTGCTTTTCGATCCCAAATATTTTGTTTGGCAATGTTATGAGATGGTTAACAATTTGTATAATGTTTAGATTAGTTAGAAAATACGTGAGTGCATTTCGAAAGTGGAAGGATGTAGGAGCCAAGCAAGACCAAGACTAACCTACCATAACCAAATTGGTCGTGTTTTATCAGCAGGTGATACCAGGAGCCCTAGGAACTAGCAAGCGTGCATGAAAAGAGCTATGAATGTCAAGAAGCGAGTAAGGTGTATAAGGACCGCGTCTTTTAGCGCGTAGTTCTTTCTGCTTACCCCACAAGGGCCCTGACGCGAAAATAGATAATTTCAATATGCGTTATAGCATCAACGCGACTCTTTTAAAGATACAGTCATTATTAGACTTTATAATGTGATGATAAAGGAGTCACACAGCGCTTGGAGCTCTCTGCCTACCACGCAAGGGATTTGACTTGAAGTTATAGATAGATACAATTTGCATCAGATGGGCTGTGACTTGTAATAACATTGTATAAAAAGCATCTTCCATGTTTTGTAAATCGCGTTAAATACTTTCACTTGTACAGATTCCACTTCACAATTTTATTTGTGATTCACTGATTGCACGGTACCGCCATATGTTGTATAAAATACCTTGATAATGCCGTAAAGGCGAAACCGGTCGGTAAAAAACATTATTAAATAAAATTGTGAAGTGGAATCTGTACAAGTGCAAGTATTAGGTAACATTAACGCGATGTCTTCAAAATTCCACCAAGCGCCTGCAATCAATAGTATCAACATAATTTTGTAAATCATTAATTGGTTGCAGTTAATGATTTGTATTGTATTGCATTGTTTTATTCTAATAAAACAAACAAAAATAAAACGAACAACACTCGGCATATACATCGGAGTCGCGGAACTCGTCCATTTTGTAACTTTTTCAATTTGGGAGAACAGTGGAGCGCCTCCGTTCACTCCACGTGATAACAGGAGAGGTTTTATCGTGCCCTCCCCAGGGACTCCGGGCAAACAAATTCTATTTTCGCTTTTGTGTTCTTAATAGTTTCTGCACGCTTCATCCATAGGAGACTTACTATCGTCTTTAGAGTTAAAGCCAACACGTGCACTCAGCTGATTAACAAATGAGGCTCTGACGAAAGAGCTGGTACCTCTGGTATCTCCACACAGAAGATGAAAAAAAGATATTGTAGCTAAATAACAACTCACTAGAAGATTCTTATAAGTGAGGCTAATAAAAATCTCCCTCAGGAGTTGCAGGCTGAAATTATAGACAATCATATTATGTGGCTCTATTCTACACAACGATTTACTCTCAGAACCAGCGTCTTGACCTGTATGAATTCCATAATCAATAAAAAAATATTAGGTTTATTTTTTATGGTCTACAGATTCTAGGCAAGGATTTCGACAGCAATCTTCAACATGCACGTGTTGCCATAAAAAAAGATTATTCCGATATAAATTGTCAACTTTATAAGTGTGACCTGTGAAGTTAATAAAAAAGTAACAATTTGTGAAATGTTTGGTACTAATCACGACGATAAGTGAACACATATTTAATAAAAATACAATACCTATTCCGGTTTTTATGTTTTGTTGTGAAAAACTAGCCCCATCAAAATATTCCCCCACTTCTCTACAGCTTCGTCTATCTATGTGCACTTGAAAATTCGTCCGTATAGTTTCTCGTTATGAAATCCGGCCACTGAGACACAGAATATATGGGTATTAATAAATACCATTCGAAAAACAGTTATCGTATAAAAAGACCCGATTCGAAACGAGAACTCGAATTTCTTGCCGAGCGAGCACAGAATCGATAACCGACGCGTTCCTATTTCCCTATATTTTCCAATAAGGACCCGATCAATCGAGCGAACACATCGGGCAGAATGCTCGGCTACGCACCATGTTTGAGCACACCTGCTTCGCTTGTCTACTGCTCTTTTTTTACTCACATAACTTTCGAAGCGATTTAAACTCTAACGCGGGCGCACACCGCAGTTTTTTCAATGTACATAAAAAACTTAAAAATGTAAAATGATTTTCCCTGAGAGAGGTGTCGAAATATTTAAGTCTCAAATTACGGGTTTTGTGGATCAAATTGCTTGGGTTTTTTCCATCATTAACTTTTTGTGGGGAAGAAGTACCTCATGTATTGGCTTTGGGGAAATTGTGGCAGAATTAATATCATGTTGGTAGATTTTTCGTTTTTCAATGTTGGAAGATTTCGGAATCGTTTCGATGAAATTATTAAAACAGGTATAAAATGTATTGAGATTTGTAACATTCATTTTTATGTTATATTTTAATGTCTAACTTTAATGAACCGATTTTAAAAAGAAGATTTTTATTTTGGTATGTTTGTTGTGTTACAATTTTGATTATTATGTTATTGGCAACATCCAAGTATCTATTCATTCCAATTATTAAGATCCAAGTAAGATATAGTATATTTGGTTCTGTATCGGTACCTTTATAATTTTATATTAATTTTTATATTAATATTTATAATAATAGAACAGCTGAGTTCTACTGTCGATACGCAGCCAAAAGTGTATATATACGTTTAATGCTTTTTTTATACAACGACGGGAGACATACATGTATCCAGACCCCCTGATGTAAAGTGGTTACCGTAATCTGCAAATGCTGACACTCAGAGGCGCAGTTTTCACTAACGCTACTGCGACACCATCGCCCGTGAGTTTGATTCCCACATACGACAAACATGTTTGTGCATGAACATGTCTGTTTGTTTTGGTCTAGGTGTATGTAAGAGAGATAGGGTGCATCAAAGTAGCCCGTTTGGGAAAGTATCTCCACGTCACAGAAAACCGCAACCAAAAAACAGTTGTTGGTACCTTGCGTGTGAGTGAGGTTACCAGTAAGCTCCTAAGGAGTAGCTGTGTTAGCAGCAGAGGTAGCATCGCGCTAATTATGCTTAATGTATTGCACGCGTTCAAAGGCTACTGTAACAGTTTGAGGACAGGTGGACCGTATGCTTATACGCCAACCGACGTTGAATAAAAAAAAGTACAAGTCCATGGAAAGTTGTTGTTCCTGCGCGTGATTGAGGTTACATGTAAGCTCCTGTTAAATTGCTGAGTTAGTGAAGGTGGCATCTAGATAGATAGATAGAAAGTTTATTTGTATCATAGAACACACATGTAAGACAATGAGATTGGGTTTTTCACAGAGAATAGGTGCCTAGATTACAAAAAGACTCATACTAAAACTATTATCAGATAGACAAAATACATACAGTACAATGTACAGTGATGTTCAGGCATGTGTGTTGCAGTGATACAAACAGGCAGCAGCTCAGTGGGTTGTCTGCTCGAGGAGCAAACACTGATTTTCAGCTGCAACCTAATGATACACGCGGGAATGCGCGGCAGCGATACAACACACTCGTACAACCATAAGGACACTTTTTGTGCCAATTAATAGTTAGCACAAAGGTACACAGCGCCATCCAGCTCCAAACCAAGCAAAGCTGTATAAGCATATTGTTACATATTGTCCTAATATAACCGTTAAAAAATGCATAAATACAAAAAACAGCGTACGTAAAAAAAAAAACAATGTACGATAAAGTAGGTACATTCAATAACGAACATTTAATAAGTCAATTCTTAAACTAAATTGTAGACAGAGCAACTGAAATTTTACTTCAAGACATCTATGTTAAGTCTTTATTCAAAATCGGCTAGTAACAGAAAGGAAAGGTCCTCTACCAGGGCGACGAAGATGGAATTTCTAGTGCTTGTGAACTCAGCAAAGCAGACTTGAGTTGTTTTTTAAAAGAATACTTCGATGGAGCGTTTCTTATTGGAGGGGGGATATTGTTCCAACACTTGGTCGCCCGGTAGCGGAAACTACCATTAAATGCCGCAGTCCTGTGCAAGTGAGTAGTCAACGGAGCTCGGACCGACCTGAGAACACCCGGTCCATATCTATTATGAAAGGTGCTAAAATTCAATTTAGTGTATAGGTACATAGGCTTTTTAAATTTTATTAAGTCAAACATAAGTGTTGCGAGATGTAACCGTCTACGTGATTCCATATTAAGCATAGCAGCCTTATTAATAAATGGCGATATATGACTTCGTGGCGGAACATCAAAGCAAAACCGACAGCAGGCGTTTTGTATACGTTGAATCATTCGCCGACTCCTATGCAGAAGGCGTGGCCCATAGACTAAGTCACCGTAATTTAGCCTTGAGAGGACGATCTACGAACTATATTCCTTGTATTATTGTGTAGAGGCTATGATAACCATTTTACATTAAGTTGGTAATGTGCTTAGTTGCCTTCTCATTGTCTCCCTTATATCATCATTGCGCACAGTCAACATGTAAAAGTTACTAAGTGATAATTTAATTCTTTGAATGCGAAATGTTAACAAGATGGCGTCCTCGTCCGTTCTATTCTTATTTGGTTCACATTTTACCTACACTTTGCTTTATTTATTCAATCGAAAACACGTCTGTTGTTATCTGTTCGTTGAAACGGTAAGTAACGTTCAATTTATTCATAACGTGAGTAAATTAATAAAAGGGAATATTTATGTACATACTTTTTCATATAAAGCGTCTCTTTGGTAGGTATTTTTGTGTTATTTGCATTAGAGTAATTGTGGAGGCGCTGCGTTAGCAGTGGCGATGATGTTACTCAAATTACATTGTTGTACAGACATCCTCTTACGCTTATTGAATCTTAATTATTGAAAAATATATTATTTCAGAATCTAGTTCCATCGATATCCTCACGCCAGGTCCCTAGCGGAGTAAGCAGAGAGAATTGTCATAAGAGAAGACGCGGTGTCTTGTGACGATCGGTTGTCTCTGCAAACAAGTCTGTATAAACCTCACTCGCAACGTTAACATAATGAACGTTAACGAAGAGCACATGAAAAGAACTACGAAGTTCTTTTCATGCTCTATTTGGTCGTGGTAGGTGAGTCTTATCCTTCCTCTGCTCCTATATCCTTCTACTTTCGCGCTGTATATCTGTTTCGCCATTCTATCTGCATTTTATGTACATGTCCGAACCAGTGGAGCACGCCTCTTATTGTCTTAACATCTCGTTCGCACTTTTAAGATATACATATTATTAGTAACTAGTTTCTACTCCGGGTTTTGCCTACGTGGGGGGCACATTATGGTCATAATAATATAGAGACTACAGTATGGGGTTCTTCAAGAAAGGCGTGAAGAGGTTCCTATAGGGTCTGTAACGCAAGAGTGACACCCCTGGTGTTGCAGATATCTACAGGCTATGGTAACTGCTTACCATCAGGCAGGCCGTACGCTTATTTGCTACCTTAGCAGTATAAAAAATAATAATAATACAGCCTCTTCTATTTTCTTGGTGATATTTTTCCTTTAACAATATTTATTACCATCCGTTTAGGGATTTAGTCATGAAAAGCTAACAAACAAGCGACAAAATTTTATTTCGTGCTTATAATATACGTGTCAATTATTAGGTCTCATTGACTATTGTATAGGCTGTTCGCTTGTTTGCCACCCTTAAAGCATATAAATAGTTTAAAACTTAAAACAAAACGTGTGTTAATCCGAAAAAAAGATATATTTTTCACTCCATTTTTATACTAAATTGGCGCAAAATAACCGTTCAGCCTACCTGATGTAAAGTGCCTATATCACGACATTCTAAAGTCCTTCAAGTAGAATCCTAGACTCTGCTAGTTACGCTGTTCTATTTTTCTTTATATACTTAGCGTAAACTTAACTCAATCGTAACTTGAACCTGATCAGAACCTTACCCAAAGTGTCCCGAACCTGATCCAACCCGATACAATCGACCCCTAATTTTTTTCCAAACGTGATCCCACCTGCGAGCCCGATCCAAACCTGATCCGATATGACCCAAACGTGACTAAACCTGACTCAAAATTTACCAGCTGACTATACAGAACCTTAAAAATATTGATAATTCAAATAAGCAATGTTGCCCGTATCTGTTTTTAATATACCGGCAAGGGAACCACAATTAATGACATTTTAATTTAAAATCATTTGCCCGTGGCTTCGTCGGCTCAATATGGCTTTATATAAAAACATGAAACGATTCAGTGGATCGTTACGCTCTGATTCAATTTTAAAATTAAAATTCAATTTGCTGTGGTCATTTTGGTATATCATTAACTCTATCTACTTTATTGAACAAATTGATACTGAATTTTAATAATATTCATCTATCAATATATATTTTGGTGCCAAATTTCTTCCTAGAGAGAAAGGCCAGGCGCGACATGATCAGTCCTTACTCAGCTCACTTCCTTCCCTAACATTCATAGCTCTTGTCATGCACACTAATATAGAAACCATCCTAGGTCTTTAACCTCACCTAATACGACCAATTTGGTCGTAGTGAGCCTTACCTTGTTCAACTCTTCTTTCTTTCGCGTTGTATATCTGTTTCATCATTTTTTCACTTATGTTCTTTCTACAAGTCCCAAGCAATGGAGTATATCTGTCTGTCCTTAGTTATATCATTTCCATAATCTATACTAATATATAAGGTGGAAGTTTGTTTGTTTGTTTGAACGCGCTAATCTCAGGAACTGCCAGTCTGATTTGTACAATTCTTTTTGCATTTGGTAGCATAATTCTTGAGGAAAAATATAGGCTATTCAACATATACGACTCTTAGAAGTGGAGAAAAAAATGAGGAAAATGGGTCCACGGGATACCGATATACGCGGTACTGAGTTGTGGGGTTCAACTAGTAGTTAAGCTACACCTTTGTGTGAAGAACAGTTCAATAAAGTAAAAATGACTACTAACGCTTGTTGACCGCGTTCACAATGATGTGAGAAAGAAAGAAAGAACTGACCTGAAAGAGAGCGTCGGTGTTAAGATAAGAAAAGGCACGTTCTGTTGGTTCGCAGATGTAGACAATGCAGGATAAAAGAATGACGAAACAGAAATATAATGCGAAAGTGGAAGGAAGTAGGACAAAGACCAAGACTTACCTATTACGAACAAACTTATCGTGTTTTATGAGAAGGTGACATCAGAAATCCTAGGAACCTGTGAACATGCATGAAAAGAGAATGTTAATAAAGCGAGTGAGGTGTGTAAGGAGCGCGTTTTGTGGTACACGGTTCTCTCTGCCTACCCTGCTTGTTCTGTTTTTTTTTGTTTAATAGCTATTGATTGCAAATTCATATACGTTTTCCTCTTTTTGATAACTACTACGGTCGAATTTCGAGTACTTGTTTACACACTATTCTTAAAACCATGAATTAAATAACCAAATGGAGAACAGATAGTACAATTTTGCTTTGAAACTCACTGCAGCTCAGGGGGCGAAATAGAATGCGTAGCTGTAATTGGCTACTTCACAGATGAAAATCGCGTTACTTCAGATTATTGGTTAAATCATCCTCGTATCGGACCGTAGGCTTGAATTAATGAGATATTTAGGCACTGAAGCCCTAACTTTGGGTGAACATTAAGTGCCTTTATTAGCCATCAAATCGTTTATTAGTTTGTGTTTCTGACAGTTTACAAAGTTTATAGATAATTCTAGCGACTGCAAAAAGTGGTGATAGCTCTATGGATAAATAATCGGCCTGTTAACCAACTGGTTGCCGGTATATTTCGAAAGATGTGTCACCTAACCCAAGAAAATTCCGTTTTACCCTCGGCGTTGTCGAGAATCATTGTTCGTGCAATTATCCAAATTATGTGACTACACGTGAAGACTTATTATTGGCTTACAGGTGCTTAGAATAAGTATTTTTAGAAAATATTGTAAAAGCTGTTAGTCTTCCAAATAAAAATAATAAAAATAAAAATAAAATATAAATAAAATATAAAATTGAAGTGTCTGTCTGTGATTTCAAAATAAAGCCTTTATATAAAGCTCATATTATTATTTTCATGTTACCAAAGCCTAAATACGCATTTTTAACTTTTTTGTCTGTCTGTTTTTTGTCTGGGCTAATCTTCGAAATGGCTTAACCGATTTTAACGGGACTTTCACTGGTAGATAGAGGACTGTTCAGAGCAGAATATAGGGTACTTTTTATTCCGTAAATATTTAGGGTTCCTGCGTAAAAAATGAAAAACTGTTAAAAATAGGGGGAAATATCTTCCCGTTCAGGGGACTTTGACATTTTATTTTTATTATTTTCATAGAATACGTATTTTTTGTGACATTAAATAACTACGCATTTGTTATGTAATAAAATAAATATACATTGCCTCCCGTAAAGGTAAATAGATGACGCTGTATGAAAATTGAATCGCTCTATGGTTGCAACTACGACCCTGAACTTTGTTTTTTTTTTAAACAGAAAGAGAGGTCTTTTGAGAAATAAAGGCTACTAAAAGCCCAAATCTCATGCGTACGAAGCCGCGGGCTTCAGCTAGTGTTAATATAAAAAAGATACCCTGAAATCCTTTCTAAAAAGCTTATCTGGCTATCTATCTAGCTCAAAATGAACAACAAAAAGCAACAAAATGTTGTGTTTTAGTTACAACACTATAAATTGTTTCGTATCTAAGAAAAACAAACAGCGCATCTAAATCTTACACCGTCAGCGGGACTAGAGTGGGTACACTTAGCTGTAATATATTGCACAGAGCTAATGTAGTACACTGGCGGCCGAGATACAGCGTCCCACTATGATACTGATGTATCAAACGCCAAGTGTAAATGTGGCCTTCATTTGCACGTGCGTGCCCGTGAGTTACCGAACCCGGTGTAAAGGGGAGAGAGACACCTCGATTTATCAAGTTATTTTATATTAATATCAGGTCCCAACGGGAATACATTTATATTGTATTGTCTTAGGTTTTCGCGATTGTTACACATTGAATTAAACAATTTTTAACGGAAGTATCGCGTGTTTTATTTAGCGCGGCCAGCGACCAGCGTCCGTGGTCGCAGAAGTCTTCCTGCGACCACGGACGCTGCAAAGCGTTCGAAACGTCAGGTTCAACAAAATAAATAAAACACGCGATACTTCCGTTAAAAATTGTTTAATTCAACAATTAGGTATTGTTCACGCTTTATTACCCTAGCTGCTGACACAGCAACTCCAGTAACTTACTGGAAATTTTACTTACTTGCAGAAACACTGGGTCAGTGAATTGTTTATTTGACTGCGTTCTTCTGTGAGGTGGAGGAAGTACTTCGCTATGCGAACTGCTATATACCTCTTATGATATGATGATAATGAGCCCTTTGAACCCGCGATGGAATGTTAGAAGTAAGACGGATGAAAAGTATTATGGAAACCTCAGGGTCCGCAGTATATGTAGTACAGTGAGGCATTGACAAGTTTTGATCAGGAACACCGTTCCTATATGAAGTCTATATGTTTGGCTGTGTGTGCGTTCGTCTGTGTGTGTGTTTTTTCGAATACACGCGATACTTCCGTTAAAAATTGTTTAATTCAATACATTTATATTATTTATTTATCTGTAATTTTACACTGGCGGTAGAGGTACCGTGTTCCACTGTGACATTGTCAAGATGTATTAAACGCGAAGTTAATTGTAGGAAGCCTGATGAGGAAGGTCTTCTAACAGAGTGTGTTGCCAATGATTACATAGGGAACTGGGGCCTGGCCCTTCACTGCGAGTCGTAAGGGGAACATCAAGGTCGCTCAGCGTGCCATGAAAAGAGCTATGCTGGGGGTTTCTCTGTGTGATAGAATCACAAAACAGACAGAACCGACAACCGCTGGGGCAGAAATGGCGAACGGCGTCCCCGTTCTGGTATACGCAGTGTGGGACAACTCGCCACTAGCTGGAGCGATGATCTCAAGAGGTTTATAGGGAGTCGATGGATGCAGGTGACACAGGATCGAGACGAGTGGCACTCTAGAGGGGAGGCCTATGTTCAGCGCTGGGCGAATACAGGCTGAGATGATGATGTTGATTAAACGCGAAGTATAAATGTGGTTGTCACATTTGACGAGCTCGGTGGCGGATTGTTGAAGTTAACAGCAAGATCCGTAGATACGATTCCCATACATTTGTGTGCATGAACACGTATGTTTGTCTTGGTCCGGGTATTTTAAGAGAAATCGGCATGTATCGAAGTAGCCCGGCTTAGGAAGTACCTCCACCTCACAACCGCAAACAAATGACATCTCAACTTAAAGATAGTTGTGACTGGTAGTGCATGGCGTTGAATGAAAAGCTGTCAATTAGATAATGTTATTAAGTTATCTGATATGCAGCTTTATAAGACTACATATAAGCCATAGCTTTAAATACTTCTATGTGTAAATATATATAACTATGTGTGAAGTTTTGACTTTCACTGAAGACCAGGGCTGGGAATTCTTTGTGATTTCCTAGCATATAACCCTGAGTGAGGGTCAATTCTGACTTCAATTGTGTGTATGTGTACATACTTTATTGTAAAATTAGTATGTGAAATTGGAATAAATATATTTCTATTCTATTTTCTATTCTGAAAAAGTTATATTAATCTTCGGTATATTTTATTTTCCGTTAAGAAAATAGTTTAGATAGGTATACCTAATCTTGGTTCAGAGTGTAAAAATGAGGTTTAGTACATGAGATTGGATTAGCAAAAGACATTCTGAGCGGTTCACTGCTCCGTGCTGTGCAGTCCACTTACAAGGATTGCTCAGCATGTGAGCGGATAGATAGTGGCATGTCACCCTGGTTTGATGTCAAAATTGGTTTCAAACACGGTTGCGTGCTATCTGCTAGGCTGTTTATCCTGTATCTCGATAGTTGTCTGCAGAGAATAAGGTCAACGAATGTGGGATTGCGCATGGGTGACCTAGTGGTGAACTGTCTGCTGTATGCAGACGATGCCGTCCTATTAGCAGAAACATCATCGGAAATACGAACACTGGTCACAACGATGAAAGACGAATGTATGGAGAAAGGCTTACCACTGAATGCGAAGAAAACAAAGATAATGGTATTTGAAAGAGAAGAATCCAGAACGAATGTAAGGATTACGGTTGGTGATGAAGTGTTGGAACAAGTGGATGAGTTTGTATATCTTGGATGCGCTTTCAGCAGGGATGGAAGGTACACCGCAGATGTGGAAAGACGAGTGAGTGCTGGGAATAGTGTGAATGGAGCGTTGGAAAAACTTCTTGGCAGTAAAAACCTGAGCGAGAAGGCACAACTCGCTATACACAATGCAGTGTTGGTCCCAATGCTAACTTATGGAAGCGAGAGCTGAGTATGGCAGAGAGAGCATGAAAGTAGGATAAACGCGGTCGAAATGCGAGCGTTGCGCAAAATTTGTGGCGTAACGCTTGTAGACCGTATTCGCAATAATGATATTAGAAACAGAGTTGGTGTGAAAGAGAGCGTCGGTGTTAAAATAAGAAGAGGCGTGCTGATATACGATGCAATGAATATTAAAGAAGCGAGTGAGGTATGTAAGTTGAGATCGAGTCACGTGGCGCTCGGTTCTCTCTGCCTACCCCGCAAGGGATTTGGCGTGAAGTTATAGATAGATAGATGTAATAAAACATTGAGCATGTAACTGAAATGATTTCGAACAATTATTTTTCATACAAACCGCTACAAAATCGCAGCGGATTACTTCCATGTCCCTAGTTTACGGTGAACAGATGAATTAATATCATTTCAGTTTGTGTAAAAACGTACAAATAACCGTTTTCGAAACTTCATTCGGTATTTTATTAATAAAATATCTTTTTGCGGTCGCATTTCGTTTTAAAATGAGATTTATTTTGCTAAATATTGAAATGTAATAATATCTATACCACTATTTTATTTTTACGTCAGGAGGCAACCAAACATACCGCCCACCTAATATAAAGTGATTACTCCAGCCGATGAACGCTGGCAATACATACAGTATTACTCGCGCGATATCACCTTTGCTGATAATACAGCAACTTAAGAGAGGTAGAAAACCGCAGCTAAATAACAACTCCCTAGAGGGTTGTTGTGTTCCTGCGTGTGGGTGAGGTCACCAGTAAGCTCCCAAGGAGTTGCTGTGTAAACAGCAGAGGAGGCATCACGCAAGTGATACTTAATATATCGCAAGCATTAGTAGGTTACGGTACTCGCTTTACATCAGGTGGGCCGTATGCTTATATGCCTCCCGACGTAGTATAAAAAAAAACTTGGGCTCCCAGGGAGTTGTTATTTGGCTGCGGTTTTATGTGAGGTGCAGTCGCTTTTCCAGACGAGTTGCTTCGACACGCCATATCTCAAAAATATTTCGTTATTACCTCGGCTGCTTACGCAGAAAACCCTTAGGAGCTCAGTTCACCAACTCACTACGAGCCGGAACACAACACCGCTCCAGGGAGTTGTTATTTGTCTGCGGTTTTCTTTGAGGTGGAGGTACTTCCTCACACGGTCGGCTTTGATGCGATTGATTTGTATTAAAAAGATCCATATCAAGTCATCAGACATGTTGACGCACACAAATGTTTGTTCTGTGTGGGAATCGAAGCCATGAACGTTGGTGTCAAGGTAGCGTTATCTAACCACTGCGCCACCGAGTTCGTCAATACTATGAACTTATTTATTTATTTTATTGCACATGTTTATAGACCGTTACAGACAATTATCTATTCCTGGTAGGGTATGGCAATTTCGGTACAGTACATTGTGTTTTACATTTGTTAATTTTACTACATTTATAATCTAAGTCGTAATTTTCCTGCGAAATTTGTTTCGAAATTAGTATTTTTACATTTTATCTGAATACAAACTGATATAAACTATCTTCTAGAAGGTTAAGGACAAACATCCCACTGCAGAGTTGGTTAATATTTCACACGATGCCACACGTTCGTCTGATTACGATGAAACTTTGTTTGTCCTTACTATAAAAAAAAACCTTGACGCACTAGGTTGTTTTCCTTATATATACAACGTCTGGAGGCATCTAAAGCAGTTACCGTAGCCTATTAGCGATGCGTCCTCTGCAGCTTACACAGCAACTCTTTAGGAGCTTACTAGTGGCCTCACTTACACGCAGAAACACAACAACCCTCTAGGGTGTTGTTATTTGTCCGCGGTTTTCTGTGAGGTGGAGGTACTTCCCCAGACGGACTGCTTTGATGCGCCTTAACTCTCTTAAGGTTCTTCTTCTTCGCGTTATTCCGTTTCCTAATTCATTAGGATTGGTGGGGTCCGCTACCTAAGACTAAAGATTTACTGATTTTTACATAGAGCGACTACCGTCAGACCTTCACAACTCAGAGGGAAAACTAGATCTTTCTTGTGTGGGTTTCCTCACGATGATTTCCTTCACCGAAAGTGTGAATATGTACATAAATACAAAAACACGTTTTAAGAGGTAGGGCGCATCAAAGCTGCTCGTCTGGGGAAGTACCTCCACCTCATACAAAACCGCAGCCAAATAACAACTCCCTAGAGGGTTGCTGTGCTCCTGCGTGTGAGTGAGGTCACCAGTAAGCTCCCAAAGAGTTGCTGTGTAAGCAGAAGCGGAGGCATCGCGCGAGTGTTACTTAATATATCGCAAGGGTTAATAGGCTACGGTACCCGCTTTACATCAGGTGGGCTGTATGATTGTATGCCCCTGACGTAGTATAAAAAAAAAACACGAATTTAGTGATATGTACTTGCCCCCGACATGATTCGAGCTGTGGATGATTCAGGTCAAAACGGCAGCAATGCGCTAGTCACCGCTGAACGAGAGAGAAAAAAACATGTATTTAAACCTAACCAGCTGTCAGGATACCAGCTAGGCATGAGATACTCCATCCCTCGACCCTTATTAATCCCAATGCAGGGATACGGGTCTCCTTTCAACCGAAAGGGTTTAGAGCATACTCCACCACGCTGCTCAAATGCGGAATGGCGGAGGCCAGTGTTTTCAAGCCGCCCGAGTGCCACTGACTTAGCTTAACGACTGTCATCTATCGACAACAGCCGGGATCGACGGCTTAACGTGCCCACCAAAGCACGGTGAAACTCGAGATAGATAAACCCGTCCATAGACAGGCTGCAACGACGCCATCAGGTATGAGATACTCATCATGTAGGAATCAAAGTAATCGATTTGATATTATAACTTGAGTAATGCCAATAAGAATATATCACAGACGGATATGTTAATATATCGGCTTGGAAATTGGGGCCAATTGGATTTTATATTGAGTACAACATTATATTTGCAATTTAACAGCTGTTTGCATCTAAACGTAATGCTATCTTGTTACTAGAATTTCTTAGGCAGGGCGCATCAAAGCAGCCCCTCTGGGGAAGTACCTCCACCTCACAGAAAACCGCAGCCAAATAACAACTCCCTAGAGGGTTGTTGTGTTCCTGCGTGTGAGTGAGGTCGCCAGTAAGCTTCCGAGGAGTTGCTGTGTAAGCAGCCGAGGAATCATCGCGCGAGTGATACTTAATATATCGCAAGCGTTAATAGGCTACGGTACCCGCTTTACATCAGGTGCGCCGTATGCCTCCCGACGTAGTATAAAAAAAGAAGAATGCACGAGCGTTGGTATCAAAGTAGCTTTAATAATCACTGCGACACCGAACTGGTCAAAATTACTCCTCCTAAAGAGTAGCTGCATTGGCAGCTTATGTGACAATACATACTTGATACATCTTGTATTGCAAACGTGTATGAATTACAGTAACTACTTCATAATTCACTTATACTCGTAAATTGCAGAAACATGCTACATTTTTTTTTATAGTACGTCGGGAGGCATACAACCATACGGCCCACCTGATGTAAAGCGGGTACCGTAGCCTATTAACGCTTGTAATGTATTAAGTATCACTCGCGCGATGCCTCCTCTGCTGCTTACACAGCAACTCCTCGGAAGCTTACTGGCGACCTCACTCATACGCAGGAACACAACAACCCTCTAGGGAGTTGTTATTTGGCTGCGGTTTTCTGTGAGGTGGAGGTACTTCCCCAGACGAGCTGCTTTGATGCGCCCTACCTCTCTTAAAACATCCAGACCAAGACAAACAGACATGTTCATGCACACAAATGTTCGTCTTGTGTGGGAATCGAATCCACGAGCGTTGGTGTCAAAGTCGCGTCTTTCACGACTGAGCCACCGAACTCGTCAAAATTTTAATAAATAAAGGTAAATTAATAATGGTAATTAAGCGAATAATTAGAGCTCGGCGGTGATGGAGAACATCGTGAGGAAACCCGCACGTCCAAGAAATTATATCTCAAGAGACGTGTGACCTTACCTAAGTATTTTTTTTTTTTTTATATTGGCTCAGCATAGTGGCTCCTCTTCGCCTGTTGGTAAGCGAAAAGGGGAGCCCAAATTGCAGCGGCAACTGACAAAAGACTACGGTGTCCTGTCAGTTGACGCTACCATGCTGGCCCGCAAGGTGCTTCTTCACGCTTCGTTTGAAGGATCCCATGTTGTAGGAAGGAGGAAACACATGTGCAGGCAAGGCGTTCCACTTTTTAATAGTTCGACAGAGATAGGAGTTGCCGAACTTTTTAGTACGAGAACTAATGTCCTCTACAGTGGAATGATGACATCGCAAGCCTGCACGTGTGCTTCTATGACGGAAGGGAGAGGGTGGGATGAGGGAAAATAGTTCTTCAGAGCACTCACCATGGTACAGGCGGTAAAATGTACTTAGGGAGCCTATGTCCCTACGAAGTTGCAGAGGTTCTAGGTATTTTGTGACCTCTTCGTATGATCCGCATTAAAACTAAAGTAACTGACAAAGCAAGCTGAAGTTGCAGCCGGCCGGCCACATTGACCGAAGAACCGATAACCGCTGGGGGGAAAAGGTCCTCGAATGGCATCCCCATGCGCAGTGTGGAGCGACCACTCACTAAATGGAGCGAAGACCTCAAAATTTCTGTAGGGAGTGTCTATGTATGCAGGTGGCTCAGGACTGTGTGGCTCTCAAGAAGGGAGGCCTATGTCCAGCAGTGGACTAATATGTGCTGAAATGACGATGAAGACGAATCGTCTTTTCAATTTAAACAAGCGTAATCAGGAATAAAACATGACTTTGTATTTGCGTGGCGGTCAAAAGGTTATTGTTAAATCTTAAATGAGCAATTCATCAATAAGATATATTATATTATATTTTGGGCATCTCATAAACTGCTTTGATTGATTGAGCTTTGCTGCACATAAAATGATTTGGATCAAATTTGTAATTAGATAGGGTTTTTTGCTTTTTAAGTTAGTCTATATGTGTTTATTTCATGAAAAATAAACGCGCTTTAACAAAAAAACACACATGTACTAGAAAATAAAACAAAGTGCTCAAATCCATTAAAGTTTCTCGAAGTATCGTGGTACATAACCAGTTGAGAATGCGCAAGCTTGCATTGCCAGAGGATCACCTGGCTCGTCAATTATATAACAATCCTTTTTTTTTTAATTTGTCGGCCATTTTGTCTGTGTTCCTTAAGAGATAGGAACGGCGTTCCTGAACATTCCCATTCTACTTTTTTATGCTGAATCCGAATCTGAAGTCAAAATTCGAATATTCGAAAAAAAAGCGACGGACAAACACACGGCAAACGCACAGACAAACACATAGATTTTATATAGGAACGGTGTTCCTGAAAAGATACGCGACGAATACATAACTTCGCTGTTTAATAAAGTCTATCAAAAATAAATACTTCTAAAATACGTTATAAATGATGACATGACGTACGGAATCCTAACAGATTTAAATTCACATGCGCCCGTTCTTATTTTTCCTTTCTTCGTGTTTCGCACCGTGAAAAGAGGCATCGGTTCGGAACAAAGTTTCTTTCTGAGTTGCTTTCGTTCCACCGGTGATACCTGATATGTACCCTTTTATCTCTACTTGTATTCTTATTGCGTGCAGATTTGCACGGTTGAATTGTTAGCTGCATCTACAGACTCCAAATTCAAATGTATTTATTTGGTCATACGTACCTACATGTTCTTCTTCCGAGCTTTAAGTTTCCTAATACATTGGGATTAGCGGGGTCCATTGCCTACGTCCAAGGACTGCCCTCAGACCTCTGTAGGAAAAACCAAGAGGAAAAACCAAACTTTTCTTGGGTTACGTCACATGTCTTTTGGAATACGTACCTACATATTATGTGGGTTTATATGAACTTTATAGAGATACTATTTGTGATTTTTTTATATTCTCACCAGCCATGCAATTCTGTAAGAGCAAACATCCTTACATCCTCGGAAACATCGGCTATTATAGCCTTGAACACAAAATTGCAATTCCTTAGTGTCGCTTTTCATGGTTGTGCGACACTGGCGCCGCAAGGCTGCGTTTGGAATTGGAATTCCACAAGGCAAACAGCCTCGCGTACGCTTACAGCCTTATAGAATACCAAATAATTTAGCCGTGATCGCAGTAGACGATGTCAAAGCTGTGACATTGATCACAGCGACGCATACAGCCATTACGAGTCGCTTAGAGAATTGCATGGATGAGCGCCACAAAATGTTGTCCATACATTGCTCGCTTCTAAATATTCATAGCTCTTTTCATGCAAGCTCGCCTTCTGACAGCTGCTTCTGATAAAACACGACCAATTTGATTCTGGTACGTGTGCCTTAATATTCCCCGAAGTATATGACCACACCTATCATAATTATACGTGCTATAAGATAGCTTATTGGCTAGTATTAGAGATCATTGATCATTAAAGAGGTAATATTATATTATAGTATATATGTATTTATTTATAGGACTTCGTGAAGTAAACAGAGTACTTGATGGGAACTTATTGCCGTAGCCTTTGGCCACTTCAATATAAGTAACATTGCTGGAGTTGCCACTATCGTTGGTAATACATTAACTCCTTTGGAGCTTTCTGGTAACTTCCCTCATTCACAAGAACACAATAATCTTCCAGGTAGCTGTTATTTGGAATCGGGTATCTGTTAGATGAAGGTACTTTCTCACTAGGAGTGCTTTGATGCGCTTCATCTCTCTTGAACCACCCAGATCAAGATAAAAGAGACGTTCATTCACACAAGTGTTTGTACTGTGTGAGAATCTAATACGAGTGCCTTGTTTCAAAGTAGCCTTGGCTAACTCCATTACCGGGCCCGTCAAAACAAGCTAATTAGCATATGGCCCATCTATTGTAATGTCGTAATTGTAGCTTTTGCAATACAAAAAGAATCGCTCAAGATATCTTTGCAATTTTTTAGAAACATACTGGTAACCTCTGTAATTTAAAATATTTCACTTCAACCCACACAGTAAAAACCACGAGCTATTCCAAGCTATGTCCAGGGTACTTGGCCTAACCATAGCATCCCCGAGTTGATGCGTAGCGGTCTCTTGGGCTAATCAAAAAGATCGTACCCGTTTTGACCCTACCCTAGCCCCGGAATCCCCTTTATAAATATTCACCCCGAATTGATTCAATCCCCGTGTTTTTGTCGAATGAATGGAGCGAACATTTCAGTAAATTGGACTATACATTGACTTTGTACAACTAAATTTAGTATGCAATGTAGGCCATTCTTCGAAGAATTAATTCGTATCGAAGAATTGGGTATAAATGTCGCAGCGATATGAAAAAACAATGGCTTCGTCAAATGTCTATGTAATTAGATAGATGTTGAAATTACACCTACATAGGCAGAGGGAGATGCGCGTTAGACAGATCCGAGTCATTTAGGGCTGGATTCACTCTGCTTATCCTGCAAAGGAATTAAATTAATAGAAATGAATAGAAATAATTACATGCAGTGCAATGTTCTACCCTGACTGACATTGACCCTTCTATTTCAATTTTTATTATACTACTTAGGTTGTAAACAAGTTTACCCGAAGATAGACATTGACATTACGTTAAAACTCTCTTGACGCTTTTTTTGAAGAATCACATGCTGTATTTGTACGACAAATAATTTATGAAATAAAGTAATTTAAATTTAAGGTAATGTAAAGGTATTTTAGAACAATTGTTACTAAAGTAGGTAAGCGATATTTTAAAAAATTCAGTTACAGGATCGGCAATATAAGAGTAACACTGCAATGGCAACCGTTTATCATCTGGTAAGCCGTATTCGTGTTAACCACCTTATAACTATAAAAACCCTCTTCAAATAGAAGGTCCCATATCTTTGTTAAACTTTTTGTTAGATTTATATCTATTCATATGTTCACGATAAGTCCCTTGCTACGATGCAGAGAGAACCTAGCGCTACACGACTCGGTCCTTAGATACCTCGCTAGCTCTGCCCTTGCTAGATTCATTTAGGAAAAATCTAAAACATTGGTGTAGTTTTTAATAACTTCTATAACTCTATCAAATTACGTAGATGTTTGACGAAGGTCCTGTTTTTGTCATATCACTGCGACATTTATACCCATTTCATTATTCGATTAATGGCTTACATTGTAAACTGAATTTAGTGGTATAAAGACAATATATAGTTCAATTTATTCAAATGTTCGCTCCATTCATGCGGCAAAAACACGGAGGTTGAATCAATTCGGGGCGATTATTTATAAAGTAGATTCCGGGGCTAGGGTAGGGTCAAAATGGGTACGATCTTTTTAATTAGCCCAAGAGACCGCTATGCAGCAAATTGGGGTATGCTATTGTTAGCCCAAGTGCCCCAAACATAGCTTAGAATACCTCATGGTTTTTACTGTGTGTATTCAGGGGAAATATTGTAAATTACAGAGGTTACCGGTATGCTAATTCAAAGCTGCAAAGTATGCAGTTGAGGAGAGCGATACTTATTTTATTGCAAATATTCGTACTTATATATGAAAACATATAAGTACGCATGTCGGTACATTGGCTTGCTAGGTCTAGTGGGTCATTTCTTGTAAATTGTATTCGATTCTACAATAATTACCCAAAACAGTTCCAGTCCTTTCATAGCAATATGTTCAAAAAGCACATCAAAAATACTGTCGGAAAAAGCTTATTATAAAATTCATAAATATGTAAATGACAAAGATGTTTGGAAAATCTTAATAATCTGTAATTCTACTACTTGACGTCATTGTTACTTACCAATATGCTGACATTTGGCATCATCTTATTTGGTGGTGGCGCCACTAGCACGATAACACTGAGACCGTGCTATTATAATTATTAAAAATGTGTTCAATTAAATTGACTCAATTAAAATATTATCAGTAATTATTTTCAATGGTGATACTGTGATCCTTTACATGTGCCAATCGGAATCTAGAACTCAATAAAATGATTTTTTTAAAATCGGTGCTAAATTAAAAATAAAACCTATTTCTACTAAGGTGTAAAAGAAGCATACGGTAAATGCCTATTGGTAAGCATTTACAGTATGGAATGAACCCTTCAAACACTATAGGCGGTTATCTTGCGTTTTAGACTCTTTTCAAGGTCCTCATGCTATAGAACCCTGTAAAAACCTCGGCAGGGAGTTCATTACTTCCAGAAGTAAATTTTGTTGGAATCCATACATACTCGTACATACGCTCTCATTATTCTTTAAGTCTTTTGAATACGGTGTATACACAGATATATATGCGGGCGGTATCGGGGGCGAGTCCTTCCAGAATTAGGAGAATATTTTCTTTATTCAAATTCAAGCCAACAAACGTTAATTGTTTGTTTTTTTATCGCGTCACTGTTAATCTAAAAAGTGTGCCCTTGGGGAACGTTATGGAACAATCTGTTGCTTAATTTTATTTTCTTTTGTTCCGAATTTTGCGAGGGCGACGATTTAGTCCACTGCCGTCTATTTGCGTGTGAATAAGGGTTGAAAGGAGCGGTTAGAGAGCATTTTAAAAGGTATGCGTAAATAATGTTTGAGGCTGAATGGGATTCCGCGGCAGTTAGTGCAAACAGCTGTGTCGTAATGGTGTGTACTTATTTTTTGCTGCGGCGTGTATTTTATGACACGACACGACGTTTCGTCAGCATTGGCGGGATATATTTTTTTGCCAGTAAATATCCATATGAACATATGGGACACACTGTTCCCTCGTAATAGCCAAACAACGGAGGACTGGATGGATTTTAACTATTTACCAAAGTAGGATTAGCAGTGGTAAAGCAATTTTTGGAAATATATTCTTTATTGTACATATGAAATATTGTAACACCAAATGTGTACAAATTTGGTGTTATTTCTTATAGTTCGTTACGTAGACATTAGTTCAAGAGATATCTTCCAGCAAACTCCGTAGGTGGTAAGAGAATTCTGAAAAAAGTGTGTGTGTAGGTACTTAGGTAAATAGTTAATAGATTCGTGCTTTACAGTGCGAAAGTCAAATTTACATACAATTCGATCTCAACTACTTTGAGTGCTTCCGCTTTCGATTAGTTCATGCGAACTACTGCCGGCCGGCACCCACCCACTACCGTTAGTAGATGCATGCCGCTTCTGCCATGGCTGCTCCGGTCGTCGCTGCCTCGGCTGCTGCGGTCGTCTCAGATCAAATTGCCTACTTATGTATACACATAAGAAATTGTATTTCTATAGGTATTTATGTTTTATCTGTACTGGTATAAAACACGTATTGTAGATTCATAAATAAATATACTCCACCACGCTGCTCAAATACGGATTGGTGGAGGCCTGTGTTTTCAAGCCGCCCGAGAACCACTGACTTAGCTTAACGCCTGTCATCTATCGACAATAGTCGGGACAGACGGCTTAACGTGCCCTCCGAAGCACAGAGAAACTCGAGATAGATAACCCATCCATAAACAGGCGGCGGTCGAGGTGTGCCATGCCGCCCGCTCCGGCTGCAGAGACACGTCAACCCCGGGACGTGATTACGCAAAAGCTACTCATACCGCACTACCATCACTCATCAGAAGAAGTCAAGTCACAGCGAGCCCGCTCGCAAGCCTTTGCAACCGGGTTCTCGCCAGGACCAGTGCGATGAGCATGGCTCCGTAGAAGTGGACAGGAAGTAGAAGCCCTCCAACCGCAACTACTGCAGCACCGCACAGGCCGGATCATCACAACTGCGCGTGGAAATACCAACGACACCGTTGTAAGTTTCCAGGCTACACTGGTCAACAAAGGTCGAGGAGGTTGTAGACTGTGTGAAGAATAAGATCAACTTCACCTTGAGGAATCTCGCAGTAAAGTAAGTTTAGTTCCATTGTGGTGAGTGTTCCAACTCATCATCTGTCGACCTTCATGAAGGAAGAATTCTGTCCCGAGGGAATCGTGTTTCGGAAGTTCCCGGAAGTTCGACATGCGCTAAACATCGTCGACTCAACATGGAATTAGTTTAACTTATGTTTATAATGTCATATATATGTTTTAATTTAAGGTATGTGTCTATTGACCCGTGTTGTAAAACCTGTTATTCGAAATAAATGATTATTATTATAAATAACTTATAAGTTAAGGGGTAGGTACCCTTTAGCCTTCAAGAAAAGAGTCTATACTTCCCTAAAAAGACTGGCAACGGATCAGTGACCCTTTGGTGTTGCTGATGGCTATGGGCGGTGGTGACCACTTACCTTCGGGTGACCCACATGCTCGTTTGCCCCCCTATAAAAAAAAATGTGTCAGATGTGGACCAGTACAGACAATAAGAGTCTATATTCGTGTCCTTTTAATTATTGTTAATTTAGCACTGTAGGATTAAACAAATGTTAGGAAAGTTTCGAAAGTTAAAATTAGCGATGGGTGAGAGATGTCCCAGGGCTGTATTGACATAATATGTAGACTAACATTGTGAAAATTAGCTCCAGGCTAACACGTGATTGGCGTTTCAAATCAGCACCCAAATTAGCTTTGCACAGACACGATTAATTAAATTAAATTTGTATGGCCAAGCTTATACATATATTGTATAAAATACCTTGATAATGCCGTAAAGGCGAAACCGGTCGGTAAAAACAATTGTTAAATAAAATTGTGAAGTGGAATCTGTACAAGTGCAAGTATTAACATTAATGTCAAGTTTCTATTTATTGTCGTTTGTTATTACTCTCCGAAATGTTTTCTTTATTTATCTTTATTAATCTCCTGCATGTCGTGGAACAATTTTTTTTATACTACGATGGAAAGCATACGGTCCGTCTGACGTAAAGCTGTCACCGTAGTATGTGAACGCTAGCAACAAAAAGAATGTGGCTAACGCGTTGCCACACCCGCTGCCAACACAGCAACTCCTCATCTTCTAGTGACCTCACTCATTCGCA
This sequence comes from Pyralis farinalis, assembly GCA_947507595.1. Classification (NCBI taxonomy): domain Eukaryota; kingdom Metazoa; phylum Arthropoda; class Insecta; order Lepidoptera; family Pyralidae; genus Pyralis; species Pyralis farinalis. The sequence continues at coordinate 36,431,617 of OX382268.1, read as the reverse complement.
GGAACACAACAACCCACCAGAGAGTTGCTGTTTGTTTGCCGTCTTCTGTGAGGTACTTCACCCGGTCGGGATAACGTTATGTCCTATCTTTCTTCCGTCAGAGCCTCTTCTGTTGAGCAGGGTGCACGTGCAGGTGAGGTTGGCTTTGGCTCTAAAGGTGACATTGAGCCACTTACCCTAAAACATTAAAAAAAAAAGGTTTTCTTACGTGTTGCGAATCCATAAAAAATAACATAATTATTTAAACATATAATAATTTTTCGTTATGAACCCAGTTCACGCTGTACAGTGCTTTTTAAACTGTAAGCATTTTAGTCGTTCAAAGTTTTCATCATTCTGCATTTTAGCCATTTCGCGTTTCAGTCATTCTGCGTTTTAGTTACTTTGCCCTCGTAGTCTTTTTGCAGGCAGTCTGATCATGATATATACTTAGTCGACTTGTCCTTTTTATATACAAATGAATCAACTCCAGTCAAAATGCCAACATTGATCTTTTCTTTTTTTCGTGTAAATCGTGTTACCAGTCTCAAAATTATACAGAAAGAATTCTAAAATATTCAAACAGACGACTGTCCCGAAGTTTAAATTGAATCATCTGACAATCTAGTCCGGAAACTTGTATCAAAGAGTTGAAACTTGTTTACGAGACGGTGGCAATTTATTAAAGTCAGTTCTGGGAACAATATCGACAAGTGTCTGTCCTTTTGGTGACAGCTGAAGTTTAATGACAGCTGACTATAGTTTTATTGACATAGACGTTCACTTGTCAAAATAGATTCTGCTTTGGAAAATCTGTAATGTCACGCCGATTTTTGTTGAGTATTAATTTATTTACGCATCCATATCTTTCATTATCCTTATGTCAAAATCGACTAATAACATCAATTGTAATAGTTTGCAGGAACACCGTTTCTATATGAAATCTATATGTTTGTCTATGTGTGTGTCTGTCGCTTCTATCTATAACTTCACGCCAAATCCCTTGCGGGGCAGGCAGAGAGAACCGAGCGCCACGTGACTCGATCCTTACATATCTCACTCGCTTCTTTTACATTCATTGCTCTTCTCATGCACGCTCGCCGGTTTCTAGGGCTCCTGACATCACCTTCTGATAGAACACGACCAATTTGGTCATGGTAGGTAAGTCTTGGCCTTCCCCGGCTCCTATATCCTTCCACTTTTGCATTGTATATCTGCTTCGTCATTCTTTCATCTTGCATTCTTTCTACATGTCCGAACCATCGGAGCATGCCTCTTCTTATTTTAACACCGACGCTCTCTTTCAGACCAACTCTGCTTCTAACATCATCATTGCGAATACGGTCTACAAGCCTTACGCCACAAATTTTGCGTAGCGCTCGCATTTCGACCGCGTTTATTCTATTCTGTACAGAAAGAGTGTCTGTCGCTTTTACTCGAATATTCGAATTTTGACTTCAGATTCGGATTCAGCATAAAAAAATAGAATAGTTCAGGAACACCGTTCCTATCTCATAAGGAACATGGTCAAAATGGCCGACAAATATAAAAAAATAAATAATTTTGAATTGTTATACGACGATGAGCCAGGTGTTCCTCTGGCAATGCAAGCTTGCGCATTCTCAACAGGTTTAATACTCCAATGAGTAATGTCTATTGTGTGTATAGTGTTTGTGTTATGTCCAAATAAACCTTTTCTTTCTTTCTAATCGAAAGTAAAAAAATATTTTTCGAAGTTGAGGTAAGACACAGTTTAGTATTTTTTTTAACGGAGACATGCTCATCTTTCATCATATTCACATCAATATCGACTGCCACGAACGATTTTATGTATGTATATCTTCACACCAGGTCCCTTGCGGGGTAGGCAGAGTGAACCGAGCGCTATAAGACGCGGTTCTTACATACTTCACTCGCTTCTCTGACATTCATTGATCTTTTCATGCGCGCTCGCCGGTTGCTGGGGTTCACGACAACACGACCAATTTGGTCATGGTAGGTTATTCTTGGTCTTCCTTGGCTCCTACATCCTTCCACTTTTGCATTGTATATCTGTTACGAATTTTACTCTCCGATATTTAAATAAAAATAATAAATAATTACAGTTTATAATGTTCATGCATTCGATAATCTTATAAACGAATATATTGTTTTAATGTCAGAAATTTACAGCAAAATAAGCATAGAGGACAGAAAAATTCTCAGCCCACGCTGAGAACTAGGGAATCCCGGTGTAATAGCGGACTCCGTGATTAGCTATGGCTTGAGCAGTTATGGCAGGAGGTATAAAACTTATATAGAGGTTATATATAACCTACAGTTGAGAATCTTAAAAACAATTATTCCAAATTATATTAAAAATAAATTAAAAAATAATGATGCCGAAATGTTTAAATTCTGCAAGGTTATTAATATTTTTGATAAAATCAAGTTTTTATTGTTAAAAGAATATAATGAAAAAGAATTATTTCATTTAAAAACAAGGCCAAGTCACTTGAGGTCTTTAGATCAGATGAAAACATACAATTTACCCAATTATGTTAATGTATACGGATCTAGAAAAACGGATTACGTCATACCGTACTATTTAAATGAATTACCAACGGAATTAATCGATGTATACATAAATGGCAAAAAACATATATTTATACATAAATTAAAAAAACTGTATGTGAACGACCAACCGTCACTCAGATAAGCCCTACGCGGCTTTTGTGGTGCGGATCAATCATCATGTAATGTTATAGTAAGTTTTATGAAGAAATAAAAAAAAAAAAAAAAAAAAAAAAACAACTCAGGCCGGTCCTCACGCTATGTCAAGGACCAACGTCTTCTGCAATGGCGGGTCGCAAGGCTACCTCGTGCTCCATGTCAAATTGCAAAATTGTTTGTACTGTCAAACAACAATAAACGATTTTGACTTACAGAGTAAAATTGTTTGTAATAAAAGCTATAAAAGATGATGATGATGTCCAAATAAACATTTAAAAATTTTATAAAAAGGTATGATGTTCCAAATCTTTCACCTGAAAACTTATTTCTTCGTAAAATATCTCTATATATTCGAAAGAATCGAACGCCTCAAGACTGGTTAAACATTCTTCTTTAACGTTCGTAGCTCTTCCCATGCATACACCTCGGTTCCCAGGGCTCTTGACATCACCTGTTGACACTACCTGGCAGGTAAGTCATGTTCTCGCTACTCCTATATCCTTCCACTTGCGCATTGTATATCTATTTGGTCATTATTTGACGAGCTCGGTGGCGCAGTGGTGGAACACGCTGTTACGCTACTTTGACACCAACGCTCGTGGGTTCGATTCCCACACAGTACAAACATTTGTGTGCATGAACATGTCTGTTTGTCTTGGTCTGGGTATTTTCTATGTATAATAAGTATATATTTACAAAAAAAAAAATGTATTTACGTATGTTTATCAGTTGTCTAGTACCCATAACACAAGCTTCCGCTTACTTTGGGGCTAGATGGCGCTGTGTAATTTGTCCGACAATATTTATTTATTTATTTATTATTTAATCCTGCATTTTTTCTATGAGTATACGCTAACAAAATAAATCTTTTAACTATTTATGTTTATAGATTTGAAGACAACAGAGTTGATCTGAAAGAGATTGTCGGTGTTAAAATAAGATGCATACTCCTTTAGTTCGAATATGTAGGAGGAATGGAGGGGAGGAAGAATTACGAAACAGATGTATTACGCGAAAGTAGAAGGAAGTAGGAGCCGAGGAAGGCCAAGACTTACCAACAAATTGATCGTGTTTTATTAGAAGGTGATGTCAGGAGCATTAGAAATCGACGAGCGTGTATGAGAAGAGAGATGAACTTAAAAGAAGCGAGTGAGTTGTGTAGAGTCATGTGGCACTGGATTCTCTCTGCCTACCCCACAAGGGATTTGGCGTGAAGTTATAAATAGACAATATTATACAATTACTGGAACTATTTAATCTATTTACAGTAAGTACAATATCCGTCGTTTGATAAATGGTAAATGTCATCAATAAAAGCTGGTATGTTTATGTTCACTTTCAAGCCTAGCTAATGCGGCATCTCCTCCAGACTCGGTACTTTACTTGCCAGCAGGAGCATACTTCTAAAGAATTGTTTTGTTATTGAGTTACTTTCAGGTTTGACGTCGGTGCATTTGAATATTCTAACTTATTATTGAAATTCGCGCAAAGCAAGGTTTTCTTTTTTTTGTTTTTTTCAACCCCAAAACTCACGGGACAACCGACAATTCATACATACATTATCATCAGGGTCAGTGTCCTCATATTGCCACCGCGTCACGTCGACTGCTTCCCACGACCTTTTGGAATAAAATATGCGAGTAATTAACGAACAATTAACGGGTTAATTAATTTTATTTAATTATTCTGACCGCAGAAGTTACTGGTTTGGAGTAAAGTGTTCCAAAGTCGTCAAATCGGTCAAGAATCAGTGACATTATCGATCAATTCACAATGTAGACTTCATTTATATTTACATTTATATACCAGCGTTTAGTCCCAAATCAATCGTGAAAATATCATGTACATAATGTAACGGCATTACGAAGACTAGGGCGGTAATCAGTCTGTCTGTCTGTTTTATCTTAATATTGCGTCCTGACGATATGGTTGAACGATTTTACTTTTATTTTAGTTAATTGTCTGTTCATATCTTCTTTTTGAAAAGCAAGCTACTACTACTATTCATGAACACAAATATTTCTCCTGTATTGGAATCAAACCCACGAGCCTCAGTGTCTAAGCAGCTTTACCAATGAGCTTCAGTTACTTTCTGAAGACACCTAAATAAATATTATATATTGGAGATATCAAATGTAATGCCTAAGTTAGGTGAGAATTTAAGTAGGGTTGTTCATGCTACGCTACAAATTAAACAGTTGGTTATATCTTGAGGCATTCCGTTTCGAAACTCTAGACAGAAAGTTTGTCTATGATCACTCAATCCTGCTGTGTTTAAGTTTGCATCACGAGCCTTTATTGGGTGTGTTGTTTGTGACTGTTATAGAATTAAATATTTACTGTACGTAGACTTTTTGGAGTAGGACTGAAAGGTTGACGGAATCGGTCACGATCATACAAGTATACGGCCCACCTGATGTAAAGCGGGTACTGTAGCCTATTAACGCTTGCGATATATTATGTAACACTCGCGCGATGCCTCCTCTGCTACACAGCAACTCTTTGGGAGTTTAATGGTGACCTCACTCACACGCAGGAACAAAACAACCCTCTAGGGAGTTGTTATTTGGCTACGGTTTTCTGTGAGGTGTAGGTAATTCCCTAGATGGGCTGCCTTGATGCGCCCTACCTCTCCTAAAATATCCAGACCAAGACAAACAAACATGTTCATGCACACAAATGTAAAAACCAAGCGAGGTGTATAAGGAACGCGTCTTGGGCGCTTGGTTCCTCTGCCTGCCCCGCAAGCGACCTGGCGTGATGACACACATACATACACTGAAATTTATTCGAAATTTATACTGTGTAAAGTGAAAGAATTTGTTCAAAATTACGATACGAGCCTTAGAAGTTGACGAAAATGAAAGAAAGTAAATACCGGGACACGCGTGGACAGAACCGCGGGTGCAACTTATATTTGTCAGCATTATTGATGTAATACCTAATATATTTATAGGTAGGAGCGGAGCGCCCGAAGCGGTATGTTATTCAATTTGAGCGATGGCCCCAATAATCCGATATCCCTCCGTCCCACTGATAGTGTTTCCTGCATAACGGTAGGAATTTTTGATTCTGTTACTGTGATGTTGCCCTGGGTAACGTTGTTACTTCTAAATAGGGCAATATTAAAAACGTCCGCTCGCATTTTTGGGGACGGCATGGATTATTTTTAGGCGTAAGCAAATAACGATGATAAGGTCAGGGACGGTGAGATTGATATTTTATTATTTGATTTAAGAACGTTTCGTTATTTGATAAGATATGTTGAAGAGTTATCTACATATATTATATATATTCATCATCAATGCTGGCGTCCGGCAATGCTATTTTTGTTGCATATCGTCGTTGTCCCGTGGGAAATGGTTTTTCGTTTTTCTTTCTTTTTCTCGGCTTCTAAGGGAAGTATCATGATGTTGAATAGTCTATACCTTGCTCAAGAATCCCTTGCAATCCGAACGACAGTACCCGCGAAACTAATTATATAATAAGTATTACTGCTGTAACTTCACGCCAAATCCCTTGCGGGGTAGGCAATAAATAAATAATTACATATAATTAGTATCACTTGTTGCCTTATAGAGGAAAGCCACTATCAACTTGTGTCTGAAATGGAAGGTAATTTCAATAAAGTAACTGGGTATGGTTAAAACATTAATCCATCCATATCAAGACACAAGTCTGCGCATTCACTACTATGAAAGCCAATTTGATGTTGTATCCCAATGCGAGAACATGCCTCTTACCATCGCTGAAACCATTGATTTTGGTATCGAATCATGTCAGCTTTCCGAATCCTCTCAATTTCGGAAGTAACCAAATTTGAGTGCAAACAGCACTCCTATTTGGTAACAAAGGCTTTTGTTATATAGATCCCAAGTCAGATTGCACTATAGTTACCATTAAGCGGGAGCAAGTACGACCTAAAAACCGCAACTAAACTACAATCTCCTGAGGGTTGTTTTATAGCTAGATTAGCAACGCACAAGCAATACACCTTGTATAAAAGCATCCTACACATTCAAACGCTACGGTAACCCCTTTCACATCAAGCGGACCGTTTGCTTCTTTGCCACCCGCCAAAATAAAATAAAAAATTTAATCGATAAACAAATGCCAATTGACCACTTCATCCAATTATCTATCGAAAACCGACGATGCACTGACAATTAAAGACGTCCTTAGAATATTCAATTGACCAATCGATCAGATTGCCAATTGGTCCATTACGGAGAAACCGGTCCGCATTCATATTAATTTGAGATGTCGTTGGAACACTCAAAATCTATATTAATTTACTTATACAGCAAAATCCTATTATGTTGAAGCGGGCGTTGACTATTACCTAAACACTTTTCACCAAGAGCACACACTAATTTAGTCAATGGCCGATTGTTTATTAAATTAAGGACCCTCTTCGGGCTGACCCTTAAAATTCGAATTGACATCGGCGTACTCGCGTCGTAAATTTGCAAAGGGTACGGCATGTAGTTATCGATAAACCTATTTAATAATTTTGAATATGTTGTTATGTAAATGTGATGAAACTCACTCAGTATAAATCTTGTTTACTAACGAGTTTTACACTAAGATATTTTTATCTTTTATAGATAGTTATAGATACAGCGTACACGCTCTAGAATGGCAATACGAAAGTAAGGTAATTGCCCAACTCGCATTCAGTTGGCCGCGCTCTCGCGTCGCGGCTATACGTTTTGTCACAAAGCATAAATGTCGTAATATATATATTCATCTCTTTCTAACGACAGGTATCCTATCATTTGTCTCTTTGTTAGAGTAAAATGTCATAATAAATTACTGTACGTAGATATAGTACTACTCGCGCCATTTTAAAATGCAATAATGTTGGTGTATAACGTGTCTACCTTTTAATACGTCGCTGGTTTTACATGACTGGTCCTCATTTTGTCGGTTGATGTTTTTTGAATCATCTTATTATTATTTCTTTATAATAAATATAATTATAAAGCTTTTCCGTATATATAATACTGCATATTCTTCGATAATTCGCAATAATAGACAATATTAAAATCAAGTACATCGATTATAGACGGCGGGGAGTTCGCTCTCACACGCTGGAACCGCAATGGTCACATACTGCGCGGTTCCAGAGAAGTTTTCTTCCGAGAATTCTCAAGCTGTGGAATGATTTCTAAGCCGAGGCTTTTCCAAGGCATGGAATTCTTCAAGAAATGCGTGAAGAGGTTTTTAGAGGGTTGGCAACGCATGAGTGATGTTGTAAATGTCCATAGGCTGACGGTGACTGTTTACCATCAGACAGGCCGTATGCGTGATTGCCACCTTAGCGGTATATAAAAAAAGACATGTTCAGTGTGATGTATCGATGATATGCACGTTGAGAATGTTTTATGTCACTGTCTCTTATGTTGCTAAAAAGTGTCATTTTTCATCATCATCTCAGCCTGTTTTCGTCCACTGCTCAACATAGGCCTCCCCTCTAGAGCGCCATTCGTCTCGATCCTGTGCCACCTGCATGCAACGACTCCCTGCAAACCTCTTGAGGTCGTCGCTCCATCTAGTTGGAGGTCGTCCCACACTGAGTTTGTGACATTCGAGAACCTTTCTTCCCCAGCGGTTGTCGGTTCTACGAACTATGTGACCGGCTCACAGCCACTTCAGATCTACTTCTACTTCTACTGCGGATATCCTCATTTCTGATTCTATGATGCAGAGAAACCCCGCGCATAGCTCTTTCCATAGTACGCTGAGCGTCCTTGAGCTTCCCCCATATGGCGCGCAGTGTTGTTTACCTAATTTCGAAGTTTTTTAACAGTTTCGCATATAAAGAAAATAGTATTTCCTATTAGTAATTATTGACGATTAATTATCGATGAATGCCGGCTGCACGCACGAAAAAGTGTCACGTTCCGCTTGAGCCGAGCGTGCAAGCGAGGGCGCGGAACGAGCGATAGAGAGGCACGATCGGCCTAAGCGTTAGGCTTTTGAGGCACGATCGGCCTAAGAGTTCGGATTGTGTAGGCAGAGAGAACTGAGCGCCATAAGACGCGGTCCTTACATACTTCACTCGCTTCTGTGACATACATAGCTCTTTTCATGCACGCTCGCCGGTTTATAGTTATTATTATATATTTATAGTTATTTAACATAAACAGTTCTGTAATGTAAGCGTAATTGGAAATTGTCCAAAGCGTCAGTTCTGTAATGTAACCCACAATTGGCAATTCCCAAAAATTCGCCGACGCGCCGGGACCATTTCGCCAGAACTTTGCTTTTCGACACTGCATTTTAGTGCACTCGACCAAATGCATTGATTGTGAATATGGTAATGATAGTATTGGATTCGAATAATATGGTAATATCGTACTGAAATTGAATTACTGGTATATTTGAAAGTACTATTATTACATTATCTTATATAGCTGGGAATGGCAGAGAGAGCGTGAAAGTAGAATAAATGCGGTCGAGATGAGAGCATTGCGCAAAATTTGTGGCATAACGCTTGCTGACCGCGTTCGTAATGAAGACATGAGAGAAAGAGTTGGTCTGCAAGAGAGTGTCGGTGTTAAGTAAAGGAAAGGCATGCTCCGTTGGTTTTGACATGTAGAAAGAATGCGGGATGAAAGAATGACGAAACTGATATACAATGCAAAAGTGGAAGGATGTAGGAGCCGAGAAAGGCCAAGACTTACCTACCATGTTAAAATTGGTCGTGTTCTATCAGAAGTGATGTCAGGAACCCTAGATACCAGCGAGCGTGCATGAAAAGAGCAATTAATGTTAAACGAGCGAGTGAGGTATGTAAGGATCGAGTCACGTGGCGCTCGGTTCTTTCTGCCTACCCCGCAAGGGATTTGGCGTGAAGTTATAGATAGATATATAGATAAGCTTACTTATATAGTTAGACTTTGACTTTGACTTAGTGCGGTGATGACCCAATGGAGTAAGAAGCAGCTTATTGCCCGACCTCTGGTTTGAATACTAGTGTGGGCACTGATAATTCGGTCATGTTTTATCAGAAGGTGATGTCAGGGGCCCCAGGAACCGGCGACCGTGCATGAAAAGAGATATGAATGTCACAGAATCGAGTGAAGTATGTAAGAACCGCGTCTTATGGCGCTCGGTTCTCTCTGCCTACCCCACAAGGGAAGGCGTGAAGATATACATACATACATATATATATTCATTGTTACTGGATTATAACTATAGTCTTTACCGACATGAATGACGAGGGCACAGCTATTTAGTTGTGTTGAAATATATATATATATATATACATATATATCTATAACTTCCCGCCAAATCTCTTGCGGGCTAAGGAGCGAGAACCGAGCGCTACATGATTCGATGCTTACACACCTCACTCGCTTCCTCAACATTGATTGTTCTTCTCATGCACGCTTGCCGGTTTCTAAGGTTCCTGATATCACATTCTGATAAAACATGATCAATTTGGTGAGTGGGAGTCTTCCTCAGCTCCTACGTCCTTCCTTTGCATAACTGTTTCGTCATTCTGCATTCTTTCTACATGTCCAAACCAACGCGTGCAACAACCAAGTATATATAAAGATGGTTATATTATCAGGTGTTCAAAAATATCGCATATTATAGGGTTTCGTATAGTATCGGTGAATCGAGAATCCCTTCCAAAATGACTTCCAGTTTACATATTTCACGAAGAGAACTAACTAAAACAGGGGAAAAATAATAATTTTCATTATGATATCATCTTTCTAACATATACGGAAATGTCCAAATTACCTTCAGGTTCTGGGGTAAAAAATATGTATATATATTTCTTTGTGGTTTTACTAGCTTCAACGAGAATTTAAACTTCACTTTTCCATCCAACTGTATTCTTCTTCCGTAGTTCCGTCAAGAGAAATTTCAATGCAAATTTATTGTGACCATGTGAACGCGGAAAAGTGAAACAAATCAGCGCAGTTATGTTCCGCTTCATACATACATTTTTTTTATACAACGTCGAGAAGCATACAAGCATATGACTCACCTGATGTAAAGCACTTACCGTAACCTATGATCGCTTGCAATGCGTGCAGTATCGCGCGTTGCCACCTCTGCTACTAATACGACTACTGTTTAGGTGTTTACTGGTGACCTCACTCGCTCGCAGGAACTCAGCCAGTTGTTATATGTCTGCAGCTTTCTGTGAAATGGCTGCTTTAATGCGCCCTAGCTCTCTTGCAAACATCCAGACCAAGACAAACAGGCGTGTTTAAGTAAACACAAAATGTTAGTCTTGTGTGGGAATCAAACCCGTTGGCGTTAGTGTCAAAGGAGCTAACTACTCCGCTACTGGCCTGTCAAAAGCTTTCGCTTTAATTTGTCAATTATATTTATTGAGATTGTTAATTAGCCATTTTGTTTAATTGTTTCAGACCGGCAAACACTTCCATAGAACTTCACTTCTCATCAAAGCTTTCAACCACAAGTTTAGACTGGACCTCGAGCTTAATACGTGAGTACACAGCTTTTAGTTACATATAAGCTTACTTGGTCTGAAAGAGAGCGTCGGTGTTAAATTAAAAAGAGGCATGCTCCTTTGGTTCGGACATGTAGAAAGAATGCAGGATGAAAGAATGTCGAAGCAGATATACAATGCAAAAGTTGAAGGATGTAGCAGCCAAGGAAGACCAAGACTTACCTACCATAATCAAATTGGTCGTGTTCTATCAGAAGGTGATGTCAGGAGCCCTAGATATCAGCGAGCGTGCATGAAAAGAGCAATGAATGTTAAAGAAGCGAGTGAGGTATGTAAGGATCGAGTCACGTGGCGCTCGGTTCTCTATGCCTACACCGCAGGGGATTTGGCGTAAAGTTATAGATAGATAGATAAGCTTACTTATATAGTGCAATGATAACCCAATGGAACAAGCGATCACCGTAGCCTATGAACGCTTGTGATACATTAAGTATCACTCGCGCGATGCATCCTCTGCTGCTAACACAGCAACTCCTTAGGAGCTTACTGGTGACCTCACTCACACACGGGAACACAACAACCCTCTAGGGAGTTGTTATTTAGCTGCGGTTTTCTGTGAGGTGGAGGTACTTCCCCAGACGGGCTGCTTTGACGCGCCCTACTTCCCTTTAGACACCTAGACCGAGACAAACAGACATGTTCATGCACACAAATGTTTGTCATGTCTGGGAATCGAATCCGCGAGCGTCGGTGTAAATGTCGCGACATTCAAGACTGAGCCATCGAGCTAGTATTTTTTTTAAATGTCCCGCTACTTTTAGCCGCATTTTGACCGCAAGTTTCCCGCTAATCAACCTAAATACTCCTCTCTTCTAAGCGTTATCACGTCTCCTAATCCAAGGGGATTGCGGGGTCTGCTACCTAAGCTTAAGGATTTGGCGAAGATGCTGACTTTTACACAGAGCGACTATCGTCAGACTTCCACATCCCAGAGGGAAAACCAGACCTTTCTTATGTTAAGTCACACGTTTTTCTAAATATAATTTCTTGGACGTGCGGGTTTCCCCTCGATGTTTTCCATCACCACCGAGCTACTGCCAATCACAAATATATACATGAATTCGAAAACTTGAATTTATTGGTACATGCCAGGATTCCAACCGGGGACCTGTTGGTCACAAGGTTGGTTCTTTCTCCGCTAGGTTATCACTGCTTCCTTTATATCACTGATTCCACCTATGTACTATGACCATCTATTGTTGACCGCGCATTTTCAAACATCGATACACGATTGTCCAATATTCCATGTCAGTAATATATCTATTTTTTTTCAATTTTCAAGCGAAAGAGTTTGTTCAGTTGATTAATTGATTGTATGTTTGTTTGTACACACCAATCTCCGGAACTGCTAGTCGGATTTGAAAAAGAGTTTTTACATCTGATAGGCTATATCTTGATGAAGGTATAGGCTATTCAACATCATGATATGGCCCTCAGTAGTCGAGGAAAAAAAGAAGAAAGTAAGAAAAAGTGGTTCTCACAGTATATCGGATACGCGCGAACGAAGGCTTTTGCCTGCTAGTTGGCCTTCAGTGGGAAGAATTGTAATAAACATAGCGCAATAAACTTATTGTCCGCGGATGTGTTTTTAGGGTTCCGTACCCAAAGGGTAAAACGGAACCCTATTACTGAGTCTTCGCTGTCCGTCCGTCCGTCCGTCCGTCCGTCCGTCCGTCCGTCCGTCCGTCTGTCACCAGGCTGTATCTCACGAACCGTGATAGTTAGACAGTTGAAATTTTCACAGATGATGTATTTCTGTTGCCGCTATAACAACAAATACTAAAAAATAGAATAACATAAATATTTAAGGGGGCTCCCATACAATAAACGTGATTTTTAGGGTTCCGTACCCAAAGGGTAAAACGGAACCCTATTACTGAGGCTCCGCTGTCCGTCCGTCCGTCCGTCCGTCCGTCCGTCCGTCCGTCCGTCCGTCCGTCCGTCCGTCTGTCACCATCTCATGAACCGTGATAGTTAGACAGTTGAAATTTTCACAGATGATGTATTTCTGTTGCCGCTATAACAACAAATACTAAAAAATAGAATAAAATAAATATTTAAGGGGGCTCCCATACAACAAACGTGATTTTTTTTGCCTTTTTTATAGATAATGGTACGGAACCCTTCGTGCGCGAATCCCACTTGCACTTGGCCGATTTTTTTTTGCTCGTTTTTGCTCGATATTGATAACGGCAACAGGTAGACGCTTGAAATATTCACAGAATATTTAGTTATATATTCACTTTAAGAATAAATAATTAAATTAAAAAAATATATATATTTAAGGGGGGCTCATACAACAATCGTGATTTTTTAGCCGTTTTTATAGATAGTGGTACGGAACCCTTCGTGCGCGAGTCCGACTCGCACTTGGCCGATTTTTTTTAAACACACTGCACTAACACTAACAGCTGTTTATCTAAGCCTTTGCTGATCCCTTCCAGTCCTGATAAGTTACAGTACACTTTTTGTTGGTTGGGTATGGACACTCATAATGGCATTAGCATCACCCACGTTACCCCCGATGCCAAGGCAGCAATTCTTCCCCCGTTTCCTGGTCGCTTTACTCACTTGCAGGAACACACAACACCCTAGAGAATCCCTTTTTATACAACCAATGTGGCAAACATTCGTACAGCTTGCTTGACAGTTACCGCAGCAGGTAGACAGTTGCAACCCACTCACTCACTCACCTTAGTTTCCTGGGGTCTTTTGTATGTGAATGAAGTTTCTAAGTTTCCTCAATAAGGCGAAAGCTTATTAAATGTAGCTTTTCTCTATTCCCAAATCAGCATTACATGCACGCTGGCACCCCAGAAATAGCAGTCCGAAGGTCGATATATAAATGGTCACCCTTCTTTTTAAAGTTAAAATGATGTAAATCTTTGAAGAAATCATGCAATCCCAAATATTTGCCGAAATAAACGAAAATTATTAAAATGAAAATAACTCCTCCCTCGTATTCAAGTGAAACGAGAAATATGATATAGCGGTATGTAATTTTAATATTTTCCAATATTCATACTCCACCGAGATCTGTTCAGAAACAGCAAATAAAACCGAAAGGAAAAACACCAAATAGCGGGAACCCTTGTTGGAAACATCTCGTATTACAGAAGCTTATCTGCGAAAGCGAAAAATCGAAGCGATGTTCCTTCAGCGAATTCGCAATGCTGCATCCTTCTTCTGCTTGTATCATTTCGTATATTCCCATCTTTATCCTCCGTACGTTTATAAGCTCCCATGATTATGACACCCTGCGTCCTTTATATTTCATTTATGGTACGTAAAAACTGTTTTTTGAACTGTCCCCGAGGTTTTCTCAATTTGTTTGCGTTAGAGAATCTTTAGGTCAGCTCGTGCGTGGCCCTCGGTCCCACGTGGATTGGACGAGTAGGGTTCCGGACACTTTGCGTGGTCCGTCACAAGTATCGACTTCGGTTTTCTGTTTACCTTTTGTTTGGAATGTTTTTACATAATGAATTTTCTTTGGCAATTTGTTTCGGAGTTTTTTATTTGAATAAATTTATAAGTATTGTTTTTAGAAGCGTTGGTTGTTATTGAAATAGTATTTACTGCGAATTGGATGTTAAAGCTTACGCTTTTTATAAATGATTTAAACATTTGCCAATGGAATACTTAAATTTAAAGGATTATTCAAAAGTTTTAAAATCATAGAGACATATAAGAAAATCAGAATAAATATGAAATTAAATGTGAAATGTTAATTAGGAATTATACTAAAATTAATCTACTCGTAGCTAAGTTGAATTTATTCTATTAGAATATAACAAAGATTAGACGGACCCCTCACACGATGAAACGATGATCTTGGGAAAATCGCAGAGAGCCGTTGAATGCAAGCAGCCCACGACCGATCGCTGTGGAAGTCTAACATCCTTCGGCTGATATGGTGATGATGATAGCAAATATTTCCTTCCATTTTTAACCGTTTTTTATACTAAAAAAATATACTAGTCCGATTAAGCTGAAAACAACTACAATAAAAGAAATATACAACTAATGCTATAAAAAACAATTCAATTTTATTATCCGCTCAATGAAAATTCGATTTGTTTTTATATAATGATATATGAAAAAAAAAAACAAATCGATTTTTCGTCAATAAGTCTGCCTTTTAAGGCTTCTTGATTGAACTTTTGAGAGAATGTACTTCTGAGCGGCAAATAAACATATGTACAACCTAAACATGGTACCATTACCTACATATATGATACAAAATTTGATAGAGCAGCTTCCGATGCTGCATCAAATTTTGTATTAAGTTAAGTTTTACTTTTTACCCGACTAACTGGTGAAATAATATTTTTGCTCACATGCATATATGTAGGTATGTGTGTCCGTGCCATTGGGACCTTCTGTGACCTAAACGTTTCGTCGACATGTGAGGTGTCATCAGATTCGTATTCTTCCCCCGAAGGTTGTGGGCTATGTGACGTCAGTCAAAAATCAATATAGTGATCAGAAACCTTCATTCCTGAATAATCAGCACAAAACCCACATAGTTGACGTAAATCATTGAACTGTCAATTACTGGGGATGTACATCATTTTAATTCTTTATTAGAACCAGTCAGGTTTTTTAAATTAAGTTTTCCTTGTTAAATTAGGTGCTTCCTGAAGAACTACTATTTTACACCAAGAACTAAAGTTCTACCGCCCAGATAGGTTTAATGTAGCCAATTCGAGATCAACCTTCTGTATCTGAAATAATAATTATCAAAGAGTATTGTGTAACTTTAAATATATTTATTTGTTTATTTACTCCCTAAACATTATACATTGTGTTAGGATCAAATTACATACAAATAACATTCACAGAAAAAAAATATAAATATGTACCGCGTAATGTTTTTGTAATAACCCAGCCACTTGTTTTTCTTTCTATTTCGTTATGTCTCCGTTATTTATCTTAAAAAGAAGCATCTACTTGTTTATTTTTCGTAACGACCGGTGATAATGTTTACGCGTATCTTATTTATTATTTCCGTAACATGCGCTACCTAAGTACGAGATATATTTTTGGTTAGGAAGGCGGTAAATTACCCTTTGTGCCCCTTACTGTGCCGTGAGTTATGTGCTCTGTTGCGACGTTTTGAGCTTTTGGCTCATATTTTTTAAGGACATCTTTATATCTTTTTATTTATTTTTCTATAATGGTATTTTGGACTGTACAAGATTTTTAAAACGCATTTCAAAAGGACCGTAGCCGGGAAACTTTGGGCTGTTTAAAAACTCTGGCCTATCCGGAGTTGAGCAGTTTGGTATAATAAACTGCACGGTAGGGAAAAAAATTGTGACGATTCCAAACAAATGTAGCCATTTTTACGGAATAAAAAGATTTTGACTTTGACTTTGACTTTGGTAAGCATGCTCTGAACCTCTTCGGCTGAAAGGAGATCTGTATCCCTGCAATGGGATAAGTTAGGGTTGGAGTAGCAGAGTACAAAAATAATATATCCCAGCCAAGTCACGTACATTGGGATAAAAGAAGAGGAACCTCCCTTAACACACCTCAAAGTCCCTTTGTGTCCAGATTAGTAAATCTGGCTTGTTAAATTTATACTCCAATTGTGTGCAATGGAGGCATCTCTCCACCATTGTGTCTCAGAACAAAGTAGACGCCTCCCGTGATTTTCCAATCCAGGGCTCAAATTCTAAGCCCTTCGCTTTGCCTGAACGAACTAGGCTTCGCCTCTCTTCAATGGCGTATGGTACAAGATACAAGCGATAACATTATGATCGAACTTTGAAATATCACATATATTTGGCCAAAACTTAATATTTCTCCGCTATTTAGGTTAATATTGATTTATAACTATTATTTCACTTGCACGACACATAAAGGAACCTTTTTTATAAAATGTGGTGTTTTAGCGATTCGAGCCTACTGACCTATAGGAAAACATTTTAATTTATAATATGATACGTGACGCAATATTGATCTGTGAACTATAAGAGCTGCGCTATGGTAACCATAGCCTATGGACGCTTGTAATACGCCTGTTAACACAAAAATATACATTTATACAATTGTTAAACCCTGTAGAGTAAAACGTGCCGTAAAATTCATAATAAAATATTCCGTTTGAATAAACATTTCTTTTTTTAGTCTTTTTTTTTTAATTAACGGCGATGACTATATAACCGCACCGCTCGCCGACGGCGGGGAGTTCACCCTCACACGCTCGAATCGCTATGGTCGCGTACGGTGCGGTTCCAGAGAAGTTTTCTTCCGAGAACACTCAAGCTGTGGAATGAGCTCCCAGCTGAGGTTTTTCCAAGGAACTACAGCATGGAGTTCTTCAAGAAATGCGTGAAGAGGTTTTTAGAGGGTCGGCAACGCATGAGTGACGCCCCTGGTGTTGCAAATGTCCATAGGCTACGGTGACTGTTTAACATCAGGCAGGCCGTATGCTTGATTGCCACCTTAGTAGTATAAAAAAAAAAAAATGATGATCTCTATTCCTAAAGTTTTATTTACTTGGCAATTTATTTTCTGTTTTTCAAAATGACTACGAGGCACCCTACCCCAGAATATACATACAAGGGTTGTTGAGAGTTGTTGGAAGGTTGTTGTGTTCCTGCGTGTGAGTGAGGTCACCCAGCAACTCCTCAGGAGCTTACTGGTGACCTCGTGTGGAGCAGCAAAGGTGGCGCGAGTGATAGTTTATGTATTACGAGCGTTCATAGGCTACGGTAAATGCTTTCCATCCGGTGGGTCGTATGCTTGTATGCATTCCGACGCTGTATAAAAAAAAATTAATAGATCCGCTCATTCTTACATTTTGGGCAACGCGCCACTCGCATGTTCCCCGTCACACGGCCCGCTAGGCGACAACTTCATTAAAAGCGGCACAAACAAACAAAACACCGGTTCTAGCAGTAAACATACGAGCGCACTCTCTTTGTGCCCCAATCAAATTTTGTCGCGCCATCCAGCGTTATGCTGCCACGGCTGGCGACCGCGCCATATTTTTACTCTTCTCATTTGTTTACTCCAAACGTGTTGTTTATTATTTTTTCGGTTCTACGGCCGACTCTCGCGTTGTTCTGATATGAAATCATTTCAAAGTATAATTGAACAAAAATACCAATATTGTTCAATTATTATTCTAACCCTGGAAAAGATTATCTCAAGGCATCTAATAACCTATATTTGGAACAATAAAAAATACAATATGAATTGTTTTTTGAAGTGAAAACTTCTTTAGCGGCGTTGTGCACTTTTTGGGATGAGTAAAAAATGTTACACTCGCGTCAGGACACGTGACCCTGATGTAAGATTTTGGTGAGAATTAGAACTTAAGTTCGCTGCAGTGCCAAAACATTAGTTACCTCTAATTAAACAATTAAAACATGAAGCGCTAGATCGTTCATAGGACATTATTTTCTCGCGACCAAAACGTTGTAAGCGCCATGAAATTCTTGGCGCTTACACGTTTCTTACAACGTAGTTTATCAACATCGCTGTTTGGTCTGCATGTTCAAGTCTTCACTTCTGCCGGCACTCCCGGAGTGCAACCCGTTTTTTTTTATTTTTATTAGAATACGGCTTGTGACAGCCAGCAGTTGTTGATGGCAGTTGCTTCTATAGCATCAATCCAGAGGTTTGGGCAATGTTATTTTGGTTATAATAATATATCAGAGATAAGTCGAGGCAACATCCCTCGTTTTATTGTAGAAAAAAATCCAGATCAACTTGTGTCGTAACTTGAGAGTACTTTGAGTAAAGATCACCATTTCTTCTTCTAACATTCCATCGCGGGTGCAAAAGGCTCATTATCCTCATAATTATCATAAGAGGTAGAGTGCATATAGCAGTTCGATTCGATTAGATTTTTTTAAGAGAAGTAGGGCGCATCAAAGTGTCAGGTCTTCCCTTCCCGTCCCGTCTGGGGAAGTACCTCCACAAATAACTACTCCCTAGAGGGTTTTTCTTTTTTATATACTACGTCGGGAGGCATACAAGCATACTGCCCATCTGATGTAAAGCGGGTACAGTAGCCTATTAAAGCTTTCAATATAATAAGTATCACTCGCGCGATGCCTCCTCTGCTCCCAACTACAACCTCTAGGGAGTTGCTATTTGGCTGCGGTTTTCTGTTAGGTGGAGGTACTTCCCCAGACGGGCTGCTCGGATGCGCCCTACCTCTCTTAAAACATCCAGACCAAGACAAACAGACATGTTCATGCACACAAATGTTTGCCTTCTGTGGGAATCGAACCCACGAGCATTGGTGTCAAAGTCGCATCATTCATGACTGAGCCACCGAGCTCGTTGTTGCATTCGTATAGAGTTGTTGTGTTCCTGCGTGTGAGTGAGGTCGCCAGTAAGCTCCCAAGGAGTTGCCGTGTAAGCAGCAGAGGAGACATCGCGTGAGTGATACTTAATATATCTCAAGCGTTAATATGCTACGGTACCCGCTTTACATCAGGTGGGCCGTATGCTTGTATGCCTCCCGACGTAGTATAAAAAAAAACGGGTTGCACTCCGGGAGTGCCGGCAGAAGTGAAAACTTGAACATTAACGTTGTACATTTTTGAATAATTTGGAATGGTTAGGGAATAATTTGGCACGAATTGCTTTATGTATCAGTATAAAAGTACTATCATGTATGTGGTAAAATACAATATTCATTTATTATGCTATCGTACACAAACATGTCAATTTGGGTACGATGTGTGAGTGAGGTCACCAGTAAGCTACCAAGCAACTCCTTGGGAGCTTACTGGTGACCTCACTCACACGCAGGAACACAACAACCATCTAGGGAGTTGTTATTTGGCTGCAGTTTTCTGTGAGGTGGAGGTACTTCCTCAGTCGGGCTGCTTTGATGCACCCTACCTCTCTTAAAATATCCAGACCAAGACAAACAGACATGTTCATGCGCACAAATGTTTGCCTTGTGCGGGAATCAAACCCACGAGCGTTGGTGTCAAAGACGCGTCATTCACGACTTAGCCACCTTAAATTGAATTAAACCTTTATTCCTGGAAAGAAACTACTTTTGATCAAATATTCGGTTTTGGGACAATATTTTGCACACATTAGCCAAATGTTCTATTTTTACAGTTAGAAACGCACGCATTTTCGACGCTTCCTTGACAGTAATATGAAAATCTGAATCCGTAAACGGCGCGGGCCATCGATTTGTGAGTCGGCGGCCATCTTGGTGACGTCACCTCATCAACATCGGATGCGGCAATCCGGGTACAAGGCACTGGTTCAAGTACTATACAGCCCAATAACATAGACCCGTTCTGGGCTGGCGCATTCGTATATGTAAATAATGCGTCCCGGTTTGAATATAGACATGTTCCACTGATGTTTTTTCGTTTAGAATCATCAGCCTATTGACCAATTGGGCCCTGGTTTGAATCCAGGCGGGGACATGTATCACTACATTTGTGTTTTCAGATTTATGTAAGTACATTTGAATTGTTAAACAACGAATGTATGTAATTTCTTTTTATATTTATGTTCTCATGTAAGTGATGTAAAATATGCCTTTGTGAGTATAAAAAGTCTTTTAACCTTTTTTTTTTACATATTTATCACTTGCTCGATGGAGAAGAAAAACATCGTGAAGAAACCCACACGCACAAGAAATTATATTTCGAAAGACGTGTGACCTAACCTAAGAAAAAAATCTGGTTTTCCTCCTGGGTTGTAGAAGTCTGACGGCAATATCTCCATATAAAAGTCATTGTCTTCGCCAAATCATTAAGCTTAGGTAGCATACACCACTGATCCTAATTAATTAGGAAACGCGATAACGCATAGAAAAAAAAGGTAATATAATAACACGCTTCACGAGAGAACTAAAATTTCTCTACAATTGCAAATAAATACCATAGATGTAATTAAGTACTTAATTGAACCGTTTCGTGCATTACCACATAAACTAAATGTTACATTGAAATAAAGATATAGAGATCTGATGGGAATCGCTCTGTAATAAAATAAGTATCTTCATCTACCACTCAGGCTTAGATAGCGGCTCTGCCAATACTAATGGATTAGAAAACAGGATAACGCTAGGAAAAATAAAATTCTTTTTTAATATCCCCTTATTGCGTTCAGTGAATGAAAAAAAGAATTTATCTTCTCTCTTTTGAAATTAAGGACAACAGGCGCCGTTCAGGATCAGGGATAACGTAGTCCTGCAAAACACAAGCATGCTTTTGCTAGAACACTGGAGTTTTAAACAGGTTAACTTTTTAGGAACACCGTTCCTATATGAAATCTTTGTTTGTCTGTGTGTGTGTCTATCGTTTTTTTTTAGAATATTCGAATTTTGACTTCAGGTTCGGATTTAGCATAAAAAAGTAGGATGGGAATGTCTGAAAAATCAACCTCCTATCTCTTAGGAACATGGTCAAAATGGCCGACAAAGTTTTTTAAAAAATAATTAAATTGTTATATAATTGACGAGCCAGGTGTTCCTCTGGCAATGCAAGCTTGCGCATTCTGAACTGGTTTTATACGCTTTCGGTAGGCATACATGCATACGGCTCACCTGATGGAAAGCGGTTAGCGAAGGCAATAAACGCTTGCAATACATTGAGTATCACTTGCGCGATGCCACCTCTGCTGCTAACGCAACACATTCACATGCAGGAACGCAACAACCCTATATGGAGTTGTTATTTGGCTGCGGTTTTCTGTGACGTGGAGGCACTGGTCCAGTCGCGGTGCTTTGATGCACCCTACCTCTCCTAAAAACACCCAGATGATGACAAACAGACATGTTTATGTTCACAAATGTTTGTCTTGTGTGGGAATGGAAGAGCGCGTTCAACCACTGCACTACCAAGATCGTCAGAACTTGTGTACTTACGTCTTTATTTACATAATTGCCAACGCTCGAGTATAGGTCTGACGAATGGTATATAATGCCTGTATGACTACGATTTCATACTCCCATCCGGGGATGGCCCACAGGGCCACGTGCTTAGCCTATGTCAAGAAAAAGAAAAAAAACCAGTTGAGAATGCGCTAGCTTGCATTGCCAGAGGAACACCTGGCTCGTCAATTATATAACAATTCAATTTTTTTTTTAAACTTTGTCGGCCATTTTGACCATGTTCCTTAAGAAATATGATATTGGTTTTTTAAACATTCCTATTGTACTTTTTAATTTACTTTTCGAATCCGAAATAAAAAATCAAAATTTTTTTTTAATTTGTTGGCCATTTTGACCATGTTCCTTAAGAGATAGGAGGTTGGTTTTTCAGACATTCCTATTCTACTTTTTTATGCTGAATCCGAATCTGAAGTCAAATTTCGAATATTCGAAAAAAAGCAACAAGCAACTATATTTATATACCTGTTGCTGATTCTTTGTCCACTAAGCTATCACTGCGTTTGTGCATTACAAGTTGGTGTTGACATAAAAGCATGTAATGTATAAATAAAAATCAATGTATGTATGTTTATCGTCTATATCTAAAAAACAGCTGTGTAGATTTTGATGAAATTTTCAGCGAATCTTCAGATTAGCCCAGCGGGTGATCCTGTGAAGTTTGGTAGTGATCAAATCATCCATGCGAAGCCGGCTGGCTAGTAATGTATATGTATCATTTGTCTAAAGCTACCTAAAGCTTCGTTTAACATGGCACTAGATGGTACTGTACGAGTCTTCGGGAAAGATTTATTTATGCATTATCTCCGTGAAAATATTATGCGCAAATGTTATACGAATAAATAACGTTCTGTCAGGCAATTAATCATTTCAGAACTGTATTTATGACAGAGAGATTATTGTCCCGACGCCGACATATCAATTATGTATCGCTATTTTGTATTCAACAATCAATTATTTATGTTTTTAGGGTTCCGTACCTCAAAAGGAAAAACCGGCCAAGTGCGAGTCGGACTCGCGCACGAAGGGTTCCGTACCATTATCTACAAAACGGCAAAAAAAAAAAAGACGTTTGTTGTATGGGAGCCCCCTTAAATATTTGTTTTATTTTAATTTAATTACTTATTTTTAAAGTGAATATGTAACTGAATATTTCAAGCGTCTATCTATTGCCGTTATCAATATCGTTTTGCTCGAGCAAAATAATCACGTTTGTTGGGAGCCCCCTTAAATATTTATTTTTTTGTTTTTCAGTATTTGTTGTTATAGCTGCAACAGAAATACATCATCTGTGATAATTTCAACTGTCTAACTATCACAGTTCATGAGATACAGCCTGGTGGCAAATGGACGGACGGACGGACAGCGGAGTCTCAATAATAGGGTCCGTTTTACCCTTTGGGTACGGAACCCTAAAAATGGAATACTTATAGGATCACTTTGTTATCCGTCTGTCAAGGTCCTTTTCCTCAGCGACGAGTGGAGCTATCAAGCTGAAATTAATATCACATACTCAAGTCTGCAATCCCTTCGAGAAATGAAAAAATCGGCCAAGTGCGAGTCGGACTCGCGCACAAAGGGTTCCGTACCATTATCTATAAAAACGGCAAAAAAGTCACGTTTATTGAATGGGAGCCCCCCTTAAATATGTGTTTTATTTTGATTTAATTATTTATTCTTAAAGTGAATATATAACTAAATATTCTTTGAATATTTCAAGCGTCTACCTGTTGCCGTTATCACTATCGAGCAAAAATGAGCAAATAAATCACGTTTGTTGTATGGGAGCCCCCTTAAATATTTATTTTATCCTATTTTTTAGTATTTGTTGTTATAGCGGCAACAGAAATACATCATCTGTGAAAATTTCAACTGTCTAACTATCACCGTTCATGAGATACAGCCTGGTGACAGACGGACGGACGGACGGACGGACGGACGGACAGCGGAGCCTCAGTAATAGGATTCCGTTTTACCCTTTGGGTACGGAACCCTAAAAACGGCAAAAAAATCACGGTTGTTGTATGGGAGCCCCCTTAAATATTTATTTTATTATATTTTTTAGGATTTGTTATTATAGCGGCAATAGAAATACATCATCTGTGAAAATTTCAACTGTTTAACTATCACGGTGCATGAGATACAGCCTGGTGACAGACGGACGGACGGACGGACGGACAGCGGAGCCTCAGTAATAGGGTTCCGTTTTACCCTTTTGGTACGGAACCCTAAAAATCTAACTTCTAAGTCAACGTAATCAAAAGATACGGCCGTTTATGTCCCGTTTATGCGCATATTTTGACATTCGCGACGGAATCAAAACCTATAGGGTACTTCCCGTTGACCTAGAGTCACGAAATTTGGTAAGAAACAAGGTCATGTAGCACAAATAAAGGAATAAATCCGAAAATACAAATTGGTACCTCACAAAAAAATTACTAAAATAATTTTCGGAAATATAAACTATTTTTTTTACGGGACCCTCGGTGCGCGAGTCGGGCTCGCACGTGGCGGCTTTTTTTTTATAAAACGTAGAGAGGTATACAAACATACAGCCTACCGTAAAGTGATTGACTGCTAAACGCTCGCAATACAGGAAGTATTTACCCCTGCTGCCAATACAAACCCTTGGCGAAAATGCTGGTAACCTCATTCAGTCGCAGGTTCACAATAACCGCCCAGGGAGTTGTTATTTGGCTGCAGTTATATGTGCGATGGAGGTACTCCAGTTGGGCTGCTTCGATGCGCGAATATATTCAATTAGGACCTCTGATGACGGTTACAATGATTGTAAAGAAGCGAGTGAGATGTGTAAGCACCAAATCATGTAGCTCAACTTTTCTGCCTACCTCGCAAGGAACATGTATTTTCTATATTACTTTAAGGAGAAATTATTTATATAAATACATATCGAGTACCACAGAAATGGTTAGAATGATTCGGAACAAATTTTGTGTTTAGATAAGTTTTTGAAATTTAAGTTTTATATATACGAGTATGATACGAGTATATGTTCGTATGATTGTCTTAAAAAAAGTCGTGGCTTTACGGAGTTGGCTTCAGGGTTTAAACTGATAAAAAAAAACCTTTTATTCGATATGTATTTTGTGTTTTTTTTTTATGTACCATCAACATACATATAAGCTTACGGCCCACCTGATGTAAACTATTATAGCCCATGAACGTACAAATATATTACACAAAAACAATAACAGAATATGCTTGTGTGCCCATAAAATCGTAAGTATGTCTCATTCCTGGAGGCTTATCCTGTGGAATCATACAGCTATCGGATACAGTGCGGTGTTCAACACTAATTCAATAGTGCTTCTTCGCAGTTGGTTTGATATCAAAGTCCTCCGGTCGCCATGGTTACCGGCCTTTCTGAGTCCACCAAGCGTGACTAATGTCCCCTTAGGACAGGTTACAGGTACCTACAGGCTCTGTGGAGGTTTGCAAATACACGAGAAGGTACGACAAACATGGGAAGGGCTTAGGGCAAAATAATATAAAAAAGGTATATAATATAAATAAGTTGTAAATAAGGGAAACTGACTTTATTGCTGTCGACCGTTCACGATTGCGCTAGGGACTATAAGATAAAGATAAAAAACTTTTATTCGACGCGGGGCCCTCGCCGGTACTTAAACACGTCTTCCATCTTTTAAATATGAACTTATTGTATCTCATTCCGTTCTCATACCTTATTATTTTCTTTTTAATATGCCAGCATTTCGTAAATGACCGTTGCCGAAGAGGCCGACGGAAATTTGACAATGGTCTCTTCTCGAATTGACAATTAGATATTACAATAAAGTCATGTCAGCATATTCTTTATTCACTCAGTGCGGCGGGCCGTAGCGGTCTGGTGCCGATCACCGTTTTTTTTTTTTTTTTTTTGATTTTCGCCCAAGAAATTGAAGACCCACAAAGGAAGGACCAACCCACACCCGGGTGTGCATTGGTCATTCCTCCGTGAGGGGCACCCTCCGGAAAACGGGAGGGAGGAGGTGAAATCTTTTAAAGATACCATTTCGTGCGAACGAACTGATTATGTCGGATTTCCACCGACTAAAACACCCCCTGGGACTGCCTTTAGCCGGGAGGGCTACAAAGGCTTCATCTGAAGCGATCACCCCAGGGGAACGGGGTGACGCAAGCGTCACTCTAATAAGAGCATACGCTTAGAGAAGGGTCGACTTCCTCCTGAGGACGCCGACCCTGGACCCTATAAGCGCCTAAACCGAGCGACCAGAAGGGTGCTCACATGGTGGAGGAGTGTTGCCCTAAGGAGGCTTCGGCCGCTGCATAGCGGTCCAAAGCTCTCGAAATTTTATTTGGTTGATCTAAGAGGACACTACGTGGCCTGCGGTTTTGGTATCGGGATAAAGGAGGCTGGGGCGGGCGTACAATAATGGTGTCGAATGGTAGAATTGTAGATTATTAAGAAAATATTGTCTATGGTGAGTTATTTCCAGACATTTCTGTCCGTCTCATTTCATCGAGTCTATAATTAGACTTGCAGAGAATATTTATTTTCCATGTGAGTTTTAGAGTCGGCGTCAATGACCCTCCTGGTGTTGCAGTTATACGTAGGCTACGGTAACTGCTTACCATTAGGCTGTCCGTATGATTGTTTTAAAAAAGTCGTGGCTATACGGAGTTGGCGTCAGGATTTAAACCGATAAAAAAAAAGAATAAACCTTTTATTCGATATGTATTTTATTTTTTTATGTATCTTCAACATACATACAAGCTTACGGGGGCACCTGATGTAGACTATTGTAGCCCATGAACGTTTGCAATGTAGGAAATCCCGGTCGCACACTGACCTTTCTATCAGATTATTATTGGTAAACGCATTCACTCGCAGGAACACAAGAATCTTCCATGAGGTAGTTCTACAATCCGCCTTTTTTTATAAACACCTTAGACATGTTTATGCAAAAAAATGTTTATCCTGGTCAGGAATCGAACCAACGAGCCATGGCCTTAAATTAGTCATTGCTAATTGCTTCGCCATCGTCATCTAGATCCTGAGAAGTTGCTGTATTAGCAGCACTGGTGACAACACTCCATGTGCACAAGTTTTTATATACTCCGATACGAACTGTATGCTTGTATGACGTTGTATGGAAAAATTTTGATGAGCTCGGTGGCTCAGTTGTGAATAACGTGACATTGACACCAACGCTCGTGGGTTCGATTCCCACACAAGGCAAACATTTGTGTGCATGAACATGTTTGTCATGTGTTTGTCTTGGTCTGGATGTATTAAGAGAGGTAGGGCGCATCAAAGCAATGGGGAAGTACCTCCACCTCACAGAAAACCGCAGCCAAATAACAACTCCTTAGAGGGTTGTTGTGTTCCTGCGTGTGAGTGAGGTCACCAGTAAGCTCCCAAGGAGTTGCTGTGTGAGCAGCAGAGGAGGCATCGCGCGAGTGATAATTAATATATCACAAGCGTTAATAGGCTACGGTACCCGCTTTACATCAGGTGGGTCGTATGCTTGTATGCCTCCCGACGTAGCATAAAAAGAAAGTGTTTTTTATTATTATAAGGATATACACCCCTAAAACTACCAAGTTACTACTAAAAGTTGGACAGCATCCCTTCTCAAATAAAACTTTTCATGTCTATACAGAGCTTGTCTTTACATACGGGCACTGGAATCTTGTTTAGCCAAGTTTCGCCAATACCTTGGTTCAACCAAGTCCACGAGAAGATTCGACCTACTTTCCTAATCATTTATGCAACCTGTCTATAGTTGGAGTTTCCTTTCTTAGACAACGTCGTGAGGCATACATACGACCCACCTGATGTAAAACGATCTCTCGCAGGAGTACAATCCTTCAGTGAGTTGTTATTTGGCTGCGATTTTCTGTGAGGTGGACGCACTTCCCCAGACGGGTTGCTTTGATGCGCCCTACCTCTCTTAAAACACTCAGACCAAGACAAACAGACATGTTCACGCACACAAATTTTTGTCCTGTGAGGGAGTCGTGAGTTCGAGCGTTGCTGTCAAAGTAGCATTTTTTTTTTATACTACGTCGGGAGGCATACAAGCATACGGCCCACCTGATGTAAAGTGAGTACCGTAGCCTATTAACGCTTGCGATATATTAAGCATCACTCGCGCGATGCCTATCTGCTGCTTACACAGAAACTCCTTGGGAGCTTACTAGTGAACTCACTCACACGCAGGAACACAACAACCCTCTAGGGAGTTGTTATTTGGCTGCGGTTTTTTGTGAGGTAGAGGTACATCCTCAGACGGGCTGCTTTGATGCTCCCTACCTCTCTTAAAACATCCAGATCAAGCCAAACAGACATGTTCATGCACACAAATGTTTGCCTTGTGTGGGAATCGAACCCATGAGCGTTGATATCAAAGTCGCGTCATACATGCCAGAGCCACCGAGCTCGTCAAAACATTACAATCCACTGCGCCACCGAGCTCGTCAAAATGTCCGAACCAACGGAGCACGCATATTCTAATTTTAATACCGAAACAGTTTATATTCTCCTGATTATTAAATAAATCATAATTTTCGTAATTTCGTAATAGTAAAATTACCTGAATGAAATTAAATACTCATAAAAAATTTAAAAAGCGGTCGTGCACCGAAATAGCTATGAATGTTAAAGAAGCGAGCGAGGTGTGCAAAAACCGAGTCACGTGGCACTCGGTTCTCTCTACCTACCCCACTAGAGACTTGGTGTAAAGATAACTAATAGATTTAAAAAAGCCATCCATAGACAACTTATGTACGATTAGACACGCATAGTGACGGCATAGAGCGTCTCTATTATTCTTGTTTTTTCCTGACGGTCCTGTCTCCTAATCCATTAGGATTGGCAGGGTCCGCTTCTTAAATCTAAATAATTGGCGAAGAGACTGATTGCGTAATGAGCGACTGCCGTCGAATCTTCACAACCCAGAGGGTAAACCAGACCTTTTTAAGGCTAGGTCAAATTCAAAGGTTCAAATGTTCTTGGACGTGCCGGTTCCCTCACGATGTTTTCCATCACCGCCGAGCAAGTGATAATTACAAATCTATACACCTATACAGATAAATAAAATTGGAGTGTCTGTTTGTAATATTAAAATAATCGCTTTCTATTAAATGCATATGGATGTATACACGGTACATATACCAAAATGAATATTTTTACAATACTTGTCTGTCTGTCTGTCCGTTTGTTCCGGCTAATCTCTGAAACGGCTGGACCGATTTGACGGGACTTTCACTGGCAGATAGCTGATGTAATAAGGAGTAACTTAGGCTACTTTTATTTTAGACATTTTATTTATTTTTCTTAATATAAATAAGTAATAAAAAAATAACTATCATAATAGACGAAGTACATAATACATATCTATTATTATTTTGCTGTTCGCTATTTTACTCTGCTTATTTAGGTACTTATAATCAAATCAAATAAATAAAATTATAACTGAACAATAACTTTTTGTTAAATTCCGCGCGGAGGAAGTCGCGGGCACAGCTAGTATGTATATAAATCCGAAAACACGAATTTATTGGTACATGCCAAGATTCGAACTTGGGACCTGCTGCTCAATAGCCCGGTTCCTTATCCACCGGGCTGATGACTGCTGCAATCTTATACACCAGAATAACTCGCAAATTGCTTCATCGACATGGCAACACCGTTAAAACTTAATGGAGTATCGAAAAACCCTTAAAGTTAAGCTAATAGCAAAACCTTGAGCATTACATATGTGGGTCCTTTTGTCCCGTGGGAGCCACAGAGTGCCGGCTTACCCGTTCCTGGCTATTTAGGCCCCTCACAGGTGTGTTGGGTGTCAGAAGCGATGACGCGCGTAATGGGTGTCTTTTGAGGGTTGAATAGTTGGAGAGAAAAGGGTGGTTTGCTGTTTTGCTAAATGTGGTATATAACTTAAGACAATTAGGCACCTACAATATAACTTTTACATCAACATGATGTGAAGAACAAAATTCAGGGTTGTATCACCAAGCAGAAAAAAAATTGTAGGGGTTAAAATGTCTGTTTTCATTTTATTTTCGACTTCGGCCTGTTTCTTCTTCTTCATAGCATTATGCCTTTTTTCCTTTTCCGTAATCCATTAGGATTGGTGGGGCTCGCTACCCAAGCCTAAGGATTTGGCGAAGATACTGATTTTTACATG
Organism: Pyralis farinalis; assembly: GCA_947507595.1. Classification (NCBI taxonomy): domain Eukaryota; kingdom Metazoa; phylum Arthropoda; class Insecta; order Lepidoptera; family Pyralidae; genus Pyralis; species Pyralis farinalis. The sequence goes on along the minus strand of OX382268.1, from coordinate 36,401,364 downwards.
GAGCGACTGCCGTCAGACCTCTGCAATCCAGAAAACCAGACCTTTCTTAGGTCAGGTCCCACGTCTCTCGAAATATAATTTCTTGGACGTGCGGCCTTCCTCACGATGGTTTCCGTCACCGCCGAGCAAGTGGTAATTGCAATGCACATAAATCCGAAAAAAGGAATTTAACGGTACATGCCAGGGTTCGAACTGGGGACCAGTTTGTGTTCCCCCTGGGTTATGGAGGTCTGACGGCAATCGCTCCGTTTAAAAATCAGTATCTTCGCCAAATCCTTAGGCTTAGGTAGCGGACCACGCCAATGCTAATGGATTAGAAAACTGGATAAGGCGAAGAAAACAAGACCTACCGCAGTGAAATGGCACTATGCCGTGCTTGAGTGTGTGAGTCAGGTTATACAGTTAATAGATTCAGGCGTTATTTTGCGAAAGTCAAATTTACATGCAATTTGATCTAACCTGCTTTGTGTGCTTCCGCCACCAATTAGTTCATGCTATTAAATATCCTTTCGCTCACACCATCCACCCCCACCCTCAATTCAATATAAGGGACGGCACTGCGATGGATTTATCACTTGTAGCATGTTATTCTTACGATTAACGTCTACAACGCCTGATGATGCCTCGTGGAGAGGCGAAACACGTGTCGCAGCGACGACCAGGCCAGTCGTGGCAGCGACGGTGGTGGTGGGGGCATGCGGATTCTGTTTCAGATGGCGGACGACCGCAGCAGCCGAGGCAGAGACTACCGGAGCAGCCATGGCAGCGTCGGTATGTTGCACTTACTAACAGTAGTGGGTGGGTGCCGGCCGGCGCTAGGCCGCATGAACTAATTGGTGGCGGAAGCACACAAAGCAGGTTAGATCAAATTGCATGTCACACTCTGTGAAAATTTCAAGATCCTAATTATTAAGGTTCTAAAGATACAACTGTGTTAGACGTCGAGCGGTTAGAGGATTCCTCGTAATAGAATTTGGTTCGGGAACCCTAAATTTACACTTAGGTAACAGATTACAAACATACAAATTTTATGGATTACTGAACGTTAAATAGCTTATTAAAATTTCGGCCCGCTTTACAACTGACCTAATAACACAGCTACCCTCATATTGTACTCGGCTGTCCCTCTAGCACTCGTTCATAGGAGGGTGTTCCCTCTCGCTCGTAAAAGCAGAGGGTAGCTGAAAAGTTGTTCACAACTTTTAATTGGTACGAAAATGCGCTTTCAGCGATTTTATTCATGTATGAGCTGGTTCTGATTAATAGATTTTTATGTTTTGTGAAGTCAAAAGTATTTTGTATGCTTTTGAGGTGTAATATACATATATCATCACGATTGTATCTCGTTGGGATGGACAGGAACTATGGAAAGGTTTGGTGACTATAGTGCAATTTGTAAGAGATAATGGCTCTCTATCATCCCTTAGTCTATGCCATATTCAACTGCGCGTGATGTACTATGGAAATTGACAAATAAGACACTGGTGTAAGAAATTTTCATCATCATTCCTCCTACTATCTATATCTTCTAGAGATCCTGGTACCTCGATCCTAAGCCACCTGCATCCTGTGACTTTCTACAAATTTCTTGGGGTCGTCGGTCCTTGTAGTGGGGAGTTATCGCATGCTCCATGTACCGGTATGAATGAGTCACTATCAAGATTTTTTTTTTCCCTGCAGGGATGTTTAGTGTACTTAAATACAATATTTATTAATATTCTCTTTTATTTGGTTATATCATATATGCCATTGGTATATTAATTTTGTTTGTGTTTGTTTAATGTATGTATATATGTATATATATCTTCACGCCAGGTCCCTTGCGGGGTAGGCAGAGAGAACCGAGCGCCATAAGACGCGGTCCTTATTTCAATTCTCCCCTTTCTTTCTAAAGTACTTGAACGCCTTGTTGAAAAACAACTTACCGACTTCCTTTCCAAAAACCATATCCTCAATCCATTTCAATCCGGTTTTCGTCCAGGTCATAGTACGACTGGTGCTTTAATTAAAATCACGGACGATATCCGCCTTGCCATGGAGTCGTCTCAACTGACTGTTTTGTGTCTATTAGACTTTAGTAATGCGTTCAACACCGTCGATTTTGATATACTTTTGGAGCGACTGCGTTCTCTAAACATATCTCCTACAGTAATTGACTGGTTTCATTCATACCTGTCACTATCAAGATTTTTTTTTTCCCTGCAGGGATGTTTAGTGTACTTAAATACAATATTTATTAATATTCTCTTTTATTTGGTTATATCATATATGCCATTGGTATATTAATTTTGTTTGTGTTTGTTTAATGTATGTATATATGTATATATATCTTCACGCCAGGTCCCTTGCGGGGTAGGCAGAGAGAACCGAGCGCCATAAGACGCGGTCCTTATTTCAATTCTCCCCTTTCTTTCTAAAGTACTTGAACGCCTTGTTGAAAAACAACTTACCGACTTCCTTTCCAAAAACCATATCCTCAATCCATTTCAATCCGGTTTTCGTCCAGGTCATAGTACGACTGGTGCTTTAATTAAAATCACGGACGATATCCGCCTTGCCATGGAGTCGTCTCAACTGACTGTTTTGTGTCTATTAGACTTTAGTAATGCGTTCAACACCGTCGATTTTGATATACTTTTGGAGCGACTGCGTTCTCTAAACATATCTCCTACAGTAATTGACTGGTTTCATTCATACCTGTATGGCCGTTGGCAGCGTGTACGCCTCGATGATAAATTCTCCTCGTGGTGTCCAACAACTGCCGGCGTACCTCAGGGTGGCGTATTATCTCCTATTTTATTTTCTCTGTTCATAAATTCCATAACGTCTAATATTCGCTCCTCCTGCCATCTTTACGCTGATGATTTGCAGATTTATTCACACGACTCCGTAACTAATCTGCCTAATGCGATCGCTAAAGTAAATGAAGACCTCGTACGCATATCTGTATGGAGTAAATCAAACGGCCTTACAGTCAATCCTATAAAAACACAAGCCATTATTATCGGCAGTCCGCGCTTTATATCTAATATCGATTGGGGGACTCTTCCTCCAATAATATTTAATAATGTTCAGGTCCATTATTGTGAGAGTGTAAAGAACCTTGGCGTCTACTTTGATAGAACCTTTTCTTGGTCAGTGCAGATAGCCAACGTTAGCAGGAAGTTGTTTACAGCAACTGGCTCCCTCCGTCGTTTGCGGAATTTTCTCCCTATTGGCACCAAAATTTCACTCGCACAGTCCTTGCTCCTTCCCATTCTTGACTATGCCGACTCTTGCTACCTTAACCTCACTGAAGACCAATTAAACAAGCTTGAGCGCCTTCAAAATCTCTGTATACGATTTATATTTGGGCTTCACAAATATGATCATGTTTCCGAATTTCGCTCTCAGCTCAAGTGGCTCCCTATCAGGTTACGTCGCAACTGGCACGTAGTCTCACTTCTTTATTCTATTCTTTTCAATCCTACTTCTCCTAGTTACTTGAAAGAACGTTTTATCTATCTCAGTGAGGTACGGGATCGTTGTGAGCGTAGTACACGCAGTACACTCTCCCTTCGTCTGATAACGCCATTTCACTCTTCACAATGTTACTCTAAGTCGTTCTCGGTACGGGCTGTGCAACTATGGAATGCTTTACCACTATATATTCGCTGTGCACAATCTCTAATGACCTTTAAAAACCTAGTAAAATCTCACTATCTGTCTATCTAACTATAATAAAATATACATGTATATGTGTGTATTTGAAATTGTCAAACGTACGTACTTTGTTGTCTGTTGTTGTCCTTGTTACTTTTCTGCTCATTACACTCATTTTAATTCTTTTTTTCTCGATTGTATAGTATGTTGAGTCTATGTATATGTATCTATGTGTAGAAATAGGTATAGTTATGAATGCGCCAATACCTACTTGTATCTTAATGTTTATTTCTCTTCCTTTGATATGGTTGTCTGGAAGAGATCGCTTTAGCGATAAGACCGCCGATTGTACTATTGCTATAACATGTTACTCAAATGTATTTATTTTGGTGCAATAAAGTGTATTCTATTCTATTCTATTCTATTCCTTACATACTTCACTCGCTTCTTTCACATTCATAGCTCTTTTCATGCACGCTCTCCGGTTCCTAAGGCTCCTGACATCACCTTCTGATAAAACACGACCAATTTGGTCATGGTAGGTTAGTCTTGGTCTTCCTCGGCTCCTACATCCTTCCACTTTCGCATTGTATATCTGTTTCGTCATTCTTTCATCTTGCATTCTTTCTACATGTCCGAACCAACGGAGCATGCCCTTTCTTATCTTAACACCGACACTCTCTTTCAGTCCAACTCTCTTTCGTACGTCATCATTTCGAACGCGGTCAGCAAGCGTTATGCCACAAATTTTTCGCAGTGCTCGCATCTCGACCGCATTTATTCTACTTTCATGCTCTCTCTGCCATACCCAGCTCTCACTTCCATAAGTTAGCGTTGGGATTAACACAGTGTTTGTTTAACTTCACGCCAAATTCCTTGCGGGGTAGCAGAGACGACCGAGGGCCACATGGCTCGATCCTGTACACCTCACTAGCTTCATTAACATTCGTTGTTCTTCTCATGCACGCTCGCCGGTACCTGAAACTCCTGACATCATATTCTGTTAGAACACGATCAATGTGGTCATGGTCTTGGCCTTCCTCGGCTCCTACATCCTTTTACTTTCGCGTTCTATTGTAATTCTTTCTTCCTGCATTCCTTGCACATGCCCGAACCAACTATGCACGCCTCTTCTTATTTCAATACCGACCCTCTCTTTCAATCCAACCCTGTTTCTAACATCATCGTTGAGAAAACGTTCTACAAACGTTACAAAACAAATTTTGCGCAACGCTTGCATTTCGACCGCATTAATCTTACTTTCATGCTCTCTCTCTCTGCCACACCCAGCTCTCGCTTCCATAAATACATACTTGCTGTATAGTAATTTTAGTTTTAATATATGCTGTCACAATCATTAGGTATATGACGAAGGTATATAAGTTGATTATCATCGACAGCTACATTTTGTAACAGCACCGCTCGCCGACGGCGGGAAGTTCACCTTCACACGCTGGAACCGCAATGGTCGCGTACTGTGCGGTTCCAGAGAAGTTTTCTTCCGAGAACTCTCAAACTGTGGAATGAGCTCCCAGCCGAGGTTTTTCCAAGGGAATACAGCATGGAGTTCTTCAATAAATGCGTGAAGAGGCTTATAGAGAGTCGGCAACGCATGAGTGACACCCCCCGGTGTTGCAAATGTCCATAGGCTATGGTGACTGTTTACCATCAGGCAGACCGTAAGCTTGGTTGCCACCTTAGTGGTATATAAAAAAAATCGTCGTTCATTACTAATTCTTGTTGAAAATTATTTCTACAACGATAAATTCTCTACCACACATACCATTCTGGACTTCAGAAGTTCTGTTTACAACTGAGCGTTCATTTCTAAACGGAACTTCTCCGTGCCACTGAACTGGCAAATGAATTCCTCGAAATGATCAAGTTATAGTTTACCAAGCTGTCGAAATGGCTAAGGAATTCAAGTCCACAAAGCTTAGTCTATTAATCCTTTCATATATAAATTGATTCCGATTTTAAATTTTTATTACCTTCCACAAAAAGTGCATTGCTTGTCTAATTATTTTCAGGAACACCGTTTCTATATGAAATCCTAATATTTGTCTATGAGTGCATTGTTTTTCGAATATTCAAATTTTGACTTCAGATTCGAATTCAGCATAAAAAAGTAGAATAGGAACGTTCAGGAACACCGTTCCTATCTCTTACATAGGAACATGGTCAAAATGGCCGACAAATTAAAAAAAAAAATAATTTTCAATTGTTATATAATTGACGAGCCAGTTGTTCCTCTGGCAATGCAATCTTGCGCATTCTCAACTGGTTTTATTATGTAATCATTTATAATTACTTAATGAGAACTGATTTTGTTTATCTTTGATTTCACAGACTTATTATTGTTTAGAAAAACAATTTGCATGTGATATTTGAATTCGTTATTGTAATTGTTCCGCGTAGCTAACTCATCGCTTGTTGTGTGCCCAAAAATATCGCTTACAGTGTCCCCAATTACATATCAACATTGCAATGGTACATGGCACAGCGACACGAAATGCACCGTCAGCAAAATCGATGCCGATTGAGTCAATCGACAGCGAAAGTTCCTCACTACTCGCTGTAAATTCATTATTGCATACAACTTAGAACTATAATCATATATTGTACTTAGAATACAAAATCTATTAATTTATAAATATTGAATCCTTTGTAGCCGACTTCAAAAAACGAGGAGGTTCTCAAACCGACTGTATTTTTTTGTTTCGTATGTTTGTTACGCGATCATTCCGCCATTTGTAAATTGATTTTGATGATTATTATTTTGTTTGGTAGATCGTACTTCAAAGGTGATTTCATATAAATATTATCGAAGTCGATTCAGCGCTTTTGGAGAAAATCAACGAAAACAAAAATATACACACAGATAAATAAATGATAATATTGAGTCCAAGTAGAAGTACAATATCAACAAAATTTACAATTTAAAGAGTACCTAAAAAGAATTATTTAATCCCGGATCCATCTTCAAATCCGAGGAGTTTAGATGTGGTGTTCCATTTGTGGCGAGTACCACGGATACACATGCTGGTAGCTCTTATGGTGGAAATGCAGATACGAGTTCGTAACCAACCTGTCAGAATGCTATAATGTCGGTGCCACCGGTCAGCTAAAGTTTCTGCAAGGTTTTTCACACAGATAATGTTTTGGTTTGTGGTTCCTTATGCAAATTATTTGCCAGTCGCATAATATCAGTTGATCACATCAATATCCAGTATATTCCCACACAGACACCAAGCTTTTTAGTCCCAAGGTGTTTTGAACACGGATTTTTTTATGTAAAAATAATAATTTATGAAAACTATGATATGGTGTCGACAGCTTCTTTCTGCAACTATACTTTGCGGTTCTAGAGAAGTTTTCGACCGGTTTTCCGGTTTGGTGAAGTAACTCCACCTCACAGAAGACGGCAGCCAAATAACAACTCCCTGAAGCGTAGTTGTGTTCATGCGAGTTAGTGAGGTCACCAGAAGACGAGGAGTTGTGTCGACGTGCTAGCGGCATTCTTTTTGTTGCTTGCGGTGATAGGCTACGGTAACCGCTTTATAATATTATAGGCGTATGCTTGTTTGCTATCTGTCCTAGTATAAAAAAAACAAGCATACGCCACCTGATACAAAGCGGTTACCATAATCAATAAACGCTTGTAATATATTAAGTATCACTCGCGCGATTCTACCTCTGCTGCTAACAGAATAACACCTTAGGAGCTTAGTAGTCACCTCACTCACACAGAGAAAAAAAAACCCTTCAGAGAGTGGTGGTATCTTTCTGTGAGGTAAAGGTACTTCCCCAGACGGACTGTTTTGATGCGACCTACCTCTCTTGGGAACCCATAAGATACCCATGCCCATAAGAGAGCATTGACATTTATAGGAATAACATCTCTCGCTGACTTCTTTAAATATTTGAATACCTTTAGAATATAAGGTATACCATACCAAATTTGTAACTTAACTCACCATCTTTGTAAACCACTGTATGTTCAGGCAAATAAATGAAATTTGAATTTGATTTCCTACCAAAAAATCTCTAGATGCGCCTAAAAAGATTTTCATTTCGAAAATTTGTCGCCACTTCCGACCAACGTGTGGGTACATTCATAAATAGCAACATTAAAATGTTAACGGAAAAGATCAAATTCGGCAATTATGTAAATTTCCACCGATACAATCGGCTGTCGCGCGATTGAAACGTCCGATTTTATCGTTCCAAAAGTGGAAAATGAAATTAATGGCCGAATTTGCATTTAAGGGGAAGCCGGTGTAGTGGAATGTCGAATTTTTAATACCCAATCACAGTCCAAGGAATTAGAATATACGTTCGTTAATCGACGAGCTATACGGTACAACTATCCATTTGTGTTCATGAGTATTTCATGAAATGAATCATTTCATGAAGGCTTCCTCTCCAGCTCCTTCCTTCGGCAATCTATTCAACTCTGGAATGCATTACCAGTATCTAGCAAATTTGTCTTCAAAAAGGAGGTACACCAATATCTTTTTGAAAGCTCGACAAGGCAGTAAGACCGTCATCGTTATTTATATATTTCTATTCATCCTACTAATATTATAAATGCGAAAGTTTGTATGTATGGATTGTTTGTTGCTCTTTCACGCTTAAACGGCTGAACGGATTTGAATGAAATTTGGAATGTAGATAGATTGTGATCTGGATTAACACATAGGCGACGTTATTTGACTCAACGCGGGCGGAGCCGCGGGCAGGTTTTAATATAAGTTATAACAGTTATGTATGTCTAATACGTTTGTATGTCTCGTATAATTTATATGTATGTATGTATGTATTTATATATATATATATATATTTATTGTAAGTATATATATATTTAATGTATAGCCGCAATCGAGATTATCTACACTCCCAAAGGTCGACTGGTAGAGAATGCAACTAGCATTAAGTCCGCCTATTGTACCAAAATGTAGTGGTCAATAAAGTTTTAAATAAATAAAAAAAATATATTTGTTTATCTGATCTCGGTACCTTTTCTTGTGTATAATAAATATGGTTTTGCAAATAACCATGGTTCTGACGAGCTCGGTGGCTCAGCCGTGAATGACGCGACTTCGACACCAACGCTCGTGGGTTCGACACAAGACAAACATTTGTGTGCATGAACATGTCTGTTTATCTTGGTCTGGATGTTTAAAGAGAGGTAGCGCATCAAAGCAGACTGTCCGGGGAAGTACTTCAACCTCACAGAAAGCCGCAGTCAAGTAACAATTTCATAAGGGTTGTTTGTGTTCCTGCGTGTGAGTGAAGTCTGTAGTAAGCTCCTAAGGAGTTGCTGTGTTACCAGCAGAGGTGGCAACGCGCGAATGATACTTAATGTATGTAATAAGCGGTCATAGGATACGGTAACCGCTTCACATAAGTTGGCCCGTATGCTTATATGCCTCCCGACGTTACATACATAAAAAAGCCGTCAAGTGCGACTCGCGCACCGAGGGTTCCGTTAAAAATATTTTCGCAATAAATTTTTGTTTGTGTTTTCCGTTTCTTGTGCTTCTTACCAAATTTCATGATTCTAGATCAACGGGAAGTACCCTATAGGTTTTGATTCCCTTGCGAGTGTCAAAATATGCACATAAACGAGGCATAAACACCCGCGAGATTGCGTTGACTTAGAAGTTTGATGGTTTTCACTGCTCGATGGGATTGCAGACCTGAGTAGACAGACAGATAGACGGACAACGTGATCCTATAAGGGTTCCTTTTTTTCTTTTGAGATACGGAACCCTAAAAAACATATCTACTGATATAAAATTATTGTAATAAAAATAGACAATTTGAAAAAGCGGTGAAGTAGTCATCAATGACTACTTTAATACTAGGGCTCGCCTGTTCGTTTCCCATACAAGATAAATATTTGTGTTCATGAATATGTATTTTAGTCTTAGTATAAATGTTTCTAAGAGAAGTAAGATGCATTAGAGTAGCCCGATTGAGGAAGTATCTCCAACACACATAAAATAGCAGCCAAATAACAATTCCCTGAAGGGTTATTGTATTCCGATCACCAACATTGATGCAGGTATCAATGAGTTAATGTTACTATGAAATTCTGTGTAAGTACCTAACAACGACTTACTTATTTATAATTGTCAGATATTCCTTTTTCAAATGTTTGTTGCCTACATTACATATTTCTTTTCGAGACATATCTAACTCAATAACTTATTTTTTTTTTCAATAAATTACTTATCAAATGTACACAACAGCTACGTAAATCATTTATTACTTTTGCAAATATAACTACTTCAATAATTTATTCTTTTTGAAAACATAGTTACCTTAAACATAAGTTCCTTTTTCAAATATTAACAATAGAAATCATTTGAAAACGTACCAGTACATAAAATATTTTAAAATAAACTGTAAACTTCTTAATCAAATTGTAGTTTGTAATGAAATCAACAGATTATTAAACTAAATCATTTATTCCTTTTTTAAATGTAGCTTTGTTTGCAAATATAGCTACCTCACTAATTTATTCTCTTTGAAAACTTATTTATCTAAATAATTTATTCTTTTTGCAAATGTAGTTTCCTGAAACATTTGTTCAATTTTTCAAATATAGTTGCATAGTTTATTTGAAAATGTACCAGAACGAAAAATATTTTAAAAAGAACTATAAACTTGTTGGTTTTTAAAACCCGCAGATTATCAATTTTTTTTTTTTTTTTTTTTTCTTTTCTTTATTCATGTTATATCTTTACAATACATATAAAAATTACAATACCAACTACATAAGCCTAAGCGGTTTATCTGTAGTTAGGTGAGTCGTTCTTGTCATTAGTGCTCATATAATATTCCTTTAATACAGACTTGCACCTTTTGTGAAACTTTACATTATGGAGATCAATGTTTTTTAATTTGTTTAATATAGCAGCAGGATAATCATTAAGTATACTTGGCAGTATATACTGCCATGTCCTTTTCCTGTGAACGTTATTGTACGACGGTACTGTGAACATACGCATATATGGTGATTTATGCATATTTTTGTTTCTAATTCTTTTATTTGACCAGTTAATATTATTTAAATTTTCTGTTACAATTTCTGATTTAAATTTGTCAAATACATTTAAAACTTTGCAATATTTAAATAGACCAATTTCATTTCCTTTAAATTTCATTTTAATTTTATGGGGAACTATTGTTTTAAGCAAGCTAAGTTGTAATTTATATATATTATTAATATATGTCTTGTATGTTCTGCCATAGCTACCTACACAATAGCCAATTATGCTGTCAGCTAGTGACAAATATAGCATTCGCAGAAAAAATTGAGAGGGCGCACAAAGCTAAGTGGCGCCCTCATATTGTTTTTATTAATAACGCTGAATTTAAGACCAATTCCAAAAAAAACGCTCTATAGGGCACTGAAGAACCATATTTACGTTTTTTTTTAAACATATCTTGTATTTATTATCTATGACAAGTAACCAAAATTTTAATTATTGCTTATTGTGGTCACTTACAGCAATAATCAAAAGTATGACTAATTCTACATAAATAATAAAAAACAGAATATGTCTCAAAAAACATAAATATGGTTCTTCAGTGCCCAATAGAGCGTTTTTTTTGGAATTGGTCTTAAATACAGCGTTATTAATAAAAACAAAATGGGGGCGCCACTTAGCTTTGTGTACCCTCTTACATCTCTGAAATTTTAACACCAGTCAATGACTATTTTTATACAAATTCAACACTTGATCATACAAATCATGATATCATTACTAAATAATTAATTTGTTTTCAAGAAGCACTTCATATTTCTGATTTACTTAAAGTGAGTATTTTTTGTATTCGAATGAATAAAAATATTTGCTTTTATAACAGACATATTTATTTTAATTTTAACAATTTAATTTTAACATTAACAATTATATTTTAATGCACTAAATTTATTCAGTTGTAGAGACGCTTCAGTGCTTCTTTCTGTTAATAGAAACATTTTATCATTAAAATACCTACAATATCAATTTTGTTTTTAAACTGGCATAGTTTTTCTTCGTAAAAAATCGATTCGATTCTCATTTCGTGGAAATTTTTTTTTCATTAACATACCTTTTTTCTTATTCCTAAACTAGACGACATGTTTAAGACGCATTTCTTCGTAATTTGTTTTCATTACCTTACTTTTATTCGGAAGGCAGACTGACGTATAGCTTACCTGATGTGAAGTGTTTAATCAATCAATCAATCAATCAATATCTTTATTGCGTCTATGGGTTATAAAAGTCACAACAAACAAAGTTCAGATCTTAGACCATAAACTGCCTTGCGGCATGCAACATAATTACATTATTCTTACTACTACATCTATATAATGTCAACTTGATTAATATTTATAAATGTCAATTTGCAATCATTAGTAAATTCTGATGAAAACCATACAATTTAGAATCTATCATCGAGAAATTCTTTTACACTGTAGTATGCTTTTTCCGCCAACATCTCAAACAATCTTTTTTTGAAATTATTTATAGTCTCACTTTCAGTAATCATTTTTGGCAATTTATTATAAATTTCTGGAGCCACACTAAATATACTCTTTGAGAAAAGGGCTGTCCTGCACGAAGGTTTAGTTAATCTGTTGCAAATGCGAACACCTTTGAACTTTTCATACAGACCTATGTTTTTCCGAACGAATATTGCACTTTCATAGATGTAAAGGCTTGGTAAAGTTAATATTTTAAGTGCTATAAAGTGCGGCTTACAGCTGTCATCGTGTCGCAATTTATAAACTGCTCGTACACATCGTTTTTGGGCTCTAAATGCTAGTTCTTTGTCCGTTGAATTGCCCCAAAAGATTACACCGTATCTAAGAACTGATGTAACGTAAGCATGATATGCCTTCATTACTGTTGGTATGCCAACTACTTTACCTAGCATACGCAAGGCATATGAAAACTTGCTTAGTTGTGCACATACATTTCCTATGTGGACTTTCCAGTTTAGAGTGTTATCTATTGTCAAACCTAAAAATTTTGTATTTTCTACTTCTTCAATCTTAGCTCCTAAATGTCTTACATCAATTAAATTAATTATTTTGTTTTTAGTTTTAAATGTCATAATTTTGGTTTTCTGCACATTCATTTTAACATTAGCCCTTTGGCATAATGGTTTGAAATTCTACCGTAATCATCGATATTTCGTGAAAAACTATTTTATATAAGTACGACTAAGGTGAAAAATAAGCGTACGGCCTTCTTGATGGTAATCAGTTACCATAGCTTGCTTGCTTGCTTTGCAATACCAGGGTGTACCTTTTTTGTTTTTTTGTAGTTGCCGATCCTAAAACATATGAAATTGCATGTTTCCGTATAAAAATTCAAACAAATCGGTTTGTTTATTTTATGCAGATTACAAGCGATGGTAAGGACTTTTCTTGAAATTGGGGAGTCACTGGTAAAGTCACATGAATTAGGGAGTCACGGGAAATGATTTTTATTCATAAGCGTAAGTTATGATGCAGTGGAATTGGTCATTCCTTGATCGAGCCCTCTCCTTAGTTTCTTGATTTCAGATTCAAGTCATTCCTAGCTTGAATCCACAAAGGATCGAGAGAGTAATCTTCCTGTGTAATAAGTGTCTTCCCGGTGCTGTCATCCGCATAGCAATGAATGCTATCAGTGGACATAGATATCTTGCCGACGCTGTTCCTACTGCAAGATTTCCATACACAGTACTTGATGGGCTGCATGTCAGACACTATTGGAAAAACTCTTGTCTGCAGGGGTTAAAAACAATGGGGTTGTTAATACTTAATTTATAACGCTAAGATAAGAAAATAAATTGGAAAGAAAAACGAAACGCGAAAGTAAAAAGATATTGAAGACGAGAAAGGCCCAGTCTCGCCTACCATAACTCGTAAATAGGTGGTGCATGAAAAGAGTAATGAATGTTAAAGAAGCCAGTGTGTAAGGATCGAGTCATGTGGCGTTCGATACTCTCAGTCTACACTGCAAGAGACTTGGCGTAAAGATATAGGTATGTATAAATGCTCCAGATGTAGTAGCTACATTCACATATTGGTTTCTCTTGGTCACTGTTAGGTCTAATGTCATATCTGTGACTAATCTGTGACCGTGTGGATGCTGCAGTATCTCTATGGGCTTCATCTATACAAGGTGTTGTTTTTCGGACCCGACAAACTTTAAGGGTGGATTCTACGAGTAATTTCATCGAGAAAACACCCCCATATGTGGGGTCAAATCTCAATATTCTAGAAATGGCGGCCATTTTAAAATTTTGATACTTATTTTTTTCTTTTTTTCCATAAAAATTCATATCTCGAGATTTAAAGGCCCTACAGACATGAAATAAAATGCTTTTATCTGCAAAAAGTCGTCTCTATCGAACAAAAATATTCACAACTGCTAAAAAGGTACATAAAATAAGTTAAAAGCACCTAATCTCATTTTTTTTGCAAAAAAAAAAACAGCAAAAATCTACATTTACTTGAATTACTTTGAAAATAGCCCCCCTTTGATAGTATTTTATGTATTTTTTTAAAAGTATTTGATATAAGCTAAACAATGATACCAAAACTGTATCTCTACGTCGAGGCAGTCAAGAAAGTTCAAAACTTGCTTGCCTTCAAAACCGAGGAGGCCACTTTGAGCAAATGTTCAATTAATGTTTGTTTTTTATTGTTTTAATTTTGCAATTTATGTTAATCATTTTTATTAAAGTAATTGCCACTTTTTTGGTGTTTCTCTCATAATTTTAAGTGAAAGAGTTCTGTTTGTAAATGAAATCAATTTACATGAGCTGCGTAAGGGGTGTTTTGAATTTTCAATAATTCTTGACTGCCTCGACGTAGAGATACAGTTTTGGTATCATTGTTTAGCTTATATCAAATACTTTAAAAAAAATACATAAAAACACTATCAAAGGGGGGCTATTTTCAAAGTAATTCAAGTAAATGTAGATTTTTGCTGTTTTTTTTTGCAAAATAAATGAGATTAGGTGCTTTTAACTTATTTTATGTACCTTTTTAGCAGTTGTGGATATTTTTGTTCGATAGAGACGACTTTTTGCAGATAAAAGCATTTTATTTCATGTCCGTAGGGCCTTTAAATCTCGAGATATGAAGTTTTATGGAAAAAAAGAAAAAAATAAGTATCAAAATTTTAAAATGGCCGCCATTTCTAGAATATTGAGATTTGACCCCACATATGGGGGTGTTTTCTCGATGAAATTACTCGTAGAATCCACCCTTAAAGTTTGTCGGGTCCGAAAAACAACACATGTATATATAAAAATGAATGTTGGTCTGTATGTCCTCTATGGACTCAAAAACAGGTGGGCAGATTTTGATGAAATTTTCAGTGAATCTTCAGGTTAGCCCAGCAGGTAATCCTGTGAAGTTTGGTAGCGATCATATCATCATCAAATTTCATATAAAAATTAGAACCAAATGCAAGACGAACTCGCTTCACATCCTATAATATTAACCATAAAATTAAAAAAAAATGTTTAAATAAACGACTTAAAAAATATGTGTTTAGATAGAACAAAAAATGTCGAAAATATCACGTTTCTTGTCCAGTTTCGTACATGTATTAAATGTTCAATACCTTGAATATGCTACACTTATATTCACTTACTTTAACATACGTTTAATATGTTTTTAAACATTAAACAATAATTATCAGGTACGCTCCATCATGGACTGTAAATTTTATCTAAATTGATAAGATGTTTACTTTGTTTAGAATTGTAATTTTTATTTCGAAAGATGTCTGGTTACCCCTTTAGGTTGCGTACCTCTAGCGGCAGTCTCTCCATATAAATATCACTATCTTTGGCAAATTCTTAACAATGCTAACATGAACAAGTTGAGAATTGAAATCTGGATCATACTGTGAATATTTATACACTGTTCAATTTTCAATATCACTTCGTTTTTATTTGTAGTTATAGCGGTCATATAAATACACTACGTAAGAATTGTCAAGTCCCTACAAAAGATGTGTGACACACGGATGATCAGACAGAGGAGCTTCAGTAATAGGATCCTGTTAGCACACGGGATAGGCTTGATCTCTACCCACTGTGATTGTTGCTCTAATCGATCATGCAGTACTTTATAAGTAACTTTTTCTTTGTTACATCTCCATTGAAGAGCCTGACTCCCATAACACAGGGAAACCTAAAGTGGGAGTTAGTGCAACAGAAATTGTAACATTCTTGCTAAATAAATTATTATTAATTATTATATTTTTCTTTCCACTCACGGGCATTATCCCGGTCATTTGATAGGCGTGCGCGGGGATAAGGATCCAACGCGTAGAGGCCCCTTTGAAAAGACTATGTAATGTTGTACACCCGCCGTGACCCAATCCAGGGGATATCAGTGGGACAATATACCAATGAACAGGTCACGGCAGGTATTGGGACTATTGGAAATATGTCGGAAAAAAGTGGGCTATTAAAATGAGATTAGGAGGTATTATTAGAACCGGGCTATTGCAAAAGAGGAGCGGACGCCTGCCATAACTATCATATCTGATGTTACTTCCGGCGGGCGGTGGCTCGCCACTCACTAGATGGACCCCCGAAATGCCAGAGAAAGTCGGCCGGGGGCAACACCGGTGTGAGTGACTCAGGGGTGTTGAGAGGTGTGCTGCGCTTTCTCCGAAGTTACTCGCGGCGTTATGCCCTTTAACACTTCCACCCCTGGAGCATATCACCTGCTAGAGCGATATACTCTATCGACTCCTCTCTGGACGGCCAATGAAGGCAAGCCAGAGCTGAGAGTCCTGCGGGCCTTCTTGGATTTCCACTCCGACCGACGAAGACACGCCGGAGACGAAGGCCCTGATCGACTCTCTGGAGCACTCGGGTACCCGTGGTGTCGTTACGCACCAACAGCTCGCCACAAGCTGCCCTGCGGGGTTATTATTATTATTATTATTATCTTTGTCAACTCTACATCAAATCTATATGAAAAAGAATCATGAAAAACGGTTCAGAATTGAGGACATATCAGGTGAAATGTCTGTTAACGCACTCAGGTGAATTTGATTTTTCAAGAGTTTCTGAACAACTGTACACATCACTAAAACTTATGTGGGTCTACCTTCGAAGTATGTCGGATACAATAAAAAATATCATCAAAATCGGTCTGGAAATGGCGAAGATATCGCATAACACGACGAGCTCGGACGAGTTCCTGCGTATGGGTGAGGTCACCAGTAAGCTCCCAAGGAGTTGCTGTGTAAGCAGCAGAGGAGGCATCTCGCGAATCATACTTAATATATCGCAAGCGTTATTAGGCTACGGTACCCGCTTTACGTCAGGTGGGCCGTATGCCTCCCGACGTAGTACAAAAAATAATAACATACAAAAAAAATCTGTCGAATGTAGCACCTTTTCCTTTTTTCATTTGAAGTGAGTTAAAAATAGATATTGCTGTACCGTTCTCGTTGTATTTGTAGATTAGATGTATCACATACAAACATGTGAAGTCCATACAAGCTGTTGGCTGAAACCAATCACTAATTCTCTCCGCATATTTATTCCATATCCATCAACAGTGATGGCCTAGTGGTTAGGAACCGACCTTGTGACCAGCAGGTCACCGGTTCTATTCCTGGTTTGTGCCACTAAATTCGTGTTTTCTGATGTATGTGCATATTTGTAATTATTACTTGCATCGTGAGGAAACCCATACGCTCGAGAAATTATATTTTAAAAGATGTGTAACCTAAGAATTATTTGGTCTTCCCTCTGGATTGCAGAGTTCAGGAGGCAGTCGATCCATGTATTTTTTATACAACTAGATTGGCAAACAAACATGCGGCACGCATTAGATGGTAAACGGTCGCAGCCTATTGACGCTCGCAACACCTCGGGGATGTTACTCGCGCGCTGCCAATCTTGTGACCTAAGGCTGTTTGGTCACAGTACCCAGTAATTTCTCTTCAAAAAAAAAATCTGTATCTCCGCCAAATACTTAGGTTTAAGTAGCGGACGCCGCCAATCCTAATGGATCAAGACAACGGGATAGCGTTAAAAAGAAAAAGAACTTATTCGATATCCGAATGAAAAAAAGGTTATTCGCCTTAATACGATTTTCGACAAGGTTCGAATAAAACCGTAGTATAGCCGTGTCCGGCGAGCGCCGACCTCGTATCATTTTAATGTGCAATCCGGTTCGGAACCGGCCATAACTAACTTAATAGCTTAATTACACGCCGGAAAATGGCGATACATTTTTCGGTATACGAGAATCATCTTGTAAAATCGAGAATTCCGGTGGCTACGTACATATTATCGTGAATTTTTAATAAGTGGCCGGCCGAAGTAAAAATAATGGGCAATGGACAATGAGGACTCGTCTCCATCTTACCGTTATTCCGTCCCCTAACCCATTAAAGTTGGGGGGTCCGCTATTTAAGTCTAAGGATTTGGCGAAGATATTTACATGACTATTATTTATATGGAGCGAGTGCCATCAGACCTCAACCACCGAGAAAATCAGACCCTTCTTAGGTAAGGTCATACGTTTTCCGAAATATAACTTCTTGGACGTGCGGGTTTTCTCATAATGTTTTTTTTTATACTACATCGAGACGCATACAAGCATACGGCCCAGCTGATGTAAAGCGGGTACCGTATTGTATTAACGCTTGCGATATATTAAGTATCACTCACGCGATGCCTCCTCTGCTGCTTACACAGCAAAACCTTGGGAGCTTACTGGTGACCTAACTCACACGCACGAACACAATAACCCTCTAGGGAGTTGTTATTTGGCTGCGGTTTTCTGTGAGGTGGAGGTACTTCCCCAGTCGGGCTGCTTTGATGCCCCCTACCTCTCTTAAAATGCGCCCTACTTTGTCTCATCCACTTGTTCTAACACTTCATCATCAATCGTAATCCTTACATTGGTTATGGTTTAACGCCATTCCAAGATGTTTTTTTTTTATATATATAACGTCGTGAGGCATGTAATAACTTAATTCAGTTGTGGGTCTAAAATAATAAAAAGCACTAAGTTATAAACAATTAAATTTATTCCATCACTTTCATTTACTCAGAATATTATGATAGAAAAGTAATATTTAATGTCTAAGTACTACTAACTATTTAATGAACCACTGACAAGGACAAAAGGTCAGAATATCTTCTTTATTTATTACACATGCCATTTAGTACTTACGCAACATTATTAACCCTCTAATAAGTCTATACTCATCTTATAATATTATTCGAGCACAGATTATACTTTTAGTACTTAAGCAACATTATTAACCCTCTAATAAGTGTATACACATCTTATAATATTAATCGAGCACAGATTATACTTAACTTGTAATACTTAAGCAACATTATTAACCCTCTAACAAGTGTATACACATCTTATAATATTAATCGAGCACAGATTATACTTAACTTATTTTTATAGCAGCACGTGGCCTTAGCACCTTGTTTGCCAGACTACGGGCAAGGCTTCCGCTCTCTTCGACGATCAGGCGACAAGTGCCCGGTCCGACCGAGCTCTCGCCCCTCCCAGTATGGTGCAAACAAGTTGGCAAGGACACGTGATTCACAAACAACACTTTCTCAGTTTTAATAACTTACACCATTTTATTGATGAATTTACAATAATTTGATTAATTTTATAAAATAAAATATTAAAAATGTATTTGTTGTAATAAAAGTACATACCTATAATCATTTTAATTTACATTGCTAAAGTAACTAAATTGATTATTAGTCGAGGCATTTTAATACCATAAAATGCTTATCAATCCGTTTCATATATTTTGACACATTAAGGCTTCTCTTGTTACTGCTATATATAAAATAAATCTATCACGGCCATACTGATAATGTACTTTGTTCTCAAAGTACATAGTTTTAATCATTGTTCAATAGCTTAATACACTGGCCATATGACAATGTCAATTCTATCACCTGCTGCATGTGCATTCGAAATGACATCTGGGCAGTGCAGACCAGCAGAAAAACATCAATAGCATCTGGCCTTCGAACATATTAGACCTATCACTTGCTGCTAGTGCGTTCAGTCTAATATCAGGGCAGTGCTGACCAGCAATTTTGTTCTTGGCGTATCAGTCATTCATCCTGTTGCTACGAGTAAATGAATTTTAAGACTTACATCGGGACAGTGATAGACCAGCGTTGTAGTTGTTGACCACCATAATTAAATTGTCAAAAAGCCAAATGTGTCAAGATACATTCACAAACTGTACGCTAAACGTCATGTACTACATTTGTTTATTTAACAATTTTTATAAAAATAAGCATCTTTACATCCTTTCGCATTATTATATCTATCACGGCACATCAACCCTACAAATACAGATCTACTCTTCATAAGAAGCGTTTTGTTCCACCCATTCGCCAGGCCAAACTCGTATTTTTTCTTTTGCGACAACTATACTTCTTAAATTATTTTGTCCCCTTAGAGAAAATCTATCGTTGGGCATTATTTCTAAAATTTCATGAGGCCCTTTGTATTTTGGACTAAGTTTGTCATGACGTCTGTGATCCTGAGTAACATAAACTATGTCCCCAATATTATATATTTTATTGTTTCTTCTGGTATTATCAAAACGATTCTTAAATCTTTCAGCAACGTTTTTGAGTCACTGATGAGCCAGCGCACGGTCAGCTTGGACATCAATGACTGGTTGCAATGACTCATCTACGACATCATCCAGTCGAGCTTGCATGGATGGCGTGTTCCCGTCTCTACCTATCAACAATCTAATGGGGCTAAACCCCGTTGTTTTTTGGATAGTGGTGTTAAGAGACTGCTGTACCTTCCAAAGCAAGCTCGGCCATTCTGATACATTTTGAATTGTTGTTGTCAACATATTAATAATGGTAGCAACATATCTTTTAACTTGCCCGTTGCTACGTGGAGTACCAGTTGGTTGTAGTAGACGTGTACGAGTCAGTTTACAACCATTAGCATCTACAATTACAGCTATGTCGGGATGCTGGATAGCCCTGGCTACGTTAAATTCGATTTCTAAGCAAATCTCATCAAACCCAACCTGCACCAATACTTTAGCAAAAATATGAAGCTTCCCATTACCTATCCCTTCAAGTATTATCAAACACGGTTCCATTTTACAACCAGCTTTTCTGGCGACCGAATCCTTCATTACTCTACAACTGGCACCAGTATCGATTAGAACATCCAGAGCGATATGTTTAATTAATACTTTCGTTAATTTTAAATTGGTTTTAGTTTAACAATTAACATCACTACTCTTAGAGCTTGGAGAATTTGAATTTGCATTAGAACGCTTTTTAAAGAAGCAAACAGACTCGTCATGCCCAAATTTTTTACAAACTGTACACTGAAGTACATTGTTATTTTTATTATCTAAACCCGTTGAAGTGGGTTTTAAACTATTTGAACTAGTTTCAGGCACGTTTCTATTCCTAAAACATTGCCCTTTCAAATGACCCAATTTGTGGCAGATAAAACACCGTCTTTCTTGCAAGTCGTTTAACTTTAACCGCTTAGATTGCTGGTTGTCGTTCCGATCTGCTGCTTTTGAATTCCCCTCAAAATAACGTTTCTTAGGTTGTTTAACGTAGGTGGTAAACAAGGAAATGAGCTCTGCGGTTGTTTTGACTCTACTGTTGTGAGATGCCATCTTCACATTAATATCAGTGATGCCTCCACAAATAAGCTCAACTAGTTGCTCTTCCGTAAAAGATACTTTAGTACATTTTAAAAGTCTCAATTTTTCTCTCGCATATTCACAGTAAGAATCTACAGCATCTGAAGAATACAGTACTGCTTTTGATAATTTGTCAGATAAATTTCGTTTCTCTGGATAAAGGTCTTGAATTGTTTGTTTGAAAATTTCCCATGATCTACCTTCCTCTGGATCCCAGGTTTCATACCATACAAGAGCAGAGCCTTTCAAGGCCTTACCTGCCTTAGCAACGGTCGTTACACTGCTCCAACTAAGATCCGACGCGATGTCGTCAATGGAGCTGCACCAGCCTGCAGCACCATTATCGTTCTTGTCTGGATCAAACGGCGGCAGCACCACATCATCAGTTCACTGATTCCCACTGACGGCATCTCGAATGGCTTTCAACAAGCTTTCCACAACGGACGGATCCATGAGACCCCACTGTCACACGATCTAAAAATAGTTATATATAAATATTAGTATTAAAATAACAGAAAACAAGGTACAAAAGCTATAACCCAAATATAGTAAGTCAGTCCATTTACATGATAACCTTCTCTCATGATTGCATTATCGGGGAGTGCCCCGAACAACTACTAGCTAAAATTGAAAGTGATCTTCTGCGTTTTTGTTCACATTATCAGGGAGTGCACTGAACAAATGTACAACAAATAGCAGACGAAAACGAATAAAAAGAAATATATAATAATAAAGCTGTGGGCAAAAGTAAGTTATTCATAATATTTTACATATATTATGTATTATATAAGTATATATATTTACTCTGTCGAATCCCACTTCTGATAATAACTTAATTCAGTTGTGGGTCTAAAATAATAAAAAGCACTAAGTTATAAACAATTAAATTTATTCCATCACTTTCATTTACTCAGAATATTATGATAGAAAAGTAATATTTAATGTCTAAGTACTACTAACTATTTAATGAACCACTGACAAGGACAAAAGGTCAGAATATCTTCTTTATTTATTACACATGCCATTTAGTACTTACGCAACATTATTAACCCTCTAATAAGTCTATACTCATCTTATAATATTATTCGAGCACAGATTATACTTTTAGTACTTAAGCAACATTATTAACCCTCTAATAAGTGTATACACATCTTATAATATTAATCGAGCACAGATTATACTTAACTTGTAATACTTAAGCAACATTATTAACCCTCTAACAAGTGTATACACATCTTATAATATTAATCGAGCACAGATTATACTTAACTTATTTTTATAGCAGCACGTGGCCTTAGCACCTTGTTTGCCAGACTACGGGCAAGGCTTCCGCTCTCTTCGACGATCAGGCGACAAGTGCCCGGTCCGACCGAGCTCTCGCCCCTCCCAGTATGGTGCAAACAAGTTGGCAAGGGCACGTGATTCACAAACAACACTTTCTCAGTTTTAATAACTTACACCATTTTATTGATGAATTTACAATAATTTGATTAATTTTATAAAATAAAATATTAAAAATGTATTTGTTGTAATAAAAGTACATACCTATAATCATTTTAATTTACATTGCTAAAGTTACTAAATTGATTATTAGTCGAGGCATTTTAATACCATAAAATGCTTATCAATCCGTTTCATATATTTTGACACATTAAGGCTTCTCTTGTTACTGCTATATATAAAATAAATCTATCACATGCAAGCATACGGCCCACCTGATGTAAAGTGGTTACCGTAGGCTATATATACGCTTGCAATACATTAATTATCACTCGCGATGCCACCTCAGCTGCTAACACAGCAACTCCATAGGAGATTGTTTCTCGACCTACGTCAGAACTGAAACTTTTTTGGGATCTATTCATACTCGTACGTAGTTTGCAAATGTTCTAGTAAGTAAAGGCTAAACTATGTGCCTAATTAGTAACTAGCGCCGTACAAGTTGGTTACTTTGAATAGAACGTACTTGATTTTGTGTTTCAGCACGCTTGCGTAATACGATATTTCAGAGATTCTGGCAAAAAAAGATAATGAATAATATGTATTAAATTACCACTTATAAAGTTACCCTAAACAATACTTAATGTAGTATAACTTTAAAAAAGCCGTCAATTGCTAGTCCGACTCGCGTTCTGAGGGTTCCGTAAAAAAATATTTTCACAATATAAAAAAGTATTTTGTTTTTTGTGATGGAACTACAAGTTTACAGTTTTCGGACTTTTTCCTTTACTTGTGCTACATGACATTGCTGCTTACCAAATTTCATGATTCTAGGTCATCAGGAAGAACCCTATAGGTTTTGATTCTCTAGCGAGTGTCAAAATATGCGCATAAACGAGGCATAAAAAGGCGTATCCTTTGGTTGCATTGACTTAGAAGTTTGATTTTTTCACTGCTCGAAGGGATTGCAGACCTGAGTATTTGATATTAATTTCAGCTTGATAGCTTTACCCGACCCTGAGAAAAAGCTCTTGACAGACAGACAGATGGACAACGAAGTGATCCTATAAGGATTCCGTTTTTCCTTTTAAGGCACGGAACCCTAAAAATAACAAAATATAAGAAATTGTTTTCTTTTTCTTCATCTTGCTTATCGCATTTGCATATTACGCGTTATGAAAATATGCAGAAAGTTATTTTTTAAGAAACTTAATTAAACTTTGAAACAAAGTGATCTGCATTTATAACTGGAAAATTAAAACGTCGCATAACTCTTGAAATGAATCAACAGAAACAACCAGACAATAAATGTGCTTAAAATTTACAAATGGCTGCCACAATATGGCACTCCCGTATTCATATAATCTATAATGTATAAACTTAAGGTAGAGAAACATAACTTTGTACAAGTTATGTTTCTCTAAGAAGAGAAGCTGACGAAGAACTTCGAGACAAATACCAAACTCTTCTGGAGAGAGGTAAAGAAGTCTCGAAGTGGTTCGTCAGCATCCAGAATGGACAAGATAAGATGTAAAGCTGGTGGCATTCTTGCTAACACTCAGGAAGTGTTAGAACGGTGGAGTGAATATTTTAGAGAAATGTATGATTATGTCCATGACGCTGGCATTGTGAATGAGTCTGTGATAGACTCGGCAGTGCCAGCGTACCATGAAGACATTACTATGGATGAGATTGAATGGTCGATACGAAGTTTGAAAGATGGAAAGTCAGCGGGAATCGATATGGTAACAGCTGAGATGATCAAGCTAGGTGGTACCTGCGTTAGGGACGCCTTCTGGTTTTTGAGCAAATTATGCTGGAGAACCGGAAGGGTCCCGAGCGATTGGAGACGCGCAGTCATCGTGCCCTTGTATAAAGGCAAGGGCTCACGTATGGACTGCGCCAACTATAGGGCCATCAGTTTGATCAGCTTAGCAGCTAAAGTGTATGGAAAAATCATTGAAAGGAGAATGAGGGTGAAATCCGATGGAATGCTTTGGGAAGCACAGGGTGGATTTCGAAGCGGCAGAGGATGTACGGATCAAGTTTTTTTCACTCCGCAACATCGTAGAGAAGCATCTGGCTTTGGATCAGAAGGTTTTCTGCGGTTTTGTGGACTTTGAGAAAGCATTTGATAGAGTCGTGCGAAAGAATCTCTGGAACATTTTGCCCGGATATGGGGTTGACGGTGACCTACTCCGTGCTGTGCAATCCACTTATGAGGATTGTACAGCATGTGTGCGGGTGGACGGCAGCTTGTCGCCCTGGTTTGATGTCAATATTGGTGTCAGACAGGGATGCGTGCTGTCGGCTCGGCTGTTCATCCTGTATCTGGACAGTTGTCTTCAGAGAATAAGAAATATGAATGTGGGAATGCGAATGGGTGACTCAGTGGTCAACTGCCTGCTTTATGCAGACGATGCGGCATTAATAGCAGAATCACCATCCGAACTGCAAACACTAGTTACAACAATGAAAGATGATTGTATGAAGAAAGGCTTACAATTGAATGCGAAGAAAACCAAGATAATGGTATTTGAAAGAGAGACAACCAGAACGAACGCTAGGATTATGGTTGATGATGTAGTGTTGGAGCAAGTGAATGAGATTGTATATCTTGGAAGTGCTTTTAGCAGCAATGGAAGGTACACCGCTGATGTGGAGAGACGAGTGAGTGCCGGGAATAGGGTGAATGGAGCGTTGGGTAAACTTCTAGGCAGCCGAAATCTAAGCCAGAAGGCACAGCTCGCTGTACACAACGCGGTGCTAATTCCAACGCTAACTTATGGAAGTGAGAGCTGGGTATGGCAGAGAGAGCATGAAAGTAGAATAAATGCGGTCGAGATGCGAGCATTGCGCAAAATTTGTGGCATAACGCTTGCTGACCGCGTTCGTAATGAAGACGTGAGAGAAAGAGTTGGTCTAAAAGAGAGTGTCGGTGTGAAGATAAGAAAGGGCATGCTCCGTTGGTTCGGACATGTAGAAAGAATGCGGGACGAAAGAATGACGAAACAGATATACAATGCAAAAGTGGAAGGATGTAGGAGCCGAGGAAGGCCGAGACTAACCTACCATGACCAAATTGGTCGTGTTTTATCAGAAGGTGATGTCAGAAGCCCCAGGAACCGGCGAGCGTGCATGAAAAGAGCTATGAATGTCACAGAAGCGAGTGAAGTATGCAAGGACCGTGTCTTATGGCGCTCGGTTCTCTCTGCCTACCCCGCAAGGGACTTGGCGTGAAGATATACATACATACATACATTATGTTTCTCTACCTTAAATTTATACATTGTATGGTTACTTACAAAGGAATGATTACTTGTTGTGCAATTATCATTGCAGGTTAATAGTAATATTTTTATTTTGCTAAAAATATAATACAGACACCTTAGAAGATATATAAATAGGTTTCACACATTTTACCAAATACCGGCATGCTAAAATTTGCAGGTTATTTAACATGTGACATGATTAAATTAGTACATCTTGAAAAAATTTTAATATTCGTCAACACAGTAGAAATAATTTTGTATTAACCATATTTTCTTTTAAAAGTACCTGCAAATAGAGACTTGATATCTTCGCTTAGTTTATTATACATCCTAGCAGTTATTTGCTGTGGTTTTACTGTATCACATTTAGTCATAGCTCTTTCGTGGGATATTTTTATTTGAGCTTGTCTCCATACATTCTGAATCGGCAGGAGGTACGTAAATTACAATTTTACGACTCCATTGAACTGGAACTGCATTAAAGACACTTTTTCCCAGTAATGTTACCGCAGTAATGTTGATAGGCTAATACACGTATGTCCGCTAAATGCTGCCGCGTCTATTCTGGCCGATATTTCGTGAGACATTTTTATTTGAGCTTGTCTCCATACATCCTGAATTGGCAGGAGGTACGTATTACATTTTTACGACTCCATCGAACTGGATTGTATTATAGACACTTTTTGCCAGTAATGTTGCTGAAGTGATAGTCGGCTAATCCACGCGTGTCCGCTAAACGCTGCCCCGTCCACTATGGCCTGTATTTCGTGGGACATTTTTATTTGAGCTTGTCTTCATTTATTACATTTACCGAGTTCCTAGTCGTGACCTTGCTGAATTAAGGTGCAGTATCAACAAGTGTATACAGTAAATAAATCTTAATAAGGACAGTATATTTTCCCTCCAGGAACCAGTATCGACAACATCACGAACGGTCTACGCTCGCTAAATTTCTTCAAACTAGCTGATCTTTTGCTCAGAACAGAATCATGAATGCGCCAGAATACAACTTGATTTTACTTAGTAGTCTACCGATAATATTTTTGTAGATATTTTCATTTTTTCTTTTTAATAAAACCGCGCGCTAAGCTTAATCCGCACACACGAAGTCGTCACAAACGTATAGTACAAAATGAAACGCAACTAACATAAAACCCGTACAATACGTACATAAATAATAACCCAACACTTTGATGCTAAAACGAAACGCTGAACAAGCCAGCATAAAGAACTGGCACACTCTGTTCCGTTTTAATAATGTTTACCTCACAAACGCCAGAGAAACTAAAAAAACCGGTTTATTCGCAAAACGAAAAGTTTGAAAACAGAACGATCCATATTTGAATAACGGTAATGCAAAGCGGTTTTTGCTATGGCAGTTAACCTCTATTTATAATGTTACTGCTTGTTTTGCAGTTCATTGGACATCGATTACGCGAGTATTACTGAGATTCGGTAAAATTAACTGCTATTATGTACTTGGTAATTAAGTTTTTAATTATTATTTTGACAGCTCAATGTGTACGCGTACCGATATGTGTACATATTAATGGATCGAGTGGGAAATGTCTGATAATTTTTTGACGAGCTCGGTGGCGTAATTGTGAAACACGCTGTTTTATTACTTTGACACCAACGCTCGTGGCTTCGATTCCCACACGGGACAAACATTTATGTGTACGAACATGTCTGTTTGTCTTGGTCAGGGTGTTTTGTAGAGAGATAGGGTGCATCAAAGCAGCCCGTCTGGGGAAGTGCCTACACCTCGCAGAAAACCGCAGCCAAATAACAACGCCCTAGAAGGTTGTTGTGTTCCTGCGTGTGAGTGAGGTCACCAGTAAGCTCCTAAGGAGTTGCTGTGTTAGCAGTAGAAGTGGCGTCGCGCGAGTAGCACTTAATGAATTGGAAGCATTCATAGGCTACGGTAATCGCTTTACACCAGGTGGACGGTATGCTTGTATGCCTCCCGACGTTACCACGCAGCTATTAAGTAGATGGTAGTCTGTCAGCGAACGCATTTTTTATCCTCTCCGACGTGCCTGCAACTATATATATTTTTTTATAACCGCACCGCTCGCCGACGGCGGGGAGTTCACCCTCACACGCTTGAACCGCTATGGTCGCGTACGGTGCGGTTCCAGATAAGTTTTCTTCCGAGAACACTCAAGCTGTGGAATGAGCTCCCAGCCGAGGTTTTTCCAAGGAACTACAGCATGGAGTTCTTCAAGAAATGCGTGAAGAGGTTTTTAGAGGGTCGGCAACGCATGAGTGACGCCCCTGGTGTTGCAAATGTCCATAGGCTACGGTGACTGTTTAACATCAGGCAGGCCGTATGCTTGATTGCCACCTTAGTGGTATAAAAAAAAAAATATAAGTTTTTATATTCGGTGAGACAGAGGTACCCACGCAGACGACTTTTGTACAAAGTCTCCCTCTGGTAAAAGTTGATTTTTTGATATAATAAATATATACAAATTGCTGACATTAAAGTTTTTGTAATATCAAATACGAGTACCTACATACCAAAAGAACAATTTTCAAAATTTTTGTCTCCGAAATGGCTGTATCAATTTTGACCGGGCTTTCACTGGCAGCAGACAGCTGATGTTAGAAAAATAATTAGACCCGTGAGGTAAAATAAAACCAGGAAATACATATTCACGCAGAAGGCGGGTCGCGGACGTCGCTTGTATTCTCATGCAATCAGTTCGCTATCACTAAAAATATAATAATAATAATAATATAATAAATCATTTATTTCAGAAAAGATTTCCATATAAAGTGTTAGTATTATTACAAAAGCTTAAAAACTAATGTTAGTAACACAATTTATTTTAATAGATTTATTTAACATTGACCATGGCTGGTCTTGAGCCAACATGGACTTCGTTCCAGTGCCTTAGTATAGGGCAGTAATAGCGACCTCCTATCGCGGCCAGGAGGCTGTTGGGGCTGCCCCGGAGCCGGCGCCACGCAGAGGCCACCCGCTTACGAATGATCGCGTGGAAGCCATCTATGTGAGCCTCTGCGAACATCGTTGACGCGCTACAGTACCGAGGGAGCCCCATCAGCGCCCTGAAGCCGTTATTGTATTGGACGCGCAGGGCTCCAAACGCCTTTTTAGTGTACTCAGTCCACAGACTGCAGGTATAAAAGGACTGACAATATGCCCTAAATAGTGTGTGCTTGACTTCATTATTACACCGTGCAAATCTGCGGGCGAGCATGTTCGCTCTCACAGCGAGAGCCCTTCGTTCCCTCTCAATGTCCAATTCATCAGACATGCTATCAGTGACCCAATGCCCCAGGTACTTAAATTTGGTTACCCTATTTAATGGGGTACCATGTAACATGATAGGTGGTAACTTATAATCTTTGTTCTTTGATTTGAACATTAAGATTTCGCTTTTCTTAACATTGTACCTGAGGCCGTGAGCCATTACATATTTTTCACATATGGTGAGTAACTTACCGAGGCCCCCGACCGATGGGCTCAGTAGCACCATGTCGTCGGCGTAGCTGATGTTATTATAAAGTATATTATCTATGGAACAGCCGACTCCGCTGTCACTGAGCTCACCAATCAGAGTATTCATGTACAAGTTGAATAGTGCAGGTGAAGACAAGCCACCCTGCCTTACACCGCACCCCAACCCATACGCCTCGGACAACACTCCCGCCCACTTTACTTGGTTGCGCTGATTATCATACCAATACCGAAACAAGCAAAGCAAGTCCTTTGGAAAGTCTGTTTCAGTGTCCAACTTTTTCCAGAGTAAATCATACTGCACCAAATCGAACGCCTTAGACAAGTCCAGAAAGCACGCTAAAACTGGCGTCTTACGCTTTGTATAGTAACGGACGGTGTGCTTGAGACAAAGAATAGCGCTCTCCGTAGATAGCCCCGGCCTGAAACCAAATTGTGCATCGTATAGATTAAGCGACTCCTGTAACTTCTTCTCAAGCAAGCCGTCCATCACCTTGGCCACGGTAGTAGCCAGTGAAATGGGTCTGTAGTTGTTCTTGTCTGAGGCGTCTCCGGTTTTATTTTTCAGTATTGGTACGACAATTGTTTTCATAAAATCAGCAGGTAAGTAAGAATGCCCAACACAAAACGTAAAAAGCATAGCTAGGACCCGAGGCAGGTGAAAGCCAGCATACTGCAAATGTTCAACACTGATACCATCGTGGCCTGGGGATTTACCTCGGGTCATACTTTTAATCACCGCTCTAACATGCTTAGCGGTAAAACACGTAGTTAGATCACCATCTCTAATATCAGTATTAAACATTTGCAGCTGCAATGTTTGATCAGAATTTACTTTAAAGTGCTTTTTAAATATATTAGCCACCCGCCCCGCGTCACACTCGCCATCTACACTAGCAGGAACACCCGGCCTTGGATCCAGTCTGCTGGTTTGTTTCCAAAATTTTGAGAAGTCTTTGGACTTATGATGGGTCGCTAGAATGTCCATTTTTAGTTTATTCTCATTATTCTGACACCACTTCAACTTATTTTTAAACAGTTTTCTGCTGTTTACCATGTTATCATAATATGTGCCAGTTTTCGGTTTTCCATATAATACCCACATTTGAAAACAAAGCCGGGCATCGTCATGAAGGGATTTCACAAATTTATTCCATCCGACAACATAGTTTTTATTTTTATTCCCCCTTTCCTCGTATGTCGCTACTGCTGCTTGTTTAAGTGTATTTATTATATCATTATACAGTTTGTCAATCAATAAAGCATGTTCAGGAATAGAGCAACGATGGTTGGCACACAACATGAAATCCTTAGGAAAATCAATACATCTTAATTTGTCATTACACAGTTCCGAGTACCTATGTATCTGCTCTGGATGTCTCTCCCCCCATATTGCTCGATCCCTTATTCGCCTTATATCATTAAACTTGGTACTTATCTTTCCAACATTCACTGATATTTCCAATGGGAAATGGTCAGACCAGAAAACATCATAGAGTACACAAATATTTTCAATAGACAAATAGGCAGACTTGGTAGCTAAACAATGATCTAACCAGCGATGGGAATTATTTAATTCACTAATATAAGTAAAGGTGTTACTGTTTGTTTGCAAAAAATTTAGATCAGCAATCTCCCACAATTGTTCGCTACAAAAACCAATTAGTTCATTGCAAAAAAGCTCACCAGGATGCGCATTGAAGTCTCCTAGTATGAAGACGGACTCTGCATTATTACACTCTATTATAGCTTGTATTTCACTCAAACAGTTTATAAACTCTGTTACATTCTCCCAGGAGTCACACGGCATGTACACTGAGAAAAATAACGCAGTTCTATCATTCACAACCGCTTTAATCGCCGTTATACGCACCGATTTACACTGCACAACAGACACTGAGGTAAACAAACGTTTACGCCACATGATTGCCACACCTCCGTACGGTCTTCCCCTCAGTATAGTTTCACTGGTGTCAACCGCTGATTTACTGCAGTAGTCAAACTCTGGATGAATGTCCCCAATGTATGCCGTATCATGTGGAAGTAGCCAGGTCTCCTGCAGCGCAATAATATCTGCAGATTTACACAGCGATCTTATTCCTTCCACTGATCTGGTAACTGATTTACAGTTAAAAGAAATGACTTTTAGGTAACTAATATCCATTATAAAGGCGATATAAA
The DNA here is from genome assembly GCA_947507595.1 of Pyralis farinalis. NCBI lineage: Eukaryota > Metazoa > Arthropoda > Insecta > Lepidoptera > Pyralidae > Pyralis > Pyralis farinalis. The sequence goes on along the minus strand of OX382268.1, from coordinate 36,369,619 downwards.
ACTATTATTCAGACTGTGTCGTCGTACGACTTCTAAAGTTAACATATTTACGAAATGATATTCCTTCTGGCCAAAGGCTGCTGTCGAGGAAGATATCAATTTTGTGCATTGGTACAAATACCTTATAAGCGTTATATTCACGTTCATATTTCATGTTAACTTTTTCTAAGGACACTTTAACTTGAGTTTTCTTAAGTATATAATAATTTATAATGTCCTCCAACGATGTTTCTTTGTCTACATTATTTATAAATAATGGTGTTCTAATGTCCGCTGCCTTAAACTTATCCGTCGGTTCCAAATTAGCTTTTCCTTTCATTCCAATAAATTTATTTTTCAACCTCCGCCTTTGAACAAGCACCCAGTTTGCGTCTGGCCGTGGCGTCTTCCATTCCCCCTCCTTCGCGGTATCAACATATGATCGCTTGTTTACATGCGTAGCCGGCAAAGCCTCTAGTTCACTGCATTTTTTGCTATTTATATCACCGCGCATTTGTGATGACTCATACGCCTGCACAGCTGAGTTGGACAAGCGGTCGTTGGAGATCGCCGTGCGGCCACCGCTGGCCTCAGCGGGCCGGCGATCTGCGGGTGGCGAGACAAAAATCGGTTGTTGCGGTACCCCGGTTTGATTTTTATGTACGGTGCTTGGAACGTTTTTCAATTCAGTGTAGTGATCTGGGGATAATGTAACGTGTGTCAACCCAATCGGACCACTATCACAACACGAATCCAATAAACATGCACCCCGCCTCATATTTATATTATTGTAATCGAAGTTATTGACGATTGAGGCATTTTTTAAATTAGTGACCTCCTGTTTTAAATCGTTATATTGCTGAACATTTACATAATTCTCTTTGACTGTCAACATATCATTTTGCAGAATTAATATCTTTTTTAACAGGCTTGTAACGTCGACGTGATCAAAAGTTATTGGGGGCAGTTTGTGTAACTGCCGCGCAACAAAAATTGGTACCTCTTCAGGATGCACTTGCTTAATAAAGCTGATGATATCGTCGATCTCACGTTTCGACTTTCCCATCCCCTTTCTTGTGACATTTTTCTGAGTATGTATAGTTGAACACGACTCAAATAATAAGCTTTTAGCCGACACAATTTCTTCGTTAGAAAAGGAACTCAAACATATAGCAGATAAACTTTCTTCATCCATCACATCTGCTTTGTTTTGAATGAAGGATAACATTTCATTAATAACAATATTGCAGTTAGTGCACTTCACGGTTTTAGTTGTCATTGTCACGATAAGCCCAATAATATTTGTTCTGAATTCAATTTCAGCAATATTATTATACTATATTATTAATATAGAAATTTTATTTCTATCTTCAGCTTAGAGGGTTGTTGTGTTCCTGCGTGTGAACGAGGTTACCAGTAAGCACCTAACAAGTTGTTGTGTCAGCAGCAGAGGAGGCATCGCGCGAGTGATACATAATATAATGTGTACATGTACCGATATGTGTACATTGTCAACGACAAGCGTTAATAGGCTGCACGGTAATTGCTTCACATCAGGCGGGCCATATGCCTGCCGACGTTGTTGCTCAAAATTTTTAATATATACGCAATGATATTTGGACCCCCCCCCCCCCCCCTCATTTTTCTGCAATAAAGCAATAAAGAAAAATATTTACTAATTTACAGTTTCCAAATAGTACATGTTATGTTAAACATGAGTTTCATAATCGCTAACCATCTCGTATACGTTAGACCACTACACAATAACGGTATCGCTAACAAGTTAACTGCACTTCTAAGTTAACACTCTCAATAACTTAACCATGTAATAGTTACGTGCATTAATTATATGAAGTATTGTTGGCTTGTGCAGAACATAGACTACTATTCACGTTATATTAAGATATTAAGTTATTTCTGATTGGTATTATTTTTATACCAAGTCTGAAGGCGTACGTGTGGCCCATCTCATTTAAAGCCGTCACCGTAGCCTCTAAACACTTGCAAAATATTAAGTATAACTCGCGTGTTGCCACCTCTGTCGCTAATACAGCTACTCTTTAGGAGTTTACTGGTGACGAGCTCGTTGGCTTACTCGTGAAAGACGCGACTTTGAGACCAACTCTCGTGGGTTCGATTCCCACACAAGACAAACATTTGTGTGCATGAACATGTCTTGGTCTGGAAGTTTCAAGATAGGTAGGGCGCATCAAAGCAGCCCGCCTAGGGAAGTACCTCCACCTCACAGAAAACCACAGCCAAATAACAATTCCCTAGAGGGTTGTTTGATAGATTGTTCCTGTGTGTGAGTGAGGTCACCAGTGAGCTCCTAAGGAGTTGCTGTGTAAGCAGTAGAGGAGGCATTGCGCGAGTGATATAGTTTACAAGCGTTAATAGGCTACGGTAACTGCTTTACATCAGATGGACCGTATGCTTGTAGGTTTCCAGACGTTGTTTTAAAAAAAAAGTCACTTATCAAAATACTATAACCATCCAGGGACTTGTATTTGACTGCGGTTTTCTATGAGGTAGAGGTACTTACCCTGAGGGGCTGCTTTTATGCGCCCTACCTCTCTTGAAAATATCCATACCAATACACACAGTCATGTCCACGGACACAAATGTTTGTCCTGTGAGGAAGATCGAGACTAACCTACCATGACCAAATTGGTCGTGTTTTATCAGAAGGTGATGTCAGGAGCCCCAGGAACCGGCGAGCGTGCATGAAAAGAGCTATGAATGTTACAGAAGCGAGAGAAGTATGTAAGGATCGCGTCTTATGGCGCTCGGTTCTCTCTGCCTAACCCGCAAGGGACCTGGCGTGAAGATATACATACATACAGGATTAATACTTCAGTATTAAAGTCTCATTCTATCGGTATACAGGGAGTCTTAGACAAAAACAACAGTCAAGTTATTCCTCGTTATTCCGTTTCCTGATCCATTAGGATTGTCGAGGTCCGCTACTTAAGGTTAAGGATTTGTCGAAGTTAGCGGTCTTTCGAAATATAATTTCTTGGACGTGTTTCCTCACGATGCTTTCCTTCACCGCCGAACAAGTGATAATCTATACAGATAAATAAAATTGGAGTGTCTGTTTGTAATATTAAAATAACCGCTTTTTATTAAATGCATATGGATGTGGATGTATACATATACCAAAATATTTTTTTTACAATTTTTGTCTGTCTGTCTGTCCGTTTGTTCCGGCTAATCTCTGAAACGGCTGGACCGATTTTGATGGGACTTTCACTGGCAGATAGCTGATGTAATAAAGCTTAGTTAATAACTTAAGCTACTTTTATTTTAGAAATTTTATTTATTTTTATTAATATAAATAAATAATAAAAAAATAACTATTCAGCGCGGACGAGGTCGCGGGCACAGCTAGTTACAAATATGTGCATACATCCGAAATTGGTGGTACATGCCAGGTTTCGACTCGAGGACCAGTTTGTAAACAGATCGGTTCTTTATCTATAGTCGAGTAATACGTTTTGATGAAAAAATATTCGACCCAAGGACCAGTTGGTAAACAGATCGGTTCTTTATCTATAGTCGAGTAATACGTTTTGATGAAAAAATATTCGACCCAAGGACCAGTTGGTAAACAGATCGGTTCTTTATCTATAGTCGAGTAATACGTTTTGATGAAAAAATATTCGACCCAAGGACCAGTTGGTAAACAGATCGGTTCTTTATCTATAGTCGAGTAATACGTTTTGATGAAAAAATATTCGACCCAAGGACCAGTTGGTAAACAGATCGATTCTTTATCTATAGTCGAGTAATACGTTTTGATGAAAAAATATTCGACCCAAGGACCAGTTGGTAAACAGATCGGTTCTTTATCTATAGTCGAGTAATACGTTTTGATGAAAAAATAATGTAAAAGTTTTTATCGACGACATAAATGATACGTCACTTAGCGTTTATGATTGTACCTAATTCTAAAACGGTTGAGAATATGAGTTCAAATAAAACATTCTAAAAGTATTTTTCACAATTAACCTATAAATTTTTACTTTTATTGTGTGCAATAACTCAGACCAATAAACTTGTTAATGTTAAAAGAATAAACAAAATGTCATCCAAACTTTAATCGTCGGATTTTTTTACATGTTTTTTACAATATGTTAAACACGTAAGGGGTTTCAGAGTGTTTACGTGCATGATCATGATCATAACCGTTATGCATAACGATTTTGCAACAAGTGTTATCATAAACATTATATACAGCATGTAGGCAGAGAAAATACTGGGCACTGTGACGAAACAAGATTGGCAGCGCGCGAGTAACAACCCCCGTGGTGTTGCGAGCGTCAATAGGCTGCGGTGGCCACTTACCATATAATGCTGGGCCGTTTCCATGTTTGCTAATCTAGCTTTGTAAAAAAAAACGGGTTGCACTCCGGGAGTGCCGGCAGAAGTGAAAACTTGAACATTAACGTTGTGCATTTTTGAAAATTTTGGAATGGTTAGGGAATAATTTCACACGAATTGCTTTATTTATCAGTATAAAAGTACTATCATGTATGTGGTAAAATACAATATTCATTTATTGCGCTATCGTACACAAACATGACAATTTATATTACATTAAAAATTTAACACTTCAGAACTATTACAATTATTTTACATTAAAAAGTTTATTGCTCAGAAAAATCTACTTTCATCCATAATTTCAACGACTCTTTCACCATCATCATCGCCAATCTCTAAAACTAAAACACACACGCACACTCGCGCAAGTGCCCTGCGCCGCTTAAACCAAACAGCGATGTTGATAAACTACGTTGAACGAAACGCGTAAGCGCCAACAATTTCATGGCGCTTACAACGTTTTGGTCGCGAGAAAATAATGCGCTATGAACGATCTAGCGCTTCATGTTTTAATTGTTTAATTAGAGGTAACTAATGTTTTAGCGCTGCAGCGAACTTATGTTCTAATTCTCACCAAAATCTTACGGTCAGGGTCACGTGTCCTAACGAGAGTTTAACATTTTTTACTCATCCCAAAAAGTGCACAAAGCCGCTAAAGAAGTTTTCACTTCAGAAAAAATATACGTTTTTTAGTAAAATTACTATCTACTACTTTGTAATATAGCTATACAAACTAATAAAACAATTAACAGCGCATAAAGGCACCCCTCACTCATAGAAACGCAGTATTTCAGTGGCTAAATATATCAACGATTAGAGCCTTCTGACATACTATTTTAACCAATAACGCGATAAGTGACGCGGTGTTGATCCGCAAACCAGTCAGAAAGAGCTGCGCGTTCTGCTTTACCCATAGCGGTTTAATTACTATGCAAAAACCGTCTCACCGGTTCTCCATAGGTTTCTTTATGTTTAGCTGCAACTAAATTACGATTTTTGTAGTATATGCCCATTTATTTTATACTGCGTCGGAATGCATACGGCGCACCGGATGTAAAACGGTTACCGTAGCCTATAAACACTCGCAATTAATTAAGTATTACTCGCGCGATGTCACCTTTGCTGCTGACACTGCAACTCCTTAGAGACCTCCCTCATTCTGATGCAGTTTTCCGGTAGGTGGAGGTACTTCCCAGGCTGCTTAGATGCGTCCTACCTTTAACAAGAAAGCTGAATCAAATAAAATATCTGTGGAGGGTAGTTGCGTATCCGGGAGTGAGTGAATATTGGCAGCTTCATGAGCAGTTGAGTGAACAGCGGGAGTGGAGAAACACGATCGATATTCCTTATTCTGAAAGTGTTAATGAACAAAGGTACCTAATTTAATATCAGCCGGGTTGTATGCTAGTTTGTTATAAAAGTTGGCATATTCTTGCACTGTAAGAGTAGGTTTCCTGCCAAACAACATCATATTCATTTGTACACTGTCGGGAGGCACACAAGTATACGGCCCACCGGATTTAAAGCGATTACCGTAGCCTATGAATGCTTGCAATATATTCATATTCGTTTATTGCAACTTTAATGTGTACATTAGGTCTCATAAATATAATTACAGTAGCATTATAGACCCTGTCGGGCGCCGCTACTCTGAGAGGAGGACAGGTTCTTTACCGAACTATATTTATTATTATTCAACTTTATCACATTACATTATTAATTCACTATTATTTATTTATGGTAACATTTATATAATAACATTTTATATTTCTAAATCGTTCTTGATATGTTTACGTAGGTGTGTCATGTTTATTTACATTAATTTATTATCGTATTTTATTTATTGATTTTAATAATTATTAAACATTTATATTTATTGTATATTAACATCGTTTAGGAACTCACTTACTGAATAATAACATTTGGCAAGTAGGATATTTTTTAATGTTTTTTTTTTTAATGTTTGTCATGACATTCTTTCAAGGATAAAGGTAGCTTATTGTATATTTTGATTGACATATTAAACGTGTTCGATGAATGTATGTTTAGTCGAGCGACCGGTGTCTGCAGTTTGTTTCTGTGCCGTAACGAGTAGCCGGTAGGTATGTCCTGGCGTCTTGTAAACGAGTACGGGTGCTCACGTACAAATTGGCATATTTCTAATATATATTAAGTATCACTCGCGCGAGGCTACCGATGCTAACACAGCTACTCCTTAGAAGTTTACTGGTGATCGAACTCAATCGCAGGAATACAACAACCCTCCAGGGAGGTATTTGGTGGGGAAATATCACCACCTTACAGTTTTCTGTAAGGTGGTGATATTTCCCCAGACGAGCTGCTTTGATGCACCGTACCTCTCCTGAAACAATCGGACTACAACAAAGAGATATGTTTATGCACACGAATATTCGTCCTCTATGGGAATCGAACCCACGAGCGATGGTATTAAAGTAGCGCCACTAACCACTGCGCTACCGACCTCATAAAAAATATCGCGTATTTTTGCGTAGGCGTATAACCTTACGGCACTTTTTTGTGCCGTTTATTACAGGTAAATAAACAATCCAATCGTATAGAAAATGTTAATTCAAAATAAACTCTATTGCGCACATAAAAGGAAAGAATGCTAATGAGATTTCTATGTAGACATCCTTAAGACCTCTCAAGATTAATTTGTTTTTATTCCGTTTACTGAAGAATAAGTTTGCCATTCGGGATTTTTTCGAAAAACAAGACGGTCTTCCAGCTACCTCTCATCGGAAATAAACAAAGGAAGGTTATGATTAAAAGGACTATTTCTAATAGAACAAAAGCTTTCTTTGTTTCATTATTTTATACTTCAGGTTGTGAGATATTAGATGTTTCTATAATTTTGTTTTTTTGTTGAAATTGTTTGAAGCTATGATAAAGGTAAAAAGAAAAATCATTTATTTGCCATGCTCACGGGCACTTAGACATAATCTTACATTCTTTAAATGAGATCATATTGTATGTTATTAATTTTTCAAAGCTTCAATCTCTACTTTTCTAAAACCAGCATTTCGAAAATGACCATTGGCGAAGAACAAATGCCAAAATAAACTTTCCAATGTAAGTCTTTTTTTCAAATCATCAATTTAAATTACGATAAATATATGTGAGGAAATATATATGTACTATAGTGATATAAAGTGGTACAATTAAAGATATATTAATACATGTGCTAAATAATTTCCATACATCTCTGTCAGTCAGATATTTATCGATTCTGTAATAACCCTATGTAAGACATAGAGCATTTTTGATATGCTTTTGAACATATTGTCAGGCAAGGACAGAACTGTCTCATGTAATTTATTTTAGAATCGAATACAATTTACAACAAAGTATCTATTAGTCTTAGCAAGCCGGTGTACCGGCATACGCAATCTATTCCTACTTCTAAGATTTTCACTAAATGTTGAATACGACTGTATATTTTTACGAGTATACATTATGTTCTCATAAATATACAGAGAGGTAACCGTGAGGATATTTATTTGTTTGAATAGTTCTCTAAGTGATTCCCAGGAGCCCAGTTATAAATAGAGCGGATGGTTCTCTTTTGTAATATAATAACAATTTCAATATCAATACGTAATACCGTATATAATGCTGGGAAAGTAGCTGAAATAAACTAAGTGCGCAGTAGCCACATCCGTCAATTGTCTGATTCTCCTAAATGCGTATGCGGCGGAGCTAAGCTTACTGGACAGTTTATATATATATATATATATATATATATATATATATATATATATATATATATATATATATATATATATATATATTAACATATGTATATTTGGAGTTTGGATTGTAATTCCAAAAAATACAGTGTAGGAAATACCCAGACACCGAGAGAGCACAAAGACTACGATGTTTTACAATATTTCATAAGATTGTAGTATTTTTTTTTTTTGTTCTACCTGTAACGCCACGCCAAATCTCTTGCGGTATAGGCAGAGAGAACTGAACGCCACATGACTCGATCCTTACACACCTCACTCGCTTCTTTGACATTTATTGTATTTCTCATGCACGCTCGCCGGTTTCTAAGGCTTCTGACATCACCTTCAGATAAAACACGATCAATATGTTCACGGTAGGTGTCTTGACCTTCCTCGGCTCCTCCAGCCTTTTACTCTGACGTTGTTCTGTGTAGTCATTCTTTCCTCGCGCATTTCTACATGTCCCAACCGTCGAAGCATGCTCACTCGCTTGTCTAACAATCATATCTTTTTGCATGTTATGTACCTGTTGCAGGACGCGCATAAGTAAGAAAGATAGTTGGCCTGAAAGAGAGTGTCGGTGTTAAGATAAGTAAAGGAATGCTCCGTTTCGAGCATGTGAAAAGATAGCATGATGAAAGAATGGCGTAACAGATGTACAATCCGAAAGTGGAAGGATTTACGAGCCGAGGAAGGTCAACACTCACCAATTACGGCCAAACTGGTCGTGTTTCATCAGAATATGATGGCAGGAGTCTATTTATGATTGTGTTTGTCCGATATTTTTGTTAATATTATACAAACGCTGCTGAGAAATCGCAAGTCGCAGTGCGTATACCTAAATTGAGTGTAATACAAACTACCCTCGGAACAAACACAACATGACGCCGGCTCACTCGCGGTTTGAGGCAGGGTTATGCGAGGCTGCGGTGTGCTCCATAACAAATCGCTCGCATGACAAACAAGGTGCTTCACAAACGTTTACATAGTCCCAACATAAATTAACTTGTTACGGTGCCAGCTAACTTGACAACACGCTAATCATTTTAGTTTCAAGTTGCCTCCCCATTTACAGTGACATCACATATGCCGCCGTTCGCGGAAGCCAATTTCGAAAGTCAATTACGCTCAGTTTGCTTAAAGTGCTATTTTTTATTAGATTATTATGGATTGAGAATTCAATGACGTCATTTTAACCAAACACGCAGGTTCAGCAACGTCGACCGCAGCGTGTCTATGGGTTTATCTATCTCGAGTTTCTCCCAGCGTCGGCGGGCACGTTAAACGGTCCCGGCTATTGTCGATAGACAGATGACAGTCGTCAAGCTAAGTCAATGGCACTCGGGCGTCTTGAAAACACTGGCCTCCGCCAATTCGCATTTGAGCAGTATGGTAGAGTATTTTTTTTTTAACGGGACAGGCCCACCACTCATACCCACCACTCTGTCTCCTATGTAGCCAGAATTAACAGCGGCAACCAAAAAGGCAATGAACAGTGAAGTCCATTGCCGTCCCGGGGGTTAAACTACAGCTGCCTTGGAACTCACAACGAATTTAATCAGAAGAAATTTCTAGGAATAGGAAGTTTTGGGGCCCTGCGGGTGAAGGAAGATCCGTATCTCTGCAGTGGGATGAGTAAGGGTTGATGTGGTGGTAGTGGTGGGAGCTGAAATACCGTAATATCGATACCACCATGAGTAAAACTTCAGACAGTACGGCCCCACTATTGGCAAGAAAGCTATGATATGCACTCACTCAAAATTATATCAAGGGTGGCAGGGCGCATCAAAGCAACCCGTCTGGGGAAGTACCTCCACCTGATAGAAAATCGCAGCCAAATAACAACTCCTTGGAGGGCTATAGTGTTCCTACGTGTGAGCTAGATCGCCAGTAAACTCCTAAGGAGTTGCTGTGTCAGCAGCAGCGGCGTCATCGTACGAGTGACACTTAGTGTATTGCAAGCAAGCTGCAGGGAAACAGGTTTCCCTTCAACCGAAGGGATTTAGAGCATACTCCACCACGCTGCTCAAAAGCGGATTGGCGGAGGCTAGTATTTTCAAGCCGCCCGAGGTCCACTGACTTAGCTCAACGACTGTCATCTATCGACAACAGCCGGGACCGACGGCTTAACGTGCCCTCGAGAAACTCGAGATAGATGGAGATGTGAAGCTCACTGTCGCCCGTGTCTGGACTGACGCAGTATAGGGAGGGAAATTTGGAAACAGTTATAATCGCTTTACCGGCGTTCTAAAATGGGCCAAATCAAATTTTTTTAGGAAATAAAACTGAAAGATGATGAATGAAAGATGAATTGTGGAATGAAACAGAATGTGATGGATGAATGTGTTTATTTGTATGTGAAATGTGACAAATTACAAACTGTACACAAATGTGAATGTAATAACATAGCCTTGCCCACGGCAGGGGTGCTAGATAAAAAAAAAAAAACTCGAGATAGATAAACACATCTATAGACAGGCTGCGGTCGGCGTTGCTTAACCGGCGTGTTCGGTTATAATGACACGCACAACGACGGCATCGAGCTCCCTGGTATTACAGCTTATATACCGGTAAATAAGTGATTACATACACGTGTATCTTAATATAGGTTAATATCTTTACCTAATTAATTAATTCATTATACAATTTTATATTGCTGTAATTAAAATATCTTGGTGGAGCTGTGTGTGGGCGAAGGGACCGGAGCATAATGGATGACAATGAATGTGTTTGCTTATGGATCTTATGTTAGAGATACATATATATTTACGACGTAAAGCCTCCCTGAAAATTACTTAGGTGAGAATTATTGGGTTTCTCTGAAAGAGAGGTGTTAAGATAGGAAAAGGCATGCTCCGTTGGTTTGGACATGTAGAAAGAATGCAGGATTGAAGAATGGCGTAGCAGATTTACATTGCGAAAATGGAAGGATTTTTATCAGAAGGTGATGTCAGGAGCTATGGGAACCGAGTGAAGTGGATGAAGACCGTATCTTATGGCGCTCTGTTCCCTCTGCCTACCCCGCAAGGCACCTAGCGGGAAGATAAACATACAGAATTATTGAGAGTCGAGAAATTCAGTCATTTTTCATATTGTTCAATTATTAATCCATTTGTGACCTTCTTTCGCCGCAGCCTATATCCTAATCGACATGCCGCGGGGTACACTATGTGTAGTTATATTTGACTTTAGATCTTTGACGAGCTCAGTGGCGCCGCGGTTAATAACGCGACTTTGACACCAACGCTCGTGAGTTCAATTCTCACACAGGACAAACATTAGTGTGCATGAACATGTCTGTTTGTTTTGGTCCAGGTGTTTTTCAGGAAGCAGAGTATATCAAACCGAGGCCAAGTAACAACTCCCTGGAGGGTTGTTGTGATCCTGCGTGTGAGTGAGTTCACCAGTGAGCTCCTAAGGAGTAGCTGTGTTAGCAGCAGAGGTGGCATCGCGCGTGTGATATTTAATGTATTGAAGGCGTTTATAGGCTACAGTACCCCGCTTTACTTCAAGTGGGCCGTATGCTTGTATGTCTCCCGACGTTGTATACAAAAAATAGTCAAGATTTTTCCAATTTGTCAAACGCTACATTTAATTATTTAATGTCGATAGAACATGTATCGCAAACCGTTTTATAAAGTTGTAAATTATGTGGTACACTTTATTTTTAGTTGCCATAAAAACTAGAATAAAGAAGAGCAATTAATGAGATTAATAAGGATCGAGTCATGTGGCGCTTGGTTCGCTCTGGCTGCCCCGCAAGGGATCTGGCGCAAATTTATACATAGATTACAATTACATACATACTTGTTCTGAAAGAGAGTGGCGGTGTTAAAGTAAGAAGAGGCATGCTCCGTTGATCCGACGAACATAATCGATCGATTCAATACGAACATAGTCGATCAGTGATTACTTACGGCACAGAGACGTGGTCTTTATGAGTCTCATTCTAAAGCTCAAGATTGCACAGCGGAAGATGGAGAAAGGCATGATGATTCAAAAATGAATACATCCGAATTACCGATGTGATTCTGGATTAACAAGGTGAAGTGGCAATGAGCAGACCACATTATTTTAAGAAGAGATGACCGCTGAGGTTGAAAGGTTCGCGAACGGAGACCACTAATCAGAAAACACCGCTTAGAATGGATTCCCACACTTTAGGATGACGATCTCGTGAATATTTCATGGAGCTAAAGAATGTAAGTGGCACAGGACGGCAGCAGTGGACATCCTTCAGCTAAAACTACGATAATGAGTCATCATCATAACTTCAGTGTTTTTAATTTTAATAAAAAGAATCTGTTGTTCTAACCTATTCATCAAGATAGAATTATTTTTATAACAAAACATAACGAGTATTAAAAATTTATCAAATAACTTTAAAATAATGCGAGAAAATTAACTATGGTCTGAAGATAAACTGCATACTTTTAAACCGACTTCTGCAACTGAAAAGGTCAAGTACCTCAGCGCGAAGTTGAAATATTTTCTGCAAAGCCAACGTTTTAACCAAAACACCGTTTAGGGAGCACACATAAATCTCTCAAGTTTAGCCAAGTTACTCTACGTAAAATGTGGATTTAACTATAGAATAGCATGAGTGTGTTATGTCCATGAAGATTTGATAGCCGCTTTCTTGCAATGGTTTCAAATGTTTTGTTAGTAAGTAATATACTTGGAAAATATTTGGGTACCATTCATTGCTTCATTTTTTTATAGGACAGGCCCGCCACTCATTCCCACCACTGTGTCTCCTGTGTAGCCAGAATTAACAGTGAAGTTCATTACAGGCTCGGGGGTTTACCTACAGCTGCTTGGAACTCCCAACAAATTTAATCAGAAGACCTTTGTAAGAGTATGAAGTTTTCGAATTGACTTCCCCTCTCGGCAAAGTGAGAGACAGCAATATGACAAATAAGACATTAAAAAAGCTCAAAGAGATGGCTAGTCGAGTGAAGCTAAACTGCCGTGCACCACGGTTTATCAGATATCTAACACTATTGGGACCTAAATTGTGAGTTGTTACCTAACACATCGATTCCAATAATATACTCGTAGATTGCAGAACCGCCTAAACGCTCAGTAATTCTCCCTTGCTGCCACCAAATCAGAATAATGCACTACCCCGGATGTGACATGCAAGGAATTTAACATATCGTCCCGCTCCCGACGCCAGAGATCGCACTCCCAGAGAACATGATGTGTTGTTTGCTCGAATTCATGATTTGTTGTAGAACAATCACACAAAGGCGATAACACAAGTCTAAACTAAAAGAGCTTAGCTCTAAAGTTCTTCATTCATTACTTCTGTACCACTATTAAAGTTCTATTTTCAATCGAGTTCTTAATATTGATTATGAAAATATTGTCTACTTTAAGCATGTATATGTATGCTATCGCATGCTCTCGGCGAGCTGCAGTTTTTTAGGTTGATTTTCCACATGCGGACAAAGTTTTTTTACTCCCACATTTCTCTTTGAAAACTTTTTCTCGGTATTTTCTCGAGCGGGCAGAAAAAGGAACACTTATTTGATTGGCTCCCAGTAGTTTGGATCCCCGGCAATAACAGTAGGTTTAATTAGCCAGATTAAAATTAGACTCTTTAAGAGGCTTATTTAGAGAATTCGAACAGCCAAACTCGGTGAACTCTCTATGTTAAGGCAGCTAATATAAAGTGGCTTTGGGGAATTTTATTTGAGAAAATAAATAGAAGTCAATACCAAAGCAGAACGTAAGTATACGTACGCATGGGACTAAGAATCTTACTTTAAGTAGATATTCCTGGTAAATCTCCGTTTATATAGAAAGCAGCTTTTGTTGAATTTGTAGCTGAAACAACTTATGTATTCGTTTATAAATTATTTATTTTTGTTTTGGCGAGCTCGGTGACTCAATCGTGAATGACGCGACTTTAATACCAATGCTCGTGGGTTCGACACAAGGCAAACACTGGTGTGCATGTACATATCTGTTTGTCTTGGTCTGAATGTTTTAAGAGAGGTAGGGCGCATCAAAGCAGCCCGTATGTAGAAGTACTACCACCGCCTCTTCTCTATTGAAATTGGGGTGTTTTCTTATTTCAATAGTTAAATAATTTATTTACACGAGGCTATTGAAATAAGAAAACACCCCAATTTCAATAGAGAAGATGGTTGGCAAGTACCACCTGCTTGGGATCCAGTCCTAAAAAAATCAAGTCATAAACTCAGAGATCTACTAAAAAACGTTCGGACACTGTGAGCGATTTTTGTGTGAATCGGAACATATATAATTAATCCATCCATGTCGGTAGATGTAATAATTGAATAACTAATGTAAGACAAATATCACCTTAGTCTTCCTGCGACCACGAACGCTGTAAAGCGTTCGAAACGCCAGGTTCAACAAAATAAATAAAACACGCTATACTTCCGCTATAAATTGTTTAATTCAATGTGTAACAATCGCGAAAACCTAAAACAATACTATTGTGTTGGATAATTTCAAAGATGACAGTTACTCTTTGATCTTGATAATTACCTGATTTTAAAGAAGACAAGAGTGTCTTAATTTCTAAGAGGAAAACTGTTGGATCAAGCATTTGCGAATGACTATTCTAAAAACTCGGCCAGTAATTAAAGTAAATGTATACCTAAATATAAATATTTATTACAAGGATGATTAAAAACATCAGTAAAATATGCGTAAGTGCGTATAATAATACTAAATTATAATTACCCACATCTCATTACACGGTAGTATCGTCAGAGTCAGCACTCCGCGTTTAATAACGTATAAACCACGTCATTTCCACGACCCCTCTAATTCATAACATCGTACGAATTTAATCACGTGACGTCACTGCGGTTATTCAATCGGCTGTGATGACGCAGCCTCACAACATCACCAGGTATGGTACAAGTCACGAGCATAGAGATTTTTGGTGGACATCGCATAGTTGACAGCTTGTCAATGAAAGATAGAATGAGTCTACAAATATATTTGTCATTATGTGAACGCACATAATAAAAAATATTATACGAAAAGTTAATGATATAAACAAAGTTGTATTAATGTAAATAGACAAAAAAGTTTATGATTATAACAATTCCGTTTTCGTAGTAAAGCAAACAAGGAGTACGAAGGGACACCCCATACCTTTATTGAATCGTTAGCTGTTTGTTCTACAAACAACCTCTTAGAAGGATTATTAGTATTAGTTTATTATGCCACTAGAACTGCCAGTACTAAAATATTTAAAAATTCCATATTTCTTTTTCAACTGTTTTATTTCTTATAATGTTTAGAAATATATTTACTAACTTATGAAAATTACATATTAGTCTAACTTTTCCATTGATTACATGATTTTCTCCTATTCTTAGCTTTTGAAGTCTTCATTGCAGTCCTTTGTAATATACTAACTGTGCTGTCTCACTCTGTTCAATAAGAAAAGTTTTGTACTACATTAAGCGATTTAGACAAGACGGTTGTTTGGGGTTTATCTATCCATAACTTCACGCCAAATGAACCGTACGCTACGTGATTCGATCCTTACATGTCTCACTCGCTTCTTTAACATTCATTGCTCTTCTCATGCACGCTCGCCAGTTTCTTGGGCTCCTGACATCACCTTCTGATAGAACACGACCAATTTGATCATGGTAGGTAAGTCTTGGCCTACCTCGGCTCCTACATCCTTCCACTTTTGCATTGCTTCAACATTCATTCATCCTGCATTCGTTCTACATATCCGAACCAATGGAGCATGCCTCTTCTTATTTTAACATTTATTATTATTTATTTTTTCATTCCAGTCACTTTCCCCAAATATCATTTATTCTTCTGCCATAACAGCAATTCCTCTACACTGAACCAGATGATCCGTCCCTGTCTGCGAGACGAACAAATTGCGAGAGAATTTCGCCCTATCGTGCACTACCCTGTAATGTGGGAACATTTGTCAACAATAAAACTTGCACCAATTTTGGGATTCAGGTTTCCTTGGGCATAAGATTGATAGGATGCTTCCCTCCATAAGATGCGTATTTTACAATTATGGTACTATCGTATTGCCTAGGTTGAAATGAAATCTGAAGGCGTACAAAGGGCCTGACATAATGTAGTTACCGTAGCAGTGATGCCATTTCTTTCGAGCTTATTTGTGACCTCACTCGCATGCAGAAAAACAACAGCCCTCCAGGTAGTTGTTATTTGGCCGCGGGTTTCTACGATTTCTATGTAAAATGAATATTTTTTCATCAAAATTCAAGAATCAGTACAAAGTTGATTCTCTAAAAATACAATTTTTTGACGAGCTCGGTAGCGTAGTGGTAAAACGCGCAGTTACACTTCTTTGACACGGATGCTCGTGGGTTCGACTCCCACACAGAACAAATAGTTGTGTGCATGAACATGTCTGCGTATCTTGGTATGGGTGTATTTAAGAGAATCATTAAAGCAGCCGTCTGGGGAAGTACCTCCCAAAAAACTGCAGGCAAATAACAACTCCATATGAATTGGTTGTGTTCTTGCGTGAGAGTGACGTCACTAGTAAGCTCCTAAGGAGTTGGTGTGTTAGCGGCCGTTAATAGGCTACGGTAACCGCTTAACATCAGGTGAAAGGTATTCTTGTATGCCCCCCCGACGTTGTATAAAAAGAAAATATTATAATTAAACTCCCGTGTATAACATTGGGTAAAATATCTTCGCTTCCATAAGATAATATGTTTACAAAGTCTTAGCGTGCAACTCCCAGCTCAACACTAGACGAGCCCCCCGTATTTCCTTGATTAAATCTGTTTCGGGCGCGGGATGACCTCAGATTTCCCCTGAGTGTTCCCGGGATTCGCTGCTGAGTGCTCAGTCAATGCTGATCTTCATTGCTTGGAAGAGGCACGATTACAGCAGTGTTGTGTCCCTTGAGGAATATTATTTTTCCTATATTACTTATGGTAATTATATATTACTATAAGTAATATAGTTATGGTAAATTACACGTGGCTTGTAGAATTACAAGTAATGCTTGTAGATCGATCGCAATGATGATGTTAGAAATAGAGTAATTAAGAGAGGTAGGGCGCATCAAAGCGGCCCGTTTGGGGAAGTACCTCCACCTCACAGAAAACCACAGCCAAATAACAACTCCCGAGAGGGTTGTTGTGTTCCTGCTTGTGAGTGAGGTCACCAGTAAAACTCCGCTAAACCGCTAACCGCTTTACATCAGGTGGGCCGTATGCTTGTATGACTCCCGACGTAGTATAAAAAAAAAGAGTTGGTCTGAAAGAAAGTTTCGGTGTTGAAATAAGAAGAGGCATGCTCCGTTGGTACGGACACGTAGAAAGAATGCAGAAGGTAAGAATTACTAAACAGATATATAACGTGAAAGTACAAGTATGTAGGAGGAAGGCCAGGACTTACCCAACATGACCAAATTGATCGTGTTTTATGAGAGGGTTATACCAGGAGCCTTAGGAATCAGCGTGCGTGCGTGAGAGGAGCATGATTTTTTTTTATACCATTAAGGTGGCAATCAAGCATACGGCCTGCCAGATGTTAAACAGTCACCGTAGCCTTTGGACATTTGCAACACCAGGGGCGTCACTCATGCGTTGCCGACCCTGTAAAAACCTCTTCACGCATTTCTTGAAGAACTCCATGCTGTAGTCCCTTGGAAAAACCTCGGCTGGGAGCTCATTCCACAGCTTGAGAGTTCTCGGAAGAAAACTTCTCTGGAACCGCACAGTACGCGACCATTGCGGTTCAAGCGTGTGAGGGTGAACTCCCCGCCGTCGGCGAGCGGTGCGGTTGTAAAAAGTAGCTGTCGGCATCATTTCGAACAACTCTTCAGAACACAACCCGTTGTACAATCGGTAGAACACACAAAGGGAGGTAAAGTCTCTCCTGAAACTTAAGGGTTCAATACCGTATGTAAGCTTAGGATTGTCTACAATTCTCACAGCTCGTCTCTGAATCGAATCACACGGTCCAAGCTGGTATCCAGGTGCTACCGCCCGAAGGTGACTGCAGTACTCCAAGTGCGGTCTGACTTGAGACTTATATAATATAAGTCTTTGCCCCGCACTGAAGTACTGCTTAGCCCTGGTGAGCACACCAAGCTTTTTCGACGCCAGCTTGACCTTCTCCATGAATGTTAAAGAAGCGAGTAAAGTGTGTAATGATGAGTTATGTGACGCTCGATTCTCTCCGCCTACCCCGCAAGGAATTTGGCATGAAGTTATAGATAGATAGACATTTAGTAATGTCAGACACTTTTTTTATACAACCTCAAAGCATACAATTATACGGTCCATCCAGTGTAGTTGCTTGCTTGTAATACGAGAAGTATCATTGGCGGGGTTGTCATCCCTGATCGTAACACATAAATAACCTCACTTCCTTTTGCAACAACCCTACAGGAAGTTGTTATTTGTCTGCCGTTTCCTGCGAGATGGAAGTACTTCAACATCGAACTGTGAACATATTCGTGCACACAGATTGTTTGTCCTGTCTGGGAATCGAACTCACGAGCGTTTGTGTTAAAGAATCTATTGCTTATTATTATATAATTTCTTTGTAAACTTTTTTTATACAATGTCGGAAGGCATACAAGCATACGATCCACCTGATGTAAAGCGGTTATCGTAGCCTGTAAACGCTTGCAATAAATATATTAAGTACTAGCGCGATGCCATCTCTGCTGCTAACACAGCAACTCCTTAGCTTAATGGAGATTTCACTCACACGCCGGAACACAACAATGCTCTAGGGAGTTATTATTTGGCTGCGGTTTTCCGTGAGGTAATTCCCCAGACGGGCTGCTCTGATGCACCCTATCTCTCTTAAAAACACCCTTACCAAGACAAACAAACATGTTCATGCACGCAAATGTTTGTCCTGTGCGGGAATCGAACCCACAAGTATTGGTGTCAAAGTAGCGTACAAACAAATGTTTGTTCTTTGTGGGAATTGAGCGTTGATGTCAATGTAGCGTAACAGCGCGTTACGCCACTGCGCCAACGAGCTCACACTACCGGCACATTAGTTTATACTAAGCCCGCTGCTGTGATGTTAAGAGAATTCTCCGCCACGCAGCGGCACTGCGGATTGACCACCACATCAACCCTAACTCATCCCTCTGCAGGGATATGGGTCTCCCTTCAACCGAAGGGGTTTAGAGCATACTTTACCACTCAGCTCAAAGCGGATTGGCTGAACACTGACTTAGCAGAACGACTGTTATCTATCGACAACAGCTTAACGTGCCCTCCGAAGCACCGAGAAACTCGATATAGATAAACCCACCCATAGACAGGCTGCGGTCCACGTAGCTTTACCTGCGTGTTCGGTCAGAATGACACGCACAACGACGTCATCGAGCTCTGCAGATTGACGTTGACCAATATCCATCAAGATATATCATTATGTTCATGAAAACTTAATCAAGATGTCCAAAGTCCGCTGCCTTGGCGACTGCCTTACCTGCCTTGGCGACAACTGTCAACAATTAATCTGTTCGCTGAAGTACGGAGGTACTCGTGTTAATAAGCTTTTGCAGAGTATAATTGCTTCAACTAATCTATCTATAACTTCACGCTAAATCCCTTGCGGGGTAGGCAGAGAGAACCGAGCGCCACGTGACTCGATCCTTACATATCTCACTCGCTTCTTTAACATTTATTGCTCTTCTCATGCACGCACGCCGGTTTCTAGGGCTCCTGACATCACCTTCTGATAGAACACGACCAATTTGGTCATGGTAGGTAAGTCTTGGCCTTCCCCGGCTCCTACATCCTTCCACTTTTGCATTGTATATCTGCTTCGTCATTCTTTCATCTTGCATTCTTTCTACATGCCCGAAACATCGGAGTATGCCTCTTCTTATGCTTCAACTAATAATTCGTGATTTGATACTACTAATGGAAAACAACGCCATCTATCTTCCACGTGTTTCTTAAGCTGTGTGCCTACTGACTTACGAGTCCAAGCGAAGAAATATTACGTAGCATATTAAACTCTATCTCTGCAGCTCAATACACATTTTTCTACTGAGTATAAAAAATATAAAGGACTGTTTTCTCCGCGCGAATGTGCGCGTCTGCTTTTATCTTGGTAGGAAATTGCGCATTAAGGTGAAGAGATAGCGGTCAATTTGCTATATAAAAATTATATTGACGCTTCCTGCATCAGTGGGAATTGGGCCTTATTAGTGGAATATGTTAAGGAAAACAGGGCCAATTATACTTTTCCAAGAGCCGAAGCTGAATAATAGGGCGCATCATAGCTACCCGTCTGGGGAAGTACCTCCACCTCACAAAAAACGGCAGACAAATAACAACTCCCTAAAGGGTTGTTGTGTTCCTGCGCGTAAGTGAGGTCACCAGTAAGCTCCCTAGGAGTTGCTGTGTAAGCAGTAGAGGAGGCATCGCGCGAGTGATACTTAATATATCGCAAGCGTTAATAGACGGTACCCGCTTTACATTAGGTGGACCGTATGCTTGTATACCTCCCGACGTAATATAAAAAAAAACTAAGGCTGTTTCGTCACAGTACCAAGGGTGAGATATGGCAGAGAAATTCTCTGCCATATCTCACCCTTCAAACCGGAACACAGCTATATAAATATAGCTGCTTGCCGGTAGAAATAGCTGAGATAGAGGTACCCATGCAGACGACTGTTGTACAAAGTCTCGCTTTGATATTATAATTATTATTGTTATACCACTAAAGTGGCAATCAAGCATACGGCCTGCCTGATGGTAAATAACATGACATCAACACCAGGGGTGTTATGCGTTGACACCACTCATGCGTTGACGACCCTATATGTAATACCTATGCTATCATTTACCTATTAATACATAATATACTGTTTTAAAACTTTTCAATTAACGAAATAGCAGAACGAATTGAGAAATAGATGTTACAAATTGCAGCCAATAAATCCACTTCGAATCTCAATTGTTTACAGTCCTTGCTTTGTGGCAATAAATATTCAGGAAGTGATTCCCGTAGTGCCAATCTATCTTGTACTGAAATGGTTAATCTAGAAATTACAAAGCTAAACCTACGTTATATTGACGTAGCGAGATTTATGAGGTTTTTTTTATACTACGCCGGGAGGCATACATGCTTACGGCCCACCTGATGTAAAGCGGGTACCGTAACCTATTAACGCTCGCTGCTTCCACAGCAACTCAGAAAACCGCAGCCAAATAACAACTCCCTAGAGGGTTGTTGTATTCCTGCGTGTGAGCGAGGTCACCAGTAAACTCCCAAGGAGTTGCTGTGTAAGCGGTGGAGGGGCATCGCGCGAGTGATACTTAATATATCGCAAGCGTTAATAGGCTACGGTACCCGCTTTACATCAGGTGCGCCGTATGCTTGTATACCTCCCGACGTAGTATAAAAAAAACTCCTTGGAAGCTTACTGGTGATCTCACTCACACGCAGGAACACAACAACCCTCTAGGGAGTTGTTATTTGGCTGCGGTTTTCTGTTAGGTGGCGGTACTTCCCCAGACGGGCAGCTTTGACGCGCCCTACCTCTCTTAAAGCATCCAGACCAAGACAAACAGACATGTTCATGCACACGAATGTTTGCCTTGTGTGGGAATCGAACCCACGAGCATTGGTGTCAAAGTCGCGTCATTCACGACTGAGCCACCGAGCTCGTCAAACGTGTGTGTTTCTTAAATTATATAGCAATACCAAAGAAGGTCTTAAACCTGCCAGATTTTAAGCTATAAAGTAGATAAAGTTTACTTATTATGCACGGAGTATACCTCATGGATTGCTTCTTCTTCTCCACCTTCTTACTGCCTATTAAGCATCCTGGGAACCTTACGAATAGGAACATACCACGTCCGGTTGGGATATAAGTGGACAGCATTAGAGTCAGAGCTAACTGCATCTACACATGGCACATCTTATCGATTAAGAAAAGAACTTTGGTGTAGAAGATATATATATATATGTGTATGTACGGCTACGTATATATATATATATATATATATACTGATATACAAAGCGGAAGTGATTGTTTGTTTGAACGCCCTAATCTCTGAAACTAACAGTTAGATTTGAAAAAATCTTATTTCATTTGATTACTCATTTCATGAGGAAGATAATAGGTTTTAAGAGGGGTAGGGCGCATCAAAGCAGCCCGTCTGGGGAAGTACCTCCACCTCACAGAAAACTGCAGCCAAATAACAAATCCCTAGAAGGTTGTTGTATTTATGCGTGTGAGTGGGGTCACCGGTAAGCTCCCAGGGAGTTCTGTGTCGGCAGCAGAGGTGGCATCGCGCGAATGATACTTAATGTATTCCAAGAGTTCCTAGGCTGCGGTAACTGCTTAGCATTAGGTAGGTCATATGCTTGTATGCCTCCCGACGTAGAATAAAAAAGAGGCTATTCAACATCATGGTACGGCCCTTAGAAGCTGAAGAAAAAGAAAGTCAGTAGAAAAGCGGTTCCTATAGGATTGCGGGATCCGCGCAGAAGAAGTCGTGGGATGCAATATAAGGAGGATTGTTGAGTTCTTGCAAGCAAGTGACGTTATCGGTAACTCCTAAGCAGTTGCTGTGTTAGCAGCAGGGGAGCGTTACTACCGCTATAAGCTATGGTAAGTAATATCGCTGGGAAGATAGTGAGAACTCTCTCCATTAGCCCGCGAGAGATACTCTTTGAATTGCAAGAATTCCTGAAGTTATCATCGTAGCTTCGCGAATTTGTTTTTCTTTGCTAATTTCTGACTGGCTAAATCTGTCGAGTACATCAAACATTACAGATATGCATAAGAATATATTATAAATATTTATATGTATGTATGTATATCTTCAGGCCAGGTCCCTTGCGGGGTAGGCAGAGAGAACCGAGCGCCATAAGACGCGGTCCTTACACACTTCACTCGCTTCTTTCACATTCATAGCTCTTTTCATGCACGCTCGCCGGTACCTAAGGCTTCTGACATCACCTTCTGATAAAACACGACGAATTTGGTCATGGTAGGTTAGTCTTGGTCTTCCTCGGCTCCTACATCCTTCCACTTTTGCATTGTATATGTCATATATTTCGCATTAAGAGAAGAGATTGGGAAAATTGTAAAACCTCAAGAACGCCAAGTCTCGTGTCCATTTATACACGACACTTTAGATTCTTTGGGTTCAAACGGGAAGTCATGAAGAAATCCTTTTATGTTGGATCAATGACTGTTTCTTGGCCGGCGTTCTTACCGCCATGCCAAACTAACACATTCGTTTCCGTAGTTATCATTTATTTCCGTTACTATATTACCTTCTGATTAAAATTAAATATTCCATGATTAAAATGAAATCAAATTATTAAACAAAATACTGTAGTTATTAAACTAAATTAATGAACTAAAGCTGAAACAGGTATTTGGACTAGCTTTAACTGCAAAATCTGAATATAATCTGATATTTGCTATTACATCCCCAATGTAGAAAGAATGCAAGATGAAAGAATGACGAAACAGATATACAATGCGAAAGTGGAAGGATGTAGATAGAGGATAGTGGATGTATGTATGCCGAGGAAGACCAAGACTAACCTACCATGACCAAATTGGTCGTGTTTTATCAGAAGGTGATGTCAGGAGCCTTAGGAACCGGCGAGCGTGCATGAAAAGAGCTATGAATGTGAAAGAAGCGAGTGAAGTGTATAAGGACCGCGTCTTATGGCGTTCGGTTCTCTCTGCCTACCCCGCAAGGGACCTGGCGTGAAGATATACATACATACATACATCCCCAATAATTTCTAGCCAACAGTTATTAGATAGAGATACATATACGTACACATGGAGATGGAATGAACAGAAAAGTGTGATTGATTTTGTTAGATGGACGTCTCCGAAAGTCGTTAATGGATTCAAGAGCCTTCAGAGGTCTCACTCTTGAAACAGACACACTCTGGTGATAAGCCGGTTTGTGGGCCTTTTCAAGAAGTGGAGGCACTGGCGAGTGCGTATTCCTTTCGGAGATCATGAAAGAATAAGAAGTGAAAAATTGGAAGATGAAAGTACATATGTAAATGTAAGTGAAAGACTTGCAAACGCGAGTGGATGAATGCAGGAGCCGAGCAATACCAAGACTAACCTGACATAACCAAATTGGTCGTGTTTTATCAGAAGGTGATGGTAAGAGTCCTAGAAGCCAGCGGGCGTGCATGAAAAGAGTTATAAATGTTAAAGAAGCGAGTGAAGTGAGTAAAGACGGCGTTTTATGATATTAACTTTTGCGTTGTATATCTACGTCGTCATTCTTTCATCCTGCATTCTTATTATTGTTAGATCTTTCTTATTTCACGGGCTTTAATCCCGGTCATTTGATAGGCGTGCACGGGGATATGAATCCAACGCGTAGAGGCCCCTTCGAAAAGAATGATGTAATGTAGTATACCCGCTGTGACCTGCTCCAAGGGATCAATGGGAGGATATACCCATGAACAGGTCACGGCAGGTATTGGGACTATTGCAAATGTGTCGGAAATAATTGAGCTATTGACATGAGATCTGGAGGGATTATTAGTACTGGGCTATTACAAAAGATTATTATTATTATTTTATCTATCTATCTATGTATAACTTCACGCCAAATCCCTTGCAGGGTAGGCAGAGAAAACCGAGCGCCACGTGACTCGATCCTTACATACCTCACTCGCTTCTTTAGCATTCATTGCTCTTCTCATGCACGCTCGCCGGTTTCTAGAGCCTGACATCACCTTCTGATAGAACACGACCAATTTGGTCATGGTAGGAAATTCTTGGCCTTATATAATTATTATAATTTCACTTTCATAAATAATAAAATGTAATTAATATTAATGTAATTCGGGCCGGGTACGAGGCAAACTGTTTCATAAAGAAGTTCCGTTTGGTCAAGGACTTTTATTTTGCCAGCGTTCTTACCGCCATGCCAAGGGGATACATTTTAGCGTAGTACTAATTTATTTTCGTTGGTACTAAATTCGTACGTAGGCGGGTCGTCGATTATCAACAGATTGTTTATTTGTTTATGTAGGTAAATTGTATTGTTAAGATTTCCGCGAAATCTTCATAAATTTAGGAACCGAATAATATTCTCAGTTGTTTCTAAGAATAGACGGATACGGTGGAAATATTAATGTATGCTATTGAGACATACTAATTAAATAACAGCTGTAATCTAGAACCCATTGTAACTGTATCCTGGAACTTGGTTATATCTTACAGGCGATAAACAGTGCTTTGCTCTAGTTAACATTTACAATACGTGACACGCAGTCATATTGCTTGGGAAGTCAAAAGCAAGAATTTAATAACGACAAAAATATTGGACGATGTATACGTTCTGCATGGTAATTTTTTTTTTTAACATCGTCGGGAGGCATACATGCATACGGTCCACCTGATGTAAAGCAGTTACCGTAGCCTATTAACGCTTGTTACATATATCACTCGCGCGATGCCTCCTCTGCTGCTTACACGGCAACTCCTTACGAGCTGGTGACCTCACTCACACGCAGGAACACAACAACCCTCTAGCGGTCTGCGGTTTTCTGTGAGGTGGAGGTACTTTCCCAGGCGGTAAATATCAATGATGAACAAGTAGTAGCTATAAAATCAGTAAAGAATACGTAAATTTTCTATAAGTATGCTATAGACACAATGCAGATACTATTCACTTGACCCAGTCCTGACATACGAGTGGCTCACTCGTTTTTAGGGTTCCGTACCCAAAGGGTAAAACGGAACCCTATTACTGAGACTTCGCTGTCCGTCCGTCCGTCCGTCCACCGTCCGTCTGTCACCAGGCTGTATCTCACGAACCGTGATAGTTAGACAGTTGAAATTTTCACAGATGATGTTTTTCTGTTGCCGCTATAACAACAAATACTAAAAAATAGAATAACATAAATATTTAAGGGGGCTCCCATACAACAAACGTGATTTTTTTGCTCATTTTTGCTCGATATTGATAACGGCAACAGGTAAACGCTTGAAATATTCACAGAATATTTAGTTATATATTCACTTTAAGAATAAATAATTAAATCAAAATAAAACAAATATTTAAGGGGGCCTCCCATACAACAAACGTGATTTTTTGCCGTTTTTATAGATAATGGTACGGAACCCTTCGTGCGCGAGTCCGACTCGCACTTGGCCGATTTTTTTAATATTCATAGCTCTTGTCCAACGAATAAATAATAAGTATTTATTCGTAGCTCTTGTCCTAAATATTCACCAATTCTCAAGCCTCCTGACATCACTCTTAGATAAATGTTAAATTTAGCCATGGCAGATCCCGAGCATATATTTATAACTTAGTCAACATTTGTTGAAAATTTACTAATTTGAAATAGTTTATGTAACAAACTTTTGTATTTATATCAAAAATTACTGATATTATTTAATTTTCATTTTTGATTTTATAGAATAAGATATGAAGTTTCAAACCCGTGTGATTTTATTGAAGGTGTTGAACAGAATATTCGCGAAAATAAGCGGCAGTGTGTCTCGAAGTTCCACCTACGCGTTGCTACGCCTTTCTCATTAAAAGCTTCGTATTTGAACTGGTAATGACTTGATTATCATATTAAGTGTTGGCCCCCGAGTTGAATTAACATAGATTCATGAGCAGGTACAGGTAGGCACAACGAAAATGATCTGGCTCGCTTTCCACATCATGCGATGGTTGAGTTAAGATAAGAAAATACATGGAAAATAATGGAAATATATTCTAGGCAAGATTAAGTAGATAAGGTTATTAGAGGAAACTCTTTGCGTAAACGATCAATATTGATCAATATATATAAAAGCTAAGGTACGTAATGGTCCTCATATAGTAATTTCGTGATTAAAAACTACATGGAGAATACTGATAATATAATGGATACTGTGGAGAAGTTTATATCTAGGTATATATAATAAAGAAATATGTGCAAGAAACTTGGTGGACTGGATTTAAAAAATAAGAAAAGTTGCATGAAATTCAGATATTAGCAAAGCAAAGCTAATATTTGACTCAGTAATTAAACACAGCCCTTAATTTCAGTACAGAATTTAATAATGAACTCGCAGATTTTGACGAGCTCGGTGGCTCAGTCGTGAATGACGGGACTTTGACACCAATGCTCGTGGGTTCGATTCCCATACAAGGCAAACATTTGTGTGCATGAACATGTCCGTTTGTCTTGGTCTGGATGTTTTAAGAGAGGTGCGTCAAAGCAGCCCGTCTGGGGAAGTACCTCCAGCTGTTGTGTTCCTACGTGTGAGTGAGGTCACCAGTAAGCTCCCAAGGAGTTACTGTGTAAGCATGCAGAGGAGGCATGGCGCGAGTGAAGCAGTTACCGTAGCCCGTAAACGCTTGTAATATAGTATCACTCGCGCGATGCCTCCTCTGCTGCTTACACAGCAACTCTTTAGGAGCTTACTGGTGACCTCATACGCAGGAACGCAACAACCCTCTAGGGAGTTGTTATTTGGCTGCGGTTTTCTGTGAGGTGGAAGTATTTCCCCAGACGGGCTGCTTTGATGCGCCCTACCTCTCTTGCAAGTCTCTTATAAATCCTGATTCCTAATCCATTAGGATTCCTAAGAAAAGTGCGAGTATGCGAGGATAGGTACAATTACCCTTGACGCACACAGAAGAGCTACAGCCTACTCGTATAAGCTGTGAATTCTTTATTCTAAATATAATGTCGTACAAGCTTTGGAATTAGGGTCGAGAAGGGACTTTTGACCCGGTCAAACCATGAGCTATGCAGCCTGAATATCGCCTAAGCCCACCTCGTGCTTAGAAAAATGTGCTCATAGGACATTGGCTGGTAATCTGGCAGCGATTCGCAAAATTTCCCACGTGACTACGTGCGAAGATTGCCAAATTCCTTATCCAACATAATTGATAATAATTATAATTGACCAGGAGAACTTAAATGAAAGATTGCTTGTTATATTGTGTAAATCAGCAGTATTGAATTCAAATCTATCTATAACTTCACGCCAAATCCCATACGGGGTAGGCAGAGAGAACCGAGCGCCACGTGACTCTATCCTTACATACCTCACTCGCTTCTTTAACATTCATTGCTCTTTTCAAACTCCTGACATCACCTTCTGATAGAACACGACCAATTTGATCATGGTGGGTAAGTCTTGGCTTTCCTCGGCTCCTACATCCTTCCACTTTCGCTTTGTATATCTGCCTCGTTATTCTTTCATTCTGCATTCTTTCTACATGTTTATTGAATTTAAAGATTTGCACAAAGAATAGCAACACAGTAAATATTTAAATTTCGGAACAAATACAGCTTAGTGTAATTAAAACCGAGAGTGAATTAATTTCCAAGAAGCGGTATTATTCTGACTGTTACGAGATGCCCTTCAGGCAGCTTATCTGTACCCCTTGAGAAGAACTCTGTTTTATATAGGTAGTTGTTACATTTTCACATCCACATCGCTGAAGGAATTTTAATGAAGTTTGTAACAGAACTTCCCTTAAATCCTGTAGAAGGGCAAAGGGTACGTTTTAGCACAATATTTTTTTTTCATACTACGCCGGTAGCATTACAAGCATACGGCCCACCTGATGGAAAGCGGGTACCGTAGCCTATTAACGCTTACGATATATTAATTATCACTCGCGCGATGCCTCACTCACACGCAGGTACACAACAACCCTCTAGGGAGTTGTTATTTGGCTGCGGTTTTTCTGTGAGGTAGAGGTACTTCCCCAGACGGACTGCTTTGATGCGCCCTACCTCTCTTAAAACATCTAGACCAAGACAAACAGACATGTTCATGCACACAAATATTTGCCTTGTGTGGGAATCGAACCCACGAGCATTGGTGTCACAGTCGCGTCATTCACGACTGAGCCACCGAGCTCATCGAATAACTGGATCCCACATTGACGAAGCTGTGGGCATGAGTTATTAAATCTATGGCCATAAAATCACACCAGACTACCTCCAATGATCTTTCTTCTCTTTAGCGTTACCCCGTTTTCTAATCCATTAGGATTGGCGAAGATACCTAGAGCAACTACCGTTAGACCTCCGCAACCCAGAGGAAAAATCAGACCTTTCTTAGGTAAAGTCACAAGTTTTTTGTAAATATAATTTCTTGGATGTACTGGTTTTCTCACGATGTTTTCATTTACAGCCGAGCAAGTGACAATTACAAATATGGACATAACTTCGAAAACACGATTTTGGTGGTACACGTCAGGATTCTGACCGGGGACCTGTTGGTCAATAGGCCAGTTTCAAAACCACTGAGCTATCTGTGCTCGTACCAGACCACCTGCTGACAATAATGTTATGATAATGAAATATAATAACACAATTTAAGTGAACTACGAAATATTGTGTTGAAAGCGGAAGCGAAAAGTATGCTCTGAATATTTTAGCCTCTGCCACGTCACGATGATAATACCTCAGTGAATAGTTAAAAAAAAATGACTAGCTTTGTTACCTAACAGGTTGCATACAGGAAAAATCTGCGAAACATTTTCTAATTTTTACTACGAAACTCTAAAAATGACCGCCATTAAATATTTTTCGCTGTTGAGAAACCTTCAAAAGACAAGCACAAGCTTTAAAATTTCCCCAAAGCGATTTACATCTAGTACAAAGTTGAGATTTTGCGAGCTACAACCTAGCCCCGGGTGAAAGGGGAAAACACGTCAAACATGTCAAACAAATATATCGCAGCAAGGTACAAGCGGTAGCGGGAGCGCTCATGTCGCGGACTTCAACATTAAATTCATCTACTTGATAGACTTATATAAATGTCAAATATTTTAGCTCGCAAGCCAAAAAGCACATTACAGCATTTATATCGCTACAAGCGCGTTTGTATCGTGAGAAACGATCATTTCCAAGTTTAAATACTAAAGCAGCGCTACGAAAGCAGAACGATATCGCGTATGTATCGATGTGTCTGCATAATGTGTCGATAAAACGTGTTTCTGATTTTCTATACAGGTACAATCCAAGTTTCGTCTCCGCACGTATTATTCGCGATTATTACGCGTTTGTTTTACATCACATACACGTGAATTAGACTGTATCATCATCTTCATGCCATGAGAGCCATGCTCGGAGTTTCTCTGCGATATATGTTCAGAAATGAGCACATCCTTAGCAGGACTGGAGATACCGACGTGGCTCTAAGAATCAGCAAGCTGAAGTGGCAATGTTGGGGCAGAAAAGTTCTCGAATGGCGACCACGAACCGGAAAGACCACGAACGATCGACGGTCTTGTGTAGATCGCAAGGACCCGTTGAATGCAAGCAGCACAGGCTGTAGAAGTCTAAGGGGGAGACCTATGTTCAGCAGTGGACGTCCTTCGGCTGATATGATCATCATCATCATTATTTCAGCTCATATTCGTCCACTGCTGATAGACCATCCTCTAGAGAACCATTCACTTCCATCCTGTGCTGTCTATATCAACGACTCCCTACAAAACTCTTGAAGTCATCGCTCCATCTAGTGGAGAGTTGTTCCACTCTGTGTGAACCATTACGGGGACGCCATGCGAGAACCTTTCTTTTACAGCGGCTGTCAGTGCTACGAAATGTGGCCGGCTCACTACCTCCTCAGCTTGCTCATCCTATGTTGGTTACTTCTGTATAAAGATAAGATAAAAAATATTTATTTGCTATTGGGCCCTCGCGGGCACTTAGACACGTCTTACATTTTTTAAATATAATCGTATTGGTTAATAGATTCAGGCGTTATTTTGCGAAAGTCAAATTTACATGCAATTTGATCTAACCTGCTTTGTGTGCTTCCGCCACCAATGGCGTGGCATGGTGGTGGAAGCACACAAAGCAAGTTAGATCAAATTGCATATAATCTTATTGTATCTTATTCAATTCCCTTACTTTACTTTTTTTTATCTACTAGTATTTCGGAAATGACAATTGGCGAAGAAGAAGAAAGAAACTTGCCAATATAGGTCTCTTAGGTTTTTCTGTGGATACCCTCATTTCTGTTAGAAATTATGCAGAGAAACCCAAAGCTTAGCTCTTTTTTCATAGCATGCTGAGCGACCTACAATGCATGAATTTTTCTGTAGCACATACAGACAATAAGAAATGATTTTAATAAAAAAATATATACAATATGACTATATATAATGTTGTATTTATTTTGCAGATGTCCAATATGAACCAACTTTACTCGCTGTCAGTTTATGACTTAAAATGTTATAACAGAAAATTCTGTAGCGTAAGAAAAATTGCTGTTTGAAGATTGTATACGTCCAACGGTTAGACAAGTTTTCAACTGCTCGACATAATAATGTTGCCAATAACAAGCCATATCCTTGCTATTTTGTGGTTTTTGGCGAAGTCTGATATTTACATGTTGAGCGAGATTACGGAATGTAAAATTATTACTTTAAGTTTTTATTCTTAGCTTTATCATTTCCATTCCATTAGGATTGGCGAGGTCCGCTAGAGCATAAGTATGTTTTTATACAACGTCGGAAGACACACAAGCATACGACCCACCTGATGTAATGCAGTTACCGCAGCCTAATACCGCTTGTAATATTTTAAATATCACTCGCGTGATGCCTTCTCTGCTACACAGCAACTCCTTAGGAGCTTACTGGTGACCTCACTCACAAGCAGGAACACAACAACCCTCTAGGGAGTTATTATTTCGCTGCAGTTTTCTATGAGGTGGAGGTACTGCCCCACACGGGCTACTTCGATACGCCCTACCTCTCTTAAAACATCCAGACCAAGATAAACTGACATGTTCATGAACACTAATCGAGCGTCGGTGTCAAAGTCATTCACGACTGAGCCACCGAGCTCGTCATTGGTATTATGAAACAGATGTACAACGCGAGAATATTTGGACGTAGGAGCCGAGGAATTCCAAGACTTACCTACCGTGACCAATTTGATTATGTTTCAGCAATAAGTGATGTTAGAAGCCTTAGAAACCAGCGACAGTGAATGAGAAGAGTTACGAGTAAATAAGCGAGTGAAGTGTGTAAAGATGGAATGATGTGGCGCTCTGCTCTCTCTGCCTACCTCGCAAGGAATTTGGCGTGAAGATATAGAGATTTCCCCAGTTGGACCGCTTATATGCACCTTACCTCTCGTAACTAAATGACTGTCGTTTATCGTAAGTGTTTAATCTTCCTTCCGAGCGCAAAGGAAATCGAGATGACGCATCCATGTACAGACTGCTGTCGACTTTGCTTAACTATCATGTTCAATTAGACTGCCACACGCAACGACGTCATCCGCTCATTATGAATCCTTTAAATTGAATAGAAAATAGTCACACTTAAAATAATTTCGATTCGTTGAGAAAATGTAATGGAACAGCTTATCCCATCTCTACTATGGAATCTAATACTACCCAAAGTCATGATGTCTGGCTGTTTTATTCTGTAGCTCTGATGTTTCACTGCAATTTCAATACAGCACTGCACCATCAAGAACAGAGCTATTCCTTTGTGTTCAGTAATCAATTGCTCATATTTGTCAATGCCTCATACATTTAATATTCAATCATAAAGCTGTGTGCACATCTGTGTTAGTTCGTGTCGACAATAACGCTGTTCCAGACCGTTGTTTCTTTACACAAAGCGAGTATGCACTCGCATTAAATACCGGTGGTTGATATTGTGTTTAGATATACGTACCCACGCGTGTATTTCAAACCGGTGTTAGTTTTGTACCGTATTTTTGTTCCTTGCTACTTCACGCGGCAGACAAGCGGGTGATGTGAAATAAATGCCGTTGCTTTGTGCAATTGCAGTAGTATCACTCGCATGTATCCTTCGGCTGTCTTATCAATTCGTCACTAGTCACACAAGATAATGCTGCCTCCTATAACTTTAAGTAGTAATGTTTCTCTAAGGTAAGAGTTAAAAAATAGCCGAGTAAAAATGTTTTATTATCTTCTTCTTTATAGCGGTATCCCGTTTACTTCTCTATTAGGGTTCGCTGTATCCTCTACCTAAGCCTAAGAATTCGGCGAAGATCTAGATTTTTATATAGAATGATTGTCATCAGACTTCCACAATCCACACGGAGAGTCAGATCTTTCTTAGGTCACACTGTTGCGTCGATACACTCACAGACCACACACACAGATTTACAAAAATATACACACACACATACGCACTACCACCAGCGTTAACATTCCACGGAGGGGTCGCCGCTTCACTCGACGATCGGCTGTCAAAGTGTTCGCATATAAACATTTGTAAACCACTGTACCAAATAAATGTATAGTTAAAGCCAGTCACATAATTTTCATCTTCAACATCAGCTCATCATCCACCATCACCAACTCCCGTACGACAGCAGCGCGCACACACACGTCTTTTGAAATATAATTTCTTGGACGTGCGTATTTCCTCACGATATTTTCCTTTGTCGAAGTGTAAGTGATATATACAAATACGTACATAAATTCCGATAGATTAATTTAGTCCAACATGCCAGGATTCGAACTCAGGACCGTATGTTAATAGGCTGATTCTTTATTCACTAAGCTATCACTGCTTATAACTACGTTTTTATAGTATTCAAGAATATTTAGATTATAAGTGGAAAAAATAAAAGATTTAGTTTTATTGTAATATGTGTATATGCCTGAAAAATCTAAGATCAAGTGATTTGTCTTTAACTTCACGCCGAGTACCTTGCGAGGTAGGGAGAGACAACACTTTTAACAACGCTTTTAAATATAACCCAACAAAAATTCACCATCCCTCCGAGCAATACATCATCGCCCACAGGTATTAGCAGCGCTGCCGCTAACCCAGCACTTCGTCAGAAGTTTTGTATGCTTAATTATATTATGCACTCCTTAAATAACTGACTTTCTCTTTAAGATAACGATCACGTTGCTAAGAGAGGTAGGTCACATCAAATCGGCTCAACTGGGAAGTATCAATACTTCACAGAAAACCGCAGTCAAATTACCACTCACTGGGGGAATGTGTTCCTGCAAGTGAATCAGGCTACCAGTAACCTCCCAAGGAGTTGCTGTGTCAGCAGCAGAGGAGGCATCGCGCGAGTGATACTTAATATATCGCAAGCGTTAATACGGTACCCGCTTTACATCAGGTGGGTCGTATGCTTGTATACCTCCCGATGTAGTATAAAAAAAACTGAGAATGCTGGAATGCGGATTTTGTGTAACCTTATATTATTACCGGGTGATCCCATAAATTATGGTAACGCCCTTTGTTATCCTTTTTTGCTAACTCAGTGGTATAAAAATCCACTAAACAAAAAATATATAATTTGAGTATGCCATTTAGTATAATCAATTCCACATACGACAGGACACGTCCAACCATTGGCAATATATTCCTTGGCACAAAGAGCGAGTATATGTGGAATAAATACGGACTGACTTGTTTGCGTTTCAGATACACGTACCGACTCTGTGTTTCACGCCTGGCAACACTGCCACAGTGCAATATCAAACTCTATTGATATCTCGATTGAACTACGGCCCGTACCATTGGCTTGTCTGAATTTATAAATTTGACACATGTCTTTTTTTATACAACTAGACTGGCAAACAAGCGTACGGCCCGCATTAGATGGTAAGCGGACTCCGCAGACTATTGACGCTCGCAACACCACGGGGATGTTACTCGCGCGCTGCCAATCTTGTGACCAAAGTATGTTTCGTCACAGTACCCATTAATTTCTCCGCCATATCTCACCCTTCAAACCGGAACACAGCTATATAAATATAGCTGCTTAACGGTACAAATAGGTGAGACAGCTTTGTACAAAGTCTCCCTCTGGTAAAATGTCTACTAAAAGGGCGGGTGACGCTGTAATTGTAGAATATCAAATTCTATGGAGACTCTGTTTGATGTAACTGTTCGCTTTACTGACTTTCTTAATTGGCGTATGTCTACCAAATGAGCAGGCAAAGCTGTAATTATGCATAAGCTTTATTAATTTTCTTAGTAGAAAATATTTAGTAATAAATATTTACAAACATTAATTTGGGAACCCCTCTTTTTGGATGTTAATTCAAAAGAGAAAGTGAAAAAAAAGACCAAATATGTACCAGGACGAAGTGAGAAAGTATTGAGGTGTAAATGGTAAATAAACTAAACCTTAGTGGTATAAAAAACTAAGATTTTTTATACCACTAAGGTGGTTATAAACAAGCATGCGGCCTGCCTGATTATAAGCAATTACCGCAGCCTATGGATATTTGCAATACCGGGGGTGTCACTCTTGCGTTGCCGACCCTAAAATTTTGTCCTCAGTGTCAAAGATTATTTATCAAACGAGGCTTTGTCGAAAGAAAGATAGGGACGTATTAAAGCAGCCCGACAGTATCCTGATCTTGTCGTAGAGCGGAGCCAAATTTATATTGCAAGCGTTAATAGGTTTGAGCGATGGCGATGGCGAAGTGTTTAGCAATGCTACTTTACAACCAAATCTTGAGAGTTCGATTCCTACAATACCAATGCCTTTAGTGTGCATGAACATATCAATTTTTCTTGTTTTGGGTATTTTGAAGAGAGCTAGCGTTCATCAAAACAGCTGGGAAATTACCTCTAGACCAACAAATTATAGAAAACCGCAGCCAAATAACTACTTTCAGGTGAGATGTTGTATTCCTGCAAGTGAGTGAGGTTCTGAGTAAGCTCCTAAAGAGTTGCTGAATTAGCAGCAGCTATAGGAACGCGGTACAATATGTATAAACTGTGAACTAATGTAGATCACAGTCAGAAGAGACATGGGTTTGCGATCGAGATTCAGGTGAGATAGATGCGAGAATTATTAGTAGTTTCTTGTTTGGTTGGTGATTGAAATGTAAACAGGGTTGTGTCAATGATTGTAGAAGTCTAGGAAGATAGTGGATTACATATATCTTTTTAAAAACTACATCATGTGCCAAGCTATCATACGGTCATGAATTAAAATGGTAACGTAGTTTTTGAATTTATTTATTTATTTGGCTAATTATCGCTCTTTCATACACACGTCAATTTGACGGTAATTGTTAAATATCTCATAAATAAAAAAAGATAGAAATTACTTCTGGAAATTTTTTAAGTTGCAACATATCAAAATTTAAATGTACGTATTTTTAAAACAAAACTCTTACTATTCGAAATACATTGAACTAGTGTTCAAAAGACTTGAAAACAAAGTTTTTATTTGTAGTTCATATAAAAATGACAATAGAGTATTGACATATAATCAAGACACGGCCGTGGTATTTAAAAACTATTTAAATAAAAAAGCAGAATTGACGCCTTCACTATGTCTATACATGTAAATAAGGATCGACTGCAATTTAATTTAGTTCCAATTTTTTATTTAAAAAGTTTTATTTCGTAACGTCTTAGTTTATCTTCTTTCATTACATTACTTACATCTTCGTCATGAAAAACGTTTTACAATTGACAAAGTTATCTGGTGAAAAACCCGTTTAGCTTTATGTAATATAACTTCCACAATTGTGTGTAATACGCACTTGTAGATTTGTTTTGCAAGAAATTCAGGAAAAGTATTCACTTCGCATCACTGAAACTTGTGTAGGTCCAAAACAAGAATAAACAAAATCGGTCCAAATAATTCACAAACACATCGCGCAACATATACACAAAAAAAATCAGTCGACTTGAAAACCTTCGTTTTTTTTTTTTCAAATCGCTTAAAAAATACTTCATCGTATCGACTACTGACATCCCTTTACTTTAATGTCGAAAAATGTTTCAAAACCAACGCTCGTGGGTTCGATTCCCACACAGTACAAACATTTGTGTGCATGAATATGTCTGTTTGTATTGGTCTGAGTATTTTCTATGTATAATAAGTATGTATTTACAAAAAAAAAAAAATATTTACGTATGTTTATCAGTCGTCTAGTACCCATAACACAAGCTTCGCTTACTTTGGGGCTAGATGGCGCTGTGTAATTTGTCCGACAATATTTATATTTATATATTTATATTTATTTATTTAATGTGGAATAAAATTTATATTCAGATGACGGTTTTCTTTTGAAGTTTATCTTTACAAGTATCTATTCTGAAAAAAAAAACACGTTTTGACACACGCTGAGCTGCATTTAAAAAATACAAACTCATCTCATATTAACAAACGGATCAATAATAATTTATTAAATTTAAATGTATGATAGTTATGACAGAATAGTTCATCAATGGAGGCACGCCAGAGGGTGCTGAAAGCTCGATTAATGAGCTCGAAACATGTCACCATTGCGATTATTGGGCTCTATTGTTTCAAATGCGAGCTTTCATTTGACTCAGTAATAGTTCAAACCGATGCGTTCGTCTGTCTATTTACGTCTTTACGACAGGTCCCTTCCGGGGTAGGCAGAGTGAACCGAGTGCCAACGCGTTTCTTACACAACATTTCGTTCTTTAACATTCATAGCTATTGTCGTGCATGCTCTCCGAATTTTAAGGTTGCTGACATCTTCTGATAAAACATGACTAATTTTGTTGTAATAGGGACGTTTTGGCGTTACTTTGCTCATACATATTATCACTTATTGTATATCTATTTCGTTGTTATTTCCTACTGCATTTTTCTACATTTCCGAACAAACGGGCCATGCCTTTTCGATTCTTTACTCGGCGAATATTCTTTTTATTCCTTTTACAGTGTGAACGGAGCGTTGGGAAAACTTATCGATACTAAGTTTTTTCAACGCTCCGTTTACACTATTCCCAGCACTAACGGTGACCTTCCATACCTAAATAACGAAGATATGATTCTCTTGTTCTATTCTTGTCTTACTACTTGTTACAACACTACGCCATCAATCATAATCTTTGTGATCGAATGATTGCAAGTTTCCTCTCTTTCAAATATCATCTTCACAAATGATGACTATGATTTTTAGGGTTCCGTATTATGAAAGGATAAACGGAACCCTTATACGATCACTTTGTTGTCCACCTGTCTGTCTGTCTGTCAAGAGCCTTTTTCTTAGGATCGGGTGATCAATCTGAAATAACAAATACTCAGTTCTATAATCCCTTCGAGCAGTGACACAATCATACTTCTATGTAAAAGCAATCAAAAGATACGGCTACTTATACCTCGTTTCTGCGTATATTTGACACTCGCAAGGAAATCAAAACCTATAGGGTACTTCCCGTTGACCGAGAATCATAATATAACATTTGGTAAGAGGCAAAGTCATGTAGCACAAGTAAAGAAAAATCCAAAAACCGTAAATTGGCGAAAATATTTTTTTACGGAACCCTCAGAGCGCGAGTCGGACTGGCACTTGGCGGCTTTTCTTTTATAAAACGATGGGCACCAAACAAGCGATTACTGTAGCCTATGAACTCTAGCAACAAAAAAAAATGTCGCTTGCGCATTGCCACCCCCCGCTGTCAACACAGCAACTCATCTTCTGGTGACCTCACTCACTCGCAGGAACACAAGAACCCTCCGGGTAGTTGTTATTTGGCTGCCGTCTTCTGGGAGGATGAAGTACTTCCCCAGTCGGGCTAACATCGTGCCCTACCTCCCTTTCCACCAGAGCCACGTCTGTTGATAAGCAGGGTGCACCACGTGCTGGTGAGGTTGGCTCTAAAGGTAACATTGAACCACTTACACCCCAAATGTTTAGTATCTCAAATTTGATGCTAAACATTAATTAGATTGCGGTAACTCTATCTATATATCTGTAACTTCACGCCAAATCCCTTACGGGATAAGCAGAGAGTACCGAGCGCCACTTGACTCGATCCTTACATACCTCACTCGCTTCTTTAACATTCACTGCTCTTTATATGTACGCTCGCCGGTTTCTAGGGCTCCTGACATTACCTTCTGATAGAACACGACCAATTTGATCATGGTAGGTAAGTCTTGGCCTTCCCCGGCTCCTACATCCTTCAACTTCTGCATCGTTATATCTGCTTCGTCATTTTTTCATGCAGCATTCTTTCTACATGTCCGAACTAACGGAGCATACCTCTTTTTATTTTAACACCGACACTCTTCAGACCAACTCTGCTATTAACACCGTCATTGCGAATACGCTCTACAAGCGGTAATTCTAACCCTTTAAGCGAATATAGACAGTTGATATCAAATGCCTCTGTGAATAGTGAAAATCTAATGAATTATAGAGACAATAGCGTCAAATGAATAATTTTGTCGAACAACATGTGCATGTCACTGCATAACAAATACACGCTTGTCTATGACCCGCTAACGTCGACATATACTGTTGATCGTACATTCGGGCATAATTTGACGACCCCGGTAGTGGAATAGTTAGCAATGTTACCTTCATACCAACTACTAAGAAAGTCAGTTGAGAATGCACAAGCTTGCATTGCCAGAGGAAAACCTGGCTCGTCAATTATATAACAATTCAATTGTTTTTTTTTATTTGTCGGCCATTTTGACCATGTTCCTTAAGACATAGGAACGGTGTTCCTGAACATTTCTATTTTCCTTTTTGATGAATCCGAATCTGAAGTCAAAATTCGAATATTCGAAATACAAAACAACAGACAAACACGTAGATAAACGCACAGACAAATGCTTAGATTTCATATAGGAACGGTATTCCTGATAACCTCTAGAGATACGATGTGCCCGATATTGCGTATTCACCATTGGCTAGTTCACCGATCGACATGGGAGCACTTATCGGCTTATTGGATAAAATACCCTTTCATTGGTCAGTAGACTTAAATCGCTTACATATTTAGACGTTAAAATACAACGTTTTTATGACCACAAGGTTCGCCTTACCTTCTCCTCAAAGAAAACCGCAGCCAAATAACAACTACTGCTGTGTTCGCAGTTCCCTAGAACTTAAAAAGCGTAAAGGGATTTTCACAGAATCGGGACCGCACAAATACTGCCCATAATGCCACTTCTGTCCATACGCCATACGCCACGTTTGTTTCCTAGCTTAATAGTATAAAGACACATAAACCTACCAGATTGTTGTTATTTTTCTATTGCTTTTTTATGGGGGGCGTACTCCCCAAATATAATAACTTATCAAGGATGCCATACCTCTGTTAAACTTCCTTTCTGTCGTAATTTGTAGTAGGTAATAAAATGAAGAGCCATGTCGTTTTATGCGTGCGATTTGTGATGTTTTAGTTTCCTTGTTTCATCATGATCATTATCATAGTTTCCAGATTTTTTCTTAATAGTGTCCTTAGCTCACGTTTCGGGCTCCGGAGACCGATTTTCTGCTTTATCCACTTTGCGCAGCCTACGGTCTTCTTGAATGATCATTGGCATACATATCATTTCCTTTACGATGACAAGTCAGCACTTCTTGGCTTCTGTCGGAACTCGGAGGAGATGGTACGGTTAGACATTTGTTTTCCAGGAAACCAACCAGAAATTGTCGCATTTTACTTGTTATGTCATGACCATCCAGGCTACCGCGAATCCAGGACTGTCTGATGGTCCTTCTGCGCCGCTCCGTGCAGTACTCTCCTTTAATTTCTCCTTGTCATAATATCACAGCATCTTTTGCGTCTTTTTCATCTAGAATACAATCACTCGAATCAGCCGAATTCAACTCCTTAGGACCTTACCTTACTCGCAGAAACACATCAACACTCTAAGAAGTTGTTATTTGGCTACGGTTTTCTCTCAGGTCGATGTACTTCCCCAGACGAGCTATTTAATG
This sequence comes from Pyralis farinalis, assembly GCA_947507595.1. Lineage (NCBI taxonomy): Eukaryota > Metazoa > Arthropoda > Insecta > Lepidoptera > Pyralidae > Pyralis > Pyralis farinalis. The sequence goes on along the minus strand of OX382268.1, from coordinate 36,328,843 downwards.
CGCCCTAACTCTCTTAAAACACCTTGACTAAGATAAACAGACATGTTCATGCACACAAATATTTGTATGTATGTATGTATATCTTCACGCCAGGTCCATTGCGGGGCCTTCGCCTCCGGCGTATCTTCATCGGTCGGAGTGAAAAGTCAAGAAGGCCCGCAGGACTCTCAGCTCTGGCTTGCCTTCATTGGCCGTTCAGAGAGGAGTCGATAGAGTACATTGCTCTAGCAGGTGATATGCTCCAGGGGTGGAAGTGTTAAAAGGCATAACGCCGCGAGTAACTTCGGAGAAAGCGCAGCACACCTCTCGACACCCCTGACTCACTCACATAGGTGTTGCCCCCGGCCGACTTTCTCTGGCATTTCGGGGGTCCATCTAGTGAGTGGCGAGCCACCGCCTGCCGAAGTAACATCAGATAGGATAGTTATGGCAGGTGTCCATCTCTCTTCTGTAATAGCCCAGTACTAATAATCCCTCCAGATCTCATTTCAATAATCCAATTATTTCCGACACATTTGCAATAGTTCCAATACCTGCTGTGACCTGTTCGTTGGTATATCCTCCCATTGATATCCCTCAGAGCAGGTCAGAGCTGGTATAATACATTACATCATTCTTTTAGAAGGGGCCTCTACGCGTTGGATTCATATCCCCGCGCACTCAAACTCAAACTCATTTATTGCATAGTTATAGGTATTTTACATAATGTGATGTTAAATTTAATCATTAAAACGCTACAACTTGCCGTTTTGGCGTACAATATTTTTAGACTGAAATAATAAATAAAAATGTCAAAATGTTACGCTGTTAAGATTACATTAAATCAAGCATTGTTTGGATATCATGTCAAAATTAATTACAAATACAGTATGTCAAATTTACGCCTATTTACGCACGCCTATCAAATGACCGGGATTAAAACCCGTGAAATAAGAGAATAATAATAATAACAAATATTTGTTCTGTGTGGAAATCGAAACCGTGAGAGTTGGTGTCAATGGATTACTAATCACTTCGCCACCGAGTTTGTCATAAAGTGGTATAAAGAAATAAGGATAATAATTATTAACAGAGACAAATTATCAGCAAAAAAAATAATAATTACAGGTGACCTCATTACAGCAAAAACAGCGTACATTATTACACCAACAGTCACAATATTATTTCTCATATAGCCAAAATCACAAAAGGAATCCGCGAATGCAAAAAAAAGTAACAAACGCTGCCACCTCGTTCCCATACCGGGTAATAAACGATCGAAAATTGCGGCGCGAAAAGCAAAACTTTCTCTTTCCGCGGCAACAAATTATATCTGAAATGTTTGCCAGCAAATTAAAGTAATCAGCAAACTTGGACGCGATTGCGCGAGAGTAATTCTCGAGAATTCGACCTTTGATTCAATATAACAGTTTTTGTTTGGCGAACGCGTATTCCTGTTCGGTTTTTTAACGAGCATTTTGGCGAAACATGGTTTTGTAAGAGGGTGGAGTTTGTTTGTGGAATTAATTTTTACTTTCAGGAAATCTTTGACCACGGCGTTGGGTAAACGCGTAAGAGTTATTTATTTCTCTACCTACATAACATCAAATAGCGCCGTTTCACAATATCTTCACCTTTTATGTAGTCCTTTATGTTGTACAGGAATCTATTTCACGAAATAAAACAACGATGGCACTGATTGACTTCGATTTAGTGTTTTTAAAGTACCGTTCTAGTCTACGTCTCGTGGCCAAGTGAGAAGTCTATTCGCTATATCTCAGTGTTGCCAGACTACTGAATCACTTGAGTAAATCACTAGTACGACACCTGTTCCGAAATATCGCGTACGACAAATACTTGCCATAGATAATTAATACACCAACAGTAATAACAGTAAGTGATGGCCCAAAGGAATCTTACAACTCGGCCATCCTATCACAAGTGAGTCCTCTCACTTGGGAACTAGAGGATTAAAAATACAATTTTTACTTAATCAAGGCACATAAATTACATTAATTTCTTGTTTAAATATTAACTGTCTTGCACAGTCTGCTACGATCTACAACCATCTGTGCGATATCAATTGCTTGATATCATTCACTATCTGCACTGATTGCTCGTAGCCCATGCTCTAACAACAAATATAATCTTATACTATCTTGCAATCATCTATGCAACATCAATTGCTCAATGTTATTCGGTATCTGCACTGATTGCTCATTATATACGCTCTTACTATCTTACATGATCTGCAATCATCTGTACCTGTGCGGATGTCACTTGCTATCTGTACTGATTGCTCATGTTTCTATTTTATTACAACTATCTGCGCGGAACTGGTAATACAGCTCATTTCGCTATCTGCGCTGGTTCTGTAATTCTAATCAATTCACATTCATGTCAGTTTTCATCATTAATAATATCGTCAACAACTCGAATACCATCAAATAAGAATTCAAATACATTATGTATTCTACAACATCTACCAGTTACAGGTTGTCAAACAATTATTAATACAATTACCAATCGCTCATTACTAACAATACACAATGATATTATTAATAAAGTGTTATCAAAATTCATGAAATTAATCACGATTACTCTCGTTTCTTATTCATTATCTCATATAACTATCAGCTCTAAATGTCATTTTCGCTACCATCACTGGAATAGTCATTAAAATTGAGCCATGGATGAATTTTATCTATCGCTATTACATTTTCATATTTCTTGTTTCCTTTTTTAGTTAGTGGAGTATCTTCAACTAAAAACCTATCATTTGGTAGGATCTTTATAATACGATATGGATCATTAAATTTTGATATCATTTTTTTTGATTTACCCAAATGTTCTTTATCTATGATTGTTCTTTCAATTCGAACGAGATCACCCACTTTATAAGTCGTCGAAGGTTTTCTGTTTCTAACAAATCTTTTCTTAGAGATTTCCTGATCCTTGTCAATCTTTTCTTTAGCATAAGATCTCATCTGCATCAAGTTATCGCCACTTACTAGTTGCGATGTTTCTGTAATAATGTCTCCTAACATATTTTCTGATACGGTAACTAATTTACATCCAAATAATAATTCCGAGGGGCTCTTTCCAGTTATTTTATTCACTGTAGTATTAATACCTATCTGTATATCGCCTACGTAATCATCCCAAGTATTCTCATTCTTGCCGTGACACTTAGTGCTTAAGGCATCTAATATAGTACGATTAAATCGCTCGACCTGTCCGTTGGCCCTGGGTGTTGAGACTGCATTTAAAATATGCTTTATATTTAATTTATTCACGAATTCCTGGAATTTTGCACTGGTAAAGCATGTGCCTCGATCGGTTATTAATCGCGAGGGAGTACCAAAATAACTAAAATATTTTTTAAATTCTTTTATCGCAGTCGCGGTTTTCGTATCTCTGACAGCACGTATATCGATAAACTTGGTAAATGCGTCAACGATTACGAGTATATATATATTATGCCTTTTAGAGCGAACGAACGGGCCAAGATGATCCGCGTGTATTGTATGGAAGGGCATTTCTATTTTGGGTATGGGATGGAGCAAACCCTCTTTACGTCCAGATGGTGCTTTGTGGTGCGCGCACTCTAAACATGAAGAAACGTATTTCTTCGTAAAACGGCGCATCTTTGGGAACCAAAACGTTCCTTTTAATCGGCTCAGAGTTTTGTCATAACCGAAATGCCCTACATCGTCATGGTTCATGCGCAATACCTGCCAGCGTACACCACGCGGTACCACCCAACGAATGCCATCGTCTAAAATACGATACACATGTTCTCCTTTCAGTTGATAGTTTTTGCGCACGTCGGCAACAAATTTGGTATCGTTATCCAGTAAAATATCTCTAATTCGTTTTATATCATCATCATTACTTTGGACCGTAGCAATCCAATTCTTAACTTCTAATTGCAGAACATCTATCACATGTATATCAGATCGCGATGTGGTATCGGCTACTGGGGCACGACTTAATGCATCCACATGGGCCATGCGAGCACCGGGACGATATTCAATACTACAGTCATACTCCTGCAACTGTACCCACCAACGTGCTATTCTTGGGATAAGGTCCCGTTTCGTCAGAGTAGTACGCAAAGCATTACAGTCTGTTACTATTTTAAATTTCAGACCAAGTAAGTACACACGACAACGGCTCAATGACGCAATGACTGCTAGAGTTTCAAGCTCAAATGAGTGAAACTTTTGCTCATCTGCGGATGTTTTGCGACTATAATACGCTACCGGCCTAAACTGACTATCAATTCCTCGTTGCATAAGTATGCCTGCGATTCCTATTTTTGACGCATCTGTGTGCAATTCGGTTTCTAATTTACCATCAAACAAGGAGAGTATCGGTCGCTCCATTAACTTTTGCTTTAATATATTAAAAACCTGTGTATGGTCATCAGTCCATTTCCATTCGAATTTTGTACTCAGAAGATTTGTTAAAGGACATGATATTAATGCGAAATTCTTCACAAATCTTCGGAAAAAACTTGTGAGCCCTACAAATCGCCTCAAATCATGTATGTTTTTAGGTACAGGAAAATTTGAAATAGCAAGTGTCTTACGTAAACCTGGCCGTATTCCTTCACCAGAAACATGAAATCCTAAAAAGTCGAGTTCTTTTTGAAAGAAGTAGCATTTTTTTAATTTCAATGTCAGACCTGCTTCAAGTAAAAGTTTAAGAACTTCTTCTAGTCGTAATAGCCCTACATCAAATGAACAAGCAGGAATCAGAATATCGTCCATGTAAATAACTACATATTTAAGGCTGGAAAGTACTCTGTTCATGGTTCTTTGGAAAACAGAGGGTGCATTCGCCAGCCCAAATGGCATTCTTTTGTACTGATATTGTCCATCGGGCGTAACAAATGCTGTTTTTTCCTGGGAGCTCTCTGAAATTGGAATCTGGTAGTACCCAGATGCAAGATCAAGGCTAATGAACAAAGAATTACCAGATAACCTATCCAATTGGTCATCGATCAAAGGCAAAGGGTAATGTTCCTTACGAGTCTTATTGTTTAAAGCTCTGTAGTCAACACAGAGTCGTTTTTCGCCTGTCTTCTTTTTTACTAGAAGAATAGGACTAGCATATGGGGAATTGGACTCGCATACTATATCGGCATCGATCATCTCTTGTACCATTGAACGTACCAATTCACGTTCTGTGTGCGAAAGTCTGTATGGACGATAAACGACCGGCCGTGTATCATCCAGTTCAATATCCATTTCGACTACATTAGTGTAACCTAAGTCCCTTAGATTGCACGAAAAACAACTTTCATATCTTTTTAACAGATCCTTAAGTTTAGTGACTTCATTGTCATTTAAATGTTTACCACAGTTCAGATCTGATATAGTTTCTTGGTCATTAAAATTTAAAGTATTTATATTAAACGCATTTGTAGTACTGAAAACTCTAGTAATTAAGGCATGTTTGTGTAAGGTTAACATATTATCGCTTAAATTTTGCACTAATAAAGCTCCAACTCCAGATTCTAGATCATATTCGCCGGGTAAAATATAAAATTCCTTATTTGGTTCACCACGTAGAGATCCTCTTACATATACACCTCCGGAGTAATTAATATTTGAATAAATCCGTATAATCAACATTTGTCTTGCAGGAACCTGAACGCTTTCTTTTAAAAATAAATGTAGTTTTAATAGATCCTTTCGTTCAAAAACTAAGGAATCTGCTGTTTTTGTCATGATTATGCCAGGGCTTTCGGTAAAACTGTGGCCAACCAACACAGGATAATTCATGACGCAATCTTCGGCAACATAGACATCAAGTTTTTCTGCAATACTGTGAATCTCAATTTCGACACACGCTATGCCTACCGGGACAACTATATTATTACCTAATCCTCTCATAACCGGTAATTTATCGACGCGCCAATTTACACCTAAACGTTTTGCTTCGCTGTGTTGGATCAACGTACATTGACTGCCTAGATCAATATACTCTTGAGTTGTAACACCATTTACTTTTATTGACATTACAAATTTATCATTAGCAGATTTTTCCAAATTAACCTGCATCACAGACTTTTCATTAGTATTAATAATTGAATCTTTGTTAGAATCGTTCGGTAATCTAGGACAATTAATAGTTAAATGACCTAATCTGTTACATACAGTGCATTTCATTATCTTTTTAGGACACTTAAAACTAAAATGACCTATTTCGTTACAATTGTAACAAATTACAGTTGACTGATGCTTTGATACTTTTTGTTCATTACTACTGTGATGCTTAATATTTGCTGTAGTATTAAATGAAGAAAAGGGCCTTTTATCTTGAATAGTTTTAGGCCGCTCAAATTCACGACCTTGCTGTTTAATCGATTGAAAGTAATTCAACACCTGTTCTGGCTCTTGACATTTTGCGGCTTTAGCCCCTAGCCTTAAGGAGCGGTCCTCGATCCCATAAAGCAAACAATCCACTGCCCGTTTTCCAAAAATTTCACAACGATTTAATAAAGTAATCTTTTCGTAATAATATAATTCTAATGATTCGTTATATTTCACACGTTTAGATAACATTTCATTTAATAATTCAGCGTAATCATCACAGCTAGGGAACGAATCAATTAATTTATTTTTCCATTCAGGCCACGAAAATGACATTGTAGGTAAGGCTTGATACCATGTTCGTGCGACACCTGACAATCTTGGCAATGCATAGTGTATAATTTGGTCATCACCCCAATTGTAAAGTCTCGCACATTCATCTACTTTATTCGTCCACATTTGTATAGTTTGACCTTTGACCATAGGGTCAAATTCAGGTATTACATTACCTAACATTGGAAATTTATTGCCTTCCGATCTAATATTTGTCAACGATTTTACTAAATCACATAAAAACAGCCGCGTTTCGTTATTTGTTATAGCAGAATTAATAGTGTTCGTACCTTGGGGAGGCTGCAACTTTGACCCACTTTTATAACTACTTGGAGACCTGCTGCTGGATTCGGATGCTGTGCGATTGTGCCTTGATCTTCGGTTTTTGTGAAGCTTCCTCTCCATGCTACGACTTGGTCGATGCTCGTGTTCACGCCTTCGGCTGCGTTTCCTCATTCTGCTACGTTTACCTTCAGTAACCGTTTTTGAACGGCTCCTTTGTTCATCTTCGTTCGGTGACGAACTGCGCCTGCTTTCATGCCTTCTACGACGTTTTGATTTGTTCGATCTGTCATCGCTGCGCTCATCATCACGAAGGCTTCTGCGTTTCGGCTTTACGATATCTGGAGTATACCGTGCACGGCTCTCTCGGCAACGAACATCGCTAATGTCTTGATGGTTATTCATGACAAAAAAAATTAATAATACCAAATTCGTGAAATTGTGAGTGTATAATGTTCATACCACTTCTGAAATGTTGTACAGGAATCTATTTCACGAAATAAAACAACGATGGCACTGATTGACTTCGATTTAGTGTTTTTAAAGTACCGTTCTAGTCTACGTCTCGTGGCCAAGTGAGAAGTCTATTCGCTATATCTCAGTGTTGCCAGACTACTGAATCACTTGAGTAAATCACTAGTACGACACCTGTTCCGAAATATCGCGTACGACAAATACTTGCCATAGATAATTAATACACCAACAGTAATAACAGTAAGTGATGGCCCAAAGGAATCTTACATTTATAAGAGCTTTACTTTAGCCCCACTTTCTTACTTAGAGGTAGGGCGCATCAAAGCAGTCTGGGGATGGGGGTCTGGGGGTCTCACAGAAAACCGCAGCCAAATAACAACTCCCTAGAGGGTTGTTGTGTTCCTGCGTGTGAGTGAGGTCACTAGAAAGCTTCCAAGGAGTTGCTGTGTAAGCAGCAGAGGAGGCATCGCGCGAGTGATACTTAATATATTACAAGCGTTAATAGGCTACGGTACCCGCTTTACATCAGGTGGGCCGTATGCTTGTATGCCTCCCAACGTAGTATAAAAAAACCTCCGTAACATCGATGAGTTTCCGAAAAACAAAAAACTGTTAAAGCTGAGGGGTGGGGGCATCGAGTAAATGTGTATCTATCTAAATTTAATTATTAAAATAGAAAGCTTGTTGTGTATATCTAATACGATAAATTTCGTTGTTTTTATCAAAAAGTGCCGACGGAACCCTAAGAATCGACGAGCGTGCATGAAAAGAGCATTGAACGTTAAAGAACCGGGCGAGTTATGCAAGGACCGCATCTTTTGGCGTTTGGGTCTCTTCACGTACCTCGCAAGGAACCAGATGTGAAGATACAGATGGGTTGCTTACATTCTTTGTAGAAATTGTGTTCAATTCTACGAAAATCTGGTCAGTTCACATTTATCCTGATCGTGTTTCATAATTCTGAATTATTCAGATTAAATAGAACTAGCTGTTATTAAATCGTTCTTTTTTTTTTGTTCACAGGCAACTGCTAGCGCCCAACTTGAAACAAACCCAGTATCTCGCAAACGGTGCTGAGAGCGACATCCGAACGGTAAGTCCATTGCGTTGTTTTATCCATCAATTAATTCTATTACTCTAAATGAGCAATTCTTGTCATCATCATTTCGCCACGTAATCGTCACTAAAGGTATTGGTACTGGAAAGGTAATTAAGGAATACTGGAAGGAAGAATGAGGATGAAATCACATGAAATGCTGTGGGAGACACAGAGAGGATTTCGAAGTGTAATATCGTAGAGAAGCATCTGACCATAAACCAATACGTTTTCTGCGGTTTTGTGGATCTTGAGAAGGCATTTGATAGAGGTGTGCCAAAGGAACTGTGGGGCATATTGCCGGGATATGCGATTGATGGTTCACTGCTTTGTGCTATGCAGTCCACCTATAAGGATTGCTCAGCATGTGTGCGAATAGATTGGCTACATGTCACCCTGGCTTGATGTCAAAATTGGTGACAAACAGGGTTCCAAGTTGTCTGCTAGGCCATTTATTATGTATCTCTATAGTCGTCTACATAGAATAAGATCGACAAATGTAGGAACACCATCTGAACTGCAAACACTGGTCACAATTATGAAAGACGAATGTATGGAGAAAGGCTTACTATTGAATACCAAGAAAACAATAAAAATGGTATGTGAAAGAGAAGAAACCAGAATCAATGTAAGGATTACGGTTGATGATGAAGTGTCGGAATAAGTGGATGAAATTGTATATCTTGGATGCGCTTTCAGCAGGGGTGAAAAGTACACCGCTGATATAGAAAGACGAGTGAGTGCTGGGAATAGTGTGAATGGAGCATTGAGAGAACTTCTTGGCAGTAAAAATTTGCGCCAGAAGGCACAGCTCGCTATACACAATGCAGTCCTGGTCCCAACGCTTACTTATGGAAGCGAGAGCTGGGTATGTCAGAGAGAGCATGAAAGTAGAATAAACGCGGTCGAAATGCGAACGTTGCACAAAATTTGTGGCGTAACGCTTGCAGACCGTATTCGCAATGATGATGTTAGAAACAGAGTTCTGAAAGAGAGCGTCGGTGTTAAAATAAGAAGAGGCATGCACCGTTCGGAATTCGGACTTGTAGAAAGAATGCAGGATGAAAGAATGACGAAGCAGATATACAATACAAAAATGAAAGGATGTAGGCGCCGAGGAAGACCAAGTCTTACTTACCATGAACAAATTGGCGTGTTCTATCAGAAGGTGATTTCAGGAGCCCTCCAAACCGGCGAGCGTGCGTGAGTACAATGAATGTTAAAGAAGTGAGTGAGGTATGTAAGGATCGAGTCACGTGGCGCTCGGTTCACCCTACCTACCCCGCAAGGGATTTAGCGTGAAGTTATAGATAGATAATCGTCACTACTGGACATATCTCCAATGAATTCAGAATAATTCAAAATTTATCTTTGTTCCAACGACTTTAGATGCGTAATTGACAAGCTAGACGTGTCATTGTGTATACTACTGAGACACAGCGCTCAAAAGCACTACTTAGTACTTCTTTCCTCTAAATAATTAAGTGGAAAAGGTAGGTGCTGTAGTTTCAAAGTTGTAATCGATCTTCTCATAACATATTTCGTTACAGTTCGTTTTTAACCCCCGACGCAAAAGAGGGGTGTTATAAGTTTGACGTGTGTATCTGTGTATCTGTCTGTGGCATCGTAGCTTCGAAATGGATGAGCCCATGTTGATTTTATTTTTTTGTTTAAAAGGGGACTTAATCGACAGTGTTTTTGTGTATATCATATAGGTTAACCAAATTGGTCGTGTTCTATCAGAAGGTGATGTCAGGAGCCCTAGAAACCGGCGAGCGTACATATAAAGAGCAGTGAATGTTAAAGAAGCGAATATCTAAGGATCGAGTCACGTGGCGCTCGCTTCTCTCTGCCTACCCCGCAAGGGATTTGGTGTGAAATTATAGATCATACAGGTTATTTTTTCATCGGGGGTTTTTTAAATTAATATTGCTTGTTGTAAGTGACCTCTACAGACCGAAATGAACGACCTTCCCTCTAGATTAGCACTCGCCCCGATCCCGGCTACGTGCATCCATCGACTCTCTACAAATGACACTCCCATTTTGTAAAAAGAAAACCACACGTCACATACTGGATGACGTGGCCTAAACTACGGCTGGCGCGCGTACTATTGCTAAAAGTGACAAACGAAACTATTTGAGTACCGAGTTTAAACTTTCCTGAATTGCAAAATAGAATTCCCATGTCCCGAGTACAACATGTCGTACATTGAATTAAAAGCTTCATCTCCTTTGTATCATTACCTAGGTTCAGATTCATTGTAGTGACGCTCTGGAATTTGTTAAAGCGGGAAGTTGCCATGATAAATTTATTAAATCTTTTAGCAAGATAGTCTCATTTTATTTTAGTATGTATTTTTTTTATACTACGTCGGCATACAAGCTTACGGCCCACTTGATCTAAAGCGGTTACCGTACCCTATAAACGCTTGCAATACATTAAATATTACTCGCACGATGCCACCTCTGCTAACACAGCAACTCCTTAGGAGCTTACTGTAGACCGTGATTGAGGTCTCCAGTAACGCAGGAATACAACAAACCTGAGATCTACTCAAAAACATTCGGACACTGTGAGCGATTTTTGTGTGAATGGGAACATATATAATTAATCCATCCATGTCGGTAAATGTAATAATTGAATAACTAATGTAAGACAAATACCACCTTAGTCTACCTGCGACCACGGACGCTGCAAAGCGTTCGAAACGTCAGGCACAACAAAATTTAAAAACTGTTTAATTCAATGTACAACAACCCTCTAGGCAGCGGTTTTTCTGTGAGGTGGAGGTATATCCCTAGACGGACTGCTTTAATGTGTCCTACCTCTCTTAAGAACAACTAGACTAAGACAAACAGGCATGTTCATGCACACAAATGTTTGTTATGTGTGGGAATCGAAGCCACGAGCTTTGGTGTCAATGTAGCATAACAGCACGTTTCACCACTGCGGGACCGAGCTTGTCAAAAATAGATTGTTATTAACTTTAATACAAACGCCAAACCCCATCTTCAATGAATATGATACATTTTGGTGAATAATAGTCTATCGACTGGAAACTACTGGTACGGGCGCGAAGTAATTGCATCGAAGTATCAATAAATCAGCTTAATTAATGAACCTAGGATGTTTGCGGACGATACCGAACGTGTGAACCTCAGAGATCAAAGATCTCTTGAAATGATATGACACACAAGCGGTAAATAAGATCCATGCGAACAGCCCACTCTTATCGATAAATTAAATATGCTTTACATGCAATTTGAGCTAACTTGCTTTATCTGCTTCCGCCACCAATTAATTCTTGCGGCCTAGCGCCGGCCGGCACCCACTACCGTTAGTAGATACAACATGCCGACGCTGCCATGGCTGCTCCGGTAGTCTATGCATCGGCTGCTGCGGTCGTCCGCCATCTGGAACAGAAGCCGCATGCACCCACCACAGTCGCTGCCACGACTGGCCTGGTCGCCGCTGCGACACAGGCATCTTCAGGCGCTGTAGACGTTAATCGTTAGAATAACATGCTACAAGACTTGCAGTTAGATCAAATTGAATGATCTAGTTTTTCCTATGGGTCGTGGAGATCTGACGGCAGTCGCTCCATGTAAAAATGAGTAGTTTCATCAAAGTCTTAGGTAGCGGACCTCACCAAACTTGATAGATTAGGAAACGGGATAACGCCAAGAAAAAGAAGAAGAGTTGAATCGTTTTTTAAGTTTGTTTACTAGTTATACAAAAATAAATAGATCTGTGGGGATATTCTCATTGCCTCTGAAAGCAATATTCGAATCGGAATCAAATAGTTATCTGTCAAAATGTATAGAATTTGGGCGAAAACTTTTCGTATTTATTTGGAACAACAGAACAGCCAGTGCATATAAAAAGAAAAGATAAAAATTATTTATTTGCTATTTTTATATTACATTTCGGAAATGACCATTGGCGTAGAAGATATATCAAAAGGAACTTGCCAATATAGGTATTTTAAAATTGACTTTAATTAGAACAAATTTACATCAGCATATTGATACAAAAATGACGTCAAATGGTTGAATTAAAGGTCAATAAGAAGAGGTTCTCTCTGCTGAATTATTTCCAGACATCTTTGTCAGCTACATATTCATCAATTCTAGGTACAATAAGCTTTTTACACAGAGTATTTTAATGTGCTTTTTGAATATATTTTTAGTAAAGGACAGAACTGTTTCAGGCAATTTATTATAAAATCCATTACAATTTCCAAGAAAAGATCTACCATTCCATACAAGCCGATGTACCCGGCATAAACAACTTATTTCTACTTCTATGTTTTTCGCTACATTTGACTTACGCAAAATAACACCTGAATATATTCATCTAGATTACTCTCTCTTAAACCCCGAAATCTAGGCAAGCGAAACTGAAGGCAATATACACGTGGAAAACAAGACACATCAAACATTTACACATACTCGTATCTGACGACGGGTAGTAGTCTGGCTAATTGAAATTACACAGTCGTCCGCGACGGATCGTTAAACAAAGGCTCCAACTTGGATCCAACTTTGCACTTAGAGAATACGTCTGCAGTACAAACGTACTACCAGACAGTGGATGAAAATCCGTTCATAGATAGTTGTGAAGATCATACTGATACTTAAATGCTTGTAAATTTTCTCTTTAATGTCATGAATAGGCTAGAGGATTTGGTAATTTAGCTTTGTAAGAAAGTCATACCTTTAAGCCGTTTTATCAAGCACAGACGCTTCAACAATTACTCAATTGATTGGTTAATTTACGAAAGTGAAATTTACGATTTGTTCTAACTTACTTTTTGTGCTTGGTGGTGTGCTCCCGACACAAAGTAGGTTAGATCAAATATCTACCTATGTGTTCAAATATTTTTGAATATCTGACGAGCTCGGTGGCGCAGTGGTGGAACGCGTTGTTACGCTACTTTGACACTAACGCTCGTGGGTTCGATTCCCGCACAGTACAAATATTTGTGTGCATGAACATGTCTGTTTGTCTTGGTTTGGGTATTTTCTATGTATAATGAGTATGTATTTACAAAAAAAAAATGTATTTACGTATGTTTATCAGTTGTCTAGTACCCATAACACAAGCTTCGCTTACTTTGGGGCTAGATGGCGCTGTGTAATTTGTCCGACAACATTTATTTATTTAATATTTTATTATATTCGTTCCTACTTATGTTACGATATATATTGGATAATTTCTTTACTCTTTCGTTTCGTAGTTGTCAGGATGAATTGACTACACGTTAGATTGGTTTTGGGTTTAAAGATGATGTTGATCCACTTACCGCTAAAATGTGCAAGGGCCGAAACCTCCGTAGAGGAGAAAAGTATCTTTGGATATGTATTTCGCCAAAAGCAATCATTCGATACAGAAAACATACTTTGAACATGAGCTTGGAACTCTACAACTGCTTGAACTAATTTAATATATCGAAAGTGACCAAGAGAGAAAAGAGAGTCCAAGTTTTGGTTGATGCTTCAATTTTATAGAACTAGATCGATTTTGGCAAGCAAGATTAAAAGAGACTGGTGCCTGTAGAAAGCAAGCTTGTGTCACAGCGCACCAGTACTCTCTCCTGGGCATTCATGGCTAGTGGTCGACCCGTTTGTCTTAGTTCTTTCTACCATAATCATTATTAAAGAAAGGAATTTGCACGTTTCCTTATTATATTTTTTTTTATTTCAGTATGATCCTTCCAAAATCGTTTTATCGACAACACAAAAGCTACTAATTTATTTTTTTTATTTATTTATTTCATATTACAACAATAAGACTTAAGATTCTATCTAGAACGATATGTTAAAAAGCTAACTAGCTTTATGCGCATACCGGGCCGTCTTATATTTGTGTGATGTTTACATTGCGCATGACAAGAGCTCTTAGAATTAAGGCTAGAATATAAACAGTTACAATTGTATGTTAATGAAGATACCGATGACTTTTGTTTATATTATCTACAGAAGTACTAGTTTCAAAAAGATAGCACAATATTTGTTAGTGTCAACGGCACTTCCCTTCTTCCAATATCAAAACAGCTTAGTGATCCCTTTATACGGCTAACATAATAATAATAATACGAGTAGCTAATAGTAGTAGCTAATAGCTATAGAGACTCTACTAGACGAACAAAAAATATGAAAGAAAAATCGGTCGAGAAGCTAATGCACTGATCGGGCGATACATTTGCACCGTGCACATACCTCATTTGCTTCCTTACCATTCATAACTCTTCATCCATGCACTATGTTACCTAGGGCTCCTGGTAACACACGATTAGTTGGATCGTAATAGATGAGTCTTTGTCTTTTTCGGCTCCTGTACCTGCACTGTCATTCCTTCCTTTTGCATTATTTCTACATTAATAAATATATAATTGAAAAATTTTGACAAGCTAAGCGGCGCAGCGGTTAATAACGCGACTGTGACACCAACATTCGTGGGTTCCATTTTCACACAGGACAAAGATTTGTGTGCATGAACATGTCCGTTTGTTTTAATCTAGGTGTTTTTAAAAGAGATATGGTGCATCATAGCATCGCGTCTGAGGAAATACCTCCACTTCACAGAAAATCTACAGTCAAATAACAGCTCTCTGGAGGGTTATTGTGTTCCTGCGTGTGAGCTTCTCTTACTCTCTATCCCTCTTTTCCGCTCATGCTTCATGTCCAACTCCTTCACTCGGCAATCAATTCAACTCTGGAATACGTTACCAGTTTCTATCAAGAAATCGTGCAGCAAATTAGTCTTCAAAAAGAAGATACACCAATATCTTTTTGAAAGGTCACGAGTGAGCTTCTAAGTAGTTAGCAGCAGAAGTGTCATCGCGCGAGTGATACTCAACGTATTATAAGCGTCGATAGGTTGCGGTAACCGCTTTATATCAGGTCGGCCGTACGTTTGCCTCCCGACGCTGTATAGAAAAAATTTAGATATGCCTTATTTCCAAGGCAGTTCAGGTCCGCAGAAATCCAATTTCGAGACATTTTAAAACGCGGCCAAATCACTCACCTGCTTGCAATTCAAAGCGCGTAGTGCGCCGATGTGACGGGGCAGTGCGATTCGATTTTAAAGGTATTATTGTCACACAGTGAACGTGGTTACTCCGTGCATGGCAACACATATACATCGAAATGTCGAAGAAAAGATACCACAGGGAGACTTTGTACAAAAGTCGTCTGCGTGGGTACCTCTGTCCCACCTATTTCTACCGCCGAGCAGATATATTTATATAGCTGTGTTCCGGTCTGAAAGGTGAGATGTGGTAGAGAAATTACTGGGTACTGTGACGAAACATCCTTAGGTCACAAGATTGGTAGCGCGGGAGTAACATCCCCGTGGTGTTGCGAGCCTCAATATGCTTCGGTGATTGCTTACCATCTGATGCGGGTCGCATGCTTGTTTGCCAATCTAGTTATATAAAAAATTTTGACACTATCTTTAAATAGTTGGATTGGATGGAGTTGGTATAATTAAATTCATCTTTTTTGTATGTATAATGTTGGGAGACATCAGCATATGGCCCACCTGATGTAAAGTGCTTGCTGTAGCCTATGAAAGCTTGGAATACATTTAGTATCGCTCACATTATGTCACTTCTGCTACTAACACAGCAACGTTCGCAAGAATACAACAAGCTTCCAGGAACTCCAGGAACTCCCCCTACCGCGTCCTCACATGTCGGGTGTACTTACTTCTCTGTGCACATTTATTGCTAGTTTAAATATTTTACTTCGTTGTTATTATACAGTATATGTGATATTTCGTTAAATTTGGTTTTCTGTTATGGAGGCTTAACAGAAAACCGGGAGTTGTACTTATTAGGAAACCTATGTCCAAGCGCATTTCTTTTAAATAAAAGTATTAAACAAATAATAATAATTGTGAAAGAGCCTCACGATCACCTTTACTTACAGTCAAAGTCAATCTCGCCAGCACGTGGAGAAACATACAAAAAATTGAGAGGAAAACATCAAAGCGGATCCACTGGAAAAGTAACTCCACCACACAGATAACCGCTATCAAATAACAACTCCCTGAAGAGTTATTGTTTACATTAAAACCAGCTTCATTCAATTAGAAAGAGCACAGCGCGCCGTTTTAAGAGTCATGCTTAGCAAACCATTTAGATTCCCAACCGACACTCTGTACACAGAAGCCAAAGTTCTCCGCGTCCGTCAGCTATACATATGGCGAGTCTGCTGCTCACAACATAAAAAAGTACTCAGTTCACCATACTACAACGCCCTAATGAAATGTCGAGTTTTTAGGATCCCCCTACCTTGCGTTCGCACTACGTTCGCAAGGCGGTTGCCAACCTTTTCCCATCCCTTCATCTACAACCGTGTAAATCGGAAATGTTCGATCAAAAACTTGTCGTTACACAGTGCCAAAAAAGTAGTCAAGACCTGGCTTCAGGATCTTAACTACGATCAAACTGAGCAACTTCTCCCATCTAGTCATTAAAACTACGGCCGTGCCTAATGCTGTCCTGCACCCATACAAACACACACACATACACGCTCCTTCAAACAAACACATTTCACATGACACAATGCGATACATTTTCACGCAATTACTGAAACTTCTTAGCTTAACTTATAATAATCCGTCATAGAAAGTAAATTTATTATAATGTAGACATAAAGTGAACCGGCACAGTTATGTCAAATTCGAATTGTAAAGTCACTCCATGATTACTACGACACGGGCCTGCGAGCCTAGTGTAGTAATCGCAGGAATTATGTTACATTCTGATTATTCTTTTTTTTCTGCAATAAAATTTACTTTACTGTTAAAGCCAGAATTCGCCGAAACATAAGAGTGAGTGAGGTCAGTGCAGCCGTGCATACCTACGGATCACCTGACGCAAAGTGGTTATCGTAGCGTGTAAACGAAATTATAATGCAGAAAGTATTGCCACCCCTACCGCTGACACTTTAGGATACTGTTACGTCACTCATCCATAGGAACGCAGAAATCCTCGAGTAACCTCCATTATTGACTGCTGTTATCTGTAAAGTGGAGTTACTTCTCCAATCCAGCTGCTTTGATACCTACCTCACTTAAAATACTCAGATCAAGAGGAACGGACATGCTTGTCTTATCCGAGAATCGAACGTACGAGTCTTGGTGTTGAAGGCCATTGTGAACCACTCTACTGAGCTCTCGAAAAGCCTGCCTCCATTTTTAAGTAAGTTTAAACGGGCGGCCAAACGTCACTCAAACAAAACTAATTGTAAACAAAGCGTACATTCGCAGCTGAGTGCAGCTCCTTACCGGTTAACTGCTCGGAAACAATTCATTTCAGGCCACTTAATCTCCCCTGCAGTGTCTGTTTCTAGAGCTATTAAAAGTTTCGTTATAAATCCGCAAGATGCCGCTGCGATCTAGTGTACCTTATCTCAAACTGGTGTAAACTTACGGGTGAACTCTACAGCACGAAAAGTTCTCTTTAAAATAAATAATTCTGTATATTCCATTGTTGCCATAGCGTTTTTCATTGCGATGTTTTTTAAGTGCGGTTGCAGTAGAAGAAACTATAGGACACACCATTTGAATATCGTAGATCAAAGCCTGTCTATGAACAGGTTTTTTTTTATACTACATCGGGAGGCATACAAGTATGCGGCCCACCTGATGTAAAGCGGATACGGTAGCCTATTAACACTTGTGATATATTAAGTATCACTGGCGCGATGCCTCCTCTGCTGCTTACACAGCAGCTCCTTGGGAACTTACTGGTGACCTCACTCACACGCAGGAACACAACAACCCTCTAGGGAGTTGTTATTTGGCTGCGGTCTTCTGTGAGGTGGAGTTACTTCCCCAGACGAGTCGCTTTGATGCGTCCCACCTCTCCTAAAACATCCAGACCAAGATAAACAAACATGTTCATGCACATGTTTGCCTTGTGTGGGAATCGAACCCACGAACTTCAAAGTCGCGTTATTCATGATTGAGCCACCGAGCTCATCATAAGGTTTACCTATACCTTCAAATGTTTTCTAAACACTTCTTCGGTTGTAAAAGACTCATATTGCGGCGGTGGGTACCACCTAATTCTGACAAACCCTCGATAAACGCTAGTTCACTTTATTATTATTATAAATACAGGTTATACGGGTTAGGCGCCTCCTGTTAAGTCTAAATAAACCTGTGTTAGGATACGCCCGCTCTTACGTTCGATTAATATAACAATATTTACTTAAAATATATTGTCCAATAAATCGTTTAACTAATACGCTTTTGGTCAGGTACCAGTAAATCTTACTTAGTCTTCACTCGACCTTATTTATTTATTTTTACACTTTATTGCACCAAAACAAATACATTCAACAGACATGACATAAGAAGAGTACAATAGACGGTCTTAACGCTAAAGCGATCTCTTCCAGACAACCGTACAAGGAAGATAAATAATCGTTAATAATAAGTAGGTAGGTGGCGCATTTATGATAAGAAACATATTTATACACATGTATATATGCACATATACACACATACAACTCACGTTCTAAACAATTACATTTACACTCGAATAAATTATGTAAAAATAACTTCCATGTGAAAGACCATTGATATAATGGTTTTTGGTTGTTGGAACTTGAAAGGTTGATGATGATTGTTGAAATTGTGTTGACATACAAGTCATACATACTCACACAAATTTTTCTATTTAACATTTCTAATTAGTTCCAACGTTTATTTACTGCCATCAACGATAACCGATTTTATTTGTATACGTACAAAATACGGTAAAGAATGCAGGATGAAAGAATGGCTAAACAGATATACAATGCAAATGTGGAAGGATGTAGGAGCTGAGGAAGACCGAGACTAACCTGCCGTGACCAAATTGGTCGTGCTTTATCAGAAGGTGATGTCAGAAGCCCCAAGAACCGGCGAGCGTGCATGACAAGAGCTATGAATGTTAGAGAAGCGAGTGAAGTATGCAAGGACCGCGTCTTGTGGCGTTCGTTCTCTCTGCCTACCCCGCAAGGGACTTGGCGTGAAGATATACATAGATACATACATACAAAATACGGTCATATAGAGAATCGTTATGGAACTTCGTAATTTGAATGTGGTGTAGTGGTGGTTATTGAAAATGTCGTTATTTGAATTGCACGTAATTCTTATAAATGAAGTAGAAGCAAAAAGTGGAGTAATGGAAACAAGTCAATTAATTATTCCAAGAACGGAAATTGGGTACGACATTTCATGCGTTAGGCTCTTGTAGGTATCTACTACTCTAAAAATACCTATTTTTTTTATACAACTAGATTGGCAAACAAGCATGCGCTCCCATTAGATGGTTAGCGATCACCGCAGCCTATTGACGCTCGCTACACCATGGGGATGTTACTCGCGCGCTGCCAATCTTGTGACCTAAGGATGTTTCGTCACAGTACCCAGTAATTTCTCTGCCATATCTCACCATTTCAAACGGAACACAGCTATATGAATATAGCTGCTTGGCGGTAGAAATAGGTGAGCCAGAAGCACCCACGCAGATGACTTTTGTACTAAATCTCCCTCTGGTAAAATATCAAATCTATCTATCTAAATCCATGTCAAACATATATATAGATACATAACTATAGAAATACGAGGAATTTTAAGAGTGGTAGGGCGTATCAAAGCAGGCTGTCTGGGGAAGTACCCCCACCTCACAGAAAACTGCAGCCAAATAACAACTCCCTCGAGGGATGTTGTATTCCTGCGAATGAGTGAGTTCACCAGAAAGCTCCTAAGGAGTTGCTGTTTTGGCATCGTAAGAGTGATACTTAATATAGGTAGGCCATATGCTTGTATGCCTACTGACTTTGTACAAAAAAGGAGCGCTAAATAGTATAAACATAGTTACTCTTTTGCTCGTTAGGAAATACTACTTTTGTTAGAATAAGATAGATATATTTTTGACAGTACATTGAACACAAACCCTTACTTCATGCCACTGCAGGGATACGGGTCTCCATTCAGTCGAAAGGGTTTAGAGCATATTCCACTACGCTGCTCATCAACGGATGGACAGAGGCCAGGCAATTTTGAAGTCGTCTGAATTCCACTGAATCGGCATATGAAATTTATTTTTCGTTTTAAATCGCACAATTATCATAACAAACGTAAAACAAAAAAAAATTTTTCGTAGTTTAGTTTTCTGTAGTTTTTTTTGTGGAACTGTGGGACATATTGCCGAGATATGGGATTGACGGTTCACTGCTCCGTGCTGTGCAGTCCACTTACAAGGATTGCTCAGCATGTGTGCGGATAGATGGTGGCATGTCACCCCGGTTTGATGTCAAAATTGGTGTCAAACAGGGTTGCATGCTATCTGCTAGGCTGTTTATCCTGTATCTCGATAGTTTTCTGCAGAGAATAAGATCAACGAATGTGGGATTGCGCATGGGTGACCTAGTGGTGAACTGTCTGCTGTATGCAGACGATGCCGTGCTATTAGCAGATACACCATCTGAACTGCAAACACTGGTCACAACGATGAACGACGAATGTATGGAGAAAGGCTTACTACTGAATGCGAAGAAAACAAAGATAATGGTATTTGAAAGAGAAGAATCCAGAACTAATGTAAGGATTACGATTGATGATGAAGTGTTGGAACAAGTGGATGAGTTTGTATATTTTGGATGCGCTTTCAGCAGGGATGGAAGGTACACCGCAGATGTGGGAAGACGAGTGAGTGCTGGGAATAGTGTAAATGGAGCCTTGGGAAAACTTCTTGGCAGTAAAATCCTGAGCTAGTAGGCACAACTCGCTATACATAATGCAGTGTTGGTTCCAACGCTAACTTATGGAAGCGAGAGCTGGGTAAGGCAGAAAGAGCATGAAAGTAGAATAAACGCGGTTGAAATGCGAGCACTGCGAAAAATTTGTGGCGTAAGGCTTGTAGACCAATGATGATGTTAGAAACAGAGTTGGTCTGACAGAGAGCGTCGGTGTTAAAATAAGAATAGGCATGCTCCGTTGATTCGGACGTGTAGAAAGAATGCAAGATGAAAGAATGACGAAGCAGATATACAATGCAAAAGTGGAAGGATGTAGGAGCCGAGGAAGGCCAACACTTACCTACCATGATCAAATTGGTCGTGTTCTATCAGAAGGTGATGTCAGGAGCCCTAGAAACCGGCGAGCGTGCATGAGAAGAGCAATGAATGTTAATGAAGCGAGTGAGATATGTAAGGATCGAGTCACGTGGCGCTCAGTTCTCTCTGCCTACCCCACAAGGGATTTGGCGTGAAGTTATAGTAGTAGTAGTAGTTTTTTTTAGTTTAGTTTACGTGTTAAAAATCGTAAAAAAATCAAACAGTTACTATAACAAAAAAAACTTCACAATTTGAATCGTTGTCATATTTTGAACATATTTTACTATGACAACATCATTGTAAATGCTCGAACTGAGAAATACAGCTAATATTTACATGAAATCCATACATTTCTTCATAGTTTTCATAGGTTGTGACGTCATCTGCCGCGGCCTCTTAGTAAGAAGCATTTTCAAGTCATAAGCATTATCTCGCAAACTAATTGTCGTAGAAAAAAATTACTTAGAGATATCTTCCTGTCTCTATCTCCTCTTTTAAAATCTATCCTAATTTTTTTTTTATTGCATATACCCTATTCTGTCATCTATCGACAGCAACCGTAATTAACGTATTCTCCGAAACTTGTGACAGATAAATCCATCCGTAGACAGATTGGACGTTATTTAACCTGCGTGTTTGATTAGAGTAAATTAGAGTAAGACGCGCAACGATGGTATCGAGTTCCTCAGCGAACTACACAACTGTATACAAAATACTCGTAACTAAGGCTCACAGGCTAATAAATAATATTAATTGCTCTAACACACAAAGTTCACAAATACACTCCTCAACATTCTCTCATACACACACATACTCAGTAACTTCATTCATAACTGTCATAAGAGACACAAAAGCAATTAATAATACTTTATAATAGACTAGCTTCACCCTGCGTATTCGTCTGCGCGTTTGTCCACTATCCTGTAGGAACAGCTCTTTCTATTTTCCTTCTTTTTCCTCGGCTTCAAAATACCGTATTGTGATGCTGAATCCCTTACCCATAAAATAGTACAATTTCTCTGCACTGACATTTTGGCCTCTAGAAATAAAACTATAAATGCGATTGAGATGCGGTTTTCACCAGAAAGTCAAACTAAATTGCATCTTTCTAATGGTATCAAAATGGAGTTAATTTGATAACCGGAAGTATTTAAAAAAGTACATTTTATACTTCCAGGTTGTAATTACAGTCATCGGTCATTTGTATAGAACAGTAATAACAAAAGCGTAAAAGCAGTGGTGGGATTTGCGCGAAGCGCGAACTCCAGCACTTGTTATCTATAACTTTCCTCAAGAATTGTGCTATCAAATGCAAAAAGAGTTTAAAAGGACCGAGTTTGGCAGGCATTTGGCGTAAATAGAAAATTTGTACCAATTATTTTTTATTTTAAAAGCTATTATCCCAGTTAACAGAAATCTATTCAATATCATTTTATTCAAGCTACCAATATAGCCAATTAATTCTTAACTCCCTAAGTAGAACGGATGTTTGCTCGACAATATAAATTTCATCAAAAACTTGGCAACGGATAAATTTAATTAGGTGCAAGTCAAACGATGAAGTACACGCTAGGAGTTAGTCGAGTTGTATTTGGAGTTACTTCTAAATCGGTAATATTAGAGTTTCCAGCAATCGTATAATGCTTGACTGTTGACCTGTGTTCTATACTACTCTATATAACTTCACGCCAAAACACCTGCGGGGTAGGCAGACAGGACCGACCGCCACATGACTCAGTACTTACTCAAATAATTCACTTCTTTAAGATTCCTTACTCTTCCCATGCGCGCTCACCAGTTTCTAAGGCTCCTGATTCATCCTGTTTTGTTCTTGTTTCTTGAAATGATATAAACCAATGATAATACTAACAAGATTCTATTAAGCATTATGACATTAATTTGTATATTTTTCTTATTAATATTTTATCTTATCTGTTTATCTTACAAATTTGTAATATGGTTAAAATCTTAGAATATGTATATCAAAATGTATCATGTAACGTAGATATACAATATAAATAACGTAGAAATACAACAAAGATTACAATGCCGCCTCATCATTAGCGGCATATTTATAAAGTAAGCCGATTTGCGCAAATCTAACAGAATGCCTAGCTACTGTTTGATATGCGCACATTGCGATTGGCCAAAAAAAAAAGACATCACGTTCTGATAATACACGGTCAATTTGGTCGTGGTAGGTAAGTCTTGGCCTTCCTCGGCTCATACATCCTTCTACTTTTGCGTTGTATATACAATATATTTTATTTATTACTTGTGCCCCGCTCCGACTCGCGTCGGCTTCGGCTTCTTACGTGTAGAGAGATAAATTACCTTGTACAAATAGAACATGATAACAATTCCTGAAACTATTTAGTTTGACAAGGATTAATATCACGATAAGAATGATATCATATTTTGATTCTACGCGAGTTTTGATTGGCTAATTTGTACAAAAACAATTATTGTGACTTAACTGTAATAGTTATACATAACTTTTGTAATAAAATTTTTGATACCACAATAAACCGTGGGCTATGTTACTCGCTGATAATGTAGCTTTCTGTAGGTAAAACTTTCTTTTAAATCGGTTTTTAAAATCTTGAATTTTAAGTAATACATCCAATATAAAGGAACATACAATAAAACAAATCCTTTATTCTTATAATATTAGTTTTTTTTTGTTATACCTCTAAGATGGAAAACAAGCGTACGGCCTGCCTGGTGGTAAGCAGTCACCGTAGCCTATGGGCATTTGCATCACTAGGGGTGTCACTCTTGCATTGCCGACCCTGTAAGAACCTCTTCACGCCTTTTTTGAAGAACCCCAAACTGTAGTTTATACCGACTGTAGCTCCGCCTGCGAGGAATTAGATTCATCAAGATTTGTTATACAATGTCGCGAGGTGTCCAAGCATACGGCTTATACCCTGTACTATAATTGTACTTAAACTTTCCATTTGCTTTAAGAAACATTGATCTATATGGATATCTTAAAGTTGGTCTATTCATCACTAAGACAATTAAACTGTTGAGATGGCTTTAATTGAGTTTTGAGAAATTCTGAAATTTTCCTCGAGCGCGACCCGGATTAAGACCTCGCCCCGGACTGTCTGATGAACGATTGTTTTTCAATAAATCTGAGAGAAGGTAGATGCTTCAGATTGTTTGTTTCAAATCTTGGTAGGCGTCGGGTTCATCAAAATTAGATTTAGTTTATTTGCAACCCTAATTTATTAATTATTTTATTGTGAATGTAAAGTTATTAAATTTGCTTAAACAGTTATATTTTAATGAAAACGTCACCTTTTTTGATACAACGTCGGACTAACGCACTAGCATACGCTCACCTGATGTAAAGCTAGGTAAGCGTAGCCTATGACCGATCGTAGTACATTGCGTATCCCTCGTGCGAAGCCTCTGCTACTAACACACCAACTTCTTAGCTTACTGGTGATCTCACTCACACGCAGGAACACAACTTTCTAGGGAGTTGTTATTTGACTGCTGTTTTCTGTGAGTTTCCCAGACGGTCTGCTTTGGTGCACCCTACCTCCCTTAAAACATTCAGACCAATACAAACAGATATGATCATGCACAGAAATGTTTGTCTTGTGTGGGAATCTAACCCACGAGCGTTGATGTCGTGTCGCGTCATTCACGACTGCGCCACCAAGCTTATCAAAAGCCTCATCGCTTAAATGGTACTTAAAGCCACATCTCTCCATTACAAGTCGAGCACCTTAACAGTGGGTGTATCTCAACAAATTATTAGACTTTCAGCATAAAAACCTGCATTTAGCCGTATCAAAAGGTTTTTTTTTAAATTACCTTACTTTCATATTGCTATTCTAGAGCGTGTATCAATAACTATAAAAACATCTTAACATTTATTTATTTTTGCCCTTTAATTTTTTTACACTTTTAATCGGATGTGTGTAAACAAAATGCTACCTCGCCTTGTTTTCTATTCACTACTGTATCCGTAATATGACATCGTCTACCCATTAGATATCTCTACTACATAACAAATAAAATTCACCCACTTTCTCATAATATACATACGTATACATACGTGAAAATATTATAATGAACTCATAACATTTGAGAAACTTAGTTAATAGATTCAGGCGTTACTTTGCGAAAGTTAAATTTACATGCAATTTAATTTGACCTGCTTTGTGCACTTCCGCGGTGGTGTTTTATATTATTAATTATATTTAGTTAGTTTAATTGATCTTACTATATTTTTGATTGGACAAATTAGTCAGAAAATAAATTTACCCTAACCGAGAGGTGAGAACCTGGCGTCCTATACAGGCTTATTAAAGCCTGCTTCAGGCATCGACTTCTCATACTAAAATGCTTTAACAATTGTAAGGTTGCGTTACTACTACATTACTCACTTACGTGTCTTATATTTATTATCGTTTATGTCAAACTGTGTGAGAAGACAACAATGAAGTTTTATTACTATTGTTTATTAGATGATGTTTATCAACTACCCAGAAAAATTGTAATTATACGCCATGTTTTCATAACTGAAAATATATTATCTTCTCCTGCGGGCACTTGAGTGGAGTCATAGAGGTAGAGTCGCTACTTCCCAATTACTAACTTAACTTTTTAAATATATAGAGCATTACCCAAGGTTACAACTTAATTATAACGTCATTTAGTGTAATGTTAAGCTCGCTTTGCTCGCTCCTTTCGCTCTGCTGTTGTCAGACACAAGATAATATCACCTTTAATTTTGCTTTCAGTGCAAGAACTTACTTTTATTAGCATTAGATATATATGTTTGGTAATTTAATTTATTATTATGACGTTTTTGACACAAATAAAAAACCCTTATCGACTGTTTAGTCGGTATCTGTCGCAAACCAATAATAATAAATCACTTGACTGCGCACGAAGGCACCCCGCGCTCACAAGAACATTATATGTTAGCGCCAAAATATCATCAATTCGATCGTACTAACCACTAAAAGGATATTTTACCTAATAAGCCAATAGATACTCCGATATCGATCGGTGAACTAGCCAATAAGAGATGCGCATTCTACTTTACCCCCCGACCCGTAGCGGTGAATTGAGTTACTACTTAATATCAGTCTTAATAGTTCTCCATAGGTTATTACCTTCATGGTATCCATAAAGATAAGTAACTCACTTTAATTAATTTACGTCCGCTATCGGTAACACAAAAGAAACTGTAAATTCATTGCACTCAATCAAAAAAACAGGGCAACATCAATGTATATAAAATGCAAAAAACGATACGACAGAGCTCCGGCTCGCAATTAAATACCAACTACAGGTCTTACACAGGTCTTGATTAAACTCGGAATCCCAGTAAATATAGTCGCCACGGCCTGCTAAATCGATACCGTAAACCTAACCATCCATTTGACACTATTATTGCACCAGAATACTCATATATACTGATTGTCAAAGAGATAAACGCAGCTTTTTAATAGTCATAAAAAAATTAAGAATTAGCTGTACATCTAGTAAAGCCAACTGCTACATCATCGTGATATCAAAATGTCCGTAAGCCTACAGAGTTAGCTTAACGACTGTCATTTATCGATAACAGCCGGGATCGACAGCTTAATTAACCCTTCGAAGCACAGAGAAGCTTCAGATAGAGTTTTTTCTTTTTATACAACGTCGAGAGGCATACAAGCATACGGCCTACCTGATATAGATGTTATCGTAGCCTGTAAACGCTAGCAATACATATCACGCGATACCATCTCTGCTGCTAACACAGTAACTCCATAAGGACTTACTGGTGACCTCACTCACACGGAGCAACATAACAACCCTCTAGGGAGTTGTTATTTCCCAGCAGTTTTCTTTGAGGTGTAGGTACTTCCCCTGACGGGCTGCTTTCATGCGGCCTACCTCTCTTAAAACACCCAGTATAAGACAAACAGACATGTTTACACACAATTGTTTGTCCTGTGTGGCAATGGAACCTACGAGCGTTGGTGTCAAAGTAAAGTAACAGCGCGTTTCGCCACTGCGCCACCGAGCTCGTCAAGATATTCTTACGAGAGAGTGTAAGAGGTGGCTATATTTAATAGCACTCAGGCTGACTGAGGAAATATCTGAGGCTTTGCTGCAGTAAATAGAAATGAAACCATTTGTCACTTTCACATACCTTTGTGCTCGCTCAGATGGCTGAGGACTCGATCATTAAGTGCGAAAAACCATAATTCAAATCCCGCTAATGGGGAGAAGGTATTTATTCATATATTTAAGAGATTTTAGAAAATATGTGAGAAATAAGTGGTTAACCTCATTAGAATGCCAAACCAACCACAGCTTTGTATATGGTTGAAAGCACTGTCCAGCTAACAAAGTTCTATAGAAAAACTTCCATACAGATATTTGACTGCGTGGAAACACCGCCTTGGTTGAATGCCAAGTTCGATGGCGCAGCAATACTTTGACACCAGCGTTCGTGGGTTCGATTCTTACACAGGACACACTTGTGTGCACATGTCTGTTTGTGTTGATCTGGGTGTTTTTAAAGAACGGTAGGGCCCATCAAAACATGCAGTCTAGGGAAGTTTATTTTAATTATAATCTGCTTATATAAATAGACCAATATTATATGTTTTATTGTTTATCAGTTCATAATAAAAAATATGCCTTTGAAGTCGTGTATACATCTATTCGGTAGGTAGGCAAGACTTATATTAGTCGGTTTTCAGTGTATAACTTTAGTTTTGATGAAGTAAACACATAAATAAGTTATACCAAATAAAAAAAAATTGGATAGCCTAGTGGTGGTAACACAAGGACGAAGAGTACTATACTCAATAAAAATGTGTTGTGCAACCGTGAATGTTGTATGTATGTATATCTTCACGCCAAGTCCCTTGCGGGGTAGGCAGAGAGTACCGAGCGCCAAAAGACGGTCCTTACATACTTCACTCGCTTCTGTGGCATCCATAGCTCTTTTCATGCACGCTCGCCGGTTCCTGGGGCTCCTGACATCACCTTCTGATAAAACACGACCAATTTGGTCATGGTAGGTTAGTCTCGGTCTTCCTCGGCTCCTACATCCTTCCACTTTTACATTGTATATCTGTTTGTAATGAAAAGCAATTATAGCTTTACATTGAGCGGGTAGTATGTTTGTTTGAGAAACTTTTTCTCTATGTATAATATACATACAAACCGTACGTGACAACATGCGTACATTTAAGAGAATTACTCATTTGAGAAATTGGATGAGTGAAAGACAACTGGAATGTTCACTTCACAGTGAAATCGATGACGTGATTTTTCGCTCGAGCCGGTACGTTCCGGTGGATGCTCAGCCTAAAGTCGCTTGTCTTGCGACTTTAAAACGGGAAATCATTACATCTGGACGTTTAAATTAAAAGCTGATTTGAGAAGATAATTGTAGCTAAATAACAGCTGCTTCTTTCAGTAGAGACTTAGATTTACCTATTGCACTTACTAGCAACTTTGCTTCTACAACAATTTCGTGACATATCATTTTTTTATACAACGTCGGCACTGGTGTAGAACCATACAGCCCACCTAATGTAAAGTGGTTACCGTAGCCTTTGAATGCTTGTAATACATCAAGTATTACTCGCGCGATGCCACCTCTGCTGCTAACACAGCAACTCCTTTGGAGCTTACTGGTGACCGCAAGAACACAACAACCGTCTAAGGAGTTGTTATTTTGACTGCGGATTTCTGTGAGGTGGAGGTACTTCCCCAAATGGATAACTTTGATGCGTCCTACCTCTTATAAAACACCCAGACTTAAATAAACAGACATGTTCATGCACAAGAATGTTTGTCGTGTGTGGGAATCGAACCCACGACCGTTGGTGTCACAGTCACATCAATCACCAATACACAAAATCTCCAAAAATATATAGATCAACTCAAGCTCTTGAAACGTAAACATGTGAAATGTAAACAAAGTTTTAAATTTGTGAAAAATACCACTTTATATAAGTGGTATTTCACAAAATTTTATTTTTGTTGTGTATCCTTATGTATGACTTATATAAATACGAGCGTTGCGCAAAATTTGTGGCGTAACGCTTGTAGACCGCGTTGGCGATCATGATGTTAGAAACAGAGTTGGTCTGAAATAAAGCGTCGGTGTTAAAATAAGGAGAGGCATGCTTCGTTTATTCGGACGTTTAAAAACAATGCAGGAAGAAAGTATTACGAAACAGATGTACATTGCGAAAGTATCGTGATCAAATTGATCACGTTTTAACAGAAGGTTGTTAAAGAAGCGAGTGTGAAGTACCAGTGTAAATACCAGGCCACTCAGAAAGTATTGTGAAAAAAGTGTGTATGTATGAGAGATTGGTCAGTTATAATCTATTTTGAAAATATGATTATTTGTAAGTTAAAATAGATACGTTGCAATTTCAAAATTTCTCTCCACATTTTATGGGAGCCAATTTCAATTATCCAATATTATATTCTGACTCATTGAAAAATGGATCTGCGTCGGGAACATTTTCGCGTAATAATTTTTTACGATTTCAAATGTCCTGAAACCGGACTAATCGTACGATAGACTTCAAATGACATTCTTGGATGAAGGCCCTACCAAGGCAACCATAAATAAACAAATATTGACGGACAAATTACACAGCGCCATCTAGCCCCAAAGTAAGCGAAGCTTGTGTTATGGGTACTAGACAACTGATAAACATACGTAAATACATTTTTTTTTGGTAAATACATACTTATTATACATAGAAAATACCCAGACCAGAACAAACAGACATGTTCATGCACACAAATGTTTGTCCTGTGTGGGAATCGAACCTACGAGCGTTGGTGTCAAAGTAGCGTAACAGCGCGTTTCACCACTGCGCCACCGAGCTCGTCTAAGTACCATGTACCGTAGGTATAACGAATTCAAGCGTGATCGACTAAATTTTGAGGATGAAGAAATAAGTGGTCGCCCTTTGACGGCTGTTACGGAAAAAACGTGCTAACAGTAAAAAATGTAATCCAAGACAATAGGCGAGTTACGTATCAGGAGATTCAGCACATACTGTAGATTGAATCGGGAAGCCTTCACGAGATTCTACACTTGCATCTTCGCGCGAGGAGGATAGTTTTACGCTGGGTGTTGCACAAACTCACCGTTGCTCAGAAGCAGGCCTGGGTGGAATGGTGCCGTGATATGATAAACAAATTTGAAGCAGGCTCGCCTCGGCGTATTTAGGACATCATTACAGGTGATGGGTCCTAGATTTATAGATACGATCCAGCAATCAAGCGCCACTCGACAGTTTAAAACGAATCAACGCCAGCCAAAGTCAAGCGATATAGAACCGGGTGGAATATTTTGATCGCGAGCTTTTACAATCTGGCTACCTGGCGTCAATTCCTTTACAGAATCAAAAAAGCATCAACGCCGAATGGTATACTACCAATTGCTTGGCAGAAGTTTTCTCTGATGCGAGCAACAAGCGACCAAACACAGGGCTCTGCGGGCTACTGCTCCGCCACGACAGCGCGCCCGCGCAAACCTCGCTCAAAACGAGGGACTTCCAGGACAGCACGCCGCTCAAACCCCTGGGTCACCCTCCTTACAGCCCTGACCTAGCACCGTGTGACATATTTTTATTCCTGAAAATAAAAAAAAACAGCTCAAAGGGATACAATTTTCGTCGCCGGAAGATGTGCTATCAGCGTTCGAGCAGGCTGTACATGAGGTATCTGCGACGGACTGTAAAAGGTGTTTCGAAAACTGGTTCAGCCACATGAAACTTTGTATACAGGTTGATGGAGAGTACTTTGAAAAGATATTTACCTCTAGAATTCTTTTTTTTTTTGTTTTCGCAAAACTTTCTGAATGTCCCACGTATTAGTATGGGTTATAGAGGATAAAAAATAATTTTGAGGATTATTTTCCGAACTTGCAATTCTATTTAGTAATAATTAACTATTAATTACCCCTTTGACTCACGTTGCGTAAAAATGTATTGTATTATCCAGCTTAATGCGAATGCAGGTGCACTCCACTATTATTGTACACGTGCAAGTACCTATTGTAATTGCGAAATTATAACCTTACAGATATTCACTTTGTGGTATCACGAGAGATTATGCAGCATCGTTTTTAATTTGAATATTGTATGTTATGGATATTATAAATTTCCATTAAGTAGAATTAAATATATGAATATGATGTCAACTTTAAAATAATCTCACGTACTTGCTACCCGTGCGAAGCACGAAGAAGAAAATATTTACTTATTTATGTCTCAAATACATTATATTTAACAGATTCCTATAATCTATCTAACTTTTTCTTCTTTTTCGCGTTATCCCGTTTCCTAATCTATTAGGATTGGCGGAGTCCGCTACCGAAGCCTAACGATTTGGCGAAGACACAAATTTTTACACAGAGCGACTGCCGTCAAACCTCCGCAACCCAGAGGGTAACCCAGATCTTTCTTAGGTTAGGTCACACGTTTTTTGAAATATAATTTCTTGAAGGTATGGATTTCCTCACCATGTTTTCCTTCACCGCCGAGCAAGTGATAAAATGGACATAAATCCGAAAATACGAATTTAGTGGTACATGCCTCCACCACGATTCGAACTGGGGATCTGGTGGTAGATGGGCTGGTTGCTTATCCACTGGGCTATCACTGCTCTTGCCTATAATCCATCTATCTATCTGTCTCTAACTTCACGCCAAATCTCTTGCGGGGTAGGCAGAGAGAACCGAGCGCCACATGACTCGATCCATACAAACCTCACTCGTTCATTGCTGTTCTCATGTCCACTCGCTGAATTCTAAGGCTCCTGACAAAATAATATACTTAATAATACCTATAATGCAACAGAAAAATGTAGGTGATATTATCGGTCAAAAAGTAACCTAAAATAAAAATATAGCAAAGATTTTTTTTAAAACAATCTTTTATTACTTGTTAAAAAGAACGAAAAAGTTAAAAATAATTAAATTCTGATAAGAAATGTAACATGTTGTTATATCATATTTATTTAAAATAACAGCGTGTTACAACTTCTTTATTTCTCTTGCTGTCAAAATGTATTGTATTATAGTAAATCCCGAATCAAAAATAATTTTTAGTATTTACGATTCGGGATTTACTACGGCGTAGTTCATAGCGCGTAGCGGCGTTTTTACGTAGCCCGTATACGAACGCATACTATGTGATATAATGAGCATTTAACGTGTTATATCTAAACAACTTACCTACATCTATGTTCGGGAACACCGTTCCTATATGAAATCTATATGTTTGTCTGTGTGTGTGCTGTGTGTACGTGCTGTCGCTTTTTTTCTAATATTCGATGTTTGACTTCAGATTCGGATTCAGCATAAAAAAGTAGAATAGGAATAGTTCAGGAACACCGTTCCTCTCCTAAGGAACATGGTCAAAATGGCCGACAAAGTTTAAAAAATAATAAATAAATTGTTATATAATTGAAGAGCCAGGTGTTCCTCTGGCAATGCAAGCTTGCGCACTCTCAACTGGTTGTTTATTTAATTAGTAGGACTTTCAAGTTACAGTAAAAGTATCCATATTCCTGGTTTCTTGTTGATTCTGGTGATTG
This sequence comes from Pyralis farinalis, assembly GCA_947507595.1. Taxonomy (NCBI): domain Eukaryota; kingdom Metazoa; phylum Arthropoda; class Insecta; order Lepidoptera; family Pyralidae; genus Pyralis; species Pyralis farinalis. The sequence continues at coordinate 36,295,625 of OX382268.1, read as the reverse complement.
TGGCGTGATGATCGGTTTGTGATTGTTGTTGTTGATTTGTCACTTTTCATCAAGTGGGCTTGTACGTCTCCCGATATTATATAAAAAAAAAGGGTTGCACACCAGGAGTGCCGACAGAAGTGAAAACTTGAACATGCGGACCAAACAGCGATGTTGATAAACTATATTGAACGAAACGCGTAAGCACCAAAAATTTCATGGCGCTTACAACGTTTTGGTCGCGAGAAAATAATGCCCTATGAACAATCTAGAGCTTCATTTTTTTATTGTTTAAATAGAGGTAACTAATGTTTTAAGGCTGCAGCGAACTTAAGTTCTAATTCTCACCAAAATCTTACGGTCAGGGTCACGTGTTCTGACGCGAGTTTAACATTTTTTACTCATCCCAAAAAGTGCACAACGCCGCTACAGAAGTTTTCACTTCAAAAATACAAATAGACGTTAACCATTCCTCATTATAGGAGACATTCCCGGCTCGCACTTGGCTCCTTTCCTACCCCTGTATCACCCCCGTTATTTCCAAGCCATAGAGTGGGTATTTGTCGGTAACCACTAAGATACTGTTTACGATCGCCCGTCAGTTATCTTAAACCGTTTTCATGAACCAGGGTTTACGCCAGTTTTATATGTTTCCGATCGGTTCTCTGGGCGTTGGGCTCTTTGTTATAACTGAGTAATGGGGATTTTAAAAAGCCATGTGAATGTACCTACGCAAAATCTCTTGCGGGGATAGACAGTATTGGCGCCACTTGACTCGATCCTTACACACCTCACTAGCTTCTTTGACATTCATTGCTCTTCTCATGCACGCTTGCCGGTTTCTAAGACTCCTGGGATCACCTTCTTTTTTTATATACAACGTCGGGAGGCATTCAAGCATACGGCCCACCTGATGTAAAGCGGTTACCGTAGCTTCTAAACGCTTGCAATACATTGAGTATCACTCGCGCGATGCCACCTCTGCTGCTAACACAGCAACTCCATAGGAGGTTACTGGTGACCTCACTCACACGCAGGAACACAACAAACCTCTACGGAATTGTTATTTGGCTGACTATACTTCCCCAGACAGGCTGCTTCAATACGTCCTACCTCTCTTAAAATATCCAGACCAAGATAAACAGACATGTTCATGCACACAAATGCTTGCCCTGTGCGGGAATCGAACCCACGAGCTTGGTGTCGAAGTAACGTAACAGCGCGTTTCACCACTGCGCCACCGAGCTTGTCAAAACACAAGCCTTCTGATAAAACACCATCAATTTAGTCATGGTAGGTAAATCTTGACCTTCCTCGACTCCTGCATCCTAGTAATGCAGTTTTAAAGGGGGTGCTTTGCTAAACAACCTAGAATGCTCTGACCCTGTTATTCTAACTGTGAGTAAGAGAGAAGAAATAACGCTTGGCAGAATCCAATAAAAGTCAGTTTCGTATTTCTACAATAATATTACTACAAGGTGGAGGTATTTCTCCAGACGGGCTGCTTTGATGCGCCCTACCTCTCTTAAAACACCCCGGCCAAGACAAACAGACTTGTTTATGCACACAAATGTTTGCCTTATGTGGGAATCGTACCCACAAGCGTTGGTGTCAAAGTCATTCACGACTGAGCCACCGAGTCCGTCATTCGTTATATGAATTTGTAACCGCATAAATGTTCAATTTAATTACCTACTTCGTTAAATAAAATTAATTTGACATAAATAATATGCACGCCTGCCTTTCATATTTGTAAGACCTTTTGTTACTATGTTCAGCACATAAAAATAATTTTAATTTGTTGGACGCATATTTATTTTACTGGAGTCTGTTTTATATAACTAGTTGCGCGCCGCCACTTCATACGCGAGTATCGTGATCCCGTAAGAACCGCTTTTTCTACTGTCACTCTTTTTCTCGGCCTCTGAGGGTCGCAACGTGATTTTAAATAGACTATAATTCTTCCTCAGGTATAAAAAAAATCAAGTCGGATTGGTAGTTCCAAAGTTTAGCGCGTTCTATCAAACAAATTCTTTTGCTTCATTTATATTATTTTTATATATTTCGCTTCATACAAATTCTTTCGCTTCATAAATGTATTTTTTATACCACTAAGGTAGCAATCAAGCATACGGTCTGCCTGATGGTAAACAGTCACCGTAGCCTATGGACATTTGCAACACTAGGGGTATCACTCATGCGTTGCCGACCCTCTAAAAACCTCTTCACGCATTTCTTGAAGAATTTCATGCTGTAGTACCATGGAAAAACCTCGCCTGGGAGCTCATTCCACAGCTTGAGAGTTCTCGGAAGAAAACTTCTCTGGAACCGCACAGTACGCGACCATTGCGGTTCCAGCGTGTGAGGGTGAACTCCCCGCATAGTATAGATAAGGAAATTAAATAAATTTTATTTTATTAATAATTTGTATGAGATTTAATGTTCTCGGTTTGCACACAGTACCATTGCGAATTGACTATACTGTTAAATTTAATCTCGTCTTGAAAATCTATATCTACTTTTGTAAACATCTGTGTACACTTTCCAATATCCATCGTGTAGAATAAGCTGAAATATTTACTCTATAATAGAGTATAAAGTGATATATATTAAGTTTTGGTGAAGTTAGGATTGCAACACACAGAATAATTCCTAGTTAAACCGAGCTTAATAAAAATTAGAGTAAAGTTAAAACAGAATTAAAAATGGATAATCTTCTAGAGGCACTTATGTGCCGTAAATACAGGATTAATTTGCTAAAAAAAAAAATGCATTTGCAATCCGAAAAAGATTCTAATTTAAAATGTTTAGATTGCATCCTTGGAACGTAATTGCAATTCGGAACAGAGCGTCTGAAAAGTGTGCGTAAACGCTTTTAGCTCACAGCAAACATTTGACTATGTAGAGGAAATTTTAAATGAATTTTACTACGAAATCCAGTATTTTAATCATGTTTGCAAACAAAACGCTACGTAAGGTTGTTTAAACTGTAAATATCGTTTCGTGCATAGGTTCGATTGGTATCCGGAATTCCGAAATGTATTTACCGCGTCGTTCGTGATTTTATTTTATAAACTGCTGAGGGCAGAAGAGCGTTCTATTAGCAATTGGCAGATTGTGGGTCGTGGGACACCTAAGAGGGGTGGGGGAAGTGTGGATTTTTTTATTGTATAAATATTTAGAACGACAGTACATTTGAGAATGTTACGCAAGAAATTGCAAGACAACTCTCATAGTTGAGCGAGGCCAAGTCAAACACACGAATGATGTACACACGTTGAGAAGGGAATAAATTGCGCGGACGGAGACGTGGGGGTGCGCAGCGGAGGGGGCGGAGGGCAAGGTGAGGAAATTCAAATTGGATTGAAGGAAGTTTAGATTGGATTGAATTTTCACGCCACCTTGTTTAATTTAGCATGGGCTATGCGTTCGATCTCTTCGCGGAAAAAATGTTTTTTTTTTTCATAAATACCTGATGTAAAGTGTAAAGCCGTATACTATGAATGCTTGCAGTGCAACAAGTATATTGTACTACCCCTGCTGCTATCACAGCAACTCCTTAGAAGCTGTAGTTGTGACTTCGTCGATTTTATTCAACGTGGGATGTCGTAAACTTCGTGACATGTAGAAAGTACATCGCGAAACTGGAAGGAAGTTTCTGTGTTAGCAGCAGAGGTGACATGGCGCGAGTGATACTCAATGTATTACAAGCGTTCATGAGCTACGGTAACCGCTTTGCTTTAAATTTGTCGTAAGAAATCTGCATGGGTTTAATCATCTCCAGTTCCTTCGCTAAGCACAAAGGAACTGGAGATGATTAACTGTCATTAAGCAACGAGAAGTGGGGGCTCAGCCCGACAGGAGTAGTGCCTTTCCCACATCAACCCTTACTCATCCTACTGCAGGGATACGGGTCTCCCTTCAACCGACGGGGTTTAGAGCATACTCCACCACGCTGCTCAAATGCGGAGTCGGAATAGTACCTTCACATCATAGGAAACTGTAGCAAAACAACTCCTTGGAAGGTTGTTGTATTACAACGATCGAGTGAGCTTAGAAGTAAGCTCCTGTAAAATTACGGATGAAAATGGAATGACATTTACTTTTTGTTTATACAAGCGACTTTGTATCAAAAAGAAAGTCCTATATCATTACTAAATCATCAAAATCATTACTAAATATGTAATAATGTCATGTACTCGTAGATTATTTAAACAAGCGTAGATCATAGGTTTGTTGCTATATCATTAGTTTCTATTGAAATTGACAACTCAACTACATATAAAAAAAATTCGCAGCTTGCACGAGCATAGGGGTAATAAAACTAGCACGAAGATTAATACAATCTCGATTTTTCATAGCCGCTGAAAACATAATTTATGAAGCACCTCATCGAGCCTGAAAAATGAAACAGGCCGCTGAAATTCATCTTACCCGAACAAAAGCCGACAAGGAACAATATAAATGAAGAATAATGAAATGTTGAGCACTGGACACGTGCGACACAAGATATTAAATTACATTTTTTTGCTATATAATGATGATGTAAGGAATAGAGTTGGTCGGAAAGATAGAGTCGTTATTAACCATGAAGGAAACAACCTATGGAAAATCAGTGAAAATCAGTGTCGGGTCTGCTACACAGGCTTCGACAATATACTGAGTCCAGACCATTTTGTTACATCGCACAACACTGATTGCTGTGTTTATATTTGTTATGTTATGTTATGCTTAGTTTTGTATATATGTTTTGCTGTGTATATGTTTGTTGTTCAGTGTTGTATTGTGTACGAATAAATGTTTTTCTTTTTCTTTCTTTCTTTCTTTCTATGGAAATCTGATGATACTATTTTGTATAGTAAAGAAAATGGGTGCGTGTACTTATGTACACGCGTGAGAAGTTATACTTTGGCATCATTAAATAAATATTTAACATTAATAATTTAATAATATTTAGTATTTATTATATTAAATAATAATATTTCAACTTATAAGAAGGGTTATTGGAGCAACGAGCTCGGTGGCTCGGTCGTGAATGACGCGACTTTGACACCAACGCTCGTGGGTTCGATTTCCACACAAGGCAAACATTTGCGTGCATGAACATGTCTATTGGTATTGGTCTGGATGTTTTAAGAGAGGTAGGGCGCATCAAAGCAGCCCGTCTGGGGAAGTACCACCCCCTCACAGAAAACCGCAGCCAAGTACTTAGAGCGCCATCTACCGGTAATACCGTGAAACATTTAGCAGCTTCAACCTGTAACTTTTGTGTTACAGATGCGTGCGCATCTTAAAATTTCACTCTCATCGTTTTATAACACGCCCAAAAAAGTATAACTTCAAAAAAAATGTAAAGCATCGCTACGGGTCTGAGAGTAAAGTAGACTGCGCGTTCTACTTGTTGGATAGTTTACGGATCTACATCAAGTTATTAATAGGGGTATGCAAAGTGAAAATGGAAGATGTAGGAACCGAGAAAGCGGGGTAGGCAGAGAGAACCGAGCGCCACGTGACTCGATCCATACATACCTCTCTCGTTCTTTCTTTAAACGTTCATTGTTCTTCTCATGCTCGCTCGCCGGTTTCTAAGGTTCCTGATATCACCTTCTGATGAAACACGATCTATTTGGTCATGATGGGTAAGTCTTGGCATTCCTCGACTCTTACATACTTCTACTTTGGGATTGTATATCTGGTTATTATTTGCTCCTGCCTTCTTTCCACATGTCTGAACCAATGGAGCATGCCTCTTCTTATTTTAGCACCAACGCTCTCTTCCAGACCAACTCTGTTTATAACATCAAGCGTTACGCCACAAATTTTGCGGAACGCTCGCATTTCGACCGCGTTTATTCTACTTTCATGCTCTCTCTGCCAAACCCAGCTGTCGCTTCCATAAATAAGCGTTGGGACCAGCACTACATTGTGTATATCGAGCTGTGCCTGTAAGTCTTATCGTGTGCGATATAAGAATGGTACAAAGCGTTGTGATATACTCGTACCATACACTTAGAACTTAGTAGTACATCAGATCAGAGTTCTGTTTGTGCAGCAACAGAATGAAGTTTCTAGAAGTACGAATAGCATGGCCATTGAATATACCGAAGTGGTGGTACTACTCGGAACCATTATTTATATCAATAAAGGGGGTGACTTGTTCGACAAATAATTTCTGAAAACATCTAAACTAATAGAGTTCATAACGTATGATGAATAAGGATGGTTATTAAGAATGGAAACTTGGTTCACTCTATTTATTTAATTGATATTATTATCCTGAATTCATCTGCTCTCTGCAACAAAGATTCTTATACTTTGGCCAGAGATTCGACTGCCATAAATACTGTTACATAGAAACGTTTCTTTCTTTCAAATCTTAAATTATTTTGAACTTGGAACGCGTTTATTGTGTTAAAAATTTTTGATTTCCTGCCGTTTTACATATTTTTTTCGTGTTTATTATCAAATTACCATATGAAATGGGGTGTTAAGGAAAATAAAATTGCAGTGATTGCCTTGCACAAAGTGGGTATGGAGCACCTGGTCACAAGCCACGAACTACCCAAGCATGGCTCGAAAACAACGTTCCGGACTTTATAGGAGCTGAAGAAGAAGAAGCTGGCCCTCGTCTAACCCAGATCTGAACCCCTTAGACTACAAAGTATGATCAATTTTAGAGGGCACGGCCTGCTCAAAACGACACGCTGACATTGTGTCTCTTTAGAAATCTCTGGAGCAAGCAGTGGCTAAATTTCCCATGGAAACAGTACGTAAATCCATAGATTCGTGGTCAGACATATTAAAGGCATGTATAAAAGCCAAAGGTGGCCATTTTGAATAGAATCATTTTTATTATTTTTTGCCGAGACTTACATATAAGTTATAGATTACATTACTTCATAAAAAAATAAATTGTTTTCATTTGTACCAGAACTTATGGCCGGACTAGGTATAAACAGTCATAAAATTTTTATTTATTAAGATATATTTATCCTATACTCAACATTAATAAAAACATAAAATATGATTGTAATCATGCCAAATGGTACAATTTACGATGATGCCATGCTGGGATGGACGGAGTAGCACGCGAGCTCACTGCTAGTATTAGGAGAACTTATTACGCGATTTGTGATGTGTAAACTTATTTAGCAGCATTGAGTGATTTTTGATAAAGAAAAATCCTGTATGCCCATAAAATTTTCCCTTACCAATTGTATCAAGTTTAGTGGTGAGATCCCGACTTATTTTTATTGGTGCTTGGTGTCATCGTAAAGTACCGTTTGGTATGGTTGCAATACTAATGCTAACAGTATATCTACCAGTATAAGTTTTGAGGGTTTACTTCTGTCGGCAGTGCCCATCACTGCTTCTCATTTTTTTTTTCGTAATAAGATTCCTATGGACGTCGATTAATTCCGTTGTCTAAATAATGGGGAGCATTTGACGGCTGCCGTGAGCCTGTTTTTACGCTTCAGTGTTTCTGTGACGCGTTTCCCGATCTATTTGCGTCATCTTAAAAATTAATTGAGTTTCGGCGAAAATGGCAAGAATTATATATGTCCTTTTTTAACCAATTACAATAAAGATATTATTAATTTTATGGTTGGTGGTGTTTTTTCTAATTTCGAAATGAAATGATAGTCGGGTTGTCCACTTAAACGTCAAGCCAAGTTATTCCTTGAACGATTATGTATCACTCTCGTATTTAGCACAAAAAAAAAAACAATGAAGACCCAGTGAGCTAAAAAGAAATCCAGCGAGTGTAGCTAGCGTGGTGTCACCCTAGCTGCTAGTGCATCAATTCTCATCAACTTCGTAGTGACCCTGTTCTGTCGCAGGAAACCTCATAATCAATAATTATTTAGCTGAACTATGTAGAGATACTTAGCCAGTTGCTATGCTACTGCTGTGACGTACCCATCTAGTAATGCTTTCTGACGCTAAAATATTCGTGTAAGACTTTTGTACTTAGCTCATACTAATGGTTAATAGATTCAGACGTTATTTTGCGAAAGTCAAATTTACATGCAATTTGATCTAACCTGCTTTGTGTGCTTCCGCCACCAATTAGTTCATACGGCCTAGCGCCGGCCGGCACCCACCCACTACTGTTAGTAAGTCTGTGCCTCGGCTACTGCGGTCGTCCGCCATCTGGAACAGAATCCGCATGCCCCCACCACCACCGTCGCTGCCACGACTGGCCTGGTCGTCGCTGCGACACGTGTTTCGCCTCTCCACGAGGCATCATCAGGCGTTGTAGACGTTAATCGTAAGAATAACATGCTACAAGTGACAAATCGATCGCAGTGCCGTCCCTTATATTGAATTGAGGGTGGGGGTGGATAGTGTGAGCGAAAAGATATTTAATAGTGGGGAATGGTTTACGTCAGTCTGTTTGTTCATGTGCGTTATTTTAGAGTTTTTATGTTTATTAATTTCTAATTGTTCCCTAATATTTAGTTTTAAACCTTTGTCTATGGTGTGTAAAATTTGATATGTATTAGTGGGGGCTAGGCCGCATGAACTAATTGGTGGCGGAAGCACACAAAGCAGGTTAGATCAAATTGCATGCAAATTTGACTTTCGCAAAATAACGCCTGAATCTATTAACTATTTAATGTAATAATTGATAAGTATATAAAAGAACAGCTTACTGAGATATAAAATAATAACTACAAATAATAATACAATAGTATATATTGCTAATATATTTAGATGCGATCGGTGGCGCAGTTGTTAGTAACCCTATTAGACCTGACCCCAACGCCCGTGGGTTTGATTCCCACACAGGTATAACGGTGTATAAATGAAAATGTCTGTTTGTCTTGGACTGGGTCTTTGTCTTGTCTCCACATCACAGAAAACCACAGCCTAATAACAACCCCCTGGAATATTGTTGTATTCCTACAAGCGAGTGAGGTCACCGGTAATCTCCTAAGGAGTTGCTGTGATAGCAGCAGAGGGAGTGAATGTGTTGCAAGCGGTCATATTAATTCTTAATTCTTTCTCGGCCTTCACGAGGTTCTTATCATGGAGAAGAGTGATGTTTTGAGAAGAAGAAAGAATTTAAGAATTGCACCACGTTTTCCCATGTCTACTAATGTGGTACCAGAGGTATTGGGGACAATAGTTCTGTCAAGGTTATTAGATCAATCCACTTATACGTATTCATTGTAACGAGTTGGTCTTCTTAAGTTTCACACAGGAATCCTAAATATTTTCTGGGTAAAATTTGCATATGTTCTTATATAGAACACATTTCTTCAGGCGAGCGTGCCTGAAAGCTGTAAATGTTAAAGTGTGTAAAGATCGAGTGATGAGGCGTTCCATTCTCTTTGTTTACTCGCAAGGGACCTGAACTGCGGATTGACGGGGGCTAGTGTGACGCCTGAAGGCCACTGACTTAGCTCAACGACTGTTGTCTATCGACAATAGCCGGGATAGATAAACCCATCCATAGACAATTTGCGATCGACGTTGCTTAACCTGGTTGTTTGATTAGAATGTCATGCGCAACGATGCCATCGAGCTTTTTTGGCGGAAGACATAGATAAATAGATAGTCTATTAGTATGCTAAACTTCATCTAACCGCTTTTCGCCATTTTTGCGTGAAAAGCTAACATTTCTGTGTTGTGTAAATCTAATTTAAGTAATAATCTGACTGTAAATCCATTTAAATAGGCCGAGCAAGTTTACTGGGTTATCCCCTACCAAACTCTACGCAGCTCCACCAAACTCCATCGAACAACACGTGCGAAATTGGTGCCAACGTCACGTTTTTCATTAACGAGTGTTTGTTGCCAATCAAGTTTAGTACTATGGCCACAGTATAGTTACAAACAGTAAGCTAACTGCAAATATAGATGAAACACCTGCATGAATATTACATGTTGTAAATTATATGTTATAGATTCCAGTGTTTAACGTATTTAACAATCTTCACGAGCCTGGTATCCGAGTAATAGCAATGGTTACTTGAAAGCCAAGGATTCGATTTCCACACAGGATAAACATATGTGTGCATAGTAGTATCTGTTGTCTTAGATTTGATGTTTTAAGAGAGGTAGGATGCCTCAAAGCAGCCCTACTGGTGAAGTACCTCCACCTTACAGAAACCCACAGCGAAATACCAGTTACCAAGCTCCTGAGGATTTATTGTATTCAGCTGGGGTGGCAATACTTCCTGTATTCCTATTGTTCATTAGCTACGGTAATCACTTCACATCAGGCGAGCCATAATGGTTTGACAGGTTTTGACGAACCTTTTGAAGATTTTATCACGAAAGGACAGAGCTCATTCAAGGAATTTATTATAGAATCCAACAAAAGTTACTACCAAATTACCTTTCAGTCCTAGCAAACCGATGTACCGACTTTGCTGGAATGAGCACATGTGTTACCTTCCTGCTGTGTGAAGTAAAAGGAATAATTATTTACGTTAAATATACTGTACATACATATGACCTATCCATGTTTTAAGGAAATCGGTGATATGCTGCTTTAAATCTTTCGGTGATCATTATAAATTATTTTATTTTGTCCTACATTAACTGTTTTTAACGTCGATCTTTTATGTATTGCATGTACTGTTTTATATACCTACACTGTGGTCGAGTCTGTTCTTAGAATTCGCATCACGGACTAATTAATTAAACACTGAGCTACTCAAAAGGTTATATTTTATTAGATATAAAAACTCTTACGCTGCCGTCTTTCAGTGGAATGAATGAATAAAACCTTTTCGATTTCTTGCAAGCAGCCCGCAGTCCGATTTCTTTTCGTTCCATTCGTCGCAGAACGCAAAAAAGTACCAGGGCCTAATTGCGACCGGGGCTTTTAGATTGGAGCCACGAAATATGCTCCGATCCGATGACACTAAAGCGAGGTTCACCTACAGTTATAGGGTCGGCAACGCATGAGTGACATCCCTAGTGTTGCAAATGTCCATAGGCTACGGTGACTGTTTACCATCAGTCATACCGTATGATTGTTTGCCACATTGGTGCGTTAAAATAAAAGTTATATCTCTAATTTTTACTGTGTGAATAATAAAAGTTAAAAAAAATATTAATTTGAGATTGGGCTCTAGGAGCCACTTAGAACACTTTTTTTTAACAAATGTTATTGTCATTTCTCATAATTTTCATTCTTCTTTGATAATTTCTTTATCTCTCCCAAGTCTCAAGTGACTAATAATTTAAAATTTCTATTATTGCATTATACTACAACGTGACATTTGAGACGCCCACGAATTTCCGCTAACTTGATGGCCCCACACGATTATCTCTCCTTTCCCCTTGCGATGGGACGATACTCGTGAATGACAAATTAGAGTATCTCACAGAGCACGAAATTGCTCCCTCGCAATATTTTATTGAATTCAGCAATTTTTTAAACGAGACGCTGATGCTGATGATTGCGTAGTTGATGTTACGGGAGGGAGATAAGAGGTTCGGTGTAATAGCTAATTTTGTTCTGGCTACGTAGTTATCGCCGTAATGTAGTTTTTAACATTTCACTCCATTAGTTAATGAGAAATTTCTTTTGTTCATTTCTAACGGGTAGTATATACTGAATATGCTCTTCATTCTTCTATCTGCCGTTAATCCATTAGGATTGGCGAGGATCGCTGCCTAAGACTAAGGATTTGGCGCAGACACTGATTTTAGAATGAAGCTATTGCCATCAGACCGACAGATCCTTTTTTCTATTTGTGTTTCAAGGGAAAAAATGCGTTACGCACACCACCGGTGCCTGGGTGGCCTACGGTGGTTGTGTGGGACTCTCCGTTGGCTGCCCAACAGTATACCCTCTAACCAACCCCGCGAATTGCCATCGGCCGCTTTGATGAGGTGCCCCGGATCTATCAGCGACAGGGCGCAGACCCCCACATCCTAGGAATGTTTCTTAGATACGTTGATTAGGCCACAAGTGTTCCGAAATATAATTTTTTGGTTGTGCAGTAGCAGTTACCGTAGCCTATGGACATTTGCAACACCAGGGGTGTCACTCTTGCGTTGCCGACCCTGTAATAACCTATTCACGCCTTTCTTGAAGAACCTCATACTGCAGTCCCTTGGGAAAACCTCGGCAGGGAGCGCATTCCACAACTTAATAGTTCTCCATAGAAAGCTTCTCAGGAACCGCACAGTACGCGACCATTGCGGTTTCAGTGTATGAGGGTGAACTCCCAGCCGTCGGCGAGCTGTGCGATTGTAAAACGAGGCTGTTGGCATGATATCGAACAATTCCTCAGAACACAACCCATTGTACAATCGGTAGAACACGCAAAGGGAGGCGAAATCTCTCCTTAAACTTAAGGGCTCAATACCGTGTGTGAGTTTAGGATCATTGAATATGTTAATGTAGTAAAATTACATACCAAACCAATGTAATGCTGACTTGGAAATGTGAGAAATGCAAAATGTAACTAAACAGTAATCGCTTGACTCAGATCTTAGTTTAAACTAGTGCAGTGATAGCCCATTGGGTAGAGAGCCGGTCTAGTGAACAACAGGCCGCCGGTTCTCAAATCCTGGCATGAACAGCCAGGTTCGTGTTTTCAGATTTACGTACACATTTGTAATTATCACTTGCTCGGCGGTGACAACAAACATCGTGAGGAAACCCGCACGTCCAAGAAATTATATTTCGAAAGATGTATGCATTACCCAAGAATGATCTGATTCTCCCTCAGGGTTGTGGGGGTCTGACGGCAGTCGCTCCATGTAAAAATCTGTATCTTCACCAAATTCTTAGGCTTAGGTAGCGGACCCCGCCAATCCTAGTGGATTAGAAAACAATATAACGCTAGAAAAGAAGTTCGTCGTTTAAACTAATTTTAAGACAGGTAGAGCGCATCAAAGCATCCCGTCTGGGGAAGTACCTCCACAGAAAACCGCAGCCAAATAACAACTCCCTAGAGGGTTGTTGTGTTCCTGCATGTGAGCGAGGTCACCAGTAAGCTCCCAAGGAGTTGCTGTGTAAGCAGGAGAAGAGTCATCGCCTGAGTGATACTTAATATATCTCAAGTGTTACTAGGCTACGGTACCCGCTTTACATCAGGTGGGCCGTTTGCTTGTATGTCAAAGTCAAAAGGCAAAATCTTTTTATTCCGTAAAAATGGCTACATTTGTTTGGAATCGTCACAATTTTTTCCCCTACCGTGCAGTTCATGACTAGGTGAGCACTGATAAAAATACTGCCAAAAAACTCAGGTATCCCTCTTTTGGTATCTAAACAAATTTACATAATTTATTAATTACATTATAATTGGATCGCCACAATCCCAGGCATTTTTATCATTAATATAGTCAGATACTTTATAATATGCCCTGCTACACAATTTGGCTTTATATATATATATATATATATATATATATATATAATAAAACTTACGGTAAAGAAGGCTTGTTTGTTTCAGAAGAATATTTCAATGAAGTGGAAAGTCCACTTCATCGCAATATTCATATGAAATCAAATCGTTATGTTGTTGATAGTTAAATAATAACTTAATAACAACTTCCTCGATTTGAGTGCGGTTGTTATATTAGCAGCGGGAGATCGAGTGAAACTTTCTGTAGTAAAAGCACGAGTGGGCCGTATACTTGTAAATATGAAAATAAACGCGCGCATTAACTGAATATAGGACGAAGCCTCGCCGCGGGTCATCCGATAAAAAGTAACCTAAAATCTTTTACAATGTTCAATACGTCTCAGGAGTCTGAAGGGTGTCTCCCTAGGGAGGTTACTGCATGTTTTGTGATCGAATACACGCTTCAAAGTATAGTGTTGGATATAATTGAATAATTCATCTTGCGCACACACAATATTCTCCAGGGAGAGTAGTTCAGATGAAGTGCTTTACCTCCCGAGAGGATTTTTTTTATCAAATCAATATGACCTTACCGTATCCATACTTGATATAATCTTAACGCGATTGCGCCAGAAAAGTGTGTATTGTTTTCAGGGTTTGATAATTTCTTTATTCCATCATAAATATTAAACTAAAGCTTTATCTATGTTCACACCAAGTCCCTTGCAGGGTCGGTAGAGAGAACCAAACGCTAAGAAAACTTAAGGATATCAAATTATATAAGTAATGATATCTTATATACATCAATTCTTCTTCATTTTGTCTTCGCAGTCCCGACAGCTGTAGGTGTCATATTATTTTCGACAGTTTTTTTATACTATTAGCTTGGTAAACAAGTATGCGGCCCGCATCAGATGGTAAGCAGTCACCGCAGCCTATTGACGCTCGCAACACCACGGGCGCGTATGCTTGTTGGGCAATATAGTTGTATGAAAAAAAATCGCATAGCGCACGGCGAGTACTGAGTAATAACCGAGCACTCGGAGCATCTTTTTTTTTATACCACTAACGTGGCAAACAAGCTTACGACCTGCCTGATGGTAAGCCGCCTGGTGTTGCAAATGTTCCTTCAGTCTATGGAGACTGAAGGAACATTTGCAACACCAGGGGTGTCACTCTTGCGTTGTACACCCTGTAAGATCTCTAATGTTGCATCTCCAATATTTATACATATACAATAATTAATTACCTTTAAAGTAATAGACATGTACTCAGATCCACTTGACACACAGACTCTCGCGCAGTAGGGGTTGTGAAGATAGCGAATCGCTCCTTGGGGCTAGGTTTAGTCACTTTCAATTGCACCTAAAGGTTGCCCTTTACGAGAAACTTTTATGTACCAATCAAAGCTCCGTTTCATTACTCGCGGCTATAACTTATTTTTTTTAAACCACTAAGGTGGCAAACAAGCGTATGGCCTGCCTAAGCGTATGAGCATTTGTAACACCAGGTATGTCACTCTTGCGTTGCCGACCCTGTAAAAACCTCCTCATGCATTTCTTGAAGAACCCCATGCCTGGGAAAAAACCTCGGCCCATTCCACAACTTTAGAGTTCTCGGTAGAAAACTTCTCTGGAACCGCACAGTACGTGACCATTGCGGCTCCAGTGTATAAGGATGAACTCCTAGCCTATGGCGAGAGGTACAATTATAATGAGGCTGTTGGCATCATGTCGAACAACTCCTCGTAATACAACCCACTGTATAATACACGAAGGTAGAACACGCAAAGGGAGGCAAAATCTCTCCTTAAACTCAAAGCCTCAATACCGTGTGTGAGCTTAGGATCATCAACGATCCCCACAACTCGTCTTTGCACCGAGTCACTAGGTTTTAGCTGGTAACCAGGTGCTCCCGCCCAAAAGTGACTACAGTTCTTCAAGCTGAAGTACTGTTTGGCTCTATTGAGTACACCAAGGTTCTTGGACGCCAGCTTGACCTTCTCTTCCAGGTCACTGTAAAGTCAAGCATTATAATAAATTAATAATCTCAGCCGGACCAAACAAGGTCGCCATGCTTGAACAAATCCATAAAGAAGTCTGTTTTGCTGAAATTACGTTTAAACTAAGCATGAAATATTTAATACTGGGGTGCCTCAAGATCTACTATAATCGAATACAGTCTAAACTGTCAAATACGTTTAACAATTTACAAGACATCGACGAATGTACATAAAAAAGCTTTTAAAAGTTGGTCATTAAATACTCCAACCAGAAATTGGCGAAATAATACAAAGCTCATAATTTAAAACCGGTGTATATTAACGGTTCTCGACATTTTTGATATAATTTGGGTCATTGATCATATTTGATTTTGATTGACGTGTTGCGGTTTGACAGGTATTCGACTTTTAAAAGTCAATTAATCACGGGGAAATTATTTTAAACTTCCTTTGATATTTGAAAAGAATTTTGTAATAGCTTGGTTTGCTTTTAGACGAATTTCTCGTCAAGAAATAACCCGTGGCAATATGACGAAAAGTAGGATCGACAACGCATCAGTGACACCCATGGTGTTGCAAATGTTCGTAGGTTACGGTGATTGTTTATCAGGCAGGCCGTATGCTTGTTTGCTACCTCAATGGTATAAAAAAATATTAGTATTTCCCCAGGCTGCTGTAGTATTTATTCTCTATTTATTCCAGAAAATCAATACGCGTCGCAGCCTGTTGTAAGATGGAATTACTTCTCCAGTGTACACTCTCCTGTTTAACCATCTCTGCATTCCAATTTTCTTCTTTTTTGTTTTCTGTTTGTACGACGTCAGGAGGCGTACAAGCATACCGCTCACCTGATGTAAAGTGGTTACCTTGTAATGCTTATTATACATTAAGTATCACGCGCGCAACTCCACCTCTGCTGCTTACACAGCAACTCCTTTGGAGCTTACTGGTGAGCTCACTCACACGCAGGAACACAACAACCCTCTAGGGAGTTATTATTTGGCCGCGGTTTTCCGTGAGGTACTTCCCCAGACGGGCTGCTTAGATGCGCCCTACCTCTCTTGAGTATACCTATCTGCCTAGTCTTAGATTATATTTTGTCGGACAAATTACGCAGCACAATCTAGCCACAAAGTGAGCGAAGCATGTGTTATGGGTACTAGACAAGTGATAAACATACGTAAATACATTTCTATGTATCATTATACATACATACGAAAATACATTTCTTTTGTAAATACATACTTATGATACTGGTGTCAAACAGGGTTGCATGCTATCTGCTAGGCTGTTTATCATGTATCTCGATAGTTGTCTGCAGAGAATAAGGTCAACGAATGTGGGATTGCGCATGGGTGACCTATTGGTGAACTGTCTGCTGTATGCAGACGATGCCGTGCTATTAGCAGATAGACCATCTGAACTGCAAACACTGGTCACAACGATGAAAGACGAATGTATGGAGAAAGGCTTACTACTGAATGCGAAGAAAACAAAGATAATGGTATTTGAAAGAGAAGAATCCAGAACTAATGTATGGATTACGATTGATGACGAAGTGTTGGAACAAGTTGATGAGTTTGTATATCTTGGATGCGCTTTGAGCAGGGATGGAAGGTACACCGCAGATGTGGAAAGACGAGTGAGTGCTGGGAATAGTGTGAATGGAGCGTTGGGAAAACTTCTTGACAGTAAAATTCTGAGCCAGAAGGCACAACTCGCTATACACAATGCAGTGTTGGTTCCAACGCTAACTTATGGAAGCGAGAGCTGGGTAGGGCAGAAATAGCATGAAAGTAGAATAAACGCGGTCGAAATGCGAGCGCTGCGCAAAATTTATGGCGTAAGGTTTGTAGACCGTATTCGCAATGATGATGTTAGAAACAGAGTTGGTCTGAAAGAGAACGTCGGTGTTAAAATAAGAAGAGGTATGCTCCGATGGTTCGGACATGTAGAAAGAATGCAAGATGAAAGAATGACGAAGCAGATATACAATGCAAAAGTGGAAGGATGTAGGAGCCGGGGAAGGCCAAGACTTACCTACCATGACCAAATTGGTTGTGTTCTATCAGAAGGTGATGTCAGGAGCCCTAGAAACCGGCGAGCGTGCATGAGAAGAGCGATGAATGTTAAAGAAGTGAGTGAGGTGTGTAAGGATCGAGTCACGTTGCGCTCGGTTCTCTCTGCCTACCCCGCAAGGGATTTGGCGTGAAGTTATAGAATGATACATAGAAAACATCCAAACTAAGACAAACAGACATGTTCATGCACACAAATATTCTTCCTGTGTAGGAATCGAATCTACGAGCAGTGGTGTCAAAGTAGCGTTACTAACCACCGCACCACTCAGCTCTTTAATATGGAGATACGAGTATGATTCTTTTAATCATGAATGTACAGTCACTTGATACCATTTTAACCTTTTTTCCAGCGTCTTTTGCCGTCCAATTTTCATTGCATTTCTTTACGACAACCTTGAATTATTTCCTTCAAAAAAAAATCTACTAACAATAAACCCGTAAGTAAATATCTCATTTCCTTTGTAGGTTATCGATATAATAAATATCAAATCACTATGACGCATCTATCTATCTATAACTTCACGCCAAATCCCTTGCGGCGTAGGCAGAGAGGACCGAGCGCCACGTGACTCGATCCTTACATATCTCACTCGCTTCTTTAACATTCATTGCTCTTCTCATGCACGCTCGCCAGTTTCTAGGGCTCCTGACATCACCTTCTGATGGAACACGATCAATTAGGTCATGGTAGATAAGTCTTGGCCTTCCTCGGCTCTTACATCCTTCTACTTTTGCATTGTATATCAGCTTCGTCATTCTTCCATCCTGCATTCTTTCTACATGTCCGAACCAACGGAGCATGCCCCTTCTTATTTTAACATGACACATCATTATCATAAATACTTGAAGGCAATAATGACGTCACTTAATATGAACCTTCACGAGTGTTAAATGTCATTATTACTAAAGGGTGGCGTCGAAAGGTTTCAAATTACTTCGGGGTTGCGAACCTGTTAATCATTCTCCTTTTCTACCTTCACCTAACTATGTCTTGTAGTAATTATAATAATTTTAAGAGAGGTAGGGCGCATCAAAACAGCCCGCCTGAAGAAGTACCTCCACCTCACAGAAAACCGCAGCCAAATAACAACTCCGTAGAGGGTTGTTGCGTTCCTGCGTGTGAGTGAGGTCACCAGTAAGCTCCTAAGGAGTTGCTGTGTAAGCAGCAGAGGAGGCATCGCGCGAGTGATATATCTTACAATGCGTTCATAGGCTACGGTAACTGCTTTACATCTGGTGGAGCGTATGCTTGGATGTCTCCCAACGTTGTATAAAAAAAAAACTTTAAACAGTACTAACGCTTACATTGGGTATTTCTTCAGCTCCAAACTGAAATTTTACTAAAACACAATTAATCTGTGACTGCTTTCGTTCCATACAAGGAGAATTCCATAAAAGAAAGGAGAAGATTCCATACAAGCCACCCAACGTGATGTAAAGCGGTTGCCTATAAATACTTGCAATACATTAAGTATTACTAGCGCGATGCCACCTCTGCTGCTAACTGAAGCTTATTGGTGACCTCACTCACACGCAGGAACACAACCACCCTCGAGGGAGTAGTTATTTTGGTTGCCGTTTTCTGTAGGGGGAGATACTTCTCCAGACGGGCTGCCTTAATGCGCCCTACCTCTCCTAAAAACACCCAAATCATGTTCATGCACATAAATGTTTGTCCTGTGTGGGAATCGAAGCCACGAGCGTTGGTGTCAAAGTAACGTAACGCGCGTTTCGTCACCTAATCATGTCCCTACTTTGTGATAGTAATTATAAAACTTTGAAGTGTACTTATCCTTAGGATTGATAGTACTTGAGCTCCAAACTGTAATTAATGAAACACAAAGTACGTCCGTCCTTACTTTCGTTCTATTCACCGGTTATCTGCCCTACTTCGCTTTCATTAGCTCTTTCTTAATCTAGATTTGCGAGTCGACGGAATACAACTTAATTTTTGAGACGGAACCATTATTTGTCATCTCTTTGTCGCATTTGACTCATTTTAATTTTCAATTCCATAGCCTTATACACATAATAGACTCATTTTGTAAAAAGAGTGATACTCATAATATAAATACTAGATATAAGCATAATCTTGTGTTACATGCAAGCCGTCTCCACAAAATAAGTAATTCTTTTATGGGGCAATGTATACGGTTCTATAACAAACTTCCCAGCAATATAAGAGAATTGTCAATAAACAAATTTAAAACTACTATTAAAGCCAAAATGTGTAGCAGGGCATATTATAAAGTATCTGACTATATTAATGATAAAAATGCCTGGGATTGAGTCGATCCAATTGTAATGTAATTAATAAATTATGTAAATTTGTTTGGATACCAAAAGAGGGATGCCTGAGTTTTTTGGCAGTATTTTTATCAGTGCTCACCTAGTCATGAACTGCACGGTAGGGAAAAAAATTGTGACGATTCCAAACAAATGTAGCCATTTTTACGGAATAAAAAGATTTTGACTTTGACTTTGACTTTGATAAATACTCGGTCGATTGTGTTTACGGCGTCGTAAACCATACATGCAGATTAAGCAACGTCGACCGCGGCCTGTCTATGGATAGGTTTATCTATCTTGAGCTTCGGAGGCACGTTGAGCCGTCGGTACCGGCTGTTCTCGATAGATGACAGTCGTTAAGCTAAATCAGTGGCCTTCGGGCGGTTTGAAGAAACAGTGGGCTCGCCAATCAGCATTTAAGCTGCGTGGTGGAGTATGCTCTTAACCTCTTCGGTTGAAGGGAGACAAGAGGTAAGGGTTGATATGGATGGCCGATTGAGTTTCGCTCTGTGTTTATCTGTAAATATTGCATTTTTTTCGAAAAACAGAATACATGTTGTGTTTATATAAACTTGAAAAGAAAGCCTATCTATTTATTTTTGACACCAACGCTCATAAGGCAACGCATAGCTCTACCGTATGTTTGATTCCTTGCTTAAATGAAAGGAGATAATCATTTTAGCTACAGTATTGTACAATTATTTCACCTCGCCCGGTACTTTTGACATGGCCCAGGTGCCTATAAGTATTGTAATTGACTCTAACAATTTTATACAATTTGATCTAACCTGCTTTGTGTGCTTCCACCACCAATTAGTTCATGCGGCCTAGCGCAGGCCGGCACCTACCCACTACTGTTAGTAAATGCAACATGCCGACGCTGCCATGGCTGCTCCGATAGTCTCTGCCTCGGCTGCTGCAGTCGTCCGCCATCTGGAACAGAATCCGCATGCCCCCACCACCACCGTCGCAGCGACGACCTGGCCAGTCGTGATAGCAACGGTGGTGGTGGGGTCATGCGGATTCTGTTCCAGACGGCGCACGATCGCGTAGCGGAAGCACACAAAGCAGGTTAGATCAAATTGCATGTAAATTTGACTTTCGCAAAATAACGCCTGAATCTATTAACTATGTAACAATTTCATTCTTCTTCTTAGCGCTATCCCGTTTTCCTAATCCATTAGTACATAAATCTGAATACACAAAGTTTTATACCAGCATTCAAACCGGGGACCTGTTGGTTACTGGGTTAGGACCTGCAGGTCGATTCTTTATCTGTTAGGATAATAAAATTTAAAATAAGGGCTCCAGCGCCCCTTTTTTGTTTTTATGCTTTACATTTCACTAGCATCGTGCGTAAGTCATTTTTCTGAGGGGGGACGAATTGAGTGGCAGGTGGTGAACGTCACCCATGAGGACGGCCGGTCGAGTTGTCAGACTCTTACTGACTAAACACCATCTAGGGACTGCCTTTAGCCGGCAAGCTTTACCGGAAGCGATCACCCCTGGCGAAGCGGAGCAGTGCGTGGCATTTTATAAAGCTTTGTCGCTTTTGGGGAGCGCGGAGAAAGGTAGACCGACGTGTAATGGTGTCTTTTTGGCTCCAACAAGTAGAACAAAGTGAATCTTACAAAATGTGCTACAACTGTACCTTTCTTTTCAGGAGATCGAGCACTGTTACTACCACGGCACGGTGAAGGACTACCCAGGTGCCTCAGCTGCCTTTCACACCTGCAACGGAGTATCAGGTGTCATCCACATAGGCAACGAGACGTTTGTCATCCATCCCTTCTACGGCGGAGATCTATCGGTCAGTGGCGCTTGCTTATAATTTATTCTAGAGTCTTCTGTCGATCTACTGTACGTCGAAATTATGAACTGTCGGTGTAACGTACATCGACATTTTGTCTGCGGGAATTATGTGGTAGAATCGTTATTCGATTTACTCTCGAACATTCTAAGCTTTTTGATTTAAATAATTAACATTTGTCTCCATGATTTCCCGAGTTCCATGATGACTGTAGTTTTATCTCCAGTACTGAAGTAAATTTTCAACATTCCTAGTCCCAGGAACCGAACGATGTAGAAATGAGAGCGCTGAGTATCTGTGGAATGAAAATGATTGACAGAGTAAACCAGTTGAGAATGCGCAAGCTTGCATTGCCGGAGGAACACCTGGCTCGTCAATTATATAACAATTCAATTTTGTTTTTTATTTTAGTTTGTCGGCCATTTTGACCATGTTCCTTAAGAGATGGGAACGGTGTTCCTGAACATACCTATTCTACTTTTTTATGCTGAATCCGAATCTGAAGTAAAAGTTCGAATGTTCGAAAAAAAGCCACAGACAAACAAATAGAATTCATATAGGAACGGCGTTCCTGAAAAGTAAAGTTATTGGTCAGTTCATGGGTCAACATTGCATCACTTATCGGCTTATTGGTTGAAATGTTCTCCTATTGGTCAGTAGGTTCGAATATATGAGACATTTTGGAATATCCCTCGCGCGATGCCTACTCTGCTTCTAATACAGCAACTCCATAGGAGCTTGACGGGTGACCTCACTCACAAGCAGGAACACAATAACTTTCTGTGAGGTGGAGGTACTTACCCAGACGGGCTGCTTTGATGTCCATCCAGACCAAGACAAACAGACATGCACATAATTGTTTGTCTTGTGTGGGAATCGAACCCACGAGCGTTGGTGTCAAATTCGCGTCATTCACGACTGCACCACCGAGCTCATCAAAGAAACAAAGCAAAGCCTTGCTAATAACATCGACTCTCTTGAAGTTTTTATTTGGCTGCAGTTTTCTGCAAGGTGGAGGTACCTTCTTCGATCAAATCGCCTATATTCGCCCTAACTCCCTTAAGTTAACGTTGCGAGTCTTATCTGTCAGCCAGAACCGATGGTTTAACGTGCCTTCCGAGATCGCAGTAATTTCGGATGACTGTACCCATCCCTAGACAGGTAGCTGTCGTCATTGCAAAACTTCGATGTGCAATTGATCTTAGCTTAACGCTAAATTTGTTTTATTTCTACATACTTTGTAAGAAATGTATGCAATATTAAAAATTTTTCCTCGCTGCCTTTCTTTGTAGGCATATACTACGTCCATTATGGAAAGTGCCTCATTCTCGAATAAATCTTATAAATAATCGTGTTCTTTTTAAGATGTCGCATTTTATATTTATACGACACAAATCGGATTCTGTATCACTTCTGTTTAAGCAAATTCGATATATCTTTTATTGACGATTCT
This sequence comes from Pyralis farinalis, assembly GCA_947507595.1. Classification (NCBI taxonomy): domain Eukaryota; kingdom Metazoa; phylum Arthropoda; class Insecta; order Lepidoptera; family Pyralidae; genus Pyralis; species Pyralis farinalis. The sequence continues at coordinate 36,272,692 of OX382268.1, read as the reverse complement.
ATGTCGTTTGTTACGGTATTTGTTTTTGCATATACCGATTTAGGAAAAGACGCCTCTCATGTCGTATATCCTAGAAATAATATAAATGGCTTGATCATTATTGTCAGAACTTCTATCTATCTATAACTTCACGTCAAATCCCTCGCGGGGTAAGCAGAGAGAACCGAGCGCCACGTGACTAGATACTTATATACCTCACTCGCTTCTTTAACATTCATTGCTCTTCTCATGCACGCTCGCCGGTTTCCAGGGCTCCTGATATCATCTTCTGATAAAACACGACCAATTTGATCATGGTAGGTAAGTCTTGGCCTTCCTCGGCTCCAACAAGCGAGCGTGCATGAGAAGAGCACGGAATGTGGTGAAAGAAGCGAGTGAGGTGTGTAGGGAACGGGTTACGTGGCGCTCTGTTCTCTCTGCCTACCGCGCAAGGGAATTGGCGTGAAGTTATAGATACATAGATAGAATTATTTTACTAATACAACTACTCGTAAGTATTAGTTCCTTACCATTAGTATTAGTTTGTGGCATTGTCTGTTTTATTTTTAGTTATTATTGACATCTTTTGTCAACGAATGTGTCAATAAATTTTGAGATGTTTTGTTAATCAATCAATCAAATCAGAGTTGCCGAATGCACGGGCGATACGTCGTCTATTACAAACGTGTTACAAGTATCCAAGGTAAAGGCTTACAATCGGGCAGGTCGTACCCATTTATATCAGACTCAGTGGAATATAACAACATATTAATATAATGAAAGTTTGAGAGATTGAATATACGATGTCGCAAAGAGATTTTAATAAAATTTCTCTTCTCGCAAAATTTTCGATGTAAATGGTTAACTTATTATGGTTACGCGAGGTGTTGAAAGGGCTTAATGGTAGACATTTGTCACCGGCTTTCACTCCGCGGTCGGTATTTTACACAAGTTCGTTCGTAAATGTAAATATTTTTTGACATTTGATTTATCTGAAAATACTGATACGACTCTTGATTTTCAATCGAAATGAAAATAGGAGGCTTTATGTTCGCCGCATTCATTTTTTTGCAATTTTAACAATGTAAAGCAGTTACTGTAGCCTATGAAAGTTGGTTATTGAGCGATGCCACCACTGCCGCTAACACAGCAACTCCTTAGGAGCTTACTGGTGATCTCACTCACACGCAGGAACACAATAACCCTCTAGGGAATTGTTATTTGGCTGTAGTTACATAACAGCTCCCTAGAGGGTATTTACTTATAGATTTCTAATCGACATAAAAATTGAGGTCTTCGTCATAAAATCGTCATCATCGTGAAAATTAACTTGTGGGTTTTTTGTCTCTCTCTCTCTCTCTCTCTCCAATTTCGTTACTTCTTGGTAGATTACTTTCACTTTTGTCTTTACTTGTTTCATGTACTCCTAACTATGCCTTGGCTTTCCCGGCTCCCTTTTATCTATTATCTTCCTTCATTTATGTTTCTTATGAAGCCACCGTGTCGAATCAAGTGTCCCATTCCATTTCCTATTCTATTCTCAATGCTTGTTTTTCAGGTTCTTTTTTCTCCTACTCTATTCAGGACTTTCTCATTTGCTAACTTTTCTATCCAGCTAATCCTCTCTGTTCTCCGTTAACACCACATTTCGATAGCTTCTGACACATCATTGTGTACAAGGCTTGTTAAGAGACGTAGAGCACTTCAAGGCAGCCTGTCTGGGGAAGTACCTCCACCTCTCAGAAAACCGCATCCTTATAAAAGTGTTAGTAATTAATTTAGTAAAGAAAAAATGTTTCATTATCCTCATTCATTATCATCATTAATGTTTTATTATATTAAAAAAAATCCTTGTACGGGCCCCTTCAATACGACCCGTACACTTTCGTAAACGAATGTAGTAAAATAATAGTATGTAGGTATGGCGGGCTAGCTCTTCTACCTCCGGTTGTAAGTCGCAGGTAACGGGTTGGTGCAGAATGAAACGCCTGTTGTCGTCGGAGAAGTATGGAGCCGTAGGTGCTTCCTTCCATGTCTGGACTGGCTTGGCTTCGAGGTGACTTGGCTGGCTATTCCACTGTAGTGTGAGCGCTGAGTGTAGCGGACGACTGGTATCGATCACCGTTTTTTTTTTTTGACCTGACTATGTAGTTAGCCCCGAGTGGGCTGTCACTACGTCACCGGACTAGAGAGGCGGGCGTGAGGCGCCACAGCCTAGAAAACAAAGTTAAGCGACAGCCTAAGGGCCCCCGAGAGGGGTCGGACCTCGGCTCAGGACGTCGCTGGAGAATCAAATCGAACACGCGGGTTCGTGCCTGAAGGGCCTGTCGGAGAGTCGGATCGATCACCGTTTTTTTTTTTTTTTTTTTTTGACCTGACTATGTAGTTAGCCCCGAGTGGGCTGTCACTACGTCACCGGACTAGAGAGGCGGGCGTGAGGCGCCACAGCCTAGAAAAACAAAGTTCGATCGATCACCGCTCTGTGGCCCATATTTATACCCCCGCTGTGGGAGCGAGAGGTACAAGTGTGGGAAAGAGACAGATATAGCCAAAATCGCCCAGACCTGAAGGCATTACCTGATCGTTCTCGCTTTATTTGTGTCAAAAATGTTTCTAAGTTGTTCTATTTTTCCATATATTTGACCCCTTTTCATACAAACTCATGAAACTTTTGCTAAAGTTATTACCAAAACCTATGGGTCAGTTAAGAGTTTTACATATAAATGTTTTCATTATAAACTTAAAACTATGTTCATAGGTACATCTATCCAATATTGAGCTGTTGCAGTCTGTTGATGACGGGTTGACGACTTTGAGGTTCCGCAAGTAAATGGTAAAACGAGAAAATAATTTTAAACTTTTATTGTTGGTCGCGGGTATACAACTTAGAAAAATAGCGGAGAGCAGCGTGCGGTGTGCGTGGCTCGCACTTTTAGACTGATCATGATGCGTTTTTAATGCATAAAATTAGTAAGAAAATATACCCTCCAATATTCGGCCAGCACGCCGCGCGCTCTCTTAAGACTTAGTATATAAAATTAAATTATGTACACGCGTCGTTAACAATTCCCACCCCTAGTGCTGCTCTAACAGCACTCAGTACCAACCGGGATTCGTATGACGCGTGTGACCGATCTAGTTAATGTGCCTGATTGCGTCTTAACCCTAACCATGCGTACCCGTCCATCCCTCCCAGGGAATACTTCCTCAATTAAACCGCGAGGCCAAACATTTCTTGGGCAATTAGGGTCCGCAATCAACACGAGATCGCCTGCTTGTAGTGATCTGTTGTCCGAAAGCCATTTCATCCTGGGTAACATCCCGGGCAGCACCTCTCGTACCCATCGGTGCCAAAACATATCTGCGAGACGCTGTGATATGCGCCATTGTTTACGAAGGTAAGTGTCTGAGTCATCAAATACTCCAACACGTGGTAGGTTCGATGAAGATCCTATAAGGAAATGGTTAGGAGTTAGCGATTCGGTGCTATTTGGCTCCACTGAAACGTGCACCAAAGGTCTGCTGTTTACCATATTCTCAACTTCGGCTAGTAAGGTGATAAGTGTCTCCTCTCGCGGAGCACGCTCTCTTAGAATAGTTTTAAGTGCCGTCTTCACACTCCGAATTAATCTCTCCCAGGCCCCACCCCAGTGAGGGCTCGCGGGTGGTATAAACGTCCATTTTATTCCTCTATTCAAAGCTTCCGTTTTCAGAGTGTCTTCGTCCAGCTCTGCCATAGATTTTTTTAACTCTGTGTCTGCGCCTCGCAAATTAGTTCCATTGTCTGAGAATAGTTGGTGAGGCCAACCACGTCGCGCCGCCATACGTCGCAATGCCATCACAAACGAGTCAGTAGAGAGCGACGAGACCAACTCCACATGAATTGCTCTGACCGTCAAGCAGGTGAACAAGACTCCATATCGTTTTTCACGATGTCTTCCCACCGTTATATCCAACGGGCCAAATAGGTCTACTCCGCAGAAAGAAAAAGCACGCTGGTGATGTGCCATTCTGGCTTTTGGTAAGTCTCCCAGTCTTGGTATTTCAGGTTTGCAACGTTTTAGTCGACAAATCATACATTTGGAGACCACAGCACGCACGGTAGGTCTCAATCGTATAATCCAGTATACTTGTTTCAGCTCGTTCACCACCATCTCGCGACTTCCATGAGCGGCTCTGACGTGATAAGCTCTTACAATTAATCTTGTAATGTAATCAGATCCATCTAAAATTATAGGATTTTTTATTTCAGATGTAACGTCACTGGCAGCATTAATACGTCCACCGACACGCAGGATCCCGCAGGAGTCAAGAAACGGTGTTAACGTAAGTAATTTACTAGCTATAGGTAAGTATTCTCCGTTTCTTATTTTATGTATTTCTTCGCCAAATGTTTTAGCTTGAGAATAGCACAATAAAATCTGCTCAGCCTTCCGCATCAATGTTAAATCATCAGTTAGTAATTTCTGCGTTCTATCAATGAACTTCAATACAATAAACATCGTGCGAACTAATTTTAACCATGAAGAAAATCTTGTAGGATCGGGTACACTAAAATGTTCGTTCTTAAAATACAGCAAAAGAGAAGTACATTCCAATGTATCTATTGGTATGTCAGATTGTGTTACAATATCCGTAGGCCATTCATACTCCGGGTTACAAAGAAACATAGGCCCATATAACCACTCGTGTTGCAACGAAGAAACCTCACAATTCTCTCGCGTAGCTATATCGGCAACATTTAATTTTGTAGGGACAAATCTCCATTCGGTTGGTTTTGTTAATTCGTCGATTTCACCTAGTCTGTGCGCTACGAACGTCTTGTAATTTCTGGCATTATTTTTTATCCAGTACAGAACGGTAGAGGAGTCGCACCAGAAATATCTTTGTTGTGGTTTTATTCTATGTTCGCGTACTACAGAGTCTGCTAAACGCGCGGCCATCACCGCCGCTTGCAACTCCAAGCGGGGCACGGTCGTAGCCTTTACCGGCGCTACGCGGCACTTGCTAGCCACGAAAGCCACAAACACTTTATTATTGTTACCGGCCCACCGCCAGTAACATACAGCGCTCATTGCTTTAGTCGAGCTGTCGCAAAATATATGTGTTAGATCCGAGTAAGTATGTATAGCCGGCGGCAGCGCGCGCGCGTCACAGCTTCGGTCGGCGTCGACAGTTCTCGGGTGGTGTTTCGGGTTCTCACTCGCACTAGCGCAGGCCGCCATATAGTGTCTAGGTAGGCTGATATTGCGTAACGAATTAAGCGACGAAACCCATTTGTACCATTTACTTTGCAAATCGGAAGGTATATATTCGTCCCAACCTATACTTGAATGCCAACATGCCTGCAATATAATTTTTCCGGTTATGGTAATAGGAGCGAAAATCCCATAGATATCAAATATTGACATGATAATTTTTAAAATCTGCCTTTTGGTGGGCTTTTGTGTTCCATTGACCAAGCTCTCGGGGATGCGTTTTAGTGATATATCTAATTTTAATAAATCCAAATGCGGATCCCAAATTAAACCAAGCGTCCGTTCGCCGTCAAATTCATGTGGTTGTCCGAATTTAAACTTTACGGCTACTTCACCCAATGATTCTTTTGGAATGGAGTTCAGTACAATCTCATTGTTTGTAATCCAGTTTCTTATGTAGAAATTACCCTGACTGTGTATGTGAGTGACGTCATTCACGAGCTCTACGGCAGTTTGTTCGTCTGGTACGCTGTCAATGTAGTCATCCATATAATGTGACTTAACTATGGCATCACAGGCGCGCGGCAACGTTTGCCTGAAACGTTCCGCATTTTTGTTCTTAATGTATTGAGCAACAAATGGTGAACAATTGGCTCCAAATATTAAAGATGACATTATGTATGTTTTTATATCTCCCTTGTCGTCTCGAAACAGAAAACGAAAGGCGTTTTGATCATCGGTGTTAATTTTAACTCGCAAAAACATATCCTGAATATCTGCAGTCAACGCCACTCTGTTCTCCCTAAATCTAAGCATGATACCAAATAACGACTGGAGAAGATCGGGTCCTTTCAGAAGGTAATCGTTGAGTGACAGACCTGCAGTCTTACAAGCAGCATCGAAAACTAAACGAAGTTTCCTTTTATTAGGATTATCTACACCAAAATGGGGTAAGTACCAGACTTTCCTTCCAGGAGAGGTCATGAAATTATTTTGCAGTTGTTCGGCGTAACCATTGTCCAGTAAATGTTGTATGCGTTCCCGGTATCGTTGAGCGTATTCATGATTTCGCTCCATTTTTTGTTCAACGCCTTTTAGTCTAGATTTTGCAATAGGATAGGTGTCTGGCATTACACAGTCTTCATTCTTCCATGGTAATCCAACGTGCCACTTGCCGTCCTTTAATATAGACGTTCGTTCCAGAACTTCCAGTGCTTGAACATGTTCCGCGTTCTGTCGCGGCGTACCAGAGATTCCCATAGCCTCTATGGAAAAAAAATTACGAACTTCATCATGAAGTTCTCGTAATCCACGTTCGCCTTCACTTATAAACAGTGTTGAATGAGCTTGCGGTTGTCGAGTGACACTCGCACGGCCATGCACAGACCACCCCAGGGGAGAACGAGTAGCACATAATTCTTTTGGAGATCCTACTAAAGATTCTAAAGGTAAGAGCAAATGATAGTTATCCTGACCAATAAGTACTTCAGGTTTTAAATTACCAATATAAAGTTGCGATTTTATCGATTCTAAATGACTATATCTGTTACAGTTAACAACAGTTAGATCTTGTTTAGGTAAATTTAATTTATTTACACTCCGCGCTGTAATATTAAACAACATACCTTGTCTATTAGCAATAGGCACATTAACCAGCTGAGAGTCGCACACAAGCTCGGTGTCGTCCCATGCGCCGCGCACACGTAAACGTTCCCGGCGGCCGCGCAGACCGGCCCGCGCCGCCAGCTCCGCGCTTATCAATGACACTGTCGAGCCGTCATCGAGAAGCGCACATGTACTGATTACACCGTTCGCACCGTGGATGTATATAGGCACGACTTTTAACATAACTACACAACTATTACCATTTATATGGTTTACATTTTCGGCATGATTTTCAGATAACAGTTCCGGCACCGACAATGTATTTTCGACGTGCCGACGCGGCACGTAATGTAATAAACGATGATGATTTTTAGCACAGCCCTCAACGTCGCACACCGGTGCGGGGCACGTAATTTTATCGTGATGCGATACTAAACATTTAAAACACAAATTAAAGCGCTTAACGTGATCCCAGCGTTCTTTACGTAGCGCCTTCTTAAAATTTCTACACTCGGTTAGTCCATGCACTGACTTCTTACAAAACCGACAGTTCGCCACTACACTTTGTTTATTTTGCATTAACAATGTTTCACTGTGACTATTAAACTGTCTTTTATCCTGTCGCAGGTACAGTAAATTAGCACCCGAATGAGACAACTTCACCGCTTCTTCATGTAAAAAATCCGATAACATAGATAATCGGCATCTGTTATCTTTCTTCAATTGTTCGTAACTGTAATCGTTCCATTTTGAAATCAATATGGTAGGCAGCTTACTGAGTACAAGGGTAGCCACATTCACACCTTGCAAATAATCGTGCCGCCCCAACGAGCGAACTGCAGTTACATAGTTGGTTATTTTTATGGAGAACTTTGTTATTTCTTTATAATAATCTGGTGGTAGCGGGGTCAGCTTCTTCAAATCACTTAATATTTTAGATAAAATAATATCCGGGTTACCAAATTGCAATTTTAAGGTATCCATAATTTTATCCGGGGTTGTAGGAGTAATGAGCAAAGACGCGACGGCCTCTCGAGCAGGTCCACGTAGGCATCTTCGCAACCGCCAAAGGTTTTCCTTGTCAGTGAAATTACATAATTCGGTAGATTCTTCGTACGCTTGTACAAATTGTAACCACTCCATCGTTTCGCCGGAGTAGACAGGGAGGTCTCTCGGCGTGCTCATGCGGCTAATGAGGTTGTTATTCTGATTGTTAGTGACGGTGGTAGTAACCAGTTGCCGTATTGCAGTCGCCAATTGCTGAACTGAGCCACTGGGGCCGGAGTATACTTTCTCCGGCGGATACAGCGAATCCTGATTGATTCCAGGTTCGTGGATACGCTGATCTCTCAGGTCCATTTGGCTGCAGTCGACCCACCTTTCAATGTCACTTCTACTAGTGCACTGTTTCGAATGAACAGACTCTGATCGTGAACTGTATTTATCCTCAAGTGCAGCTACATCTGCTGCTAATTTCTTGTCTATAAGTTCCATTTGTATGCGAGCCTTTTCTTGTGATGCTTCCAGCTCCAGTTGTTTTCTCCGCGCCGTGATCGATGAAGAACAAGATTGGGCTTTTGATTTTGGTTTCGACTTGACAGTTCCAGAAATAAATGATGATGGTTTATTTTCCACTAGTTCATCACGGGTAGACGGTGGCAGGTATGGTGATATTTCTGGAGGTAATTGGGTATCTTCCGGTTCATCTACGGTTTCTCGTTTGGTAAGTAGTTCCTTCCGAAGGCTCCCTCGGGTGTTCACCATTTTTGTACGTTGCTGAGTACGTGTCGTCATGAGGTTCTGCAGATCCAGGCTCGAAGACCAATTTGTTGATGACGGGTTGACGACTTTGAGCTTCCGCAAGTAAATGGTAAAACTTGAAAATAATTTTAAACTTTTATTGTTGGTCGCGGGTATACAACTTAGAAAAATAGCGAAGAGCAGCGTGCGGTGTGCGTGGCTCGCACTTTTAGACTGATCATGATGCGTTTTTAATGCATAAAATTAGTAAGAAAATATACCCTCCAATATTCGGCCAGCACGCCGCGCGCTCTCTTAAGACTTAGTATATAAAATTAAATTATGTACACGCGTCGTTAACACAGTCACTATTTAAACGTTATAACTTTATGCAATATATATGCAACAGCTCGTACCTAGGCTACTGAATGTAAACATGTAAAACTTATCTCTAACAAACTAAATACATATGTAAAACTGTGTAAACCTATTCTATTCATTTATATAAACAACTTATGAGAAACGACTATAACTATTAACTATACAAATGTGCCTTACTTATACTACGCGCGACGGTTATATATTTATTTATAATAGTTGTCGCGAACAATCCTTATATATGACGTCACACGCAATATATTCTACTAAAAACTTCTTGGAGCTTAGCTATACGTATCTAGTAATTTAGAAAGTTTCTTTGAAGTTGCCTTTACCCCCGCCTCCATGTAACTGATTTCATAATAAGACAAGTTTGTTATCATGTACTCTACTGATACTCAATTACAGCTGTAATCATAACTAATTATAATTACAGAGCCTACAAATTAATTTGGAAGAGCTCAGGATATTGGTTTTCGGGACGCGCTTCTCAGAAATCACGTAGGGGGAGATATTTCGGAAAACATACACATTACGAGTATGTACTCGAGTATCGAATGTATTTGGTATTTCAATACTTTTTGGAACGAAGTATTTTATCGCAATCCTCCATTATCTGACCTTAATGAGACGAATGTACTCGTAGAATTTCAGGAGTATGATAATTGTAGAGTTCATTTGTGAATATTGGTACCAAGACGTACGACGCTCCGGAACCCGTAATAAACACTGTTTAGTACCTTATATCTCCTTCTCTCGCAAATCCTATAGATGTCGATCGACGAGCTCGGTGGCTCAGTCGTGAAGGATGCGGCTTTGACACCAGCGCTCGTGGGTTCGATTTCCACACAAGGCAAACATTCGTGTGCATGAACACGTCTGTTTGTCTTGGTCTGGATGTTTTAAGAGAGGTGGGGCGCATCAAAGCAGCCCGTCTGGGGTAGTAGCACCACCTCACAGAAAACCGCAGCCAAATAACAACTCCCTAGAGGGTTGTTGTGTTCCTGCGTGTGAGTGAGGTCACCAGTAAGGATTTATTGTGTAAGCAGCAGAGGAGGCATCGCGCGAGTGATAATTAATATATCTCGAGCGTTATTAACGCTACGGTACCCGCTTTACATCAGGTGGGCCGTATGCTTGTATGCCGTAGTATAAAAAATGATATATGTGCTTGTCTCGTTTTACCGTCGCTATTTCGTTACATCGAATTTCAAATCACAAAGATGCTAAAGATGTTTTCACTTCGAAAAATGTTTTCCTCTGAAGCCATGCTTGTAATCATAGTAATCAGACAAATATATGTAGAAAGAAATGTAAACAACTGTTGAGTTGTATCCTTACAGTTATGTAAACTGTCATGGTGTTACATCTATCTATAAATTCACGTCATATCCCTTGCGGGGTAGGCAAAGACAACCGAGCGCCATAAGATGCGGTCCTTAGATATCTTACTCGCTTCTTTAACATTCATAGCTCTTCTCATGCACACTCGTCCGTTCAATGGCTCCTGACTTCACTTTCTGATAAACCACGATCAATGTAGTCATTTCTCGCCTAATACATCCTTCTACTTTCGTGTTGTATATTTGTTTTTTAATTATTTCTTCCTGCATTCTTTCTACATGTCCGAACCAACGGAACATGCCTCTTCTTATTTTAACACCGACGCCCTCTTTCATACCAACTCTGCTTCTAACCTCATCATTGCGAATACGGTCTGCAAGCGTTACGCCACAAATTTTACGCAACACTCGCATTTCAACCGCGTTTATCCAACTTTCATGATCTCTCTGCCATGCCCAGCTGTCGCTTACATAAGTAAGCGTTGGGACTAGCACCGCATTGTGTATAGCCAGCTGCGTCTTCTAGCTCAGGTTTTTACTGCCAAGAAGTTTTCCCAACGTTCCATTATTCCCAGCACTCACTCGTCTTTCCACATCTGCGGTGTACCTTCCATCCCTGCTGAAAGCGCATCCAAGATATACAAACTCATCCACTTGTTCCAACACTTCATCATCTACCGTAATTCTTACATTGGTTCTGGTTTCTTCTCTTTCAAATACCATTATCTTTGTTGTCTTCGCATTCAATAGTACCTAAGTGTTCCTTCATACATTCTTTCAAAAATCAACATAAAAAACTACAGTAACTATTATAGCGAAACAAACATGTGACGTAATTCTTCCAGCTATAAATTATGTTATTTACCAACGCAGTTACGGTATGCGGAGGTTCTACCCTTGTTCTAGTCTGAGCGCCCGTGGTCGGACGTCATACCAGACATTCGTCCGACGAGATAATCCGCCCCTTATCGCATAAATTACGCAGTCACGCTCTACCGTTTGTTCCAGTATCTTGAACGTGGTGGAAAATAATTGTGAGGAGAAAATATAATCTTTTGCACTTGGCAACACCGATAGATGTTAAAATCCAGAAGTAACTGTACGTACGTAAATTATATACACCAGGTCCCTTGCGGGGTAAACAGAGGTATACAAGTGTCATAAGACGCGAATCTTACACACCTTTCTTTAAGTTCTTAAGGCTCCTGATATCACCTTCGGATAAATCGCGATCAACTTGGTTATGGTCTTAATACTCCTCGTTTCCTACATACTTCTACTTTCGCATTGTGTATCTATTTCGTCATTCTTTCTTACAACATTATTTCTACATGTCTGAACCAACGGAGCATACCTTTTCTTATCTTAACACCGACACTCTCTTTCAGACCAACTCTCTTTCTTACATCATTATTACGAACGCGGTCAGTAAGCGTTATGCCACAAATTTTGCATAACCATTCGCATATCTGTCGCATTTATTCCACTTTAAGAGAGGTAGGGCGCATCAAAGCAGACCGTCTGGGGAAGTACCTCCACCTCACAGAAAACCGCAGCCAAATAACAACTCCCTAGAGGGTTGTTGTGTTCCTGCGTTTGAGTGAGGTCACCAGTAAGCTCCCAAGGAGTTGATGTGTAAGCAGCAGAGGAGGCATCGCGCGAGTGATACTTAATATATCGCAAGCGTTAATAGGCTACGGTACCCGCTTTACATCAGGCGAGCCATATGCTTGTATACCTCCCGACGTAGCATAAAAGAAAACTTTCATGCTCTCTATGACATGTCTGTCTGTCACTTCCACATGTTAACGTCAGGGTTAGCACGGCATTGTGTACAGTAAGCTGTGTCATCGGGCTTAGATTTTGACTGCCGAGAAGTTTACCCAACACTTCGTGCACGCTGTTCCCTGTACTTACTCTTCTCTCCAGCGGTTTACCTTCCATCCCTGCTAAAAGCGCTTCCAAGATATACAATCTCATCCACTTGTTCCAACACTACAGCATCAACCGTAATCCTCGTGTCCGTTCTGTTGTTCAAAAGTAACTGTTAGATTTATAAGTGGCTTATTAGATATTGAAAACTTTTTGTACATTTACTCGATGAGTATTTGTAACGTATTTGAGTATACACGTAGTATTTTTTCGGGAGCATATCCAAAGTATGGTTTAAAGTGAACCAGTTTAATTTTGATTTTCTGTTGTATTTCATTGTAGATGTGAAAGCGTAGATTCACTGACTGGGGAAGCACGAAATTTCAGAAAGTATTTGACATACTAAGACGAAATTTTGCAAGTTGATAGTTTATATATAATTAGGAGACGTCGGCTGAGAACGAATTTTTGAAAATAAACATTTAAAAGCGGGAAATGCCCCTTGCATTAAACTTTCTATGACAGTTGTTTCGGAAATTTCTACGAGTTTGCGGGATTTCAGTATGCAGTCAATTTTGAATATTTTAAATAACGGCCAACCTTTCTCCAAAGAATCTGTATTTAAATCTGGATTTTAGTATGCAGTTAATTTTTAATATTTTAAATGGTGGCTTTAGAATCTGTATCCAAAAATATTACTTTCAGTACACCAGGATATATACCAGATAAGATATATATATAGGATCAGATAGGGTCCACTACCTAATCCTGAGTATTTGGCGAAGATACTGATTTTTACATCGAAAGATTCCCTACAGATTTCCACAACTCAGAGAGAAATCAGATTTTGAACAGGTTAGGTCAAACGTTGTCTGATATGTAATTTCTGGGATGTGCAAGTTTCCTCGCCGTGTTTCCCTTCTTCTTCTTAACATTATCCCGTTTCCCAATCCACTAGGACACGGAGTCCGCTACGTAATCCTGAGTATTTGGCCAAGATACTTATTTTTACATGGAGCGATTGCAATCTGATCTCCACAACCCAGAGGGAAAAACAGACAGTGCAGCACATATTGTTTCGGTGTCCCGCATTCTCCAAACAGAGGTTTGACTTGGAGCAGGAGTTGGGAATGCGGGTCACCGAAACAACGGTCTCCGAAATAGTGGTGGGGAAAGGTAGAACAAAATTTTTAAAATACTGCGTCAGTCTAGCCACGGCTGTCATAGATCAAGCAGAGCAGCTCCACCTAGGACTAATGTTGTATACCTCGGCTATACTCTGTATAGCCGATGAGATCGCGGTGGCTAGGTGGAGCTGTGAAGCTCGCTGTCGCCCGTGTCTGGACTGACGCATTATGGGGAGGGAAGTTTGGCAATAGGTACAAACGTTTCACCGGCGTTCTAAAATGGGCAAATCAGAATTTTTTTTTGAAAATAAAACTGAAAGATGAATGGAAAAACGAATTGAGGAACGAAAGTGTGTGATGTATGAATGTGTTATTTATATGTGTATAGTAGCGATTTTAATTTTCTTTTTGTATAAAGAAATATATATTGTAGCAATAAGTGCCTTGCCCACGGCAGGGGTGTACGTATTTAAAACAAAAAAAAACCCCAGAGGGAAAATCAGATCTTTCTTAAGTATGATCTGTCAAAATATAATTTCTTGTACGTGCGGGTGTCCTCACGACGTTTTCCGAGTCAGTGATAATTACAATTATATGAACCCTAAAGTGCGACTTATGTACAAGTTCAATCTGAATATATAAAGAGTTAAACAAAAACAAAGAAAGTCGGTTGTCGAAACTTTATATTAGAATAAATTATTCATTATATATAACTTCACGCCAAATCCCTTGCGGGATAGACAGAGGGAACCGAGCGCCATAAGATGCGGTCCTTACACACTTCATTCGCTTCTTTAACATTCAGTACTCTTTTCATGCACGCTCGCCGGTTACTAAGACCCTTGATATCACCTCCTGATAAAACACAACCAATTTGGCCATAGTAGGTTAGTCTTGGTCTTCCTCGGCTCCTATATCCTTCCACTTTTGCATTGAATATCTGTTTCGTCATTTTTTCATCCTGCATTCTTTCTACATGCAACCGAACCAACGGAGCATGCCTTTTCTTATCTTATCACCGACACTCTCTTTCAGACCAACTCTCTTTCTTACCTCTCATTAAAATATATAGAGCAAGACAAACAAACACGTTCATGCACACAAATGTTTCGCCTATGTGGGAATCGAACCCACGAGCGTTGGCGTCAAAGTCGCATTATTAACTCGCCACCGATCTCGTGATCTCGGCATCTATATCCTTCTACTGTGTTAAAGAAAATAGGATTGCAGTGATTGCCTTACACAAAGTGAGTGTGGAGCCGTCGGTCATATTCAAGACATTTCAAAAGCTTAGTATCATCTGTATGTTCGTATATCGGCAGATATATGAACACTTCCTCTGATGAAGACCATAAAAGATCGGAGCGACCACATGCTGCTGGCACTACAAAGGCTGTTAATACTGTTAAGTCCAGAATTCGCCGAAACCCCATTAGGAAACAAAAAATCTTATCTCGTTAATGATAATACTTGCTTACTTACTTGTACAGATTTCACTTCACAATTTTATTTAATTTTTATTTTTACCGACCGGTTTCGCCTTTACGGCATTTTCAAGGTATTTTATATAACAGCAAGCCTACAATCAACAGTATCAACATAAAACAAAAAATCTTATCGCGAGAAATGAAGATTCCCGGTAGGACTCTGTCGCGTAAAATAAACAAGACCTGAAGCTCGGAGCTCATCATCGATATACAGGACATGCCCTAAATCAATCCCTACAGTTGTAGAGAGTGGATCGATCAAAACGCTTTCTGTCCCGATACGCAGGTGAAAGGCACAGATATATCCACTTTACTGATGAAAAAATATTCACGATTGAAGAGCACTACAACAAGTAAAATGACAAAGTGTACGCACACAGTTCTAAAGAAGCCGTCCAACTCATCGGCTACAAAAATACGGCTACGAAAGGTACAACGTGGTCATCATCCTGCGTCTGTAATGGAATGGTGGGGGTGTCTTATCAAGAAGTCACAAACTTCATTTTTGTGAAAAAGTAATGAGGATTTCAGCCAAAGTGTATCAAGTGCCAAAGTATAAAAGACCGAGACTCGCCAAATTGATCGTGTATTATCAGAAGATTATGTTTCTGATATCATATCATAATGAAACACCAAAATCAAAGCCAAGGAACCGGCGAGCGTGCATGCAAAGAGCTATGAATATTTAAGAAGCGAGTGTGGTGTGTATGATCCGCGTCTTATGACGCTCGGTTCTCTCTGCTTTCCCTGCAAGAGAGCTAGCGTGAATATATAAATACAAACTAAAAAAAACTAAATACAAACTAAGTTAATAATATAAAAACACTTTATACAAGTCGTTTAAAAACAAATATATGTCGGATTACAAATGCGTATTACAAACTAACTTTACCCATATCATCGAAAACAAACGCGACAAGTTGAACCTCAGAAGTGTCGAAAGTTTTTGTTTTCACTTAAGGTACCCTAAAAACTCGTTGGGCACTCCAGAGGGTCCGAATGGAGGGCTGAGATTTCCACGTCAGGCCCAACTGCGAATGGACACTAATCGTTAGGGGTCTGCCATGTTTGTGTGTGTATGGAAGTGTATGTCTGGGGCACTTCATGCGGAGTGGATATTATTGCGTGTAAATGTACGCTTTTATAATGAAATGAATTTATTTTCAGTAAATGTAGTATACAGGGACGGAATTATGCAATAAAGTAGTTTTATTGTTGTTTGTCGAGTGGTTAGCATTGGCTATTCTAACGAGGCTCGTGGGTACGATTCCATCACAAACATTTGTGATCATGGCAAACATGAGCATTTCTCAACTGAAAAAAAACCAAAATAACTTGCTTTTAAGAGAGGTAACAGAAAACCTTTACCTTACAGGAAACCGTACCCAACTACTCCCTGAAGGGTTGTTGCGTTGTTACGTATGAGTGAGCAGTACGCAAATAACTAGTTGCTGTGTTAACTACACTTGTCTCGGTCAAGGTATATTTAATAGCGGTAGGGAATCGAAGCAGAAATTAACGAAAATGAAAGACCTTATAGAAATAGAATTACCTCCACCTCACACAAAACTGCAGCCAAATAACAACTCTCTTAAAGGTTGTTATAGTCCTACGTGTGAGTGAGGTTACCAGTAAGCTATGAAAGAGTTGCTGCGTTAGCAGCAGCTGTGGCAACGCGTGAATAATACTTTCTGAATTGCAAGCATTCGTAGGCAACCACTTTACCAGTGGGCCGCATGCTTATATAAAAAAATAGGTTGACAGTTATTAGAAGTCAACGAAATGACTTATATTTATTTTATTTTAGACATTTTTAAGGAGCCTGCACACGTGTGATGCTTGTAGTTAAATTAACTAATGGCCTTTGTCACACAATGGCGTCTTATCCGGAAATCTTATTAGCGTGTGTGCGCCGCCTAAATAACCGAATTACAATTCGCTTCGCGCTGTAATCAACTGTAATACGTCAAGATACCGGGTGTGTTTACACCTACAGGCAACGGAAGTTGATAATAATTACAAACAATATACTAACAATATACTTCCGTTATTTTGTATTAAGCAAATTATAATGTAAAGTTGAATTCACCAGCACGTCATGCATACTGTCGACTAGACGAGTGTTCGATAAACTTTTTGTATTCACGATGCACCTACTTTCTTCTTAGCGTTATTCCGTTTCCTAATCCTTTGGGATTGGCGGGGTCCACTGCCTAAGACTAAGGATTTGACGAAGATACTGATTTTTACATGAAACGACTGCTGTCAGACCTCCACAACCAACAGGAAAAATCAATCCTTTTCTAGGTTGGGTAAACACATATATTTTTCTTTTTTTTTTTTTTGCCATATTACACAGCGCCATCTAGCCTTAAAGTAAGCGAAGCTTGTTTTATGGGTACTAGACAGCTGATAAACATACGTAAATACATTTTTATTTTGTAAATTATGGTTAATATGTATGTATGTATATATGTATGTATATCTTCACGCCAAGTCCCTTGCGGGGTAGGCAGAGAGAACCGAGCGCCATAAGACGCGGTCCTTGCATACTTCACTCGCTTCTGTGACATTTTTTTCTCTTTTCTTGCACGCTCGCCGGTTCCTAGGGTTAATATGGTTAATATTATACATGGAAAACACCCAGACCAAGACAAATACACATGTTCATGCACACAGATATTTGACATGTGCGGAAATCGAACTCACGAGCGTTTGTGCCAAAGTAGAGTTACTAACTGCTGCGCCACCGAGCTCGTCATAATTCGAAAATATTATGCTTCCAAGGAATTGATATAACGCGCGAACGATACATCCTGTATAACAAGCGTTCATTTAGTACACTTTACATCAGATGGGTCATATGCTTGTATGCCTCCTTACGTATAAAAGCCAAAAAAAAGAGAGCTGGCTTCAGCTGTCACTGAAAAAACATTAGTGTAATAAATGAAAACTTCATAAGTACAATGCGGAGAAGCAGAAAGTGGGGGTGTCATGTAAAAGTAGTTAAAACAGCCAGTCACGGCTTCAGGCGGCGGTGATTAATGTCGGAACATCCCGCGTGTACTTAGCTATTACGAATTGGGAGTGTCACTGTGACTTTTATATCATAAACTTTAGCGTATTCACGTCGGCGATAAAACGGCGGCGGAGCCTATTATGTTTGTAATGACATTTATTTATTCCACTTTTTCTCACACATTTTTTTTACTGTCCTACAAATTACACAGCGCCATCTAGTCCCAAAGTAAGCGAAGCTTGTGTTAGGGGTACTAGACAACTGATAAACATACTTAAATACATTTGTTTTGTAAATACATACTTGTTATACACAGAAAACACCCAGAGTAAGACAAACAGACATGTTCATGCACCCAAATATTTGCCCAGCGTGGGAATCGAACCCACGAGCGTTGGTGTCAAAGTAGCATTCATCGACAAAAATAACAGGAGGCATGCAATAGAATTTAAACACTTGCAATACATTAAGGATCGCTCGCGCAATACCACCTCTGCTGGTTTCCTCACGATGTTTTCTTCACCGCTGCAGCATATCACTGCATGGAGCAGTGATAGCCTAGTGAATAAAGAACCCACCTAGTGACTAACAGGCCCCGATTCGAATCCTGGCATGTACCGCTAAATTCGGATTGTACATATCTGTAATTTGTAATTATCACTTACTCGGCGGTGAAGGAAAAACATCGTGAGGAAACCACACGTCCAAGAAATTATATTTCGAAAGGCGTATGACCTAAAAAAGGTTTGATTTACCCTCTAGGTTGCGGAGGTCTGATTACAGTCGCTCCATGAATTTGGCCGAATTTCGACCATCAGGCGATCACTAGTCTAAGTAAATTTGCATAGAATATATGCGGTTATATTAAAATAGTCCGGTATTACAAACAGCCGTCTGTGTTACGGCACATAACCGTAATCAATAATTAAATAGAATTCAATTTGCATCGGATGTATCCAGTTATATCCAAATAGACCGGAATTACAAATGGCCGCCTTCACGCAGACGGCTCTCGAGCTATAATCCGTCGGAACCTTTGTCACGCTTGCCATAATCTCTGTGAACTAATAAGCGGAAAGGAGCTTCGTTATGTGTTTTAGAATTAAGATTGTCTGTGCCAATTTGTATATCGGTAGTAGAAAACAAATATATTGTATAAGCATGTATATAGGCATGAATCTACTAACACTAGTGCGTGGTAGTACTAGTTCTAATGAAATAGTTAGTGGCGTAAGCACGCAAAGTTGTTCAGATCAAATGGCCTAAAAATTTTACTTTAAAATAACGCCGGAATGTATTCCTCATCTCCCCAGCGCTATCCCGCTAATCAATTGGAATTGCTGGGCTTCGCCACCACAGCAACTAGCAGACCTCAACAACCTACACGAAAAACCTTTCGACCGATCACATGTCTTTTGAAAAAACCTTTTTACGATAGTTTCCTTCATCGCCGAGCGAGTTATAATTTACAAATATTCTAAAACACGAATAGGCTATTTGACACTATTAAAAATATGCTACGAAATGTGGTGATTCTATTAGGTAATAGCATAAAAAAACATATTTATCTCTGTTTTATCCAAAAATATTTATAGATTTTTCAAAATAAACAAAATAAATTCAAATTATTTTTGAAATTAATTCAGCGACATGAACGTTCTGTGATTGGCTACGCCTCGCGTGACGTCACACGCTAGTAAACATTGTTTATTGTTATACGCTGTATGTGATTCTATCATTTTTGTCGTATTTTCTTCGTTTCTTGTGCTATTTTTACAAGAATTTTTGAAGATTCCGCAAGACATTAATGTCTAGTAATAAAAATAAAAGTGTTTGCTATCAAAATGGACGAGAATTTTGTACGAGCCGACAATAGAAATCTACCTACGATAGACGCAATTATGGTTGCACTTTTCTTCAAAAATAATACTGATTATTATGCTGCAGAGCTGAAAAATATAAAAACTGCTGTGTAAGTATCTACTTATTTATTTATAATGATATTTTTTATATAAATTTGCGTCGCGGTTCCACAAAATATTTAGGTTATGTCTATTAATACCTTTCAAAATTTCTAAGCCCATTTTGTACTTCATGTAATTAATTGTATCTTTTTCCATCTGAAATGTAATAATCGAAGCTAGGTAAAACCAGTTTTTGCTATCAAGTTGATGTAAACAACACATTTTAATCAAATGGTTTTAGGTTATGTATATGTATCTACTATATTTATTTCGTTTTACAAAAATCAATTTTTACTTATTTCCTATTACTATTCGAATCAAATATTACTGGCATACTTACATCAAAGTGATCTTCACACATGAAAACATTTGTATGAGATAAAATGCTGTTTGGGTCTCTTCGAGCTAACTGTAACCACTTATTACGTCTCTTAGGGTTCGTTGGAACAGAAACAAACACTTTTTGTGGAGTTTTTATAGAAGTATTTGTACATTGTGGCACAATACACCATTTATACACCATTTTTTTTAGTAAATTGATAAGAAAAATATTAGAAACACGCTGAATGTACACTTCGGTACACTCGTTTACTTGTCTGTGACGTCACGCAGATCATATGCACCCGCCATTAAAAAAACAGCGTTTTTAGCGCGAATATTGTAGTTTAAATTTCAACACAATATTTTACGTAAAATACTGCAAATTTCGCAGAAATATACATGTGGTGTATTCATCATATACCAACGAATAATTGAAAACAATTTTTCAAAATCAGTCAAATAGCCTATTCAACGATACATTCTGCTCGCCAGGATTCAAAACAGGGATCGGATAATAAGCCGAATATTTATTCACGGGGCTACCACTGCTCCTAACTGCACTGAAGATGATGATAATGACAACAAAGTAGATCAGATTTATTATCCATTTCGAGAAATAGTTTAACATTTAAACAACGTGATAAAGGCGACTGGCGGGTTTCGGCCTGAAGCTTTAAGGTTTTTACCAAAAAACACTGTATTTTTCCTAATTTATATTAATCTACAAACCACCTTCGTAGAATTTGGGTAACTGGAGAAATAAGCATATTTTTCTCATTGTATCTAATCGATTTATCATACGAATTGATTCACACGAATTACGATATTTTTTTATCAGTTACACATTAATATATTATTAGATTCATAAAGATTTTTAGTTATAAATAAATATTGTCGGACAAATTACACAGCGCCATCTAGCCCCAAAGTAAGCGAAGCTTGTGTTATGAGTACTAGACAACTGATAAACATACGTAAATACATTTTTTTTTGTAAATATATACTTATTATACATAGAAAATACCCAGACCAAGACAAACAGACATGTTCATGCAGACAAATGTTTGTACTGTGTGGGAATCGAACCCACGAGCGTTGGTGTCAAAGTAGCGTAACAGCGTGTTCCACCACTACGCCACCGAGCTCGTCGAGTTACTGCCATTGTGTTTATATTTTGTGCATTTTTTAAAATAATAACAGCTTTTCAACGGACTTATTATTGTTTACTGTAGTTTAACAATCGATGAGTCAATAGCGATTAATTGATTAAACAAAACAGGGCAGCGCTGCAACACTGATGCGTTAAAAACTTATCTTGTCAACTTCACTTTTCAATTCATAACCTTAAATGGCTGTTGTTTTGAGATTTTTCTGTGCGATCGATTTTTACGTAGGTAGGTATTGCTTACCTTTATATAATTGTTTACTTATTAATCAGGTTGCTCTAATAAACCACATATTGAATTAGGTAGGTACCAAATCAAAACATAACCTTATTTATTTGTCAAAAATTTACACTTTCTAATTACCTCCAAGTTTTTGGCAAAATTAAAAATACTTTTTGGTTTCCCTATGGAATGAACTTTAACGAGGCAGTAAAAGTGATCATGTAGGTGATCAGGCCGAACTCCCCTAAGAAACCCGCCAGTCTCCTTTGATTGATCCCGATGTTAATCGTCAATTATGAATATGGTTATGATAATTGTCAATTCTAATAGAGATTCTCAATAATGTGAAAGATTTGTAATGTAATTCTAATAATAATTGTCAATTTTCAATGAGAATATTTAATAATTATTAAGTATATATGTAGAATAAATATAGTGTACAACATTTTGTATCTTACCGATTATTTTTAGTAACCCATACTAGTTATGCATATGTATCCATCTCTATCTGTGTTCAGATAGTCAATATTTAGAATTCTATAATTTAAAATGGCGGTAATATTAGTTTCCGTTCTCTTTATGGTCTCACGTGCGCCCATACTTATTCTCAACGAAACACGGATCTCCCTCAAACTGAAGGAGTCATATTTAATAACGTTGCAACCTAGTGAATTGACAGAGGCAAGTTTTGAAGTTACATAAAGACCACTATTTTTGGATTACTCTTAACTTTCGATACCAGCCGAGAGTGATGCCAAAAGGAGCCTTACGAGGTAAAGAAGGTTCAATAAAAATATAATAAAATAAGTCATACTTTGACAGGATACGTTCGACGTTACTCGACTTACGTGTTCCATTAAACTGGTAAACTCCTCAAAACTTCATGATATAATAATAAAATTAACCGAACAAATGTATTGCATAAAATTGTACAACGAATGTACACAAAACACAGTTTAAATAAAACTTACTCCACGTTTTCATAGATAACTTAGTTTACGAGGTAGCTTAGAAAACTTTTGAATGTTACACTACATACACTCTGTCCTATAGTTAATAGTTTATTATCCAAAAGTTACCAACATAACTAAATTTATTACTAAATTAAATGCCTAGTCTTCTTGTTACTTTAACACCCCAAACTGTAGTTTGACTACAAACAATAGTACTTTGGCCAGTCAATACTGATAGTGATGCGAAACCAGCCAACTTTGGTTTTGAAGCGTAACTTTCGCCAGTAATCCAAACTAAGTACGTTGATTGATAGCAATAGAATAATATAAAGTTGCAGCATTTTGTAATGTACTGTGGAAATTATACTACGTCGGGAGGCATACAAGCATACGGCCCACCTGATCTAAAGCGGGTACCGTAGCCTTTTAACGCTTGCTATATGCCTCCTCTGTTGCTTACACAGCAACTCTTTGGAAGCTTAGTGGTGACCTCAATCCCACGCAGGAACATAAGAACCCTCTAGGGAGTTGTTATTTGGCTACGGTTTTCTGTGAGATGGAAGCACTTCGCCAGATGGGCTGCTTTGATGCACCATACCTCGTGAGTGAGGTCACCAGTAAGCTCCTAAGGAGTTGCTGTGTAAGCAGCAGAATAGGCATCGCGCGAGTTATACTTAATATATTACAAGCGTTAATAGGATACGGTAACTGCTTTACATCAGGTGGGCCGTATGCTTGGACCCCTCCCGACGTTGTATATATAAAAAAATGCAAGTTATCGACTTAGCTTAACGAAAGCCAACAACCGAGATTAACAATTTCATTTATCTATCTATAACTTCACGCCAAATCCCTTGCGCGGTAGCCAAATATAGCCGAGCGCCACATGACTTGATCGTTGCACAGCTCACTCGCTTCTTTAACATTTATATCTCTTCTCATGCACACTCGCCGGTTTCTAAGGCTTATCGATGACTTCATGTGCTCTCGGATCATTGATCGTTTCATAACTTGCGTTAGTCACGCATGACACCATCCTCACTGCCATTGCTTCGTATACATGTAATACAAATTTCGAAACCACAGCAGTTTGTTTCATTAATATATAACCACAATAAAATATTATGCCGTAAAACGTCAGAGTATATAAGCATAAATTATCATATGCGATTGTCTGTCCGTTGATTTAATGTATGTGTAGCCCCATTTTAGTGGTGGAGGGTACAGTAAACACGCTGGAATTGCGCCCTCGGGTACTCTCCCGTCCCGGACTCCTGCATAATGCGGTCCATATTTTAGAATTAGCATTATTACAAAATTTCTGGAAGTCTCAAGAAACTTTGCGGTTTGAGTTATTGTCGTTTTTATTTCGACGTTTAAGTACGCGAACAATCTGTAAGGCTTTTAAAAAGCATCTTTGCGACTTTTTTTTTCAATATTGCATATTAGTCCTGCCTATGAAATATTATAGCTTGATTTAGAAAGTACTCCCACTTTTCAGAATACCGTAGACAATTCTGAGGATGTTTCTCGTGGTGAGCTACAAGTAAGTTGGAGTCAGGAATTCTGGGTTAGCAGCGGGTGGATTGCTTTTGTTGCAAACCATTGTAAAGTAATCGATTACTACTAGGAAGATCCTAACCTAAATTGCCACCCAACGTGTCATAGTAAATGGAAGGAAAAACTAGGAAGTTCCAGTATACAAGGTGTAAGGCGCAGAACTAATGGAGGTTTTATATGTACGTATGTAATCTATTACATGTACACTGCCATATAATGTTTATTTGTAATTGACATATGTTCGAATATTGATTATTAATGATATTCTATTGTCTTCCGCAATGGTTGTCGTGTTGAAACTATCGATTATATATTCAAGTATTATATTCCTACGTACTCTGCTTACAACAGTGTATTATTTTCCATTAGGTTATGGGCAGTATTTAAATACTGTTAAAATCGTATAGTTGAAATTGTGATATAAACGAAATCGTGTGCAATGGCGGATCACGAGTCTAGTCTGGGACTGTGTGGTATCAAGAAACTAATTGGTACGACGGACTTTCCTGACTGGAAGTTTCAGGTACGTAACTACCTTGAGAACAGAAACTGGTGGAAAGTGATCGAGGCTACTATTGTAAATGATAGTATAGTCGATATCGACAGAAAAGCTAGAACCACGATATGTTTATTGCTTGAACCCTCATGTTTTACACACGTTTATAATGCAAAGACTGCTAAAGAAGTGTGGTATAATCTTTGTAAAGCGTACGAAGATAAAGGATGGGGGAGGCGAATCACACTGCAACGACAACTTTGGCAATGTAAGTTAGATAATTTCGAGTCTATGGAGAAATATATTTCTCGAGTTATATTTTTGTCGCAGCAATTGGCTGACATTGATGCTAAGATATCAGATGAATGGATTATTTCCATATTATTGAGTGGCTTGACCGAAGAATACAACCCTTTAATAATGGCTGTAGATAATAGTGGACAAGAGATTCGTCTAGAGCAAATCAAAACTAAATTATTACAGGAAGGAAATAGACAAAAAGAAATGAATCTAAGCGGTGAACAAGCTTTGGCCACTAATAAAGTACAAAATATTGCAGGATCAAATCACAAAACATTTGATAGAAAGCAAAAATTTATGTACAAATGTTTTAAGTGTCATAAACAAGGGCACAAAGCGTCCGAGTGCAAAGAGAAAAAACAAAATTATGCTATGATTTGCATGAATACGGGTGAATCAAATACGTTTAACAAAAATAGTTGGTATCTGGATAGTGGATGCTCAAACCACATGACCCACGACATAAATAAGTTAACTGATTATAAAAAACAGCAAAGTGACTTGAAAATAAAAGTGGCGAATGGGCAAGAATTAAAAGTTCAAGGTAAAGGGAATGCTGAGCCAAACCTCGGTTGTAGTACTAAACTTGTACTAAGTAACGTACTACATGTACCCGAATTATCAATGAATCTCATTTCTGCGAGTAATATTGTTAAAAAGAAGTATGCTATAAATATTGACAAAGACGGCTGCACTATAAAGAAGGACAACCAAATAATCGCAAATTGTCGTGAAGTTGGCGGCATTTACGAATTAAAAGAAAAACAAGATTGTATGGTCAACCTGACATTGTCAAATGGAATATTGTCAAATCTTTGGCATAGAAGATTAGCACATTTATGCAGAAATTATATGGAAACCTTGAAAAATCTTGTGACTGGAATTGATTTTAAAAACACAGATTTTATTGAACCGTGTGTACCGTGTATTAATGGGAAGACGTGCAAAAGTCCTTTCAAAAATAAATGTACCAGAGCACATGACTATTTAGAATTAGTACACACCGATATATGCGGCCCAATGGAAGAGCCATCGCTTAGTGGTTCGAGGTATATGTTACTCTTTATCGACGATTATACTCGCAAAACACATGTTTATTTTTTGTGTAATAAAAATCAAGCTTTTGATAAATTTCGCGAGTATAAAGCTGAAGTTGAGACAGAAACGAGTAAGTCGATAAAATGCCTAAGATCCGACAACGGGTCAGAATTTTGCAATCGTGTTTTTGATAATTTTTTGAAGTCTGCGGGCATAGAACATCAAAAAACTGTTCCCTATACGCCCGAGCATAATTCCGTGGCCGAAAGAGCCAACAAAACGATTATCGAAAAGGCAAGAACGTTGCTTTGTGAGGCAAACCTAAGTTAGAAATACTGGGCAGAGGCAGCTAATGTTGTAATATATTTAAAGAACAGAAGACCTACCAAAGCTATTACTAACGCTGTACCGGAGGAAATGTGGACGAAAAGGAAAATTGACTTAAGTCATTTGAAAGTGTTTGGATGTTTAGCTTTTGTTTTGAAACCGAAACAAAAGAGACAGAAACTAGACATGAAGACTGAAGAAATGATCTTTATCGGTTATCCTACAAATACAAAGGGTTACCGTTTGATAGATCCAAAAACGGGTAAAATATCTGTAGCAAGAGATGTAAAATTTTTAGAGAATGTATTTCCTGGTGAAGCCAGCACGGAAGTGAAGAAAAACACAGTTGTTTCTTTGAACATTGAGGAGGAACAAAAAGAGCCTGTGATAAATGTAATTCGTGATGGTAATTCAAAGAGTGAGTATGAGTTCCTAGAACCCGATACGACAAATATTGAGTCAATTTTAAGACCTGACATGTATATCAGCGAAATAACGGGACCGTATGATAGTACTGAGAAAGCTATAGAAGCCGATTTTAATGAGGAGGCAAGCGATTCAGGTTCAGTTACAACCGAGAGAAGATATCCTCTTCGTGAGCGTAAACCAGTGGATTATTATAAATGTAACGCTACCGCAGAGATTAATGGTGATCCATTAACGATTGAAGAAGCACTTGCGAGGCCAGATAGTGATTTATGGCAAAAGGCTGTGGACGACGAGCTGCAATCGTTGAAGGAGAATCAGACCTGGATGTTGGTAGACCTACCACCTGATAAGAAGCCGATCCAGTGCAAATGGGTATTTAAGATAAAAAAGGATAGCGACGGTAAGATAGTCAAGCATAAAGCTAGGCTTGTAGCCAAGGGATTTACGCAGGTACGTGGCGTAGATTATAGTGAGACTTATTCATCGGTAGTTCGTAGCTCCACGTTAAGATTATTGTTATCGTTGGCGGCTCAATACGATTGGTTCATTGACCAATGGGACGTAACTACTGCTTTTCTTTATGGAAAGTTAAAAGAAAATATTTACATGCTACAGCCGAAGGGGACAATAGTGAAAGGTCAAGAAAGAAAAGTATGTTTGCTTCAAAAATCTTTATACGGTTTGAAACAAGCGTCACACGCATGGTATGATGAACTAGATAAGGTAATGTTAGACTTAGGATTTATACAATCAAAAATAGAGCCATGTTTGTATCAGAAAAGGTTAAATGACAATAACAAAATAATTGTTGTTATTTATGTTGATGATATTTTTGTGTTTGGTAATAATGAGAGCCAAAAACAGAAGTTGAAAAATAACTTGTTAAATAAATTTAAAATCAAAGATTTAGGTCCCGCTAGACATGTTTTGGGTATGAGATTAAGAAGGGCGAATAATGCTTTATATCTCGATCAGGAACAATATATTCAAAACCTGTTGGATGATTTTCAAATGAAAGACTGTAAACCTGTCGTGACCCCGATGGAGGTTGGACTCCGATTACAAAAAACATCGGAATCGCATTGTAACTTGCCATATCAAAATCTTATAGGATGTCTTAATTATTTGGCGGTTAATACAAGACCAGATATCGCACATGTTGTTAGTGTGTTGTTACAGTTCAATTCATGTTATAGTGAATTACATTACAAATGTGCGAAATGAGTTCTTAGGTATTTAAAGGAGACATTAAATCTCTGTCTCGTGTTTCGAAAGTCAAAACATTTAGATTTGCATGGCTATGTCGATGCGGATTGGGGCGGGTCATACGACCGAAAGTCTTTCACGGGATTGATTTTTAAATTAGGTGAAAACTTAATTTCGTGGGAGAGCCGCAAACAGCAGTGCGTTTCTCTGTCTTCGACGGAAGCAGAATACGTCGGTTTATGTCAAGCTTCTAAGGAAGCTATTTATTTGAATAGTTTATTAGACTGTTTGACAAATAAGGTATGTCAAAAACCTGTGGTTATTTTTAATGACAATCAGTCGTCGCATAAAATTGCGAAAAATAAAATGAACCACAATAGGACTAAACATATTGATATTAAATATCATTTTATTCGAGAAGCGGTGTTGAGTAACAAAGTGGAAATAAAGTACATGTCGTCTGATAAAATGGTTGCAGACATAATGACAAAGTGTTTGCATGGTCCTAAGATTAAAGGATTCCTTTCGCACTTATGTTTAGAGAAATTATCTATTAAGGGGGCAGATGTGACTTAGTTTGAGATTTATTCTTGTTTTTATAGAATCTGTTTTAAAGAGAAAATTTCTTAAAGGGTGCGGACATGATTTGATTTTATTTTTGTGTATTTATTTCTACTGTGATTTGTATTGTATTAGAAGTACAGTCAGGTTAAAAAGTTTGTAAGTACAGTCAGCTACAAAATATTTTAATATGTAATAGATTAAGGGTGCGTAATGGAGGTTTTATATGTACGTATGTAATCTATTACATGTACACTGCCATATAATGTTTATTTGTAATTGACATATGTTCGAATATTGATTATTAATGATATTCTATTGTCTTCCGCAATGGTTGTCGTGTTGAAACTATCGATTATATATTCAAGTATTATATTCCTACGTACTCTGCTTACAACAGTGTATTATTTTCCATTAAGAACAGGCAGTACCGGAAACTCCCAAAACGTATAAGAGAGAGAGAGAAATATATTTTAAGGAGTTATATTTGTGATCTGTGCCTGTTTGTATAAATAAATTTAAATATTCATGGGACAAATTACATAACGCCATCTAGTCCCAAACTAAACAAAGCTTGTGCTATTTAGACAAATGATAAACATGCGTATATACCTTTTTTTGTAAATACATACTATAATACATAGACAACATCCAGACCAAACAAACAGACTTGCGCATGTACACAAATATTTGCCATGTATGAGAATCGAACTCATGAGTCTTGATGCTGAAGTAGCCATCGTTGGCTACTCCACCACCGAGCTCCTCAAATCAGCAGTCAAATATGTTATTATGATATATTTAGTAATGATGTGACTACGCTAAACACAGTTTTATTTTTGATTTTTAGGGTTCCGTTCCCAAAGGGTAATTAGGGTTCCGTACCCAAAGGGTAAAACGGAACCCTATTACTGAGGCTCCGCTGTCCGTCCGTCCGTCCGTCCGTCCGTCCGTCCGTCTGTCACCAGGCTGTATCTCATGAACGGTGATAGTTAGACAGTTGAAATTTTCACAGATGATGTATTTCTGTTGCCGCTATAACAACAAATACTAAAAAATAGAATAAAATAAATATTTAAGGGGGCTCCCATACAACAAACGTGATTTTTTTGCTCATTTTTGCTCGATATTGATAACGGCAACAGGTAGACGCTTGAAATATTCACAGAATATTTAGTTATATATTCACTTTAAGAATAAATAATTAAATCAAAATAAAACAAATATTTGAGGGGGGCTCCCATACAACAAACGTGATTTTTTTGCCGTTTTTATAGATAATAGTACGGAACCCTTCGTGCGCGAGTCCGACTCGCACTTGGCCGATTTTTTTTATACGACGTCGGTAGGAATACTAGCACACGGCCCACCTGATGTGAAGCAGTTATCGTAGCCTATTAACGCTTGTAATATAATAAGTAACAATCGCGCGATACCTCCTCTGCTGCTTACACAGCAACTCCTTAGGGGCTTACTGGTGACCTCACTCACACGCAGGAACACAACCCTCTAGGGAATTGTTATTTGGCTGCGATTTTCTGTCCGGTGGGGGCACTTCCCCGGACGGGTTGCTTTGATACGTCCCGGGTTGCGTTGATACCCACCTCTCTGAAAACATCCAGACTAAGACAAATCGTAATACGTAATCGTAATTCGTATGGGAATCGAAGTCACGAACATTGGAGCCAAAATATCGTAGTCTGAATCCTCAGAACATTTTTCCCGTCATAATTTCAGCGTGTTCCTCAATAACCATCCTCAGTATCACATCCTGTATATAATAAACCACACATAAGTAGAATTTGTAGGGCTCCATAAAAGGGTATTTATAGGTACTTAAAACACCATATAGTTTATCCGGGCTCGGCGTCGTATTAGCTCGATAAGAAGCCGTCCCGTCAATTATACCGCGGATTATGGACGACGTGACACTTCGCGGGACAGGCGGGTCAAGTGATGCGCGTCACGTGACAAGCATTTGTAAATACAGTCACGCGTTATTCATAACTAATGCCGTATTTGGATTAAGATATTTGTGAATAAACACCGATGTCCTTGGAGTAACACATTCAGTAAAGAGCGCAAGGATATTATACTTATCCTTGTTACTTCGGGACATAGTAAATTCAAAGAAAGATATTATATTCACGTTTGCCCTTTGAGTGTTAAACTGTTATTAGATCTCATGTAGAGTCATAAGAAAAATAAGAAGAGGGATGCTCCATTGGTTCGGACATGTAGAAAGAATGCAAGATGAAAGAATGACGAAGCAGATATACAATGCAAAAGTGGAAGGATGTAGGAGCCGGGGAAGGCCAAGACTTACCTACCATGACCAAATTGGTCGTGTTCTATCAGAAGGTGATGTCAGGAGCCCCAGGAACCGGCGAGCGTGCATGAGAAGACCAATGAATGTTAAAGAAGCGAGTGAGATATGTAAGGACCGAATCACGTGGCGCTCGGTTCTCTCTGCCTACCCTGCAAGGGATTTAGCGTATAGATAGATAGATGTAGAGCCATGTACCTAACTCTACCTACGTCTACGTCTTGATCAAAATGTATGGCTGGGACGTTTCTGGGAAATGTTACATGACCATATGTAAACCACCAGACGATCTCGACTCGAGTGGCGCAGTAGCTGGACCCCACGAGCGCGTTGGTGTCAAAGTAGCGTACTTACTTTGACTCCAACGCCCGTGGGATCGATACACAATATAAATATTTGAGTTTGTGATTGAAGTGATGTTCAGCACTGTAAAAATTAAGACAAATACGATTAAATTGTTTATTGTGTATCGCAATGTAAGAAATTGTATTGTATAATTTATAAATACACATTATTGTCATGTCATATTTGTTATAATTGATAAAGGTGCTAAAACTGCGGTAACCATTATGACGACACCTTTATGTACGCATGTTTTTAACGAGCTCGGTGGCTCAGTCGCGAATGACGCGACTTTGACACTGGCGCTCGTGGGTTCGATTCCCACTCAGGATAAATATTTGTGTGCATGAATATGTGTGTTTGTCTTGGTCAGGATCTTTTTAAGAGAGGTAGGGCGCATCAAAGCAGCCCGTTGGGGAAAGTGCCTCTACCTCACAGAAAACCGCAGCCAAATACCAACTCCCTAGACCTAGAGGGTTTTGGTGTTCCTTCGTGTGAGTGAGGTCACCAGTAAACTCCTAAGGAGTTGCTAGCAGCAGAGGAGGCATCGCGCGAGTGATACTTTATATATTACAAGCGGTAACCCTTCGAAACCCGGGTGGTCATATATGACCGCGAAATGTATGGAAAAAGGTATATAACGGGTTCTGACGGCTAGGCTACGGTAACCAGTTTACATCAGTTTTTCTATCTGTGGGAACTTTTTATTGGCTTTCTGTTGTCTATTGTTTCTTGTACTTTATTTTTTGTAAGCTGTTGGTTCTCCTTAAATATAAATAAATTAAAAAATCTGGTGGGCCTTGCTTGTTTACCTCCCGACGTAGTATAAAAAAAATGGCTTTAAGTATGAATACGATTAGAATAGATATATGTAGAGATGTATAAATAGACTAGTTTGTATAAATAGGTACAATGAAGTACAGACAAAGATTAATCAAACTATACACGCTTGGATCTTATGTCATAGTAGTAAAGATTAAACTTGTATTGTTTGACATAGCTTGAGCTGTCGTCATATTTTTTTTATATAACACAACAACCATCTAGGGAGTTGTTATATGGCTGCGGTTTTCGGTGAGGTGGAGGTACTTCCCCAGACGGGCAACTTTGATGCGCCCTACCTCTCTTAAAAATCCAAACCAAGACAAACACACATGTTCATGCACACAAGTGTTTGCCTTGTGTGGGAATCGAACCCACGAGCGTTGGTGTCAAAGTCGCGTCATGCACGATTGAGCCACCGAGCTCGTCGTTTGGTGAAATAGCAACTATTCTGCAGTTATTAGCCAGTTTGTTGGAGCTCGTGTGTACTATAATTATTTTTGAAGTTCATCTTTTTCTGGTGCGCTACGGAAAAATGATAGTAAATGTTTTACGGTACCGACATATAAAATCGACACAATGTGTTCGTGACAATCAACACGTGTATATCAGTGTACATAAAATATATTTTTATATAAATATTTAGAATTTACGTGTGATTTTTTTGTATTATCTTAAATTATTTAAAGCGGTGAGTGATATTTATTGATAATTTATTACATTATCGTTTTGTCTTTCAAACGTATACGTGGAGTTATATTATTTTTTTAAGCGAAAGAAGTATATACATGTGTAGATAAGGCATAGTTTATTTTTTTTATTTCAATTGACGTATCTCAGTCGACAATCGTTTATCATGATATCATTGGATCATCAGGGTACCGTCCGCGTGTTAATTCAGTGGAATCCTGTTCACGTCGCCATTGTAATTAATGGAGTGAGCACGTGACACAGACTTAAGTTGACGGGTTAATGATGCACTCAAGACCACCGGAGATAATTCGGTTTTGAAAGGAAACGGGGAAGGGTAGGAATTATTGGTCAGGCGTTGGATAATTTCGGGGATAAACCTACCACGAAACAATAATATAAATATAAATATTGGCGGACAAATTACACAGCGCCACCTAGCCCCAAAGTAAGCGAAGCTTATGTTATGGGTACTAGACAACTGATAAACATACGTAAATATTTTTTTTTTGTAAATACATACTTATTATACATAGAAAATACCCAGACCAAGACAAACAGACATGTTCATGCACACAAATGTTTGTCCTGTGTGGGAATCGAACCCACGAGCGTTGGTGTCAAAGTAGCGTAACGGCGCGTTTCACCACTGCGCCACCGAGCTCGTCGAATAATGTAATATTCCTATAAATGTATTTTTTTTTATCCCGTTATCTAATCCATTAGGATTGGTAGGGTCCGCTAGCTAAGCGTAAGGATTTGGTGAAAATACAGATTTTTACTTGGAGCGGCTACCATGATTTTTCCTGTGGGTTGCGAAGGTCTGCTTCGCATCCCACATGGAAAAGTCAGACCTTTCTTTGGTGAGGTCACACGTCTTTCTAAATTATAATTTCTTGTTGTTTTTCTTCACCGCCGAGCAAGTGATTGTTACAAACATGTACATAAACACGAAATCACGAATTTATTGGTACATACCCACATCTGAATTAGAACCGGGACCAATGGGTTAATAGGTACTTTATATAATAAGCTATCACTCTTTCATTTTTTTTATACTAAGTCGGAAGGCATACATGCGTACGGCCCACCTGATGTAAAGCGGGTACCGTAGCCTATTAACGCTTGCAATATATTAAGTATCACTCGCGCGATGCCACCTCTGCTGCTTACACAGCAACTCCTTGGGAGCTCGAGGTTACTGGTGACCTCACTCACACGCAGGAACACAACAACCCGCTACGGAGTTGTTATTTGGCTGCGGTTTTCAGTGAGGTGGAGGGTACTTCCCCAGACGGGCTGCTTTGATTTCTACCTCTCTTAAAACATCCAGACCAAGACAAACAACCATGTTCATGCACACAAATGTTTGCCTCGCGTGGGAATCGAACCCACGAGCGTCGGTGTCAAAGTCGCGTCATTCACGACTGAGCCATCGAGGTCGTCAAGCTCTTTCATTTCAAATGCATAATATTTTGTATCATTTATACAAATGATGTTGGGATATAACTAGACACGGGATTATTACAGCAGTAATCCTGCATTGGCACAACCGTGCGTTCGTTCCATCGAACTGCGGTTTTAGTGCTGCATTATTTATTAGCGATTGTTACATTACCCGCATAGCATGGCATGGTAATGCTATGTATAGATTATTGTAATTTATATAGGAGATTCACTTCAATCGAACAACATTAGGCGAGTTCGGTGCCACAGTGGTTAATAACGTTACTTTAACACCAACGCTCGTGGGATTGATTCCCACACAAGACAAACATTTGTATGCATGAACATGTCTGTTTGTCTTAGTCTGAGAAATAGGACGCA
Source organism: Pyralis farinalis (assembly GCA_947507595.1). Taxonomy (NCBI): domain Eukaryota; kingdom Metazoa; phylum Arthropoda; class Insecta; order Lepidoptera; family Pyralidae; genus Pyralis; species Pyralis farinalis. Next base: position 36,238,394 of record OX382268.1, on the reverse strand, counting down.
TCAAACTAGTCTGTCTTGGGATGTACCACCACCTGACAGAAGACTACAGCTAAATAACAACTCTCTTGGTGATTATTGTGCTCATGCGTATGAGCGTGATCATAAGTTAGTTTATATTATGTTCATAAGCTTCCTAGTAGCAGAGGTGGCATCGCGCGACAGATAAAAGCGTTTATACGCGACCCTGGACTATCTCAGTGCTAAAATGTTTTAATGGTTATAGATACGTCATACACGCTCTGGCAATACGAAAGTAAGGTAATTGCCCAACTCGTATTCATTTGGCTACGCTCTCGCGTCGCGGCTATACGTACTTCGCCATTCGCCATAAAATATAAATATCTTAATATATATATTCATCTCTTTCTAACAACAGGTATGGCCTATCATTTGTCCCTTTGTATATAAGTTAATAGCATAATATCACATTATTTATGCCGAGTCATGTGGTTAAAACAAGATAAACACAGAGTGTTTTTAATGTACTTTTTGAATACATGTCAGGAAAGGAGAGAACTGTTTCAGGGAACTTATTATAAAATCGAATATACAATTTACAAGAAAAGATCTACCAGTCCTAGCAAGCCGCTTTACCGGCATACAAAACTTATTTCTACTTCTAAGTTTTTCGCAGAATTTTGGAAACGACTTTAATTTTACTTTAATTAATTTTATACGGATATACATTATTTTTCATAAATATATTGAGAAGTAACAATGAGAATATTTATTTCTTTGAACAGTTCCTCGAGTGATTTTCTGGGGTCCATGTTATAAATATAGCGAATGGCTCTTTTTTGTAAGATAAAAATTGCCGCAATGTTAGTCGCCGTTACCTACGACAGTATACCATACGAAATAATGCTGTGAAAGTAGCTGATATAGACTAAGCGCGCAGTAGCCACATCTGTCAATTATCTGAATCTCCTAACTGCATATGCAGCGGAGCTGAGCTAACCGGCAAATTTATTTATGTGGTGACCCCATTGTAATTTGTAGTCTACTGTAATTTCAAGAAACACAGTATTATTAGCAAATTCTAATTTATTATTTATTACCAATAATAACTTCTCTATTGGCAGACGTCACTTTTAAGTTACTCGTAATTTAAATCATAAAAACATGCAATATAACATTTACTTCATCACTTACTTACTTACTTGCGTATATAGCAAACAATCTACAGCAATAGTAAAAATTACAGAAAGAGAAAGCACAAAGGCGGTCTTATCACCAAGCGATCTCTTTCAGACGATAATCTTAGTGTAGACAGAAAGGTGAACTCTATTGAGTCAGAAAGGGTCAGATAAACGACGAGTATTGGGTATCTCCTGAAAGATTTAAGCTATCTATGAAAGTAGTATTGTCATAGATTTTATCGATTTTTGTGTTGCTTTAAAAATACCCATGAGCAGTAACTCTGTTTTTACGTGTGCTTGACTCGTGAAAGAACTTGCTTAACCTGCGTGTTTGTTTACATTAAGATGCGCAACGATACCATCAAGCTCCTTAGATACTTAATGTTTAATTATTTTCCTGTGTGTTAAAAAACATTCCATCATCAGGTTCCAGAGGTCCACTAACAACACTATCCACCTATAACAATAACTTCACACCAAGTCCCATGCAGGGGAGAAACGTGCGCGACATGACTCGGTCCTTACTTACCTCGGTATAACAGCGTAGTAAAAAAAAGGAGTGCAATACACAATTAATTAAGATATGATTGTTTAGAAAACGGTGTAGTTTCTTATATCACTGTAAAAAATACTAGTTCGATTAAGTTGAAAATCAGAGCCAATATACGTCGAAATACACCCGCTGAATATAAATCAGCATACATATGTACATAGGCAGACACACACACACACATATCCTCTCAAAATTGGTATAAGGACGACTCAGTAGTGGAACGTAAAATATGAATTCAATTTGAATTTCGAATCGCGACACATACACATTGAGGTTCTCTAAAGTGGGAAATTAATAGATTTTTAATTAAAGTCCCTTAATGAGCTCTTCAAGCACACGCGAGTTGTTATTTGGCTGCGGTTTTCCGTGAAGTGGAGGTACCTCAGACGGGCTCTTTTCATGCGGCCTACCTTTCTTAAAAACATCGAGACCAATACAAACAGACATGTTCATGTACACAAATCGTTGTCCTGTGTGGTAATCGAACTCACGAACGTTGGTGTCAAAGTCGCGTCATTCACGAGTGCGCCACCGAGCTCCTCAAAGTTAGATACATTAACTTTTATCTTGTTTTGTTATTTGAACTTTTTTGGGTACTATACTAAGAAGTAAAAAAGGGACTCTCTAAATGACGCGACCTTACCCGTTTATCCATATACCAAAAAATACAATGACTTATCTCACATTTTTGGTAAAGCAAAAGCAGCCCGTCTGGGGAAGTACCTCCTGCCCCAGATGGTGCCTTGCCTTGCTTCGGTGCCTACCTACCTGTCTAAAACAATGGATAACATTTTTTGACGTGATAACGTCTTATAAATCGATGACCGCCGACTGCATGCACGAAAAAGTGTCACGTTCCACCTGCGCAAGCGAGAGCGCGGAACAAGCGATAGAGAGGCACGATCGGCCTAAGCGTTCGGCTTGTGACGCATCTATCACTCTTCCACTCCATCGGCCGATGCGTGCGAGTAGAAAAGAGACAGCGGTAGCACACAACCTACACGTGAACTGTTTTGTCAACTGTAGAATGTTTTCTTATGACGTTATCACGTAAAATTATCGTCCGTAAACCGACTTTACAGACAACCAATTTTTTTACTTATGTGTTCGAATAAAATATACAGCAGTTCTGTAAGATAAACAAGAATAAACCATTTGACCCCAGCCTAAAGGCATTACGAGCAAAAGTGCTAGAACGAAATGTGATTTGGAATGAAAAAGGATTTCCACGATCAAAACGATTTGAACGAAAACTCCCAACGAGCAACTTTAACGAATTTACATAAAAAGCGTCTGATAAAAATCCAGTTTTACTTACAAAGGGCATAGAAAATGCATGTGAAGGACGTGACCACATAATTTTGCGGGTGTGAGGGAAAATAATAAGCGTAGGTCTTACTGACAGCGGTGGGCAAGTGAAATGGAATGTAAGTGAGATTTTAAATTGAAATGATTTTTCTATTGGAGCATAGAAATGTTGAAAATCCGTTAGGGTTGGTGGAGTCCACTACCAAAGACTAGGGGATTGGCGAAGTTACTGATTTTTGCACGGATCATCTGCCGTCAGAACCTCCACAAGAGGGTAAAGAGGCTATTAGGTTCGAATCACATTCCATTCCAAATATAACTTTTGGGGCGTGTGGGTTTGCTCACGACGTTTTACTTTACTATTACTGTAACTGCAAACATTTACATAAGTAGAAAACACGAATTTAGTGGTACATGTCAGGATTCGAACAGGGGACCAGTTGGTCAATAGGCCGGTTCTTTATTCACTCGTACTAATAAACCACTTGACTGCGCATGACATACCACGCGCTTACAAAAACTATGTGTTTTAGCACCTAAATATCTCTCTAGACGATGATGACGATGATGCACATTAGTATCACGATATTGATCCGCGAAAGCCAATAAGAACTGCGAGTTCTACTTTACCCCCCGATCCATTGTGGTGAGTTTTTTTACTAGGCGACATGGTGTCATTGGATCTCTGCAGGTTATTTCCTACAAGGGCAAACTTGTATAGATTTACTACCAACCAGAACATTTAATCTGCTGTCAAAGTAAATACATTTAATATATCTATCTATCTATAACTTCCCTTGCGGCGTAGGCAGAGAGAACCGAGCGCTACGTGACTCGATCCTTACATACTCGCCCGCTTCTTTAACATTCATTACTCTTTTCATGCACGCTCGCCGGTTTCTAGCGTTCCTAACATCACCTTCTGATGGAACAGGACCAATTTGATCCTGGTAGGTAAGTCTTGACCTTCTTCGGCTCCTGCATTCTTCCTCTTTTGCGTTGTATATCTGCTATGTCATTCTTTCATCCTGCATTCTTTCTACATGTCCGAACCAACGGAGCATGCATCTTCTTATTTAATAAATAGTTGTTGTAAATGATGTCTACTTACCGCCAGCAATTAGGCCACTGCCTTAGCTTGGCAGCTGTCACAGCGGACAGATTATGGCGGCCGTGACAAATGCGGTCGCGTGACAGACAGACGACATGTTCACGAACAGGTTGTTTCCTGTTTCTGCTATCTTTCTAAAGGAAACATGTTGTGTAGAGCTGAACGCCAGAAGGTGAGATAGGTAATACTTAGTTTGCAATTTTGCAGGCATCGGATGTCATTAATTTATCTATCTTTCTATAACTTCACGCCAAATCCCTTACGGGGTAGGCAGAGAGGACCTCCTGCATTCTTTCTACATGTCTACATGCCGCAAATATGAATATAGTGGTACATGCCTTCACCAGGATTGAAACCGGGGATCAATCGCTTACTAGGTCAGTTCTTAATCCACTGAGCTATAACTGCTCGATTTCAGTGCTATTTTAATACAAAATAAGCCAATTACTTACGAGTATGTACAAAAGAAGTTGCTTAAAGTTAGTATTGAAGAACACGTGTTAGTCTATTCGAAATAACTAGCTAAGAAGCGTCTAGCCTATGGATGGATTTAATCATCCTGATGTAGTTCTCTTGAGGGCACGTTAAGCTGTCGGACTCGGCTGTTTTCGATATATGACAGCATCCGAGGCGTCTACTAATGTTAACGTGTAGGGTTTTTGAAGTGAAAACTTCTTCAACAGCGTTGTGCACTTTTTGGGATGAGTAAAAAAAAGCTAAATTCGCGTCAGGCCGTCAGGACACGTGACACTGACCGTAAAATTTTGGTGAGAATTAGAACTTTAGTTCGCTGCAGCGCTGAAACATTAGTTACCTCTAATTAAACAATTAAAACATGAAGCGCTCGACCGTTCATAGGGCATTATTTACTCGCGACCAAAACGTTGTAAGCGCCATGAAATTGTTGGCGCTTACGCGTTTCATTCAACGTAGTTTATCAACATCGCTGTTTGGTTTAAGCGGCGCAGGGCGCTTGCGCGAGTGTGCGCATGTATTTGAGTTTTAGAGATTGGCGATGATGATGCTGGTAATGATGATGATGAAAGAGTCGTTGAAATTATGGATAAAAGTTGATTTTTCTGAGAAATAAACTTTTTAATGTTAAATAATTGTAATAGTTCTGAAATGATACATTTTTAATGTAATATAAATTGTCATGTTTGTATACGATAGCGCAATAAATGAATATTGTATTTTACCTCATACATGATAGTACTTTTATACTGATAAATAAAGCAATTCGTGCGAAATTATTCCCTAACCATTCGAAAATATTCAAAAATGCACAACGTTAATGTTCAAGTTTTCACTTCTGCCGGCACTCACGGAGTGCAACCCGTTTTTTTTATATACACAACACCGGGAGACATACAAGCATTGGACCCACATGTTTTAAAGCGGTTTTAAAGCTGGTGATCACTCACTCGCAGGAATGTAAACCCTCGAAGGAGTTCTCCTTTAACTGTGGTTTTCTGTGAAGTGGAGGTACTTAAATGAGCTACTTTGATACGCCCTACCTCTTTTCAAAACACCCAGACCAAGGACAAAACAGAAACAGTTGTCCTGTATGGGAATCGAACTAACGAGTGATGATGTTATAGTAATGTTACTAACCACTGTACTACCGATTAAAACTGTAACTGGGTGAACTAATAAGCGAAGAGGTAATAGAAAAGAAGGACATAGTGGGATGGACGTAGTATAGTTGACGAGCTCGGTGGTGTTAATAACACGACTTTGACACCAAAGCTCGTGGGTTCGATTCCCACACAGGACAAACATTTGCCTGCATGAACATGTCTTTTTGACATTGTCTAGGTGTTTTAAAAGAGGTAGGGTGCATCAAAGCAGCTCGATTGGAGAAGGACCTGTACTTCAAAGGAAACCGCTATATATATATACCGCTATGTATGCGCTATACCGCTTTAAAAACAGGTTTTTTAAGATGCTTCGAAGATGGGTGCGATTCCCGCACTAGACAAACATTTGTGTGCATGAACATGTATGTTTGTCTTGGTCTGTATGTTTTAAGAGAGGTAGGGCGCATCAAAGCAGCCCGTCTGGGGAAGTGCCTCCACCTGACAGAAAACCACACCCAAATAACAACTCCCTCTAGGGTTATTGTGTTCCTGCGTGTGAGAGAGGTCACCAATAAGGTCCAGATGAGTTGCTGTGTTAGCAGCAGAGGTGGCATCGCGCGAGTGATACTTAATGTATTACGAGTGACCATAGGCTACGGTAACAACTTTCCGTTAGGTAGGCCGCATTGATTCTCTAGCTTCTGGACGTCATACTGAAATAGCTATTTCATTCTTCACACGTCCAACCCTCTCCCAAACTCGTTCAGACTCTAAACGTTAATCCATCAATTATCAAGATCCAATGATACTCAACAACCACCACGTTTAGACCCACTTCCGCTCCCGCTCCCCGAAACAAGACGCACCACCAAGGGAACATTTAATAAACTCACCGGGCTCAAAATAAACTGGAGCTTATCTCGAGTAATGAGTAGAATCTTCTTTGTAATAAAGCATTGTTCATGGGCTTTGTTCCCGCAGTTGATTTGTGGCGTTTGATAGCACTGCTCCGACACTGAGTTTCCAATTGTCCAGAGAAATGTTTGATTTGAGTTAAAAATAGACCGTTCTCTAAGTACGATGCTTTGTTATTTGAGAAAAAGGTAGGTCGAATCAGAACAAAGAATTATCGATTCTTCGGCCTACGAAGTCATAGAATAACTGGCAAAATTCACCGGTTTAAATAATGATTGTTTTCGTAGCCTTGCATAGGCTTTTGTAGCACCGCTTCGACTTTCGTAGCAATGCGTATGCTCATGTGAGAAAAGTTAATACATACCCACACGTATAAGGTAAATATTTTGTAGCCTTGCGTAGACTTTTGTAGCCTTGCGTAGACTTTCGTAGCCTTGCGTCTGAGTTCATAGATCAGCATAGACCTTCGTAGCCTTACAGTGTAGGTACAGTAAATAAGTTACGGCTAATGTAAAGGCGGCAGTAGAAGATAATTCTTCAAAATATCGCTTTAGACCACCATTCTGATTTTGGAAGAATAATCAACAATTTAATATTTTACAAAATCTAAATTAGTGTACATGGGTTAGCATTCGACCCATCAAAAGTTTTTTTTATATCACCGAATATAGATATAGATAATACGTAAATGCTTTTCTTCTTTAAATGCAAATATTATGGTAACATAGCTAACTCACAGCAAGGCAAACAGACATACATATAACTGTTTGACATGCTCTGCAATTAAATTGTCGACATAATTTGTCAGTAGCACTAAGCACAAAGACAATCTGGTGAAAGTATATAATTTTTGTGTATGGTTATTTAATTATTATGACCAGCTGTATACTAGCTATGCATCTTGTAGATACACTCGTTAAAAGTTTGCTTCTGCGAGCTCATCTCGCCGCCGGAACTCTAAATGTTATTAAAGCAAAAAGTTTTTAAATGATGATACCGGATATCGGATATAAATTGCGTGGAAATTCGTCAGGGACAGTTTTTGCATACAAGTTCGTAATGATATAAAATTTCAAGTGTTCTTTGTGAGTCTGACTGCATCACTCTTTAAAAAAAATGTTATTCTTAAACCTGAGCACGTCACAATTTTATTTTACACATAAAAAAATATTTTTCATGTTAAATTACTACTTTGTAGTAACTATATCGAATCTTCTTCTCCCTAGCATTTTTCCGTTTTCTAATCCATTATAATTGACGGAATTTACTACTTGAGTCTAAGAATTTGGTAAAAGTACTGATTTTGACACGGAGCCACCTTCATAACCTAGAGGGAAAATCCGACCTATATTTTTTCTTAGACGTGAGGGTTTACTTAAGATATTTTCTTCCATCGACGGAGCAAGTGATAATTACAAAAATACGACTTTAGTGCTACGTTCCCACACCAGAATTCAAACAGGGACTAATCGGTTAACAATTGATTCTTTATCCACTAGATTGTAACTGTTCTTAGCAAACATATCGAATATAATTCAAAAATATTGTAAAGATTCTAAATGGTGTAATTTAAAAGGCGGAAAAAGGCATTATAAATAAAGAAAACTATCTCCTCTGTCTTTTATCTTCTTCGTACTCTTTGGCGTGAAACGCCGCATATCGCGTCTTCGCTTTGCCACTTCGCAGTAGCTTCTTAAAGTTGATTGCATTTATTACATACTAGCTATCCGCCCCGGCTTCGCACGGGTGATATGATCGCTACCAAACTTCACAGGATCACCTGCTGGGCTAATCTGAAGATTCACTGAAAATTTCATCAAAATCTGCCCAGCCGTTTTTGAGTCCATAGAGGACATACAGACAAACATTCATTTTTATATAAATAGATGTATAGACAAGATCGCAAACCAAAAATATCGATAGGGAAGTCGATGTAAATATTAAAAACCGTGCACAGCTTTATTTGTACGGAATGATAGTCGGGGAGTATTTTATAAAAACAAACTGCAAAAAAATAAAAACACGCTTGGAAATGAAAAGTCAACCGAGTAAATTTGAAAAAATTGCAAGGGGATTTGGGGAGATGGCTTCCCTGCAAGCTGGTCCCTGGCGACGGGGCTGCGAGCGGGTTTTGTGAATTGCCGCACCACGCCCGATCCATTAATTTGTTTACCTTTTAATTTTGTATACAACCTCTAGAGGCAAACAAGCATAGTGTCGACCTGATGTTACGCGGATACCGTAACGTAGATTAGGATAGCTTACAGTATAAATACTATCACTCGTGTCACGTTTGCGATGCTAACATCTATCATCACATCACTCGCGTGAACACAGCAATAGTTGATATTTTGCTGCAGTTTTCTATGATGTTCAATCCAGACGGACTGTTCTGATGTGTTTTTTATCAACATGTTAGCTATCTATCATCTTTCAAAAATAGCCGGCATTAATGACTTAACTTAAGCGTTCGGAGGAACTTAAGACTACTAAACCTAGTCATAGATAGGACGCAGTCGGCGCTGCTTTACTTTAAATAATTTAATTTGCATTAAATATAGTAAACTATACATAAATATTACAGTATAATACACCACAAGCCTATTTAGCATGCTTTAGCATATACAATAGCATGCAAATGTCATTAAAATTTAATATTTAAAAATTTAAGATTTTTAAATATTAAATTTTAAACCGGTTTTTTTTTGTATATAATTGTGTTTCTTTTTTCAGGGGAGACACCTGTATATATACACCTTAAAAAGTAAACTATTATAAATTATAAGGGCATGAAATATATTTATGAATATACAAGTTTAAAGTAATAAAACAAATTAGCATTTAATATACAGCGATGAATGATCATTTTAGACCGCCATTCTGACTTTGGAAGAATAATCAACATTTTATTATTTTACAAAATCTAAATTAGTGTGCATGGGTTAGCATTCGACCCAAAGTTTTTTTTTATAACAGCGAAAATAGACATTCAACCAGAGCTCTCGGTGTAAAAATTCTTTAGACACAGCACATCTTCTTCTCTGCCGCACAGTGCACCATTGCGGCTTCAATGTGTGATATTGTTATTAATTCCTAGCCGTCGGCAAGGGGTGCTATTGTAAAACGAGGCTGTTGGCATTATATCGAACAACTTTAATATTGTCATAGTCTAATAGCAAATTTTAACGTGGCAAAAATTTTACTTCGTCTCTACATATGTTGAGCCACTTATATCTAAAATACGAGTATCACTTATAAATACAATTCAACCCCAGGATTTGTGAACCATTCCATTTGACCCCGGTGTTCATTATTTTGAGTGCGGCTTACGGCCTCATCCGGGGCTTATTTTGCTTCCCAACCAATCTATTTAATGTTCTAAATGGAGCTACTGGTTACTTTCCAACTGCTTTCTTCAGGCGTTTAGCCGTCTGCAACTCCACCAGACACTATTTTGATTGGTTATATATTTTAAATTTATTTTAAAATAATTATTATATTTATTATTTTCTTTTCGTTATTATCGAAATAATAACAATGGAAATAAGAACATAATTCATTCAAACAATTTTTATTAATATATATATTTTAAACAACGTCGAGAGGCGTACACGTATTGAAGTAAATCGGTTGCCGTAGCCTATAAACGCTTGTATATTAATTATCACTCGCGATACCACTTCTGCTGTTAACACAGCTACTCCTTAGCTGTGTTAACAGCAGAAGTGGTATCGTGTAGCTTACTGGTGACCTCACTCACTCACAGAAACACAACAACCCTACAGGAAGTTGTTACTTGGCTGCAGTTTTTCGTGACTATACCAAAGGGGTTCCTTTGATGAGCCATGCCTCTCTTAAAACACCCAGACAAAGACAAACAGACATGTTCATGTACATAAATATTTGTCCTGTATGGGAATCGAAGCCACGAGCGTTGGTGTCTAAGTAGCGTTATTAATCAATGCGCCACCGTCTCAAAAGCAAAAGCAGCTCCTCAAACAGTCATGACATGACACAAATCCTATGAATGTAGGTAGGGGACTTACCGCGATTTGTTTTTATTGGTCAGCTGCCACGTCGCCGAACCCACATAAATAGTGTAAACAACCGTGAAAATTTAAAATCATACATGATACAAATCCGCCCTCAAAAACTTACAAAAATATATGTATATATAATGATAATCGTCAAAAATAAATATCAACTTAGCGTATCATATATTTTAAATTGAGCCCTTTATTGGTTCAATATATATATAGATAAAAGATAAAAAGATAAAAATTCTTTATTTGCCATTGGGCCCTCGCGGGCACTTAGACACGTCTTACAGTTTTTGAAATATAATCAAATTGTATCTTATTTAATTCTCTTTTTACTTCTTTTTTATCTACTAGCATTTCGGAAATGACCATTGGCTAAGAAGAAATGCCGAAAGAAACTTGCCAATATAGGTCTCTTTTAAAATTGTCAATTAAATATTACAAAAACAAAAAATACATAAGCATATTGGTACAATAATGATATCAAATGGTAAAATTAAAGATTACTAAGAACAGGTAGTCTGTGCTGAATTATTTCCAGACATCCTTGTCAGTTATATATTCATCAATTCTATAATAAGCCCTTCTTTTATACAATAACTAGTCCTCAAAATCTTGTTATTTTTCACAAAATGACGAAAAATTTCGTATATGATTACTTGCAGCCGGCGGAGCTTTGGCTCACTGACACATGTAACATGTAACACACACGTTACAGAAAGGTACTGAAACGTTACAGAAAGGTACTGAAACGTTACAGAAAGGTACTGAAACGTTACAATAAGGTACTGAAACGTTACAATAAGGTACTGAAACGTTACAATAAGGTACTGAAACGTTACAATAAGGTACTAAAACGTTACAATAAGGTACTGAAACGTTACAATAAGGTACTGAAACGTTACAATAAGGTACTGAAAACGCGAGAGTGCGACATTTGAAACACAACGACTCTACACTGGTTTTCAGGAACACCGTTCCTATATCTAATCTATATATATATATATAAATCTGTGTGTGCGTGTGTCTGTCGCTTTTTTTCGAATTTTGACTTCAGATTCGGATTCAGCATAAAAAAGTAGAATAGGAATGTTCAGGAACACCGTTCCTATCTCTTAAGGAACATGGTCAAAAGCCCGACAAATTTTAAACAAAAAAATTTTCAATTGTTATATAATTGACGAGCCAGGTGTTCCTCTGGCAATGCAAGCTTGCGCATTCTCAACTGGTTTTATTTTGCGGTATCTGTTAGGCTAGCAAGTCGCTCGCAGAGTTCCTTTAGGGTGGAAGCAAATGGGCAATTGAGATATATTGCATATGAATTCTTTTCGTTTTTTTTTTACTTTGAATTCAATATTGAATGAAGACTAATAAGATCCACTTGGTGTCAACCACTTGGTGTAAAGCAAAAATTAAAATTATTCATTAAAATTAAAATTCGTTAAATAGGAAGTATTTTAAGTAAGTATGTATCTCGTTAATGTTAATACTTGCACTTGTACAGATTCCACTTCACAATTTTATTTAATATTTATTTTTACCGACCGGTTTCGCCTTTACGGCATTATCAGGGTATTTTATACATTTGGTTGTATAAAATACTCTTGAATCAACATGAAAGAAAAAACAAAGCGAAGAAAAAGATAACAAAAATACATAAAAATCAATCATGTATAAATATATGCAGGCAGAATGAAATACGAAACAGATATACAATGCGAAAGTAGAAGGATGTAGGAGCTGAGGAAGGCCAAGACTTACCAACCATGACCAAATTGACCGTGTTTTATCAGAAGGTGATGTCAGGAGCCTTGGAAACCTACAAGCGTACATGAAAAGAGCTATCAAACATTCATCAAAGCAACTCAGGTGTGTATGGAAAAAGTAATGCGGCTCTCGCCTCTATCTACCTACCTCGCAAGGGATCTGCCGTGAAGTTATACATAGATGAATCAATAGATAAGTAAAACTGCAATCAAAGTTTTAGTTAATGCATTTACAGAACTGAGGGAATCATGAATTGGATAATCAATGTGAATATGAAACACGTAATATAACTGAAGAACAAGGTCCACGAATCTGAAACCAGCCTACTACACGTTTGAAGTACCAAATTCAAATCAAACATCTTCTCTCGAATTTAATTTTCTACCTAAATTACATAGCGACGAATCCACATTATATTAGCGAGGCACACACTCGGCACATTTACCTTGTTTTAGCTGCAGTATGTTTACAATAAAAGAAACAAAGACGTTTCTGATATATTTTTTATGTACTACATCAGGAGACATACCAGCATACGGCCCACCTGATGTAAAATGGTACCTTTGCCTAGACTGCTGCGCTTACAAGAAATATATTAACTAATGTTTTTGATGAAATTGAGTTAACACGATATCAAATATGAGAAAAACGAGATCTGTACCTTTCTGAGAGTTGTCATTTCATGATTCCCTCAGTTCTGTAAATGCATTAACTAAAACTTTGATTGCAGTTTTACTTATCTATTGATTCATCTATGTATAACTTCACGGCAGATCCCTTGCGAGGTAGGTAGATAGAGGCGAGAGCCGCATTACTTTTTCCATACACACCTGAGTTGCTTTGATGAATGTTTGATAGCTCTTTTCATGTACGCTTGTAGGTTTCCAAGGCTCCTGACATCACCTTCTGATAAAACACGGTCAATTTGGTCATGGTTGGTAAACACGTAATATAACTGAAGAACAAGGTTGACGTAGTTGTGGAGAGATCGATAGCGTTGTTATAGATAGATCGATGGCATCGTTGTAGAGAGCTTGATGGCGTCGTTGTGGAGAGCTCGATGGCGTCGTTGTGGAGAGCTCGATGGCGCTGTAATGGAGAGTTTGATGGCGTTGTTATGTAAACAGTTGTATAAGCAAGCCGAGCACTATAAAACCTACCGTATAATGAATAAATTATTTTTTTTGAAATTAAATAATCATGCCTGTTATTCTTCTACCTAGCAATATCCTGTTTCCTAATGCATTAGTATCTGCTGAGCCCGCCACCTAAGCCTAAGGATTTAGCAAAAATACTGATTTTTATAGAGATGAAAAAAAAACACGTCTGCCTATAAAAACACTTTTAAATTAATAAGCATACATGTTTAATAGATATAACATTAAGCATAAAGTATATTGATTATATTATATTCTGTTAATAAAAACTGTCTATAACTTCACGCCTAATCCTTTGCAGGGTAGGCAGAGAGAACCGAACGCCACATGACTCGATCCTTACACACCTCACTCGCAAAAAAGTAGCTTTTAAGATACCGACAAGCTGTATATATTTCTGATATCAACTTTCAAAACTGTTTATTTTAATATATCAATATATCATATATAGGTTTGGAAGATTATTTTTCTTCAGTCTACACAAAAGTGCATAATAGGTCATAATGTTTTTATGGCATCACATAGTCTATGTTAGCCGAGATAACATCACACATCTGAATCGATTTAGATGTTTGGTAGTTATAGTGGAATATAACTTACAAACATACTCGTACATACATAAACTCGAAATTGTTGCACTATATAATTTTAAACCTTTGTAAGCTTACCGAGATTTGTTTTCTATTTTTCCGGCATTATAATCCGAAATATCGGGAAAATAAAACAACAAATCGCGATAAATCTTGTAATGGTATTTTTTGTTGTAAAGCGGTTCGCGTAGCCTATAAACGCTTGCATTAAACTTACATTAAATATCACTGGAGCGATGTCACATCTGCTGCTAACACACCAACTCCTTAGGAACTTACTGGTGCCCTCACTCACACGCGGGATCACAACAACCCTCTAGGATGTTATTATTTGGTTGCGGTTTACTGTGAAGTGGAGGTACTTTCCCAGATGGGTTGTTTGATGCGCCCTAGGTACCTCTCTTAAAAACAACCAAGACAAACAGACAAGTTCATGCGCACAAATATTTGTCCTGTATGGAAATCGAGCTTAGGAGCCTAGCGAGCGTCGGAGACAAAGTCGTGTTACTAAGCGCTGCGCCACCGAGATCGTCAAGTAACATTACACTGCTGTTTTTGACATTTTTTTTTTTTGGTTCTTTTTATCCCCGAGCGGAAAGGCAAAAGGAATCTAGCCCATACAGCCAAGTCTTCAGTTTAGAACCCTTTGAAAATCTTTATTCTATGTTCCAGCTTCAGGAACTGTGCTGAAAAAATACTTGGGAAGGGTACCTAGACCCAATCAACCCAGATTAAATACCAGCCGTAAAATGATAGTGATTTTTACAAGGTTTTCTTGATGAATTTATTCACGTCTTCCAAAAAGTACATAAACGTGTTATATTTGAGTTTTTTCATTACTGTATAATTTCACTAGCACTTATGTTACAAAATAATATCGAAATCGTCACATAAAACTAATTTTATACTGAATTGTAAAAATTTCAAGTATAACAACAATGTCATTCGTCAAAAGCGCGGGAAGAAGTCCGCTGTTTTTGACAGTTGTGTAAATTGCGTTTAGTTAATGAACATTTTAATCTTATTTATACTTCGTAAGAATTCCACAGGGCTAATGTCACATCAGGAGGGCGGTATGCTTTTCTGCCTACTGTAGTGTTGAAAAAAAAAAAAGTATTTGTCACCCTCACAGAATCTCCGAGGGGCAAATCTTGTTACCGGCTCACGTAGGGCCAACTTTTGGGTACTTCACCCGAGTGCCGCGGCCGGTTACTGCGTCAACTGAACACGAGGCCGGGCCAAGTTTCAGATTCTTAAAAACGTGACTGGTACCAGCTGGTATAACGAGCTCAGCAGATATGTACTGTGACTTTGCGAGTGAATTTTAGATTTGCAGGAACGCTTTTTACGAGCTCGGTGGTGCAGTGGTGAAACGCGCTGTTACGCTACTTTGACTTCAACGCAATTGCGTTCGATTCCCACACATGATAAACATTTGTGTGCATGAACATGTCTATTTGCCTTGGTCTGGGTGTTTCAACAGAGGTAGCAGCATTAAAGCAGCCCATCTGGGTAAGTACTTCCACCTCACTGAAAACCGCAGTATGATAATAACTTTCTATCGTGTTGTTGTATTCCTGCGTGAGGTCACCAGTAAGCTCCTAAGTAGTACAGCGTTCATAGGTTACTGTAACCGCTTCACATCAGGTGGGCCGTATGCCCTTATGCCTGCTGACGTAGTAACATAAAATAGAGCGCATCAAAACAACCCGACTGACGAAGTATCTCACAGAAAAACTGGTCGGGGAGTTTTTAAAAGAGGTAAAGCACATCAAAGCAGCCCATCTGGGGAAGTACTTCCACCTCATAGAAGACCGTAACAAAATAACAGCTGCCTGGAGGGTCGTTGTGTTCCTGCGTGTGAGCGAGGTCATCGGTAAGCTCTTAAGGAGTCGCAGTCGTTAGCAGCAGGAGTGACATCGCACGAGTGACACTTAATGTGTTGCAAGCGTTCATAGGCTACGGTAACCGCTTTACATCATGTTAAGAACTTTCATTTGAATCTAATTCATTACAGAACAACAGCACTTCGCAAATTTGACGACGACTCATTATTAGTTGATATTTTTTTAATTTTATAATATATAAATTTTATAAATAAAATTGGAATGTCTATTTGTAATATTAAAATAACCGCTTTTAACTAAATGCATATGGATGTATACACGGTACATATACCAAAATATTTTTTGTTACAATTTTTGGTCTGTCTGTCTGTTTGTTCCGGCTAATATCTGAAACGGCTGGACCAATTTTGACGGGACTTTCACTGGCAGATATCTGATGTAATAAGGAGTAACTTAGGCTATTTTTATTTTAGATATTTTATTTAATTTTATTAAAATTAAAATAACTATTCCGCGCGGACGAAGTCGCGGGCACAGCTAGTTCATTATAAATACACTGTTAGACAATAAAATCGACTTACTCCATATATTGACATTATAATAAAGATGTCTATTGACATATCGATCAATACGTTTCAATTAGTGAAGTTAATTAGTTAAATTAGTGCTCATTAGTCACGCGCCTGTTCATTCGCAGCTTATTATTATATAATAATCTTAGTACAACTGTCACAGAACACTGTTTTACAATTCTGCGTTGAATAAAAGCTACTATGTTATGTAATGTTACTAGAGAAATACATCCAATAAAACCTATACGTACATAAAATCAATTAAATCAGCCATTGTACCTCATGTTAAGAATTTCAGTTAGTAGCGATTCAAAATAAATGAATGTTAAAGAAGCGAGTGAGGTATGTAAGAGTCATATGGCGGTTCTTTCTGCCTATCCGCAAGCGATTTGGCGTGAAGTTATTGATAAATAGAGCGATTCAAAATTAGAAGTATTTTGTAACATAAGGGAATCCACTCGACAGCACTTTAACGAGAATTATACTTTATACCACTAAAGTGACAAACAATAACTTGGTTACTATTATAGTAATACACTTACTTTAAAAAAAAATGGTTGTCTGTAAAGTCGGTTTACGGACGATAATTTTACGTGATAACGTCATAAGAAAGCATTCAACAGTTGACAAAACAGTTCACGTGTAGGTTGTATGCTGCCGCTGTCTCTCTTCTACTCAGACGCATCGGCCGATAGAGTGGAAGAGAGATAGATGCGTCACAAGCCGAACGCTTAGGCCGATCGTGCCTCTCTATCGCTTGTTTCGCGCTCTCGCTTGTTCCGCGCTCTCACTTGCACAGGCGGAACGTGACACTTTTTCGTGCATGCAATCGGCGTTCATCGATTTATATAACGTTATCACGGCAAAAAAAGGTACTAATGGTTTCCTTCATACATTTTCATACTAACTTTGAATTGCATAATCTTCATTTTGCCTACAAACCACTGAAAAGTTAAATAATTTTGTGTTTTATGAGAGTTGCAAACACTGCCATTGTGAAATTCGATTACTTATGTTTATGCAGTGTGTAGCCAGAAAGACAAAGGTTTTATACTCATTCACAAAATGAAAATTTCGATTATAATTGATTCAATCATTTGAAAATGGAACGAAGAAGAAGAAAGTATTTTCTAGCATTCCCTTGAACGGAAGTTTAGTTCGCAAATAATGAGATTTTAGGAGAACATTCTCAATTTAAATTAAATAAAAACATTTTCACGTCAAAAATTCCACGCGAAAATGAAGCTAAACGGCGTTTTAAAAAGCTAACCAGTATCCACTTTCAACAGTATCCCATAACCAATTAGAACATAACGTTTTATGGCCGAATTTACACAAAAGAAAGGCCTATCTCTCACATAATTCAGTTTTACTACGGTTTGCGATACACCAGATATATACTGACATATGGCACCCTAACGGCTGAGATAGGCAGCTCGCCCATCGCCGTGGGCCCATTAGGCCCTATTTGAGGATCATTGGGCCCATTTTGAGTCGGCCCGGGTACCAAGTAATTGCTTTGCGATGTTGCTATCGTCTATTTACGACATATATGGGGTTGTTTTAGATTTATTTTTGGAGATTGTCACAATTAGGGGATGTGATCGGGTTTAAAAACTTTATATTGTTCGGTGCATTCTAATAGTTTTGTAGCATATTTGGTTTGGTTTTGAATTTAAAGTTAAAAAAAAAACAATTCTATCTATCTAAAATTTCACACCACACACATGACTCGGGTCATATGTGAGTCTATGACCGACCGCCACATGACTCGATCCATGTATACCTCACTCGCTTCTTAAAAATTCATATCTCTTCTCATGCACGCTCACCGGTTGCTCCTGACATCATCTTCGGATAAAACACGACCAATTTGGTCGTGGTAGGTAAGTCTTAGCCTTCCTTGGCTGCTGTCCTTCTACTTTTGCATTGTGTATCTGTTCCGGAATACCTTTTTAGTGCAGTCTTTCTATATGTCCGAACCAACGGAGCATACGTCTTCTTATCTTAATACCGATATTCTCTTTAGACTAACCTAAAAACGGATTCCATAGCTACAAAATGTATTTTTTCCGTCTTATTATCGTCTTACTCGTGGTTGGATCGTTCACCATCATTGTTATCATTTTCAGTTCATCTCTATATCTATTCTGTCTAGTACGTTTCCTTCTTCCACACTTGTTGGATCTGTATCAATATACTTTTTGTGCATATCGTATTTAATACAATCTAACTAGGTTTTTATGTCTGTAAGATATTAGATATCATCTTTCTCATTACCTAACTATTTCATCGTTCATCCTGGGTAAGCCTTATATTATTATTCTTAGCTCTTCTATTATCCAGTATGCGTCCTTTAACGTTCTCATTCCTAGATCTATCTATTCTAATTCATCATCATATTAAGGTCACACATCTTTATAATCTCATATTAGGCCCCTACATGACTCTCATTCTGGCCCTTTCCTCACTAACATTCTGTTTCATGTAAGGCAACTGGTTATGTTTAAGGGAAAGTCGGGATTCGAATGCAGTTCCCGGAACCTGTCGCATTCTCTGTTAATACTATTTTTCAGTGCTCTATCTATATATCTGTCACTTTAGATAGATAGATAAATAGCAGAATCTTATCTACTCTGCTACAGAGCTGCAGCAGAGGTCCTTGAAATCAATGCTGCTGCAGTAATAATAATAATAATAATCATTTATTTCAGACAACAGGTTTTACAACACGGGTCCATAGATAAATACCTTAAATTAAAATATATATGACAATATAAACTAATTACTAATTCCACGTAGAGTCGGCGACGTGTAGCGCGTGTCGTTAGGCAACCGTCCTCGGAACTTCCGAAACACGATTCCCTTCGGCCAGAATTCTTCATTCATGAAGGTCGGCAGGTGATGAGTTGGAGCCCTCACCACAAAGGAACTAAAGTTTACCTTGTGGCGAGATTCCAGTCGCTCGACCCTCAAGGTGAAATTGGTCTTCTTCTTCACATAGTCTACAACCTCCTCGACCTTTGTAGACCAGTGTAGTCTGGAAACGTACAACGGCGTCGCTGGTATTTCCACGCGCAGTTGTGACGATCCGGTCTGTGCGGTGCCGCAGTAGTTGCGGTTGGAGGGCTTCTTCTTCTTCTTCCTGTCCACTTGAATGAAGCCCTGCTCGTCGCACTGGTGCTTGCGAGAACCCGGTTTCAAAGCCTTGCGAGCGGGCTCGCAACGACTTGACTTCTCCCGGTGAGATGGTAGGTGAGACGGTGGTAATGCGGTAACTTTTGCGTAATCACGTCCCGGGGTTGACGTGTTTATATTTTGAGTCGGCTCCGCTGGTGAGCGGGCGGCAGGGCACGGTACGGAGCTCGTAGCAACAGTAGTCGGTGACACCAATAAACTGCATACGGATGCATTCTGTGCACCACGACGCGTGTTAATGTTGCCGACCTCAGGTGACCTACTTACGGAAACATTACATTTTAGTGATAATATTTCCGTACGTAGCCCACTGATTGTTGTTTCCGATGTCGCTAATCGTGACTGGACATCAGCGAGACTGGCTTTCAGGCTTCTGATGTCCTTCAGAAGCGTACTGACGTCGACATGTTCCAAGGTCACAGATGGTAACTTGTGTAGGTCTTTCGCTACAAAGGAAGGCACGTCGTCTGGATCGGTCACCTTCAAAAGACTGATGACGTCTTGTATACTTTTGTCACCTCCATCCCTCCTGCGTGACGGCATCTCCGTGGTCTTGTCCAGCGTCTTGAACAGTAGCTTCTTGCCTCTGCAAATGTCATCTTCACTGAAGGTAGACTTACAGATGCGCATGATGCTGACTTCGTCCAAAGTGTCGATGGCGTGTTGTATGAACGCCAAGAACTCGTTGGCTATGAGTTGTTCGGAACCCATAGCGACGGCAGCGTACAGCGGCTAGGCCGCGGCCGCTCAATTCGCGAATTAATATTCGTAACTATGACGTGTGGCGGGAAGCGACCGTATTCTTTTTTTTTCGTATTATCCAGCACTAAGGTGAATCGAATGTCGAATGGTTAGCAATGACTACTACAGCACCAATGCTCATGAGTTCAATACCTACAGACGACAAATATTTGTGTTCATGAACACATCTATTTATCTTGGCCTGGGGATGTTAAAAAGGTAGGCATCAAAGCAACCCATCTGAGGAAGTACCACCACCTCACAGTGTACCGCTGCCACATAATAACTTCCTGCAGAATTGCTATGTTCCTGCGAGTCCTGAGTTGCTGTGTTTACAGCGTGATTAACAATGCGCGGACGATTCTTCGGAATATCGGAGCAGAGTGCTCAAAATTACGTACATTTTTCGATTTGTCCAAAAATGAAAAGAGCTATGAATGTGAAAGAAGCGAGTGAAGTGTGTAAGGACCGCGTCTTATGGCGCTCGGTTCTCTCTGCCTACCCCGCAAGGGACCTGGCGTGAAGATATACATTATTTATCCAAGTCGATATATTGGCTCCAGAGAAATCTCCAAATTCGTTGTCATTATTAATGGATCAGGGATTATGTAATCAAGATTTACACTCGACTTCGCGTACAAATTGATTTATTATACAATATTGGGTGGGGCGTAATTCTACGTTTAACGATCTGTCACAATGTTGAATTTGTACCCAAGCAAACTTAGGTAAAATTTACATAGGTTTTAAAATGTGATTTTTTAATTTCCGATTTCTGGGAAAATGATAATTGCCCCAAAAATCAAGCTTTGTTGATGTGTTTACGTTTCAATGCCTCTTGAATATCTCTGTGTTACTTTTGAGATGATGGCTGAGTATTGTGACTATATTAACATAGCTATTGCAACCACCACATCAACCCTTACTCATCCCACTGCAGGGATACGGGTCTCCCTTCAACCGAAGGGGTTTTTTTTTTTTTTTTTTTTTTTTTTTTATTCATACACCCCTGCCATGGGCAAGGCGCTGTTTGCAGCAATATAAATATGAATTATACCATTTATTTAATGATTAAAAATATAAATAATAACACATTCATACATCATCCTTTCTTTCATTCCGCAATTCATTCTTCCATTCATCATCTTTCATTTTTATGTCCTATAAATTTTTATTTTGCCCATTTGAGAACGTCGGTGAAACGATAATGTCTGTTTCCAAACTTCCCTCCCCATACTGCGTCAGTCCAGACACGGGCGACAGCAAGCTTCACAGCTCCACCTAGCCACCGCGATCCCATCGGCTATACAAAATATAGCCGAGGTATACAGCATTAGTCCTAGGTGGAGCTGCTCAGCTTATTACGATCTATGACAGCCGTGGCTAGACTGACGCAGTATTTTAAAAATTTTGCCCGAGTTTTCCCTACCACTATTTCGGAGACCGTTTCTTCGGTGGCCCGCATTCCCAACTCCTGCTCCAAATCGTACCTCTGTTTGGAGAATGCGGGACACCGAAACAATATGTGCTGCACTGTCTGGTCCACGCCGGGCTCGCAGAAGCAGGACGGGTCATCCGCGCACTTGAACCTGTGCAAGTACGCGGAGAACCCACCATGCCCCGAGAGGACCTGCGTGGTGATGCTCGACGGCACCATTTTGCCCACGATGCCGTACGCCTCCGCCGCACTCGGGAAGAACAGCTTCGTCGTCGAAGCTGTCGTTCCCGATTTGTATCTCCTGTCCCATTCGTCAATGGTCCCCTTACGGATCATACCTTTGACGAATGAGACAGGGCAGCGGTCGTAATCTGGCCGCCTCCGCAACCCCAGTGCGGCGCTCCTGGCGAGTTCATCGGCACGTTCGTTCCCCTCCAACCCCGCGTGTGCCTTGATCCAGAACAACGAGACGCTCTTACCCTGGCTTTTGCACAGTTTAAGAGCGTCCCGTGTCTGCACCGCCAGGGGATGGGGGGACTCGACGTTCGCCACCGCCTGGAGCGCCGCCATGGAGTCGCTGAAGATGCCGATACTGGGTCCATCGCAGCTCAAAGCGTACTCGGCCGCCGTGCAGATAGCCAGGAGTTCCGCCTGGTAGACGGTACAGTAGGACGACAAAGCAAGCTTGACGGCCTTGGTTTCCGCGCCACCGTTCCATATGGATACAGCGGCGCCAACCCGGCCCTCAATCTTGCTGCCGTCCGTGTAAATTCGCAGGGCAAAGTTGGAGTGTGCCCTGCATTGTTTACCGAAGGGGTTTAGAGCATACTCCACAACGCTGCTCAAATGCGGATTGGAGGAGGCCGCTGTTTTCAAGCCGCCCGAGGGCGACTGACTTAGCTTAACGACTGTCATCTATCGATAATAGCCGGGACCGACGGCTTAACGTGCACGGAGAAACTCGAGATAGATAAACCCATCCATAGACAGGCTGCAGTGACGTTGCTTAACCTGCGTATTCGGTTAGAATGGCACGCGCAACGACGCCATCGAGCTCTTGACAATAAGTAACAGAATTATATTTTGAAATAGCAACATCTAAATATAAATCTGTTACTTATTGCTTCTCAAAACGTTTACTTTAATTGTGCCTTTTTCCGCGACTATTTGGCACAAAAACTTGAAAAGAGGCATCAAAATTGGGTCACACAAACAGTTTTTGGTATCAAAAATTGATTTAGCATCACATAACACTAATAGCGTTAACTCAGCGGTGATATAAAGACAAGCAGTTAAAACTTTAGGCAATCTCAGCCGGTTTTAAAAGCTAAAGTTTAGCCGTAAAATTTTATCTGCCACGCTCCATCGCTAGGCAATTTGTGAGGTACTCATAAATACAGGGCGCTTCGTAAATAAAGTTAATTTGCAATAAATATTTTTGGGGTCGACGACGAACAGGGCCATATTATGATGGTTAATGACAATGGCAACCAACAAGCACCTGCTACTTAAACGGCAATAATCATAAATTGTGCTGCGGATTTACATCATGCTGTATATTGAGCACGAGATTTATATCAGCGATAAATATCGTGTGCGAATTTTTTGCGAACTTCAGTGTTCGTGCCAGAAAAGGTTACTTTTCTCTTATATTTACGCAAAATAATATTTTTATACTATTTTATTTTACAGAGGTAACCAAATTTTTATTTGTATTTTTGTAACCAAGTCGTAATTTATCTCACGTTATTTTTTATTTACGTAGCCAAATTATAATTAATCTTATATTATTATTTTTATTTGCGTAGCCTTATTATAACTAGTCTTTTATTATTTATTATTTACGAAACCAGATTAAATTAAACTTATGATATTTTAATTTACATAACAAGATTGTAAATAAAAATAGAAGCAGGTACACGTCGCTGACATTAAAAAAAAAAATTATGTAATAAAAACCATTCGTTCTATTTACAATATGGACTCCAGGTAAACATTCAGGAAATTGTTCAAAAAAATAAGTATCCTCACTGTTACTTCTCAATACATATATGAAAACATAATGTTTTTTCGCAAAAACAAAGTCTACGTCACAGAGGACTGCAGCCAAATACCAACTCACTGATGGATTATCGTGTTCCTGCGAGTGAGCAACGACATAAGTAAGCCCCTGAGGAGCTTTCGTGAGAGCAACTGAGGTAACGCGCAACTGATACTTTCTATATTGCGAGCATTCAGTTACGGTAACCACTTAACAATGAATGGGTTGTAAGCTAATTTGCCGCCCAACATAGTATAAAAAATAGTTATTGAAATTTCAATATATTGTTTCGGTTCTATCAGTTGGAAAGAAGATGAAGATAGAAATTAAAATGAAACAATAAACAATGTGGAATCCACGCTTAAAGTTCCCGTGTAATGTTTGCGTGGCTGTACGCAAACATTACACGGGAACTTTAAGTGTATATATAGCTATAGGAGACCTGTTCAATAACAACACAAGTGACACAATGCAAATGCAACAGTGCACATTGTAATTACAGTGCATTTGGGATTCATTGTACACACGGGATACAAAGGAAAGTTGTGTCGCACAGTCACGGGATATATACTTGTTGACCGTTCACTGTCACACGGATTCGATGCAGTCGGAGAGATTTTATATCATGAATGAAAATATTACACTGGCTAATGTTTATTTGACGCGTAACTATTTTTACAACATCTGAAGACATACAAACATACTTGGTCTAGGTGATTTAAAAAGTATGCAATTTGATCTAACCTGCTTTGCGTGCTTCCGCCACCAATTAGTTCATGCGGCCTAGCGCCGGCCGGCACCCACCCACTACTGTTAGTACTTGGTACATGCCGACGCTGCCATGGCTGCTCCGGTAGTCTCTGCCTCGGCTGCTGCGGTCGTCCGTCATCTGGAACAGAATCCGCATGCCCCCACCACCACCGTCGCTGCCACGACTGGCCTGGTCGTCGCTGCGACACGTGTTTCGCCTCTCCACGAGGCATCATCAGGCGTTGTAGACGTTAATCGTAAGAATAACATGCTACAAGTAACAAATCCATCGCAGTGCCGTCCCTTATATTGAATTGAGGGTGGGGGTGGATGGCGTGAGCGAAAAGATATTTAATAGTGGGGAATGGTTTACGTCAGTCTGTTTGTTCATGAGAGTAATTTTAGAAAAATTCTACTCTCAAATTCCATAATTCACTCAGGTCACTTTGTAACACTAAAGATAAAATCCCGCCCAATAAAAAATCCGGCGTCTATAAGTTGTTCTGCGATGAATGTGAACACGTTTATATCGGGCAAACTGGTCGTAACTTTATAACACGATTTCACGAACACGTATCGGCGTATAAAAACAATCGCCCAGAAAGGTCACACTTCGCCGAGCATCTTATAGACAAAGGACATAACTTATCCCCCACTAATACATATCAAATTTTACACACCATAGACAAAGGTTTAAAACTAAATATTAGGGAACAATTAGAAATTAATAAACATAAAAATTCTAAAATTATTCTCATGAACACACAGACTGACGTAAACCATTCCCCACTATTAAATATCTTTTCGCTCACACCATCCACCCCCACCCTCAATTCAATATAAGGGACGGCACTGCGATGGATTTGTCACTTGTAGCATGTTATTCTTACGATTAACGTCTACAACGCCTGATGATGCCTCGTGGAGAGGCGAAACACGTGTCGCAGCGACGACCAAAAGGGTAAAACGGAACCCTATTACTGAGACTCCGCTGTCCGTCCGTCCGTCTGTCACCAGGCTGTATCTTATGAACCGTGATAGTTAGACATTTGAAATTTTCACAGATGATGTATTTCTGTTGCCGCTATAACAACAAATACTAAAAAGTAGAATAAAGTAAATATTTAAGTGGGCTCCCATACAACAAACGTGATTTTTTTGCTCGTTTTTGCTCGATATTGATAACGGCAACAGGCAGACGCTTGAAATATTCACAGAATATTTAGTTATATATTTACTTTAAACTAAACTAAATAATTAAATAAAAATAAAACAAATATTTAAGGGGGGCTCCCATACAACAAACGTGATTATTTTGCCGTTTTTATAGATAATTGTACGGAACCCTTCGCGCGCAAGTCAGACTCGCACTTGGCCGATTTTTTACCTATCGTTATCCCGATTCCTAATTCATTACAATTGGCAACAATAGAGATTTTTACACGGAACGACTGCCATCAGACATACGCAATCCAAGACGAAAACCAGACCTCTTACGTTAGGACACTCCTCCGAAATATAATTTCTGGGTAATGCTGGTTTTATCAAGATGTTTTTCCGCCTCCAATGTGCCGCCGATAAGTTATTACAAATAATACATAAATCCGAAAACACACCAGGATTGAAACCAGTCGATTAATACGCCAATTCTTTATCTACTAAGATATCACTGGTCATAAACCGCACATAATCATACACGGTAAATATTGTCTTGGAGCACACGTATGACCTACGGACAGACTGCCTCCGGCTACAAATTATTGCCGTGTTTTCGTTCTTTTATGAAATGGACGATAATTCACGCCTTTATCCAATAAGTATCTCGGGAAACGCCGGAATAAAAATAAATTGTATACCGTATTTATATTCGCAAATCGTGGTTGAATATGGAGAAGCTATGACCTCGTCGATCAATCAGGCGATGTGCACTGTAGTCTGTATTTTGAATGGATTTAATTATTTTATCTTCTTCGTTCTTAAAAGAACGATAAATTATTTGTTGCTGTTACTATTTTATTTCTATGTTTCCTCAAATAATACCAATTAAATGCTTGTTATTTTTAAATAAAATCTTGTTATGAGTTCAATTTTAAATCGAAAAATAGCAATAAAAAAATTGTTCAAGTAATTTAAATTGAAGGGGGTTTCAAAATTTATTACAAACAATTAGTTAATAATTAATTTCAATCTGTATGTAAAATTAAAAAAAAGTCTATAATAAATAATTGTTAACAATAAATTTATTTGTAGTATGTATTTTATAATATAATTTAAAAAAATTGTTTACCACGGCAATAAAATAAGTCTAATTAGGTTTATTAGACCCGCAGAAATAACGAACAGAAAGACATCTCTCTATTCGTCATCATTGCGGCTGAACGACTGAACGGATCGAAACGAATTTTCAGTACACAGGTGAAATATCTAAAGAAGATTATTAGATTACATACTACGCGACACTAGGGTCCCCGGATTGCCAAAGTCGAGTGAGCGATAGTGTTGATTGTGTAACCAAGTAAATTTACCAAGTCAGATTGGAATAAATTATCTAATATGATCACTCCTTTACCACTTATTTGATGGCCTTCGGTAATTTGATGAAAAATGAACTACGAACTTGCAACCGGGTGCCAAAGTATTTTATCTTGGTTTATTAAAAATACTAGAAAAACTACTACTCTGATAAAAAAATGGTTATTACCACAGGTATATACGTATCCGCTCATGTATTTACGCAATCTTACACACATACATACAGAGAGCGAGAGAGAGAGATGCACTCGCGATATTACTCCCACAAAATTAACACAGAAACCCTACAACAAAATATAAATATCCATGTTTGGGAAAAAGTATTAAGTTTGAATTTTTTTTTGTTTGTTCATTTAATTTTCTTTTTACTGTATCGATCTCTAAAATCGAGAATTGAAAAGTGATATGAACGATACTGATATCGATGGCTCTATAGGGTATATAGTACATAATTAATCTAAAACATGAATTTGTCTTCGGCACATAAACTTAAATTGTCCTCTAGTGTGACATTCGTCCAGAGCCTTGGGCTAAGAAAGGGAAGATAAGCATTTAAATATTAGACCCAAGTTAAAAGCGTTTTTCTTATTACAATTTTACGAGAATGTACACATTGATTCCCCGCTTGCGAATCCAATCACAGTGATGATTTCCTGGTCCAAGAAGGACCACCTATGGAGAAGACGATTTTGATAGTTTTTTACAGTTTTGAATATCGCACTTTGGTTAAGATAGGTGACAACCTGCACGTACAAAAACGTCCAAAAATTATATTTTGGAAAACCGTGTGACCTAGTACAAGAAAGGTCAGATTTTCAAACATTTGAAACACCTGGGATGGCACCTGTTAAAACGCGACCCTGTAAAAACTTCTTCACGCCTACGCCGTACGTTACCGTAGTTTACGAAGTACCTTCACCTCATTGTAAACCTCAGCCAATGAACAACTCCCTAGAAAGTAATTGTGTTCCTACAAGTACGCGACATTAACAGTAAATCCCTAAGGAGTTGCTGAGTTATCAGCAGGGGTGAGAACACGCGAGAGATACCTACTTCATATTTTGTAAGCTTCTATACTTGACATCCGATGGAACGAATTCTCGCATATAAGAGAGGTAGGGCGTATCAAAGCAGCCCGTCTGGGGAAGTACCTCCACCTCACAGAAAACCGCAGCCAAATAACTCCCTAGAGGGTTGTTGTGTTCCTGCGTGTGAGTGAGATTATCAGTAAGCTCCCAAGGAGTTGCTGTGTAAGCAGCAGAGGAGGCATCGCGCGAATGATAGGTACTTAATATATTGCAAGGGTTAATAGGCTACGGTGCCCGCTTTACATCAGGTTGGCCGTATGCTGGTATGCACCCGACGTAGTATAAATAAAAAAAAACGGGTTGCACTCCGGGAGTACCGGCAAAAGTTAAAACTTGAACATTAAAGTTGTGCATTTTTTATTTTTTTGGAATGGTTAGGGAATAATTTCGCACGAATTGCTTTATTTATCAGTATAAAAGTACTAACATGTATGTGGTAAAATACAATATTCATTTATTACGCTATCGCATACAAACATGTCAATTTATATTACATTAAAAATTTAACACTTCAGAACTATTACAATTATTTTACATTAAAAAGTTTATCTCTCAGAACAATCAACTTTTATCCATAATTTCAACGACTCTTTCATCATCATCATTACCAGCATCATCATCGCCAATCTCTAAAACTCAAACACACACGCACACTCGCGCAAGCGCCCTGCACCGCTTAAACCAAACAGCGATGTTGATAAACTACGTTGAACGAAACGCGTAAACGCCAACAATTTCATGGCGCTTACAACGTTATGGTCGCGAGAAAATAATGCCCTATGAACGATCTAGCGCTTCATGTTTTAATTGTTTAATTAGAGGTAACTAATGTTTTAGCGCTGCAGCGAACTTAAGTTCTAATTCTCACCAAAATTGTACGGTCAGGGTCACGTGACCCTGACGCGAGTTTAGCATTTTTTACTCATCCCAACAAGTGCACAACGACGCTAAAGAAGTTTTCACTTCAAAAAAAAATACCTCCCGGTGCCGTATATCGCGATACTCTCTAGTAATTTATGCATCAATTAAAGATCCTTAGATAATATAACCGCTAATAACTTGTACCACAAGCCATAGACAACAATGCTGATATCAGTCCCTAGGGATCGGAAGTACAGGAGTACATAATGTCGCGACGTCTCGGAATTTGAGATACAACCGCCAGAAATTCCGAAACTAATTTAGAATGCTTCTGTTTTGAATATTAAAGCCTCCAAGTCAATTTGAATACAGCTAATACACAACTTGACTTCATTTGCAAGTAATGTGGAGATGGGAGGTCGACTAATAATGGAGACTGTGAGAAAGTGTATGTGTAGTATGTAAGTCCAAGTAATGTGGAGATGGAAGGTTAGCTAACAGCAGTGACTCCTGGATGTGCTCTCCGGTTTGAATCCTGGCATATATCGCTAAGTTCATGTTTTCAGATATATGTACACATTTGTAATTATTACTAGTCTGGCGGTGAAGGAAAACATCGTGAGGATACCCACAAGTCCAAGTATTTCAAGAGACGTGTGACGTAACATAAGAAAGGTCTGATATTTGAAATGAAAACTTCTTTAACGGCGTTGTGCACTTTTTGGGATGAGTAAAAAATGTTAAACTCGCGTCATGACACGTGACCCTGATCGTAAGATTTTGGTGATAATTAGAACATAAGTTCGCTGCACCTCTAAAACATTAAACAATTAAAACATGAAGCGCTAGATCGTTCATAGGGCATTATTTTCTCGCGACCAAAACCTTGTAAGCGCCATGACATTGTTGGCGCTTACGCGTTTCGTTCAACGTAGTTTGTCAACGTCGCCGTTTGGTTTAAGCGGCGCAGGGCGCTTGCGCGAGTGTGCATGTGTGTTTGAGTTTTAGAGATTGGCGATGATGATGATGGTGAAGGAGTCGTTGAAATTATTGATGAAATTTGATTTTTCAGAGAGATAAACTTTTTAATGTAAAATAATTGTAATAGTTCTGAAGTGTTGAATTTTTAATGTAATATAAATTGTCATGTTTGTGTACGATAGCGCTATAAATTAATATTGTATTTTACCACATACATGATAGTACTTTTTTACTGATAAATAAAGCAATTCGTGCGAAATTATTCCCTAACCATTCCAAAATATTCAAAAATGCACAATGTTAATGTTCAAGTTTTCACTTCTGCCGGCACTCCAGGAGTGCAACCCGTTTTTTCCCGGTTTGTTGGCTTAGGCTAAGGTAGCGGATATCACTAATTCTAATTGAAGTTATAAAACGGGACACTAAGGAGGAGAAGAGTATTCAAGTGTTTGAAATAAACCATAGTCTAATAATTTAACCGAAACAGAGAAAGAAATAGAGTAGTTATGAATGAAAGTATTGATGTTTAAAAAGAAGAGGCATGCTCAGTCGAGTGCATACAGCATCCATAAGTCAATGCCAATTATAATTTTATTCACTCTATGAGTTAAAGTATTAACATTCTGGCGATAGATAGGTCAGAGTCAGTAGGTTAGGAGAAGAATGTCCACCTCTCAGAATACCACCAAATTAGAACTCATTGGGTGGTTGTTGAGAGCTCGATGGCGTCGTTGCGCGTGTTATTCTAACCGAACAGGTAGATTAAGCAACATTGACCGCAGCTTGTCTATGGAGGGGTTTATCTATCTCTAGTTTCTCAGTGCTTCGGAGGGCACGTTAAGCCGTCGGTCCCAGCTGTTGTCGATAGACGACGGTCATTAAGCTAAGTCAGTGGCCCTCGGGCGGCTTGAAAACACTGGCCTTCGCCAATCCGCATTTGAGCAACGTGGCGGAGTATGCTCTAAACCCCTTCGGTTGAAGGGAGATCCGTATCCTTGCAGTGGGATGAGTAAGGATTGATGTGGTGACGTGGTGATGGTCGGTGGTTGTTTAGTTAATTATTCTATTACTATTATTTATTTTATTAATATTATATTATGATATTACTAATTAACTTAATTGAAATTTCGTATCGTTCGTAACGAAGACGTGAGAGAAAGAGTTGGTCTAAAAGAGAGTGTCGGTGTTAAGATAAGAAAGGGCATGCTCCGTTGGTGCGGGCATGTAGAAAGAATGCGGGACGAAAGAATGACGAAATATACGATATGACGATATACAATGCAAAAGTGGAAGGATATAGGAGCCGAGGAAGACCGAGACTAACCTACCATGACCAAATTGGTCGTGTTTTATCAGAAGGTGATGTCAGGAGCCCCAGGAACCGGCGAGCGTGCATGAAAAGAGCTATGAATGTCACAGAAGCGAGTGAAGTATGCAAGGGCCGCGTCTTATGGCGCTCAGTTCTCTCTGCCTACCCCGCAAGGGACTTTTCGTGAAGATATACATTAATTGAAATTTAATTATGTGTCGCAGTTCACGAGCTCGGTGCACACAGGACAAACATTTGTGTGCATGAACATGTCTGTTTGTCTTGGCCTGGGTATATTTAAGAGCGATAGGGCGCATCAAAGCAGCCCATCTGGCGAAGTACCTGCACCTCACAGAAAACCTCGGTCAAATAACAACTCCCTAGAGGATTATTGTGTTTCTGCGTGTGAGTGAGGTCATCAGTAAGCTCCTAAGGAGTTGTTGTATTAGTAGCAGAGGAGGCATCGCGCAAGTGACATTTAATATATTACAAGCATTCATTAGCTACAGTAATGGCTTTATATCAGGTGGACGTATGCTTATATATGTCTTTTCGACGTTGTATAAAAAAAATGTATTTAACAAAGAAATTATATTTTGATGAGCGCGTTGGCGGAGTCGCTAGCAATACTTTAACAAGGCTCGCGTGTTTCTCTTAGTCTTGGTCTGGGCGTTTTCAAGAGAGGCAGGGTGCGTTAATGAAGAAGTCGTACTGGGGAAGTATCTTCACTCACAAAAATCTGCAGTCAAATAACAAGCCCTCAAAAGCAGTAGTGTTCCTGCGAGTGAGCGAGGTCACCAGTAAGCTCCTAAGGAGTTGCTAGGTAAGCAGCAGGTGTGGCAACGCATGCGCAATGTTTCCTGTACTACAAGCGTTCATACGCTACTGTACCACTTTACGTCAGGTGGCAAAAAAATATATTTGCTGAGTTGCTGTTCCTGTGTTATTTTTCTATAAAATATTGAGAGGCATACAAGCACACAGCCAATCTGATGTTAAGGTTACCTTAGCGTATGGACGCTTGCAACACATTAAGTATCAATAGCGCGCGCCACCTCTGCTGCTAACACACCACCTCCTTAGGAGCTTACTTAATCTTTATTATTACATAGTATTGTCTTAGGTTTTCGCGATTGTTACACATTGAAATTAAACAATTTTTAACGGAAGTATCGCGTGTTTTATTTTTACTCAAGAGTCTTCCTGCGACCACGGACGCTGCAAAGCGTTCGAAACGTCAGGTTCAACAAAATAAATAAAACACGCGATACTTCCGTTAAAAATTGTTTAATTTCAATTTATTATTACATATTAGAGAGTATGGTGCTAAAATAAGAGAAGGCATGCTCTGTTGGTTGGGGCATGTAAAAAGCAGATATACAATGCGAAAGTGGAAGGATATAGGAGCCGAGGAAGACCAAGTCTCACCTACCACCTACCATAACCAAATTGGTCGTGTTTTATCAGAAGGTGATTGATGTCAGGAGCCCTAGGAATCAGCGAGTGTGCATGAAAAGAGCTATGAATGTTAAGGAGCGAGTGAGGTGTTTAAGGATCTTATGGCGCTCGGTTCTCTCTGCCTACCCCGCAATGGACTTAGCATGAAGATATAAATTCATACATACTAAATTGTATAATTACAATAAATATGTTTGTTTAATTAATAATTTAATTAAACAAACATATTTAATTATGTAACCATTTAATAAATAAATAAAACAACAATCCAAGAATATCACCTGGCCGCGGTTTAACCGCACATCATCTCGCCCCTATTATAACCAAAATAAACAATTCACCCCGCCCGGGGCTACTAAGGACCCCATTTACTTGAAGTATGCGCCAATAAATAGTGAATGTCTCAGGCTGGCCGGGTGGTTCGCATTTTTCAGATAGCTACTGAACCTTGGTGTCTTAGTACGTATGTTTATACTGAAATACGATTGATGGACTTTCTATTTTTTTTATACTACGTCGGGAGGCATACAAGCATACGACCGACGGGTACCGTAGCCTATTATTAACGGTTGCAATATATTATGTATCAATCGCGCGATACCTCCTCCGTTGCTTACACAGCAACTCCTTAGGAGTTTACTGGTGACCTCGCTCACACGCAGGAACACAAAAATCCTCTAGGGAGTTGTTATTTGGCTGCGCTTTTCTGTGAGGTGGAGGTACTTCCCCAGACTTTGACGCGCCCTACCTCACTTAAAACATCCAGACCAAGACAAAAAGGCATGTTCATGCACACAAATGTTTGTCTTGTGTGGGAATCGAACCCACGAGCGTTGGTATCAAAATCGCGTCATTCACGACTGCGCCACCGAGCTCGTCAGATATACAGTTATACAAGCATACAGCCCACCTGATGTAAAGCTGGTACCGTAGCCTATTAACGCTTGCGATATATTAAGTATCACTCGCGCGATGCTTCCTCTGCTGCTTACACAGCAACTCCTTGGGAGCTCACTGTTCTACCTGCTTTATTGTATGTATTGATTTGTTTTATACAACTGAGGGAGGCGTAAAAGCATGCGGCATACACATTTGACGAGCTCGGTGGCGCAGTGCTTAATAACGCGACTTTGACACTAACGATTGCGGCTTCAATTCCCATACAAGACAAACATTGGTGTTATTTTTTTTTATACTACTAAGGTGGCAATCAAGCATACGGTTTACCTGATGGTTAGTATCTGATGGTTAGTTACCGTAGCCTATGGAAATTTCCAACACCAGGGGTGTGTTGCCGACCCTGAAAGTGTGCATGAACATGTCTGCGTGTTTTTTAAGAGTGCCTCTCTTAAAAAACAAAGGGCGCATCAAAGCAGCTCGTCTGGGAAACCACCTTCGCCTCACATACAGGCATAGGCAGAGAACCGAACGCCACATGACTAGGTCCTTACACATCTCGCTTAACATTCACAGCTCTTCTCGTGCACGCTCGAATATGACATTCATAGTGAAGGCGCTTTGTTGCGTTTTAGTAAAACCGGCCGTTTGAACCCCGCCCTTCCTTACATAGTCATTGTCACATAGAACAACATTCTGATAAAAGAAACTTGACAATAATCTATATATATAAAAATGAATGATTGTCTGTATGTCCTCTATGGACTCAAAAGCGGCTGGGCAGATTTTGATGAAATTTTCAGTGAATCTTCAGGTTAGCCCAGCAGGTGATCCTGTGAAGTTTGGTAGCGATCATATCACCCGTGCGAAGCCGGGGCGAATAGCTAGTATAATATAAAAACGAAGCACTACTGTACAACTTGACGAAAACAACAACTTTAACAAATATAAAAGAGACATAGTGTCAATAATTGGTGATATAAACCACTCGCTCGACGACACAGACGCGTGTCAAAAGTAATAATGGCGAATATAATCCGAATAAATGCAAAAGTTGTTAATTCTTCATACTTTGTATGTATTAACTGTTCACGTTCATTGCGAACTACATAATATACTTTGAAAATCACAACAATTTAGGGTCTTTTTCAGTGCCCACAATTGTGGAAACTTTATAGAAAAAATATATACGAGTACAGTATTCAAATTATTGTTATGTCTAAAAACGACGGAGATTATCGCAATTCCAATAGTAACGTTATAATATTTCTTTACTTGTAAGTACTTTAAACGTGTTAACATATGTATTGTGTTTGATGAAAGCTTATACCGTGATAAAAGCAACACTAAAAAATAACCTTTTTTTATAGTTTTCATTTTCTTTCAAGCCCAAGATACGGTATAGGAGTTTAGTCATCTCACTCACACGCAGTAATACAACAATCTTCTAGGGAATCGTTATTTAGCTGTGGTCTTCCGCAAGCGATACTTCCTGTATTGCAAGCTACTTTAATTTACATCAGACGGACCATATGCTGGTACACCTCTACACCGTGCACCTCTCGACATTATATAAAAAGAAGGTAATCTATTGGTTCGGGCATATAGAAAGAATGCCAGAGGAAGGAACAACGAAACAGATATACAACGCGAACGCAATAATACTTACCTACCATGACCAAATTGGCCGTATGTGAAGGTGGTTTCAGGAGCCCTAGGAACCGAGCTTGCATGAAAACTACGCATGTTAAAGAAACAAGCGAAGATGTAAGGACCGAGTCATTGGCGCTCAGTTAACTCTGTCTATCCCGTAAGGGACTTTATATATATATATATATGGCAATAGTGTTGCTACTTTATGCCAGTGTCAAAGTCTTCAGTTTAGGACCATTTGAAAATCTTAATCTATGTTCCAGCTTCAGGAACTGTGCTGAAAAAATACTTGGGGAGGGTACCTAGACCCAATCAACCCAGTTTAAATACCACCCGTAAAACGATAGTGATTTTTAAAAGGTTTTCTTGATGAACTTATTCACGTCTTCCAAAAAGTGCATAAACGTGTTATATTTGAGTTTTTTCATTACCGTATAATTTCACTAGCACTTATGTTACAAAATACTATCGAAATAGTCACACAAAACTAATTTTATACTAAATTGTAAAAATTTCATGTATAACAACAATGTCACTCGTCAAAAGCGCGGGAAGAAGTCCTCGTAAGGGACTTAAAGGGGGCGTAAAGATAGCCGTAGCCGTAAGTATATAAAGGCAAGTCTCATTCTATACCTACGGGTTAATTTGTTTCGCGTTTACGTGAAGGCAGGCCGCCGCCCCGCGTGTTCCATGCCTCCACAATGACAATATTTCAAGCTGTCACGTCCGCCGCCCGACGTCGGCCTGACGTGGGGTCCGACTGCTGGCGACGTGGCTTAACACTATATTGTAACAGCACTGCACAGGTTTTTCCATAGAGGAAGACAAACTTTTTTATACAACTTTGGGAGGCATACTAACACGATCCACATATTGTGAAGCGGTTACCGCTTGCTGGTTTCTAAGGCTTCAAATATCTTCTGATAAAACACGATCAATTTGATCATAGTAAGTCTTGGGCTTCCTCGGTTCCAATAATTCAATAATAGACAATACTTATAATAATCCATTCCCTACATTGAATGTGTCTCCCGTCAAAAAAACAATTGTGATCTAACCACACGACTGAAGTAAAACTTCTTTAGCTCCATAGTGTAATACAGACAATAGGCCTGCACTGTGTCTTACATATACGAAACTTAACTCGCTATGAGAGAAAGAGAGAAAGAAAATGTGTGCTCGCACCTCTCTCTCTTGCCCCTACAGTAATATACGAAACGTAACTCTCTCTTTCTATCTTCACTAACTCATATCTCCCTCCCAACTTCCGTTCGCCTCGCCCGATCACACTTTTCGTAACGCTCTCGTCACGCATTCGCCAGCTTACTCCCCAAGTCAAGCGTGCATAAAGAAGTTTTACTTCGAAAATATACAGCTATAGAAAAAGTATCCCATACCATAATAGTAGTATCGCATAAGTACTTCTTCTTCTCCTATCGGTCCCTTATTATTGAGGATCATGGTTACTGAATCCCCTCGTACGGACAATCTTCCTCCATCGGTTCCAAAGTAGTCCTCAACACCTGGTGAATTTTATATGAGAAGGTATTTTCTTTCACTTGTTCAGAAATTACGATTACGGATATCTATACATCCTTTAGCATTTGATAGCCCAATTCTTGAGAATAGTTTTAGGTTATTCAGTATCACGACATACCTACGACCCTTAGAAACTGAAGAAACGGTATATCGGTGATGCAATCATGTTGACACTGAATCAGACGAATGAGCAACAGTAGTATCGAATGTCATACTAATCAAAACTCTTGACGAGCTAGATTGTGCAGTGTTTAGTAAGGCTATTTTAACACCAACGCTCGTGGGTTCGATTCCCACACAAGACAAACATTTGTATGCATGAACATGTGTTTTTGTCTTGGTCTGGGTGTTTTCTATATATTATAAGCATGTATTAAAAAAAATGTATTTAGACATGTTTATCGGTTATCTAGTACCCATAACACAAGCTTCGCTTAATTTGGGACTTTATTATCAAAAAACAAATGGCGAAAGCGTCCAGTGACAATAATTCCGCTAGCTTCTCGTCACTTGCACCACACGCTCCTTGGATTTTAGACGCATAGGTCCAAATCGAGTGATTGGTTATGCATTGCAAATGGATTGGATTTGCCATTGGGATTATTCAGAACATTTAGGCAGAAGCCATCGGAATGATTCGATTACCTATTTTATGTATTCAACTGTTTTACCTTTGGCGCAGTGGTTAATAAAACTTTGACGCCAACGCTCGTGGGTTCGATTCCCATGCAAAGCAAACATTTGAGTGAGAGATGTCTGTTTGTCTTGCTATGAGGTGGGGCGCAGCAAAGCAGCCCGTCTGGGGAAGTACCTACACCTCATCGAAAACTACAGTCAAATAGTAACTTCTTGGCGGTATATCGTGTTTCTGCGTGTGAGTGATGTCACCAGTAGGCTTCTAAGGAATTGTTGAGTTAGCAGCAGAGATGGGATCGCGCGGGAGATACTTAATGTGTTGTAAGCGATGAGACTTACGGTAACTGTACATCATCATACAGACATTGTATATTTATATATATATATATACATTGTTTATAAGATAATTACATTCTGGAGGTTTCTGGTAGCGACAGAGTACAGAAAGATGATATCCTTAGCTATATTGGGACACGTGAAAATACATCAATGGAGACATATTTTAATAGCGTATAAAGCAAAGTTATGTTATTTTTATTTGGATTTTAATTAGCGTATGAGAGGTTAATTAATTATTATAGTCATACTAGTGTACATTGAAGTTTTTCAAGCGTAAATTTCGACTGTGTGATGTATGTATTTTCAAGCTCGTGAGCGTTGCCTTTGATATACCTAGTCAGGTCATATGTTATGTGAAAAACTTTTGATGTAACTAATAATACACTTTTTGATAATTATGTAAAAGTTATATATGAAATGAAAGGTAATTAAATGTACAATAAAATTTTATTTACATTATTCGAAATGCCCTCCTCCATTTTGAATACATGCCATTAATCGACGCGGCCGGCGGACGAGTCATGGATTGCAGCACGCACCACATTTATATCTATTTCTGGCGCAGCTTTAACCAGAGATGCTCGAAGAGACTCCAAATAAGTAAATTTACAGTAAATTTACTTTTAAAGCTCGATATAAATCCTTTTTGTTGGAGAAACAGAAACAAGGTATTCCTCAAAACTTCGCTTGTCGCATATCTATATCTGCCTCATTATCTGTCTGATGGAGACAATGTGAAATGAAATTCAATAATTTTTTTTCTACTTATTCAAATATCATTATTATTTCATTAATCTCAATATAGTATTTTTCCCACGCTTAGTTTTTATTTTCTATGACCGAGGCGTGGGAAGTATAAGGTAAATTTGTAATGTTTACAGGCTTTCGTGCAATACACGGTAGTTGTATGTGGCTGTTTGTCTTTTGTCTGACTACACTCATCCTCGTCATTCTTATGGGTGATAGCTGAAAATCAGTGGTTGTTTCATTTAAGCAACGCTGTACACTGAGCTATAGCCCATTTGCGCTACTGTGGCACACACACGCACACACACAAACACCTGAATTAAAAACGTTCCCTGTAGTATAGCGAAACTATGTTTTAAGTTAACAGTGTAGTCATATCGATGTACATTTTATTGATGTGTGTGCATGAAGTACGTAAATAAATGAATTATCTATCTATCTATCTAAATACTGATGAGGTTTAGCGCAGACTTTGTCTTCTAAATATTGCCATCTCTTGTAGTCCAGCGGGTATAAATCTGGACTAGAAGAGGGCCAGTTTTCATGCTCGATGAAGTCAATTCCACGGGCGGTCAACCAGTTTTGAGTGCTTCGTGCCTTAGAAGCTGGTGCAGAGTCCTGTTGGAATATCCAGTATCTGTTTTGGAACATTGTTTGCGAAAGTGGTTCTACTATGTAATATTTTGTTTATTTTTAATTGTAACAGTATTTAATATTTTGTTTATTTTTAATTGTAACAGTATTTATGGCCAAATTCTAATGTAATATTTTGTTTTACATTTGAATTTGGAATCTGTCATGTTTATGTGATTGTTCATTGTGTTTTCTCATTTTGGCGCCAATACATTGTACAATATTTTGCGATATTAAAATGGAGTGGGGTGATAAAGAGAACCGAATCGCTGTGATTGCATTACACAAAGTAGGTATGGAGCCAAATGCAATTTTAAAAACTCTCCGAAAGCAAAAGATTTTATTTAGGGAGATGAAAATAGCACCTAGAACCATGTCGCGTATTTTAAAAGATGACTTAGGACTTGCAGCCTATAATAAACGTACTGGTCATTTCTTAACTGATAACTTAAAAAAGAATAGGGTGGTAATATCGAAACAACTACTGAAGCGGTATGCAAAGGGAGGTCACAGAAAAATTTAGTTTACGGATGAGATTTTTACAATTGAGCAACATTTTTACAAACAAAATGACCATATATATGCTCAAAGCTCTAAGGAAGCTTCCCAGTTAGTCGACAGAGTGCAACGTGGGCACTATCCGACTTCAGTGATGGTTGGTGGGGTATTAGCTATGAAGGAGTGACTGAGCCATATTTTTGTGAAAAATGTATCAAAACATCGGCACAAGTGTATCAAGATACCATTCTTGAGAAGGTAGTGAAGCCCCTTAACAAAACCATGTTTAGTAACCAAGAATGGTCCTTCCAGCAAGACTCGGTGCAGGGTCATAAAGCTCGGTTTACGCAGTCTTGGTTGGAAACGAACGTTTCGGACTTCATCAGAGCTGAAGACTGGCCGTCGTCTAGTCCCGATCTTAATCCACTGGATTATGATTTATGGTCAGTTTTAGGGAGTACGGCTTGCTCTAAACGCCATGATAATTTGGAGTCCTTAAAACAATCCGTACGATTGGCAGTGAAGAATTTTCCCATGGAAAGAGTACGTGCTTCTATTGATAACTGGCCTCAACGTTTAAAGGACTGTATGGCAGCCAATGGAGACTACTTCGAATAAGCTTTTTATATTTTAAATTGTTTTATATTATGTATTAAACTAACACACTGTAAAAGTAATAAATGTTATTTGCAATAGATTTTTTTTTCTTTGTTTCTGTATTTATGGCAAGACTAGGTATTTAAAGCGGACCGCGTTACCTTCATAACAGACACGGGTGTTATATTTTTTGAAGTGATAACTTCTTATGGGAGAGTAAACCGCTTCGTTACGTAACGCGTTACGGCGCCAGTCTATCTGGCTTCCCTTACGCTCACGCATACGGCAGCGGATTAGTTTAAGTTATCACTTCTGTCGGGCGTTCCGAGACGTACACTTTTTTTTTAATTTAAATACGTTACGTATTTTTTTCAATTTTATTTACATTTTACCGTTTTTAACACATCTTCCGATATAAAACTTCTTGGACGTGCGGGTTACATCAAGATTTTCCTTTACCGGCGTGCTAGTGGCAATTACATATTAAGTACATACATCCCATGTCACATACATGACAGGAGCCCCAGGAACCGGCGAGCGTGCATGAAAAGAGCTATGAATGTCACAGTAGCGAGTGAAGTATGCAAGGACCGCGTCTTATGGCGCTCGGTTCTCTCTGCCGACCCCGCAAGGGACTTGGCGTGAAGATATACATTCATACGTACATCCCAAAATATGAATTTACTGGTATACACCCATGACGGAACTAACCTATGGAGAACCAATGAGACCGATTTTACGTTGTAACTCAATACACCGCTACAGGTCCCGGCGTGAAAGTAGAACGAGCAGTTCTTATTGGCCAGTTCACGCATCAACATGGCGGCACTTATCGGCTTCTTGATTAAAATATTCTTCCATTGGTCAGTAGGCTTGAATCGCTCGAATTTAGGCGCTAAAACAGCATTTTTGTCAACGCGGGTTGTCGGCATGCGCAGTCAAGTGGTTTCTGTGCTCACATCAGAATCCTAAACAGGTACCAATCAGTTAATATATAATATAATAATTATATACATGGAGAACTCGATGTCGTCGTTGCGCGTCTCATTCTAGCCGAACACGCAGGTTAAGCAACGTCGACCGAAGCCTGTCTTTACATGGGTTTATCTATATCGAGTTTCTCCGTGCATCGGAAGGCACGTTAAGCCGTCAGTCCCGGCTGTTGTCGATAGATGTCGATTGAAAACACCGGCCTCCGCCAATCCGCATTTGAGCAGTGTGGTGGAGTATGCTTTA
The DNA here is from genome assembly GCA_947507595.1 of Pyralis farinalis. NCBI lineage: Eukaryota > Metazoa > Arthropoda > Insecta > Lepidoptera > Pyralidae > Pyralis > Pyralis farinalis. The sequence continues at coordinate 36,196,643 of OX382268.1, read as the reverse complement.
AACTCCTTCGGTTGAAGGGAGACCCGTATCCCAGCAGTGGGATGAGTAAGGGTTGATATGATAAGCTCTTTACGTTCACTGCTCTATCTCGTCAGGTGTATATATTATTTGAGCTTTAGTGTGAGCCTTCAGTGATGGATTGTTGAAACCAACTTAAAACCACTCGACATTTGCGAATATGGTGTGTTTATTTCGAGCTCTTGTTGCGGTATATATCTTGTTACAAAGCAAGCAGCCAGAGTGTACTGTCTATATGGCGGACTATTTACTATAAGGTCTAGCTACGAAGTAGTATATACTCGGTACCGGCAGTCACTCAGTGTATATAGACCTCCTAGATTATTTGCTATTTGAGCAAGTGGACTATTTGATGTTTCTTTTAATAATAGATTAATTCACCGCCTGTAAAAAGTTTAATAGCAATTTTATACACTTAGCCATCGATTTCGATGATGACTCCTATATATATATATATATATATATATATATATATATATATATATATATATATATATATATAAATACTGCATTTATTTGCTCATTTTTATATATGATTTGAGTTACATTTCGTTTGTGCCGGCACTGGTTTTTTTTTAGCACTCTCCTTTGTAGAGGTCTACTTTCTTATGAGGAACACCAAACAGCTTCCAAAAAATGTGCGTTAGTAACCAAGATTTTGCGTTGCAAGTATGTACAAATATTATGTCGTATACTGATATAGATTTATTGTAATATGAATTTTAAAAAACCGGCCAAGTGCGAGTCGGACTCGCGCACCAAGGGTTCCGTACCATTATCTATAAAAACGGCAAAAAAAATCACGTTTGTTGTATGGGAGCCCCCTTAAATATTTGTTTAATTTAAATTTAATTATTTATTTTTAAAGTGAATATATAACTAAATATTCTGTGAATATTTCAAGCGTCTACCTGTTGCCGTTATCAATATCGAGCAAAAACGAGCAAAAAAATCACGTTTGTTGTATAGGAGCCCCCTTAAATATTTATTTTATTCTGTTTTTAGCATATAGCGGCAACAGAAATGCATCATCTGTGAAAATTTTAACTGTCTAACTGACAGACGGACGGACAGCGGAGTCTCAGTTTTACCCTTTGGGTACGGAACCCTAAAAACTGTATTGGCAAGTTTCTTTCGGCGTGTCTTTTTCGTCAATGGTTATTCGCTTCATGTCCAAATCAGTATCTCCATCAAATCCTTAGGCTTAGGTAGCGGACCCATCAATCCTGATAGATTAGAAAATGGAATAACGCTAGAAAGATGACTGTATTACTCTGCTGTATCAAATGCTCTTTGTTTGGCTTAATAAACTAAATATTTGATACAATGTCTAGAATGTATGCTACAGAAATGATTTCGAAACTCGCTCAGCTTCGCTAAGCCTCAGTTTAAGTCTTATACCAAAACATATTACATACTAAAATATATCTAAACTTGAGTTTATGACGCTACCGTCATCCGTAAGAATGGAATTCTTATGTTTTCATTGTTTCAGAGGACTTTAAACTATAAAATGCTGAATATTTCGACCTAAAATATTTATAACCGAAATTGAAATATGAATATAAAATTATTTTGTTATGTTTATTAGAGAAACTGTTTATTCGTTTTACGTTAGAGTAAAATAGATTTCGCTGGCACGATGTTTATGAAGTCAGCCTTTATACTTTGATATCACTTGAGTGGAAATAAGAATTTGCAAGCATAAAATATATTAATGTGATGTTTTTACTATTTTGATATTGATCTATGTGCAAACAAAATTGTAATATAGAAATGATGAAGAAACGCCATCAATATACATCATGGTAAAAAGAAATAATTACTTTTCTCTCTCACCAAACTTTTTTTATTCAAATTCGAGAGGCATACAGCCACGAGATGTACAGTCATTGTCGTAGTCTACGAATGCTTCTAATTTTACATATTACGTTATATTTAGTAAGTAATTTTAATATTACGTTTTACATATTGTTTTCGTGTTTATTATCAAACTACAATAGAATGGGGTGTTAAAGAAAATACGATTGCAGTGATTGCCTTGCACAAAGTGGATATGGAGCTGTCGCTGATATTCAAGACACTTTAAAAGCTTAGTATCAGCCGTATGTTCGTATATCGCGACGGCATGCTGTTAGAACTACAAAGGCTGTTAATTCTGTTAAAGCCAGAATTCGCCGAAACCCCATTAAGAAACCAAAAACCTTATCGCGAGAAATGAAAATTACCACTACGACTCTGTCGCGTATAATAAAACAAGACCTGAAGCTAGGCGCTTATCGTCAAAATACAGAACATGCCCTAAATCAATCCCTACAGTCGAAGAGAGTGGATCGATCAAAACGCCTTTTGTCCGGATACGCAGGTGAAAGACGCAGAAATATCCGCTTTACTGATGAAAAAACACGATTAGAGAACACTACAACAAGCAAAATGACAAAGTGTTACACACAGTTCTAAAGGAGCCGCCCAAGTACAACGTGGTCATCATCCTGCGTCTGTAATGGTTTGGTGGCGGGTGTATTATCAAGGAGTCACAAAGCTTCATTTTTGTGAAAAAGGAGTGAAGACTTTAACCAAGTGAATCAAGAGACTGTCTGTGTGTTTGATTGTGTTGTGAAACCTCTCAGTAATATACTTTTTAACGTGTTGGTCACAAGGCATGAGCTACCCAAGCTTTGCTCGAAACCAACGTTCCGGACTTTATAAGAGCTGAAGACTGGCCCTCGTCTAGCCCAGATCTGAACCCCTTAGACTACAAATTATGATCAGTTTTAGAGGACATGGTCTGCTCGAAACGACACGCCGATATTGTGTCTCTTAAGAAATATCTAGATCAAGCAGTGACTAAATTTCCCATAGAAACAGTGCATAAATCCATGGATTCGTGACCAGACATATTGAAGGATTGTATCAAAGCCAAAGGTGTCCATTTCGAATTGAATCATTTTTTTACGCTGAGACTTCTATTAAATATACACATACATGTTTTACTAAGCTCGGTGGCGCAGTGGTGAAACGCGTTGTTACGCTACTTTGACACCAACGCTCGTGGGTTCGATTCCCACACAATACAAACATTTGTGTGCATGAACATGTCTGTTTGTCTTGGTCTGGGTATTTTCTATGTATAATAAGTATGTATTTACAAAAAAAAAATGTATTTACGTATGTTTATCAGTTGTCTAGTACCCATAACTCAAGCTTCGCTTACTTTGGGGCTAGAAGGCGCTGTGTAATTTGTCCGACAATATTTATTTATTTATTTATAAGTTTAAATTACTTCATAAAAAAATAAATGCACATTCATTTGTGTTCCGGATTTATTTATTTAAATATTTTAAATTGTTCGGCGGCGAAGGAAAATGTCGTGAGGTAACCCGTAAATCCAAGACATTGTATTTTTGAAAGACGTGTGGCCTAAGAAAGGTCTGATTTTCCCTTTGGGTTGTGAGGTTTGAATGCCAGTCGCTATCTATCTATAACTTCACGCCAAATCACTTGCGGAGGTAGACAGAGCGAACCGGGTGCCATATCACTCGCTCCTCACACACCTCACTCACTTCTTTAACATTCATAGTTCTTCTCATGCACGCTCACCGATTTCTAAGGCTCCTGACATCAGCTTCTGCAAAAACGTCAATTTGGTAATGGTTGGAAAGCCTTGGCCTTCCTCGACTTCAACATCCTACTACTTTCGCGTTAATATTTGTTTCTGCATCTTTCCATATGTCCGAGCCAACGAAGCAAGCCTTTTCAAATTTTAACAAGGCCTACAGGCCGTACTGCCTGATAGTAAGCAGTTACGGTATAGCCGTCCATGTATAAACTTCCTCACGCCTTTCTTCACCCCATGCTGCAGTCTAGGAACTTCCACAACTTGCGAATTCTCAGAAGAAAACTTCTCTGGAACTCGACAGTAGATACGGTAGAGTTATTTCGCTACCAGTAGGGTTATATCTACCGCAATAATAAAATAAAACAAACAATGTAACAAAACGTTCCAATAAATTCCGATCGGACGCAGTTGAGTTATCTCGTCGCACGTGCACCGCTACAATTCAACTGTCGTGCGGATCCCTAATTTATTTGACAGCTAAATTAGCGGCCATGTTTTATTATGGGTCTGACACCGGCGGGCCCGTGACGGATGGTGGCGTCACGGTAAATACACCGGTAAAATGGCCGTTAGTTATTTATATTTATAAAATCTATTTGATTCTATGCTACGCTTATTACTTGATTTTTTTTTGGACTCTTTTTTGAGTTTTGCTGTTTTTTTTAAACATAATATTGATACTTTTGTTCGTTTTGTTTTCTTTTTCGATATTCTGTATTTCTTACTCTATACTACTATTGACATCGTCCGTGATTTTCTTTCTAAATCTACCTGCTAATATGCTGAATAAGTAAAAAAAAAAAATTGAAACCGGTCTAGACGTTTTCGAATTGTCATGCGAGACTAACTCACGGCAATTAATTTTTATATATAAAGATAAATCTATTAGCCGAATTATCTTGGTTCCAATACCCGTGGGTATGTACCACATAACATTACTTTGACACGAATGCTCGTGGGTTCGATTCCTACACAGGACAAACATTTGTGTGCATGAACGTGTCTCATCATATTGGTCTGGGTGTTTTTAAGAGAGGTAGGGTGCATCAAAGCAGCCCAGCTGGGGAAGTACTTCCACCTCATAGAAAACTGAAGCGAAATAACAACTCTCTAGGGGGTTGTTATGTTCCCGCGTATGAGTGAGGTCACCAGTAAGCTCCAAAGGAATTGCTGTGTTAGCAGCAGAGGTGGCATCACGCAAGCGATACTTAATGTATTGCAAGCGTTCATAGGCTACGGTAACCGCTTTACATCAGGTAGGCCGTATGCTTGTATGCCTCACGACGTTGTAAAAATAAATATATATGTATTTCGATAGTGTAATCTAACTTCTAAGGTCTGATTTTCATTCTGGGTCTTGGAAGTCTGACTGCAGTCGCTCCATGTCAAAATCAGTGTGTTACGAACTAGTAAACAGAATAACACTCAAGAGAAAGAACACGCACACACGTACACGAGTCAAATAATTGATACAAATCTTTTACGCGAAATATCGTCTAATCTTCCCATAGAAACACAATGGAAATCTCCATAGCTTTTCTTTTCTTTTTCCGACGTAAACGGCGACCAACAGAGGGACTAAATCACTTTAAAGGTGCCTTAATCATTTTCTGAGAGGGGTACACCCTCCGGAACCCGAGGGTGGGTAGTGGCGAACCGTCTGTGTACATTTACGAAGCGGAAAAGGTTATGTCAGATTGTTATACGCTAAATACCACGCGGAGTTAGCCTTTAGCCGGGAAGGCTTTAAAGGCTTCATCGGAAGCGATCGCCTCAAGGGATTTCGGGCGATGGAAACCATAGCCTTTGCATTGAAGAAGCGAATGAGGTGTGTAAGAATTGGATCATGTGGCGCTCGGTTGTCACTGCCTACCTCTCAGTGGTTAGTAACCCTATATTGATACCAACGCTCGTGGGGTCGATTCCCACACAGGAGAAATATTTGTGTGCATGGCCGTTAGTCTTTGCCTGGATACTTAGAGGTAAGGCACATCAAAGTAGCCTGTATGGGGCACTACCTCTACCTCACAGGAAGTGCAGCCAAGTAACTCCCTGAAGGGTTGTCGTGTAAAATAAAAATAAATCTTTTGCCAAATCACCCATATCAAAAGCACACCTATACCTCCAAATGAACACGTTACACTTCGATATAATAAATACAAAATTAACATAATTACTAAAAATTCCTTTGACTCATTATCGGACAACACTGAAGATGGTGTATTTGAAGGGCATACCCAAGAGATATCAAACACCTAAGCTATCCTCGCATTCCATCTGCTGATATTGATAAAATTGAAAAATTAGAAAATAAGGTTATATTGTCGGAAGAAAAATTGGAAATAGCAGACACTACTACTACTATTACTATAACTTCACGCCAAATCCCTTACGGGGTAGGCAGAGAGGACCGAGCGCCACGCGACTCGATCCTTACATACCTCACTCGCTTCTTTCACATTCATTGCTATTTTCATGCACGCTCGCCGGTTTCTAGGGCTCCTGACATCACCTTCTGATAGAACACGACCAATCTGATCATGATAGGTAAGTCTTGGCCTTCCTCGGCTCCTACATCCTTCCACTTTTGCATTGTATATCTGCTTCGTCATTCTTTCATCATGCATTCTTTCTACATGTCCGAACCAACGGAGCATGCCTCTTCTTATTTTAACACCGACGCTCTCTTTCAGACCAACTCTGCTTCTAACCTCATCATTGCGGATACGGTCTGCAAGCGTTACATCACAGATTTTGCGCAACGCTCGCATTTCAATCGCGTTTATCCTACTTTCATGCTCTCTCTGCCATACCCAGCTCTCGCTTCCATAAGTAAGCGTTGGGACCAGCACTGCATTGTGTATAGCCAGCTGCGCCTTCTGGCTCAGGTTTTTACTGCCAAGAAGTTTTCCCAACGCTCCATTCACACTATTCCCAGCGCTCACTCGCCTTTCCACATCTGCGGTGTACCTTCCATCCCTGCTTAAAGCGCATCCAAGATATACAAACTCATTCACTTGTTCCAACACTTCATCATCTACCGTAATTCTTACATTGGTTCTGGTTTCTTCTCTTTCAAATACCATAATCTTTGTTTTCTTCGCATTCAATAGTAAGCCTTCCTTCATACATTCGTCTTTCATCATTGTGACTAGTGTTTGCAGCTCAGATGGTGTTTCTGCTAACAGGACGGCATCATCTGCATACAGCAGACAGTTCACCACTAGGTCACCCATGCGTAATTAATTATTTATTTATTATTATTCATATTATTATTATATTTATATTATTACCATTCACTACATTCGTCGATCTTATTCTCTGTAGACAACTATCGAGATACAGAATAAACAGCCTAGCAGACAACATGCAACCCTGTTTGACACCAATTTTGACATCAAACCAGGGTGACATATTGCCATCTATTCGCACACATGCTGAGCAATCCTTGTAGGTGGACTGCACAGCACGCAGCAGTGAGCCGTCAATCCCATATCTCGGCAATATGCACCACAGTTCCTTTCGCACAACCCTATCAAATGCCTTCTCAAGATCCACAAAACCGCAGAAAACCTTCTGGTCTGTGGCCAGATGCTTCTCTACGATATTGCGGAGCGAGAAAACTTGATCCGTACATCCCCTTCCATTTCGGAATCCTCCTTGAGCAGACACTGAAATACAGAATAAGTATGTTACAGGAGAAATTCGCATTGCAAAGTGCTATTAAGGACTATGAGTTAAAAGTAAACAAACTCACCCACATTTGTAAATTAAATTCTTTAAATACAATGATCAAGGAAAAAAGGGAAAACTTAAATAAATTGAAACAAAATTGCTGGCGTAAGATATGCTATGAACATCAGCAAAATCTAAAACAGAATCATTGGATGATTGGATCGTACTAAACTAAACATAGATGGCGCTACTAGTTCTAAAAACACATTCGAACGATTATTGAGTAAAATTCCTCAATGCAAACCCGACACGAATATAAAGTGGGATACTTTTGAACCAAAAATACACATTTTGTGAGGAGAACAAGTGTTGACGGATTAACAGAGAAACTAATAAAGTCCAGATCGGAAAAATGGAATGATTTTGATAGATATACGTAGTTTTGTGAAACCATATGGTAACTGCTCACAAATTTTATGTGCCGCTTACAGCTTAGGTAGCTTTAAGTGTGTACATATATACTTTGTCTATAGGCACAAATGACAGTAATCTATGCAAAGTAATTATGTAATTTTTTATCAACCAATTACAAATGTTCATAAAAATATTCCAATTGTAAAATCTTGAACGTTGATTTTTCTAAACCAAATAACATCTCTTCACTTGACTTAATGTGTATGAAACTAAATACCTATTGAAATTGACTAGCCACATTGTGTTAACTATTTTATTAAAAATTCAGGTGAACTAAATAGGAATTGTAATATTAAAATTAGGCAAAAATCAGGAAACAGCCATACTACAGAATAAGAGATTACCGACACAATTACAGAGAACAAGATTACCGATTATTTTAATACTAAAATTCTTAAACTATCAGTTGAGAAAATAAATAAAAGAACCATAACCGACCATTTTCCTAATCTATATCTATACAGATTAATAAAATTGGAGTGTCTGTTTGTAATATTAAAATAACCGCTTTTTACTAAATGCATATGGATGTATATACGGTACATATACCGAAATGAATATTTTTACTATTTTTGTCTGTCTGTCTGTCTGTCTGTTTGTTCCGGCTCTGAAATGGCTGGACCGATTTTGACGTAACTTTCACTGGCAGATAGCTGATATAATAAGGAGTAACTTAGTCTACTGTTATTATAGAAATTTTAATTAATTTTATTAATATAAATAAATAATAAAAATATAACTATTCCGCGCGGACGAAGTCCATAATACATATCTATTAATATTTTGCTGTTCGCTATTTTACGCTACTTACTTAGGTACTTATAATCAAATCAAATAAATAAAATTGTAACTAAACAATCACTATTTTGTTAAATTCCGCGCGGACGAAGTCGCTGGCACAGCTAATAAATAATACACCTCTTAACAGTACTCTAAATATAGCATCGTGCGATGCTCCTCAAAATGAACATTTTTCAAAAAAAATAATGTGCTATTATCGAATAGTACAATAGTTTTGTTACATCAAAATATAGCTGGAATATTTAACAAACAGGATATTTTTTCAATTACGTTAGATGAAATGTCAGTTATTCAGATATGTTGATATTATCTGCCTGTCAGAAACTTCCATTAAATCGGGAAATGAAAGAAACATGCGCTTAAGAAATTAATTTAGCTTGCTGCTTCATACATTTTATGTAAATATAGACTGAAATATAAAAAAATACCATTCTTAACAGATTGTCTGTAGAAAAATACTTTGAATGTTGCGGTATAGAACCATTCCTGTACACAATTGTATTATTATTTGCCTATATAGGATTCCAAGCAGTTCAGTATCTATCTTATAAGATTTTCTTAATCATTTTGAACTCAGATCGAAATTAAAAAGTAAGTAATTATAACTGGATATATCAACTTAAACACATTGAAAGAATCTAAAATACGAAATGAACTTTTTCAGCTATTGCATAGTTACAATTACCAATCACATATTACTGTACCTACTAAGACAACATTCTTGCATTTATTTAATATTCTGCAACATATCAAACGCTACAGGAAGGGTACACCAACTAGGCATCAGAAAATGATACAGCGCAGTCATTAGAGTTCCCAATAAATATCCTATCAAAAAAGTTGACGCATTACTTTATAGGAAAAAGAGAATTCTGTCCAGAATACATAAATAAATTTAAAGAATTGAATTAAACAATTTTTAACGGAAGTATCGCGTATTTTATTTATTTTGTTGAACCTGACGTTTCGAACGCTTTGCAGCGTCCGTGGTCGCAGGAAGACTAAGGTGGTATTTGTCTTACATTAGTTATTCAATTATTACATCTACCGACATGGATGGATTAATTATATATGTTCCGATTCACACAAAAATCGCTCACAGTGTCCGAACATTTTTTAGATCTTTGGGTTTGGGACTTGATTATTTTTAGGACTGGATCCCAAGCAGGTGGTACTTGCCAACCATCTTCTCTATTGAAATTGGGGTGTTTTCTTATTTCAATAGCCTCGCGCAACATTCTCGGCATGTAGCGATTCTCCTTGGCGAGGATTTGTGGTTTATCGAACCGGATGTAATGGTTTGGCTGGTCCAGTGTATGTTCACATACTGCAGAGTTTTTATCGCGCCTATTCTTCATGTCAGCAATGTGTTCTTTCACACGAGTACCTACGCTTCTCTTTGTTTGCCCTATGTATGATAAACCACATTCGCAGTCTAATTGATATACATATTAATGCCTTTTTATAAATTGTTTAATTCAATGTGTAACAATCGCAAAAACCTAAGACAATACTAAATTTAAAGAATATTTACAAAGTTTATATTGGTCTGAAGTTCACAATCATTGCGCAATAAATGAAGCATTTAATGATTTTCATGAACTGTTTATATTGTTCTATAACTTATGCTTTCAAATGAGAAGGATTGAAGTAACAATAACAAAACAATATAGCACCTGGATAACAAAAGGCACACAGCTCGCTTGTTAAACAAAACGTTCAATAGAGCCTAATAAGGCGTGCATATTACGAGGAAAGAAATACGCATAATAAAATGATTTACCGTAATTATGCGGCCATCTTAAAAAGTACATAAATACTGCACAAAAAAAATATATAAAAATTATATATAAATCAAACAATAAATGTAAAGCATCGTGGAATTTGATCAAAAAAATAATCGTTAAAAATAAATATAACAAAATTCCATTGTACATAATGTAAATTCAAATAAACTAATGGACATTGCCAACAGTTTTAATGCCTTTTTATAAATTTGACGAATGAAAATAAAAAAATTAACTATGATATACATATTAATAATATTCAGAGCGTAAACAATAGTATGTTTTTGTATCCGACAGACATTAAAATTCTTAAAATTATTTTAAATAAAAAAAAATACAAACTGTTGGATACGATAACATTCCCACACGTATTATTAAATCTACTATATATATATTAGCACCTATTCTTTGTTACTTGGTAATTTTGTCATATGTCAAAGGTAAATTCTCTGACAAACCAGCAACTACAGTTTTCAAGCCTATACCTAAAATAGAAGGCGTAGAAAACCTACAAAACTACAGACCGATCGCTTTAGTACCGGTATTTTCTAAGACCTTTGAGAAGCCTATGCATTTCATAATAAGTTACTTTATTAAAAAATTTGACATCTTGGATAAGAACCAAAACAGCTTTCAAAAGGGAAAGTCAACGACGCTGCGGCTTTCAATCTTATGAACAAAATTCAAAGCTATGTTAACAAACCAATAGAGGTAACAGCTATATTCATAGACATGTTACTAGACAAATGCGAAGGATATGGTCTCAGGGGTAACACTTATAACTGGTTGAAAACATATCTAAACAATAATAAAAGGCAGTATTTAGAAATTGTTAATCTTGATCGCGATCTTATCGAGACGGCATAAATAAATTCAAAATAAAAGCAAAAAACATCTGGGTACTTTGTTATTTCCTAAATATAAAATCGACCCCCGGAAAAGCACAAAATATTTTTGATCATTATTTGCTGACGATGTCGCTGTAGTAATTTATTTAATACAACAATAAATATTTATTTATTACAAATATAAATAATACAAAATCTGATTACAAATTAATAAAAATATAACTGCCATGACAAAGTGGTTAAGTAAGTGATAATAATTTAAAATTAAATGTAAATAAAACTAGATATGTACAGTTCCATAATCAACGAAACAAAAAATCAGTCCAATTGATAATCGAACACGATGGACAACATATCAAGGAAAGTAACGAACTGTCATTTTTGGGAATTACGCTAGATTATCATTGTAGCTGGAAGCCACATATGCAAATAGCATGTAAAAAAATAATTGTTTTTCATATGCCTGATGGCGGGTAGTAAATATAATAGACGAAAAACAACTCTACTGGCTTACCATGGATATGTGGCTTCAAATTTTAACAGTGCCCTGTATATAGATTTACAAAATTTGATAATTTATTAAAACATACGTTTCGCCTGTTTATCAAAAATTGTGATGCTATTGAGGGCTACCGCGGAAGATTTCCGAATAAGCTAATGTTACTTATGATTTCGACAGCTATACAGTGATAGGTGTTATGCGATGGCTATCCGAATCTTTAATAAACTACCAAGGATATTAAAGAACTACACATGAACTTATTGAAAGGCAAACTGTACCGCTGGCTCCTAGATAAGTGCTATTACACTGTTTCAGAATATTTTACGAACATGAGTAACTTATAGTAACTATACTTATTTACAAGTTTTAGTATTTTTAGTATAAGATATTGTGGCTAAATAAATTTAATGAACTGTTTTGACATACTATGGACGTAGAAATGTCATACGAAACATATTACGACTTCCGATTTTATATTATAAGAAATTATGTTGCTGACTTTTAACTTTTTTTCCTACGTTAACTGTTTTTTTTTGTTAACTAACTTATCAAACCGTGTGAAACTCATTATTTGCATATGCATACTAAATGTGTTTTTCTTATATTCTATAGTACTTCACTACTTATAATCACTTTTATACAAATAAATGTTTTATTCTATTCTATTCTAAAACAGCTAAAAAATCTACCCCGCAAGGGATTTGGCGTGAAGTTATAGATATATATTCTAAAAAAGAATGAAAAATTACACATATAGTTTTATACTACATATATGCACATAGTCCACTGCATAACTGTTATGACTTTAAACGATATTTTGTGTAGAAACCCAATCCTGCTCTTAATAAATGTACAGATTTAACCCTCTCAAATTTTGGAGTTGATACAAGTCAAACCAAGCTCCGTAATCCCGCCATCTTGGATAAATATCGAAATTTACTCCCTAAACTAACATGGCTGACAAAATCAACCGCCAAAATAAATCGCTGCCAGTAAATATTCGCCCGCCGACAAGTTCGACATACTTTAATTAATCAGGGTTCCGTGGGCGTAATGATAAAGTAATTAATAGCAACACGCAGCGTTCGCGGTGCGTATCAAATTACCATTTGTCACTAAACACCGGTCGGAGTCGTAATCTGATGTGCAAATGAGGTGTTTATGCGAGGATACTTATTAATTAACTAGTTTTGAGATATATAGTTCGTAGTAATAATATGTCATGTCATATCTCGACATGGAAGTATGAGCATTTCATCACGGCCGACTCTGGGTGTTACCGACCATGCAACGAGCTCGGTGGCGCAGTGGCGAAACGCGCTGTTACGTTACTTCGACACCAACGCTTGTAGATTCGATTTCCCACAAATATTTGCGTGCATAAACATGTCTGTTTGTCTTTTGGCCATTTTTAAGAAAGGCAGGGCGCATCAAAGTACCTCATTACATTTTTTTTTTTTCGTCTGTATAGTATGTTGAGTCTATGTATCTATGTATAGAAATAGGTATAGTTATAAATGCGCCACTGCCTACTTGTATCTTAATGTTTGTTTCTCTTCCTTTGATATGGTTGTCTGGAAGAGATCGCTTCAGCGATAAGACCGACTATTGTACTCTTCAATAACATGTTACTCAAATGTATTTATTTTAGTGCAATAAAGTGTATTCTATTCTATTCACGGCCGTGCAACTCTGGGTATTTATTGTCGACCGCGCAAGCTAGGGTTGTGAGTAAGCATTCATAACTTTCTTTTATACCACCAAGGTGGTAAAAAAGCGTATGGCTTCCCTGATGGTAAACAGTCACCGTAGTCTATGGGTATTTACAACACCAGGGGTGACACTCATCCGTTGCCGACGCTCTAAAAATTTATTCATGCCTTTCTTGAAGAACCCCATGCTGTAGTCATTCCACAACTTGTACCGCACAGTACGCGACCATTGCGGGTTTAGCGTGTGAGGGTGAACTCCCCATCGTCGGCGAGCGGTGCGGTTATTGAAACTCAAGCTAATATTTGAGTGTGTCGGACAATCCGCAGAATGAGCCTAGTTTTTTACCAGGTCTTTAACTTAAGCGCCGTATCGTTTTCATTAGAGAAAGAAAATCATAGCAGCAGGTGTATGAAACACCAACAACGAACCCTAATACAGAAATATTTTATCAATCTCATATCCATTAACAAATCCTCTATACCCGTTGTTCACTGCAGTGCATTATAAAAATCCTTAATGGATTTTTGTGGATGGTTTATTTCCACTTTCATTCTTTCTGTATACAGAAAAACTAGACTAATTGAATGACTGATAATCTGAGTACGTTTCTACGTATAAGAAAACAAAATGTTGCTGGGGGCAGATCCTTGGAAAATCTTTTCGAAATAATTTTTATTTTACACAATATCTGAAAGCGTTCAAACATACATCTTGCATGATATGAAGTAGCCACCGCAACTCATAAACTTTTGCAGCACAATAAGACACCCTCGCTATTAAAACACCTCAGGATCCTCTAGATTTATATAATTTATACCGATAATAATTTTATAAGATATAAAAATCATGGTATTTTTACACACAGATAATCAAGACGATATGTAATGGTGATATTTCTTCGATTTTGAGATTTTGCTAAAATCGTATTCAGATTCAGTGCGTTCAAAAAATTTCAAACTTCAAATCAAAAATGTTTGCCGAAAAAAACTGAAAGCCAGCTGGACATAACAGTTCCTGTTAAAATATCTTTGTTTGTTTGTTTATTGCATAAATGTTTTACACTCGTAAAATACTAAGAGTATTCCTTCGATAAGTCAATTCCAACCTTAGCTTTGGGCTGTGTTTTTGATTTCTTGAGTGGAGTAATAAATGGCGGTAGTAAATAAACAGTGATATACAATTACAAGAGAAGAAACGAGGAACAGATATAATCTAAAATACACATGGCTTAATAGATACACATATTTTAGACTGATTTTTACATGAGTACACATACACAACATTCCTACACACTTTCAGGAATACAAATAAATGCACTATTTATCTTAATACATCATAAAATGTAAAATTAAACATAGGTATGTAAGCTCAATATCTCTCAGAAGTGCTGAAAAAATTGCAATTTTTCGAAGGAATCTACCTATTCCACTAATTCTACGTACATGTGTTCAGATCCACGTGCGCAGTTAGTTACGAAACAAATGAAATTAGCTGAAGTTCTAAGGGCATATTACATCTCGGGTCGAAATTTCTGCTCACCGCAGGTAAAGCCGTGAGCAGAACGCAGCCCTGTTTACGATACCATCAGAAAGGAAACATAATTTGCCTCATATCTTTCGAATATTTATTGGATTCCCTAATTATCTTCACGTTTATCCTGCGGGAGTAGTTAATTAGCACACACAGAGTGTCCCAGGAGAACACGCCGAACATTAATTACCCATTGCCAGACTACCGAACCATGCGAAGGGGGACCGAGATTCAGATCGCAGTTTATAATATTCAATTTAAAAAACATTATTCCTCTAGAATTTGCTCCGTTGATATAGTTTAGTATAATGCAAGAGGTAGTATATTACAATGCAGATATATGACGCGGCAGTGGCAGGATGTGAGAAGGTCAAGATCCACGACGAGCTCGGTGGCTCAGTCGTGAATGACGCGAATTTGACAGCAACGCTCGTGGATTTGATTCCCACACAAGGCAAACATTTTTGTGCATGATTGTCTTGGTGATGTGACGATCATCATAGAGTCCAACTCAAGAGCGGCTATAGAGAAGACCGCTAGTGTGGCATTGGGTCTGATTGGTGAATGGGGTGCCCGTAATAGGCTGGCCTTTTCACCCGGAAAGTCGGCAACCATGACTGTGAAGGGAAAATTCCAGCGGCCCCCAATAATTTAATTTGGTCAGGGCTGTGTGAGGAGCGTCACAACAGCTACGGTCCTCGGAGTGGAGTGGGATACGGCCATGTTATTTATGCAGCACGCTTCGCGGATTGGTGAGCGCGCTGCAGCCTGTTTTGGGAGAATGTCGAGGGTCACAGCTTCATCTTGGGGCATAAAGTACCCTGCACTCCAGATACTGTATAAGGGAACAACAAATTGCTGATGCGTAGGTAAGCAATGCAACATTTGCTTACCTACGCAGCAGCAATTTGATGCCACCAATTAACAGCGTATGCTTGCCGCAGTGTCGTACTGAGGAATCAGAGACAGGCACTAATTCTTCTGGCTAAGAATATATAATACAGATCCGCCAGTACGGCTGCCCTGCCCATTCTGGCTGGAGTTCTCCCCGCAGATCTGGAGGTAGTCCGTGCTGGTCACCTTGAGGGGCCGCGTAAGACCGCGGTTGGTGGGGAGTTGAGCCGACGAAGACGCGATATTTGGGCCGGTGCGGTTCGCGAGTGGCAGGATCGCTGGACTGACGAAGTTAGGGTTAGGGAATTACATCGATTCTTCCCGGATGTGGAGGCCCGGCTCAGGGCTACCTGGGTCGTGCTTGATTACCAAGTTTCACAGATGCTCCTGGGACATGGTATATTTCGTAAGAGACTGCATGAACTGAGTAGGCATGTATCGAGTATGTGTGAATGCGGGGAAAATGAGGAGGACAGAGACCACATACTGTGGTCCTGTACCAGGTATGATGATCTGCGTTGTGTGATGATGGATGGGATTGTGCGCCACGGGCCAGAATTGGGTCCGGTGTACCACACCGATCTTGTGTCGCCGGCGGCGAACTTCGCGGCTTTCCGCGGGTTGAAAAGGCTGGCTTGGGTCGCTAAAATTAGATCAAGTATGCTTATAGACGGCAACGAAGGCGTAAACGTGCATGTCGTTATCCCAGAATGGGGAGAAGGCGGACCTAGACACAACAGAGCAGAATAAATAATTTGTAGGGAGTGAAGAATTGCCCGCGGCACGAAGAGTAGTAAGTTGAGCTCAGCTATTCGTAGAAAAGTAGCAACATACATATATGAGTTGCTGTTTTTATTTGTTCTAACTCTTTATTTGTTTGTATGGAAATCCGACCAAAATAATAAGTTCAGTCATATGAACACATAAAAAATAGTCATTGGGCCTTGGCAGGCGCTTTTAAACGTATATTTTTTTATTGGAAATTGATTTGGAAATTGATAATTTTCCAGCATTTCGAAAATGACAAACAAATGCATACTTACATAATCTACACATTACAAACTTACAGTTTAATGGCCATGAAACGTAAATTCTTTGTATATTTGGTCCTTGTGTAATCTGTACAATATTTGTGAGACGAGAATAAACATTTATATTCTTAAAAAAAGTAAGCATGTACTAGTGTACCTAACTGTCAACCATCAAGGGGAAATTATATAAAATTATGTTTCTAAGTTTCATGAGATACTTACGAGTACACATATAATGTCGAATACGATTGTGTTAAAAATACCACGTTAATTGGCAAAGTTAGAGCTAAGTATTCAGTCCCAATGAATACTGAGCATGGAGGTAGCAAGTACTGTGATTAGTGCAAATTAGTTTAGTTCTCGAATTAAACCACAATCTACAATGCACGTTGGATTGAACTTTGTCCAAAGCACGCCAAAGACCGTACGTTTGATTGGTGATATGGATTAGAACATCACCAAGGCAGAGAATAGAGTAGCTGGCCGCGATAATTTGCTACATAATTTACCACTTATAATATACCAACCTGTAGGAAATGAAAATGAATCGTAGAAGTTGCCTACCTTGCAAGGAATTTGGCGTGTAGATATAGTTGTAGTGGAGTCAAATTTTGCTCCAGATTATAAAGGCCGATGATTGGAATACATTTATATAACAAGACGAAAAAGTATGTACGCTTTACATACTTTAGGTCCCGCGAAAAGTACAAACGGATTCAACAGTTTCATATTTCCTAAGCGTTTTATTGTCTTTTTTTATTATCTTTTCTTGCAAGAAATACCTGTCGTAGATAAAAAGTAAATCCACTAAATACAAAATTTAATTCAAATCGTTAAAACCGTTTCGGGGATACACGAAATGAACTTAAATATACAAGAATAGTTATTGTAAAGTAGTAGGATTTTATACTAAAATATATAGTCAAAAGTAAAACATCTATCTGTACGCTTACGAGAGATCCGTTGCAGTGTAGGCAGGAAGAAACACCGACCCACTGACACATAGCTTGCTATCCTTTGGACTATGTCGGTTACTTTAGGTCTACTGCGGATATCCTCATTTGTGATTCTATCATGCAGATAAATCCCAAGCATAGCTCTTTACATAGCACGATGGGTGACCTTGAGCTTCCTTATATGCCGTAAAGAGTCCGTACTCGCAGTAAAGGGCCATGTATAGATGAGTTTAGTCATCACACGTTCCTCCGGAAACTGTTAGTCTCGGTTGTTTTCGATATATGACTAAGCTAATAGATCTAGAGCGCAGCGTCGCCTGGGGAGGTATTTTCACAGAAAACCGCAGCCAAATAACCACACGCTAGACTTTCCTGTTTCCGCACGTAAAAAAGTTCACCAGTGATCTCCTAAGAAGTTGTAGTGGGGGTAGCAACCTATGGCTTTACTTCTTGTATTACAAGCATTTATTACCCCCACATTGTATAAAAAAGCAAGACATTTAAAGTCGTTTTCCATTTTTAAGTTCATAACTCATTCACAGTCATTATTAGAGTGTTAAACGGATTCAGATATAAAAGTTTTCATTAACAAAGCGACGTTTTGCAAGTTAAGTGATACTTGGTATTCAGTTTCTCTAATAAACGCTGAGCACGGATGCAGCAGTGTTCGGCCCCTCAGCACAAATTAGTTTAGTTCGTCTCGGGCGAGACCACGATCTGTAATGCACACCGGATCAAACTCTTCCAAAGTAAACCAAAGCAAAGTTGAATGCACACTTGTTTGGTGTACCCAAAAATCTGAGGATAGGATAATTTTATGATTGATGATTTTCAAATTAGTTTTTTGCCTTAATATACATTTATATAATACATTTATATGAAACCGGACTATTGACCAACTGGTCACCGGTTCAAATCCTGGGACATACCATTAAATCCGTAATTTCGAGTTTATGCACTTTGTAATTACCACTTGCGCGGCGGTGATAGAAGACATTGTGAGGTAATCCGCACGTCCAAGAAATTTTATTCAATAAACTTGAAACCGAACCTAAGAAAGATTTGCTTTTGTCGCAGCAGCAGCAGTCACTCCATGTCAAAATCTGTATCTTCGTGAAATCTTTAGGCTTGGATCGCTACCTAAGACTCGCCCAATTCTTATGGATTTAGAAACAGTATATTGCTCAGAAGAAGAAAAAAATATGAAAGTATTGTGTTTGCATTAATAAGGTACATTTATACGTCGAAGGGCAAATCCAGTCTCACCTTAACAAGTACAAGGCGTTGACAAAAAGACAGGTGTCAATTGGCAATCTGATCTAAAACTATTTAGCGTATATCTACCACCAATTAGTAGTGTCTAGCGTCGTCCGGCAACCACTCGCTTCCGTTAGTAGTAAGTCGTTGTCGCCATGGCTGCTCTGGTCATCTCTGCCTCAGCTGCTGTGGTCTCCCTGTGGTTGTTCGACATCTGGACCAGGAACCGCATGCATTCGCTAATAATCTTTCGCAATATAACGGTTGAATCTATAAACTATTTAATAAATAAAAAAATCCCTTGAGGTTTATTGCAGTCCTGCGAGGAAATAAATAAGATCGTAAGAAATCTGAGTTAGCGGCAGGAAAGATATCGCTACGGACACTTTTTGTGTTTATAGACATCAGAACTGCTTTAAATTAGGCGTGCTGTTTGCTCGTTGGCTGAGATTTAGATACAGTATAAAAAAATAACTTTAAGATCTTAAACACTAAAAAACATACTTTCTGGTATTTTTTTAACTTGGTCGTTGATGCCCTACCTCAATATTGCATAATTCCTATTAACGAATGAGTGTATGTTCATTGTAAATTATACTAACTGAATTGTAGAAGCTAAACACATTATTTCCTACAATTCTCGCTGATTTTTTCGCAAAGTAAAAAACGCTTAACTCAATAGAGCCCGAAAACTTGGCAAGTTTCTAAATTATGTCCGGAGTTAGTACACTGCGCCTGTTTACTCTGGGTCTCAGTTCGTGTTAACTTGGCAGTGGACGGTGGCTAATCTGAAATGCATGCAAGAACTATTTGCTTATCTAAGTAGACAGTTTGGATCGTTGTTTTTGTTGTACGTATATCTGTTATTGTATATATACGTATAGCTGTATTCTGCATCAGTGGTGTGCATGATTAATGAATTTTATGTTAGGTTCATGCTACTTAATTTGACATGCAATATTTTCGGGTTGGAAAATTGCTATAGGAATTTTGGGATGAATTATTTTAAAAGCATACACATATGCAAAGCTTTTGATCCTTTCGTCCACTTTCTACATCATGGAAGATCTGGTCGATGGTTATGTCAGCCTAATCAAACTTGCAAGTCAATCAACATTGACAAGAGCCTCTGTATGGTTTATTTAACCTCTTGTGACCTTCGGCTGACGCTTTCAGCCGTCAATCCCTGCTATTCTCTTTGTACGACGTTAAGGTCAGTTGCGTTTGTACGGTTTTAAAATGCAAATAATGTATTGATATGTACATTGTAGTACTAAATAAGTTTGTCATTTGTACAATTTCTTGGTATTTTTATATTATTACATGTAAGCCAAATTTGTGTATGTCTGCTTTTACCAAAGATAAACTGCTACTTGCTATTCAGTTCGCCTTTTGTCTTCGATCAACTGAAAGTTACAAATATGTACATAAATCCAAAACCGAAACTACTGAACAAAAACGAAACAAAATGAGCATATAAATACTCTACCCCATTAATATTTATTAATAGAAACATTATAAGCGATACGCAGGAGAGTGCCAATACAATAAACGACAAGTTTATGCAGGGATTAAACAATAGTAATTTTATTATTACCTGTGAGAATTTTAAATTGAATGATCAGAGAAATATTTGTTCATTTTTAGGGTTCCGTACCCAAAGGGTAAAACGGAACCCTATTACTGAGACTTCGCTGTCCGTCCGTCCGTCCGTCCGTCTGTCACCAGGCTGTATCTCATGAACCGTGATAGTTAGACAGTTGAAACTTTCACAGATGATGTATTTCTATTGCCGCTATAACAACAAATACTAAAAAATAGAATAAAATAAATATTTAAGGGGGCTCCCATACAACAAACGTGATTTTATTGCCTTTTTTATAGCTAATGGTACGGAACCCTTCGTGCGCGAGTCCCACTCGCACTTGGCCGATTTTATTTTCAATTCAACTTTCTTTCAACTTTTCAATCCCACAACACAATTCGCCTTAAACTTGAGTTCGGCTCGCTTCGCTCGCTCGCTCGTGTTTTGGTCACAAGGAAACCTAACGAACCTAATCTACCCACTATGGTCAAATTGTTTTTGTCAAAAAGTTTCTAGAAACACAAAATATGTAAAAGCTATCTGGCATTTAAAACATCGTCATACCATTTTGAAAAATTGAAATTGGAACTGATTTTTTTAGTAAGTACGATAGGTTACCGTCCGTACAAGCAGGATTGCATTTACTTTGTGAAATAAATGTTTTAAAGTAAACGGATTTATGTGTTGCATCTCTAATGCAATTTTATTCACCAGCTCTCTGAATATCATTTACCGAAGTGCCGAAGTTACCTACGATTTATTGCCGTAACTAGAGCCGTACTTGGCACGGACGACGCTGCATCGCTGCACTTTAGAATATATTGGAAATGATCTATTACTTCTTGATCCGACATTCCAAACTTACCCGTTGTCTTAACATAGTCAAAAAATTAAATCAAAAATCGTTTATTGTGTATGCTAACTATTTGTTTGTACACCGTTAAAGATATTACAATTC
The DNA here is from genome assembly GCA_947507595.1 of Pyralis farinalis. Classification (NCBI taxonomy): domain Eukaryota; kingdom Metazoa; phylum Arthropoda; class Insecta; order Lepidoptera; family Pyralidae; genus Pyralis; species Pyralis farinalis. Next base: position 36,174,995 of record OX382268.1, on the reverse strand, counting down.
ACAATTAATATTAACATAACAGCAATTATCATGTGGGTATACAAATATGAACATTTCTTTACCTTCCGTACTAGTCGAGACTGTGTCACGGCAAGGTAATGAAACTCGCTCGTTTGTCCACTAGTTAAGGTATACATTAAAACGTTAATTTACTTTGTATGCTAAAGGTAAAAGAAACGGGTTTCGAGTAGTCAATAATTTGCACAGTATATGGTAAAAAATCCGAGAATATAAAAATAAAGAAAAAATAAAACTTGATCACTTATTTTAAACTGCAATAGAAAAACAAAGTATATAAATTGATGATTTTTCGGTGGAGTCAGTTTTGATGTTTAAAAAGTAAGTATATATGTAGGTAAATAACTCTGTAGTCTATATAGTCGATAGGGTTTTTAACGAAGAGGCATATGAAGTTTAAAACTGAGTTTAGTGGAGGTTTAGGTTCTGTTTCAATCATAAGGTGTATTAGAACGACTTTAAATTCACCGAAATGAAATAAAAAATATATTGCGGATGCAAGTCCTACAATTTACATACAACTTATATTCATTTATTATCGTTCACGAACTGGGTGTTTGTATGTGTACATCATACATTCATTTTTATTTTTTTGTATTCTGCTAACCTTCTATACCCCTACTTTCTATACTGTTTCCATCACTTTTCAATTCAGTATATAGATATGCGACTGTTGCTGTTTTCTTAACTAATGTATCATATTATGAGAATGTAGTTTCCATCGCAGACGAAACTGTTTTTAAGCTTATCTTTTATATGACTAAACTCAAAGTCATCTTTGATCTAAAATATCAATTTCACTGGTGGATTCTCAAATTGAAAGTGGATCGAGTTAGACCGCACTTCTTCACGCAACTAGGCTGAACTCATCATAAATCAGATTTTTTTTTCATACTATGACAGGAGGCATGCAAGCATATGGCCCATCTGATGTAAAGCAGGTACCGTAGCCTATTAACGCTTGCGATATATTAAGTATCAGTCGCGCGATGCCTCCTCTGCTACTTACACAGCAACTCCTTGGGAGCTTACTGGTGACCTCACTCACACGCAGGAACACAACAACCCTCTAGGGCGTTGTTATATGGCTGCGGTTTTCTGTGAGGTGAAGGTACTTCCCCAAACGGGCTGCTTTGATGGGCCCTACCTCTCTTGATATTAATAATTGTCTTTCTCTAATACTCTCTATCAAATTCGATCATCAGTTTTCTCCATGCAGCTAATTCTGGCAGGTCGTTTGGGTGGGGTCGTTGATTGATCAAGAGTAGAGGCGCCCGACGTTAAAAACTTTCCATATAATATGGCTTAATTTCTAAGAGTTTCAAATCCTACCTATCACTTACTTGGCAGAGACGAAAGGTTTACTGCTTGTTCTAATACATATTTATTGTAATATCAAACTGACGTTTAAACGGCTTTAACCTTTATCACATTACAAATAATATATAAATTACGCTATGCAAACGTGGAAGGATGTAGGAGCTGAGGAAGACCGAGACTAACCTACTATGACCAAATTGGTCGTGTTTTATCAGAAGGTGATGTCAGGAGCCCCAGGAACCGGCGAGCGTGCATGAAAAGAGCTGTGAATGTCACAGAAGCGAGTGAAGTATGCAAGGACCGCGTCTTATGGCGCTCGGTTCTCTCTGCCTACCCCGCAAGGGACTTGGCGTGAAGATATACATATACATACATACATACGCGCCACACATTTTTCATCCCGTTTCTAAATGTAATCCTCTTTAACGGACGATGTTTCACGCTTGTTAATTTACGCAGTTTTTATCAGTGGTTTAAAGTGCGCCATAGTTCCAAGGATATTTATGTTACCCCGCACTGCGATACCAGATAAGTGCGAGCTAGTAGGTGATACCTACGAACCATCGGCGTCGGCCATTTTGTTTTTGGGATGTGGTTTTATTGTTATTTTCACGTTCGTAGCTACACGGATTTTTGCAGATAGCATACACAATTTTTTTTTTTTTTAACTTAACGCCAAATCCCTTGCGCGGTAGACAGAGAGAACCGAGCGCCACGTGACTCGATCCTTACATATCTCACTCGCTTCTTTAACATTCATTGCTCTTCTCATGCACGCTCGCCGGTCTCTAGGCCTCCTGACATCACCTTCTGATACAACACGACCAATTTGGTCATGGTAGGTAAGTCTTGGCCTTCCCCGGCTCCTACATCCTTCCACTTTTGCATTGTATATCTTCTTCGTCATTCTTTCATCTTGCATTCTTTCTACATGTCCGAACCAACGGAGCATGCCTCTTCTTATTTTATTCAGACCAACTCTGTTTCTAATATCATCATTGCGAATATGGTCTACAAGCCTTACGTTCACAATATGTTCAGTAATCGAATGGGTAACAATATACATTTAATACCAAGGATCACGAGTTCGATTGTTACATAAGACAAATATACAGTATTTTGAACAGGAACACGCCTTTGAATTAAACAATTTTTAACGGAAGTATCGCGTATTTTATTTATTTTGTTGAACCTGACGTTTCGAACGCTTTGCAGCGTCCGTGGTCGCAGGAAGACTGCAGACACTGCAAACACGCCTGTTTTCATTTACACGTTTATTGTTCTGTTTTCTAGGCCCCTAATATAATCTTTACTAAGTTTTCTATTAATTACCGCTGAGAATATTTAAGCTTTAATCTACAACTCACACGACGAACGCCATAAGACTTACATACCACGATTGCTTCATTAACAATCATAGCTCAAACAGTAAACTGATTTTGAAAAATTTTTTTTGTAGAAAACTATCTAGCTCAAAGACGGCGATACATGCTTCACTCGCTTCTTTAACATTCATAGTACTTTTTATGCACTTGCCTGTTCCTGACATCACCTTCCGACCACAACACGACCGACTTGATAATGGTAGGTTAGTCTTAGTCTTTCTCAGCTCCTATATCCTTCCACTTTCGCATTGTATATCTGTGACATATTTTTTCATCCTGTATTATTTCAACCTGTCGGAGTCAACGAACCGGCATGACATACCAACCCGTAAAAGAAAAGTCTATTACAATCTCCTGTTCTTCAGTTTATCTATTTGTAAAAAATATATCGATCCGTTGCTATGTTACAGCCTCAGATAACGACAAACTAATAAAAATATATTACACATTTTCAGGAACACCGTTCCTATATGAAATCTATATGTTTGTCTGTGTGAGCGTTTGTCTGTGCGTTTGTCAGTGTGTGCGTTTTTTTCGAATAGTCGAATTTTGACTTCAGTTTCGGATTCAGCATAAAAAAGGAGAATAGGAATGTTCAGGAACACCGTTTCTATCTCAGGAACATAAGCAAAATGGCCAACAAATTAAAAAAAAAAATTGAATTGTTATATAATTGACGAGCCAGGTGTTCCTCTGGCAATGCAAGCTTGCGCATTCTCAACTAGTTAACATTAACATGGATTTTATAATTAGACCTATTACAGGACAACTTGTTTTAAATAGATATCCAAGTTTCTAGTTTCACATGACACAGACCTCAAGCAAACCTCAAGAGTAAAATAGATGTCTGAGTCTTGCAGAAGTTTTTCTACTAAACTATGCATTACACAAATTTGAAATACGGCTTGGAACAACCCAAAAACTTTGTCTTCGCTAAGTACTTATTTGTCTTGATTAAAACTATTGCGCTACTGTTAGTTCCCAGACTTGACAGTCTATATCACTATAATATACAAAGTATAAAGGATTCCTTTTTTTTATACACGTCGGGAGACATACAAGCATACGGCCGACCTGATGTAAAGCGGGTAACGTAGCCTATTAAGGCATGCGATATATTAAGTATCAATCACGCGATGGCTCCTCTGCTGCTTACACAGCAACTTCTTGGGAGCTTACTGGTGATCTCACTCCCACGCAGGAACACAACAACCATCTAGGGAGTTGTTATTTGACCGCAGGTTGTCTGTGAGGTGACGGTACTTCTCCATACGGGCTGCTTTGGTGCGCCCTACCAAAACATCCAGACCAAGACAAACAGACATGTTCATGCGCACAAATGTTTGCCTTGTGTGGGAATCGAACCCACGAGCGTTGGTGTCAAAGTCGCGTCATTCACGACTGAGCCACCGAGCTCGTCAAAATCGTCATTTGTTAGAATGCTTCCATTCAATTATAATCTTCTTCTTTACATTATCCCGTTTCCAAATCTATTATGTCCGCTACCTAAGCTTAAGGATTTGGCGAAAACACTGATTTTTTTTGATGATTCTTCATGATGATGATGATGATTCATGATGGGACTGCCATCAGACCTCCACGATTAAGAGAGAAAACCAGATCTTTCGTAGGTTACGTCACACATCTTTCGAAATATATTTTCATAGGACGTGTGGGTTCCCTACGATGTTTTCCTTCACCGAGTAAGGGATAAATTAAATATAGAGGTTAAAGTATGAAATTGCCGATTTGTCCTGAAAAATTAAGACTGGTTTTACTAAGATGTATATTAATTCAAATAATTTACCCTCATTATCTATATATTGCTGCCATCTAATCGGAAGTTTATTTATGTCTTTGCCATAGAACTCTGCTGATCTAGCTTCGACAAAATGTGTGAAAGCCTTTTGTACTGCCTCCTGGAAAGAAAATTTTTACCACGTAGAAAATTGTCCAAATCATGAAAAAAATGGCAGCCAGTTGGAGTAAAATCTGGCGGATACGGAGGATGACGTATGGTTTCTAACTGCAGCTCCTGTAGAGTTACAACGGTTTCACGTGCAGGGTAAGATCTTCCGTAATAATCGTGAAGATCAGTTCACGAGTCGGGGCTGTTTCACTGCCAGTTTCACCATCATTGTTCGAAGTTCAGCACAGTAAACATCCGCTATTATTACTTGACCAGACCTGCGAAAGCTATAGTAAATAACTACATGATGAGACCACCAAACAGTTACCATTAACTTTTTATTGATAAGCTTTGCTTTAAGGCACTGTTGCGGCGTTTAACCTGGGGTCAGGCGTTTCATTTTTCGCTTACGGTTATCGTAAAGAATTCACTTTTCGTCTAATGTTACAATGCGATCAAATATAAGCAACACAAGTTTCAACACGCATTTCTTTCTGCAGATCTATCAAATCATGAGGCACCCATTTTTCATATTTCTTTATCTTATTGATTTGATGCAAATGAGTCAATATTGTAGTTAGGTAACGTTAAACCATGCCGCTAATTCCTGGGTAGTTTTACTCGGATCGGCTTGCAACATCACATTCAATTCAAGCGTTATTAACCGGTCTTCCACGTGGTTCGTTCTTCAAGTCGAAGTTACCATTACGAAAGCGTTTAAACCAAAAACGCACGGTGCGTTCATTAGCAGTCTCCTCTCCAAACGCAGCATTGATATTGCGAGCGGTTTCTGTCGCGTTGTCGAAATACGTCGAGTTGAGCTTCTCGAAATATAACAACCTCAAATACATTATATATACCAGCTACCTATAATCCAATCGAAAAATGTAGGTGATATTACCGGTCAAAAATAACCTAAAATGAAGAATTTTATTATCGTTTTTCTAGTAATTCCGGAGCTATTTATAAACAATGTTACATTTATTCGAATACAAAGCTGAAGCTCTACAGATTGCAGCCGGATTTATTTGTGCACAACAAAAACAATATTGAAACCAAACTCTATACAACAATGGGCACTCTCCTTTTATATTTATATTGAGCATTGTAATTGGTGTAATGTTTGCAAGCGTTTGCAATGATAATGTAATAAAGAGAGTTGGTCTGTAACAGAGTGCCGAAGCTACAATAAGAAAGGTATGCTTCGTTGTTTCAGACATGTAGAAAGAATGATGAAAGAATGACGAAACAGATATACAATGTGAAAGGGGGAGGATATAGAAGTCGAGGAAACCACCATATTGATATATCATGACCAAATTGGCCGTGTTTTATATGAAGGTGATGTCAGGAACCCAAGGGACCGACGAACACGATGGCACTCGGTTCTTCCCGCCTACCCTACAAGGGGCCTGGCGTGAAAATATACATACATATTTTGTTACAATCTCAGAAATACGACTAATAATGATTTGAATTTATAAAGACATGAGAATGATAGGGCACAGAGATATTTGATAAGTTGTCTAAGTCGGGGAGGGAATAGAAGTTCAGAGTGCACGTCATACTACAGAAAACCTCAGCGAAATAACAATTTCCTTTAGGGTGTTGACATCATCCGTTAGAGGTGAGATTACCAGTAAGCTGCTAAGGTGTTACTGCATTAGCAGCAGGGATCGATGCTCTTTTATTGTTAGCAGTCACAACTTAACTTATCCATTTAATAATAGGCGTGTAACATGCTTGCTTTCCCACCAGATGTAGCATAAAAGAAAAGAATTTTGAATATTGTTTTATTTCAAAATATGATATAAAATGCTGAGAGTCCAAAGGATGGACTAAAACCCCGCTAATTGCTGAGCAAGCTCACAAAGAGATAGCCAGCGGAATTTTAGACGACAGAGGTTTTGGTGAGCATTTTAAAGTCCGCTATTATTGAGTTTATGGAGCGGAAAGTATTTTTCAAACACGAAGTTTCATACACGGAGGTAGGATTTCAGGAAAGGATTATGAAAAGAAATAAAGTTGCTATGGATCAGTAATATGCCCTTAATGATCTTTAATTTTGCCATTTGATATAATTATTGTACCAATTTATTAATTATAGAGATTGTACCAATATGCTTAGGTAAAAATTTTTTTGTAGTATCTAAGTGACAATTTTAAAAGAGACCTATATTAGCAAGTTTTTTTCGGCATTTCTTCTTCCAAAATGCTAGTAGATTAAAAAAAGGAAAAAAGTAAAATAAGAGAATGAAATAAGATACAATAAGTTTATATTTCAAAAAGTGTAAGACGTGTCTAAGTGCCCGCGAGGTCTCAATGGCAAATAAATAATTTTTATCTTATTTTTATCCTATATAGTCAATGTTATTCGATTGAGCAGTGATAGCCCAGTGGATAAGAAACCGACCAATTGACCAACTGGTTCCCGGTTCGAATTTGGAGGGGGCATGCCAATTCCCATTTTCATATTTTTATTCATGTTTGTCACTTGCTCGGCGGTGAAGGAAATCATCGTGAGGAAACCCACACGACTAGGAAATTATATTTCGAAAGATGTGTGACCTTACATATGAAAGATCTGGTTTTCATCAAAATCAAAAATCAGTATCTTCGCCAAATCCTTAGGGTTAGGTAGCGGACCCCGACAATCCTAATGGATTAGGAAACGGAATAATGCGAAGAAGAAGAATTTATTCTTTTTTTTTATCCCCGAGGGGAAAGGCAAAGGGATCTAGCCCATACAGCCAAGTCTTCAGTTTAGAACCATTTGAAAATCTTAATTCTATGTTCCAGCTTCAGGAACTGTGCTGAAAAAATACTTGGGAAGGGTACCTCGACCCAATCAACCCAGTTTAAATACCACCCGTAAAACGATAGTGATTTTACGAGGTTTTCTTGATGAATTTATTCACGTCTTCCAAAAAGTGCATAAACGAGTTATATTTGAGTATTTTTATTACTGTATAATTTCACTAGCACTTATGTTAAAATACTATCGAAATTGTCACACAAAACTAATTTTATACTGAATTGTAAAAATTTCAAATCAAACAATAATGTCAGTCGTCAAAAGCGCGGGAAGAAGTCCAAGAATTTATTCGATCAGTGTGTGTTCCCAGTGATAACCTGCGGTACAGAAACAGAGTCTCTAACTAAGGAACTTATACCCAAGCTCAAAGCTGTACAGAGTGCAGTAGAGAGAGAGAGCCATGGTATATATATTTATAGAACTAGAGTTACGTATGTGACTCCAATGATCAGTAAGCCGAAGTGACAGTGGTCAATGTCCAATGCTGACCATAGCTGTTGATGATTCAGCTGAGCTGTGATCATCATCTTTCGTGACACAATAATTAACTAAAAAAAATTTTTTTGTTCCTGTACGGATTTCTTGTATTTTTCTATATTTGATTATTTACCCTTTTACCTCAAAGAACGTGTCTTGCTTTACCATTTTTCTACCCTCTTTATAAATGCTCACTCGCCTACGTGCCAGCCCCAACAGCATCCTGAAAATGATCTCTGATAGCTGGGACAGTCCGCTGCTGACGCACTGGAACAACTTGCATTGTTAGAGCGGTTACAGTGCGCCTGTTGATAGCTCTTCCAGACACTAATACTATATATTATTTGTATTTTAACTAACATAGTTTTAAGAAATATTGTCTCTAACATCATGGACTATAGTCTGAAATAAACAATTATTGTTATTATAAATACAGTCCACTTGCTCACTCTGTAGCGCTCATTTTGGTTTGATTAAAACTATCTCTCTGCCTACCAAAGGCACCTGGCGTGAAGATATACATACATACAAAATATTTTTGTGTCCTAACAATATACAACAACTGAAAAGTTGATGGAGTTAACTTTGTTACACTTTATACATTCCAGGCAAAAAAATCACCTTCAAACACCTATAAATTGAGACGAATATCTCAAACTATTCAAAATCACTTCCCGCCTCCCATAAAATGGGGCGATATATCTTAAGCAAGGATTACAGCAGATTTACTATGCGTCTAAAGCTACGGTTATAATCATTAGCATAGCGGAATACGTATCGGTAAAGGTAACTTATTTTGCGTGACAGATAACTTCAGCTCAGGTATAGATAATGATATTAAAGCATCAGTATATTCTCGTAAATATACTTTGTGTGTGTCGGAATATACACTAATTTAAGAATATACAGAACATATAGAGATTTCCATGATAGAAATACTAGAAACAAAAATAATGATGTATCCTAGCGGTAATATAAAGTTCGGCATTTGTTTTAATGCCTCAGTAAGCAATAGCAAAAGCTCGGTGGCTTAGTCGTGAATACCGCGACTTTGACACCAACACTCGATGCAGGGTTCGATTCCCACACAAGGCAAACATTTGTGTGCATGAACATGTATGTTTGTCTTGGTCTGGATGTTTTTAAGAGAGGTAGGGCGCATCAAAGCAGCCCGTGGGGAAGTACCTCCACCTCACAAAAAAGCGCAGCCAAATAACAACTCCATAGAGAGTTGTTGTGCGTTCCTGCGTATGAGTGAGGTCACCAGTAAGCTCCCAAGGAGTTGCTGTGTAAGCAGCAGAGGAAGCATCGTGCGAGTGATACTTAATCTATTACAAACATTAATAGGTTACGGTAACTGCTTTACATCAAGTAAGCCGTATGCTTGAGTACCTCCCGACATAGTACATAGTATAAAAAAACCATTTTATAATAAAATTCCTGAATGTACTCTAAAATTCTAAATCTTTCAACATTCAACGAACGGACGAGTTAATTATGGGGTCAAATGTAAAACATGGACGGAAGTTTTTAGAGATATAGGACGCATCAAAGTAATCCGACTGGGAAAATGGTTTCATGGCACAGAAGACTGCAGCAAAATTGTGTATCTGCGAGTGAGTAAGGTCACCAGCCATGCAATTCTCTAAGCGACTCGTAATGGCTGTATGCGTCGCTGTGATCACAGATGTCACAGCTTTGACATCGTCTACTGCGATCACGGCTAAATTATTTGGTATTCTATAAGGCTGTAAGCGTACGCGAGGCTGTTTGCCTTGTAGAATTCCAATTCCAAACGGCGGCGCTAGTGTCGCACAGCCATGAAAAGCGACACCAAAGAATTGCAATTTTGTGTTCAAGGCTGTAAAAGCCGATGTTTCCGAGGATGTAAGAATGTTTGCTCTTACAGAATTGCATGGCAATACGCTCCTAATGTGTTGCTGTGTTAACAGCGAAAGCAGCCTCGCGCGAGTGACACTTAATGAGTTTCAAGCGTTCATAGCCTACGGTTACCATACATTGAGTGGATCGTATGCTGGTATGTCTCCTGACGTTAAAAAAAAAAACTTATCACGGTATTTTAATTTAACTATCAAAAAAGAACAATTTTATTCACGCGCGTTTTACCACCACTACGCTGTAATTTTGCCGTTAAAAAGAAATAAAAAGAAGTAAAATAGTGTTCGAATGCTGATAGTTGTTCGCTATTGTTTTTCGATATTGGTATTTCGTTGAAAAACTGAATTATTTCATTCTGACTGAATGAGTGATTCGAACATTGATAAACGCATCACCGAATATTTTAATATTATTACCAGAGGTAGACTTTGTACATAGCCGTCTGCGTGGGTACCTCTATCTACCGCCAAGCAGGTATATTTATATAGCTGTGTTCCGGTTTGAAGGATTATGGCAGAGAAATTACTGGGTACTGTGACGAAACACACTTAGGTTACAAAATTGGCAGGGCGCGAGCAACATCCCCGTGGTATTACGAGCGTCAATAGGATGCGGTGACCGCTTACCATCTAATGCGGGCCGCATGCTTGTTTGCCAATCTAGTTGTATAAAAAAACTGCAGCAAATAACATTTCAGAACTGTTGTTACCAGAAAAGTCGAGAAAACATTATGAAAAGACTCATAAAATTCATGAAGTGGGTAACATATTTTTTATCGATAGTTAGAAATGCTACTTTGACACATAAACTCGTGGGTTTGATTTCCACACATTAAAGATCCCACACGTTTGGGTGCATGAGCATGTCTGTTTATCTTGGTCTGAGTGTTTTTAAAAGAGGTAGGCGCATCAAAGCAGCTCGTCTGAGGTAGTACCTCAGCCTCACAGAAAACTGCAGCCAAATAACAACTCTCCGGAGAGTGGTTGTGTTACTGCGAGGATTTGCCTGTTAGCAAATAATTATAACCTTTTCGATTTTACTACTTTTTTCGTACCACTAAGGTGTTAAACATGCATACGGTCTCCCTGATTATAAACAACAGTCGTAGCCTACGGATATTTGCGGATATAAGGATATAAGGATGTCACTAATGCGTTGCCGACCCTCTAAAAACCTCTTCACGGCTTTCTTGGAGAACCCAATACTGTACTCCCTTGGAAAAACCTCGATGAGTTCTCGAAAGAAAATTTCCTGGAACCGCACAGTATGCGACCACTGTGGTTGCATTGCGTGAGGGTGAACTCGTCGTCGGCGAGCGGATATTGAGCAAAAAAATCTGTTGGCATTATATCGAACAACTTTTCAGAAGACAACCCTTTGTAGAATAGAACACAAAAAAGGGAGGCAAAATCTCTCCTTAAAGTCAATACCGTGTGTGAGATAAGGATCATCGACAATTCTCACAGCTCATCTCTGACCAAAAACCACACGGTCCTTGCAGGTATCCCGGTGGTCCCGCCCATAGATAGGTGGCATTTACGCTACAAGCAATATTTCTAATCATTTTTAGGTTTCCGTACCCAAAGGGTAAAACGGAACTCTATTACTGAGGCTCCGCTGTCCGTCCGTCCGTCTGTCACTAGGCTGTATCTCATGAACCGTGATAGTTAGATAGTTGAAATTTTCACAGATGATGTATTTCTGTTGTCGCAATAGCAACAAATACAAAAAAATAGAATAAAATAAATATTTAAGGGGGCTCCCATACAACAAACGAGATTATTTTGCCGTTTTTATAGATAATGGTACGGAACCCTTCATGCGCGAGTCCGACTCGCACTTGGCCGATTTTTACTTACCTTTTTCAATATTTCTTTAAAACTACCTTCGCAAATCTAATAATTTGAGAATTATTATAGACAAGTATAGAATAATAATAATTCTAGCTGACCACGTTCGAAATGATTACGTACGAAAGAGAGTTGGTCTAAAAGAAAGTGTCGGTGTTAAGATAAGAAAGGGCATGCTCCGTTGGTTCGGATATGTAGAAAGAATGCAAGATGAAAGAATGACGAAACAGATATACAATGCGAAAGTGGAAGGATGTGGGAGCCGAGGAAGACCAAGGCTAACCTACCATGACCAAATTGGTCGTGTTTTATCAGAAGGTGATGTTAGGAGCCTTAGGAACCGGCGAGCGTGCATGAAAAGAGCTATAAATGTGAAAGAAGCGAGTGAAATATGTAAGGACCGCGTCTTATGGCGCTCGGTTCTCTCTGCCTACCCCGCAAGGGACTACGGGACACGGGACGGGATAGAATAATATTATTATGTTTTAATACAAATATATGTAAGTATAATGTGGTCGCACCCTAAATCACCTTAAAATCTAGGTAGAACATCGGAACCACCCTTTCGAAATGAGGATAATTCGTCATCTGGACAATGATAAAAAGGGTACAGGACCAGCTCGATCGAAGGATCGCCGCGCACTGATTATATCTTCAGAAAGGAGGATTCGTTTAAATGTTGGGTTCTGAATTCTACATAAATTACTGCGAGTCTAAAATGGTTTCAGCTAAATAGGTTCTCAGAATTCTGTATAAGCTATTGTAAGCGTAAATCCTCCTAGTTAATTGGTTCTTAGATTTCTGCATAAATAGGCTATTGTGGTTTAGGAAAATAAATATTATATTTTCTATATTAAAGTACATTGAGTTAAGTATGTATGTATATCTTCACGCCAGGCCACTTGCGGGGTAAGCAGAGAGAACCGAGCGCCATAAGACGTGGTCCTTACATACTTCACTCGCTTCTTTATTCATAGCTCTTTTTATGCACGCTCGTCGGTTCCTGGCGCTCCTGATATCACATTCTGATAAAACACGACCAATTTGGTCATGGTAGGTTAGTCGTGGTCTTCCTCGCCACCTAAATTCCTCCTATATTCTATTCTCTATTCAAAAAGCACTTTGAGGTATGTGGTTATTATAATTTCTTCTGTGAGTGTGACTTCAGTGAAGTAGGTTCTAGTTCTAAGCTTTTTGCTTAATTATAAGATGACATGAGTACTTAAGTTGACGACTCGTAGAAACCTCCTTACGGCTTTCTGGAAGGATCCCATGCTGTCTCCAGGGAAAGCTTCCGCAGGGAGGTCCACAACTTCTTCACGGTGGAATTATCTGGAACACACAATACGCTACCATTGCGGATACAATCCATAAGGATGAACTCCGAGCTGTCGGCGAGCGGTGCAATTGTAAAATGAGGCTGTTTGCATCATCTTCAACAACTCGTTGGAACACAACCCTTTGTACAATCGGTAGAACACTCAAAGGGAGGTAAAATCTCTTCTTAAACTCAAGGGGTGAATGCCGTGTGTGAGTTTAGGATCATCGATGACCTCACAGTTCATCTTTGTTTGTACAAATATATATACAGATACCAGCTAGGACCTCGTGGTCCTAGCTGGTATCTAGGTTCCCCTGCCAAAAGGTGACTACAGTACTCCATAAAAAGCATTCCCGGATTGCCAAATTCTACTGGGTATGGACTTTAAAACTTCGCCAAATCGAGAAAAGTCACAAATATCACGAATTTGCCTGAAATAGGGTAAATTTTATTGACTACGTCAAAGCCTTATGTTTGTTTGTAAGTGCTGGTTTGTCCAAACTTCCTGACGAAACTCCCTTGAAAAAATTACAGGAGCAATCATTATTTCGTAAAAATTTGCCCCCAAATTGCCGTCTGTTTGTCGTTCACAGATTAATTAAACTAATGGCCTGATAAATATTAATTATCGCGAATTATTTCTTGCTCGAGTGACATTAAAGAACTAAGGAAAGGGAATTTTTAATTGAATTTGCAGCAATAATGGCAAGGTAAGAGAATTAAGGGCAAACGATGGAAGCTCATTGACGTGGCACCGGGCACTTTAGTACCGGGTAGAGTCTCGTGATTCTCGGATACGGGCTGTGAGAATTTTGTCGATCGATAGCTTACACAGAGTATTGAGATAAAACTTTCCCTTTGTGTGCTACCAATTGTACAATAAGTTTGGCTCCGAGGAGAATACATTTATTTTATATACAACGTCGGGCCTACCTAATGTAAAGCGGTTACTGTGGCCTATAAACGTTTGCAATACATTAACTATCGCGGTGCCACCTTTGTCGCTAACGCTGTAACTCCTAAGAGCTTACTGACCTCACTCACTCACAAGAACACTAGAATCTTCCAGGGAGTTATTATTTAGCTGCGGTTTTCTGTGAGGTGGAGGTATTTCCCCACTATTCGATGCTGGTTTGATGCATCGCACCCCTCTTAAAACACCCAGGACAAGACAAACAGATATGTTCAAGCACACAATTATTTGTCCTGTTTGGGAACCGAACCCACGTCGGTGTCAAAGTAGAATTAATTATAGATCACCACCACTTCACCACTGAGCTCGTCACCGTTGCTTGATATGATGCCAACAGCTTGTTTCTACAAGTGTGCCGCTCGCCAACATAGATGGTACGGCATTGGCTACGGTAACCACTTTACATGAGATAGCCCGTATGTTTTTGTACCTCGCGATGTAAAAATAATGCAAGAGAAAACACGAAATAGACATAATGACAACGCGAAGGTAGAAGGATGAAGGAGCCGCAGCCGCTGTGGCTGAAGGCCTGGATTCAATAGACGCAGAAAGACGACTCGCAGGAACGCAACATGATTGTTGTGGTCACTCACAGGAACACAACAATCCTGTTATGTTCCTGCGAGCAAGTGAGGTCACCAGTATGCTCCTAAGGAATTGCTGTATTAGCAGCAGTGGCATCGCGGTAGTTAATGTACTGCAAGCTTTCATAAGCTACTGTAACCGCTTTACATCAGGTGGGCTGTATGCTAATATGCCTCCCGTTTGATGAAAAAAAAAAATACACAACGGGTAAAACTGGTTCGCTCCGCCTCAATGGAGTATCCTCAATAATCCTACTAATATTATAAATGCGAAAGTTTGTATGTATGGATGGATCTTTCACGCTTAAACGGCTAAACGGATTTCAATGAAATTTGGCACGTAGATAGATTATGATCTAGATTAACACATAGGCTACGTTATTTGACTCCACGCGGACGGAGCCGCGGGTAGCAGCTAGTATAAAATATTTTTATGTTTTGATTTAGATCTGATGACTGTTAAAGGCGAAGAAATGGCACAACTAATCTCGAATTATAAGCCGGAACATTTAGAACGCCTACCCTGTGAAATTCATTTATTATTTACAACCCAAGGGCTGTCAGTCAGTGTTGTTTGTCGTTGTAACAACAAAGAAATATCAAACAACAGGGGCTCGGCTTCTCTGCGTAAATTATGACTTTATCGTAAGAATCGTGTCGTCGCAAAGATTTTGAAACAAGTTCAACGGAGAATTGAAGGGTTGTGTTTAATACATTTTGTTTGGCTTGCTCGATCAAAATAAATCATAATCGATAGTTTTTTGTGGAAAATACATGACGTAACTGTTGCATATGAAGCTTTCATTTATAAATGAATGTTTAATGTATCTTCTTCTGTTGCGATTGTAATCGATTATATAATTATATCATCCTTTTGACGAGCTCGGTGGCGCAGTGGTGAAACGCGTTGTTACACTACTTTGACACCAACGCTCGTGGGTTCGATTCCCACACAGTACAAACATTTGTGTGCATCAACATGTCTGTTTGTCTTGGTCTGGGTATTTTCTATGTATAATAAGTATGTATTTACAAAAAAAAATGTATTTACGTATGTTTATCAGTTGTCTAGTACCCATAACACAAGCTTCGCTTACTTAGGGGCTAGATTGCGCTGTGTAATTTGTCCGGCAATATTTATTATTATTATTCATTAATGATAATATAATTATTCCAATTATTTGCCAATGAAGATATATTCCAAAAAGGTGTAGAGGCGCGGTGTAGTCAGAGATAGCTTATCTCTGTGCCGCGTGATTCGATCTCTACACACATAACCCGCTTCTTTGACATTCATGGCTCTTTTGATGCATGCACGTCAGTTTGTACTGCTCCTGATCTCATTTTAGTCCTCCGTCGGCTACTACGTCCTTCTTCTTTCATGTTGTATATGTGATTGGTAGTGAAAAGAAGAAATGCTTCTGCTACATGTCCGAAGCGATGGAGAATACATACATATCATGACGCCTGTCTCCCATTGCGATAGGCAGAGACTATGGGACGCCAGGTACACCGATCCAAACATATACCTCTCTTGCTATTTTCACACTAATCAATCTCTTCATGCTCTTTGATTTGATCTATATATGAGCATATAGGACGGCACCTGTCGATATCTCTTCAAGGTCTAATGTTTCGTACATCATCATAGCGAATACGATCTACAAGCGTTTTTGCATTAAGTTCAGATTTCAACCGAAGCTCCATTGTCCCTTGGGAAAACTTCATGAGCGACTTCAGTGACAAGCAGTGAACAACTTGAATGTTCTCGAACAAAAAAGTTCTAACAAATAAGTATAAGTAGAACTAGTTCCACGAGGTCCTAGCCGGTATCCAAATCCTCTCAAACAAAGGTTTGACTTGAGACCTATTACACTAGCTAGCCGTCCGCTTCGCACGGATGATCCGATCGCTACCAAACTTCACTGTATCACCCGCTGGGCTAACTTGACGATTCCTTGAAAATTTCGCCAACATCTGTCCAACAGTTTTCGAATTCATAGAGACAAGCATACTTGCATTAATTTTTATTTATATAGATAAAGAAGTATTTGCCTGTAGCTGTGAAGTACTGCTTACACGCCAAATACGCCAGCTTGGCCTTCTTTCTCCTCCTGGTGACTTAGAAACTGCACTTAACTGACGACCTATATACCAATTATCCCAATATGTGTCATCTCCGAGCATGTTCGATATATGTAGGTATAACATTCTTACCTACCTAGTAGGAATATTTTGTAAAAATGTCTCTGGATTTTTGTAAACAATGAATTATAATAATTTCCCATTCACGGTTGCGGGGAATCCCACCTTTGCTAATATATATAACGGAGGAATTTGTTTGTTTATTTGAACGCGGTAACCCCTAAAATGCCTGTCGGATTTGAAAAATTTATGCATTGGATAGCCCAATTCGTGAAGGCTATTCATCATCACAATACGACTCTTAAAACCTGAGAAAAAAGAAAGAAAATATACAAAGCGGGTCCTAAAAGATCAGACGCACATGCCTGCCTAAGCGAACGAATACGCGGGATGGAGCTAGTCATTATACATTAATATTTATAGTAAGTTAACCTCAATAAGTCCTTGCGATATTGCTAGACAATATTTTGTATATTAACTGTTTCTGAACTATATCCCTTTTCCCCCGAATTCCTCAAATACGTGCAGCCATCCCCTAAACGAGTTGCTCCAACGTTCGACGATTTATCTACAAATATTATTCGCTCTAATATTGTGTTTCATATAAAGCCAGATGCATTATGAACAACTCCACA
This sequence comes from Pyralis farinalis, assembly GCA_947507595.1. Taxonomy (NCBI): domain Eukaryota; kingdom Metazoa; phylum Arthropoda; class Insecta; order Lepidoptera; family Pyralidae; genus Pyralis; species Pyralis farinalis. Next base: position 36,157,664 of record OX382268.1, on the reverse strand, counting down.
TATGAGTCTTATTTCCCAGCAGCGTAGAGTTCTTTTTAGTTCTGCTCGGCAGATATTTCCATGGCGTTTGAATTTGTGAGCATTTTCGCACCGGAGGGCAGCAGGATTTATTTTGATCCTTATTGCTGTTCGTTTGATAGAGGATGTGAATAAATTCATTCTTATAATATCACATTGATGAATGATATATAGAAAACCTATGTTGGTAATTATGAACACATAAATACATACATGCAGCGACATATCAAAGGTAGATCGCTACCAAACTTCACTGTATCACCCGCTGGGCTAACTTGACGATTCCTTGAAAATTTCACCAATATCTGTCCAATAGTTTTCGAGTTCATAGAGACAAGCATACTTATATTAATTTTTATTTATATAGATAAAGAAGTATTTGCCTGTAGCTGTGAAGTACTGCTTACACGCCAAATACGCCAGCTTGGCCTTCTTTCTCCTCCTGGTGACTTAGAAACTGCACTTAACTGACGACATATATACCAATTATCCCAATATGTGTCATCTCCGAGCATGTTCGATATATGTAGGTATAACATTCTTACCTACCTAGTAGGAATATTTTGTAAAAATGTTGTCTCTGGATTTTTGTAAACAATGAATTATAATAATTTCCCATTCACGGTTGCGGGGAATCCCACCTTTGCTAATATATAAAACGGAGGAATTTGTTTGTTTGTTTGAACGCGGTAACCCCTAAAATGCCTGTCGGATTTGAAAAATTTATGCATTCGATAGCCCAATTCGTGAAGGCTATTCATCATCACAATACGACTCTTAGAACCTGAGAAAAAAGAAAGAAAATAGACAAAGCGGGTCCTAAAAGATATCAGACGCACATGCCTGCCTAAGCGAACGAATACGCGGGATGGAGCTAGTCATTATACATTAATATTTATAGTAAGTTAACCTCAATAAGTCCTTGCGATATTGCTAGACAATATTTTGTATATTAACTGTTTCTGAACTATATCCCTTTTTCCCCGAATTCCTCAAATACGTGCAGCCATCCCCTAAACGAGTTGCCCCAACGTTCGACGATTTATCTACAAATATTATTCGCTCTAATATTGTGTTTCATATAAAGCCAGATGCATTATGAACAACTCCACATATGAGTCTTATTTCCCAGCAGCGTAGAGTTCTTTTTAGTTCTGCTCGGCAGATATTTCCATGGCGTTTGAATTTGTGAGCATTTTCGCACCGGAGGGCAGCAGGATTTATTTTGATCCTTATTGCTGTTCGTTTGATAGAGGACGTGAATAAATTCATTCTTATAATATCACATTGATGAATGATATATAGAAAACTTCTTTTGGTAATTATGAACACACAAATACATACATGCAGCGACATATCAAAAGGTAGACACGTTATACACTGACATTGTTGTATTTTAAAATGGCGCAAGTATTACTTTATCTACGTACAGCTATTTATTATGACACTTTGCTCTAACAAAGAGACAAATGATAAGGCATACCTGTCTTTAGAAAGACATAAATATATATCTTAAGACATATATGCTTTGTGGCGAAGTACGTATAGTCGAGACGCGAGAGCGTGGCCAATTGAATGTGAGTTGGGCAATTACCTTACTTTCGTGTTGCCATTCTAGATCGTGTACGAGTATGACGTATTTCTAATTATAAAAACATCTTAGCATATATGTCATCAGTGTCATCACGCTTGTTTGGGTAGGCAGAAACTATTGAACGCCAGGTGCATCGATCCTACCGTAGGTACCTCTCTCGCTTCCTCATACCTCTTCATGCATGCTCTTCGGTTTTGGGTGCTTTTGAATTGGCCCTTTTTCAACACATCACCAATTTGACCTATATGTGTGCGTCTAGGGCGGCCTCTAGGGTGCCTCTCGCGGTGGGCGGGATTTAGGGCGCATTAAAGCAGCCCGTTTGGGGAAGTGCCTCTACCTCACAGAAAACCGCAGCCAAATAACAACTCTCTAGAGGGTTATTGTGTTCCAGCGTGTGAGTGAGGTCACCAGTAAGCTCCTAAGGAGTTACTGTGTTAGCAGCAGAGATGGCATCGCGCACGTGATACTTCGAATTCATAGGCTACGGTAACCACTTTACATCAGGTGGGCCGTATACTGATGTACAACATGTTTTTTTTATACAACTTCGGGAGAGTTGTATAAAAAAACATGTTACAGTCTTAATAGTGTAGAATTCTTAACCGTTTTCAAACTAGAAGGAGATTTGTATTCTGAGAATTCCGCCACTAGTTAGTCCATGCGAACTAGTGGCCGCAGTCACTCGTTATTGTTAATAAATATATGCCGTCCCTGCGATTACCCGCCATTTGTAACAGGAAAGACTAGAAAAAAATACTTTTTTAACAATACGGAAGCTAAAACAATAATTTCTAAAACCCTAAATGTTTTTGTCTGCCTGTCAGTCCTTTGTGTTTGTATGCAGGTGTGGATAAAAACCTTGAAAAGCTCCACAAGTCCGCAACAACCGTGCAAAATAAAGAGTAACTATGTTCAGACGCGGGAAAAGTTTTCTCATTAATAACTTCCATGCTCACTGGTAATTGCTGCATCATAACTCTTAGGAAAACCATTCAAATATGTATAGATAGACATACATACCTATTACAAAGATAAGCAGTTGCAGCCTTGTAGATAAAAACTAGCATAATCACAAACTAAAAAAACCGGCCAAGTGCGAGTCGGACTCGCGCACGAAGGGTTCCGTACCATTATCTATAAAAATGGCAAAAAATCACGTATGTTGTTTGGAACCCCCCCTTCCCCCCATAATATTTGTTTTATTTAATTATTTATTTTTATTTCGTTATCAATATCGAGCAAAAACGAGAAAAAAATCACGTTTGTTGTATGGGAGCCCCCTTCAATATTTATGTTATTCTGTTTTTTAGTATTTGTTGTTATAACGGCAACAGAAATACATCATCTGTGAAAATCTCAATTGTCTAACTATCACGTTTCATGAGATACAGCCTGGTGACAGACGGACGGACGGACGGCGGAGTCTCAGTAATAGGGTCCGTTTTACCCTTTGGGTTCGGAACCCTAATAACCACTTGGCTGTGCATAAAGACACCCCGGGTTCATAAAAACGTTGTGTAATAGCGCCTAAATAGCTCAGCCATTCCCACCTCATGACTATTGGAGGTGGAGAATATTTTAACCAATAAGCCGATAAGTGACGCCATGTTGATCCGCAAACTAGCCAATAAGAGCTGCACGTTCTACTTTACCCGTAGAGATGAATTGAATTACTACGTAATATCGGCTCTCCATAGATTATTCCATCATGTATGTAATAATCGGAAACAGTAAACACATTTAAATACCACGTTTAGACACTCAAATGTAGTACTCAGTACTCAGTAATTGAATAAATACATTTTCAGGAACACTGTTCCTATATGAAATCTATATGTTTGTCTGTGCGTTTGTCTGTGTGTATATCTGTCGCTTTTTTTTTAAGGAACATGATTGAAATGGCCGTCAAATAAAAAATAATAAAATCAATTATTATATAATTGACGAGCTAGCTGTTCCTCTAGCAATGCACGCTTGCACATTCTCAACTGGTTCCTTTTGAAAAATAGCAAAATCCACAAAAATATATAACAATTCGCCACTCAGAACACGGTTAATTAAAGCTACAATTAAAGGTAGTCGAATCCAGACTCCCAAAGCATTCCAAACCATTCAATATTGCCGACAGGTTACGTCAAAAATCAGTTTTTCTGTAGACAAATGCCCGGGTGTATTCAAACAGCTCCATTCGCACAAAAATGACCTGTAAAACATAGCATGCATCTGTGTCGGCGACAAAAAAAAGTCAAAAGTAAACTCGACCAGTAAAAAAAACAGACGAAATATCAGCCATGAGGCTCAGACTGTGAGAAATATCCAATTTAGCCGCGTTTGCCCGGTAAATTGACGCCATTTTTCATTTCGACCTCCATGTTGCCCAGTGGCGCCACCACAGAGGTTTTCACGTAGTAAAAAACGTTAAAAATAGGTATCACTGCATTATACAAAAGCGCTTGGAATCAAAGCAGTGTCCTAAAGGATTAAATGTTTACTTTCTTTTGATGAAAAAAGGGTTATATTTTTCTAGCGTACTTGTATTTGTAAAGAGGTATTTTTTAATGTGAATATGTTTAGATTTATTTTGGAGTTATTGAAATAAAAGCCGTTTACAAAGATCAGTTTGCTTTAAAATATGTACATACGGCCTTTGTAACTAACCTCGCTTATAAATAAACGGCTGATGAGTAGCTGCATTCAACATATTTTTGAAAGAACAATCATGAGTAGGTTCCTACTCGGACAATGATAGCCCAGAAGATAAAGAATTGGCCTATTAATCCTGATGGGGGCATGTACCTCTAAATTGTATTTATATATATATATATATATATATACTCGTATATATGTTGATAATTGTTTATGTTTAGTTTTGAGATGTCTATTATTATTTATTTATTTATACAACGTCGAGAGGCATACAAACAAACATGCGGCCCACCTGAGGTAAAGCGGTTACCGTACCTATGTACGCTTCCATTAAGAGGGACATAAAGCTAAGTGGCGCCGTCATATTGTTTTCATTAATAACTCGGAATTTAAAACCAATTCCAGGAAACGCTCAATACAGGCACTGAATAACCATATTTATGTTTATTGAGACATATTCTGTTTTTATTATTTATGTACAAATAATCATAACTTTGATTATTGCTATAAATGGCCACAATAAGCAATAATTAAAATTATTGTTACTTGTACATGGATAATAAATATAAGATTTGTTTCAATAAAACAAAAATATGATTTTTCAGTGCCAGTATTGAGCGTTTCCTGGAATTGGTCTGAAATTCAGCGTTATTAATAAAAACAAAATGAGGGCGCCACTTAGCTTTAAGCTTCCTCTTAAGTATGACTTGCTCCGTAGAAGGTTACTGGTGACCTCACTCACATACAGGCATATGTTCGAACACAACCCTCCAGTTAGAGTTGTTATTTGGCTACCTCTCTTGTAGACACCCACCACCACCACCACCAGACCCAGAGTGGATGCACGCAATTCTTTATTCTGAGTGGGGAATCGAACCCACGAGCGTTGGTGTCAAAGCTGCGTTAGCAACAGCAAAAATATGATATGTCTGAGTAACCAAATTCGGCCGCTTTGAAGCTCAGACGGGCTGCTTTGATGGGCTCTACCTCTCTTAAAACATCCAGACTAAGACAAACAGACATGTTCATGCACACAAATGTTTGCCTTGCGGGAATCGAACCCACGAGCGTTGGTGTCAAAGTCGCGACTGTACCACCGAGCTCTTCAAATTAGCTGCACACCGCAACTTCGCCCGCGTGTGTCCGAGTGTCCCCTGGGAAACGCTTCTTCTACTTTCGTTCTTTTTCCTTGGCTTCTAAGAGTTGGATCTTATCTTATCTTACTTATCGCGGTTTGTTAGGGTTCCGTACCCAAAGGGTAAAACGGAACCCTATTACTGAGGCTCCGCTGTCCGTCCGTCCGTCCGTCCGTCTGTCACCAGGCTGTATCTCACGAACCGTGATAGTTAGACAGTTGAAATTTTCACAGATGATGTATTTCTGTTGCCGCTATAACAACAAATACTAAAAAATAGAATAAAATAAATATTTAAGGGGGCTCCCATACAACAAACGTGATTTGTTTGCATTTTTTATAGATAATGGTACGGAACCCTTCGTGCGCGAGTCCCACTCGCACTTGGCCGATTTTTTTTATATTTCTCCGATATTTCGGCGACATTGCAGACGATATGGTCACGGGATGACTGGAGACGGGAGTTAGATATCAGAGCAGACATATCTGCCTACTCCATTAGTATGTACCACTAAATACATGTTTGCGGCTTTATGTACATATTTGTAATTATCACTCGCACGAATGGTGATGGAACTTATCGTGAGGAAACTCGCCCGTCCAACAAATTATTTTTAGAAAGACGTGTCACCTAACCCAAGAAGGGTCTAGGTTTCCCTCTGGGTTTTGGAGTTCTGACGGCCATCGCTCCATGTAAAAATCAGCATCTTCGCCAAATCCTTAAACTTCGTTAGCGGATCCCGCCAATCTTAATGGATAAATAAAAAAAATAAGTGTCATTTATTTAATGATTTATGATCATTTCTAAATGCCTATTTTTCTATCATTATTAGTATATAATCAGATTTAGTTATATTATTAAATCTAGGTACTATAAGCTTAATATGTAGCTTATAAATGACTATAACTAGGTACATAATAAATGAACTAAATATCGGATGAAATTTGAAATTCATTATTTTACCATTTGGCTATCGTCGACTGGTTTCAAATAAATTGTTCAGCAACAAGTGGTTCTCAAACCACTTACTGCACTATACTTTGCTCACAAGTGAAGTGTAATATGACAGCAGATGTGTTCTACATTGTCCGATCAAATTGATATCAAATACTCGAGTACTAACGTTGATCGAGGATAATATTAAAAGAATAAAGGTTTATGGCGATCTGCAGGATTGCATAATCGAGTATAGACATACTGCATATTGCAGTCTAAATAATCGACCATACGCAGTTAAATGTTTTGGAGGTCAATCAATCAACCAGAAGCAGTCGAATATTCTGGAGTCTCACTATACTTATAGGTAGTCGAATAACGACTATGAAGTCTAACTAATCGATAATAGTTGAATATTCTGGAATCTAACTAATCGATCCTAGGCAGTCAAATATTCTGGAATCTGGAACCGGGCAGTCAAATATTCTCAGGTCTAACTAATCGATCACAGGCAGTGGAATGTTCTGGAATCTATTTAGTCGAGCATAGGCAGTCGAATATTCTGTGTTCTAGCTAATCGCCCATATGCAGTCGAATATTCTGGATTCTAACTAAACGACCATAGGCAGCAATTATTCTGTGTTCTAACTAATCGCCCATAGTCAGTTAAATATTCTGTATTCTAACTAATCGACCATAGTCAGTAAAAAAATTTAGAGTATTAACATGACGATCATATCAATCTAAAAATTCTGGAGTTTAGCTAAACGACCATAAATACATCGTTCGGTCAAGTAAAAATACATTAAGAGGAAAATGATGACGGAACAAGATAGAAGTGCAAACGCGAAACTGTCGCGTTTTATGAGAACGTGGTGTCAGGAGACGAGTGCATGAAAAGAGCTATGAATAATAAAGAAGTACGTGAGGTATGTAAGCACCGACTAATGTCATTCTCTCTGCTAACCCAACAAGAAACTTGTCATTAAGATATAGACAGATAGATGACCGTTTAAATTTAAATCCAAAATGGAGGTCCTTAATTATATTCCTCCCGTTAAATTACACAGCAGTTTCTCGGTAACATATAAATTATCTTTATCTATCTTTTTGCCCCCATTTTGCAGCTCGTCTGACCTTCGCACGCGTATTCTCAGGTTTAAAACAAATTGTTCTAAATTGTAGCTTTTACGTGGTTGAAATATGTTTTAGAGAGATATTGTGGTAATTGTAAAATTGTAATTACAAGAGGTTGGTTTGCTGGGGTCCTTAATTAATTTTGATGTTTTGGGGTTCCGTACCATTGGGTGCCAATGTATGGTACGACTATTGCTACGCCATCAGTCTGTCAGTCCAACAATCAGTCAGCCTGTCAGTCCGTCAGTCAATAAGAAAAGTTATACTAAGAAAGGTGGAAAACTATACCTTTCTTCTTTCTATGGGTTGAGGAACTATGATGGCAGTATCTCTGTGTCAAATACAATATCTTAGCTAAATACTTAGACTAAGGTAACAGGCCCCGTTAATCCTAATGGGTTACAATCGCACAGCTAGCCGACGGCTGGGAGTTCATCCTCATATACTGGAACCGCAATGGTAGCGCACTGTGCGGTTCACGAGGAGTTTTCTACCGAGAATAGGAAGAAGAATATTAAGAGAAGTGATCAAAATATGAGAACCCAGTAAGAGAACCTGTAGGTATATACCACGCCAGGTCTCCAGTGGGATAGGCGAAGAGAACAGAGCGCCGGAAGATGCATTCCTTACACACCTCATTCGCTTCTTTAACATTTATAGTTCTTTTCATGTGCACTCGCCGGTTTCGACGACTCCTGACATCAGCTTCTGATAAGACGCGACCAATTTGTCTGTTATTCCTCTGCTCTTAGATCTTTCCACTTTCGCATTGTACATCTGTTTCGTCATTCTTCCGTCTTTCCAGAAAAAAGAGAAGCTTCTAGAATAATAAAATTTTATTTTCAATTCTGGGACTACTACAAAATTTGGAAATTTAGATTTAGGTAAAAAGAGAATGAAGGAGCAAAGTAAAAATGACATATTCGTAAATTCTCTTGAGAAGTTTTTATTTTCAGGAACACAGTTCCTATATGAAATCTATATCTTTGACTGTGTGTGCGTTTGTCTGTGTGTGTGTCAGTTTTTTTCGAATATTCGAATTTTGACTTCAGATTCGGATTCAGCATAAAAAAGTAGAAAAGGTACGATCAGGAACACCGTTCCTAGATAGGAAAGATTTTGTCGGCCATTTTGACCTTGTTCCTTAAGAGATCTTAAGGAAAAAGGTCAAAATAGCCGACAAATATATAAAAATTAAAAATTGAATTGTTATATAATTGACGAGCCAGGTGTTCCTTTGGCAATGCGAGTTTGCGCATTCTTAGCTGGTTATTTATACAGCTAATATGGGAACCAAGTATATGATCCGCCTGATTGTAAGCGGCTACCATATCCTAGGGACACTTGCAACACCAAGTGTGTCATTCGTGCGTCGCCGACTCAACTATAATAATAATTTTAATGGGACTACCTAATTAGAATTGAGTGCAGCAATGAATCATAAGGGAGCTGTTTAGGAGTTCTCGCGCTGTCAGCGTGGACGGCGAAACTTAAATACTACCTATGTTGCAAGGGCTCACATACTTTCATGCTACACTATGTAATATAATAAAATACACTTTGTAGATTTGTTTTCAACGATTTTCCATTCAAATTTAAATTCAGATGACGTCTCTCCATTTATTGAAGTTTGTACTTGTTATAAATAAATATAATGATTGCCACCCAACATTATTGATATCCCCGTCTAGATACCGCGGCCCATCAATTCGACTCCTTGTCTCCACAGATCTATCGACGAAACAAATGCATATATGTACTGGAAATGTTTAGCGAGCATATTAAGAAGGCCATGATAGCAATTTCTCTCACTGATAGAGTGAGAGAAATTGCTATTATGGCCACATTCCACCCACCTTATGCTGTAAAACATGAACTGATTGATATATTTAAAACTTGCTGTTGTACACGGCGTCGCCCACGTATCCAAAGTGAAACAAAACGTGTTTTTCCGTTAAAGAAAAATATTTTACCTAGGTAAAAAATAGCGTATATCGATCTCGTACCAGGGGGCCCGAGGGAGAGGGCACTATGGCCATCCAAAAATCACATCAATAGGTTCACGCTGCGATAGGAAATAAAATAATCCACATTAAAATACTATAATAGTTTGACTGTCTTTAATGTCAAAACGACCGTGCCGTTGCTTGGTTTTGACGGAGTGAAGCCAAAGAAGCAAGATACACTTAGTAAAGGTTACAATAGGGCCAAAAATTTACAAATTAATTTATCTCAATTTTTATTCAGTGAGTGACTTAAAATTTATAATAATTCTGGTAATCGGGATAATTTGATGACGGCCCATAGAGGCCAACTGCATAGTCAAAGAAAAAATGAATACAGTGGGCTTGCTCTTCAGTTTCTAACGTTGCTCTCATTTGGATGAAACGTATTTACAATCCGCTAACAACCATTGCTACCCGAACTTAGGACTATGGTACATACAGCACACCCCGTATCAAAATAGTATCCACTACATACATGGACAGCGCAGACCAAAGTTCGTACCTCGTCACTCTGTCGTAAGCCTTTTCCAAGTCAATGAAAGCGCAGAAGGTTTTGCTAAGGCTTTCTCTGCTATACACCTGAAGGAAAAGACTTCATTCAGACATCCTAGCCCTTAGCCCTTCCGGTGAGGTAGTAACGGCCCACAGGGCCAACTACATAGTCAGTGTCAAAAAAAAGCATCTTATACACTTTCAGAACTCTGCTTACATATCCCAAAATTTCGATTCTGTTATAGACATCACATCTTTCAGTCAGCATCTTTGCATACACTTTGCTTACTTCACTCAAGAGGCTTAAACCACGATAACTTTTGCATTCCTGCTGTCAACTATTACCTTGGTACATCGGCACAATCACGGCCTTTACAATTCAATAGGCTGAATAAAAGGAACAGCAGGTCTGCTGTGATTCATCCGCGTTGAGCATTTCGGCAGGTATTCTATCGGCAATCATTATATTTGCAGCTTTGGCTATTTTCATTTCCTTTGCTGCATCCATTATCTCTTCCATACTATCTATCTATATATAACTTCACGCCAAATCCCTTACGGGGTAAGCAGAGAACCGAGTGCCACGTGACTCGATCCTTGCATACCTCACTCGCTTCTTTAACATTCATTGCTCTTTTCATGCACGCTCGCCAGTTTCTAAGGCTCCTGATATACTAATGACATGGAATAATAAAATTATTATACTAAAAACGAAACTACGTTCTTTATAAATGTAACATACAAGAAATAAAGTCTAACACTGTTAGAATACTCAAACATAAATAAAAAGTATGAAAAAGTCGGTAGCCACTTCCAGAGCTAACTTTAATTCCTCGCCAAACTCGGTTCTGATCACTTCGCTTTCCACTCACGTACATTGGAGCAGTCGTATTTTATTAGATCATTAAGCTGAGCAACGTGTCCTGGCCAGTCCATCAATAGAGCATTCAGGTCTACCGGAGACGATTGCTCTGAGAAATTGAGTTACACCGTACTCGCCTCCCGTTTTCATGGTTAGTTCCTGTAAGTTAAACAAGTCTGCAGTGTTGATTGTATTAGTTTTCTTGCCTAGTTCAGCAACTTCGTTCGTATTTTATTTAGTTCACAGAGCACTAGAAGTGTTCTTCGTCACGACTAATAAATCGATACAATTTGATGATTTTAAAACGGTCCTTTCTTATGATTTGTTCAAAACAAAGGTAAATGGGTTAATTTTCTGTTGTGCCCATTGGTGACGATTATGAAGCAAGGAATAAGAAGATGTGCATAATATAAGTATCCACAATCATCTTTACTGAGAACCAACCTCATCTGCATGTGCTGCACCCTGCGACCAAAGGAGACCCTGCCGAAGAGGTAGAATGCATCGAAACATTCTTACAGGGGAAATATGTCCAACTCACACTAGATGACAGTTAAATAAAAAAGTTATGAATGGTTGTTTCTGCGTTTTAGGATTTCGTATGTACATATTTCTAATTGTCACTTAGCCGGCGGTGAATAAAAACATCGCGTATTTCTAAAGACGTGTGACCTAATTAGTGTAAACTAAGAAAATTCTGATTTTAACTTTGGTTTGTTGAGTCTAATGGCAGTCGTTCCATGTCAAAATCAGTATCATCGCCAAATTCTTAGACTTACGTATAGATCCTGCCAATTCTAATAGATTAGGAAACGGGATATCGTTAAGAAGAAAGAGTTATTTCCCGCAAGTGACTTATTTACAGTAAGCTATGGTAACAACTTTACATAAGTTTGATCGTATCCTTATTTACCTCCCGACGTTAAAGAAAAAAAAACGAGTGTGCTTTAGACCACATGACTGAAAACTGAAACTCAAACTCATTTATTGCATAGTTATAGATAGTTTACATAATATGATGTTAAATTTAATAATTAAAACAAGTAGAAGTAAAACTTCTTTAGCTCCATAGTGTGATACAGACAATAGACCTGCACTGTGTCTTACATATACGAAACTTACTCGTAACTCGCTATGAGAGAAAGAGAGAAAGAAAATGTGTGCTCGCACCTCTCTCTCTTGCCCCTACAGTAATATACGGCACATAAATCTCTCTCTTTCTATCTTCACTAACTTATATTTCTCAACTTCCGTTCGCTTCTCCCGATCACACTTTTCGTAACGCTCTCGTCACGCATTCACCAGCTTACTCCTCAAGTCAATCGTGCGCAAAGAAGTTTTATTTCCAAAATGAAAGGCACCCGTATAAATATGCAATATTATTCCACTTTACAGGTGCTTGCAAGTTGCAATCGCCACCAATGGTGTCTAAAACCCAATTTATTGTCATAATATTGTCGGACAAATTACACTGCGCCATCCAGCCCCAAAGTAAGCGAAGCTTGTGTTATGGGTACTACACAACTGATAAACATACGTAAATACATTATTTTTTGTAAAAACATACTTATTATACATAGAAAACACCCAGATGAAGGACAAACAGACATGTTCATGCACACAAATGTTTGTACTGTGTGAGAATCGAACCCACGAGCGTTGGTGTCAAAGTAGCGTAACAGCGCGTATCACCACTGCGCCACCGAGCTCCTCAATTATTGTCACATCCTATTCATCTATTGGAATCTTATTATTTGTTCATAAATAAAAGGATCCCAATAATAGGGTGGGTGCCATCGTTTGGGCAGATTACGGTATATATGTAGTTTCATATCGTAATTTGTTTTGAGAACTGCTCATAGTGAATCAAATACATGCAATTTGATCTGACCTGCTTTGAGTGTTTCCGCCACCAACTAGTTAATGCGAACGAGCGCTGGCCGGCACCCACCCACTACATTTAGTAGATGCAACACGCTATCGCCGCCATGCCTTCTCCGGTTGTCCCCGCCTCGGCTGCTGCGGTCGTCCTCGCGATTGCCCGCCATCTGGAACAGAAACCAAATACACCCGCCACCGCTGCTGCTGTGACTACCCAGGTAGTCTCTGCGACATGTGTTTCGCCTCTCCGCGAGTCACTGTAGATGTTAGTCGTTAGAATAACGTGCTACAAGTCATTATTCTATTAGTTCATGCTACCCTCATCACTAGTGCCGGCCGGCGCTGCTTCACATGAACTAATTGATGGCGGAAGCACTCAAAGCCGGTTAGATCAAATTGCATAACAATAAATTAACAAACTTTTTAACAAATATTATAAATGTTAATACATATTTATGAGAAAATCGAAATTGTATACTCAGCGGTGCATTGAAATAGAAATTAATTATAAACCCATAAAACAACATACAAAATGATTTCTAAATTTGGACCAATAACGGTCTAGAGGCGTAATATGTCAGGCAGTAAACAAAATCCTAATTAAAACGAGCTTTATCATTTTAAACTCGCAATCAACAAATTGTGGGCTTAATAGGACTTTAATTAGAAACGTTGTCATCACAACGCCCTCGCAGCTTCGACACTCAACATAGCTGCCACAAAAATATGAAAGAGCAGTAACTGAAGCTCGTTTGTCGAATGATTGGTCAACAACCAGGTTTTTTTACGACTAAAGCAGCAAAAGAGAACAGCTACGGCCGGCCGTCTGATGGAAAGTATTTTTTTAATTGGATGACAAACAAGCATACGGTCCATCTGATGTTTTTTTTTTGTTCTGCTAACACAGCAACCCCTTAGAAGAATACTGGTAACCTGTCTCATTTATGGAAATATAACAACCCTCCAGGGAGCCTGAGCCTAGTTGCGTTTTTGTATAGCTTCCAAGAATTTCTGGACTCAACATTTGCATGTTAATATATATTAGCAGAATAGTCTATCCATCCATATCTATCACCTAAGATCTTGTCATTCTATTCTTTGCAGATAACATGATTTGATGATTTCATTTGATTTAATAGAGAATAACAATTTTTTTGTCGATTTCAAGATAACAAATAACTGATGATCGATCTTTTTTCAGCGTCATGAGAAAAGTTCTTTTTGTCAACCCTCTCTGCTCATTTATTTTAGATTAAGATAAAAGATAAAAATAATTTATTTACCATCAGGATCTTACGGGCACTTAGACACGTCTTACTTTCTTTAATTAGATTATAGAGTATCTTAATAATTTTCAATAATTTTTTTAGTTTTAATCTCTCTTTTTTAATCTACCAGCATTTCGAAAATGACCATTAGCGAAGAAGAAATGCCAAAAGAAATTTGCCAATATGGGTATTTTTTCATCGTTAATACATATTACAATAAATATATGTGAATGTACATATAGTGAAATCAAGTGGTATAATTAAAGATATATTTTTACATGTGCTGAATTATTTCCAAACATCTCTGACAGTTAGATATTCATCGATTCTTACCAATAACCCTTCTTGCATCTGAGTATTTTTATGTACCTTTTGAACATATTGTCAGGCAAGGACAGAAGCTTTTAGTCGCCACATCCAGAAATTATGACCATCGTGCAACAGCGCTCCGTCATGTATACCACGAAGTAGGTAAACCGATGACTCATCATCACTTCAGCCGTTGACCATCCACTCTTAGATTTCCACGGCGATCGGTCCCGCTCTGCTAGCATCCATCACTGCCTTCGTCAGATGGTCGGTCCATCGTGTGAGGGCAATTCAATGCTGCGTTTTACAGTTCATGGTTGCCAGCGGTTCTCTGAACTGTGTGGCTATCCAGTGAGATTTCAGCTTTATCCTTAGACCCACTAGTTCTCCTACATACTACTACGTAGTCATACCTGAATCTCTATTGCAGACAGCGACTGTCTCCATCGCACCCTATGCAACCTTGAACTTAGAAATGAGACCCATAGTTTGGGACCATGTTTCTGTGCCATAAGTCATCACTGGTCACAACAACAACACAACGATGTCAAAGTCTTTTAAAAGCAGATAATTTGTGTGGAACGATTGTGTCTTAAAGTACATAAATCTTAGATGAAGAAATCATTAAATGTTTTGGAATTGTATTCTATCTTATGATCTTAGGTGTACAGTTATTAGGTAAATAAGTTTACGTCTGGTGATATATAACCAATTCACGTACTGTTTGATACATGCACTATGATCAAAACTTCACAGGCAATCACAACTCCACAATCGAAACCAGAGTAAGGTTGTCTAGGACTTCTCAAAGGGGCGTTTCGACCATTCAACTTGGAATCTAAACGCGTATTATATAAAGTTCATAACAGAATGAAGTCGTTTATTGTGTTAGTACATTAAGTACAGTCGGTAGCGTAAAGCGATGGAAGTTTTTCATTATTTTTTTGTATATCAAGAAATTGTTCCGTAATGAAAATGTTGACAATTTAGGCAAATTGTCAATTTTTACATACAAAAGGACCGTAGAAAGGAATTGTAAAATGGTACAAATAAACAGATTTGATTAAACTACATTTTCTTCTTACTAGCATTTGAGTGACACTGATTTTTACATAGAATAATTGCCGTTTGACCTTCACAACCCAGATGGAAAACCAGATCTTTCCTAGGTTAGGTCATACGTCTTTCTAAATGTAATTTCTTGAACGTGTTTCCTCACGATTCCCCACGACGGACCAATTCACTTCGAGCGAATCGTACCCTTAAATCACTAACACAAAGCAAGGGCACATGTTTTCAGTTTTCTGAAATGAACCCCGAATTAAATAAATGTAAATGCGCCATCCATCGAATATATACCTATACTAGCTTTTACTCGCAGCTTTGCTCGCATTGATATATATTTTTTATTATTAATAAAAAGTATTCTACGTTACTTCTGATACCTCTAAGATATGTGTATAAAGTTTCATGATGATCGGTTCAGTAGTTTTCGCGTGAAAGCGTAACAAACAAACGGACATTCATATTTATAATATTAGTAAATAAATAAATAATAAATAAATAAATAATGTCGGACAAATTACACAGCGCCATCTAACCCAAAGTAAGCAAAGCTTGTGTTATGGGTACTAGACAACTGATAAACATACGCAAATACATTTTTTTTTTGGAAATACATACTTATTATACATAGAAAATACACAGACCAATACAAACAGACATGTTCATGCACACAAATGTTGTAAGATATGTACTGCTCATTTCCTCCACACATTCACAAACTAATTTTAGGTTATCGATCTTTATTTTTCTTACAAGCCACTAATAAGTTAGACTATATTATGATTCATGAGAGTTGTAGACACTATCACATGAAATTCGATGTAGTACTTGAATTTATTCAGACCGTAGTTTGAAAGGACTTTATACTGATTCACCAAAAGAGAATTTTGATTATGATTTCTTTTAAACAACATTGGGAGGCATACAAGCATACGGTCCACATGGTGTAAAATGGTTACCCTAGCCTAAACACTGGTAATACATAAGTATCATTCGCACGATGCCGCCTCTGCTGCTAACACAGCAACTCTTTAGAAGCTTTCAGGTTACCTCACTCATACGCAGGAACACAACAACCCTCCACGGAGTTTGTTATTTGATTACGGTCTACTGTGTTCTGTGGAGGTACTTCCCCAGACGGACTGCTTTGATTCACCCTACCTCTCTTATAATTATGATCGATTATAATTATATTAACGTAATTATGAGACTATATAAATGAAAAGTAAACTTGATTCTGTCGACTTCTCAATATTGGTTAACGCGTGCCCCCTTTTTGCAACCGAATGTGTATATATAAAAACGCAATTAATTAACAGGGCTACGTTTTGTCGGTTCGTTCCAGCAGAAACACCCACATGTGATCTTTGAGGCCAGGACGAAGGCGAACAAGGGCTGCGCCAACAAGCTCGAGTTCAGGCCTAAGACGAGGCGGACGAAGCACGTATCTTTCGTCGAGGAGCCGCTCGGCGATGACCCTGGGACCATGTGAGTGTTTTCATACATTTAAATTGCATTCATGTTATTCGTCGTCGACCGCAGCCTATCTATGGATGCCACCGTGGCCGTGGCTGCGGATATAGCTGCATGCGGCGGCGGTACAAAGGAAGCGACACCGATGATCTGCTGGTCTGGGGTAGACCGGGACGATCATGTCAGTGCTGGTGTATGTGTCATTCGTATTAACGCAGGTTAAGCATCGTTGGCCGCAGCTTGTGTATGGATGGGGTTATCTACCTCGAGCTTCTCCGTGGTCAGAGGGTACGTTAAAGCGTCGGTCGCGGGTCGCGGCTGTTGTCGATAGACGATAGCCGTTAAGCTATTACCTACTGAATTAAACAATTTTTAACGGAAGTATCGCGTGTTTTATTTATTTTGTTGAACCTGACGTTTCGAACGCAGTTTCAGTTTCAGTCTTCCTGCGACCACGGACGCTGCAAAGCGTTCGAAACGTCAGGTTCAACAAAATAAATAAAACACGCGATACTTCCGCTAAAAATTGTTTAATTCAATGTGTAACAATCGCGATAACCTAAGACTATACTATTACCTACTTTTACTTATAAATAAACATATTCAGGTACACCGTTCCTATATAAAATCTATATGTTTGTCTGTGCATTTTTTTCGAATATTCGAATTTAGACTTCAGATTCGGATTCAGCATAAAAAAGTAGAATAGGAATGTTCAGGAACATCGTTCCTATCTCTTAAGGAACATGGTCAAAATGGCCGACAAATAAAATACGTAATAAAAAAAATGTTATTTAATTGACGAGCCAGGTGTTCCTCTGGCAAAGCAAGCTTGCGCATTCTCAACTGGTTTATAATAGATTATAACTGGTCAGTCTCTCATACATATTTTTTTTTCTTTCTGAGTGTTCCACGTATTAACGTACAACTCACGGCCGTGTTCACCGCTCATCCATACCCCGCCTTTTCTCACTTTATTTCTTTTTGCTATACTTCTAAGGGTCGTATTATGATGTCGAGTAACCTGTAACCCTCCTCAAGGATTGGGATATCAAATGCAGAAAGATATTTTTTAATTCCGGTTGGTAATTCCAGAGATCAGCGCGTAGAAATGAACAAACTCATCCGCTTTATACATTAGTGTATATGCATTTTAACATATCTGCTAAAAAGAGGAATTTTCACAACGGAAAAATGTATCGAATATGTATTTTTTTTTATCTCGTGCTTTGTACTTCTTGATTAACAATTGAGCATGGTTTTGGTCTAGAAGGAATAGAATCTAACCTCACGCCTCATGGTGACACGTAACTTAATTGATGTATGACCACAAAACTTGACAGTCGAGTGCAGTACCTATCATGATGTGATGGTGACCACCGCTGACGTGGAGAGACGAGTGAGTGCAGGAAACAGCGTGAATGGAGCGTTGGTTGAACTTCTAGGCAGCTGAAATCTGAGCCAGAAGGGACAGCTTGCTGTACACAATGCGGTGCTAACGTTAACTTTTGGAAGTGAAAGTTGGGTGTGGCAGAAAGAGCAAGAAAGTAGAATAAATGCTGCCGAGATGCGAACATTGCGCAACGTTTATAGCATAACGCTTCAAAGTAGAATAAATGCGGTCTAGATGCGAGCATTGCGCAAAATTTATGACATGACGCTTGCTGACCGCGTTCCCAATGATGGTGTTATCTTACACCATCATTGAGAATTAGTCGGGAAGAGAGTTGATCTGAATGAGAGTGTCGGTGTTAAGAAAAGAAATGGCATATTCCGTTTGTTTGGATATGTAGAAAAAATACAGCATGAAAAAATGACGAAACAGATATATAATGTGAAAGTGGAATGAGATAGCAGCCCAGGAAGGTCAAAACTCACTGATCAAAATCACCGTGTTTTATCAGAAAATGATGTCAGGAGCCCAAGGAACCGACAAGTGTGCGTGAAAAGATCTATAAATGTTAAAAAAGCAAGTGAGGTATCAAAGAACAGGTATCTTACGGCGCCTGGTTCTCTCCGCCTACCCTACAAAGTGAAGTGAAGATATACATATACACTGATCATTTGATGGAGATCGGAGGATTGTATACGGAAGAGTGTATACCGAAAGATAGTCATTTGTCAAAATACTTAGAAAGCCTCGCGTGAAAACATTGAGAGCATAAAGCTATCATTGTATATGTATGTATATCTTCACGCCAAGTCTCTTGTTGGGTAGGCAGAGAGAACCGAGCGCCATAAGATGCGGCCCTTACATACTTCACTCGTTTCTGTGACATTCATAGCTCTTTTCATGCACGCTCGCCGGTTGCTGGAGCTCCTGCCATCACCTTCTGATAAAACACGACCAATTTGGTCATGGTAGGTTAGTTTCGATCTTCCTCGGCTCCTACATCCTTCCACTTTAGCATTGTATATCTGTGTCGTCATTCTTTCGTCCCGCATTATTTCTACATGTCCGAACGAACGGAGCGTGCCCTTTCTTATCTTGACACCGACACTCTCTTGCAGACCAACTCTTTCTCTCACGTCTTCATTACGAACGCGGTCAGCAAGCGTTATGCCACAAATTTTACGCAATGCTCTCATCTCGACCACATTTATTCTACTTTCATGCTCTCTCTGCCATACCCAGCTCTCACTTCCATAAGTTAGCGTTGGAATTAGCACCGTTGTGTACAGCGAGCTGTGCCTTCTGGCTTAGATTTCGGCTGCCTAGAAGTTTACCCAACGCTCCATTCACCCTATTCCCGGCACTCACTCAAAGTCAAAGTCAAAATCTTTTTATTCCGTTAAAATGGCTACATTTGTTTGGAATCGTCACAATTTTTTTCCCTACCGTCAGTTTATGACTAGGTGAGCACTGATAAAAATACTGCCAAAAAACTCAGGCATCCCTCTTTTGGTATCCAAACAAATTTACATAATTTATTAATTACCTTATAATTGGATCGACTCACTCGTCTCTCCACATCAGCGGTGTACCTTCCATTGCTGCTAAAAGCATTTCCAAGATATATAATCTCATTCACTTGCCCCAACACTACATCATCAACCATAATCCTAGTGTTCGCTATCAAAAAGCTATCAAAAAGTATAGCTATCATTATTTTTAGAAATTAACTAATTTTGTCAGCTTAAAGTTAACGAACACACAATGATGCCGTTAAGGTGGTGGTAGGCACCTTTAAACCGTTTCAATCATAGCTGCCAGCAATCTCCGACTGAAATTGCAATTGCTTGGGTATCACTAAGCAAGTAATACCAGGGGATCTTTGCAACTGACTAGCCTATAGGCTCTAAGAGTGACATCCAGTGACTTAGACAGTGGTCGTGTATATGATCCGTAGACTTAAAACTCACTTTTGGAGTACATCCAACTATACTGTAACAATAATAAAAAAAAACCAGTTGAGATTGTGCAAGCTTGCATTGCCAGAGGAACACCTGGCTCGTCAATTATATAACAATTCAATTTTTTTTTATTTATCGGCCATTTTGACCATTTTCCTTGAGAGATTTTATTCGAATTTTGACTTCAGATTCGGATTCAGCATAAAAAAGTAGAATGGGAATATTCAGGAACACGTACGGTGTTCCTGAATATTCCTATTCTACTTACAAAATTCGAATAAAAGCGACAGATAAACGCACAGACAAACATATAGAATTCATATAGGAACGGGGTTCCTAAAAATACCACCGATTTTGAACGATTAATGTTTTATTTTGCCACTGACTATGTAGTTGGCCCCTGGGGGCCGTTACTACGTCACCGGAAGGGAGAGGCGGGCGTGAGCCGCCACAGCCGAAAAAGCAAAAAAGCGACTGCCTAAGGGTTCCTCACTCTATCGCAATAACCCAACAACCTACCAGGGACTTGTTATTTGGATGTGGTATTCTGCGAGGTGGAGGTATTTCTTCCGAATCCCCAGCTAACACAAAAAGATTGTTCAAGCACAAAAATTTTATCGTGTGTAGGAATAGAAATAGGTCAATGGAATACAATTTTCTTAAGTTATGTTATCAAATTTTTCAGGTAGTTTTTCAGACAATTTGATGTACACTTCGGAAGAAGTAGTTTATATTGCCTACAGTTTTCCGTACTAACGTCGACTATTTTCGTATTGAAACAAATAAAAAAAAAAACTTTATTTACAAACGAAATACTCTCATATATGTATACAGCGAGGTTACAGTAAATATTTTCAGTTCCTGAAAGTGATTTTTACATTTATCAGATATATTTAAATTTATTAAATATAAAACCTAAGTGAAGTCTTTCAAATGTGACACAATTAGTATGCTCTAAACTTTATAAATATAATGTAGAACTAACGAAAATATTTAATTGTGACAACTAGTACTAGAATACAAAATATCAAACATATAAGTTACGCTTTTAGTTTCGTTTAAAAATATTGAATACTCTTTTTTTTTTTTTTGATATGAATACGTCTTTAAATTTACTTCGACAAAATCGAGGGGATACAGTTTGGCATAATTATACCACTTGATAGCTAACGAGTCAAAGAATTCATTGCGTCGAGTGAGAACATTTAAAGATTATTTCACTGCATCATATAATTTCCTTTTAGTACAACTTACTTTCGTTTGCCCGTTACAAAGACGTATACACGTAAAATTCACTGCCATGTCCACGATATAGCCCTGTTTTTATAACGATTTTAATTGTTTTTTATTTATTTATTTAAATACAGATTTTGACCGTAGCCTACATAGCGGACCTTTGTAGTAAAATTTATTATATGTCATACTCCTCAGGCTATATTCATACTATGTTGCAAACACATCAGCACGTTCAAGCAATTTGCTTCCCCAACTGTTCTCAACGATGTTGGCATGAATGGTTGTTGTTCATTGTACATTTACAATCCGTAATACTTCCGATGTTGGATCAGCCAGAAGTTACTATTATTGACAAAGACTATACATAGTATACTATAGTACATAGTGTTATGTACTACTAGAAGAGATTTTTTTTATTTGCTGTGACATAACAATATGGCGGATGATACATTAGATATGACATTTTATATATAGCATTCATGCATGTTCTGTCAAGATTATTGTTGCATCTAAAAGTTTAATATATTCGTTAAAGCTAGGTAATTTCTTCAAGTCTCAACCTCCTCCGAATCCTCGTAAAAAAAACTCCATAGCACAATAAATAACTACTACATCTACATAGGTATTTATAGCATTAAGGTGGTAAACAAAACGCACGGCCTGCCCAATGGGCAATTACCGTAGCCTATGAAAGCTTGCGGTATACAACCCAATATAAGCCACTTTATGCCTTTTTTGAAGGACCTCGTGCTGTAGTCCCGTGAGAAAACCTCGGCAAGGAGTTCATTCTGGTTCGAAACCAATCTATGGCTGTTTTGTCTATAGCGTATTCAATATATATTTATATATCGAATTATATATTGCATACGATAAATAAACTAAACGGTATGGCATTTTGCATATATCACTAACTTGGAAAAAGATCTAAAAATACTATATTTTTAAACTACTGAGTAATTATTATTCTAAAGATGAAAAGCGAAATAGTAGTAGTTAGGTACATAATAAAAGCAGCTCAATTGTTTTACAATACGATTCGGCAGAAAATCAAGCACAGAATTTAGTTTACAAACCCACAGAAAATTTGAGGAACTTTGAAACTTAAACATAGTGAGATGACATTTTACCTACATCTCGATTTCGCAACGATCAATTGTAAGATGTGAAATGCTCAAATTTTTTAAATTAATAACAAGGATTACAATTCCAAGTCACGTCAAGATACACAAAAAGAAAAAAGCTCAATAAAATAAAGCGCGGTATTTTGTTTACATTCCCACAGCCATAGAAAGACTCGAGACTTTGAAATGTAAACATATCAAAAATTTAAATTCCACAATGAGAAATTAACAAAGCACTCTTAACCATTTGAATGAAACCTCTGTAATTTAGGAAAGAAACACCATTTCCGATCACGACGCCAGCGATGTAAAAAGCGTACATTTCAACCCTGCGTATAAGACGCAAAGCTGTCGATGAAATAAAATCCGATACGTTCCTAAGGGACCTCGCGAATATTAAGGGGGTGCCTTTTCATCAGTCGGCACGAACAAATTGGGCGCGATTGAATGATTTATGAGGTATAAGTGCTGAACTCCTCTCACAATGGCAGGCCCGATTCTTGTGTAATGACCTCGGCTGGTGTATCGCAAATATCTGGATTTATTTTTTTGTGTGCGCCGGTTTTGTGTTTGAAAATAATGGTATTTTTGGGGCATATACGTGGAGTCAATAACAACAAAAAGCTATGAATAGCGGCTGTTTGATATGTATCCCTTGATGTTCGCCGTTTTAGAAATTTGCTATTTTTAAGGTTCCGCAGGAAACCAGGAACCCTTATAGTTGTCTGTGGCTAGTGTCTAGCCAAGCTCAGAGACGCCTGATACTACAAAGCTGTAGTTTGTCATGTATATACATATTAACTATGCTGACAAAGTGGTAGAATAAAATCTTGAAAAAAATAAATGTTTTAATGGTACCTCCCCTACGCGTAAAGTGGGGATATTTTTAATTTATTCGCTCCCACCCCATGATGAAGAGCGTCGTTAGATAGGTTTTTTAAAAACATTGATGGTGTGAGAAGTCAGTTTTAGATAGATAAAACGTTTATTCGATTGCTGACTAACACACACAAACAAATGTAATACACAACAACAATTTTTCGATATAGTGATCCGTTTGAGATTGTTAGACTCAAGTGCCCCCCCTCCTCCTCCCGCTGTTGAATTTGAAAATGTAAAATGGTGGTAGTAGTCCATATAGTGAATTTAAAAGGAAAGCTATCACGGCTAAGCAGGCTTTTAGGTTAGCGAGTAATAGTCAACGACCTTTTAAAATGTATTTTATTTTATAAAAACATACAAATGTCATAAAATTTGACTGCGCGAAGCGTTTTGCTTCCTAATTTCTAATTTGAACAGCCAAATACATAGGCAATTTCATAGTTCTTCATAGTTCATTTAAACTTTCATACATTTTCATACTTCACAAATTACATCGCGCTATGGTTTCGTTTTCATCAGTCTTATGAAGTCAACCGGTTATTGAACTTATGTGCTTATATGCCTATGCGTTAAAAGCGTCCTGGATCTAAATAGTCATACATTTAATTCCACTCTTGCATTATACCTTTGGATATTTAGTTACCTTGTTTAAATGTGTATAGTTATCCAACATTTAATAGTTGGTAACACGGCGCGATTTTTGAATGTATGTATAACCCTTACAATATTTGATAATGCTCAGTGACTTGGTTTTGAAAGTTAAAAGAATCTAATAGGCTCGATGCTTCGATTTCCTATTATTTTATGCAACTATCTAATTTTTAACGAAGCAAAGCAAATGTGGAACCCTATACTGCGCGTGGCCCGACTTACAATTGACCGGCTTTTCTTTTATATTTTTTTTACTTCTATAGTAAAGAAAGAATTGTAGTTTTATCATAGCCCGACGGCTATCTAGCTATCTTTTGTTTACACCACACCAGGTATACGGCCCACCTGATGTGGTATTGTAGGTTATCTTCTTTTTAATTAATTAGGACTTGCGGGATCCGCTACCTAAGCCCAAGGATTTGCCGAAGATACTGATTTTAACATAGAACTACTGCCGTCAGATCTTTATAACCTAGAGGGAAAATCTGATATTGCTTAGGCAAAGTCACACGTCTTTGAAATATATTTTTTTATTTTCCTTGCGATGATTTCTTTCACCGCCTAGCAAGTGATAATTATAAATATGTATATAAATGTGAAGCACGATGCAGGCCAGGATTCGCTCCGGAGACGGCGGACGGGAGTGCGGCGTAGGCGCTACGCGCACCTACTGCCGCCTCCCTAACCTGTGGGACTAGGGGTCAGGATGGGAACCTGGCCCCATAATGGTCCCGCCGCCGGAGGGGCTGTCCCAATTTGCCGGGACGGCCCCTAGAGAGAAGAAGTCCGGCCCCTTTTGAGGTGCTGGCCAGTCGCAGTGGTGCCCTGTTGCTGACAGATCCGGGGCACCACACCAACGCGGCTGATGGCATTTCGCGGGGTCGTTTAGTGGGTATACCGTCGGACAGCCGACGGGGAGTCCCACACTACCACCGGAGGCCACCCAGGCACCGGTGGTGTGCGTAACACATTATTCCCCGCGTCAAAAAAAAAAAAAAAAAAAGGATTCGAAAAACGGACCAGTTAGTGTAGGCCGGTTCATTATCCACTGGGCTATCGCTGCTCCTCTCGAGGTTGGTTATTGAAGCCTATGAACATTTACAATACCGCTAACACATGTCCTTAGAAATTTCATGGTGCCATCACTCACTTGCGCACACTTGTGTCTCTATTGTTCTGGTTGCATCGATGCTCTCTACCTTTCTTAATAACTCCCAGTCTTAGACAAACAGACGTATACGCAGGCGTACCACAAGGCACTTATAAGGTTTTTTAAGAGAGGTAGGGCGCATCAAAGCAGCCCGTCTGGGGAAGTACCTCCACCTCACAGAAAACCGCAGGCAAATAACAACTCCCCAGAGGGTTGTTGTGTTCCTGCGTGTGAGTGAGGTCACCAGTAAGCTCCCAAGGAGTTGCAGTGTAAGCAGCAGAGAAGGCATCTCGCGATTGATGCTTAACACATCGCTGGCGTTAATAGGCTACGGTACCCGCTTTACATCAGGTGGACCGTATGCTTGTATGCCTCCCGACGTAGTATAAAAAAAATCGGCCAAGTGCGAGTCGGACTCGCGCACTAAGGGCTCCGTACCATTATCTATTAAAACGGCAAAAAAACACGTTTGTTGTATGGGAGCCCCCTTAAATATTTGTTTTATTTTAATTTAATTATTTATTCTTAAAGTGAATATATAAATAAATATACTGTGAATATTTCAAGCGTCTACCTGTTGCCGTTACCATTATCGAGCAAAAATGAGCAAAAAAAACACGTTTGTTGTATGGGAGCCCCCTTAAATATTCATTTTATTCTATTTTTTAGTATTTGTTGTTATAGCGGCAACAGAAATATATCATCTGTGAAAATTTCAACTGTCTAACTATCACGGTTCATGAGATACAGCCTGGTGACAGACGGACGGACGGACGGACGGACGGACGGACGGACAGCGGAGCCTCAGTAATAGGGTTCCGTTTTACCCTTTGGGTACGGAACCCTAAAAATATGTGAGTGCAAAAGGGATAAGATAAGTCACAAATAGCATCACAAACTTGTACTATTAATCACTCGTCTGAACCCCAGTGAATAATGCTCCCAGTTCAAAGTTCACTCGCTATTCATATTTTAAACTTTTTTTCTTCACCACCAACTTTTTTCCTATTCATGCAGTTTTCACAATGTTAACTTTACATTATGTATTCTATTTGAATTTATGCGAAAGCGTCGTTCAGAATAGAGTTCTGTTGTAATTAGGCAAAATCCTTCAGCGCGGTTATGCTACATCGGAGGTCAACAAACATGCAGCCCGTCTTATCTGAAGTTATGAACGCTTACGTTTACAAACCATGAAACCACTTGACGAGGCATATATCACCTAAACATAGTATTTTACGCTAAATATGTCAGCGATTCTAACGTACTGACCAATGGGCGAATATTTTAACCAATAAATCGTTAAGTGCCGCCATATTGATCTGCGAACTAGCCAATAAAAGCTGCGCGTTCTTCTTTACGCTTGCGATATATCGAGTATCACCCGCGCGATGCCTCCTCTGCTGCTTACACAGCAACTGCTTTGGGAGCTTACTGGTGATCTCACTCACAAGCAGGAACATAACAATCCTCTAGGGAGTTGTTATTTGGCTGCGGTTTTCTGTGAGGCGGAGGTACTTCCCCAGACGGGCTGCTTTGATGCGCCCTACCTCTCATAGAATCTTTAGACTAAGGTAGCGTTACTTCGCCAATCCTAATAGATTGGGAAACGGGCAATCTCTGGAAAGAAGAAGACCAACAGACAATAAATCACATTAAACAAAATATATGAGCACATATTTACACATGGTTACTTCAATTTAATTTAATTTTACTTAATTTCATTTCATTTTTAGGGTTGCGTGCCTCAAAAGGAAAAACGGACCTCTTTTGTATCACTTTATTGTCCGTCTGTCGAGATCCTTTTTCTCAGGACCGGGTGGAGCTATAAAGCTGAAATTGATATCAAATACTCAGGTGTGCAATCCCTTTGAGTAGTGAAAAAAATCAAACTTATAAATCAACGCAATAAAAAGATGCGGCTGTTTATGCCCCGTTCACGCCGCATATTTTGACACTCGCAAGGGATTCAAAATCTATAGAGTACTTCCCGTTGATCTAGATTCATAAAATTAGGTAAGAAGCGATATCGTATATCTATATGAGTAAAGCAAAAAATACGAAAACCGTAAATTTGTAATTACATCAAAGGAAAAAAATACGAAAATAATTTGCGAAAATATTTTTACGGAACCCTCCTTGCGGAGTCGAACTCGTACTTAACGGCTGTTTTCCCCCAAAAGGCTTTACCTTCTGTATAACAAGACCAATTCATCGCAGAGTCACCTTAGCAAGTCATGTACTTACCTTTACACTGGTTTATAAAGGATTGTATTTAATTGGTTACCATACTAATCCTAACCTGTATGTATGTATGTATATCTTTACGCCAAATCCCTTGCGGGGTAGGCAGAGAGAACCGAGCGCCATCAGACGTGGTCTTTACATACTTCACTCGCTTCTGTGACATTCATAGCTCTTTTCATGCACGCCTTAATCTAAATCTTAATCCTAACCTGCGAAAATACTATGTTCACATCTAAACATACTGAAATGCACATCAAATCAATAATCAGATGCTCAATTCAGCTTATAAAAATGGAAAGCATTGAATTGAAAATCTATCTTCTATATATATATATATATATATATATATATATATATATATATATATATATATATATATATATAAGGAAGTCGTGTTAGTTACACCATTTATAACTCAAGAACGGCGGACCGATTTTTATGATTTTATATATAATAGGATAATAAGTATTAAAACATGGAAAAAAATAAAAATTTATTGATTCTGAGGCGGTACGAAGTTCGCCAGGTCAGCTAGTATTTAATAAATCAATGTCTAAACTTTTAATTTAAGAAATACTTTTGACCCCCATTACACCTTTTAAGGGGTGGAATCTTTGAAAATGCAAAAATCGTTTTTTTTTTTATTCTAATAGGGAGTATCTGTACAAAGTTTCAAGACACTAACTTGAAAAATATTTCTACTCCATACAACTGTCAGTCCCGTATTCACCCTCGTATGGGTTAGATTTCAAAAAATTAAATTTCAGCTTTTTATGTTCAAGGGTTTGCCCTGGGCGTTGATGAAATAATGAATTAGTCAGGAACTCCATTTTTATTAATATAGATCTATCTTTAACTTCACATCGAATTCCTTGCCGGGTAGCCAGAGAGAACCGAGCGCAATATGATTCGATCCTTACAAACCTCACTCGCTTCTATAGCATTCATTGCTCTTCTTACGCACGCTCGCCGGTTTTTAAGGCTTCTGACATCGCCTTCTGATAAAGCACGATCAATTTGGTCATGGCAGGTGACTCAACTTTTCTAATCGATAATAAAGATAGAAGTACCAAAGTAAATTAATCAAAAGTCAATTGCTATCAACTCTCCGCCTCAGGTATCTTTAATTTTGAATTTTAAAATTTCATTCTATCTCCGCCTCGATCAACTCTTCAAAGATAAGGTGCGCTCTTTCATTCGTTCATTTGGACTTCGATATCTCCCCGAGGATATTTTAATGATGCCTTTGACATTACCAAACTGTCATTTCGGGAGGCGAGGTTCGATTCTAAATGTTTGATCGACCGATTAAGCAAGTATTTATAAAGCTTCTAATTGATACCATTCCAGTGAAATGGCTCACTTTTTTTTTTAATAATTCGCTTTCTCGAAACATCAAAGGGCCTTTTGGGCGAATGTTAAATATTGTTTTCTGTTTTAATTATTAATGAATGGAAAATTTGCGATTTCGTTCGAATACGCCTGCGATTATTTATTTAATACGCGAAAGAAATTATTTCTCTTCTGGAGTGGTGTCAACCTGTGTTCCGTTACTTTCCGTTACTTTTGTTTGTTTTTTATTTTATTAAGTTTTGCTAGGAATATTTTAGAGGTGCCGTGATTTATAAGAAAAAAAATTTGGACTAAGTTTGTCTATTACAGTTCACGGAAACTAAATTATGTGGAAATTAAAAAAAAAGAAGGTGAACCTTGGTGTATGGAAAATGTTAATCTTGAGAATTATATAAAAGGTACGGCGTGTATCAAATGCGGCGCGTTCATTTTGACGTTTCGTTAAACGTCGTTGCTGTCGCTTGACGAAATGTCGGGACTTCTTCCCGCGCTTTTGACGAGTGACATTGTTCTTATACTTGAAATTTTGACAATTCAGTGTAAATTAGTTTTATGTGACAATTTCGATAGTGTTTTGTAACATAAGTGCTAGTGCAATTATACAACAAGGAAAAAACTCAAGTATAATAACACGTTTATGCACTTTTTGGAAGACGTGAATAAGTTCATCAAGAAAACCTTGTAAAATTCCTATCGTTTTACGGGTGGTATTTAAACTGGGTTGATTGGGTTGAAGTACCCTTCCCAAGTATTTTTTGAGCACAGTAGTGAAGCTGGAGCATAGAATTAAGATTTTCAAATGGTTCTAAACTGATGACGTGGCTGTATGGGCTAGATCCCTTTGCCTTTCCCCTCGGGGATAAAGAGAACCAAAAAAAAATAATTGACGAAACGTCAAAATGTACAGACTTTGACACACGCCGCGCTGCAGTACAGTTGCAGTATTTTAGTAGAATCGGCCTACTGGCGTGGCCATGCACCACTGGTCTGTAAACTGATGTTTTCTGATTTACGTACATATTTGTAATTATCACTTGCTCGGTGAAGAAAAACATCGTAGAGAAACACGCACGTCCAATAAATGAAATTTAGAAAGACGGGTGGCCTAATCTTCGAAAGATCTGGTTTACCCTCTGAGTTGTAGAGTACAGACGGCAGTTCCTCCATTTAAAATTAGCATCTCCGCCAAATCCTTAGGCTTAGGTGGCGGACCTCGTCAATCCAAATGGGTTAAGAAACGAGTTAACGCTAAGAGGGCGTAAGAAACGAATATTTTAAACAAGTATACAGCCCACCTTATGTGAAATAGTTTCCGTAGCCTTTACATACATGCAAAACAAGGAGTATCGTACGACAAAGCAAATCCTGGGAGCTTACTGGTAACATTACCACTCACAGGAATAAACCCACACTTCTAGGCCGAGGTCTTTTTGTTCCAGAGCGTCGATTGTTAACATGGTACTCCACGTGCAGGTGAGGTTGGCTCTAACCTACCTACCATCTTGAAAGTAATAATTTAAATCATGTCATGACGAGCACAGTGGCCCAGTGGTGAAACGCTGTTACGTTACTTTGACACTGACTTTTTGGGTTCGATTCCCACACAGGACAAAAATTTATGTGCTTGAACATGTGTGTTTGTGTTTTTCCATCCATCCATCCAATGCCATCGCGCGAGTGATACTTAACGTGTTGCAAGCGTTTATAGGCTACGATAACCGTTTCACACAGGTGGGCTGTATGCTTGTATGCCTTCCGACGTCGTATAAAAAAAAATGTTCACAGATTCCAATTCAAACATCCAAATCATAATCAAATTCCACTGTTAACATTCCACATAATTAAAAACTGAAGTTCGGAATTCAGAAAAATAATATATACAGTGAGTCAGTTACACGCAAGCAGTGATAGCCCAGTGAATAAAGAACCGACATACTTCGAAACAAGTTTGACCGAACCTAAGAAATTATATTTCGACAGAAGTTTGACCTAGGTAATCTAAGAAAAATCACGTTCTTCCCCACAAACCACTTGACTGCACATGATGGCACCCCGCACTCACAGAAACGATGTGTTTTAGCGCCTAAATCTCTCCTTCCTAGCGTCATTCCATTTTCTAATCATTTAGGATCGGCGGGCGATTTAACGATGATACTTATTTTGACATGGAGCGCATGTCTCAGCGATTCAAGCCTAGTGGCCAATGAAAGAATATTTTAACCAATAAGGCGATAACTGCAGCGTTGTTGATCCTTGAACTACCTAATAGGAGCTGCGTATTTCTTTTTAACCCGACCCGTAGCGGAAATAGAGTTACTACGAAATAGGTTTTATCCTTTCGTCATACGTTATTTACGTCATGATTTTCTCTCTATATTGTGAAGGTCTAACGGCATTTCGCCAAATCAAATGTATTATCAGTATAGTATTGTCTTAGGTTTTCGCGATTAAACAACTTTTAACGGAAGTATCGCGTGTTTTATTTATTTTGTTGAACCTGACGTTTCGAACGCTCCGTCTTCCTGCGACCACGGACGCTGCAAAGCGTTCGAAACGTCAGGTTCAACAAAATAAATAAAACACGCGATACTTCCGTTAAAAATTGTATAATTTCAATATTATCAGTATCTTCGCCAAATGCTAAGCCTTAAATAGCGGACCCCTCCAAACCTACTTCTTTTATACTACGTCGGGAGGCATACAAGTATACGGCCCACCTGATGTAAAGCGGGTACCGCAGCCTATTAACACTTGCGTTATATTAATTATCACTCGCGCGATGCCTCCTCTGCTGCTTACACAGCAACTCCTTCGGAGTTTACTGGTGACCTCACTCATACGCAGGAACACAACAACCCTCAAGGGAGATGTTATTTCGCTGCGGTTTTCTGCGAGGTGGAGGTACTACCCCAGAAGGGATGCTTTGCTCTTAAAACATCCAGACCAAGACAAACAAACATATTCATGCACACAAATGTTTGCCTTGTGTGGGAATCGAACCCACGAGCGTTGGTGTCAAAGTCGCGTCATTCACAACTGGGCCACCGAGCTGGTTTAGGAAACGGACCGCTGGGTCCTCCCAGCAAACAGACAGTGAGCCATTTACACCTAAAATATTTATTACTATTAGTACCACCACGTCATCTCGTAATGCTCGCATCGTTCTCTTTGAAATAAAATCGAAAGCGAAATCCTTTGACATTTATAAAATAAATATTAGTGCGAAAACATACAGGTAAATAATGTCGGCAAATAAACTTCATCTGAAATGAATTGCTTTCGGGAAACAGAAGGCAAATAAAATTAGGTTCATATACAGTCGTATTCTTATCAATAACATATTCCAAATAGCCGTAAGAAGGTATATAATATGCGATAGGAATCAGAAAATCGTATATTTGCTCTAGAGAGGATACTGCTTTGATGCGTCCTACCTCTCTTTTAAAGCGAGGTAGGGCGCATCAAAGCAGCCCGTCTGGGGAAGTACCTACACCTCACAGAAAACCGCGGCCAAATAACGACTGCCTAGAGGGTTGTTGTGTTCCTGCGTGTGAGTGAGGTCACCAGTAAACTCCGAAGGAGTTGCTGTGTAAGCAGCAGAGATATAGATATAGAGATAATATATTACACGTGCTAATAAGCTACGGTAACTGCTTTACATCAGGTGGGGCGTATTCTTTAATGCCTCCCGACGTTGTTTAAAAAATCGGTCAAGTGCGAGTCGGACTCGCGCAAAGGGTTCCGTACGATTATCTATGAAAAAGGCAAAAAAAAAAAAACACGTTTGTTCTATGGGAGCCCACCGTAAATATTTGTTTTATTTTAATTTATTATTTATTCTTAAAGTGAATATATAACTAAATATTCTGTGAATATTTCAAGCGCCTACCTGTTGCCGTTATCAATATCGAGCAAAAATGAGCAAAAAAATCACGTTTGTTGTATGGGAGCCCCCTTAAATATTTATTTTATTCTATTTTTTAGTATTTGTTGTTATAGCGGCAACAGAAATACATCATCTGTGAAAATTTCAACTATCTAACTATCACGGTTCATGAGATACAGCCTGGTGACAGACGAACGGACGGACGGACGGACGGACAGCGGAGCCTCAGTAATAGGGTTCCGTTTTACCCTTTGGGTACGGAACCCTAAAAAATCGGCCAAGTGCGAGTCGGACTCGCGCACCAAGGGTTCCGTACCATTATCTCTAAAAATGGCAAAAAAATCACGTTTGTTGTATGGAAGCCCCCCTTAAATATTTGTTTTATTTTAATTTAATTATTTATTTTTAAAGTGAATATATAACTAAATATTCTGTGAATATTTCAAGCGTTTACCTGCTGCCGTTATCAATATCGAGCAAAAACGAGCAAAAATAAAATCGGCCAAGTGCGAGTCGGACTCGCGCACGAAGGGTTCCGTACCATTATCTATAAAAAAGGCAAAAAAATCACGTTTGTTGTATGGGAGCCCCCTTAAATATTTATTTTATTCTATTTTATAGTATTTGTTGTTATAGCGGCAACAGAAATACATCATCTGTGAAAATTTCAACTGTCTAACTATCACGGTTCATGAGATACAGCCCGGTGACAGACGGACGGACGGACGGACGGACGGACGGACGGACGGACAGCGGAGCCTCAGTAATAGGGTTCCGTTTTACCCTTTGGGTACGGAACCCTAAAAACACGTTTATTGTATGGGAGCCCCCTTAAATATTTATTTTATTCTACTTTTTAGTATTTGTTGTTATAGCGGCAACAGAAATACATCATCTGTGAAACTTTCCACTGTCTAACTATCACGGTTCATGAGATACAGCCTGGTGACAGACGGACGGACGGACGGACAGCGGAGTCTCAGTAATAGGGTTCCGTTTTACCCTTTGGGTACGGAACCCTATATAAAATCACGTTTGTCGTATGGGAGCCCCTTAAATATTTATTTTATTCTATTTTTTGTATTTGTTGTTATAGCGGCAACAGAAATACATCATCTGTGAAAATTTCAACTATCTAATATCACGGTTCATGAGATACAGCCTAGTGACAGACGGACGGACGGACGGACGGACGGACGGACGGACAGCGGAGCCTCAGTAATAGGGTTCCGTTTTACCCTTTGGGTACGGAACCCTAAAAAAAGGACACAAATAAACATATATATATTTTTCGTTTAAATAGAAAACACACGTATCGATATATCATATGTACCCGCTGCGGTTAACGTGACATAAAACGCATATATGCCCCGGACGCATGGGTCACAATTCAATCAATCGGAAATGGTTCGAAGCTTATGCGGTTCAGTTGAGTTTATATGGCCCATACAGTTGCGACGATATCCGACCCAAGTTAGCTTAAAGATTTATAGGTAACTTGGTCCAGACTTAAGCTCTGTCCCCACTGACGCTGACTCAAAGTAAAGCGAGTCCACAATCAAAAATTTTATGTACGAGTAACTTACTGATTTTATTTAACACTAGCTTACCCGGCAAACGTTGTTTTGCCATATAAATTATTCCTAGGATTATTTTAGTAGTATAAAAATAGGGTTTGATGGTAGGAGGGTGAAAATTTGGGGCTGTATGTATTTTTTTGACAAAATAAAAAAAAAATTGGCCAAAAAAAAATATAAATTTGGGGTGGACCACCCTTATCACTTAGGGGTATGAAAAATAGATAGTAGCCGATTCTCAGACCTACTGAATATGCATATAAAATTTCATCAAAATCGGTCAAGCCGTTTCGGAGGAGTAACTAACATTGTGACACGAGAATTTTATATATTATTATATATATATAATTTATATACAATTTTATATTGACGAGCTCGGTGGCGCAGTGGTGGAAAGCGCTGTTAGGCTACTTTGACACCAACGCTCGTGGGTTCGATTCCCACACAGGACAAAAATTTGCGTGCATGAACATGTCTGTTTGTCTTGGTCTGGGTATTTTCTATGTATAATAAGTAGGTATTTACAACAAAAAAAAATATTTACGTATGTTTATCAGTTGTCTAGTACCCATAACACAAGCTTCGCTTACTTTGGGGCTAGATGGCGCTGTGCAATTTGTCCGACAATATTTATTTATTTTATTTAATAAGATAAAGCACCTCTGGTTATACAATGTAAAGAAAAGACCGGCGATACCTTCCTCGCACGGCACCTTTTTGGAGTGAAAACTTCTTTAGCATGTAGCAACCCTGTATTATAGTGTTGAATCATCAATTCGCAATTTAGACTGGATGTATGTATGAAGCGACAGTCAGCACGACACCCGTCCCGACCACTTCTCTACAACCTTCTGATGTGCACTGTCTTAAACTCGAGACGAGCTCGGTGGCTCAGTCGTGAATGACGCGACTTTGACAACAACGCTCGTGGGTCCGATTCCTACACAAGGCAAACATTTGTGTGCATGAACATGTCTGTTTGTCTTGGTCTGGATATTTTAAGAGAGGTAGGGCGCATTAAAGCAGCCCGTCTGGGGAAGTACCTCCACCTCACAGAAATCCGCAGCCAAATAACAACTCCCTCGAGGGTTCTTGTGTACCTGCGTGTGAGTGAGGTCACCAGTAAGCTCCCAAGGAGTTGCTGTGTAAGCAGCAGAGGAGGCATCGCGCCAGTGTTACTAAATATATCGCAAGCGTTAATAGACTACGGTATCCACTTTACATCAGGTGGGCCGTATGCTTGTATGACTCCCGACGTAATATAAAAAAAAACTATTAACGTCAATCTTATACAGTGAACAATATTTTATAATTCATCAACACCCCCAACTTCGAAAGACCCCAACAAGCACGTCGTTGTGATTTGAAACTCGATGAAACGAAAAAGCGACAGTAAAAAGAGACAACCACATACATCTATAGGATTTTACGTGCGAGAGAATGAAATAGAAGGCATTGAATTAAACAATTTTTAACGAAACTATCGCATGTTTTATTTATTTTGTTGAACCTGACTTTTCGAACACTTTGCAGCGTCCGTGGTCGCAGGAAGACTAAGGTGATATTTGTCTTACATTAGTTATTCAATTATAACATCTACCGACATGGATGGATTAATTATATATGTGTATATGTTGAGATAGAAGGCATTATACAGTGTTAATAACAGGGTCCGAGCGTTGTACGTGTGTTAGTACTTATATATAATTGTGTGCGCGCCTGCGTACGTACGAAGCTGCTTCTCATTATCTTGAAGATCACATTTTTGAAGGTTTCTTTCTGTCGCATGTGAACTCAAAGTATATTTTTTATATAGGTATTTTTTTATGTTGTAGAGTTAGAGGTATTTCTTTATAAGATATTTGATTCTCGAACACTAGAAGGCTCAGTCTATCAGCTCTGACTTGCTCACATTGGTCGAACGCAGAGAATTCTTTAGAACTATATGCTCCAGTTTTATACAACTTATCAAGGCATACAAGCATACGACAATAAGTCTCATCCGCGCGATGCCACATGCTGCTAACACGGCAACTTCTTAGGAGCTTACTGGGGACCTCACTCATACTTAGGAATACGAGAGCCATCCAAGGAGTTGTTATTTAGCTGAGATTTTTCTCTAATATGGAGGATTTTCTCCGGCGGACTGCTTTAATGCGCCCTACCTCTTTTAAAAACACGCAAGCCGAGACAAACAGACGATGTTCATGCACGCAAATGTTATTCCCCTAGAAATCGAACACACGAGCCTTGGTATCAAAGTAACGTCACTAACCACCGTACCACCGAGCTCATTAAAATTGTATCTCCTTTATCTTTATCGATATATTGCCTGGTCATTTGTCAGACCCGTAGGAACTTGTGGAAGCCAATTATATCACGATTGAAATTAAGCTCTTGATTCTTCACTGCAGTAGCGCCAGGCTGGCTTGATCTTGGTCGTTTGTCTCACTAGGCACTAATATTGAGATAAAATCCCATTTTTTAACAAAGTGTAATTGGAATTACGAAATATTGCTCATACATTTGACTACCAGAGGGAGACTTTGTACAAAAGTCGTATGCGTGGGTAGCTATGTCTCACCTATTTCTACCGCCAAGCAGCTATATTTATATAGCTGTGTTCCGGTTTGAAGAGTGAAATATGGCAGAGAAATTACTGGGTACTGTGACGAAACATACTTAGGTCACAAGATTGGAAGCGCGCAAGTAACATCCCCGTGGTGTTGCGAGCGGGCCGCATGCTTGGTTGCACAATCTAGTTGTATAAAAAAAAACGGGTTGCACTCCGGGAGTGCTAGCAGGAGTAAAAACTTGAACATGCGGGCCAAACAGCGATGTTGATAAGCTACGTTGAACGAAATGCGTAAGCGCCAAGAATTTCATGGCGCTTACAACGTTTTGGTCGCGAGAAAATAATGCCCTATGAATGATCTAGCGCTTCATGGTTTAATTGTTTAATTAGAGGTAACTAATGTTTTAGCGCTGCAGCGAACTCAAGTTCTAATTCTCACCAAAATCTTACGAATTTTCGATCAGGGTCACGTGTCCTGACGCGAGTTTAACATTTTTTACTCATTCCAAAAAGTGCACAACGCCGCTAAAGAAGTTTTCACTTCAAAAATTGATGATGGAATTGCATTTTCATTAGAATTGGCGCTAAGAGTAACCTTACTATACCGTATTCATTTGGGCTTGGACAAAGTGTAAACAAAGAAAACATACGTTTTCAAACTAACGAACTGATACCGATAATAATGCTTTACATCAGATGCGCGGTATACTTGTATACCACCCAGATACGTAGAATATCGGCCATTACGAGCTATTCACAAAACCGTATGTTTCAAACATTCAAATACATATTGCTATCTCACTCTACGTTAAAAATGGCGTCCAAACTGGCAGAACCATTATTCCGTGTATCACGTACCTACTAACAAGACAGCGTCGACTTGACAAATCTTCCTCGGTGAGGCACTCGTCCTCAATCCCGCTTTCGGAATATAATCCCCAAAGGGGATTAATTTTCCCGTTAAAATATCTGGGCTTTTTCGAAGATCCTCAAAACAAATGTTGCGTGACATTGCTTTGGCCTGTTCTCTGTTGTCTAAACGGATGGAGTATGTTTTTAGGATTTGAAGGTGCTTTATTTATTTTTGGAACATTTTTGCAATTTTTTGTTGATAACGTAAGAAGGATTATTAAGAGATTTTGGCTCCCTCTGCGTGTTCTATCGATTGTATAACGGCTTGTATTCCGAAGAAGCTGTTCGAAATGTCGAATGGAAATAAAAATGGCATAATGATGCCAACAACCTCATTTTACAATCGCACAGCTCGCCGACAGTTGGGAGTTCATTGGAACCGCAATGGTCACATACTGTGCGATTCCAGAGAAGTTTTCTTCCGAGAACTATTAAGTAGTGGAATGAGCTTCCTGCCGGGGTTTTCCCAAGGGACCACAGCATGGGGTTCTTCAAGAAAGGCGCGAAGACGTACTTACAGGGTCGGCAACGCAAGAGTAACACCTCTGGTGTTGCAATTGTCCATAGGCTGC
Organism: Pyralis farinalis; assembly: GCA_947507595.1. Lineage (NCBI taxonomy): Eukaryota > Metazoa > Arthropoda > Insecta > Lepidoptera > Pyralidae > Pyralis > Pyralis farinalis. Next base: position 36,119,325 of record OX382268.1, on the reverse strand, counting down.
GGTAACTGCTCACCATCAGGCAGGCCGTATGCGTGTTTACCACCTTAGTGGTATAAAAAAAATAGGAGAGTTGGTCTGAAAGAGAGTTTTTTTCCTAGCATTACCTGAGCCTAAGGATTTGGCAAAGATACTGATTTTTACATGGATCAGAGGAGTGATAACCCAGTGGATAAGGAACCTGCCTGTAACCTGCCTGTAAAAATCAGTGTCTTCGCCAAATCTTTCGGCTTAGGTAGCGGACCCTGCCAATCCTAATGTAAATAAATAATATTCCACGCGGACCAAGTCGCGGGCACAGCTAGTCTATTTATATAAGGTGTAACAAGATAACCCTAAAAGCTTCAGATAATTTAAATTAGCTCGCAAATAATGTGGAGCGATATTTTGAAATAGGAACGTACCTATTTTTACTTATAAATAATCATATTTTCTAAAAAGATTATAACTGGCCAATCTCTCGTACATAAAAACTTTTTTTCGCAATACTTTCCGAGTGGCCTGGTATATGGCTCACGACATTGTATAAAAAAAATCCTCTACCAAAAATCCCTCAACGCACCTAAAGAAATATCCACTTCAAAAATACAACCCCGTAAAACATAAATCCAAATTATCTGAAACAATCCAAGAAAAAAAATCCAAAGCGTGATAAAGCCTGAGTGACGTCAGCCCGATAAACTTGATTAGAGACCAACTGCTGAAATTAAGGGGATAATGATAAAAAGGCTTTGCCTCCTTAAGCGCTTTAAAGCCGTTTTTTGCTGGATTGAAATGGGCCTTTTATAATTTCACTCGCTGTGACGTAATTGCTTCCTTATAAGTCTGCTGCCCTGGTACTTGAAGTTAAATTAAACTGTTTTCCGAATTATATTAGAGAATTGTTTTGTTTACTAAATCAATAAACATGTTTGAATTAACATGTAACAGCTCCCTGGAGGGTTGTTATGTTCCTGCGAGTGAGTCTATTTTTTACGGTTCCGTACCCAAAGGGCAAAACCTATTACTGTGACTCCGCTGTCCGTCTGTCCGTCCGTCTGTCTGTCACCAGGCTGTATCTCATGAACCGTCATAGCTAGACAGTTGAAATTTTCACAGATGATGTATTTCTGTTGCCGCTATAGCAATAAATACTAAAAAAACAGAATAAATACATATTTAAGGGGGCTCCCATACAACAAACGTGATTTTTTTTGCCTTTTTTACAGATAATGGTACGGAACCCTTCGTGCGCGAGTCCGACTCGCACTTGGCCGATTTTTTAGGTTTCCGTACCCAAAGGGTAAAACGGACCCTATTACTGAGACTCCGCTGTCCGTCCGTCCGTCCGTCTGTCTGTCACCAGGCTGTATCTCATGAACCGTGATAGTTAGACAGTTGAAATTTTCATAGATAATGTATTTCTGTTGCCGCTATAACAACAAATACTAAACTACAGAATAAATAAATATTTAAGGGGGCTCCCATACAACAAACGTGATTTTTTTGCTCGTTTTGCTCGATATTGATAGCGGCAACAGGTAGACGCTTGAAATATTCACAGAATATTTTGTTATATATTCACTTTAAAAATAAATAATTATATTAAAATAAAACAAATATTTAAGGGGGGCTCCCATACAACAAACGTGATTTTTTTGCCTTTTATAGATAATGATACGGAACCCTGAATGCGCGAGTTCGACTCGCATTTGGCCGGTTTGCTACAAGCATACGGCCTCGCATTGGTCATGGCAGTTAAGTCTTGACCTTCCTCGGCTCTTCCATCTTTCCACTTTGGCGCTATTTATCTGTTTCGTAATTCTTTTTTCCTTTCTATATGTCCCAACCAACAGAGCATGTTTTTTTCTTCTTTTAATACCGGTACTCTCTCTCAAACCAACTCTGTTTCTTATATCATCACTAGCTGCTGCCCGCGGTTCCGCCCGCGTGGAGTCAAATAACGTAGCCTATGTGTTAATCCAGATCATAATCTATCTATGTGCCAAATTTCATTCAAATCCGTTCAGCCGTTTAAGCGTGAAAGAGCAACAAACATCCATCCATACATACAAACTTTCGCATAATATTAGTAGGTTTGCGAATGCGGTCTGCTAGCGCTACGCTACAATTTTTGAACAACGTTTGCATTTCCACCACATCTGTCATACTTTTATGCTCTCTCTACCCTACCCAACTCTCGCTTCCAGAAGATAGCGTTGGGATCAGCACTACATTGTGCATGCTATGCCTTCTAACTCAAGCTTTTACTGCCATGAAGTATTCCAACACTCTTATTTTTTGTATTCTTTGAATATAAAAAATCCAACTTTCATAATAATTCAATAAGCATAAAAAGTTTGAATTTCATTCAATTATTAGATTTAGCATAATAGATAACTAAATTGCATGTATGTTTAACTTCACGCCAAATCCCTTGCGGGGTAGCCAGAGAGTACCGAGCGCTACATGATTCGATCCTTACAAACTTTACTCGCCTCTATAGCATTCATTGCTCATCTCATGCAAGCTCGCCAGTTTCTAATGCTCCTGACATCACCTTCTGACAAATCACGATCAATTTGTTCATGATAGGTAAGTTTCGGCCTTCTTCAAATCCTACATTCTTCTACTTTCGCGTTGCATCTCTCTATCGTAATTCTTTCTTCCTTCAATCTTTCTACATGTCCGAACCAACTTGCCTCTTCTTATTTTAATACCGACACTCTCTATCAAACCGGCTCTATTTCTAACATCATACACATATTTCTTAAGTTATTAAGTATTTAAAAAAACCTGTTTATATTTCAGCGGCTGACGCACTTGTCAAAATTCTAGATTACTTCTAGGTGATCTCTGAACTTAACTTTAAATTGATTAAGCGTTGTTGTTTGCCGAAGTTACTGCTGTGAATACTTTTAAGCACTAAGTTAACTAACTAAAGAGAGGTTTAAATGTGAAAAGAAAACCGAAACTACTTTTCAAACGTAATGATATCCCAATAGAAATATAAATGTTAAAAAATCTGCCAAATCGAGTACAAACGACGTCAGGGACTGACGAGCTCGCCTGTAAAAGGACTGAGATCTGAACGGGTGCCAAGATCCACAGCACTTTAGTAAATGATATCTTTAAAGAGGTACGACTCCTTAAATCTATGCCAGAGTATGTACGTGAATAGCTTTTATTCTATATATATATTTACGTCAAGTTCTTTGCGGAAGTAGTTCTTTGGTAAAGAAAACACAAGTGCACATGATTCGATCCTTTGACATCTCACTCGCTTTGTTAACTGATCAACTCATAAAGCTCCACCCTGTTGGTCGTGGATCTATGTTAGTAAGTCGATCGATCTTCCTCGGCTTCTATATTTTCTTTCCAGTTGTGTATATGGCTCATCATTCTTTTCATACCTCACTCGATTCTTTAACATTCATAGCTCTTCTCAGGCACGCTCGCCAATATCTAGGGCTTCTGACACCTTCTGATAAAACACGGTTGGTTATGGTAAGTCATGGCCTTCCTCGACTCCTACATCGTTCCCTTTTGGGGGTATTTTTGTTCTTGGATTCATTTTTCCTGCATTCTTTCTACACGTCCGAAAGCAGCATGCTCCTTCTTACTTTAACACCGACACTCTCTTTCATAGTGTAGTGGATAAAGAAATAGCCCGGCAACCAACTGGTTCGCCTCCTGATAAGTGCATGTACTACTAATTTGGTGTTTTCGGATATAAATCCATATGTAAGAAAATATTTACAACTATCACTTGCTCTGCGGTGAAGGAAATATCGTGAGGAAAGCTGCACGTCTGAATCGCACACTGCAAGAATTATATTTCAAAACACATGTGACTTTCCCTAAGAATCCTAAGGAAAAGTTAAGTAAGAAACCCTAACTTTTCCAATTTTTCCCCTGGATTGTGAAGATCTGACGGTAGTCGCTCCATTTCAAAATCAGTACCTTTGCCATATCCATAGGATTAGGTATTGAAACCAGCCAATCATAATGACTAATCCAAAACGGAATCAAGATAGGAAGAAAGAAAAAGCCACTCAGACTTAGTCTCTTTGTTTCATCACCATTGAGTACTTTCATTTAAGAAAAGCTTACAACGCTCTCCGTATTCAGTATAATAATGCGTCCAGGGTACTGCTGCGGTTACCTCGCTTCTGTAGCGCATCAGGGATGTTCGCCGAAGCACGAGTAGACTGCTTCTACGCAACAATGCGCAAACGGTGCGCGTCCCTGGTGCGCCGGGTGCGGATAAGCGGCAATAGCATCCTGAATATGATTGCGAGCAGACTGGACTGTCGATATGTAAACCATTGCTGCACTATATCAGGGGGAGTGGTGCGGGAATGGCCAATGTGAATGTAGTATGATTTTAAATCTAATTCTTACTAACATAGTGCTTAAGTTTTTACTAACATCTTTTATGAGTCTCAGTTACTTGCAATAAAATTGCATTCATTCATTCATTCATTGACATTTTATTTACGAATTTGCCAATTTTACAAATATCTTAAGCTTTTACGACTGAGTTATTTAGGTTCTTACACAATACTCATTTCATTAAGATTCAGAGTTATATTCATGAACGTGCGATGGTTTGGAACACTTTGCCTCTAATGTTCTATTTTCTATTGTCCAGTGACAGCAGCCGTCCGAAAGATGACAGGGAGTGGCGCTGGTGGCATAACACCGGTCTGCGAGCGCTCAACAGACGCAGGCGCGACGTCCGGGAAACCACCAAGTACATAGAGACTGCGCTGGTCATCGACAAGGCCATGTTCGACAGGAGGAACGGCAGCACGCGCTCGGAGGTCGTGCACGACGCCATCCAAGTCGCCAATATTGCAGATCTGGTGAGTTATACCTTCAGAAATATCTTTCAGGAAGTTATCTGGCCACAGTATTCTGTGAGGTGGTAGTTCTTCCGCAGTGAGGCTGCTTTTGTGTGCAATACTTTGATGAACCGATCTAAATATCGGCTCGGTGGCTCAGTCGTGAATGACGCGACTTTGACACCAACGCTCGTGGGTTCGATTCCCACACAAGGCAAACATTTGTGTGCATGAACATGTCTGTTTGTCTTGGTCTGGGTATTTTCTATGTATAATAAGTATGTATTTACAAAAAAAAATGTATTTACGTATATTTATCAGTTGTCTAGTGCCCATAACACAAGCTTCGCTTACTTTGGGCTAGATGGCGCTGTGTAATTTGTCCGACAATATTTATTATTATTATTAAATATAAGAGTATCTCCAGAATATTTGGAGTCAACCAGCTTGCATCAATTGCATATGGAGCACCCTCCTTAACTAACAAATAAGAATCTGATATAAGTAACATAAAAGACGATAGAAAAGTACTATCCACATAAATTAAACCAAACATAGCTTTCATTTGAAATAAAATTACTTCTGTTCTATGTAATTACTTCTATATTTGTCTCACTTTAATCAAGCGTGTACATTAATCTTTATAATTAGGCTAAGGAACATAGATTTTACAACGTGTCTTATCACCACGAAGTACCACGACCGACTGCCAGCCGACTGTTCTCTGTACACCCCTGCTTTTTCTACCCTACCATTCCAACATCTCCCAAACTAAACTAGTGTGAAGTTACGTCAGGAAATAGTACCCAACAGTGTTGCCATATCATTTTTGTGAAATATTACTAGAATAATGACACATTTTACTAGGAACCGGCCTATTGACCAAAAGGTCCCCAGTTCGAATCCTGGCGGAGGCATGTACCACTAAATTAGTATTTTCGGATTTATGTAGTTATATATTTATCAATTGCTCGGCTGTGAAGGAACACCATCATCGTAAGGAAACTTACACGTCCAGGAAATTATATTTCGAAAGATTAAGAGCGTGTGTGTGTGTGCGTGATTAAAAAAAAATGATATTTTTTTTTATACTACGTCGAGAGGCATACAAGCACACGACCCACCGGTAAAGTGGGTAAAGCCTATTAACGCTTGCGATATATTAATTATCACACGCAGGAACACAACAACCCTCTAGGGAGTTGTTATTTGGCTGCGGTTTTCTGTGAGGCAAGGGTACTTCCCCAGACGGAGTGCTATGATGCGCCCTACCTTTCTTAAAATATATTATGCTCTGTTAAGCCTTATACCTAATGGAGTATTATAAGTGTTTTTTGAATCTTTGATGCCTTTTAAGCCTTGTGCCTAAGTGAGCATAATAAGATTTTTTAAATCTTTGACGTGCTCTCCTCTAAAGTTACGAAAAATGAGTTACGACGTTTTTCCTTGCAGATGTCGATTTGTTGACATAGCGGACGTAGTAAATACGCACTGTGTGCACATTTCAACAGTTCAAACGAACGGACAGATAGACAGACAGCGAAGCCTTAATAAGGTCCTATTGACAACACCCCGGAAACATACTACCTGTCCCTTATTAAGGTAGACAGGGACTATGGAACGCCAGGTGCACCGATCCAAACATACCTCTCCCGCTTCTTCCACGCTCATTGACCTTTTCATGCAGACTCTTCGATTTTGGGTGATTTTGATTTGTTTTTTTTGTATACAATCTTGTGACCTAAGGTTGTTTCCACCCAGTAATTTCTCTGCCATATCTCACCCTTCAAATCGGAACACAGCTATATAAATATAGCTGCTTGGCGGTTGAAATATGTGAAAAAGAGGTACCATTCCATGCAGACGACTTTTGTACAAAATCTCCCTCTTTTTTCAGCACATCACCAATTTGATCTATATGTGTGCAATTAGGGTGGCCCGTGTCTATATCTCCATTCACTCTCGCTCAATACATTTCTTTCGTAACTCTTTTATCATTAATTCTTTCTAAGTGTCCAAACCATCGCAGAGTACCCTTAAAGTAATAGGATCTAATTAACACAATTCGGGCGTATTGTCATGATCTTGATAAAAGTGATGACAATACACTCAAAGTGTGTCAATGGGACCCTATTAATATTATTTTATTCGGGTTCCGTTGAGCCTGAAAAAATTAGTGCATAGAATGCTCGTTACCGCTTCGATAGGTAAAAATCACTCAACCGGAAGAGTGCAGTAAATTGAGCTGGGAACGTTTAAACTTTCCATTGATTGCTCCGCGCGAGGAAGTTTTGTCCGCTACCCAACTCCTCCATTCTGAATCGTTTTTGTCTACAAATATTCTAGGCAACACACGACTATATATATAGTATATACCGTTCTCTTATCGAAAAGTGGCTGATATTGAAACATTTTTATCTCACAAAACAGAGCCATCCGCTCTATTTATAACTTGGGCTTCAGGCAGTCACTTAGGGAACTGTACAAAGAAAGAAATATCCTCACTGTTACCACTCGATATATTTATGAAAACATAATGTATTTTCGTAGAAATATAAGATTATTTCCAAATTCAGTGAAAGTGTCAGAAGCAAAAATAAGTTGCGCGTACCGGTACATCGTTTTGCAAAAACTGGTAGATCCTTTGTTGTAATCGATTTCATATTATAACAAATTGCCTGAAACAGTTCGATCCTATCCAACGCAACATCTTCAAAAGGCACATCTAAAATACTCTTTTCTAAATGGCTTATTATTGAGCTATTCACACACTGACCCGATGAATTCCAGCTTCCAAAATAAACCGGATTCCGAAAGGGATTCAGCACCGTAGATCATATACATACCCTCAGCCTGATTACACAGAAAACTGAGACGTATCTATCTGTCCTTGTGTCTGGTGTATGTGGGTTACAAACAAGTCTTTGATTCGATTGAGACATGGGCGGTGCTATAGTCTATCCAATGGTGCCGAATTGACTATCGGTACATCTAAGAGTTGAAGTGCTTATAGGTACAGTGAGGCAACGAAATGTATCCGAGTAGAGTAGCAGAGTGCGAACCGATCCAAGTGCAAAAAGGTGTAAGACAGGGCGATGTTATATCCCCGAAACTCTTCACCGCAGCATTGAAAGATGTCTTGAAGCTCTTGGACTGGAAAGGATATGGTATAAACGTCAATGGCGAATACATCACTCACCTCCGACACTCTCATGGCAAAAACGCTGGACGACCTTAGCGCTATGCTCAATGACCTCAATAGTGTTTCCATTCACATGAACATGCGCAATACTATCAAATGTCCATGTCATATCTATACCAGTGCCGAAAGGGAAGACTAAGTTCGAAGTAAATATGTATACATAGGACAGGTTGTTCAGCTAGGTAAGTCCAACTTCGACCGAGAGGTCAATGGAAGAATCCAACTCGCCTGGGCAGCGTTCGAAACTTCGTTACGTCTTCTCGTTCAATATACCTCAACGCCTGAACAGGAAAGTCTTCGAATAGTGCGTATTGTCAGTGATATCATACGGAATTGAGTCACAGCTCTTCACTTCGGGTCGCGTGGGGAAGCTCGGGGATTCTCTACATGATATAATCAGAAATGAGGATATACGCAATAGACCTAAGGTATTGTCTTAGGTTTTCGCGATTGTTACACATTGAATTAAACAATTTTTAACGGAAGTATCGCGTATTTTATTTATTTTGTTGAACCTGACGTTTCGAACGCTTTGCAGCGTCCGTGGTCGCAGGAAGACTAAGGTGGTATTTGTCTTACATTAGTTATTCAATTATTACATCTACCGACATGGATGGATTAATTATATATGTTCCGATTCACACAAAAATCGCTCACAGTGTCCGAACATTTTTTAGATCTTTGGGTTTGGGACTTGATTATTTTTAGGACTGGATCCCAAGCAGGTGGTACTTGCCAACCATCTTCTCTATTGAAATTGGGGTGTTTTTTTTATTTGAACTTTGACTTTGACTTTGACAGTGTATGTTCACATACTGCAGAGTTTTTATCGCGCCTATTCTTCATGTCAGCAATGTGTTCTTTCACACGAGTACCTACGCTTCTCTTTGTTTGCCCTATGTATGATAAACCACATTCGCAGTCTAATTTGTATACTCCTGCATCTTGTAAGGGGATATTAGACTTGATAGGTCTTAGAATTTGACTGATCTTCTTATGGGGCTTGAAATAAGTTTTAATTGAAGCTCGCCGTAAGATGTTGCCAATTTTGTCTGTGACTCCCTTTAAGTATGGTAAGATGGCAGGTTGACGTTCAACTGTATAGCACAAAATAAATAAAATACGCGATACTTCCGTTAAAAATTGTTTAATTCAAGACCAAAGGTAACCGACATAGCTCAAAGGTCTTTAGAACCTTCAACCGCAGGGGAAAAAAGTTTCCTAAATGGTGTTTCCGAAGCGAAGACCTTGCGATTGTGTACAAAGCGAACTGATCGTCCGTCCGTCTGTCTAATGTCAGCCAGTCAGATATAAATTTGATAATACTGCCTCCACACGATTTTTAAAGCGTTCAATTACGTGCATAACAGACGCATGAACCACTGACTCACTGACTGACTGACGAAGACCTTAAGAGGTTTGTAGTGAATCGATCGCTCTCTAGAGGGCAGGCCTGTGTTCAGCAGTGTACGAATACGGCTAAAATGATTTTGATGTGTAAGACAAAAATGGCTGCAAATGATTCAGCACATACATTTTTATTTGTCATTCCATATCATTGTTGTTTGCACTGTACTGACATAGATTTATTGTAATAAAAATAGGAAAAAGACCTACGTTGGCCAGTTTCCTTCTTCCTTTCTTCTTCACCAATGCACATTTTGGAAATGCTGGTTATTTAAAAATGGAAAAACGTCATTTCCAATAAAAAGTCAAAATTACAATTATTGAAAATTACTTGAATTTTAAAATGTCCATGTCAAAAGTACCACAATATTAAAATGGAGTAAAAATTAGTATTGTCTTAGGTTTTCGCGATTGTTACACATTGAAATTAAACTATTTTTAACGGAAGTATCGCGTGTTTTATTTATTTTGTTGAAACCTGACGTTTCGAACGCTTTGCAGCGTCCGTGGTCGCAGGAAAGACTAAGGTGGTATTTGTCTTACATTAGTTATTCAATTATTACATCTACCGACATGGATGGATTAATTATATATGTTCCGATTCACACAAAAATCGCTCACAGTGTCCGAACATCTATAACAAAATAACTTTGTTGCTGATTGTTGAGTTCTTGCGAGTGAGTGAGATTACCAGTAAGCTCTTAAGGAGTTGCTATGTTAGCAGCAGGTGTTGCGACGCCCTAGCAATACCTTTAGTATTGCGAGCGTTCATACGTTACATTAATCACTATACATCAAACAGGCCGTATGGTTGTATACCTCCAGAACTTGTATAAAAAAACCACTACTCAACCCTAAGAAATCATTAGCTGACTGCGGTTTTCTTCAAAGCCGAATTGCGCAGCCTCTAAAATACTTCGTTGGATGGATATAATACACGTTACATACCAAAGCGCTCACTTCCTCACAGCCATAACGGCACAAAAGAAACAAAATATGGGGTTACGAAAAATTCAGATCCGCGTACAGACGCGGACAAAAGCAATGCGATAAAATTACGGCCTCAAGTACCTCATGTCTCCCATGCCACTCCTGCAATAACCATTTACTCGGTGCGCTATTATAGCCCAAGCTTAGCAGACCGCGAATACTGCAGCTGACTGTACACGCAACGCCACCCAACGTCGACCCTATGCCTCATCGACATAAAACTCGAAATTGAACAAAAACTTCAGAATCCAGTGTTGGCCGAGACGATAAAAAGCGGGGATTACACAGGGCCCAGCTGTATAAATGTAGGGTTGACACTTTAAGGTTACTGTTGAAACTAGGGTAAACAAAACTGACATACTTTCATCGTTAACGCTGTATTGTCTTTGAAGATTTGTAGTCTCAAATACTGAAGTGGACAAGTTGTTTTGTGTGCATTGTCATTAAGTAATGTCAAAAACTTAACAGTTTCTATGTACGTCGATATGTTTTTTTATTTCTTCACTGATATCTCGCTGCACTAATTGCTCCATAAAACGGATCTCAGTGACAACACAATTTTGTACTTTATATATAGTTGTATCTTATAAAATTGTAAATAAATTAACAACAACCCAATTGTATAATGGTACTCGTAGCAATGAAATATTATACTGAAAGAATAAGAAATAACACGAGTAAAAGTAAGCAATATTTAATATTTGTTACTTAGATCTCTTATCGATTATGTTTATGTGATCAAAAAGCGACGAGGGTATATTATGGTTTTGAAAACGGGAATCTTGTTGCATAGATAATGTAGAGTTCAAACAGCTCACTTTGTGTGAATGTTATGAAGCTGTATACCAGCGAGGGTGATGGAAAATATATTACTCTTAATAATGGTACATTTTAAGTTGTGTAACATTTTTTAATGAAACATTTTATTTTATTCAATTCCCATAGGTTTTTTTTTAATTCACCAGTATATTTGAAATAACCATTGACGAAAAAGAAATGCCGGAAGAAACCTACCAAGGTAGATATTTTCAATTGATATTACAATAAATTCATATCAGTAAACAGTAAAATAATGATTATAATGTCAATAGATAAATAAAATAATTCATGCACACAAATGTTTGTCTTGTGGGGGAACCGAACTCACGGGCGTTGGTGTCAAAGTCGCGTCATTCACGATTGAGCCACCGAGCTCGTCAAGAGAACATGTAGGTGATAAAAATAAAGAGGAACATATAATAGAACCCTGGCGCACCCCGATATTGGCATTATTGCGTTAGTACCCCACACACAAGAATAGAATTTTTGTTTCAATCTCTTGTTTATTTTGTTAGGTTGCCTGACTGTTTCTATAGGTTATTTGAAACATACATTTAGTTACAGAAATCAAATTGTTTTTTTAAACCTTGACAAAGGTGAGACAAATTGTCTCACCGCTCATAAAAATAAATCTAAAGTAAGTAATCACGTTATATATAAATAGCTATAAGAAAGGTGATTAGAGCAAGTAACAAAATATTAAGTTTTCTAATTTGTCAACCCTGTGTCCAACAGTCGTCGACACGCGGCCCCGTGCTGCCGTCTTTGTCAAACTGTATAATATTTTTTTCAATTTTTGTTTTTACCCTGCGAATAGTCTTATGTTAATATTACCCTTACGTTAAGTTCAAACTACGCATTGAATTAATGTATTCACATTAATTCTACTCTGCACCAGTGATCGTGTAATCTATCTATCGTCATGTATTTTTTTTTATACTGCGTCGGGACGCATACAAGCATACGGCCCACCTGATGTAAATCGGGTACCGTAGCCTATTAATGCTTGCGATATATTGAGTATCACTCGCGCGATGCCTCCTCTGCTGCTTAAACAACAACTCCTTGGGTTGAATTAAACAATTTTTAACACGCTTTGCAGCGTGTCTTCCTGCGACCACGGACGCTGCAAAGCGTTCGAAACGTCAGGTTCAACAAAATAAATAAAACACGCGATACTTCCGTTAAAAATTGTTTAATTCAATGTGTAACAATCGCGAAAAGCTAAGACAAAACTCCTTGGGTGCTTACTGGTGACCACACTCACACGCAGGAACACAACAACCCTATAGGGGAGTTGTTGTTAGGCTGGCTGCGGTTTTCTGTGAGGTGGAGGTACTTCCCCCAGACGGGCTGATGCTGATTTGATGCGCTCTACCTCTCTTAAAACATCCAGACCAAGACAAACAGACATGTTCATACACACAAAATGTGTGCCTTGTGTGGGAATCGAACCCATGAGCGTTGGTGTCAAAGTCGAGTCATTCACGACTGAGCCACCGAGCTCATCAAACTCAGACTAAGCGTAAGGGAAGCGACACCGATGATCTGCCCGGTGGGATGATGGCCCTATGTTCTGGGGTAGACCGGGACGATCATGCCAGTGCTTGTGTCTTGCCTTGTCATGTCCTGTGCCTTGTCTATACTAATATTATAAATAGGAAAAATATTGTTTCTTTGTATTGAATAGGCTCCGAAACTACCGGACCGATTTGAAAAATTGTTTTACCATTAGAAGCCGACATTATCCCTGATGAACATAGACTACTTTTTACCGCGGGAAAATGCTTCATTCCTACGGGAAAAAGCAAACGAAGTTGCGGGCGGATGCTAGTGGTAGATAATCTTGGTCTTCCTCGCCTTTTACCTTTACGCTGTCTATCTGTTTCGTCATTCTATCTTCTTGCATTCTGCATGTGCTAACCAACGAATCGCGCCTTTTCTTATCTTTTAACATATTGGTATATCAGATCAGATCAGAGTATTGACTCTCTATCAGACCAACTCCCCATCTAACATATACCACTAGACATATTATTCACAAACCATTTCATAATATGTATAAGTATGTACATCTGGTAAGCGAAAGACTTGCAAATGCAAGTCTTTCCGGCACAGATGTGGATGATTGCTGGAAAGTTCTGAAAGAAAGTATGGTGGATAGTGCAAAAGAAGCATGTGGATGCGCAAAGAGGCATAAAACATTGAAAGGGGACGCCTGGTGGGATGCGGAGGTTGAATCCTCCGTAGCAAGAAAGAGGAAAGCGTGGCTGGATTATGTATCATCTTTGCCCTTAAATGAAAGTATGAGAGAGAAGAAGAAAGAAATGTACCGTCAATGCAAGAATGAAACCAAGGCTTTAGTGAAAGAGAAGCGTGAAAGACAAATTATGAATGAGGAAGAGAGGCTGACGAGAAACTTCGAGGCAAATACCAAACTCTTTTGGAGAGAGGTAAAGAAGTCTCGGGGTGGTTCGTCGGCATCCAGTATGAACAAGATTAAGTCTAAAGCTGGTATCATTCTTGCAAACACTCAGGAAGTGTTAGAACGGTGGAGTGAATATTTTGAAGAAATGTACAAATATGCCTCGGACGCTGACAATGAGAGTGAGTCTGATGCTCACTCCGCGTTGACGGCGTCCGATGAAGGTATAACTATGGATGAGATAGAATGGTCGATACGAAGTTTGAAAAATGGAAAGTCTGCGGGAATTGATACGATTACAGCTGAGATGATCAAACTAGGTGGCACTTACGTCCGGGACGCCTTCTGGTACTTATGCAACCTTTGCTGGAGAACTGGAAGGGTCCCAATGGACTGGGGATGCGCAGTCATCGTACCCTTGTATAAAGGCAAGGGATCACGCATGGACTGCGCCAACTATAGGGCCATCAGTTTAATCAGCTTAGCAGCAAAAGTATATGGAAAGATAATTGAAAGGAGAATGAGGGTGAAATCTGACGAAATGCTGTGGGAGGCACAAGGAGGATTCCGAAATGGAAGGGGATGTACGGATCAAGTTTTCTCGCTCCGCAATATCGTAGAGAAGCATCTGGCCACAGACCAGAAGGTTTTCTGCGGTTTTGTGGATCTTGAGAAGGCATTTGATAGGGTTGTGCGAAAGGAACTGTGGTGCATATTGCCGAGATATGGGATTGACGGCTCACTGCTGCGTGCTGTGCAGTCCACCTACAAGGATTGCTCAGCATGTGTGCGAATAGATGGCAACATGTCACCCTGGTTTGATGTCAAAATTGGTGTCAAACAGGGTTGCATGTTGTCTGCTAGGCTGTTTATTCTGTATCTCGATAGTTGTCTACAGAGAATAAGATCGACGAATGTAGGATTACGCATGGGTGACCTAGTGGTGAACTGTCTGCTGTATGCAGATGATGCTGTCCTGTTAGCAGATACACCATCTGAGCTGCAAACACTAGTCACAATGATGAAAGACGAATGTATGAAGGAAGGCTTACTATTGAATGCGAAGAAAACAAAGATTATGGTATTTGAAAGAGAAGAAACCAGAACCAATGTAAGAATTACGGTAGATGATGAAGTGTTGGAACAAGTGAATGAGTTTGTATATCTTGGATGCGCTTTCAGCAGGGATGGAAGGTACACCGCAGATGTGGAAAGGCGAGTGAGTGCTGGGAATAGTGTGAATGGAGCGTTGGGAAAACTTCTTGGCAGTAAAAACCTGAGCCAGAAGGCGCAGCTGGCTATACACAATGCAGTGCTGGTCCCAACGCTTACTTATGGAAGCGAGAGCTGGGTATGGCAGAGAGAGCATGAAAGTAGGATAAACGCGGTTGAAATGCGAGCGTTGCGCAAAATCTGTGGTGTAACGCTTGCAGACCGTATCCGCAATGATGAGGTTAGAAGCAGAGTTGGTCTGAAAGAGAGCGTCGGTGTTAAAATAAGAAGAGGCATGCTCCGTTGGTTCGGACATGTAGAAAGAATGCAGGATGAAAGAATGACGAAGCAGATATACAATGCAAAAGTGGAAGGATGTAGGAGCCGAGGAAGGCCAAGACTTACCTATCATGATCAGATTGGTCGTGTTCTATCAGAAGGTGATGTCAGGAGCCCTAGAAACCGGCGAGCGTGCATGAAAAGAGCAATGAATGTGAAAGAAGCGAGTGAGGTATGTAAGGATCGAGTCGCGTGGCGCTCGGTTCTCTCTGCCTACCCCGTAAGGGATTTGGCGTGAAGTTATAGATAGATAGACATTTCATAATACTTAGCTTGTTTTTCTGAAATGTTTATATATTGCGAGCTGGGGTGAAAATTTTGACAATCTTAATAGTGTTCTGCCTGGTATGAAATTTGGTCTACCAAATGTGACTTCTGCCAATACTGAAGTTCTCATAGACAATAATAAATTAGAATTTGAATAATGATACAGTATTTCTTGAAATTACAGTAGACTCCAAATCGCGGTGGGGTCCGCACATAAATAAACTGGCCAGTAAGCTAATTCCGTCGCATATGCAGGTAGGAGAATTAGACAATTGACGGACGTGGCTATTTCAGTCACTTCCACTGCATTATGTCATATGGTATGCTGCTGTGGGGAAAAGCGGCTGATATTGAAACCATTTTTGTCTCACAAAAAAAGAAACAAAAAATAGTTTAGCAGCATTAGTCCGCTATTTTTATAACATGGGTCCATGGCTCCAGGGAATCATTTAAGGGATCAAAGAAATAAATATCCTCACCGTTACCTCTCCAGTATATATATGAAAACATAATGTGTGTTCGTAAAAGTTGTTTTTAAAGTTCAGGGAAAATCTTAGAAGCAGAAGTAAGTTGTGCATCCCGGTACATCGGCTTGTTATGACTGGTAATTTTTTTTATTTTAAATTGTATTCGATTCTATGATAAAGTGCCCGAAACAGTTCTGTCCTATCCTGATATGTCTTCAAAAAGCATATCAAAAATACTCTTTGCAAAAGGGCTTATTATAGAATCGATGAATATGAAGTCAAATAACGTAGCCTATGTGTTAATCCAGATCACAGTCTATCTACGTGCCAGATTTCATTCAAATCCATTCAGACGTTTAAGCGTGAAAGAGTCACAAACGTCCATACATACCTACAAACTTTCGCGTTTATAATATTAGTAGGATATATTTTCACTCCACATCATCATTATTATTGTAATGTAATATTGACATATATTCGATTGTAATATCAGTAGAAAAAGACCTACATTGGCTAGTTCCTTTCAGCATTTCTTCTTAGCTAATGGTCATGGTCAATACGAGTAATCAATTAAATACAATAAGATTTGATCATTTTAAACATGTAAGACGCGTCTAACTGCCTGTGAGGGCTCAGTGACAAATAAGGATTTTTTATCTTTTAAACTCATCTTTAACATTTTAGAAGCTATGACTGCATAAAGGTTCTTTTTCTTTCGTGATACTAACCTCTAAATAATACCTACACTGAAAAACGTTTCAAATTTCAAATAGCAAATGTTACTAAAATGTTAAAAATATATACAGG
The DNA here is from genome assembly GCA_947507595.1 of Pyralis farinalis. Lineage (NCBI taxonomy): Eukaryota > Metazoa > Arthropoda > Insecta > Lepidoptera > Pyralidae > Pyralis > Pyralis farinalis. The sequence continues at coordinate 36,102,567 of OX382268.1, read as the reverse complement.
TATAGATAAGATTACACGAGAGTAAGATCCATATAACATAGATGATTATATTCCATACTGATCCATATAACACAGTATAAACAATGCGAGAGACGGAAACCGAGAAATCAATTTAGCATGTTTCGCCGAGAAATTCGTAGATACCAACCAACTAGGATCTATTCTCACCCTCCCATTTATTCTCCAGAGAATCCAACACACAAAATACCCTTAGTTGAGTAAATATCCTTATTACATATGCATGGTATGCGGGCACAAAGTTCGCAGCTACTGATCGCTATATAGAACTTGAAGGTTTTCGTTCGCGATGATATGTGCATGAGTTTTGTGTTATCTGTGCCAAGTTTCCGTTGATTCACTTTCAAGTTTCTCACAAAGCGTTCTTGATAATCGCGTTTATAAAGTGCGTAATGAAATATTTTATCTATAATTATAAAATTATGTGTCTCATAAAAATGTTTAGCAGGCAAATGAACATTTTTTTTTAACTTGCTACGGTGTAACTTAAGGTTTTGAAACAATCCCTTGAAATTACATACGGGCTTTTTGATAGCGGCTTTATGATAATAAAAAACGTCGTCTGCATGCATATAGAGGCAGAGCGAAATTCAATAGTATAGTTAATGAACAAAATAAATGAAAGTGGTGACAATATACTACCCTGAGATACGCCAGCAGGCGTACAATACTATCGTGGCAATGTGTCTTTGATACGAATATGGACATAAATAAAAACTGTAATAAATTTATCGCTACCATCAACCCGTGTATACACATTGTTGGATAAAGGCTTTCTCTAATGGTTTCTAATTTTTTTTATCCAATCAATATCTGCCTCATTGGTCTAATTTTTTTTTATCCAATCAATATCTTCCTCATTGGTCCGTCTAGATTGGCAACGGACATTAGAGTTATATAATCCCTTCTACAGTCACCACTATGAGAACCTACCTCATTTGTCATCACCGAATCGGCAATTAAAGCTGACCAACTGTCTTTAGAATTTGCTTACTTTAAAAGCTATGTCGACCAATTTGGTTTCCTGTTGAATTTCTTAGTTCTAGATTATATCCCTTAGATTATGGATAATAGATTTTAATTTGACATGTTCTTTCTTCCCAGTATTTCCGCACGTTAAACACCCGGGTGTCTCTGGTGTACATCGAGTCCTGGCAGAGCGCAGACCAGGCGGACATCGACAGAAAGCAGGACATCACCAGGGCGATCCTCAAGTTCAGCGACTACACCGCCAGAAAGTTGTTCAAAGTAGACAAGGACACCACCCAATTGCTCACGTATGTACTTTTTTATCTTTTTCTTTAATATGGAGGAACTTCGTTGCTTAACCTGCATGTTTGATGTCATTGACTTACTAAACTACTCCTACGCAGTAGTTTAGTAACTTACGGATATCGAACTCATAGGCAAGGTCAGTCGCGGGTTATCTATGGAAATCCGCACGTACGTTCAAGAAATTCTAATGTGTGACCTAACCTAAGCAAGGTCTGGTTTTCCCTCTGGGCTGTGGAGGTCGACGGCGGTCGCTCCATGCAAAAATCCATATCTTCGCCAAATCTTTAGGCTTAGGAAGCGAAACCCGACAATCCTAATGTATAAGGAAATGGCATCAGCACAATATTAGTTATCTGTGGTAGTTCACAGTACGTGGCAGACTTCCGAACTGATCAAGTAATGACAGCAGGATCCAAGTCAGTCCAATCTACAATCTACACTCCATTCCAAATATGATGTCCCAAAAATTTAATTTATGGTGGTTTACTGCAGCCACCATACCTTTATAAGAAAATTCAATTATTCGCATTTTAAATTTCTCTATAAATTTATACGGTGACTTAGTAGTAGTTAGTTTTTTTATACAACATCGGGAGGCATACAAGCATACGGTCCACCTGATGTAATGCAGTTACCGTAGCCTATTAACGCTTGTAACATATATCACTCGCGCGATGCCTCCTCTGCTGCTTACACAGCAACTCCTTAGGAGCTTACTGGTGACCTCACTCACACACAGGAACACAACAACCCTCTAGGGAGTTGTTATTTTGCTGCGGTTTTCTGTGAAGTGGAGGTACTTCCCCAGATGGGCTGCTTTGATGCGCCCTACCTCTCTTAAAACATCCAGCCCAATACAAACAGACATGTTCATGCACACAAATGTTTGTCTTGTGTGGGAATCGAACCCACGAGCGTTGGTGTCAAAGTCGCGTCTTTCACGACTGAGCCACCGAGCTAGTCAAAATTTTTTTTTATGTAGTGAAAGATGCAGTGTACGTTCATGTTGAGTCTCAGTACGGCACTGCTAATTGGAATGGAATATAGATTAGGTAATGAAATGTTGATAACTTTTCATCGTCTCTTAAACACTAATATCTAGGAATATTATTACATCTATCTAGGTCATGTAATAGTCTGTGATGCAGACGTATCACAGATTATTTAGTAAATATTCAACCCATCCTACTGAAGGGATGCGGGTATTTCTTCAAATGAAGAAGCTTAGAACATACTCCGCTGCACAACTGCGGCAGGAGGCCAGATTTCAAGCCGCGCGAAGGCTTCTGACTTAGCTGTCTAACGATTGTCATCAACCGATAAAAGCCCGGATTGACGCACGGCTTAACGTCTCGAGATAAATAAACCCATCCGACGACAGGCTACGGTCGACATTACTGAACCTGTACGATTAAAGTGTCATTAATTATGTCAATACCGATCTTCTTCCAAAAAGTCACTACAAAGCGACGATATAAACAAACCAGTTGAGAATGCGCAAGCTTGCATTGCCAGAGGAACACCTGGCTCGTCAATTATATAACAATTCAAATTTTTCAAGTGAAAACTTCTTTAGCGGCGTTCTGCACTGTTGGGGATGAGTAAAAGATGCTAAACTCGCGTCAGGACACGTGACCCTGACCGTAAGATTTTGGTGAGAATTAGAACTTAAACTAAAAACTTAAAACATTAGTTCCTTCTAATTAAACAATTAAAACATGAAGCGGTAGATCGTTCATAGGGCATTATTTTCTCGCGACCAAAACGTTGTAAGCGCCATGAAATTGTTGGCGTTTACGCGTTTCGTTCAACGTAGTTTATCAATATCGCTGTTTGGTTTAAGCGGCGCAGGGCGCTTGCGCGAGTGTGCGTGTGTGTTTGAGTTTTAAAGATTGGCAAAAATGATGCTGGTAATGATGACGATGAGTCGTTGAAATTATGGATGAAAGTAGATTTTTCTGAGAGATAAACTTTTTAATGTAAAATAATTTTAATAGTTCTGAAATATTAACCCTTCGAAACCCGGGTGGTCGTATACGACCGCGAAATGTATGGGAAAACGTATATAACAGGTTCTGACTGCTCAAAGCAGACAATGAATAAGAGATCCATACAAAAAGTATATACCGTAATCCGTCCTAACCTTGGCATCCACCCAATTATTGGTATCCTTACAAATTATAAGGTTCCATACTTCGGATAGTATGTGTCAATAATTGAGTTTTAGCATGTAGATACCTAAAATCTTTTTTTTATATTAACTGAGTATTAAGACTGAAAATAATCTATACAGATAAATAAACTTGGAGTGTCTGTTTGTAATATTAAAATAATCGCTTCTTACTAAATGCATAAGGATGTATACATAGTACCTACATATACCAAAATGAATATTTTTACAATTTTTTATCTGTCTGTCTGTCTGTCTGTTTGTTCCGGCTAATCTCTGAAACGGCCGGACCGATTTTGATGGGACTTTCACTGGCAGATAGCTGATGTAATAAGGAGTAACATAGGCTACTTTTATTTAAGAAATATTATTTATTTTTATTAATATAAATAAATAATAATAAAATAACTATACCGCGCGGACGAAGTCGCGGGCACAGCTAGTTCTTAATATTTTAAAGTTGCGTTTTAATTACTCTCACTGGTAAAAATGTCTCGTTTAGAATGTAAGTTTAAACTCCAGACCAGACTTATATAGCACACTATAATTCAATTAATCAAAGTAATAAATGTCACTGGTTTTTTAGTTTTAGGAATGTAAAAATAATTGGGGGCGCTGAAAAATAATAATAATATCAAATTGGGCGGCAGACGAAATAAGTTTGAGAATATCTGATTTATATTATTAGGTAAGTATTTAATATTCTGCGCATAAGCCTTTTTGCAACTGAAACTGATGGAAAGTGAATCTGCAATGCGAGCCGTATTAATTCGAATAATAGACGTTTCAGCGACTAATGCTGAATTAACAGTATTTGCTCTGGAACTGGGGAGAAAAAGAGTGTAGTGAAAATCTTCGAAGCAGGAAAAGATTGCGTATGCCAGTACATAGGCTTGCTAAGACTATTAGATCTTTTGTTTTAAATTGTATTCGATTCTATAATAAATTACCTGAAACATTTCTGTCCTTGCCTGACAATATGTTCAAAAGGCGCATCGAAAATACTCTACGTTAGAAGGGTTATTACAGAATCGATCAATATCTGACTGACAGAGATGTCTAGAAATGATACAGCACATGTATTAATATATATTTAACTGTACCACATGACACCATTATATATATATATATATAATATTGTCATAAATTTATCGTAATGACGATTTGAAAATCTTATTCGATATTGGCAAGTTTCTTCAATATAACTATAAATAAATAATAAAGTAATAAATTATATAATAAAATCTCAAGAGTAATAATAACCCAGTGCATAAAGCATAATATGGTCCATCTATACTAAAATAGGCCCCTGGGTGGAACTTCGTGGCTTTCCACGGTTAGACTACGCGTGGCGCGCGCGTAAGAGCCCAGAGGAGTTAGTAAGAGAGGAACAGCTCGAAGCAGCGGTAAAACTTGAGACGGTAGGACTTTTCTAGAACTTTTTCTGTGAGCGTCGTTGCCCCAGAACGGAGGAGAGTGCATTGTGAGACATTGTGGGAAGAGATCAAATCATTGGTTGGTAGCGAAGAATTGCCCAGAAACAGAGGCTTAGAGTAAGTGCTCAAATGACCGAGAGGTCAGTGGAGTCATAGGACAGTGGCGATCCTGGTCAGATGGACAATGATTGGTATCCTGGCATGTAATACTAAATTCGCGTTTTCGGATTTATATACAGATTTCTAATTATCACTTACTCGGCGGTGAAAGAAAACCCAACAGGAAATTATATTTTAAGAGAAGTTTTACATAACCTAGGAATGGTCTAGTTTTTCTAGGAAGGGTTGTAGAGGCCTAACGGCAGAGGTTACCGTAGCCTATGAATGCTTGCAATATTATGCTTGCATTAAGAATCACTCGCGCAATGCAGGTGGCATTACGCGAGTGCTGCTAATACTGCAACTTATTAGGAGCTTACTGGTGACTTCAGTCATGCGCAAGCAGACAACCCTCTAGGGGGTGGTTATTTGGCTGCGGTTTTCTGTACGGTGAAGGTACTACCCCAGATGGGCTCCTGACACCATATTCTAATAAAACATAGCCATTTTGGTCATTATAGATATATCACGAACTTCCTTTGCTTAGTCTAGTAGCAGGTTTTAAGAAAGGTAAGACGCCTCAAAGTAGCCCATCTGGGGAAGTACCTGCACCACACAGAAAACTGCAGCCAAATAACAACAACTATATTTTACGTATTGAAGGCATACAAAAGCGATTTTTACGTTATCTTCAGTATATAACCAAAACGTATATTCCAAATTATGATACGTTGTAAAAAATTCCACATTTTACCACTTAGTGAGTGTAGACGTTTTGCAGATCTAACTTATTGAATTAAAATAGCCAACGGGTCAATCGATTGTGCAGAACTTGTGAGCAGTGTATGTTCACGTATACCGTCTGTAAACACTAAAAAACCATTTATCTTATATGTTCCACGAGTGAAATTCAATTACAGACAAAATTCATACTTAATACGTGCTTGTCGAACTTTCAACGAAATATCGCATAGTTGTGATCTTGATCTATATAATAGCAGTGTATACTATGTTAAAAGAGTATTAAGTAATTTATATTTTTGTTCTTAATAACAAACTTTTGATCACCACTTTCTTTTTTAACCATCTTTAAGTTAATTTGACCGTCTAAACGGTAACATAAAGTTTTACTCATATTTCTATCTGCGGAAACTTGTAATTGTCCATCTTCATACTAGACTTCTGTAATATTGTTTGTAAATTAGACGTAAGTATCCCAAAAAAGTAAAAACAAAATAAAAAATAAAACTCCCTAGAGGGTTGTTGTATTCTTGCGTGTGGACAACATCGCCTGTACGCTCCTGAGGAATTGATGTGTTAGCAGCAGAGGTGGCATCGCGCTAGTGATACTTAATGTATTGCGAGCGTTTATAAGCAACGTTAACCGTTTTACATCAGGTGGGCCGAATGCTAGTACGCCTCCGGAAGTTATCTATCTATCTATAACTTCACGCCAAATCCCTTGCGGGGTAGGCAGAGAGAACCGAGCGCCACGTGACTCGATCCTTACACATCTCACTCGCTTCTTTAACATTCATTGCTCTTCTCATGCACGCACGCCGGTTTCTAGGGCTCCTGACATCACCTTCTGATAGAACATGACCAATTTGGTCATGGTAGGTAAGTCTTGGCCTTCCCCGGCTCCTACATCCTTCCACTTTTGCATTGTATATCTGCTTCGTCATTCTTTCATCTTGCATTCTTTCTACATGCCCGAACCATCGGAGCATGCCTCTTCTTATTTTAACACCGACGCTCTCTTTCAGACCAACTCTATTTCTAACATCATCATTGCGAATACGGTCTACGAGCCTTACGCCACAAATTTTGCGCAGCGCTCGCATTTCAACCGCGTTTATTCTACTTTCATGCTCTTTCTGCCATACCCAACTCTCGCTTCCATAAGTTAGCGTTGGGACCAACACTGCATTGTGTATAGCGAGTTGTGCCTTCTGGCTCAGGATTTTACTGCCAAGAAGTTTTCCCAACGCTCCATTCACACTATTCCCAGCACTCACTCGTCTTTCCACATCTGCGGTGTACCTTCCATCCCTGCTGAAAGCGCATCCAAGATATACAAACTCATCCACTTGTTCCAACACTTCATCATCAATCGTAATCCTTACATTAGTTCTGGATTCTTCTCTTTCAAATACCATTATCTTTGTTTTCTTCGCATTCAGTAGTAAGCCTTTCTCCATACAGTCGTGTTTCATCGCTGTGACCAGTGTTTGCAGTTTAGATGGTGTATCTGCTAATAGCACGGCATCGTCTGCATACAGCAGACAGTTCACCACTTGGTCACCCATGCGCAATCCCACATTCGTTGACCTTATTCTCTGCAGACTACTATCGAGATACAGGATAAACAGCCTAGCAGATAGCATGCAACCCTGTTTGACACCAATTTTGACATCAAACCAGGGTGACATGCCACCGTCTATCCGCACACATACTGAGCAATCCTTGTAAGTGGACTGCACAGCACGGAACAGTGAACCGTCAATCCCATATCTCGGCAATATGTCCCACAGTTCCTTTCGCACAACCCTATCAAAGGCTTTCTCAAGATCCACAAAACCGCAGAAAACCTTCCGGTCTATGGCCAGATGCTGCTCTACGATATTGCGGAGCGAGAAAACTTGATCCGTACATCCCCTTCCATTTCGGAAACCTCCTTGTGCGTCCCACAGCATTTCATCGGATTTCACCCTCATTCTCCTTTCAATCACCTTTCCATATACTTTTGCTGCTAAGCTGATCAAACTGATGGCCCTATAGTTGGCGCAGTCCATGCGTGATCCCTTGCCTTTATACAAGGGCACGATGACTGCGCGTCTCCAGTCCATTGGGACCCTTCCAGTTCTCCAGCATAGGTTGCATAGGTACCAGAAGGCGTCCCGGACGTAAGTGCCACCTAATTTGATCATCTCAGCTGTGATCAGATCAATTCCCGCTGATTTTCCATTTTTCAAGCTTCGTATCGACCATTCGATCTCATCCATAGTTATGCCTTCGTCGGACGCCGTCAACGTGGAGTAAGCATCCGACTCACTCTCATTGCCAGCGTCCGAGGCATACTCATACATTTCCTCAAAATATTCACTCCACCGTTCTAACACTTCCTGAGTGTTGACAAGAATGACACCAGCTTTAGACTTTATCTTATCCATTCTGGATGCCGACGAACCACTCCGAGACTTCTTTACCTCTCTCCAAAAGAGTTTGGTATTTGCCTCGAAGTTTTTCGTCAGCCTCTCTTCCTCATTCATAATTTGTCTTTCACGCTTCTCTTTCACTAAAGCCTTGGTTTCATTCATGCATAGACGGTACATTTCTTTCTTCTTTTCTCTCATATTTTCATTTAAAGGCAAAGATGATACGTAATCCAGCCACGCTTTCCTCTTTCTTGCTACGGAGGATTCAACCTCCGCATCCCACCAGGCATCTCCTTTCGCTGTTTTACGTCTCTTTGCGCATCCACAAGCTTCTTTTGCACTATCCACCATACTTTCTTTCAAAACTTTCCAACAATCATCCACATCTGAGTCGGAGAGGCTTGCATTTGCAAGTCTCTCACTTACCAGATGCACATACATTCTCCTTACACTTTCATCTTGCAATTTTTCGCTCATTATCCTTTCATGATCTCCGAAAGGGATACGCACTCGCCAGTGCCTCCACTTCCTAAAAAGGCCCACAAACCGGCTTACCACCAGGTAGTGGTCCGTCTCAAGAGTGGGGCCTCTAAAGGCTCTTGTATCCATTAAAACATTTCGGAGACGTCTATCTATTAAAATCAAATCAATCACACTTTTTTGATCATTCCTTCTCCATGTATACGTGTGAATATCCTTATGATGAAATAAAGTATTCGACACGAGGAGGCCTCGTTCCATACATAAATCTAGTATTGACTTACCTGCTTCGTTCACTCTCTTGTCTCCATACGGACCAAGAACAGCTTCATAGCTGTATCGCTTGGTCCCAACCCATCCATTCAAGTCTCCACACATAATCGCTCTTTCGTTCCCTTCGACTAAGTCCAGAACATCCCTCACAGACTCCCAAAACTTCTCCAGTTCTTGAGCACACGCTGAGCTTACGGGAGCGTATGCTGCAACCAAAAATACTCGCGTGATGCCCAGTTTAATACGAACCCAGAGAAGTCTAGGCCCTACCAAACAGTAATCTCTTACACCAGTGGCTAAGCGAGAGGAGAGTACGACACCTACACCAGCACTGGCATGATCTTCACGGTCTACCCCAGACCATAGGGCCATCATACCACCGGGCAGATCATCGGTGTCGCTCCCCTTGCGCTTAGTCTCTGTCACACATAAAGCATCCAAACGTCTATCATTCATTACGTCTATCAGTTCATTCGTCTTATCTTTCAATCCACCTCTCACATTCCACGTGCCTATGCGGCACTCGGCTCCCCTCGTCCCGCCGGAATTGGCGCTGCGTGGTGGGTGGTGGCCCCCACCGCCGCATGCAGCTGTATTCGCACCGACGGGGGCGGATCGGAGCGCGTCGCCTACGGGGGACGCCCTAATCCGCACGTCGGTGCGCTCTTGGTCCAGAATTGCAATCGACTGATTGGCAGGGGTCGCGAACGAGCACGCTTCTGGCACATGACCCCCATTCCGGAAGTTATATAAAAAAAATATGTAATCTATTTCATCATTGCTTCCTCTTGCATTTTTTTTTATTGACTATCATCTACTTTCATGCTCTGACTGCCATACCCAGCTCGCAAACAAGCATGTAGAGACATGTCTATCAATTAGTACTACTACATCTACTAGGGATCTCAGCTACACGAAGGTAATTTGAATCGTCCGAAACTTGCACGTCTGACTCGGCGGTGCGTAGAATAGCGTATTTGCGAGTTTCGCCATAGAGTTTCAGTTTTGCCGTTGAGTTTCGCCGAGTACCTTACTTACCTCTATTGTAATGTACCTACCAGTATCGATTTCGAAATTTTAAATAATTATATCAAAGTATGTGTAATAGAACATATAACAGATGGTAATTAAGAAATGAAAAATTGTAAGAATTGATGAATGTGAAAGAAGCGAGTAAAGTGTGTAAGGACCGCGTCTTATGGCGCTCGGTTCTCTCAGTCTACCCCGCAAGGGACCTGGCGTGAAGATACATACAAAAATTGTAACTGTGAGGTAAATTTAGAAAACGTACGGTTTGAAATACTATTATTAAAAATATATATTTATAAGGGGGTTTAAGTTTCTTTTTTAAAGTAAATTATAAAGAAATAGTCTAAGTGCCGGCGGGGAAGATCGCTGTATGCGACCACTGCGCACTGGAGCCGCAATGGTCGCGTACCGTGCGGTTTCACAGAAATTGTTATCCGAAATACAAAATTAGTGGTTCTCATGCCAGAATTCGAACCAGTTAGTTAACAGGACGGTTCTTTGTCCACTAGGCTATCGCTGTTCAAAATCCTAGTAATGACTGTACTACACTATATCTTGAGAGCCCGATGGCGTCGTTGCGCTTCTAACCGAACACGCAAGTTAAGCAACATCGACCGTAGCCTGTCTATGGATGGGTTTATCTATCTCGAGTTTCTCCAGGCTTCGGAGGGCACGTTAAGTCGTCGGTCCCGGCTGTTATCGATAGATGGCTGTCGTTAAACAAGTCAGTGGCCCTCGGGCGGCTTGAAAACACTGGCCACCGCCAATCCGCATTTGAGCAGCGTGGCGGCGTATGCTCTAAACCCCTTCGGGTGAAGAGAGATCCGTATCCCTGCAGTGGGATGAGTAAGGCTTGATGTGGACTATATCTTAACACCAAGTCAGGTAGGCGAAGAGAACCAAGTGCCACATAAGTGGGTCTTTCACGCGCTCTCTTCTTTGACATTCATTAATCTTAAACTTCAAAATGAATATTTCAACAAGCACAAAATAATTTAAACGTGTTTATAATTACGCGGATCGTGGGCCGGTGTTATAAGTTAAACCTTTAAAAACATAATTACCTTATTTTAAGCCATGAAAATTATGAAACAACTACAGGCGCTCATTATTCCGTCGTAAAACAGATTAAGCGCATATGTGGAGCACGGTCCTGCCTGCCCCACGGGACAATTAAAAATCGGAGCAGATTTTTAACGACAGGGTTTCGAGATATATACATATACTAAAAGTATAGTGACGGATTTTTTAAACACCAATGTGACAAATAAGCGTACGACCTACCTGGTGATAAGCAGTTACCACGATCTATGGACATTTAAAACACCAGAATTGTGTTACGGCACAAACCTTGTAAAAAACCTTTTTATGCCTTTCTTGAAGGACTTGCTATGTATAATCCCTAGGGAAAGGGCAAAGAGCTCATTCTACAACATAAGAGTTCTAGGTAGAAAACGTTTCTAGAACAGCACAGTACGCGACCAGTGCGGCTCCATGTATGAGCATAAACTCCCAGCCGTCGGCTAGCGGGGCTCATAAGGCTATTTGCATCATATCTAACAACTCGTCGGAACACAACCCATTGTACAATCGGTACAATACTTGAAGGGAAACGGGGGAAAGAAACGATATTAATCCATAGTTGAAGTTAAATATATATTTATTTCTTAATTTTCACTTAGTTAATAGGTTTCAAACATCAAAAAGAATTTTTTTTAAACATCAAAACGACATTAAAGGCTTTTGGAGCTGTTACAACATAAAAGAACTTTATCTAAAGTTTCAAAGTTATAAATATTTTTGATCAGATTCCACAGCACCTTCTTGTCCTAAAGAAAGCTTAGACTATAGATACTAAACAACAAATATATAAACGTATATATTTTCCAAGTGCATTTATGAGTACCTACATTATTAATGTTCATAAGATAGTATTGTCTTAGGTTTTCGCGATTGTTACACATTGAATTAGTCTTCCTGCGACCACGGACGCTGCAAAGCGTTCGAAACGTCAGGTTCAACAAAATAAATAAAATACGCGTTACTTCCGTTAAAAATTGTTTAATTCAATGTTCATAAGATGTTTACATAAAACATAGTCAGTGCGAGTAGCTAGAAAAAACTACTCAAAACTAAGATATTTTATGTCACATTTTCCTCTCTTTCAGTGGTCTTACGTTCCCGGGTGGTGAATCTGGTATCTCAGTGCCAGATACCTTATGTACCCCTAAATCCGTGGGAATATCCGTGGACACCAATACGTACGAACCTCATCTGCTAGCTGGGACCATGGCGCATATGATCGGACATAATATTGGTAAGCCAGTTTAATCTAAGAAACGTTTCGAGCAAGAACTATTTGCAAGTAGTTACCGGGCACTCAAATAATTCACAGTCAACCTAGATATTGCAAAAGCGTTCGATTGGGTCTAGCATCGGAATCATCTATCAAAGTTACCATCGTATGGACTGTCCGAGGGTGTTTGAAAATGGATTGCCAGCTTCTTATCCAGCAGGTATATAAAAGCCGTGGTAGACGGTTGTTGCTCCAATAGCATGGATTTTAATGCTGGCATCCCACAGGGCTCTGTACTGTCCCCGACGCTGTTTCTGCGACAGATCGATGATATGCGGTCAATCGACAGCATTAATTCTTATTCGGACGATAGCACCGTGTACAATTTCTATACAGGCCGTGCTTATATCCCCCGTTCCGTTGTAGAGAAAAGTCGCGTTAAACTTGTGTCTGAAATAGAGTCTACTATAAGTAAAGTATCTGAGTGGGAGCGATTGAAGTTGGTTCAATTCAACCCTACCAAAACCCAATTTTGCGCGTTCACCACTAAGAAAACAATTACAGAACACGCCAAAAAATAATTTATATGCAAAAACCACATACACCATTACATGCATTTGTTATCATATGAATTACCATAGATCGAATTATGTAAGTAATTTTGTAAGATTTCGTGAAAATCTATTAACTTGTATCACTTTCTCCCCAGGGATGGGCCACGATGACGGCCGGGAACAGTGTTTCTGCAGGGACTGGCACGGCTGTATCATGGCTCAGTCCATCGTTGGGTCAGACAACGTACAACCGTACAAGTTCTCCGACTGCTCCAAGAACGACTACATCAACGAGCTGAGGGTTGGCCAGGGGTTGTGCCTGCTGAACAAACCTAACGAGGTCAGTTTTACTTGTTTGTTGATTTATCATTGGTACGTTGGTGTTTCTCAATGTCTACAATCCGGTAAAATCGTAAAGAAATGTCTTTCATACCAATCTATCTGTATTATTATCTATTACTCCACGTCCCTTTCAGGATAGATAGAATACTTCGTACCACATAACTCGGTCTTTGCACACCTCTACTCATATGCGAGCTGGTTTTTGGGTTCCTGACATCATCTGATATTCATTTCTCACAATCTTTCATCGTCTCCTAAGTTTATTAATAAGAAATATTTTATAAGGCCTCCTATTATTGCACGATCTACATATAAGACAGGAATAGTTTTAAAACAATTACACGAAACAAGTTCCAGAAGTTCACTCCTCTTTTAGGCTTATCTGTTAGCCAGTGTCCATATTTTGAATAAATTTCCTGTGCCTCCAACATCAGAATCGAAATAAAGTAGTTTCCAAAGAAGCCGTGCAGTCATTCGACCGAATACGGTGCTCCTATAGAAGAAGTTATTTCTGATCCTGGATAGTTTCGCCCCTTGAAGTTAAAAGACTGACTAAAAATAACCCTGCGTGATAAAATAGTAAGGGCGATCAATTACAGTTTTATCATATAGCAGCTATTCATACCAGTGTTATAAGATAGAATACAAATGCAACTGCAGTATTTATTATTTATTGTCCCGAGATTGCACCGTCGTAATAAACCCATTCATGCAGAAACGACTATGGCGCCAAATGTCTACTTTGTTCCTTTCTTATTCATTCGTTTTCATGCAGAATGATAAAGATACGAGGAATTCATTTCCAAATTGGCCGCCTGGACCAATTTTAATTATTCATAAAAAAAACATCAACAAATTGTTTCGACTTCTAACCGAAACCACAACACGTTTTACAAAAAAATACTTATCTTTTATTGTTTTACTGTTACCCGTATACATTATCTACTGTTTTATAGTTTGTATAGATTCATAATAATCTACGAATTGACTATTACCTACTAGATTTAAAACGTTAAAGTTACCTTCAAAACTTTTCCTAGTCTAAATAATGTAATGAAAAGTTTGCATCAAAGTCTTTACAGTAAAATGGCTATTTTACTTGAGGCCAACACGGCGGCATGACAATCACCACATTTCCGCCCTTATAAACTAAGTCCTCGTCTTAAAATTTATTCAAACACCATCCCGTCGCCGGCTGCACCTCTAATACTAACTTCTTAAACCCGTCCCGAGTTAATGTTTTCAACACTTCAAGTTGCTCGCTTCCAACTCGATACCGAACTTTGCAGTCGTGCCGATTCTTCTGAGCTCGTCATTGGCGCCCAGTTCGCCATTAACACACCGCAGTTAATTCGAATGCAAAACAGATTTCTACGTCGAAAATTAATCAGAAACGGGGCATTGTTTGTCGCCGGTCGAGCTCCTTACCGAGGCCCACTCCTTTAATAAAAGTTATGGTAATACGGCCTGCCCGCGCACAGAATTATCTCTTCGTTTGGGAATATATAATAACAGGAGCGCGAGCCGGGATGGTTTATTGGAATAAATTTACATAGTACGGAATGATAATGCAGCTTGCCTCCACTCTCGCTTCGATTGGGCACGTTTACATATTTATCGGGAGATGATTGTGCTGGTGCAGAGTGCTTTATGTTCTCGGTTTCGTTTGTTGTATATCCTGTCTCTCTTCTACTTACATGTTTACGTGTTCAAGGTCGGAGGCTCCAGGCCGAGGGCTTTGAATTGCGAGTCGCAATTTAAATTCAATGTGGGCGTGTACGCGTGTTACGCATTTGTTGTGTTCGATAGCTCACTCGGAGGTATCGGCAATTTGTTATTCCGTATCAATACGTGCATTCAGCTCTATTTGTATTGTATCTATTGTATATGTAAATTTGTACCTTGAGGGCAAATAACAATCCTCTCGTTTCCGTCGCTTTTGCCATTAATTATGTTAACGCCTAAAAGTATTCCGTTCATCTAATATTTGTGGTATGTACGAGTCGCATTACGAATGTTAAAAAATTAAGTAACATTAATATTTTTTGTAATAACTGAAGCATATTTTTATCTTTTAAGAATATTGGCAATGTCTTTCAACAGTTGGTAATTCATCACCAATGTGGCAACGGTCGTCTGGACGAAGGCGAAGAGTGCGACTGTGGCACAATTTCAGACTGTCAAACCATGAATCCTTGCTGTGATCCATTCACCTGTCGTCTTACCAAGGAGGCACAGTGTGCTTCGGGAGAATGTTGCGAGAGGTGTCAGGTAAGTACCTAAACATAATCTTTTCGTGTATTTAAATTTGGAAACTTTCAGGTCAAAGTATTATCATAAAAACATTATTAAAGTTAAACATAGCTAAAAGGAGTTCAACATACCGAGACATATTGGTCCAGAATCCAGATCAACAAGCTAACAATGAGCATAGCCGCCTGTCCGATATTTCTGGATACATATTATAGGAACCTTAACTTTTGTACCCTCCCATTCTTCTACCTGCATAGTTTATAATTAGCTTAAACTTTTGGCTTTGGCTTAAATTTAAAAATATTTATCATTTTTTAACATATAATATATCATTGACTTAAATGTAAATGTCTGTTTTTTTAAGTAAATTTGCTATTGCTATCATTTACACATAAAAATATAACGTTCTACGTTATATAAACCAGCATACGAATAAATATGGGCATATTTAGCAATAAGCTAAGTACAAACGTTACAAAGAGAAACTTGACAACCTTGTGCTTCTAATAGTGGCATTAAAATACTAGATTGCATGTAGTTGCATGCATGCATTGATTTATGTCGAATTTCGATCAGACCACAACAATGTGTTCCAAAAAAATGTATACATAGGTAGTTAATACTTCATGTATGGAACCCCGTGGTGTAAGGCATAAATATAATAACTAACCTTAGCTCGGTATACCGCAACTTTTTAAGTATTACTTGGATTAATGGACGAGCTCGGTGGCTCAGTCGTGAATGATGCGACATTGACACCAACGCTCGTCGGTTCGATTCCCACACAAGGCAAACATTTGTACATGACCATGTCTGTTTGTCTTGAACTGTATGTTTTAAGAGAGGTAGGGCGCATCAAAGCAGCTCGTCTGGAGAAGTACCTCCACCTCACAGAAAACAAATCGACATAACAAGTTTTTACCGTTACAGCTAAAACCTCGTGGTGTTGTCTGCCGAGATGCTAGCAACGAATGTGACCTCGAAGAAACTTGCACTGGTCTCTCGGGAACTTGTCCACATGATGCCCATAGGAAAAACGGAGAACCCTGCGAAGAAGGCAAAGGATATTGCTTTTCTGGTCAATGTCCAACCCTCAATCTACAGTGCGAGAGGATCTGGGGACCGGGGTCGGATGGTGCTGATAAGGAATGCTTTGAACAGTTCAATTCAAAGGGTGCTGTCACTGGTCATTGTGGGAAAGATAACAATGGACATTATATCAAGTGCGAGATTGAGTGAGTAAATTATTTTCTATTTATGTATTTTATATAGAAAATGCTGATATTGTAATATGGTTTGTGGCGAAAAGGTTGCTTCTTTAGCAACTTTTCAATGCTAATGCTAAACTGTAAAAGATACAACAATTCCAATTGTCACTGTTAGATTTATAGCGGTTAGTAAAAAGTTTAGAAATACTATTTTTAAGGTACCTACAGAAAGAAAAACGGCACCCCTATAGGATCACTTTGTTGTCCGTTTGTCTGTCTGTCAAGATCTATGTCTCAGGGACGGGTGGAACTATAAAATACTCTGGATTGCAATCTCATCGAGCAGTGAAAGATCAAACTTCTAAGTCAATGCAATCAAAAGATACGACCGTTTATGTTCCATTTGTGCGCATATTTTGGCACTCGCAAGGGAATCAAAACCTATAGGGTACTTCACGTCGACCTAGAATCATGAAATTTGGTAACAAGCAAGGTCTTGTAGCACAAGTAAAGGAAGAAGTCTGAAAACTGTAAATTTGTAGTTACATCATAAAAAAAAAATGCAAAAATAATTTTCGGTAATATTTTTTACGGAACCCACGGTGCGCGAGTAGGACTCACGTTTAACGGCTTTTATTATATTAGATTTTTAAAGGTCATCACTATAAAAATCTGGCACCAGATCGCAACTCAACATATATTAATGAATATATAATGAAATGAATATTATTGTTAATGAGAGTACCTAATTATTTTGTAATACGAGCAGTGCTTGTCAAATCCATTACATCTTGTTTTGTATTCCAGGAATGTGCGTTGTGGGTCCCTGCAGTGTCAGCAGGGCAACAGGTATCCCGTTGTCTCCGGAATGGACGAGTACTACACGAGAACTGTCATCACTATTAAGGGTAGCGAGTATGAATGCAAGTGAGTGTATATTGTTTTATACCAATTTGATATTAAATTATTCATCATCACCACATCACAGTCAAACAACTTGTTGAACATAGGCATCGATGAGAGACCTCTTTCTCGGAATTATCTACTGAGATAGTACATGGATGAATCGACTTTCATCCGGAACGTTCCTACACTGTGAACATACCTACTAGTATTAAGATAAGCTCTGATATTAGCATGGCGGGAATACAGATTTTTAAACTCTTATTTATCGGACTAAAGTTGTTGTCAGTTCCAACACAGTTATCTTCTGAGGCTTAATGGTTGTCACTATTAAACCTGGCAATACCTGGGATATGGGTACTTCAACCTCTTCTATTTCGATGTCAACTTTATTTTTTTTACTGACATCATGTCTGCAATATTTCTATGTGCGCGGTGGCTAGGTGGAGCTGTGAAGCTCGCTGTCGCCCGTGTCTGGACTGACGCAGTATGGGGAGGGAAGTCTGGCAACATATATAAGGATAGTTCACCGGCGTTCTAAAATGGGCGAAATAAAAACTTCAGAACATATAATTGAAAGATGATGAATGAAAGAATGAAGTGCGGAATGGAAGAGAGTATGATGAATGAATGTGTATATTTACAATAGAATATTTAAAAGTTAAGATTAAGAAATTAAAAGGTATATAAATAGCCTTGCCCACGGCAGGGGTGCACGATATAATTATATAAAAAAAAAAAAAAAAAAAATATTTCTATGTACTCGTAGTTAGTTCAAAAATTAACTTTCATTGTCACCTATCTTATTTATTGCAATTAAACCTTGTAAATAACTTGTAATTAAACTAACATGGAGCGAAGACAAACTTCATACCTTATTGCCCATAATTTCTTCTGATTAAATTTGTTGTCAATTCCAACGCCGCCATATTTTTAAATCTTGAGACTTGATGGTTACCTGATAATACTAGAGATATCGGTTTCTTAATCTTTTTCTTCTCTTTTAATGTCAAGTAATTTATCTTTTATTTTTTGTATTAAAGTAATGAAAAGAGTCTGTCGTCTTTCTACGCAGAGTCATTCCAAACGTGTTAACTTATCTCTAATTGTTATCTTGTTCACTGTTGGTGTTGTAATTAGAGTTATCTCAATAATTAATTTATTATATCGATCTAGTTCTCATGAGGTTAGAAATAGCTAAGTTCTCGTATCTCGATAAATTATATTAATAAACCTTGAATACAAATATTTTCATTCTATTTGTCTGGAGCAATATACCACATATTGCTTCGACATCATGTTCTTAGTTCAGTTTGAGCACAGAATGCTATTCTTGAAATTATCATTGTTTTATTAATACCTAACACTAGAAATGTCCTCGAATTGACTTTGACTTTGATACTTACACCTCAAGTAATGTGTAGTGATCGTCTAGTGAATTAAGTACCACTGTAATAACCTACTGAACCCAGCTTCAAATCCTGGTATCGGCACGAACCGACACTGAACTCGTGTTTTTTTACATACGAGTATGTGCATATTTTATACATATCACTTGATTAGCGGTGAAGGAGAACATAGTGATGTATCCCGCACGTCTTCGAAATTATATATCGAGACGATTGCCTAAGAAACGTCTGGTTTTCCCTCTGGGTTGCGGAGATCTGACGGCAGCCGCTCCCTATAAAAATCTGAATCTTAGTCAAATACTTAGGCTTAGGTAGCGATCATCGTTAATTGTAATGGATTAGGAAAAGGAAGAATGCTAAGAAGAAACTTACGTTAAGTAACCTTTATGCTAAAGTGCAACTATCCTGGTTTTTTTTATACCACTAAGGTGGCAATCAAGCGTACCGCCTGCCCGATGGAAAGAACTTGCCGTAGCCTTTGGACATTTGCAAAACCAGGGGAGTCGCTCATGCTTTGCTGACCCTAAAATATCTGCTGATATGTCCGTCAATTTCCCAGTCAGCACGTTCTCTTGTATTTATGTACTGCGATTGAAAAGTATGTTCTTCTGTATATACTTACGAGTATATAGTACTATGCTATTAATTTATTCAAGTCCTATGTCCATAATTCCAGAGCCACCACCGGACTGCCTAAGCACGCGGAGATCGGCCCCCTGGGATTGGTCCGCGACGGCACTCCTTGCGGGGACAACCTGGTGTGCGTCAACCAGACCTGCACCTCCATCTTCCCGTACATCGACCACACCAAGTGCCCCACCGACCACAACAACAATGAATGCTCTGCTAAAGGGGTACGTTTTTTATAGCCTCCTCATATAGCCTGTCTCATATATCACGTATGATAATAACGAGCTCGGTGGTGAAATGGCTAACGATAATGCTTAGCACCAATTAGGGTTCGATTCCCGCACAAAGCAAACATTTGTGTGTATTATAAGTACCTACTTGTTACTTGATTCCGGGACCCTTTTTCCGCAACTAGACGCTGTAGTGTATTTTTGCGCGTGAGTGAATTCTTGAAACTGCTGCTTCTACGACCAGTTGAGTTTCTGCAGGTTTCTGCTGCAAACCCGCAACTTATTAATGTTGCTGGTGGCCTCCGTCAAATACCCCTTCCCAAGGATGGCAGTCCGTTGAGTTGCCACCTTCTTACAATGCAGTAAGGAATGGACGGCTATTTCTTCATGATGCTGCACAGCGGACTGTCCGTAACACTTATAGTAAAAAGATGTTTTTTTAAAAAGGCAGTATCCGGTGATCGCCTCTGTCACGAGGCGCAAGTCCTGCCTTGTAATAGTTGACGGAAGATGTGCATGTTACCTTCGGATAAAGCGCTTCTCGCCTGTTTGCAGCCAGATTTACTTGCCCATTGCTTTTTATGTTGGTCGCTCATCTGCTGTTTTATCCAGGACTTGATCTGTGAAAAGGGGGGTGGCATCCTCGGTTCATTGCCTGGGTATTTCATGTCGGCTCCTCTTCTCGCCAGTTCGTCCGCCGCATCGTTATCCATCCGCTGTAACCTTTGATCCATTGCAGAGGAATTGAGTTGTTTTTACAAACCTTTTCCAAAGTATGATCACATTCGAGTATTAGGCCTGAGTTTATGAGTTTAGAGACTGCAAAATGGCCCTGCTGTCGGACAGGATACATAAGACTTTTGTGGCTTTCACGGTAGCGACTGTCCTTCGACCTACCAACCCCGTAGGGAAAGCCTGTGCCGGAGCTTCGTCTGTTGACTAGCAGGTGCACCGACTTGCAGGTGAGGTTGGCTTAGGCCCTGAAGATGTAGATAGGATCACATACACCCTTTGTACACCCATGTACTGGAGAGGTACAAGCAGAAGCGGACGCGGAGGGATCGTGTAAAGAACTCCCGCACCTGCGGTAGCCTTCATGTCCGTGACATAGCAGACAAACTGCAAGAGAAACACATCTTACAAAAACCGAATAGTCACGTGGGGAACCAATATCTAGCCTTGCCGCCTCCACCGGACCGCGATATAAGGGGTAGGCCTAAGAAAAAGGCTTGACGTCGTAAGGGAAGGCGTGCCAATGGTCTCACAGTTAGAGATATCGAAGACCGCGCGAAGTGTAGGGAAAAGCTTCGGAAATCAAATATCAGTAAAACTACAATCAGTTTTATTTATGAATATAAAAAACGGGGATTAGTATGAACGAATCGTGAAATGTCACTTTGAGAAACTTATAGATTTCGTTTCTCTGATTTCGGATACAGTATTAAGTCAATTTCGTTAAAAACCTCAGTTAGTGTGTGGTTATAGTTAGCGCAGCAGCATTGATAGTGGCACCTACTTAGTAGCATTTATGTTTACAAGTCACTATTAAGTTAGTTCGCTAGAGAAATTCCTAGTGCCATCTCCATCTCTCAGAATATCGTGTATTCGCTCCACGGTGACAGCAGACACAGTTTTTAATAGTTTGAGTGGAGCCGGTCGCTCTCTGTTATTCAATTTTTACTTTAACAAAATACGCGCTGCTCGTGCCCGGTTTATTCAATTTATTGCATCCTATGTTTTGAATTCCACTTGGAAATATGCAAAATAGCTCATAGAAATGCACCTGGATATGTTTTAGAGCATTACATAGGTTTTAACAGAAGGACGAGCTCGGTGGCTCAGTCGTGGATGACGTGACTTTGACACCAAGGCTCGTGCGTTCGATTCCTACACAAGACAAATATTTCAGTGCATGGACATGTTCGTTTGTCTTGGTGTGGATGTTAGGTAGGGTGCATCAAAGCAGCCCGTTTAGTGAAGTACCTCCACATTACAGAAAACCGCAGCCAAATAACAACTCCCTAAAGGGTTGTTGTGTGCCTGGGTGGTCTCAATCAGGTGGGCCGTATGCTTGTATGCTTTCTGACGTTGTATAAAAAAAAAATCAGAAGGTGATGTCAGGAGCCCTAAGAACCGGCGAGCGTGCATGGAAACAGTTATGAATATTAAAGAAGCGAGTGCACACACTTCACTCGCTTCCTTATTATTCAAGCAAGGGCAAGGCGCCGCCAGGAACCTGGCGTGAAGATGTACATACATACATACATAGGTTACAACCGTAATTCATTCCCTGCAGGGATACGGGTCTCCATTCAGCCGATGGAGTTTAGAACACACTCCATAAAGCTGCTCAACTGCAGATTGGCGGAGGCCAGTTTTATCAAGCCGCCCGAAGTCCACTGATTTAGCTTAACGGCCGTCATCTATCGACAACAGCCGGTACCGACAGCTTGACGTGCCCTCCGAAGCTCAAGATAAATAAACCCATCCATTATACAGGCTGCGGTCAACATTGCCTAACCTGTTCATTCAATTAGATTGACACGCGCAACAACGCCGTCGAACTCTGCTCTACATGCCTCCCGACGTAGTATAAAAGGAATAAACTCTACATTGTATGTTCAAGAGCTGGTACTTTCCTGCTATCAGATATCAAGATCTAATTTCGTTTCACGCCCATATTTACTCAGAGAATTCTGTAAACATGGTAAATTGAATATGTCAGCGAGTCACATCAGATGCACGGTGTGTATACACAAACAAGGAGGCACCGTATATCCGGTTATTCCATATGGTGGGTAATGTATTCAGAATATTAATCACAGCTTCGAGACTAATCCAACGAACAGACGGTTTCAACTCTAAGATTCTCTTAAGACTTAGAAAGCCGCAGCCAAATAACAATTCCCTAGAGGGTTGTTGTGTTTCTGTGTGTGAGTGAGATCACCGGTAAGCTCCCAAAGCTCACTCGCGCGATGCCTCCTCTGCTGTTTGCACAGAAACCTGTGTAAACAGCAGAGGAGGCATCGCGCGAGTGATACTTAATATATCGCAAGCGTTAATAGGCAACGGTACCCGTTTTACATCAGGTGGGCCGTATGCTTGTATGCCGACGTATTATATAAAAAAAAAAGATTCTATGTACGCGAATATTGTATGTATTTAGACCTCGGTGGGGCAGTGATTAGTAACGCTACCTTGACAATAACACTCGTGGGTTCGAT
This sequence comes from Pyralis farinalis, assembly GCA_947507595.1. Classification (NCBI taxonomy): domain Eukaryota; kingdom Metazoa; phylum Arthropoda; class Insecta; order Lepidoptera; family Pyralidae; genus Pyralis; species Pyralis farinalis. The sequence goes on along the minus strand of OX382268.1, from coordinate 36,079,580 downwards.
TCCCACCGTAAACGAAAAATCTACGGAGAAAGGATGAGACCGAGTTTGCATAGTAATTCAATTCACCGCTACGGCATAGTGTAATAAATATATATACTAGTGCTATAAAGTAGGACGTGTAGCTCTTATTGCTGTGATATTTAGGCGCTAAAACACAACAATTTTATGAACGCAGGGTGCCTTCATTACTATTCGAGTAGTCTATTGGTTTATGATTGGCTTAGGGCATGGCAGCAACGTTTCGTCTTGTTTTTAAGAGAGGTAGGGACATATCAAAGCAGTCTGTGGAAGTATCTTCAGCCAAATATCAACTTACTGGAAGGGTTACTTGCGAGTAACCTCAGAGTAAGTGTGGTCACCAGTAAAGTCCTAAAGAGTTGCTGTGGTAAAATATACGCTTGGCTGCCGCTTGAGTACAGACAAGTATCAGTCTCAATCAGAGATTCGTGAGGGAAAGACGACTCCCTCTCGTAGAGGTTCCGTTTCTGACTTACAGAGGTTTTGGAGGGTCAAGATGACGGGACCTTAATTGGGACGGGACTCTCACTTGTAGATTTTTCTCAATTATCCGGTTATCACTTACAGGTTTGGCTACATATGTACACAGTAGAAGTAAAGTTTTGAAAAAGTAGTTTTACAAGTGACCGGTTGTGGTCAACCAGTAAGACTTCTACTTTTTTTTTATACAACGCCGGGAGGAGTACAAGCGGTCACCGTAGCCTATGAACGATTGCGATACATTAAGTATCAGCGATGCCACCTCTACTGCTAACACAGCTACTACTTAGGAGCTTACTGGTGACCTCACTCACACAAAGGAATACAACAACCTTCTAGGGAGTTTATTTTTAGGGTTCCGTACCCAAAGGATAAAATGGAACCCTATTACTGAGGCTCCGCTGCCCGTCCGTCCGTCCGTCTGTCACCAGGCTGTATCTCATGAACCGTGATAGTTAGACAGTTGAAATTTTCACAGATGATGTATTTCTGTTGCCGCTATAACAACAAATACTAAAAAATAGAATAAAATAAATATTTAAGGGGGCTCCTATACAACAAACGTGATTTTTTTGCTCATTTTTGCTCGATATTGATAACGGCAACAGGTAGAACCCTTCGTGCGCGAGTCCGACTCGCACTTGGCCGATTTTTATTATTTGTCCGCGGTTTTCAGTGAGGTAGAGGTACAACTCCAGGCGGGCTATTCCGATGCCCTAGCTCTAGTCCTAGCCCTCGCCCTAGCTAAAACAGCCAGACTAAACAGTGCGTTTCGTTTCACCACTACGCCACCAAACTTCTTACTCTCTCACAACTCTTCTTACGCATAGCGTTAACTCATTTTCTAATCCATTATGACCGATTGGATTCATTATCTAAACCTAAACATTGGATAGACAATAAATATTAACTTATTTGGATGAAGATTATAAATTTATAATCTAGGTATAAAACCAGAACTTTCTTATGTCAATCTAAATATAATTTCTTGGACGGGCGCGTTTCCTCGCATTTTTTCCTTCACAGCATCCATTAGCATCTTAACTGCAGCCTCCCGACATTGTATATATAAGGTGCATCGAAGTACCCCGATTGTGGAAGTATCTTCACCTCACAGAAAACCGCAGCCAAATAACAGCTTCCTGTAAGGGCCCTGTCATGTGGCGCTCGGCGCTCTGCGTACCCTGCAAGGGACCCGGCGTGAAAATATAGATAAGTTACATACATAGGCATTATACCAATGGAATGTAAATCTTATTAAAAATTTAACGTTACTGGATGTATGTTGTCGTGTTGTGGATAAAATCCAATTCTGACTGGGTTCCGTACCATGCAGTTACGTTTAAGAAACCCTAATTCCATATGATTCGACATTGATCTTCACTATGATAGCCTTCCTAGAAACATGTAATAAATATTTTCTATATTACATTGAACGGCAAACAAGCATACAACCTGACCCTGGTAGAAACCTCTTCTCGTCTTTTTGGAAAACTTGGTAGGCATTTCATTAGACAGCCAATGGTCATTCCCGAAATGCTGGAAGATTAAAAAGAAAAATGACATTAAGACTTTATTTAAAAAAATGTAAGACGTGTCTAAGTACTTACGAGGGCCCATTGGTTAATGAAGTATTTTTATCTTATCTTAAAAGTATTCTATTATGTTATGAAGAATTCTCTACCAATAGCAAACAGTCATTGCAAGTGAAAACAACAGACAGAAGAAGCCTTTTTCACAATTATATATTACTGTGGAAGCATAAATGGCTAACGCCAGGATGTATCCTGTAACGGACCACAATGAAATAACATTGTTGCCGTCACAAATAAAAATAACCTTGCAATCATATGGATATATGTAGTCGAATTATGTATAAATTAACGACTAGGAATGTAGGTGCATCGTTCACTACTTTATTTAATAGGTCATTGTTGTTCATACTTGGTTGGAAGGACGCATCACATAGTGTCCGATTCTCGCTGCCTGCCTCGCGGGCGAGCGGGCGTGATAATATGTTATTGAAGGTATCGCGGCCGTATGCTTAGGAAAAATGTTAACTTGTAAGAGGGTAGACGTATACCAGACGAAGTGGCGTGATATTCTTGAACTACCAATTAGCGCGCGGTTGCTAGTCGTGGATGAAAAGTGTGTCGTGATTCGTAAACAGTATAAGCTACTTAAATGGAACGAAATAGATTCGAATATTGAATGACGAGTTGCTATAGAACATTCTAGAATATTTTGGAAAGAGAGACAGAGATACGCAGAGAGGGGTGAAGAGGCTTGATGGTAGGTGGATGATATAAAAACGGGTGGTTCGTTAGTTCATGGCTTTTTTAGTGTGAAATTTTAAGGTAATAAGACGTATCGATAATTGTTCGTGAAGGGCCTTTTTGTCGGTGTGAATCTCTGGGGTGATAGGCGTATCGCTGATAAATCGCGGAACGGTTCTTTTTATCATTAATTTTAATTTCTTTGTGTTAATATTGTGTTGAGAACGGCATTGAATCTGTGCCTTTGAGCTGCGTAGCGAGATATGGGACAATTAAGTTGTCTAATTGATCGTAACGTTAGGCTTGGGTATGGAATCAATGTAATTGTAGTTAACTTAATATTGAATAACCCGGTGTTTAATATTTCGCTAAAATTCAGGTTGATTGTTCAAATTGTGTGCAGCGTGGCCGAACCTACGGTGCTCAGGCGCCGATGGTGGTAGCGTGGGGCATGTTGAGCAATCAAAATGGCGCGGTTTTGTGATATGCAAATTCTAGGAATTGAAACGTAGCATTATTTGTCCGCGAAGGGGGTTTCTTTTATGGAATTTAACTTCTCGTGTTAATTTTGTTTAAGTATAGCGTTGATTCTTTATCTTGAGCATTGTGCACGGAATTGGCGGTACATCTGCCGATCTTTGTGACGCTGCGCTGGGATGTTGATTCAATGTGATCGCGGTTAAGTAATTAGATCATAAATCGGGTTCTAATATTTCATCGGATTTAGTGTTGGTTATTTGACTGCGTTGTACGAAGTGGCCAGAATTCCAAGGGTCACAGACCTTTGAGTATGGCGGCGGTACCTAGTTAACTAACCAACATTGTCAGGCGAGTTCTAACATCGACAAATTGGTTAAATAGGGTTTGTGGTTATTTCACACTGAAAAATTAGCTATCTTAGGGACGTAACTTCGTAAAAATATGAGACGGATACCTCACGGAGCCTACGAAGTCTCGTATAGCCTAGGCGTAGGGAGCTGGCTATGCCTTGAGACGGGTCAGCGACTGATTTTGCCCTTAAAGGGATCAGTTACGTCTCCCAGGTGCTTGGGTTCGCGAGCTTTCAAAGTGGTAGGAGCTCGTCGAAGTGAATTCCGTCCAGCGTATGCGGGCCATGGAGATTGATCGCAACCCAACCATACTGGTCTCATTTATTTATATATGTATATATACACACACATTTATTTCCTCTGTTAGGAGTCATGGTTCGTGTCCCAATTAGGTTAGGACCATGACGTACACACAGTTATAGGCAATAGACAAAGTCGAGGCTAACTACCTTGCATACCCTAGTTTCCATTAGCAAATCAACATTGCACATCGTTGATTTGGGCTTAGCCACATTACACATCACACGTTTAACGTAATACAAACGCAAGAAGTTATTTTACACGAGTATCTTAGATTAGATATTGTAGGTACACATTTTATTAAGATCTAGTTAGGAGATAGGTAGGTAGTCGTGATGAATATACGCGTTAGTTAACATACAGCGTGGTAGGCGCGTCAGACGACATTTATAGGGACAGTAGGTACAATTACTGATTAGTTCTTAAGCTAATCGCGACGTGCGTGATAGGTAGCAAGCGGTTACGCTAAGCGGTCGAATCAAGGGTTTCGTTCGGTAAAACGTCCGGGTGATCATATTATCCTACGGCGTGATGTTAGTACCTTTGCGGTGAGAATAAAGGAGTACGAGGGTAGGGCGTCGCGAGAATAGGCTAATATTTTAGTGGTTGTAGAGTCACGGTGGTGGGCAATAAATAATAGGCTGCATGTGTCTAGATAAAGTGTAGTCTCGGGGCCTGCAACTTAATTATAACATAGATATGCAGGTAGCCTGATTCTATGTTCATTGCATACTTCAAATTATTATTTTACCTCCTGACTGTGGTTACGAGTCGAAAGACATTTGGCTTAGAGATAAATAGTCGAATCTTTTTGAGGGTTACATGTTCAGAGCTCTAAGGGTGCTTTATTCTGGTCCGCCGATAGTTTATACGTGACTGTTAAATTAAAGTAGTATATTAGCCAGAATGTAACACTCTCCCTCATGTGTCGTTGACGAGCGGCGATGAGCTAACACGCCAGAGTCTCCAGGACTAGTTAACACAACCAGCGGTTTCTATTAACGCTTTACCGTGAGACTATGTAGTTCCTTGAGGAAATGCGACGTCTGAGTTCGTTGGTGACCCCGGGTGTCTAAAGTACGCCTAGCGAAACAGCAAAGTCTGTCGTGTCGGGAGTCTACTGGACGGCGAGGACTTGTAGTTTCTGGGGAGCAATACAATACCCGCGTTGAAGGGGGCGTTCGAGCGTCTGGTGATGCTGAGCGAAACAGGTTATGCTGTCGTGCCGGGTTCCTCAGTACGACAAGGGTTCCTCACCTGAAGCGTTATAAGCCTTGTAGAGACAACCTTGCAGTAGTTTAAGACGATCAAATGTTGGACGGTTCGGTCACAGTCAGAGTACCTATTTATTAATATACAAAACCAGCTTAATGCTTACCAATTAATAGAAAGTAGTATCAACATTTAAGTGAATTTCATGTTTTATATAGCCCAACCTAAGTGAACACTTTGTAGATTTATAAATATTAATCTGCTCATTTGCGATTCATGCGAACTGGAAGACATTCGGTTTAGAGAAATTAGTCTAATCAGTTTTGTTTGTTACATGTTCAGAGCTCAAAGAGTGCTTTATTCTGGTCAGCCGATAAGTTTTATTCGTGGTTGCTATTTTTAACGTAGTATATTCGCCAGAATGTATCACTCTCCCTCATGTGTCGTTGTCGAGCGGCGATGAGTTAACCCGCCTGAGTCTCCAGGACTAGTTAACACAACCAGCGGTTTCTATTAACGCTTTACCGTGAAACTATGTAGTTCCTTGAGGAAATGCGACGTCTGAGTTCGTTGGTGACCCCGGGTGTCTAAAGTACGCCTAGCGAAACAGCAAAGTCTGTCGTGTCGGGAGTCTACTGGACGGCGAGGACTTGTAGTTTCTGGGGAGCAATACAATACCCGCGTTGAAGGGGGCGTTCGAGCGTCTGGTGATGCTGAGCGAAACAGGTTATGCTGTCGTGCCGGGTACCTCAGTACGACAAGGGTTCTTCACCTGAAGCGTTATAAGCCATGTAGAGTCAACCTCGCGGTCGTTAAAGTCAACCGAATGTCGGACAGGACAATTGAACTGCTTTTAAGACTTAACCTTAATACTCATTATTGATTTCACTAGTCTGGCGGCTTTGCGTTCGGTCAGATTTAGCCTAAACAGTTAGAGCAATATCCCGAAGTAACACACTGCAAATACCGTTACCAAACTTACTAACGTCTCTCAAGTGAGGAGACTTCACTACTGCCGGAAGAGCAGAAAACTTTACTTGATTAATTGTTGTCTATATTATTTAGAAGTCTGGGCAATAGACCCCGTGTAACAGTGGTGACTGAGAAAAGCGCCTGGCTGCTACCTTACAAGACTGACGAATGTATAGATGACGCTCACAGTACATTTTATTATAAACAAATACGTTATCTGTGGACCCAACTGAGGGATTTGCCTTATTTGTAATAACTGATAGCGGTGGCATAGTGGTGATTTGACCGATTGCAATTCAGTTAGATTGTGCTCAAATAACCTTATACAATCTTTGTGTTCAGCTAGCGGACGAGAAGTTTAATACTTGTATTATTGTAAATTGATGCTTGCTTTAAAATTGAAAAAAATCAAACTAGTGATGGTTGAAATTGTAGAATTTGATATAGTGAATATTATCTAAAGTAGTTCGGAAAAGGAAAATCAGGAACATAGGTGGTTCTGGGGAAGGACCCATGTGATTATTCCTAAATTGCCTCAGATAAATTTAAAATTACAAAACAAATTTAATAAAAGACTGAGATGTTGTTAGTTAAATTGTAAGAACAATTTTCTCATACTCACATATGTTACATACTCGTAAGATCAACGAGATGAATTGGGAATGGTCAGATGGAGGGGTGTTGTAGGCGGTCCTTCTCATTCCTGCTTCTCCTTTTCACGTATAGTGGGAGTGTTCTCTATGTTATGGTTGCATTCAGAGTAGTACATAGGGCGAACACTAGCATTCTCCAGTTACATAAAATTAACCGTAGGTAATATGCCACTGCCCCGCGAGACTAGCGCGAGCCAGAGCGTTCTCTATCTTATATTTGAGCTCTAAATTGAATATAGGTTGCTTACTAACCTTCCTCTTTTATATCATTTAATATAGAATATATGCCACTGCCCGAGGGGCTAGCGCAAGCAAGAGTGTTCTCTGTTTTATAATTGATTTCTAAATAGAATCCTGGTGGTGGGAACTAACATTATCTCACTACCGAAAATAACTATAGCCTGCCTTGTCATCGCCTTACGGAACCGTTAACTTGAACTGAACATCGAGATAGTAACAACATTCATTCTCACTACAAAGTGACTCCATAGGTTATTTCGCCACGGCCTTGTGAGTCCGATAGGAGCTGCGGTGTAAACAATCTAATCTTATACTTAATTCTGATTCGAATGTTGATGAGGAGTATAAATGCCTACTACATCGATAGCTAAACTATAGCTAAATCTAGGAGACTTACGTTCTAATTCTGAGGGTTCTCTTAAGATTCTAAAGTCCCTGCCTAGTGATAGGATATCATTAAATCAATTACAGTGTTATATGAATATGCATAGACATTAGTTATAATCCAATCAACGTCTAACTACGAGGGTCATCCGATTCTTCAGAATTTCCTTTGGTACGCGCGTCCTCCTGTCAGAATGCTGGTACTAAGCAATAAAGAACCAATCAAAATCCGATAGGGTGCGGTACAATTCTAACAGTCCAATTGAGATAGAGTGGTAAAGAAAAGCACACATTAAATCTTTGATATTCTATAATTTCCCCAAGCTAAGTAACCTAAACGTGGAGCGGACGATTGGATCTTCACATATATAAACATATTGAGTAGAGACAGGAAGATAACCTTAGGGAATAGTTACTCTTTAAAGTACTGCGGTGCTACGTTATTTAGGAAGCTTAACTGGTAGGGTTCTCGAATTGCTTAGTCATCTCAGCCACGAAAAGGACTCTGGGTTGCTGCTCACAATGTAGTTGCCACTAAAACGATCACTGCCAATAATTTAACTTGAGGGTCGACGTGACACAGTCCGAGACACCTAATTAATAAGTTTAGTTAAGTAGATTGATTTTTAGGTCAAGAAATAGTTACAATTAAAATCAGGAATTCTAGTATATATATCGTCATTACACTAGTGGTAGTTCAGGTACAGATTAGATACAGGAGTAGTTATGTGCGGGGTGAGGAGGTAGATAAACAAATAACTATGTTCAATACATGAAAAGTTCTTAGTAGACATATTTCTATAAGAGTGGGGTTCACATAAGTAGTACCATTATATATATCTATGTTAATAAACCAATAAAACAGGAGGGGGAGACATATAAAGGTAGAGTATAATATTATATAGAGTAGCTCTGTACATAACATAAGTAGAGACATAAAGTAGGTGGGGTGGTAACGAGGAAATGAGTTAAGTAGATGAAATCAGAAGGCGGGGTTTAGTTGTACACAGGTACCTAGTCAGTTATATATTTAAGCTATTCATATATAAGTAGTAATTAGAGTCTCCCCTCTGTAGCGCATAAATAAATAAGCAAAAAAATACATAAATAAAACAAACAAAAATAATATAATAAAGAGCTAGGAAGGGGGGGGGAAGTTACAATCCCATATATAAAAGTTTAGCTTTGGCCACAAAGAAAATGAAAAACAACTGACATCCCAAGGGCATCGATTCTTGATTAGGTAACTACGAAAAATTCAGAGCTGTATGTAACATCTCATGCACAAGGTACCAATAGTGCTTAACACGAACTTTGATAAATGCGATACCCTTACTATTAGAATTAAACTCGCCATGTATTTCGAAACGTGAGATTATTCGGATGTAGCTGCAAATTTTCGAGTTAGCAATCTTCAGACCATTGTTTCTAAAGATCTATGTGTGAAGAATAATAAAGAGAGAAATTAAGAAAATAAAGTGGAAACGATATCTACAGAAGCGGAACATAAATTTCGAATTAGTTTACCCACTTCTTCTTCTTAGCGTGACATTTCGGCACTAAGGTCTCAATACGTAAGGACGTAGAGTGAAACGCTGACCATATTTTTTATAACCATTTATAAAGTCAATTTCACCTACACGTGGTAACTTCCTAATTAGCGAACCTATGATGAGTGAGGAGTAGAGCGTAGAAGGTTGCTGCCATACAAAATTGTCCGCGGTATTGTAGAATTCCTCCAAGTAACTACGGAAAGATGTTGTGTTAGCGGCAGTGGCAACTGTACGTAAACTATTACTCCTTGTTTTGAAAGTTAAAAGTCAGAAACCGCTTATATCACTCCGATTGTATATTTCTCTGCAACCTGACACACCTTATAAAATTTGTCAGAGATTTGTTTGTTTTTTTGTTACCCCTTTTTCCGGTTTTTTTTTTTTTAATAACACAATAAGAATAAGAAACCTCTAATTACAATTATTACATAATGTATATTATATATATAATTTGGAAAATATGTATGATTTTAAAGAGTACAGAAAAATTGGAATAAAGTTCCGAGCTCTGCATTAAAGAGACATGCTTACCAATACAATACCACCAACCAAACCAACCTCTGGTGCCACGCAATGTGTTAGAAGATGTCGTTATTGACCTCGGTTTTAGGGATTCCTTTATTGTCCTAAATAATTCTGAAGATTTTTCAAAGGGACCATGGACGAAATTGTATCGGGACTGTCCCTACCCACAAACAGATATGGCACAAAATTTTCTTAATGATTTAACCCTTCGAAACCCGTGTGGTCATATATGACCGCGAAATGTATGGGAAAAGGTATATAACGGGTTCTGAAGGCAAGACTTATTCCAATTTTCAGCTCATAAAACATTGGAGTTTTTTTGTAAAATGTACAATACCAGAGATGAAATGGCTTGTCTGTTAGTTAAATCACGGTTTATTAGAATATAACAATCGTAAAAACGTGCTCTAACATCCTTCGATTGTGTACCACCACTAATTAACAAGCGTTTACTCCATATTGCCAAATCATCTTCATCATTTCATTTATTTATTTTTGTATTTATTCTTATTTAGACGTTGAGGAAGAAGAGCGTATAGGTGTCCATAGGTGGCCAGTGTACATATTCCACTGATCCATAACAAGCTTAAAATTCACCTATTAAAAATTATTACTTTATATACACATAAATGAAGTTGTGATTTCCATGTGCATACATTTGGTAAATGTCTTAATAACAAAAAAAACGAGTGTGCTTTAGACCACACGACTGAAGTAAAACTTTTTTAGCTCCATAGTGTGATACAGACAATAGGCCTGCACTGTATCTTAGATATACGAAACTTAACTCGCTATGAGAGAAAGATAGAAAGAAAATGTGTGCTCGCACCTTTCTCTCTTGCCCCTACAGTAATATACGAAACGGAACTGTCTCTCCCTCTTTCTACATTCACTAACTTATATCTCCCTCTCAACTTACGTTCGCCACGCCCGGTCACACTTTTCTTAACGCTCTCATCACGTATTCACCAGCTTACTCCCCAAGTCAAAAGTGCGTAAGAAGTTTTTACTCCAAAAATGTATCGACATGCCACGATACAACTCTCTAGAAAGTTGCTATTTGGCTGCGGTTTTCTGTGAGGAGGAGGTAATTCCCCACAGAGGTAGGGCGCATCAAATCAGCCCGGCCACGATGTATTAACTAATACTCATTAATCTGGGACATTTCCCTCCATGATTTTTTATCATCTCACTCGCAACAACTTCGAGTTTCAATATTAGGGGCACTGCACAATTTGTACCAGAAAAGTAATGAGATTCGATTCTCTCCCGAATTATATTTCCTGTACGTAGTTCTCAGTAATTGATGCCATGAGCACCATCTCCAAGTGCTCACCACTATTAAGTTTCTAAGAGAAGCCCGATCGCCGTCGAAACGAAGTTCAGCGTTATTGATACTTGACGAACTAAGCTCCGCGTGCAGTGAGCCCATAACTTTACTGCCTGCACTATGCTTATACGTTCAGCTTATACCTATAACTTCATGGTTTGGTACTTAAAATATCTTTGGTTCTAAATACCTAAAGGATATTGACGAGCTTGTTAGAGAGGTTAACAATGCTAGTTTAATGACAAACTCTTGGGTTCGATGCCCACCCAAGGCAAACATTGGTGTGCACGAACAAGTCTGTTTGTCTTGGTCTGGATGTTTTAAGAGAGGTAGAGCGCATCAAGTTGCCCGATCGGTGAAGTACAAATCTCTGGAGGGTTGTTGTGTTTCAGCGAGTGAGTAGGGTTACCAGTAAGCTCCTAAGGAGTCGCTGTATTATTAGCTGAGGTGGCATGGCATGAGTGATACTTCCAGTGCCAGGACGGTAACCACTTCACATCACGTAGGCCGTATGCTTGTATGTCTCCTGGCGTTGTATGCAGCAGTTGTATACAGCAGAGAGAACCGTACGCCACATGATTTTGGCTCTAAAACACCTCACACGCTTCTTTAACATTCATAGTTCTATTCATTTACGTTCCCTGGTTTGTAGGGCTCCTGGCAGCATCTTCTGATACACGACCAATTTGGTCCTTATAGGTGAGACTTCCTTCCTTCCCGCCTTCCTCGGCTCCTACATCCATCTACTTTCGCATTATACCTATATATTTGTGTTGTAATCCGATGCTACCTCCGCTGCTGTCACAGCAACTTCTTAAGAGCTTACTGGTGACGTCACTAACACGCAGGAATACAACAACGCTCCAGAGAAACCATTACATCCGGTTCGATAAACCACAAATCCTCGCCAAGGAGAATCGCTACATGCCGAGAATGTTGCGCGAGGCTATTGAAATAAGAAAACACCCCAATTTCAATAGAGAAGATGGTTGGCAAGTACCACCTGCTTGGGATCCAGTCCTAAAAATAATCAAGTCCCAAACCCAAAGATCTGAAAAATGTTCGGACACTGTGAGCGATTTTTGTGTGAATCGGAACATATATAATTAATCCATCCATGTCGGTAGATGTAATAATTGAATAACTAATGTAAGACAAATACCACCTTAGTCTTCCTGCGACCACGGACGCTGCAAAGCGTTCGAAACGTCAGGTTCAACAAAATAAATAAAATACGCGATACTTCCTTTAAAAATTGTTTAATTCAACGCTCCAGAGAGTTATTATTTGGCTACGGTTTTCTGTGAGGTGGAGGTACTTCCCCAGATGGGCAGCGATAATGCCCCCTACCTCCCTTAAAAATACCCAGACAGGGATGACAGACGAAGCCACGAGCATTGGTGTCAAAGTACCATTACTAAGCACTGCGCTATAAAGCTCGTCAGAATACAGTATTACGAAAGGTGTTTTTATTAACACACACATTATTGACACATGCCTCAAAGATGAATGGCATTAAATCAATTTTTCTCATACACACAGAAAGTGACGATTAGGAAAACAAATCCAAAGTAAACGGGATTAGTTCAAACAGACTGTAGATTCAGAACTGGAATATTAATCACAAGGAACAAGTGCGGGCCTTGGCTGCACTCAGGAACTAATGCCATTATGTGGAGCAACTAAAGACGTACTTATCGGACCCATTACAGAGAACTGCGCACAGCCCGCTATGTACGAATATGGAGATTAGAAATTCAAGCATCAGTTGCAAGCAATTCTCTCCATCTGCTCGTAATTGATATTTGTTATACACATACCATATATTCTATCTAAGGGCGTACAGATGTGCAAATTAGGGCGGCCCCCGGAAGCGATGCGCACCGATCCGCCCCCGTTGGTGCAAATGTACCTGCATGCAGCGGTGGGGGGTGCCACCTACCACGCAGCGCCAATTACGGCGGGTCGAGGAGATCCGAGGGCTGCATAAGCACGTGGAATGCTAGGTGAATTGAATGATAAGATGAACGAACTGATAGACGTAATAAATGAGAGACGTTTAGATGCTTTGTGTGTGACAGAGACTTTTTTTATACTACATACGGCCCACCTGAAGCGGGTAGCCTATGGATAACAGTATATAACGGTCCTTGACGGGTGCGTGCGATATATTAAGTACCACTCGTGCGATGCGTCCTCTGCTGCTTACACAGCAACTCCTTGGAAGCTTACTGGTGACATCACTCACACGCAGGAACACAACAACCCTCTATGGAGTTGTTATTTGGCTGCGGTTTTCTGTCAGGTGGAGATACTTCCCCAGACGGGCTGCTTTACTGCGCCCTATCTCTCTTAAATGACCACATCACTAGCTACATACACGCCTTAGTCACCTCTTCGTTAGTCTTTTTATCTGATATCACTGTCTGTAAAAACAATTACCTGCAACATTTGCTACTTTCCATTCGCCTTCTCAACGCACGCGGTACTACCACGAAATGACAATGAAATAAATGTTGTAAATCTCTTCAAACTTAGCTTATAAGAATCTATCCATCTATAACTTCACGCCAAATCCCTTGCGGGGTAGGCAGACAGAACCGAGTGCCATATTCTTTCTGCCTACCTCGGGATTCACGAATATGGGCCAAATATAGTCAGAGACAGAGTTAAAATAAATCATTTACCTGCAGAGACTTGTTACTTTGTTTGTTGTGTTACTCGACTTGTTGTTTGTTTGTTGAATTGTCTAAGTTTACCTGTCGTAGATGCGGCACTGGATACTCTAGATATACGAAATATCATTCCTACTAGACAACTACGTATATTTTATTATTTGTAAACCAAATCCTAACTTTCTCCATTCAAGGTTTGCTCAAATCTCAACAAGTGCGTTTGTGACCGCGGCTGGACGGGCCCCGACTGCTCACACCACGATGCCCTCCCACCCTCCCCGACCCCCTACACTCCAGACAACTCAACCAAGGCTGCCTACAACATGACGAAGAAGGAAACACCGTATGGTGAGTCCACCCCAGTAGCGGACGACCGTGACACTGTTTATATGAAGGAAGCTGTCACATTATTCATTACATTCCTGTTCTAAAAACTGCGAAGTACTTGAGCATTAGACAGCTTTAAAATCTACATTATGACTATGATAGAAGTGATCTACAAACTATACTTCTCTCTGCTATGGAATACGATAGGTAATAACATAATGGAACATAATGAATAATGTACCTTACCTTCACATTTCATTACATGAATATTTATTGGTCTAGTTAATTGGCTAAACATTCGGCAAATCCAATATTCAGCATACTATAATAAGATTATCTGAATTCTATATGAATCTTCCACACAATCAAAATTCAAAATTTACTCTACAAAAACTAGACCTTGTTTTCAAATTAAGCTTTGTCTAAGCTTTGTTTGTTAATGAGATTTCTGACACTCCACATGCATTAATACAAAACTGTGTACATTTTATGATTTCAGGTATCTGTTTGAGTCAATTAACATTCCCCTACTGTTTACTTTGTGTTTATCGTATAGGCCTAACGAATCCGAGCAATGTTTTCAAAATTTAACTTACGCTTGTATTGTTTTTGAAATATGTAATCAGTTGATCTATTGGCCGATGTTGAGATCACCCAAGGCATTGCTCGGAGCGGGCGTGGTAACGGCGCGGGCGGCGCCGGCGCTCTAACGCGCGGGACCCTCTCTTACAGGTGAACACGAGGGAAATAAGATGAGCACCATGAACATGGTGTTAATGTTGCTCGCGGTTGTGCTGTCTGTGTTCGTGGGGTTCGCCTGGATGGCGTACTGCTTCAGGTAACCACGGTAAACGGTCGGTATTGTCGCACTGTGTCTGTCGTGCCTGTCGTGTCGTGTCATGTGAATAGGGATTAACACCGGTAAAATTACACAGGTAATATACGGTAAAATTGTGTGTATGATGTAATTTTGCAACAATGTTGTAAGAAAGAGAGTTGATAAACGATAATGTCAGTATCACGGTTAGAAGAAGCATGCTCCGTTGGTGTAGGAAAAATGCGGAATTGAAGTTTGGCGAAGCAGATATGTAAGGCGAAGCTAGAAGGATAAATGAGCAGAAGAATAAACTCATCTATTTAGCTAATGGATTTTTAGTCGGTTGATCTAAAGAGCATTAAAAACCGGCGCGTGTTCAATGATGAATGATGATGTTGAAATGAGCCACGATTGTTGAGAAACCGAGTGGGGTATGTAAGAATAAATGCGTGTGGAGATCGAGTCTTTCTGCCTGTAACGCAAGGCGTAAGGCGTATATAATTAGCCGTAATTTGGGAATAAACCTAATGCTCAGTTAAATGGGTGTTCGTATTGTCTGGTGGTAGCTGCTGGGTAATCTCCCAGTTCAGGCCAGTCATTCGATACATATGCAGCAGTGGTATTCAGAGCACGGGGGCGGGCGTGTGGGTAGACTATCAAGCAGTGTGCTGACCGCGGTTTCGCTACTTCAATAAACCGAAAAGACAAGAGTCGAAAATATGACCGGGACGAGTACAGAATACAACATAAATGATTGTGAATTAAGCGACTACTACACGACTTGTCGGTAAAACTACGTAGTCTGACAACACCACGTGTGAGTCGTCCCGCTGCAGTCGCGCCGGCGCCGGCCGCGCCTGTGACGTCACTGCCACCGCGTGACGTCACAGCCCGGCCTCCGCCACTTACACCCTTCTCTTTGGGCGCAGAGAACTACCACGGCTCTAACACGGTGTTCCTCGTGGCGGTGCTCATGTCTGTGGTAGGGGGGGTATTCATAGTATTTGCCCTGAGCGCTCTCTGCTACAGGTCAGTCGTAGTACACAAAACCTCCCTGTGCCTAAGGTTAGTGTGCAGAAAACAGACCAAAGGTAGTTAAGAAGAAATTTAAATCGTCACCTTCGTATACTTGTATGTTTATTTTAGAGTTAGCGTTGGTGTTTCTGTTTTTACGTCGGCGATTGGTTTTTGTTTGGTTTTTCTTAATTTTTGAACATACGTTTTTATTGTCGTTTACGTTGTGATCGTAGAGCTAGAGTTGGCGGGTGGCGCGCCGGTGCGAGTCGGCGCGCCACAACTGCATTTGATCTGTGGTTCTGTGTCCGCGCCGGCGGCCGGGCGCCTCCCGCCGTCCGGCCGTCTCGCTGCATGCCGACAAGGCTTTCCTCGTTGTACTCGAGCGACACCTCGACTCAAACCCTTAAGATTCTGGGCTCTTGGATGTATGCATTGGCTTATGTGAACTGTGACTCGTTTTCGTTTCCTTTCTTGGTCCGCGCCGCCGGGCGCCCGCGACCGCGTCCCGACGGCGCGCTCGCGTCTATATCTTCCGATCGCACCGTAGCACCGGCCTCCTAACGTCCTAACGTTTGAACGTAAATTACAGAAACACTGCCGTCCCTCCCCGGCGGGTGGATGGTTTGTGGCTTAGTTAGTGCATCGACCGAGGTATGTACCCGTGGCGCGTTTCATTTGTGGCGCTCAAATGGAGAAGATATAGATCGCTCGATACCAATGTCACCAATCACTACCACTACCACTAAATTCTTACTAACTTTTGCACGAGAAGCGAATGTGCGATGCACGGATTCTTCTTTCAAGCGAGCTCTATCTAGTTAGCAATGCCTAATGTTACTTTTAAGAAACATAGAATTTTTCCAGTAAATGTAATATGATGGCGATTTAAATACAACATTACCTTTCAAAAACACTCTCATTTACCTGTCATTCTTCCGATCTCTTTCAAAAGTAACTTTACTGGAAGGATTCCCACAAATCACTAAATTAAGATTTAACTCTTGATATATTTCCACATGACATCAATTCCCATGAGGAATGAAACGAAAAGTAAACATAGTCCAACCCAAAAAAATTATGTTGATATAAAAATTGATCCTAATATCCAAAAGCACCAGTTTTTGCTGTCAAATTAACGAGGGATGGAAGAAAAGGTGATGAAGTTTTTGATACAAAATGCGGTAGCAATCGTTGACAATATTCAACTTTTGTTCCCTCCATTATAATTCGATTCAGCAATTTAACAGCTATCGGGGACGACGACACCATAGAGGCAAGTCTTGAGTCGCTCGACGAGGTGTTTTCGATTCCGATCGCTTTGACCATAATTCTTTCTTATAAACGTAATCGATTGATCTGAGTGTGCGTTCCCACGCCACGCCTACACCAGGAAAAAGAGTACGTTGCCCAAGTATGACCCGCCATACGTAAAGAAGCCCATCGCCAAAAGCTTCGCTGCAGGCTCCACTACTTCGAACAACTCCCAGGAAGACATCTCCATCGACGGCGGAAAGATGCACTCCTTCAACAATACTGTCAGGTACGTATCTTATGAACATTATGATTCTATTCTTAGGTTTATGTTCTTTCGATACTTCGTTACTGTCCAGTTGCATAGCGATTTCTAACTCCACACAAATTATAATTTTATGTAACTTATTTTCTCTTTTCTATGTTTATATCCTAGTATTCTTCATGTTTCATTTTTTTAAAAAAAAGGTCACACGTACATGTTATTTAATAAATAATATATTTTAATTAAAAAAAGACGAGGCATGCTCCGTTGGTTGGGACATGTAGAAAGAATGCGGGATGGAAGAATGACGAAGCGGATATACAACGCAAAAGTGGAAGGATGTAGTAGCCGAGGAAGGCCAAGACTTACCTACCATGACCAAATTGGTCATGTCCTACCAAATGGTGATGTCAGGAGCCTTAGAAACCGGCGAGCGTGCATGAGAAGAGCAATGAATGTTAAAGAAGCGAGTGAGGTATGTAAGGATCGAGTCACGTGGTGCTCGATTCTCTCTGCATACTCCGCAAGGGATTTGGCGTGAAGTTTTAGATAGAATAAATAATGTAATAAATCAAAATTTATGCTATATTGTTACACCAAATATGTCAACAAGTACTGTAACGCAGTTTGGCCTAATGTGACTGGACAATACACAAATGTTTGTAAATTAAAATTGTCTTTCCTCTTTTAATGGATCTGGTGTTCTGAAACAGAAACCTTTTAAGGTACGTCGAAGCTTGACGCGGAGCCACCAGGCGCACCTCACCGCTCTGACTTTATTTCTCGCTCACTTTAGCTTCCTTCACACGGCTTCCTTTACCGCTTTTACAACGAAGTATCATGGCTGATATTGTATGCATATCTGCGCAATCGAGCGGTTTCCTGTTCTCACCAAACTACATATACGACGAATTAAAGATACCGACCTTATTAATTCATGGTGCGTAATCTCTACGGTTACAGTAAACCGGTCAGCCTCTTGGCTGTGTGGATATTAATAGTTTCAGCCTTTCCGGTCGCTATTCCGTGTGTTTCTAGTGTGAACAGCACAATAACACTTTCTTCAAGTTTACTGACACGCTTGTTTTTATTATTTTTATTACCTTTTACACAACTAGTTTTATTAAAATTTGTAGACATACTTTAAATACAGTAACAATTACGAACAATTTATATCAGAACGTAAGTTAACGATGTTGCGTAGTTGCTACATGTTACCGAAACAAATGCTATAATAAATAGTAGGTTTCAAGTATAGCTTTCTAGTCAGATGTGTTAAGCTTAGCAATCACATCATTAATTATTTCTTGTTAAATTTTACAGCCGTGGTGATTCTCGGGTATTCTTCAGACACGGAAACCATATGTCTGGAGCAGGGAATACCAGTAGATATCCGTAAGTTGATTGTTAAGCTTATTATATCCATTAGTTTTTAGTATTGCAATAAGGTGACTTATTTTATAATTTCTTTTGTATGGAATGTTTTGGCACTAATTTTCTTTAAACTATATTTTTCTTATGAAATTTAATCACTATCTTGTAGATCAAAGTAATACTAAAAATGCTCAAATGGCTAAAAGTGTTCCGAAATATACTTCCTATATTTATAACAAGCAACCTAGAAAAAAAAATATAGAAAAAGCTTGGCAAAATTTACAGAAAAAAATATAAACAATTGTTTTTTATTACAATTTACAGGGATCATAAGCAGATGAAACGAGTTCATTCTGGCAGCGAAGATGAACCTACACATTCGGGTAATATATCTATGATAGACTCTTTTCAGTAAATCTATATGAAAAAGAATTTGCCAGACGAATTTATTTAGATATTGATTACAATCCTAACATTAATATCAAGGAGCTTGGAATACTTATTTCATAAAACTTAAAGAGGTTAAGAGCATCCGCTAACAAAAAAATTTAGAAATTCTCTCGAAATACCAGGATATACTGTTTATAGCTTTCTGTATCAAGAGCCTCTAAAAATGAACGTATATCTAAAATTGGACTAAACAGAATACAAGCTAGATGCGCTGGATCAATCCTCGATGATTTATTTTCTGACAACTTAATTTTCATTAGCCAGTATTCAATGAATAGATGCAAACAGTATAATAAACTGTTATTGTAGTAGTATACTATATATCTATTAATAAATTAAGTTGAAAAATTTGTTTGTTTGAACGCGGAAGTGATTTGAAAAATTTAATTTTATTTGTTTGAAAATAAGTATTAGATTTGTTAAATTATTTTTCCCTTTAAATAGTCCAATTTTCAAAGAAGGTTATAGAATACTTAACATGCCGCTAAGAGGCATCTACAAAGATCCGATCCCATAAAGCTGCGGATATGAACTAGTTGTTGTATACATAAACAATTTTCAAAATATCTACTTTGTTTTTCAGGAGAAGAGGACATAGCATTTATTGACGTACAACCTAACTCAATGTCCAAGCTACCAGAGAAGGGTATCCTAAAGAAACATGGGTACGGAGCAGTAGACGGCAAGGACAAATGGGCAGATGATTCTCAGTCTGAACAGCTAGAAGCTGGCTCGCAGTCCGATGGCCAAGAACCGACTGGTGCAGTAGCCGATATGGAGTATAAGTTTAAGGTAAAAATTTTCACACGACTTGAATGATAAACAAGCACTCTGATTTCTTTATTCGTACCACAATGTGTAGCGATTGCGTATTGCTTCTGATAACCCAGGATTTCCACAATAACTAATTCACTTGCAGAGCTAAATTTAGGCAGTATAACTGAATGAAATCAGAATAGGGCTGTAGATACTAATATTTGTCATCTAGATCTCAATAAACTTTAGAATGCATGGTGTGATTTATTTTGCGCATTGTGTCATATGGTAAAGTGTCCACTATTACAAAAAACATCTATTTACCTATCTTTATCAAAGATTTTATCTTTACTCGTGAAGGAATTATTATTTCGTAAGAGACTTTACAACTTCCTATCCCACTCATTCTACATCCGGATTTGGACTGGTTCGGAACAAGACTACGCTTTCTCTAACAACAGAAGAAATAAAAGCCGGCGAACTATTACATTTCTAATTCAACTTTCAGGATCTAAATGGCTATCATGAGAATATAATAGTAGCGTTGAAGACAGCGGCAGCACAGCGAGCAAGTGCTGGTGGAGGGGGCTCTCGAGGCTCAGGTGATCTCCGAGCACTTCAAGATTACGAATACAAACGAGAACGAGCTCCCAGTGCTGAGAAACTACACGAAGCTGAACTTCGAAGGCAGAGGGACGACGAAGATGATGAGCCTCCGCCTTGCGGCTCGATTCGCATTAGGAATTTAGAGGATTTAATCCGTCAACTCGAGCATCACTCCAGCAGACACATGAGCCCCTCTGGCTCTGAGGACATACGCATGTCGGAAACTGAGGCTGATCGGCATTATAGGATTGAGCCGGGAGAAGTGCCGCCGTAAGTTCTCTAAAAATTTTTTGTATAGACTTTTACGTGTACTACTAGCTGATGGGATCTAAATATTGCACTCTATGTTATGGTCCCTAGGAGCGGAAGTCCTTAAATCAATCACATGTTTTTGACGATGAAGACCATAATGTTAATATTCTAAAATCGACACATTCCCACGTATTATATATAGTGTATTACATATGTGAAACGATACAGTTTTTATAAAATACACTCTTTGTTTATCATTTACGTATGTTTTACACTAACAAACATTCAGCCATACTATAAATTTAACTCCAAAGAAGAGTTCAGTTTTGGTATGTGACTAAACCATTGTTTCCATAGTCGTTGTCGAGGTCGTATTGGCGGCGGGGAAGAGGATTCTCGGTTTGGGTACCCACGCTTCCGCGGCAGCGGCCGACACCATACGTTCGGCGGAGGCGCGCCTGGTGCAGCCGTGGCCGCTGCTGGTGGCCTACCTCACGTGCCACATGCTACACATGTAGCACACGCTGGACACGTGCAGCACGTTGCACACGCCGGTCACGTGCGCCCGCCACCCGACGACGATGCACTCTACGAAACCGCTGACGCCGAGCGCCTGCGTGACGCCCCCGACAGCGAAAGGTAAACATTTCGCTGCGCTTTGTTTTCTGTATACAGCTATATCAGTAAACAGAGAGAAATACGCATAAAATTGTGAAAATAGAGAATGTTACCATGCTTATAACAATTATTATTAAATCGTCCATTTCCCGCACTGAAGCTCAAGGATTTCATAATACAACCATTTTTAAAATTTGAATGAAAATCATATTATACTTAATATGGTTTTCATTCAAACTTTTAAATATTAAACCAGAACTCTAAAAATGTTTTTGAAGTTATCAATTAAACACGGCGTGCGCCCTAACTAAAATGGGACCGCATATGCCTACTTGAGGAACTCTAGAATCTGTAGCGTCATCTACACTACCGAGTGGTTAGATGTGAATTCGTATCAATACCGGCAAGGTAGTATAATATTATAGCAACTAGTGTATTACGTCATGAATTCGTTGTCTTTTTTAATTCACGAACATCATGAAAACAGATACTATGTAATGCTTTACTGAGGTCGCTTAACCTGTCTTGTTGAGTTTAAGTCGGTGTGAAAGAGAAAGCACTATAAAGTCATTTCTAAAACAGCTCTCTCTCTTTATTATGATAGTGAACGAACTTTAACATAATATAACGTCCTTTGACAATTCAGTGCAATTCAACATACACAAAAATAGCTTTACCTTGTTAAGCTTCCTCATTGTACTAGCTCGTGCATGTGCTCTAACAGTTTATAGATAGATAAGTTGCTATGCAACTCGGGGTATTGGATGTCATTGCAATTTTTGATGGGTATTTTGATATATATATTTTAATTGAGATATCTGTAAAATGTTCTAAAAGGCCTTTTTAAACATTGAGATAAAGAACTTCCTATAAACTATTATACTACAGTAAACAGTTTTATCATCAAGAATTTCAACTGGCGTACAAAATTATTAATTTTAAATAAATTATATATTAATTCAAAGTCGCCCCGCGTTCCTTAGAGCATTTTTATTACAAATTGCTGTTCGGTTCGCTTTTGGACGCATCGCCGTGGGTGCCGGCGGGCTGTCGTCAGGGTGGCCCCGCCGGGAGCGCACGGCTTGCGTCGACTCTCCGTTCCTCTTCTCTATCATTTTCTAGTGATGAATTTATTCAAGCTCAACAACAGTTAGCCCGGTGGGCGAGTGAAGACGCGGTGCCGGCGGCGGCGCGGCGCGAGTACTTTCCGTCACCACCGGGCTCGTCGGTCAGCTCGGCCAGCACGGCGCGCGCCGCCGGCCCCTGCGCCGCATCGGCCGCCGCTGTGCCCGCCGCCTTCCCCGAGTACAAGCACTGACCACCGGCGCGCATCCCTCACCCAGACACCTGCACCCGTCACGCCCGTCGCACCACCGCCCACCATCCCTAGCCTTCTAGATTCGATGTATCGAGCTCCGTTCGCACCGATAGGATTACTCACTCGCAGCTTAGTATAATAAATAATGACCGTCAGTAGGACACGAATCTTCTCACGCGTAGCTAAGTCGACTAGTGATTCGGACGGAGGCGCGATCTCGCGCCCCGCTTGTGAATAGTTATCGTTAGAAGTGACTTGTAAATATCGAACTGATGCACTCGAATAAATTATGACTGAACTTGTAGTATCTATTTGAAACGTTTAGAGTACCGTCGAATGTAAGTCTCGGGCCGGGGGAGTGTTGTAGCCCCGCGGCCGCAGAGCGCGCCGCTCGCCTTCGTACGTTCCATTATTGTTTGTTCTATTAAATCGATACGCTTTATAACTCTTATCTCTGTTCGACGGCAGCTCTCGGCGGCCGCGCTGCGTTTGTATGTCTAAATTATATTATATAAGACTTATCGTTTTATGGTCTAGCATTAAGGTGTGACGGTGTCGAGATCCTGTGCGACGTCGAGTTCCTTTGACCTCGTATAGACGAAGCTCAACTAACATTTTAGATAGATATTTCAATTGAGCCGATTAAATAAATTTAAGTGAAGCTTTAATGTATCGAGTTCTAATTCGAGAAGTTCTTCTCGACGCCAGCGGAGGAGCTCGATGTCACACAGAATTTCTGTGAATGTTACGTAAACGAATACCAGTGATTTGGATCGGTGATTAGTTGTTGGTCCGACTTAAGTTCTGTATATTTACATGCCGATCGTTCAGACGCCACCTCTCGAAGTAGGGCGACAACGCAACCGTCCCCGGAGAGAATTAACGCTTTTCATTCTGTATCACCTCTCCGAATGAGCGCCCAACTTCGCCAATCACCGTTTCTCGCGTTTAGGCTGTTAATGAACGACAACACCAATATTATCACCACGTAAACATAGTTCTGTTACTAGTTTTGTATAAATAAAGCTGATTGTGTTACCTATTTGTAGTCGGAAACATCAGAGATCTCGTATCACCGTACACGTAATAATTCGATATATACTAGCCTACCTACATACATTACGTACACATATTCTAAAACTTTAATGTGAATAAAAGTTATTTCGATTTTATCAGAATATCTATTATTATTGTATTGACTTTAAACGAATTTATGCCGTTTAAATAATGGGAAAAGATGTATGTTATAAAATGTAATACGTTATAGTTTCTTGTTTATTTTATTGTGACAATTTAGAAGGTTATCGTTTTATTCGCGTTTACGCTAGGTTAGGTGGCCACGCCACGGACATAACTGGTAGGCAACAGTAACTAACAAGTTATAATATTAAATAAATATTCACGACTGCCCCGAATCGGCTGCTATCACTCTGGGAAGATGTTCACTGGCGCTGTGAGGCCCCGCGCCATTCTTCAACATAATTACTCTAATAGAAATACGTTGTAACACTTAAGTAAGTCTAAATAGGTACTATGAACACGTACAGGGTAGATGTGATTACAATACTCTGTAGCTGGGGGCGGCGCTCGCCGATGGAGTGCATACTATTGTGGCTGCCAAATAATGTACCAGAAATTTCGTATACACATGGCCACATCAGTTCGTGTTACTCCGGATAGCTATAAGCCGAGCGCGCAATCTATCAGTCGAGTCACCCTTCGGTAGGTAACGTTCGATGTACGTAAACCAATATTTTGTATTCCAATCGTGCTGTATATATTATACAGTAGGTTATACATGTGGTGCGTGGTGAGATTATGTCCCGTTTATAATATACACGGTAATAGATTGCGTGTTCGAGCGAGCGTCTGCCACTCAGCGGGCGTCGCGTGCGCGCGTTCTATCTCCAAGCTTGTGTGCCCACTCCGCTACACAACAAGCAGTAGATGGTTCTGTATGAAATAGTCAATCCCCGTAAAAATTAAATCTAATTTGGTCTAAAACAAGTAATGTATATACAACGCAGACGTCTAACTTAAATACAAAGGTCGCTGGAGGCCTAGTATTTTCAGATTAGACTTGCAGTACCACCTCATCAGCACTTTACATTGTAGAGCAAGAGAACTTCTGCTTAAGATCTGATCAAAGACGTCCAATTCTCTACAATAAGCTACAATTTCTCCTTAACCTTATATATACCTCTAGAGGGCACTATTACGTAGGGCATTTCAGTAGTTGATAATACGCTCTTAGCTTAAAACGGTCCTTAATTGACATAATATATTGTACGTTGTATGATCTACTGCTTGGGAACTCTGTTATGAGAGATGTGGCGGCTTGGAGGTGCAAGGGAGCTATTTATTTATTGTGCAATCAATTATTGACGCAATCGAAATGATTTCGATACTATCACGAAAATCTCAACACGTATACGAAATTTTATTGCGAATATTTAATAAATATACACCGTATCATATCAGCAGAATTATTTTCGTTATGGGCTTATTTTAGAAATTCATCGTGCTTTCCATTCCTCTACTTACTGATGTTTCATTACTTCAAAAAATAATTTAACTTGTATGTCTGCATCTGGAACATTCTACGGATCCTATATTTTGCGCTTACTTTGTCAAATATTGCTACACTGTCTTTTTTTTCAAAGACATGAAGAATAGACACCAAATTAAATATAATTACAATATAAATTCAATAAACTTGCACGGTTTTTATGAAATTATATTATCTGTTATTAATGTTATTATTTATTGAGTTATATTCACTTCGATCCGTTTTGTATAATTTGTTGTATAAATTATTTTTTTGAAATATTCTGCTTTCAACAGCTATAACTCAGAAAGCTGGATAAGGAAATAACGAAATCACTTTCAGGCTGCTAGTATAAAAAGTTAAAAATAATATAGTTAATTATAATAGCCGAATTTTCTAAAAGTTAACACTTTTGTGTATTTGTATTTTGTGAAAAGCAAATTAGTCTTCAATTAATTTATTTTAAAACAAAATAACAAATCTCATTTCGTATGTAGTAACAGAGGGTTTATTCAATCAATCTTTCAATACTCATTTAGGCAGGTTATTTGTATTTTTTTCTCATTTTAATATTGAAAACGAAATAATACTCAGATAAAATTTTCCTAAAAATTACCTAGAAAGTATTTGAAATCGTGAATTAAACAAAAATGTAACGTACAAGCGGATGTCCCGATTATTGTTGTAATGTCGATATAAGACTCTTAAACTAAACCAATTAAATGCAGCGATACACCTGCCGAAATTAAGTAAAAGTAATAAAAATGTTACTTATCGGTTAGCATTTGTTTGATTATGCATTTGGAGCATTGCATTACTCACAAAGTCATTATTGATCCTTGAGTCCTATGATTTCCGTAGTAATATCGCGGTATTTGAAGACGTGATAAGATTCTTCATAGTGTATTACGCGATAAATGAATGGCTCACACAGTTTGTACGCGTAGGCCTAACACGTCAATTGGAACGGCGCCGGAGAACGCCATTGCTCATGGTAGTGCACACTTCCTCTGTTTTATTAATAGCTCTGCCATCTTCATGTTTCTACATGCACCCGAATTCAAATCTTCATAATTAGTAATTATTGGGTTTGTTTGTAGCATAACCTATAATGATTTGAATTCAGAACTACGTTGTTATATTGTTGTTTTGAATCTTTTCAATATAAATATGGATAGCTATTAGTAAAGCAGTTGCAATGTTTGTTATGCGAATATTCGTAAATACGAAGCGCAATCAGTGCCATATTTAGGTTACTCACAATTACTTTATATGTGTTTCGGTACAAAATATTTTAATGTACCGGCATTACTTCATTTTATGTTTACCTGTGACATACTTAGGCGGTTGCGAAGGTATAATGTTAAATGAAGACCATAACAGCTTGTCAGGAAATTATTATTTGACTTTGCTGTGCCCTAGCTCTTTTCGGCAGGGTCTACCAGAAGTACACAATGTGGCTTTTAACATTATAGATGATGATAACTAGTTACGCCCTATGGGTTACTTATAGCCCAATCTATTTGAATCATATTCATAATTTAAATATGCTGATTAACTAAGTAATGAAACAAGTAAATACTCTGTATATTTGCAAAATTTTACATTTACCGTAGTTATTCATAATATTGATTCACGAAGTGAAAGTGTTTGGTATTTTATTGTATTGGCAATACTTTTATAAGTTTGTATGTTGTTAGGTAATTGCGAATGTGTATTGTTTAATTGAATGAGATTGTGTATGATATAATTATGTGCAATAGGGTGTAATGAGTAGATAGTGATAATAAAACAACAATCTCGTTTTGAGATCTTGAAATAGAAAAAAAAAGAACTACATTTCTGCCCAAAACATCTTAAAGTAAGTAACAGAAATTCACTAATAATGTCCCGTTTATTAAGTGTTCAAAATACTATTCCGTTTCGAACACCATTTTATCATAAGTATGAGCATAGATTGACCATTAAATGTATAGACACAACTGTCGAAATTACGTCGGCGAAGTTCACATTATTCCGCATTTTGGCGTAATGTAAAATGCATTGACGTAACGCAATGACGTAACAGTTTCGCTCGCGTAATTTTTAGCAAGTGTGTCGTGCTAATTAGCGTAAAATGTTAATACTTAGATATATAATATTAATAATTATTAAAATGTCGATCTGTGTATTGAATGCTCGATGAAAATGCGTGTTGCTCAAATTAATGATATCCTTAAACAAGCAGGCCTACATTTACGAACATTCGCAAAATCAACAGAACACTACCGATTAACTAATGTGTAATGTAAACGATAAGGTGATATTATGTAATATAAAAATACGAATTTTAAACGAAGAACGTTACCACGTTGTAATTTTCCGTTTGATTTGTCCTTGTAAATATATTTGCTATATGATTTATTAAAATGAATGTAACATATTATGAAAAAAATAGATGAAAGAGACATTTTATGAGTTGTTTTATTGTTGTTCACCTTCCTCTAGTAATGTTGTTCATTATACAACGTCAGGAGGTGTGCAGGCGCAACAAGTGGTCTTAGGGTCGGCAACGCACGAGTGACAACCCTATTGCTGCAAATGTACATAGGCTACGGTGGCTGTTTATTACCGGGCAGAACGTATGCTTGATTTCCACCTTTGTGGCATAAAAAATGTACCTGGAGGGTTGGTGTGTTTCTGCGGGTGAGTGGTATTGGGGATTAGCAGCTTTGTTAACTACACTTTACATCGTGTGGGCCGCCTGCCTCCCGATGTGGTATAAAACCAAATTGCCTTCAGCCACAAAATACGGGAGGTGGTCACATCACCCAGTCAGATTGTGCCCTACCTCTCATTGCTTAACAACTGTCGAAAACGGTTTAACGGCCCTCTGATTACTCTAGCCTCGAGAGAAGACTAAACTGGTCCGTAGACGGGCTACAGTTAACGCCCCTTAACTTGCGTGTTGGATTAAACTGGCACACGCATCGACGCCGTCAAGCTTCTGAAATGTGCCAAATCAGTTTGATAAAAGGGGGTGGGGCTGAGCCGTGGATGCGGCCGTAAGTTTTACTTCTTAACGGTAAGCGGATGATGTAAAACATATTGTTCGATATGATGCATATTTATATATATTTGACGAGCTCGGTGGCGCAGTGGTGAAACGCGTTGATACACTACTTTGACACCAACGCTCGTGGGTTCGATTCCCACACAATACAAACATTTGTGTGCATGAACATGTCTGTTTGTCTTGGTCTGGGTATTTTCTATGTATGATAAGTATGTATTTACAAGAAAAAAAAAAAAAAAAAATGTATTTACGTATGTTTATCAGTTGTCTAGTACCCATAACACAAGCTTTGCTTACTTTGGGGCTAGATGGCGCTGTGTAATTTGTCCGACAATATTTATTTATTTATTTATATTATATTGAATTGCAACATTAGGCTTTCTAGGCGATTCCCCAGGTGTTTTAATCGGCCAATCTTTAGGTTGCCGAATTTTTTTGTACGGACACATACAAGCATATCTTTCACCTGATGTAAAGTGGTTAATGTAGCCTATTACCGCTTACATTACAGGAAGTCTAACATACGCGTTGTCACCCCTGCCGCTACCTACACGGTGACTCCTTAGAGGCTTAGTGGTAACCTCACTTACTAACGGGAACCCTTGGTTCCATAGGGAGATTTTTGGCTGCGGTTTTCTGTGATCGATCGGTACTATTTTGGTGCACTAAAAAAAATTTTCCTCCCCGGTAACTTCTCGAGGCCAGTAAATTCCCGAGTAAGTTCCCAGTAACATACAATAAAGTAAAAATGAAGATAGGTATATTTTAATAAATTAACCTGTATAATAGGGACCTTTTGTACTTTGATTATACTTAGAGGGTTAAATATTAAATAAAACAATCATGTACTTGATCTGAATGGAAAAGGCGTAGTAATAAAAAAAGTATCCTACGTGTATTATAACAAAAGACTCTTTCAAATGTAGATTCATTTATACGTACACCGCCATCTAGTATCAATTTGGCACATGTATCTTGTAAACAATCATAGTAATTTAGCAGTAAATACAAAGCATGATTGTTACATACAATTTATAAATATTACTCATTCCAAGTTGCCATAGCATAAAACAAGCATATTTACAATACGCTGGTAGCGCGTATTTACCGCCACCTGGTGGCGACTTTGAACACTATTGATTCTTGAATAAACCTTAACTTATTTATCATGCAATTAGTACTTTATAGTATTTGAAAGTGCCGGAAGAATAAAATTGATATTCGGCTTATGATATACAGGTTCAACCCCTCAAAACCTCCAATTTCAAGTTATGCCGTCAATAAATAGTTTGGTAAGAGATGTATTTCACTTAGATGTATTTTCTATTAGGTGGGGCTGTGATGTGCGGTCCCGGGAATATTCGTGAAATTCCCTTTTAAATTACCACTTAGTATTTTAGGTAAGTTATTGGGAATATTCCTGTAGGGGAATTTACTGGTAATTTACTCAACAGTTCCCGGCTGGAACATCCCTAGTGCCCCTAGTAGCATTACGCGCGAACGGTTGACGCACCACGCATGTGTGCATTCCACACGTTTGCGTTATTGAGAGGTCATTTTCAGATACAATTAATATTAGGTCCTTACATATAAAATTTGTTCAACTGGTAGTTTGTTAAACTGGACACTTTGATTTCAAATATCTGGCGTTTGGTTCCAGATCAACCCTTACTCATTCCACTGCAGGGACACGGGTCTCCCTTCAACCGAAGGGGTTTAGAGCATACTCCACCACGCTGCTCAAATGCGGATTGGCGGAGGCCAGTGTATTCAAGCCGCCCGAGAGCCACTGGCTTAACTTAACGGCTGTCATCTATCGACAACAGCCGGAACCGCCGGTTTAACGTGCCCTCCGAAGCACGGAAAAACTCGAGATAGATGAACCCATCCATAGACCGGCTACGGTCGACGTTGCGTAACCTACGTGTTCGGTTAGATTGGCACGCTCAACGACGCCATCGAGCTCTCATCATAAATATTAACAGCACGAAAATTAGAGCCCATCCCAAAAAAAATAACTCGTAAAGACTATTAACGACATTTTTTTTTTGATCTTTGACTAAATAAGAAATCACAGAAACCCAAAACCGACCTATGGTCGTAATCCGGCGCAGTGCGATCGCGTTTCGTGTGACAGATACCATGCAAACACGAATGCTATAAAAATCCTGCCTCAGATCACTGCTGCTTTCCCACTTTTCTCACCCCTGTGGGTTCTGTCTTCTAAATATCTATAGCACAAACTCAGCTTTAAAAAAATACAGTTCGAACTATGAAAATAAATCGATTACTTTGTGAGATATCGGTTGACATATCACGTACATATGACGTACATCACACACAAAACCGCAGATTATATACACAATACAGACATATCATCACGCCTGTCTCCCATTGGGGTAAGTAGAGACTATGGATCGCCAGGTGCACCGATCCAAACATACATCTCTCGCCTCTTCCACACTCATGAACCTCTTCATGCATGCTCTTCGGTTTTGGGCGCCTTTGATTTGGCCCTTTTTCAAAATATCACCAAATACACATCACAAAACCATAGGATTAATTAGATACTTAACTGGGTGCTACAATTCTTTATGTTTTACCAGGATCTATGTAAAGACTTAGCCCCTACTGATTTCAAGTTTAATGTAAGTAGATCAAAAGTAAATAAAACACGCATATTCCATTTATTAATTTATTATCCGCTTAAGATACGTACCATTTGTAATTGAAAAATATTAAAACATTACATTTAAACTGTTCAATCAGCACTCTCGCTCTTTCTTCGTATCAAAAACTTCGCGAAATCGTCTGTCTGCGGATCGAACGAAGTTATCTTCTCGCACTGTGCTGCAGCTGCCGCCTGCAGGATCTGATCTCCATACCCTTTTACATCATCTCTCTTCAACTCAACCATGTATTTACGAGACTCCATTATAACTATAGCGTTATCTCTTGCCATTGACCAAACACTTGGCTTCACGCGTGATATCACGTTGTGCCCCACAAATATGCCGTGGAAGAGTCCTTGAAACTGGGGCTTGTGTGGGTAATGCTCCAATGCAGATAGTGACAGAAAGTGCACCTTTCCGTAGTCTATATTTATATACGTATCCCGATCCTCACGAAGAAACAGCGGCGCCTCAGGCCCGCTTTCAGAGATCTTTGCATCAATGTCACTTAAAACTACCATTCCTAAATTGTGTTGAGTATCCAAATTTAATGTATTTACATCAAATCGCTGACGGTTTTCAACTTCGTACAGCATCCTCGTTACATTACGCTCTGCCACATCAGTCGAGCGTTTATAATTCACACCGTGCGTTGACTTCAGCATATCCTTATCTTCGCAATCTAATCCATACGCTATGTAGGGCGAAGTCACCAAATCGCCAAGATAACCTCTATGGAGGTAGCGGTCTCCACACTTGCACACACCCGCTGCTAATGTTACGTTTGGTCTGCAAACCTCTGTTTCCAACCAAGTGAAAGCTATGCCATGCTCTCTGAAGTGCTTGTACTCCTGAACACAGATCTGACTCGCAATTTCTTTCAAACGCATGTGGTAATCCCAATCGAAAACCCCCGCTCTGCTATCAAATCTTAGTCCGAGGCTATTTCTAATCCTATGCTCCCACAACTCGCAAGCGTTAAACTGATTAGTGTTACCAGTTGTCCAAAAGTTGAGCAGGTTTTCCATATAATCTCTTTCTCGATATTTCATTTGTTCTACTGACACGCAAGGTAAGAGGCAGCTCATGTAGTCAGGATTCGTAATCATCCCGACTAACTGTCGAGCCTTAGCGATGACATACCTTGACGTGGGCGGACGGAGGAGAATATTTCCGTAGACTTCAAGCAAACGTCGCGTTTTCTCCAGCAACCCGCATCTTGTCGTCTTCTCTAAACTGAGGGACAGGAGGAGCAGCTGTCTGGCGATGAGTTCTGGACAAACATCGATGACAAAAAAGTTCATGTACCGCCTGGAGTGCCGGTAAGCTTGAGCAAGCGTTTTAATAAGATGTCTTGCGTCGCATCCTCCTATTACAAGAAAGTTGAGTTCGTAAGCGTGCTCATCGCCATGTTTAAGATACTCCTGTTGCAGATCAAGGGCAGGAGTAATTCCCCAAAACATTGTTACTCGAGATTTTTGTAATAATGCTGTTAATTCTGCCGACACTCTTGTGTGTTATTTAATTAATATCGTATTCTTGCCGTGTTCACAGCTCAACTGTCAGTGAAGCAATAGCGATCTCCAATGTCATGGTAACGCTTATTTGCGTTGTGAATGCACATAGGATTTATATAGCACAAAGGGGGTTGCCATAGCAACGGTCTATTTATGCAGATTCAATAAACTTATCTTTATTAAATGCCACACGGGCTCGAGTTTTATCTAGAATGTTGCATAATGCAATTTAGATTAGTGAAATTATGGGCAACATGAAAAAGTTAATTCCGATTTGGTTAGTTTCCTTATTTTTTTGTGACAGTGGTGTGGAGATAGATCTCATTTTTATTAGGGTTCCGTAAACGGAACCCTATTACTGAGGCTCCGCTGTCCGTCCGTCCGTCCGTCCGTCTGTCACCAGGCTGTATCTCATGAACCGTGATAGTTAGATAGTTGAAATTTTCACAGATGATGTATTTCTGTTGCCGCTATAACAACAAATACTAAAAACTAGAATAAAATAAATATTTAAGGGGGCTCCCATACAATAAACGTGATTTTTTTGCTTATTTTTGCTCGATATTGATAACGGCAACAGGTAGACGCTTGAAATATTCACAGAATATTCAGTTATATATTCACTTTAAGTATAAATAATTAAATTAAAATAAAACAAATATTTAAGGGGGGCTCCCATACAACAAACGTGTTTTTTTTGCTGTTTTTATAGATAATGGTACGGAACCCTTCGTGCGCGAGTCCGACTCGCACTTGGCCGATTTTTTTTCACTATATATATATATATACATATATAGTGAAAAAAATCGTCAGTTCGTTCGAAACGCTGTAACGAACGGGTGTGTTTGCGTGTATAACTACAAAAGAAGTACGTGCAATGCCTTTAAAAAAGTGTATTAAATGTAAAAAAAATGTTACAAAGAAATCACCTGGGCTGGAGTGTAGTCGATGCGAAAAAGTAGTGCATGCTGACTCTACGTGTGCTAAACTTTCAAATAAGCAACTAAATACGCTGCGGAATTCTCCGGGCATTGAGTGGAGTTGTGAAGAGTGCCTAAAAAACATATCTCGGAGATCATCTTTTGTGATCCCAGATGATGACGGTGAAGATGAAGAATCCGAAATAGGATACCTTGTGGACTCTCAAAGCATAGATACCCGTAAACTTGTTCAAGATATAAGTCGTGAACTAAAGAAAACATTTAGAGAAGAGTTTGGCAGCTTGGAGTCCTCACTTGAATATCTCAGTGAACAAGTCAGCTCCATGGAACAATGCATAAAACAGCAAGATAATAGAATCAGGGACCTTGAAAATAAAAATCACGATTTTCAAAATATGAATAAAAATTTAGAATTGAGGGTAGCCGTGCTTGAAAATGAACTGCAACGAGTGGAACAAAGGGCCCTCGAAACCTCTGTCGAGATTGCAGGGTTCCCTGATATTGCTCCGAAGGAAGTGGATAAGATCATAGAAACGGTAGCAGTAAAGCTCAATATGGATCGAGACGACGTAAAATCGACTCGACGTCTTCCGGGCTCCAAGGATAAACCAGGAACCATTCTTCTAGAAATGAATACAACACTAGCAAAAAAAAATGGATTCATGCCAGTAAGGAAAAATCTCTCACCCTAGGATTACTAATTCCAGACATTCCAATAGAGAAAGCAGATAGCAGAATATACGTTCGTGAAGCGTTAACTAAACATTTGAAAACAATTCTGTATAATACTAAATTTCAGTTAGGTAAATCATTTCAATTTATATGGTGTAAGGATGGTAAGATTTGCGCCAGAAAAACAGGTAATAGTAAAATATTTTACATTCAATCCTTACACGACATCAATCAAATCGCAAAGCAAGTACATATCTCCACTCCATTGTAAACCTTATTTTTATTATTTATTTTTTATTACTGTACTTACTGTTATTATTTTAAATGGATACACAAGTCAGAGAATTATTTAATTGTACTTCGTTTAATAATTTTTTTCGACAGTTACCTTCTAAAAGCCATATAAATATTTCATGTTTACATATTAACATAAGATCATTGATAAAGCACTTTACCAAATTACTACAGATAATTCATAGCTGTACGTTTCCACTAGATATAATAGTAATAACCGAAGCAGGCATCACAGACAACATTGCAAACTTGTATAATATACCTGGATATAATATGTATTCACAATTGCGTACCAACAAAAAGGGGGTGGGGGGGGGGGGGGGGGGGGTATCATTATATATGTAAAAAATCATTTAAAATTTACTATACAGGAACGTAAAAGCATCACATTTGAAAGCTTATCAGGTTTTCTAAAAACCCCAAGTCACCATATAGTCTTGCTTGCATTGTATAGACCACCATCAACTAACAAAAACATATTTATCCGAGAGCTACGTAAGCACATTTCCACGTTCGATACTACTCAAAATATCGTACTAATTGGCGATACAAATATAGATTTAAAATCCAATACCTCATACAAGAATTCATATTTAAACATGCTCAGTGAGCGCGGAATGATGTGTGGAATCACTGACTACACTAGAATCGAACCAAAACATAATGTAATAACTAAATCTTGTATCGATCACATTTTCACGCGATTCCCCACATTATGTCCGTACTCTGCAGTGCTAGATGTCGTACTAGCCGACCATCGAGCAATAGTTTTTACCTGCATCGACGACACTGCGCCCGGGCGCCTACAGGATGTTACTAAAGAAATCGTGAATTATGAAATGTTTTGTAATGAATTAAAGAATGTCAAGTGGGATCAAACAAATGAAATGCATTGTCCAAACGAGATTTTAAACTTTATATATAACTCATATCGGAGCGCAAAAAAAACTGCTACATCAACTAGAAACTATAATGCGAAACAAAAATGTTACAGAGTACCTTGGATCGATGATAACGTAACACGGCTATGCAAGAAACGTGATAGATTATTCCGAACTTGGAAACGAAACTTAAATGATCCTAAACTAAGACTAGAATATAACAAAACCCGTAATTTATTACATAAAGTTATTGAAAATAGAAAAAATGCTTACTACAATAAACAAATAAATGAAAATTTTAAAAATATAAGAAAAGTATACCAAATTGTTAACCAAATGCTGGGCCGTGTGACGTTATCAATCGATGATGCAATACTTAGGGCGTTTGAATCGTAAGGTATTGGCACCAAAGCTATTGCTGATAAATTTGCAAATGAATTTGACGAAGCAGTAAAAAATATAATTCCAAATTGTAGTTCGAAATTATCAAATTTAAATGAATATTGTGAGCCATCTGACTCTAGTATATTGTATAAAAAGGCTACCAGCGAGAAGATTTACAAAATTATAAACAAGCTAAACTCTAACAAAGCTCCAGGGTCTGATAATGTTAGAGCATCTGATTTAAAAATAATAGGTAATGATGTTTCCTTAGCGATAGCTAATTTAGTTAATTGTAGTGTTAAATATGAGTCATATCCAGATAAATTGAAGAGTGGTTGTGTAAGGCCTGTACATAAAAAGGGCAAACGAGATGATTGTTCAAATTATAGGCCAATTACTTTACTATCGTCCATAGATAAAATAGTAGAAAAATATATCTGTGAACAAATACACGACTTCTATACAAAACACAATATAATATATTGCAATCAATATGGTTTTCAGAAAGGTAAAGGAACAACAGACCTACTTTCTAAATTTACTGATGTAGTTAACGATTATCTCGATAAAAAAAAATGTGATGGTTTTATTTATAGATTTTTCACGAGCTTTCGATACTTTAAATCATAAGCAACTATTAACTAAACTCGACAACTGTGGAATAAGGGGACCTTTACTAGAATGGTGCAGAGATTATGTAAGGAACAGAACTTTAACGGTCAAGATCAATAATACGCTGAGTGACCCCTTTCCGGTCACAGAAGGTACAGCACAAGGTTCAGTCCTGGGCCCCCTCCACTTTCTGTCATACGTAAATGACATGAGCAAATGCATAAAAAACTGCACATGTTATCAATTTGCTGATGACACGTGCCTGGTAGTAGCTGATAGAGACCCTCAAAAAGCTCTAAACACACTACAATCGGACTTTAATTCATTACAAAAATGGTGCCATGATGCAGGGTTGGTACTAAATTTCAAGAAGACGAAGTTATTAAAAATCAAATCTCCATACTTGAAGACAATTCCTATTACCGATTTGATTTCTCATGATCATAATTGTCTACATAATTCCAAAAATGGCGTCTGTGTTTGTCCAAAGATAGAAACCGTTGAATCACAAACATATCTAGGCCTAGTGATTGACCATAGATTAAACTGGAGCCATCAAATAGATCGAGTCTGCAACAAATTACGACACTTTTTGGCAAATATGAAAATTCTTAATAATCGAATACCTTTTAAAGTTAAACTAATGCTATACAACTCACTCGCTGAGTCACACATACAATATGGCCTCAGCAGCTATGGTCGTACATATAACACTTATCTGAATCAAATTTATAAACTCCAACTAAAAATTCTAAAAACCCTAGTTTCCCCTAAAATTAAACAACAGTACTATAATGATCCTACTGGAATTTTTGAACATTGTAGAATTTTACCTGTACACCAACAGTTTAGACTCAACCTATTAAAGGAACAATATTTTAATCATAATCTAAAAAAGAAAATTGACCATCCTGTATACACTCGCGCGGTAGCTCGAAACCGGCTTTGTACAATGCAAGCGAACAATATGTATGGCGAGAGAACAACCGAATACCTAGTGCCTCAACTTATTAATAAATTACCCTCCAGTCTTGTTGATGCTA
This sequence comes from Pyralis farinalis, assembly GCA_947507595.1. Classification (NCBI taxonomy): domain Eukaryota; kingdom Metazoa; phylum Arthropoda; class Insecta; order Lepidoptera; family Pyralidae; genus Pyralis; species Pyralis farinalis. Next base: position 36,042,462 of record OX382268.1, on the reverse strand, counting down.
TTACAAACAAAAATATAAAGGCTAAATTAAGGCAATATTTTTTGAACAATATTCACGATTTATAATATTATTTTCTCCTTCTTATCAATTGTGTCACACATTAATTATTATGTAATGATTGAAGTTGTTTTCTTATTCCGGTGTTAAGGAGTGATTATTTGTTCGTTATTGTATTTCTTTTTTTTGTTATTGTTTATTTTGTTGCAACTCACACCACCAAAATTATAAAACATAGTTGTCTCGACGGATTCCTGCATTAATTACAACCTCCGTGGTTTCATAATGCATGCACATGATTAATGTTTGTATTTGATGTTTACATGTTAAATAAATAAATAAAAATAAAAAAAATATATATCTATAACTTTACGCCAATCCCTTGCGGGGTAGGCAGAGATCACCGAGCGCCACGTGACTCGATCCTTAACATAATTACTATTCACATGCACGCTCAACGAATTCTAAGGCTCATGGCATCACCTTCTATTAGAACACGACCAATTTTGTCATGGTAAGTAAGCCTAGGCCTTCCTCGACTCCGACATCCTTCCACTTTCGCATGCATCACCAACTCTGTTTCTAACATCATCATTCCGAATACGGTCTACAATGCTGAAACCAGAAATACTCGTGTGATGCCCAGTTTTATAGGAACTCAGAAAAGTCTAGGCCCTACCAAACAGTAATCTCTTATACCAGTGGCTAAGCGACAGGAGAGTACGACACCTACACCAGCACGGGCATGATCGTCCCGGTCTACCCCAGACCATAGGGCCATCATCCCACCGGGCAGATCATCGGTGTCGCTTCCCTTACGCTTAGTCTGAGTTTGATGTAATCACAAAATAAGTAATTCTTTTATGGGGCAATGTATACGATTCTATAACAAACTTCCCAGCAATATAAGAGAATTGTCAATAAACAAATTTAAAACTACCATTAAAGCCAAATTGTGTAGCAGGGCATATTATAATGTATCTGACTATATTAATGATAAAAATGCCTGGGATTGAGTCGATCCAATTATAATGTAATTAATAAATTATGTAAATTTGTTTGGATACCAAAGTCAAAGTCAAAATCTTTTTATTCCGTAAAAATGGCTACATTTGTTTGGAATCGTCACAATTTTTTTCCCTACCGTGCAGTTTATGACTAGGTGAGCACTGATAAAAATACTGCCAAAAAACTCAGGCATCCCTCTTTTGGTGTCCAAACAAATTTACATATTTTATTAATTACATTATAATTGGATCGACTCACTCCCAGGCATTTTTATCATTAATATAGTCAGATACTTTATAATATGCCCTGCTACACAATTTGGCTTTAATAGTAGTTTTAAATTTGTTTATTGACAATTCTCTTATATTGCTGGGAAGTTTGTTATAGAACCGTATACATTGCCCCATAAAAGAATTACTTATTTTGTGGAGACGGCTTGCATGTAACACAAGATTATGCTTATATCTAGTATTTATGCTATGAGTATCAGTCTTTTTACAAAATGAGTCTATGTTTTTATGGACATATAAAAGATTTTCATAGATATATTGCGATGCGACTGTTAAAATATTTATTTCTTTGAATTTTTCTCTAAGGCTCTCCCGGGGACCAAGTTTGTAGATAGCTCTTATGGCTCTCTTTTGCAATAAAAAGATGGTGTTAATGTCCGCGGAGTTACCCCAAAGAAGAATTCCATATGACATAATACTATGAAAGTAGCTGAAATAAACTATTCTAGCCGTATCAATATCAGTGAGCCGTCTAATAGTTTTCACTGCATAGGCTGCAGAACTTAGTTTTCCTGATAATTTTTCAATTTGTGGGCCCCATTGTAGTCTGGAGTCAATTGTTATACCCAAGAACACAGTTGTCTCCACAGGGGCTAAATTAGTTCCATTAACATGTACATTGGTAGCCACCTGTCTTACATTAGGTGTTGAGAACTTAATTACTTTAGTCTTTTTATCGTTTAAAAGCAGATTATTAACACTAAACCAATGAATAACTTTAGAGAGAGCATCGTTAACTTCGTCATAATTACCTAACTGTCTATTAATTTTGAATGTCAAAGAGGTATCATCCGCAAACAATACAATCTCATGTTTATCCCTTACATAATAAGGTAAGTCATTTATATAAACTAAAAATAAGAATGGACCTAGAATTGACCCCTGTGGGACTCCCATAACTACAGGGGACCCCGAAGATCTTTTACCATTAACATCGACCTTCTGTATCCTATTGCCCAGATAAGAAGACAGAAGTTCGAGAGCCTTGTTCCTGATACCGTAGTGGTGTAATTTTCTGACAAGAGTGTCATGGTGCACGCAGTCAAACGCTTTAGACAGATCACAGAAAATTCCCAAGGCATCTTGCGAACCCTCCCATGCCGCGCATATACTTTTAAGCAAATGAATCCCTGCGTCTATAGTTGAACAACCTCTCGTAAATCCGAACTGTTTCCTATGAAGCAAATTATGTGCATTGAAATGTCTGAGCAACTGGCTAAGCATTAGTTTTTCAAAAATTTTACTGAGAATGGGCAGTATGGAAACAGGTCGAAAATTCGAAGGGTCCGAACTATCACCAGATTTAAATAATGGAATGATTTTACTATGTTTCATCAAGTCAGGAAATACACCAGATGCCACACAACAATTGAAAATTGTAGCTAAATGTGGAGCGATTGAAATAATAATAGAAGAAATGGTTTTGACAGATAGACCCCACAGATCTTTAGTGTTTTTCATATTTATTGATTTAAAAGCGTTCAAAACATCTTTTGGGCTTACAGCTGAAAATTCAAATATTGTGTCGCATTCTACCACGCTCTGTTTGAGAACCAGTTCAGCAGATATAGAAGAAGACATAAGATTTCTCGTAGTAATAAGAGGAATGTTAGAAAAATATTTTTCAAACTCAGTCGCAATTTCTACATCATTTTTGATATCTATATCATTTATCTTTAACCGAAAGTCTCGACTACGTACTTTCGCTCTCGTACCAAAAGAGGGATGCCTGAGTTTTTTTGTCAGTATTTTTATCAGTGCTCACCTAGTCATAAACTGCACGGTAGGGAAAAAAATTGTGACGATTCCAAACAAATGTAGCCATTTTAACGGAATAAAAAGATTTTGACTTTGACTTTGATCAACTCGGTGGCTCAGTCGTGAATGACGCGACTTTGACACAAACACTCGTGGGTTCGATTCCCACACAAGGCAAACATTTGTGTGCATGAACATGTCTGTTTGTCTTGGTCTGGATGTTTTAAGAGAGGTAGGGCGCATCAAAGCAGCCCGTTTCGTGAAGTACCTCTACCTCACAGAAAACCGCAGCCAAATAACAACTCCCTAGAGAATTGTTGTGTTCCTACGTGTGAGTGAGGCCACCAGTAAGCTCCCAAGGAATTGCTGTATAAGCAGCAGAGGAGGTATCGCGCGAGTGATACTTAATATATATCGTAAGCGTTAATAGGCTACGGTACCCGCTTTACATCAGGTGGGCCGTATGCTTGTATGCCTCCCGACGTAGTATAAAAAAAGTCTCTGTCACACACAAAGCATCTAAACGTCTCTCATTTATTACGTCTATCAGTTCGTTCATCTTATCATTCAATCCACCTTCCACGTGTTTATGCAGCACTCGGATCTCCTCGACCCCCCGTAATTGGCGCTGCGTGGTGGGTGGCACACCCCACCGCCGCATGCAGCTATATTTGCACCAACGGGGGCGGATCCGTGCGAATCGCTTCCGGGGGCCGCCCTTATTTGCACATCTGTACGCCCTTGGTCCGGAATTGCAATCTGATTACTATGTTAAGATGTCCAGAAAACAATTAAAAAAAAATGTCGCAGATCTATGGAACAAATCACAGGAATCTAACAATCTGTGTGTGAAATGTATTTGTACATTTCATAGTTAAATGTATCTATGTATATCTTCACGGCAAGTCCCTTGCGGGTAGACAGAGCGGACCGAGTGCCATAACACGCGGCCCTTACACACCACGCTCGCTTCTTTGACATTTACAGCTTTTTTCATGAACTCTTTCTGTTTCTAGGGCTCCTGATATCACCTTCTGATAAAACACTACCAATTTCTGGTCAGATTCAGATCAGACATGTTTATGTACACAAATGTTTGTCATGTATGGGAATCGAACCCACAAGAGCGTTAGTGTCAAAGTCACGACTTCGCCACCGAACTCGAGCGCCATCAATTCTCATTTTTATTATGATGTATTCGCACATGATTGGAACTTACGTCATATAACAAAATGTGAAAAAATGTATGCAATGATTACACCTATAAAAAACTCTCTGAAAAAATAATCTTACTAACTAAAATCTGATTTATGGTCGAATTTCGATCACAGAACGACCATTTATAAGAATATACAATAAAAACACGAATCAAATAATTTACGATCGAAATAAGTCCTGTACAGATAATGGCCCATCTGATGTAAAACAGTTACCATAGCTTATGAATGCATGCAATAAGGGAAATACACTGATGACACAGCAATTACTTATGAGTTTCCTGGTAACCTCCCTCATCCGGAGGAACACAACTACCCTCCAGAGACTTGTAATTTGACTGCGATTTTCTGTGGAGATATTTTCCAAGTCAGGCTTCTTTGATGCAGATGGTGCATACCTACCTCTTTAAAAACACCCAAACAGACATCTTTATTTATCAAGACAAACACACAAGTCTTTGTACTGTGTGAGAATTGAGCCCACCTGAACCTTATGTTAAAGTAAGATTGCTAATCACTCCACCACTGGGCTTGTCAAATGTTAAGGTAATTAAAAAAAAGAAGCCTCGAAGTACATTTAAGTATATTTACAAAAATATTCTGTTTACAAAATCCGTAACAACCTTAGATACAGTAATGGGCTTCCAATGTTGACATCGACTCGCTAGGACTGGAAGTGTTTTGTTGTAAAAATTTCAATACTTCATTAAATTGCCTTAATGAAGCATCCAAATTTTAAGACTTATCACAGTATTGATGAATATCTGACACACAGATTGAAGTGGGAATAATTTAGGCAATCATATAATTACTATTTACTACTTCACATTGATCTTGTACTGATATCTTCACTTGAACTCATTGTAATATGTAATTGATTATTGAAAAAAAGATCTACATTCGACAGTTCCCTTCCGCTTTCGTTCCTAGATAATGATCATTTCCTAAATGCTGATAAATAAAAATAGAATATAAACTATTGGGAATGAAAAACTGAGTGAAGTGAGAGATTATATCAAAAATTTTAAGCCATGTCTAAGTACCCAGTATCTCCAATGATCTACTACGAGGTTCTTCAAAAAAGCCAACTGCTTATCATCAAACAGGCTGTACGCTGATTTACCACCCTCATGGTATAAAACAGTAAAAATAAAGTGCTTTCATCTCTTGACACCCTCAAATATAAAAAAAGTCGAAGCTAAAACACAACATCACATAATCATTCGTAATAATAATCAGGTCTCTCAAATGGAGGTAAAACTTTAACTCTCGCTGGTCTTAAAAGCGAACTCGATTCAGGCAATATCCGTCTCATTGTTGTCATTTCTACAGACGCCGGTAAGTTGGGGCTGGTGCTGTTCTGTCTTCGACTGTTATCACTCTCGGTCCAAGTATTCGGTGTAATACTTGTTGGCTCCCTCTTTATTTTTTTGACCCAAAGTGCTCTCGTTCGTTTGTTAGCCAATATAAAGAAAATAAATAAAACGAACCCTTGTAACGAGACAGTTATTGTAAAGATATATGCAGCAACGATATTATATGCAAAAAGACCAAAGATCCAGGGCAAACCGAACATAAATACGAGAAGACTGCTGACAACGGCAGACCTCAATGAGTCTTTGGAACCTCCATGCGTACGGATATTACTAGATGACCACAGCGATCGAAGGATCGCCAAGAATAGTATCCAATTGGTAAGCAATATAACTGCTATAGGAATGAATATAGTCACCCATAAGCTGATACCAGAAGGATAGCAAAATGCGCCGGTGGGGGCGGTGTCGTCGAATTTTTTTAAGTAAGCGTTATGATTGACTGCAAGAAGAATTCCAATTATAACAAATGGCGTCCCCCACGCAAATAAAGAAGACTTTAAAAGCTTCCTTGATACATCTTTGCTAAAAATCACCACTAGACTCCTATACGATATTACGGCGGCAACGAACATCCAAAAGAAAGAAACTAGAACAGAATAATGTAATAATACTCCTACCAAAATACACCAAATTTTATGGTCAAATCTTACAAATGTTACCGTTAGGAAACATATGTTTAATATTAAAATTGCAATGCATAGCTGTAGCCAGATTCTGTTACTGAAGTCTTTTCTCCAGGATTTGAAGGTAGCAGCTGTAACAGCGACTAATATTAACCCGATAACAGATAAGCTACAACCTACACCAGATAAGATTTCCAAAATCCTCTCGTTTTGTTCTGAGAATCTACTCACAGGAATTAATACTTCCGCAAAATGTGTGAGGTGATCACATTGGCAAACATCCAATATTTCTGGGTTAGTCGATCTTATGAAAGTGCAACCGTCTTCTGACCAAAATCCAGTTCCGTTTTCCGCAAAATGCCAATACGCACAGGCTCGTCTCCAGTTCCGACCTGGTTCTGCAATGGTCGGTCGGAAATAAATGCTTATAACCTAAAAAAAAAAAACAAAATATCTTAATTTTTTTTTAACGATGGCATATAACGGAATCACCAGTACTTATTATACCCAGACGCAAGAGATCCATTTTATAGTAACTAAAAAAATGCAGTAAAATCAGACGCCTGCTAGCTATGGACATTGATCTTTCGTAGTACTTGGTCACAAGACATGTAATTTATCTAAATAGGCACAGTTATCGAGTCAATCTTATTACACCTTATTTATTAGACAAATTAATATTTTAATCTCTGGTATTTAAGCTACTATTATGTTTTAGCTGATGTGCGCATTACAGTTAAGCGATTGAATCCAGCACTGGATCACAGCTGCAAATGTGAATCGGCATTAGAATATACTGATTCAACAGATGATTCATACTAGTAATTAAATTAGTCCTGCTATTCATTCCAGCGTGGCTATTTTAGCGCCATGGGAATAGTGGCCATTATTGTTCTTAAAGAAACGTAATACAGCAAATATGTATTGTTGTTTCTCCAGATATATTGGATAGGAATCTAAAATGGCTGCGCTAGTCATATCTTCCCATTTGCACACCAATGTTAAATACGTCAATACAACATGAATGGCAACTGTTGTTTTTGCAACACATACTTTTATAGAATTTAACATCACATTTGTATAGCGAGTGTTAATCTACTTTCAAAAATTTGTAATTATATTGATATGTTACACTACATACACTCGTTTTTATTTAAATCACAGCACTGTACCTATTTAGATAAATTAGCTGTGGAAATGAAAACAATGACGATGATGACGAATTCAATTACTAGTACGAATCATCTGTTGAATCAGCATATCTAATACCGGTTCACATTTCCCAGCTGTGATCCAGTGCTGACTTCAATCGCTTAACTGAAATGCTGCAGCATAATGTAAACCGGATATCGGCTAAAACATAATAGTAGCTTAATACTAGAGACTAAAATATTCATTTGTCTAATAAATAAGGTGTAACAAGATTGACTTGATAACTGTACCTATTTAGACAAATTCATCAAGTGTTCATTTTCACAGCTTCAAAATGATTGAAACAATGATACGACACAGTTCGACCCAGCGACGGATTACTGGCCTGTAATATATATATATATATATATATATATATATATATATATATATTGTCGGACAAACTACACAGTGCCATCTAGCCCAAAAGTAAGCGAAGTTTGTGTTATGGGTACTAGACAACTGATAAACATACGTAAATACGTTTTTTTTTTGTAAATACATACTTATTATACCTGGAAAATATCCAGACCAAGACAAACAGACATGTTCATGCATACAAATGTTTGTACTGTGTGGGAATCGAACCTACGAGCGTTGGTGTCAAAGTAGCGTAACAGCGCGTTTCACCACTGCGCCACCGAGCTCGTAATGATGCAAAAGAGGCATAAAAATCTATTTATAATGAAATGCATCTGGCTGTGTGAGCAAAATAGCAATAATCAGAGCACACGACGAGCATGCATGTTAAAAATTGTAATTCTAAGTCTACTGCGAATTTCTTTTGGTTTCGTTAGGTTTATTGAGGTATACATATGTTGTTTCTCGTACCTCATTGTTTCCGAAGTGCGTGACGTTGCTCACTACGGCACTGAGGACACGGCTGTTAACAGTCCACGCCCGAGACCCTGGGTTGAATGCGAAAGGGCGCTCGTCTCGGAATACCACGAAACTGATGCGATGCGAAGTGTCCATTGTCGATAGCGGTAAGGCCACAACTACGTCACTTTCGTTACTTGAAAGGTAACTGGAATAATCCTCATCTGCAAAGAAAAACAAGCCAAGTGTAAGTTGGAATCACCTTGTCATACTCTCAAACATAAAAACTTCTTTCACTGCTTAATTTTAATACTCGATTTAGGTCTCGTAACCGTAATTATAATGCATTCGCACTACAGGTTTACTCAAATAACACCTCATATTATAACCCCATCGTTAGGATGTGTCGCCAATATAATGAAATTCTTATCTCCAATAGGGATATAGATATTTATCACTTCTCTCTGAATAAGTTCCGGCAGCAAATAATGACTCATTTAAAAAAATAACATATTTGTGACACTATCCAACTTCTTAACTGTTTATTGATTTTCTGTTCAGTATTATGTACTTCTCAAAATTGCATGCGCATTGTGTAATTTAGCGTATTTTAGTTTTGTTTAACTCAAGAAATTGTAAAACTTTCTAGGCATACGTTTTGTTTGGATTACCATTCAGATCAACACTATAATTTATCTGTTAATATGTATTTTGATGATTGTAATCTGTTATGTATGCTAATAATAAATAAATAAATAAATAAACAAATATTGTAATGTTACGCATCAAAAATAAAAGTTTAAAGAATTGCAAGGATAATAATGACAACACGAAAAAGGCGTGTATTGTATATCTGTTTCGTCATTCATTCTTCCTGCGTTCTTTCTACATGTCCTAACCAACGGAGCACGCCTCTTTTAATTGTAACGAGAGTAGTATTATACCCATATATTACCCAATATTTGGGACATAATGCTTGTTGATCATGTAAGAAAGAGAGTTTCATTGTTCAGACGTGTAAAGGCTTGCTCCATTGATTCCGAAATGCAGACAGAATACGGCATAAAAGATGTAGAAACGGAAGAACGCCATCATCTTCCACGATTGTATTTTACAACAAAGGCCCCGGAAACCGGCAAGCTTGCTCGAAAAGAGCTATGAATATTAAAGAAGCTAGTGGGGTATGCAAGGACCGAGTCAAGTGGAGCTTAGTACTTTTTACCTACCCCGCTGGGAACTGGACGTGACAATGTAGTTAGATACTCGTAGATAGATTAGATAATACTCGTAATAATTAAAGATATCCTATTCCAAAAGAAGAAAAACATGCCGTAAATAAGTATGGTTGTGAAGTATTTTTGGTTTTTAAATGTCCTAGTAAGTGCCATCATTATTTTTATTCCGTGTAAATTATTTCATATCTTTCGCTTTTGAACCTTCGAAGATATGTGGAAGGCATGGTACTTTGTTGGTCATTTCTTTTGAGCAGTCGAGAATGACATGGCATAAAAAGAAGAAGCTTTTCTTCTTATTTCGAAATATGTAAGTTTTATTTCACATGATACTGCTCTTCAACTAGAGCCGCAATTTGAAATTTCGATTTGTCTTTCTCCGCGCGAATGCAGCGTCATTTACTCCAGCGACATATGCACTACTGAATAATGGCTTCTAATTAATGATAATAAAATAATGCAGGTAAGTTTCAAAGTGTAATATATTGCGGTTATTGCATGCATATTGTGCTACAGCATTAGAAATGTACAAATAGGCCGTAGCAATCGAAGCAGAGGCGATCATCACAACGACGATGACGATATGCTATATGCAAGCTACTGGTGATGGATCGTATGAAATAAGTGACGTCTATTTTGGTAAAGTTATTATGGGCTATAACATATAACGGAGTACTCTGCACGCCGTGAATCTATTTAATTAATAGATTCAGGCGTTGTTTTGATAAAGTCAAATTTACAGGCAATTTCATCTAAACTACTTTGCGCTTCCGCTATCGATTAGTAACACGTGTTTGGTCTCTCTACGAGGCATTCTCAGGCGCTGCAGATGTTAGTCGTTAGAATAACATACGAATTCATTTAATAACGGCAGTGGGTGGGTGCCGGTCGGTACTAGTACGCATGATCTAATCGGTAGCGGGACCACACAAAGTAGTTTAGATCAAATTGACTGAATCTATGGACTAAAAATATCCCTTACCAGTGATAAAATTGAAACAATCGTCATTGAAGGCATCATTTCGCTGCGTAGTAACCCTCACACCCCTCACGGGGTTGGAAGGGGTGCCATCAGCCACCACGATAGCGATATTGTCCCTGGCGACAGTTAGAGTTCGAGATCCTTCCAAATCCACCATCGGGCCCAGTTGATCAAGTCTCAGAAGCAACTCGCCTGTCACATTGGTGTTGGATTCCAAAAGTGAATCTACCTATAATAGAGAAGAAAGTTTTACAATATTCTTCAATATTTTTTACCTCATTGACTACAAAGAAGATGAAGCCACACGTTACATCATTGTAGAATTTAGTAAAGAGTGGAATTCAGATTTAACAGCTATTCTATATCTAGTTATTTTCCTTATATACGTAGGCAAAATAATTTTGTTAAACAATTGACTGTATTTTTTTTTCGATGTTTTTATTTTCAACACAATCTCATGCATATGTACTAGATATAGACATTACAACATAACAGTGACAATTGATATAGCAAGTTGAACCCTATAGTAAACTTCTATCTATGCGAGAGATTGATAGGGGAACCTGTGTGATAGATTACCAGCCTCTATATCCAGACAAGTGGGGATATATATTTTTATATACATCGTACCGTACACCGTAGCCTATTAACGCTTGCAATATATTAATTATCACTCGCGCGACACCTCCTCTGCTGTTTACACAACAACTCCTTGGGAACTTACTGGTGACCTCACTCACACGCAGGAACACAACAACCCTCTAAGGAGTTGTTATTTGGCTGTGGTTTTCTGTGAGGTTGAGGTACTTCCCCAGACGGGCTGCTTTGCTGCGCCCTACCTCTCCTAAAACATCCAGTCCAAGACAAACAGACATGTTCATGCACACAAATGTTTGCCTTGTCTGGGAATCGAACCCACGAGCTTTGGTGTCAAAGTCGCGTCATTCACGACTGAGCCACCGAGCTTGTCAAGATGTGCATATGACCTCGGAAAGCCATATTCGAATCTCGATCGAAAAGTTACATGTCAATGTATGGAATCAGAGTGTGTATGGCTTTCGAGGCAATGTGATAGTACCCACAGGTGGACAAAGGGTAAGTACCAATAACTTTTTCAATTTAAGGCAAGTATAAATAAATATATATATATTGTCGGACAAATTACACAGCGCCATCTAGCCCCAAAGTAAGCGAAGCTTGTGTTATGGGTACTAGACAACTGATAAACATACGTAATTACATTTTTTTTGTAAATACATACTTACGAGTATTATACATAGAAAATACCCAGACCAAGACAAACAGACATGTTCATGCACACAAATGTTTGTACTGTGTGGGAATCGAACCCACGAGCGTTGGTGTCAAAGTAGCGTAACAGCACGTATCACTACTGCGCCACCGAGCTTGTCTCGAGTATGTATTTCAAGTGCGTGGGTATACCAAATAACTTTATTCTACTTAGATTTATATCTCCTTAGGTTAAGTTAACAGCTAAGAGGAAACGGCTAGCAGAGGTTTCTTTGTAATCGAGGAACTTTAACCAGATGGAAGTGGAAATTAATTTAATGAAAAAAAAAACGATCTTTACATTATTTTTAGTTCTTGAGGTTCCTTTGATGTTCCAAGAACCTAATCCCTAGTAAAATTCCAGTGAAGTCATTAAAAATTAACCTGAAAAACATTTACAAAAACGCCACGAACTGTCCTAATAATTAAAATATTTATTTAATGATAGAATTTTTTAGCAACGATTCTTTTCCATCTCCAATGTACTTACGTTAAATGTATGTTATGTTTCTTGCTTTTTTATTCTAAAGCGCGAGATTCGATTCCGGATAGTATGGTCATTGATTTTTTGGGACCAAAAACAATTTTTACGTACTTATACTATTTCAAAAAATAGTAAAAATAAATTTTACTTTTTTTAATAATGGACTTAACTTATAAAACATCTACTTTCTTAAACACACGTTTTAATATGTTAAAATTTTAGTCATAGAAATTACGAGTACTCGTAGCTACCATATAGACAGAAAATTCGTTCGAGTCTTTGTCAGCCGATTGAGCTTTGCAATATTTATTTTTTTGTCAAATGAGCGCCATATTAAAAGTAGATACTCCTGACTTAAAAACCTCGTGAATTGAGAAAATAAGTAAAACGATGGCTATTTTGCAAGACAAATAGCAGAATAGGAAATCTTTAAAAGAGAAAACGGCAATATGATACATAGGTTCAATATCCTGAAGAGTTTATAAGTTTAAGTCAAAGAAAACAAAACGAGAAAGCTTAAAGAAAAAGTAATGAACACAGTGCAAACGAGTATACGTTTTATCTACTTTATCCGCATCACCAATTATTGATTTAAGAAGCAACACGAATGGTAATTCGAAACGATAACCTGTAAAAATACCGGCCAAGTGCATGTCAGGCTACGCAGTGTAGGGTTCTGTATTTGTTACGCTTTGCTCGCTTGCGAAAAAAATTGTAAGTTGTCTAAAATAATAGGAAATCGAGCCTATTGTATTTTTTTTAACATTCAAAACCAAACTTTATTACTTATTTACATATTATGTATAGATAACCACACCTAATTAAATACATACATACATACATCTTTGCCTACTCCTACGGGATAGAGGCGTGATTATACGCCTCTATCCCGTAGGAGTAGGCAAAGACCACTTCTTTCCTAATTAAATAATGTAACTAAATATCCAAAGGTACAAAGTACAAAGTGGAATAAACTCTACGACTATCTAGATCCAGAACGCATTAAACGCATAGGTATTCCTTAGTGCAGATAGTTGTAATGTCAATATTCTATGACATTTGTACGTTTTCATAAAAGAAAATACATTATAAGTCGACTATTACTCGTTAACCTGTAGAGCCTGCTTGGCTTTAGTGTTCCTTTTAAATTCACTATATGGACTACTGCCATGATTTTTTTACACTTGAATCTAACAAAAGTTTACACTTTTTATACAAATATTTCGTTCGGAGATGAACAGATACATAGCCTGGTAACGCGTCTAATCAAAATGAGACATGGTATTAAAATTAACTGTGAACATAAAAAATTGGACAAATAAAAGGCGACAGACATAACTCCTTCCAGTATTTTTCCATACACTTTAGCAGATCAAATTTCATCATACTTAATAATATCATAAAAGTAACATTATGGAAATAGTACCTATCGGATACTTCATACCTTGTCTAAAGTCTCCTGCACACTTTCGATGGGGATTGCTGTTGAATTTTCCAGAAGATTATCAATATCATCTATAATATCCTCTTGAAATTCTTCCATAACCTGTAATATATATATATATATATATATATTATATTAAATGAAAAATCAAAACCAGTTTAGCTTTTTTCTAAGACGCATCAAAGCTGCACAACTGAAGAAGTTCCACCTCACAGACAAATGAACTCAAATAGCCACCGCCTGTAGTGGTTGTGTTCAGGCGAGTGAGCACGGTTACCTTCTGACGATCTGATACTGCAAGCTTCTAAGGAGTTGTTTTGGCGGTAGGAGTGGAATGAGTGATATTATTAATTATTTTTAAATAAAAAAAAGTTCTGTCGAATGAGGATAATGCCAAGCGAAAGACCTTCCTTTCGCTTGGCATTATCCTCATTCGACAGAACTTTTTTTTAGAGCATTGTACGTCTCCATTCTAAGTGGACCGATGAGCTTAAAGAAACGGCTTAGAGAAAGCTGGAAGGCCAGTGATCGGATAGTGGGAAAAGGAAGGCCTTTAATCAGCAGCGTGTAGGTACAGCATATTGATGCAACTGAGAATGCGGGTCTATGTTTTTTTTAATGCAACGACGGGAGATATAGAAGTATTCAGTCCACCTGATGTAAAGTGGTTACCGTAGCCTATAAACGCTTATAATATATTAAGAACAACTCGCGCGATGCCACCTCTGCTGCTAACACAGCCAACACACACACACACACAACTCCTTAGGAGCTTATGGCGACCTCACTCACACGCAGGAACACAGCAACCCTCCGGGGGGTTATTTGGGCGCGATACGTCTCCAGACGGGTTGCTTTAATGCGCCCTACCTCTCTTAAAATCACCAAGACAAACGGACATGTCCATGTTTGTCTTGTGTGGGAATGGAACCCACGAGCGTTGGTGTCAAATTCGCGCCATTACGACTGCTCATCAAAAATGTATAACAAATATTTACCTCATGGAAGCCCTCCATCATTTCTTTCTCAGCAGAATCCTGGCAGTCTCCATACTGTTCGTCACACATTGATCCATAATCTTGATACCCATAGTTGGGTTCCTGCAATTTTAAAGCAGAAGTTTTAGTGTGAACGGCGCGTGGGCTTCATGGCAGCAAAAACTTGAGTCAGAACGCATAGCCCGTTATACACAACGCGGTGCTGATCCCAACATCTGGAAATGAAAGCTGGGTAGAGCAAAGAGAGAGTGAAAGTAGCATAAACGAAGTTGAAATTTAGTGTTCGTGTTGTTTTCGATGTCGGCATATTAAACATTAAGCATTTTTAAAGAAAATACCTAGTCACTTGCGGTTTCAGTCAACTGTGTAAATGCAGTGGCGGCGGTGCTGCTTAGTGAGGCGATTTGGTAAGCGAGTATCCGCACGGCGAAAATCGACCAGTGTAAATACCCCTTAAGGACCCCGCATCTTGTGGCGGTCGGTTGCCTCTGCCTACCCCGCAAGCGATCCGGCGTGAAGGTATATACATACATACAATACAAGAAGTATATTCGCGCATTGCCATACCGCTTTAACCCTTCGAAACCCGGGTGGTCATATATGACCGCGAAATGTATGGGAAAACGTATATAACGGGTTCTGACTGCGTAACACAAAGCTGCTGCGGACATTTACTCGCTTTCTGGTGCTTTCCTACCGGGAGGGCCACCATCGGTCACATGAATCAACTGCCTTCATTACAAACATTTATAAATTCCTTACCTCTTCCACAAATTCAGTGGTTTCGCCAGGTTCAGTTGAAGTCTGAAATTAAATGTCATTATTAAAATATTTTTCTCATAAAGGTAAAATTCAATACTACAAGTTACACTATACAAGTTTTTTTTTATACAACTAGATTGGCAAACAAGCATGAGGCCTATAGATGGTAAGCGGTCACCGCAGTCTATTAGCGCTCGCAACACCACGGGGATGTTACTCGCGCGCTGCCAGTCTTGCGACCTAAGACTGTTTCCTCACAGTACCTAGTAATTTCTCTGCCATATCTCAACCTTTAAACCGGAACACAGCTATATAAATATAGTTGCTCGGCGGTAGAAATAGGCGAGACAGAGGTACCCACGCAGACGAATTACAAAGTCTCTCTCTAGTAAAAAAAAGTTACACTATCTATAACTTCACACCAAATCTCTTGCGGGGTAGGCAGAGAGAACTGAGCGCATGGCTCGATCTTTACACAACTCACTCGCTTCTTTAACATTCATTGTTCTTCACAGGCACGCTCGTCGAATTCTAAGGCTCCTGACATAACCTTCTGATGAAACACGATCAATTTGGTCATGGTAGATAGGTAAGTCTTGGCCGTCCTCGGCTCCTACTTGCAGGGTGGGATGATCCCTCACTAGACGACCTCAAGAGGTTTATGGGAGGTCGATGGATGCAGGTGGCGTAGGATGGAGACGAATGGTACTCTAGATGGGGGGGCCTATGATAATAAATAATAATAATAAATAATATTGTCGTACAAATTACACAGCGCCACCTAGCCCTAAAGTAAGCGAAGCTTGTGTTATAGGTACTAGACAACTGATAAACATACGTAAATACATTTTTTTTTTTTTGTAAATACATACTTATTATACATAGAAAACACCCAGACCAAGACAAACAGACATGTTCATGCACACAAATGTTTGTACTGTGTGGGAATCGAACCCACGAGCGTTGGTGTCAAAGTAGCGCAACAACGCGTTTCACCACTGCGCCACCGAGCTCGTCAAATGATAAAGATACCATACGATGGTTATTGTTTCAAATGATCTTTAATAACCTTTATAAGTCTTAGATCACGAGCTATTTATTGGTGAAACCAAAGTGCCTTGTGTTACCATGTAGCTGATTCCTCTGATGGAAATAGTCCTTTGCAACCTCGTTTTTTTCGAAAGCGACTTATTATTCTTAGTTTTCCCGTTTTCTAATCTTTTTTTTTTATACTACGTCGGGAGGCATACAAGCATACGGCCCACCTGATGCAAAGCGGGTACCGTAGCCTATTAACGCTTGCGATATATTAAGTATCACTCGCGCGATGCCTCCTCTGCTGCTTACACAGCAACTCCTTGGGAGCTTACTGGTGACCTCACTCACACGCAGGAACACAACAACCCTCTAGGGAGTTGTTATTTGGCTGTGGTTTTCTGTGAGGTGGAGATACTTCCCCAGACGGGCTGCTTTGATGCGCCCTACCTCTCTTAAAACATCCAGACCAAGACAAACAGACATGTTCATGCACACAAATGCCTGTCTTGTGTGGGAATCGAACCCACAAGTGTTAGTGTCAAAGTCGCGTTATTCACGACTGAGCCACCGAGCTCGTCGAAGTAATCTAAGTAATCTATTAGGATTGGCAAGGTTCGCTAATCAAGCCTAAGGAATTGACGAAAATAGTGATTTTACATGGAAGGACTGCCATCAGACCTCCTCAAGCCAGAAAGGAGACCAGGCAGTTCTTATCATTCTATCGAAATGTAGTTTCTTGAACGTGCGGGTTACCACACGATGTTTTCCTTCATCGCCGAGCAAGTGATGTTTACAAATATGTACAAAAATACGAATTTAGTGGTACATGGATACGAACCGGACACCTATGGAGGTTAATAGACAAGTTCTTGGTTCCTGCGAGTGATGCCACCAGTAAGCCCCTTACTGTGTTAGCTACAGAGGTG
This sequence comes from Pyralis farinalis, assembly GCA_947507595.1. NCBI lineage: Eukaryota > Metazoa > Arthropoda > Insecta > Lepidoptera > Pyralidae > Pyralis > Pyralis farinalis. The sequence goes on along the minus strand of OX382268.1, from coordinate 36,025,027 downwards.
GCATAGCGCCAGTGATACTTAATATTGCAACCGTTTATAGGCTATGGTGATCGCGTTTCATCAGGTGGGCTGTAGGCTTGCGTGCCCTCCGATATTGTAAAAAAAAAAACAAGAATGCAAGCATCTCGAATATAAGCACTAACAAAAACCACTAAAAGCAGCGGGAGCACCCAATGCAGGTTAGATCTAATTGCATTTAAATTTTACTTGCGTAACGCGCTGAAGCTATTAAACCACTAATAAATACTTTACCTGTTGGAAAAATTCTGTAGTTTCGCCAGCCCCAGTCGTAGTCTGTAATAAAATGCCATAATTAAACTTGCATATGTTTTATGTCATATATATAAAATAGGTTACTACAAGTATTTTTTGGAGTGAAAACTTCTTTAGTGTGCACTTGTGCACTTTTTGGAATGAGTAAAAAATGTTAAACTCGCGTCAGGACACGTGACCCTGACTGTAGGATTTTGGTGAGAATTAGAACTTAAGTTCGCTGCAGCGCTAAAACATTAGTTACATCTAATTAAACAATTATACCATGAAGCGCTAGATCGTTCATAGGGCATTATTTTGTCGCGACCAAAACGTTGTAAGCGCCATGAAATTCTTGGCGCTTACGCGTTTCGTTCAACGTAGTTTATCAACATCGCTGTTGCGCGAGTGTGCGTGTGTGTTTCACTTTTAGAGATTGGCGATGTGATGCTGGTAATGATGATGGTGATAGAGTTGTTGAAATTATGGATGAAAGTAGATTTTACTGAGAGATAAACTTTTCAATGTAAAATAATTGTAATAGTTCTGAAGTGTTGTCTGAAAGCTGAGTGAGACGGTATTTGCAATTTAATTAAATCTAAATGTACCTACCTTTAATTTCTTTTTCTTTGTATATTGTTTGTCAATAAATGACTATTTTATAAAATATACCGGTTAACTTTTAACAACTAAATATTATATAAGTAGCTATGTAATAGTTTACTTCAATGCACATTCTGTATTTCCTTTTCTTTTTGAGCTGAGCAGCTCATGTCTACAAATTCATTTTAGAATGTATACCAATTTAATTAGATTTTAATATTTTTCTCATGTAAATGGCTTTATGTTGTAATGGGAAATTAATAATAAAGATTCTTTAAACTGAAGTGTTAAATTTTTAATGTAATATAAATTGTCATGTTTGTGTACGATAGCGCAATAAATTAATAGTGTATTTTCATGTGTGGTAAAGCAGCACATCGGCTGTGCTGGAAACCAGGAAGGTATTTAATGAGTAGTGGATAGGTACAGCCTATTGATGAAACTGAGTGCATGAGTTCATGTGTCATAAATACTTCTCATCTAAGCTCTCCGATTCGACAATTCTGTTTCCTCCACTGCAGAAAACTGACAGTTCCGGAATATGGGAGCTGCCAGTTTTCCGCAAATTTAATCAGGGTTAAACAACGGCAGATGAGTATTTTTTTTTTTTGATCGGGACAGGCCCTCCACTCATACCCACCACTGTGTCTCCTGTGTAGCCAGAATTAACAGCGGCGACAACAAAAAAGGCAATGAACAGTGAAGTCCATTGCCGTCCCGGGGGTTAAACTACAGCTGCCTTGGAACTCACAACGAATTTAATCAGAAGAAATTTGTAGGAGTAGGAAGTTTTGGAATTTACTTCCCCTCTTGGCAAAGTGAGAGACAGCAATATGACAAATAAGGCATTTAAAACCGCAATGAGATGGCTAGTCAAGTGAAGCTCAACTGCCGTGCACCACAGATTATCAAATATCTAACACTATTGGGACCTAAACTGTGAGTTGTTACCTAACACATCGATTCCAATAATATAGATTGCAGAACCGCCTAAACGCCTGGTAGTTCTCCCTTGTTGCCACCAAATCAGAATAGTATACTACCCCGGATGTGTATATGATGAGTGTACGAGACTAAGTGCACCAAATACTTGCTTCATACAACGCCTCCATCGATTCATTCTCTGCAGAGTACTGGCAGTCCCCAAGTTGATCATCACACATTGATCCATAATCTTGATACTCATAGTCGGGTTTCTGCAATTTCAAAGTAGAAGCTTTAGTGTGAACGGAGTGTTGGGAAAACTTTTTGGTAGTAAAATCTCGAGCCAGATGACACCTCGCTATACACGACGCGATGCTGATTCCAATAATACGTTTAAGAACGAGAGCTTAGTTAGTTATATTTATTATTTATTTATTAGTTAGTTACTTAGTTCACCCTCATACACTGGAACTGCAAAGGTTGAGTACTGTGCGGTTCCTGAGAAGCTTTCTACCGAGAACTATTAAGTTGTGGAATGAGCTCCCCGCTCAGTTTTTCCAAGGGACTACAGTATGAAATTCTTCAAGAAAGGCGTGAAGAGGTTCTTACAGGGTCGGCAACGCAAGAGTGACACCCCTGATGTTGCAAATGTCCGTAGGCTACAGTAACTGCTTACCATCAGGTAGGCCGTAAGCTTGTTTTACACCAGGTGGCATAAAAAAAGCTGCGTATGGTAGAGAAAGCGCTAAAGTAGAATAAACATAATCGGGATTTAGCGCTGCGTAAAATCTGAGGCATAACGCTTGAATATCGATTTGCAATGATGATACAAGAAAGAGATTTGGTCTAAGAGACAGTATCGGAGTTAGAATAAGAGGAGACACATTTCGGAGACGTAGAAATAATGCAGGAGGTAATAATCAAGAAACAGAAATACAACGAGAAAATTGAAGAATGTAGGAGTCAAAGAAGGCCAAGACACAAAAATATAAATCGTGTTTTATCAGAAAAAGAAAGAGTTCTAAAAACCGGCAAGTATAAATAAAAAGAGCTATGTATTATCCTTTTATATGTTATTAAACTGTTATTAATGACTGCGGTAAGCTACTTTACCTAACTGCTATGCTATAGACCAGATAACCTAGCGGCCTTTCAGACGATTAGTCACTTGTTACGTTACAACAAAAAACATGTCGCCAGTCAAAGGGAATATTATCAATTTTAAATCTATAATATAATCCTGAAATTCAATATTGTATTTTGATTCGAACGCATCCATTGAACTAACCAACATTTTCAAACTGTCATTCAAGTATATTAAAGAAATTATATTGCCATGTTAAATAATGGATATGTGTATCCTTCATACGCATATCCATTATTTAACATGGCAATTTTGTTATCTTGCCAATGAAAGTTATATATTCAATATTGTCTTAAAGTAATCATTGTAGATTCTTTATTATTTTTAGATTCTTTATTTTGTCATTATTCATCAACTTCAAAATACACACATCAAAAGTCCTAGACACTTTTGATGCATCAAGCATTTTTATGCGGATTTCTTGAGATTGAGATGTGGCTTTGTAATAAATTTATGATTTTATAAATTTATATGGATCCCTTTTGGTGCATTTCATAATTTGAAACAGGAACTTTCAATCAAATTCGAGTAAAAGATGAAAATCAGCTGTCAATATTTTCCCTATAAAAACATACAACGCATTGAAGACATTATTAGTGCTACTGTTTCCCTACTACTGATTAAAACCAACGTTATTATGGAGCGGCGACGTCATTTAAGCAGGGAAGAAATGCTCAGAGCCGTGGGAATGATAGAAGCTGGTTCCCGGCAATGTACTGTGGCTTTAGCTCTGAATACAAGTCAGAGTGTTATCAGTCGACTTTGGACACGTTACCGAAGCACTGGTACCGTGGCTGAGCGCCATGGAGGACGGTATCGCTGCACCACACGGAGACAAGACCGATACATTCAAATCACAACTCGAAGAGCTCCAACAATAACCGCCATGATGTTAGCCGTGACGCTTCATCACTCTTCAGGGAACTTAATTAGCGACTAAACAGTCAGAAACCGCTTGCATGAAGTGAACCTTCATTCCCGAAGACCGCTAAGGGTACCACCTATAGCAATGCACAATCGTAGGATTCGATATCAATGGGCTCTTGAACACAGAAATTGGGCAGAAGAACAATGGCGTTTCGTGTGCTTTTCTGATGAGTCTCGTTTTGGTATGAGACCGGATACAAGACGTATACGACACTGGAGAACCCCTGGACGCCAACAGCGATTAAAATCCTGCCAGGAAGTCCATCCTTATAGTGGTGGAACCATCATGGTATGGGCGGGTATTTGGATCGGCGGAAGAACTTAGTTGATTTGGATCAGAGGCAACCTCAACGCTCAAATTTATGCTGAGACGATTGTATCAGACGTCATCGTTCCTCTACAAGTGCAAATCGGTCCCTTATTTCAGTTAATGCATGATAATGCACGACCGCACACCGCAAGAGTTGTAAGACAGACTCTCGCCGCAGCTAACATCAATGTCATGCCCTGGCCTGCTCAGTCGCCAGACTTGAACCCGATTGAGCATGCATGGGATATGCTACAGAGAAGAGCTCTGCCGAATATGGAGGGTATCCAGTCACAAGAAGACCTTTTTTTGTTGTTGCAACGAACATGGGCGGCCATTCCACAGCGTGATTTGGATGAACTCATTTTGAGTATGCCAAACCGATGTTCTTGTGTTGTTAGTGTTCGCGGTAGAAACACGGATTATTAATTGTTTAAGTTACCCAATAAAATTTTAAAGAAAACTGTTATTTCAGTCTTTTTTTCGAACTTTAATGTTAGTGGTTCAAATGTCAAAAATCCCTTTATTATGAAAATGGCAAATTTCTTTATTAATGCAAAGGTGACTTGGTTTATCGTTACTGTAGACAAACGAAAACACTTTATTTGATGAATCCTTAAAGAAAATTTTAATTAATATCAATCAGGAGAAAAGTTATTGCAAAAATATATGTTGATCCCTAGACACTTTTGATGTGTGTAGTATTAGCATTACTTAAAAACACATTTTAGTTCGCCTTCGTTTTTATTTAATTACTTCGTTTTTTTGTCCATAGGTCCAAACCTCTCTAGTTTACTTGGTTGATAAAATTGAACAACTTTGTCAAAAAAGGCTCATATTAATAAATAATAAATTTGCGTACAAATTCATTGACCAAACTGATTAAACAACTTAAATGGAAAATTTTATACGTTCTTGAGCAAAAACTTTTGAAGATATATTTTTTAAGTTTCGCCCAATATTTCTTTCGTTGAATTTTATGTGTCGACTTATATCATGCCATATTAGCGTCTCTAAACAAAAGATCCTGTATAAACATTACATTCGCCCATAGTTTAAATCTGTTTTTGTACATATATATATATATATATATATATATATGATTTTTCTTTTATTGTTTATTACTATTTTCTTTGTGTTATATTTATATATCTCTTTCAGTTGCAATGACTCATGTTATTAGTTCATGATATTTTAGTTAAAGAAGGTACAGACAGTTTCTCTGGCTATATATTTATTACATATTCCTATCATTACATAAGCCTTTGTACATACTAAACATTTGTAACTGTATATGTTATGTATATTTGTGCAATAAAGAGATTACAACAACAACAAAGACTATTCTAAGCTTAGGACTGATATTATTACCTTACCTTACCTATTTTACTCAGATCGCAAACCAATTTACTACATTTCTTGATACATTCTTACGGTTATCCTCTCATCCAAAACATTATATATTACCTTATTTATTCCATCCATGCTATCTACAATCAAGATAGGAATCGAGATTGTCTGATTTTGTTGGGAACCTAGCGTGACGTTTGGATCCATTGAAATATTTTTATTCTGTGAAAAAAAAACATAATCAATAAAAATAATAATAGTCCTACATCACGGCAGAGAATTCATCGCGGTCCGCAGTAAAGCGATCACCGCAGCCTATTGACGCTCGCAAGACCACGGGGATGTTACTCACGCGCTGCTAATCTTGCGACCAAAGGCTGTTTCGTCACAGTACCCAGTAATTTCTCTGCCATATAGAAGGGTGAGCCTTCAAACCGGAAAACAGCTATATATACATAGTTGCTCGGCGGTAGAAACAGGTGGACACAGACGACTTTTGTCCAAAGTCTCCCTCTGGTTTGGCTTTGATGCCCCCTACTTAGACAAACAGACATGTTCATGCACACAAATGTTTGCCTTGTATGGGAATCGAATCCACGAGCGTTGGTATCAAAGTCGCGTCATTCACGACTGTGTCGGTGGCACAGTCGTGAATGACGCGACTTTGATACCAACGCTCGTGGTCTATATATATATGATTTTTCTTTTATTGTTTATTATTATTTTCTTTGTGTTATATTTATATATCTGTTTTTACTGTTGCAATGACTCATGTTATTAGTTCATGATATTTTAGTTAAAGAAGGTACAGACAGTTTCTCTGCCTATATATTTATTACATATTCCTATCAAGCCTATAAAGGTTGGTTGGAAGAGATCTCTTGCAGAGATAAGTCCGCCTTTGTACATACTAAACATTTGTAACTGTATATGTTATGTATATTTGTGCAATAAAGAGATTACAACAACAACAAAGACTATTCTAAGCTTAGGACTGATATTATTACCTCACCTTACCTATTGTATCGCAAACCAATTTACTACATTTCTTGATACATTCTTACGGTTATCCTCTTATCCAAAACATTATATATTACCTTATTTATTCCATCCATGATATCTAAAATCAAGATAGGAATCGAGATTGTCTGATTTTGTTGGGAACCTAGCGTGACGTTTGGATCCATTGAAATATTTTTATTCTGTGAAAAAAAAACATAATCAATAAAAATAATAATATTCCTACATCACGGCAGGGAATTCATCTACATGTACACTGAAATTGCAGTGGTTGCAAACTGTGCGTTACAAAGAAGTTTCTTCCAAGAATTCAAAACTCAAAATGGAATGAGCTCCTTGCAGAGGTTTACCCAACTACAGCATGAGGTTCTTAGAGAAAAGGCATGATAGGTTTTTACCGAGCATCTCTCGAGTGATGCTCCTGATGTCGGAAGTGTTTTTTACACAACGTCCTATGAACGCTTGTAATACATTAAGTATCACTCGCCTTAATAATAATGATGATGCCTCGTCTGCTGCTAACACATAAACTTCTTAGGAGTTTACTGGTGACCTCACTCACACGCAGGAACAACAACTCTCTAGGGAGTCGTTATTTGGCTGCAGTTTTCTGTGAGGTGGAGTTATTTCCCCAGACGGACTGCTTCTTTTTTATACAACTAGATTGGTAAACAAGCATGCGGTCCGCAGTAAAGCGATCACCGCAGCCTATTGACGCTCGCAAGACCACGGGGATGTTACTCACGCGCTGCTAATCTTGCGACCAAAGGCTGTTTCGTCACAGTACCCAGTAATTTCTCTGCCATATAGAAGGGTGAGCCTTCAAACCGGAAAACAGCTATATATACATAGTTGCTCGGCGGTAGAAACAGGTGGACACAGACGACTTTTGTCCAAAGTCTCCCTCTGGTTTGGCTTTGATGCGCCCTACTTCGACAAACAGACGTGTTCATGCACACAAATGTTTGCCTTGTGTGGGAATCGAATCCACGAGCGTTGGTATCAAAGTCGCGTCATTCACGACTGCGCCACCGAACTCGTAAATTCTGACATTTTCTAAATTTTGATTTATCAATCAGTATAATTCTCTATTAGGAGCACTATTCCTGTTACCATTAAAATCTTTTTAAGCATTTCGTGTTTTCTTCTTAGTTCCGTTCTAAATGAATTATTTTCATTATTCCAGGCATCTTGTTGTACACTACGAACTTTACGAGATCCTGACATCTGGATACAGCATTGACACTGGAATAAAAAAAAGGATTTGTAATCGCTTATGACTAAATATATCGCGAGGAATACCTAGTCCGGCAATAAGTTCTGTTACAAATGAATGTGCATTTATTTTTATGAAGTAATATAATCTTAATAAAACTTATATGTACATATTTACGGATGTCTCAGCAAAAAAAAAGTGATTCTATTCGAAATGGCCACCTTTGTCTTTGATACAGGTCTTTAATCTGTCTAGCCACGAATCTATGGATTGACGCAATGTTTCCAAGGGAAATTTAACCACTGCTTGGTCCAGAGACTTCTTATGAGTCATAATATCGCCGTGGCGTTTCGAACAAGCCATGTCCTATAAAATTGACCATAATTTGTAGATGTTGAACTGGGCTAAACGAGGGCCAGTCTTCAGCTCTTATAAAATCCGGATCTTTGATTTCGTGCCAGGCTTGGGTAGTTCGTGCCTTATGACCAGGTGCAAAGACCTGTTGGAAAGTCCAGGGTACATTATTAAAAAGTGTATTACTGAAAGGTTTTGCAACACGATCCAAGACTCTTGATACACTTTGGCTGAAGTCTTCATTACTTTTCCACAAAAAATAAGCTTTGTGACTTTGTGACAAGACGTTGTTTATTACAGGGACCGAGCGTTGAACGAGTGTTAGTACGTGTGTGTGCATGCCAGCGTATTACGAGGCTTGGGATAATTGGGACCTACATTAGTAGGTACGGGATTACCGCGATTTGTTTTTATAATAGGGGTCAAAGTATGAAATTGCCATTTTATAGTAATGCTTAGATACTTTGAATTGACATTAAACCTTCATAGTGTGAGATTTTTGAGTGAAACTGTTTTCACATGATATCTATGAGGTTTTTCTTTTAAAAAATGCGCATCATATGATTTTCGAATTTCAATTGTTTTTTTTTATTCAGCTTAGACGGCAAAGATGGATACTTCGAAAATCCGAATAATTTTTGAATACGAGTTCCAACGCTGAACTAACGCGGCAGAAACGGCTCGCAATATCAAGGCTGTGTTTGGAGGAGACTGCTAATGAACGCACCGTGCGTTTTTGGTTTAAACGTTTTCGTAATGGAAACTTCGACTTGAAGAACGAGCCACGTGGAAGACCGCTCACACGGGTGAATAATGCTGAATTGAAGGAGATGGTGGAAGCCGCTCTGAATCCGAGGTTTAACATTACCTTACCTAAAATATTGATTCATTTGCACCAAATCAATAACACAAAAAAAAAAAGAAAAATGGATGCATCATGATTTCACTGATCTGCTGAAAGAAACGCGTGTTGAAACTTGTGTTGTCTTGTTGAATAAGTACAGAAATTAAGGAATATGGGATCCAATTGTGACATGTGACGAAAAGTGGATTCATTACGATAACCGTAAGCGAAAAATGCAATGGCTGACCCCAGGTCAAACGCCACAACGGGCACTGTTAGCAAAAAGCTTACCAATGAAAAAGTAATGGTAACTGTTTGGTGGTCTCTTCATGGCGTTATTAACAATAGCTTTCTCAGGTCTGGTCAAGCAACAACAGAAGATGTTTACTGTGCCGAACTTTGAACAATAATGGCGAAACTGGTAGTGAAACAGCCCCGCCTAGTGAATTGATTTTAACCTTTATTACTCCATCATAACGCAAGACCTCGCAGTGCACGAGAAACCGTTGTAACTCTACAGGAGCTGCAGTTAAAAACCATACATCATTCTCCGTACTCGCCAGACCAGCTCCAACTGTCTACCATTTTTTCGTAATTTGGACAATTTTCTACGTGGTAAAAAATTTTCTTCACAGAAGGCAGTACAAAATGTTTTCACACAGTTTGTCGAATCTAGATCCCCAGAGTTCTGTCGCAAAGGCATTAATAAACTACCAATTAGATGGCAGCAATATAAAGATAATGAAGGTAAATATTTTTATTAAATAAATATGTTACAAAACGAGTTTTATTTTTTCAGCACAAATCGGCAATTTCATATTTTAACCCCTTATATTTCCATAATATTTCAACAACGTTGCAGACACCATGGCCACGGGATGACGTTTCAACGGGTACTATGATGTAACAACGGGTAATATGTAAGTTATTTTTAATACTAACCTTCCCAAGCTCAAAATTATGTTGAAAGTCGACACAGCAAAGACACTGAAAGATAAAAATAATGTAAATATCAACACAAACATGAACGACGGATTACTGTGTTAGAAGCAACATATAAAGGTAACATGAAAACAGTGCAGAACCCAATAGCATAGATAAACAGAGTTAAAGTTATGCATATGCAGTGCATCATGGACAAATCTGTGGTTAAAGAGAATGTGATATCTCAAATGTACATTAAAATGAGGCATTATCCATCAGATTATTTGCTTTATGACAAATTATAATAGTAATTAGTTCTATTTCTAACTCATAAAACCAGTAGAAAAGCTAATAACAAAAATTAAAAAAGGGAATGTGGAAATTAATTGACATTAATTTATAGCGTGCAAAACAGGGTAGACCCGTCAATTGTCTAAGATTAAAAGGTAAAGAAAATGCATCTTACAAGCAAGATACTCTACCCAAAAATTTGTTTGTTTTTTGACAGATCCTACTACTTCTTTTGAATTTATAAAATACGCTTCTATTCATACCTTTGTCCTTTTTCCTAGCAAATTTAAAAGAAAGAAATTGGAGCTAAATTACTATCAATTAACAGAATGTAGGGCAGCGTAGATTAATCGATAAATAAGATAATTAAACATAATATATAATGTCTCAAATATATCTTACATTTGAGATAGTCCACCAGGTTACTTTCTTTTTGACAGATCCTTTCTATCTCTAATATTTTGATACACACCTGGGTGACAGATATTTGCGTTTTATATCTTAGTATTATATGTCAAAAAAAGAATAATGAAAAAAGAAAATAGAAAGGAAATAGAAAGAAAGTGTCGAACTTAAACACAATTAAAAAAGAACTAATAGGTGTAACGAAACTCAACTTCGGATGGTTAAATGCAAAATAGTTTTTTATGAACGAAAGTATGCATATGTATTTACTTTCATTTTATTCATAGCAATGAAAGTAAATACATACATACTTTGATACAGTACATGTACAGCTTTATAAGAAAGTTGTTGACGTTAATACGAGTAGGGGCTATAAAAATAGGCATAAATATTATTTGTGTTTAAATAAGGATCAGCAAGCACAATTAATGGTAGATAGGTCACATGGATCACAGAAATATCCTAGAAAAGTGTGGTTGTCTTTCTATGACCTTTTTAATTTCAATTGCCAAGTACATTCAGTCATTTTATATAATTAGATGATACCCTAGATACCCTAGATTTTATAGCACCTAAATGTGCCTATATAGTTAATACGTACCACTAGTTTCGTTATGATATAATATGACATAAATATTTCCTATTAATATATTAATATCTTGCGGTAATATTGATGTTCCCGCATGCATAGATACATTTTTTGTTACATCTTCCTTTATAGATGACATTTTCGTTACCGGAAATAGGAAAACAGAGAAGAACGAGTTCTTTTTGTAATACGCTTTTAGTACATGTATTCTTTATAGTTCCGTCTCAAATACCACGACATTCAGAAATTCTTTTTAGGACTGTTTAAAAAGAACTATTGTTATGTTTTTGGAAGCATTTGAATTACGTGCCATGTTTCTTATTTTTGCAGTTCACTCCCACTCTAAAACAATGTTAAACTATAAACGTTATTATATAAACGTTAAAAAACTGGCATAGTCGAAAATAAGGGTTGCAATAGAGCATATTCTTCATTGTATATGTATACATCTATACATATAAATAAAATTGAAGTGTCTGACTGTGATTTCAAAGTGAAGCCTTTATTTTAAGCTCATATTGTTATTTTCACGTTATCAAAGCCTAAACATGCATTTTAAACTTTTTGTCTGTCTGTGTCTGTCTGTCTGTTTGTCTGTCTGGGCTAATCTTCGAAATGGCTGAACCGATTTTGACGAAACTTTCACTGGTAGGTAGAGGAGAATATGGGGTACTTTTTATCCCGTAAATATTTAGGGTCCCTGCGTAAAAAATTAAAAACTGTTTAATTAGGGGGAAATCTTCCCCTTCGGGGGACTTTGCAATTTTATTTTTATTATTTTCACTGAATACGTATTTTTTGTGACATAAAATAACTACGTTTTTAAAGTAATAAAGATAAAATAAATATACGTTGCCTCCCGTAAAGGTCAATAGATGGCGCTGTATGAAAATTGAATCGCGCTATTGTTGCATCAACGACCCGGAAAGTTGTTTTTTTTTTTTAGAAAAACTATTTGAGCTCTATATAGAAATAAAGGCTACTAAAAGCCCATGCGTGCGAAGCCGCGAGCTTCAGCTAGTGTGTTAATAAATTTATTTGACATTGAGAAAACGAAAAAACAACATATAAAGTTATAAATGATAGTACATGTATGTTTCTCAAAAGAACAAATGAGAGATATACCAACGGCTAAACGAAGCATGGAGGTTGCCGAAAGTTATTAATGGCATAGTTCATACTTGACAAAAGCGTTTGTAATTAGGTACAATTTCAAAGACAATTTATACAAGTGAGTTAAAATGATCATTATTTTAAGTTAAAGTTCTTCGTTAGTAAAAACAAATGCTACGTTAGTCATAATACTTACGTTTTACTGAATCATCTAGGAATAAAAAAATATAGAAAAAGTATAATTACAATGTAACATTTAACTTCACAATAAACCAAATACAGGTATTTAACTGTCAATTACAAATTTATCATCGATCTAAATAAAACAATGTTTGGAATATTAAACGTGTAATTATTAAATAGGTTTTACAATAATTTACTTATAGTAAATGCCTCGTGACGGTATGTAAGGAAAATCATTTTGTTCTTACACGTAAATAAATATTTACCACATTTTAAATATTTACTAGTACATATTTACACTGATTTAAATTATAATACTGATTAATTACAGCAAGAGATAAATAGTTTAGGTTCATTTTATGTGGAATGTCTAAAATGAACCCAATTAGTATATGTATATCCATTTGTGAACAAGATAATTCGATGAGCTACAGGATAATTATTGTGAAGGTGATCATTGCTTTGCAATATTTAGGTGAATTATCTTCAATGTCTAATAAAGATTACGGATTTTTTAAATCCCAATCCAGTTAAGAAATCATAATATACCTAGTGTTTTGCTATTTAATTTTTCAATACAACAAAACTGGGCAAGTATGTTATCCAGTTAAGTACTACTTTTGTCCAAGTTCGGGCAAATGAAGACGTCATCCGTGGATGTACATGTTTTTCTTTAATTAGCTATTCCCATTAATGTGACAATGAAAAATACAGATATGCAAAACTTATTATTATCAATCTTAAAGCAATTACGGTTCATACAGTAACAAATCATAAACTGATTCGTATCTTTGGGATAGCTTCTACTTAAACTACGATATTATATACGTCTCTAACCCTATATGAACACAATGATACAATAAATAGCAATAAGTTATTGGATTTTTAATGTTGGACTAGATAGATCAGTAGCAACTTAGACACGACGTTTTAATAATAAATGAAATGACACATTTACCATTTGAATTAAAATACAATTAACATAGTTTGAACATGTTCACAACATAAATACAGCTTAATACAGTCTGCAGTTGATGACTATTTTCCAATATATCCATCCATAATTTCTCCTTGTCAAAGTTTAGCATTTTAGTTTCTATACTTATTTGGTAGGCTGGTCATTTGACATTATCAATTTCATGTTAACATTCCATTACAGAAAGCCAAAGGCTAAAAAAAGCTAAAGGTTTAAATTGTGTTAACAATACTAAGATTGCTGTAAATTTGTCATCTTGTCTTGAGGTAACTGTGAAAAATGTTGAACAATCCTAATATTACGAGTATAATGTAACACGTTCGCAACTTCCAAAATCATTAACTAATTAATATTCGTATATTCTTTTTTTGGCAATAACTGAAGATTTCGGTTTTTTTACAAGCATATATGATTTCCTTATATAAACTACACACTTCACACACGCGTGCATACATACGCGTATGTTCTATATACTTAAATGTCCATTTACACTTTTCTAGTTCTATTTTATGCTTAAAAAAAACAAAAATGCAGGTGCACGTCATTTTTTTTTGTAGATACAATGTTGGTGACATGTATTAAATTATAATAAGTTAGATTGAAAGTTAGGGAACGTACTGACTTTTGTAACAAACTTTCCCGATAGAGGACAGGACATTCATACAAAATTATATTATAATATAAATTGTAATATAATTTAGTATGAATGCCCTGTCCTCTCTACAGTTTCTAAACTGAAAATACTGGGTATATATTATATATGTTACTGTAAAAGTATGAACAACGGTAAATCCTAAGATTTACCTATTTAACCTAAAATTTACCAACTAGTTATGGTAAAAAGTCCGAAAACTTTAGTGAAATTAGTTTATTTCGAGCATTTACCTCCACTTCACAGGCGGAATTCAGCCTTGCGCGTTACGGCAACAAGTATATAATGGGCCTCAAGATCTAGTAATTTGTACTAATAATTAATAAATAAAAATACTTATCAAAAAAAATATTTTTACATAGGTAAGGACTTGACTGATTGATAATATGATTAATAATTACTTTCTTGATTACTGATAGTTAATTGAATTAAATTGAAAAAGTATTAATTGTTTTCTTCCCAAAACCAACATTACCAACCGCCTCTGGTAAAACCTAGCATGTACCAGTTTCAGTCCGAAAAATTATGCCCTTTTTATTAATACATATATTTACCAACTAATGTTGGTATATCTTAACATTTACTGGTAAAACTTAAGATTTACCGTGGTTCGGGCTTTTACAGGAACATATCTATACATATAAATAAAATTGAAGTGTCTGTCTGTGATTTCAAAATAAAGCCTTTATCTTAAGCTCATATTATTATTTTCACGTTACCAAAGCCTAAATACGCATTTTTAACTTTTTTGTCTGTCTGTCTGTTTGTTTGTCCGGTATAATCTTCGAAATAGCTGAACCGATTTTAACGGGACTTTCACTGGTATGTAGAGGACTGTTCAGAGCAGAATATAGGGTACTTTTTATCCCGTAAATATTTAGGGTTCCTCCGTAAAAAATGAAAAACTGTTAAAATTAGGGGGAAATATCTTCCCCTTCGGGGTCTTTGCAATTTTATTTTTATTATTATTTTCATAGAATACGTATTTTTTGTAACATGAAATATCTACGCATTTTTATGTAATATAAATAAAATACATATACGTTGCCTCCTGTAAAGGTCAATAGATGGCGCTGTACGAAAATTGAATCGCTCTATGGTTACATCTACGACCCTGAACTTTGTTTTTTTTTTAAACTAAAACAATTTTATTTCTACAGAGAAATAAAGGCTACTAAAAGCCCAAATCTCATGCGTGCAAAGCCGCGGGCTTCTGCTAGTATGATATATAGTCAGTATTTTCAGTTTAGAAACCGTCACGTCACGAACAATATTAGATGCCAATGCATATTCGACTTTAGACATTACTTAATAAAAATTAAATTTAATTCTATTCACTACGTAACCCTATGAATATTTTCTATTTACGCTTGTAATTTATCAAAACATCATTACTTTTCTTTGATTCGTGTAAGAGTGTTGTATTAATTGCACTAGCGATATTTGTTGTAAGCACCCATATCTTACAATACATGCATAATAGTATTATATATTTTCTTATCAGTGCTTTAATGGTACCTTATCGTCAACGATGAAAGCTACTGAAGCAGTATGATTATTACCATCTTAAATACCTGGTACATTTAGTGATTAGGATTAAATCACAATAATAGTGTTTTCAATAATCAAAGAATATGTTAATAGTCAAAAACTTAAATTCCTAATCTTAATCTGTAATACTAATTTTGATTAAATATTCGAATATATACACATTTGTAAATTCGTCAAAGCTGAGGAAAGTTTCACAGATTTATATTTTTTTCCTGTAAATTTTCTATCCACTGCTGGATATAGGCCTACGTAATACTTTCCAATATAGGCGATCCTCCCCTTTCCGCATCTAGCCTAGCAGCCGCAGCTCCTTTAAGTTCACCTGTCTATCTAGCGGGGATATGTTTATCTCACCATCATCCTATACGCAGTCTCAACTCTAGGACTATCCTCCCCATCTGTTATCACTCACTCGACAGATATGGCCGGCCCATTGCCACTTTGGTTTGCTCACTTTGAGTGTTATAAAGTTATCGCTGCCGAAATTTCTTCTTTCAGAATTTCTTAGATAAATAGCAACGCCTTCTATGCTCAACGTGTTACTTTCTACCAGTCAATCAGCTCAACTTTAAAGATCCATGTTTCTATACTGTAGTTCAAAGCTGGGAGAACGCACAGGTTAAAGACTTATATCTTCAAACATTGAGGTATGTGTGCGATATATATAATAGTAACTTGAAATACTCACTCGTAGTAACTAGTTGCTTGGATTGGCACGACCATTTTTAAACACTTAATTGTGAAGTCTCGCGAGTTAGCGAGACCCATGTTTTTGCGGGAAATAGTTCATGCGTCAGGAAAACCTCGAATCGTCTTGTGACGATAAAGACCTAGGTTTTAAGTTTTTAGCCTCCATTGAAGTAAAACTCCTCTCAGGAGCTCGCGGTCCACCTCCCACACTTCTGTTTGTGTACGTGGAGGTAGTGACAGGTACTTTTTGGATACGTTTGATTTTTAACTTGTTCAACCAAAGATCTCTTGTTTTTTTATTTCCCAGAACAATAAATATAAAGAGAACAAAACCTTGAAAGGTCGCAGTACATGTAAAAAAGTAAGCAGCCACAACATTGTAAGCGAAAAGTCCAAACAGCCAAGGCAGACCAAACAAAAACACGAGTAAGCAACTGACACATGCACACCGTAAGGCCTCGTTCGTATCTCCGTGCCTCTGAATCCTTCTAGATGCAAACACAGAGCGAACTATCAAAATGAATAGTGTCCAGTTTGCCACCAGCATAGTCGCAATGGGTGCGTATATGGTCAACCATAAACCCAGGCCAGAAGGATAGCAGAAACTGCCGCTAGGAGTCTTCTCTTCGAACCGTCCTTGATAAGCATGAGGATCGACTGACAGAAGAACACCAACGATTGCAAATGGAGCTCCCCATGAAAAGGCTGACGCTCGCAAAAGTTTGTGCGAGATTTCTCGCGTAAAAACCAAAACTAGTCTTCTATAAGATATTATTGCTGCCACTAACATCCAGCAGAAAGAAGCTAAAACAGAATAATGTAAGGCGATTCCTGTCAACATACAGAGTACGTCATAACCATCAAACTTCGCGAAAACAATGACTAGGAAACACACCACCAAAATTGTTAAAGCAATACATAGTTGGAGCCAAATCTTGTTACTGAATTCTCTTCTCCACAATCGGAATAAAAGAGCCGTGGTTATAATTAAAGCTAAACCGACTAACGACAAACAACAACCAATTATAGTTAATATTTCTAATATGTTTTCATTTTTTTCCGAAAATACTGTTCGAGGCACAAGAATTTCCGCGAAATGTGTGAGGTGATCACATCGACAAGTGTCTAATGTGCCTGGTACAGTCGACTTGATGAAAATGCAGCCCTCTTGCGACCAGAATCCAGTTCCATTCTTTAGGAAATGCCAGAATGCACACGCCCGACTTGCGTTGCGGTCAGGATCTTCTACGTCGGGAGCCAGATGAATGTCTATCACCTAGGAAGAGCACAACAGTGATAGATATATTCAGATTCACTTCGCGTGTGACTTAATACTTAGATTTATTTTAGCAATAGGGGTGTTTCCTAGACAGACAACATTGTATTCATTGAATTAAACAATTTTTAACGGAAGTATCGCGTGTTTTATTTATTTTATTGAACCTGACGTTTCGAAGCTTTACAGCGTCCGTGGTCGCAGGAAGACTAAGAATGACCACGGACGCTGCAAAGCGTTTGAAACATCAGGTTCAACAAAATAAATAAAACACGCGATATTTCCGTTAAAAATTGTTTAATTCAATGTGTAACAATCGCGAAAACCTAAGACAACATTGTATTCCTCTAGGAAATTTACCATTACGCAAGGTGTAAGTGTTTGTTATATTAGTTTCGCGCCTGGATTCCCACCCAATATAGCAAACACATCAAAAATAACTTCACATCAAGCTGTTTGCGTACCGGTTCAAAAATACTTGCTGTCGAAATAGTACCATTTTGAGTTACAAGTCTTCGCATACAGTACAAGATACATTCGTCGAAATTCCAAACTCAACATCATAAGCGCCCATCGCATTATCTGACTTTTTATATTGTTTGGATTAGCATAACCATTTACCTGACCCTCTATACAATCAAAATATTTATGGCAAGATAAAACAAAGTTTCCAGAGCAGTTTGAATTATGGAATTTAAATATACAACTAAGTGGAGTGAATAGACATTATAATCAAACAGAATCCTTATACCTTTGAATAAGAGTATATAGAAAGCACGGATAGGTACAAATAGATTCAGCGTTATTTTGACCAAAACTTTCAGTTAGTCTCGCATTGTCCGCATTACATTTATAACTTTTTATAAGTATTACATTGATGTGAAAAGGTTTTATAAAAATATTTTATTATTCACATAATTAACATTGTTTCGAAGTAATCCACTATATCATCCTCTATTAACTGCAAAAATATTCATCAAGTGACCTGGCATAAAATCCCCCAAGCACAACGACCAATCCAGGCGCGAAACGACAAACACATTTAAGCTACAAAACATACAAAAACGACGGAAACTCACCTCGCCATCATTGAATTCGGTTATGTTTTCAACATTGACGCTGATAACTCGGCTGTTGACATGGACGCCCTCCTGGGGCCGGAACGCGCGCTCGTTCCGGAATATTACGAAGCTGATTCGATGTTGCGTGGTCGTCACTGACTCTGGTAAATACACTACCGCTGCGCTCTTATTGGTAGACAGTTGTGATGAATTTAAATCATCTGTAATATTATAAAACGAAGAAGTTAGATGTGTTGAGATAAGTATTGGTAGCAAATTTTAAAAACATTTTCTTTTTTAAAATGGTCTCTAAATTTTCATCTTCATTTATCATTCATTCATTTAGACGTTTTTTAAATAAGTCGAGTTTCAAACAAACACACGGAAAGCCATGTGAAACGGTTATTATATGTTATGAATGCCTACAACAAGTAAAAGCTCTTCCTTTGCTGCGATTTTACTATTGTTGTATTTTCTCACCAGGTTCTTGATAATCTTACCCACTCCCGGACATACAAGGTATTCAGGGAATTGTCGTTATAATAATCCTGGGAGGTGGAAATAATTACCCCATCGGGGTGCTCCCTATTAATTGAGATTTTCCCTGCCTCATTTCACTACATTTTCATGTAATCATAGGTGTGAGCGTCATCTTTACCTATGAATTCGAAGGAGTCCTCAGTAAACGTATCAACGATCTGGTCTCCAGCCGTCAACCTTACTCCTCGCACTGGGTGCTCAGGAGTCGCATCAGCCACCAATAAAGCGATGTTGCCTCTTACAGTGCCTCCAGTGCCGGACCCGTTTAGATCGATCCTCGCACCCAATGTGTCAATCATGGTCAATAAATCACCGGGTATGTTTAAATCATCATCTGCGTCTAAAATATCATTCAACTGAAAACCGCAAAAGGTCATCATTTTAAAACATTGTATTAGTCTACTCAAAAGACTTGATTATGCAAATCGCTATTATTTTATTACTACAGACTTCGTCCTATAAATTATCTTATTTGTATTATAATAAAATTGGCAATGCAAAAGGCATTGCCAATTTTATTATTTTAAAGACAGAATTATTTTAAATTTACACGTGAGTGTATTGTGTAAGGCGCTAAACCATAAACGACAAGAGAAAGAGGGTAGTAGATAGCTACGTCTGCCCTTGACGGACTGACGTCTACGCCATCTCCAGTCGCCCAGTGACCATCGCCGAATTATAAGGATAATGCAAAAGCAAAACGCTGTAAGTCCATCACTTATTTAATCGCAATAGGAAATAAATCATATTTTCATTGCATTTAAATTAGCTGCGTGTGGAAATCTTTCGTGTGTTTTATACCTTTTTGGTATCTTACTTTCGTGTTGTCATTGTCGTTCATGTATCGAAATCTATGTACAGCTCTTGTGAATCCCTATAACTTCTTTTCATTGCAAATTTTATTATATTTGAGTTAAACAATTTTAACGGAAGTATCGAGTGTTGTATTTATTTTGTTGAACCTGACGACGTTTCGAATACTTTGCAGTGTTTGTGGTCGCAAGATGAATAAGGTGACATTTGTCTGTCATTGGTTATTCAATTATTCCATCTACCGACATGGATGGGTTAATTATACGTTCCGATTCACACATCAATCGCTCACGGTGTCCGAATGTTTTTGAGTAGATCTCTGGGTTTTTTTATATTCTCCACAGTTCTTCTACTAGTAGACATTAGGTAGAATAAAATTTTTTTTTTTTCCAAATACTGGAACGTAAAGAAGCTAAGAAGCTTGTGTTAATCTTTCACCATATACTTTGGTAAGGTATTAGGTAAATATACTCGTATGAATATAAGAAAATACTTCTTATTAAGTTCTTTATAGACCTGACTAATAGAAATTATATAGTAATTCTTACAAAGATTAACATGTCTACTGATTACACTAAAGCAGGTACTAACTTGATGTTGAAGCCTCCTGCTATAGAACTAGGCTAAAAATTAGACTGTTTTTTAAATAAATTATTATACACTAACAAATCACGTATCGGTATATAGGTTCATATATATTATGACTAGGATACTAGCATTACTAAGTATAGCAGTACTTTCATTTACCTGGTCAAAAGTATCTTCCACTTTGTCTACTGTGAGGTTTATTGTATCATTTTGTAAAAGTTGCTCCATTTCGAACATGATTAGATCCAACTGTTCTTCAGGCTGAGAAAATAAAAGTATCAAATTTAAGCCCTTAAAAATTATATATTAGGCACTGTACGTAACAGGTAGTTATGTTGTTTTGCTAATTTCAATGAGTTTCCGTAGACGCTAACCTGGTACATACTTAAGTCTTTAGTTTGTTTTACTATCTTATGCTTAGGTTTATATTTAGCTCCAAAAATCAATTTATGGCTTTTATAAATATTGATTGTCAATATTTATACACTAAGTACAATCACAAAGCTATCTATGTCTTCACGCGAAGTCCTTTCCAAAGAGAACCCAACGCCTCGTAACTCGATCCTTACAAATACACTCGCTTACAAGCACAAATCGGTCTACATTAATCTTACGCCTATTAAATCCACTTTATATCTTTCAATTTAGTTAATAGATTTAGGTGTTATTTTGCGAAAGTCAAATTTACATGCACACGTCAATACATACGACCGGCGCTAGGCCGCATGAACTAATTGATGGCGGAAGCACATAAAGCAGGTTAGATCAAATTGCATGTAAATTTGACTTTCGCAAAATAACGCCAAAATCTATTAACTATTTAATGGCAGCATGTATAGCTGATCGGGTGTAAGCTGACAAAACTCCACCGTGTTGCCGTTCAAAATGTCTGGTTCAACCAACAGTGCAAACACAACCACGTGATTCCCAACTACATTTCTATATAATCGCATTCACATTCAATAGCGGCTAATAAAGCCATCAAAAAAGCCCAATTCATCTGGCTAAATGAGGAATCGCGTCGTTGGTTTGCCGTTAGGGACAACCTCAAATCACATTTAAAAATATTACATACCGAACTCGCCCACAAATTACATCCCGTAGAATTCGATTTAGTAGATCAAAAAGCCCGAGAGCTCGCGTCTAAATTTATATACAAAAAGTACACCTCTCAAACAGACAAAATTGACAGTTTTTTATTCGGCCGGCCCTAGGCCGCATGATGGTAGATATTAGTCAGGTATTAGTATACTAATTGGTGGCGGAAGCACACAAAGCAGGTTAGATAAAATTGCATCTTTCAATTTCTTTTGCAATATCCGTTTTTCTAGTAATAATTTGGCTATTAAACAAAAGGGAAATGTAACGCCATGTTATACAGCATTACGTAACTTTAGTCATATATAGATGCTTCCATAATGCATTCGGAAGTTATCCTATAATTATAATTTCTTGTGTTATATAGAATAATATGGATAAGTCCAATAATTTGTTATTGATACTATAGTCCTCTTTCCTTTTTTGGCCTAGGGCAGGCATCACATTCACATCTCAGTAATCTTTATCTCCATATCTATATGCCTCTTTCGCACTACTATCCACAACACTTAATTCAAAACTTTCCAACATTCGTCTACATCTGAATTAAAAAGATTTGCGTTCGCAAGTCTCACTGACTAGATGTACATACGTACTCCTTACACTTTCATCTTCCAAACATTGGAACATATTATTCTCTCATGATCTCTGAAAGGAATACGCACTTGCAAGTGCATTCAATTCTTGAAAAGGTCTACAAACCGACTTACCACCAGATAGTGGTCTGTTTCAAGAGTCCCATGTATCCGTTATTGAATTTCGAGACATTCATCTATCAAAACCCAATCAATCACACTTTTCTATTCAAGGCATATGCTATAAGAAAGAACAGTGATAGTGACAGCTAGAAGGGCAGCAGCGATAGCCCAGTGGATAAGGAACTGACCTATTGACCCACTGGTCCCCGGTTTCAATCCTGGCGGGGACATGTACCACTAAATTCGCTCGGCGGTGAAGGAAAACATCGTGAGGAAACCCACACGTCCAAGAAATTATATACTGAAAGACGTGTGACTTAACCTAATTAAGATCTGGTTTTCCCTCTGGGGTGTAAAGTTCTAACGGCAGTCGCTCCATGTAAAAATCAGTGTCTTCCCCAAATCCTTAGGCTTAAGTAACCGACCCTGCCAATTATAATGGATTAGGAAACGGGATAACGCTAAGAAGAAGAAGAACAATTTACCCTCTAAATTGTCTAACGAGAAATGAAAGATTTAAGATACTTTTCTCGTTCTGTCTTTGATTATTTCCTTACATGTTTGAATCTGGTTGAGGTCTGCCATAATTATACTTTCTGGACTCATATTAAATAGCAAGATTCATCTAGCTGCACATCCTGATTATAAATATACTTGTCTATAAATAGAATGTCTTTGCAGTAAAGTACTATTAATTGTTCAGCTTTTTGTGAAAACAAGAAGATTATTTAGTTTTTACGTAGAAGTAATTAGATCCCAGAATATGTGTCATGCAATCTTTGTGTATTATCATTTAAATTGGATATATTACGTGTTTAATACAACACAAGTTCTTAAGTATCATTTAAGTAACTAAATATAATAGTATATAATCATTATTGTATATTAAAAGTATAGATAAATTTTAGAAAGGGCTTATCTTAATCAATACGTAAAAAATTATAATACTTTATTCCTTGAACATAAACCATTTGGCAATCATCAAATAGTGAAATATTTTAAAACTATATCAATATTCCTTTATCAGTTTTGAAAGCAATGAAGCTAATTTAATTAATTTGACTAGTTATTTAGGAATAAAACTTGACCACTGCGAAAAGCACGGAGTACCCAAATAAATTCCGGCCACTTTTAATGTTAGATCCTGAGATTTATTATGATCAGTATAAAAGCTATCTTCAGCAGAAACTCAATTAGTCAATATAAAAACTTCAGTGGAAATTTCAATGCCCATCCTAATGCCTATCACAGTAAAGTAGGCTATAAGTTACAAAAAATCTCTGGTTATTGTAAACCAACCACCAGGATAAAGACGAAGTGAATGAAACAGGCATGTGTTAGGTGTATATGCTTGTAAAAGCTTTACTTGCATTCAATGAGAATATTCGTAACATATTGTGCAAAGGTGCAAACATAACCAAACGAAGTGTAATTTATCCACCCAGAGCCAACAGTAATATTTTTTTCTATGATTATCTTTCATTTTAATTAATAAAATGTACCAAACATTAAACTACATGTAATGTTGAAACGTTTTATTATGATAGTTCTCAACTGTTAAATGTGAATCACATATTCACTACCGGCTCTCGTGAAACAAAATGTATATCGTAGATAGTGTGCAACTCGTGGAATGGTATAAACGAATGAACACAATGAAAAAACGTATGTGAAAAGGTGTAAAACATTATTTAACAATATAGAAGATTCTTGAAGTCAATGTCTATTTCAAGCAGATATTCAGTACATATTCACTTTATCTGGTCACGTTAATGTCAGAAGTAGTATGTTTAGGAATTACTTTTTCTCGGTGTCCAATATTCATCTATTCTTTGAAGAGAGTATACAATAGAGTGTGTGAAGTCATATTATTTTCTTGGTTAAAATGCAGAATCCACTGTTTTAGAACTCACCGACTTAGGCCTTTCCGTTGTCGTACTTGTCGTGGTCGGAACTGGCGTAGGTGTTGTTATAATAATCGTTGGTATAATTGGTGTTATCGTAGTAGGTCGTGTTGGCCTCAGTGGCGTTATAGGCTCTTCTGATGTTAGAAACGTAGTAGCATCGGTCGTAGTTGCGTTTGTTGCGCCCACAGTAGTAACTTCTGTGGTTGTATTGAAAATATCATCGAAAGTTTCTTCTGTGGAACTTGAACCTTGATTGCGGTCAATATCATCAGCAGTACCAACTTCATAGTCATTAGGTTCAGTGTGGTCCCGTGTATACTGCTGATTCCTGGTCTATAATTGTCAATAACTTTAATGAATGTGCTGGTTTAATGGTCAAGGCAAAATTGCACAAATCAGGCATTGCATATGATAGTGTAAGCGAATGGAATTAATATTTTAACACGTATGATTCTCAGGAAGCTAATGGATGTGTTAGTCTTTGAAAAGACAAAAATACGAATTATATATATGTCATATATAATGGTTTTAATGATATAATTCATGCGTGATCAATAATTATCGTTATATACTTACACTGATAGTTGGCCCAATGTAACTGGGAGTTGGCATACGGAAGGTAACATCTTGGTTCATTCTCATAGGCACTGATGTGCTTATCACGCAGCCTGGCGTCTCAGTCACTACCCACTGGACTCCCAGATTGAAGTCTCCTACACAGGTGTACGTGCGGCAGCCTTGAGTAACTATCATCTCTCCTGAAAATTGAGTTCAAAATTCATTTTATTTGAAACATAAGGCACAACTGCTTTAACTACACTAATTCATCCCAATGCAGGGATACTGGTTAAACTTTACTCGAAGGGATTTAGAGCATACTCTACCACGCTGTTTAACTGCGGATTGACAGAGGCCAGTGGTTTCAAACCGCCCAAAGGCCACTGACTTAGCCTAACGACTGTCATTTTCGACAAAAGCCAAGGCCTACGGCTTAAGAGGGGGCACAAAGTTAAGCGGCACCCTCATTTTGTTTTTATTGATAATGCTGAATTTAAGACCAATTCCAAAAAACGCTTAATTTAGGCACTGAAGAATCATATTTTTGTTTTTTTTAAACATATCTTGTATTTATTATTTATGTATAAGTAACCAAAATTTTAATTATTGCTTATTGTGGCCACTTATAGCAATAATGAAAATTATGACTAGTTAGTACATAAATAATGAAAACAGGATATGTCTCAAAAACATAAATATGTTTCTACAGTGCCTGTATTGAGCATTATTTGGAATTGGTCTTAATAAAAACAAAATGAACGCGCCACTTAGCTTCATGCCCCCCCTTAACGTTCCCTTCGAACCAAGGAGAAACTGACGTTAGATAAACCCATCCATAGACAGACTGCAGTTATTGCTTAACCGGCGTGTTCGGCTAGAATGGCACTCCCAATGGCTCCATCGCGCTCATAATATACATAGTTACTCAAACAAAAATTTTAAAATACTGCGTCAGTCTAGCCACGGCTACTATAGATCGGAATAACCAGAGCAGCTCCACCTAGGACTAATATTGTATGCCTCGGCTATACTCTGTATAGTCGATAGTATCGCGGTGGTTAGGTGGAGCTGTGAAGCTTACTGTTGCCCATGTCTGGACTGACGTAGTATAGGGAGGGAAAATTGGAAATAGTCATAAAGGTTTTACCGGCGTTCTAAAACGAGCCAAATCAAAAAAAAATCTTGAAAACAGAACTGAAAGATGATGAATGAAAGAGGAATTGTGGTATGAAAGAGAATGTGATGGATGAACGTGTATATTGTATTGTGTAATTTGATTAATAATAATAAATTTTGTATGATAAGTACTTAGCCATAAAAAGAGCCTTGCCCATGGCAGGGGTGCAAGAATTAAAAAAAAAAAACATATTTAATTATTATTTGATAATATGTTAACTATGTATCTTATCTCTTAAATAAAATTAATTACAATTTGATCCATTACTTTGTGTGCATCCGCAACTCGATTCGCGTGATGGACGAGCTCTCGGTGCACAAGTCTGGCTCCCACTTGGGCGATTTTTTTTAAATTATTGGTTTTTTTTTCACGTTCTCCAACATATTTTTATGCTCTAGTAATTTGTATATCGTGATGTAATAATTAAGATATGTTCAATTATGGTTTAGTCGCTGGGTGTAAGTACGAAATGGAATCGTCTTTCCAAGGGACTTACGCTATTTCTAATGGCCATTTAATACCATAAAAACTGTAACAAAAGGTGTCGTTGAAAAAAAGACTGTCAGACAGTCTCAAGAAGTCCTGCGACCACGGACGCTGCAAAGCGTTCGAAACGTCGGATGTAACAAAAAAATAAAACACGCGATACTTCCGTTAAAAATTGTTTAATTCAATGTGTAACAATCGCGAATACCTAAGATTATAAAAGGTGTCGTGTTGCCAAATTTCATGATTGTAGATCAATTATAAATAAATATAAAATATAAATGTTGTCGGACAAATTACACAGCGCCATCTAGCCCCAAAGTAAGCGAAGCTTGTGTTATGGGTACTAGACAACTGATAAACATACGTAAATACATTTTTTTTTGTATATACATACTTATTATACATAGAAAATACCCAGACCAAGACAAACAGACATGTTCATGCACATAAATGTTTGTACTGTGTGGGAATCGAACCCACGAGCGTTGGTGTCAAAGTATCGTAAGCGTGTTTCACCACTGCGCCACCGAGCTCGTCAAATTGCAAGCTTACTTCACCAGATGGGCTGCTTTGACGCCCTACCTCTCCTAAAAATATCCAGACCAAGACAAACAGACATATTCAAGCACACAAATGTTTGCCTTGTGTGGGAATCGAACCCACGAGCGCTTACCCACTGCGCCATCGAGTTCGTCAAAAAATATATTATATTATGTTATAATTACTAATATGTACATAAAATACGAATTTAGTGATAAATTCCAGGATACGAACGGGGGCCGGTTGATCAATACGGCGGTTCTTTGCCTGCTTCTCTTTCACTTTTTTACATATAGTACCTATAGCACATTTTCGTCGCATATTCTTTTCACGTTCCCGAACCAACGACGCATGTCTTGGTTGAATGCTACAAACATTACGAAGTGATCTGCGTCATAGTAATTATAAAGAAATCATTAATTCTACTCAATTATAGAATGCTAACATAGACAATACCTAGAATTAGCCTTAACCGTCTATAACTGACATTGAATTAATGGTAATTACTGTACCTCACATGCACAGTAGGTTAATTAGCGTACTTAGGCCTTTTCTGAAATAATCAACTCAACTCGCTATATACGAGTACAACGCTGTACTGATCCCAAGTTCCTGTGAATGAGGGAACGGCTATACGTTTTTTTTTAGTTCAAACGGTAGTCTATTAAGGTACATATTAATATAATTCCATTTTATTTAAGAGAGAGCACATTTAAGTAGCCCATCTGGGGAAGTACATCCACTTCACAGAAAATCGCAAATAACAATTCCTTGGACGGTTTTTGTGTACCTGCGAGTGAGTGAGGTCACCAGTACCCCTCCTAAGGAGTTGCTGCTGTGTTAGTAGCTGAGGAGGCATCACGCGAGTGATACTCAATGTGTTGCAAGCGTTCATAGGCTACGGTAACCGCAAAAAAATAATTGGTTAATATTTGATTCTTTCTTAAATAATGAAAGAATGGTGGAGACGAACACTCGCCTACCATGACAAAATTCGTCGTGTTTTGTCAAATGGTGATGTCAGGAGCTTCAAGAACCAGCGATCGTGCATGAAAAGAGCTATGAATGTTAATGAAGCGAGTGAGGTATGTAAGGACCGCATCTTATGGCGCTCGGTTATCTCCGCCTACAACGCAAGAGGCCGTAAAGATAGACATATATACATACTTAGATAGTTATTTGACACAATTCCTTCCGAAGATCCACTTTTCATCTATTCTTTTTTCATTTACAATTCGATTTACATTTATTATGTATGAGCGTAGCCATTAGATTAGGTACCCCATATAATGTTAAAGAAGAGGAAGGTAAAACAAATATATAAAGAGAATATAGGTCTATAGGGCTGAAGAGACTATAGGTCTGTATGTTCATAAAATAAATTTCTGATTGTTCCCTAATATTTTGAAAGGTAGGGCGCATATAATTAGTTCGATTGGGGAAGTACCTACTTCCATCGTACCGAAAACTGCAGCCAAAGAAAAAAAAACTGTTTTGGAATATACAAGTGGGGCCCTTTTTTATTTTACCCGACTTGAATAAGTAGTCATACCTTGAAATTTGGACCTCACTCCTAATTCAAGCCCGTTTTCTTTATAATTTGATTCATTTGCAATTAAAGTTGTATAAGCAATATAGACGGCTTAATAAAGTCGGTTCCATTTCTTTTAAAGGTTCTTTGAAGTCGTACTACTTTTAATAGCCATCTACCGTAGTACATAGAAAAGGTACGGTGAGTACTTCAAAGGGTATCGCAATCTTATTGAAGACGTTATGTTGTGAACCTATTTGTAACAGCTTGCCAAATAGAAAAAGTGTCAAGAAATGACAATTAACAATGACTACATGCTTGTGGGTTCAATTCCCACACAGGACAAACATTGTACGACTGAACTCTTTATCTTGGTCTGTGTGTTTTAAGAGAGGTAGGACGCATTAAAGCAACTCAATCAGAGAAGTACCTCCTCACAGAAAACTGTAGCCAAATAAAAACTCCTTGGAGGGTTGCTGTATTCCTGGGAGAGAGTGAGATTACCAATAAATTCGTAATGAGTCTCTGTGTCGCCAACATATGTGGCAACGTATGTATCCAAATAGTGCAAGCGTATGGTAACCATTTCGACCAAACCAGTTGTCACTGGCGGCTTCAATACTTTGGCCTCCAACAATTCCGAGTGCAGCGTGGCGGAGCATGTTCTAATTTATGCTCCCTCTTCGTTTGAAGAATAACCCGCATGTATTGGAATGAGTACGGGTTAAAGTAGTATATGGCCATAGGTAATGTTAGCACAAATGGACAACGTGGCTAAGGATTTAACATTGAAAGGATCCATTTAACACCCTTTGGCACTTTGAAAAGATAATCGTGACCTTTACGATAACATATTTTGCGCAAGTTACGTATAATTATATCAATTTCAATTCCGACAATGAATGGAAGGGAATGCCGTCTTAATATCGCGTGACTAATAAGCAATGACTCTTTGTCATCTGTTAACCTATGAACTTCGACACTCGCCAACAGCGCCGTAATTACTCGATTGTGCAAAGATTCGCCATCTTAGCTGAATTCCATTTTTAATCAAAGTGATTTATTTTTCTGTACGCGTGAAGCAACGCATTGACGGATTTGGCGTCTAGGACTCGTAGCTAGGACTGCCCGAAAACTATTATTTTCTATACAATGTGATCAAACCTGCGTTGTGCGCTTCCGCCACAAATTCTAACACGATCTAACACGCAGACTATGCAACGTCGACCGTAACCTGTCTACGGATAGGTTTATTTATCTCGAGTTTCTCCGTGCTTCGGAGGGCACGTTTCGGTCCCGGCTGTTGTCGATAGATGACAGTCGTTAAGCTAAGTCAGTGGCCCTCGGGCGGCTTGAAAACACTGGACCCCGCCAATTCGCATTTGAGCAGCGTGGATTATGCTCTAAACCCCTTCGGTTGAACGAAGACCCGTATCCCTGCAGTGGGATGAGTAAGGGTTGATGTAATTAATGATGATGTGATGATACACAAATACAAAATTGTCAAAATGCACACTGCCTCATCAAAACTTTATATTTATTACGGCTAATTTTATGTTATAAACACACTTACCGATAGCCTGTTTAGGAACAGAGTCAAATCCTTTGCAATAATAAGCTGGCTTCATGAACTTGACCTCAATGTTGTCCCACGTGCCAGGCATCACTGGTATCATCTCTGGATTCAATTCTACATGCAGCAACACAGTCTGTTTATCCATGTACAATCTCTTTATGGTGATCTTGTAAATGACATCTCCTCTTCTCCAAGATACGTCTTTGAGCGTACTTTTGAACTCTTTGAGAACTGCTTCAGCTTCATCGGGCGGTGCAATGTAGTAGTCATCTACCTTTTGTGCATACTTCGTTGTATAGAAAATGTATTCTTCTAGTTTGTCTTGCCAAATATCTTTTAGATCATTAACTTCAATGACTGTGTATGTCTCAGTGAAACGTATCTGCACTGTGTATAAGTTGATTAAAGAAATACGCTCCCTTGTGAATAGTACTACATCTGATTCAGTTTTCTGATAGTTATAACGATCAATATGTGTACACCAATAATAGCCATCAGTTACTGGCGACAAAATATATAGATTCTCGTCATCGTCATGGTGAATTTTTACTCTAGTCGGTAAATATGAGTCTGAATCAGTCGTACAATGGATGTCGTCTTTATCTACAGGATCACTTACTGTTAAAATCATCTTGTTGTCTCTAGAAACAGATTTTAATGTAATTTAGTACATTATTTTATTATTTACGGGACAAACGTTTTCTACTAATAGTAGTTTTTGATTTTTGAAGTAAAACTTCTTTACGCACGCTTGACTTGGGGATCGGGCGAGGCGAACGGAAGTTGAGAGGGAGATATAAGTTAGTGATGATAGAAAGAGAGAGAGTTACGTTTCGTATATTACTGTAGGGGCAAGAGAGAGAGGTGTGAGCATACATTTCCTTTCTTTCTTCCTCTCATAGCGAGTTAAGTTTCGTACGAGTATATCTAAGACACATTGCTGGCCTATTGTCTGTATCACACTATGGAGCTAAAGAAGTTCTACTTCCTCGTTTTTTTTTATTGTAGGACAAATTCAACTCTGCATTAAGTCAAAATTCAATCACCTTCTTTTATGCAACGTCGGGAGGCATACAAACATACAGACCACCTGATCTAAAGTGGTCACCGCAGTATATTTTGCAATACATTAAGTATCACTCGCGCAATGCCACCTCTGCTGCTGACATAGTAACTCCTTAGGGGCTTACTGGTGATCTCACTCACACGCAGGAACACAACAACTCTCTAGGGAGTTGTTATTTGGATGCGGGTTTTAGTGAGGTGAGGTTTATGTGCAGGTACTTTGATGCGCCCTACCTCTCTTAAAAATACCTAGATCAAGACAAACAGACATGTTCATGCACACAAATGTTTGTCCTGTATGGGAATCAAACCCACGAGCGCTTTGTGTCAAAGTAGAGCAACAGCGCGTTTCACCACTGCGCCACCGAGCATCATAGAGCTTACTGGTGTCCTCACTAACACGCAGGAACACAACAACCCTCTAGGGAGTTGTTATTTGGCTGCTGTTTCCTGTGAGGTGGAGGTACTTCCCCAGACTGGCTGCTTTGGTGCACCCTACCTCTCCTAAAACATCCAGACCAAGACAAACAGACATGTTCATGCACACAAATGTTTGCCTTGTGTGGGAATCGAACCCACGAGCGTTGGTCTCAAGGACGCGTCATTCACGACCGAGCCACCGAGCTCGTCGAACCTGTCTCATTTCGTATATATGTTTTATAAAATGTCAAAAGTTATATGCTCCAACAGATTTGAAGCAGCTACCGACGAATTTTGCAACAGAAGGAGTACCTATCGCCCCCGCTGCTGACACAGCAACTCTTCAGGAGTTTATTGGTAACCTCGCATAGCATCATTTTACAATAGCAGTTTTCGCCGACGGCGGGAAGTTCTCCCTCACACGCTGGAACCACAATGGTTGCGTACTGTGCGGTTCCAGAGAAGTTTCTACCGGTAACTCTAAAGTTGGAGAATGAGTTCCTTGCCGAGGGTTTTCCTACGGACTACAGCATGGGATTCTTGAAGAAAGGCGTGAGGAGGTTTTTAAAGAGTCGGCAACGCAAGAATGGCACCCAGGAGTTACAAATGTACATAGGCTAAAGCAACTGCTTACCATCAGGTAGGCTGTACGCCTGTTTGTCGCTTAGTGGTATATAAAAAAACTTGTAGGAACACAACAACCCTTTCAGAGAATTGTTTTTGCCGCGGTCTTCGGCGAGGTGGTAGTTTCCCGTCGGGTTGCTTCGACCTCTCTTTCAGCAGAACCTCGATTCAGCATTCGCAGGTGATATTAATTTTGAAGCTAAATATGATAGTGTATTACTTTTACTCCCCAAAATAATCTATACTCTATACATACATACAGATAAATAAAATTGGAGTGTCTGTTTGTAATATTAAAATAACCGCTTTTTACTAAATGCATATAGATATATACACGGTACATATACCAAAATGAGTATTTTTACAATTTTTGTCTGGCTGTCTGTCTGTCCGTCTGTCTGTTTGTTCCGGCTAATCTCTGAAACGGCTGGACCGATTTTGACGGGACTTTCACTGGCAGATAGCTGATGTAATAAGGAGTAACTTGGGCTACCTTTATTATATTTTATTTTTATTAATATAAATATAAATAAATAATAGAAAAAAACTATTCCGCGCGGACGAAGTCGCGGGCACAGCTAGTTATACGTATAATTTCAACATATAATTGAGGTAATGTTAGAAACAGAGTTGGTCTGAAAGAGAGCGTTGGTATTAAAATAAGAAGAGGCATGCTCCGTTGGTTCGGCCATGTAGAAAGAATGCAGGATGAAAGAATGACGAAGCAGATATACAATGCAAAAGTGGAAGGATGTAGGAGCCGAGAAAGGCTAAGACTTACCTACCATGACCAAATTGGTCGTATTCTATCAGGTGATGTCAGGAGCCCTAGTAACCGGCGAGCGTGCATGAGAAGAGCAATGAATGTTAAAGAAGCGAGTGTGAGATGTAAGGATCGAGTCATGTGGCGCTCGATGCTCTCTGCCTACCCCGCAAGGGATTTGACCTTAAGTTATAGATAGATAGATAAATAATTGAGGTTTATTCCAAATCATTGAAAATTTTACTGACTCAATCAATACCTACAAATTTTCTATGCAAAATACTTACGAATCGATTATAAGTTTCATAACAATGTTTCTTGGCTTTACTTCAAGTTCACAGATCACGTCGAAGAAGATGTAGGAGCTGTTGACGGGAGTCCACGCCTCGTCTTGGATTGCCATGTACACTGTCTCATTGGTGGCGTTGAGAGTTGACCCGAATAAGTCAAATGGTTCCTAGAATTGTCCAAAAATTGCAAATAACTTTCCAAAAGGCACATCAAATATAGGCACTATAAATAAGCGCATTATAGTTACAATTATTTCCAGACATCTTTGTCAGTTGAATATTCATCAAATATATTTAACTGACAAAGATGTCTGGAAATAATGCAGTACAGTCAACCACGTACACGCGCGATGCCACCTCTGCTGCTCACACAGCAACTCCTTGGGAGCTTACTGGTGACCTCACTCACACGCAGGAACACAACGACCCTCTAGGGAGTTGTTATTTGGATGCAGGTTTCTGTGAGGTGGAGGATACTTCCCCAGACGGGCTGCTTTGATGCGCCCTACCTCTCTTAAAACATCCAGACCAAGACGAACAGACTTGTTCACTACTACTACTGTGCCGTTGTTTTCACAAGTCTTAAGTCGCAACTATTAGATACTTAAATTTTAAAATTATTACGCATTTAAAATATAATAATAAATATTATTTATCACGGGTATATCCCGGTCATTTGATAGGCGTGCGCGGGGATTTGAATCCAACGCGTAGACGCCCCTTTGAGAAGCTTGATGTACTGTTGTATAGCCGCCGTGACCTTGTCCAGGGGATATCAATGTGACAATATACCCATGAACCAGGTCACGGCAGGTATTGGGACTATTGCAAATGTGTTGGAAATTATTATTATTATTATTTATTTATTAAAAATATTAAATTCACAGACTATAATTCGTTTTTAGTTTCGTTTTTTATATGTGATTAGTAAAACAGTTCCCTACATAGTGTTAACTAGTTTTTAAAGTTTTTAAAAGTAAAATTTTGTTTGTGACTTCAAAACAATGCCCTACATAGTGTTAGATTAGTTTTTAGTTTTGATTAGGATTATGTATTACAGTGATACTTTTCAAACCCGACTAATAGTTCCGGAGACTAACTCGTTCAAATAAACAACTAAATTCGCTTTATTACACTAGTAGACATACAGATAAGTATAAAACATTAAACATTTACATATATAAATACTCAGTGTACACTTAAACAATTTTCTATATATTCTTACTTGTGTTAGTGTATATTCTTTCCTCCAAGATACTAGGTATTTATGTACATAATCTCGTTAACTCAATTCATTTTTCTTATTGAATGTACCTGCGCAGTAGACGCCATTTTATTTCATGATTCGTGGCGACTACTGTACAATTATTCGATACTTCGCAATCGCAGTAAAATAATTTCGAACATCTGATTTTTCCTCCTTTCATACGACATAACACATCAACCCTTACCCATCCCACTGCTGGGATACCTACGGGACTCCCTTCAACCGAAGGAGTTTAGAGCATACTCCACCACGCTGCTCAAATGCTATATTGAGATATGGAATTGTACTGTGGGGAAATTCAACATGGAGCCAAAAAGTTTTTATTGCACAAAAAAAGTGTCTTCGTGCGGTATGTAATGCAAAACCGATACAATCATGCAGGCCATTTTTCAAAAAGACAATTATGACTCTGGCATGTTTGTACATATACGAGGTTGGTATTTTTGTTAACAAGCACACTCACTTGTATAGGAAGTTTTATGAAACTCGTAGACTTGTAGCTACAGATACAACTAAACTAAAATTTCCTACTTGCAAAACTGCACTCTACTATCGTAACTGCAATGTCACAACTGTTAAAGTGTTCAATAGAATTCCGATGGAAATAAGAGCACTGCCATTAAATTATTTTAAACTAAAACTTAAACGGCGGTTAATTGAACGATGTTTTTACAATTCTGGCGAGTTCTTTGAAAGATAAGTCTTTTTTTCTTAGACTTAAGTATATATGAACATTGTAAAGTTTATTAATGGAATCCAATTTTTAATATATGATTATTATAAGGAACGAATTAATTTAAAAGCTTTCCTTCGAAGAACATATCAAATTAACTGCAGCAAGGCTTCGTAAAATGATCTGTCCAATGAAACAACTTCGAAACGCGGCCTCCGTACCTATCCTTAAACTCGTTTATACCGCAATATGTCAATCGATACTCACGTATTGTTTAACTATTTGGGGCGGCTCGGCCATTACCAAAATGATAATATTGGAAAGAGCACAACGATCTCTCCTGAAAGTAATGTTGCGGAAACCATATCGTTTTTCAACAGAGTCCCTCTACGAAGAATGCAACCTTTTAAATGTTCGCAAATTATATATCCTGATAGCCACAATCACTACTCATAAAATAATACTTAAGTCTCACGAATATGAGAGAATGCTAAATGTTAGGATTTTTAAAATTCCTTTACCCCATATAAACACACTGTTTTTAAGAAGATTTGCTGTTTTCTTGCATCCGCTTATTTACAACCGTGTAGTTAAAAAATGTAACATAAAACAATGTACTAGTCACAATGCCAAACTTATAGTCACAAAGTGGCTCCAAACATTAACATATTCGGAAACAGAGGATTTACTAAAAGTTACAACATAAAGACGCATGCTTACATACGCACACGCTATACACACACACACACGCACACACGCACACACACACAAACACATACACACACTCAATCACGCACAATAATTACATTCGTCCTGGACCACATTTGTACAATTTGTTTATTTAAGCTATGCTAAAGTTCATTGTAAAGTGCCATGTAATGTTGTCCAGGCTTTTTATGGAAACATGGTGAACGGAACTTCATGACTTCCACCAGACAGGCTATAAGTCTAGTTTGGAAGTTATGGCGAAAATATTTTTAGTCTTAAGCCGCGCAATGTATGTACTTACAATCAGTCACTACATTAAATATTGTAAATTGCTAGATATGTGAACTTGTACGTATGTTGCTAAATAAAGTTATTATTATTATTATTAAATGTAAGTAGAATGAGTTTATAATTATTGTTTCTTCTTTAATTGTTTAAATGTCTCTTTTTGTATTTGCATGTCAATTTATTCAATGACGAAACATCAGAACTATTGTCTAATTAATTATAATTACATATCATCATTGTTAACATGTTTCTTGCAAATAAAGATATTCTATTCTATTCAAATGCGGATTGGCGGAGGCCAGTGTCAAGCCGCCCGAGGGCCACTGACTTAGCTTAACGACTGTCATCTATCGACAACAGCCTTTTTTTTTTTTGACGCGGGGAAAAATGCATTACGCACACCACCGGTGCCTGGGTGGCCTCCGGTGGTAGTGTGGGACTCCCCGTCGGCTGTCCGACGGTATACCCACTAAACGACCCCGCGAAATGCCATCGGCCGCGTTGGTGTGGTGCCCCGGATCTGTCAGCAACAGGGCACCACTGCGACTGGCGAGCCCCTCAAAAGGGGCCGAACTTCTTCTCTCTAGGGGCCGTCCCGGCAAATTGGGACAGCCCCTCCGGCGGCGGGACCATTATGGGGCCAGGTTCCCATCCTGACCCCTAGTCCCACTTCGACAACAGCCTGGACCGACGGCTTAACGTGCCCTTCGACGGTGAAACTCGAGATAGATAATCCCATCCATAGCCAGGCTGTGGTCGACGTTGCTTAACATGCGTGTTCGGTTATAATGACTCGTGCAACGACGCCATCGAGCTGTCAATGTATTATACATAATTTATTTAATAATCTATTTTTGTCATAAGATATGCTAGTATATGACGTTTGACCTTTCTTCATTTTGTATGATAGTTAACTTACTAATATGTAATATTATTCTATTGTTTTCGTATTAGACGTCAGTGTAATAGTCTGTACTGAAAACAAGGAGTCGCAGTGATCCCAGCATTAATAAACCTGGTTTGAGAGCTAATTCTGGCACACGCAGGTTAAGCAACGTCGACCGCAGCCTGACTATAGATGTGTTTATCTATCTCGAGTTTCAGGGCACGTTAAGCCGTCGGTCCCGGCTGTTGTCGATAGATGACAGTCGTTAAGCTAAGTTCTCGCCAATGAATATTCATCTCTAGATTGTCCTAGGTTGGCAGGTAGAGATCTCTTTTAGGGATAAGTCCGCCTGTGTACTACAAATTTTAATTTTATTGTAATTGATTTTTAATTTAAAGTAGAATAAAGATACGACAACAACCTATATGGTTCGTTACTTGTTTTTCTTTCTCTGTAAGTTTATGTGTGCTGAATGTTATTATATGTGTCATAAATATCTATATTTTATTTAAATTGTTACATGAATCATTTTTTTTTGTATTATCTAGTTGTCAATTTTAAAAGAGACCTATATTGGCAAGTTTCTTTCGGCATTTCTTAAAAATAATATGATATTTAAAAAAATAATAGCATAAGCAAATAAAGAATTTTATCTTTTTTTTACAAATATATCATATCTATGATGGCAATATAAACTTACTTACCTCAACTATCGTATCTTCAGATACATAATGTAGTTTCCTGCTATCGTAGTCCCATATTATACCCAGCGGATAAATTGGTGACGTGGATACTCCGGACGTATGGAAGAGTGGCATATTGGCATACTGCCATCCTCTACTGAGCAAGGATCCACCCTGCCTCCCGCACAGCGCCTGTGACTGATTCCACGTTGCTCTCACAGTACCCCCACCTACTCCAGTCACTCCCAGTAAGCATATTTCCATTGAATTATCAAACCTATAAGAACCTTGTAAATCTTCGCATCCTTTCTTTGTCAATTGGTCTTTATCGGCATACGGTTTCACGAGACAATATCTGTAAAACTTTTGATCGCATTGCACAGCAGTATAGTTGCCACGTTTATTTACAACAAGGCATAAATCTTGATCAAGATTATATCGCAGGCCGGCTGGTTCGTAATCGTAAATCTCATCAATTACCGACCACTCCCCGTCATTTTGCGACCAACTAACAAAAGGACCACCAGGGTAAAAGGACTTATATTCAGCCCATAATTTATTTGAGATATCTAATTTTGATATATTTAAATTACTGTATAATTTTGATGTGTATAAGTTTCCATCGCAATCGCTGAGTACATCAGTGAACGCTTCTAGTTCTTTCCGTTTGTAGCAAACGAAATCGCCTTTGTAGCGATTGTAGGCGACATTGAATCCTATTGGACATATTTGTTTCTTTGATTTCTTAGCTTCTAATACCTGGATCCATGTTAGGATAACTATCATACATATTATTTGAGTAAGGCTCCGATGTAGCTGACGCATCTGAAACAAAAACATAACGTTTCAAAATAATATTTTTGAACTTCTAATTATATTAATTACTAACTTTTCTTGCCTAAAATTAAAGTTCAATACGTGCTTATTATGGTAATAAAGTGTATCCCACAGCGACCAGAATTTTATAGGAAAGAAAGAATAAAGAATATGAAGAGTGCTTCAATGTTTTTGGTCAAAGAAGAACTGTAGAAGAAAGGAAAAAGAAAAGTAGAAAGAGGAAAAGGTGAGACAGCATATCATGAACATACTCTTTCCAAGAATTTCAATTTTTTTATATAGTATCTTTTGCTCAATTAAAATTACCAAGATAGAAGGGTGTTTTGTATTGTTTGATATATATGAGTGTCTCCACAAGTTCGAAAAATCAGGATAAAAATATAACATAAATGCCTACATTAAATTTTCGGACATTTTCCTATCGTAGTACTACAGCCGTAATAACCGGAAATACCCCTTATTCTTTTGTTTATACTTTAATTACTATGAAAATTTCAGTTTGGTCGGCAATAACTATTAAGCTAATCTACAAATCGTGAGGAAGCTTCTACGTGCTTTGGAGAGTACACGCGCACGTTAAGCTGTCGGCAGTAGTTTTAAAACTACATCAATGCCCTTCGGGCAGCTTGAAACAACTGGCGTCAGACCATTCGCAGTTAAGCGCGATAAAGCCTGCTTTAAAACACATTTGCTTTACTA
This sequence comes from Pyralis farinalis, assembly GCA_947507595.1. Lineage (NCBI taxonomy): Eukaryota > Metazoa > Arthropoda > Insecta > Lepidoptera > Pyralidae > Pyralis > Pyralis farinalis. The sequence continues at coordinate 35,985,657 of OX382268.1, read as the reverse complement.
AAGACCTGTAACGGAATGAATAAGGGTTGATGTGATGTAGAAAGTTACAAATTTGATTGTTTTTAGAACGTCGGAATGCATACAACTTACGACCCAACTGATGTAGGGCAGGTACCTATGACTATTATAATACATTAAGTATCACTTGCGCGATGCCTTCTCTGCTGCTATTAGCAAATCCTTAGGAGCTTTACTGGTGAACTCACTTACACGCATGTACACAACAACCCTCCAAGGAGTTGTTATTTATTTATTTCGTAAACAAACAGCGTGTAGCCGTTAGTTTTTACTTATTGAAATAAAGAAACACAAAGACTAACTTAACAAATTACAATACAGCAGCAAACGTAAAAAATTAGGAAAAGGTTACTGTAGAGGTATATATAAGAATAATATCATTACAAGTATGTTCTATTTTCTACGGGACGGATTGAGAAGCAAAAAAGTCTGCAGTCATACTACGAGGAAATTGGCGTAGGTATAATAGTCGTGAAGAGATCTAATTGAAAGTTATTTGACACCCAGCCTAGAGTCCAAGAAAGGCAACTATCAATATTTTTAGCAGGTGTACTTCGTGGATTCAAATTTAATTTTACATTTTTGTCCACGAAGAGCATCTACGGCTCAGCAGCCTAGTATTGGGATGTATTTATTTTTCAAGACGTTATTAAATGAAAGATATCGATAAAAATCACTTGAACGTTCATTATTTGTAGATACTTACGTATCATGTGTAAATATCTGACTGCAGTTTTCTGCGAGGTGAAGGTACTTCCCCAGACGGGCTGCTTTGATGCGCCCTACGTCTCTTAAAATATCCAGACCAAGACAAATAGACATTTTCATGCATACAAATGTTTGTCCTATTTGGGAATCGAACCCATGAGCGTTGGTGTAAAGTCGCGTTATTCACGACTGCGCGACAGAACTCATCAAAATTTATGTTTTTATACATATTAGTGATTTTTTATAGGACTATATAATTACAGTATTTTATTTGTAATACATTACACCTTTCAAACCCCACTGGGGTGGAAAAAGCGAGAAAGCAGCAGCAATCAATCTCAAATGCACATTTTTTTGTTACATTCATGTTTTTAGGCAACCTGTCACACAAAAAGCGACCGCACCGCGCCGGAACGCGCCCGCTTGTCCCTCCCTCGTGGGTTTTAGCTTTAATCGTTTTGGGGATAATATTTATTCACAGAGACAACGAACTATCAAATCCGGCATTAACTCCTTGAGTTTATTCTACCGATTTCACAGTGGATTATGTTATGAAGAGTTGTTCGATATGATGCTAACAACTGTCTTCTACAACCGATTCAGCTCATTCAGCATACACTGGAATGATGGCGTACCAAAAATAAATTCTTTCAAGAAATCATAAACTGTGAAATGAGCTCTTGGCCGAGATATCACAACAAAGAACAGGTTCTTCAAATAAGACATGCGAAGAGATTGGAAATGTGCATAAGCTTAACTATTTACCATCAAGAAGGGCATACACCTTAGTGGTAGTGTGGTCGTACATCCTATTTCATAATGTGATATAAAAAAACTTTAAAACAAAATGGATGTTTATTCGCCGAAATAAACTTAAATTAACTTCTAAAAAAACTAAGTGTTCGTCTAATCTAAAGTACTGAAATCCTCATCAAATCAAACCTCTAGTTCATCGGACAAAATTTCAAAAAGTGATTCAACTCAATCGTAATTGATATTATTCCCATAAAAAACATTATTATTATTTTATACAACGTCAGGAGGCATACAAGCATACGGCCCACCTGATGTAACGCAGTACCGTAGCCTATTAGCGCTTGTAATATATTAAGTCATATCACTCGAGCGATGCCGCCTCTGCCGCTTACACAGCAACTCCTTAGAAGCTTTACTGGTGACCTCACTCACACGAAGGAACACAACAATCCTCTAGGGACTTGTTATTTGGCTGCGGTTTATAATTAACCCACCATGTGAATAAAACCGTATTGTTTATATCGCGGCTTATAATGAACGATTCTTAGCCACAATAAAAAAATTTGCGACGAGTGTCTAGTATACAGAAAAACTTATTTAAGTTTATTGTACTAATCTTATTTTATTATTATATTATATAAATTTACCAATAAATAAATAAATAATAAATTTACATTACCCAAAACTATATCTAAAAAAAAATTTACAAAATTTAAAAATGCCGCGTAATTGGCGCTATTATCTCAGAATGCGTGACGTCATTACTGTGTAAACAACCTATCAGTCATGAAAGTTATTATTGCAATTGAGTGCTACAAACAAATAAAACAAGTCGCAAACAAGTTAGTTAAGTGCTATAAACTTATAAAAAGTTCTAAAGTTAGGAATACAATCATAGATTTTACGGCTGGTAGTTTGTTTAGACGCAAACGACACGCATAATGAGATCACATAATACACCGTGTACGCGCCATATTTTGAAGTAAATAATCTTTGGACATTGTTTTAGGAGCTCGATCGCTCAGTCGTGAATGCCGCGACTTTGACACCAACGCTCTCTTGGGTTCGATTCCCACACAAGGCAAACATTTGTGTGCATGAACATTGGTGTTTGTCATGGTCTGGAGGTTTTTAGGGCGCATCAAAACAGCCCGTCTGGGGAAGTACCTCCACCTCACAGAAAACCGCAGCCAAATAACAACTCCCTAGAGGGTTGTTGTGCAGGAACACATTTTTTGATAAATAAAATTGGAGTGTCTGTTTGTAATATTAAAATAACCGCTTTTTACTAAATGCATATAATACACGGTACATATACCAAAATGAATATTTTTTCAATTTTTGTCTGTCTGTCTGTTTGTTCCGACTAATCTCTAAAACGGCTGGATTGATTTTGACGGGACTTTCACTGATAGGTAGACGACTGTTCAGAGCACCATATAGGGTACTTTTTATCCCGTAAATATTTAGGGTTCCTGCGTAAAAAATTAAAATATATTAAAATTAGGGGGAAATCTTCTTCTTCGGGGGACTTTGCAATTTTATTTTTATTATATTTTCATAGAATACCTATTTTTTATATAACTACGCATTTTATATGTAATAAAAATAAAATAAATATAAGTTGTCTCCTGCAAAGGTCAATAGATGACGCTGTATGAAAAAGGTCTATAGAGAAATAAAGGCTACTAAAAGCCCAAATCTCATGCGTGAGAAGCCGCGGGCTTCAGCTAGTTTCTTAATAAATTAGAACATAGAATAAAATGAATAATGAGGTTACTATTCTAATGAATTTCCCCGTTTCAGCGTGAGATAGGTTTAGTAAAAAATGTTTAATTCGATGCCTTGCTTTTCTTTACGTGAGTGTCTTAATACTACAAATATTAGCAATTCTATTGTATATGAAGGGTAACATACATTGCTGCATATTTCGTGCAAATATACAGTTTACTTTCACTTGTTCTGATTTGAAAACACGGCGCTTTACCAACTTTTGGTACGACGCTGACTGAAGAACTATTTTATGCTGTTTAAGAGTAATTCTGAAAATGTATGTATATATATAATGTATATACATGCCAGGATTCGAACGGGGCACCGTCAATGTCAAGGTCGGTTCTTTATCCACTGAGCTATCACTATCTATATATGCTCTATGGTGATTAATGTCCACTGCCACTACTACTAACGCATAATTAGGATCACTATTTGACGTACATTTCAGTTTAAATTATTATTTTTTCTTAATTAATTACGTTTCTTTATTTCTTGGTTCCGGGGGTTACTGAAGAGTAGATGGCGCCACGTATGTCTAACTTTTTTTCTCCGTCGCCCCGCCTTGTTAGCCATCGTGTGATCTGCCCGCATTAATCTAATCGCAGCATTAACAAAGCTTACAATAAATAATATTAATCGGGCACTCAACACTGTCCACGTTTTATCTCAACTGATTGTTTGGGGACATACTGTATTATCGCTAATGTTTACAAATCAGGAAATCGATACATTTCTCGGTAACATAGAATTTGACCCGTTGCATGCTAACAAGCATGGTTACACTATTTGTTCGCGGAAATTGGGCAATTAAAACTTATGCATGTACATGTTTCTGAAGTGAAAACTTTTGGGATGGGGAAAAAGCACTGAACTCGCGTGACCGTCATGATTAGATACATATATATACAGATGTGTGTAAAAAATTGCCTTCTAGTCATTAAATGTTATACAATTGATGTTTTTATAAATTTGTTATATGGATAGATAATCATTCTTTTTCATCTAAAACAGCGCAATAAATGATAAATTTATTCCTATATTAATACGTTGATAAAAATTATTAAAAAATACTTCCTAAATTATAATTTTATTACTGTATTAATACGTTGATAAAAAATATTTCTATTAAAAATACTTCCGAAAAATATTTCTTAGCAACCCAAAAATGATGTTTACAAATTTGTGAAGCTAAGAAGTTTTCGCTCCTGAATTGCAGTCCTACACGAAAGTCTATTTTTATACGACGTCGGCAAGCATACATAGGTTTTTAGCGAAGTTAGTGCGATATTCAAAGTCAGAAAAAGAAGATTATAAGTTTTTCAAAGTGAAACTTCATGACTCCTTCATTAGACGCAGTTTTTCAGTGTCGTAAACGTATTAACTAAAACTTCGATTGCAGTTTTACTTATCTATATACTTATAACTATTTTTTCTTTGTTATGCAACGTTGGGAGGCATCCAAGCATACGGTGTACCTGATGTAAAGCGATTACCGTATCCTATGAACGCTTGCAACACATTTAATATCACTTGCGCGACACCACCTCTGCTGCTACCACAGCGACTCCTTAGATGCTTACTGGTGACATCACACACTCGCAGGAACACAATAACCCTTCAGGGAGTTATGATTTGACCGCGGTTTTCTGTGAGGTGAAGACTATAATATTCACATATGATTGATTTTTTTTTATTTTTTACATCTTTCTGCTTATTTCAATACAACTTTAAGAGAAGCAGTCCGTCTGTGGAAGTACGCCCACCTCACAGAAAACTGCAGACAAATAACTACTCCTTAGAGGGTTGTTGTCTTTCTGCTTGTGAGTAAGGTCCCCAGTAAGCTCCTAAAAATTGCTGTGTTAGCAGCAGAGGTGACATCACGCATGTAATACTCAATGTATTGCAAACGTTTGTAAGCTACGATAACTGCTTTACATCAGGTGGGCCGTATGCCCCCCGACGTTGTACCAAAAAACAAAACTATCATATCGATACCTAGTGTAATTCCAGAGGTACAAGGAAAATAAGAAATATATAAAATTACAGTAGCCTATGAACGCTTGCACCCTTTCATTACATATTTTCCTAAAAACTAGACAATCCACGATGAAGATCAAACTGATCTGATGCTTCTACCAAGATTTAAGAGCTGAACTCCAATAGCAATTTACCGAAATTAGATTCCGTAGTAAAAACGACCAAAATACATTTTGCATGCAGGAGAACATTTCGAAGAAGTTATATTTCGAAAGACGTGTGACCTAACCTAAAAAACCTAAAAAAGTCGGTCAGGACTCGTGCACGAAGGGTTCCGTACCATTATCTATAAAAACGGTAAAAAATCACGTTTGTTGTATGGGAGTCCCCCTTAAATATTTATGTATTCTGTTTTTTAGTATCTGTTGTTATAGCGGCAACGGAAATACATGATCTGTGAAAATTTCAACTGTCTAACTATCACGGTTCATGAGATACAGCCTGATGACAGACGGACGGACGGACGGACGAACGGACAGCGGAGTCTCAGTAATAGTGCCCGTTTTACCCTTTGGGTACGGAACCCTAAAAAGATTTGTTTTCCCTCGGGGCTGTGGAGGTTCGCAGTCGATCCATGTAAAAATTAATATCTTTACCAAAGGCTTAGGTAGCGGATCCCGTCAATTTTAATGGAAACGGGATAACGCTAAGAAGTAGTCATTGTTAAAAAGCTATTATGAAAATAATAATATTAATAATAAGCATTCAGTGTATCAAATTTCCTCTTGATGATGTTAGAAATAGAGTTGGTCTGAAAGAGAGTGTCGGTGTTAAAATAAGAAGAGGCATGCTCCAGTGGTTCGGGCATGTAGAAAGAATGCAAGATGAAAGAATGACGAAGCAGATATACAATGCAAAGTGGAAGGATGTAGGAACCGGGGAAGGCCATGACTTACCTACCATGACCAAATTGGTCATGTTCTATCAGAAGGTGATGTCAGGAGCCCTAGAAACCGGCGTGCGTGCATGAGAAGAGCAATGAATGTTAAAGAAGCGAGTGAGATATATAAGGATCGAGTCACGTGGCGCTCGGTTCTCTCTGCCTACCCCGCAAGGGATTTGGCGTGAAGTTATAAATAGAAATTTCCTCTTTTATTATTCATACAGTCCGCTTAAAAATATCATTAAGACCAATCGGCTAGCGAGAGCACAAAGAATTTCATAATAAAGACAGTTTTCGGTGATTCAAGTATTTATTCTTTGCATTCCCGCTGTATACAGGCAAAATTATTCAAATATAAAAATAATATTGCAAATAAATTAAAGTTTAATGAAGCAGCTACTTTGCTAAGTAGAAATAAAATGGTTGATTTACCTGCAACAAATTCGACACAGCTTTTATTAATTATGTTAAATACAGTTTTTATTAATTATATGTACCAAAATATTAAGAAATATTTGGAAATAAAGAAAATCAAGCAACCATCGATTAAAATTAATGGGATATTGTTAATAAAGAAATAGATAAAATAAACGACGGGATAATGAGTATTCTTTAAAATATAACAGTTAAAATATAACAGATGTTAAACAAGTAGCAGATTTATTTGAAGACTACTTCTTCAATATCCCTTACCTTACCACTAACTCCCTTAATGTTAACTGCCTCAGTTATTGAAGGTGAATGTACAACCTAGTGTGGACCTAATAAATGACCCTAGTGTGGACCAGATAAAATAAATGAAACTTTTAAAAAGTTGAACATTAAAAACTCAGAGGATCATTGGGGAATGTCAATTAAGGTATTACCAAGAAAATATACACCTGTTATTCATTTTAAATCTATGTTTAGATATGGATTTTACTACAGATGAAGAGGTGATGATTGATTAAGCATGTCCTTAATGTGAGATATCACAGGATGTTATTCGGGTCATCTATGATCTATCCAAAGCTTTTGATTGTATCGACTATTGGATATTACAGCTGAGCCATTATGGAGTTATGGGTGAAGAACAGAACTTGGTAGTATCTAAATAACAGGATGCCGACTGCTGATGTAGATTGGGTTAAATCTAAAGACAGTAATTTTAATATCGGGTGCCCCAGGGTTTCATTTGGGGGTACTTTTTATTTTTAATATATCTGCCATTCATGGTGCAGAAAATGGCGCATATAGTCTATTTTCTGATGATACCTCGTCAATTTTAAATGGTAATAAAATTTCGTGTTCTTATTGATGTCCTCGTTGCTTACGGTCTTGTATATTTTGATTATTTTTTCTTGTTCTTTGATTTTATTTGACAATTGTCCATTTATCATATTTAGATTATCTATTTCATTGATTGTTATATTCAATTTATTTGTAGTTTAGTTTCCAGTGAGGTAGAGGTATTTCCCACGTCGCCGTCGGGTTGCTTTGATCCCACTGGATTTGATCCTTCCGGCCCAAGACAACATGTCCATGGACAATTGTTCGTCCTTTGTGGGAATTTAATCCACGAGCGTTGGTGCCGCAGTAGCGTTACTAACCACTGCGTCACGGAGCTCGTCCAATATGAGTGAGTTCCCTATATGAGTGAGTGTTTATTATGCGATACATGACTGATACGTTTATTTTCCATCAATTTCGCAGATTTCCACGTAAATTACCTGTGACTGTGCGTCATAATGACGAATATCCATTAGTGACTAAATTACCGATAAGTGACACAATATTATCGCAGGTCAATAACCGCCCAGCAAACGTTGAGGTTCAAGAGGTGCTTTAACATGGTTGAAACTAAAGCTCACATGTATACGCAGAACACCTGCGAGTGAGGTCACCAGCACCTAAAAAGTTGATGTGTTAGCAGCAGACAGAGACACTCGCAAGAGACATCGCGCGAGTGATACTTGATGTATTTGCAAGAGTTTATATACCGATAGGCTTTACAACATAAGTTACGCACGACGGTTTTTAATAATATATTATATAACAGTTATTGTAATTATTTATATTTTTATTGATTACATTAATTACAATTATATTTATTTGTTTTTGATAAATATATTTTATACTATGTTCTCCTTACGGCTGTTTCGTCAGGCAATGAAATTTTTTTGTATATTTAATGACTGCTTATTTTTTTATTAATCATATTACACTTGTATGTGACCGTGAGTTTTTTGAAGTTTATTTCATGTCACAATTTATCTTAAAATATTCCATTTTTTTTTGTTTTTAAAATATTCCATTATATTTTATTTGTAGCTTCTTAAAACTATAACAGCAACTGCAATATATTTATTTAAATATTAAAGTGTCTGATTTTTAATTGACTAACTAATATAAAATTCGTACTACTTAATTTGGCGATCAGAAATGAAATTTATACAAAGCAACAAACCGTCCTGAAATCGGCCTACCCATTGTCGAGAACAGACACACACACAAAAACTTCTTACCCCATATGCAATTACCGTCTCCGTGACCGTCGCGACAATAATAATAATGGCAAGTCAGAGAATTAAAGATATGTGGTTGCATGTGCTGAATTATTTCCCGACAACAATGCCAGCTATATCTTCATCAATTTCTGACGAGCTCGGTGGCTCAGTCGTGAATGACGCGACTTTGACACCAACGCCCGTGGGTTCGATTCCCACACAAGGCAAACATTTGTGTGCATGAACATGTCTGTTTGTCTTGATCATAAGAGAGGTAGGGCGCATCAAAGCAGCCCATCTGGAGAAGTAACGTATTGCAAATCTTATATACCGTCTTAACGTATTGCAAGCGTTCATAGGCTACAGTAACCGCATTACATCAGGTAGGCCGTATGCTTGTATGCCGACGTTGTATATAAAAAAGTCTCTGCTCCCTCTGCACGTTTTCATATAAGAGAGAGATCCTATTGTTTGGTTCACCAAATTCAAACTAACCTCCAAAATGAAGACATTATAAACTTGGCAGTCAAAATTAAATTCGTTTGTCATGTTTTTTATACAGCAATCACTTGAATCAACATCACACGCAGTTCGAGCGAATGATTATTTTAGAATTTCCAGATCAATGAAGCGAAAAGCTGAAAACAACGCATTCCTTCGTTCGTTGCGTTAAAAAAAAACCGCAAACCGTGATTTACAATGTCTATGGTTTACAGCAATTGGATACCAGTGAAATGGAGTCACATTTCAAATTTTATAGTGACAGATCAAACATTTTAAAATAGACACATACGGAGTAAGAACATTCTGGAATGCATTTTTTTATGTATGTATGCGAAAATTACAAAGAGAGAGGGCGAATTTTGCTATCAGGAATGTAAACTTCAGAACCACTGCACCGATTTGAGAAATTCTTTCACGGTTTGAAAGGTACACTATTCCAGAGTGACATAGGCTAGCTATTATCTATATATATAAAAATGGAGTTCCCGACTAATTCATTGGCTCATCAAGAGGTTTCTTTTGTAATGCATATGAGAGATAAGAAAGGATTTTTTGAATATCAACCCAGACAAATATTTTTTCAAGTTAGTGACTTGAAACTTTTATGTTTTTAAAAAAGGCAATGTTGTGTATAAAGAGGGGATTTGAGTATATACACTCAGAATCAAATAGTTAATGAAAACCGAACAGATCGTGATATATATATATATATATATGTCGTAACGTGGATGTAATGGTCGTCAGGTGGCTCGTTGTTCATGGCGAATAAAGCGAAATACCAACGTAGTTAATCTTCTCAATATTTAATCAGTCCATTACAATAATAATCGTAATAAAAGTTATACTCAGATCGCAGATTACAACGGATTCAAAATGCGGTGGACGCGACACGTGCGGTTGGCTCCATTGCTCGATTCGTAATCCGCTTCCAATGAATGACAGTATCTCATCTTGACGTTTTTGACAACTGACAACAATCGACATTTCGAGCAAACCATAACAAACACAACCGGTGTTGCCAATTCAACGATGTCGATTCCACCCAAGCGCCGACTTGACATTTTGATCCGTTATTATTAAAACTAGCATCACGGGGATTGATTTCTTCCGGCTTCTCAATATGGTGTTGCTACCTCTGCGACATATATATATATATATATTCCTACACAAATAAGGATATTTGGTACTTTTACTAACTATTTAATGATGACTGTATTTAAAAATAAGAAGCGAAATAAAAATAAGTAAAACTCCCGAAATTCCAAAATCTACACGGGCGAAGCCGCGAGCAAAAACTAGTGTTAACACATAGTGTTGGACCAGTGATAGCACTAAATTCGTTTTTCCGGATTTATGTACATGTTTATCACTCGCTCGGCGGTGAAGGAAAACATCGGGAGGGAATTCCAGACGTTGAAGAAATTATATTTAGAAAGACGTGTGAACTAACCTAAGAAAAGATCTGGTTTTCCCCCTGGGTTGTAGAGATCTGACAGCAGTCGCTCCGTGTAAAAATCAGTGTCTTCGCCAAATCCTTAGGCTTAGGTAGTGAACCCCACCAATCCGTTAGGAAACGGGATTACGCGAAGAAGAGAAAAGAAAAATATGTTATTATATACAAAACACAAAGTTATGTTTGTCGGCTAAGTCGGTAAATGTTGCGGCTTTTCAGAGCTTCTTCGGCGTGCGCTGCGTCATTAGTTAACTTACGATGACATTTGAGATGATGAGCACAGCGGCGCAGCAGTTAATAACGCGACTTTCACATCAACGCTCGTGGGTTCGACTCCCATACATTTGTGTACACAAACACAAATGTTTGTTAGTTTGATAGTTTACATAGAAGAGAGGTAGGGCAAATCATTAATTCTAAACTTTTTTTTTATACAGCGTCGGGAGGCATACAAGCATACAATCCATCTGATACAAAGTGGTCACCGTAGCCTATGAACGCTGGTAATATATTAAGTATCGTGCGATGCCGCCTCTGTTGCTAACATAGCATCTCCTTAGGAACTTATTGGTCAACTCAGGAATACAACAACACTCCAGGGAGTTTGTTACTTGACTGCGGTTTTCTGTGAAGTGGAGGAACTTCCCCAGACGGCCTGCTTTAATGCGACCTTCCTCTCTTGAAAACACCCAGACTATGACAAACAGACATGTTCACACGCACAAAATGTTTGTCCCGTACTTGTCTATAACCTCATTCATGCATAGAACACACCCTCCAATAATTTATTTGGCCGCAAGCTTCTGTGATGTGGAGGTACATCCCCTGTCGGGCTTTGGCATTTGCCTCTCTTTTACCGCAGGATGCACCGCGTGCAGGTCGATTTTAACACTGAAGATGGAAGCGAGCTAGGTAGATTTCATAACTTTGTGAGACAAACCCGTATACAGTCTGTCTTAACTTGAACGGTTAGTATTTACTCGCAGCAACTCGACAGAAGCTGAATTAATCTTACCTTCAATTAATATTTTTGACTAATAATCTGCGTCGGTTTAACATTGTATGGAGATCCTTGCCAATGTTTTTCTATTCGACCAATTGACAATTTACAGAAGTCTCGTAATAATCTGTAAAGAAAAAAAATACAGTCTAAAAACTATTGTAAAAATACTCTATGTAAGAAGGGTTATTATAGAATCGATGAATATCTAACTGACAGAGATGTATGGAAATGATTCAGCACATGAATTAATATAACTTTAATTGTACCACTTGATATCACTATAGGTATGTACATTCATATGATTATGTTTATTGTAATATGTATAAGATGATTTGGAAAAAAAAGACCTACATCGGCAAGTTTATTTTTCCATTTCTTCTTTGCCAATGGTCATTTGAAATGCTAGTAGATTAAAAAAGAGAGTAACTTAAAAAAATAATAAGATGTAATATTGAAAATGTAAGACGTATCTAAGTGCCCGTGAGGGTCTAAAGGCAAATAAAGAATTTTTATCTTATTTTTTTATCGATGGCCCTACCTTAGAACAGGATGCCCTATAGACTATAGATGCTCTTTAGATGGCAAGGGCTCTGAAAAATAATCAGTATCTAGCTTTAGGTAGAGGACTCCGCTAATCCTAATGAATGAACGGTCCTTCTTTCTTGTACGAGAGATGATAAAGGTAAGGCTTACAAGTGATAGTTCAGTGAATAAAGAACTGGCGTAGTGACCAACGGGTCGCGGTTCGAATCCAGGCATGTACCACTAAATTCGCCTTTTCGGATTTATGTACATATTTGTAAGTATCACTTGCTCGGCGATGAAGGAAAACATCATGCACGTCCAAGCAAGCACGATAAGCACGTCCAATATTTCGATAGACGTGTTACACGACAAAGGTCTGGTTTTCCTGTGCTATGGAGGTATGGCAGCTCTAGGTAGCAAATCAGTATCTTTGGTCAAATCCTTTGGCTTAGGAGCGGACCCCGCCCATCCTAGTGGATTAGGAAACGGGATAATGGTAGGAAGAAAAAGAAGGAAACTGTGAGGAAGTTATTGAATGACGAGATTAGGAAACTGTGTCAAAAGCATATTGAGCAAAGCTCACCTTGCTATCCAAGGAGTAATAAATCCAACATCAGTATGAGGATCATCACCGGCTCCAGATCTTTTTAAGCGACTCCAAGAAAGCAGGAGGTTCACAACTCAGCTGTATTTTTTTTAATGTTTGATACTTCATAACTCCGTCATTTATAAAACGATTTGAAAAAAACATTTTTTATTTGAGAGATATACTTCCAGATTCCAGGCCGTGTTTTTTTATATCATGAAATTCAGTTCCGATAGTGAGGTTCATGAAAATTTGAGAATACTCCTCAAATATCATAGGCACACATATAACGATTTCGGTATTTGTAGCAAACGAAAAAAATTATCTAGAATTCGCATTCAGAAGTATAATGTTTTTGTTTAAATAGAGCTGGTAAAGATGGCCATCGAAACTTTCCAATGTTGAGCCAAAGACAGATTGCGTAGCCTTATCATTCCCACCAATGATCTGTCGTCGTGTGGTCGATTCAATAATTTGTTGTCGTCTAAATCTGACAAACCTATCTTTAGGGTCGGTTTTTGTTTTTGTTAAATATTTTATATAATAGATGTGGCAGTAGGGTGTGTGTTTTTAATGTGCCTTTTGAACATATTGTCAGGCAAGGACAGAACTGTTTCAGGTAATTTATTATAGAATCGAACACAAGATACAACAAAAGATCTACGAGTACTAGTCTTAGCAAGCCGATGTACCGGCATACGCAATCTATTCCTGCTTCTAACATTTTAACAACATTTGAATCTACATTGTTGGATCCATAACCCCGCGCACGCCTATCAAATGACCAGGACTAATACCCGTGATTTTAGAGAGATTAAAGTACATAATGTAGTGATGAGGGCTGATCAAAGCATGATCTGGGGAAGTACCTCCAGCTCACAGACAACCGCAGCCAAATAACAACACCCTGGAGAGTCGTTGTATTCCTGAGAGTATGTGGGGTTACCGGTAAGCTCCTAAGGAATTCCTCTGTGTATTATATTTATAGGCACTCATAGGTAACCGTAATCACTTCACATCGAACAGGCCTCGACGTTGTATAAAATTATAGCTAAAACGATGTCATTAAAGTCTAGGCCCACATATCACATAGCTTCGTCTTCACTGCTTGACTTCAATGAAGACAGGTTAATTGTTTTATTTAAACGAATAAATATAACTTTTTCGAAACTTCTTAAAATTTTAAAATAACTAAATCGTCTATGTCGTCTCGTAGATGATGATAAATATCTCCTTATTTTCAAAGTTTTAGCAAAAAAATTACGATAAATTGTTAACAGAGGAGGTACACATCAAAACAACTCGTCATTGTATATAACTAGCCTGACCATAAATACTGTTACTTGCATAGAAATTCTCTTTTTTTCACTTCTTTAATTATTTTGAATTTGGAACGCGTTTATTATGGTTTCCCGCCGTTTTACATATATTTTACGTCATTATTATCAAATTACAATATGGAATACGGTGCTAAAGAAAACAGGATTACAGTGATTGCCTTGCACAAAGTGGGTATGGAGCCATCGGTCATATTTATGACACTTCAAAAGCTTGGTACCACCCATATATCGTCCTCGACAGATATATCAACTCTTCCTATGTTGAAGATCTTAAAAGATAGGGGGTGACCGCGTGCTATTAGAACTACAAAGGCTGTTAATGCTATTAAAGCCAGAATTCGCCGAAATCCCATTAGGAAAGGAAAACCTTATCACGAGTAATGAAGATTACCGCTAGGACTCTGTCGCGTATAATAATACAAGGCCTGAAGCTACCTAAGCTAAGGACATGCCCTAAATTAAGAGAGTAGATCGATCAAAACCTCTTTAAATATCAGGAAATATCCTCTTTACTGATCAAAAATTTTTCACGATTGAAGAGCACTACAACAAGCAAAATGACAAAATGTACGCACACAGTTCTATAGAAGCCGCCCAAGTAGTCGGAAAGGTACAACGTAACCATCATCCTGCGTCTGTAACGGCTAGGTGGGGGATGTCTTATTAAGGAGTCACAAAGATTCATATTTGTGAAAAGGAGTGAAGACTTCAGCCAAAGTCTCAGTAGACTGTCTTGGATCCTATTGTAAAACCTCTCAGCAATATACTTTTTAAAAATGTACCGTGGACTTTCCAGCAGGAAGGAGGAGGAGAGAGAGGAGGAATCAAATCATATTATATCTTATTAATTATTAATAAGATTCTTTATTGCACATTGATATAAAGATTATTATATTGCACATTGATATATAGATATTATAGACACTATTTATGTAACAAATAGTGTACACACGGTGATCTTATCTCTACCAGAGATCTCTTCCAGGCAACAACAACAACAACGAAGGGTTCCGTACCCATTATCTATAAAAACAGCAAAAGAATAAAATAATATAATAATGTTCGTTGTATGGGAGCCCCATTAAATATTTGTTTTATTTTAATTTAATTATTTATTTTTTAAAGTGAATATATAACTAAATATTGTGTGAATATTTCAAGCGTCTACCTGTTGCCGTTATCAATATCGACCCAAAACGAACAAAAAAAATTTTTGTTGTATGGGATTTTTATGGTCACTCATATGGCCATTTATGGTCAGTTTTAGAGAGTACGGCTTGCTCTAAACGCCATGATAATTTGGAGTCCCTAAAACAATCCGTACGATTTAAACGTTGAGGCCAGTTATCAATAGAAACACGCACTCTTTCCATGGGAAAATTCTTCACTGCCAATCGTACGGATTGTTTTAGGGACTCCAAATTATCATAGCGTTTAGAGCAAGCCGTACTCTCTAAAACTGACCATAAATCATAATCCAGCGGATTAAGGTTGGGACTAGATGACGGCCAGTCTTCAGCTCTGATGAAGTCCGAAACGTTCGTTTCCAACCAAGACTGCGTAGACCGAGCTTTATGACCCGGCGCCGAGCCTTGCTAGAAGGACCATTCTTGGTTATTGAACATGGTGTTGTTAAGGGGCTTCACTTCTCAAGAATGGTATCTTGATACACTTGTTCCGATGTTTTGATACCTTCTTCACAAAAGTATGGCTCAGTCACTCCTTCATAGCTAATACCCCACCAAACCATCACTGAAGTCGGATAGTGCCCACGTTGCACTCTGTCGACTAATTGGGAAGCTTCCTTAGAGCTTTGAGCATAAATACGGTCATTTTGTTTGTTAAAATGTTGCTCAATTGTAAAAAAATTCTCATCCGTAAACAATTTTTTTCTGTGACCTCCCTTTGCGTACCGCTTCAGTAGTTGTTTCGATTTTACCACCCTATTCTTTTTTAAATTATCAGTTAAGAAATGAACAGTACGGCTCTTCTAGGCTGCAAGTCCTAAGTCATCTTTTAAAATACGCGACATGATTCTAGGTGCTATCTTCATCTCCCGAGATAAAATCTTTTGCTTTCGGACAACATTTCTTCGAATTCTTTCCCTTACTGCTTTGACTACCTTTTTCGTACGAACACTACGTGGACGGCCAGATCTTTTTCTGTCACAAACAGAGAAGGTCTCATTGTATCTATTAATAGCCCGGTACACAAACTAATACCAAGCGTATGGAGTTTAAAAATTGCATTTGGCTCCATATCCACTTTGTGCAATGCAATCACAGCAATTCGGTTCTCTTTATCACTCCACTCCATTTTAATATCGCAAAATATTGTACAATGTATTGACGCCAAAATGAGAAAACTCAATGAACAACTTATATAAAAATGACAGATTCCGAATTCAAATGTAATATTTTGTTTATTTTTAATTGTAACAGTATTTATGGCCAGTCTAAGTACATATACTCCTCTGTGTCTCTAAAGGCATAATCTCCTAAAGCATATATCTACTTGTGCCTTGAGCCAGAAGACACAAGTAGATACCAACAACGCTGTACTAACCGCAACGTATGAACACGACAAGTCGGTTTGGCATAGACCATGAAACGACAATAGATCAATAGACCGCGTCTAATAAAGATGCATGCACCACGATGCCATGCACCGCGATATTGTCCATGAGTATTGTTTAACCATGAGTTATTTTAATATTCCACTTAAATTTTATGGTGGACAATGGTGTCATGATGGT
Source organism: Pyralis farinalis (assembly GCA_947507595.1). Classification (NCBI taxonomy): domain Eukaryota; kingdom Metazoa; phylum Arthropoda; class Insecta; order Lepidoptera; family Pyralidae; genus Pyralis; species Pyralis farinalis. The sequence continues at coordinate 35,968,827 of OX382268.1, read as the reverse complement.
GGGGAAACCCATTCGTTTCTGTTCATAATACTTCATTGTTGTTTGCGAACGCAATCCGACATTGTGCATCTGTACATAAGACAAGTACCTACTTTATTATGTGAATGAGTCATTGATTGTCGTTATAGGGTTGGCAACACTAAGGCTTTACTGCCTGCTTAATGGTAACCGGCGACGATAGCGTATCCTCAATATCTGAGTAAACCCAGGTGTTGCCCTGTAAAAATCTCTTTATGCTCTGAAGAACCTAGTTTTTAGGGTTCCGTACCCAAAGGGTAAAACGGAACCCTATTACTGAGGCTCCGCTGTCCGTCCGTCCGTCTGTCACCAGGCTGTATCTCATGAACCGTGATAGTTATCCAGTTGAAATTTTCACAGATGATGTACATCTGTTGCCGCTATAACAACAAATACTAAAAAATAGAATAAAATTAATATTTAAGGGGGCTCCCATACAACAAACGTGATTTTTTTGTTCGTTTTGGCTCGATATTGATAACGGCAACAGGTAGACGCTTGAACAGAATATTTAGTTATAACTACACTTTAAAAAATAAATAATAAAATTAAAATAAAACAAATATTTAATGGGAGCTCCCATACAACAAACATGATTCTTTTGCTGTTTTTATAGATAATGGTACGGAACCCTTCGTGCGCGAGTCCGACTCACACTTGGCCGGTTTTTTATTAACTTAGGGATACACACAAGCACACGGTCCACCTGATGTAATGTGCTTACCGTAGTTTATAAACGCTTGTAATATACGAATGACGAGTTACTGCTGCTTAAGAATGAATGGGTAATCTTACTCACTTGCAGGAACACAATAATTCTCCAGGCAGTTGTTATTCCGATGCGGTTTCGTATGAGGGGGAGGCACTTACCCAATCAGAGTGTACAATGCGCTCTACTCCTCTTAAAAATACGCACACCAAGACAAACAGACAGGACAAACATTTGTGTGCATTAACATGTCTGTTTGTCTACAAATCCCTAGATGGTTGTTGTGTTCCTGCGTGTGAGTGAGGTCACAAGTAAACTCCTAAGGACTTGCTGTGTAAGCAGCAGTGGAGGCATCGCGCGAGTGACACTTAATTTATTACAAGTGTTAATAGGCTACGGTAACTGCTTTTCATCAGGTGGGCCGTATGCTTGAATGCCTCCCGACGTTGTATAAAAAAAAATAAAAGAAAACAGACATGTTGATTCACCCGCGAGGGTTGGTGTCAAAGTCGCGTCATTCACGACTGAGGCACCTAAAAATTACATCGCAGGTATCCTCTGTTAATGATGCTAAAGTCGCGTAACAGAGGATACGCTCGTGGGTTCGATTCCCACACAGGACAAACATTTGTGTGCATTAACATGTTTTTGGTCTGGATATTATCTGTGTATAGTAAGTATGTATTATTAAAAAAAAAATACGTATCATTATCAACGTATATTATCAGTTGTGTAGTACCCATAACACAAGCATCGCTTATTTTGTGACTACATGGCGCTGTGTAATTTGTCCGAAAAAAATTCAAAGTAGAGGCACCAACGTAAGGTACTCCCGAATGCTGTGACCTAGTGAACAGCTGATCGTGACCTTCCATCGCGTGTAAACATGTATACCACTCACAAATGTCACTGGCTACTAACACATAGTTAGCATCTGCTTGCTAATTCCGAGATTAAATAAAGATGGCTGCCAGGCGATGTAACTGTCAAGATTTATCACGCAAGATTATGGTTACATTAAATATGATTTTTGAACAGTTACTGTTTTTTTACACAACTAGATTGGCAAACAAGCATGCAGCCCGTATTAGATGTTAAGCGGTCACAGCACAGGTTGCAGCTTATTGACGCTCGCAACACCACGGGGATGTTAAAAGCTATTTCGCCACACAGTAATTCCTCTGTCATATCTGGCGCTTCAAACCGGAACACGGCTATATAACTGCTTGCCGGTAGAAATAGGTGAGACAGAGGTACCCACGCAGACGACTTTTGTACAAAGCCTCACTCTGATAAAAAGTTAGTGATTCAAGATCAATACTTTATATACACCAATTATATACATACCATATATCAAAGAGCAGTGATTGATAGCCCAGTGGATAAGAAACGGCCCTATAGACCAACAGGTCCAGGTTTTCGGATTTATGTACATATTTGTAATTATCAGAAGGGAAACATTGTAAAGAAACCCGCCTAAGAAATTATGTATCGAAAAACGTGTGACCTAACCTTGGTCTGCTTTTGCCCCTGGGTTGTGGGAGTCTGACGACAGTCGTATCCTACAAAGATCAATATCTTCGCCAGATCCCTAAGTGTAGGCATCGGACTCCGCCAATCCTGCCGGAAAAGAAAACGGAATAACGCTAAGAAGTAGACATTAAAGAGAAGTATATAAGAAAACTAAAAAAAGGGTACTACAATATTCTCCGTACCACAGAATACGCAGTCAAAGAGGAACGCATCTATTGGTTACAAATACTCGGGAAAAATGGTTGTTAACATGACATCTACCGGTTGTTCAAATAATAATTGTCGGACAAATTACATCTAGCGCCAAAGTAAACTACTACCAAAACTAATAGACAACTGATAAACTGATAATTAATATGTAAATACTTTTTTTTTAGTTTTTACAGTTGTACTAACGGCGAGCGATGATCACTCTTCATCTTGAGGAGGGGATCTTGTACATAAATACGAACACATTACTAATACACTAAAGGATTCAAATAATTAAAGCATAGGTACAGTGAACGGTGGGCCAATTCCGCTAAATAACTGCAATTGCACGTTTACGCCTGTCACTTGAGTCGTGCAGGAATAGTGCAGTGCCGATAGGTGTATTCTACCAAAATATCCGGCACTGCAACTGCGCTGGAACTGCGCGTATGCTGCACTACAACTACGCTGCAACTGTGTGTATCCTGCAGGTAAAGTACTTAAAACCTGAAATGTTGCCATATTTCAATCTAATAAAACTGAATTTGTATGTATTTAATGTTGACTCCTATAGTTTCACTATTGACCTTGGTTGCCGGAGTGGAGGTATTTCTAACCGAAAAGAAGCTTTACATAATTTACAAAAAACTCCTTCAAAACATCTGTCACCGGTATACAAATGTCAAAACAATTTATCAGAATACGATTATATTGCAGGAAACGTGCAGTTGCAGTGCAGGTTTTCTAACAGAATAGCGATTCATTTACTGCAACATTCCTGCAACGTCGCTGTTCTCTAATTGTTTAACAGAATACCGAAACTTCAAAATGTACGCATTTTGACACACGCCGCGCTGCAGTGCAGTTGCAGTAATTAGTAGAATCGGCCCACGGTTCTTAAAATTTGGATGAAATTTTGCATTTATTATAAGGTTTTGCTCTTTATGTTTATTTATATAGCTGTATTTCCTGAACAAACGAGAATATCACACAAAACAAAAACACATAAATAAGTGAAACAAACACACATCCATGAAATTGTATTTCGGAAGATGTGTGACCTAAATCTAAGAAAGATCTGTTCACTCCACCACGGAGCTCTTCAATTGGTGTTGTAATACTCTAATAGCCACTTCCGCGTCTGTATTGCACCTCTTCGGACATGGACTTCAATACCGCATTTTTCAAGCAAAACTTGACATCATTTCTGATTGCTACACACACAAGTGCACTTGAGTATCGCAACAGCCTCTAGATGTAACTTGGAATAAGCCGACATGATCTGGTTTTTGACAAGTTTCAAAACTCCTTGAGCGGCATTTTGTGGCTTCATCACTTATAATCTAGCAAGTGTCTGATAGGAGTGCCTTCTGCTTTGATAAGATATGCGCTTGGGTGTGTCCGAACTAGTCCACTGTATTGTAAATTTTAACAATGGTATCTATGACCGATATTCTCTACGTGTTTTTATATTTCTTGTGTAAAAATACATTTTTTCGATGATACCTACACAGATAACCTTAAAAGTAAAACCCTATCCAAATACAAGATTTGATCCAATTTGTTAGTCTTACCGTGTTTACGATAAACGCATCAACTAAGATTTTTAGCGAGGTTGAGTTTATACAATACTCAAAAATAAACCAGTTGAGAATGCGCAAGCTTGCATTGCCAGAGGAACACCTGGCTCGTCAACTATATAACAATTATTATTATTATTTTTGTCGGCCATTTTGACCATGTTCCTTAAGAGATAGGAACGGTGTTCCTGAACATTCCTATTCTACTTTTTTATGTTGAATCCGAATCTGAAGTCAAAATTCGAATATTCGAAAATAAGCGATAGACACACGCACACACAGACAAACATATAGATTTCATTTAGGAATGGTGTTCCTGAAAACGAAATCTACAAGTATATTAATGTGATATTGTCTTAGGTTTTCGCGATTGTTACACATTGAAATTAAACTATTTTTAACGGAAGTATCGCGTGTTTTATTTATTTTGTTGAAACCTGACGTTTCGAACGCTTTGCAGCGTCCGTGGTCGCAGGAAAGAAGGAAAGTCTTTCCTGCGACGCTGCAAAGCGTTCGAAACGTCAGGTTTCAACAAAATATATAAATTATCGCGATACTTTCGTTAAAAATAGTTTAATTTCAATATATTAATGTGACATTTCATGATACCTTCATTGGCCCCCTTTTTCCTTTTAAATACATTAACTAAAACTTCAATTGCAGTTATGCTTATCTTCTTCTTATGCGCGTTATCCCGTTTTCTTAATCCATTAGGATTGGTGGGGTCCGCTACTTAAGACTAAGGATTTGGCGAGGATACTGATTTTTACCGCCGGCAGACCTCAACAACTCAGAGCGAAAACGGGATCATTCTTAGGTAAGGTCACACGACATTCGAAATGTAGTCTTGACGAGCTCTGTAGCGCAGTGGTCAGTGACGCTGCTTTGGCACCACCGCTCGTGGGTTCGATTGCCACAATGAACAAACATTTGTGTGCATGAACATGTCTGTTTGTCTTGGCCTGGGTGATTTTAAGAGATAGGGCGCATCAAAGCAGCCCACCTGGGAAAATATCTCCACCTCACAGAAAACCGCAGCCAAATAACAACTCCCTTGAGAGTAGTTGTATTCCCGAGTGTGAGGGACCAGTGAGCTCCTTAGCAGTTGCTGTGTTAGCAACAGAGGTGGCATCGCGCGATTGATACTTAATGTGTTGCAAGCGTTCATAGGCAACGATAACCACTTTGCATCAGGTGGGCCGTACGCTTCTATGCCTCCCGACGTAGTTAAAACAAAAACATGCGGGTTTTCACGCGATATTTCACCGCCGAGCAAATGATAATCTATATATATAAAAATGAATGTTTGTCAGTATGTCCTCTATGGACTCAAAAACGGCTGGGCAGATTTCGATGAAATTTTCAGTGAATCTTCAGGTTAGCCCAGCAGGTGATCCTGCGAAGTTTGGTATTTTTATTTTATTTTATTTTATTTAGGATAACAAACAATTGTACAGAAGATTACTTAATAATATTACACTAATATTTGAGTGGTTGCACAATCAGCACCATTATCCTCATTTTACTTTAATAAGCAGTTGTGTGAGTCAGTTTAGGTAGCGATCATATCACCCGTGCGAAGCCGGGGCGGATAGCTAGTAAGTACATAAATACATTGTAGAATTTGAACCAACGTCCTGTTAGCAGCCTAGTTACTAACAGGTCCGTGGTTCGAATCGTAGAATGTACCACTAAATTCATTCTCGGTTAACAAGAATGGAGTAAGATCTTTAAATGTGTCTCTGCGACACTTGTACGACACTCACTCGAGCCGTCTGTCCATTCTTATCGCACTGATAACCTATCGGAGCGAGTGAGCTTTGATACTGCACGATATGATTCAACTGGAAGGAAATTTACGTTTCCTGTTGACATAATATATAAATATATTACGTGACGAGCACGGTGGCGCAGTGGTGAAACGCGCTGTTACGCTACTTTGACACCAACGCTCGTGGGTTCGATTCCCACACAGGACAAACATTTGTGTGCATGAACATGTCTGTTTGTCTTGGTCTGGGTATTTTCTATGTATAATAAGTATGTATTTACAAAAAAAAAATGTATTTACGTATGTTTATCAGTTGTCTAGTATCCCATAACACAAGCTTCGCTTACTTTGGGGCTAGATGGCGGTGTGTAATTTGTCCAACAATATTTATTTTATTTATTTATTGACTAATGTATGTTTTCTATTAGTAATTTGGTGACACCTGATGCCGCGGCTCTAAAAGACCAAGGGCTCACGAGAGAATAATAATGTACACTCACATTCCGAGATGTGATTCGCATTTGTGTATATAATAATCACTCGCTCGGCGGTGAAGGAAAACATCTTGAGGAAACCCACACGTCCAAGAAATTATATTTCGAAAGATGTGTGTCCTGACCTAAGAGAGATCTGGTTTCCCCTCTATGTTGTGGAGGTCTGGCGGCAGTGGTTCCGCGTAAAAATTTGCGTCTTCTCTAAATCCTTAGGCTTTGGTAGCGGACCCCGCCGGGATTGGATAGGTATATTTTGTTGTTGTTGTTGTATTCTCTTTATTGTACAAATATACTTAACATATACAGTTACAAATCTTTAGCATGTACAAAGGCGGACTTATCTCTGTAAGAGATCTCTTCCAGCCAACCTTTATAAGCTTATTTTGTGTGTGGCAATGCGCTAGCGACATTCTTTTTGTTGCTAGCGCTCACTGGCTGTATATGTAAATAGGCTACTGGAACTTTGTGACCGTACAAGATAGGCCGTAGGCACGGTGAGACCAACAACATTACACCAGAGGCAGACTGTGTACAAATATCGTCTGCGTGGGTATCTCTGTCTCACCTATTTCTACTTCCAAGCAGCTATATTTATATATCTGTGTTCTGGTTTGAAGGGTGAGATATGGCAGAGAAATTACTGGGTACTGTGACGAAACAGTCTTAGGTCACAAGATTGGCAGCGTGCGAGTAACATCCCCGTGGTGTTGCGAGCGTCAATAGGCTGCGGTAGGCAGAAGGTGCTGTGTTTTTTTTTTTTTTTTTTTTTTTTTTTTTTTTTTATACTAGCACCCCTGCCGTGGGCAAGGCTATTTTTTTTTTAACATTCGCTAATTTGTCACAATTTACATATAATAAACACATTCATACATCTCATTCTCTTTCATTCCGCAATTCATCTTTCATTCATCATCTTTCAGTTATATTTCCAAAAAAAAATTTTGATTTGGCCCATTTTAGAACGCCGGTAAAACGATTATAACTGTTTCCAAATTTCCCTCCCTATACTGCGTCAGTCCAGACACGGGCGACAGTGAGCTTCACAGCTCCACCTAGCCACCGCGATCTCATCGGCTATACAGAGTATAGCCGAGGTATACAACATTAGTCCTAGGTGGAGCTGCTCTGCTTATTACGATCTGTGACGGCCGTGGCTAGACCGACGCAGTATTTTAAAAATTTCGATCTATTTCTCCCCGTTACCACTTCGGAGACTGTGTTTTCGGTGACCCGCATTCCCAAATCCTGCTCCAAATCGTACCTCTGTTTGGAGAATGCGGGACACCGAAACAATATGTGCTGCACTGTCTGGTCCACGCCGGGCTCGCAGAAGCACGATGGGTCATCCGCGCACTTGAATCTGTGCAAGTACGCGGAGAACCCACCATGCCCCGAGAGGACCTGCGTAGTGATGCTCGACGGCACCATTTTACCCACGATGCCGTACGCCGCCGCCGCACTCGGGAAGAACATCTTCGTTGTCGAAGCTGTTGTTCCCGATTTGTATCTCCTGTCCCATTCGTCAATGGTCCCCTTGCGGATCATACCTTTGACGAATGAGACAGGGCAGCGGTCGTAGTCTGGCCGCCTCCGCAACCCCAGTGCGGCGCTCCTGGCGAGTTCATCGGCGCGTTCGTTCCCCTCCAACCCCGCGTGTGCCTTAATCCAGAACAGCGAGACGCTCTTACCCTGGCTTTTGCACAGTTTAAGAGCGTCCCGTGTTAGATGTTGAATACAATCTGGCTCATCTCGGATTCTGTAGTTAGAGGTGGCTTGGCAGAGGAACAATGAGTTAACCTTCGGACATTCTGTCTCTATGTACGCATAATCTTTTCCAGAAATTGCTATATAAGGTAAGGTTGGTATGAGGATTTTATGATTTTTGTTAGGTATAATGGATAATTTATACAGGTCGTAAGGGGAAGGATAGGCAATCGGTACCTTAATTACTACTATAATACGTTGATTCGTATGGAAGTAACCTAATTTAATTATGTCGTAGAAGTCTCTATACTCTACGTCTATGATTTCGTCTTTTGAATATAAGTTTCTTATTTTACTAAGTATATTACTAACTTCATCTATACTAATTACCGAATGAGGAGTGCTCGATGCACGAATAAAAGCTAAAGTAGATTCTAACTTAACTAACTCCGTAGATAGATCCTCTACGTTATCTCCTAATATTAGGAAGAATTGTGCCAGATGGGCATACTTAACTAAGTCCGTTTCTCTTTCTGTGTCGCTTTCCATAATTGAGTTTAAAACCGCATTTATCTTATTTTGATTCTTTACAATATTATCTAAGGTTTTAGAGTTATAAGAGCTCCACTCTTTATTAAGAGTTATGTGTTTATTCAGTTCCGATTCTAACTTAAACTCATTATTCTGTAGGGTTTTAATAGCGTTATCGTATTTAATTGCATCGGTGTAATCTAAGTTTCCGGAAACACTTTTAATAATGGAACCGAGTCCGTCAACGAGGCCTCTCTTTTTACGGTTTGGTTCGAAAGTACGGAGTTGATCTGATATCTTATTTAACTTACTATTAAGGTGCTCGATATGAGGTTCATATAGAGACAACGTTTTATTATTTAGTTGGGGCCTTGAATGTACTAACTGTGACTTAACGGCTTCGATTTGGTTACGAATATTATCAAGGTTTATATAACTAAGGAAGGAATGGTAGTGAGCTATAAGTTTACTGGGTCCTAGTTTGAATGGAAGTAGTCCTGGTCCGTCGTCTAAAGAATCAATCGTTACTTCTTGTCCGTGAGTCAGTCGGAGCAGTGTCGTTAGTAGAATTATCATAAGCATATTTGATCTCTCTGCTGTATCGATTTCTGGATACTCCTCTGGACCGTAGCACTCGTAGGTTACAAATAGCTGCCCGCCGTGATCTATTCACTGACTCTATTTTACAGCTATCCTATCGACTGCGCCAAATACGTAGGCTGCGGCCGGAGGATGCAAAAAAAATCAATTTTTAAAATATATTTAATTAATTAAAATTATAATCTAATATACGTGACAATTGCTCGATGTAAGAAACAAAAGTGAACTTAAAATTAAGTCGATGCGATCTCGAAGACGCGGTATCTTGGGTGGTCTCGCTGCACCTGCATCGTTGCCGACATCGCGCGGTTTCCACGAAGCGCGGCATTTACGTAAACGCTGACCGGCGATACTCGTGGAGTTCCGATACGTAACACCCATACAACAAACGTGATTTTTTGCAGTTTTTATAGATAATGGTACGGAACCCTTCGTACGCGAGTCCGACTCGCACTTGGCCGGTTTTTTATTTTTTGTGGTTGTTTGTCGTTGTATTGTTAATTTGGAACTAATACAGAATTTGAAGAACGTTATTAAATTACTAACTACCTACATACTTTTACCTCTTAGATATATTTCAAGAATCTCCTTTTTATATACCACGTCAGGAGGCATACAAGCATACGCCCCACCCGATAGTAAAGCGAGCACCGTAGCCTATTGACGCTTGAGATATATTAAGTATCACTCGCGCGATGCCTCCTCTGCTGCTTACACAGCAACTCCTTGGGAGCTTACTGATGACCTCACTCACACGCGGGAACGCAAGAACCTTCTAGGGAGTTGTTATTTGGCTGCGGTTATCTGTGAGGCGGAGGTACTTCCCCAGACGGGCTGCTTTGATGCGCCCTACCTCTCTTGAAATCTCTAAGTGCAGTAGAAATTGCAAGCGTTTAAAGACTATGATAATCGCTTTCCATCCAGGTGAGCTCTGTGACCGACGTTGTATTGAAAAAAAATCCTTTATATCAGGTGAGGCGTATGCTTGGATGTCTACCGACGATGTATTAAAAAAAAATGCCTCTTGATGAGATGAAAACCGAGTAAAATAGCTACTTTTCGCGGAATCCATCCCATTCATCGATCACGCCCACGCATACTGTTTATTCTTCCATCATCACGATCATTGGGCACAATTGATAGTCGCCAAAACCAATATGCGTCCACGAAATGTATCTTTTACGAGACCCGTCCCAAAAATAACTTGATCTCGTCTCCTGTACTGATGATAGTAATTTGATATTCGAGGCCAGCACGTCCACTCTGTCCTAAATATTGTATTGTTGAGAGAAACAATAACCTAAACAGTCGCCTAATTACACTCCACTCTAATTACGAAGTTCTATTAAAGATTAAAATAAGATTTGGTCAAGTAAATTTCTGCGTATCGTTTTTTAGGGTTCGGTACCGCAAAAGGAAAAACGGAACCCTTATTGGATCACTTTGTTGTCCGTCTTTCTGTCCGTCTGTCTGTATGTCTGTCAAGACCCTTTTTCTCGGGGACAGGTGGAGTTATCGAGCTGAAATTAATACCAAATACTCAGGTCTGCTATCCCTTAAGTTAACTCAATCAAAAGATACGGCTGTTTTATTCGTCGTTTATATGCACCTATATCGAGACTCGCAAGGGAATCAAAACCTATAGTGTGCCAGGCCACTCAGAAAGTGTTGCGAAAAAAATATTTTATGTACTGGCCAGTTATAAGTTCTTCTGGCTTAGAGTTCGTGACAAACAATTATACCAGATTTTCATGTATATTTAAATAAATAAATAAATATTGTCGGACAAATTACACAGCGCCATCTAGCCCCAAAGTAAGCGAAGCTTGTGTTATGGATACTAGACAACTGATAAACATACGTAAATACATTTTTTTTTTGTAAATACATACTTATACATAGAAAATACCCAGACCAAGACAAACAGACATGTTCATGCACACAAATGTTTGTACTGTGTGGCAATCGAACCCACGAGCATTGGTGTCAAAGCAGCGTAACAACGCGTTTCACCACTGCGCCACCGAGCTCGTCATATTTATATTTCTATCTATGTACGAGTATCTATAGTCTTCACGCCAAATCCCTTGCGGGGTAGACAGAGAGAACCGAGCGCCACGTGACTCGATCCTTAGACATCTCACTCGTTTCTTTAACATTCATTGCTCTTCTTATGCGCGTTCGCTGGTTTCTAGGGCTCCTGGCATCGCCGTTTGATAAAACACGATCAGTTTGGTCATGGTAGGTCATCTTGGCCTTCCCGGCGCCTTCATCCTTCTACTTTCGCGTTGTATGTTTATGTGATTTCGTAATTCTCTCTTCCTGCATTCTTTCTACGTGTCCGAACTAACGGAGCATACCTCTTCTTATTTATAATATGAATTACTCGTTCAAACATGATATATAAGCCATCGCAGTTGGAGTTCGACATGCGTTCAAGTGATAAATCATTTTAATTTTTGTGTGTCAGTCAGTTACGCATCAACCAAAAACTACTACTTTGACGAGCTCGGTGGCGCAGTGGTTAGTAACGCTTCTTTGACACCACTGCTCGTCGGTTCTTTTTCTATCTCTCTCAAGAACACATGTCCATGCCGACATATGCCCTGTGTGGGAACAGCGCGTTTCATCACCTGTCACCTATAGGTAATTATAATCTTACTAGCTGACCCGGCAAACGTTGTTTTGCCATATAAATTATTCCTAGGATTATTTTAAAAATAGGAATTAATATTATAAAAATAGGAATTGATGGTAGAAGGGTGAAAATTTTGGGTTGTATGTATTTTTAATGCCACATCATAAAATTATAATAATAAAAAAAATTGTCCAAAAAATAAAATTAAAAAAATTGGGGTGGACCACCCTTATCACTTAGGGGTATGAAAAATAGATAGTAGCCGATTCTCAGACCTACTGAATATGCATATAAAATTTCATCAAAATCGGTCAAGCCGTTTCGGAGGAGTATGGTAACTAACATTGTGATACGAGAATTTTATATATAAGATTAAAATTGTCATACATAGGAGTGCCACAACCTCACTCTCTAGAAAATTACAGCTCAAACAAACATGAGACGTCACTTGTGCGCTCGTTAAATTTACTCTGGATTCCGAACAACAGTAAATAGCGTTATCGCGCGTTAACTACAAGAACAATGGTATATTACACGATACGGCGCGCTAACGTGTGAACCAGCTATAATTAAATAATTTGTGAAACGAAGCGACTTCCACGAACGTCCAAAGCCGTGAAATATTTAAAAGTACACAAACATTGTCTATGTCTATGGTCAATAATCCGGAAGTGTCCCTACTCTTATATAGAAATGGTATTAGATAAGTTCCACTATCAAACATTCCCCGTGACATCGTCCGCGTGTATCGCGCGGTATCCCCGCGGGACCTCCTTGTCTAAAAAAGAAGCTGAATTCAAGTTTGTTATGGAAAACAAAACTACTCTAAAAACGAGTGTGCTTTAGACCACACGACTGAAGTAAAACTTCTTTAGCTCCATAGTGTGATTCAGACAATAGGCCTGCACTGTGTCTTAGATATACGAAATTTAACTCGCTATGAGAGAAAGAGGAAAGAAAATATGTGCTGACATCTCTCTTTCTGTCTTCACTAACTTATATCTCCTCAACTCTCCTCGCCTCGCCCGATCACACTTTTCGTAACGCTCTCACCAGCTACTCCCCAAGTCGAGCGTGCGTAAACAAGTTTTACTTCAAAAACATTTGAAGTTAAATTTGATCCACTTCCCAATCTTCGATTGAGCTGAAATTTTACATACTTTAGTTTGTATGATCATGCATGATTAGCGAAGTGACGTCATTCTAAATCTAATATGGCGGAGTCCCAAAGATCGCAGACTAGTTATTTTTTATAACTTCCCTTTACATGGATATCAAATGAAAGAGCACGCTGAGAACAATAGAAAAATGAAATGACGACGTATAAGTGAAGCGTCGTTGGTCTGTGGACTAGCCAATAAGAACTAAGCTAAGTAGAACTACTTTACCCCCCACTCGCGCTGATGAGTTTTTTATTGGTTTATGGTTACGCTGCCTTCGATCTACATTAAGTATGTGTGTCGGCAAAACGAAAGCGACTATGTATTGCATCGTCCCGTATCCGTGGGGCGATCGCTTCCGATGGAGCCTTTAAAGTCTTCCCGGCTAAAGGCGGTCCCAGGTGGTGTTTTAGTCAGTAGGAATCTGACATATTCAGTTCGGCCTTCCGAAATGTTGTCTTATGCAAGATTTCACCACTTCCCATTGTCCGGAGTCACAGAATGACTAACGCACACCCGCGTGTGTGGGTTAGTCTTTCTTTCGTGGGTTCTTTTCTTGGGCGAAAAAGAAGCGGTAGTGATTACAACGAACGCGTCACACTGGTCTTCGTGGAATGTGTTTATCTTACAAGATAACGACGTCTATCTTACAAGGCAACACGGATAACTTGGAGAAATAAAAAATGGTCAAAAATTAATGACGCAGGTCTGTATCATGTTCCAGTAACACTAAATCATTACACTGGTAACGAGGTAAAGTTCCTCACACTCATACAAATATATATATTTTTTAAGCGCAGTAATGAAATGAAAGCTGGGTATGACAGAGAAAGCATGAAAGTAGAAAAATTCGGTTGAGATGCGAGCAATGCGTAAAATATGTGGCGTAGCCATTACTGAATACGTTCGCAGGTTTGGTATGGAGATCAAAATGTTTGACGATTGAAACGATTAGCATCACTTTTACATGTAGATAAGCGTTTTACTTCATGTATACCTAGCCCGGCCATAAGTTCTGTCACAAATGAATATGCATATATTTTCAGGAACACCGTTCCTATATGAAATCTATGTTTGTCTGTGCGTTTGTCTGTGTGTGCGTTTTTTTCGAATATTCGAAATTTTGACTTCAGATTCGGATTCAGCATAAAAAGTAAAATAGGAATGTTCAGCAACACCGTGCTTAAGGAACATGGTCAAAATGGCCGACAAATTAAAAAAATATAATTGAATTGTTATATAATTGACGAGCCAGGTGTTCCTCTGGCAATGCAAGCTTGCGCATTCTCAACTGGTTTTATAAAGTAATGTAATCTTAATAAAACTTATATGTACATATTTATGGAAGTCTCGGCAAAAAATTAAAAAAAATCGGCCAAGTGCGAGTCGGACTCGCACACGAAGGGTTCCGTACCATTATCTATAAAAACGGCAAAAAAAATCACGTTTGTTGTATGGGGCTCCCATACAACAAACGTGATTATTTGTTTATGGGAACCCTTAAATATTTGTTTTATTTTATTAATTATTTGTTCTTAAAGTGAATATATAACTAAATATTCTGTGAATATTTCAAGCGTCTACCTGTTGCCGTTATCAATATCGAGCAAACATGAGCAAGTAAATCACGTTTGTTGTATGGAAGCCCTCTTAAATATTAATTTTATTATATTTTTTAGTATTTGTTGTTATAGCGGCAACAGAAATACATCATCTGTGAAAATTTCAACTGTCTGACTATCACGGTTCATGAGTGCCTGCCTGGTGACAGACGGACGGACGGACGGCCGGACGGACAGCGGAGCCTCAGTTTAGGGTTCCGTTTTACCCTTTGGGTACGGAACCCTAAAAATGATTCTATTCGAAATAGCCACAATGGGCTTTGTTACAGGTATTTAATCGCTCTGGGCCACAAATCTATGGATTTTCGCACTGTTTTCATGGGAAATTTAGCCACTTTCAAGCAGGCCATGTCCTCTAAAACTAGCCATAATTTGTAGTCTAAAGCGTTCAGATCTGGGCTAGACGAGGGCCAGTCTGCTCTTATAAAGGTTTCGAGCCAGACATGGGTAGTTCGTGCCTTGTGACCAGGTGCTGAGTCCTGCTAGAAAGTTCACGGTACTGTGTATTGCTGAGAAGTTTCACAACATGACATCTATCGTTTACGTCTAAAATTCAATTACACCACTTCATAGCTAAAGAATTCATGAATTTATTTAGCTTGAAGTAATTACGCTGCGTCATATAATTTCCCTTTACCTTACTTCCGTTTACCGTTACGAAGGTCCACGACACTACCACACCCCGTTTTTTTTTTAATTTACTTTATGTAAAGTGATTCCTGTAGTAGCATATGAAGGTATACAACACAGGAAGTATCGCTCGTGCGTTGCCACCACTGCTGCTAATACAGCCATTCCTTACAAGCCTTACTGCCATGCAATTCTGTAAGAGCAAACATCCTTACATCCTAGGAAACATCGGCTGTTATAGCCTTGAACACAAAATTGCAATTCCTTAGTGTCGCTTTTCATGGTTGTGCGACACTAGCGCCGCAAGGCTGCGTTTGGAATTGGAATTCTACAAGGCAAACAGCCTCGCGTACGCTTACAGCCTTATAGAATACCAAATAAAAAGCCGTGATCCCAGTAGACGATGTCAAAGCTGTGACATCTGTGATCACAGCGACGCACACAGCCACTACGAGTCGCTTAGAGAATTGCATGGCTGATAACTTTACACACTTGAAAATAGTGGAAATCAATAAGGAAGGCCTAATCCAGCATTGGATAATGTACTTAACCCATCGTGAAATTACAATTTTACTATTTATTTAAAACTTAGATACTGCAGATGTATTATGGTACATTTCCTTGAGAACGTACTGGTACAGTGGAATGGAGGCATGCATTAGGAATAACGACGTGTATCGGAATGGAGACGCGGAAGGTATCGGACGTGCTCAGTGCAACGGAGGGCTCAGGACGGTCAGCGCATTCGATTTCCGCGGATTACCTGCTGGAAATGACGGTTTAATCCACTCTCTTCTTCTTAGCGTTATCCCGTTTTCTAATCCACTAAGATTGGGTCCGCTACCTAAGCCAAAGGATTTGGCGAGGACACTGATTTTTACATGGAGCGACTGTTGTCAGACCTTCACAGGCCAGAGGGAAAACAAGATCTTTCTTAGGTTAGGTTACACGTATTTAGAAATATAATTGCTTGGGCGTGTGGGTTTCTTCAAGATGTCTTCCTTCACCGCCGAGCAAGTGATAAATATGTACATAAATCCGAAAACACAGGTTCAGAGGTACACGCCTCCGCCAGGATTCGAACCGAGGACCGGCTGGTCAATGGGTCGGTCCCTTAACAACTAGGCTATCGCTGCTCACTGCTTCCACTCTATCTTCCTATATCTGGACCACTAAATTAATAATAACGTTTATTATACAACGTCGGCAGGTATACAATGATACGGCCCACCTGATGTAAAGCGATAGTATCACTCGCGCGATGCCACCTCTGCTGCTAACACAGCAACGCTTTAGGAGCTTACTGGTGACATCACTCACAGGAACACAATGACCTCCGTGGAGTTGTAATTTGGCTGCAGTTGTCTGTGAGGTGGAGGTATTTCTCCAGACGGACTGATTCGATGCGCCCTACCAAAAACTATTCATATGTTGAAAATAACAATTCCTGTACATTCATAAATATAGATCATCTAGAAAACGGCTGAAAAGATTTGTATCAACTTTGTAGGTATTTAGATAAGGTTTAGCTTTTTATGTTAGTCTATGCGAGTGTGTCCTGAAAAAAAAACCCTCAAGTACGAGTCCGACTCTCCCACCAAGGGTTCCGTAAAAAAAAATTTCCGCAAATTACTTTCGCACTTTTTTTGTGATGTAATTACATATGTACGATTTTCAGTTTTTTTCCCTTAACTTGTACTACGTGACATTGCTTCTTACCAAATTTTATGATTCTAGGTCAACGGGAAGTACCCTATAGATTTTGATTCCCTTGCGAGTGTCAAAATATGCGCATAAACGGTGCATAAACGACCGTATCGTTTGATTGCATTTTTTTAGACGTTTGATTTTTTCACTGCTGGAAGAGATTGGAGACCCGAGTGTTTGATATTAATTTCTGCTTGATAGCACCCGTCCCTGAGAAAAAGGGCCTTGACAGACAGACAGACGGATATACAACAAAATGATCCTATAAAGGTTTCGTTTATCCTTTAGAGGTAAAAATGAATAACATACTAGGAAAATATCTAAAGACAAACATCTACAGCGCCTGAGGGTGCCTCGTGGAGAGAAACACGTGACGCAGGCAGCCGGAGCAACCAGAGCAGTACCAGTGACGGGGGCATGCGGTTCACATTTCAGATGGCGAACACTCGCAGAGACGACCGCTGCAACCGAGGCAGAGACAACTGGATCAGCCATGGCAGCGGCGGCATGCATCTACTAACGGTAGTGGGTGGGTGCCGGCCGGCAGTAGTTCGTATGAACTAATCGGTAGCGGAAGCACACAAAGTAGTTTAGATCAAATTGCCTGTAAATTTGACCTTCGCAAAGTAACTCCAATCTATTATCTAACTAAAAACAAACGACACGTGACTGTGCCGTGGATACAACCGTAAGTTTTACGTAAATACGGATAACGGATAAGTTATACTAACCACATCAACCCTTACTCATCCCACTGCAGGGATACAGGTCTCCCTTGAACCGAAGAGGTTTAGAGCAGACTCCACCACGCTGCTCAAATACGGATTGACGGAGGCCAGTGCTTTCAAGCCGCCCGAAGGATACTGATTTAGCTTCACAACTGTCATCTATTGACAACAGCCGGGACCGACGGCTTAGCGTGCCCTCCGAAGCACGGAGAAACTCGAGGTAGATAAACCCATCCATAGACAGGCTGCGGTGACACGTCCAACGACGCCATCGAGCTCTCGAGCTCCTAAAGAGTTGTTGTGTTAGCAGCAGAGGTATCACGCGAGTTATAATTAATGTGTTCCAAACGTTCATCGGCTACGGTAATCGCTGTACATCTGGCGGGTCACATGCTTGTATGTCTCCCGTCTCGTCAATAACCAAACAAAAAAAGACCGCAGGAGAAAAATATACGAGCCAAATAACAACACACGGATGGTCGTTGTGTTCCTACGAGTGAGTGGTGAGGTCTTCGATAAGCTCTTGAGCTATTACTGTGTATGATAACTACTTGTATTGCCAGCATTATAGGCTGCGGCGACCTCTTGTTTGCATCACGACTTCGTATAAAAAAATGAAAACAGTTCATCGCATTTTTGAAGTCATTTATGAATGCCATCAATTTTAGTAAGACATTATTGGCATTTTTACATTTAACAGCACACTGTAAAATTACCTAACGAAAATAAATCTAAATCAATCGCAATAGAGTTCATTTTCAATTGACGGAGCGCTTTCAATGTGTTTTATTAACGCCCGATCGAATCTCTGCCTTAGCGTGCGTGTCGCGCGATCGCGTTCCCTGACTGTACAAATATTTACATTATAATTCATTCGAGAATGTTCATTTTTAACCGACTTTGTAAAAATAGGAGATTTTGTCTTCGTGGCGTGTTTTTCTTGTACGTTTACCGATATCTCGGAAACAATCAACGGATATTGATACAATATGAAATAAAAACAAAACATTAAAATAACAAAGCCGCCAATGCGAGTCCGATTCGCGTTCCGATGGTTCCGTAAAACAATATTTTCACAAATTGTTGTCGCAAAAAGTTTTTTTTTTGTGATGGAACTACAAATTCACGGTTTTCGGATTTTTTCCTTTACTTGTGCTACATGACATTACTTCTTACCAAATTTCATGATTCTAGGTCAACGGGAAGTACCCTATAGGTTTTGATTCCCTTGCGAGTGTCAAAATAGGCGCATAAACGAGGCATAAACAGCCGTATCTTTTGATTGCGTCGACTTGGAAGTTTGATTTTTTTCAATGCTCGAAGGGATTACAGACGTGAGTATGTGATATTAATTTCAGCTTGATAGCTCCGCCCGGCCCTGAGAAAAAGGGTCTTGACAGACAGACAGACAACAAATTGATCCCATAAGGGTTTCGTTTTGCCTTTCGAGGTACGGAACCCTAAATATACAAAAACAGTGTGTGTCACAAAGTACGTTATTATTATTTAATTTTTTTTATTTGTATAGACAAGTTTGCCATAAGTCCGCCATTTGCTTTCTTAGTGGCCATTTTTTGTTCTTTATACTACTTCGGGAGACATACAAGCATTCGACCCGACGGAAAGCGATTACCGTAGCCGATAAATAATTGAAATATATTAAGTATCACTCGCGCGATGCCACCTCTGCTTCTTACACAGCAACTCCTTTTTTTATTTGATATTTGGCAGCCGTTTGTCTGTGAGGTGGTGGTTATTTCCCAGAAGGGCTACTTTGATACGCCCCACCACTCTATAAACACCCAGATCAAGACAAACGGATATACAAATATTTGTCCTGTGCGGGAATAGAACCCACGAAAGTTGGCTTCAAAGGTAGCGTTATTAACCACTGCGCAACCGAGTTCGTCAAGACATTATAGTTAATATACAAAAATTATACAAATCTCACAAACATAGCCAAAATTACTAGTACAGCTAAGCGCACGTAAGCCATAAGGCGCATCAAAGCAGTCCGCCTGGGGAAGTACCTTCACCTCACAGAAAATCGCAGTTAAATAACAACTCCCCAGAGAGTTGTGTTGTGTTCCTGCGTGTGAGTGAGATCACCGGTAGGCTCCTAAAGAGTTGCTGTGTTAGCAGCAGAGGTGGCATGCATCGCGCGAGGAATTGCAAGCATCCATAGGCGTTACCCCGACATTACATAATAAACGTAGGAGTATTTCGTTTTGGCACTCGGTTCTTAGAATCGGAATATTTTTGTATTATCTTTAAACTGTATTTAAGTATGTTTTATTTTGTTTCTTTTATTTTGGTTAATTATAATGTTTGTTGTTTGTCTTAGTGCATAGTGCTTGTTTGTTCCGTCCGCGGTATCACAAAAGACTGGTCTGGATCTGGACTGAAAATCAGTGTCGGGTCTGCTACACAGGCTTCGACAATATACTGAGGCCAGACCATTTTGTTACATCGCACAACACTGTTTGCTGTGTTTATATTTGTTATGTTATGTTATGTTATGCTTAGTTTTGTATATATGTTTTGCTGTGTATATTGTTGTTCAGTGTTGTGTTGTGTACGAATAAATGTTTTTCTTTCTTTCTTTCTTTTTATATGAAATTTTGATATCAGGTGGGCCGTATGTTTTATACCTCCCGGTTTTATATATATATATATATATATATATATATATTATTATATATATAATATAGAGAGCCGCCAACCTGTCTGGCAGATAAACAAACAGACGGACATACGACACGCCCACGCGTACACTGGTGGAGTCAATACGTTTTTTGTACAATTAAATCATCAAAGATTGAAGTGTGCAGTTCTTTTTTTGACAATTACGTTAACATTTTTAATGTAAATATTGGGAATGGTTATTTAACCTTAGACAATATTGAATTGCTGAAGTGGCAGTGGGCAGGCCACATAGTTCGAAGAACTGATGACCACCGAGATAGTAAGAAGAAGAAGAGGGGTAGGGCGCATCAAAGCAGCCCGTCTGGGGAAGTACCTCCACCTCACAGAAAACCGCAGCCAAATAACAACTGCCTAGAGGGTTGTTGTGTTCCTGCGTGTAAGTGATGTCACCAGTATGCTCCCAAGCAGTTGCTGTGTAAGCAGCAGAGGAGGCATCGTACGAGTGATACCTAATATAGTACAAGTGTTAATAGGCTAAGGTAGCCGCTTTACATCAGGTGGGCCGTATGCTTGTATGCCTCCCGACGTAGTAAAAAAAAAGAAAAAAGTAAGGTTCTCGGATGGCGAAAATCGGAAAGCGCATAGGATGGCAACAATGGACCGGTGATGAAGATTGCAAGGAGCCGATGGATGCAAACAACACAACAATCATTGTTGAAGATTAAGAGGAAGGCCTATGTTCTGCAGTGGATGTCCATCGGCTGTAATGATGATGATGGTGACAGAGGCGACCAGAGAGAGACTTTGTACAAAAGTCGTCTGCGTGGGTACCTCTGTCTCACCTATTTCTACCGCCAAGCAGCTACATTTATATAGCTGTGTTCCGGTTTGAAGGGTGAGATATGGCAGAGAAATTACTGGGTACTGTGACGAAACAGCCTTAGGTCACAAGATTGGCCCGCGAGTAACATCCCCGTAGTGTTATGAGCGTAAATAGGCTGCGGTGACCGCTTACCATGTGATGCGGGCCCCATGCTGGTTTTCCAATCTAGTTGTATAAAAAAGACATTACAACACCCTCGTTTAACAATCGCACAGCTCGTCGAGTTCAATCTCACACACTGGAGTCGCATTGGTCGCGTACTGCGCTGTTCCAGACATCTTCTATCAAGTTTTTTATCAAGAACTTATTAAGTAGTGGAATGAGCTCCCTGCCGAGGTTTTTCGAAGGGGCTACAGCATGGCGTTCTTCAAGAAAGGCGTGAAGAAGTTTTTACGGTGTCGGCAACGCAAGAGTGATACCCCTGATCTTGCAAATGTACATAGGCTACTTTAACTGCTTACCATCACGCAGGACGTAGGCTTGTTTGCCACCTTAGTAGTATATAAAAAAAAATAGAATAACACTTGTGGAACGAGTTCGTAATGATGACGCAATAATGAGAGTTTATTTTTTTAGGTAAGAATAGGCATTTTCTGTTGGTTCGGGCAAGTAGAAAGAATTTTGAATTGAATTGGATCGCGCCAATTCTAATGGATAGGGAAAGGTATAACGCTAAAAAGAAGAAATCAGGTTCAGTTATGTTTTTTATACAACGTCGGAAGGCATACAATCATACGGCGCACCTAATGTAAAGCGGTTACCGTAGCCTAGGAACGCTCGCAATACATTAAGGATCACTCGCGTGATGCCTCCCCTGTTGCTAACACAGTAACTCCATAGGGGCTTACTGGTGACCTCACTCACACACAGGGACACTACAACCCTCTAGGGAGTAGTTATTTGGCTGCGGTTTTCTGTGAGGTGGAGGTACTTCCCCAGACACGCTGCTCTGATGCGCCCTATCTTTCTTAGTTTCGTAAGCAGTTAAATATGACACCGTTTGAAATAGCTGCATGACATCCACTTCAATAAATTATGTTTAAATACTGGAGGGAACCACAAACCAAAACATTATCTGTGTATATATTTTTGTATTTGTTGATTTTCTAAAAAAACGCTAAATCAATTTCGATAAAATTTATATGAGACCACCTCTGAAGTATGACCTATGAAACAAAAAAAGAATCATCAAAATGAATTCATAATTGGTGGAATGATACAAAAAAAAAGGGTTGCACTCCGTGAGAAGCCTGCCGGCAGAAGTGAAAACTTGAACATTACCGTTGTGCATTTTTGAATATTTTGGAATGGTTCGATGTTGATAAACTACGTTGAACGAAACGCGTAAGCACCAAGAATTTCATGGCGCTTAAAACGTTTTGGTCGCGAGAACATAATGCCCTATGAACGATCTAGCGCTTCATGTTTTAATTGTTTAATTAGAGGTAACTAATGTTTTAGCGCTGCAGCGAACTTAAGTTCTAATTCTGACCAAAATCTTACGGTCAGGGTCACGTGTCCTGACGCGAGTTTAGCATTTTTTACTCATCCCAAAAAGTACACAACGCCGCTAAAGAAGTTTTCACTTCAAAAATACAGTCGAATTGAGAACCTCCTGTTTTTTTAAGTCGGTTATAATTAAAATATGCAAAAGCAATCTGTATATCTGATTATTATAATATTAATTGACAATATTAAAAGAGACCTATATTGGCAAGTATCGGCATTTCTCCTTCGCCAATAGTCATTTCCGAAATGCTAGCATATTAAAAAAGAAAAATAACATAAGAGAACTGAATGAGCTACAATTAGATATTTCATGAAATCTAAGACGTGTCTAAGTATCCGTGAGGGCGCAATGGCAGATGAAGAAAAAAATCAACAGTATCTGTCTATCTACATAACTTCACGCCAAGGCAGAGAGAACCGAGCGCCACGTGACTCGATCCTTACATACCTCACTCGCTTCTTTAACACTCATTGCTCTTTTCATTCTTTTCAGCAGTATCGCCTGTTAACAATGTACTTAACGTTTTCCCACTAACTACATAACACGTTGTAAACGCATAAACAATGATGCGTAACTCACTATTGATTGCCAGGACCGCCGTTTACATTAACTGGGCGCCGACGTCGGACATCTGTTCTGTACAGACACCGCTGTAAACTCAGCTTTCAGTGTCTCTGTGAAAGTTTTACAGCATTTTTACAGTTTATTAACGACTATCGAAATAAAATTTCAGTTGATAAAACTCAGCCGTCTCAATTCTGCGTACTGAACTAGACTTTGCGCTGTTTGTGGTATTGACTTCATCAATTTGATGTGCTCAGTCAGTAACGCTTTCACAGAAGCAGGAGTAGACTGCGTGTGCTGGACACATTTTTGAAGTGATGACTTCTTATGGGAGGGTAAACCGCTTCGTTACGTAACGCGTTACGGCGCCAGTCTGTCTGGCTTCCCTTTCTCTCACGCACACGGCAGCGGTAGGCAGGCTCAATCTATACATATAAATAAAATTGAAGTGTCTGTCTGTGATTTTAAAATAAAGCCTTTATTTTAAGCTCATATTATTATTTTCACGTTACCAAAGCCTAAATATGCATCTTTAACTTTTTGTCTGTCTGTCTGTCTGTCTGTTCGTTTGTCCAGGCTAATCTTCGAAATGGCTGAACCGATTTTGACGGGACTTTCACTGGTAGGTAGAGGACTGTTCCGAGAAGAATATAGGGTACTTTTTAACCCGTAAATATTTAGGGTTCCTGCGTAAAAAATGTAAAACTGTTAAAATTAGGGGGAAAATATCTTCCCCTTCGGGGGACTTTGCAGCTTTATTTTATTATTTTCACAGAATACGTATTTTTTGTGACCTAAAATAACTACGCATTTTTTATGTAATAAAAATAAAATAATTATACGTTGCCTCCCGTAAAATTCCATAGATGGCGCTGTATGAAAATTGAATCGCTCTATGATTGCATCTACGACCCTGAACTTTGTTTTTTTTTTTTACAGAAACAATTTCATGTCTACAGAGGAATAAAGGCTACTAAAAGCCCAAATCTCATGCGTGCGAAGCCGCGGGCTGCAGCTAGTTGTAAATAAGAATAAAATATATTTTATAATCACTAAAAGATTTTATTAATAAGTAATCTTTCCTTACATTATCGTATTATTTTACATAAAATTTAAGTAATAACCTAAGCTTCTTATGGCGCTCGGTTCTCCCTGCCTATCCCGCAAGGGACCTGGCGTGAAGATATACGTACATACATAAAAAGTCTATCATTTGCTTCGTCTTTTATATGTTCGGGCAATTTGTTATACATCCGTAGTGTTCGTACAGACATTGTGTAAGATCACAGAACTACGGAGGTTATTAGTTATTATTAAGTTATTATTATAGAATTATAATTATGAGGTTATGATTGTCGAATTATCAGGTTACCGTGATTGGTACCGGTGGAATGTCACTAAAGGTACGATAAATACTCGGATTTTTCCTTAAAAATTTACAAAGTTCTAGTAAATATGTATATTTAGCAATATCAATACATTAAGATTAGAAAAGTGCTGCCTACAGTTCTCTCGCTGTCATCTCCTTGCTAAGAGTGACTGACGAGGTCAGTGACGCAGTGGTGAAACATGCTGTTACGCCAGTTTTACACCAACGCACGTGGGTTCGATTCCCACACAAGGCAAACATTTGTGTGCATGAACATGGCTGTTTGTCTTGGTCTGGATGTTTTAAGAGAGGTAGGGCGCATTAAAGCAACCCGTCTGGGGAAGTACCCCACAGAAAACCGCAGCCAAGTAACAACTCCCTAGAGGGTTGTTGTGTTCCCGCGTGTAAGTTGCTGTGTAAGCAGCAGAGGAGGCATCGCGCGAGTGATACTTAACATATCGCAAGCGTTAATAGGCAACAATACCCGCTTTACATCAGGTTGGCCGTATGCTTGTATGCCTCCTGACGTAGTAGAAAAAACTATCTTCGTTAACATACAACAATGCCGTATACGTTATCAGACGCCGCACGAAACGAGAGTTGCACTGGAAAGTGCAGAAAGCAGCCAGCAATGCAAAGATCGCGAGCGATTCGCACGCTGCACGCACGGCTGGCGGCAACGCAAAAACATGTCGTAATCTATCGTGGTATAGAAACTATTTAGTATTAGGCGTGAGGTCCCATCGCGAGATTCTGACCTCGCGGGCAGGAACAATGGCGTGAGGTTAGATCGGCTGATAATGCTATAATGCTGATAATACGTAATGAATCGTACATTGTGACACTATTGCATATTTATTGACGGGCTCGATGGCGCAGTGGTTAAGAGGGGGCGCAAAGTTAAGTGGCGCCCTCATTTTATTTGTATTAATATATATTTTTTATACAACTAGATTGGCAAACAAGCATGCGGCCTGCATTAGACGATAAGTCGAGTAACAACAGCGAGTAACACCACGGGGATGTTACTCGCATGTTGCCAATCTCGTGACCTAAGGCTGTTTCGTCACAGTACCCAGTAATTTCTCTGCCATATCTCACCCTTCAAACCGGAACACAGCTATATGAATATAGCTGCTTGCCGGTAGAAATAGGTGAGACAGAGGTACCCACGCAGACGACTTCTGTACAAAGTCTCCCTCTGGTAGATAATAATGCTGAATTTAAGACCAATCCCATAAAACGATACAGGCACTGAAGAATCATATTTTTGTTTTTTTGTAACATATCTTGTATATATATTCTATGTACAAATAACCAAAATTTTAATTAATGCTTATTGTGGCCACTTATAGCAATAATCAAAATTATGACTAATTGTACATAAATAATAAAAACAGAATATGTCTCAAAAAAACATAATTATATGGTCTTCAGTGTTTGTATTGAGCGTTTTTTTTTTTTGGAATTATTCTTAAATTCAGCATTATTAATAAAAACAAAATGAGGGCACCACTTGCTTTATGCTCCCTTTTAATAACGCAACTTTGACACCAACGCTCGTGGGTTCGATTCCCACACAGGACGAATATTTGTGCGCATTAACATGTCTGTTTGTGTTGATCTAGGTTTTTTCTATGTATGTATTTACAAAAAGAACAATGTATTTACGTATGTTTATTAGTTGACTAGAGCCCATAACACAAGCTTCGCTTACTTTGGGGCTAGATGGCGCCGTGTAATTTATCCGACAATATTTATTTATTATTATAATTTTTTGTTTAAGCGTACAATTTATACTACATAATGTATTTCTGACTAGCTCGGTGGCACGGTGGGTAATAACGCTACCGTGACACCAATGCTGGTAGGTTCGATTCCCACACAGGACAAACATTTGTGTGCATGAACACGCCTGTTTGTCTTTATCTGGATGTTTTTAAGAGTGGTAGCCAGCATCAAAGCTTCAGCTCGTGTGACGAAGTACCTCCACCTCACAGAAAACCGCAGTCAAATAACAACTACCTCCCATGTTGTTGTGGTCATGCAAGTGAGTGGGGACATAATTTATTTCTACCCCCAAGCAGCTATATTTATATAGCTGTGTTCCGGTACCACCAAATGGTGGTACGTCAAAATGTGGTACACATAGCTTTCATAGACCAAAAGATATATTTTTGAAATAATAGCCGAAATATCGGGAAAATATAAAAACAAATCTTTTTTTTATACAACGTCGGAAGGCATACAATCATACGGCCCACCTAATGTCAAACGATCACCGTAACCTATAAACGCTTTCAATAGATTAACTATTACTCGCGCGATGCCACCTCTGCTGCTAACACAGTAACTCCTTAGGAGCTTACTGGTGATCTTACCCAGACGCAGGAATACAGTAATCCTTTAGGCAGTTGTTACTAGGCTACGTTTTTCTGTGAGGTGGAAGTACCTTTCCATACGGAATGCTTTGATGCGCCCGACCTCTCTTAAAAACAACACAAACAGACATGTTCATGCACTCAAATGTTTGTCCTGTGTGGGAATCGAACTCACGAACTCTGGTGTCAAAGTTGCATCATTTACCGCTGCGCCAAACTACGTCAAAATAAATATATATAATAATACGTCACGTTTATATTCCAGTGTAGTTAGAAATAACAAAAGTAAAGCAAATACCTCTCCAGTATGGTAGACACTCAGAATACAGAAGTGTAGACAATAGCATTCCTCAGCCATTCCCATGAAGCGGGAACCCGAGGGCTCCGTGCGAACAGTTGCTGAGAAGCGATGTTCCGTAGATTACGTGTTTATAGCATTACAAGCTATTAGTTCACAGAAACTATGGCGCAGAGGTTAGTAACGCTACTTTGATATCAACGCTCGTGGGTTCGATTCCCACATTTGACAAACATTAATGTGCATGAACATCCTGTTTTGGGTGTTTTAAGAGAGGTAGGGCACATTAAAGCAACCCCGGGGAAGTACCTTGCAGAAATCCGCAGCCAAGAACTACCAGGGAGCTGTTATTTGGCTGCGACTTTTATTGGTGATGCCCATAAAAGGTATGAGGGAGAAGAGGTATGTGAGGACCGCGTCTTATGGCGCTTACAAGGGACCTGGTGTGAAAATATACATTCATAGGCACCAATAAACACTTGACGGCGCGAAGGCACTCACTCAACTTGATATGTCAACGATTCGAACCCACTGACCAATTGGAGGATACTTCCCAAACGCAATGCTTTATCGAACACACGTCGTTTAAAAATACCAAAATCAAAGCAGACATGTTTTAAAAACGAGTATTTGTTTTGTGCGGAAATCAAACATTGGCGTTCGTATTGTCTTAGGTTTTCGCGATTGTTATACATTGAATTAAACAATTATTAACGGAAGTATCGAGTGTTTTATTTATTTTGTTGAACCTGACGTTTCGAATGCTTTGCAGAATGTTTTTGAGTAGATTAGTGACAAACCCATAGATCTACTCAAAAACATTGTGGACACCGTGAGCGATTTTTGTGTGAATCGGAACATATATAATTGATCCATGTCGATAGATATACTAATTGAATATACATTGAATAACCAATGTAAGACAAATGTCACCTTAGTCTTCCTGCGACCACGGACGCTACAAAGCGTTCGAAACGTCAGGTTCAACAAAATAAATAAAACACGCGATACTTCCGTTAAAAATTGTTTAATTCAATTGGCGTTCATCTCCCTCTGTTGACATAATCCTACTTATTTATTTTATCCAACGTCAGGTGACATACAAGCATACGGCCCACCTGATGTAAAGCGATCACCGTAGCCTATGAACATAACATTAATTATCACACGCTGGATGCCACCACTGCTGCTAACATAGCACTTAGCTTACTGATGACCTCACTGCAGAGCAGGAACACAAAAACCCTCATGTATTTGGCTGCAGTTTGCTGCGAGGTGAATGTACTTTCCGAACGGGCTGCTTTGATGCGCCCTGCCTCTCTTAAAATCACCCAGATTAAGACAAACAGACATGTTTACGCACTCAAATGTTGGTCCTGTGTGGGAATCGAACCCACGAGCGTTGCGTCCACTGCGCTACCGAGCTCGTCTTCAGTTGCTTACAGGAAATCTGTTAAAAAAATTGAGCCCCTTCTTGTGTTTCCTTCTTCATCTTTATATTTCCAGTGAATCTTTATGTATTTTATTCAGCAATAAAATACTCATTTTCCTTTATATTATTTACTCTTTCATGCTAAAGTAATCTACAAGAAGTAGATAAACAAGGTTTTTATCAAACGTGTTTATCTAAAACAAATATACATTGAGGTAAAACTATTTTAAACCGTATCATTGAATGATTTATTTGGAACATCATAAAACGTGAATCATCACATATTACATCATTTAAAAAATTGGTTGTCTGTAAAGTCGGTTTACGGACGATAGTTTTACGTGATAACGTCGTAAGAAAACATTCAACAGTTGACAAAACAGTTCACGTGTAGGTTGTGTGCGGCCGCTGTCTCTCTTCTACTCGGACGCATCGGTCGATGGAGTCGAAGAGAGATAGATGCGTCACAAGCCGAACGCTTAGGCCGATCGTGCCTCTCTATCGCTTGTTCCGCACTCTCGCTTGCACAGGCGGAACGTGATAACGAGTCATGCTTTTTCGTGCGTGCAGCCGGCGCTCATCGATTTATAAGACGTTATCACGTCAAAAAAAAACGAGATTTAGGTGTTTCGTTGACAGGGCTGTGAGTTTTACTTGAATAAGTCTTCGCAACGGTAAAGTTATACTAAAAAGAAATTATATGATGCACCAATATAATCTCAAAACGGCTGCTACCCTCTCCAACCCGCCGCGCGCGATTCGTCACAGTCCCCACTCAACGTAACGAATCTATCTATCTATAGTTATCAATTAGTGTATTTAGTTTTTGGATGTAGTTTGTAGCTACAACACCAAAATGTGTTTTCATCAGTTTTCTGAATTGTCTTTCACTATGGAAGCAAGTTATATGTCGAAAATCTATTTTTTTTCAGTTTTCGGTAGCGAAAAACGATACCGCGGTGGCGGAGTAGTACATAGTTGCTTTAATACTAAGTCTCGTCGGTTGGCGTTTTGTGCGCGCGAATGTCTGTTTGTCTTGGACTGAGTGTTTTTTAAAATTGGCAGCACGCATCACAACAGCCCGTCTGGGGATACTACCTCCATCTTATAGAAAATCAATGCTAAATATCAGCTGCCTGGAAGGTCGATGTGTCCCTTGCAAATGAGTAAGGTTAGCAGTAAGCTTTTGAGAAGTGTTCTGTTCAGGTGAGGAAACTCGCGAGTAATAATTCCTGCATTGCAATTAATATGCTACGGTAACAAACTTACTGGCGCGTTGTCACCCTAGTTATTAACAAAGCACCTTCTCAGCAGCTTACTCACTTACTCGCGGGAACACGTCTAGGAAGTTATTATTTGGCTGAGATTTTCTTTTTCCTCCTTAGTCAGGCCGCTTTGACGGGCCCTCTTAGAAACGCCCACATCATGACTAGCTTACAAACATTTTTATACTACGTCAGGAGTCATACAAGCATACGGCCCACCTGATGTAAAGCGGGTACCGTAGCCTATTAACGCTTGTAATATATAAATTGTTAAGTATCACTCGCGCGATGCCTCCTCTGCTGCTTACACAGTAAATTCTTGGGAGCTTACTGGTGACTTCACTCACACGCAGGAACACAACAACCCTCTAGGGAGTTGTTATTTGGCTGCGGTTTCCTGTGAGGTGGAGGTACTTCCCCAGACGGGCTGCTTTAATGCGCCCTACCTCTCTTAAAACATCCAGATCAAGACAAACAGACATGTTCATGCACACAAATGTTTGCCTAGTGTGTGGGAATCGCCTATCTGCCTACCCCGCAAGTGACTATCGTGAACATGTTGTAGAATATCTTTTCTTTACTATTAACATATTCCGTGCGACCCTGGCCGCTCCCAATCATTAGGTCGCCATCATTAATTTAGCGGGTAAGTTAATAAAAACAAAGCACAGCAGCGCTATTGTATGTCTCGACAAAAAGTCTGGTATTATGGCCGTGATAGCTGCACTCAGGGTTGCCCGTGACGATGAATGCCTTTTTTGCGGCAATATAATTACTAGTTTGGGTAAAAACTCGTCAAGTACAATTGAGGTCACCTCGTTCGTTACATTGACACTATTGATCGATAAATGTCATGTGAGAAGGTATTGTACAATTTCTCGATCAATATTAAATAGTGAAATGTTCAGCGGCGCAGTGGTTAGTAACGCTACTTTGACACCAGCGCTGGTGGGTTCGATTCCCACACAGGACAAACATCGGTGTGAAAAAACATGCCTGTCTGTCTTGGTCTGGGTATTTTTAAGAGAGGTAGGGCGCATCAATAATTAGATAACTATTGATGCGGAGTAAAGTAGTTTTGAAGAGCTCGGTGGAGCAGTTGTTAATAACGCCGCTTTGACAGCAAAGCTCGCTGGTTCGATTCCCACACATGACATTTATCTGCATGAACTGTTTGTCTTAGAATGGGTGTTTTTAAGAGAGGTAGGATGCATCAAAGCAGCCCATCTGAGTATGTACCTCTAACTCATAGAAAACTGCAGCCAAATAACAACTTCCTGTAGGTTCTTGTTTGTTCCTGCGAGTGAGTCAGGTTACCAGTAAGCTCCTAAGGTGCTCCTGTATTAGCAGTAGAGGTGGCATCGCGTGTGTGATACATACTGTATTTCAAGCACTTTTTTGGCTCCAAAGCATACGGTTTGTATGGCTCCGGATGTTGCATGTAGAAGCTCGTGGCGTTCGATTGGTTCCATGTAAGTTGGTAAAGTTCATCAAAAGTAATTAAGTCGAAATCCCATAATTAACACGTTTTTGTTTTTGTTTTTGACAAGTTACACAGCGTATTCCAACCCCAAAGTAAACGAAGATTGTGGGTTATTTATTATGGGTAATAGACAACTGATAAACATACGTAAATACATATTTTTTTTGTAAATACGTACTTATTATACATAGAAAATACCTAGACCAAGACAAACAGACATGTTCATGCACACGAATGTTTGTATTGTGTGGGAATCGAACGCACGACCGTTGGTGTCAAAGTAGCGTAACAGCGCGTTCCACCACTGCGCCACCGAGCTCGTCAAAATTGCAGTTTGACTTGCAATTACTATTTTATTTATTTATTATTTATTAAGGAGATTTACAGCGTATTTGCAAAATAATTGCAGTGTAGACACCAGATGCGAATAACAAATCTTCATAAGTATGAAACAAAATTGTTCTTGCAGTATAGCATCTAGGAAATAATAGGTTTACTTCGTAAAAGTATATAAAACCGTGTCCTTTATTCTTCTTTGCGTTATCCCGTTTCCTAATCCATTAGGACTGCCGGGGTCCGCTACCTTAAGCCTAAGGATTTAGCGAATATTTTTACATGGAGCGACTGCCTTCAGACCTCTCTCACGCAGAGGGAAAACCAGATCTCTCTTGGTTATGTCACATGTCTTTCGAAATATACTTTCTTGTGCGTGTGGGTTTCCTCACGATGCTTTCCTTCACCGCTGTGCGAGTGATAAACATGTACATAAATACGAATCAAAATAAACCAGTTGAGAATGCGCAAGCTTGCATTGCCAGAGGAACACCTGGCTCATCAATTATATAACAATTTAATTTTTTTTTTAAACATTGTCGGCCATTTTGACCATGTTCCATAAGAAATATGATATTGGTTTTTAAGACATTCCTATTCTACATTTAAATCTACTTTTCGAATCTGAAATAAAAATGCAAATGTTTATTTTTCTAATTTGTCGGACATTTTGACCATGTTCCTTAAGAGATTAAGAGGTTGGTTTTTCAGACATTCCTATTCTACTCTTTTATGCTGAATCCAAAATCAAAATCTGAAATCAAATTCGAATATTCGAAAAAAGCGACAGACACACGCATACAAACATATAGATTTCATATAGGAACGGTGTTCCTGAAAAAAAAAAAAGAATCAAAATCAAAATTATTTAGTATTGTGTTAGGTTTTCGCGATTGTTACACATTGAATTAAACAATTTTTAACGGAAATATCGCGTATTTTATTTATTTTGTTGAACCTGACGTTTCGAACGCTTTGCAGCGTCCGTGGTCGCAGGAAGTTTTAAAAATTGTTTAATTCAAAATTATTTGTCTACTTAAAATGAATTTACAGTTTAAAACGCGTGTTTGGTTCCTCCTTTTAGACAATAATGTGCCGGTGCAGGAAGTCTTCCTGCGACCACGGACGCTGCAAAGCGTTTTAAAAATTGTTTAATTCAAAATTATTTATCTACTTAAAATGAATTTACAGTTTAAAACGCGTGTTTGGTTCCTCCTTTTAGACAATAATGTGCCGGTGCCAGGAGGAACCGCCTCTCCGTTACAAAAATTACTGACAGTACACGTGCATATAGGTTACGAATTTAGTGGTACCCGCCAGGGTTCCCATCGGTGACCAGGTGGTCAATAGGCCGGTTCCTTGTTCAATAGGCTATATATATATATAAAAAAAAAACTTGGCCATCCATCACTAAGTACATAGCGTTATGAATTGGAAGTGAAAATTTGCATAATCATAATGTTACCAATATAAACTTGTTCTGTGAATCACACCCTGAGGGCATTATGACGATCACTTTACAGAGACGCGAAGAGTAGTATAACTTCAGAGAAACATTTCTAATAGTTTTTACAGATACAGATATATGGTACATTAGTGGCGTAATAGTGAAACGCGCTTTACTTGACTCCAACGCCCGTGGGTTCGATTACCACACAGGGCAAACATTTGTGTGCATGAACGTGAGTGTTTGTTTTGGTCTGGGAGGGTTTAAGAGATGTAGGGCGCATCAAACTAGCCCGTCAAAGGAAATACCTCCACTTCACAGAAAACCGCAGCTAAATAACAATTCCCTAGAAGATTGTTGTATTCCCGAATGTAAGTGAGGGCTCCTGTAAACTCCCAAGGAGTTGCTGTGTTGACAGCAGAGGTGGCATCGTGCGAGCGTTACCTAATGTATTACCACTCCTCAGCTATACCGTGTATAGCCGATGGGGTCGCGATGGCTAGGTGGAGCTGCGAAGCTCGCTGTCGCCCGTGTCTGGACTGACGCAGTATGGGGAAGGAAGTTCGGAAACAACTGTAGTAATTTCCCCGGCGTTCAAAAATGGGCAAAATCGATGAATGAAGGAATTGCGGAATGAAAGGGAATATTATGTATGAATGTGTAAAATTTTCAATTAGTAAATAACTAGCGTTTAATATGTCAATCAAAATATACAATAAGCTGCCTTTATCCTTGAAAGAATGTCATGACAAGCATTTTAAAAAAACATTAAAAAATATCCTACTTGCCAAATGTTATTATTCAGTAAGTGAGTTCCTAAACGATGTTAATATACAATAAATATAAATGTTTAATAATTATTAAAATCAATAAATATAATACGATAATAAATTAATATAAATAAACATGACACACCTACGTAAACATATCAAGAACGATTTAGAAATATAAAATGTTATTATATAAATCTTACCATAAGTAAATAATAGTGAATAAATAATGTAATGTGATAAAGTTGAATAATAATAAATATAGTACGGTAAAGAACTCGTCCTCCTCTCAGAGTAGCGGCGCCCGACAGGGTCTATAATGCTACTGTAATTATATTTATGAGACCTAATGTACACATTATAGTTGCAATAAATGAATATGAGCTGTCATAAAACAGAGCCTTGCTCACGGCAGGGGTGCACGATTAAAAAGAAAAGAAAAAACAAAAAAATGTATTACCACCGTATGTAGGCTACGGTAACCCCTTTACATCAGGTGTGCTTGTATGCTCCTGACGTTGTAAAAAAACTGCACACTGTCTGTTCATCAGTTTGTCGATATATGTTTATAACGCGTAAACCAAATGAATTATAGGTAGATCTGAAATTTAGATATATTGTGTAGATTATTGAACTAAACCCGAATATATACTACTTAATAAATTCGATTTAATTATAGAATCCCCTAAATAAAACTGAGCTAAAGAATATACTTAATACTTAATGTATTGCAAGCGGTTAAAGCTTCACATCACAGTATGCCTGTATGCCTTCCGACGCACGTTGTTCGTGTAAAAAGATATTTAATGTCATTTAACTACATGAACGCATTTGAATTCGAGTATACAGTCCAATGCGAGGACGTTATATCAACTGGAACTATCACGTGATCCGTCGACTACCAAATTAGAGCTGCGTGTTCTAATTAAACCTTGATCCGTAGCGAAGAGTTGAGTCTTAAATCGAAATCGTTCTATGGCTTTTTAACGTATATTTCCTTCATTATACTCGGGCTACTCAGGAGAAGTAACTTTTTCTGAGTTAGTTTAGCCTATGCAACGCCCTAAGCCGAGATAGGCTTTTGTTTTCCATCTGGTGACGGAGTAACGCTCACAGAGGCCAAGTCCAACGTCAGATTCAATTTTTTAAATTCAAACCGCTTTAGGGGTTGTACCCAAAGGGTACCAACGAAACCTTATACGTAAGGTTCCACTGTCTGTCACAGGGCTGTACCTTGTTAGCCGTAGTAGATAGATACTTGAAATTCACCCAGACTGTGTATTATGACCGCTATAAAATCAAATAAAATATGGAAAATTATACTGTTTTTCTATGGAGACAAGAATCACGCGTTTTCTTTGGTAATTAAACTTACAGTTTTCTACATTACGGTACGGAACATTGCTTGTGCGAGTCGAACTAGCATTTGGCCGGTTTCTCTTTACCTTGTGATCTTTCAGTTGTCACGCGAGCACTAATTATGTCAAAAAGGCGTAAGTGCACTAGTTAAACTACTAGATAAATCTGTGTGTTATTAGGATGTGCTTTCAATTAGTTCTGAGAACGAACATCAAACGTGCGCGTTGTTTACAAATCATACTAAAATAAAGCGTAGGATGACTTTTATACATTTTTGATCGAGTCCAAAAAAAGGTTCTGTGTTCGACGCGGATGTTTTTTTACTGGCATGCATACTTACTGATATTTTAAAAAGTACTTGTTGATATAGACAGTTTGAGCTGCATTCTATGTTAAATCTAGAAATTATATTATATCTGTCTGATAGTGGGTTTAATTATAACTATCGGTAAAAATTTAACGATTAGATAAGGATTTATTTTTTCAACAATCGGCTCGTGGGTTCATATTCGACACAGTCTGTTTGTCTTGGTCTGGCTGTTTTTAAGAGAAGTAGAGAGCTCATCAAAGCATCCCGAGCCCAACACCTATACCTAGTCTTGCCATAAATACTGAAACAAAGAAAAAAAAATTCTATTGCAAATAACATTTATTACTTTTACAGTGTG
This sequence comes from Pyralis farinalis, assembly GCA_947507595.1. Taxonomy (NCBI): domain Eukaryota; kingdom Metazoa; phylum Arthropoda; class Insecta; order Lepidoptera; family Pyralidae; genus Pyralis; species Pyralis farinalis. The sequence continues at coordinate 35,932,805 of OX382268.1, read as the reverse complement.
TTAGTTTAATACATAAATATAAAACAATTTAAAATATAAAAGCTTATTCGAAGTGGTCTCCATTGGCTGCCATACAGTCCTTTAAACGTTGACGCCAGTTATCAATTGAAGTACCTACGCACTCTTTCCATGGGAAATTTCTTCACTGCCAATCGTACGGATTGTTTTAGGGACTCCAAATTATCATGGCGTTTAGAGCAAGCCGTACTCTCTAAAACTGACCATAAATCATAATCCAGCGGATTAAGATCGGGGCTAGACGACGGCCAGTCTTCAGCTCTGATGAAGTCCGAAACGTTCGTTTCCAACCAAGACTGCGTAGACCGAGTTTTATGACCCGGCGCCGAGTCTTGCTGGAAGGACCATTCTTGGTTATTGAACATGGTGTTGTTAAGGGGCTTCACTACCTTCTCAAGAATGGTATCTTGATACACTTGTGCCGATGTTTTGATACCTTTTTCACAAAAGTATGGCTCAGTCACTCCTTCATAGCTAATACCCCACCAAACCATCACTGAAGTCGGATAGTGCCCACGTTGCACACTGTCGACTAATTGGGAAGCTTCCTTAGAGCTTTGAGCATAAATACGGTCATTTTGTTTGTTAAAATGTTGATCAATTGTAAAAAAATTCTCATCCGTAAACAATTTTTTTCTGTGACCTCCCTTTGCGTACCGCTTCAGTAGTTGTTTCGATTTTACCACCCTATTCTTTTTTAAATTATCAGTTAAGAAATGACCAGTACGTCTCTTATAGGCTGCAAGTCCTAAGTCAACTTTTAAAATACGCGACATGGTTCTAGGTGCTATCTTCATCTCCCGAGATAAAATCTATTGCTTTCGGACAGGATTTCTTCGAATTCTTTCCCTTACTGCTTTGACCACCTATTTCGTACGAACACTACGTGGACGGCCAGATCTTTTTCTGTCACAAACAGAGGAGGTCTCATTGTACCTATTAGAGCCCGGTACACAAACATTTTACTAATATCAAGCGTATGGAGAGTTTTAAAAATTGCATTTGGCTCCATACCTACTTTGTGTAATGCAATCACATCGATTCGGTTCTCTTTATCACCCCACTCCATTTTAATATCGCAAAATATTGTACAATGTATTGACGCCAAAATGAGAAAACTCAATGAACAATCACATAAAAACGACAGATTCCAAATTCAAATGTAATATTTTGTTTATTTTTTATTGTAACAGTATTTATGGCCAGACTAAGTATATATGGAAAAAAGTGATAGCCCAGTGGTTAAAACAAAACAGCCTGTTAATCGACGATCCCAGGTTCAAATTCTGGCATTGACATTCGTGTTTACATTTGTGAGACAGTATAGATCAGACTTGAGTATTTGATACTAATTTTAACTTGATAGCTCTACCGTTTCTGAGAAAAAGGGTCTTGACAGACGCACTGACAGACAACCAGACGTACAGACTGACAGACAGACATACATACAGAGTACAACATACAAACAGAGACAATGTGATCCTATAAGGGTTAAGGTTTTTCTTTTGAGGTACGTTTAAATGCAATATTCGTTGTATATACGTATATACAAGAATTTTGCATTTAATACGTATTTATAGCATAAGCATTTAATATATGAAAAAGAAAATATATTATCATAAATGCATAAACTATCTACTTTTTAGGATTATAATACTCAGGACTATAATCCCTTCGAGCAATGATAAAATTAAACTTTTAAGTCTACGCAATCAAACGATACGGCTGTCTATGTCTCGTTTAAGCGCATATTTCGACGCAGGGAATCAATACCTATAGGGTACTTCCCTTTGACCTAGAACCATGAAATTTGGCAAGAAGTAAGCAATGTCATGTAGTACAAGTTAAGGAAAAAATCCAAAAGAAAAAAAAGTGCGAAAATATTATTCACGGAACCTTAACGGCTTTTTTAAATTATGATTGTTTCGTGTTGTATGGTTGCCTGGAAGAGATAGGCCCCCCATTTTAAATTTTTGTCTTCTTTTTACTTGCGTACTTTATGTATTTGTTATTGATGCAATAAAGAGTATTCTATTATGTATATACAAAGTTTATGTACTGAAATATATCGTACTTAGTACCATAAATATCTGTAAACACAGACTCAGAAACTGAAAGGAAACTGAAAACCCGCTGATAAGGGGCTGATAAAGTTTATTACTATTAAAACACGATGACGTCTTCCATACAAACTCCACATACAAAGTCATACAAAAACTATTCAACAACAAGAATATTTTTGTTTTATAAATAACTAAAAAGAAAATCTATAGCTGAATATGCTACGTATGTACATCTTTTCCATATTACGTCGAAAGTAAACAAACATCCGATCCGCCTGATGTGAAGCGGTTACTGTATGAACGTTTGCAGCACTGAAGGCTATTCGTGACCTTTTCTGTATATTATATCGCAACATGGTTGCTCAAATGATTAAATTAGGTGGCAATTGCGCTTTCTGGATCCTGTGCTAGGTGTATATCTTTATACAACGTCGTTATAAAGATAAACATACTATACATACTGTTGCAGCAACTCATTAGGACACAACAACCCTCCAGGGAGTTGTTATTTGACTGCAATCTGTGAGGTGGAGGGGAGGTACTTCTGCTGCTTGCCTCTCTTAAAACATCTAAGACAAACATACATGTTTATGCACACAAATGTTTGTCCTGTGTGGGAATCGAACCCACGAGCACTGGTGGATAAACTCAATAAACACTGAACAGATTTCGAAAATTATTTCACATATAAAAATCTACATCATCACGTTGTCAGCAAATAATGTGGACAGTATTTTGTTTTCCTGAAATTAGTGATCCCTACGGAAATTACAAAAATGTAACCCAAGGTATCGAAACTTTGCCTGTAAAAGTTATTATATGTCGTGCGCTGCGAAAATAATTGATGATATTTAAAATATTCTGCTATATCTCTACAGTATTGAATTAAACAATTTTTAACGGAAGTATCGCGTGTTTTATTTATTTTGTTGAACCTCGCAGGAAGTCTTCCTGCGACCACGGATGCTGCAAAGCATTCGAAACGTCAGGTTCAACAAAATAAATAAAACACGCGATACTTCCGTTAACAATTGTTTAATTCAATGTATAACAATCGCGAAAACCTAAGACAATACTATCTCTACAGTACTCATCGTTACCTACAAAAAAGTCCTAGAAGTTGTATCTGTAACTATTATAGTTAAGTCACAATAAATAAATAAAAAAAAATCGGCCAAGTGCGAGTCGGACTCGCGCACGAAGGGTTCCATACCATTACCTATAAAAACGGCAAAAAAAATCACGTTTGTTGTATGGGAGCCCCCTTAAATATTTATTTTATTCTATTTTTTAGTATTTGTTGTTATAGCGGCAACAGAAATACATCATTTGTGAAAATTTCAACTGTCTAACTATCACGGTTCATGAGATACAGCCTGGTGACAGACGGACGGACGGACGGACAGCGGAGCCTCAGTAATAAGGTTCCGTTTTACCCTTTGGGTACGGAACCCTAAAAACGAGTGTGCTTTAGACCACACGACTGAAGTAAAACTTCTTTAGCTCCATCTATAGGCCTGCACTGTGTATTGGATATACGAAATGTAACTCGCTATGAGAGAAAGCGAGACAGAAAATGTGGGCTCGCACCTCTCTCTCTCGTCCCTACAGTAGTATACGAAACGTAACTCTCTCTCTTTCCATCTTCACTAACTTATATCTCCCTCTCAACTACCGTTCGCCTCGCTCGATCACACTTTTCGTAACCATTCACCAGCTTACTCCCCAAGTCAAGCGTGCGTAAAGAAGTTTTACTTCAATAAAAATAAATAAAATAGTTCATTATTCTCTCCAAGATTGAATAAAACATACATTTTGTCATAGTGGTAGATATGCAAATTCACAATTTGATCTCATTTTGGATGGAACTGATACCTGAGCTAGGTAAGAATGAACTCACCTGTGGTCCCAGGTCACCAGGCCCGTCCTACCGAATGAACCGAATAAATACGCTATGTATACATTCATTCATTCATTATTATTTTAGTAATTCAATAGGAGAATTTAATTTAAGTCGATACGTCAATGTCTGTTTTGTATGTTCGGTGTGTATGTAAGTTAAGGTTACATCCACATTAACCTTTACTCATCCCACTGCAGGGATACGGGTCTCCCTTCAACCGAAGGGGTTTTTTTTTTTTATTATACTTGCACCCCTGCCATGGGCAAGGCTCTTTTTATAACATTATCATTTATTATTACAAAAAAAAAAATTTACACGTATAAATAAACACATTCATACATCACTCTCTCTTTCATTCCGCAATTCATCTTCCATTCATCATCTTACAGTTTTATTTTCGAAAATACTTTATTATTTTGGCCATTTTAGAACGCCGGTGAAGCTATCATAACTACATATTTCCAGTTGCCCTCCCTATACTGCGTCAGTCCAGACACGGGCGACAGCGAGCTTCACAGCTCCACCTAGCCACCGCGATCCCATCGGCTATACAAAATATAGCCGAGGTATACAGCATTAGTCCTAGGCGGAGCTGCTCTGCTTGTTACGATCTATAGTAGCCGTGGCTAGACTGACGCAGTATTTTAAAAATTTTGCTCGAGTTTTCCCCATCACTATTTCGGAGACTGTAGTTTCGGTGACCCGCATTCCCAACTCCTGCTCCAAATCGTACCTCTGTTTGGAGAATGCGGGACACCAAAACAATATGTGCTGCACTGTCTGGTCCACGCCGGGCTCGCAGAAGCAGGATGGGTCATCCGCGCACTTGAACCTGTGCAAGTATGCGGAGAACCCACCATGCCCCGAGAGGACCTGCGTGGTGATGCTCGACGGCACCATTTTGCCCACGATGCCGTACGCCTCCGCCGCACTCGGGAAGAACAGTTTCGTCGTCGAAGCTGTTGTTCCCGATTTGTATCTCCTGTCCCATTCGTCAATGGTCCCCTTGCGGATCATACCTTTACCCCAGTGCGGCGCTCCTGGCGAGTTCATCGGCACGTTCGTTCCCCTCCAACCCCGCGTGTGCCTTAATCCAAAACAACGAGACGCTCTTACCCTGGCTTTTGCACAGTTTAAGAGCGCCCCGTGTTTGCACCGCCAGGGGATGGGGGGACTCGACGTTCGCCACCGCCTGGAGCGCCGCCATGGAGTCGCTGAAGATGCCAATACTGGGTCCATCGCAGCTCAAAGCATACTCGGCCGCCGTGCAGATAGCCAGGAGTTCCGCCTGGTAGACGGTACAGTAGGACGACAAAGCAAGCTTGACGGCCTTGGTTTCGGCGTCGCCGTTCCGTATGGATACAGCGGCGCCAACCCGGCCCCCAATCTTGCTGCCGTCCGTAAACATTCGCAGGGCAAATTTGGAGTGTGCCCTGCATTGTTCCTCGTCCACCAGGCTGCCGAACTCCAAGCTATCTAGCTCCGCGGGATGCGGAGCCTCGATCTTCGTGGCCATCCGCTCGATCTCCCTGTCCCCGAGCAGCGGATGGGGTAGCCCCCTCTTGGCCTCGTATAAAGAGGCGACTTCGCGCACTCTGAGGTCAAGAGGCAGCACGCCAGTCAGCAGCAGTGCGGAGTTCAGGGAGACCGTGCGGTAGGCTCTGCAGATCTTCTGCCCCTTTGTGGCATAAACCCGTACTGGCGAGTACTAATCCTCGGTAGAATGTGGTGCTTGAGGCGAGCGATCAGCATTTTCTCCGAAGAACCGAAGGGGTTTAGAGCATACTCCACCACGCTGCTCAAATACGGATTGGCGGAGGCCAGTGTTTTCAAGCCGCCCGAGGACCACTGACTTAGCTTAACGACTGTCGTCTATCGACAACAGCCGGGACCGACGGCTTAACGTGCCCTCCGAAGCACGGAGAAACTCGAGATAGATAAACCCATCCATAGACAGGCTGCGGTCGATGTTGCTTAGCCTGCGTGTTCGATTAGAATGACATGCGCAACGACGCCATCGAGCTCTTCGTTAAGTTACACGTGTAAGTTAAGATTACACGTGCTTAAATGTGACAGTTAGTGTTATTTACTTGTGTTCAATGTAGTCTGAGTGTGTCTGTGAGTAACCGTTTTTTGTTCAAATTAGTCAATCAAAACACGGATACAATCAAAAGATGATCGCATTCACATCTGTTTACAACTTGACGCCAATTCCTTTGCGGGGTAGGCAGAGAGAAAAGAGCGCCTTGTGGCACGATCCTTACACACTTTACTCGCTTCTTTAGCATTAATTGTCCTTCTCGTGCACGCTCGCCGGTTTCCAAGGCTCCTGATTCGGTCATAGTAAGTTTTGGCCTTCCTGGACTCCTACTCCTACATCCTTACATTCTACTTTCGTCCTGTATATCTGCTTCGTAATTCTTTCTTCTTGGTTTCTTTCTACATGTCCGAATCAACGGAGCATGCCTCTTCTTATTTTAACACCGACATTCTTCAGACCAACTCTGTTTCTAACATGATCACTCCTACTTTCAAGATCTCTCTGCCATACTTAGCTCTCGCTTCCATAAGTAAGCTTTTGGGGGCGTTGTGTGTAATTTCTGGGTCAAGCTGCTACTGCCAAGAAGTTTTTCCAATACTCAATTCACACATCAGCGGTGTACCTTCCATCACCCCTAGCGCCCTACCTCTCTTGTGTATGCCTATGATACCGTAGCTCTCAAACGGGTAAACCGATGTGGATGCGGTTTTTTTATTTGAAAACAAATTTTCTAGTGGTAGTTCTTAGACATGGTTTATGAAAATCGGTTCAGCCGTTTCAAAGTTATCGGCTCTTTCGTTAGCTGCGATAAGAATCATAGACGCTAAATGGGTATTTACTTTACTTTCAAACATATGGGTGACCCAAAAATTTGAAACTCCCGTGTATGCTACATGACTATGCAAGACTCTGGAATTCTTGGTCTGATGCTGCAACCAGGATATCCAGCACGCTAGTACACTCTTGAAAAAATATGGCAGGTATGTCGTGTTTGGATACGTTTTTGAGTATTTTTGATTCTACATACTATGCTATGGTGGCTACACCATCAGCAGGTCCTGCAGCCAGGATATCAGTTTTACTTTTTATACGTTTTTTTGTGTCGGGGGGTGTCTTATTGTTGTGATTGCACACATTAACACGAGTGTAACAAAAAACACACCCCGTCCGGAATCGCTCCCGCTTTCCCGCCCGTATGTCTATCTATCTATCTATAACTTCCCACCAAATCCCTTGCGGGGTAGGCAGAGAGAACGAACGCCACGTGGCTCGATCCTTACATATCTCACTCGCTTCTTTAACATTCAATGCTCTTCTCATGCACGCTCGCCGGTTTCTAGGGCTCATGACATCACCTTCTGATAGAACACGACCAATTTGGTCATGGTAGGTAAGTCTTGGCCTTCCCCGGCTCCTACATCCTTCCACTTTTGCATTGTATATCTGCTTCGTCATTCTTTCATCCTGCATTCTTTCTACATGTCCGAACCAACGCCCCTATGTGTTTTGGCTTTTATACTTATTTAACTAAACAGTTTCCTTCGGGAATTTGTAGTTATGTTCTATTTGTCCAAATAAAGTACTGATTTATCAAAAATACTCTGTAAGAAGGGTTATTATAGAATCGATGAATATGTAACTGACAGAGATGTATGGAAATGATTCAGCACATGAATTAATATAACTTTAATTGTACCACTTGATATCACTATATGTACACTCATATCATTATATTTATTGATATGTATAAGATGATTTGGAAAAAAAAGACCTATATTGGCAAGTTTCTTTTGGCATTTCTTCTTCGCAAATGGAAATTTGTAATGCTGGTAGATTAAAAAAGAGAAAAAACTAAAAAAATAATAAGATATAATATTGAAAATGTAAGACGTGTCTAAGTGCTCGTGAGGGTCTAAAGGCAAATAAAGGATTTTTATCTTTTTTATGCCGGAGGACGTCGCTAGTTATGAATATAGTGCCCAAAGTAAAACATGAAATTAACGGAACTTTCTCAGTTGAACTTGTGGTAAGAATTATTAATTGTTGTACATGATAATTTCCTATTCTATTGATTATTGAATTTCCTGATTTGTAGGAGCCGAGGAAGGCCGAGACTAACCTACCATGACCAAATTGGTCGTGTTTTATCAGAAGGTGATGTCAGAAGCCCCACGGACCGGCGAGCGTGCATGAAAAGAGCTATGAATGTCACAGAAGCGAGTGAAGTATGCAAGGACCGCGTCTTATGGCGCTCGGTTCTCTCTGCTTACCACGCAAGGGACTTGGCGTGAAGATATACATACATACATACATTGAATTTCCACTGCTTATTTCGGGTTACCTTAATGAGTGAAATTTTAATACTGGCTAGTGTGATTATAGGTTGCTTTTTAAGTTTTATTTTAAGTATTTTTGACGAGATCGGTGACGCAGTGGTTAATAACGCTACTTTGATACCGACGCTCGTAGGTTCGATTCCCTTACGACACAAACATGTGTGTGCATGAACATGTCAGTTTGTCTAAATCTGAGTGTTTTAAGAGAGGTAGGGCGCATCAAAGCAGTTTGGGGAAGTACCTTCACAGAAAACCGCAGCCAAATAACAACTTCCTGAAGGGTTGTTGTGTTCTTGCAAGCGAGTGATATCACCAGTAAGTTCCTAAGAAGTTGCTTTGTTTGCAGCAGAGGTGGCATCGTGCGAGTACCTAATAATTTAATGTACGCAATGTGTACAGTCTACGGTGGCCAATTTACATCAGGTGGACCGTATGCTTGTATGCCTCCCGACGTATAACAAAAATGTAAAATAAAGCAAGCCTCGCGCTATTGAGTCAAGAGAGGAAGGGCGCATCAAACCAGCCCGGCGTGGGAAGTACCACGCAGAAAACCTAAGAGTCCAGCTTGTCAAGTAACGAGACTCTGGCAAAAGAGAGGTGCACTTACCTACTTATTATACGCCGGTTAGTTCTCTTTATTATCATTTAGGGATGGGCAAATCAAAAATATATCGATATAGGTATATCGAAATCGATATTTTTTAAAATATCGACATCCGTAGAATAAAAATGATCGATATTTTTTCCAGGAGGACATGGTAATACTTATTAAATATTGCCCGCTTTTGCATACATGTGTCGTATGTATAATATAATAATATAATATTCTTTATTGCACACAAATAAATCAATACAATAAGTGTTAAATACAGTGTACAAAGGCGAGCTTATCTCTTCAAGAGATTTCTTCCAGCCAACCGTAATTAATGTGAAAAGAAATTGTACTAGGGTTATAACAATTATATGTGCCAACTACTAAAATAAAAAAAAAACTGATACTTACAGTTAAAAAAATAAAGTAAAACAAAATTCAATAAATGTAAGAAACACACAAGAAAAAGAAAAAAGGAAAATACTAATAATAATAATAAAAAAAAAAAACAATTGAATAGAACTATAAAACACACAAATAAACATACAAATACATACATAAAATATATAACCATATACATATGTATACACATATACATACAAACTATTCTTCGTTAGAAGATAATGTATTTAAATAGTGCTTCTTTAGTTTTCTCTTGAAAGCAAATACAGAAGGACTCTCTCTTATCTCCAATGGTAATTTATTCCAAAGTCTAGCAGCGCGTACGGTAAACGAATTAAAAAAGAATCTCGTGTTAGCTGGGGGGAAGTGTAAAGTTTTTATATAGCAAGAACGTTGGGATCGAGTTGGCGGTGGGAGAAGTGGAAAACGAGAACAGAGATATTGAGGGGAATTGGGATTGGTAATTAGTTTGAAAAGTAGGGATAGTATGTGCACATTTCTGCGAAATCGAATAGGGAGCCACTTCAACTGTACACGAAACTCCGAAACATGGTCGTACTTACGGAGACCGAAAATAAAACGTTTAGCCAGATTTTGCAATCTTTCTAGCTTGTTGAGTAGTTCCTCAGTTGCATCCAAATAGCAAACATCTGCGTAGTCGAGAATGGGGAGTAAGAGAGATTGAGCCAACATAACTTTAGTTTTAAAAGGCAAAAAGTTCTGAAGTCGCTTGAGAGAGTGAAATGTAAAATACATGCGTTTACTAACGTCATTAACATGCGCGTTCCAGGAAAGTGTTCCGTCAATGATTAATCCAAGGTTTTTAGTTTTATCAACAAATGGAATTTGTAGACCATTGTAGTAAACCTTAGGCAAGCTATTAAAATTGAGCCTCTTACGTAAATGGTTACTACCTACGATTATAGCCTGAGACTTCGATGGATTTACCAGCAAACCATGGTTTTCAGCCCAACCCTGGATAGCACATAATTGGCGATTTATATCCTCAATCGTTTCATCGGTTTCGATAGTTGAGAAATGGCTGTAAATTTGTAAGTCGTCTGCATATAGGTGGAAGGGACAAGAGAGAACTTTGGATATTTCATTTATGAAAATAGAAAATAAAAGTGGAGATAAGATACCGCCCTGTGGCACACCTGCAACAAGATCAATCCACTCCGATGATCTCTCATCGAGTTTGATGCATTGCCGGCGACCACGAAGATAAGAGTCGAACCATGCCATCACAGAGGGAGAAAAGTTAATTGAGCGAAGTATACCTAAGAGAATATCAAAATCGACTGAATTAAATGCATTGCTAAAGTCTAATAATATAATTATGGAGAGTGTTTTATTGTCCATGGCGTAACGAATATCATCCGTGACATTTAGCAACGCAGTGACCGTACTGTGGTTGGGACGAAAGCCTGATTGGTAAGGGCTGAGAAGATTGTTACGAGAAAGATATGTGTGAAGTTGTTTATGGACAGCACTTTCGAGAACCTTTGAGAGTAAAGGAAGTATAGAAATAGGACGGTATTGAGAAAAAGATGACGGATTAGACGTCTTAGGAAGAGGAATAACTTGAGCCATTTTCCATGCAGTCGGGAACACGTTGTGAGTTAGAGAGAAATTTACTATATGTGTAATCACCGGAACAACAAGGTCAATGATAGGTGTAAGCATGTCACGACTCAAGCCATCGCTGCCCACAGCTTTTGTAGAAACAGAGATAATGCTTTTTTTTATTTCTTCCTCTGTGACTTTGCGAAAAATAAATGAATCACTTGCGGGTGAAGAGTATTGTGAAAGAGTATGTAAAGTGGACATTTTTTTCGCCGTATCAATTGAAATTGGAGGAGTAGAAAAATGTTTATTTAAGGAGTTAAGATCAATATGATCATTGACATTTTCAGGAGGTTTACCCACACCCAGTGATCGTAAAAATTTCCAAATATGTGGCGGAGACATATTATCAATAGAGGAGTGAATATAGTGGCGTTTTGCGTCCCTGCACATCCTATTGCAGATATTACGTAATTTTTTATATGTTTGAATATTAATTTCTGAAGGATCTCTTTTCAGTTTGGACTTTGCTTTGTTTCGTTTAGTCATAACTTTCTTAATCGATGAGGACAACCATGGTGCTGGCAAGTGTTTTACCCTAACTGGTCTCAATGGGGCATGTTTATCGAATAGCGATGTTAAGGTAGAATTTAAACATTGCACTTTATGATCTACGCATGCAGCAGAATAAAGGTCGGAATGAAAGATGTATAAGAAGTCTTAAAAAATATCGAATTTCTAAAAAAATCGATACTCTGAAATAAATATCGAATATCGATAGTACGGCAATAAATATAACGACGATATATATATATATAGATTATTCTTTCAAAAAATATCGATATTTTTTACCCAATCCTATTATCTTCACGGTAAAATAATTGCCGTGAAGAAAGAAGATAGATTCACAGATAGAAATTCTCTAATTATTTCTTCTTCTTCGTGTTATCCCGTTTCCATTAGGATTGGCGGGGTCCGCTAACTAAGCCTAAGGATTTGGCGAAGACTGATTTCACATGGAGAGACTGCTATCAGTCACAACCCAGAGGAAAGACCAGACATCTCTTAGGTTAGACACGCCTTTCGAAATATGATTTCTTCGATGTGCAGGCTTCCTCACGATGTTTCCCATCACCGTCGGGCGAGTGATAATAACAAATGTGTACATAAATCCAAGAACACGAATTTAGTGGTACATACCAGGATTAGACCCTGGGATCAGTTAGTCAACAGAGCGGCTCTTTATCTACTGAGCCAACAGTGCTACTAACTTAACTTGTCATTTCTGTATTATTTTTAGAAGTGACATAAAATGGCGACCATGTTCCATGAAGTGTTTGTCATTTTTTATTTCAAGATATGTCATTTATCATTAAATACAGTGTCAATGAAGCTATGTCTTCGGGGAAGATAAGCTGTTTTGATCTTTTCTAAGAAAAATATCTTTCATACAAGCATACGGCCCACCTGATGTAAAGCGGGTACCGTAGCCTATTAACGCTTACGACATAATAATTATCACTCGCGCGATGCCTCCTCTGCTGCTTCACAGCTACTCCTTGGGAGCTTACTGGTGACCTCACTCACACGCAGGAACACAACAACCCTCTAGGGAGTTGTTATTTGACTACGGTTTCTATGAGGTGGAGGTACTTCCCCAGACGGGCTGCTTTGATGCGCCTTACCTGCGTGGGAATCGAACCCACGAGCGTTGGTGTCAAAGTCGCGTCTTTCACGACTGAGCCACCGAGCTCGTCAAATTTATCATTGGTCAGTAGACTCGAATCGCGGAGATATTTTGAAACAACGGTTTTCTGAGCGCGGGAACTTTGGACAACCGCGGCCAAATAACAGCTCCCTGTTCAAAATAACAGCCAGAAATATGCAAAACAAAAAGATCTTATCCACTATGAGGGGGAAATTTTAGGAATACTAATAGACTCCGCCCTTATTATTAAATTCCATAGCAAAATGGTGGCTACAGTACGTTATGGAGTTTAAAAGATACCATGAGAGCAGTAAGCATCCTGCGTAATGTTATCTAAATACTTATATGTGTACATAACACGTCATTTATATTTACAATCGTAATCTTACTTGTAAACTCACTATATCTTATCTCGACATCACAGACAGTTGACTGCTTACCATAAGGCCCGCCTTTGTACAATCCTGTCGCAGAAATTTAAATAAATATGAAACTGTTGGAGGACGCCTGCATTTCTAGGAGTGACGCACCTCGCTGCATTACGGCATTAAAAAAAATCTGGTGGCTTTAAACACACTCACTCACAAGTACACAACGATTTTCTAAGTGAAGAATTTCCCATGTCGGGCAAACCACAGACATGTTATCTAGAAACAAATTTAATAAATCTATGCCCTACCCTTATTTCCCAAGGGCGCATACACTATGTAAGTATACGGGTGAGTTTGGCTATTACTGACAAGATAATAGTAAGTTAATTACATCTCAATAGACTACCATATTATATAGAGTCTCGAAATAAAATATTAAAATGGTAAATTATCAAAAAATAGTACCTAATGGAGATAATTAAATTTTTTCTTCATTTAACAGTAATTTAAACGCCGTTATCAATTAATTTTTGTTAAAAATAATTTATCCACATTTATTACTTATTTATTTATTTGTTATTATTTACCGGAATTATATTAATAGCATTTTTTTCCTTCCTACATAATTTACCCGCATTTATTAATTTAGTAGCAAATCTTTCCTTCGTAGATATTTTACCCGCGATTATAATAAATGAATTTACTCACCTCACATCCAATATGCAGGAAAACACACAAATAACATGATCCAAACACGTCCAAATATATTACGTGCTAATTCCAAACACACAATCACTAAAACTCAAAGTAAGTCGTTGATATCAAATTCTCGTAAACACCTCGCACTGCGGACACAACAAGCGGCGCGTGTAAACCTCTTCAAACATTTCACTTCACTGTCACTGCGCACCCGTAGGTAAAACCCGGCCAAGATAAAACACCATTGTAAATACAAACACGAATACGACAATCGTTTACATTCTGCCGTGGTTGCATAACATTGCGTACGGTTGCTGGAACACCGTGTTTTGCTTAATTGGAAGGCGACAGCTAGATACGTCAGCCTCTTGTCTCAGATGTAAACATTAAGCCACTAGTTTGTTTACCGTATCTAGAATTATAGACACATAATAGAGATATGTGGTATAGACATAGTATAAACAAATAAGTAGGATATCTTCATAGATACGCACCGCGTTCGGTTTGTATGCGTGCCCGCCCGTACGTATGCGTCGTCGCACGCACACACTGACAAAATTTATCGCTGCTAAAGGTACTCGGCGCCAGGCTGCCAGTCGTGGCTACGGCCGGCGTGCCTAATACCGTCCCCTCCCACGCACGCACCGCCGCCGCTGCGCTCCCGCTCGTAATAATTTGTACGTGTACCTACCTACTTTAACTACAAATTCATAAAGATGGCTAAAAAGTAAAAAGATTTTTTTTTGTATCAAATGTGTAATTTTGTTAAAAAAATCTCAAATTTCCTACAGAAAAAAGTACTTTTAATGCCTATCATTTTAGGCTACTGTAAAAGTATTAAGTTTCCGAATATAAAGATTATAATTTTGATAAGTGTAGTAAATGAAAAAGTAAAAAATAGTTTAGTGTAAAAAATGGGTACGTGTACGTGGCTGCAGTTTTCCGTGAGGTAATAACGTCACTCACTTACATGAACACAATAACCCTCCAGGGAATTGTTATTTGGCTGAAGTTTTGAGCATATTTTTCGTGACTTAATGAGCGGTTTAGCGGGCAGCTTCAACCTGTTACTTTTGTGTTACAGTATCTTAAAATTTCACTCATCATTTTTTCATAACGCGCCTGAAGAAGTATAACTTCAATACAATAGTCAGCTCCTGGTCTATGTACAAAAAATAATTAAGAAAAACTTTGTATTATAGATCCCTGATGATTCACCTACAGGGGAAAATTGTTTTGTATATAGATAGACTATACATTTTTGACGATTATATAAACTATAAACGACATCCCTACGTGTTTAGGCTATTATCGTTCGCTCGGGGCTCGAGTCGGCCTACTTATTTGATTTTGCTATGGTATAGACAAATTTTGACGAGCTCGGTGGCGCAGTGGTGGAACGCACTGTTACGGTACGTTAACACCAACGCTCATGGGTTCAAATCCTACACAAGACAAACATTTGTGTGCATTAACATGTCTGTTTGTCTCGGTCTAAGAGAGTTATCGCGCATCGAAGCAGCCCCCGCCCGGGGAAGTATCTCCACCTTACAGAAAACCGCAGCCAAATGACAACTGCCTGGAGGGTTGTTGTGTTTCTGCGAGTGAGTGAGGTCACCAGTGAGCTCATAAAAAGGAGTGCTGTGCTAGCAGCAGAGGTGGTATCGCGCTAGTAATACTTAACGTATTACAAGCGTTCATAGGCTACGGTAAGCACTTTACATCATATGACGATGTTTTCCTTCGCCGACGAGCAAGTATTAAATATGTAGCAACCTTCTAGAGGGTTGTTATTTGGCGGTTTTCTGTGAGGTGGAGGTACTTCTCCAGACGGGATGCTTTGACCACTGCACCACCGAGCTCAACAAAGATATTTTAGACTAGAGTTTATAGATTATTTAGTTAATAGATTCAGGCGTTATTTTGCGAAAGTCAAATCCACATGCAATTCGATCCAACCTGCCTTGTGTGCTTCCGCCACCAATTAGTTCATGCGGCCTAGCGCCGGCCGGCACCCACCCACTACTGTTAGTAAGTGCAACATGCCGACGCTGCCATGGCTGCTCCGGTAGTCTCTGCCTCGGCTGCTGCGGTCGTCCGCCATCTGGAACAGAATCCGCATGCCCCCACCACCACCACACACACACACACACACAACACACACCATCCACCCCCACCCTCAATTCAATATAAGGGACGGCACTGTGATGGATTTGTCACTTGTAGCATGTTATTCTTACGATTAACGTCTACAACGCCTGATGATGCCTCGTGGAGAGGCGAAACACGTGTCGCAGCGACGACCAGGTCAGTCGTGGCAGCGACGGTGGTGGTGGGGGCATGCGGATTCTGTTCCAGATGGCGGACGACCGCAGCAGAGACTACCGGAGCAGCCATGGCAGCGTCGGCATGTAGCACGTACTAACAGTAGTGGGTGGGTGCCGGCCGGCGCTAGGCCGCATGAACTAATTGGTGGGTGAAGCACACAAGGCAGGTTGGATCGAATTGCATATAGATTATTTACCTCTAAAGAATGCATAATATTTGTGAAATAAAATATATATTGTTTACTTTAATATTTATTGATATAATATTAAAATTACAATAACCCAAGGAAATATCAACAAGCGAGGCTCTGTTGAAGATAAGATGAAGAAGAAGAAGAAGATAAGATAAGAAGGGCGCATCAAAGCAGTCTGACTGAAGAAGATGTAAGTTCACCACGCAGAAGACCGCAGCCAAATGATAATACTCCCAGGAAGGTTGTTGTGTTGGGGCTGCAAGTGCTAGTGAGGTGTCGTTGCGTTAGCAGCGGGGAAGGCAACACGCGACCGATACTTCCTGTATTGCATGTGTGCATGGGCTACGTGTAACCACTTTACATCAAGTGGACAGTATGCTTGTCGGCTGAATGGATTCCACTCATCGTCATTGGACGCCGAAATGGATTCCACTGGTTCTAAGGAACGTGACGTTTTCATAATGAAGAAAATTAAAAATGTATTTAAATTTAAAATTCTATAAATTAAAAGAAAATGAGAAAAATTATCCGCCTGTATCTTCGGCACGATGGCGCGCGATCATAGATTTTAATACACAGTATTGTTAATTCATTTTTAATTTGGTTACCGATATTTTTAAGATATATATTAAGTTTGTATTGCCTAGAGATTTAATTGGTATTAGTTCATGTTGACAAATAAATAAAAGAAGAAATAATACAATTGTACTCTACTTAATTAGCTATAAACATTGATACCTCACACGCCAAGGTGAACAAAATAATTAAATTGAATCTTTTAGCTTTGATAAAACATGTTTTACTGATAAATAGTGTCAACGAATAAAATGACTAAAGTTTACGAAAAGTCAGATTTTTAGGGTTCCGTAAGGGTTCCCAAAGGGTAAAACGGAACCCTATTACTGAGGCTCCGCTGTCCGTCCGTACGTCTGTCACCAGGCTGTATCTCATGAACCGTGATAGTTAGATAGTTGAAATTTTCACAGATGATGTATTTCTGTTGCCGCTATAACAACAAATACTAAAAAATAGAATAAAATAAATATTTAAGGGGGCTCCCATACAACAATTAGTTATATATTCACATTAAGAATAAATAATTAAATTATAATAAAACAAATATTTAAGGGGGGCTCCCATACAACAAACGTGATTTTTTTTGCCGTTTTTAAAGAGAATGGTACGGAACCCTTAGTGTGCGAGTCCGATTCGCACTTGGCCGATTTTTTTTTATACAACATCAGAAGGTATGCAAGCATACGGCTATGATGGAAAGCGGTTATCTTAGGCTATAAACGGTCGTAACAGATATAGTAAGTCATTAAGCTAAGCCAGTGGCCCTCGGGCGACTTGAAAAAACTGGCCTCCGCCAACCCGCATTTGAGCAGCGTGGTGGAGTACGCTCTAAACCCCTTCAGTTGAAGGGAGACCCGTATTCCTGCAGTGGGACGAGTGAGGGTTGATGTGGATGTGTCCTGAGAAGTTGGGTTATGGTGTGTGGAGTCAGTAGGCAAAATTTATGGCAAATTTAATTAAGTCAGTAAATCTACCGACTTAATTAAATTTTGAAGTTTGCAAGTTTGAGTGGACGGTGTTACATATTAGATCAGTGTTGAAGTCTCCCAGGATCATGTGATGTGCATAATCCGAGAACTGTCTCAAGTTGAGAGACATAATCAACAATCATTACGTTCCAGTCAATTGTGGTTTGTTGAACTGGCTCTTTCACTCACTTTGACCTCTGTGATGAAAACAATTAAAACTTGTAAAAACAACTCGGTTTGCCCACGTTTAAAAAAATGTTGCGTATTACCTGATTTGACCCTATATATTTTTTTATACGTCTTAATTGAACATGCGCATAATAAAAGTGCGGGTGATCTTCGTGCCTAGATGAATCGAGTAAGTTACCGATATTTTTACAAAGAATATATTATTTTTTTTGTCGTAAAATATACTAAAGGCTGGCTAAAAAAATCCGGGTCCGATTGTTAATTAGTTTTACTAAATCACTACAATTTAAAAAAATCGTGAAATTATGAAGGATAAGTGATACTATAATTCTCTTTACTTTGATATAACATTTATTTGTACAAATTACTAGTACTACTGAAGTAATTGGTTACACCTGCCAATTCCGTAGTTGGGCCGGGGAAAAAATAGACCTAACGTTTACATATTCTATAGGCTCCATACTTTCGAGTGATGCATAATTTATTTAATAAACGAATGATTGAAATGTTTAAAAAAAAGGTAATTTGTGATTTTTTGATTAATTATAGTATGGCCAGGATTTTTTTTAGCAAACCCACTCGGAACATTTCTTTTTAAATTTCATGTAAAATACTATTCATGCAATAAACAGATGGGTGAGGTCGATTCTTAATCGGATTTCCTACTATTAAACAAAACTAATACCTCGTACTCGAAAATAATGACTCAGTAGCAGAATCACCATCCAACTACACTAGTTACAACAATGAAAGATGATTATATGAAGAAAGGCTTTTTCAAAGTGAGACAACCAGAACGAATACGAAGATGGTTGATGATGTAGTGTTGGAGGAAGTGGATGCGATTGTATATCTTAGAAGCGCTTTTAGCAGGGATAGCAGGGATGGAAGTTACACGCTGATGTGGAGAGAAAAGTGCAGGGAACAGCGTAAATGGAACGTTGGGTAAACATCTAGGCGGCCGGAGAAAGCATAGCATGCTGTACACAAGGCAGTGCAAACCTTAACGCTAACTTATGCAAGTGAAAGCTGGGTATAGCAGAGAGAGCATAAAAGTAGAATAAATGCGGTCGGGATGCGAGCATTGCGCAAAATTTGTGGCCTAACGCTTGCTGACCGCGTTCGTAATGATGACGTGAGAGAGTTAGTCTGAAAGAGAGTGTCTGTGTTAAGATAAAAAGAGGCATGCTCCGTTGTATTCGGACATGTAGAAAGAATGCATGATGAAAGAATGACGAAACAGATATGCAATGCGAAAGTGGAAGGATGTAGGTGCCGAGGAAGATCAAGACTAACCTGCCATGACCTGGTCCTATCATGAATTGGTCGTGTTTATCAGAAGGTGATGTAAGGAGTCCTAGAAACTGGCAAGCGTGCATGAAACGAACTATGAATGTTAAAAAAGCGAGTGAGATGTGTAAGGACCGCGTCCTATGGCGCTCGGTGTTCTCTGCCTACCCCGCAAGAGACCTGGCCTGAACATATACATACAAATATACATAGAACAACAACAACGTTCGCACAACCCAAAATCTTTCACCCGACTGTGCGACACAAAGGAGGATAATGTGTTTATCAACCTATGTACATGTGTTATGTTTGCTCCTTTGTGGCATTCTAGAGACCAAACGCGCGCTCCGATTTGAATGGTTCTGACATCTATCGATTAGTCTTAGGGCGGCTTGTCCTCTGCCTACCCGGCAAGGGATTTGGCGTGAAGTTATAGACAGATAGAAACTATGAAATCGTGTTGAACGCCTAATTCATTTATCATAGCAAGAAATAACAGCTTTACGTTACAATTGCCAGGGTGTTCGACGCTTGTAAGAAGCATGTGAATTTTCACAGGCAATGTGCTTCGCGTCCAATTAGTTCATGAGGACTAGCGCCGGCCGACGTCCACCCACTACCGTTAGTAGATGCATGCCGCCACTGTCATGACCAGCGATATATCAAAAGGTAGACACGTTATACACCAACATTATTGTATTTTAAAATGGCGCGAGTAGTACTATATCTACGTACACTTATTCATTATGACACTTTGCTCTAACAAAGAGACAAATGATACCTCGACTGCAGCAATTAACATTGTCGGAACTGCATTTTGACGATTTTTATTTTAATGCACTACAAGTCTTAAAATATCAATTAAAATATCAATATCTATGCGCTCGCAAAGTTTCATATCTTAAACTAGACTCCATATCTATTTTTCATACTGAAAAAAGTAGGAAGGTTTTCGTAGATATTGATATTTTAAGACTTGTAGTGCATTAAAATAAAAATCATCAAAATGCAGTTCCGACAATGTTAATTGCTGCAGTCGACCTGTCGTTAGAAGGAGATGAATATATGTCTTAAGAGATTTATGCTTTGTGGCGAAATATGTATAGACGCGACGCGACAGCGCCCAACTGAATGCGAGTTGGGCAATTACCTTACTTTCGTATTGCCATTATAGAACGTGTACGACGTATCTATAACTAAAAAAATATCTTAGGTCATGACTGCTTCGGTCATCTACACCTCGACTGCTGCGGTCGTCTCAACGATTGCACGACATCTGGCACAGGGTGATCTACAATATATGGCATGCTGTTAATATACTGTTTTGTACACTGTTTTGTGTGCATGTGCGCCCTCACCCTTCCGTCTTAGAACCACACGTGCGGGCTTGCGATGTCATAGTTCCACGGTTGAGAATATCTCTTAACACCAAAAAGTTCGGCAACTCCTATCTTTGTCGTACCATTAAAAAGTGGAACGCCTTGCCTGCACATGTGTTCCCTCCTTCCTACAATATGGGATCCTTCAAACGAAGCGTGAAGAAACATTTTGTGGGTCAGCATGGCAGCGTCAACTGACAGGATACGGTATGTAGTATGTTGTCAGTTGCAGTTGCGATTTGGGCTCCTCTTTCGCTTACCATCAGGCAAAGAGGGGCCACTATGCTGAACTAATATATAAAAAAAAAAAAAAATGTACTGTTTGTCTTGGTCTGGGTGTTTTTAAGAGAGGTAGGGCGCATCGAAGTGGCCCGTCTGGGGAAGTACCTCCACCTCGCAAAAAACGCAGTCAAATAACAATTACCTAAAGGGTTGTTGTGTTCCTGCGTGTGTATGGGGTCAGCAGTTAGCTTCTAAGGAGTTGCTGTGTTAGCAGCAGAGGTGGCATCGCGTGGGTGATTTTAGCGTTCACAGGCTACAGTAACCACTGTACATCAGGTCCGCCGTATGCTTGCTGGTGTTGCATAAAAAAAATATATAGTACAGAGCATGTTATTCCAACGACTACCATCTACAGCGCCTGAGGGTGATGGAGAGGCGAAACACGTGTCGCGGAGACGACTGGAGCAGCCAGGGTGAGTGCATGCGGCTAATGTTCTTGATTTGTGGCGTTTTTTTTATACTACTAAGGTGGTAAAACAAGCGTACGGCCTGTCTAATGGTAACCAATTACCGTAGCCTATGGACATTTGCAACACCAGGGGTATCACTCTTGCGTTACCGACACTGTAAGAACCTCTTCACGCCTTCCCTGAAGAACCCCAGAGTTGTTATTTGGCTGCGGTTTTCTGTGAGGTGGAGGTACGTCTCCAGATGGGCTGCTTTGATGCACTCTGTCCCTCTTAAAAACTCGCGACGCGTTGATGTCAAAGTCGAGTCATTAACCACTGCGCCATAGAGCTCATCAGAAGCTAGGTATATGATTTCCGTAAAATATTCGTGACTGACACATCTTCAGATGGAAGGTTTGCCTTTTTTTCATATTAAATGACCAAGCGAGATATTTCAAAACGGTATGGTACTACATTCTGTTGAAGTTCTATATCATCACGCCTGTCTCCCATTGGGGTAGGCAGAGACTATGGAACGCCAGGTGCACCGAATCAAACATGCCGCTCTCGCCTCTTCCACACTCATCGACCTCTTCATGCATGCTCTTCGGTTTTGGGTGCTTTTAATTTGGCCCTTTTTCAACACATCACCAATTTGATCTATATGCGTGCGTATAGGGCCCCTACCGTTATCTCCATTCACTCTTGCCTAATA
Source organism: Pyralis farinalis (assembly GCA_947507595.1). Classification (NCBI taxonomy): domain Eukaryota; kingdom Metazoa; phylum Arthropoda; class Insecta; order Lepidoptera; family Pyralidae; genus Pyralis; species Pyralis farinalis. The sequence goes on along the minus strand of OX382268.1, from coordinate 35,910,797 downwards.
AACTTCTTTTGTAACTCTTTTGTCATTCATTTTTTCTAAATGACCAAACCATCTCAGGTTGTATTATTAAAAAGGGTATGTTTTTATATTCTGGCTTGGATAAGATCTACAATTTGTGGCATCTACGAGTACAATTGTGACTATCTGCCTATGAGGCCATCTATGTATGAACGAATTGACAATGGGTCGAATTAAAAAAACTGATACAATTTGCACAAATGGAGCATTCTGCTACGAATCCCTAAAATAATAATAATAAATATTTATTTGCATAAAACATGGTAGGTACATTTTCAGATCTTATGTATTTAATTGGTGAACATGCATGTTTTATCGTTCTATCGATGTGCAAACATTTCGTCGTCATGCTATTATTTGAGTATTAAAAATATACACAAGTACAGTCATAATGTCGACTTAAATAATTGTGAATAATCAATTTGAATGATATTTTTAGCAACTCAACATGTCAAAATTCAATAACAATTCGTTTTATGTGACCGTCACGGCAGTAATTTATAAATTTATTCACTTCGTAAAGGCAGTTGTAAAGTTGAATTGTAATATAAAAGAAGTAATAAATATTATAATTACCATGTGTCAAAATCATATATTGTAGTTTTCCCGCCCATAGTATGTGCAACATGGCGCGTTATAGCCTTTTGTATTTTGAACATTCAAATTAGGAAAACGTGAACAGAAATTATTATTTTACTTAATATATATTTTAATTTAATTATTATTATTTTACATTTCTAAAACTTACTATTAAATTCTTATTGTGGACTATCACAAGTTCACGAATTGAATTAATGCTTCAGGCAACCATTCTTGATGATTTGTGTTATTCTGGTGCTATGTTGCGAAACTGATGGAATGTTGACGTTATGCATATTTTAATAAAACTCATGAATAATTTGAAGTCACGGTCGACGATTTCTGTGAAGTCCTCTTCAATTTACCAAGCCAGAGGTTTTTGGTCTGTGTGTTTCTGCAAATAATCAACAAAAACAAAACAAAGCCTTGAGTCGTCACCGTACATGTGAAGAAATACGCAGCGACGACGTTGTAGCTGAAGATGCCAAACAACCACGGCAAGCCGAACAAAAATACAAGTACTACACTAAGACGAATACATGCCAATGCCTCTTGGGTATCTCCAGCTTTGTGAGAACGAGGGCCTTTTGGAGCAAATCCTATTTTTCGAACTATTAAAATGAAAATGGTCCAATTAGCTATCAATATAACTAATATAGGCATATAAACTGCTACCCATAGACTAGTGCCGGAGGGATAGCAGAAGTTGCTGCTGGGATTAATGTCGTCAAAAGGCCCCGAGTAAGATTGAGAATCCACTGAAAGAAGAATGATGACTATCACTGCAGGTACTCCCCAAGAGAAACCGGAAGCCATTAATCTTTTATGGGGCACTTCTATTTGAAAAACTAAAACCAGATCCTTATAAGATTTTATAGCTACAACCAACATCCAACAAAATGATGCTACAATTGAGTAATGAAGGCAAATTCCTGTTAACATGCACGAGATACTGTACTCTTCGTACGTAGAGAATACCACTATTAAAAAACAAAGAGCCGTTAGAAATAACGCAACGCAAAGTTGAAGCCAAATTTGATTGCGAAAATTTCTCCTCCACGATCTAAACAATACTGCTGTAAGAATAATTACAACTAAACCAAATATGGATAACACACAACCAATTATTGAAAGTATTTCTAATATATCTTCATTGAGTTGTGAAAACACGGATCGAGGAAAGAGCACTTCAGCGAAATGTGTAAGATGGTCGCATCGACAGGTGTCCAATTTCCACGGATCTCTTGATCTGATGAGCGTACATCCTTCTTGCGACCAGTATCCAGTTCCATCTTTCAAGAATTGCCAATATGCACACTTTCTACGCTCATCACGATTTGGTTCTCCTGTCGCAGGTCTCAAATGGATATCCACCATCTAAAAAGAGGCGTTTCATTATAATTGTCTGTTTAAGAGAATTTGTGAATAAGGTGAATGGAAAAATTGAAACAGTGTTTCTACTGACAACTTTATGCTATTGCACTTACCTCGCCATGTTCGAAGCGAGTGTTGTTCCCAACGCTGATGCTTATAACTCTACTATTGGTGGCATACACCTCGTGATCGTAGCTAAACGCTCGAGAGTCACGGTAAACCACGAAACTAACTCGACGAGGATAGCTCGTCACCGATAGTGGTAGAGACACTACTGCTTCACTCACATCAACATGCAGAAGACTGGAATCCAGTTCACCTGCAGATAAAAATGTGACTTTACTCATTCTGTTATCTTGGGAACCAACCAAAATTACCGAAATAATTAAAACCATAAAACGGAGATGATTTATATATACCTAACAAGAACTCAAAAGCATCTGGTGTGAATGCATCAGTGTCTCTGGAAGCTACAGCCAGTCCTCGGACAGGATTGTCTTCTGTAGCATCAGCCATTAGCAGTCCAATGTTGTTTCTTACAATTGCTGATGTAAAGAATCCGCTTAGATCAACTCTCGTACCCAATTCCTCCAACAACTGTAGAAGCATACCAGGAAAGTCCAATCCCACTTCTAAATTTAAGAGGTCATCTACCTGAATGAAAAAGATACAACATTTTAATGCTCGTTCTAATAATCCTTGTGGTGTTATTAAATTTTATGACTTTATTTTAATTAGACAACGTGACCTAACCAATCTTCAACTAACTGTTAATCTTCTCCTATAGACGTGCAAAAAGTGCTGCCCAGATACGGAATTAACTTTTCTTAATATTTTGATGTATGGATCCGCTAATCTCAAATATTCATTTAACTTCATTAGATTTATTTTTAGCTGTGCTCTGCGATATTGCCAAGTATGTTTAAACAGATTATTTATTATTTAAATTAAGTTAATAACCACAACTTTACTAATAAAAATGAGACCAAATTTGTGGTTGCTTCCAACATCCCTTCAGCGCGTATCCTATGTTTTTTTTTCTAATATCCTTTCCCAGCAAATAAGAATGCACTTTAAGAAAATTCTTTGCAAAATTGTAGGGTTTTAAACTCAGTGGTTAAGTGTATGTATCAATACGTCAGGCAAATGAGATATCTAGTCAAATAGTCTAGATATATCACCATCATAATCATTTCAACCGAGCGACGTCCACTGCTGAACGTAGTTCACCGCCTTAGACTTCCATGATAATCGATCTTATGCCACTTGCATCCATCGGCTTTGCAATCTTTACCATCCTATAGTTCGTAGTTGCCATTCGAGAAACATTCGGTCCCAGTGGCTATTGGTTCTTTTTTTTATATATATATAAGGCATAGTGGCTTCGCTTTGCCTGATGGTAAGCGAAAGAAGAGTCCAAATCGCAACTACAACTTATTTTTGTTTTTTCTCTTGACAAATTACACAGCGCCACCTAAGCCCCAAAGTAAGCGAAGCTTATGTTATGGGCGGCAACTGATAAACATAAATATTTTTTTTTTTGTAAATACGTACTTATTATACATAGAAAATAACCAGACCAAGACAAACAGACATGTTCATGCACACAAATGTTTATACTGTGTGGGAATCGAACCCACGAGCGTTGGTGTCAAAGTAGCGTAACAGCGCGTTTCACCACTGCGCCACCGAGCACTGTCAACTGACAAAAAACTACACAGTGTCCTATCAGTTAACGCTGCCATGCTGACCCGCAAGATTCTTCACGCTTCGTTTGAAGGATCTCATGTTGTAGGAAGAAAGGAACACATGTGCAGGCAAGGCGTTCCACTTTTTAATGATACGACAAAGATAGGAGTTGCCGAACTTTTTGGTACGCGAAAAAATGTTCTCAACAGTGGATGGATCGTGCTATATGATTCGCCAACTACCACTTCGGCCTGCTGATTGCTGTGCGACATGGTTTATTATAGTTTTGCTACCGACGTATTAATTCCTGAATCTGTCACGTGGAGAAACTCCGATATGGCGCTCTCCATCGCAACCTGTACAACCTTGAGCTTTCGTATGAGGCCTATATTTAGAGACCAAGTCTCGGTGCTGTTATTCATTAGTAGCAATATACACAGGACTCTCATATTAACGCATTGAGGTATTTTCAAATACGGATTAGTAAAGAATGTTGTCAATTTACCTGGTCAAGAACTTGAGTGACATTTTCCACTAATATTGGAGTTGTCTGATTCAGCAATTGGTAGAGGTCTTCCAATACTTGCTGAATTTGTTCTTCTGGCTGTAAAATGTAATATATCAATCCCTGTCATATGTACTACATATAAAGTGAGGTGGATTCAATCCAGTCCACCCGACTGGCCAAGTATCTGCAGCTCACAGAACTCCGCATTTCAATTGCTAGATGTTTGTTGACGCCTGCGAGTATATAAGGCCACCAGAAGCTTCTGATAAAATACGGCTTTGTTAGGAGAGGTAGCAGCACACGCGCGTACATTTATTGTACTGGAACATTCTGTAGGCTTCGACAGCTGATTTAGGTGCCAGCTGTATATTTGTTTATCATGTATTGTTATAAAATTACTACTTAGAAACTAGCAAACATCAATTTTTATTTTATACAACGTTGGGAAATATACAAACACACGATCTACCTCATGTAAAGTGATTACCGTAGCCTATGAATGCTTGCTGTACAGAATCGTTCGCGCATTACTACCTCTCTGCTCCTACTCCTCAGAAGCTTACTGGCAACCTCACTCATTCACAGGAACACAACAACTATTTAGCTGCGGTTTTCCATGGGGTGTAGCTACTTCCCAAGACAAACAGGCAGACAAATTTTAGTTTTGCATGGGAATCGAACCTAAAGCTCTCGGTGTTAAAGTAGACATTGCTAACCACTCAATAACTGAGCTCATCGAAATGTTTAAGGATATACTACTAAGGTGGGAAACTCCACTCCTATATGTTTGAAGGCAAGTAGTTCTCGTAGCCTATGGACGTATGTAATATCAGGTGCATCGCTCACTCATTACGAATCCTACGAAAACCGATTCACTCGCAGAGACGACCACAGCAGCCGAGGCAGAGACGACAGGAGCAGCCATGACAGCGCCGCAACGGGGCGTGCATCTATTAACGATAGTAGGTGGTTACCGGCCGGCACTAGTTCGATTGAACTAATCGGTAGCGGAAGCATACAAAGAAGTTTAGGTCAAATTGCCTGTAAATTTGACTTTTGCAAAATAACGCCAGAATCTATTAACGATTTTTTTAGGAATGTTGAATGAAACTATAGCGCCCTAGCGGTCTGTCGTTTTTTATATGACAACTACTAATATATTGTCAATAAACATTTACTATGTTGGCAAAACTTACATTTTAAAGACTAAATTGTATGCGTTAGGTTTTGACTGAATTTAAGAAAAAAAATATTGCATTACTAATATACATTCATTTACAGACTTGGCAATATCCAATGTTGTATCACCAAATTAGTTGAAGTATTGATGAAGTTCCATCAACAAAAAATATTATATTTCCCAATATCTGCACCAGTAAAAGCAGATCCATATATATTAAATGAAAAGGGACCCAAAATAGAACCCTGAGGTACATCAGTTTCACGCCTGTAGGTTTATCCACATTAATGTCAACAGTTTTCATTCTGTTCTTCACAAGATGCAATTAAATCATGATTTTAACAATTTCTTTCAATTTCGTATGTTAAGCACTTCCTTATAAATCTTCTTCTTAGCATTAACCTGTTAGCGTTAACCTAATCCATTAGGATTGGCAGGGTCCGCTGCCTAAGCCTGAGGAAGACGAGCATACTGAGTTTTACATGAAGTCAAAGTCAAAGTCAAAATCTTTTTATTTCGTAAAAATAGCTACATTTGTTTGGAATCGTCACAATTTTTTCCCCTACCGTGCAGTTTATGACTAGGTGAGCACTGATAAAAATACTGCCAAAAAACTCAGGCATCCCTCTTTTGGTATCCAAACAAATTTTATTAATTACATTATAATTTGATCGACTCACTCCCAGGCATTTTTATCATTAATATAGTCAGATACTTTATAATATGCCCTGCTACACAATTTGGCTTTAATAGTAGTTTTAAATTTGTTTATTGACAATTCTCTAATATTGCTGGGAAGTTTGTTATAGAACCGTATACATTGCCGCATAAAAGAATTACTTATTTTGTGGAGACGGCTTGCATGTAACACAAGATTATGCTTATATCTAGTATTTATATTATGAGTATCACTCTTTTTACAAAATGAGTCTATGTTTTTATGGACATACAAAAGATTTTCATAGATATATTGCGATGCGACTTTTAGAAGCCACTGCCGTCAGACATCCATAACCCAGAGGGAGAACCAAATCTATCTTTGGTAAGGTTACACGTGTTTCGAAATATAATTTCTTGCACGTGCGGGTTTACTCACGATGTTTTCCTTCACCGCCGAGCAAGTGACAATCACAAATGTACATATTTGTAATTGTCACTTGCTAAATTCTAAACATGAATTTAGTGGTATATGCCAGGATTACACTTCCTTATAAATATATATGGCAAATTGATAGATCTACATACATATGATCTTATAAGGATGCCTTTTTATATGTGGAGCCGAAAAAAGTAAAAAGAATAGTTGTATAAAGTACCACTGTATATTCTCGTCTTAATATAAAACTCACTCTCAATGTTACAGTCGATGGTTCCGTAGTTGTAACTGTTTCAGAAAACAATGCCATAGCGTAATATGTCAAAAACCATGTACATTGACAGGTGTCGAGTAATCCCGGGTCGTCAGATATAATAAGTTTGCAGCCATCTTCTGTCCAATATCCAGTTGCATCTTCGGAAAGCCAACGTACGCATGTGCGACGTGACGAAGTGTCACTTTCTGCTATTAAGGGTCTTAGATAAAGCTTTATTTCGTGATCCTAAAAAAATGCAATAATATTGTTTGGTAAAGTAGCACAAAGTTTTAAATTTGTTTATTGACAATTCTCTTATATTGCTGGGAAGTTTGTTATAGAACCGTATACATTGCCCCATAAAAGAATTACTTATTTTGTGGAGATGGCTTGGATATAACACAAGATTATGCTTATATCTAGTATTTATGTTATGAGTATCACTCTTTTTACAAAATGAGACTATGTTTTTATGGACATATAAAAGATTTTCATGGATATATTGCGATGCGACTGTTAGAATATTTATTTCTTTGAATTTTTCTCTATGGCTCTCCCGGGGACCAAGTTTGTAGATAGCTCTTATGGCTCTCTTTTACAATAAAAAGATGGTGTAAATAAGTTACCCCAAAGAAGAATTCCGTATGACATAATACTATGAAATAATAAACTTGAGCGCCTTCAAAATCTATGCATTCGATTTATATTTGGGCTTCGCAAATATGACCATGTGTCCGAACTTCGCACTCAGCTCAAGTGGCTCCCTATCAGGTTACGTCGTAACTGGCACATTGTCTCTCTTCTTTATTCTATTCTCTTCAATCCTACTTCTCCCAGCTACTTGAAGGAACGTTTTGTTTTTCTCAGTGAGGTACGGGAACGTTGTGATCGCAGTACACGCAGTATTCTTTCCCTTCGCCTAATAACGCCATCTCACTCTTCACAACAGTACTCTAAGTCCTTCTCGGTACGAGCTGTGCAACTTTGGAATGCCTTGCCAATTTATATACGCAGTGCACAATCCTTAGCCTCCTTTAAAGATCTGGTAAAATCTTACTATCTCTCTATGTAACTATAGTACTACATAATTATATATATATATATAGATATTTGTCATTACTTCTATCTAAATTTATTATTGTATGTTCTAATCTTCTGTCATTGTTTACTACTTTTTTTTTTTTTTCTCTTTTTTCTTTTATTCGTTAGAATGTGTAATTTGTTGTAAATAAGCATTTAATATATAAAAATGAAAATTGTACTGTCATAAATGCGCCACCTACCTACTTTTTACATATGATTGTTTTTTCGTGTCGTATGGTTGTCTGGAAGAGATCGCTTTAGCGATAAGACCGCCTATTGTACATTTATTTTCTTTTTACGTGTGTTCTGTATGCATTTGTTATTGGTGCAATAAAGAGTATTCTATTCTATTCTATTCTATTCTATGAAAGTAGCTGAAATAAACTATTCTAGCCGTATCAACATCAGTGAGTAATATATGCTACGCAACCATAATGCACTGAGACTAATAAAATCGCTATCAGAAATTAAATCCAAGACTGTAATCCTGGTTTTGGTGAAGCAGACGATGGTTTCACGTTTCACCCAAAAAGTTTTTTGTTATCAGATCAGATCACAACATGTGTAATTTTGTTTACAATCTGTGCTCGCCTACTACTAGCTGATTTAACGTTTCAAATTATCATTCCTTTTAAACATTGTACGAGTATGTTAGATAATATCATAATTATAAAGTTTTTAAATGTGTAGCTTCTAATGCGACTCCTGTTTAAAAAAAAAGTTTATTTCGAGAGACGTAGGGCGTATCAAAGCAGCCCATCTTTTGAAATACCTCCTTCTTCTTACAGAAAACCGCAGCCAAAATAACAACTCTATGGAAGTTTGTATGTTCCTGCAAATTAGTGAGAGCGCCAGTAGATAAGTTGTTAAAAAGTTGCTGTGCTATCAGACGAGGCGGCATCGGGCGAGCGACGGTTGATGTAATTGCAAACGTTCATTGGCTACGGTAACCACTTAACATCAGGTATGCAATATGCTTGTAGGCGTCGAAACGCTGTATATAAAAAAAATCTGATTTCGCAAATAATTTCAAATAGCCGTTTTACGACACTATTTTTATATTTGCAGCAGATCTAAACTTTTGAATGCAAAAAATTTAAAAGGTAGTATATTTTAGCATTGAAAATTAGTATTGTAAAAAGGTGATCTTTGAAATCATCGTTATCAAAAGTGTTACGTACAACTTGAATAACTGTTGTATTAGTAAAGAATTGATTGGTAAAGTTCCATAAATTAAATCAAATAAGAGCTACCTCGTTTTTAATTTCCGTTGGTAGTATATATATGTTGATGCTAAGTACTCGACTGATGATTGTATAAGATCCATTACTATCATTGAAGACACGACCATCTTGGAATACCATGTAACTTATTCCAAGCATTTCCAAAGCAATGTCTAACGTGTCTAGACTCAGAACCAAGTCATTAACATTCGCACTAAGCATACTTAAATCTATCTCATCTGCAAAGGAAATGTCATATTAGGTAAAAAAACATGAAAATACAAGAAACAAGTACAGAATAAAAAATAATTTAATGTAAGCAGCGAACCAAGGAATTAAAGATGATATGTCGTACCTGTAATGAAATCGAAAGTGTGTTCTGTAAAAATGTCGTCATCAGCCCGAGCCACTGTTATCCCCCGATGGCGTGCTACTGAATTAGCAGCAACCAGGGCAACACTAGTCCTAACCGCCACTGCTGTGACTTGTGGAAATAAGAATAATCTCTGCATCATTTCCTGGAGCAAACGCAGGAGGTCTTCGGGAAACACCACATATTCATCTAACTCTAAGAGATTATTTAACTGAAACAAAAGGCGACACATTTTTTATGTTGTTCCAAGATTCCATAACAAAAGTGTCATAAAATAATGGCATATATTACGTACAAACTTTTGTGCAGAGGAACGTGAAGTATGCTTTATTCCCCTGTCGTCGACGTGATTTTACGTTGACGAACTAGGAGTGAGACTACATTAAATCCTACTTGAATCAACAAATCTGGGCAGTCCGAGTATCTAAGGAGTGTATTATATCGGTAAGTATTATGGTGAAACATCTGTCGCTCTGTGTGGCCAGATTGTAGTGATTGCAATCATCCCTAATAAAAGCGACAAATTAGTTTTTCCATTTGTTGCGAGTACGTAATGTACTGAAAATTCCATCCCGATAGTGTTACTCTATCCAAATTGTTTTTGAATATAATTGAGTTAAGATTTTTATAGACTTTATTGGTGGTAAGGCCAATTCGTTAACATATTTTGGTCAAAGTGCAGATCGAGACAGTAGACCATATTGACTTATTTGATACATATCCTTTAAATACGAGTAGATTAAGAGAAGACATTGGATTTTCAGTTTAGAATTACTAAATACCAAAAACATTTATAGGTGTGTGGGACAAAAATGTTTGGAAGCCTCTGCATGAGACTATTTACATTGAATCCAGAAAATAGTTTGATTTTAAGTAGAACAAAAATAAAAGTACGAAAATCGCTATTCGGTTGGGTTTTACTCGTACTACTAATAGCGAGTAAAACCCAACTACAGAAAGAAAGAAACAAGCAAGTGAGTAAGTTGTAGTAATATTGGTAAGTACAGTATTTATAAATTGTTACCTGATCTAAAATATGATCTACTTCAGAAACAGGATAAAATTCGTTCTCCAGTAACTGGTGAATGTCCTTTAATAGCTGTTCTATAAGCTGCTCGACCTGAAAGCATAAAATTTATCATCATCATCATCATCCGAGTGTTAGTCCCGGTCACGTCCTAAGCTGTCTCGCTTCGGAGCCCGGGGACCACTTTCCAGCTTCTGCTTCTCTACATCGCGCGGTCTTCGGCATCGCTTACTATGAGACCATTGGCACACATGTCATTTCTTACGACGTCAAGCCAGCACTTCTTGGGCCTACTCCATCTACCGGGACCCGGCGGAGGTGGCATGCCCAGACGTTTGTTCCCCACGTAGGTTGCCGGTTTTCGCAAGACGTGGCCGTATAGGCATAGGCGACGCTCTAGCAGTTTGTCTGCTATGTCACGGACATGAAGGCTGCCGTCATTGCGGGAGTTCTTTACATGATCCTTCCGCGTCACCCCGCACACCCAGCGCAGCATATTCATCTCCGTGAGACGCAGCTCCTGCTTGTGCCTTTGGCTCTAAAGGTGACATTGGGCCACTTACATCCAAAAGTTACTCCTTTTTGTACTAAAACCCACCGTCAGCGGAATCAATGCTTCTGCGTAGTATGTAAACCTCAAATTACATGCACAGATGTCGAGTAGTTCAGGATCGTCATGGCTGGTGAACATGCAACCCTCTTCAGACCAGTATCCTGATCCATCATCGGAGAAATGCCAATGTACGCATGCGCGACGCATATTGTTTACTTCTGTCACTAAAGGCCTCAAATATATATTTATATTCTGAAAAATAAATAAACTGTTTTGTTTCAAAAATATTTCAAGAGTAAATTTAAATAATTCCACGGCAGTTATGACTTTTTTTTTGTACAACGTTGGGAGGCATACAAGCATACGATCCACCTGATATAAAGTGGTTACCGTAGCCTATTGAGCAGTCAGAACCCGTTATATACGTTTTCCCATACATTTCGCGGTCGTATACGACCACCCGGGTTTCGAAGGGTTAACGCTGCTAACACATTAAGTGTCATCACTCGCGCGGCGTTACCCTTTGCTGGTGACCTCACTCACACGCAGGGCTAAACAACCCCCCAGGGAGTTTGTAATTTGGCTGCGATATTCTGTGAGGTGGATGTACTTCCCAAGTCGGGCTGCTTTGATGCGTCCTACCTCCCTTACAAAATATATATATATCTTCAACTCAGAATACAGATCTTCAAATAAAGCTTACTAGTGACGCTAATTTAACGCGATAAACAAAACATAAATATTGTCGGTTAAGAGTCTTATTTTCTGCTATGAATGTATATATTTTTCATTTAATTGTAGCACATTAGGTAGCCCATAGTACTGGTTTACATTATATACCTAATTAATGGTCTGTAAATTCACTTACCATGCTTTCCAAATCAGAAAATGTGTTAAGATTTACGTTGATTATTCGACTATTAATAGTATATACTCCACGGGGGTCATGAAAGATGGTATCATCCCGGAAAACGAGAAAGTTGTATTGCCAGAATCTACCAAACAGTTCCTCTGGGATAGTTACTACGGCATCAGTAACACTTGGATTAAAGATTGGTGGTGATGAATATACTGTAACAGCAAAAGCATTGCTCACTCTGTATCATTAAATAAATTAAAATGTATGCATGTTAGTAGTTTATCGAACCAGAGAAAATATCAAGGATCGTCCATTCGAGTCCTGTTCTAAGCACCATAAATAAGAATTATCTATATTAATTAAATTCATCCATGGCTTCGTGTTTAGTGCGAGACTCAGATCTTGATGATTCTTCTGGTCTAACAAGGCTTCCATCTATATTGTTTCAGGAAATTAGTTTATGATAGTAACGAGAATGGATGATTTTGTTATATTATACGAGAGTACTCATGTCTGCGAAATCTGAAAACTATTACGAATCCATGATTAAATATGTAACAAAACATAGATAATAAATCGTACAATCTAAGATTATTTCTTTACTTTTACTATAATGATGTTATTGCATGCCTCAATTTCAGTCCATTGCCTGTCATTAAATTGAATTACCTACACATTTATATTTTCAGGCATGAAATCAATACCTAGCGCTTCTGGCTATTATCAACCCACTTTGAGTTGGTAATATAAAATAATAAATTAAATAAGTAATTGTTAAAAATATAAATAAAAAGAACAGTGTTTAACTAATCTTACCATTTGGCAACAGTATAACAACAGCCGCTTGCGCAGTTATTGCGTTGGGGCGCTGGGCATTGATAATAAACAGTAGCTGATTATTATTGGCGACTACGGCATTTGAGATTGGCGCTGGCGTACTTAATGTCACCGAGTTACCGTTTTGAACTACTTCGAAATATACTGAATCATCTGGCAGATGTAACAGAAAGGTTATTGTTATTACATGATATTAAAATATCACAAGCCATATTAAGCACAGTATGTTTTTGGCAAGAGATAACAATTGGGTCACACTAACCTTTCTCAAGTTCAAACGTAACGTTTTCATCATATCCTGCAGAGAGCATTATGGGGGTTCTTAATACAACTCCTGTATCTGAAGAGTATGTTCCAAGATAATACGCTTCTGCGAAAGCTAATTTGATGAGAAGCGACGAGTCTAATATAACCTCTAATACTATTGTGGCAATTGCAGGCAATGCGCCAGTGATTGTCCCACGGATTTCTAGTATTATAATTCGATTGATGGGTATCAACTCTTCAGGTATGGGCCCATCCAAGTACAAAGTGACTGCTGCAGATTCAAATGGCATTACACGAAAGAAGCCTTCGAGATCTATAATGATAAATTATTATAATATTTAATATACAAGGCGGAAATCATAATTGCGTCCTGTCTACAAGCTTTTAGTTAATTAGTAGCGCTATGGACTTTTTCAAGCTTTATACAAGAAACGCGGAAAGGTTTCTTCCGTGAAAGAATTTTACAAAGATTATTCCCTAAAGCCAAAGAAACTTACGAACAAACATTACCTTTTTTATGCTATGTGTCGATGCAAAATCTTAGATTAATGATTAATCTGCCACATATTTCTCTCTGCCTACCCCGCAAGGGACTTGGCGTGAAGATATAGATACACATACATACACATACATAGTCGCGTAAATCATCATTCATCTATGCGTTCAATGTGGAACCTTAATTGTGGCTTCTAAATAATTCATCAGTGTAAATATGATTATTAGACGTGTTTAAATAAATACATTTAATGTGAGTATTATTAAAATTTAACACAAACCATTTCTAATTTTGAGTTGATTTAATAACCGATTCATATCAACTGTGTATCCGTGTATAAGTAGTTACTTCGTACTAATTGATGTTTTTATATGTTTACCAAATTTTATAAATTAGCCAGTGGAAACCTTCGAACTGTTCTCGCGGTAGTGCATCCATTCTGATCAGCCATGATATTCTGTAAGAGCAAACGTCCTTACATCCTCGGAAACATCGGCTGTTACAGCTTTGAACACAAAATTGCAATTCTTTGATGTCGCTTTTCATGGTTATGCGACACTAGCACCGCAAGGCTGCGTTTGGAATTGGAATTCTACAAGGCAAACAGCCTCGCGTACGCTTACAGCCTTATAGAATATCAAATAATTTAGCCGTGATCGCAGTAGACAATGTCAAAGCTGTGACATCTGTGATCACAGCGACGCACACAGCCATTACGAGTCGCTTAGAGAATTGCATGGCTGATCTGCCTCAACACGCGTGTGATGAGCCTGATCAGACCAGTGCAAGTAAAAGAGAAATTTACTGCCCAACTATAAGGTTCAGTGATCACAACTTACCACATTGTAACAAAGTATCGCAGAACCTGTATTGATTAGTGAATATTCTGAAAATACTAAATCAAGATCAAAACAGAGGAAATGAACATTCGTTGTAAAAAAAAAGCTAAAATTGCGAGGTAGCAATTCCAAACTGAATTGATCAATCTTAATATATAAAACACACAAAATGTTTGTACCTACGTCTGTTATAGACTTTGAAACCATTCATCCGAATATGATGCAACTTCTGACTCATATATTCAACATATCACCGAGACGGTTTAGACATAAAAAAACCGCCCAGCGAAGTGGTACTTAGCAGAGCTTGTTTTTGCAATAAAATTCTAAACTACGAAATTGCCCAAAAGTTGATTGTATCTTGGATGTTAATCAATATACGGGTTTTAAACCTGCACCTTCATTAGCCTAAATCTTAAAAGCGATCACATAAAATGCTTCCAATGAGCACTTATTAAAAGCAGACTCACTGTCAACGTATGCAAATTCAGCAAGAAAAAGAAATTTAAAGTTATTTTCTTTCCCTTTTATTTAAACGTATGTATGTGTCTATGCTAAAATTGTCAATTAAGATAAGTTCTTAGGTTTATGATAGGTTATTGTCAATGAACTCTAAACTGGCCATGTATGCGTTGTGTGAGATTATTGATTACTTCTGTATCAGCTATTCTTGTCCAAGAATTTGCTAACTCCCAGCAAACGTGTAGCACATTATATAATAATATGATATTGAACTAATGAATAAACAGTGTTAAGAGTCGATTGGCATCCAGTTAAGATTATGATTTTGCATCTGAAGTTCCCACACTAGCAGCGAAGTGACCTCGCTTTCAAGTAATCTTAAATTTATCAGATATTGACCGATCAAAGATTACAACTATGTACAGGAAGGGTTTGAACAATATACATATTTACCTCCATGCACGTTAACTATTACACCAGGCGTATATCCTTCTGTGAGAACGATTGGTTCCATGTTTACAATTCCATTTTCAATCACACCAATATAACTCATCTTCTCGAATCCGAGAATTACTTCCCCGACAAAGTCTAAAATCAAGCATTGAATTATAATGCAGCTCTGAAATGACAAAGTCTTTTTATACGATTTTTTTAATTATTTTACTTTCGCCAAGATTTTTAATTCTATCCTCGTCAAAATTTTAATCTGACGGAACAAGCTACCATGAATATCAATATTTTCATACTTTTTAAATAGAACCGATGTCCTATTAAAATTATAATATTACTCACCTTATTTTACAATTACTGTTATTAGAAAGTGCAACCCTTCGTACTCCCCGCCTCGATTGCGGTACAACCCACGTGTGCTAGACACTACCACTACATCAACTCATACTCACCTCATTATGGATCTCACCTTAGTCCAAGTAAATTTGATTATACTACGAGTATATAAGGTTCTATGTTGATTAGGTTCTATCTAGGTTTTAAGATCTATACACATAGAACCTCTTACTATAGTATAGTAGACCACGAAAAGTCCACGCCATGTATATGGCTTGAAGAGGATTTCACATAGTACACACAAGCAGCGGTGCGCAAGCGTGGCGCCATAATGGCATAAAATAAATACTCCACCACACTAGGAAAAAGTGTGATTTAAAAAAAAAATGAGATTTTTTTTGATAATGAGCATGATTATCAAATGTGGTATATCATCGAAAGTGCCGTGAAATATCGATATTAAATTTATACAAACCTTAATATCATATAAGACGCACTTAACTTCATTCAAGAGCCACGACGCTATCAGCTATATTTTTGATTTTAACCTTAACCTTTTTTCTCGTTGTGTCTGTGGTGGCTTGTTGTATTCCAGGTACAATTTTTTTGTATTGCTATGATAATACTGCCAATCGAGAAACTTACCGTCCGGTAAATGTATAACAATAGTCGCTCGAGCAGTTGAGTTAGATCTCTGGGCGGTAACGATGAAGACAAGCTGATTGTTATTGCGGACTATAGCATTTGGAATTAGTACAGGCGTTCTTAATGTAACCAAATTAACGCTTTGTACCACTTCAAAGTGTATTGAATCATCTGTCAAATATATAACACAATTTTTTTTATTACATTTACATATAATATATCTTCAACATGCACATATGCGCTCACAGTCATACTGACCTCCTTCTAGTTTGAACATTACGTTGTCGTCGTAACCCTCAGCGAGCGATATAGGGTTTTCTAGCGTAGTACTTCCATATACACTATACGTTCCGACATAGTATATTTCGGCGAAAACTAATCTGTCGCTTAGCGGCAAGTCGTCTGATACTGCTTCTATAACTATCGTGGTAAGTGCAGGCATTGAGCCTGCGATGATCCCACGAATCTCAAGTATAATAATTCTATTTGAAGGAATCAAATCCTCGGGGATATCATTTAATAACATCAAATTGATAGTTCCATCTAGCGACGACCATGTAAGGATGAAGAAAGACTCCAGATCTAAAAATAAGGTACGACGAATTATACAATATATGTATTAAATGTACTCCCCATTGTAAGCAAGATAAACTATGATATATTCTATACATGACATGTGTAAGGATGTACAGGCAACTGATCAACTAAAAGTACGAATTTAAATGTTGCTAATATTTACCTCCATGCAGAGTGTATAATACGTTAGGTGTAGGTCCTTCTCTAAGAATAATATCTTCTAAGTTTAGTATCCCGTTGTTAATCACACCGTGATAACTCATCTTTTCGAAATCAAGAGTTGCACCATCAAAGAACTCTAAAATGAAAAAGCACTTAAACCTGAAGATAGACAGAAATATTGTGGTGTAAAGTTTATATTGCGACCAATATAGTTTACGTTAACCCAAACTATTATAGCTGTAATCCACTACACAACTGAAAGTGGATATGTTTAATTGAAGAGGTATGGATTCTCCGTCACGTTGTCTTACTGCGTGTTTGCTGAGGCCGGTGCTTTCAACCGCGCGCAGAGATTTGATACAATGGCTGGCATCTAACGACAAGAATCAACAGCTTAATATCTACAATATCGACTTAGTACATATCACTTGCGCATTTGATTAAAGGGACATGCGCAGATACATTGAAGTGTATAATTTCATGTTGACTTCCTTCACTCTACAAGATTTACAACTCTGGAATAAGGTGTTTTTTTAATATTTTAATTTGTTTAAAACTTCGCCAGCAAATTTTCTTTTCAGAAGAATATACGTGGTTATCTGCTTGAATATTTATCGAGTGTTTGCCATTGGACTTTGAAGTTTACACATACACATGAGCAGATTTACTACATTTTGTTTGATTATACTAACATGTTCGAAAATGTTTGTATGTATATATATGTGTATATATAATTGTATCTGCGTGGGTAACATTAGTTCAATTGGTTTGTAATGATTTATACTATTATATTTCACTACGCTTTACATTTTCAACCACGTTATATGTACTCGGCACCACCACCACATGGCGATGGTTGTCTGGTAGAAATCGCAGTTACTACATATTAACTCCGTCTATTTCTTCAATTTATAGTGATCACTTAAGTTACAAATAAAGATTAAAAAAAATAATAAATGAAAAGCCTTAAATTACTTTCATGAATATTAGCGAAGGATATTTTTTCTAGCAGTTCCATATGAGCACAAACACGATTCTACGCTCAATCACAACTTAATGACAAATTTTCAATAAATGCATAAGCACTCTTCCTTATAGCGGTATCCCGTATCCTAATCCATTAGGAGCGGCAGCGTCCACTACCTAAGCCTAAAGATTTGGCGAAGATACTTATTTTGACATGGAGCGACTGCCGTCCGACCTCCACATTCCAGAGGGTAAACAAGACCTTCCTTAGGATAGGTCAGGCGTGTATCGAAATATAATTTTAGGAACGTGCGGGTTTCCTCACGATGTATACCATCACCGCCGAGTAAGTGATAATTACGAATATGTACATAAAATACGAATTTAGTGGTACATTCCAGGATTCGAACCGGAGATCTGTTGCTCAATAGTTCTTTATCCATTTGGCTATCACTGCTCTACTGGCATATTGCATAACCACCATCTTTATGTATCTATGCATGTATACGTATGTATGTAATGTAACAAACCATTAGGCAAGTGTATAAGAATAGCCGCTCTAGCAGTTGTCATGTCGGGCCGCTGGGCGTTGATGGAGAACAGTAAGTGATTATTATTGGCGACTACAGCATTCGGAATTGGCGCTGGTGTTCTAAACGTAACCGAGTTCCCGCTTTGGACTACTTCAAAATACATTGAATCATCTGAGAAAAATGAAATACAAGAAAATAGTTAATAGATTAGATATTATAAAGGAGATTAACACACTAATAAACCAAGTGATATAGGGCAAAATAATGCCAGTAAAGAGTCAAACATATACTTATTAGTCGTCATACACAGGCATCATATTGATATGACTCTGACCTTCTTCCAGTTCAAATCGCACGTTTTCATGGTAGCCTCCAGATAGAGATATAGTATTTTCTAATGTAATCCCTCTATCTATAGTGTATGTTCCGACATAGTAAGTTTCTGAGAAAACCATTTGGGTCGACAGCAGCGTATCATTTACTACAGTTTCTAGTACTATCGTTGTTGTTGCAGGCATTGAGTCAACAGTGGTCGCCTGTAAATCCAACATTATAATTCGATGCGTAGAAATCAACTCCTCAGGGATAGCAATTAACAGCAGCAGAGTGACAGTTGCATCTTGAGATATCAAACTAAAGAAGCCTGCCAAATCTAAAACGGAAGTATTACAGAATTAAAGAATATAGTACGTATTGATATTTGTACAATATTGGTACAACTTGACTGCACTTAGTGAAAAGTAATGAAGTTAAATTTAAACCAAAAGTGAATGTAATACGGTGATTTAAGCTTATGAGTATAAAAAATGTGGGGATATTTTCACCTCCGTGTACAGTAAATAATACATCAGGCGTATATCCTTCTATGAGAACGATGTCTTCTATGTTTACGGTTCCATTTTCAATCACACCGAGATAACTCGTTTTCTCAAATTTAAGAATTGCATCCTCAGAGAACACTGATATGAAACGGAAAAAAAAAAATTTTGATTGAGTTGAGTTTGTTTAATCAATCCCAAATTTCTGAATCTATTAAAAAGAGTTTTTTTTTGAGTATTTTACCATTCGGTAGATGTATAATAACAGCCACTCGAGCGGCTATCGCATTGGGGTGCTGCGCCTTGATGACGAAAAGTAGCTTATTATTATTGCCGACAACAGCATTTGAAATGGGCCTTGGTGTTCTTAACGTAATTGAATTTCCATTTTGGACTACTTCGAAGTACACTGAATCATCTGTCAAATATAAAACGAAGGTTATTTTATCTTTTCATAATTCATTTGGAAGAGGTGAGCTATTGGTTTTGTACTGACCTTCCTCCAGTTCGAACGTAACGTATTCATCGTATCCTTGAGACAGTGATATAGGAGCTTCTAATATAATACCTTCATTTACAGTGTACGTGCCAGTATAGTACGTTTCTGCGAAAACTAATAGCATAAGTGGTGAATCATCCAATACCTCTAGTACTACCGTCGTAACCGCAGAAGGCGACTCAGGGGCGCTCGCGTGTATTTCCAACAATATAATTCGATTGTCAGAGATCACCTCATCAGGGATGCGGTCTAGTAACTCCAAAGAAACAACTGCATAGTCTAATGAACACACAAAGAAGTCTGCCAGATCTGAAAAATAAAGTGTCACAAAATTAACATATTTTCTTGCCTTATTTAATGGGGATTAATTTAATTATGTTTTTACCACTAATATGACAAACAAGCATACGGCTTGCCTCATAGCAAGCAGTTACTGTAGCCTACATAAGGTCAAGTGCCAAAAGCTGTTCGTCGTGGACCCTGCCAATCCAGTGGATTGTAATTTAGACCCAAAATTCCACTGACGATGTGCAAACTGGGGCATACCCAACAGGCGTCGCGCACCATCTGACCCTGCCGTAAAAAATATAACGCATACAAGTAAGGAAGGCACCCTTCACGCAGCGGCGTGCCAAGGAAAGCTGAAACCTATGACGTCGAATGTGAGAGATGGATTGGAATATATGATAACGACCTGATGGACGTAATTAACGAGAGACATCTAAAGCCTAAAGTAGAACGATTCCATTGATCTTTCCAGCGAAATTATGGTCTTATGGTATGCCCTAAGTACCTTCTCTCTTACGTTTAGCCTCTGGTGTGAGATATTACAGTTTGGTAAAGACCGTGATTATGTCGCTGTCCAAAGGAAAAGGATCACAGCAGGAATGCAAGAATTTTCATGGTATAAGCCTCCTGAGTGTAGTAGACAAATTCAATTCATTCAATCAATTTCTTTCAATCAATCAAAATCAGTATCTTTGCATACAGCAAAGATACTGATTGAAGAAATTGATTGAAAGAGTGATGTCTATAATGAAATCGAAAATTTGGGATGTACATGATGGGTTGCGAAAGAGGATGGAATGTGTGAAGATACTTCTTCTTACATTCCACCACTTTGTATCTCTAGTCATATCAGTCACTTTATGACTAGAGTTCTAGGAATCGGCAAATATGCAGGAATAGAGCTAGCGAGTGAGGTACGTAAGGACCGAGGCATGTGGCTCTCAGTCCTGCTTGTCTACCCCGCAAGGTACTTAGTGTAAAGCGGTAGGACTGTACATAAAAAGAATTTACCTCCAGATATAGATAAACTGACTTCTGGTGAATATCCTTCTACGAGAACCATCCTGTCTAAGTATATAATTTGGTATTGTAAAATACCAAGATATCTCGTCTTCTCAAATCCGAGAATTGCAGGCACTGGAAACTCTAAAACAAAATGAGATATTTTCAAATTCAAGTGTTTTTTTTTTATATTCTAAAATTACTCCCATGAACAAACAGACTGACGTAAACAATTCCCCACTATATCTTTTCGCTCACACCATCCACCCCCACCCTCAATTCAATATAAGGGACGGCACTGCGATGGATTTGTCACTTGTAGCATGTTATTCTTACGATTAACGTCTACAACGCCTGATGACGCCTCGTGGAGAGGCGTAACACGTGTCGCAGCGACGACCAGGCCAGTCGTGGCAGCGACGGTGGTGGGGGCATGCGGTTTCTGTTCCAGATGGCGGACGACCGCAGCAGCCGAGGCAAAGACTACCAGAGCAGCCATGGCAGCATCGGCATGTTGCATATACTAACGGTAGTGGGTTGGTGCCGGTCGGCGCTAGGCCGCATGAACGAATTGGTGGCGGAAGCGCACAAAGCACGTTAGATCAAATTGCATGTAAATTTGACGTTCGCAAAATAACGCCTGAATCTATTCACTGTTTTTTTTTATTGTGTTTCTCAGAACAAGATTTACAGAAATGATTTAGCTGATAGCTCATTGTTGATTCTAAATCTACTTGGACTTAATATTTTCCATACAAATAGGAGTTGCTGTGTTAGCAGCAGATGTGGCATCGCGCGAGTGATACTTTATGTATTACGATTACCAATTCACATCAGGTGGACCGTATGCTTGCATGCCTCCCGAGGTTATGTAAAAAAGTATATGTATAATCTAGAAAAAAGATTATTTTCCTAGCAGTATCTGACTTTCGTCAACTATAATTAAAAAGGTCGTCTGAAGGGACTCGATGGATGCTAGAGGCACAGGATCGAGACGAATCGCTCTCTACAGGGGAGGCTTATGTTCAGCAGTGAGCGAATATGGTCAAAAATGATGCTGACCAGAATCTAACATTCGAGAATCGAAAAACATACCATCCAGGAACTTGATAATAACAGTCCCTTGAGCAGTTACCATGTTGGGCCTCCGGGCGTTGATAATGATAACCAAATTATTATTATTGGCCTGAACAGCAGAAGGAATCCCCACTGGCGTTACTAACGTAACGGAGTTCCCCATTTGCACTATATCGAAGAAATCTGCCCATTCTGAAATTTGAACATCAAAGTTGTTATCGTTTATAATAAAAATTATACCTTTATATCCTGAGGCACTATTGCATGGCACCGTCAGTAGTGCCATAGGAGATTTTCTTTACTCGTGACTCTACCGATAATGTCATTAAAAAAACTGAATTCCCTGTGTACACACACGAGTTTTAGTACAATAAAAACTCGTCAATTGCTATTAAAAAAATTGGTTGTCTGTAAAGTCGGTTTACGGGCGATAATTTTAGGTGATAACGTTATAAGAAAACATTCAACAGTTGACAAAACGGTTCACTTGTAGGATGTATGCTGCCGCTTTTTATGTTTTACTCGGACGCATTGGCCGATGGAGTGGAAGAGAGATAGATGCGTCACAAGCCGAACGCTTAGGCCGGTCGTGCCTCTCTATCGCTTGTTCCGCGCTCTCGCTTGCACGCTCGGCTCAGGCGGAACGTGACACTTTTTCGTGCGTGCAGCCGGCGTTCATCGATTTAAAAGACGTTGTCACGTCAAGAAGAAGTCTATTTTGATATATAACCAACAAAGTTGATATATGAAGGGAAAAACAGAAGTTTCTCCTCTGTTTGACAACCGATTATCTTTTTTGGGTTGTTTAGTAGCAACTGACAAGCTTCGTTGTTAAAAAATATAGAATATGACGGAGAATAATCTCCTACGGCACTACTAATGTTACGCAGTGGTTCCTTGGGAAATAAAGGTAAATTAGTAGTCATATTACCGGCAATACCAACCTCCATCCAAATCGAAAGTAACTTGTACGTCGTATCCTTCAGAGAGAGATATAGGACTTTCTAATACAACGCCTTCATTGTCAGTGTACGTGGCAACATAGTACGTTTCTGTGAATTTCAATCTGGTCGGATGTGGCAAATTATTTGATACCGCTTCTAACACAATCGTCGCAACTGCAGGTATTGAGTATGCGGTGGCTGCTTCTACTTCGAGTATTATAATTCGATTTGCGAGAATCGTCTCATCAGGAAGGTCCATATTCAATTGTAAATACACACTTGCATCTTGCGTCAATAAACTGAAGTCAGATTCTAGATCTGGAAGAATAACGAGATTTAGATTTCGTAGTATCAGGCTCTGTACGAAGTAACTACTAAGTATTAAGTCTGCGGTGAATGCTATTTTCTCAGTATTTTCGTTTAGTTATGGGTTATGGTGAATCAATTGTTCAGGTTGTTCACGTTTTATCACTGCAGACTTACATTAAATTTTGCGTTTTGCGACGTCTCACTGTAATGTTACAGAAAATTAACTTGTTCTATTTTGTAATTTTTTTAATTTATGATTCTGAATAATACACATAAAACTGAAATCAGTTTGGATTATTAGAGTAATGTAAAAAAGTGAGTTAATCTCCTTTATAGCTTAACATTCTTCTCCTCGTATATAAAAACTAAATGAAACTATTACAGTGGCTTGATATAACATTGACGTGAATGTTACAGGCATGTATTATACCTATTATTGTATATTATGTGATTGCATCTATATACAACTTTAAACATAAACATAGATAGTATGTGTAAAGGGTAGGAGTACTGTCTCAACCTATACATGTATACAATGATATGAATTTATCTTCAGTGATGTATTGATTGAATTTAGGAGTGTATGGAAGCTATTTTGTATCTGTTAAATTACAAATCTGTTGATATCAATTACACAAAATCAAATTTGATACAATTTACCTAGCCAACAATCAAAATATTGTGATTTTACCTCCATGCAAAGTGAATACGACATCAGGTGTATAGCCTTCTCTGAGAACAATCGGTGCAAACACAAGCCCGAAATCTTGTATAACCATACCAAGATAATTCGTCCTCTCGAAACCGAGAATTTGTACACCGTCAGCTAAATCTGTAATTACACAAATAATGTTTTCATGTGAATTAAAATCACTAACTTTTATGTTACTATTTATAAGCTAACATATCTCTATAAGAATATTCACAGATCCCAAGTTCCATTCGGCACAACTAGTTGATCGATTTACGTAGTTGGAAGGGAAAAAGCAACAATATCTAACGAAAACTTACCATTTGGCAGATGTATAATAACAGCCGCTCGAGCAGACGACGTGTTGGGTCGCCAGGCAATAATAATGAAAACTAGCTGATTATTGTTGGCAATCACATCGCTTGGTATTGGCGTTGGCGTTCTCAAAGTAATAGAGTTCCCAGTTTGCAATATTTCGAAGTATATTGAATCGTCTGTTGAATACAAGATTTGTTGTTTCAAGTATTAAGTTGTTTTATAATAATAGTGATATTAAATGTTAGAATTGTCATTTTTCTCACCTTCATTCAGTTCAAACATTACATAATCATCGTATCCTGTAGCTAGAGATATAGGGTTTTCTAAGATAACTCCTTCCTCAACAGTGTATGCTCCAACATAGTACGTTTCTACGAAAGTTAATTGGGTTTCCAGAGATAGATCATCTATCATGACTTTTAACACTATCGTTGTATCTGCAGGTATTGAGGCTGGTGATATTGCACTTAATTCCAATATTATTATTCCGTTCGTGGGTGTTAATTCCTCAGGGATGACATATAGCAGTCGCAAAGTGACAGTTGCTCCTTGCGTTGCTAGACTGAAGTAGAATACTAAATCTAGAAATTTAATGTCAGAATTATAATCAAGTCTTATTATATTTGTGTTCAAATTGATTAGCGATAATTTGAAATCACTTCGTTAAAGGCTGACAAGACTACTCGTATTATTCGCAATTCACTTCATTCCTGAAGGAAGCAATATAATTGAGAATTACCAAATTTCATGCAATTTGATCTAACCTGCTTTGTATGCTTCCGCCACTAATTAGTTCATGTGGACTAGCGCCGACCAGCGCCTGCCCACTGCCTTTAACAGTACCACTGTAGATGTTGTTAGAATAACATGTTACAATTATTGTAACGACTAACATCTGCAGTTCCTGAGGAAAGGTGAAACACGTGTCGCAGAAACGACTAGGACAGTCATGGCAGCACGGTGACGGGTGCATGCAATTCCTGTTCCAGATGGCGGGCAATCGCGGGTAGAAAACACAAAGTAGGTTAGATCAAATTGCATGTAAATATGACTTTCGCAAAATAACGCCTGAATATATTAACGATTAATTATAAAATTTCGTCGTAGTCGTCACCTCCACGTAAGCTGAATATAACTTCTGGAGTATATCCATCTGTAAGTATGATCGGTTCTAAATTTACAATCCCATTTTCAATGACGCCAAGATAATTTGTTTTCTTGAATCCAAGTACTTGAATGTTGGGCAACTCTGAAATACTAGATTTATTATATATCACAAAAGCACAAATCAGTACACGTTATACATCCTAATCATTGACCTATTGGTTACCTATGGTTAGGAGAATGAATTCCTTTGCTTTGTGTGAAAATAAAATAAAGACGGGATCATTCACGATACAAAGAGAAGCATTAGTTGATATCACAAGAGCTTTCTTGGATAAATCATCAACGTAACCCAAAGAGGAGCATTTTGTGCATACATAATTCTCTGTATATGTATCAATAAACTGTACCATTAAACTATTACATTAAAAATATATCTTTTGTGTGTGTGGTGACACCAAAAAATATATGTACTTACTGCCAACATACTGAAAGGAATCTGTCGTGAACGTATCATGCCGATGTACTATAAACGCCCAGATGAATAATTCAGGACGTTCGAAAGCCAACGTTAACTCCAGGCCAATATTATCTTTTATGACGCTTCCATCATGTACAGCGGATAGGTCAACTTTTGGGCCTAATTCTTGAAGCAAACGTGAGAGTTCGCCAGGAAAAGCCAAATTTAGATCTATATCCATGAGGTAGTTAACCTGAATAAAAGAATTAGTGATTTATAAAATGTTAGTGTTGAAGGTATAAACCATGCTAGTGGCGCTATTGAAGATCAAATGGTGTAAGATTATCTAACACTCTCAGGTCATACCCGTTATGTTGCCTATATTTTGTTATATCTACCACTATGTCACCACGTAGAAAATTGTCCAAATCACGAAAAAAATGGTAGTCTGTTCGCGCAAGGTCTGACGAGTACGGAGGATGACGTATAGTTTCTAACTGCAGCTTCTGTAGATTTACAACGGTATCTCGTGCAGAGTGAGGTCTTGCGTTATCATGGAGCAATAATGGTGATGATCGATTCACGAGTCGGGGCTGTTTCACTACCAATTTGGCCATCATTGTTCGAAGTTCGGCACAGTAAACATCTGCTGCTATTGCTTGACCAGACCTGTGAAAACTATAGTGAATAACGCCATGAAGAGACCACCAAACAGTTACCATTACCTTTTTATTGGTAAGCTTTTTAAGGGCACTGTTGAGGTGTTTGACCTGGGGTCAGCCATTGCATTTTTCGCTTACGGTTATCGTAAAGAATCTACTTTTCGTCACATGTCACAATTAGATCCAATATTCCTTATTTTCTGTACCGATTCAACTAGGCAACACAAGTTTCAACACCTAAGAATACTTAGCGGAAAATGTATGACTTATCTTTTGACAGGGTAGAGTGGGTTACAGTGATTCCTCTTTGCTGAACACATTCCTTACTATAGTCCTTAGAAGTTTACTGGTGACCTCACTTATACACAAGAACACAAAAAACCTCAAGGGAGTTGTTATTTGGCTGCGGCTTTCTGTGAGGTGGAAGTACTTCCCTAGAAGGGCTGCTTTGATGCCCCCTACCTCTCTTAAAGGCACCCAGACCAAGACAAACAGACATGTTCATGCATACTAATGTTTGTCCTGTGTGGGAATTTTACCAGAGGGAGACTTTCTACAAAAGTCGTCTGCGTGGGGTTTTTTTATACAACTTGATTGGCAAACAAGGATGCGGCCCGCATCAGATAGTAAGCAATATCCGTAGCCTATTGACGCTCGCAACACCACAGGGCTGTTACTCCGCATATAATGCTTGGCGGTAGAGAAAGGTGATTTTTATCTTTATCTTTAGATATGGCAGAGAAATTACTGGGTACTGTGACGAAACATCATCATCCTTGGTCACAAGGTTAGCAGCGCGCGAGTAACATCCCCGTGGTGTTGCAAACGTCAATATGCTGCAGTGACCGCTTACTGTCTAACGCGGGTCGCATATTTGTTTGCCAATCTAGTTTCGTAAAAAGAAAAAAATCGAACCCACGAGCGAGCGTTGGTGTATGAGTAAGAGTGCGTTTCACTTTTACGCCATCGAGCTCATCAATAATGAATGAAATGTACAATGATTATTGTTAATGTACATTTTCCGCTTATTTATTTATCCTTGATCTATATTGAATGAATTGAATGCGCATGGACTGCGCCAACTATAGGGCCATCAGTTTGATCAGCTTAGCAGCAAAAGTACATGGAAAGGTGATAGAAAGGAGAATGAGGGTGAAATCCGATGAAATGCTGTGGGACGCACAAGGAGGTTTCCGAAATGGAAGAGGATGTACGGATCAAGTTTTCTCGCTCCGCAATATCGTAGAGAAGCATCTGGCCATAGACCGGAAGGTTTTCTGCGGTTTTGTGGATCTTGAGAAAGCCTTTGATAGGGTTGTGCGAAAGGAACTGTGGGACATATTGCCGAGATATGAGATTGACGGTTCACTGCTCCGTGCTGTGCAGTCCACTTACAAGGATTGCTCAGCATGTGTGCGGATAGACGGTGGCATGTCACCCTGGTTTGATGTCAAAATTGGTGTCAATCAGGGTTGCATGCTATCTGCTAGTCTGTTTATCCTGTATCTCGATTGTTGTCTGCAGAGAATAAGGTCAACGAATGTGGGATTGCGCATGGGTGACCAAGTGGTGAACTGTCTGCTGTATGCAGACGATGCCGTGCTATTAGCAGATACACCATCTAAACTGCAAACACTGGTCACAACGATGAAAGACGAATGTATGGAGAAAGGCTTACTACTGAATGCGAAGAAAACAAAGATAATGGTATTTGAAAGAGAAGAATCCAGAACTAATGTAAGGATTACGATTGATGATGAAGTGTTGGAACAAGTGGATGAGTTTGTATGTCTTGAATGCGCTTTCAGCAGGAATGGAAGGTACACCACAGATGCGGAAAGACGAGTGAGTGCTGAGAATAGTGTGAATGGAGCGTTGGGAAAACTTCTTGGCAGTAAAATCCTGAGCCAGAAGGCACAACTCGCTATACACAATGCAGTGTTGGTCGCAACGCTAACTTATGGAAGCGAGAGCTGGGTATGGCAGAAAGAGCATGAAAGTAGAATAAACGCGGTTGAAATGCGAGCGCTGCGCAAAATTTGTGGCGTAAGGCTAGTAGACCGTATTCGCAATGATGATGTTAGAAATAGAGTTGGTCTGAAAGAGAGCGTCGGTGTTAAAATAAGAAGAGGCATGCACCGATGGTTCGGGCATGTAGAAAGAATGCAAGATGAAAGAATGACGAAACAGATATACAATGCAAAAGTGGAAGGATGTAGGAGCCGGGGTAGGCCAAGACTTACCCACCATGACCAAATTGGTCGTGTTCTATCAGAAGGTGATGTCAGGAGCCCTAGAAACCGGCGAGCGTGCATGAGAAGAGCAATGAATGTTAAAGAAACGAGTGAGGTATGTAAGGATCGAGTCACGTGGCGCTCGGTTCTCTCTGCCTACCCCGCAAGGGATTTGGCGTGAAGTTATAGATAGATAGCGATCTATATTGATAATATTTTTATTTTTTATTGTTTAGATATATCAATAAAAGATCACTGATAAGATAATATAAATATATCTCGATGTTTGTTTATGTATTTATTTGCCTTTTCCTAAATCTATGCACATTATCTAACCTGAAGATTTCTCAAAAGATTTAATTGCATTTTATATACACACACAACATAACTTTTTCAACTCCCAGCCAAAGTGAAATACTACACTTATGCTAAGTTTAGCTGGAAGAAATCTCTTATAGATATTTAATCTCTTTAAGCTCTCCTTTGTACATCATTTTCTTAGTAACCTGCTCTGTGTTTGATATCATGCAATAAAGGTTGGATAAAGATGGACGGCATTACTGACATCCAAGAGGAGCAGTCATTTCTGAGTAGCAATTTTATAATTATCTAATATACTTATTATATTATTATAAATTTAATATCAAATATTTACCTGATCGAAAACAGAATTTAAATCGCCCAACAATATTGGAACCGCATCATTGTCAAGCAATTGCTTTATATCGTGCAACAATTGATTGATCAGTTCGTCTGCCTGCAAAAATAACAATAATAAATTGTTGTTATGCCCCACTTCTAAATTGTTATGACCATTGAAATACAAGTTTACCTTTGATGATCAGTTATAATTCATTATTACTGCACCCCAGTATTAAAAAAAAATCACCAATATGTTTTTTCCTCCTTATGCTATCATTACGAATGTTTTCATTTATATCGCACTTCAAATAGATCTACAGATAGATTCCAATAATGTCAAAGCCCTTGGCTTAGGCTTTAGAGTTATATCACACATAAAACATATATTGCAGTTACCGTCTACCAAATTAAGAATTCAGAGAGTTCAGAATCTCACCTCAACGTTTCGTTTTCCTGTATACCTGACAATTTCTCCCTCACTCTTCGTCCACGCCATATCACTATACGACCATTCGTTTTTAATTTGAACCACTTCTTTATCTTCACATAATGATCTGGCTTCAGACCATGTAACGCTCAGGGCGTTTCTTACTGTTAGTAGACATATGTTTTTCGTGTTTTTGTTAACAGCTTCCAAATCTTTTCCAGGGTTTGGCTCATTGTTTCTTTCAGATTTCACAAAGCAATATCTATTGTGCAATTCATCACAGTGTACCGTAGTTAATATATTGAGTTTATTTACAACTAGGCACGTTTCCTTGTTATTATGAGAAGTGCCATTATTTATGTTTTGCATTAATAAAATGTCATGCTTCGGGTTTACAAAATTCAGATATGACCCTCCAGGATGTAAGGAGTGATAGTCGATCCAAAAGGAGACTGCGTCAAGTTTGGTTATGTTAAGTCGAAAGTGTAATTTCAAATTGTAAAGATTCTCTTCACAATCTTTGAATTTATCTTTAAAAGTCTCTGGTCCTTTTAGTTTAAAACAAATATACTCGTTATGTCTTTCATCGTAGGACAAGTCAAATCCTACAGGACAATGCATATTTTCCTCCACAGTTATATAAAAGCACATTACAAAAAATATGCCACAAATTAAACAGTAATTTACATTTGAGAAATTCATCTGAAAATGTATTGAAGTAATATTATCAAATATGAAGAAAGTAAAAATCGGTTTTATGAAATTTGTTTGTAATATCTTTATTGTTATTAATCCTATATTAATCATATACAAAGTATCTACATAATAATGTATGAACACATATTGTAACCGTACACTATCGTGTTGTTTACATTATTGGAAAAAATCCGCAAACAATACAATCTCATGTTTATCCTTTACATAATAAGGTACCTTATTATGTAAAGGATAAACATGAGATTGTATTGTTTGCGGATGATACCTCTTTGACATTCAAAATTAATAGACAGTTAGATAATTATGACGAAGTTAACGATGCTCTCTCTAAAGTTATGCATTGGTTTAATGTTAATAATCTGCTTTTAAATGATAAAAAGACAAAAGTAATTAAGTTCTCAACACCTAATGTAAGACAGGTGACTACCAATGTCAATGTTAATGGAACTAATTTAGCCCCTGTGGAGACAACTGTGTTCTTGGGTATAACAATTGACTCCAAACTACAATGGGGCCCACAAATTGAAAAATTATCAGGAAAACTAAGTTCTGCAGCCTATGCAGTGAAAACTATTAGACGGCTCACTGATGTTGATACGGCTAGAATAGTTTATTTCAGCTACTTTCATAGTATTATGTCATATGGAATTCTTCTTTGGGGTAACTCCGCGGACATTAACACCATCTTTTTATTGCAAAAGAGAGCCATAAGAGCTATCTACAAACTTGGTCCCCGGGAGAGCCTTAAAGAAAAATTCAAAGAAATAAATATTTTAACAGTCGCATCGCAATATATATATGAAAATCTTTTGTATGTCCATAAAAACATAGACTAATTTTGTAAAAAGAGTGATACTCATAATATAAATACTAGATATAAGCATAATCTTGTGTTACATGCAAGCCGTCTCCACAAAATAAGTAATTCTTTTATGGGGCAATGTATACGGTTCTATAACAAACTTCCCAGCAATATAAGAGAATTGTCAATAAACAAATTTAAAACTACTATTAAAGCCAAATTGTGTAGCAGGGCATATTATAAAGTATCTGACTATATTAATGATAAAAATGCCTGGGATTGAGTCGATCCAATTGTAATGTAATTAATAAATTATGTAAATTTGTTTGGATACCAAAAGAGGGATGCCTGAGTTTTTTGGCAGTATTTTTATCAGTGCTCACCTAGTCATGAACTGCACGGTAGGGAAAAAAATTGTGACGATTCCAAACAAATGTAGCCATTTTTACGGAATAAAAAGATTTTGACTTTGACTTTGACTTTGAAAGGATACCCACGAATTTATTGTTATTTGCCATTCACTATGGATTGTCATGAACTATTTGATTATTTTGTCTTAAGTCTGTGTCATTTGTATTGTAATTAATATTTGTGTTCAATTGCCCTCAGACCTGGAACTCTCGCACAAGAACTCGGAGAGAAGGGGGAAGCTGAAAAACAGCGCTTCTGAGGTCTTCAGCGGCTTAAGCTGAGGTACTTCTTTTTGCCGTATCTAAGGCAGGTTTAAGTTTAATTTTAAGTTTATGTAAGTAAACAATAATGGCAATAAGTAGATATTTATGTTTAGTTGTTAAGTAAATATTGTAATAAATAAATAAAGGCTTTATTTATTTGTTGGTGAATGTTGACTCTATAAGTATATTCACGATTGTTACGAGGTATAAATGCAAATATTTATTTCCTACAGAAATACTTTATGAGTTTACATTTCCAAGTAGGAGGCTAATCAATTAACCTTTTTATTAAGCCACATAGTGTGGTTGATATTAAACTATGGGATTTAAGAGTGGGAAGGGAAGAAATCGGGACTTTGAATATAGGTTGATAGTCTGGATGCACTTTTTAGAGTAATTAATGATTTAGCAGCAAATTCAGTAACGAGTTTCGCGTGAATTTCCAGTCAGACTCAAGTATTATAGTGTACATTAGTTAATACTGAGGCTTTGTTGAAATTTTAAAGTATAGGTAGTATAATGTAGAGTCAAAAGTGCAATCAAATTATCAGGTGTTCAAATTATATAAAAAATAGTAAATTACATTTATTATAATATATTATTAAAATATTAATCTAATCACTAGGATTCCGTGCCTCAAAAAGAAAAACGGATCTTATAGGATCACTGTGTTGTTCATCTGTCAAGGCCCTTTTTCTCAGAGGCGGGTGGAGTTATTGAGTTCAGGTCTGCGATCCCTTCGAGCAGTCAACAAATCAAACTTCTAAGTCAACGCTATGGTTATGGTTAGAATCCTACCGTGGGCGTGTACCTACCACTAAGTTCGCTGTTATGGACTCATATAAATATTTGTAGTTATCACTTGCTCGACGGTGAAAGAAAACATCTTGAGGAAGTCCGTATATCCAAAAATTTACATTTCGAAAGACATGTGACGAAGGTTAAGAAAGGTCCGGTTTTCTCTCTGGATTGTGGTAGTCTGGCGTCAGTCGATCCATGTTAATATCTACGCCAAATCTTTAGGCTTAGGTAGCGGTCTCCGCCACTCCTAATGTATTACGAAACGGGATGACGCTAGGAAGAGAGAGAAAAAGACATAAATTATTGAGATACATAATCTCACGTTGCGTGGACCACAAATTTCACTGCCGAGTATTCCGTGGGAGAGAACTAATAGCGATAAACACTTATTTATAAAAAAAAAATCAATAGAGCATATTATTATATACCATCCATAGCCAGGAAGGAATAGCGAAGGTAAACACTAAGACAGGTTTATGATAATTCAACGAATCAGTGTTGTGTACTTCACACATTGTTTGTGTACATTTAGTACTTGTCCAGCTGATTGATTAAAGGTAGAGACCAATGTCGAACTGTAAACTCACAACCAATTTAATCAGAAGTAGGCGTGTTATCGATACAGAAGTCTCGGTAGAACTTATTGTTTTACTTTGAACTTACTAAAAACGTTTACGATTCCTAATACTTATTTGTTTACTATTTTTCTAGTATTTCTTGGCGAGACCGCGATGTACAGATGAGTGTGAACGAAATAATCAACTAGAAAACATTTAACTAGAGCATTAAGGTTCCGAAGTTCACTACTTATGTTTTAGGATTTGACGAAAATACTCGTACTTATTTTGACATGAAGTGATTGTCGTCGGAGCTCCATAAAGGGTAAATCAGACCTGTTTTACGTTAGGTCATACGCCTTTCGATATATAATTTCTTGGACGTGCGAATTTCTTCACGATGGTTTCCTTCACCGCCGAGCGAGTGGCATTTACAAATGTGTACCTACATAAATGCGAAAAAAAAGTTCTGTGATACAGGCCAATCGATCAATCATATCCACTGACCTACCCTGATCTTCTGTATATCTCTTCGTTTATATCTCTAACGTAGGTAATATAACAGAGAGATTATTGCCCTTTAACGGAAAATGTTTCCTCTTCAGTTTATTTGTATACGTACCTTCATTGATAAATAATAATAATTTAATACACTTTTATAACAGTTAAATTATGTTGTTTAATATTAACATGGAGAACATGTCGCACTAAAACGATCACAATTTGTATATCAATAATATATATCAAAACAGAACTTTGCAAATATTACATACAGACAGTCAAAGCATATGAATTAGTTCCCTAAAAAATCCACTCATGTTATACACGATTATATGTATAATCTATAATAGTATGTAATATGTTATCAGTTCTGATAATATTATAATCAGCATAGATATAATAAAGACAAACCTATCAATGTCGCAGAAGGGTTAGTTTGTACTTATTTTTTATACAATTTCTCATCATCATTACATCAACCCTTACTCATTCCACTGCAGGGATACGGGTCTCCGTTCAACCGAAGGGGTTTAGAGCATACTCCACGCTGCTCAAATACGGATTGGGGGCCAGTGCTTTCAAGCTGTCCGAGGGTCACTGACTTAGCTTAACTGTCATCTATCGACAACAGCCGAGACGTAACGGCGTAACCCTCCGAACAACGGAGAAACTCGAGACAGAAAAACCCATCCATAGACAGGCTGTGGTCGACGTTGTTTAGCCTGCGTGTTCGGTTAGAATAACACGCGCAATGACGCCATCGAGCTTCTCGATTCTCAACTCAATTTCTCATAACTGATGTGAAAGCCAACTGTAGAATCAAATAGAGAACTGAGATTGCGAAACACAACCAGAATAACTGGATCGACAGATCTAACTTAGTGTGAGACGCGTATGACAGGGTTGCGTATGATGATGATATGATATAAGTATGTTTTTCATACAAATTCAAGGGTCTAGATGTCATAGTGTGTTACATACGTAGGCTCAGTTTGTCCTTACCTTCAATGACATCTTTCAATATCAGAGGCAAGGTCTGTAGGAGAATCTTAACAGAAGCGCTAACCATACTATTCCTTTGTATTCATCATCATCGAGCGATAATCCTATGCTGTCGCTTCGGAGCCCAGGGTCCGCTTCCCGACTTTTGCTTCTCCATTTCGCGCAGTCTTCGGCATCCCTCATAGTGAGACTGTTGGCATGCATGTCATCCCTCACGAAGTCAAGCCAGCACTTCTTGGATCTGTCCCTTCTGCCGGAAGCCGCAGCTCCTCTGTATTCATGTATACTTTGACTAAGTATTTATCTATGATAATACTGAATGATAGCATACCAGCCATAACTGACCATACAATTAATAATTTTCATTCGTGTTGTCTTCATTGTCGAGTATATCGTCCATACATTTTTTTTTTTAAGTTCACGCTCAATACCTTCAAATCTATTACGTATGTTCAACACAAATCAAGAGTAGAGCAGTGGAAAAAGTTTCTTGGTAAAACTAAAAACTACATTATCATCACTATATTCAATGCCAAAGTGGAGTGGTAGGAACAAAAGAAGGTCTAGACACGCCGACCATGACAACATTGGTCGTGTTTTTTCAGAAGGTGATGTCAGGACTAGAAACCAACGAGTATTACCAGAGGAAGACTTTGTACAAAAGTCATCTGCGTGGGTACCTCTGTCTCACCTATTTCTACCGACAAGCAGCTATATTTATATAGCTGTGTTCTGGTTTGAAGGGTGAGATATGGCAGAGAAATTACCGAGTAATGAGTTTGTCAATCTAGTTGCATAAAAAAAAAGAGTATGCATTGAATAAAGCTATGAATGTTAAAGAAGCAAGTAAGGTGTGTAAATATAGCATCTAATGACACTCGGTTCTCACTGCGTACCTTGCTTGTAGATGTAGATAGACATATAGATCTCTTGACTTCGGAAATTAAGCATTTCATCATCTATATAAATAGCGGGTGAGAAATTATCCTCTCTCCCTAGGGAAAAAATTACTACTGTACAAAGTAATTAGCTGAAAAGTTATATGAAATTGTCTTTAAAATCATGCCTTTAATAAAAAGAAGTAATATAAGCATTAAAGCGGCCCGTCTAGGGAAGTACCTCCACCTCACAAAAAATGGCAGCCAAATAACAACTCCCTAGAGGGTTCCTTGTTGTGTTCCTGCGTGCGAGTGAGGTCACCAGTAAGCTCCCAAGGAGTTGCTGTATAAACAGAGGAGACATACGTATAGATACGTAATATATCGCTAGCGTTAATGGGCTACGGTACTCGCTTTACATCAGGTGGGCCGTAAGCTTGCTGCCGTTGTTAGTATAAAAAATAAAAAAATATTAGAAATTTGTGTCATATGTTCCACATAGTATATTATGACTAGCTTGTATATCTGTTCTATCTCGTTCTACTAGAATATTACACAGGCACTATTGGCACAGAAACGTGGTCCCTTACTATGGGTTCATATACGATAGCCCTAGGTTTTACAGCGTGCGAAGGGATAAAGTTATGCTCGGAGTTCCCCTGCTAGATAGATTCAGGAATACGTGTATCGATGAACCGATGGGTAGTTAGGCAGAGAAGTTCTCGAATGACGAAGATGAAAAAACGCAGGGTGTAACGTTCTAACACAAAATGGATCCACGATGTGGTCAAGATCGCAGTGAATCGATGGATGTAAGCAGTACTGACACGATCGTTGTGGAAGGCCTATTAGTAGTAGATATTCTTTAGCTGAAATAATAATAATGACTTTCCTTCCGTGGTTAGCAGTCTACTCGTATTACTAATCACCATCACCCTAAAGTTAATCTACATTAAATACACAGCGCTCGGTTTGCACTGTTGCGATGTATTGAATTTACTTACCACAATTAGAAAACTTGTCTAATTCTTTGATGTAAGTTTCCATTAGTAATAGATGTTATTAAGCGCTGGATAACGTATCCAACGTTTAGTCTATCAAAGGGGACGGTTGCTTGTAGCATGTCATGGCAGGTGCATGCCGTTTCTGTTCAAAATGGCAGGGTCGTCGCAGCAGCTGAGGCAGAGACGACCGGAACAGCCATGGCAGCGACGGCATGTTGCATCTACTAACGGTAGTGGATGGTGCCGTCATATTTTTTTTTATTTTTTATTTATTTATTTGAAAAAAGTATACAGTATTTTTAACAGAGTTTATCATATGTACTGATTACACTAAAACAGGTAACTAGTAGTTGAAGCCTCCCGTTACCGAAATAGGCTAAGAATTAGCCTGTATTTCGGTCAACGGTGCTCTTCTCATAACAAGACACATTTAAAGAGCAGAAATTCCTGATATCGTAAAATCTGAACTCGAGTTCGCTTTGAAGAAGCTTAATCATAATAAATCGGCCGGCAGTGACTGTATTTATAATAATAAGCGGGATTTGTTAAAGGGCGGGAAACAAGGAAACAGATTGTGTATGGCAGACAGATAATTGAAAAGTGTCCTGAGTTCAACATTTCAATGCTGACGTGCTTCGTGGACGATTCAGAAGCATTTGTTTGTGTTAGGTGGGAATATCTAGGGAGAATTCTTAAAGAAAAGGGAGTACCAGGACACCTCGTCATTGTTCAATGTTTTATCGAAGCCCTTTAAGCAGCAAAAAGGCGTTAGACAAGGATGTATCCTCTCTCTGATTATCTTCAACATCGATGGAGAATATATAATGAGACGAGCCTAAGATGGTTGGGAAGGTGGAATATACATTGGCGGCAGGGAAATCAACAACCTAAGTTATTTAGATGACACTACCTTGTTCCCATCATTCTGAGCAAGAACTGGCTCGGCTTCTTTCTAGAGTAGAGAAAGAGAGTGAATTGGTTGGCCTTACCATTAACAAGGCGAAGACCAAGGTGCTAGTGGTAGACAGATCTGGTTCGCTAATTCGCTCCAATGAACTCGGAGACCTAGAA
Organism: Pyralis farinalis; assembly: GCA_947507595.1. Classification (NCBI taxonomy): domain Eukaryota; kingdom Metazoa; phylum Arthropoda; class Insecta; order Lepidoptera; family Pyralidae; genus Pyralis; species Pyralis farinalis. Next base: position 35,872,928 of record OX382268.1, on the reverse strand, counting down.
TTCGTTGAGCAGTTTGTATACCTTGGCTCTCTTCTTAGTAACGAGGGTGGCATCATTTTCTTGTTTTTCCGTTCAGTCTCATTTACTGTGTATATATTTATTCAATGTATGTATAAATTTGATAAATTGTGTATATTACATGTATTTATGTATGTTTGTGTATTTATTTATGCCTCTTTATATAATATTTTATTTCCTTTAAATCATACTCTGCGCAACCCTACCTTGTGTCTTAACTTCTCCTCTACTGAAAGGTCAGTTCAGTTGCCAGCTTTTCAAATGAAGCCGAGACTGTTTACCAAAGGCTACCATCGTGGTATTTGTTTGAAAATACCTTCAACGGAAGTGGCAGGAGGCAATGATTGCGCAGTGGATAAAGAACAAGCCTATTAACAGACTGGTCGGTTATACAACGTCAGAAGGCATACAAGCATTCGGCCCACCTGATGTAAAGTGGTTACCGTAGCCTATTAACGCTTGTAATACATTAAGTGTCACTCGCGTGATGCCTCCCCTGCTGCCAACATAGCAACTCCGTAGGAGCTTACTGGTGACCTCACTCACACACAGGAACACAACAACCCTCTTAGGGAGTTGTTATTTGGCTGCAGTTTTCTGTGAGGTGGAGGTACTTCCCCAGACGAAACTTTGACACCAACACTCGTGGATTCCATTCCCACGCAAGTCAAACATTTGTGTGCATGTACATGTATGTTTGTCTTGGTCTGGATGTTTTAAGAGAGGTAGGGCGGCATCATGGAAGCCCGTCTGGAAAAGTACCTCCACTACACAGAAAACCGGAGTCAAAAAACAACTTCTTAGAGGATTGCTGTGTTCGTGTGAGTGAGGTCAGCAGTAAGCTCCCAAGGAGTTGCTGCGTAAGCTGCAGGGCAGGCATCACACGAGTGATACTTAATAATGTTACAAGTGTAAATAGTCTACGGTAACTGCTTTACATCATGTGGGCCGTATGCTTGAATACGTTCCGATATTGTGTAAAAAAAAAATCGCCCAAGTGCGAGTCGGACTCGCGCACGAAGGGTTCCGTACCATTCTATAAAAACGGCAAAAAATCACGTTTGTTGTATGGGCACCCCCCTTAAATATTTGTTTTATTTTAATTTAATTATTTATTCTTAAAGTGAATATATAACTAAATATTCTGTGGATTTTTCAAGCATCTACCTGTTGCCGTTATCAATATCGAGCAAAAACGAGCAAAAAAATCACGTTTGTTGTATGGGAGCCCCTTTAAATATATATTTTATTCTATTTTTTAGTATTGTTGTTATAGCGGCAACAGAAATACATCATCTGTGAAAATTTCAACTGTCTAACTATCACGGTTCATGAGATACAGCTTGGTGACAGACGGACGGACGGACAGCGGAGTCTCAGTAATAGGGTTCCGTTTTACCCTTTGGGTACGGAACCCTAAAAAACCAGTTCAGAATGCGCAAGCTTGCATTGCCAGAGGAACACCTGGCTCGTCAATTATATAACAATTTAATTCTTTTTTTTTTAAACTTTTTCGGCCATTTGACCATGTTCCTTAAGAAATATGATATTGGTTCTTAAGACATTCCTATTCTACATTTTAATTTACATTTCGAATCTGAAATTTTTTTTTTTTTTTAATTTGTCGGCCATTTTGACCATGTTTCTTAAGAGATAGAAGGTTGGTTTTACAGACATTCCTATTTACTTTTTTATGCTGAATCCGAATCTGAAGCCGAAATTCGAATATTCGAAATAAAGCGACAGACACACACAGAGACAATCGCACACACGGGCAAACGCACACACAGGCAAACATATAGATTTCATATAGGAACGGTGTTCCTGAAAAGAGTGTGGTTGAGAATTACATTGCAACTTATTTTATTTCTTAATTGGAAAAACTTTAAATTAAAGACAATATATATAATATAATACATAATAGTATTAATTTATTAACATCTGACATATCTCCATGATGTTCCTAATCCGTATATCAGCATGGATTGGATAGAATGACACTTTGGTATTTTATTCTTGTAAAACTTACAATAAATCAGAAGTCACCGTAAACGTCTTACGTTGTTTCCTTTTCAATTTAGCTAACCAAAGGTTTTTGGTCTGTGTATTTCCAAAAATAATCAACAAGAACAGAACAAAGCCTTGGGTCGTCACCGTACACGTGAAGAAATACGCAGCGACGACGTTGTTGCCGAAGACGCCAAACAGCCACGGCAAACCGAACATAAATATGAGCACGATACTGAGACGAATACAGGCAAATGCTTCTTGATAGTCGCCAGCTTTGTGAGAACGAGGCCCACTTGGAGTACATCCTCTTTCATGGATTATTAAAATGAATATTGTCCAATTTGCGAGTAACACGAGTACGATAGGCATATAAAGTGCTACATATAGACCAGCACCTGAGGGATAGCAGAAATTACTGCTCGGATTCATCTCCTCAAAATATCCCGAATAGGCTTGAGGATTAACTGAGAGAAGAATACCAATTATTACCACAGGCACCCCCCACGAGAAACCAGAAGCTAATAACCTTTTACGCGGCACTTGCTTTATAAAAACTATTACCAGATCTTTGTAAGATTTTACAGCCACGACCAACATCCAACAAAATGATGCTAGTATAGAATAATGTAAACTAATTCCAGTTAACATGCAAGAGATATTATAGTCGTCGAACTCAGATAACGCAACTATTAAAAAGCAGATCGACATGATAAATAATGCTATACAAAGTTGAAGCCAAATTTGGTTGCGGAAATTTTTCCTCCACGCTTTGAATAATACCGCTGTTAGCATAATCATAGCTACACCAAATATCGACAGTGAACATCCTATTATAGACAGTATTGCTAATATATCTTCATTGAGTTGTGAAAACACGGATCGAGGAAAGAGCACTTCAGCGAAATGTGTAAGATGGTCGCATCGACAGGTGTCCAATGTCCACGGATCTCTTGATCTGATGAGCGTACATCCTTCTTGTGACCAGTATCCAGACCCATCTCCCAAGAAACGCCAATATGCACATACTCGACGCTCATCGCGTTTTGGTGCTCTTATAGTAGGCCTTAAATGGATGTCGACTACCTAAAACAAGCGACAAAGTCGTGACATCTATATAGTTTATATACTACCCTTCGTAAACGTGACTTATGGTGTCCCCTGACAATTTTAGATATCGTTTTTCAGTGCATATGCTGTCTTAGCATACATCCTTTACCTGCTAAACAATCTTCGTACAAAATGTTTGAGTCAACCAGAGCTTTGGGCTAGGCTGCCTCCTTGAAAAGCACCCTCTCTCACCTTATCAATCGCCTTACACAGAGTTTTGTTTCCATTGACTAGCGAAGTATTTTTTTTTCTACAGCATATACCATTCTTAAACACATTTATGTACATTTAATTTCAAAAATCGCTCCTTAATACTTGTTCAACTGATCCCAAGAGAAAATAATCCGTATACAGTATCCTAAGTACAACTTGATGTAAACCTCAATATGTGACTTTATAATTCCCTATTTTACTAACACAGGATTCACTTTCACTTTCAAAAGTCATGTTCTTCCTTATATTTTGTTTACCTCTAAGTTGGCCATCAAAAACATATTTCCGAACTAATTTATTCCTATCCAATTTCACAGTTATGAACGTTCATAAAAACAACAAATACTATTTTATTTCCCATGGGATAAATTCTCGAAATTCCTTCATAGCATTCATTTACTTTTCTTTCGAAACTTGATGGAACTTTTTATACTTTAAGCTCAGTGGTTTTTATCGTAAGTTGACCAGTCAGTTTCTAAATATGACAGTTTTAATATCACCGTCACTACACATTGAGGTTCTCATTTCTTAGGACGTATTAGTTTGAGTCAAAAAGCTATAAAATGCACTTACTTCGCCACGTTCAAACTGGCTATGGTTTCCAAAGCTGATACTCAAAATTCTGCTATTGGTGACGTAAATATCGCGGTCATAGCTGAACGCGCGATTGTCCCGATATACCACAAAGCTGATGCGACGAGGATATCTTGTCACCGAAAGCGGTAGAGTTACTATGGCTTCACTCACATTAATATTTAGAAGGTTTGAATCCAGCTGACCTGAAAAAACAAAATTAGTACTTCTACGTTATGAAACAAGGAAAACATCATGTGTTACAAATAGCATAAACCCGAGTTGACATAAATAACAATTAAGCAACACAAATAACGGTTACACAGATCTAAAAGTATATTACATACCAATCAAAAACTCAAAAGCATCCAGTGTAAAGTCATCAGTGTCTCTGGAAGCCACAACCAGTCCTCGCACAGGGTTGTCCTCTGTTACATCAGCCATCAGCAATCCGATATTGTTTCTTACAACTGCTGACGTAGGGAATTCGTGTAGATCAACCCTCGTACCTAATTCTTCTAATAATTGCAGCATTTCACCAGGAAAGTCTAGCCCTGGGTCTAGATTTAAGATGTCGTTTACCTAAACGAAAAATATTTATTTATATTCATGTTTTCAATTAAATCGAAATGCTTAGCGTATTATGCCTCTTATCCTTGTATTATGACTTCATCGAAATTATAACAAACTGCCCGAGTCACCTAACTTTCTTTTAGCAAAAAGAAATTTTCAGATTATGCTGGTTTCAAAAGCCACAAATGAACTACCGAGTTGGTCTCCAGTATTCTGGTGAGAAGTTGTCCATGATCCCCTTTCTGTTTTGTGTATATCGTTGATGTGTTTGCAAAATCGAACTAATATTTTAATGAAGTGTTAACTAAACTAAAAAATATGATCTTTCTGACGCAAGAGTATTTTCCAATATATACTAATCCAGTATAATAAATTTAATAACTAGGCACTTTGTTTGTAAATAAAAGCATTGGCATTGTTAAATAAAGTTTGTATTTTATTTATACACAATTTTTAAGAGGGGTAGGATGCAACGAAGCAACCTGTCTGGGAAAGTACCTCCACCTCACAGAAAACTGCAACCAAAAAACAACTTACTGAAGGGTTGTTGTGTTCCTGTGAGTGAGTGAGGTAACCAGTGAGCTCATAAGCAGTAGGTGTAGCAGAGGTGGAATCACGCGAGTTGTATTAAAAATAATTAAAAAAAGACACAAATTTGGTATTTTTATTTGTCGAATTATGCAGAGACTAACGCCACGATTGTGACCTCTTTCTTTTAAAATTTTACTATTCGTCAAAACATAACTAATTATTTGATTATCTGCTGGGGTTTTCTGATCGTTGATTATACAAGCATACCGTCCTCCATTTTGAATGAGTACGTATGAAGTTTCGATGATTACAATAATATAATTTAAAAATATTATAAGCACTGTCAAGAGATAAAAATCATTTATTTGCCATTAGGCCCTTTCGGGGACTTGTCAAGACGTGTCGCCTTACATACTTTAAATTAGATCATATTGTATCTTAATATTTTCGATTTTTTTTATTTTAATATCTCTTTTTCAGGATCAGCATTTCGAACATGACCATTGGCGAAGAAAAGGAATCTATGATGACAGATGTTACATTTAACTGTGATTGCAATATGATAGTGGAATGACTGAAATGGAACCTTAGGGGATGATTATTAAACTCAGAAACCTCCTAAATTTCTAAGCTCCTGTCACGGAGTGGATTATTCGTTGGTATGTCAATGTCAAATTCTTAATTTACATACATACATTTACATACGGACATAAATAAAGTTACCTTACCTGATCAAACACTTCGGAGATGTCCTCGACAAGTATTGGATCTGTCTGATTCAGTAATTTGTACAGGTCTTCCAACACTTCTTGAATTTGATCTTCAGGCTATAAAATGAATTGTATATATTTTTTATATTTTGCAGATGACATGTAAATATACGGTCCACCTGTCCACGAGCTCGGTGGCGCAGTGTTGAACCGCGTTGTTACGCTACTTTGACACCAACGTCGTGGGTTCGATTCCCACACAGTACAAACATTTGTGTGCATGAACATGTCTGTTTGTCTTGGTCTGGGTATTTTCTATGTATAATAAGTATGTATTTACAAAAAAAAATGTATTTACATATGTTTATCACTTGTGTAGTACCCAGACACAAGCTTCGCTTACTTTGGGGCTAGATGGCGCTGTGTAATTTGTCCGACCTGATAGGAAGCGGTTGTTATAACTGGACGCTTCACCACGTACAATAAATAGTTAATAGATTCAGGCGTTGTTTTGTGAAAGTCAAATTTACGTGTAATTTTGTCTAACTTGCTTTGTGTCCACCACCAATTAGTTCATGCGAAGTAGCGTCGGTCAGCACCAACCCACCGCCGGTGCAATAACAGTCGGTTAGATCACTGATTGGTAAAATTGTTTGTCGTCTGTAACAGTAGTATCTGCTGCAGAGACGACCAAGGCAGCCATGGCAGCAACGGCGACGAGTGCATGCGGGTCGGCAACGCAAGAGTGATACCCCTGGTGTTGCAAACTGTTTACCATCACAGACAGGCTGTACGTTTGTTTGTCACTTTAGTGGTATAAAAAAAAAGCAGCCGATGCAGAAACAGCATGATGCATCTACTAACGGTTGCGGGTGGGTACCGGCCAGCTCTAGTTGGAATGAACTATGATGGTGGAAGCACACAAAGCAGATTATATCATATTGCATGTTAATTTGACTATCTAATCTATTTATAAACCGTTATGCACGGCAGTTGAGCTTCACTTGACTAACCATCTCTTTGAGGTTTTTAAATGCTTTATATGTCATATTGCTCTCTTTCACTTTGTCAAGAGGGGAAGTCAATTCCAAAACTTCCTACTTCTACAAATTTCTTCTGATTAGATTCGTTGTGAGTTCCAAGGCAGCTGTAGTTTAACCCCCGGGACAGCAATGAACTTCACTGTTCATTGCCTTTTTGGTGGTCGCCGCTGTTAATTCTGGCTACACAGGAGACACAGTGGTGGGTATGAGTGGTGGGCCTGTTCCGTTATCTATTCTATTAACTACTTTATAAACACTTCATAAGGATACTTAAGATATAAGGACTTAATATTACACTTTACCGTTATTGTTGTTATTTCGGTGGGGGGTATTGTATCTGTGACTGTTGCTCCGGTAGTTGTCATTGGTGGTGTTGTCGTTTCAGTGACATCAGTCGTTGTTGTTTCAGTTTCTTCAGAAAACAACGCCAAAGCATAATATGTTAAGTACCACGTACATCGGCAAGTGTCGAGGAAGCCGAGATCATTGGACATAAACACGCAGCCCTCTTCTGACCAGTATCCTGATCCGTCATTGAAAATCCAACGTACGCACGTACGACGTGACAGACCATCTTGTTCATCTATCAAGGGTCTTATATGCAGATCAAATTCATGTTCCTAAAACAATGTTGTTAACGATAAACGAATTTCAATACTATTAATGAAGTCCAGCACAATCTTGATATATTTGTAAAGCGGGCACCGTAGCCTATTTATTTATTTATTGTTAGGAAGACCAACAGCTACAGGTGACATAATAAGTAACAATATTAATTGCTAATGGAGCCAATTACAGGTCCTCACAGATAGAACTTGAATGATTATTTAAAGGTAACTTGAACACAAATAACACGCTGTTACAATAAGATGTCGTGTCACAACATGGTCGATTTCATCTATATGAATATAAAAATGTATTTATATAAAACTAAATAATAATAATAAAAATGTAATGCCTGCCAAAAGTAACAGTCAGATATGATAGTTATGGCAGGTGTCCGTCCCTCTTCTGTAATAGCCCGGTTCTAGTAATACCTCCAAATCTCACTTTAATAGCCCACTTTTTCCCGACATATTTCCAATAGTCCCAATACCTGCCGTGGCCTGTTCATTGGTATATTGACCGATTGATATCCCCTGGAGCGGATCACGGCAGGTGTACAACATTACATACAATCTTTTCTAAGGGGCCTCTACGCGTTGGATCTTTATCCCCGCGCAAGCCTATCAAATGACCGGGATTAATACCCGTGAGTAGAAAGATAAAAATAAAAAATCGGCCAAGTGCGAGTCGGACTCGCGCACGAAGGGTTCCGTACCACTGTCTATAAAAACGGCAAAAAAATCACGTTTGTTGTATGGGAGCCCCCCTTAAGTGTTTGTTTTGTTTTAATTTAATTATTTATTCTTAAAGTGAATATGTAACTAAATATTCTGTGAATATTTCAAGCGTCTACCTGTTGCCGTTATCAATATCGAGCAAAAACGAGCAAAAAAATCGGCCAAGTGCGAGTCGGACTCGCGCACGAAGGGTTCCGTACCACTATCTATAAAAACGGCAAAAAAAATTACGTTTGTTGTATGGGAGCCCCCTTAAATATTTATTTTATTCTATTTTTTAGTATTTGTTGTTATAGCGGCAACAGAAATACATCATCTGTGAAAATTTCAACTGTCTAACTATCACGGTTCATGAGATACAGCCTGGTGACAGACGGACGGACGGACGGACGGACGGACGGACGGACAGACGGACAGCGGAGCCTCAGTAATAGGGTTCCGTTTTACCCTTTGGGTACGGAACCCTAAAAATCACGTTTGTTGTATAGGAGCCCCCTTAAATATTTATGTTATTCTATTTTTTAGTATTTGTTGTTATAGCGGCAACAGAAATACATCATCTGTGAAAATTTCAACTGTCTAACTATCACGGTTCGTGAGATACAGCCTGGTGTGGTGACAGACGGACGGACGGACGGACGGACAGCGAAGTCTCAGTAATAGGGTTCCGTTTTACCCTTTGGGTACGGAACCCTAAAAAGGGTGAGCTCATACAATTACATACGCGATATACTTATTAATTGTCACTCGCGCGATGCCTCCTCTGCTGCTTACACAGCAACTCTTTGGGAGCATACTGGTGACCTCACCCACTCATATTCATCATAGTCAAGTCATATTTTCTCTTGCATTTCTACATGTCCGAATCAACGGAGCATGCCTCCAGGGAGTTGTTGTTGGGCTGCAGTTTTCTGTGAGGTGGTGTGGGTACCTCCCAGCATGGCTGCTTTGATGCACCCTACGTCTCTTAGAAAACATTCAGACCTAGATAATTAGACATGTTCATGCACACAAATGTTTGTCCTATGTAGGAATCGAACCTACGTGCGTTGGTGTTAAAGTAGCAACGCTAACCACTCCTCCGCTGAGCTCGTCATGTCGTCATCTTGTAATGACACAATTATAATAATGCAGACAACGAACCCTAGAGGTTCACCATCTGTAATTCTATTGACATTGTTTTAAATTTTTGTTCTGTTTTTAAAATCCCATTTTGGTGACGTTTCTTTGCGTTTCATATCTTTACACAAGGAAACTGAATTCTTGTCGTTTTAGTATGTATCATAGAATCTGATCTAAATGGCTACTTTATGTGTAATGATTAATTAATTAATCAATCTATTCTTCAATAATTAAAAATAATAAATTATTTATCTTAAATTAATGATTAATTGAAAGATTAATTTTAAAAAATTCAAAGATTAATTTTAAAAAATTAAAAATTCAATTAAAAAATTAACTGCACTCAGTAATAAAAGTGCAGAATACGTGCAAGATAAAGTCAAGACTCAGGATCTATACAAATGTCTAACTACCGATTCAATCAGTCCTAGTTGTAAGTAAGATATAATTAAGTACATGTGAAGCAAGATAGGTGTAACAGAAGCATTAAATCCTTTACCAATCGTCGTGAATGACGCGTTTTTGACATTCGTTTTTGACTTTCGTTGTTATAGGCATAATTGCCAAAAAACGGCCTCTTTTAGCACTTTTGCTTATAACAACGATAGTGGAATATTTTGAGTGTTGGTTTAATGACGTAAAAATACTTTACTATCTTCGTAATAAATGCAACATAAGATTTCATAATGTTTATCTTCTATGCTATAATATGATTTATTATTCAATGAGGGCGCCACTGGACGAGACCTAAGTAAGAACAACACCACCAAGACATGTTAACTTGTAGAGATATAAACATAAAACGATGTCATTGATTTCTCTTTCTCGTTTTTGACACCAACGCTCGTGGGTTCGATTCCCATACAAGGCAAACTCTGTTTGTGTGCATGAACATGTCTGTTTTTCTTGGTCTGGATGTTTTAAGAGAGGTATGGCGCATCAAAGCAGCCCGTCTGGGGAAGTACCTCCACCTCACAGAAAACCGTAGCCAAATAACAACTCCCTAGGGGATTGTTGTGTTCCTGCGTGTGAGTGAGGTCACCAGTAAGCTCCCAAGCAGTTGCTGTGTAAACAGCAGAGGAGGCATCGAGCGAGTGATACTTAATATATCGCAAGCGTTAATAGGCTACGGTACCCGCTTTACATCAGGTGGGCCGTATGCTTGTATGCCTCCCGACGTAGTATACATATTTATATATATATATACTACTCTGTGTAAAAAGTATCGGGAATATGTCAATAAAAAGACCCGCGTAAAAGAGGTCGTTCTAATTTTTTTACTGCATGTTGGTAGCACTGTACTGATTTAGCGCGCAAAATTTGAGCGGGATCTGTCATTTAATTTGTTTTAAACTACACTTTTTGTTGGTCATAGTTTTGAGTCCTCGGCGATTTTTACAATGGAAAATATTGTTGAACAAAGAGTGTGCCTTAAATTTTGTGTTTCAAATGATATTTCATGTGGTGAATCACTAAAAATGTTGCGAAATACCTACGGCGAATCGTGTATATCGAAAACAAGGGCTTATGAATGGTATAAGGCTTTTAAAGAAGGCCGAGAAGTAGTAGTAGACTTGCCTCGTTCTGGTAGACCTTCAACCGCTACGACCAGAGAAAACATCGACAGAATCAAGAAGCTAGTGCTCGAAAATCGACGTATGAGTCTGAGAGAGTTGGCTAGTGAGGTGAACATATCTTTTAAGTCCGTCCACAACATTCTCATTGACATTTTAGGCATGAAACGCGTCGCCGCTCGACTAGTTCCAAAAGAGCTCAATTTTGTTCAAAAAGCGCAGCGAAAGCATGTCGCTGAAGACATGGTTTCCCGAGCTTCTACGGATCCGACCTTTATGAAACGTATAATAACTGGCGACGAGACATGGGTTTATGAGTACGACATGCAAACAAGCCAACAGTCTTCAGAATGGCGTCTCGAAAACGAGCCGAAACCCAAAAAACCGCGGCAAAGTCGCTCCAAAATCAAGGTGATGCTGACAGTTTTTTTTGACTACCGTGGTGTGGTTCACTCCGAATTCCTTCCAGAGGGAGAAACAGTGAATAAAGAATATTATTTAGGCGTCATGAAGCGTTTGCGTGAGAGTATCCGCCGAAAACGTCCAGATTTGTGGCAACACAACTCATGGATGCTGCACCATGATAATGCACCATCACACACAGCCATTATAGTGAAAGAGTTTTTAGCGAAAAATTCAACAAAAGTTCTCGACCAAGCACCGTATTCACCTGATATGGCTCCGTCTGACTTTTTTTTATTTCCCAAGTTAAAATTACCACTTCGAGGAAAACGTTTTGAGTCGATAGAAGCCATAAAAGAAAATTCGCTGAATGAGCTAAAGGCCATACCGCAAATAGCCTATGAAAAATGTATGGAAGACTGGGTGAAGCGGTGGAGATGTTGTATTGCAAGCGATGGGGCCTACTTTGAAGGCGATAAAATAAATTTAGATGAATAATTTGTATTTTTTGTTTTATTGACAAATTCCCGATACTTAGTACACAGAATGTATATCTTTGTGTGACATTATCATTATAGACTCTAATTTCTACGTGATTCATTTTTACATCAAAACTCACAAAAAGAATATGTGTTAACATTACCTCGGTATGAAAATCATTAAGAGTTTTATAATTCATGCTTAGTATTCGACTGATAACTGTATAAAGTCCATTACTATCATTGAAGACACGACCATCTTGGAACACCATGTAACTAATCGAAGGCATGATGGACTCAATCGTTACGACAGTCAAAACCACATCATTAACGTCTGCGTCGACCATGCTTGAATCAACCGGTTCTGTAAAGCAATTACATATTATTTAAAAAAAGTTGCCAAGTTGCAAAGGTATTTTATCAGTTCAGTTTTCAGCATCATGCCGATAAATTGCCACACGCGGGATTTATCATGTTCGTATGTGGATATTTTAGTATGTGAAATTCCCGTGTGCGTGTGCAAATCGTATTATACTAAAAGCGCTCTTAAGGTAAAAGGGAAAGAATATGTGCGTAGTTAGCACGTGATAAAAGTGAAACATTAAAAAATGTGAACTTAAAGATAATGAGACGCATGTAGCTTTTCAGAAGTAGGATAATTATACCTAGGGGTATTGATCATACTTGAAAAAATCTTTTTGTTTAAATAATGAAATATTTATATAAACAATACACATGTAAAATACACCATGATTGTTATGACGCCTTATCCCAAGCTTTGTTAATACACAGGCGCGCGCACGCATGTACTAACGCACGTACAACACTGTATAATCCCTTCTATACCATTCTCTCGCACGTTAAATCCTATAGATGTATGTGGTTGTCTGTTTTTACTGACGCTGTTTCGTTTCATCGAGTTTCAAAACACGACGATGCAAAAGAAGTTTTCACTTTAAAAAGATCATAATTCTTTAAATTGTTAAACGCTTCGCTACGCTCAAACTGAAAATATAATAGGTGAGACAAATGATGACATGCAGATGACTTTTGTATAAAGTCTCCCTCTGGTTTCGTTCCATACATACGTCTAAAAGTACTTTAGCTGCATCGTTCACTCATTTATCTCCAATGCATTTATGGACCAAGCCTTATATCCCTTCAAACAAATCCAGAATATCCTTGACGCTCTTCTGGCGATTGGTGGACCTCGCGGGAGTAAACGCAGCAACGAAAACAACTCGCGTAATCTCCGGTTTTATTCTAACCCAGAGAAGTCTTTGCATGCAAGTCTATAATCTTTCACACAAGAGGCTAAACAAGATGAGAGCATAACATCTTCACCAGCGCTTACATGATCGTTCTGGTTCATCCCAGACCACAGAGCCATTATGCCACCTAGAAGATCTTTGCTGCTTAATCTCTGACACACACAAACGTCTAGGCATCTTTCAACCATTATATCTATCAGCTCATTCGTCTTGCTTTGTAATCATTTTTCAATAACACGCCAAAAAAGTAAAACTTCAATAAATAATTCAATTGGTTTGTTAGGAACAAACGACACTTTCGAGTTTCATTCGGCACAACTTGTTGAACGGTTTAGTTGGTTGGTATGGAAAAAGGGAAAAAATCATAGTGAAAGCCCCGGGATCAATGTATGTATCAAACTTACCCATGAAAGTATTAACGGTGTTTTCTGTAAAAATGTGGTCATCAGTTCGCGCCACTGTTATTCCTCTAACAAATACATCTGGGGGAGTAACAACCAGGGCAACATTATTTCTCACTGTCATTGTTATTGAATCAGAAAATTGTACTCTCCCAATTAGTTCATGAAGCAAGTACAGCAACTCATCGGGAAACACAACGTCTTCGTCTAAATCAAAGAGGTCGTTCAACTGGAAACAAAAAACATGAGATTATTTCTCCTCCCAACATCACCTTCTAATGATACATTACTTTATTAATGATACAATGATACATTATCAATTTAGCCATGGTAAGTAAAACCTTCCTTGGCTCCTACAACCTTCTACTGTCGCGTTGTATATCTATTTCGTGATTATTTATTCCTGTTTCTTTCTTCTACTTCTACTTTCTACATGTTCAAACCAACGGAGCATGCCTTCAAGTAACTATTGCTAACGAATTGTAATCCTTACCTGGTCAAAAATATGATCGAGATCAGAAAATACGTCGTACTGCTCCAGTAAATGCCGCAAGTCGTTTAGTAGCTGATTTATGAGTTCTTCGACCTGGCAGCAGAAAATAATATAACAATTTAAACATTGCTTTGTTTTTAAATTTTCTTATTGATATTACAATTACAATAAGGCTTAAAATTGGCATGTCAATAGTCCCACTATCATGCGAAATAGATACAATACCACATCAACCCTTACTCATCCCACTGCAGGGATACGGGTCTCCCTTCAACCGAAGGGGTTTAGAACATACTCCACCACGCTGCTCTAATGCGGATTGGCCAGTGTTTTCAAGCCGCCCGAGCGCCACCGACTTAACTGTTATCTATCGACAACAGTTAACGTACCTACACCTAGCACGGAGAAACTCGAGATAGATAAACCCATCCATAGGCAGGCTGCAGTCGACGTTGCGTGTTTGGTTAGAAATACAAGCGCAACGACACCATCGAACTCTTTGCCTTTAGAAGATCTGATTTAGGAAACCTTCGTATATGTTTTAAACATTACCTACATCATACGTACCATATGTGTATCTCTAGTCTTACTTATATGTTCGTTCGTAAAATCGCCATAAGATTTGTACAGTAATAATATATTTATACCACCGACTGCTGAAAGTAACATCAGATGATTGTTATGGCAGGCGTCCGTCCCTCTTCTGCAATAGCCCGGTTCTAATAATCCCTCCAGATCTCATTTTAATAGCCCAATAATTTCCAACACATTCGCAATAGTCCCAATACCTGCCGTGACCTGTTCATTTGTATATTATCCCATTAATATCCCCTGAAGCAGGTCACGGTGGGTATATTACATTACATCGTTCTTTTCGAAGGGGCCTCTACGCGTTGGATTCATATCCCCGCGCACGCCTATTAAATGACAGGGATTAAAACCCGTGAAATAAAAGAATATATTTATATATTCAGGCATCTGTTAGACCCATCTATAGTCATATACAAAGAGAAAAGATTGTTTGTGATAATTGGTGATATGTTGAAAAAGGGCCAAATCAAAAGTACCCAAAATCGAAGAGCATGCATGAACAGGTTTATGAGTGTGGAATAAGCGAGATCGGTATGTTTGGATCGGTGCACATGGCGTTCTATAGTCTCTGCCTACCCAAATGGGAGACAGGCGTGATTATATGTATGTAAGAGATTGTTTGTTTGAACGCGCCAATCAAGGGAACTGACAGCGCGATTTAGAAAAAAATATTTTCGCATTTGATAACCCAATTCTCGATAAAGGTTAAACACGACACGACCCATAGAAGTCGAGGAAAAGGAAATAGAGTAGAAAAAGCGGTTCCTGCAGGATATCAGAATAGTTGCGGGGTGCAACTTGTACGTACATTATAAAAATGTATATAATACGAAAATATAGACAACCTATAGTATAACTATGTACACACAAAAATTCTATATACAAGTATAAAATTATGTTCATTGGACTCGATCCACATAACTCCGTATACAGTAATTCATTCAGAAGAATGCAGCCTGGTAGCTATCATCTACAAAGTAGGGATGAATGCAATGTCTGTAAATATTTATATTAAATTACCAGAAGCATTAACTAATAAAAAAAATGTATAAGCAGTTTAAAAAATACTAATTAAAAACCATATTATTCTATAGATGAAATACCCTTTTAAGAGAGGTAGGGCATATCAAAACAGCCCGTCTGAGGAATTACCTCCACCTTACAAAAACCGCGACCAAAATATTGTCCCTGCTTATTGTGTACCTCACTCACAGGTCACCAGTAAGCCCCTATGGAGTTGCTGTGTTAGCAGCAGAGGTGGCATCGCGCGAGTAGCACTTAATGTATTGCAAGCGTTAATAGGTGGGCCGTATGCTTGTATAAACTGAGCAACACTTACGTGAGCGTATAAAAGCACCTGCGAATATCCCCGAAGCAGTCCGGTTTGAGCAGCGCTCGGAGACGGTCACGGTTCGCTCCCGCTTACCGATTCGGATCCGTGCGCTACTTGTGCCATTCCCCTACAGGCTTCCGCCTAATACACACGCTTCGTTGTACGGTCTTTCTCAAGACCCTCTGCAGCTCGTGTCCCGAGGTACTGTACGGTCTAGCATAGACCCACTGCAGGCCCGTCTACAGCGGATATTAGCCCGGCTAATTTTTCGCTGACTTCGAGTGAGGTTGAAGTTCTTTTCAGAACTTGCCTCAGTAGAAAAAGTTTCTAAGGAGCGGTCTGCAAATCCACACGATTTTAGTGCGGTCGGCTTGTGGAAAACGTGTCGGCAATTCACGGTGAGTTTGTCGTACGAAAGTGTGGCATCTCACTAGGTTAGCAGTCAAACGTGAGGTACTCGCCTTGTGAGCTAGCTCCAAGGCAGAGGAAAGCGTAGCTGACCACCTCGCTGCTTCGGCAGTGGTGAATTTGCGAACGTGCCAACAGAGCGAGTCGTAGCGTTGACCCGTACGCTAGCCCTTCCCCCTCTGGGAATGGCAAGTCATTCGGCTGGGACTGGGACCACTGGCCTTGGGGGCTACCCTCGTCAACCCCAGTTATCGGTTAGGTAGTTAAGTTTCTTAGTTTTAAGACTAGGTACTCAAACCGGTGCACAATAAGACTGGCACCGGACCACACACACTAGGGACTAGGCACCCTCCTGGCCTATACCCGGCCGGGAGGTTAGGTTTTCCACGCAGGGTACACACCGCCCGAGTGTACCCCTCGGGCGGCCCTTCACCCCCTCAGTTGGCAAATGTCTGCCATGGATTCCCGGCTGGATCCAACTACGCAGCTTCACATGCTGCGTAGGTACGTGGCCTCGATGGCCCCCGACCTATTAACGGGGTTCGGCACCTGGTGCCGAACAAACCCCGCACCCCCCGCCCCTCAGGCAAAAACCCCAGCGACCACTAAGGCCGCCCCCCCCACCCCCGCCCCCGGCCCCTCAGGCCAAATCAACCAAGGCCCCTCAGGCAAAATCCCCCAAGGCCCCTCAGGCCTCGCCCGCTAAAGCCACTCAGGCTAAAGCCGTTAAGACCCCTCAGGTCAAACCCAAGGAAGCCGCACCTGCGACTACCAAGGCCCCTCAGGCCAACCCCGCTAAGGCCGCCCAGCCGCCCGCCAAGTCGACAAAGACCAGGGTGGAGGAGGCCAGAGCCTGCAGCAACAAGGCCAAAAGTGCCCTGTCCGTCTCCAGAAACCTGAAGACGGACATTAAACAGGATGTGCTGCAGGCTCTGGACCGCCTCTACCAACTCGTGAAGGAAGCGGAGGCCGACTTGGCGGGCGGTAGGAAAGGGACGGCGTTGGCGGCGGATGCTTCGACATCGGTCGTGGCACCCGTCGCCAACCCCGGCAAACCCTCGGGGGCGGACAACGGGGCGCAAGAGAGAGATATATTGGAGAAAATAGGAAGAAATACGGAGCTCCTCGTCCAAAACAATAAACTATTACAAGAGCTAAAAGAAAGTCTAATAAAACAAGAGAAGGCGATCGAGGGGGCGACATACGCGAGTGTCGTGGCGGCGGGCCAGACTGCGAAACGGGACGTGGAGCCGGCCGCACTTCACTCCGTAGTCGTCTCCTCGACCGTCGAAACAGAGACTGGGGACGAGGTGCTCCAGAAAATTAGGGAAGCGGTCGATGCCAAGGAGGGATGGGTTAAGGTCGAGCGGGTGCGGAAGGTGAAGGACCGCAAGGTTATAGTGGGATGTAGGGATGAAGGGGAGCGAAGAAAGATTAGGGAGAGATTGGCAGCGACGGGGAGCGGCCTGGTCGTCGAGGACGCGAAGAACAAGGACCCGCTTCTGGTGGTGAGGGACGTGCTGAGCATCCACAGCGATGCAGAGCTCATGCGCGCCCTTCGCAACCAGAACCGGGACGTCTTTCGGGGCCTCGACGGCGGGGAGGACCGCGTCGCTGTCAAATATAGTAGGAAGGCGCGAAACCCGCACAACCGCCACGTCGTGCTGAGCGTCTCCCCCGTGATTTGGAGGAGGTCGATAGCGGAGCAGAAGCTGCGTATCGACCTCCAGAGGTGCGTCGTGGAGGACCAGACGCCCCTCGTCCAGTGCACACGCTGCTTGGGGTTCGGACATGGTCGGCGGTTCTGCAAAGAACCCGCCGACCTGTGTAGCCACTGCGGTGGCCCGCACCTCAAGGCGGAGTGCGCGGACGCCAGGGCGGGGGGGACGCCAGCATGCAAGAACTGCACCCGGGCAAAGCTGCCGAACGCGAAACACAATGCGTTCGGCGGCGAATGCCCGGTAAGAAAGAAGTGGGACGGGTTGGCGCGGGCCTCTGTCGCCTATTGCTGAGATTGCCACGGGGACCACCCGCCAGTATCGAATGGCTCAGACCAACCTACAGAGAAGCCAGCTAGCAACGCACGAATTGCTGTTGGCGGCAGGTGAGCGCAAAATATCTGTCGCACTGCTGCAGGAGCCCTATGTGGGTCGGGTTGGAAGCGTAAGAGACTATCGTGGAGTGAGAGTCTTCCAGGCACTGGGGAACGGCGAGGGTACTGTAAAGGCGGCAATAGCCGTCTTCGATCACGACCTCGATGTCGTACAGTACCCACAACTCACCACAAACAACATCGCTGTGGTGGGGATCCGGACTAGTGCCTGGAGGATTACACTGGTCTCCTACTACTTCGAACCTGACAAACCCATGGAGCCATACCTGGAGCAGCTCAGACAGGTTGAGCGGGAAACCGGACCTGGAAGGTTGGTCATAGGCGGGGACGCCAACGCGAAGAGTTTCTGGTGGGGCAGCTCCCAAGAGGACTCCAGGGGGGAGATGATGACTGGAGCCTTAGGGGAGCTGGGCCTCCAGATACTTAATTCGGGGGACGTCCCGACATTCGATACCGTTCGAGGCGGGAAGAGGTACAGCAGCCATGTCGACGTGACGGCCTGCTCTGAGGATATGCTGAGCCTGGTGGATGGCTGGCGCGTCTCCGAGGCCCTAACGTCCTCTGACCACAACGGCATTCTATTTGAAATCAACTTGGCACGGGCGAAAGGGGTATCCGTGGCGAGGACCACCAGGATCTTCAACACCAGGAAAGCGGATTGGTGTCAGTTTCGTGAGAAACTGGCAGCAATCATGCGGAGGGACCGCCTGAACATGGAGAGCGTTGAGGCGGTCCAGGTGTGGGAGGACCTGGAGGTAATCGTGGACGGGTATACCCGAGCCATAGCCGAGGCCTGCCAGGCAGCGATGCCCAAAATCAAAGGCGGGGTTTCATTTAGATTGCCGTGGTGGTCGGAGGAACTCGAGGAGCTGAAGAGGCAAACCAACACCAAGCGACGCAGAATCCGAAACGCAGCGCCGGACCGGAGACAAATGGTGGTCAGTTCGTACCTCGAACAGAAGGGCAAATACGAGGCCGCAGTGCGGGATGCCCAGACTGACAGCTGAAGGAAATTTTGCGGGAGGCAAGACAGAGAAGGCGTCTGGGAAGGTATCTATCGGGTCATTGGGAGGGCAACCGAGCGCAAGGAGGATGTACTCCTCCAGGAGGGCGGGAGGACGTTGGATCACAGGGAGTCCCTCGAGCTGTTGGCGGATACGTTCTATCCTGCCGACAGCGAGTTGGACGACGATACAGATCACCGCGAAATAAGGAAAAAGGC
Source organism: Pyralis farinalis (assembly GCA_947507595.1). Classification (NCBI taxonomy): domain Eukaryota; kingdom Metazoa; phylum Arthropoda; class Insecta; order Lepidoptera; family Pyralidae; genus Pyralis; species Pyralis farinalis. The sequence continues at coordinate 35,853,398 of OX382268.1, read as the reverse complement.
CCGCGAGGTAAACGAGCGGGTCGATGATGACCATGACCCGCCGTTTACCATGAGGGAGCTCTTAGCGGCTGTATCGTCGTTCAACCCAAAGAAGGCTCCCGGTGCCGACGGCCTCACACCTGACATTTGCGCTCGGGCCATCAACAGTGACCCTGAGTTCTTCCTGGCCCTTCTCAATAAATGTCGAGCCCTCCGCTACTTTCCCCGGCTGTGGAAGGGGGCCCTCGTAATTGTCCTTCGGAAACCAGGCAAAGACTCGTATACCTTGCCCAAATCGTACAGGCCGATTGGGCTTTTGCCTGTCTTGGGCAAGGTATACGAGAAAATGCTGATCGCTCGCCTCAAGCACCACATTCTACCGAGGATTAGTACTCGCCAGTACGGGTTTATGCCACAAAGGGGCACCGAAGACTCCCTCTATAACCTGGTGCAGCACATCCGCGCCAAGCTTGACGAGAGGAGAATGCTCACTCTCGTCTCGCTGGATATAGAGGGAGCCTTCGACAACGCCTGGTGGCCGGCAATAAAACTACGACTGGCTGAGGAAAATTGTCCTCTGGGCTTGAGGAGAGTGATCGATAGCTATCTCAGCGATAGGACGGTCAGAGTTAGGTACGCCGGGGGGGGAAACCTTGCGGTCCACCACCAAAGGGTGTGTCCAAGGGTCCATAGGAGGACCGATTTTGTGGAACCTCCTATTGGATCCTCTTCTGCAGCAACTCGACCTTGCGGGGGTGCACTGTCAGGCCTTCGCCGATGACGTCGTGCTGATGTTCGACGGCAACACTGCGCTGGATATAGAGAGACAGGCCAATGCCGCTCTCGAGCATGTGAGGGCGTGGGGTGTCAAAAACCGGTTGAAGTTTGCGCCGCATAAGACCAGCGCTATGCTGGTCACGCGCAAACTTAGGTATGACACTCCGCGGCTTACCATGGGCGGGATAGACATTGGCATGTCTCGGCAGATCAAACTACTGGGGTTGACGATTGACGCGGGTCTGACGTTCAACGCGCACGTGGCTACTGTCTGTAAAAGGGCAGTGGCCATATACGGGCGCCTTGCGCGTACGGCCCGCGTCAGTTGGGGTCTCAACCCTGAAGTAGTGAAGATCATATATTCAGCCGTAGTGGAACCTACGATATTGTACGCTGCCGCCGCATGGGCTCCAGCGGTCAATAAGCTGGGCATCCAGAAACAGCTCAACAGCGTACAGCGGGGCTTCGCTCAGAAGATCTGTAGAGCCTACCGCACGGTCTCCCTGAACTCCGCACTGCTGCTGGCCGGGGTGCTGCCTCTTGACCTCAGAGTGCGCGAAGTCGCCTCTTTATACGAGGCCAAGAGGGGGCTACCCCATCCGCTGCTCGGGGACAGGGGGATCGAGCGGATGGCCTCGAAGATCGAGGCCCCGCATCCCGCGGAGCTAGATAGCTTGGAGTTCGGCAGCCTTGTAGACGAGGAACAATGCAGGGCACACTCCAACTTTGCCCTGCGAATATTTACGGACGGCAGCAAGATTGAGGGCCGGGTTGGCGCCGCTGTGTCCATATGGAACGGTGACGCCGAAACCAAGGCCCTCAAACTTGCTTTGTCGTCCTACTGTACCGTCTACCAGGCGGAACTCCTGGCTATCTGCACGGCGGCCGAGTACGCTTTGAGCTGCGATGGACCCAGTATCGGCATCTTCAGCGACTCCATGGCGGCGCTCCAGGCGGTGGCGAACGTCGAGTCCCCCCATCCCCTGGCGGTGCAGACACGGGACGCTCTTAAACTGTGCAAAAGCCAGGGTAAGAGCGTCTCGTTGTTCTGGATCAAGGCACACGCGGGGTTGGAGGGGAACGAACGTGCCGATGAACTCGCCAGGAGCGCCGCACTGGGGTTGCGGAGGCGGCCAGATTATGACCGCTGCCCTGTCTCATTCGTCAAAGGTATGATCCGCAAGGGGACCATTGACGAATGGGACAGGAGATACAAATCGGGAACAACAGCTTCGACGACGAAACTGTTCTTCCCGAGTGCGGCGGAGGCGTACGGCGTCGTGGGCAAAATGGTGCCGTCGAGCATCACCACGCAGGTCCTCTCGGGGCATGGTGGGTTCTCCGCGTATTTGCACAGGTTCAAGTGCGCGGATGACCCATCCTGCTTCTGCGAGCCCGGCGTGGACCAGACAGTGCAGCATATATTGTTTCGGTGTCCCGCATTCTCCAAACAGAGGTACGACTTGGAGCAGGAGTTGGGAATGCGGGTCACCGAAACTACAGTCTCCGAAGTAGTTGTGGGGAGAAATAGGTCTAAATTTTTAAAATACTGCGTCGGTCTAGCCATGGCTGTCATAGATCGGAATAAGCAGAGCAGCTCCACCTAGGACTAATATTGTATACCTCGGCTATACTCAGTATAGCCGACGGAATCGCGGTGGTTAGGTGGAGCTGCGAAGCTCGCTATCGCCCGTGGTTGGACCGATGCAGTATGGGGAGGGAAGTTTGAAAATAGATGTAATTGTTTCACCGGCGTTCGAAGATGGGCCAAATTAAAAATCTTTTAATAATAAAACTGAAAGATGATGAAAGATGATGAATGGAAGATGTATTGTGGAATGAAAGAGAGCATGATGTATGAATGTGTTAGTGTTATCTATGTTATGTTATATATAATTTTAGTAGAAAATAGTTACATATGTTGCAAATAGAGCCTTGCCCATGGCAGGGGTGCACGATATTAAAAAAAAAAAAAAGAAAAAAAAAAACCCCCGCTAAGGCCCCTCAGGCCGCTACCGCTGTTGCCTCTTGCAGCAGCGCCACTCCCGTCCCTCCTGCAGCCCCTTCAGGACTACAGGAGATGGACATAGACCAGGGTGCAGCTGCAGCTGCAATCATAACGGGGCCCACCAGCTCCTTGTCCGACGACGAGTCAGACCTAGAGTCCATTGTTGATCCCCTTACGGAGGCCAACTGGACCGTTGTCCCGGAGAACCGGAAGCGGAAGCCCCGCTCCAGTGACTCCCGTCCCGCAAAAGCCGCAAAGGGTAACACCGGAGCGGCCCGTCCCTCTTCGCCAACGGTGCTCTCGCAAGAGACACCGAAGGCCAAACTCCCGCCGCCGATCACCATCCGTGACGGAAAGGTCTGGGAGAGGCTCTACGCGGTCGATCTCCCCGCGAAAGAGATTCGCCTCACAAGGGCAAAGTCGACCCACCTTGGCATCAGCGTCACGGTGGCAACACCCAACGACCACCGAAAACTCACGGGCCTCCTCCGAGAGCGGCGCGTGGAGTACTTCACGTACGCTCTCGAGGAGGAGCGTGAACTTCGCGTGGTGGTTAAACGCGTCCCCACGTCGCTGTCACTAGATGGCATAACCGAGTCCATTAAAGGACAAGGAGTCCCCGTCCGGTCGGTACACCGGATGACCCGCAACCACCGCAAGGATGGCGAGCCATATAATATGGTTATCTGCCACCTTCCCCTTACCCCCGAGGGTAAGAAGATCTTTCAGATCACAAATATTTGTGGTCTCTTCGACATCGAAGTCGAACTCCCCCACAAACGTGGACTCCCAGGGCAGTGTCACAACTGCCAAAATTACGGGCACTCTGCCCGTAATTGCTTCTCGCGGTTCCGTTGCGTGAAATGCTTAGGCGATCACGAACGGGGCCAGTGTCCGCGCGACCCAGCGGTGGAGCCGCCAGCGTGCGTTCTCTGCGGCGCCGTGGGGCATACCGCCAACTATGGCGGCTGCCCTAAGGCGCCGAGGAGGCGCACGAGGCCGGCACAAGCCAAAGGGCGCTCGCACACGCGCCTCCCTCCGCCCTCCCAGAGCCAAACGGCTTACCCCCAGCTTCGGCCCACTCGGGTCCCCCAGCCATTTATTCCGGCACCCATCCCCGCAGTGTCTGCATGGGCTTCACCCAGGCAGCCTCTTGCGCCCCTACCCACACCGGTCGAACCCGTAGAGACTGCCCCAGCAGCTGCACCCCAGCAGACTCCCCCTCTGGGAGGACGCAAACCTCATTTGACGGACATAGTGTTTGACATGGCGAGTAAAATCGACATGTCAGAGCTATTCGTCCTAGCCCGCGAGCTACATGACTTCCAAGACACTGGAGTGGGAAACCAATTCCAGATCGTCTGCAAACACATCGCTGTGTTTGAGTCCATCATGGACTATCGCGCGCCTGCCCACCTTCGGCGCACAAATCTCTCCCAACAATAATGGGTTCACGGAATCAAAGAGTGAAACCACGCTCCCTTTCCCTTGCGTTCTATAACGCAAACGGCCTTGCGTGGCAACGGGATGAAGTACGCCAGTACCTAACCGACCACCAAGTTGATATCCTCCTAGTGCAGGAGACCCTTTTGAAACCATGCAATCGCGACCCGCGCATTGCAAATTACAACGTCATCCGTAATGATAGAGAGGGCCGCGGGGGCGGAACCCTAGTCTATTACAAAAGGTCCCTGCACTGCATCCCACTAGAACCCCCATCTCTCGAAAACCTCGAGGTCACCATCTGCAGGCTAGGGATGACCGGCCATCAGCCGATCAATATCGCGTCCGCGTACCTCCCCCCGAGCAAGCGTATCCTTCAGAGCGACTTGCAAGCCCTCTTTGCCCTAGGAAACTCCACCATTCTGGCTGGAGATTTCAATAGTAAGCACATCCAGTGGAATAGCCACTCGTCTTCACCAAACGGCGTAATCCTAGAGAGCCTACAGGACTCCCTAGGATTCGACGTCATAGCTCCCATGTCTCCCACCCACTATTCCGCAACAGTGGGACACCGCCCGACCGTTCTGGATTTTGCACTTCTAAAGAACGTAGCCTTACGGATGCGTTCAATCCAAGTGCACACAGAACTTAGCTCTGACCACCGGCCAGTTCTGATCGAGTTCGGGCTACCAACTGACTTACCGACAGACGAGGACACCAGACGGGTAACGGACTGGCGAAAACTCAAAAGAGTGCTCGCACAGACTTCCACACCCGAGCTGGAGCAAGTACCCGAACAGATTCTCACAAATGACGAGACCGACCTTGCGATCGACGCCCTCACTAGCCACTTGCAAACGGCAGCTAACAACTGCTCCAGAGAGGTTTCAACGGCCGACTTAGCTCGGCGTTGGCAACTTCCTGCTTATTTGCGAGAACTAGTGTCGGAAAAGAACGCAGCGACACGCGCCCATGACTCTTGTCCCACCGAACAGAACCGTTCTCGGATGCGCTATTTACAACGCCAAGTAAAGAAGCGCATCAAAGAGTTCAGGGATGAACGGTGGGCCAACTTTGTTGGAGAAATTAAGCCCTCGCACACGGCGTACTGGCGAGTTGCTAAATCTCTCCGTTCCGACCAAATAACACAATGCCCTCCCCTGACCCGACCAGACGGTACGACAGCGTTCGATGATGACGAAAAGGCTGAATGCTTTGCAGACAGCCTGGAGAGCCAATGCTCTCCTAGTCTAGAACCAACCGACGACGAACACGTCCAGATGGTTGACTCCGAGGTGGAACGAATCCTCGCGACACCTCCCACGATCCCCCTCGAGCCTACAACGGTTGAGGAGGTCCAAACGATCATCAGGGACCTTCGGAGCCGGAAAGCTCCCGGAGCTTCTCCTCTTACAGGCCCATTAGTCTCCTCAAATGCCTGGGGAAAGTCTATGAACGCATCATAGCCATTCGCCTCAAAAAGTTCGTTGAACTTAGAGGCCTTCTCATAGACGAGCAGTTTGGGTTCCGTCCCAAACACTCGGCAGTCCACCAAGTGCACCGCATCACGGAGCACGTCCTCTCCAATTTTCAAACAGGGCGCCATACCGGTGCCCTGTTTTTCGACGTCGCGAAAGCATTCGACAAAGTCTGGCACAATGGCTTAATATATAAGCTACACCAAATGGAAGTGCCAGACAGTCTCGTGCACATCTTACGAGACTACTTGTCGAATCGCTCCCTCCGCGTCAGAGTCCACGGCACTCTCTCGAGGCCGCACCCTATCCGAGCCGGGGTCCCTCAGGGCTCCGTGCTCGGTCCTATCCTATACACGTTGTATACCAACGATGTTCCCAAGACTCCCTTCGTGGAGCTAGCCCTCTTTGCCGATGATACGGCACTTTACACTTCCGAACGAGCCAAATCCAACATATCGGATAGGCTCCAGAGAGCGGCTAACGCTCTAGGCGAATGGTTCCGACGTTGGCGAATCGAAGTGAATCCGGAGAAAAGTGCCGCTGTGTTCTTTTCTCGGGATCCACGAGGTCTTACGAGACCAGATTCCCAACATAGGACCGTGCGCCCCATCTCATTGTTCGGCCGACCCATCCCATGGGTCGAGAAGGCCAAATACCTAGGTGTCATCCTAGACTCCAGAATGACGTTTGGACCTCACATCACCGCTGTTAGGAACAAAGCCGCGTTCTATCTAGGCCGGCTCGGTCCGATATTCAGGAATCGTAGAATGTCACTTAGAAATAAGTGTACACTCTACAAAGCCTGCATCCGCCCCGTTCTCACATACGCCAGCGTAGTGTTCGCACACGCTGCGCGCTCCCATCTGGCTAAGCTCCAGATTATCCAAAACCGGTTGCCCGTAATGCAACCGCTGCCCCTCACTATCTCAGGGTCGCAGATCTCCATCTCGACCTTGAACTCCCTTCCATCATTAGTTTCATGAAGAAAGCGTCTAGACGCTACTTCGAAACTGCCTCTCAACACCCCAACCCATTGATAGCCCGGGCTGTCAATTACACCCCGCGGATCGACGCCCGGGGGTTCCGGCGCAGACCGCGGAATTCACTCTTTGATCCCGATGATCGCATTACTGTTGCGAACGCCCCCTACCTCTCCCCCTCCAACCCCAACACTCCAGACACACACCGCGCTCGGCGGCTCCGGGCGCGAAGAGTAAGGACTTCTGCGCGATACACCAGGTACCGGTAGCCCACGGTACCTGGGCGCCTCTCTCTCCGACAGACCCTTAAGGCACGAACCCGCGTGTTCGATTTGTTTCTCCAGCGACGTCCTGAGCCGAGGTCCGACCCCTCTCGGGGGCCCTTAGGCTGTCGCTTAACTTTGTTTTTTAGGCTGTGGCGCCTCACGCCCGCCCTCTAGTCCGGTGACGTAGTGACAGCCCAACCGGGGCTAACTACATAGTCAGGTCAAAAAAAAAAAAAAAAAAAAAAAAAAAAAAAACCCCGAAGCACTGCAAAATCTAGTCAACCCAACAAATTTGTTTCGCGACATTGTATTGAATCCACAGAGCATTGTATGCCCTTTGCGTATATCGTACCCATATACCACTTGTATAAAAGTGTTATCTTTACACTCCGCGAGCAGCGAGCAAATGTACTGCCGAGCAATTTACACGTATACATAACGCCCTGCGTTCACGCTCAATATCCGCATTGTCTTTCAGGTCCCCAGTAAGCAAATGCCCGAGGTATTTGAATCACTACATTCTATGAATTCTACCCCATTTAATAAGACTGGTGGTACATACTCTCCCGAAAGACCATATATTCACTCTTATTAGCATTATAAATTGGTCCATGTATTAAGTAAAACTAATGTATTAAGTTATTAGGATAATTAAAGGAAAAATTACGATCCGTTACAACTCTGTATTAAGATCAATTTTTTTTTTTCTTTTGATGCACAATACGGTTCTACAGCAAGTAAATTAAGTATAAACACAAGAGTAGCATAGGTCAAGATATTCTTAGTACATGGGATCTCAGGATGCTATTGGGGTCTTCTATGATCTTTCAAGAGCATTTGATTGTGTCGACCCACGTGCATTATTGTTCAAGCTGCGCCATCACGGAGTAATATGTGAAGCCGAAAATTTAATCATCTTATTTATTTAAACAACAGAATATTAACTATTGACATAAATTAGGTCAAATCTGAATTTAAATAGTTAATGTCGGGGTGCCCAGGGCTCTGTTTAGGTCCCTTTTCATTTTTAGTATGAAATGACAGAAATAGTGCTGTTTACTGATTCTGATCTTTAATTTTTAACGTTCTTTGCTTGCGCAATAATATTAACAAGAGACATTCACATTCAAATACCTTTTATTAAACTGACTTAAAATAAAATTTTGTATTGTAAATGTTTCTTCTGCCTAGAATTTGTTAATGATATTGTATTTATTGGAATTACACTGGACTTCCAATTGCAGTGGATCTTCGTATAAATAAATTCGCCAGTAAGCCCAGCTCGCCGCATATGTGGGTAAGAGATATAGCTACATCAAGCTTAGTCTATTTTAGCTACTTTCACAGAATTACGTCGAACTGTGTACTGTTGCGGGGAAAAGCAGATGTTATAAATAGCAGATAACTTAGAGAACAGTTCTATCTATCTATCTATAACTTCACGCCAAATCCCTTACGGGGTAGGCAGAGAGAACCGAGCGCCACGCGACTCGATCCTTACATACCTCACTCGCTTCTTTCACATTCATTGCTCTTTTCATGCACGCTCGCCGGTTTCTAGGGCTCCAAGAAAACAGAAAGAAGAAACTAGAGAACAGTTTTTTTTTCTAGAGAACAGTTCAAAGAAAAAAAATATCATCACGGTTACCTATCAGCATATTTATGAAATACATAATATATTTGCTGGTAAAAGTATAAAATCGTTTTCAAAATTCAGTAAACAAAACTATGACAAAAGCCGGCATCGAGGAAGGAATGAATGGTCCAAAAGGTATGACTTCAATAGATAGATAAGTAGTTTCTTACTATCTCGAGATACTTCAGCGATCTATCCATGAATAGGGTATTTAATATAATATAGGGTTTGTATATATATATTTAATTTAATATAATATAATATTATATTTAATATAATATGGGGTATTTATGTAAATGGCCGGGCCTTCCTTGTGAATCGTCAAATCCACTTTTTGATTTTTGTTTATATTATTAAGTTAATTACGCCACGTATTGTCGGTAAGGCTTTTTAAAAACCTTTAAATTTATTACTTAACTCTATTAAAATATCCTAATACAAATACGGCTATGTATTACTTATTACTAACGTCTTGTCACTACCGCGATTGGTGCGTCACAAGCACTGGTTTCGGCACCTTTTGAAAGGTCTAAGGTTGTGACCGAAACACAACACTTCACTCGTGCACTGTTAGCATTTTCCTGAAATTGATTGCTACATGGAGCGGTAACAATCGATGGTGTCGCAATAATGCTGTGGTGTGTTTTGATGTTGGAGGGTTATAACCCGTAACACCTCCCCTCCTAGACGAACAACTATTTGCCGATGTCTAGCGCAAATATTGCGGCTCTCCGATCCTGTATGGCATCTTTCGGTATTTGAGTAGTTCACACTTGTCATTAACTCGATGTCAGTTGAGATGCCCGATTTTTCTCGGTGTCGACGGCAGTAATACCAAATGGTGAGGACGGCTGCACCGAATATCATAACCTCTACTTACTTGTCGTATGGTAGATACTTGAGAAAAACTTCATGATCATTATTAATTTTCGTGGGAGTCTCGGTAGATACTTGCTGTTGACTGAATGACTTTAGTCTAAGTACTTATTATTAATATACGGGTACATGATTCTTGGTAATTTAGTTAGCTACATACAATTATTTTAATTTTCTGTAAAAGCTCACCGTCCGGAGAGGGGCCAAAGCTTCTGCGTAGTATGTGAACATCATTTCACATGCACAACTGTCGAGTTGTTCAGGGTCCTGATTTGGAATAAACATGCAGCCCTCTTCAGTCCAGCATCCAGTTCCATTATCGAAGAAATGCCAACGCACACATGTCCGGCGCGTATTATTATTTTCTACTTCTGTTAATGGCCTCAAATATATGTGCATAATCTGAAAAACGTTTTTTTCTATGTGTATTAAGTTCCGTGCATTCTTATGTTAGTTATACTAGGAAATAAATACCTAGTTGGCTATACTAGGAAAATGCTTCAAAGTTTGTTACAACTCTATGCAATTTTAGGCTAAATCCGAGATTGAAAATACATTGTGTAATGTGGTCATAACCATTACTCTTATGGTGGCTTTCAACTATACATTCACATACGTACGTACGTACGATACGTACTATATAAATAAATGTATTTTTCCAATATTACTTAACTGTCGAGTGGGTTCAGTGTTTGTTTAACCAAAATGTAATGCTTGGGACAAACCATTTATACAATCCTAATCTCATTTGAAAGCTTTAACCGCTCGCTTAAAAAGAATTTTATATTATTAATAAGTAATCAACAAAGGTAACTTTTGGAGTTACCCTACCTATCAAGTATTAAATAAAATATTTGTTGAATTATCACATTTTTCTCCTGATGCCTGATATTGGTCTCTCTCAGTAGTATCAAATTTGAGACCATAATTATATCAAAAATATGTAGAATGATTGCCGATTAATAAAAGTTCGCCCGGGGGCATGAAAGAGGTCACACGCAACTTTCTGCACGTTTCTGCTTGGCATGTGACCTAATGACAATACGACACAGACCCATGCCCATGGTGCAAGTGCGCCACTAGGTCATCCCCTCTGGTCTGACTTCGCCTCATCCGTCTTTTCAGGATTTAGATGAAATATGAAAGGCGATACCTAAAAGGGAACTGGAGTCGATGGCAGTTCAAGCATCCTTAAGCACGTATGGAACCCGGCGCCTAGGGAGTTCATATTAGTGCGTAGTGGAAGGGATTTTCTCCAATGCATGTAAAGACGGACGCATCCTGTTTCTCCCTAAAGGGAAAGACAAACCACTTAGTATCCCAAAGATACCGTCCAATTGTCTTTGACAAAACGTGGAACGTGTCATGTTTCCAATGTGACCCAAAGATCGCATCCGTGATCTCCGAACGTCGTTTTCTCTTGGTAAATCCACAGTTACACCACTATCGGAAATATTGAGCACTGCAAACGAATCGGCATATATAAGAATATTCATTTCGGACTTTTGGATATCTCAGATACGTCTGGTGGCCGATAATGTTACTCAAGGCAAAAAGAGTAGGATGTGTAGTAACGTTATAGGATGGTAGCAGACGACTGCTGGTGAAGACCAGACGCCGAGTGGGCGTTTTAATGGGCGTTTACGATTTCCCTTATCGAAATGGAATTTGATGATTGCCAACTCCGACGACATGACCCTCATAATTGAAGCCAACTAACGCTCGGCAATAAATCGACTGCGAATGTGGCTCTAAGCTTAGTAGACTATCGGAATGTCCATAACAGGCTGAACTTCTCTCCCATGAAATCGTAACTAAGTACGTAACAGTGAAGGGGAAGTTTCAACGGCCTCTAATTAATAAGTTCGGCATGGTATGGAGGGTTACGTCGACGACGATCCTGAGATGCAATTGTATTCAAACCTATTATTTGTGCAATATGTCACCTGTATAGGAGAATGCGCCACTATCTGGTTTGGCAAAATATCGAGTGTAATCATATTACAGAGCCATAGTAACTACGTACAATTTTCATAGTGTGTTCCTGTAATGAGAATGTAGATTCCTAAATGGGATACGCCCTACCTCTCCTAAGAACACTCAGACCAAGACAAATATGCATGTTCATGTACACAAGTGTTTTTCCTTTGTGAAAATCGAACACACGAGCGTTGGTGTCAAAGTAGCATTACTAACCGCTGTGCCACCGAGCTCGTCAATCGTCAAAGAGCTAATTACCGTATTTTCCGGAGGCCAGTTTGTGTTGTGGTTTATGCTGATTACGCGACTGTTGATAGTATATACTCCACGAGGATCATGAAAGAAGGTGGCATCCCATAAGACGAGATAGTTGTGTTGAGAAAATCTCCCTACCAGGTCCTCTGAGATAGTCAATACCACATCACTATTCGCCCGGCTGAAACTTTCTGGTGGGGCGGGGCCTGCACAAACAAAGGTTACTTAGTAAATTACTTAGTATAATAAAATAAAAATACAATATTTATAGACTACCTGTTCACCGCCCGGTAGGCCCTATATTTATTTACCATCTTGATATAATAAGGCGTATTCTTATAATCTCGTACAGAGAGCTACCAAGTTATTTGCACTCCCTTTAATTGCACGTTCAGTACAGTACACGAAAACAAACAACCTTTACTATCGCGACCATCATATTCCGAAAAAAAAAACATTTATTTCATACGACTCCATATACAGACTGCAGTCAACGTTGCTTGACTAGCGTGTACGACTAGTCTGCGACCCGCAACAACGCTACCAAATTCCTCATTGTAAATATTAATTTCTATAAGTATTATTTTAGATATTTAATTTTGATTCCTAATCATTTTGTATATATAGTTTTTCTAGATATATGGTAAATAATAATAAACCACCTAAATAGTTCTTCATATTTTGTATTCTAAAATACGAAATTGCTTAAAACAAATGTTGAAATATTATACTTACTATTAAACCAAATTATCTCGAGACAATCTGCTGCGAATCTGACACATCGATGTATTTTATATCCAGTGACAAACCTCATGAAAGTGCCGTCATCCATTATAGTACTAAGTCCAATGTTCTCTCTTACGATATAAACCTGAAACCTGGGGTCAATTCTAGGTCCAAGTTCATGAAGCAGACGTGGCAATTCATAAGGAAAAGCTATCTCCAGCTCTAAATCCATGAGATACTCTACCTGGTTCAAAATGAAAGAATTCATAATAATATAATAAAAAAAAACAAAAAATCTTTAATTTACATTACATTTTTTTAAATAAAAACTTATTGTATCATCATTGTTGTATGTTAATTGTTTTCATTTTTGGCGATTGAAAATGACCATTGGCAAAGAAGAAATGTCAAAAGTAAATTGCCAATGTGGGCCTTTTTTCGAATCGTCAATTAATATTACAATAAATTATATGAGTACAGCGATACGTAGTAGTATATGTAGTTCAGTAGCAGTAGTCAGTACCTAGTATCTGAGTAGTTGTGCTGACTTATTTCAATTTATAATATTATCTGTTCTACTACATTTGAAACAATATATCAATGGATTGTCGGAAGTCCGAAGAGAGGCACGATAATCCTCTAATCCTGCAACCTGCTCCCGCTATATATTATATACCCCGGTATGGGACCAAAAGTCCCAAGATGGTGTTAGTTTTAACATTGTGTCAATTAGGAATGTATCTACCAGAACCCACTTCACAGCTATAGGAGATTTCAACACAATGCTAGAGGGAAGGGGCCGAGTTGTAGAGGAATGAAGTGGAGCAGATATTTTTTTTATATAAGCACAGCATAGTGGCTCCGGTTTGCCGGATGGTAAGTGAAAGATAAGCCAAAATCGCAACTACAACTGACAAAAGACTACACATAGTCTTGGCAGTTGACGCTGCCATGCTGTCCCGCCCGCAAAATTCTTCTTCACGCTTCGTTTGAAAGGTCCCATATTATAGGAAGGAGGAAACACATGTGCAGGCAAGGCGTTCCAATTTTTAATGGTACGACAAAGATAGGAGTTGCCGAGCTTTTTGTTACGCGAAGAAATGTTCTCGACAGTGGAACAATGACATCGCAAGCCTGCACGTGTGTTTCTATGACGGAAGGGAGAGGGTGGGATAAGGGAAAACTGTTCTTCAGAGCACTCGCCATGGTAAAGGCAGTAATATTATAATATGTAATTTGAAATAGGCCAGCAGAACTACTCAGATACTGGTAAGCTCACTCACTCGCAGAACTAGAACAACCATTTTGAATGTGAATATTAGATTTGAAAGCTGATTTGTTCTGATCCTGCCTGATAAAATTTACTCTCGAGCGTAGAAGAGCTTATATCATAAACCTAAGCTTCGAAAGCTTTCAACTTGCATTTCTAAATCGCGTTGTAAGGCTAGAGGACTGAGTCTCCTACGACATGCTAAATAGAAGGTTGAAGAAACTATTTTTTTAAGGCTTGCCGAACAAAAAAGATTCAGAAGTTTTCAATCGAAACTCTCAAATATGGAAATTCGGCGAGAAATAAGTGACAACAATAATTATACTGTTCATCCATTTTTTCATTATGTAGTGTCATTGTTATAGATTGATGACCATTGGCATAGATTTAATTTTTGCATATGTCATAAGCAAAGGGCAATCGGCTTCGCGTCGCCTTCGGAGCATAATGTACAAGAAGCATTTGCTTCGTGGTTCTATTAATCCACCGATTTTATTAATGTCTCTGGAATGTTATAATGTGCTGTTTATGACTTACACGAGAAATAACCAACCAAGATCATCTTAAAAACTATTCAATTTACGACATCAATAGTTGTTATTTTAGATTAATTTCTTAGCTTCGTAAAATAACTGTTATAAGCATGAATTTGTTTTACCTGATCAAAGATAGGTTCAAGATCATCCATCAATATTAGATTCTCGCTCTCAAGCAATTGGTTTAAATCACGCAATACCTGATCGATTACCTCTTCTACCTGTAAAAACAATATAATAATTTTTGTTACATACCTACATAATTTTCTTTCTTTATTTTGTTATCATAATTAAAGTATTAAATTTCAATTCATTCTCGAGGACATTGCTTTCGTAATGAGTTCGAATGAGATGTATTCTAAACTTATACGTCTTTTAGCACTATCTTACCTCACCAGACAAATCCGGTCTTCGTTGAAGACTGTTAATGTGCATCCGATACCCAAAAAGAGCGATGTATCAGACCCATAGAGTCAGTCATCAAACGAACTTACCTGAAGGGAAGTGCTATTATAATTATACGAATTACTTCATTTGAAGACATTAGAATTATATGTAGTAGCGTGTACTGGCTCACCATTAATCGACCATAGTTTTAATACATAAAGTATGAGACTAATAAAGAGAAATCTCAAATATTTGTCGGGTAGGGCCCGCACAGCTGCTCCCTGCTCATACGTATCGGCCTTGTGTTTTAGTATGAAGCAGTATTTACAAGTGAACTATTTAGTTCATAATGGAATACCTGGAGGCGGGTGGGATCTAACGTCTTCAAACAAAGTAACTCGTATCATTGTGATAGAACTTCATATCAGGTAAACTTGTTGTTTAGGAAATTATTATAAGAATTAAGATGAGAAAAGGCATGCTTCGTTGGTTCGGATATGTAGAAAGGATGCGGGATGAAAAAATGACGAAACAGATATAAAATGCGAAAGTTGAAGGATGTGGGAGCCGAGGAAGACCAAGATTAACCTACAATGGCCAAATTGGTCGTGTTTTATTAGAAGGTGATGTCAGGAGCCCTATAAACCGGCGAGCGTGCATGAAAAGAGCTATGAATCTTAAAGAAACAATGAGGTATGTAAGGACCGCGTCTTATGGCACTCGGTTCTCTCAGTCTGCCACGCAAGGGATCTAGCGTGAAGATATAGATCCATACATACCTATTAAATTTGTGCATTTCAAATTTAAAGAAAGGTACTGCCTAAATATTTTGCATATTGGTAGAACGTAAGTCTTCTTCAAATCATCTTTTCCATTATGGAAAAAGTAAATGCAATTTTTAATATTAAACTTTTTCTACAAAAATCTTGCAAAAACTCGAGTATAGCTTAATCGATTTGAATATATATATTTTTTTTTTGCATGTTCAATTTAACGAGCTCGGTGGCGCAGTCGTGACGCTGTGATGCGACTTTGATACCAACGCTCGTGGGTTCGATTCCCACATAAGACAAACATTTGTATGCGTGAACATGTCTGTTTGTCTTGTTCTGGATGTTTTTAAGAGAGGTAGGGCGCATCAATGCAGCCCATCTGGGCAAGTGCCTCCGCCTCACAGAAAACTGCAGTTAAATAATAGCTACGTAAAGGGTTGTCGTGTTCCTGCGTGTGAGTGTTAGCAGCAGAGGAGGCATCGCGCGAGATATAAATAATGTATTACGAATGTTCATAGGCTACGGTAACCGCTTAACATCAGGTGGACAGTATGCCTTCCGACGTTGTAAAAAAAATCTCAACAGATTACCGGGAATATTTACAAAAAAAAAAGAAGTATTCAAAGATAGGTTCGAATACAGATTTGGCGCCAGAAGAGCCAAGTACATTATTTAGATCAATGTACAAGAAAGATCCTCAACATAGGCTCTATTGAATCACGAGTCTGTTATACATGTGGAGAAAAAGGAATTTTATGCCTCTTAATCCAGAAAAGAAAAATTGTATCATTAATACGACATGAACGAAAGTTAAGCTTAATCGTCCTGAACATCTACAGAAGCGATGCGCGTGGCTGCCATGATGCTGATGACGGCAGCAGAAAGCGGTGTAGCGAGCCTCACTGTCGGGGGGCAGACATTCTGTCTAGCAGCTGAGTTATTTTATTATATTTTATTTATGATATTTTATAGTTCTCTCTCAGCTATAGGTTGTCTGGAGGAGATCGCTTACTGTTGTGCTTTAGTTCATAAGTATAATATACGTTGTAAATTTTACCAAAATAATCTGGAGAAGAAGGTTGAACTAGCATCCGAGAATTTAGTGTCACAACACATTACAAAATAAACCTTTTGTGGTAGTCTTTTTTTTATTATAAAATTGCATCCGGTCAAAGTCTGTTCAAACCGTTAATAAAATGTGTAATGCCCGTTGATATGCCTTTAATGTAAATAAAGCACATTTATCTGTTAAAAGTAAACATGTAAAAATAATTTATCTACTTGCAAAAAAATCTTTTTGTTATGAAAATATTTGACAAACAAATTTAGTAGTTCGAAATCTCACCTCAACATTACGTTTCGCCAAATTTCTGATGACTTCAGTCTGGTTTTCCTCTTGTATCGTATTTGTATACCAAATTTCGTCATTCTTTTCAGATACTTCTTTATTTTCACATAAGGACTTAGCTTCCATCCACGTGACATTTGAACTGTTAGTGATTGTTAGCAGACACATATATTTTGGAGTATTGGTAAAAGTGTGTAAGTCTTGTCGAGGGTTGGATATATTGTTTTGCAAAAGTGATTTAACAAAACAGTATCTGTTGTGCATTCCATCACATTGCACTGCAGTAATTACACCCATACCAGTTACAACTAAGCAGGACTCCTTATAATCAAAGAGTTCCTCATAAGTACTGTGACTTGCATTAGCATCTTCTGTATTTTCCACATTCCCATAGGGACCACCAGGGTATACAGAGCGATAGTCAATCCAAAATGTGATTGTGCTAAGTCTGGTTATGTTAAGTCCAAAATGCAATTCCAAATTGTAAATATTTTCTTCACAATCAACATATTTGTCTGTAAAGTTCTCTGGTTCTTTAAGTTTGAAACAAACATATTCATTGTGTCGCTCATCGTATGACAAATCAAATCCTGCAGGGCAAGGTTTATATTCTTCTGCAGTTATACAGAAACACATTAAGAATATTATGCCACAAATTAAATAGTATTCTTTATGTGACAAATTCATCTGAAAAAATGTTGTCATGTTTATATTTAAATAATATAAGGAAAGTGAAATAGTTAAAGATATTATCTGCTAAGTAAATTTAGAAAAGAAATTAAATGAAAAAAAAATGAAAAGACCCATGAATGTTATAGAAGCGAGTGATGTATGTAAGGATCGAGTCACGTGGCGCTCGGTCCTCCCTGCCTAACCCCGTAAGGGATTTGGCGTGAAGTTATAGATAGATAGATAGTTAATTCTGGTCTAGGGGAGCCACTGTTAACAATTTCAATTTTATTTATATTCAATGATATAAGTTTCATAGATATGATATAGAGGATGCCTTTCCTGTAGTAACCAGTACACCATTTACTCTTAGAATATAAAGAATAAGGCAATCTATATATTAGCTAATTTAGATTTTGCTACATACGTGATGTAACAATGATAGACTTATGCTTATTGAACAAAGGCTTAGATCTATTTTTAATTACGTTACAAATGCTAAAGTAAATGAATACGAGACCTCTCCAAAATTTCTTCTAAAATTCCTCTTTAAGTAAAGATATATGTATTTTTTTATACAACATCGGGAGGCATACAAACATACGGCCCACCGGAAGTATAGCGGTTACCGTAGCCTAAATGCTTGCAACACATTAAGTATCGCTCGCGATGCCACCTCTGCTGCCAATACAGCAATTTCTTAGGAGTTCACTGGTGACTTTACTCACACGCAGGAAAAAAACCTTCCAGGGAGTTGATATTCGGCTGCGGTTTTCTGCGAGGTTGAGGTACTTCACCAGATGGGCTTCTTCTCTTGAAAACACCCACCGACAACCAGACGTGTTCATGCACACAAATGTTTGTACTGTGTGGGAATCGAATCCACGAGCGTCGGTGTTAAAGTAACGACTGCGCGTGTCACCACTGCGCCACCGAGCTCGTCAAAAAGCTAATTAATAAAGTAGATAGCTTATTATCATTTAAAGCTAAATATTATCATTATCATTTCAATCCCCTGCTATACATAGGCTTCCCCTTAGACTTCCACAACGATCGGTCGTATGCTGCTTGCATCCATCGGCTCCATGAGACCAGTACGTCGATTACTAGTCTGAGGAACCGCCCTACGCTGCGGTTTCCGTTTCATGGTCGACATTCGAGAGCCTTTGGACTTCAGCAGCTGTCAGTTCTTCGAGTGTGGCTTGTCCACTGTCACTTCATCGTGATGATCATTAAAGCCACATCAGTAACTATTGTCTATTACGGATATACTCATTCCTGGATGTAGGAAAGCTCAGAGTATAGCTGTCACTATGCACGCTGTGCAATCATAAGCTTTCGTATGAAGCCCTTAGATAGACTTTTGACGAGCTCGGTGGCGCAGTGGTGAAACGCGATGTTATGGTACTTCGATTCCAACGCTCGTGGGTTCGATTCCCACACAGGACAAACGATTGTGTGCATAAACATGTCAGTTTGTCTTGGTCTGAGAGTTATTAAGAGGGCTAGGGCCCATTAAAGTTGAGGAGTACGTACCTCACAGAAAACCACAGCCAAAAAACAACTACCTAGAGGGTTGTTGTGTTCCTGTGTGTGAGTGAGGTGTCCAGTAAGCTTCTAAGGAGTTGCTATGTTAGCAGCAGAAGTGGCATCGCCCGAATAATACTTAATGTATTGCAAGCGTTTGTAGGCTATAGTAACCTCTTTGCATCAAGTGGGCCGTACGCTTGTATGCCTCCAGACATCGTATAAAAAATGTAAACATGAAAATGAATGATGTTTGATCACGAATGATGTTCCTACATGAATGGTGTTTGCTAAGATGTATTTATAGTTATAGATACGGCGTACACGCTCTATAATGGCAATACGAAAGTAAGGTAATTGCCCAACTCGCATTCAGTTGGCCACGCTCTCGCGTCGCGACTATACGTACTTCGTCACAAAGCTTATTTGTCTTAAGATATATATTCATCTCTTTCTAACGACAGGCATCAGCATATCATTTGTCTCCTTGTTAGAGCAAAGTGTCATAATAAATAACTGTACGTAAATATAGTATTACTTGCGCCATTTTAAAATACAATAATATTGGTGTATAACCTTGTATAACGTGTCTACCTTTTGATATGTCGCTGGATGTTTGTATTTGATATACATACCTCGTTAATACTCCATAATAATTTAAAACACAGAATAAATAATTTTTGTAGACATTACACAATACTTCTATCAGTCTATATGTAATACAATGTACTGCATTGATTACAAAAATACATGTATCTGATATATAATTTTATCGATATGGCTCTGACATTGTTCACAGCTATATCGATAAACAATGTTTGTATATCAATGACATGTAGGCAGGTGAAGGGATTGAGTTATTTCCGCGTAAAAATCTTTATATTTATGGTGTTCATTAATTAGTGCAGTTATTAGGATTCTCTTCAATAATCTAAAACAATATCTACACCGTATTCGCAATGATGATGTTGGAAACAGAGTTGGTCTGAATGAGAGTTTGAATCTGGGGAAGTACCCACCTTCACCTCACGGAAAACCGCAGCCAAATAACAACTGCCTAGAAGGTTGTGTTCCTGTGAGTGAGATCACCAGTAAGCTCCTAAGGAGTTGCTGTGTAAGCAGCAGGGGAGGCATCACGCGAGTGATACTAAGTATATTACAAGCGTTAATAGACTACGGTAACCGCTTTACATCATGTGGGCCGTATGCTTGCATGCCTTCTAACGTAGTATAAAAAAGTGCAAAGAGTCTCCTTAAAATCATGGGCTTAATGTGAGTACGCTTCGAATCGTTGGTAATTATTATACCTCGTCATTGCACAGAATCACAAGATCCTAGCTGATATCCCGGTACTTCTGCCCTAAGATGACTACCAAGTCTCTCGCGGAGTAGGTTGACAAAAGCGAACGCCATATGATGCGAACCCTACACACCTCATTCGAATCTTTAACATTCATAGCTCTTGTCATGCATGCTCACCGATTCCTAGGGCGAAGGACTTGCCGAAGAGACGGTTTTTAGGTTAGGTCACACGACTTTCTAAATAAAAGAATTTAGTGGTATATATAAAAATACGGTAATACAAAATTATCATTGGTCCTAATATGACTGACCTATTCAATATGCTCATACAACCACTGCTATATCTTTTTGTTTAAAAACAATACTCATTTTTCACCACGTCAAGTTCATGAGGTCTGGTTCAAAGCTCAAAGCGGGCCGTCAAGGGGGGGACTGTCAGCACAGCGGTAATCACTGTGATGGCTGTTCTCTCATCTGGTTTACATTGACGCTTTCCATTAGGCGCACTGAAGACATTTTGGCAGGCTACATAAAAAAAACGGGTTGCACTCCGGGAGTGCCGGCAGAAGTGAAAACTTGAACATTAACGTTGTGCATTTTTGAATATTTTGGAATGGTTAGGGAATAATTTCGCACGAATTGCTTTATTTATCAGTATAAAAGTAGGTACTATCTCGAGCCATCAGCAGTCACCAGCCGTGGATACGCGCAGCAGGCTGTAGTACAAACAAACACACACGCACACTCGCGCAAGCGCTCTGCGTCGCGCCGCTTAAACCAAACAGCGATGTTGATAAACTACTTTGAACGAAACGCGTAAACGCCAAGAATTTCATGGCGCTTACGTTTTGGTCGCGAGAAAATAATGCCCTATGAACGATCTAGCGCTTCACGTTTTAACTGTTTCATTAGAGGTAACTAATGTTTTAGCGCTGCAGCGAACTTAAGTTCTAATTCTCACCAAAATCTTACGGTCAGAGTCACGTGTCCTGACGCGAGTTTAACATTTTTTATTCATCCTAAAAAGTGCATAACGCCGCTAAAGAAGTTTTCACTTGAAAAAAAAAACAAAATTTGTTCTAACAACCTGTACATGATTATGATAATATTAATTATGATTAAGGGCACTATCTGTCTGATTATGGGATATAATCACAGAGATAGCGTAATCTGTAACAATAACAACCTGATGTAACATACTCGCATTTTAAGAGAGGTAGGGCGCAACCAAAGCAGCCCATCTGGAGAAGTAGCTCCACCTCACAGAAAAACGCAGCCAAATATCAACTCCCTAGGGGGTTATTGTTATTCTGGGTGTGAGTGAGGTCACCAGTAAGCTCGTAAGGAGTTTCTATGTTAGGTGCAGACGTGACATCGCGCGAGTGATACTTAATGTGTTGCATACGTTTATAGGCTACGGTAACTGCTTTCCATCAGGTGGGCCGTCTGCTTGTATGCCTCCCGAAGTTGTATAAAAAAATATACTGAATCATCATTTCAGCCGACATCCACTACTGAATACATGCCTCACGCTTGACTTCCCCAACAATCGATCCTGTGCTGCTAGCTTGACTTCCTGTGACCTTCACCTTCACCTTCACCTTGTTGGCATATGTTCAAATTTATAGGTATAGATTACGGTTGATAAAATGTTGGAACAATTGGATGAGATTGTATATCTTTGATGCGCTTTCATCAAGGAAAGACGAGGGAGTGCTGGGAATGGTGTGAATGTAGCGTTGGGAATCCTTATTGGCAGTAAAAACTTGAAGCCAGAAAGCGCAGTTCGCTATACACAATGCAGTGCTGGTCCCAAGAGAAACCGGCAAGTGTGCATGAGAAGAACAACCAATGATAAAGAAATGAAGTGTGTAAGGATCGAGTCGTGGCACTTCGTTCTCTTTGCCTGCCCCACAAGGGATTTGGTGTGAAGTTATACATAGATTATAGGTACATTTGAGTCAAGGACACTAATATTACGTCTTTGTAATCAGGGATATTTGTTTCGGTCATTTGATAGGCGTGCGTGTTTTTTATAGTTTGAATTTCTCTTTTTTAATCTATCAGCATTATATCCCCGGATATAAAAAAAAATATTACGGATTAAAAAAGAAAAATTAAAACTTAAAAACAAATAACTGAAAAATTAATAGGCTTTTTGTCGAGCTCGGTGGTGTAGTGGTTAGTAACTTTAGTGTGTAGTGGTTAGTAATTTAAGAAACCAGCCAAAAGTTTGGCTAACAACCCTGCTTCTTTTGAGCAGTTAGATAATTTGACATTATGTAATGATACCTTGGAAGGTAATCCAAATTCTTTACATTAGGTTACAAGACAATAGAGTTTTACTCTGGCAATGTATAGTAATAACATTCAAAATGAAACTAAAAGTAATAATAATACAATATCAATCAATTGTAAATTGGCAAGAATATAGAAATAATAATAATTGTATCAACCTGGTGCACCAAAACATTCAGGGGATGTTAGGAAAGGAGTTAGAATTGGAGTTGTTTATGAATTGTAGCAATATTGATATTTTATGTCTAACTGAGCACTGGCTAAAACCCCATCAATTCATTTTCAGCTTCAATAACCACCAGGTTGCAAGCTCATTCATCAGAGATAACTATATACATGGTGGCTCTTTAATATTAGTAAATAAGTTGCTTAAATTTAAAGAAAGGTGTGATATTGTGAGCCTCTCTGTTGAGCGAGTTGTAGCGATTTCATGCATTGAATTGAAGCGATTCATTGTTATGAACCTGTATAAACCTCCTAGCACGCCCTTTTGAAACATTTTCAAATATCATGGAGGATGCTTTAAATAAATTATCTAGTAGCCATAAAACTGTTATAATTTGTGGAGACTTTAATATAAATATCTTGGAGAAAAATACTGTTACCTACAACTTCTTAAATTTATTTAAATCAAACAATTTGCATCATATTTTTACAGAGCCAACAAGAGTAACTGCTACAAGTGCTACATGTATTGATAATATATTTAGCAATGTAAAACCTTCGTATCAATCTATAATTAATAAAGTTCAGTCAGACCATTCAGGTCAGTTGGTTTCATTTCCAAATTCTTCAAAAATACAAAGAAAGCAAATAAACTATATATCATTTAGTAAAAGCCGCTTAGAAAGATTTAAGTCTAATATAGCAGAAAAAATTGTATTGTTGCCCTATCACGGTACTCCGGACCACTTGTACAGTTCATTATTTAGCTTAATCACTAGTGAATTTAATGCAATCTTTACTCCAAAACAACTGTCTGTAAGTGACCGTATGACATTCAGTGATTGGGCAACTCCTGGTATTTACAAAAGTCGGAATAAATTGTATGAACTTTATGAAGAAAGAACCTGTAATCACAATTCGACTTTTCAAGAACTTGTAAAGAATTATGCTAAAATATTTAAACGAGCCTGTTCCAATGCTAAGTCTATATATTTAAGAAATAAAATTAATGGTTCAACAAATATTATTAAATCTGTTTGGAATATGATAAATAATGAGACGGGTAGAGCGAAAGTACGTAGTCGGGACTTTCAGTTAAAGATAAATGATATAGATATCAAAAATGATATAGAAATTGCGACTGAGTTTGAAAAATATTTTTCTAACATTCCTCTTATTACTACGAGAAATCTTAGGTCTTCTTCTATAGCTGCTGAACTGGTTCTCAAACAGAGCGTGGTAGAATGCGACACAATATTTGAATTTTCAGCTGTAAGCCCAAAAGATGTTTTGAACGCTTTTAAATCAATAAATATGAAAAACACTAAAGATCTGTGGGGTCTATCTGTCAAAACCATATCTTCTATTATTATTTCAATCGCTCCACATTTAGCTACAATTTTCAATTGTTGTGTGGCATCTGGTGTATTTCCTGACTTGATGAAACATAGTAAAATCATTCCATTATTTAAATCTGGTGATAGTTCGGACCCTTCGAATTTTCGACCTGTTTCCATACTGCCCATTCTCAGTAAAATTTTTGTAAAACTAATGCTTAGCCAGTTGCTCAGACATTTCAATACACATAATTTGCTTCATAGGAGACAGTTCGGATTTACGAGAGGTTGTTCAACTATAGACGCAGGGATTCATTTGCTTAAAAGTATATTCGCGGCATGGGAATGTTCGCAAGATGCCTTGAGAATTTTCTGTGATCTGTCTAAAGCGTTTGACTGCGTGCATCATGACACTCTTGTCAGAAAATTACACCACTACGGTATCAGGAACAAGGCTCTCGAACTTCTGTCTTCTTATCTGGGCAATAGGATACAGAACGTCGATGTTAATGGTAAAAGATCTTCGGGGTCTCCTGTAGTTATGGGAGTCCCACAGGGGTCAATTCTAGGTCCATTCTTATTTTTAGTATATATAAATGACTTACCTTATTATGTAAAGGATAAACATGAGATTGTATTGTTTGCGGATGATACCTCTTTGACATTCAAAATTAATAGACAGTTAGGTAATTATGACGAAGTTAACGATGCTCTCTCTAAAGTTATGCATTGGTTTAATGTTAATAATCTGCTTTTAAATGATAAAAAGACTAAAGTAATTAAGTTCTCAACACCTAATGTAAGACAGGTGACTACCAATGTACATGTTAATGGAACTAATTTAGCCCCTGTGGAGACAACTGTGTTCTTGGGTATAACAATTGACTCCAGACTACAATGGGGCCCACAAATTGAAAAATTATCAGGAAAACTAAGTTCTGCAGCCTATGCAGTGAAAACTATTAGACGGCTCACTGATGTTGATACGGCTAGAATAGTTTATTTCAGCTACTTTCATAGTATTATATCATACGGAATTCTTCTTTGGGGTAACTCCGCGGACATTAACACCATCTTTTTATTGCAAAAGAGAGCCATAAGAGCTATCTACAAACTTGGTCCCCGGGAGAGCCTTAAAGAAAAATTCAAAGAAATAAATATTCTAACAGTCGCATCGCAATATATCTATGAAAATCTTTTGTATGTCCATAAAAACATAGACTCATTTTGTAAAAAGAGTGATACTCATAACATAAATACTAGATATACCTAAGGGGTCATGTGCCAGAAGCGTGCTCGTTCGCGACCCCTGCCAATCAGTCGATTGCAATTCTGGACCAAAAGCGCACCGATGTGCGGATTAGGGCGTCCCCCGTAGGCGACGCGCACCGATCCGCCCCCGTCGGTGCGAATATAGCTGCATGCAGCGGTGGGGGCCGCCACCCACCACGCAGCGCCAATTCCGGCGGGACGAGGGGAGCCGAGTGCCGCATAGGCACGTGGAATGTGAGAGGTGGATTGAATGATAAGACGAATGAATTGATAGACGTAATGAATGATAGACGTTTGGATGCTTTATGTGTGACAGAGACTAAGCGCAAGGGGAGCGACACCGATGATCTGCCCGGTGGGATGATGGCCCTATGGTCTGGGGTAGACCGGGACGATCATGCCAGTGCTGGTGTAGGTGTCGTACTCTCCTCTCGCTTAGCCACTGGTGTAAGAGATTACTGTTTGGTAGGGCCTAGACTTCTCTGGGTTCGTATTAAACTGGGCATCACGCGAGTATTTCTGGTTGCAGCATACGCTCCCGTAAGCTCAGCGTGTGCTCAAGAACTGGAGAAGTTTTGGGAGTCTGTGAGGGATGTTCTGGACTTAGCTGAAGGGAATGAAAGAGTGATTATGTGTGGAGATTTGAATGGATGGGTTGGGACCAAGCGATACAGTTATGAAGCTGTTCTTGGTCCGTATGGAGATAAGAGAGTGAACGAAGCAGGTAAGTCAATACTAGATTTATGTATGGAACGAAACCTCCTCGTGTCGAATACTTTATTTCATCATAA
This sequence comes from Pyralis farinalis, assembly GCA_947507595.1. Lineage (NCBI taxonomy): Eukaryota > Metazoa > Arthropoda > Insecta > Lepidoptera > Pyralidae > Pyralis > Pyralis farinalis. The sequence goes on along the minus strand of OX382268.1, from coordinate 35,827,319 downwards.
GGATATTCACACGTATACATGGAGAAGGAATGACCAAAAAAGTATGATTGATTTGATTTTAATAGATAGACGTCTCCGAAATGTTATAATGGATACAAGAGCCTTTAGAGGCCCCACTCTTGAGACGGACCACTACCTGGTGGTAAGCCGGATTGTGGGCCTTTTTAGGAAGTGGAGGCACTGGCGAGTGCGTATCCCTTTCGGAGATCATGAAAGGATAATGAGCGAAAAATTGCAAGATGAAAGTGTAAGGAGAATGTATGTGCATCTAGTAAGTGAGAGACTTGCAAATGCAAGCCTCTCCGACTCAGATGTGGATGATTGTTGGAAAGTTTTGAAAGAAAGTATGGTGGATAGTGCAAAAGAAGCTTGTGGATGCGCAAAGAAACGTAAAACAGCGAAAGGAGATGCCTGGTGGGATGCGGAGGTTGAATCCTCCGTAGCAAGAAAGAGGAAAGCGTGGCTGGATTACGTATCATCTTTGCCCTTAAATGAAAATATGAGAGAAAAGAAGAAAGACATGTACCGTCTATGCAGAAATGAAACCAAGGCTTTAGTGAAAGAGAAGCGTGAAAGACAAATTATGAATGAGGAAGAGAGGCTGACGAAAAACTTCGAAGCAAATACCAAACTCTTTTGGAGAGAGGTAAAGAAGTCTCAGAGTGGTTCGTCGGCATCCAGAATGGATAAGATAAAGTCTAAAGCTGGTGTCATTCTTGCGAACACTCAGGAAGTGTTAGAACGGTGGAGTGAATATTTTGAAGAAATGTATGAGTATGCCTCGGACGCTGACAATGAGAGTGAGTCGGATGCTTACTCCACGTTGACGGCGTCCGACGAAGGCATAACTATGGATGAGATCGAATGGTCGATACGAAGCTTGAAAAATGGAAAATCAGCGGGAATTGATCTGATCACAGCTGAGATGATCAAATTAGGTGGCACTTACGTCCGGGACGCCTTCTGGTACTTATGCAATCTATGCTGGAGAACTGGAAGGGTCCCAATGGACTGGAGACGCGCAGTCATCGTGCCCTTGTATAAAGGCAAGAGGTCACGCATGGACTGCGCCAGCTATAGGGCCATCAGTTTGATCAGCTTAGCAGTAAAAGTATATGGAAAGGTGATTGAAAGGAGAATGAGGGTGAAATCCGATGAAATGCTGTGGGACGCACAAGGAGGTTTCCGAAATGGAAGGGGATGTACGGATCAAGTTTTCTCGCTCCGCAATATCGTAGACAAGCATCTGGCCATAGACCAGGTTTTCTGCGGTTTTGTGGATCTTGAGAAAGCCTTTGATAGGGTTGTGCGAAAGAAACTGTGGGACATATTGCCGAGATATGGGATTGACGGTTCACTGCTCCGTGCTGCGCAGTCCACTTACAAGGATTGCTCAGCATGTGTGCGGATAGATGGTGGCATGTCACCCTGGTTTGATGTCAGAATTGGTGTCAAACAGGGTTGCATGCTATCTGCTAGGCTGTTTATCCTGTATCTCGATAGTTGTCTGCAGAGAATAAGGTCAACGAATGTGGGATTGCGCATGGGTGACCTAGTGGTGAACTGTCTGCTGTATGCAGACGATGCCGTGCTATTAGCAGATACACCATCTAAACTGCAAACACTGGTCACAACGATGAAAGACGAATGTATGGAGAAAGGCTTACTACTGAATGCGAAGAAAACAAAGATAATGGTATTTGAAAGAGAAGAATCCAGAACTAATGTAAGGATTACGATTGATGATGAAGTGTTGGAACAAGTGGATGAGTTTGTATATCTTGGATGCGCTTTCAGCAGGGATGAAAGGTACACCGCAGATGTGGAAAGACGAGTGAGTGCTGGGAATAGTGTGAATGGAGCGTTGGGAAAACTTCTTGGCAGTAAAATCCTGAGCCAGAAGGCACAACTCGCTATACACAATGCAGTGTTGGTCCCAACGCTAACTTATGGAAGCGAGAGCTGAGTATGGCAGAAAGAGCATGAAAGTAGAATAAACGCGGTCGAAATGCGAGCGCTACGCAAAATTTGTAGCGTAAGGCTTGTAGACCGTATTCGCAATGATGATGTTAGAAACAGAGTTGGTATGAAAGAGAGCGTCTGTTAAAATAAGAAGAGGCATGCTCCGATGGTTCGGACATGTAGAAAGAATGCAAGATGAAAGAATGACGAAGCAGATATACAATGCAAAAGTGGAAGGATGTAGGAGCCGGGGAAGGCCAAGACTTACCTACCATGACCAAATTGGTCGTGTTCTATCAGAAGGTGATGTCAGGAGCCCTAGAAACCGGCGAGCGTGCATGAGAAGAGCAATGAATGTTAAAGAAGCGAGTGAGATATGTAAGGATCGAGTCACGTGGCGCTCTGTTCTCTCTGCCTACCCCGCAAGGGATTTGGCGTGAAGTTAGAGATATACCTAAGCATAATCTTGTGTTACATCCAAGCCGTCTCCACAAAATAAGTAATTCTTTTATGGGGCAATGTATACGGTTCTATAACAAACCTCCCAGCAATATAAGAGAATTGTCAATAAACAAATTTAAAACTACTATTAAAGCCAAATTGTGTAGCAGGGCATATTATAAAGTATCTGACTATATTAATGATAAAAATGCCCGGGATTGAGTCGATCCAATTATAATGTAAATAATTATTTATGTAAATTTGTTTGGATACCAAAAGAGGGATGCCTGAGTTTTTTGGCAGTATTTTTATCAGTGCTCACCTAGTCATGAACTGCACGGTAGGGAAAAAAATTGTGACGATTCCAAACAAATGTAGCCATTTTTACGGAATAAAAAGATTTTGACTTTGACTTTGACTAACTTTACTTTAACACCAACGCTCGTGGGTTCGATTCCCACTCAGGACAAATATGTGTGTACAAAAACATGTCTGTTTGTATTGGTCAAGGTCTT